>OY997589.1:27654047-30651547 GCA_963921825.1 Erodium maritimum | reverse complement strand
CCCCACTCCCACGAGTTCTCAACCCACAAGCGATTGTGGTCTATAACCATCCAATTAAGGATGGAAGGCCCAATCTCCAATGAGGGCCCACGGCCCGAGTAACGCCGATGGGAAGGGGAAATGACATTGGTCGTGCCCAGAGGTCCCACCGAATCTACCCAACCCGTGTTGGTCAGGTCATCCATGATTTGTTGGCGAGGCTTCACTACCCTTGACTTTTAGGGGAGAGCTACAAAAACAGTAGGCAGGAGATCCCATGGTGTAAGTGTCACATCCGACTAGCTTCCTGTGACCAAGGTTTTAAATACCGATCACGTTAAAATATCGACGAGGTCACCGTTAAAGATATTTCAATATAACAGGGAGATTTCGGTAAATCGTGTTTTGTATTTTATATATAATACATATACTAATAACAAAATTAACTAGTTTAATAAATTGATTTGTATAAAAACAACGCAGTGACAGCTAGTACATACTTATGATATAATACATACATATATACTATTATTTTCTATTAGTAATGGCTAGTAAATACTATAATTAGTGAAAGATTGTCGGGCTATTTATTTTATTACAGTCAATGCTATTATTGTCTTTCTAATGCAACAAAATATAAGAATAAGGGATTTTGAGTTTAACATTTTATTTCATCATTAAAAATCAGTAAGAGTAAAAAGCGACTTAAAAAGCTCTCCAAACAACCTCTTGAGGTTCCTTCCTAACCCTTCTGGGTTCGTCGTCGCCGCCCTCTTTCCGCCCCCTCCGACCGCCTGTCTCTAGTCCGTCCACCGTCCCCTCTCCCACAGACTCTCTTCATCCTATCATCGGTGTCCTTTTAACCTCCCTGAGGATCCTTCTTAATCCTGTTAGGGTTCGACGCCGCCGCTTTGTCTCCGCCCCTTCTGACCGCCGCCCGCAGCCAGGTTTCTATCCGGCACTTTGTCCTCTGCTCCGCTCGCTGGTCCCCATCACCGGACCACTGCTTCAGAGTCCACCCCGACCTATCTCGTCCCTTGCGCGAATTGTTGTCTGTCGGCTCCCGGAGTCTGCCAGATCTGTCGGAACAATCCAGCCTAGACTCTCTCCTTTTCGACACCGTGTCGGTACCGATCGTTGACCCCGCTGCGTCCTCGCCTTCACCGGTGTCTACTGGGTCATCGCCTAGGCAGCCGATGACTTTTTGCGGCAGCCAGCCGCTGGACCTCCCTACCACTCAAAAGCGTCGACAGGTATCGATTCCTTCTTGCTAAAATTTTGATTTCTGCTAGTTGTTGCTATGCCGAATCTGCTGGCCTGGAAATGTAGAGGCCTAGGCACGGACCACAACCGTCGCCAGTTGAAGGACTTGGTGAAACGGTTTAAACCTGATGTCTTGTTTTTGACGGAAACCCGTCATGTGGAATCCCGGAATTCGAGATCACGGCTCGCTATCCTACGCAGAACGCTAGGGTTTCATGGTGGTACGGGTATACCGGGCTTTATACCTCAGGTCACCCCGGGCTCCCGATCCCCGACAAATAAAGGGGGTGTTATGATGCTTTGGGGGGAAGAGTGTAAGGTTACGATCTTATCAATGCAGCAGTCACACATTGATACGATTGTCCAGATCGGTCAGGAAGCACCTATTCGTTTCACAGGTATTTATGGCGAACCGGTTTGGGAGAATCGGCATCTGACATGGACCAATTTGAGGCATCTGGCCACGGTTCTGGCGCCGGTGAATTGGATTTTGATGGGGGATTTTAACGGCATCCTACGCCCGTCAGAAAAACGGGGTGGGAGGGCGTACCCTCTAGCCCTCATGCAAGGCTTTCAACAAGCTATATCGGATATAGGGGTGGAAGAGGTGCCTCTGCAAGACTACAAGTTCACGTGGGCACATGGCCAGGACGCTGAGTCTTTAGTGGAAAGTTAGCTGGACAGGGCTTTCATTTCTCCGCAGGCTCGAGACCGTTTTAGGGATGTGTCACTCCAGAACCTGGGTATCTCGACATCGGATCATAAACCCATACTCCTTCAACTCCATAAGGATCCGGTGGAACGACGGCCTCGCCAATTTCGCTTTGAGAACATGTGGATTGATCATCCCGAATGTGGGCCGTTGATCCAGTCAGAATGGGGACAGCCGGGGGACCGTCACATCAAGCATCACATTAAGGACATCGGGATTTCATTGGATGAATGGGGCCAGACAATATTCAGGGACAACATTAACCAGATCCGCCGTTTACAGCGGACTCTTGCTGAATTGAATGGCCGAACTGATAGCCAGGGCATCAAACGGAGATTAGCGATCCAGAAACAGTATAACAGGGCCCTAGCGACATAGGAACAGTTTTGGCGTCAGAGAGCAAAACAACACTGGATTGGGGAAGGTGGCCGAAACACAAAGTTCTTCCAGAGATCGTCTTCAAAACGTCAGGCTAAAAACAAGTTAAAATCCCTGATTAATGAGGAAGGTATGGAAGTGCAATGGAATACAGGTATGAGTGACCTGCTCCACTCGTACTTTTCTAATATTTTCACTGCGGGTGAGATTGAAGATTATGATCTCCCCATGCATGTCCCGAGTATGATCACCTCGGCACAAAACATACAATTGACCAATAGGGTAGCAGACCAGGAAGTGTGTCATGCTGTCTTCCAAATGGGACCATCGAAATCCCCAGGCCCTGACAGTCTCAATCAAAAGTTCTTCCAACATTACTGGGATACCCTATCCCCGTAGGTCATAGATTTTGTCCGTACGGAAGTATTGACTTGCACCATTGACCAGGACATCAATAAGACTACCCTGATTATGATTCCGAAGGTCCCAGGGGCGAAAAAGATTGCGGAACTGAGACCTATCGCCCTCTGTAACGTGATATTCAGAATCCTCTCCAAGGTCCTAGCAAACCGGATCAAACCCCTCTTGGATCCGATAATATCAACGAATCAAGGGGCGTTTGTCCCGGGCAGACATATCCAGGATGATGTCATTATCTCCTATGAGATTATTCATACCCTCAGGCGTAAAACACAAGGACAGCGAGGATTTATGGCACTGAAGTTAGACATGAGTAAGGCCTACGACCGAGTGGAGTGGTCTTTCCTGTTATCCATGATGGGAGCATTTGGTTTTGATATGGGATGGCGAGCGATGGTGCTGACGGGAAGCACACGGCCCCTTTTACAGCAGGTCGGGGTATCAGACAAGGCGACCCTCTATCGCCGTATTTATTTCTTTTCTGTATGGAGGGGCTATCCCAGATGCTCAGTCAAGCAGAGAGGGCTGGACAGATTGTTGGAGTATCCGTGGCTAGAGGAGCTCCGCTGGTCTCTCACATCTTTTTTGCGGATGATTGTTACATTTTCTGCAGAGCAGACCACGAGGAGGCGACACATTTGAACAATATCCTCCAAACGTTTGGTCGTCTCTCGGGTCAAGTCATCAATAAAGGTAAATCCTCCATTTTCTTCAGTACTAATACGACATCGACCAACAGATCGGCATGCTGTGACATACTAGGGATCCAGGAAATCTCGGGTCCGACTAAGTATCTGGGAGTTCCCAACATGCTGGGTCGCAAAAAAGGCCAGAGTCTTCAGTTTTTATGCGACCGGATAGTGACAAAAATTGGGTCATGGGATGGTCAGATGTTGGCGACATGAGGGAAGGAGGTTATGATCAAATCAATCCTCCAGCCATGTCAATCTATGCGATGAGTGTGTTCCTGTTTCCAAGGGAATCCATAAATAAGATCCATGTTGCATTGGCTCGGTATTGGTGGACGGGTACTCCCAGGGGCACGAAGCCAATCATCTGGCAGGACTGGGCTAAACTGTGCAGGCCAAAGGAGGATGGATGGATGGGGTTCAAAGATATGCGGGACATGAATATCTCAATGCTGGCAAAAATGGGGTGGAAACTGGTTACTCAACCCGACAGTTTGGTGGCTCGCATCCTCAAGTCCCGTTACTATCCACAGGGGGATTTCCTCTCAGCGGGGCGGGAGGAGGGAATGGACCCAGCCAAATATGGTCGGGTCAGGGACTGCTCCGTGGTGGGTTGATCCGGACTATTGGTGACGGCTGCTCTACTATGGTCGAGGGTTCTCCATGGATCCTGGGGAACAACCCAATCATTCTCGTGCACACGTGTATCACCCCGGCCCTTATGGTGTCGGATCTAGCCAACGCATATCATGAATGAGACGTGCAAAATTTACAGCTGAACCTCCCTCCGGCCATTGTTGAAGATGTCCTTCAGGTACCCCCGCCTCTCCCCCGACATTCAGATAAATGGTCCTGGAAGTTCAATATCAGAGGGGAGTACTCTGTGAAAGAGGGTTATAGGGCACTCTCCCGAGAGAATGGCCGCTGACACGTCTCCATGGGGACAACGGTTTGGACAGGTATTTGGGACCAGGACATTCAGCCACGAATCAAGGTATTTCTATGGCGAGCTATCTCTGGTACATTACAGGTCGCAATGAACCTCCTCACAAATTTCGTCCCAATTCCGGACACATGTCAGATGTGTCAATCCGCCCCGGAAACTACGGACCATCTTCTGCTATCATGCCCTTTTGCGATATCGGTTTGGGACAAAGCAGGGTTACCCATCCCTGACCCGTTATCATCTCCTCTACCTGACTGGTTGTCGGCCCTGTTCCTGATACCAGATGCTTCGACCCGGAGCAAAGCTTGTCTCGTCCTTTGGGAAATATGAAAAGAGAGAAACGCTATGGTTTGAGATCAGGCTACCTCCACCCCACAAGAGCTGGTGGCCACGGTCCTCAGTAACCAGCATAGTTGGGCAGAAGCTCAATCGGGGCTCCCGAAGCCCGTTCCCACCCCCCCAATACCGACAGACTACATGGAAACCCCCTCCCCCCTACCTGGTCCTTGATCAACGTTGACGGAGCAACTTTTGCGGCCTCAGGTCAGTTTAGATGGGGCTGGATATGCCGCACGGATACGGGAGGGGTCCGGGAAGCACGGAACGACTATGGTAGTGGGGCACTCAACCCTGAATATTCGGAGGCAATGGCGATCTGGCAGGCCCTGGAATGGATACAAGCATCGCAATTGTCCAGGGTCATCATATAGAGCGACGCTCAGTACCTTGTACACCTGATCCAAGGCACACACCAGGTCTTCTCTCCCTTGGGCCGGTTGGTAGACGATTGCAGGTCCCTGTTAGCTACTCTCGAGGATGTCAAACTCGAGTACATATCTAGGTCAGCGAACGGAGCAGCCCATTGGCTAGCCCGGGAAGCCCGTTCTGTGCCTGTCCTTTCGTGGTCCGGATTCACCATCCCGGCCGCGTTTATGTCTATCTTACAAAAGTTTAATTAATAAAATTCGTATCTCGTTTAAAAAATATATATAAGAATAAGGGTTTTGCAATGAAATAAAAGAAAAGGAATAGATCAAGACGACACAATCAATTAATATTAAGTGAAAGATTAAGGTTTTCCAAGAAGATAAGGATAAAGATAAATTCATTTTCAGATTTAAAAAATTGAAGTAAAAGGTTAAAAATATCATGTTTTATCTCATTTTCAGCGTGCTGACTCGGTGTGTTGACCGCATTGACCGTATTTGTCGCGTTTTTACGTATCGACATCGTTGGTCCTATTTTTCCTTCATATATAAAGGAGATTTTAGGAAGATCTCGAGATATTTAAAACCTAGCCTGTGACATGGTGGAGCAGAAAAAGAGCCCTATTGTCGGCATAAGGGGTGGTATCGTCACGATGGTGGAGAGAGAGGAAGCCAAAATGGGTTTAGGAGAAAAAACCCTAATCAGATGGTGAAAGAATTGAAGTTGATATTTGGTTGACAAGTCTTAGTTTAGATCTGGACCCTTGATGTGTTATGATGGTCAAACATTTTATAAAATCAGATAGGTTCTCATAAGTGCCCTCTACAATACATAATATCTTGGGAGTAGTAGTAGCTTGAGCAATTCAACAACAATGCCTATCTAAGTTAACAAACACTACCATCAAAGATTCATTGAGGTCTGATGCGATCGAGACTCTCTGAAACCGTTCTCATCCTCGGTCGCAACTCTGGGTCAATTTCTGCGCAGTTGAGAGCAATGTGGAATGCTGCAATGACCTGTTTCTTTGCATGAATTTCATGCACAAGAGCTGGGTCTATGATCTCAGATAAGGGCCTCCCCTCTCTGAAAACCTTCCTCACCACACTCTCCAGTCCCTTACCATCCCCTGAATCTGCCTGCTGTCCCGTCAAGATCTCCATCAGAACGATCCCGAACGAGTACACGTCGCATTTCTGACTGACCTTGCTTCCAGCTCCTCGAGCCTCCGGTGCCATGTAGTACATTGAGGAGGAAACAAAGTTTGGATTGTGCTTTTTGGTGGCAGGTACAAGACGGGAGAGTCCAAATCCGGAGATGTAAGGCTGGAGGTCGTTGTTGAGAAGGATTTTTGTTGATTTTAAGTTTCCGTGGATGTATTTTCGAGGGCTGCACTCGTGTATGTACATTAAACCCCTGGCTGTTCCTTGAGCAATCTTTAACCTGGCTGACCAGGGCAACGGTGACAAGGAAGATTCAGGAGGACCACCTGCAACATTTCAAAACAAATAAGTATATGTTAGTGAAGAGTAAAATTACCAACTAAACCCAATCATTAACATACAGGAGAAGCATAAATGCTCCACACGACATCAAATGCACTGGGCCTAAAAACAGGGCAATAAATTCAAGCAGCCTTCTCATCCTGTGGTCCTCATATATTTTGGTGTAACCAGTGGATGATATAAGTAAGGAAGAGGACATGCACATGGAGAGGTTACTTCAACATGGCCCATTTCATAAATTGAGTCTTCCATTTACAAGAGTTACTACCACAAAGCAAGTTTTTCAAATTCACATGCACCTTAGCCCATATAAGCCATGACTGTAACATAGATGTAATACTAGATACAAAGCACAGGTGAACCAGTGTTGATGTGGACACAACAGGCTTGTAGCAAAGTAGTTTTTGTGAAGTAAAACCAAAAGCATTTATCATCAACAGAAAGCATGGTAGAGAAACTGCCAATAAATTACGAAATGGAAATCGAGCTGGACACCATGTGTTACCACTATAAACAAAAATAAGCTTAATTCATGCAGCCATCAAGTGCAACAAAAATGCCCAACCATCTAAATGGTAATCCCAATATTGACCAAAATAATGAATATTTCCGTTTTATGCAGATTACACAACAATGAAATTGCAAATATTTAAGTAACAAAATTCAACATAGTAACCTGCTATTTTAGATTGAAAAAAACGTAATGATATTTTGCCATGTGCGTGTTAATGACACTACTCATTGAAGTTGATTGATCACCAACTCAACTACATTCTTCTCAGGGACATTTGAAGTAACAGCTATTACACAAAAAATAAGGTCTATTCCCACTCATTTTGTAACACAGAAAAATATTACAGAACTGGACAACAAACAAGATAAGGGTGACATTATCAAGGATCCAAGCTATATTTGTTGTGCGTGATCATTTAAGTGGCCTCTCCCACCCTTCTTTTCTCAAATTTTAGTGAGAAAAAACGGGCAAAAGACGGATACAGTAATTACAAATAGTTAGAAAACCGCCAAAAGACGGATTAGTTTTGACCCAAGTTGAACAAAACATAAATCATGAGCACAGATAATATGCAGAAAACAATAGTCACTGATGAGTTCAACCACACAATCAGAGAGGGGCTTTAAATCATGGGAAGAATTAATCCTATAAAATTTAAGTTTTCAGACACAATTCAATTTCAATCTCAGTTGGGTTTCAACTTTTAGCTCAATTGGGAGCTAAATACTGGGCTCACTAAATTTAAAGATGAGCATTACTATATACAGAGCCAGATCTTCAGAACAGTGATTCTCTGAATAGGGCCATTCACATTCATCACAAAAACAATTAGTACAGTTTTTAAAGCTCTGCTGTTTAATATGTGACGTACTAATAAAAAAAGTCAACGAATAAAAGAGAGAAATGTTACCATGCAGCGCGGTGTGCAAGCTCCCGTTGCCGATGAAATCAGATACCACCAGCTTCTCATCGTTAGCGAAGTAATAAGCTCTCAGCCGCACGATGTTCGGATGGTGGACCCTACCGATGGCTTCGGCCTCGGATTCGAACTCCTTGAGCCGCCACGTGGCGTTTCCTTCGCTCAGCCGCCTGACGGCCACAACCGCCGCGGGGACGCTGGACCTCCTCCCCGCCACCACCTTGTACACGATCCCACTCCTGCCTTTCCCCACCACGTACGCCGATGCCCTCAGCAAATCCTCTAACTCCAGACTGAACCCTTCGTCGGTCACTACGAATTTACCCTTTTGCCCTTCCGTGTCCGCCGCCGCCGCAACGCCAACAACCTCCTGGTTCTGTTTCACCGTTTTGTCCTCGCTCGACGCCCATTTCTTACGGAGAATCCACACTGAGAGCGAGACCGCACCGACCACCACGCAGACGCCGGAGATGACCGGAACAACCATCGAACCGCTCTTATCCTCTCCTATCGGGAGGATTGAGCCGGAGTTTCTGGGATTTTGAGGGTCTTCGGAGCTGGTGATGGCCCCTGGATTTTGCGCTTCCGGCTCCGGGCAAGGAGAGTCGAGCGGGAACCCGCAGAGGCTAGGATTTCCGGAAAAGGCAGTGGGCCCCTGGTTCAACAGTGAACCCACCTGAGGTATCTTTCCGGTGAGGTTGTTGTGCCGGAGATCCAAGCTCACGATCACCGGGAAGTGCCCGTACGACTCCGGGACCTCGCCGGAGAAGAGGTTGTAGGACAAATTGAGGGTTCCGGCGAGGGTAGAGAGGTTGCTGAGGGAGGCCGGAAGAGAGCCGTTGAGGAGGTTGGAGGAGAGATCTAAGTGGGTTAGTCTGCTGAGAGCGGCGATCTGAGGCGGAATGGGACCGGAGAGTGAGTTGTGAGAGAGGTCGAGGGAGAGGAGGCCGGTGGCGTTGAACAGGTGGGCCGGAAGGACCTTGGAGAAATTGTTATGAGCGAGGGTGAGCAGGTGGAGCGAGTCGAGAAGGCCGAGCTCGGAGGGGATGTAACCGGTCAAGGCCTTGTTGTGAAGCGAGAGCGAGGTGACTCGGCCGCCGGTGCAGCTGACCCCGGGCCAGCGGCACGGGTCTGGGTCGGAATCGGACCAGGAACGCAGAGCCCCGGTGGGGTCGTCGTCAATGGCGGCTTTAAGTGCGAGGAGAGAGAGGCCGTCGGGGTTGAGAGAAGACGAACAAGGGAAGAGGATAAGAAACGAAGCAATTAGGAGAGGAAGCATCGTTAACGGCAATGTAGAAGATTCTAGTTGCTCATCGGATCTGGAAACGACGATGCTGAGCAACGGGAAGTTGCAGCAGAGAGAGTGAGAGTGAGACCAAAGCTGTGGATTTGAAAGTAGTTGGTGTTAACGAGGTCCTTATCAACGTGGCTGCTCAATTTGAATTTTGTTGACCGGTGATGTACCATCTCTATATTTAACTGCGGTATCGGCCAAATGTGTCCACAGAACCACAAACACTAGTGGATTTATCCGGGCTTTCTAGTCTACTCCCATTTGGATTATTTTTTTTAACTACAAACAATTTTAACATATTTTTTTTAGCATAAAGAGAGTTTATTAATTATCCGTAGTAACAATACATCGTAAACAGACGGAAGGGTTTTTCATGACCCATGAAAAACAAACAAGGCTCCCTGGCTAGCTATGGTTAGTTAGTGGACGGTCTTATTCGCTGATTTTTTTTACAAGCTCGAGTTTTAGATCTTCGATTGGAGATAGAAGAAGTTGGATATCCTGGATGATACTTCTCACCGGAGAGAGAGGGATGATATGTTGGTTGTTGAGAGTCACCACATTCAGCGCATCGGTTCGTATGATGACTCGATTCCGTTGATGGATCTGAGCTAGGGCCAATGTCATTGCGACACCAAAGACTTCAATGGTTATTAGGTCCCAGGTTCCCTCTACCGTCCCGTTCCCACCTCAATAACTTCCTCTGTATGTGATCGGCATATAACCCCCCCCCCCCCCATCTTAATTTGGCTTGATCTTTGAAGATTTCCCCATCCACGTTAATAACCATGTACCCCACCACCTTCTTTAAATTACTAGGGTTAAGAAGCGCTTCGCGCCAAATATGCATATGTCCCTTTGCTTGGTTTGAGAGTGACAAGGGGAATGTTGGGTTTCATTCCAGACGTGGTTGTTTCTAGCCTCCCAAATTTCCCAGATGTCAATAGAGATGTCTGTGATTCGGTCTAATGACTGGTGTTGGACCCATTGAGACCATCAGGTAGCAAAATCTGTGGATAGAGGTATCAGTGGGACCCTCTCATGTGGGTCCAACAATCTTTGGAAAATTGACGATACAAGAAGAGGTGTTGTGCCGTCTCCGATTGTTGGCAACAAATAGGGCATAGAGGTGACATAGGGACAAACCTACGACAGAGGTTAGCCACCACCTGCAAAGTACCTGATAGAAATTGGAAAATGAAGATTCGAATCTAAGGTTGGACATTGAGATTCCATACTATAGACCATAGTGGGGGCCGTCGAGGATGATCTCCGACTATGGCCATAGTTTATAGTATCATACCTTTGTGGAGTAGTGCCCTATGGGGTCATCCGCCCAGTATCAGGTATCATGGGTGCGAGTATCTACAAGTGGGATGGTAAGTATTGCCTCTTGATCCCTTCGGGAGAAGGTCGCTCAGATGTGAAGGGCATTCCATCTTCTAGGATTAGTGAGGATAAGGGAGTCGACCATCAAACCTTCCAAAGCTGGGTAGGGTGTTTGAATATACGGTTTTGTTGTGGTTAGCCATGGTGTGTGTAGGATGGGGTGGTGTGGCCGTCTCCTATTGTTCGACGCATTCTAGAGGTAATGAGTGTATGGGTAGTCCTAATTCTTGTCCATATATAGGTCGGGTTTGACTCTCGCGTCGTAGTTTGGAAATCCTCATCTGGATAATAATTAATGAGCCTTGACCAAACGGGCTACGAAGGATTGACGGTGAGTAATAAGGTTCCAGTCTTGTTTCCCTAAAAGGGACAAATTTGCATCTTGGAGATATCGGAATGTCATTCCATCATTGACCTTTGGTTGGCACAATTTGTGCCAGTCTTTTCAGATAATCGGACGCTTCTTGTCTGGTGCTGCTCCCCACCAAAAACGAGCTAGTGCTATATTTATCTTGTCTGTAATAGTCCTCAGGACCCAAAATATTGACATAACATACATAAGGAGAGAGGTTAGAATAAACCTAATCATCATTTCCTATCCAACCGGGGATTGTGACTTGTCATCCCAAGAACATATCCGCTTGAGGACTGTCCCTCAGGTAGGCAAGACTTGGTGTTGTACTTCTTTCAATCATGTTCGTCACCCAAAGTACATTGATGCCTCTCCCGCTTCAGGTGTGTTCAGAATCTGAGAGCAAGCTTATTGGGTATGGGGGTCCGTATTCGTGCTGAATAGCATTAATGATTTTTTAGGGTTAAGGACCTGACCAGAATAGGCCCCAAACTTGGTGATTAGCTAGGTCGCGGACCCGTGTGGCTTCCTCTACAGTGGCTTTGCAGAACATGTAGCAGTCATCTAGAAAGAGCATGTGGGTAATCAAAGGTGCTCCCCTTTCCACCATACATTTGTGAAGCGACCTTTCCATTGAGCATGTTCGATTAGTCTAGATAAAACTTCCATACTAAACAAGAATATATATATATATATATATGATAGCTTTCAGGTACAAATTTCCTTAAAATACAAACGGTGCGAACCATGTAAATCTATGAAAATAATATGTAATTACAAATTATTTATGTAGATTTACATTAATGATTTACATTTACGTTAGACTATCCTATTTTTGATTTACATAAAAAAAATATAATATCTCTAAAATAAAATGTAATTACATTTTTTTTCATAGATTTACATGATGTTCGCATATTTGTATCCTAAGAGTGGTGTGTACCTGAAAGCTATATATATATATATATATATATATATATATATGACGATAGAGAATCTCCTTGTCGAATACCCCGAGTTGGTATGATAGGTGCTAGGGAACTTCATTTAGTTGCAATTTGGTAAGTGACAAAAGACAATGCTCATACAGACCATCATGAGCTTTGTCCATTATTCCGAGAATCTCAATTTACTCATCATAGTCAGAATGAACGGTCATTCAAACTTGTCATATGCTTTACTCAAATCGAGCTTGAGAGCCATAAATCCAATATTCCCTCGTGTTTTCCAAAGAAGATAGTGAATGACCTTGAATGACGCAAAAATATTATCTTGGATGTACCGACCTGGGAAAAAGGCACCTTGATTAGGGTATATTATATTCAGGAGCAAGCCTTTAAGTCTGTTAGCCAAGACATTGGACAAAATGTCGAAGATGACATTGTATAAGGCTATCAGTCTAAGATTAGTTACAAACTTTGGGTTTGGTACTTTTGGGATGAGGACAATGGTAGTATTGTTGATCCCTCTTTGTAGCTCTCTTCCCCTTATAATCTACTGAATAAAGGTCGTGACCGTCGGGGCAAAGATGGGCCAGTAAAATTTGTAGGATTTTGGATTCAACCCGTCCGACCCCGGAGCTTTGTCAAGCCCCATTTGGAAGACTGCCTATGTGACTTCCTCCTTGGTGATTGTAGTTGTCAGAAGTTGGTTCTGTCAGGTGGTGATATTTTTTCAAATACAAAGGTTCATGGTTTGTAGAAAGGCCTCCGAGGTGGTGAATAATTTTTTAAAATGTGTCAAGAGTAGAACGTTTATCCTCGATTCCCACGTGATCGTGCTACCTAAATCATCTTGAAGAGAGAATATTTGGCTTATTCGTTTCTGAAATGAGGACGCTGCAAAGAAGAATTTTGTGTTCATGTCTCCTACCATGAGCCAATGATGGTTAGCTCGTTGTTTCCAAAAGGCCTCATTATGCGCTAGAGCGTTCTCATACTGTGTTTGGAAGGCTTCCCTATGGTTTACTCCTTCCCTATTTGTTCGACCATTTAAGGTAGCAATGCATCCAGCAGCGCATCCACTCACTCTACTAGATGTGGAATTAGTATAATAGTACCAGATCGGGTGTAGTGAAATATCAGCAATATGCCTTATGAAAAACGTGAAAAATCAGGGGAACCAAAGTCTGGTATTTAAAGGATGAGAATGCATGGGTAAAAACGTAAAACCAAAATGAAACATCATATTTTCCGCTTCAATAAGTCAAGGGAAAATGAAACCACTTAAAAGCCATTTGTAAAAACAGATATTCCGTTACGACTTTTTCAAAACGTTTTGAAAAAGTTCTTTAGGAAAAACAAAAAAATAATTGTCCAAAAATTAGTTTTTGCCAGCTCCGGAAGGGCACCCGAGCCCGAGCCATCTCTATAACAGTTGTACAAGTGAGATGAGAGAAGCTAATATAAGCTCACAAGAGAAGTCCCACACTTCCGATGTGGGACTTAGTCAAAAACTCAAAGCTTCCAAAAGCCATTTTCCAACATGATCGACATGCATATGAAGACAATCAACAGGTTGAGGATGATGACTATTGTACGCCCACCACATTGAGATTGAACGTTTTTTTTGTCCCTTGCATGTTTCCCACAAGCTACTAGCCTGTAGCCAACAAATCCAAGACCGACTAACCCATCGACATATCCAAAACGACCTGGTCGAATATCCGTGGTAGAGTCGAAGTATAATTACTTCATATTTTTATGAACTCTCCCATTGTTACATACTTTCTTATTTTTATGAACTTAAAGGTGCACTCGATCTACTTTCCATTTATTGTTGACACTATTTTTTTTCATATCGACCTGAATTTTGAAATATGTGAGCGAATAGGCAACTTACGACAACGTAGACTAGAATTAGCGAGTACAACCGATGAAGACAATATATATTTGACATTGGGAAATTTGATAAAATATGCTGAATAACATATCATATTATTTTAATATGCCTTGAAACTTCAAAATTTGATATATATGCTTTTCATAATTGTTAAGACAAAAATGTCCTTATTGGGGTTTAAACCAATCCTTTTTGCTTTTTGTTAGACTATGATCACGATTTTTGGCTTCATTCCCTTGATCGAGCCCAAAACTTTCTCCATGGAACACCAGTTCACAACCACTACCTCAACCTCCGATCGGATTTGGATCATGTCCTGCTCGAGATCAGTCAAGTTGTTGGCCATGAACCCACGAAATTTAAACTTAACCCCAATTGTGTCAGTTAAATGTGTTAGCTTCAGTGATTTCAAGTTATTGCAGGGGCCGATTCCCATCAATCAAACACCGTAGCCGCTAGAGCGCAATGCGAGGGCCTCTATCAACATGAGCCTTGTATCTGTTTTGCGAGGACATGCGTTTTTCAAGCAAGTAATGGTCATTTAATTTGTTTGTGACATGCATGCACCTTAAGTGGGTCCAACCCAACATAGTGTTCGGGAATTAAGAGCATTAGAAATGACTCCTCATCTGTTAGTATGTTGCTCTGATATGATATGTATCACTTTCCTTGAATGTACATGGAAAAACTGAGTAACATTTTTTATCTCCTCAGTCTTATTTTGCTGTTTGAATGCTTCGATTTCATGGGCTATGTCAACCATAGCTTAGTGATTTTCTAATGAGTTTCAGTGACATAAGTCACAATGATATTGTTGATCACATTGCAATCACTGATGGACAATGCCAAGTTTAAACTATCCCAGTTTTTCCATGTCGCGATTAGTTATATGATCCAATGTTTCTACACTATCCATTTAATTCCATTCTCTTAATCGAGATTTTTATTGTCTTGCTTTGTCATCGATATCAGTCTAAAGGAGAGGATGCATTGACCGCAACTCGAGAACACAAACGCCCTCCAGCAAGTTAGCATTGAATTGAATTTCGCGGATCGTGGCCAACAACTTGGCTGATCTCTAGCCGGACATAATCCAGATCCAACCGGAAGTTGAGGTGATGGCCGTGAACTCGGTGTTCTAGCTTCACCGTCTTCTACCTCGACCCGACACCATGAAGAAGATGTTGAGTTCGATCAAGGCCATGAAGCGGATCGAACAAAAAGAATTTGTTTTAATTTTAATAAGGATAAAATTGTCTTAAAAATTATCAAAAGCATAGATATCAAATTTTAAAGTATAGAAGCATATTAGAAAAATATGACACGTTAAGAGGCATATTTAATCAACTTTTCCTTGACATTTTGGAATTATATTAGGTTAATGATTCCAAATGAACAATTGCAATGCATGTTCTTAATAATTAAAAGTTTATCATTTTTGGTTTAAAAATTATGAGTTCGAATCGCATTGTATTAAAGGAGTTTAAATCAAAAAATCGTTCGATAAGCTCACATATGCGCATAAATTTAGACATAAGTTTTAATTTTGGTCGACAAATGCATTTGATTTGTTTTGCTCGGGCTTAATTTCTTAATTTAGGATGAAAGAGATTCATATGTTAGACTTTTTTTTTGATCGGCGAAAACATATTTAAATTAACCTCTTCTGAGGAAGAAAAGATTACACAAAAGACGCAAACTTCCTAAAGCTTGCAAAGGACCAAAGTAAGGGTACACATACCTGGGAGCC
Source organism: Erodium maritimum (assembly GCA_963921825.1). Taxonomy (NCBI): domain Eukaryota; kingdom Viridiplantae; phylum Streptophyta; class Magnoliopsida; order Geraniales; family Geraniaceae; genus Erodium; species Erodium maritimum. Next base: position 30,635,888 of record OY997589.1, on the reverse strand, counting down.
AAGTATGGGTACGCAGACCCAGAGTCAAAGAAAAGGTACACTGACCCAACAGTCCCACAGCGGGGAAGACCAACCACATACAAAAGAGGATACGCAGACCCAAAGGCAAAGAAAGGGTACACAGACCCCGAAGGAAAGAGAGGGCACGCAGACCCAGAAGTAAAGCAGGGGTACACAGACCCGAAAGCTAAGTAAGGGCACACAGACCCAGAGGCTAAGCAAGGGTACGCAGACCCATAATTAAAGAAAGGGTACGCAGACCCAGAAGCAAGTAACCGAAAAAGTAAAAGGTCCTAACACCCAAATTTTACAGCCATGAAGCGCTAAAAAAAAGGAAAGGTTTTAACCCTGATTTGCCAACCAATAAGCGCAAAAGATATTGAAGTATAACAAAAAACAAACAGCCTAAGCTAGTAAAGCACCCTGTCTCATTAGCATCATCATCCAGTCACAAAGACTGGAAGACGAGAAATAACACATCGACGGTCAAAACCACAAGCGATAAAGATAGTCCAGATGGGAAAAACCCATTGGAACATATAAACCCCTTAAAACGAATTGTGTAAGAAAGCAACTGAAAGGCACAAAGGCCTAAAACCTCACCGGCGGCCAACAACTTAAGCCGACGAGACCTAACCACAAAGTGGGAGGGAGCAGATGCATATCAAACCGAAAACGATAAAGGGGTAAAGCAGGGATACAAAACTTATGTTGCAGAGAAGGATATACTAGTATAAGTACCACGATGCAACACTAGACCCACGACGATCCTCACCCAGGAGGCTGAAGAAGTGCGTCCCACGACCGGATCTAGAGTGAAACACCAGGCAAGCAGACGAACCACCAAAAGCAGGAAGAACAGCTCCGCAACGATCCCTACCAGAGAGGATGAGGAAGCGTGTCCCATGACCAGAGCCAGAACCAACAACCTCCAATGCTCCGAAAGACACACCACACAAGAGTCCAAGAGAGACGGATCAGACAAAGGAGCTCGTACTCAGCCCTCCAAAACCTAAATAGGCCAACCCCGAGAAGGTCCAAAGAGGAGGACCGGTATTTCTACCGAGAACGAGCTCAGAGTCGGGCAGACCCAGACCAGGCCTAGACTAAACAGGCCCAGACCAGACAGGCCCAGACCTGACTTGCCCACATGCCCAGACCAGATAGGCCCAAACCACACAGGCCCAAACCTAACTGGCCCAGACCCGGCCCAACCCACCCATCACCTGACCCGGACCAAACCCTACCCGATTCATGACCCGAGTAGCAAGTCCGGCCCGGGTCATAACCCGCCGACCAAATCGGATCTGGAAACCTGACCAGCACAACTCCGGCGAATCCCGAACTCGACCTGCAGATCAGTAAAACCCACAGCGAACTCCGGTGAACCGACGGCCAGCACTCCGGAAAGACGCAGACCAAAGCAAGGCCGAGGAAGGAGCTCCCCAGCATGCTCCTTGCATCTCCATCGTCTTGAGCGTGCACCGGCGTCGAGAAGAACCCAAACCCAACAACGGTCTTGCAGGCGATGATGAGCACATCTACGACCGACCAACCTACGGATCTGGGACGAACGAGCTCCTGGAGGGAGACGAACACCCCCCACACCAGCAACGGCTTCACGCCAGGAATGTCTGAGACGAAGGCGAAGTTCCGGCGACAGACGACCCACCAGCAACGGCTTCACGCAGCAAGGAAGGGAGGGGGAGGGGGGGGGGGGGGGGAGAAAAGGAATCGTTGATTCTAACAGAATACCGAATAGGATATGTTTGAGTAGAACTCGTTTTTTTGTGTTTATTACATAAAATCTGAATTACAATGAAGAATAACAAGTGCTTAAATAGAAAACTAGTACCCCAAAGTCCTAATACAATAAGGGAATTAATACCCCAAAACCCTAATTCGAAATAAAGGAAATATTTAACCAGACTCTAAAATGACAGTTCCGCCCCTCTAAACGATCTCGGATGGACGAAAAACATCGTACATCAAGGCGATGCGATGAGTTTTGCTCAGGAGCCCGTTTCGACCTGAAAAATGCTAAGGTTTCGTCAATTTCGGACATTGCTGCATTTTCGGGGGGGGGGGGGGGGGTGGTTTAGGCGATTCATCAAAAGATCTTCAATATACACTGCATCAGAATGTAGCAGGACTCAGCAGACACCGACGACGTCAAAGGCCGAAACCGGAGACGTCGCCGGAGAGGAGGAGAGCAAGGGAAAGGGAAAGTTACTGTAGTTACGGCTTGGATTTAGAGAGGTTGTTTAGTTAGATTTATTTGTGTAGCAAGGGTCCGGTAAACTTTCATATGTTAGATAAACTTACATAGTACAAATTTCCATTTGTCCTTTCACGTGTAGACTTCCCTAATCCAACTGAGTGTCTAGTATTTAAAACTTACAAAAATAGTGAATTATCATACATAATGTGTAATTTATTCTTAAGTAGACGTGAGTTCCGGTTTGAATTTGTATCAAGCTAAGATGAAATTACAGGAAATGTAAAAGAGGTTTAGTCTGGACCTTTGTTAAGTATTATGGTAACATGTAACATGCCATGTCTTAGGTGTCAGAAGATGATCATTTCCTTTCTCTTCAGTTGTTGGCGGAACTTCTTTTTTGAGTGAAGGTAGCAAAACGACAACCGGAAAATAAACCACAGGTGTATCTCTCTTAATGGACCTCAAAAGATAGGACCAACCCCACTTTTACACTGATTTGGGCCCAGCCGAGCATAATGTGTCCATCTGGACCATCAAAAGGAGGGCGTGCCTTTCAGCCCATTGCAAAAGCAACCACGCGACAGTACAAAAGGAAGATAAAAAGATTGGATGCCAAGATCGAATAACAAAGTCCGAGGTTAAAGTTAGCAACGACGTCTGAAAAGTCAAATCGCACTAAAAACTTATATACTTCATAAAACAACATATTTCTTCGACTTTCTTTTTAGAGAAAACACTATGTTAGAGCATCCACAGTCATCTCGTCGGCTGTCAGCGAAATGGCGCCGGCGAGATGATATGAAATATAATATTTTAAGTATCTCGCCAGCTCACCGCCAACGATATCTGCAGTGGAGAATTGTTGCTGGCGAGGAGCCGCCGGCGAGATGGAGGAAAATTCAATTAAAAAAATGAAAAAAATTGCAACAGTACCCACAACTTTATTATAATTATACATATACCACACATACGATAATTAAAAAAAACTTAAACGATAATTATACATATAATTAGCACGCATATGGTAAGTTAATACATAATTAAACGATATCTAATTTTATAACACGATCACGATCTACAGCTCGTGAACGTACTGCAGGAATTTGTAATGCTCTCGAACGATCTCCCACAGAAACATCTTCATGAAATGGGTGCCATGGTCCCTATGGTGGGCAGCGGCTGCTTGAGAGCGAAAGTAAGTCTCAGTACTTCCCGGCGGGGCGTTATGAACTGGTACACGGTAGCACAGTTCATACCGGTGGATTCTCCGGGCGAGATCCTGCCAGTGGTCTCGACACTGTTTCTGGGTTCTCGGCGAGGAATTGGCCGGAGCACCGTGGACAAAATTGGCATAGACTACCGGCCAGTACCTATGATTTGTGCCCGGCCGGGCGTCCTGCAGCCAACATAGGACCAACACCATCTCTTCCTCGTTGGTCCACGGGTATGAGCCTATGCCGGCCATTGGTGCTTCGAAGAAATGGAGGAAAAATGGAAGAACAAAAGTATGGGAGATAGAGAGAGAATTGGAGAAGATGTGTGAAGAATGAAGGAGGAAAAGGGTGGTATTTATAGGCCAAAACCGCCGGCCACTAGGGGGCATTTTGGTCATTTTGTGGTGGTGGTGGCAATAGTGGCACACATCCCAATAATGGACAACTCATAATGTAAAAAAAAAAGATATTCTTTGACCAAATTCAAACAAGTCATTAAAGTAAAACAATTACCAAAACATGAAACTTAAAAAACATTCATTAAAAGAAACTTGAATTACAACTTAAAAAAAACAAGTACGGTAAGCTTAAAAAAAAACAAGTCACTGGGCCATCAGATTGCGCAAAATCTTAAGATGCGTCATGTGGGCCTCTAGCTGCTCGGGGTCCATGCCCGAAGTGTCGATTTTTTCAGCTTCGACCCACTGCTGCTATGCCATCAACTTCAGCTGCGCAGCCTTCTCAATGGTCTTGGCTTGGCTTGCTTCTTTGGCCGCTATATGGGCCCTCTTGACACGATCGGCAACCGCTTCCTTAGACGATGATGATGAGCCCTTACCTCTGAGCCTTGCAGCCTTGCAGCCCATAGGCCTCTTGTACTGGGGTTGACCGTCCGTATTAGCACCGGTCGTTTGCTGACTGTCCTCACAGCCCGGCGTGCCTTCACGAGGGCGCTTGCCGGAGTCGGTAGAATCTTCGACATCGAACTCCGTAACCGGTGTCGGTACAACGGGCTCGTTAGCAGCAAAGTAATGAGAATTCCACTTGTGTTCTCCTTTCACAAGATCCCACCAGTGTTTCCATGTGAATGGATGACCACAAGCCTTTATGTATTGCTCCTCGGTCAACTTCAAGATTCCCGCATCGTTCCGGCCGCTCCTGTGGTCCCTACAGTTCTTCACAAACAGCCCTTGGAAGAACGTCACTTTGGGATTCGTCCCCAGCCAGTGGTCTTTGCACTGCTTCCCCGACCTCACCGGATCATCCGAGCCCCGAGTAGATTCCAATTCCTCAGCGATGGCCCCCTAGTACTTCAAATTATGCTTCTGGTTGCCATGCACTGAGTCGTACGAGTGGTGCATCCAAGCTCGAACTAACCTGCAGTCCTCCTCGTCGGTCCATAAGACACGCTTTGCTTTGGCATTTGTCGGACGGACGGACGGACGGACTTCGGCGGGCTCGGAAATGGGTTGAGAGGATTGGACAGTCGGGTTGGGGGAAAAGCAAGGCTCCAAAAACTCTTGGGACAAAGTTTCATTCGTCACTGACCTATAGTTGAGAACCCACTCGTTGAGATTGAAAGAAGACATAACGAAAGAAATTTGAATAGGACTTTTTGAAGTGTAGTAGAAGAGAGAAATTGAGTGTGTGTAAAAATGAGTTTTGGGGTGTGTATTTATAGGGGGAAAGTGAAAAAAAAAGTTAATGTTGCTGCCAGCGAACCAGGCCACGTGTCGCCAGCGTGTGGCTCGCCAACGGTCGGCGCGCCACCCGAGGAGGTCAAAGTCTTCCTCGCCAGCGAGATCTGCTGGCGAGTTCGCTAACGGCTACCCAAGTCGCCAGCGTGCTCCTCGCCTCCACCTCGCCTGCTCCCCGCCTCCTCCTCGCCGGCGAGATCATCTTGCCAGCTGCTCCTCGACCACGACTGTGGGTGCTCTTATAGAGTAAGGAACTTAGAGCACTTAGAGCATGTACAACGGGTCGGCCCGCGCCCTCAGCCCGCGCGCGCACGGTCCGCGGATCGCGGCCCATTCTGTTGTGGACTGGTTTTCGCGCGGTCCGTGACGCGGACTTGGGCTCGGGCCTCGCTCCCCAATCGCCGGCTGGGCTCGCATACGCACTCCTCGCTCCTTGGCCCACGCTGGCCCAATCTCGGGCCGACACCTGGCATATGCGCGCGACTTTTTTTTAAAACAAATTTTTTTGTCAATTGTGAGATTTGAACCCCCAACCTCAAGGTTAAAAGCCATGTGGTTCTACCATTGAGCCAGATGAGTTTTTGTTAATATGTTTTATTATAATTTATATGATATACTTTTAATTTTGGAGTGAAATGCATATTAAAATTTAAAATCAAATATTCTTTTTTGTAGATTATATATTATATAATTTAGTGTTGGATGATATTTCAAATAAAATAACATATTTATGTAATATATATTTGACCATATTATTATTTTTGTGTGTATTTTTATCCGGTCCGATTAAAAGATTTTTCGTTACAGCAACTACTATGAATATTACATAGTTGACCATATTATTCCATACACATATTTTATTGATTTCTTTTCCATTATTAAAAAGTTAATTTTTATTCGTGTTAAATTTATTTATGAATTATTTATTTCCAAAATTGTTTAAATTATAAATATTTTAAACGTTTTCTGATAACGAATTAAATAAAACAGGAAAATATCAAATAATAATCCAGTCAGCACTGTTCTGCACTCCCAGGACCTTAGAGGTCCTCTCTGTTGCAAAACACCCACTTTTCTACACTCCCACTCCCTCACTTTTGTCCAGTCAGCACAAGTTCTGCACTCCCACTCCCTGATCAAGGTCCTTTCTATTGTACATGCTCTTACAACGCGACCTGCAAAACGCGATCAACGATTTAGCAGTTCGACGTCGTGAGTCGCTCGTTGTGGAGTGCGTTTTTTGCGGCGCCGAACCGTTAAATTGTGGTTCGATTTTGCGGTATGCACATTAAAATATTAATTTCTTATCAAAAAAGGTTTGCACAACGAGAGTGTGCGCCAACCAGTCACATGACAACACATGACATTAAAAAAAATCTTCTTTTTTTTGTTTAAATTTATCCGAAATTAAAAAAAAACTTACACCCACTTATAAATACCCCAACTCCAATTCCTCAAAACACCAATAATTCTCATATTTCTCTCCACATTTTCTCCAATTTCGCGCTCTTTTTATCAACTTTTTCTTTCCAATAATCCGATCAAAAATGTCTGACGACGAAACTCAGTGTGCGTCTTCAAAAGAGGTCGAGGAAAGCAGGTCGGACGATACCCCAATGATTTTCAATTCAACCCACTATAAACTAGGTAGCTTTCGGGACATATTGAACATCGGAATGCCCCCAACCCGTTCATGCAATCTAGGTACAACCCAAGCGCTTTCACCCCATATATGCAACCTAGTTACCACCCAGTTGTATACCAACCTGGTATTTTGAAACTATCAACTATAATTTCGTTTAATATTATTTTTTATTTAAAGTGTCATCTATTTTTCACGTGAAGTTTCAATAATTTTTAACCTTGGTCTAGGGCAGTTCAACTCCGGTGCAGGGCAATTCAACCCCGATATAAGGCAATTCAACCCCATTCCAGGTTAATTCAACCTCGGTCCAGGTCAATTCAATCCTAGTTCAGGTCAATTCAACATCGGTCCAAACTATTACCATTACACTGTCGTTGGTGGGACCCAACAACACGTCGAGGAAGGCAACCACACCCGGATGTCGTCGCAATCAACCTCTGTCGGCCCTTCCCAACAAGGAGAAAGGGTGCCAAATGCAAAGAGAAAATGGTCCGTCGAGATGGAGAAGCACCTGATAAATGTTTAGCTCCGCACAACCAAAGAACCTATCAAGGGAAACTCCCAAGATGGTACGATCTTCTGGTGCACAGTTGTGAGAGGGTACAATGTAGAGCGACTTTTTCCGTAGTTCGAGTGGAGAGCAATCAAGATCCATTGGAACAGACATGCGTTGCGACTGCGGAAGTATCTCGTTATGCTGAGAGCCTCCAAGGCCGACGTCTGCAGCGGACGGAACCATGCAGATTACATGGCTAAGGCCAAGAGCATCTATGCAAAGCTGCCGAATCGTAGGGACGATCCGAAGAATTTCAACCTCGATCATTGAGTCAAAATGTTTGAGGATGACAAGAAATTCAACGCCAAGGAAGGCACCATGGGGGCAGTTGTACGACGCCAACAGTTGGATGAGTCTGAAGCTTACAGCTAAACCCCACCCACAAGTGGAGGAGTCCCTAACACTGATGATGAAGATATCACACCTTTCAGTGGTGAGTCCCAACCATATTGGGTGGCCTCCAATCCGACCGAAGGAGGCCGTCAGCGAAGTCCCCCTCCCCCTCACCGAGTGGAAGAGCGACCGTTGGACAAGAAGTCTACGAAGAAGAGGGGGGAAGGGTCTACAAATCAAGTAAGTTCCATTACCGACATGGAATGAGTAAGGGCCGAGCGAGACTAGATTTCTTTAGAGCAAGGCCGACTATAGCTTAAGAGGGCAGATAAATATTTGCTGCTTCAGAACAAATGGCAATAACTATTTGACAAGTACGGGGCCCTTATGGAGAATGACATCTCCAAATACGACGATGAACAGGTGGTTTGACACGCGACTAAGATGTCCCGATTGTGTGAGAAATGTGAACAATTGCAGATTCGTATGAACAAGTTTGACGAAGGGGAACCATCTCGTAAAACCAAACCCTATTCTCTCTCTACTGAACTGCGCCGCAACCCTTGCAGAAACCTCAACCTACTGCCACCGATGGAGGCTTCCAAGGGCTTCCACCTTGGAAGTCGCCGCCCCGTTCTCTTCCCTTTCCTTCCCTTCCACCCTATCACCTCCTCTCTGCCTGAACCGTCTAAACCTCTTTTGAAGCTCGTCGTCAAAGAGGATCCGGAAGCATAGAGGCTCCATCTCCGGCGCTGCCGTGGGGTGTATGCACAGTCAGGGTTTGGGTCTCTTCCCCTTGCTACTGTTGCATCTGTGTCTGTGGAGGAGTGAAACTAGGCTTTTGTCACTGGGGCCTGTGGAGGTGGAAACCAGCCTGCTGGTCGTCGCCGTAGGCCCGCTGCCGTGTGCCTTGCCGACATGTGTAGGGGGGGGGGGGCTAGTACCCCAACCGGCGAAGACCCCCTCGAATCAACCCGGCGGCTTCTCCTTCGCGACGTTAGGGTTCCGGTCCTCTTTCGTGTATTGTGCTGGCAAGAGGTGGGATTCTCAACCCAAGCCGGTCGTCGTCTTCGGTCCGCTGCTGTGTGCTTCACCGACAGGTGGAGGGGTGTCTCGTACCCCAGACGGAGGCGACCTCCTCGTGCTCCAAGGTTCTTTGTTGTCGTGGTTCCGTCCCGACGGTGGTTGTCATCGACGGCGTGTGCTGTCAATATACTGGTTCGTCACGGCATCCACCGATCATTCTCGCCATGTGTGGGTTTGGGTTTCGTTGGTTTTTTGTTGTTGGCCACCAACGTAGCGGTGGAGTCATTCTCCATCAGGGTATGGTTGTTCGAGGTTGGTTCTTTTCCAGTTATGTTGGACTCCTGTCATTGTTTTCTCTGTAGGTTTGTTGGTGCTGGCGTTGGTCAGGACAGATGTACAGTTGTTAGGGTTTGTGCCGGGTTATGTTGTTGGCCACCAGTGATACTCGTCCCCTACAATGTTGAAGGTTGTCAGAAGGAGCTGGACACCGTAGTACATTCATACCATCTAAGTGGTGTTGGCCATTGATGTGTTGGATGTAGTTCAGGGTGGAGCCCTGTTGGCACGGTGGTGCTGTCGAGTACTAAGGTTTCGCTGGTTTGAAGCTTGTTGGCGGGTTAGCATTGACGATTCCTTGTGGCATTGGTTGCCACTCACCCAGGGCGGATGTTGTGGTGTTTTTTCGTTGGTGTGTTGAGGCGGTTTAGCCTCTTAGGACGTCTGGTTAGGCCTTTTGTATAGGTCTTGGGGTTTGTGTTTTCTTTTTTTTCTTTTTTCTTATTGCGTTTTGTTGGACTTGTTGGTTTGTGACTCTATTTCGGGATTCACGGCTCTTTTATGCAATTTTTTCTCCCTATAAAAAAAATCTCAAAGATGAATGTTCTCATTAATAAGTTTATTCATTTCATTTATTGTAGTTTATGTTATTTTAATTTATGATTTTTAATTATTTATTGTGATTAATTGCAATTTCTGTTATTATTAACTATTTTAGTCAAATCTCTCTCTAATGTCTCGTAAATTTACTATTTTAACAAAGAATTTAATAAGTTCAGCAGAATATCAATTCGATATCCAGTTAGCATCCACTTAGAACATGAGCCTCCCATTGTGGAACACACTAAATTCAGGGGCTCAAACTTACTATTTTGCATAGTCGGCATACGTGCCCCTTATACGAGTCGTTCCGCTGTACATGATCTAAGATACAATGTGTTGGGATAGAAAGATATGACTTAAAAATACATACATAGAACAAGTTTTTCTACTACTCAATGGGAGTTTTATCATTGATTGTTTAACGAACTAAAAATTTCGTATTCTTGAGGCATAAAATTTTACTCGAGAACTTTTTTAATAAGGAAGGCGTGAGGTGTACCGGCCTGGACCTTGTTGCAGCCCTCTACGACCAAGCATATAAGAGCACAAACAATGGGCCGGCCCTGAGGCCCGACCCTCATTTTTGTGGGTCGCGGGACGCGGGCCGTCCCATTGTGGGACGGCTTTTACGCAGTGTACGACCCGCAAAAACGAGGCTCGGGCCTCAGGCCTCGCCCCTCGTCCCTCGCACGCGGGCTGGGCACGCGTCCCTCGCCCTGCGTCCCTCGTTCGGCTCCCGTCCTCTCGCGTGGCGACATGTGTCCCTGCAGTGAAAAAAAAATCCGACCATTTGAAAACGGTCGGTAACGGCTATTTTTTTAAATTAAATCTAAAACAATTTAAACCATATAAATACCCCAACCCCAACCTCATTTTTTTCACACCCATTCCCACATTTCACTCTTTCATGTCCAATATTCTCGTGAAAAATGTCGGGCAACGCATGGTCCCGTGCACAATCAGCTGGTGACGAAGTAGGATTCACCCCCAACGAACTAGCATGGAATTTGCAAGAAATTCTAACGGACCCTCGTGAGAACTCCGCTTTCACGGCATACTCGCAACCGGGTTCGAGCTCAGGTAATTGCAAACTAATTTTTTGATTATTTTATTTTTTAAAATTCATTTATTGTATTTATTTAATTCATTTATTGAATTTTTTAAAATTAATTTTTTGTATTTTTTTAATTAATTTTTTGTATTTTTTTTAAAATTCATTTATTGTCTTGTTGTTTAATTCATTAAACTAATGTATTTACAATACTTGTGTAATAAAAGTTTTGTAATTTCGTATTTCCAAGGTCAATTCCATCCACAACAATTCACAATGGCGCCAGGGTTCCAAATGCCGCCACAATTTGGAATGCCGCCACAAGGGTTCCAGATGCCACAAGGGTTCCAGGTTCCACCACAATTCTACAACTACCCCGAGCACCCACTACCAGACGTAGGCGTCACCCGACCATCCTCTACCAGACCTTCCCAACGACAACGACGACCCCGAGTAGCACATCAGGATCCGAGGTTATGGACCAAGGAGGAAGACCAACACCTCATAGAGTGCTGGCTCAATCCTACAAAAGACGCGATTAAGGGAAACTCTCAAGCCCGAAACACATTCTGGTGCACTATTGAGAGGAAGTACAACGCGACCGGAGGTCACCACCAACGCGACTGGACTTTTATCAAGAAACGTTGGGCCATAGGTCAGTCGCAGACAACGAGGTTCCTCGGTTATCTGAAGACCTCCAAGGCCGAGTACCACAGCGGCTGGAACCACAAGCAACACATGCAAAATGCGTAGGATATGTGGGCGGCTGTACCGAAGGACGAAAGACCGAGGGACCACCCAACACATTTCAACCTGGATCATTGAGTTAGGGAACTTGAGAGAAATAAAAAGTTCGCTGATGAGGAATGCACCATGGGTAATGTCCGCCAACAACAACAACGCTTGGATGAGGCTGAGGCTTATAGCTCAACCCCACCCACAAGCACATGGGACAACGATTACACACCTCTTAGTGGCGAGTCCCAACAACCAGAATGGGGAGCTTCCGATCACAACGAGGGGAGTGAGGTCCCTCTCAGCGACACACCCCCTCCCCCCCCCTCCCATGAGGCCGATGCAAGTCCCCCTCAACCAACTCGCCGAACGCGACCGCAAGGAAAGAAGGCAGTGAAGGCATCAAAAAAGGCGGCCGTCCTCACGACCCAAATGACTGCCTTCGCGGAGATGGAACGTACAAGAACGTGCAAGGCAGGAAGGCAAGGCAGAAAGGACCCGCATGATACAAAAGATAACCGAAAAGTGGGAAGCAAACATTGCCTTCTACATGTCATTGAGGCAAACTGATACCTCCAACTACACCGAAGAAGATTTGGAAGACCACAAGTCGTGCAAGGCCCGAGTGCGAAGAGTCATGGATGTCATTGAAGGTGAAATTGAAGATCTTCGACGTCAACAACCACCGGATGACGACCCACCACAATGATTCTTGAGCATGTATTTTTTTTGGGTTGTATTAAAAAGGGATGAATAAAAGTTCAAGTTCATTTTTATTCGTGTTAAATTTATTTATTATTATTTTTATTGTCATTAATTATTTATTTCACATTTTTTTATATTTTATATAATATAAACGGTTTCTGATAAAGAATTAAATAAAACAGCAAAATATCAATTAATTAACAACTCAGCATCCAGTCAGCACAAGTGACTCAGCACTAGGGACTCACTGTGAGAATCATTGCAAAACACCCACTATTCTGAGTCCCTAGTCCCTCAATTTTGTCTAGTCAGCATAAGAGACTCAGGACCAGGGACTCACCAAGGGCCTTTTCATTGTACATGCTCTAACCATTCGACATATCATCCCCACACATATTGGTTTGATCCTTCAAATTCACAGTGTCCATATTAAGAACCAACCATGCTACTAGTGGTGCTTGCGAATATTGTCCAATAAGGGAGGGGAATCTCCCTTTAGGATAACGTCAGGCGAGATAAGGCATCTTTCCATTGGGGGGGGGGGGGGGGGGGGTTAGATAAGACATTAATTTCGACAACCGTGTTCATTGGAAATTACCTCTCCAAACTTTAAAATTCTTAGCATTCCATAATCCTTACCATGTTCTTTGGATTTTGACGGTTTGTTATCCAGATACACGAACTTCAAGTTGAACCACTTGAACAAGATTGATAAGCAAACATGTGCTGATTTTGTCTTCTGATTCTAATCTTTGATAGTTGTTTCATGGATTACATGGTCTCTTGGTTTTAATTGTTATTCCGATGCCGAGTTGTTTTATCCCCTACCCTACCTAGGGACCCAATAGTGGTATCAGAGCCGTACTACCTATGGGATTCACAAGACGGAACTGAAATTCTTGGTTTTGCTTGTTAAGTTTCGGTTTTAAGCTTGTACTATGCATGCTTTTTTTTATAACATGTTCTAATTACTTGCATGTGGGTTTAATTCATGAAAAATTTAATTTACAAAATTATTTCAAATATGATTTTTTTGACAAAAAATTGTTTTTTGGGTCACGAGAGCGGGACTCTCGGTGAGCCAAATCCCAAACGGGGTTCCGTTGGAAGGAGCTAGGCTGAGCCGTGATCATTGGATGATCGGAATGCCAGGGCAAAAACCGTTTAGTTAGTCATGACGAGTTTGGAACCCTCTTGACGAACTCAAAAATCAAATGTTCAAAAGTTTCATTTTTGAGCGGTTTCGATAAACCGTACATTAAACTTTTTCAAAACTTGGCGATTAATTAAACCCGGAAAATCACACGATGTTTGATAAAGTGCTTGCTTGTTAACACGTTGTGTGATGTGATGTTGGCCTGGTGCTCGTAATAGCCCCATGTTTTAGTTTATCGGTTTTCACCGTCTACGAGCCGTTAGAGTTAGCATGCAATTATTCTCTTAAAGTGTGATCGTCGAACCACTTAATTGTAATAATTATTATTTCCCAACCTGCAAGTCATGTATTTATTTGTAACTGTTTCTCTCAGTTTGGAGTCGATAGAGCTCAAGAAGTAAGTGAGAGACCATTGGCATTAGCTTTTGAGTCGGCGGAGCTCGAGAAGTGAGTGGGAGCTAGTTTAAGGGGTTGTTACGTGCATGTTTATCACTTTATGCTTGGTTTATTTTTTTCATGCGTAAATTCTGTATGCCTGATTAGAATTGCATGCTTAAACTTTTAATTCCGAGCATATAACCTCACATGCAAAGATAAATTGGAATTTAATCCTTGTTTGTAAGCCATTTGAATCGTCTTTGCATTGGATGTAGTAGAATGGTTTTAAGAAAGAATTACATTGGATGTAATTGGAGGTATCATTACATTTGGAATGTAGTTGTTGTTCTCATTGTATCTAGGATGCGCCAAAAGTTTAAACACAATCAGAAGATTAAAATTTGGGTCATGTCAGATACCTCATGATTTTCAACAGCTAAGTACCTGCCCGTCCTCTAGGTGTAGTGTGCCTTCGCGGAGTATCCATGGAAAAGTGGGGTAGCAGGTTTGGACGACATATGTGGGTGTCGTGCGCCTTTGCGGACCACCTACATAGTTTCGGGCCATAGTTGAAAATTGGTGGCCCCGGTTACGATTATCAGTCAGGGTTGAGCTAGGGTCTCAGATAGGGTAAGCCATGTACGAATGTACATATCTTAGTCAAGAGTCACATTGGATGTGATTGGATGGGGTCCTACCTACATAGCTCGATTAAGTGGTGAGCATTCGTTCAGCTTGATCGAGTGAATCAAGGATCTTGGTTCTAGATTCTAAAATTTTAGAATTGATTGGTTGGTGTTTATACTTGATCTTCATGAAATTTATTCTGTTTACTGATTAAATTTCCGTTGTCGTGTACATCAAATAGAAAGTTCTTTAGTGAACAATAGTTTGTCGTTGAAAACCATACTTGACAAGGTCAAGCTCAACGGGAAAACTATCTGGACTAGGATAGAAACTTGAGGATAATCCTCAAGTATGAACACAAAGAATATGTCCTAGACAAGGTTCTCCCTGAGGAGCCAGTTAATAACGCCGCTAGAGCCGTTAAGGAGGCATACCAACAGTTCCTTAGAGATCTCTAACGATGTGGCGTGTATTATGCTGGGTTGCATGGAGTCTGAGCTCTAGGAGCAGTTCATGGAGTACTCCAATGATCCATTTACAATGATAGGGTGATAAAGGGTATGTTAAAGGAAATGGCACGCATCGTAAGGTACATTTTCCTCAAAGAATTTCTCTCCTGCAAGATGTCATCAGTGAGCTCCGTGGGTTGGGATGGCAGTGGGGTGGGGTTGGGGCAGAGACCCTAGGCCCCGTCCCTGTCCCGTGTCCCCGCCACTCGCCCCGTCCCCATGTTGACCCCGCGTTGACCCTGTCCCGCAGGGATCCCGCGGGGACAAGACGGTGAACAGGGATTTTATTCTCGATCCCATTCTCGCCCCGCGGAGGATTTTATTCCCTACCCGTCCTGTCCCATTCTCATCAGTGATGGGATTCCCCGCCCCGTTCTCATCCCCCCAAAAAATATATGATTAAATATAGTTGTATCACCTTGATAAGCAAATATCATATGTAAAAAAAGATTAAATGTAAAATCCAACATAATTGTATTTATAATTTACTTGATTTATAAATAATAGGTTGATTACATTCAAAAACAGTTAATAAAAAATCTGTGTTACCTATGCATGAGGCGATACAGTTATATTATATATTATTAGCATTTATATTAATATCAATATCAAATCATAATCACAACTCAACTATCTTAAAAGTTGGAATAACAAGTTAAACTTAAATATACAGTAATGTGAATACAATTTCATAGACATAAGCTATAGACTCTATCACGGTATCAAACAAGAACAAATTTTATATTAGCATGTTTTGTAAACAAAGAAAAGGACATTGCTTTATTTCTACAAACATGACCACACATCAAGTGTTTAAACATGAGAATATGTTCTTAGACAAGTGTATTGTAATTATTATGTATATATAAATTATAATATTTCATTGTGTAATAATGATGCGGGTGCGGGTCGGGGCGCCCCGCGAGGTGGGGAGTGCTTCCCCACCCCACCTCGCTCCTCGCCTAAATCCCCGCTTATCTCCTCGTACCCCGTCCCGCTTAAAAAATCCCCGTCCCGAATCCATCCCGCGCGGGGCGGGGACGGGGATCCCTATCGGGGGCGAAGAGTTTTTCCATCTCTATCCGTGGGTCCCCATGTCCTAAAGATGAACTAGCATCTCGAACATCTTAATCATCTGATGCTTAAGATTGAAGAAGAGATGGCAACAGATGTGGTTCTACGCTCCCTTCCTCGTTCATATGATGAGTGCATCATGAACTATCATATGCACGATATGGACAAGACCATATCAAAGTTACATGGCATGTTGGTAACTACTAAGAAGAATATCATGGATCAGGGTTCCAAGGATATTCTAATGGTCAAAAAGGGAACCAGTTTCAAGAAGGGAACTCGAAGTGATAAGGGAAAGGCCCTTACGCACCTGGTAGGAAAGATAAGGAGGGTCATAACCCTCATAGGACTGGGGAGTCTTCTAGGAAGGAGAAGGAGGCCAAGAATGTCTACTTTAACTGTCAAAATCCTGGTCATTGGAAGAGAGATTACAGGTTGTTCCAGGATGATCTGAAGAAGGACAGTGAGATTGCGCATTCGACAAGTATTTACTTCACAGAGCTACATATCTCTACTTCCAAATATTCATGAGTATTGGATACCGAGGCTGAATCCCACACATGTACTAATGTGCAGTGGCTATAAGGTAGAAGATGCTTAAAGAATGACGAGGTGGATCTTAGAGTTGACAACAATATCAGAGTTACGACAACTGTTATAGGATCCATCAGCCTTCTTTTGCCAAGTGGCCTAGTTTGGTTTTGAAAAATGTATATTGCATACCTACTTTCAGTAAGAATATTATATATATTTCCCTGCTGGACGAGGAAGGATACAAGTTTGATTATGGAAATGAGATTTTCAATATTTTATACAATATTATATTTTATGGTAGTGCCAAAATGGTTGGAGTATTGTACATATTGGATATAGATAAAAATGCCTCAAACTCTATTTATAATATACATACAAAGAGGTCAAAATCTGACGATTTAGACCAAACTTTGTTATGACATTGTCGTTTAGGCCACATAAACGAGAAACACATATTAGCACTTCACAAGTACGGACTTCTAAGTCCATTCGAACTTCATTCGATTGATAGATGTGAATAAAGCGCCCTTCATCGATCGCGGTGAAAGGGCGGGTGACTTGTTGGGGAAAATACACTCGGATGTGTATGGACTAATGAGTACACTTTCCAAGAGGGGTTTTAGCTACATCATCACATTTATTGATGAATATAGTAGATTTGGTTATTTCTATTTGATGAGACATAAGTCTGATTTTTTTGATAAATTCAAAGAGTTTAAGACTGAAATAGAAAATTAGCTCAGAAAAAGTATTAAGGCACTTCGACCGTATCGAGGTGGAGAATAATTAACTAAAGAGTTTTTAGATCATCTGGTGGAGAGCGGGATCCGTTCGGAATGGACTCCTCCCAGAACACCATAGTTGAATGGTGTGTTCGAAGGGAGAAATCAAATTTTATTGGATATGGTCCGGTCCATGATCAGTGGGACTGATCTCCCAATCTCTTGTTGGGGTCATGCTCTAGATAGGGTCGCATATATACTAAGTCAGGCTCCAACGAAAGCTGTAGAAGGGACACCATTTGAGCAATGGCACGGGAAGAAGCCCATTTTGTCCTTCTTGAAGATTTGGGGTTGCGAGGCTTATGTGAAACGTTTGGTTTCGACTAAGCTCGAATCAAGATCTGAGAAATGCACCTTCGTGGGGTATTCCAAAGAAACAATGGGATACTACTTCTACAAACCTAGCGAGAACATAATGTTAGTCGCTCGAGGTGGGGTCTTTATGGAAAAGGAGTTTGTTTCCAAAGACGTTAGTAGGATGATTGTGCATCTTGAAGAAATTCAAGATGATACGGGTTCGTTTGATTCAGTTCAGGAACCAGTGGACAACCCAATAGAAGAGCCAAAGATTGTCGTAGAGCAAGGACCACTTCCTACAACAATTCCGGAAGGTCCTAGGCGATCTGGAAGGGTTAGTCGTCCACCTCCGAGATACAGTTTCTTTGTGTCTGGAGGTGATAGTGAACTTATGGTGGATCGAGATGATCCAACCACCTTTTAGGAAACCGTGGATGGGTCCGACTCCAAGTTATGGCTGGGAGACATGAGAGAGGAAATACAGTCCATGTCGGACAACCAAACCTGGGAGCTGGTTGATCCTATCGATGGTGTGAGGACCATCGGATGCAAATGGATCTTCAAGGTGAAGATGGACATGGACGAAAATCCTCAGACCTACAAAGCTCGATTGGTGGCGAAAGGTTATAGGCAGATCCAAGGGATTGACTATGAGGAAACCTTCTCCCTAGTGGCTATGGTCAATCGATCCAGATTTTTCTTGCCATAGCCGCATATCATGATTACGAGATATGGAAAATGGATGTCACGACCACCTTCCTAAATTGAAATCTAAATGAGGACATTTATATGTCTCAGCCAAAAGGTTTTGTTGATATAAAGAACAAGGGAAAGATTTGTAAATTGTTGAAATCTATTTATGGATTGAAGCAAGCTTCTCGGAGTTGAAACCTGTGTTTTGATGAAGCTATAATAGATTTGGCTTTATCAAGAACGAGGACGAACCTTGCATTTATAAGAAGGCAAATAGAAGTAAGATTACCTTTCTGGTGTTGTATGTCGATGACATACTGCTCATTGGAAATGACATCCCAACCTTTCTTGAGACTAAATCTTGGCTAAGGAAGTGTTTCTCAATGAAGGACTTAGGCGATGCTACTTATATATTAGGGATTAAGATGTATAGAGATCGCTCAAAGATGGTCTTGGGTTTAAGTCTAAGCAACTATGTGAACAAGGTATTGAGTAGGTTCTCAATGCTCGATTCAAATAAAGGACTCTTACCCGCACATCATGACATTCATCTCTGTAAGACACAATGTCCTAAGACACCCGATGAGCTGAAAATGATGATGCGAATCCCATACGCTTCGGTGGTAGGGTCGATCATGTATGTCATGATGTGCATGAGATCGAATGTCTCATATGCCTTGAGTTGTACCTGTAGACATCAATCTAACCCCATCGAGTAATACTGAATAGCGTCAAAGCAATTCTAAAGTATTTGAGAAGAATTAAGGATGTGTTTCTGATGTACAAGGGGAAAGGTGATGTTGAATTAGTCGTCAATGGATGTGTGGACGCTAGTTTCCTGACAAATCCAGATGACTTTAGAAGTCAGTCAGGATATGTGTTCACGCTGAATGGTGGAGATTTCAATTGGAAGAGCATGAAGCATGACACCATCGCCGATTCCATGATAGAGGCCGAGTACATAGCAGCTGCAAAGGGGGCCAAGGAGGCTATATGGATTAGGAAGTTCATGGCAAGGTTGGGCGTAATTAAAAACCCGTCAAATCCGGTTAACCTATTTTGCGACAACACATGGGGCATTGCGCAAGCTAAAGAGCCTAGATCGCATAACAAATCCAAACATGTACTGCGCCGTTATCACCTCATCAGAGAAATACTTAACCGAGGCGATGTGAAGATCATCTATATTGCAACATATGATAACATAACCGACCCTTTGACTAAGGCACTGTCGTTGCCTAAATATGAAAAGCATGTAAGGTCAATGGGAATAGATTGGAGTTTAGATTGGAAGTAGGGAAAGTGGGAGATTATTAGTCTTAGTGCCCGTAGTTCAATCGTAAATGTTCAAATGTATATATCATCGTTAACAATAAAATTAAAGCGGCTTTGTATTACTTACGTATTGGAGTAATATATCGATGTATGTTATGATCTGTGTCCAAAAAAGAAATAGAACGATAGATCTGGATGGATCACACTCGATGGGTCCCTACTCAACAAGCTTCACTAGAAGCGACTAGTATGAAAGATGACTCTTTATGACTTAGTTCTATTAGTCAATGGAATGGGATTTCGGAGTCTGATCATATATATCATGTGGGACATGATATTGGACGACCCGACCTAAATATGTTCTGTAGATCCAATCATGAACATATTCAATGTCGTAGCTTGTCATGTATCCTTAGACCAAGGAGTGTTTGTGATCACTATGCAGTAAACAACTGAGTTTGACTTGAGACTAACGTTGCACCGTGATAGGGCTTCCATAACGGCCAAGATTTGCTTGGGGACGGACTGCATGAGTGACACGAAAGACGGCTAAGGGATTTATCCCTCATACTACGACATGTGAAAGATATCGATTCTCAGCCGCTTGATCGAGAATTACTGAAAGAATAGCATGGCCATGCACATAATATTGGGTATCATATATACAGTCATCTCACATATCAAAGAACAATGATTGAGATTAATAAGGATGACGGCTCTATGCCTTATCTCAATCAG
Source organism: Erodium maritimum (assembly GCA_963921825.1). Classification (NCBI taxonomy): domain Eukaryota; kingdom Viridiplantae; phylum Streptophyta; class Magnoliopsida; order Geraniales; family Geraniaceae; genus Erodium; species Erodium maritimum. The sequence goes on along the minus strand of OY997589.1, from coordinate 30,615,763 downwards.
GATATCAGTGATAAAATGATAATGATAGGGACGTCGGAAAGGTTAGAATCGACAAATGGTCGATTCGTTATGTAGTGTCAGGAAATACTAAGTCTCGTTAGTTGGCACTCATATAGGATCAAGTAAAATGGGATTTTGCGTTGATCTATAGACATGCATATACCCAAGGGTCACACTGGAGGATGAAATTCACTAATGGAGATATGACCAAGCGAGAAGTTGACACGGGACATGACCAAAACTAGGTTTTGGGTCATAAGTCGTAAGTGATTAGGATATTAAGGATCGAGACAAGACTTGGAGTCTTGAGAACGTTCTCGTCAGATAATGTTGGACATATCCGGGATGATAGGCATGGATGACGATGAGCGCGTCACGTGACCTCCTTGGGAGTGATCGTGGACTCCACCCAAGAGGTCCATAGGCGGCCCATGCCACCAAAAGGCCTAAGGAACCATCTAGTTAAGATTTAACTAAATGGTTCTAACTAATTATTTAAGTTACTTAGTTAGTGATAAGATTAGACCCACAATCCACTAACTATCTAATAAATTAATAATATTTTTCCACCTACTATCCTAATATACTAATTAAATGAGTTGTTGATGAGATACATTTGATGTGAGAGACATCACTCAGTATAACTTGTATCACACAACAATCAACCAATATGCAAAAGAGAGAGCTTGGAGCTTCTTCTCCTTCCTCCTAGCTTGGCCGAACCCATCTTTGCTTTATTGCTGTTGTGTTCTTGAGTTCTAAACCTTAATAACTACGTGGATTTGATTCCTTGGAGGATACGTAGACGTCTTGGAGACTCAATCCATTCATCATTTCTTTGGTGTTTTCTTCTTCTCCTTGGTGTTCATCAAGGTCCGATGAAGTTGATTTTTGGAGTGAATTCTCTCCATATATAGGTCTTAAAAGTGAATGACATAATTGTTGGATGATAATGAAAAATATGATGGTCAATATCATATTAATCCTTTTATTAAAATTTTGATTTATTTAAACTTTAAGACTAATAATTTGAGTTATTAGAATTGACTGACAATCAATTCTAGGAGGAATTCATGGGACTTGTCACCCTATGAATTCCCCACTTTGCCCTTTCCAAAAGGCTATAAATATTCACATCATTAGTCTTATTTTACACACATCAAAAACCATCTCTAAAATGGTTTCTCCTTCATCTTTCTCTACACTCCCTTTTTCTTGGTGACTTTCTCGACGGTTTTGAGTTCGCCTACGTTAATCGTTGTATCCTGGGAGACCGTTGCCCATACGGGGCAATAAGTGTCTTAAGAAAAGTGGAGTACCACGCCTCGATTAAACCTCCAATTTCCTTAATCCTAATCAGTAAGCTATCTGATTGGTAAAGGTTATTCTAAATTCGTTTTTGCAATTTCTATTATTATTATTATGAATTTGTTTATTGTTGATATACTAACCCCTATATCCTACAGTAATTTGGATTTAGACGGTTCGTTATCTAGATACACGAGCTATAAGTTGAGCCACTTGAACAAGATTGGTAAGCAAACATGTGCTAACTTTTGTCTTGTGATTCTAATCTTTTGTAGGTATTTCATGGCTTATACAGTCTCATAGTTTTAATTGTTATTCCGCTGGTAGTTGGTTCCTTTCCTACCCTACCTAGAGACTCAACAATATTCTCAAGGTGGGCCGTCCAACACTACTGCAGAAATCGACTTAGGAGACGGATAAAATGGATCTGTGACCTAAGTTTTGGCCCTTAGGTCACGGATACAGCAATCCGTCATCCAAGTGAACCACCAGGCCGACGGATGCTAGATCCGTAGATAAGGAAACTCATATCCGTCGGCCAACTGGAAAAACTTGACCCACGCATGCTGTATCCGTCAGCCAAGTGAAAAGAACTTGAGTGACGTATGTGCAGCTGTCTGCCAAGTGCAAAAACTTGACCCACGCATGCTGTATCCGTCAGCCAAGTGAAAAGAGCTTGAGTGACGTATGTGCATCCGTCTGCCAAGTGCAAAAACCTTAGCCACGTATGTGCATCCGTCTGCCAACTGACAAACCTTAGCCACATATGTTGAATCCATCAGCCAAGTTCCTTGTATCCGTTGGTAAGGTGAGGCAATATACGAAAGAATTTAACGGTATCCCGATAAACATAACGACATTACACATGAAATATGTATGAAACAATGCGTATATAAAAAAACAGTTCATAGATAATGTGTTTGGAAACATTTGCCAGATAATGTGTTCACAGAATCACAACATTAAACATAGTCATAAAAGAAAACACAGACACGCCTAATAGAGTTACAAAACAAGAAGGTTTCTGATGACACGCTCCTGCATTTCTTTGGTCACTTCCATCCATTCCACAAAATGTCCAAACCACGCAGGCTCCGCTCTAGCTTGAAGGTCATTGTCTTGAACCTCGTTCATCCATTCCTCGTTCAACCACGGAGGGGTATGCTGCGGGCCTCCAACAGGGAGTGGAGGTATGTCCATACCTTTCTCATTCATCAGGTGAGAAATATAGTCGTAGCGTTGATGTGATTCCTGGACTAATAGGGAATAATGTTGGACCCACGCTGGGGCAGCTGCAGCGTTGACTCTATGTGGACCAGGTACAACTGTTCCCGCATTTTCACGTCGACGCCACCTACGCTTTAGTCTACGATTAGAGTTTGGTTCCATATATCCTGACTTAGTCAAAGAACATATTACAATTATAATCAATCCCAAATAATTAAGTCAAATCATACGCAAATAATATTCATATAAACCAACACTTAATAAATAAAGTGAACAATAATTAAAACAACCGTTAACCATTCAAATTACAAAGTCATATAAAAAGTGCTATTGAAATAAAAGTCATCCTTAACACACATCCGTTAAATAGTAGGAAATTAATATTCTAGCTAGGCGTCTAGTCTTCGTCCTCGCGCACAAAGTTGTCTTTCAGCCACTGCACGTACACCCTTGCGTCATGCTTCGGGCCGCACATGGAGGTGGCTCCATCAGATGTACCAGACTCTGAGAGAGCAGCAACCCTTGCATGAAGACGCCTACCTCTTTCCTCAAGCCTAGCTCTTGCAGCAGCTCGTTCAGCGGCTCGTTCAGCAGCAAGTGTTTGTCTTTCAGTAGCTTCTTCAGCCGCAATCCTTCGTCCCTCTCGGTTAATGAGGCCCAGTAACCTCATCCGAGCAGCTGCTACAGCTCTCGTGCATGGCAAAGACGCTCTAGGAATGCTGTTGAATAAACGCATCATCTCAGCATGCAAATCAGGCCCTACTTGTTGAGGTCCATCATATTCGTCATCTGCGATAATGTTTTCCCATACGCTACTTCTGTCATCCATTGACTAAATGAAAGCAAGTCTTAGTACTATATCAAAACGAATATAGCAGAAACAAATTGAAACTTACGTATATTAGCATCATAAAATGTATTAGCATATTAATCACCGAGTCATACAAAACGAACTTAAATATAACCTAATTTAAACATCGTTCATACACTAATTAAGTAGTAAACTAGTCTCGGGACGGGCGCTTCGAAGTCGATCCATCAGACGGAGTCCGTCTTGCGCTTCGAGCAGTTTGTCTCGCAGCGGCAACCCTATCTCGTTCTTCCTTTTCCTTTCTAAGTCTATCTCCTTCAGCTGAAATCAGCCGCCTAATATACATGCGAGTCTTTGCCTCGTGCATCGAAGAAAGTCCCCTAGGCAATTTGTTCATCACTAAGTTCATTGATTTTTCCCAGTCTACTTCCGTCACTACGGGAACTTCTTCATCAAAGTGATCTGCCCCAGTTAGGCTGTTCTCCCCAACACTACTGCTATTGTTGTCATCCATCGAAAGGATAACCTAATACACACATGAATGAACTTGTTTTTCAGGATGCAAACATACCGTGCATTATATTAAACCCTACTTTTCTAACTTTTTGAATATTTGTCACACATGTATCGTATTTTATTAAACCCTAAAATATTTGAAACTAAACTTCCCGAAAACCCTTATTCAACACAAGGTTAATTATTTGTGCAACCAAAAATTCCTGAAACCTAAAATTATTGTGAAAATAAATTGCCCTGAACCCCGTAGCTTAATTCTGCAACCCTACATTCTTTAAACCCTAAATTATGTTGACACTAAACTGCCCGGAAACTAGGGATGTTATATGAGTCGGATTTTGTGATATCTGTACCCTATCTGATTTTAATACCCAAAACCTGATCAATACCTACCCAATCTCTACCCATTCGGGTCGGGTATTACCCCGACTTGTTCATATGACATACGAATATAAGAAGAGAAAAATGGGGACCTAAGTAACTATTTCATATACATTTAATCAGTACAAAATATGAAAGTATACAAACAAATCGCACGTCTCAAGTATCAACATTTCAAATTATATGAAATAAATCTAAAATCATTTCAACTGTTTGTACAGATTTGAAACATTACGTACCTTGAAGTGAGGGAGGAGATGGAGGCGTTCAAGCAGAGAGAAGAGAGCGGCGGCAGGGGCTTTGGAGCAGGCGGTGGCGGGCGGAGGCGGGCGGCGGCTGGTGGTGGACGGTGTCGGACCAGAAGGAGGCGGCGGATGCGATGGAGAGAAGAGATGAAGTGGGGAGAGTTTGAAATGGGAGGAACTAGGGTTCGGGGGAGTTAAATACGCAATATTCTTGACCGACGGATACATGCATCCGTCGGTCAAGGAAAAACGACAGCGTATTGTTTAATGGCCGAGTCCAGGGCTGAAAACGGTACCGTTTTCTGTATCTGTTTCAGCTGGCCGATGGATACATGCATCCGTCGGCCAAGTGTTTTCCGCTGGATAGATTCTCAGCCACTCAAAAAACTTTACCTTCTCTCCCATCTCTTTTTCATCTCCCAACTCTTTCTTTCTTTCTTCCCAAATCTCTTTTTTCTCTCCCACCTCCATTTCTTTTTCTCTACACAAGATTCCCATTTGTTTGTCACTATTGAAAAGAATCTTTTGTCTTGTTCGATACTGACAACATTCGTGGCTCGTGTTGGTACTAACAACATTCGTGGCTCGTGGAAGGTGCTTGAAGCTCGATTATGGTATGTATGTTTATTACTCAAATTTTGTTCCTCTTGTTCTGTATATCGATCTATTTATTAGATATTGTGTTCAATAGTTGTTAGTATTGACTGTGTATCAGGATATTGATAAGAGTTGGATGACTTTCAGTAAGTACGATCCGAAGTTTATGGAAGGGGTAGCGGTTTTTATCGAATATATACAGACAAATTTCCCTAATATAGAATCACACAGGTGTCCGTGCGGTAGTTGTCTTAACGCATTTTACCAGACTGTGCCGGATATATATATGCATTTGATTCGGAACGGAATGATGAGGGGGTACGATGTGTGGATTTTTCACGGTGAAAAATTTAACATGCCTATGTTAACAGAAGTAATGAGTAGTAGTAGAAGAAGTTGGGACACTGGAGGTTCATCAAGTAGCGCAAATGTAGTAGTGAATGAAGAGCACCGGAGCGATCCAGTAATTATGGAGTATATGGAGGATGTGTTCCCATTTCGGTGTGGGGGACAAATGGATGAATTGGTACAGGATGACGATGAAATTGCGGATGTTGACAGGTCGATTGCACAAGAAGCGGCAGACAACTACACAAAGTTATTGAAAGAGCATAAAAAACAGTTGTACAAAGACGCGACAACGGATAGGTTGACGGTTATCATGGAGTTGATGGCTCTGAAGGAGAAATATCAATTGTCGAATGAAGCATTCACTGCGTCTTGTGTGTTGCATAAAGCATTGTTACCGGCTGAGAATCATTACCCGTCTTCATTCAAAGAGGCAAAGAGTGTTTTGAAGAGTGTGGGGATGGGTTACAAGACTTACCATGCATGTGAAAATGGTTGTATCTTATTCGATGGACCTAATGCGAAAGATGATGTGTGTTACAAATGTGATTCACCTCGCTATGAGAAGCTCGTCGGAATGCGAAAACCAAAGGCTAAGAAAACTATAAGATATTTCCCAATTATTCCACAGTTGCAGAAATTGTACAGTTCACCTGATATTGCAAAGCAAATGCAATGGCATGGTAGTGAGGATTATGAGCCAGAATACCCAGGGTCAACCGATTTACAACACCGAATTGGAACATTTTGCTCAATGTTCAAGGAAACCGTAAGTTAAATATCAGTTAAACGTGTAGTCCTATATATATAAATAAACATATATTTGTCACTGTGTATATATTACTAATACCTGTAAGCACAAATTCCCAGATGGAATCGTATCCCGATGACGATCCACAATATACGGCATCAAAGGCTCTGAGTCGTTACGTGCAGAGAGTAAATTATTATGTGCAATGTCATGTACACGGTGTGAAATACTTGTCCGAACAGCGCGATAAAGGAAGAAGCTCACAGAACAGTGGTGTGATGCTAAATGTAGAGGGCGGTGTAGCTTATTACGGTGTGTTGTTATACGTCGTTGAGCTTATGTACACTGGACGGATGTCGGTTGTTCTGTTTTACTGTCGATGGTATGATCTAAAATCCGTTAAAGTAGATAATGGTTTGATATCCATAAATACCAACACAAATGCATATCGCGACGATCCATTATGTCTAGCAACCACGGCCAAACAGGCAAGTTGCATTGGTTGTATATAGTACTGTACTTCATTGTTGGATGTGTTACTAATTATTTAATGTGCATTACAGATATTCTACATCGATGACCCGAAAATGGGTGGAGGGTATAAGATCGTGAACAAGGTTGCCCCTAGAGGACTATTCATCTCGGAAAATCGTTTGCCATCCATTTCGTACGCGGTTGACGCTCCTTACCAAGAGTCCGAGCCTGAAACTGCACTTCTTGTAGCGGAACTAAATGTGCTACCCCATTATGATGGCGGTCTCCAAGAGGTACATGATGTGGACGATAACGACGAGAATAGTGAAGATGACTGCGAAGATCATGGATACAACAATGAAGAAATACATGAATCCGATTAAATATATATAAGCATTGTACTAATATTGTACGTACAAACATGTAACTTCTAATGTGTTGTATGTGTGCAAACTTATCAAGTTGAAACAAATGCAATGATTGGTTGTGCAGATAAACTGTTTTCCAGGTAGCATGACGTTTCTTGCAAATTTGTTCTACTCTGCCCTGTCACTTGGCCGATGGATGCTAGCATCCGTTGGTCAGGACATTACCTGGCCGACGGATCCAATCAAACACAAAACAGAGAGCAAATGCTCTGTTTCAGTGTGTAATTCGTGCATAAACCCGTGACATTGCTTTGTTTTTGTATGTTACAGCGTTCATACATTGTTTTACAACACCCTAAACATATATATGATGTGAAAGAGAATTACGGAAATCATTAAGTCAATTAATCGATTTTTTTACTTCTCTACCGACATATCCACTGAATATGTCGGAAAGGTTGTTAACACTTGGCAGACGAATGCGTATCCGTCTGCCAAGGTCGACCTATAAGTCGGTAGAGATGGTTGACTAATTTGCAAAATATATTTGACCACCCTATTAACGACGAATGAACCGTTCGATGTTTTTTTTTTTACATAAGTACACTAGTGTAGATAGTACATATGTGATGAACGGTCTTGATTATATCATATGCTAGATACCGACACGTATTGATCGAAATCGCCAGTTCCAGTATGTGCATGAATATATTCAGCTTATAACGTATGACATTGTCTCGTTCATTTTTTGTATGTCATATGTATGAGTATTATATGATCTTCTCTCCAAACTATGAGTCATACTAAGTACTTATATCGTTCCATTTTCAATACTCTAATAGTCGGGAAATATGACGGGTTTTCAGGTTTTGGTCAATGGTAGTCAACCTATGCTGGCCGACGGATGTAGATATCCATCGGCCAGGTGAAGAACTTTTTGCCAAATTTCTAAGTGTTGGTGGAAAAAAGACATCGGTTTGCCTTGGCCGATGGATATCTACATCCGTCGGGACAGGTCTAAATGTTAGGTCAAGACCGAGTCCGTCTCCCTTTTCCCTCATTCCTCTTTTCTTCTTCGTCTGTCTTCTCTCCCTCTCTCTGAGTCGCCGGTGATCATTCTCGGTCGATCCTCTCGTCGCCGACCTGTTCGCGCCGCAGGCGAGTCGTACTGCACCAGGGGTTGTCGTCTCCGAGTAGATCTCGCCGTCGACGACGTCTTCGAGGCCCATCGTCAACGCCTCTCTCGTGGCCGACCTGTTCACTGCCTACCGTCATCGTCTCCGACCAGATACCGTGGTCTCCGACCTGTTCGCTGCCGAGCGTCAACGTCTCCGACCAGAGCTCGTCGTCGCCGACCTCTTCTCGCCCCAGCCTCAACGTCTCCGACCACATCTGTTCGCGCTTGTCATCGACAGGTACGTGCCTCTCGTACAATTATCTTCTTCTACCCTCTTCACATGAAACCCCTACAAAGCCCTAATTTTTTGTTGAACAAATAACACCATTTTTGATTGAACCGAATTTGTGTTGAAGAAAGAACTGAATATGTGACCTAATTGATTATTGATTCTGATTTAAACATTTCAAAATACCTAATAACCATTGTGTTTCACTCAAAAATGGGTTGATGATAAATTGGGTACAATTTAAAGGTTCCTAACACATTCACCTTATAATAAACCCTAATGGTGTATCAGGTTCGAATCAATTAAGTAAACATTTGTTGTGTAGTGATCGTGACGAGGTTAGGTTAGGAGTTAGTATGGTAGATGATGATTTGTAGCTGTATTGGCCAACACTAATGGAAGAAGCTTCCAAAGCAAAAACCAAAACCAGATTAACTCTAATTCTAACCGTGAAGCGGAAGCACAACCCGATGAGCCAGACCCTAAAACCATAAAAACCCAAGCTACTGATCATTGATTAGTTGAAAAAAGTAGCTAGCTAGAATGAATTTATTGGCTGGCCCATAGAAACACTAAATTTTTCTACATTGACAATAAGAAAATCTTATATAATAGACTATATATCTATCGGTTTCATCGTATATATTATAAAATATATCATATACAATATGATAAAGAACATGAACTATTCAAAATATCGTCCATATTATTTAAAAGATAATATGACCAATACGTTCAATAATTGTTAACTGAATTTGTGTTGAAGAAAGAACATAATTTGTGACCTAAATGATTATTGATTCTGATTTAAACATTTCAAAATACCTAAATGACCATTGTGTTTCACTCAAAAATGGGTTCATGATAAATTGGGTACAGTTTAAGGGTTCCTAACACATTCACCTTATACTAAACCCTAATGGTGTATCAGGTTCGAATCAATTAAGTAAACATTTGTTGTGTAGTGCTCGTGACGAGGTTAGGTTAGGTATCATTGATTTAAATTACCCATTCACGCATTAGCACCGAACTGTTGTACACTTTAAATTTATGGGTGAGCTATGTATAGGATTGCAATTTTTTGTTGTGTTTCTATGCTATATTTTCTACATCAAAGTATGCTTTGAGTTCACATGACTTCGCATGATGGGGAAGAGAAATTATAACAAGTTCTACAACCGGCTCAACTTCTTGAGCGCCCCCGAGGCCCTTCGAGCGCAACCCTGCGCATCTGGTGGAACCACCCAAGACTCCACCCAAAATACAACGGCTCGGGAACCTACAATGCGGCGCCTTCGAGACTGCGAGTCTCCTTCTGGCGGTTGTAGTGAGGCAGCCCCTTCTCCCGGTGGTAGTGAGGCAGCATCTACCACCAACAGGGAAGATGTCCTGAGCATTCGTTCCCAAAAATCAGTGGAGGACGATGAGGATGTGGCTGCCATGCTGGCCGGAGGAGAGGTGGCCTCCACCATAACAAAGACCAAGACGGGGAAGCGAGGTATTGTGACCAACAAGAACCTCCACCGTAGGCTCAAGGATCTGGCTCCGCCAGGGGGAAAATTTACCTTGGGCCATAACGGTAAAAAACTGACAGGGACGCTTGAGAGGGAGGATGCCGTACGGGTGATTGGGTCCATAGTGCGAACTTACATCCCCATGGGCCAGGCGTACTTCCATGAAGTTCCTGAAAGTGCTAAGGAGGTTATGTTCTACCAGCTCAGCGTAAGTACATTACCTTTTCGCATTCATTGATTCATTTGATTATTTCTTATATAATTACTAATCCTGGTGTTTTTATTTTCTCAGATGTTGTACGAGTTCGAAACCGGACCACACTTTACCAAGCTTCTGGATTTTGTCATGGAAACGGCATCCAGCCGCTACCGTGAATGGAAGTATGAAATCCATGAGTGGATCCTCAAGATGGAGCCGAAGTACAAAGACCCCGATCACCCCGATGCTGAGATACACATACCCACACCGCTGGAGTTCCTTGAACGCGAGGAGCAGTTCCGTTGGCTCTGCAGGCACTTCAAATCAGAGGAATTCAAAGTAAGTACTTTATTATTGTGTTTGGTAAATTCTGTAAAGTATTACTCACGAGTTATCAATAATTAGTTTCGAATTAGAGTGTATTATAATTGTTTACCATCTGATTTGTTTATTGTAGAAAGCGAGCGAGAAAGGGAAGGCCTCTCGAGCACAGAACCTGATTGCACACCACGGGGGTAGTATGCCGCTCGCAAAACGGGCCAAACGGTTTCTTGCCAAATCCTCCCTCCTTCCACGCTGCGACGCATACGTCGAGGTCTACACAAAGGAAAATGACCTCAACAAGGAGAACGTGAAAAGAGCGGTATATCTTGTTTTACTTAAATTTTTTGCATAACTTATTATTAAGGTAATACGATTATTGGTTTTTCTCTCCTGTATCGTATAAAACTTTAAATTATATTGGTGTTTTATGTATCTCAGGCACATGCACAATCTGTTGTGGAGGAGGCCCGTGAGTGGTTATCGCAGTCACAGGTGACGGAGTGCGAGGGTTCATCGCCTACTGTGGCGAAGGCATTGACTTTGGAGGAAGAGCTCCCCCTCATCCAGATTATCACGGGTAAACAGCAGAAGGGCAGACTCCAATCAGGCATCGGGAAGGCGGTCAAGCTCCCAACCCAACGGGATGTGGGAGCCAGTGGGTGCTCGAGTGCGCGTTCAGTCAGCTCGTCTGAGGAGCTAGAAGACCTGAAGACTCGCTTGGCTGATCAACAGGCTGAGTTTGCTCGGAAATTGGAGGAGCAACGCCGGTTGATGGAGGAGCAGCGCCTAGAAATGGAGTCCAGGATTGCTGCCCAAGCTGCTGAACAAGCTCAATTCCGGGAGTTGTTCAACTCTTGGGCTTCCACTCAGCAGAACAGCATCGTGCCTTCTTCTGTCAGACCGTCATCGACTCCTACATCAGCGACTCCGGCTTCAGAGACCCCGCCATCAGCCCCGCCATCTTGACCTTAGTCAGTGCTCCCCTTTTTCCTATGAACATTATGATATTTGGATACCTAAACTGATAACTTTTTATGTTCAGTGCACTGATAAACTTATTTAGAACTACTATATTTGATAATGTCGGTTGAATGTTTGGTTGCCGTGTTTATGGTTTGTATGTGCTTGCTGTTATTACTGTTTGGATGGTACAGGTACAGGTACATTTTACTGCACGGTTGGGTGCATGAATTTTGAAACATTTTTTTTTGTTTTTCTACTCAAACTTGGCTGACGGATACAAGCATCTACATCCATCGGACAAGTTTAGACCTGGCCGACAGATAGCACCCGTCGGCAGGGTGTTAAACCTTGACCGACATATGGCAGACGTCGGCAGGGTGGAAGTCTTGCCAGACGGGAAAGATCCGTCGGCATGGTGTAAACACTTGCCTGACGGGAGGGATCCGACTGCCAAGATTTCCCACCTTGCCGACTAGTATGACCCGTCAGGCAAGCCACAACACCCTGCCGACGGGTGTCATCCGTCTGGCAAGAAGTTACGCCTTGCCGACGGGTCCGATATGTCGGCCAGGTGGAAATTCCTGCCTGACGTATGATACCCGTCGGCAGGGTCACCGAAGCAGAGTGACGGATCGGATCCGTGACTCAGGTGCTCAGTTTTGGCAGACGGATGGGATCCGTCGGGTCATTGTCCAGCTTACCGATGGATTGTTGCATCCGTCAGCCAAAAACTTGGCCGACGAGACCTGGCCGACGGATGTATCCGTCAGCCAAGATCCAGGCCGACGGATAAGATAACCTGGGAGACGGATCTGATCCGTCCCCCAGGTCAAGATCAGCAGTAGTGCAATGTCAAAATCTTTGACATCTATGACATTGACTCATACCTCTATATGCATAATCAGTAAAATATGATCCTCCAATCAACAATCAAACTAGCTATAACCATCAGATCAAGCTAGAGACGAGTGAATAGACTCAACCCTTTATCAATAAGTGTTCTACTATTAGGAAAATGTTCTCCAATACCTTACAGGAACCAGTATATTTACGGATTTACTAGCACTACAATTTAATGATAATAAAATTATGGGTTAAATATCGAAACTTACTCTTAAGTATTGGTCACAAACACTACACTACCTAAGTTTTCAAAATGAACACTACACCACCTTTAAGTATTGGTCACACGATTTTGTTAGTAAAAATGGACAAAATTTTCCATTCCGTTAGTCATATGACCTCTAGTGTCATATAATGGATGGTAAAATGATGTTTCCTATTAATTATATGACTTCTACACATTTTGTAAGGAACATTACCATTGCACCCTCGTTATTGTTCCTTATAAAATGTATAGAGGTTAAATATTTAAGCGCAAAAAACGTCATTTTACTATCAATTTTATATGACACTTGAGGTCATATGACTAACGGAATGAAAATTATTTCCAACTATTATTAACTTGCAAATGACATAACAACACATCATAGACATGAGCTTGGTTGATCAGGAATCATCGGTGTTAATTATGGCGTACTAGTCCGGGTGGTGGCTGGCTAAGGCATCACCGACAAAGAACATGTCGGCGATGGAAGAATGGACCGGGTTCTCTGTAAATCTGAGGTTTCCATCTTGTCATGGCGTTGCATGATCTGCTCGCCAGAGAATTTTACACCGCCATCGAGACCTCACCACTCCTTCTTTACAAAATCAGTGTCGCAACCCCAACCTCCTCTCCTTCTCCTCCACTCTCTCTACAACAACCCCAAACCAGATTTGTAGGGACATATCTGGTGGGTGCAGGTGCACCGTATGGTGTGCTTTGAGGTTTTAAGGTGCACCATATTGCGTAAAAATTCTTCTGAAGGACGAAAATGTTTAATCTTTGGAATTGTGAAGTGTAATCTCATTGGTTTTAGATCTTGGACCATCTGCTTATGAAAAATCTTCTAATCTAGTCTTAAATGTTTTGTCTCAATTTAGTGTGTTATGGGTCAAGTATGAGCATTGGGTTCAGATGGTTGTGGTGACGCTTCAGGTGGACTTTGTTTAGTTGTTTTGATGCCAAAGTAATTATGGAGATTATTACCCATTATCATCGGGGAAGAGAGGGCGTATCAAATGTCTGATCTGATGACCTTGCCGACGTGAAACTCAAGTCGGCGAGGTTGGGTTCTCATGTTGAAGGATGTTGTTTGCAGATTATGGTCGACATCAAACTATCTACATGGATTGGCTAAAACATTGTTTGAGCTTTAGCCAAAGCAGACAGAGCTTTTAAGAGTTTTAATTTAGTTTGGGCTCAAGGTCTTCCTCTCTTAGCTAGTTTGGATGAGGTGGAGGTTGGGTTGGTGCTTGTTTAAAAAGTTTCATTAAGGTGAGGTAACATGCTTTGTGGTTGGTGGTTTTGGGTGTTTCTATTCTGTATGATGGTTTCTTTTGTTCATGTTTTGCGGATCGATTTCCATGTTGGTCTGGTCCATTTAAGTTGCTTAGATTAACAACCTTTGTTCTTTACTGGGTTTTCCCAGCTTTAGCTCCTTCTACTTGAGCATTATTGTAATTGTGTTTGGATCTTTCGAGCTCTTAAGTTTCTTACCATCTTGAAAGGTGGACTTTGATAATAAAATTATGTGCTTATAAAAAAAGAGTATGAGCACTGATATGAAAAAAAAAAAAAATACAAAAATATGGTTAGAGACTGCCCATATGTTTATGAAAAGTAACATATATTAGAGAAAGTAAATCTAAAAAAGAAGATATAAGAAACTTACAAAAAAAATTAGGGAAAATTTCATTATATTTTCTTGTAAAATTTTTATTTTAATTCTGATACCCTAAACTGTTTTTTCTTCTTCTTTTCCACTATCTTGAAAAAGGTTTATTTTCAATATAGTACCCGTCGTTATTTTTCATCTAAAAATCGTAAAAAATCCAAAATACACTTCATTAACAATCAAATTTTCAAAATCATGTCATTGATTCTTCAAACCATGAAAATCGTAAAATATCAAAATTTTCCTTCATTTATCTTAAACTTCTTCAAAATTTATCTTAAAAATCAGATTTTAAATATATATATAACAATTTTAATTATACATATATGAAAATAAGAATTTACTTAGAAATTCGAATTTTTATTTCCACTAATAAGTTTTTAAAATCATATTTTATTTCAAAAAAAATGAAAATCATATATTTTTTATTTTCAAAAATCAGTTTTTATTTTAGGAAAATAAGTATAAATTAATTAACTAAAAATGATTATTAACAGTAAAAATAATAATTATAATTTTATAAAAATATTTAATGAAAATAATTAAATATTATAACTTTTTATACAAATATGATTTGTATATATTTATAAAAAATAAATTCTTTATATATATATATATATATATATATATTTGATATAAAACTAAATTTTATTAAATAAAAATTATATTTGGAAATAAATTCTGATTTTTATATAAAACTAACTTTTATTAAATAAAGATACGATTTTAAAACTGATTTGTGAAAATGAAAATTGATTTTATATTTTTTATACTTTTTGGATGGAATTAATTGAAAAGTAACAACAGGTACTAAACTGAAAGTAAAACTTTTTTCAGAGTAGTAGAAAAAAAATAATCTAGAGTATTATAATAAAAATAAATTTTTTGTAGGGTATTATAATGAAACTTTCCCAAAAATTTATAATGAAAATTTCAAACATAGAATAAAAAACTATGAAAAAGAATAAAAAATATTTATGAAAAATAAAAAAATATATTCCTTTTTTAAGTATAGGAAATTTAATTAAGAATTAATTAGTTAATCAAGATTAATATTAATAAAAATAAATTATTCTATTGACCTATTTTGAAAATTTGAAAGTAAATGAAGATTATTATTAACATTTCATTATTTATAAGTTTAAAAAAATTAATAACTTAACCGTTAGTAAGAGGTATTATGAATTTTTTAAGAGTTTTAGACAAAAAAATAACAAAAAGTACTAAAATACAATACTTTTATTATAGTAAAAAAGAAGAAATTATGGGAAGTTTTTTATATTAATAAAATAATTGTACCCATACTTTAAAAAATGTAAACATATAAAAATAAGATGGAACAAAAATGTGAATCCATAAGTTTCTTATACCAAAATATGTGTAAAACAAAACGTAAGCCCAAACCTATAGATACAGAGATACTCGAGAATCGTGAAATCTCAGTTTCTCTTCCATTCCAGTTTACCTCCCTCGTCACGGCTCTCGCAGGGGAGCAGACCAGACGAGCCCTCGCGTGCTGACTCGAATTGGTGGTGATTGAGTTCAACGTCCAGAAATGGCGTGGGATTTGATCTTCTGGGTTCTTATTTTCTTTCTCAACTTTGCTCTCCTCGCATCAACCTTTTATCAGGTACTGTCTACAATCTCTAAAGCTATTCATTATTTAGTACTTTGTTGAATTCATGAATTGCAGTTCATGATAATGTCTTGATGAGCACTCGTAGCTGCTCATTTTGACTCCAATTTGAGGTTCAATGTGGGCTTTGTGTGGTTGGAATTTCTGTAAATAGGATTTCAGTTGATAATATTAGAAATTCATCAAAATCAGCTCTCAATACTATGTTTCTTTAGGAAAAGAATGGATCTGATTCTACAAATCCGCAGTGAAATCAGTTGAACAGTGAAGAATTATGATATAGAATGTTTTTCTTGTTAAGTACATTGTTCTTTCCCCTTACCAATTGTATAAGCATAAACACTCTGGTACGATCTGGAAATGTTGTAGTCTGGTGAAATGGGCTCTTCTATTAGCAACTCTTACCTTCCTTTTGTTTTTGCCAACTTTCCTGATGTATAAACTGAGCCTTAAGTTCCTAAGGCTTCTTTGGGAGAGAAAGAAAACTATAGGTACATTGACACTGTTTTGTAACTTTTGTTCGTTAAATTTATGAAATCTTTTATGGATCCATCTCTTACTCTTTTAAAGCTGTGGGTTCTGTTTATGAAATCTACATGTTTCTATTTCTCACAGCTTTTGTGCTTATCGGATCTTGAGGCTGACTACATCAACCCTTATGACACGGCATCTCGCATTAATGTACTGGTTCTTCCTGAGATGGTGCTGCAAGCAGCTGTCTGTGTTTTTTTCCTATTGACAGGGCATTGGTTCATGTTTCTGATAACTCTTCCCCTTGCTTGCTATCACGTGATGCTGTAAGTACCATATTAGATCAAGTAATTAAGCATTACACTTGCTGTATGTCTGACCAACCTTTGGCTCATCACCCAATAAACTGTCTTTGGTAATGTGGAACCATAAATTTGATCAAATCAAGTGCTTTTTGATAATGTTCTCCATGAACAACTGGATACATATGATACAACTTTAGTTTCTTTAGTCAAAACTTACAGTCTTAGTGAACCAGGACATGCTAAGATGTGTGCTTCATACTTTCTCGTCTCCTATCTTTCCTGCCATCATTTTTTTTATTTGTCCTAGCTCCAGATCTCTTTGTGAGATAAAATGTAAAATCTTATCCACCATTACTCATTGTTGAAGACATTCCTCTAATAGCAGAGGATTCAGATCATGTCTGTTAAGCCATTTTGCATACTGTTCCAATTCACTTGTATGATTTGTTGTTTAACTTGCTGACTATCATGTGATCATTAGTTCATAAAGTACAGCTAATTGATATTTAGAGTTATTTACAAACCACTACGTATCTAGTACTAAACATCACACAGATTTTATGCATATCTGCAATTTTTTTGCATGAACAGAATAAATACCCTTTAATAATTGAGTGGCCAAATAGTGAAAATTAAATGACTTCCATAGAGGGAAGATATTATCACATATGAGCAGCAAAAGGTAAACCCAAGTCTCAAGTTTTCCAGCTGCGAGTCAGAAGGCTTTAACCTATTGTTTTTTTTTTTGTAGAATTGATTCATCTGAAGGTTACATGGTTTTTAGAAATACTCAGAAATTTTGCAGTTGTAAACCATTTTATAAATTTTGCTAACCAGTTTCTTTCTTTCTTCATCTCTGGGAAGGGTGATGTGGTATTTGTAATGTAACCAGACTCAGGAGTATAGTATATTAAAAAAAAATTATCTGGTAATTTGGTGAGTGCTATTTAAATTAGACTATCATTCCATGCCCCTTATATCGAATCAATTTTCATCTGTTGTTGATAGATGCCAGCTAAAAAATGGAGCAGTAGTATTTGCAAAACTAAAGATTGCAATGTCTTCATCTCTTTATTCCACTCTGGTATTAACATATAAAGTTGGAACTAGTTAATTAGCATTCTCTGGTTCTCCAATCCCACAAATAATGAGGGGGAAATAACAGAGAGACGACAAAGGAAAGTGAATTTGTGATCCTACTTTAGAATTGTAGGATGCATATTTTAGAGTGCTAGTTCTCTTTTACTTTCATTTGTGTACAGTAATTCCATTTTCTTTATATAGTTATTTTGGTGCAGATACACAAAGAAGCAACATCTCATTGATGTTACTGAAGTTTTTAGATTTCTTAATGCCGAGAAGAAGTATCGATTGATCAAGCTTGGTTTCTATTTGCTATTTTTTCTCATAATCATATTCAGGTTTGTTCTGCACATAGTAAATTAACATTGTTGTGCTTTTATTTGTTCTATGCCTTCAGCGTTCTGAAGTGTCTGTATTTTCTTCTAATTAATGTTTTTTTTCCACTGCTTGGATAAAGAACTTTTTCTGCAGGGAAAAAATACAAGTCTGAGTTTGCAGAGTTAGACATTCGCTCCTCTTTTCTGGGGTTATAAAAAGCATGTCATAATACACCCTGCATTTGTAACCGTGTGCATGACCGCTTTAAAATAGGTTAGCTTTTTTTTTTTCACATTAGGGACACATCTTTTTTTCTCCATGCTGTGAATTAGCATTTGTGCATAAAAAACTCTTCATGTTTTGATGCGCTGGTGCAATGTCCTTATCTTGTTTATTTTGTTTATGCCATGAAATGGTTATATGTCCTAGCTCCAGTATATAAAGTAAAGCTTGATGTAAACTTGACTTCTTTTTCTTTTCCTGTATGCTGAGGACAATGCTTATTTATTGCTGTTGATTGCTCCCTGGATGATATTTGGAATCTGCAGGCTCATGCTGTCCATTTTTGACGCCTTAACTGAGGAAGACACCCATGTGTGGTAGAAAAGCGTTTTCGAGAAGTGTGTGTTAAAGTTAGAACTTGGAAGGAGAAGGATGTGTATGTGGGGAATGCTAGCAGATTCGAGTAAGCTTTTGGAGGATGTATTGGCCTGGTTAGATAATTGTACTGGTATATTGCAATGCTTAAAATTTCAATTGATTTACAGGAGATGTACGTTTCTTCAAGCGTATATTATATGGCACAAGTTTTGTTGATGAAGCCAAGATTTATGTTTTTTCTGCTGGTCAAGCCCATTCTATGAGCCCAACTTGATGAGCCCATAATTCTCACACCCACTAAATGATGTCCAACTCTGTTGGCGAATTCAGAGCCACTTGATCTGGGGTGGCTCCATGCGTGGCCTTTAGGGGGGCTGAATTTGTTAAATTCATATTTTTTGCACTTTCATACTTAAACCAAACATTTAATTTCACTTTAGTACCCAACTGTTAACTTTCTGTTAGTTTGGATGGAAAAAGTTAAAAAGACCATAATACCCCTAACTATTACTCAAATTTTCAAACTCATGTTGTTGGTTCAGAATTTGAAAATAAGTGAAATGACAATAATACCCTCCATTGTTAGGGTATTAAAATGAAAATTTCACTATTTTAAAAATAAAATCAGTTTTTTTATAAATTCAGTTTTTTTTATGAAAATTATTTTTATTTTTTTAAATCAGATTTTAATTTTAAAAATACATAAAAATCATATTTTTTTAAAAAAATACATAAAAATCAGTTTTTATTTTCAAAAATTTAGATTTTAATTTAAAAAATAAATAAAAATAATATTGTATTTTTTAAAATACATAAAAATCAGTTTTTTTTTTAAATTTAGTTTTTATTTTTGAAAATTCAGTTTTTTTTATAAAAATTATTTTTTTTCAAAAATTCAGATTTTAATTTAAAAAATAAATAAAAATAATATTGTATTTTTTAAAATACATAAAAATCAGTTTTTTTTTTAAATTTAGTTTTTATTTTTGAAAATTCAGGCGACGAGATCTGAACGAAGAGAGAGGAAGGAGGAGGGAAGGAGTTTTGCTCGGTGTTGAGCTTGGTGTTGACGAAGGTGAGGTTGAAGATGGAGGTGGGGTTGAAGATGGATGTGAGGTTGAAGATGGAGGTTGAAAATGGAGGTGGGGTTGAAGATGGAGGTTAAAGATGGAGGTGGGGTTGAAGGTGAGGTTGATGATGGAGGTGAGGTTGTTGATGGTGGTGGGGTTGAAGATGGAGGTCAAAAATGCTTACACGAATTGGAATGAGGAAAGAGAGTTCTATGACTTTGGGGTTTGTGTTTGATAGATGGAAAGGATTTAATTTTGGTGGGTGTTGAATTGAAAAAAGAGAAGATGAATTAAACTAAAATAGTTAAAAAAACAATAGTATAAAAAATAAAAATAGATTTTTTGAAAATAAAAGTATTTTTCATAAATAAATACTGAATTTATAAAAAATAAACTAAATTTTCAAAAATAAAAACTAAATTAAAAAAAACTGATTTTATTTTTAAAATAGTGAAATTTTCATTTTAACACCCTAACAATAAAGGGTATTATTGTCATTTCACTTATTTTCAAAATTTGAACCAATGGCGTGACTTTGGAAATTTGAGTAATAGTTAGGGGTATTATGGTCTTTTTAACTTTTTCCATCCAAACTAACAGAAAGTTAACGGTTGGGTACTAAAGTGAAATTAAATGTTTGGTTTAGGTATGAAAGTGCAAAAAATTATGCGAGGGTATTATAATGAAATTAAATGTTTGGCAGGGTATTATACTGAAATTTTCCCTTAACTATATACTAAATAAAATTGAAATAAAATACATAAAATTAATTAATTAACTAAAATGCAAATTAAATTTGGACTTGTAATTAAAATAAATAAATATATAACACTATATTTATTCATTACTCAAAGTATTACAGTTTTAATTTTGGAGTGAGTCAATTTAATTCTGGATCTTGATAATTTGTGCGGTGTATATGGAGTTCATTTGCGCGAGCCTGGGCTGTTGCTCTTCGGTCAACTCCTCCATGTCCACGACATCCAATTCGTTAAGTTTTTTGTCGTATTTAAGGATTTTCTCGTCGAGGTCATACACCATCTTGGCCTTCGCGCACCTTGCGTTGTCCATAAAGGCGATGACACTTGCTTTGTCAATAACACTCTTCCCCTTCCTCTTCGCGACCTTGTTGCCAATTGGGCGTTCTTGTTCACGCGGAGTGACAATTGGTGCACTTGTTCTAATTGGGGAACTTGGGTCTTCGGTCGGTTGGGAGTCACCACCGAGATGTGTAGCATTGTCATCATCAGTGGGAATTGAAGTGGGTGCTGTAACTACCGGCATCGTCCAATCGTCGTCGTACATTACCGGGCGTGCCTTCCTCTGCCCATAACTTTTCATCGTTTTCCAACTGCTCAATCCAATGGTGGAGGTTGAACTTCTTCGGTTCATCCTTCCTTGCAGTGATTCGATAGAATTCCATGGCCCGCTCCTTAAACCGTTCTTCGTTTCACTCGTTATGTGCTTTTTCGGTCTTCTCCTTCCTCAGTAGTGTGATGTACCTCCGCACTCTAGGTGCACTTTTGTTCCAATGACTCTTCTGGTGATAGTGCCCCAGAACGTGCCACCATCTTGGGAGGTTCCCTTGACGGAGTCTTTGGTTGTGCGTAACCATGCATTTATGAGGAGGTGGTCCACCGCAAGGACCCATTTGGTTCGCTTGTCTGCGACATGCGTGGTCCTCGGGCCAACGGAGGATGAAGTATACGACAACCGGGTTCCCCTGTGACCATAGACATGTTGTTGGTGGTACTCCGTATTACCGGGGAAGCCGTAATAGTTGGTCCCCATATAAAAAGGGTTGAACGTTGGTGGTTGGAATTGAACGTTGATCGTTGAATTGGGTGGTTGTCTTATTGGACCTAGGTTGACAAGATTGATTAACATACATAATAAAAAAATTAAATTACTGAAATTAAATGCAATTGATTAGAATACATAATTAAATGTTAAATTAATGAAATGGAATGTATTTGTAATCATAATAAAAAATTAAATTACTAAAATTAAATTCATTTGTAATGATAATTAATTAACAAAAAACAACTATGGTTCTAACCACCGGCTAGTATGAGTTGGTTGAACGCTTCAGGGGTGAAACCTATTTGTAACATCTGTTGGTAGCTCCCTGCTAGATTGATGTTGATCTCCTCAACCGTATTGAGTTCTTCTAGCGTGCGTTGTCGTTGCCCTGATGGGCTCGGCGGTTGACTCGGCGGTTGACTGAAATCATGGCCAGACATTGTTGCTCGAATTTAGTAGAGAGGAAGTGGATTTGAGAGTGAGAATTGAGAGAATGTAGAGAGAAATGGTGTGGATTGGATGAATGGGGGGGGGGGGGGTGAGGTATTTATAGGGGTATTTTGTGTATTTAATTTGTTTTAAATTTTACTTAAAAAAAATATAGTCGGTCACGGCTGTTGGAGGCCAACGGTAATTTTTTTTGTCTTCAACATGCCAAGTGTCAGCACGAGGTTGGGCGAGGGCGAGGCACGGACCCCGCAAGGCGCGATTCCGTTTTCAGAGTAGCGCCCCGCACCCGGACTCGCGATCCGCGGGTTAGGGGTTTGGGATCCGCGGTTCAGGCATGCCACACCGTGCGAACCCCGAACCCCAAAGCACGATACCGCGGGTGCGGGATCAGGGTGGGCGGTCCTGCCCCGCTCGATGTGTATGCTTTTAGATTGGGTCATTTTCGGAATGATTCTTTTGCGTTGCCACATGGGACCTACTTTTAGGCTCACACTTTGTTTCGAGTTGAGGATGTATGATGGAAAGACTCGTATAAATGATTTGTATTAGAGACTCATATGTTGATTATCCAAAATAATAAATTTGAGCTACTTAATTCTACAATGGCGAGACTCAGATAGGGACTCATGTACTGACTGAATGCTAAATTTGATAAAATTAATTAATAATAAAATAAATTATTAAAAAAATATTGACAAAATCAATTATTAATAAAATAAATTATTAAAATAATCAAAATACAAGTTGAAGTCAATAAAATTAAACTAGATTAATATATTAAATATAAAAATATATTTATAATTAATATATTATAAAAATAATTTAAGAGGGATTTGAACAAAGTCTTCGTTCAAGAAACCACTGAATGATTTACCATTGAGTTATGTGGAGTTTATTATCTACCTACTTTATTGTTTTGTATATATAGAATATATCATAAATATGTACACTTCATATGCAAAGTTCCACATCGCCCAAATATAATTGATACTGTAAAATCCACTTATTCCATTTTCATATAATTGCTTAAATCTATATTTTGGCTATAGTAAATATTTTTTGTTTATTTTAGGTTTTCCCTAATTTTTATCCAAATTATAGTTCAAAAGTTTATTATTTAAATTTGATTTTATGGATTGAAAATGACATGCCACGTGGTAGACAGTTGTTGGCTAGCCCGCGACCCCGACCCGCTATTTAACGGGTCGTCACCGCAAAAAATCACGCGCCGTGACGTCAATCCGCCAAATAACAGATCATAGGTCGCTCTTCGTTATTCGGGTCGGTGCGTTGTACATAGTCTTACAGAACCAACAAGTGGGTCAAACTTGGTTTGACATTTAGTTTTGATACGATAAAGTGTTCCTTACATAGTTACCCAAAAAAGTGTTACGTTATTTTTTTGTTTTGTTTCAGGACTCTCTCTTTTGTTTAACAATTGTATGCATGAACTAATTTGGATCTATTTCATGGTTGGTGCATAAATAAAAGATGCAATCTTCGAAGTGAAAGTAGTAAATGACTTGTATTTTAAAGAGTCTATTCATACTTAAGGTATTGAAAAAAAACACTTTTTAGTTAGCTCGTTCAAACCCTATATTCTGCGACCTCGCCCCCTCTCCACCCCCCTCCACCCCCAGCGAAAGCTTCCCCTCCTTCTCTTGCCTCCCCCTCTCCTTCCTCCCTTTCTTTTTCCTCTTTCTTCCCTACCTTCTTTCGCTCCCATCCTCTGCTTCCCTTTTTTTGTCGGAGTGTTGACTGAATCGCCAAAAGCCTTCTCTGGTTTCAACCTATAGTTCCGGTGTGAGAGGTGTTTGAGTCCCGTTCGTTCGTCCCGGATCACAAGGCCGGTGCTTCGTTTTTTCCATCACTTGTAGGAGTTTCCCCCCTTATTCTACCGATGAACGGTTGTGCAGCGACGTACGTGAACCTGACCGATGATTTTGACCCATATTTGTTAGTAGGAAACGTTTCCCCTCCTTTTTGTAGCGGGTCGTTGCAGTTTCAGGCCATTTGTTCCCTCGTCTCGCTCGTGCGTTGCCTGGCCGGACGGTGACCAGATCTGATGGTTGGTTGGTTGCTCTGTGATGGTCTATATGGTATCGCTCCCCCCCCCCCCCCCCCCCCCCCCCCGTCTGCTGATCACCGGTGATTCCAGCCTCAAGCTTCCTTCCTATTTCTAGGGTGCTTGGTAAGTTCACTACCCTTCTCCCTTGGTAGGCTTTACCGGCGTCGTGGGGTTGGCAAGTGCTTATACCCACGGTGGAGGTCCAGTTTGGTCTTATTTCCTCGGAATTTGGGTGGCTGGTTCGGAAAGGAAGTCGGTCATTCTAGCGGCGTTTCAATGTTTGACAATTCAAGACGGGTCTTTTGTAAGGCCCTCTTTCTTTGACTTATTTCATTCTTATTCCTCCCAGGTATTTTCCTAGGAGAAGCATAGCTGATTAGCCCATGTTGCAAATCGAATAACCCATGCCACGATAGTTTCGACGTCAATTGTTTTCGATTCGCGAGATTGGAGCGAGACCTCGTCTTCCTAATTGACAATGGAAACAAAAAAGGCGGAGGATTACCGCCAGAGATTGTATATTTGTGAAAGGTTAGAGCGTCACCCAAACTTCACCTCTTGATGGCGGCATCATTTTATGCTAGCTGATAGAGATAAATAGCGAGTTTATGGAGAACAAATCGCAACCGTTGATAGTGGAGGTGTGGATAGTGTTAGAATATAACTACAATTGGGCCTTCAATTATCAGTTTGAGGTTTTAGTTGAGTTGGTCCTCTAATATGGTATAAGAGCTTGTTATCAATGAGTCAATTTATCCACACACTTTAGATGTGGGACTCACACTTCAACACTCCCTTTCACGTGTAGGACTAGACATCTGCATATGGGCCGGAGACCACAGGGTGGAGGCGACAAACATGTCGTGGACCGAACAAGCTCTGATACCATGTTAGAGGACCAACTCAACTAAAAGCTCAAGCTGATAGTTGAAGGCCCAATTATAGCTATATTCTAACACGTGCCCTCACGGACAAGCCTGTTTACGGGTTCAGAGGTGAATTATTAGAAGAGGAGAAGAGCTCATTGAGAAGAGAGATAAGGGATAGCCCATTTGGGGCAAATTTGATAAATAGAGAATAAATTAGATTTTTTTTTGTAGAGAGTGGGGTTTGAACCCGGGCCCGTGAAGTGCCAAGCTCTGATAACATATTAGAGGATCAACTCAACTAAAAGCTTGAGCTGATAATTGAAGGCCCAATTATAGTTATATTCTAACAGATAAGTTTTGTAGAGATGAAAACATAAAGAACAAAGAGAACATAATGGCGGTAATAAATAAGAGTGACAACGATGATGGTGGATATGCAACTAACTTTACCTGTTTTATGTGAAGGCATCTAAATAGGGGATAAAGACCCATGAAAATAAATAAAAAGGAGGAATTAAGGTATAAGAAAATAATCAAAGATGATAAGAGATAGATTGATCGTTTAAACAAAAATGAAGATCACGTGTATTGCATATGATTAACTTCCCTCCAAAAACAATTGATGAAAATATTTCACTTGAATAAACCCTAGGAGAATCTCTCTGCCGCAGTACCAAAAAATCATGGTTATGATCATGATTTTTACCATGGCTTATGTTATGGTTATGCTTTTCTCCTCTACACATTCTCTCCCTTGCACTTTCCCTACGGATCATGCGAAGGTTTTTTCTGTTAAGGGTTCGTTCGAGCCGCCTCTAGCCACCGCGACGTTGACCTTCTTCCACAACCAACACAACGTCTTCCGACCTATTTCGTTCCCTCCTCTACAACTCCGAGGGTTTTCGCCTCTGAGGCCGCCGTCCCTGATGCTGTCGCCGCCGTCGTTTCTGAGGTCGTCGTCGCCGTCTCTGAGGTCGTCGCTGTCTCTATTTCCGCCATCTAGGATGCCACCGCCATCTCTAGAGGTGTCCTTGAAGCCACAACCGCAGTCGGCACGCCCTTCTCCCTGGCCTCCACCACCGCAACCGCCTCGACCCCTTTCATGATTATGGATCTGGCTAATTGAACGGGTCCTTTTTACTTTATTTGAGCTTGTCTTTACAGGTTAAACGCCTAGTGAACAGAGAATCAGAGATTTTTCAAGGAGGTAACCCCGATTCATGTATTGCCTCCCACTATTACTGTTGAAGTCCTTGGCCAATTTTCGGAGCAGGAATTCCAGTATCACCTTCTCAACCCCCGTCTTCCTTCCTTGCCTGTACGACATCCCAGCTCAGTGTTAGCTGGCCCGCCCAATACCGTCAGGGACGGTTATAGTATGAAAATAACTGCGACATCATTGTGTCTTTTGTCCGTTCTTCGTGATTAGGGATTTATTCTTGATGCACTCAGATGTATTTGAAATTTAAATTAATGAATTCCACCTTTCGATCAAAAATAAATCAAAGGAATCGGCTTTTAGGGTCTTGAAATTCCTTTCTCCCTCTTATCCTATTTTCGCCTCCGCCTCTGCTCCACTAGAAACTAGCCACCATGACCTCGCCGCCACCATCATCATGCACGCCCCTCGATCTGTGTCGTCATACGTCGCCCCCAGTGGCTCGACCGATGTAATAGGGCCTTTGGATCCAGTTATCCAACAGTAGCTCCGCCCCCACCTCGATCTCGCGCCACCATTTCCTCTCCGCCGACCTGAGCTACCCTTTGATAGTGAATTTTCTGCCCATGACTACTCCCTGGACGTTGGCATCGATCCGGAGACACCATAATGTGGAGGATATCGTCCCACACCCTCTAGTGGCTGCCCGCTGTCGAGACCATGCAGATACAGGATCATCCGACAGGACGACCCCGCTTCGTTCACCCATTGTTACCCGATCACCAGGGAGAAAATCAAAATCAGCCTTGCCCCTGTCGCCGTTCGAGGATCATGAGGGATCCTCAACTCAGATAAGAGGGACCCAATCCGACGAGTTATTCAACGAGTGATCGTGCTCCATACCTCCTGGATTTTCACCCATGGAGACCGATCCATCAACAGGAGTTGGTGGTCGATGAGGAAGTCGGCATTAAAGGCCTAGCCAGGAATAATCGAGGGGAGCCGCAAATACAGATGATATTGTTTCGAATTCGGATCATGGTGGACGTACATTCCCACATGTATCCATCAACTGGAGGTCATAACCAGGAAGGGAATCTCCACGGAATCAAAGTTTGTAGAGGAAATGTTGGGGATGAAGGACAGCTCGGGGGCCACCTAGTAGTGGCCCACAATCACCCCTTCTCGAACATGAGCTTTTGAGACTCTTCTACAGGGTGGACAAGGATACCATACCCATCCTAGGGTTTTTGGCCCCGTTAGAGCATAAGCGAGACCAACTAAGACACCACGGTGTGTCTCAGAGGAGTTACACCCCGTCCCTCAGGGTACGAATATTGTCTGTTCCTCATTCTCTGGTTTACACTTTGGATGTTGTCATGATACCGCATGTTTGTTCAAGTCGAGATGAGAAAAGTTTTATAGGATAATTGCGCCAATCACTATAGGAATATGGAACCACCTCCCAACGTATTTCCTGATAATATCGAGTATCTTGATATAATTTTGGGGAAACGTCATATCCCAACTATGTTTCACCTTTGATTTCACATTCCTAACTGCGACTGACCTTTGTTCACAATTCCCATCGATGAACTATTCGTGATTCCTTAAAAGTAACGGATACCGTTTGTTTTAGCGGCACCGTCAACCATTTGAGCACATGATGGTCACATGGTTGTGAAAATTTTCTTAAATGGACAAATTGCCCTCTTTTGTTTGGTTTAAAACTTGAATATGAAATTTCTTTTTTTTATTGTCCGAGGTCATATACAAAGAAGGAAAAGGGAGAGGTCGATGAAGGAGAGAAAACGTTGGGAACTTGCTGTAGATGAAGGAGAAGAAGCCTCGCATGTTCTCCGGTCATGTCTTGTTTCCATAGATATGGAAAGATTCGTCCACGATTTTGGGGTTTGGGTTTGAGAATTTTGGGGGTTTAGGTATGAGAACCAGATGTGCTATTAGAGATCTGAGTTCATCTTTCATCTGTTCTTATTTTGTTTAGAACTATGTGGGTTTGAGAAATGTCTAAGGGTTATGACGATATACATGAAATTTGACCAAGGTCTTATAATTGTTTGAGTATGAAACTGTCAACAGAGTGCCTAATCTTAGAATTAAAACCCCTACCAGAAAAGCAAATCAAATTTACAAATTAAATCTAAAGAGTGTAATGGATAAATTCTGATTTTTATATAAAAAACAGAGCAGAGAAGGAGAGATTTGGGAAAGTAGTAGTATAGTTTTGAAAATTTGAGTTAGACTGGAGGGCATTTTCGACAATTTGCACAAAAAACTAACAATTTTGTTAAGTTCAACGATATCCGTTACTTTTCAAGAATCGCGAATAATTCACCGATAAGAATTGTGAACAAAGATCAGTCGAAGTCAAGAAGGTGAAATCGAAGGTGAAACATAGTTGAGATATGACATTTCCCCTGTAAGTTTAGGTTTATGCACATCATCAAATTTATATCTCATTTTTTTTAATTATTTCCACGATTATACGATCAATTTGACCTATTGAATTTGGGATTAATAAAATCTCTTACTTACGTTAAAATAATAATATAATTATCCCAAATAATAATGGAGTACAGAGACAACCATATTAACGGACTGCCATCTGGTCCGCTGACTCTGCCTGCTCTACTTCCTCCCTCTTTCTCACTCAAAACCCTAACTCCACACATAACCCAAGCAGAAGTACCACCAATCCATCACGTATCCACTCGAATCTCTCCTCCAATTCCTCCCTGGCTGCTTTGCTTTGGCGTTTGTGAGTCACCGCTTTCTTCCTCTATCGAATTTTGTTTGCATCATATCATTTCTCGACCTTGAATATCTGTAGAAGCTTGACTCCTTCTTCTTCTTCCGTAACTTTTATGTGAATGGCATAATGTTTGAGATATCGTTGTTTACATCTGGCCTTAGTTGACTGTGCTTATTCAACTCAATGCAATAACTTGTATTAGAATTATGCTGCAGTATAGATGTGTCTCGCTTGATATATTAAATCAAAATTGTTCATGTAATATGTTGGATGGAGCATCCTTTTGTGTTGGCAGGAACACCATTTGTTAATCTTGTCTTTTCTGGCATTCATATTACATGATACAACGTAACTTGTGGTTGGCATTGTAGGCAAATGAAGGTTCAAAGCCCAAGGCTAATGAGGATAAGCTTGTTATGAACCAAAGGCCATGTCGTTCTCTTCAATTCACCGTTGCGTAATTCAATCAATTGCCTCCCGTACCTACAAGTTTTCAACCCTGCATTTTTCCACTGCCTCTTCTGCAGATAAATTCTATGGTCTCTTGCAGAAAAAGGGTCGCAACATTGAGAAAACCCTGGAAACAGTTAGGGACGTCTTGGACGCTTCTTGTGTGACCGAGGTTTTGCAAAGATGTTCCCTACATCAATCCGAAATGGGTCTTAGGTTTTTTTTTTTTTGGGCTGGTCTCCAATCTAGATATAGGCACAGCTCGCTTCTGTATTGCAAAGCTTGCGAATTGCTCAACAGTAGCGGAAACCCAAGTGTGGTTTCTGATGTTATCGAGGCTTATAGGTCTGAGGGGTGTGTGGTTAGTGTCAAGACTTTTAAGGTGGTTTTGAACTTGTGCAGACAAGCTAAGCTTTCCAATGAGGCTTTATGGGTGTTGAGGAAAATGCCCGATTTCAATGTACGTCCAGATTCTGTTTCTTATAATGTTACAATAAGGTTGTTTTGTGAGAATGGTAATATGGACATGGCTGAAATGTTGATGAAGGAGATGAGTTTGATTGAACTTTATCCTGATATTATCACACACATTGCAATGATTAAAGGTTTTTGCGATGTTGGTCGGTTGGATGATGCTTGTAGGTTGTTTAAGATTATGAAGGTGCATGGGGTTCACCTAATACGGTAGCATACTCTGCACTTCTCGACGGGCTTTGTCAGCTTGGGAGCATGGAAAGGGCAATGGAGTTGCTGGGGGAGATGGAGAAAGAAGGTGGAGATTGCAGTCCTAATGTCATTACTTACACTTGTGTGATCCAGAGGTGTTGTGAGAAGGGTCGAACGATGGAGGCATTGGGAATTTTGGATAGAATGCAAGATAGGGGGTATGCTCCGAATAAGGTCACTATTAGGACATTGATTAACAGCAGCCTTTGCTCAGAGGAGAATGTAGGACTGGCTTATGAGTTGATTGATAAAGTTGTTGCAACTGGTAGTGTTTCGTATAGTGATTGCTATAGTTCACTTGTGATCTCTTTGATAAGACATAGGAAAATTGATGAGGCAGAGAAACTCTTTAGACATATGTTAGCTAGTGGACAGAAACCTGATGGTATGGCCTGTAGTGTTATGATTCGGGAGCGTTGTTTGAAGGGACGGATGGTAGATGGGTTCTCATTGTATGCTGAGATTGAGAAGGAGGGATGCTACTCAGTCATTGATTCTGATATTTATTCTATTCTTTTATTCGGTCTATGTCAACAAGATCGCACTGTAGAAGCTGCGAGGCTTGCCAAGTCAATGCTTGAGAAAGGAATTCGAGTAAAAGCTTCTTATGTCGACAAAATAGTTGAACTCTTGAAGAAATCTGGAGATGAAAACTTAGTTGCAAAACTCTCTTTGATTGGTAGGTGATATCAGAGGCAATGTAGGCTTGGCTTGTTCGTTGATATCAGTTTATGGATAGAGTGGTTTGTTGTGACTGTTACATAACAGGAAATTATTATGCAACACAGAGACAAAGTTGATCATGCCATAAGTCATTGCTTTGGCATCTTCTTAATGGACTGAAGAACTATCTTCACATGTAATGTGTATATATGCAAATGCTGATTTTGTCACAATGCTGATTTATATCACCATTTTCTCATAACCGTGTTGCTGTTGCTGCAGTAATTGGATAGTACATTGAAATTTGAGGCCATCGATTTTATTGGCGAGTTTCTAGATTTATCTTCTTTTTTTACCCTTTTTCTTGCTCATACGTGAATGTCATTGTGTTTATGGGAGATGGATAGAAGAACAAGGGGTTGTCAAGATTGCAGGTTTTGGACAATGAGTATTCTAACATCCTCGGAACAAGTACATTGTATAAGAATGAATACTAGTCCTTGTTGAACATGACTACTAGTAGCATATTGGTAATAATATTAATGGATAAAAGATTCTCTTTAACATTCTAAAAATTGCTACATCTTCTTATAATAGAATTTTAATATAGTTAATTTCCAATTAAAAATAAAAATTTCCTGTATGGCCCTCTCTCTGACGTCATATATATGTTTTTTTTAGTAAAAACTGTTGTGGCCTTCTCTGATCTTGTGTCCGTCTCTTATCTTTATGCACTCCACTACACTCTCAACTGAGGCCTATGATTTTAAGGCAAAACGAGGCTTGTATTATATATCAACTAGATCTGGTTGATCCTGCTTGCCGAGTCCAACTTAGAATTGTGTGGACATAAGAGAGGGTCGGGATTGGTGGATGAGAAGGTCCTACCTCAGCTCCATCTCGAGCCAAGATAGAGGTTGAGGGAGCCTCTCAGAAGAGGCAGTTTTTGTACTATGAGTGGCAGGATACCACTCGCACCCTTGAGGCAGGCATTGGTGCAGCCCAGGCTAGCATAGAGGCCAACCACTCCATTATCTTATCAACAATTCGGTTAGAGTTTTCCCGCCCCTACAAGATTTTAGAATTGAAATAGCCTAACTGAACAAAGTATGGATGAAGAATTTCAAATGTTGAAGGATGAATAATAAAAATTAGTGATGAAATACATGTAACAGGGATAACACCTATGACACTCTAATTTGAAGGATTTAGCATGAGGAAGCAGTAAGACCCAAAGACAGATTCAAGCATTAATCAACCCTCATCATGCTTTCTTATTATTAAAAATCAAAGTATGCTTGATCCATTCTCTCACATCTCTCAGTCATGTATAAGTCAAACCTATTTTTATTGTCTTATTATTAAGGTAAAACATTGATATTCATGTGTTATGATTGTGCTTATTAATGGGGTGATTTTGTTTTGTTTACTTTGTATGTGAAGGTTGGTTATATACAGAAAATGCACTTAAGTTGTTTGAAGAAACGACTCATCTAGTCTCTGCGATTGAAAATGCATCACCGTTTCATGCACAGAGTACCAGAGAGCAACGGGAAGTGCATTGGAAGGTATATTTTCTAAACAAGAACACTATACAGATGTTGCATTGATGGTTTCTGAAAATGCCCTGAAGCCGTCCCACAGAAATCTAGTTCTTGGGATTACCAGTGCCCAATTGTTTCATGCATCAACAAGTACTAGAGATCAATGGGAAGTGCAATGCAAGATAAATTTTCAGAAGGACGATCTAAAAACCAGATTTTGCATTGATGGGTCAGAAAAATTCACATCATAGGTACCATAAAATTTGACACAGCATGAATGGAAGCAGGCAGTGATCAATCACAGCTCACTTTCCGGGGACAAAGTTGGTGGCAAAGGCCCAAGCATTGTTGTTGACAGGGTCGGCTAAGTGATCAGCTAGGTTCTCCAATGGACCCTTTCCGGTGACAATGGCCTGAACGAAGAACCCGAACATGGAGAACATGGCTAGCCTTCCGTTCTTGATCTCCTTCACCTTGAGCTCAGCGAAAGCCTCTGGGTCATCAGCTAGACCAAGTGGGTCAAAGCTCCCCCCTGGGTACAGTGGGTCAACCACCTCCCCTAGGGGCCCTCCGGCGACTCTGTAACCCTCCACAGCACCCATCAAGAGCACTTGTGTGGCCCAGATAGCCAAAATGCTCTGCGCATGGACCAAGCTCGGGTTCCCCAAGTAGTCCAACCCTCCTTCACTGAAGATCTGAGCTCCGGCCTTGAACCAAACTGCTTCCCCAAACTTGACTCCATTGCGAGCCAATAGCTCGGGGAAGACACATCCTAGAGCTCCGAGCATTGCCCATCTGCAGTGAATGACCTCGAGCTCTCTGTTCTTGGCAAAGGTCTCGGGGTCAGCCGACAGTCCTGCGGTGTCCCAGCCGTAGTCTCCGGGGAATTCACCAGTAAGGTACGACGGTGCTTCACCGGAGAATGGGCCCAAGTACTTGACCCTGTCAGGGCCATACCATGGGCTATCAGATGATGATACCTTTGGCTTGGCTGCTGCTTTTCTCATGCTCACTCGGGACCCGAAAAGCTGGGGCGAGGAAGGAGCAAGCTTGCCAGCAAGGGAAGGAGAGGAAAGGGCCATTTTTGAGGCAGCCATTGTAAGTAAGAAAGAGAGCTTGTGTTGTCGTTTTTGAGAGTAGGAGGAGAAGGTGTTTGATGAAGTTGAAGGTGAGCTAAGTTGGGTTTTTATAAGAGATGGAAATAAGATAGATCCATGTGGATGTGGGTACTCATCTATATCTTTTCTCTGATTGGCGTGGAAGTGAATTGCGTAGATTTTCAATTTGTCAACAATTTCTGGTCCATGAGTTTGTATGAGACATGTGTTCATCTTTAGTGATTGGTGAAAATGGATTTGTGAAGATTTTCATTCAATCTCTGTCCAGCTTGGCAGTTATAGTCCACCAATTTGGTTCCTTGGTACAGTACCAGCTCTGGTCCAATGTATGGCCAACTAACTATGGAGTGGACCCATCTTACTCCATTTTTTTTTTAATTAGCTCCGTTATGAATGTAATATTGAATCAACCTTATTCAGTTAGAAGTAAAGGGACAATATATAATAAGATTGTTTGTAACAAGATTTTGAACTCAGACGGACTTTTTTTAATAAGCCAAGAAATTTATAAAAGCACAACATTTTCAGAGAATGAAAAAGGAAGACATGGAAACTGAAGGGACATGGTCCGAAAATTCTGAGAACCGAATTATTTTCGGCCCAATATAAAGAACCAATGGACTAACAAGTTCAGCCACTAACCCACAACCAAACAGAACAATACATGAAAGAGAGCATCCCTATGTAAGGAACCTCAACAACCCAACACGGGTACAAATCTAAATACAAAGGTCTAAAAACCAAATTTTACAAATATGAAGCCCAAAACCATAAAAAAACGAGAAGAGTCTCAAACCCTGAATTTTACAACCATGAAGCTCACAAAACTAAAAAAAAAAGGCCTAAACCCCGAATTTTCCAACCATGAAGCCCGAGAAGAGCTTGAAACTATCTTGAACTCCGCCTAAAATTGAAAAACACTCTATCTCATTAGAACCATCAAGATAGTAACTAACAAGTCGGCGGCCTACACCGCAAACAACAGAGACAAATTCCGTGGGCGAAAGCTACTAAAAATCACTAAACCCTAAAACGGATCTACAGGTATACAACCAAAAGGCACAAGTGCCTAAACCACCTGCCGGCGGCCAACACTTGTAAACCGGCAAGCCCTATCCATCAAAGTGGAAGGTAAAGGATGAAACCAAGCAGAAACGAATCAAGGACAGTGAGGAGCCTAACAACAAAAGCAAAGAAAAAATAGAACAAACGAGCCTCGACTGATAAGAAATACCACCTGAGCAAAGCAACGACGAGCTGGGCCAACACCAGACAGACCGCGGAGCACAACACGAGCAGAACCACTACGATCTACGAACGAGAAACGCGTCCCACACTGATTCTGGATCGAGCCGCCAGGGACACCCCAAAACAGAGGAGGTCGGAGTATAACCAGCGGAGGCACCCGGAGCAACACTTACATATCCGCTACGATCAACAACCCAACTGGTTGAGAAACGTGTCCCACACCGAAACTTGAGCAAGACGCCGAGAACACCACCAGAAAACGCCGGAGCCACCAAACGCCAAAAGACCCAAATCACCCAACGGAGCCAAGTGAACGGGAGAAGCACCTCCATCGGAGGTCTGAGCACAAAACAACGTTAGCAAGGCCACCCCACCTAGAGCCGTTAGGCCGAAGTCCAGGCCAAGGCCCAAGGTTCTGGCCTAGGCCGAAGCCCAGACCAGACCCCAACCCAACAACCTTAACAGGCTAGGCCCGACCAGTAGAGCAAGGGCCCATGCCCAGGTGGAAGCCATCACGACCAGGTTCAGGGACCTAAGCCCAACCACGCCCGCAACCCGAGCTTCACCTGTGCGTCCTCGAGCTTCACCTGCGCGTCGACGAAGCCACAACCAAGCCAACGAAAATCGGCGAGCAGTCCGGACAGAAGAGCAAAGACCCACCGCATCACCAAATCTTCCACACCCAGCAGCAACTTCGACCACGAAACAGACCCAGGAACAACAGATCTGGAAGCCACGAGGTCGCTTGAACCAAACCCCGACAACAACGAGGTCACCGGCGAAGAGAAAACGAACCCGAGACCAAAACTCGAACGAACGGCCGGATCCGAGCATGAGGAGAGGGAAAAGGAAGGAGAGAGGTCTTTGGATTCAACGAAAGATGAAGAGAGGAGAAAAGTAAGAGACACCACCGACGACATCTAAGGCCGAATGCCACCGACGAAAAGGGGAAAAGGAAGTCTGCGGCTAGGGCTAGGAAAAGGGGGTTGAAGGTCTTGAGAGAGAAAGTTGTCTGTCTTACTCCATTATATGTTTATCCATTACTTGTTTTCCTTATAGGATTCTATGTCGAATTATAATACATCAAAATAAATTTCATGTTTGATCTTTAGATAATAATGAAGAATCGGTATATATAACTACTACATCACTTTCTCACACTCTTATGTTTCCATTCGTTAAGACAGACACGAGATGATATATAAGTAATTTTTTTAGCGAAAGAGATATTTTATTAATTGTAATATATAAAAAGAAACTGAAAGAAGAATAGTAAGAGAGCGGATCATTCGGAAACAATCTTGCAACTAATCCTCTAATTGTAACTGAGGTATCGTTGGTTTTGAAAAACATACTAAACACCAACGCATAGAGACTAGCAAGAAAAAAAGAATAACCAATCTCAGCTCGACCTAGAGCCAATCATGTGTGCCTAATTGTTGGTGCAACCTCCTCTAAGGCTCACTGAGTACCCTAGATAAAGTGTTCGGTTTGGTCAGAGAGAACAATAATTGGTGGAGGAGGACAATCAACTACAACCAATCATGATGGGGGCGGGACGCTTCTCCTCCCCAACGTACCGCATCCCTACTGGTGCCTCATTGGATTTGATGAGACTGCGTAGCAGACCTCGCCTGATTGTGTGCGCTAACAAAGGCACATGATACCGAACCCTGATCGTCCTCGGTGATAGAATATGTGGTCCATCTACGGCTACGACCGTGATGACGCAAGAAGCTATCCCGATTGAGAAGAGAGTCATCGCAGCAGGTAGACGCAAATCGCTTCTAGAGACGTCCCATCCTTCAAGCACATCGAAACTGAGAGTTGAAGATGTGGATGAGAGAACCACCCTAACAGGTGGCCGCGGATCGCCTTTGGGGATGTCCCATCCTTCAAATATAACGACCCTGAAACTCGCAGGCATGAGGGACAGAACTAACGCAACAGGTAGTCGCAGATCGCCTACGAAGATAGTACAAAAGTGTTGACACTTATAGGTGTGAGGAAGAAAAGCATGACTTATTTTAAGAACCAAATCATGAAACACACGAAGATCGTGTGTAGTGGCATAACTATGCGTGGCGACAATATCGATGAAAGAAAGAAGAGCATCCAGCTATAATTTTTTCTCTTCTAACTTTTCAACTACTTTTATTTAGTTAGGTGATAAGTAACTTAGAAGTGCATATTGTGTTGGAAATCCTATCTGAATTCACTGAATTACGAAAGGTAGTTTCTCTTCTGAATGGAGAGCTCTGCTAGGGTTTCAGTCAAGTTGTCGCTAGCCACCGCGTCCCTGGCCTTCTCTCGCCACTAGCGACGTGTCCCCCGTTATCGTACTGGTTCCCTCCTACAATCATCATGTTTGTCGAATGGTTTCTCTCCTCGACACCGGTTGATCCCATTATTTTTGTCGCTCTCGAGTATGTGACCGCCGGCACTAACGCCTCAAATCTCTGTCCTTGATTGGCCTCCACAACCCATGACTCCGCCATCGACGCATCCACCTACTTAGACTCCACCGATGCATCTTCCTCGATCTCTCTCTCAATTCTGGATCAGGCTAATCGATTATATGTTGATAGCATCTCCAGCGGTCGTCTAGACATTGTTGTTTCGGTGCCGTTGCAGCACCTACAACGGCTCCTACAACGGTTCCTCGACGTTGGATTCGTTGCAGCACCGACCGTTGTAGACTGTCGTCGCTGTTTACTGCAATGATGAGATGCGTCGTCTTAGGCCCAACAGCTAGTCGCCGGCCCACTGGCAACGCAACGTATGGCATGGATAGAATTAAAAAAAAAAAACTAATTTTCCTATAAATACACTATGACCCCTACATAAAACTCACACATCTTCTCTTCTACAACTCTTATCTTCTACTCCCCATTTTTCAAATGGCATACCCAAACTCATTTAAATTCATTCTCGAAAATATGGAAATTATTGTTACCGAGCACAAGTCGATAGCAACCGAAAAAGAGCTCAACTCTCACATCGAATATTACACCTCCCTCTTCCAACCCACCCAATCCGAGCCGCCACAATTCAACCCCCTTCAACATTCCTAATCGTCGTCGTCCCAATTCACCAACGAGCAACCTTCCCAATTTGTTTCAGCCAAGTCATCGAGGAGTCGGGCGAAAAAAGAAACATCTATTGTAGCTCTGAGGCTGAGATGGATCGTTGAGGAGGAGGTTCGATTGGCAAGGGCGTGGGTCAACCATTTGACGGATAACATCAGAGGGAAGTCCTAGAGGACCGAGAAGTACTGGACTAAAGTCGGGGACGAGGTCTTATCGTTGAGGAACCCAAGCGACCCACAACGGAGGTAGAAGCAATGGAAAAACCATTGGCATCAGTTGAACAAAAAAGTCAGCAAATTTCAAGAGAAGTATACATAGATTGAGAACACGTGCCAAAATGGGAGGAACAATGCTCTAATCATGGAAGGAGCAAAAAATGGCTTACAGGGATGAGAAGAAGCACGAGTTCACTTGGAAGCATGTTTGGGACATCCTGAAGAATGAGCCCAAGTGGGTTGTGAAAATGTTCTCGCAATGTCTTGTAGACATCGACGAGCCGGAACCTGGAACAAAAAAGTGAAGCAAGCAAGCGTACAAGATTGGGCAATATTTGCAACTACACATCGACCGACGCAACCGATCACGAACACAAGTTGACCTCACTTGTACTGGAGGAGCGTCTGACCGGGTAGAAAAAAGTGAGGGCTAAAGTTAGAGGCAAAGGGAAACAAGTGGAGGCGGACAAAGAAATGGAGAATCCAGCTGACCCACTAAGTTTCTTGTTACTTATGACGACAAAATGTGCCAAGTTACTGAGAGAAGAGAAAGGATGCAAGGACGGTTGCATGATACGTTAACAGAAATGAATAGACACCTCCAACATGACCGCAGAGAAACGAAAGTCTCGTATCGTGATTATGGAGAACATCGGTCGATAATTAGGACAACTTTGATTTGACATCGGATTAATAAAATTAGATGTCCTTGTCGCTATTTGTTATTTGCTCGCCTTGTAAGTATTTTCAATGCCTTTTCATTAATAAACGAATAAATCGTCAGATTTTTTTATCGGTTTCTCGGTTTTTGTTCAAGCACACTATTCGAGGAATAATGTGTTGTTGTGACGTCGCTGGCACTCCGAAACCGAGACCTCCCCTCCTTATAAATACCCTCTCCCTCTTCATTCATCCTCACACCCCTTTCAAATTCTCTCCTCCTCCTTCTTTCTTCTTTCTCATGGCTATGTCCTCTTGGGCAAGTAGTCTAATATGGTCAGCAAAAGAGAAACTGTATTTGGTCGTAACGTGGATGGACTTTTCCGAGGCGGGGGGAAAGTGTCACGCCCCGAATTCGGTAGAACCGAGCCCGGAACGTGAACGAAAAACAATACAACAATTTTGAAACATTTTAAATAAATCTCTTAAAATCACCACTTGAGTTAATCAAAATAATATTTTACAACTGAAAGTACGTCCAAAACAAGCGGACAAAAGCAAACAAAGCGTATGTCGCTAAACTCCCAAAAAGAAACCCGGACTCCCACTCCCAGCTCTTCAAGCTTCGAGAGCTCCCCTAGTCCGCCTCGCGACCAGTACCTGTAGGAAAAGCAGCTAGGGGTGAGCGTTCGCTCACCACCACGGATACCAGACTGACTACGACATACTAGCAGAAAATGCCGGAAACACCAATAACAGATAAAACACCGGGGACTACCATCCCCAAACTCAAACAACCCGACTGTCACGCGAAAACTGTTACTTTCCCCAATCTAACTAAACACCCGTACACGTAATGTAGACCCGACACCGTAATGACTATCTCAAGGAACAGAACACAGAAGTGATCAAAATCACGCAACCCACAACCACAAGCCTCAACACTTTACCGATCACGCGCCGGAAGGTGCTACTCACCTGATGGGGACACAACCCTCTGCTCTTTACCGACCGCGCACCAAAGGGTACGACACACCCCTCGGGCAGAAATTTAGACTTAGTACTTCACCAATCACGCGCCGGAAGGTGCTACTCACCTACGGGGAACACATCCCTCTGCTCTTTACCGATCACGCATTGGAGAGTACGACACACCCCTCGGGCACAACTCTAACCTTAGCACTTTACCGATCACGCGCCGTAAGGTGCTACTCACCTACGGGGAACACATCCCTCTGCTCTTTAACGATCGCGCACCGGAGGGTACGACACACCCATCAGTTATAGCTCAACAGTACCACCAGAACAATCACAATCACAACCAAATTACACACAATCCCCGCAAAGGAAAGGAAAAGAATACGACAACACGACTAACTACCACTCGACACGTCAGTCAACCAAATACGGGCTCAACTCCCCACGGGCACTCACAGCCACCCACAAACACAACCAAACAGTAACATACGGGTCCAACACCC
Source organism: Erodium maritimum (assembly GCA_963921825.1). Lineage (NCBI taxonomy): Eukaryota > Viridiplantae > Streptophyta > Magnoliopsida > Geraniales > Geraniaceae > Erodium > Erodium maritimum. The sequence goes on along the minus strand of OY997589.1, from coordinate 30,575,752 downwards.
CAAAGGCACCCATGGCCACCCATGACACACAAACAGTAAAATACGGGTTCAATGACCCAAAGGCACACAACGGTAAAATACGGGTTCAACTCCCAACGGGCACTCATGGCCACCCAAGACACACAACGGTAAAATATGGGTTCAACTCCCCACGGGCACTCATGGCCACCCAAGACACACAACGGTAAAATACGGGTTCAACTCCCCACGGGCACTCATGGCCACCCAAGACACACAACGGTAAAATACGGGTTCAACTCCCCACGGGCACTCATGGCCACCCAAGGCACACAAACAAATCAATCAACCTCCGGGCACAACCAAATGCCACCAGTGTTTCTATTGTTCGATAAGCTCACTTATCCTACGACACTACTAAGTGTCACATGCCTTTCTATTGTTCGATACGTTCACGTATCATACGAAACCACTAAGTGTCGCCTGCATTTCTAGTGTTCGATAAACTTACTTATCATACGACACCACTAGGTGTCACATGCATTTCTACTGTTAACTTTCTCTAGTCAAGGCCGAGATCCGGCTACTTTTCCCTACCTCGTAACGCTTCCCAAAAGTCCACGCCCAAGCTCAGGCGTGCTCGCGGTCACTCGCCTAGCTTCCCCTTTCCTCGGTCGGCGGCACGATCTAATAATATCACAATTCAAACACTTTTTAAGTTCGCAGGCAAAAACTGAATTTAAAGAATTAGACGCCCAAACGCAACCCCGGTAATGTCGATCACTCCCAAACTTCCCAATTACTCGACATTGTCAATAATGGGCCCGGAAGGGCCCGATTCGCCCGGCTCGGCGAATCTGCCCGGGATTGGAAAACGCCCTTCCGGGGCTCCGAAAATTCCCGTTTTTGTTTGTACTATCTTAGAATAATTCAAGGGTTCCAATGCAATCGACGGAATCAAATTCCGACTTTCGAGAAATTTAATTCGCGTTTAAAGTTTCTAAACCCGTCATTTCCAACTTTTACAATTTAATTCCAAAATTCGTTGCGGGTGTGGATTAACGACTTGGGGATCGTCCTAAACCACCTGAACACGAAAACCCGAGATCCGAACACGTGGGCCCCACCCGGCCACCCTTAGCCGTGGGTGGCTGGACCGGTTTTGGACCGGTTCATCACCATGGTGGCCGGTCCTAGCTCCGGCCAGCCACCACCCACAGTGGCCGGAGCTCCCCCGAGCCTCCGATCATCGGAAACCGATCATTTTTCGCTCCAAAACGTTCCCAACGAACCCTACACCTCGACTCATCCATATTTAACTCGTTTCAACCCAAACCCTAACTTTTAAACGTACCAAAACGAAAATCGAATAGGTGCTCACCGTAGGGAATGATGACGGGAGCTCGATTCTTCAATCGTTGAGACGATCCATCGGTTGGATCGTCAGGAGATCGACAAACCCTAACCCTCCTCTTCTCTTTTTCCCTTTTCCTTCTCTCCTTCTTCTCTCTTCTTTCTCTCTCTATTTTCTCTTTCTTTTCTTTTTTTTTTTGAATAATGGCCGAACACCCCTAGGTGTCTTGCCTTTGTGTTGTTCAAAAATACCTAACACCACCACTTGTGTGACATGTGGCAAGTGGGTCCCACCCCTTTTGGAAAATATCTTCTAGATATTTTTCAGTCAGATTTGCGAAATTCGGCCGTCTCGGGACCCGAACGGGCCCATTTTTCAAGAAATTACGAAACTTCACGGGCTACAAGGAAACGGATCAACTAAGACCGCTGTAACGACGGTTAAGATTTTTGGATCCAAAACGGACCTCGAACGGACCAAAACCTCGCTCGGTTGACTTTTCCGGCAAAAAGTCAACCTTTCCCAAATTGGTCAGAAAGTTGCCCTGAGTCCCCCAGAACTCACTTTGGTCGATATCGGGGTCAACTTAAGTCCGGTATGGCCCTCGGGGTCAAATTTAGGTTCATTTAAGTGCCTGTCCCAAAATTTTAAATTTTTCCTGTTTTTCGCCGCTTTGACTGGCGTTGACTGGGAGTGGTTCTTACATAAAGTATTGGCAGAAAATCTACCTCATTCTCATTGCCACGATGGAAAAAAAAATTGGCATGTACGTATGCAGAAACAGATGAAGGATCATTTTGGCAAGACTGGCCAAAAGTGCAGCACTACGACAAGATCCACCGGGACAGTCTCAACGACCTTAGAAAAGGAGCAACCGATTACGAGAGAAAACACGATATATGTACTAAACATGCTATGTGAGAGTTGCTCAAAGATCATTCGAAGTGGCGTCTGTATATTCACGCTATTAAAAATGAGTTGAATGGTCTTCAGGTTTTTGTCAATATTGTTTGTTTAATTATCGTATGTAGTTTTAATTTTCTATGAATAAAATAACTAGTTTAATTTGGGGTTGTTTTAAAAATATCAAAAAGTACAAAACACCCCAACAACTAGCTCCTGCAACAAGTTAATGTGCTCCTACAGCTCCTCTATGCAACTAGCTAGGCTTATACCATTGGGGATGCTCTGACAAAATAAAAAATCATGGTATGCTATGACCAATTTTTTACAAGACTAAGACACTTTGGTATCTTACTAAACCAAATAAAAATGTTTTCAATTCAACAACGCAGAGTTTGTATTAAGGTTAATTGTCAAAAAGTACACTGAAGCTTTGTGTACAAACGAAAACACGCATAAACTTTCGCCCATACTTTGTGGGTGCACTGAAGTTTAGTCCACGATTTTTTTAGAAAAATGTAATATGTTAATTGTCAAAAACTACCCTAAAGTATTGCCCACACTTCTATAGAATATATTATGAATTTCCCACACAACTTTAGAATGCATTATGTACAATTAGAATAAGGATCCAAGATCAAGAAGTTCATCATCGTCTCCACAATAACCTTATCAATCACATTTGGTGATGCCGTGCACAATTAGAGTAAAATAATGTAACGATTTGTATTTTACATCGTCAAATAAATAAAATACGAATTTCCAAAAACAGTCAAACCACTAACTAGTGGTTACCACTGCAAAGTTAATAATAGGCCACTAATGGTTTGACAGAGATAAAAAGTGAAAAATACTCTAACTACTAGTTGCTACCGCTAACTAGTAGTGTAGTACCGGAGATGTTCTAAACGGGTCCAGTAATTACTAGAAGGAGAGTTTGAGTTTACACTGCTGCCTAACATTGTTGTTGTCTCCGCTCACATTGCTGCTTAACATTGTTTCTTTAGAAATGAACACTACTGCAACAGGCTTTAGCTGAGGAGATAAAGGCTAGATACGCAAAAAGCAGTTGTGAAAGTTTTGAATATGGTATGTTGAATGTAAATTTTGCATGAGAAGTCCTTCAGCAATCTCTCACACACTTCATCCCCGGTTATATCAGGATCCACATGGTCCGTTAAATACTGTAACATGGAGAAATTGAAAGCAGAAAATAGCCACCAATAATCAAATAAGATATGCACGATAGTAGTTGAAGCATGAAGCAATGCATATGTACCAAGCCTGTAAATATCATTCATGCATATTACAAAGTTCCTTGGACTGCACGCAACAAATACACATCTCAATCCCCTCCTAAATTTTGTCAAGCTTCTCAGCCTTGATAACTGGATTAGCTTTGGCAATAGCATCACGACCTGCACTCCGGTAATCAAAAGGACAATCGTGCTTGTCGGAGTACCGATGACTCGCGCAGAAGAGGCTACCACACCTGCAATTAAACCCGGTCAAACCAACACGCTTCTGGCAAGAGGTGCACCTACTTGGACCCTCTTTAAGCTTCACCTCCAAAACCTTGCTTGAAGAGGAATCACTAGATGGTTCTGTGGACATGACCTTTGCCTTCACCGGTACATCCACACTACTGACGGCAACCTGCTCCGGGCCATTGCCATTCACAATACTTCCAATGGAAGATGCTGCAAGTTTAGCCTGGTCTTGCTTCATCATCATGTTCTTATGGCATTTCGAGCATCATCATCATGTTCTTATGGCATTTCGAGCACATATTCATGGTAGCTGCACTTCCAAAGAATCCACAACTGTTAACGCATAAGATGGGGCCTTCTCGAGTTTGGCATCCCGTCTCATCGTGAGATTCCATCCTTTCTAGATATCCTGAAACAATGCCTCTCTTAAAATTTACGTACAAGACATGCTATTGACCAAAATGATGCTAGTATCCATTTCACACATTAAAACTCATTAGTATCCAAAACCGATTTTCCCTATGAAGGCTTGTTCCATCTCTAAGCGACTATTTTACCAAAACTTGCCATAGTTTTAGATATTTCAAATGTTAAAACATAAAGTTAATAATAATACTAAAAAGGGATAACGTCGATTCCGGACCTATGTGGAAAGGTCATTCTCACTTCCTAACTGAGGTCGACCTTTCGTGACAATTCTTAGCTCAAAGGTGGTACACGTTTACAAAAAGTACCAATCACGTGTAAAATAAGCATGAAAAAAAGTGTTTTTCCTAGTAAAAACATACCACCTTTATGCTACTTTTTGTAACAAACTACCACCTTTATGTTACTTTTTATAACAAAATACCACCTTTGTGTTAGGAATTGTCACGAAAGGTTGACCTTAGTTAGGAAGTGATAACTGAAGGTCCGGAAACAACGTTTTCCCTACTAAAAACCCAAATTCATTGATAGAATGCACACTTCCAAGGCAAATAAATCACTGAAATTGTACACAACCACGAGGAACAACAATAACAAAACAGAACAAAACACCCCTCCCCCTATCGTTTAAAGAGTGATAATCATAATCTACCCAACGTACCAACTCTCTTACCCTCGACATATAAAATAGACAAAAGCAATAAAATGCCAAATAATCACAAACCCACCCAATAGTCTCAAGAGAAATAATCACAATCTACCCGAAACACCTACTTTTCTCTTACCCTCAAATATACAATAACTACAAGTTAGTAACATACAAATAGACAGTCAATAAAATGCCAAAGCAACATAAACCCAACCTAATGCATCTGGAAAAACAATCATATGAGACAAACCCAATGAATATGGCATTTTAAAATTCAAATAACACGATTAATCAGCTTTATACGCACAGCATTCAAACCCTCAATACATACGAAACAATATCAGCACATTTACCAAGTATCAATGTAGAAATATAACAAAAACATGATTGGGGAGCTCGATACAAAGAAGCGACTCACCTGGTTGATTTTCCGATCCTGCGTCACTAAACCGAACCAGGCGATTCCTGTGTAGCAAAACGAAAAAGACACAGAACTCAAAATTCAAATAATTAAACCCAGAACCGAGAAAAATCCAAACTTTTTACCGCAAAACGAATAGAATATTGTGTCTTACAATCGGAGAAATCGAGGCCCAGAAAAAAAAAAGGAGGGGGGAGGGAGGTTTCAGGTCGTATCCAACATTCGAACGATTCCTCTCCATCTCTCTCCGTCTCGCCCCTATTTAAGACTTTACCTTGTCATTGATCGGTGACCAATTTACCTCATTACCCCTCTCCCTTCCTCTAATTTTGTAATCTTCTTTACAGGCCCAGGCGTGCTAGGCCTGATGGCCTCAGGTTTTCTATTTGGGCTTGAGCTATTTATGGGCTAGGCCTGATAGGATCTACTTCTTCTGTCAGCAGATCATCATGGCGGGTAAAATAGGGAGAGAAATGGCGGGAACGAATCTCGCTGATTTTATGAATAGACGATCAACGGCTCTGGAACAATCTCCCATATTTGCTGTTCATAGCTTTAGTTACACACAAAGTATCAGTACCGGCGATGGTGAAAAGGAGGAAAACTAGGGTTTCCGAGGAGGAAGGAGGTGAAGAACAGATGGATTGCGATAATCGGGACGGTTCGTCGTCGGGGAACGAGAAGAGCCTCTACGAGGTATGCATACTTGTAGCTGATTTTACCTTTCTATACGGAAATGCTTGGGCGCTTGTGTGAATTGGATGATTTTATTTTACTTTGATTCTTCACGTTGTTTTAGTTAATTGCTGATTCGATTTTTTGTGCGATTGTAATGAGTAAAGCCTTAAAACCCTCAGTAAGGTTTATTGATTTTGATCGGTAAGGACTGTAGTCTAGGGCTACCTATCAGATATAGTGATGGAATACTAATATTGTACCATTTTCGTGATTAGAAATGGACATTGAATCCCAAGACGCTAATTTTAAGCCTGAAAGCCAAACAAAAAAAGGCGTTTTAGATTGAATCTGTGGTGGACAAACTTGGAAATCTAGTAGTGATGAAATATATGTTGTTTAGTTCATCCTGAAACATACTGGTGAGAGAAAAAACAATTCACTGCTCATGGCATACTAATACTGATAACATTTTCCTGATTAGAAATGGACATTGAATCCCAAGAGGCTAATTTTACTCCTAAAAATGGTGTTCTGATTGAATGTAGGGATAACTTTGTTTCCTAACCTTCACAAACGTTTCATTATCAGATCCTAACTCAGGCCAACGTTTGGTCTCAATTCCTTACATAATAGGTTTAGAATTTCTCAGAAACTATAAAAAGGCGTCTAAACTCACTATTCCATCAACTCAACCAAGCGTTGTTGTTGGCGTACATTACCCATGGTGATTTCCTCGACTTTCTCGACGAGTTGACGGAAACGTGAGTTTGGACGACTTTTTATAGTTTCTGAGAAATTCCAAACCTATCATGTTAGGAATTGAGACCAAACGTCGGTCTGGGTTAGGATCTGATAATGAAACGTTTGTAAAGGTCAGGAAACAGAGTTTTCCCTTGAATGTATGATGGGACTAACTTTGAAGTCTAGTGGTGATTGGTGAGGAAATAAATAGATAAAAAAAATATTGTTTAGTGCATCCTAAGAGCATCGACAGCGCGCGGATCACATCCCCGAATCATGATTCGCGAACCATGATTTAGTGGTTTGCGAGTCGCGATTCACACGTTGTGGCGTGCGTGAATCGCGACTCGCGAACCATTAAATCACGGTTCGCGAATCGCATACCGAACCACGACTTACAATTGTGGTTCGGTGATTCGCGAGTCGCGAGTCACGGCCAGCCAACCAAAACGCGCCACGTGGTCTTCAAAAAATTCTATTTTGTGTAAACGGTGTCCAAAATTTATAAATTTATAGTCATTAGGTTTGTATTGTTCTAAATAATTTATTTGATGTCTTTGATCACAAAAAAGACATTGATTTAGACTTCTAATCAAGAAAACGAACAAAAACCAAACATCCATGCAAATCATGATTCCCATACATGATCCTCACACTGTGGTTCACAGCTCAAATAAGGGGCGCGCATCACAATTCCTCCCAGTCACCACATGATCCTCACATCATGATCCCCATATGTGATCCTTTGCACTGTACATGCTCTGAAGCATACCGGTGAGGAGCAAAACAATCTAGAGCTGGAAATTTTGTTTTTGAGGAACTATGCTTGTAGATTGCATTTAAAGGGAGTAGCTGTGACTCAACTACAGTGTCACACAATAATGGTTGCCAAATGAAAATTGTAGGTTCTTGGTGTCACTTTCTGTTTGCTAAACTACCCTTTGCTGGGTTTTTGATACATTAGGATTTTTATTTTAATATCCTAACGATGACCTTATGCCTGTAGGTCCTTGGTGTTGAGAGGACAGCATCTCAGCAGGAAATAAAGAAAGCATATCATAAACTGGCATTGCGGCTCCATCCTGATAAAAATCCTGGTGATGAAGTAAGAGTTTATTTTACTTGGCATTAAACTTCATTGTACCTAGGATTATAACGGAACATTCTTTGTGATTCATTTTTTTGTTTGTTATTTTACCTATAGGAAGCTAAAGAAAAATTTCAGCAATTGCAAAAGGTGATCTCGATTCTTGGCGATGAGGAGAAGAGGGCTATCTATGATCAGACTGGTTGTGTTGATGATACTGTGAGTGATAGTAACCTACTCCTTTTGGAATTATTTGTTTTAGCTAGGCAACAGTGATAATTCCTCCATTTTATAATAGGGCATAAGCCATCCTTAAATATTCATTTATTCCTAGATGTTGGATCAATTCCTTTATAAATGGAGAAATGCTCTCGTTAAACTCTACCTAATTTCTGTCTCTATCTTTCTACAATCAGGAACTCTCCGGAGAAAATTTTGAGAACCTGCATGAGTACTTCAGAGCCTTGTACAAGAAGGTGAAGCGCCCAACTTAAATTTGCTGATCTTATGTGTTATTCTTGCTTTTCATTTTCTGTAGTTGTATAATACAATATATCCATGAATTGCAGGTCACTGAGGCGGATATTGAAGAGTTTGAAGCAAATTATAGAGGATCTGATTCAGAGAAGAAAGATCTGATTGAGCTGTACAAGGAGTACAAGGGTAACATGAACAGGTATTAGAGCTGCACATTTTTTCCACTCTTCGTGTTGTGGTTGACAGTTTAATGATGTTGATTTTTATTTTGTTTCAGGCTCTTCTGTTCAATGCTTTGTTCAGATGCTAAGCTTGACTCACACCGTTTCATGGACATACTTGATGAGGCAATAGCTACAGGTATTGGTTTCTCTTATCTTCTAAAATGATTAGGCTATTTTGCTATTATCCAGCTATAGAACTTAACAACTTCTCTCCCCCTTCCATAGGAGAACTGAAAGCTACCAAGGTCTACCAGAAATGGGCAAAGAAAGTATCAGAAATAAAACCACCAACAAGTCCTACAAAAAAGAGGGAGCGGTAACTGTTCTGCTACATTTTTTTTCTTGTTATTTCAATATTTTTCTTGAAACTAAAGTGGATACGGTGTTGCCATTAAACCTTTCACAGATCAAGTAAACAATCTGAGGGAGGAGATCTGTTTGCCATGATATCACAGCGCCAAAATCAGAGGAAAGATCGGTTTGATTCCATGTTCTCATCCTTGGTATCAAAATATGGCGGGGGAGGATCAACTTCTGAACCGACTGAAGAAGAATTTGAAGCTGCACAGAGAAAACTTGAAGGCCGTAAGTCCTCCAAATCCAAGGGAAGGTAACTTGCCAGTCAAAGAAAAGTTGGCTGTCCGCCAGCTAAGTTGTGTGTAGAAAAACCTTATGATGTGTTTTAGAGTGAAGGAAGAGACCATTCCAACAATGTGCAAGTGAGATGTTTATTTATTTTAATTCAAGATGAATGAAGCAATGAAATTCATAGCAGTGCTGAAGATAAAAGAATAGATTGATGTGCAGAACAAATGAATGACCTTTATATATTGCATTGGAAGGAAAACAAAACCTAAAAGTCACAGACATGAACAGATCAAGAGGAGCAAGAAACAGAGGTAGAAAATCCTTAACAACATATTGCTCCTTCATTCAAAGTCCTCTCTTCAGTGCAAGAAGAGGGCGAGGAAGGAAACGAGGGAGGCGCCGACCAGAGAGCCAGCGAGAGGCATGGTCGCAGAGGAGGCAGCGCCAGCAGAAGAGCCAGGTGCCATGGCGGACTCAATTGCGTCGGTGGGAGAAGAAGCGTCAGGTGAGGATGCGTCGGGAGAAGATGCAGGCTCGTCAGCGGCCATTGCAAGGGTGACAAAGACGAGGATGGCGAGGAGGAAGGAGATCTTGGTCATGCCCATGGCGGATGATGGTGTGTGAAGGGAAAGGGAATGAGAGAACGTAGAGGCTTAGACGAAGATGAGGAAAGCTTTATTTATTTATTGTGTGTTTCTTCACCTTCTTCTTTATTGGTAACTACTTCTCTCTTGTGATTTGTGAGGACGAGTGCTGATGTTGATGGAGGCTTTTTATACGAGGTTTCTTTGCTGTTTTTGGACTCTCGTTTGTTATATTTAGCATTCGTGTGGTTTATGTTGTTTGGTTGGCCATGTTTCGGGGAGATGAGACCAAAACAGGGGAACGTCTATGGATGGCATTCTTACATTACATCAACTGAATATCGAGCAGGAACTTAACACATACCTCTGTCCCAACCCATTTCAGACCACATAATCCTTTTTTTCACACTCCAAAAACAAGTCAAAATATTTTTGAGCTCATATTTGAGTAAAATATAATTAGTATAGCTATTTTACATGAACAGTCAGTGTCAAATCTTGCCCCGTTTCCATTGTTTAGGCTGTTTCCACCGGAATTCTGTGGAGATTTAATGGTCGGTACTGTGTTAATAGGAAAGAAATAGAATTCAAACATTATATCTGATGATAGATACAATTGTGTTTTGGTAGAATACTAAATCTATAAATTTGAGCATAGAGTGTATCAGGATTTCAAGAGGGACGATCCATGCTTCTCTGAAAAATCAATGAGAGGCCATTTTCGTAAACGTTTAACAAAATCGCGTTTTACTTCCTCGAAGATAGATAAAAGAGTTAAACAATCACAAGGCCTAATGGCGAAGTACAGATACTATGGTACCCCATGAGTTTCATGATAACCTGAGAATAACATAGATAGTCATATGTGAGAGACGAGTAGAGCAGAATCTTTTTGATGGTCATGACTTCAATCAGGGAAGGGTTGAGGACGCTTGGGACGATTTTGTTGGATAGATTCCAAATACCTCCATGCTCATCTCGGCATATTCTGCCCCACCATGATTCTTGCGAGCCTTCGAAGGTGGTCCCATCCACGTTGATGGCTAGTCTCTCTAGTTCGGTGCTACCCAATATTTTGCGCCTTCTGCATTCACCGAATGGGGACTCCCATCTCTTACCTTACTCAATTTAAAGGAAAATTGACTATTGTGTAATTGTCCCAAACACGGGACACGAACGCCCCACTTGAAAGGTGTCTCATCCCGCCAAACTTTTTTGTTGCGTTCGTTCCAAATCTCCCAAAGCCAACTACCTAACTATACATGTAAGAACCGCCCCCGGTCGATCCCGGCCGAACCAGAAGTTTTCTGCAAAATTGACTTTTTGTCAGAAAAGTCAACCGATGACTCCGGGAGTCATTCGGGACCTTTCCGGGGCCCAAAAAGCTTAGCCGTCATTACGGTTATCTTAGTTGGTCCGTTTCCTTTCAAATGACTGTAATGTTGAGAAAAGTCAATACGGGGTCTTTTTCGGTCAAACCCGGTCCAATTAGAAGCTAAACTATTTAATTAATTGAGCTGTAATTATTTGGATTAGAAATGGTCCCCACATGGACATGTGTCCATGCTAGCTTGGAAGGGAAGAAATGGATGCAAATTGACCCTTATACCCTTAATGGTTGAAGTTGAGAAGAGAGGGTAAATGGGTAGTTTGAGGATCATTCTCTCTAGGTTTAAGACACCAATTGGACCCATTTCAGCCCATTATTTCACTAGTGGCCGAAATTGTCAAGGGAGGAGAGAGAGGATCTCCCATAGAAGCTTGAGGAAGAAGCAAGGAAAAGGAATGGACTTTTCGCTCTTTTCTACCCCAAAACCTCTCAAAACCCCCATTTTCTCCATCTATTCTTCATTACCAAGGTAATCATCCAAACCATTTTCGTTTTGGTTGAATTTGATTCATGGGTTTTGATAGAGAAATGCTAGAAATTGTTGAGTTTAAGGTTGTTGGTGTTAGTTGATGTTTTTGATGGGTGGAAGTGAAGTTGGATGATGGAAATCAATTGATTTGAGTAGTTTTGATGAAACCCATTGAAGGTATTGAAGTATTGGAGATTGTTGGGTCTGTTTTGGGGTTTTATGAGTTCATCAATGGAGGTTTGAGGTAGATATTCATGGAAAACGAAGTGGAAGAAGGAGGAAGTAGGGTCTGACCAGAGCGTCACAGAACAGGCCAGGTTCCGGCATGGAGTGCCGCACGGACCGGGCCAGGGTCCGACACGGTGTGCAACACGAATCGTGCCTAGTCCCGGGCCGGTCTGCAGCACCGGCCATGCCTGGTCCGGGCCGGTGCGCCGCACGGGCCGTGCCTGGTCCCGGGCCGGGTTCTGGTCCGGTGTGCTGCACGGGTCGGGTCGGGTACCAGGCCTATGGGCCACCCGGATTGGGCCCCATTCCGGCCCATTTCCCGTTTTAGCCCACGTTGGACTTTCGGGATTATTTTAGTTGTCTTCTCATTAAACCGAATCGGAATAAGCTTTAATTCGAGTATTTATTTGTGATCCAAGACTTTGGACCCGAGCTCGACGGAGGAGGAGACCTTTGGACATCGTGGAGTGACGAGGAGGAAGCTAGCCAAGTCGTCCGCAGCTAGGATTGGATTGCTTTTGAGGTAGGGAAGAGTAGTAAACTCCACTTTTAATTTAAAGAATGCTAATAGTATGTCTATAGGATAATAATAACCGGAAGAGTCTAGTTTGCATATAGGATGTGATTCACTAGAATAACCGCTTTCAATTATGGGAATTGTCGTGCTGGTAGAATTGCCATGTCGAGCCTTATGATTGATTGTTGATTGTGCTTGATTGTATTCTTTAGTCCTTAAACGTTGATGCATATTATCTTCTTTGATTACTTTAAGAGTCATAGCATGCCATATGAACTGTGATGAATGTGATATGAATGGTTGTTTGTGATATGAATGGGTGTTCGTGATATGATTGGTTGAATGAATGTGATGAATGTAATATTGAATGTTGGCTTGTGTTATGATCAGGTGGGTGATAGACCGATGTGATGTGTTCGGTAAGTATGTTGGTAAGCTATGATGTTACGATATGATTGGTGTGTTATGTTGAATTGACACGGTTGGTATTGCACGATGTGGTGTATTGTTGCTTGCCACGATGCTAAGTGTTCCGGGAAGACATCTAGACCGAGGGGTATTCCGGTACGATGTATGTGGTTTCACCCCGATGCTCAGTGTTCCGGGAAGATATCCGACCGAGGTGTATGCCGGTCCGGTATGTTTATTATATTGTTTCACCCTGATGCTTTGTGTTCCAGGAAGACATCTAGACCGAGGGACATTCCGGTATGATGTATATTATTTCACCCCGATGCTCTGTGTTCCGAGAAGACATCTAGACCGAGGGATATTCCGGTATGATGTATTCGTTTCACCCCGATGCTATGTGTTCCGGGAAGATATCCAGGCCGATGTCTGTTCCAGTACGATATGTTTAGCTTGTGTGAGGATCGGTTCTTGTGGTATGATTATCTTACATTTCGGTTGTCATGGGTACCTGTCTCGGGTTGTGTGACATCGGATCTGAGTAACGTTCGTAGTGGTTTTAGTAGTTTAATTGTACCATTGTTCGGGTGTTCCTTTAGTTGGTTGCCCTTATCGATATCATCGTGTTCCTGTTGGTCTTTATTTACATTATCAGTTTTTATTAAGTTTTACTAATCGGGGATTTTGGTGTTGGAGCGGGAGTCCTTTTTCCCTTTACTACTTTTTCCTACTGAGCGTAAGCTCACCCCCTCTGTTTTTACTGTTTTACAGGTTTCGCTGGTGAGTAGACTTAGAGGACGTCTCAGGGATCGGGAGCTCATTGAGGGTTCGAGTTGATTTAATTTTAGAGGCGTACTTCCAGCTTCGTATTAAACTTTGTCCTTACTTTATTTGGTTATTGAATTTTGAACTCAGATTTTCAGACTTTTATTCAGAGTTTTTTTTGTTAATTAAATTTGGTTTTATTGTTATTTATTTATTTATCTTTTTAGTTCACGTCTCGAGTCCGGTCAAAATTCGGATTTGGGGTGTGACAATACAACCCTTTCAGAATATGGACCAACCATCACTGTCTCCAACCAATGCCTTTAGGTCAACCATAAGAGTGTCTCCTTGTAGATCCCAACATTCCTTCACGGAATGACAATGTATCAAGATATGCATATTTGTCTTAGAGGCTTGCTCTCCACCGTCCTGAAAATGAGAGGCCCACTAGTTAGCAACATGTTGTTATACGTCATAGGCTTTTCAAATATTACACGACAAGATAATTTTTTGTTTTCTGTCGTGGTAACGTAACACATAATCCTACAAGGAGACAGTAAAGAGTATGGTTATGCGGGTGACAACAAAGAATTCGAAAGCGGTGATGAGATATTCTCAACATTCTATGCCACAACCCCATACACTAAAGAGGACGAAGAAGATAATAAAAAAGAGTAATTTTGGGTATATTATGATTATTGAATGATTTTATTATTTTGTTTAATAAATGAATTGTTATTATATTTAATGAAAATCGTGTCGATTGGCAAATATATTTAGTAGATCGTGACTCCATGTAAAGTAATTTTTGTCTATCGTCCCGGATACCTAGACGATCGAGACAAACAGTGGCCCTTTATCAAGAAAAAGGAGCCGATCGTCCAAAATACTTTGACGATCAAGACATAAAGTGCATCTTTATCAAGTAAATGAGCCGATCGTCCTAAATACTTAGACGATTAGGACACACAATGCATCTTTATCGAATAAGGGAAGTTGATCGTCTAAAATACTTAGATGATCGAGACACGCAATGCATTACTAAATTAAAACTTGTGTAAAAAATATTCATGAGAAAACACATAAATTAAAATTTGTTCAATACTGAACATATTGCATATTATGTATAACCCTACTTATTACAACAAAGACCCACACATATTGAAAAATTAGTGGTCTTTCTGATACGAACTTGTGCAATATTACAAAAAAAACTTGGTCGATCGCCCTCTAGTCATATGGGTATGTGAATGACACTGAATTGTTCAAGTTCTTCAATCTATTCTAGGAGTTCTTCCGCATCATTCTCTTTGATGCTTGTCCATGCTCCTCTATCGATGCCGTCATATTAGTTGTATCGTCGTTATGTGGACCTTTGGCAAACTACTCTTGAGTTTCTCAAACTTCAATGCCCTCCGCAAGTTTTGGAGTTTCCGTTGTTGTGCTGCAATAACCTATTCGTGGTTTGGGTCCATTATTGATAATTGGATTTTTGGAGACATCTTCAAACTGATATGACGATGGTACATAGAGCACACGACCTTGTCCTGTAGCAACTTTGTCACGTACAAAATGTAAGTCTAACTCAACATGTTTGGAACGTTAATGTTGTACAAGATTACTGACCATGTACACAAAACTGATGTTATCAAAAAAAAGACAATGGTAGCAGTGGAAAGTGAGCAATGCAACTGAAGAAGAAGAAGGTTACGTAACCAACAAGACTCAAAAACAACATTGACAACGCCACGATACTCGACCTCAACACTTGAGCGAGAGACAACATGTTGTCGTTTGGACGACCAAGAAAGACACATTATCTAGAGGTGGCACGCCAAGTGTCAAGACAACCTGCCCGTCGACATCAGAATAAGCAACAAGAGATAGAGTCGGCGACGGTCGAAGATGAAGACCATATGAGAGAGTGTCATGTACATAGCGAAGAATACGCTTGAGAGTAGAGAAGTGAGGTTCACGAGGGTTGTGCATAAATAGACAAATTTTTCAAACATAAGAGATGTCAGGACGAGTGAATGTGAGGTATTGAAGGGTGCCTGCTAGGTGGCGATAGAGGGAATGACCAAACACCGGGTAACCAGACGAGGACGATAGTTTGGATTTAGTGTCAACGGGAGTGAGACACAAATTTTAAGAGGACATGTTTGCTCGAGCAATAATATCGCAAGCGATTTTTTCTTGGGATAGAAGAAGTCTAGAGGAAGTACGAGTGACAAATATACCAAGAAAGTAATGGAGAGGACTAAGGTTAGTCATAGAAAATTCAGAGCTAAGGCGAGAGGTGATCGTCGAAAGAAGAGTGATGGAAGACGCCGTTAAAGGAATATCATCAACATAGAGAAGGAGAAAGGCAGTATGAGAGCCATTGCGGTAGATAAAGAGAGATGTGTCAGCTCGACTGTTGACGAAACCAATGGAGAAGAGATAGGCATCGAAACGTTGATACCAAGGTGTACTCGATCAGTTGCAGTCTTTCGACGGGTGGATGTAGGAAGCCCTCAAGACTAAGGCTCGTAAGGGAAGGTCTAAATTCAATTCCCTACCTCCTCCGGATGTCCCCCAGACTCATAATACCAGGTCCAAGATTCGGGCCCTCAATCAGGAGCTTAAGGCCTCCAGCGAACCGATCCAGTCTTCGGACAACAAGTGGTATGAGGAAGTATTGGTTCTTCTTTGGTCTGGTTGTTTGGGTGTATTTAAGCCTTGTTTTGGCTCTTTTTTTTGTTAAGGGATTTTTCCCTGTTTCTCTTTCGGAGATTTTGTAATCGTGGTTTTGCTTAAGCTCATATAGGGCCTTGTTGAAAATGTTGATACCAAGCTCAAGGGGCTTGTTTAAGACCATATAGGGCCTTGTTGAGGCGACTAATGTGATTAAGCAAGGAAGGATCGTGAAAGCTGGGGGTTGTTTCATATAAAATGTTTCAAAGAGGTCACCATGGAGAAATCCGTTTTTAACATCAAGCTGGTGAATGAGCCAAGAGCACGAGAGGGAAATACTGATAATTGTTCGATTGGTGTCCGGTTTGACAATCAGACTAAAGGTGTCATCATAATCAATGCCAGGTTGTTGAATGTATCCTTGGACAACGAGACGAGCCTTATAACATTCGAGGGAACCATCCGAGAATAATTTGTGATGGAATATCCATTTGGAACCAATAATGTTGACATCAGAAGGGTACCTCATCTAATCCTATGTGTAATTTATATGAAGAGCAAAGAGCTCAGCCTCTTTTTCCTGCCTCTAGTTTGGGTAACAAAGAGCCCGAGTCAAGGAGCGAGGAGTGGAAGAGAGAGTAGATGTGGTGACATGAAGATAAAAAATACGACGAGGTTTGATTGTGCTGACCCAACTACGTATAGTCATGGGGTGGATGGGATGGTGCGGTAGAATGGGTAACGATTGTTGGGCAAGGAAGGAATGAGGATTGATAATTGGGGATGGAGCAGGCGAGTCAAGTAGCTAGAGGGACGATAGGGAACAATGGACGGGGGGAGAGGGACAAAGTGTTGGAAGAAAGATGGGAATGTATGAGAGGAGAAATATCTTCAGAGGGTGGGTGGAGGAATTCATAAGAAGTGCATGATGAAGGAGGGTGGTTGGCAGATTCTACCTAGCCAACACCCCCACCCGCGTCAGGACATCAGCGACAGTAGTACCTTCTTCCGTTTGGCCAAGCCATAGAGAGCGGACATCTTTTCCGTGGAGAGAAGTGTATAGCCCGCCCTGATTTAAAAGAATTAAAATGATACATTTATCGACTTAAAGCGTCGTGGTTGGAAAGCGGATCGAAAATTTGGATCGAGTGCGATTTAAAAAGAAATTAAAAAAAAGGAGAAGAGAGGAGTTGAACTGGACTAGAACCTAGGCCAGGTTTGGGCCCAGCTCGATCGCATGGGCCAGGCCCAGCACGCGCGCCCAGGCCCACGAGATGCGAGGCCCAACCCTAGCGCGCTTCTCTTCTTCTTCCTCGCGCGTGCACGCGTCCCGATGCAGAATCACGCCACTCTCTCTCTTTTCTCTCTCATTCCCTCTCTACCTCCCTCTCCTCCTCTCTCGCACGACCGAGCCACCGCCTCGCCTTCTCCTTCCCTTCTGAGTACCACCGAGACACCCACGCACGGACACGAGACGAGCCCGCCGGAGAAACCCTCTCTGGTTTGACGCCGATCTCGAATCAACGACGACGATGGAGGAATGACGAGGGTTCGTGCCCCTCGCCCCTTTTTCCTTCTTCCCCGAGCTCGCCTCGCCTGAAAATGCGTCTTCCCGAGCTCGATTCGAGCGGATTCAGCCGGAACCATCGCCGGCGAAGCTCAGGCTCGCCAGATCTGAGACGAGAGCGAGCGTGGGTTCGCGCTCGAGCCACCGCCGCCATGGCCACGACCTTGTCGTGAACCTGACGCCCATCTCCGCCCTCATTTCTCCCCTTACGAGCTCGCCTGACGCCGTCGACGGTGGCCGGAGAATCCTAGCCTCGCCAGAGTTGGATCCAGCTCGGACTCGAGCCTGTGCGGGCCTTGGGCCAGGCCGAGCTTTGGGCCAGACGGATGTGGGCCTTAGGGCTGGACGGACTTGGGCCAGGACACGAGCCTTGGATCAGGACGGGCCATTGGGTCAGGCCCAGATCTGAGGTCCGGGTTCTGGACTCGGGTCTGGACCGGGTCTGGGTCGGGTCTAGAGCCGGGTCCGGGTCGATTCTGGGTCCGGTCGGGTCTGGTTTCTGGACCGGGTCGGATTCGGGTCTGGTCCTCGGATCCGGGTCAGACAGTTTTAGTGAAGTAATTAATTTAATTTAATTGATTTAAAAATGGTTAATTAAAGGACTTTGGACCTTTTACCTGTTAAACCCAGACTTGGACTTCACCCGAGAAGACCGGAGTTAGGCCAGGACGTCAGTAGCTAGGAGACGCAGTTGTTGTGATCGTCTTGAGGTAGGGAACGTAGCGAATAGCGGTTTAATTACGGAAAGTTACTAGCATGCATGATTAGGAAATAATAATAAACGGAAAGGTCCTAGTTGTCATATAGGATGTGATTCACTAGAATAGCCGCTTTCGATTATTAAATAACCGGACGAGTCTTAGTAACATGTAGGATGTGATTCACTAGAATACTTGCTTTCAATACTTGAGAAATTGTCGTGCTGGTAGAATGGCCATGTCGTGTTGATTGAGATACATGTTGCGTGTTATAACCGTTGTGCGAGAGTCTAAATAAGATTATACTCGGTGAAGTATGTTATGACTGTGTGTGGGCAAGTGTGTCGTGTTTGATATGAAGTGATTCTTTGGTTGTGATATGATCGAGTGAGTGATAGACCGATTGTGTGTTTTAGTGAGTTGGTCGGTTGGTATACCGAGGTCAACTGTGGCATTGTGATGTGTTTTATACTCTTGCTCGGTGTTCCAAGAGGATGTGTGTCCGGAATGATACCGACACTGAGAGAGTATGCCGGTGTAGAGTATTGAGGACGAGGACGGTGTGACCGTTATCCCGAGTCTCTGTGACTGGAGGACTTACGACCGAGGTATGTGCCTGTCCGTTGTACGTGAGGACCTGAGTCTACGTGATAGGAAGACGTCCGACTGAGGGATTTCCGGTCTGGGATGTTACCCCGAGTCTTCGTGACGGGAAGATGTCGGGACTGAGGCTTCGTGTTCCGGTACGACATAAATTGAAACGGGCTGTGATAGCCGGAGATGTTGGATTTGGTTGTACTAAGTTATGTTTGGTTTTACTGTGTGTGATGTGCGTGCTGATTGGCTTTGTGTGTTGTTTTAAGTGTGATTATTGTCTTGTGAGAGTGTTTGGTGACTCGAGGTGCTGTTATACCTGTTTTCTGTGTTGCCGTGTAAGTTCGCACGTGTGATCGGCTGCGAGATAACCGTGGGCGTTGTCCATTGAGAATGGTTAGGTATTGAGTGTCAAGAGCAGATTGAGAAGAGTGTTTGTGTTCGGTTCAATGCTGGGTTTGATTTGCGGGTTGTGCCGAAGTCAAGCGTTGTCTTGGGTTAATCGCTTTTTGATTGGTTGTAAGTTGGTATATATTGCTAGTATGCCCTACTTGGAGGGTTAATCGTGGTATTGAACTGATGTTCATAACCTTAACTACTTTTCCTACTAAGCGAAAGCTCACCCCCTTACTTTGTTGTGTTTCAGGTCTTGAGCGAGATTTGTACTAGCTGGATGCTCGATGCTTGGGAGTTAAGGAGGGTTCTAGGCTAGATTATCTACAGACGTACTGTAATTTTGAATTAAACTTTAACTCCGGATTTATGAGATGTTGAATCTTTTATCGGATTGTGATTACAATTTATTATTACTTAAACCTTATGTCATTTAAAATTGTTTTATTTATTATCGTTCTAAATTCACGTCTCGAGTCCGGTCTGAACCGGATTTAGGGCGTGACAAGAAGGGCCTCGAGGACCAAACAAGGCTGATGACCAAGTATGTGGAGATACAAGTAGTGACGCCCCCAAATCCTAAAGTG
Organism: Erodium maritimum; assembly: GCA_963921825.1. NCBI lineage: Eukaryota > Viridiplantae > Streptophyta > Magnoliopsida > Geraniales > Geraniaceae > Erodium > Erodium maritimum. Next base: position 30,555,880 of record OY997589.1, on the reverse strand, counting down.
GATAGGGTCTACGATCTTTTAGACGGGGTGTGGAGGGGTGGGGGTGGGGAGGGCATGTTACGAGAAAAACACATTACTCCATGGGAGAAGTTAGAGTGAGTGACTATTTGTTTGGATTTACGTGTTAGTCTTAGTGTCTGTAGTTCAATTATAAATGTCCAAATGTATGTATCATCATTAACAATAAAATTAAAGCGGCTTTATATTACTTATGTGTTGGAGTAATATATCGATGTGTGTTCTGATCTATGCCCACAATGCGAATAGAACCATAGATCGAGATAGATCACACTCGATGGGTCCCTAGTCCACAAAGCTTCACTAGAAATGACTAGTATGAAAGATGGCTCTTCATGGCTTACGTTATGTTAGTCATTGGAATGATATTCTGGAGTCTGATCATAGATATCATGTGGGACATGATATTGGACGAACCGACATGAATATGTGTCATAGATCAAGTCATGAACATATTTATTGTCACCGCTTGTCATGTATCCTTATACCAATGAGTCTTTGTGATTACTATGCAATAAAAAAATAAGTTTGACATGAGCCCAACGTTGCCTGTGACAGGGTTTCCATAACGGTCAGGATTGGCTAGGGGACGGACTGCATGAGTGTCACGAAAGACGGCTAAGGGATTTATCCATCATACTGCAGTATGGGAAAGATATCAGTTCACGGCCGCTTGATCGAGATTGACTAAAAGTAGGGGTGTCCGTGGGCCGGGCCCCGGCCCTGTTGCCAAATTTTTTAACCAACCCGGAGTGACCGGGTTCAAAAAATTTAACCCTCCCGGCCCCGGGCCCAAAAAAGACCTTTGAACCCGTCCGTCTGGATTATGGGCCCGTTCACCGGGTTGGTGTTGGGTCTCGAGGTAGGGTTGGAGATGAACCAACTCGCAGCGGAAAATCAATGAAAACCAAGAGATGATTAAAACCATGAAACAACTAACAAAGAATGGATTCACAAGAGAACATTTCAGCACTAGTTCTTACCAAAACAAGAACACCGGGAAACGAATGATTGGCTTGAGTCTCCAAGACGCCTACGTATCCACATGGGAATCAAAGCCACATAGTTCTTCTCTTTGAGGACTCAAGAACACAAAAATGGAGGTGAGAGCTTGCCAAACCCGAAATTGCAAGGGAAGGGGGAGAGAAGTTGTGTTTCCTATTCTTGTCTTGTGTTTGTTATGTTGAAAAAAGATGACTGAAACATAACAAAAACCCCATACTTGTCCAACTAAAGGCATGGGACAAGCATGGTGACAAGTAAGGTGTAAATAGGACAAAGTATGGCAAGACAAGATTGGGTTAGGTGGTGAATCACCAACACCTTAATCCTTGTCTTGCTTACTTAGTACTAATTAATCAAGACTTGATTAATTAGTTCCATGGGCCTTGGTTGCATGGGCCTTTCATGGTCCTCTTGGAACATGGCCCGTGGCCATTTCCAACGAGGTCCCGTGATTCGCTCATCGCCTCCCAGCCTTCCATACCAGAAATGTCCAACATTATCCGACGCGATCAATCCCAAGAGTCCAAGCCTTGTATCGATCCGTAAAGTCCTATTCACTTACGGGCACATGACCCAAAACCTAGTTTTGGTCATGTCCCGAGACAACTCCCTTTTGGCCATTCTCCATAAATGTGTCAATGACTTTCATCCTCCGGCGTGACCCTTAGGTTTATGCATGTCAATAGATCAACGTAAAATCCCATTTTACTTGATCCTAATTAAGTGGCAACTAACAAGACTTTAGTATTGTCTGACACTGAATAACGAATCGACCCTTTCGATTCTAACCTTTCCGTCATCCCTGTCATTATCCTTTTATCTCCGATATCCTGATTGAGATAAGGCATAGAGTCGTATCCTTATTATTCTCAATCATTGTTCCTGGATATGTGAGATGACTGAATATATGATACCCAGTATCATGTGCATGGACATGCTATTCATTCAACCACTCTCGATCAAGCGGTCGAGAACCGATATCTTTCCCAAACCGTAGTATGAGGGATAAATCCCTTAGCCGTCTTTCGTGTCACTCATGCAGTCCGTCCCCTAGCCAATATTAACATTATATCCTTCCTTGTCAAACACAGATACAGATATAATATTCCTACTAAAAGTAGGTATGCAATATACATTATACATACTAAGACAAGGCCACTTGGCAAAGCAAGACTCATGGATCCTACAGCAGTTGCCACAACTCTGAGGTCAACTTCGTGCTTTCCAAATCTCTCCTACTTTCAACCACTATATGTTAGTGCATGTGTGAGATTCATTCCTGGTATCTAATACCCATGAATATTTGGAAGTAGAGAGATGTAGCTCTATAGAGTTAATACCAGATGAAGGCACGATCCCACCGCCCTTCCTTAGATCATGCAGGTTTCATGATGAAGGCGCAGTCCTACTGCCCTTCTTCAGATCATCCAAGCTATTTGATGAAGGCGTAGTCCACACCCTCTTTTTTCTTAGATCAGCCGTGAACTTCCTGTAATCCCGGTTCTAATGACCAGTCTATTGGCAGTAGAAGCAGACATTCTCATGTGTCTCATCTTTCCCGCCAAGTGCGCATGAGCCCCGCCCTTGCCACTTCCAATTCCCTTGTTGACCATCAGAATATCCTTGGATCCCAGATCCCTGATATATTCTTCTCAGCAGTTAATGACATTTCATGTAACTCTGATATGGTCTTAGAGACAGCCTTGTCAAGGACATATTCTTTGCGTTCAGACTTGAGGACTATCCTCAAAATTCTGTACCAGTCCAAATAATTTGTCCCATTTAGCTTGACCCTGTGAAGAATGATTTTTAATGACAAACTATTAATGTTCGCTGAATTTTCCATTTGATCTACAAGAGATAAAATTCAATCAGTAAACTGAATAAATTTTATGAAGATCAAGCTTTAACACCAACAATCGATTCTATACCTTTAGAATCTAAAACCAAGATCCTTGATTCGCTCGATCAAGTTGAACGAAGGCTCACCACTCAATCGAGCTATGTAGGTAGGACCCCGTCCAATCACATCCAATGTGACTCTTGGCTAGGGTATGTACTTAAGTACACGGCTTACCCTATCTGATACCCTAGCTCAACCCTAGCTGAGAATCGTAGTCGGGTCCACCACTTTTCAACTATGACCCGCCACTATGTAGGTGCTCCGCTACGGCGCACGACACCCACATATGTTGTCCAAACCTACTACCCGTTTTCCCATGGATGCTCCGCTAAGGCGCACGACACCCATAGGACGGGGAGGTAGTAAGGTGTTGATAATTGGGAGGTATCGGACATGACCCGTTTTTATTTGTCCGGTTGTGTTTAAAACTTTTGGCACATCCTAGATGCGATGAGCACATCAACTACATTCCAAATGTAATGATGCCTCCAATTACATCCAATGTAATTCTTCCTTTGAACCCGTCAACTACATCTAATGTAATGACGGTTCTAAGGGCTCACAAACAAGGATTAAATTTCCAATTTTATCTTTGCATGTGAGGTGATATGCTCGGTAAATAAAGTTAAGCATGCAATTCTAATCCAACACATAGAATTAATCATGCATAAACTAAACCAAGCATAAAGCGATAAATGTGCACATAATAGCCCCCTAAACTAACTCCCACTAGCTTCTTGAGCTCTATCGACTCCAAGCCGATGCCAACACCCGAAAAGCCACCAAAAGACATTTTCGTCTTGAGCAAAAAATTACAATTTAATACACGGCTCGAAGGTCGGGAATAAATAAATATTACAAACAAGTGGTTGGAAGACCACACCTTGAAAGAATAATTACACGCTAACTCTAACGGCTCGTAGGCCGTGAAAAGCGATAAATAATTAAATCGAGCTCGGGGATATTATGTACACCATGCCAACATCACATCACACGTCGTGTTATCAAACAAGCATGTTATCAAACATCATGTGATTTTCCGGTTTTAATTAATAGCCAAGTTTCGAATTTTTTTGATTCTTGGTTTATCGAAACCGTTCAAAAATGAAACTTTTGAACATTTGATCTTCGAGTTCGTCATGACGGTTCCAAACTCGTCATAACCAACAAAACGGTTTAGCCTTGGCATATCAACCATCCAATGGTCATGCTTGGCCTAGCTCCGTCCAACGGAGCCCCGTTCGGTCCCGGTTTCGGCTCCCCGAGAGTCCCGCTCCCGAGACCCGAAAAATCAATTTTTTTTTCAAAATTTCTAGATTTAGCAAAATAACATGCCAAAAACGAAACTTTCAAGCAAAACCGAAACTTTGAACACCGTCTTGTGAATCCCGAAGGTAGCATGACTCTAATACCACTGTTGGGTCTCGAGGTAGGGTTGGAGATGAACCAACTCGCAGCGGAAAATCAATGAAAACCAAGAGACGATTAAAACCATGAAACAACTAACAAAGAATGGATTCACAAGAGAAAATTTCAGCACTAGTTCTTACCAAAACAAGAACACTGGGAAACGAATGATTGGCTTGAGTCTCTAAGACGCCTACGTATCCAAATGGGAATCAAAGCCACATAGTTCTTCTCTTTGAGGACTCAAGAACACAAATGGAGGTGAGAGCTTGCCAAACCCGAAATTGCAAGGGAAAGGGGAGAGAAGTTGTGTTTCCTATTCTTGTCTTGTGTTTGTTATGTTGAAAAAAGATGACTTAAACATAACAAACCCCATACTTGTCCAACTAAAGGCATGTGACAAGCATGGTGACAAGTAAGGTGCAAATAGGACAAAGTATGGCAAGACAAGATTGGGTTAGGTGGTGAATCACCAACACCTTAATCCTTGTCTTGCTTACTTAGTACTAATTAATCAAGACTTGATTAATTAGTTCCATGGGCCTTGGTTGCATGGGCCTTTCATGGGCCTCTTGGAACATGGCCTGTGGCCATTTCCAACGAGGTCCCGTGATTCGCTCATCGCCTCCAAGCTTTCCATACCGGAAATGTCCAACATTATCCGACGCGATCAATCCCAAGACTCCAAGCCTTGTCTCGATCAGTAAAGTCCTATTCACTTACGGGCACATGGCCCAAAACCCAGTTTTGGTCATGTCCCGAGACAACTCCCTTTTGGCCATTCTCCATAAATGTGTCAATGAGTTTCATCCTCCGGTTTGATCCTTAGGTTTATGCATGTCAATAGATCAACGTAAAATCCCATTTTACTTGATTCTATTTAAGTGGCAACTAACGAGACTTTAGTATTGCCTGACATTGCATAACGAATCGACCCTGTCGATTCTAACCTTTCCCTCGTCCCTGTCATTATCCTTTTTTCTCCGATATCCTGATTGAGATAAGGCATAGAGCCGTCATCCTTATTTTTCTCAATCATTGTTCCTTGATATGTGAGATGACTGAATATATGATACCCAGTATCATGTGCATGGCCATGCTATTCATTCAGCCACTCTCGATCAAGCGGCCGAGAACCGATATCTTTCCCATACCGTAGTATAAGGGATAAATCCCTTAGCCGTCTTTCGTGTCACTCATGCAGTCTGTCCCCAAGCCAATCCTGACTGTAATGGAAGCCCTGTTACGGACAACGTTAGGCTCAGGTCAAACTCAGTTGTTTACTGCATAACGATCACAAAGACTCCTTGGTCTAAGGATACATAACTAGCTACGACAATGAATATGTTCATGACTTGATCTATGGCACATATTCATGTCAGGTCGTCCAATATCATGTTCCACATGATATCTATGATCAGACTCCGGAATCCCATTCCAATGACTAACAGAACGTAAGCCATAAAGAGCCATCTTTCATACTAGTCGCTTCTAGTGAAGCTTTGTTGACTAGGGACCCATCGAGTGTGATCTATCTCGATCTATGGTTCTATTCGCATTGTGGGCATAGATCATAGCACACATCGATATATTACTCCAACACATAAGTAATATAAAGCCGCTTTAATTTTATTGCTAACGATGATATATACATTTGGACATTTAGGATTGAACTACGGGCACTAAGACTAACAGTTGGACCAAACATCCGAATTTAATAACAATTGATAACATTAATCGTAAGTAGTAGTACATATACTTTTAAATATTATTTTCATTAACCAAAAAAACCATTAAAGAGTCATTAAAGAGGGCTTAGAAGATCTTAATTTGGTCACTTCTTAATGATGAAAAAACTTCATACCTTGTTTAAACTTTATCAAAGGTTCAAGCATTACAAACGTAAAATAGGAAGTTCAAGTTGACCCAAAACATATTACTATTACTAAAGATGACTTCAACACAAAACTACGTCATGTTCTATTTCAAAATTAGCAATTATCTTCAAAATCTCGAGCCATCAATCTTCATCTTCATATGTAAAAATAATTGAAATTGCAAAAGTGTGGCCTTAGGCCTTGGACTTGTACCATATCGGGTGGTCCGGGTTATGTAAGAAACCATGTCACGGATCCGCTACCCGGACCGCTCACTCCGGGTTTGGTATTTTTGAACCCGGGCCCCTCCCCATAACCATTGGGGGCAAACCCATTGGGGTCGGGTTGGACGTGTTGACCCGGTGGACTGGGTTATGGGTCAATTTTGGACAACCCTAACTGAAAGAAAAGCATGTCCATGCACATGATACAGGGTATCGTATATTCAGTCATCTCACATATCAAGGAATAGTGATTGAGAATAATAAGGATGACGGGTCTATGCCTTATCTCAATCAAGATATCGGTGATAAAAGGATAATGACAGGGACGACAAAAAGGTTAGAATCGATTGGGTCGATTCACTATGCAGTGTCAGGAAATACTATAGTCTCGTTAGTTTCCACTTATATAGGATCAAGTAAAATGCGATTTTACGTTGATCTATCGACATGCATAAATCTAAGGGTCACACCGAAGGATGAAACTCATTGAAACATTTATGGAGAATGGCCAAAAGAGAGTTGTCTCGGGACATGACCAAAACTGGGTTTTGGGTCATGTGCCCGTAAGTGAATATGAATTTGCGGATCGAGAAAAGGCTTGGAGTCTTGGAGTCTTGGATTGATCACATCGGATACTGTTGGACATTTCCGGTATGGAAGGCTTGGACGTGATGAGCACGTCACAGGACCTCGTTGGGAATGGTCATGGGACATGTTCCAAGAGGCCCATGAAAGGCCCATGCAACCAAGACCCATGAAACTAATTAATCAAGTCTTGATTAATTAGTACCACGTAAGTAAGACAAGGATTAAGGTGTTGGTGATTCACCACCTAACCTCATCTTGTCTTGTCATACTTAGAACCATACTTGTCTTACTTCACATCATGCTTCACACCTTACTTGTCCTTGGTAGTTGTTGATTATATTGATGGTTTAAGTCATCTTTTTGATATAACAAAACACGAGACAAGAATAGAAACACAACTCTCTCTCCCTCCTTTAGAAAATTCGGCCAACAAGGTTAAATTCTCTCCATTCGTGTTCTTGAGTCATCTAAAGAAGAACTATGTGGCTTTGATTCCCATTGGATACGTAGGCGTCTTGGAGACTCAAGCCGATCATCGTTTCTTTGGTGTTCTCTTCCTTTTCTTGAACTAATTGGTAAGGAAACATCCATATTGTTTATTCTCTTGTGTATCTAATATTTGGTAGTGTTATATGGCATGGTTTCGAGTTATTTCCACTGCAATTATGTGGTCATACCCTTCATCGAGACCCAACTGTGGTATCAGAGCCGTGCTGCCTTCGGGATTTACAAGACGGTGTTGAAAGTTTTGATTTATGCATGTTGTTTCGCTAAATTGTTTGATAACATGTTTTAAATTCTTGATTATGGGTTTAAAGCATGAAAAATGAATTTTTGAAAAGTTTATCAAATCTGGAATTTTTGAATTTTTTTTTGATTTTTCGGGTCTCGGAAGCGGGACTCCCGGGGAGCCGAAACCGGGACCGAACGGGGCTCCGTTGGACGGAGCTATTCCAAGCATGACCAATGGATGGTCAATGTGCCGAGCTAAACCGTTTTTTTAGTCATGACGATTTTGGAACCGTCTTGACGAACTCAAAAATCAAATGTTCAAAAGTTTCAATTTTGAACGGTTTCGATAAACCGAGTATCAAAAAATTTTGAAACTTGGAAATTAATTAAAACTGGAAAATCACATGATATTTGATAACATGCTTGTTTGATAACACGATGTGTGAAATGATGTTGGCATGATGTACATAATAGCCCCGAGGTCGGTTTAATTATTTATCGCTTTTCACGGCCTGCGAGCCGTTAGAGTTAGCGTGTAATTATTTTTTCGAGGTGTGGTCATCGTACCACTTATATGTAATATTTATTAATTCCCGACCTGCGAGTCGTGTATTAAATTGTAATATTTTGCTCAAGACCAAGGGAGAAAAGGTTATTTGGTGGCTTCTCGGGTATTTACACCGGCTTGGAGTCGGTGGAGCTCAAGAAGCTAGTGGGAGTTAATTTAGGGGGCTATTATGTGCACATTTATCGTTGTATGCTTAGTTTAGTTTATGCATGATTAATTCTATGTGTTGGATTAGAATTGCATGCTTAACTTTATTTACCGAGCATATCACCTCACATGCAAAGATAAAATTGGAAATTTAATCCTTGTTTGTGAGCCCTTAGAACCGTCATTACATTAGATGTAGTTGACGGGTTCGAAGGAAGAATTACATTGGATGTAATTGGAGGCATCATTACATTTGGAATGTAGTTGATGTGCTCATCGCATCTAGGATGTGCCAAAAGTTTTAAACACAACCGGACAAGTAAAAACGGGTCATGTCCGATACCTTCCAATTATCAACAGCTTACTGCCTCCCCGTCATATGGGTGTCGTGCGCCTTAGAGGAGCATCCATGGGAAAGTGTGGTAGTAAGTTTGGACGACCTATGTGGGTATCGTGCGCCTTAGCAGAGCACCTACTTAGTGTCGGATCATAGTTGAAAATTGGTGGACCCGTCTACAATTCTCAACTAGGGTTGAGGTAGGGTACCAGATAGGGTAAGCCGTGTACATGTGTCACGCCCCAATTTCAGTAAACCGAACTCAGGACGCGAACGTTTAAAACAATAAAACATTTTGAAACCCTTTACATAAATCACTTTAAAATCACCAATTTTTCATCAAAATAATCATTTACAACTTAAAGGTACGTCCCAACAAATGGACAAAATGCAAGGTATACGTCGCTAGACTCAAAATAAACACAGAATCCCGCTCCTAGCTCTTTAAGCTTCAGAAGCTCACCTAGTCCAACCTGCGACCTGTACCTGTAGGAAAAGCAGCTAGGGGTGAGCGTTCGCTCACCACCACGGATAACAGACTGACTACGACATAATTAGCAGACAATGCCGGTAACACCAACAACCAACTCAACCCCGGGGATCACTATCCCCAAACTCAAATAACCCGACCGACACCCACACATTGATACTTTCCTCAGCCGACTCAACACTCGGACACGCAAGGTAGACCCGACACAACGATCGACGACCTCCTCCAAGACACGACAGACCACCACGCAACACCCAAGATCACAAAGGATCGCACACCAAACAAGATCACAAAGGATAGCACTCTTGTCAGCTGCTCAGTGCCGGTTGCTAACCGGCTGGGCTCGAGCCTGCCCCACGCGCTTTGCCGATTCCTGTCAGGCTCCAGGCGGTCGACCTGTTGGCGATATATACAGCGCTGCTTTTCCGATAGCTAGTCGGAAGGGGAGCTGCCCTCTCATCGCCTAAAAACGCTCACAACCTCCCGAGACTCGAACTCGGTCAGGCTAGCCAAAGAACGCTCGCAACTTCCCGAGACTCGAACTCGGTCAAGCCAACCAAAGAATGCTCGCAACCTCCCGAGACTCGAATTCGGTCAGGCCAGCCAAAGAACGCTCGCAACTTACCGATCCCTGTCAGGTAAGTCAGCCAAAATTCCACACCACTTCCCGACACACAGTCGGGTCACTAACCTCAGGCAAGCACAATCACAATCACAAGCAAAGTTCACAAACAGCAACAACACAGGTTCAACATTCCACAGGCACTCATGGCCACCCAAGACACCAACAGCAAAACACGGACTCAACAACCCCACAGGCACTCACGGCCTCCCAAGACACACCAACCATAATTCACGGGCTCGAAAACCCCACGGGCACTCATGGCCACCCAAGACACACCAACAGTAACTCACGGGCTCCACAACCCCACGAGCACTCATGGCCACCCAAGACACACCAGCAGTAACTCACGGGCTCAACAACCCCACGGGCACTCATGGCCACCCAAGACACACCAACAATAACTCACGGGCTCAACAACCCCACGGGAACTCATGGCCACCCAAGACACAACAGTAAAGTACGGGCTCTCATGGCCACCCAAGACACAACAGTAAAGTACAGGCTCTCATGGCCACCCAAGACACAACAGTAAAGTACGGGCTCTCATGGCCACCTAAGACACAAAATACACAGTCAACCTCCGGCATAACCGATGCCTCCAACAGTCCTAATATCAACAGTTTCACAATCAACCTCCGGGCATGGTCATATGCCTCCAATACTCCTAATCTCGATAAGTTCGCAATCAACCTCCGGGCATGGTCATATGCATCCAGTAATTCTACTAACGCTAAGTTCTCTGCTCCTAGGACACTACTAAGTGTCACATGCATTTCCAATATTCGCTACGCTCCCATATCATGCCTTTCTAATATTCGATAAACCTACTTAACCCACGACACCCCGGTGTCACATGCAATTCTACTGTTAACTTTCCCTAGTCAGGGCCGAGATCCGGCTACTTTTCCCTACCTCGTAAGTTTCTCCAAAAGCGCACAATATAAGCTCCGGCGTGATCTCGGTCACTGGCCTAGCTTTCCCTTGCCTCGGTCTGCGGCACGATCTAAAAGAACACAATTTTAAGGCACTTTTAAACTCGCAGGAATAAATTGAAATTCAATAAACTTGACGCCCAAACGTAACCCCGACAATGTCGATCACTCCCAAACTCCCCAATTACTCGACATTGTCGATAATGGACCCGAAAAGGCCCGATTCGCCCGACATGGCGAATCTGCCAGGGTTTTGTAAATGCCCTTCCGGGACTCCAAAAATTCCCGTTTTCGTTTCTACGGTCTTAGAATAATTCAAGGGTCCCAAGGCACTCGACGGAATCGAATTCCGACTTCCGAGTCAATTAATTAGCGTTTAAAGTTTCTAAACCCGATAAATGCAACTTTTGCAATTTAATTCCAAATTTCGATCCGGTTGTGGATTAATGATCCGGGGAACGTTCTAAACCACCCGAACACAAAAACCCGATACCCGGGAACGTGGGCCCCACATGGCCACAATGGGAAAAATTCCATTTTCTCCCCAAAACGTTCCTAATGAACTCCAAACCTCAACCAATCATCTTTAAACCAAACTTAAACAAAACCCAACCATATTTGAATCGTTTAAACTCAAACCCTAAAATTCGAACTTTCCAAAACGAAAATCGGTTAGGTGCTCACCGTAGAGAATGACAGTGTGAACTCGATTCTTCTATCGTTGAGACGATCCACCGGTCGGATGATCGAGAAACGTCACAAATTCCCCAAGCCTCTTCTCTTTTCTCTCTCTAAAACCTACCATTTTCTTCTTTTTTTTTTTGAAATGGATGTGTATCATCTTATTTCCCTTTTGTTTTATTAAAAAAACTAACACTTTAAAAAGCAAAACTAACCATCAAAGTCTTGTCTTGTCTTGTCCCAAAACCTAACACCACCACTTGTTTGACAAGTGGCAAGGTGGGTCCCACACCTTTTTGGGAAAATATCTACTAGATATTTTCCAATCAGATTCACGAAATTCGGACGTTTCGGGCCCCAAACGGGCACTTTTTCCAAGAAATTACGAAACTTGACGGGCTACAAGGAAACGGCTCAATTAAGGCCGCTGCGACGACGGCTAAGCTTTTTGGACCTAAAACGGTCCTCGAATGGACCAAAACGTCGCTCGGTTGACTTTTCCAGCGAAAAGTCAACATTTCCCAAATTGATCAGAAAGTTGCCCTGAGTCCCCCGGAACTCACTTTGGTCGATATCGGGGTCAACTTAAGTCCGGTATGACCCTCGGGGTCAAATTTAGGTTCAATCAAGTGTCTGCTGAATTTTTTTAAATTTTCCTGTTTTTCGCAGATATGACTGGCGTTGACCGGGAGTGGTTATTACAACACGAGTACATACCCTAGCCAAGATTCACATTTGATGTGATTGGACGGGGTCCTACCTACATAGCTCGATTAAGTGGTGAGCCTTCGTTCAGCTTGATCGAGTGAATCAAGGATCTTGGTTTTAGATTCTAAAGGTTTAGAATCAATTGGTTGGTGTTTAAACTTGATCTTCATAAAATTTATTCAGTTTACTGATTGAATTTTGTTTGTCGCGTAGATCAAATGACAAGTACTTCAGCGAAAAATAGTAGTTTGTCACTAAAAACCATTCTTGATAGGATCAAGCCAAGTGGGATAAACTACTTGGACTGGGACAGAAACTGGAGGATAGTCCTCAAATTCGAGCGCAAAGAATATGTCCTAGACCAGGCTATCCCTGAGGAGCCAGCTAATAATGCCACTAGGGCCATTAAGGATGCATACCAAAACCACCTTAGCGATTATATAGATGTGGCATGTATTATGCTGGGTTGCATGGAGTCTAATGTACAAGACCAGTTCTTGGAGTACTCTAATGTAATTAGTACTGAGGAGTGGAAAAGTTACCATTAATGATCCCTTCATTAATGGAGTAGTTGAAGAGTCTCGATAGTTGTGTATATATATTAGTTACTTGTGTATTATCAAAACAAGTTGAATGAGAACATATTTTCTCATTTCTACATGGTATCAGAGCCGGGTCGATGAGGGTACCCCACGCGAGAACTCAACATGGTGAATCGCTCGAGAAAGACGGTGTGCCGAGCGCAGGGGGCTTAGCTGACGAGGTGAATGCCAACACGTAGGCACTGGGTGCCGAGGAACCACGGGGTCGTGTGCGTGTGCCGAGGTAGTAAAGTGCGTGGGTTGGTGCGAGCCAAGGGCTGCCAACATGTAAGGTACTGGGTGCCCGAGAACGCCACGGACCGTTGGTTGTGAAGGAGCACAAGGTGCGCTGGTTGGCCGAGGGAATGTGTCGTCAGCAAGATGCAGACAAGAGATGGTCAAAGGCCGAAGGTTGAAGGTCCTCGCCGAGGATGGCGAGAGAATGGGTGGGGGAGAATGTCACGACCTTTTTGGCGACCCCCTTTTCCTACGGCCAGATTAGTGCGTTAACAACATCTACTATGGTTTGCAGGTATGCCCCGTTCTCTCGAGGTGCGATAGTCCCTTGTCTTGAGTGTATCGTATCGTTCTTCAATGGTAGGATGTGCCAAGTCCGCTGCGCACCATCCGAGGACGACTGAACTCGGGCCCTTTGGGACCTCGCCAAGGGCTCGGGTGCCGGGCGCGCCTATGGGACCGGACGGGTCCTGTCGGGGCGTTTCAATACTGCCATTTGCTGCTGTTTTTTGTTGATTCATTTTAAGGATGAACGAAGAGACCAAGAGTTCCATTATGATGCAAGGAAACCCTATGCATTGGAATCGAGAACCACGATCTGTTGGTTATCGAACAATCACTCTATCTGTTGTTGAGTATGATCAATTTCGTCAGTACCAGAAGACACTCATGCGCTCATCTCACTCTGTCGCCTCTGCCGCCAGTCAGGTAATCTACCTATGTGTTCCATTTCATCACCATCCTCTTCCCAATAGGTCCTTGATTCTGGTGCCACAGATCACATGACAGGTAACCCTAAATTACTTAACACTTATAAGCCTCATTCTTCTTGTTCTTCTGTAACACTAGCTGATGGGTCTGAGCGTTTGGTTCTCGGTTCTGGGACAGCCCACCTTACACCGTCCATTTCCTTACCATCTGTCTTAAGTTTGCCTGGATTTTCTTTTAATCTGTTGTCTATCAGTAAAATAACTCGTGCCCTCAATTGTTGTGTCTCATTTTACCCTGATCATTGTTTGTTTCAGGATCTTTTGACGAAGCGAATTATTGGCGAAAGACATGTATCAGGGGGGCTTTACATTATGGATACCCAAAGACCCGCACCACCAATCGCTTGTTCAGCCTCCATAACCCTGCTTGAAGCTCACTGTCGTTCCGGCCACCCATCACTTCCGGTTTTGAAGCGCCTCTATCCCCAGTTTGAAAAGGTACAATCCTTCGATTGTGAAGCATGTCGATTTTCTAAACATCATCGTCTCCCTTTTACTCCTAGAGTCAAGAAAAGAGTTTGTTCCCCTTTTGAATTAGTTCACTCTGATGTTTGGGGTCCGTCACTCGTGGTGTCTAAAAATGGGGTTCAATATTTTGTCTCTTTTGTGGATGATTTTTCCCGAACTACATGGCTTTATTTCATGAAAAACCGTTCTGAGATATTTTCTCATTTTACTGCTTTTTGTGCTGAAATACAAACGCAGTTTGGTACTAAAGTTTGTATCTTGAGAAGTGACAATGCAAAAGAATATTTTTCTGCGCCATTCACTACTTATATGGCTCAGAATGGTATCCTTCATGAATCGTCTTGTGTTGACACTCCATCTCAAAATGGGGTTGCTGAAAGAAAAAATAGACATCTGCTTGAAACTGCGAGAGCCTTTTTATTTCAGACTCATGTGCCAAAATATTTTTGGGCTGACGCAGTCTCTACTGCGTGTTTTCTCATTAATTGTATGCCTTCGTCTGTCCTTCAAGGTAACATCCCGTATCAAGTCTTATTCCCCACCAAACCTCTTTTTCCTATTACTCCTCGTATCTTTGGGAGTACATGTTTTGTCCGTGATGTTCGCCCTAGTCGTACAAAACTGGATCCAAAATCGGTCAAGTGTGTTTTCTTGGGGTACTCTCGGTTACAGAAAGGATATCGTTATTATTGTCCAGATCTTCACCGATATCTTGTCTCCATAGATGTCACTTTTATGGAGCATTGTCCTTTCTTTTATTCGGCAATTCCTCATACTCCAAGACAGGAGGAGAACGATGACTTGTTAGTTTACCACATTTCTCATTGAGAACGGATTGTACCTACACCTACCACTACGCCAACACCATCTATGCATACTATTCCGAATCCACCACCATCGCCGCTGCCATTGCCAATCCGATACATTTATTCCCGATGACAGGCCCCTCCCGCTACACAGGCACCACCCGCTACTCAAGCCCCTCCCGCTGCATGTCCAGAGCCGAGTTCCTCTTCGCCAACAGATCCTGATGATGATCTCCCCATCGCCCTTCGTAAAGGTAAACGACAGTGTACGTATCCTATCTCTTCGTTTGTGTCATATGATCAGTTGTCTCCTATGTCGCGTTCCTTTATTGTCTCTCTTGATTCAGTTTCGGTTCCTAAAACTCTTCATGAGGCTTTATCCCATCCTGGCTGGTGTTCAGCGATGACAGAAGAGATGAGTGCATTGGATGCTAATGGTACTTGGCGATTGGTTCCGCTGCCTCCCAGGAAAAAGGCTATTGGCTGTAAGTGGGTATTTGCTACTAAATTCAACTCTGATGGTTCTGTAGCCCGTCTTAAGGCTCGCCTGGTGGCTAAAGGCTTCGCTCAAACTTATGGGGTGGATTACTCGGGTACTTTCTCTCATGTTGCTAAACTGACTTCTGTGCGATTGTTTATCTCTTTGGCAGCCACTTATGATTGGCCATTATACCAACTAGATATCAAAAATGCTTTCTTGCATGAGGAAGTTCATATGGAGAAACCTCCAGGTTTTGTTGCTCATGGGGAGTCTGGACTAGTATGTCATCTTCAGAAATCATTATATGGGCTCAAACAAAGTCCTCGAGCGTGGTTTGGAAAGTTTAGCCAAGCAGTGGAAAAGTTTGGAATGAATAAGAGCAAGTCCGATCATTCTGTGTTTTACATGAGTTCTCCAGCAAGTGTTATTCTCCTAGTGGTATATGTGGATGATATTGTTATCACCGACAGCGATAAGGTGGGCATCTCTTCGTTGAAGTCGTTTCTCCATAGTCAATTCAGTACCAAAGGTTTGGGTGTCTTCAAGTACTTTCTGGGAGTAGAAGTATCAAGAAGCAAGAAGGGAATTTTCTTATCTCAGAGAAAATATGTGCTGGACTTGTTAACAGAAACTGTAAAGCTAGAAGTCAAGCCATGTTCTGCCCCAATGCCTCAAAATACACAACTCATGAAAGAAGGAGAATTGTTTGAAAATCCAGAAAGGTATAGAAGAGTTGTGGGGAAACTAAACTACCTTATAGTAACCCGACCTGACATTGCATACTCAGTGAGCATTGTAAGTCAGTTTATGTCTTCCCCTACAGTTGAGCATTGGGCCGCGCTCGAACATATCCTGGGTTATCTAAAAGGAGCACCTGGACGAGGTATACTCTATCAAAATCATGGTCATACTCATATAGAGTGTTTTACAGATGCAGATTGGGCAGGATGCAAGATTGATCGTCGATCTACTTCAGGGTACTGTGTATTCGTAGGAGGCAATTTGGTCTCATGGAAAAGTAAGAAACAAAATGTAGTTTCTCGATCTAGTGCTGAATCGAAATACAGAGCCATGGCCCAGTCTGTAAGTGAAATAATGTGGATCTACCAACTCCTTTCAGAACTTGGTCTCAAAGTCTTCATGCCCGCAAAATTATGGTGTGATAATCAAGTTGCTCTTCATATTGCCTCAAATCCCGTGTTTCATAAACGAACCAAGCATATCGAGATTGATTGTCATTTCGTCCGTGAAAAACTTCAACAAAATTTGATTATCACCGCATATGTGAAAACAGGAGATGAATTAGGGGACTTGTTCACTAAAGCACTTCCGGGTACTAGAGTTGATTATCTTTGTAACAAGCTGGACATGATTAATATATATGCCTCAGCTTGAGGGGGGGTGTAATTAGTATTGAGGAGTGGAAAAGTCACCATTAATGATCCCTTCATTAATGGAGTAGTTGAATAGTCTCAATAGTTGTGTATATATATTAGTTACTTGTGTATTATCAAAACAAGTTGAATGAGAACATATTTTCTCATTTCTACATCTAATGACCCCTATACTATGATGGGGATCATAAAGGGTATATTCAAGGATAGGGCACGTATCATGAGATACAATGTCCTTAATGAACTTCTCTTCTACAAAATGTCAATAGGATTCTACGTGGGTCCTCATGTCCTAAAGATGAAGGGGCATCTCGAACATCTTAATCGACTGGGTCTTAAGATAGAGAACGAGATGGCAGCGAATGTGGTTCTGCGTTCCCTTCCTCATTGATATGCTACGTTCGTCATGAACTATCACATGCACGATATGGACAAGACCATTTCAGAGTTGCATGGAATGTTGGTAACTGCTGAAAAGAACGTCAAGGATCAGGGATCCAAGGATGTTCTGATGGTCAGACAGAAAAATAGTTTCAAGAATAAGGGAACTGTTAGTGGTAAGGGAAAGGCCCCTACGCACTTGGCAGGAAAGATGAGGCATCTGAAGCGTCCGGACCGGGGAGTCCTCAAGGAAGGAGAAAGAGGTCGAGAATGTCTGCTTCTACAGTCAGTAGCCTGGTCACTAGAAGAAAGATTGTAGGAAGTTTCTGGATGATCTGAAGAAGGGCAGTGGGACTGCGCCTTCATCATGTATTTTCTTCATAGAGCTAAATCTCACTATTTCCAAAGATTCATGGGTATTGGATACCGGGGCTGAATCTCACATTTGTATAATGTGCAGTGGCTGGAAGGTAGGAGAAGCTTGAAGAAGGACGAGGTGGACCTCAGAGTGGGCAACAAGACTAGAGTTGTGGCGACTGCTATAGGATCCATAAGTCTTCTTTTGCCAAGTGGGCTAGTTTTTGTTTTGAACAATGTATATTGCATATCTACTTTTAGTAGGAATATTGTA
This sequence comes from Erodium maritimum, assembly GCA_963921825.1. NCBI lineage: Eukaryota > Viridiplantae > Streptophyta > Magnoliopsida > Geraniales > Geraniaceae > Erodium > Erodium maritimum. The sequence continues at coordinate 30,537,889 of OY997589.1, read as the reverse complement.
TCTATTTCTTTGTTGGACAAGGAAGGATACAATTTTGATGTTGGAAATGGGATTTTCAATATTTTATGCAATGATATATTTTATGCTAGCGCCAAAATGGTTGGAGGATTGTACATATTGGATGGATAACAATGCCTCAAGCTCTATGTATAATGTAAATACCAAGAGGTCTAAGTCCGACGATTTAGACCAAACTCCGTTATGGCACTGTCGATTATGCCACATAAACGAGAAACGCATATCAGCACTTCACAAGTGCGGGCTTCTTAGTCCATTCGAATATCATTCGATTGATAGATGTGAATCCTATTTCATGGGAAAATGACTAAAGCGGCCTTCATCGGTCGCGGCGAGAGGGCAGGTGACTTATTGGGGCTAATACACTCGGATGTGTGTGGACCAATAAGTACACTTGTCAGGAGGGGTTCTAGTTACTTTATCACATTTTTTATAGATCATCTAGCAGAGAGTGGGATCCTATCAGAATGGACTCCTCCTGGAACACCACAATTTAATGGTGTGCCCGAATGAAGAAATCGGACTTTATTGGATATGGTTCAGTCCATGATCTGTGGGAGTGATCTCCCAATCTCTTTCTACGGTCATGCTCTAGAGACGGACGCATTCATAGTGAATCGGACTCCGGTGAAGGCTGTGGGAGGGACACCATTTGAGAAATGGCACGGGAAGAAGCCCGTTTTATCCTTCCTAAATATTTGGGGTTGTGAGGCTTATGTGAAACGTTTAGTTCCGACTAAACTCGAACCAAGAACTGATAAATGCACCTCCATTGGGTATCCCAAAGAAACAAGGGGATACTACTTCTACAAACCTAGCGAGAACACGATGTTCGTCGCTCGAGGTGTGGTCTTTTTGGAAAGAGAGTTTATTTCCAAAGACGTCAATGGGAGGACTGTACATCTAGAAGAAATTAAGGGTGGTACAGATCCAACTAATGCACTGGAGAACACTATAGAAGAGCCTAAGATGGTCGTAGAGCAAGGACCAGTTCCTGCAACAATTCTAGAAGGTCCAAGGCGATCTGAAAGGGTTAGTCGTCCACCTCCGGGATATGGTTACTTTGTGTCTGGAGGTGACAGTGAGCTAGTGGTGGATCACGATGATCCAGCTACATTTCAGGAAGCCGTGGACGGACCCGACTCCGAGTTATGGTTGGGAGCCATGAGGGAGGAAATGTAATCCATGTCAGACAACCAAGTCTAGGAACTAGTTGATCCCATCGGTGGTGTAAGAACCATTGGATGCAAATGGATCTTCAAGGTGAAGATGGACATGGAAGGCAAACCTCAGCCTATAAAGCCCGACTGGTGGCGAAATGTAATAGCCGCCCCCGGTCGATCTCGGTCGAACCGGTGAAATCTGGCGAAAGTTGACTTTCCGCCGGAAATTTCAACCGATGACTCCGGGAGTCATTCGAGACCTTTCCGGGGCCCAAAAATCTTAGCCGTCGTTACGTTTAGCTTACTTGGGTCGTTTCCTTTCAAATGACTACTTTTGCGAAAAAGTCAAACCCGAGTCAAACTAGGTCGAATTAAGAGTATTAACGAATTAATTTGTTTTGAGCTGAGATATTTTGGGTAGAAGTGGACCCCACATGGAAACATGTCCATGATAGCTTGGAGGGGAAGAAAAGAGTGAGAAAAGACCATTTGACCCCCACTTGTGGACAAAGGAGATAGAGAGGGGCTAAAGGACGAAAGGGACATTTCCACCTTTAGGATAAGATCACAAGGGACAACTTTTCAGCCATTTTTCTCATTGTTGGCCGAACCCCCTTGCTAGAGAGAGAAAGTGAAAAACTCCATTGAAGCTCCATTGCTTGAAGAAGAAGAAAGGGAGGAAAAGGGAGCTCATTCGGGTGATTTCCAACATTAATCTTCTCCAAAATACTCTCATTCTCATCCCCCTCTTCATTCTTAAGGTGAGTACACTTGAAAACCCTTTTTATGAAGTTTGGGTTTATGGGTTTTATGGAAAAGACATGAAATGGACTTGGGTCTTAGAGATTTAAGGTTCTTAATGTTTAATTAGATAAGTTATGGAGAAAGTGGAGATTAATAATGAAGTTTCATTGGTTGTTTGTGGTTTTGATGAAACCCACCTTGGGTCTTGAAACTTTGGAGTGTTTGAGGTGGATTTTGAAGTTTTAGAGCTTAACAATGGTGTTGTGAAGAATCTAGAACTAGTTAGGAGCTTGTTGGGAGAAAGGAGGTATTTTTCCGGCGACCGGAGGTTCTCCGGAGCTCCGGCCGGTCGCCGGAATCCGGCCACCGGAGAGGGGAATGACCGGCCATGGTCGGCCACACATGGAACCATGACCGGCCATGGTCGGCCACACTTGGACCCGTGACCGGCCCGGTCCGGTCCGGCCACCCACGACCATGTGTGGCCATGGGGCCCACATGGCCGGGATTTGGTTGTTTCGTGCTTGGACGGTCTTCGATGAACCCCAGAACGATAAATTCACACCCGGAATGAATTATGGTTGTGATTCATGAAATTTCGGGAAAAACGATTAGAAACTTTAATTGCGAATTTAGAACGCTCGGACCTCGGAATTCGATTCCGCCAATTGCGTTGGAACAAGTAAATTTAATTATGAATGATAGAAACAAATAGGGAAATTTTCGGAGTCCCGAGGGACGTTTTCCCGATTCCGGGCAAAATGGGCCTTCCAGGCCCATTTTGACAAATTGAGCAATTGGGGTTAGTTTGGGTATTTCTCTCTTTAAACCACACTTGAATTAGCATTAATTCTCGTATTGTTTGTGATCTTAGGCGTTGGTCCCGAGCACGGCGGAGGAGGCTACTAGGCGACTCGCGTTGACTAAGCGTTTGGATAGCGATCGAGGTAGGGAAAAGTACCGAATACCGGTTTAATTGCGGAAAGTTACTAGTATGCATATAGGTTACGATCGAATGTGATAATTGTAGAATAGCATGTAGGATGTGAGGAACGAGTGAAATGAGGGATAGCTTGCGGGCCATGTCGTGCCCGTAGGTTTGGGAATTGTCGTGCTGTAGAATTGCATGTGGGTCATTGCGTGCCCTTAGGATTGCGTGTTGGTTGTGGTGTTATGATTGATGACTTGTGATGCGTGATATGTGGTTTATCCGTTGTTAGATTGAGGATCATGATATGGTACGCTCAGTATGATATGTTTGTATGTTATGTCAAGTATGATATGTTTGGTATGACGCGAACTAATGCTTTGTGATATGATCGGGTGATTGATAGACCGATGTGATGTGTTTAAGTAAGATTGTTTGGTTTGGTATGTTGTTAGTTGAACTATGATATTGTGTTATGTTGAGACTTTTGTGGGTGTGATCCGTTACGATATGTTCCGAGACGAGGTATTCCGGTACGATACCTACATCGAGGGGGTTTTCCGGTGTAGGATAACTAGGCCGAGGGTGGTGTCCCACGTACGCGGTCCCCCGGGGCTAAGGGTTCCGGTACGATACCTACATCGAGGGGGTAGTTCGGTGTAGGGTATCCAGGCCGAGGATAGTGTGATTCGTACCTCGATGTTGTGTGGTCCGGGAAGACATCTAGGCTTATGCTGTGTGGTCCGGTATGATGTATTGTGAGCTATACCCCGATGTTGTGTGGTCCGGTAAGATATCTAGGTCGATGATGTGTGGTCCGGTACGATATGGTTGAGTCGGGTTGTGGAAGTCGGCGACGTAGGGGACTGCTGTACGGGACTTGTGGTTGTTCTACTGTGTGTTGTTGCTTGATGATTGGTTATGTGAGGTGATTAAGTGTGGTTATCGTCATGTGAGTGTGATTTGTGATTATTTAAATTATGTGGATGTCGTTAGTTGTTGTGCCTTGCTAGTATGCCCTAATTGGACGGTTACTCGTGATGGTGAGCGGATAACTCATCACATTAACTACTTTTTCCTACTGAGCGAAAGCTCACCCCTCTACTTTACTGTTCTACATGTGTTGAGCGGGATTTGATCTAGCGGGATTCTCAGAGCTTGGGAGCTAGCGAGAGTCTTAGTCTAGTATGGTCTAGAGACGTACTTTCCTATTGTTACTAAACATCGTTATTACTTGTATTCCGAGTTGTTGACTCGTAATGTCGGAATTGTTGGTTTGGATTATTATTTTAGAGTTTATTTCTTTTAAAATTGTTTTATCATTATTAATCTTAGTTCACGTCTCGAGTCCGGTCAAAACCGGATTTGGGGCTTGACACGAAAGGTTATAGGCAGATCCAAGGGATGACTATGAGGAAACCTTATCCCCAATGGCTATGGTCAAATCTATCCGAATTCTTCTTGCATAGCTGTGTATCACAATTACGAGATATGGCAAATGGATGTCAAAACCGCTTTCCTAAATGGAAGTTTGTCGGAGGACGTTTATATGTCTCAACCCGAAGGTTTTGTCGATCCGAAGAATAAGGGAATGATTTGGAAGTTGTTGAAATCCATTTATGGATTGAAACAAGCTTCTCGGAGTTGGAACCTTCGTTTTGGTGAAGCTGAAATTGGATTTGGCTTTATCAAGAACGAGGATGAACCTTGCGTTTACAAGAAGGCAAACATGAGTAAGATTACTTTCTAGTGTTGTATGTCGAGGACATACTACTTATTGGAAACGACATCCCAACCTTGCACGAGACTAAAGCTTGGTTAGGGAAGTGTTTCTCAATGAAGAACTTAGGTAATGATGCTTATATCTTAGGGGTTAAGATATATAGAGATCGCAATCAAGAGGGTCTTGGGTTTGAGAATAAAGCACCTATGTGAACAAGGTATTGAGTAGGTTCTCAATGCTTGATTCCAAGAAGGACTCTTACCCGCACGTCATGGCGTACATCTCAGCAAGACTCAATGTCTTACGACACCTAATGAGCTGAAAAGGATGATGTGAATCTCATACGCTTCGGCGGTAGGATCGATCATGTATTCCATGATATGCACGAGACCGGATGTCTCATATGCCTTGAGCTGTACCAACATACATCTGTCTAACCCTGGTGAGGTACACTGGATAGCGGTCAAGGCGATTCTCATATATTTTAGAAGAACCAAGGACACATTTCTGGAGTACGGGGAAAAAGATGATTCTGAACTAGTCATTAATGGATATGTAGATGCTAGTTTCCAGATAGAACCACATGACTTTAGAAGTCAGTCAGGATGTGTGTTTATGCTGAATGGCGGAGCTTTTAGCTGGAAGAGCGTGAAGCAAGACACCGTCGCTGAGTCCACGACAGAGCTGAGTACATAGCAGCTGCAGAGGCAGACAAGGAGGTTGTATGGATCAAGAAGTTCACGGCAGGGTTGGGTGTAATTAAAAACCCATCCAGCCCGGTGAACCTATTTTGCGACAACACAGGGGCCATTGCGCAAGCTAAAGAGCCCAGATAGCATAACAGATCATAACATGTACTGCGGCGATACCACCCCATCAGAGAAATACTGAACCGAGGGGATGTGAAGATCACCTATATTGCAACTGATGATAACATAGCCGATCCATTGACTAAGGCACTGTCGTTGCCAAAACATGTGAGGCATGTAAGGTCAGTGGGAATAGATTGGAGTTTGGATTGGAACAAGGGCAAGTGAGAGATTGTTAGTCTTAGTTCCTGTAGTTCAATTATAAATGTCCAAATGTATGTTTCATCATTAGCAATAAAATTAAAGTGGCTTTATATTACTTATGTGTTGGAGTAATATATCGATGTGTGTTCTGATCTATGCCCACAATGCGAATAGAACCATATATCGAGATAGATCACACTCGATGGGTCCCTAGTCCACAAAGCTTCACTAGAAGCGACTAGTATGAAAGATGGTTCTTCATGGCTTACGTTTTATTAGTCATTAGAATGGGATTCCGGAGTCTGATCATAGATATCATGTGGGACATGATATTGGACGACCCGACATGAATATGTTCCATAGATCAAGTCATGAACATATTCATTATCGTAGCTTGTCATGTATCCTTAGACCAAGGAGTCTTTGTGATTACTATGCAGTAAACAACTGAGTTTGACATGAGCCCAATGTTGCATGTGATAGGGTTTCCATAACGGCCAGGATTGGCTTGGGGACGGACTGCATGAGTGTCATGGAAGACGGCTAAGGGATTTATCCATCATACTGCGGTATGGGAAAGATATTAGTTCACAGCCGCTTGATCGAGAGTGACTGAAAGAAAAGCATGGTCATGCACACGATATTGGGTATCGTATATTCAGTCATCTCACATATCAAGGAATAGTGATTGAGAATAATAAGGATGACGTCTATATGCCTTATCTCAATCAAGATATCGGTGATAAAAGGATAATGACAGGGACGACAGAAAAGTTAGAATCGATTGGGTCGATTCGCTATGCAGTGTCAGGCAATACTAAAGTCTCGTTAGTTTCCACTTATATAGGATCAAGTAAAATGGGATTTTATGTTAATCTATCGACATGCATAAACCTAAGGGTCACACCGAAGGATGAAACTCATTGAAACATTTATGGAGAATGGAAAAAAGAGAGTTGTCTCGGGACATGACCAAAACTGGGTTTTGGGTCATGTGCCCCTAAGTGAATAGGACTTTATGGATCGAGAAAAGGCTTGGAGTCTTGGATTGACCACGTCGGATAATGTTGGGCATTTTCGGTATGGAAGGCTTGGAGGCGATGAGCACGTCACGAGACCTCGTTGGGAATGACCATGGGCCATGTTCTAAGAGGCTCATGAAAGGCCCATGCAACCAAGGCCCATGGAACTAATTAATCAAGTCTTGATTAATTAGTACTAAGTAAGCAAGACAAGGATTAAGGTGTTGGTGATTCACCACCTAACCCCATCTTATCTTGCCATACTTAGAACCATACTTGTCTTACTTCACACCATGCTTCACACATTACTTGTCCTTGGTAGTTGTTGATTATATTGATGGTTTAAGTCATTTTTTTTATATAACAAAACACAAGACAAGAATAGGAACACAACTCTTTCTCCCTCCTTTGTAAATTTCTGCCAACAAGGTTAAATTCTCTCCATTTGTGTTCTTGAGTCATCTAAAGAAGAACTACGTGGCTTTGATTCCTATTGGATACGTAGGCGTCTTGGAGACTCAAGCCGATCATCGTTTCTTTGGTGTTCTCTTCTTTTTTGTTGAACTAATTGGTAAGGAAACATCCATATTGTTTATTCTATTGTGTATCTAATATTTGGTAGTGTTCTATGGCATGATCTCGAGTTATTTACGCTGCAAGTATGTGTTCATACCCTCCATCGAGACCCAACGTTGGCCAACACCTTATTATCTGATAGAAATAAGGCCAACAACGAGGCAATGACTGGGGTCATGAAAACCCTCAAGAACACCTTGTCCATTGAAGTTAGGTCTATGGGCGGCCGGGTTGTCTTCTTTGACACGTGTCGTAGTCATGGGTTGGCGAGTCGTGGGTTTTCTACTACAGGTTGTTGACCTAACACGGATTGACCGCCCGACTCCTCCAAATGAGACCCGCTTTACCCTTTTCTCTCTTTGGGTTCATATTCACAACCCTTTGCTAGGAGCACGAAACGGGGGCATTGGGCAAAAGGGTCTGGAACAAGATACGAGGTTGCATGGGAGTGGACACCGAGTCCACGGGACGCAGTTTGGTCGATTCCCTACAAGTTCAAATATGGGTCCATTAGGCTTGACTTTCTATTGTCAACTTCTGACTGCGGTGGAAGACAAGGGCTTGAAGCGTTAGGCAATGATCCTCTTCAGTTATGAAAGACTACCCGATCATTTACCTAACAATTGTGGGCTTTGGATACAGCTTGTCAAAGATGTGGGGAGAGGTAAATACCCAACAAAACGGATCAAGTCTGTCTCGACCACTCTAGCCACCTCAGCCTCTTGGAAATCAGGCTCCCGCGTTCTGTCCGAAAACACTTTCCATGTCGGCTAGAGAGATGACTGCCACAAATGATATAATTCATAACATTTGAACTTGCCTGGAAAAAAACTCGCGCTCGACAAGATAGCAATCGGAGTCGAAGCCTTTAGCACCAAACCCCGAAGACCTATCCGACGAGCAACGGGAGAAGGTTGAGGGTGAAGACCAATAGACGAGGGACGACAATCACCCTCGTTTATCAGAATTCATGACAACAATAAGCGATTGTATAGCGACTGCCTGCAAGGTGACACTGACACAGACACATGTACTGTACTAGTAGGGTTTGAGAAACTACCATGATGGTCAAAGGCTATCATATTTTAACTCCAAAACCTGAGTTCGAAATTTACTCGGAGCACCCTGCTTTTTATTTGGCCCAATCCAAACATATTCATCCGGAACACTCTTTAATTGGTTCATAAATGTGTTAATTGGGGCACATAGGAACCATTCAATTTCACTCTGATAATATATTTGTAAATTTTGGGGTAATGCAGTCAACAAATATTATCTGAATTTCTTAAAATCCAATTCAAAACGTTATGTTCTTAAAGAGAAATGGTTAGATGTAATGCAATCAATAATCAACCATGCATTATTTTTGTACTTAAATTTCTCTTCGTTTCAAGATCCATTTTGCATTCGTCTCCTACATATTGATAAATATAAATGATGACTAGAAATCCCAAAACATATGAATCACATCCAAATATAACCCCAACTTGTTGAAATTGGTATGAAGCTTAGCTGTCTGTCTATGAAATATAATTTCACCTTTATTTATGAGCATCCCTATTTAGTGATTCGATTTCGATACAGTAAAGCTGACCTCCTCAACTTGTGGTGGATTAAAATATTCATACATGATATTGTGTAATAGTCATGTATTTTAACATCATACATTTTGGGGTATAAGTATAAAATTGTACTATCAATAAGTCAAAAACCAACCTGTACATATTTGATAGAATGTCAAACGAGAAAAAAGAGTCCCATGAGTCGTTTTTGAGACAAAAGGTCTTTTTTTTCAGCGAAGGTCATTAGAGGATCAATCTTTGTAGTTGTCCCTTATTTTCTTCTTTCTTTCTGTTAGTTGTTAATGGACAATGGCTACCACTTATATAAATTATTGGTTCCGCCCATGATTAACACCACCAAGTATCTTACAGGCTCCCGTCAATCCGATCGAGTTTCAGCACACACACTTCCTACAAAGCTCTCATAACCTATTCGAGAGAGGACGACATACATTACAACCTAAGATGGGAGTACAATCCAATTGCACCTCATCAGTTTTCAACAGGAAGGAAAAACCAAACCTTCTTTTGGATCACTTATGAGTATCGTCAATGTAGTTGTCACTCTCCCGCTAGCAATCGCAACTAAGTTTATCCCCGGATTTCTGTTGACAATCACTCCATTTATGTTTTTATGTTTTGTTTTTGGGATTAACCGTTTGTAACCTATCGATTATAAGACATGATTAAGTAGCCTTTTGGACCATTTAATTCTATAATACAATTTCCTTTAAAAAAAGTAGTTTACATTTTCAGACGTGGGTATTTCTTTTAGGAGGATAAAACTTATTTCTCATCTGAACTCACCCAGCAGTTACTCGGGTTTGGTGTGTTACATGGGAAGGCTAGTTTGTAGAAAGACCTAGCTTTAGTATGGTGCAGGGTATAGTTTAGTTAGTTATTGGTTTGGAGTGACCTAATATAGGGTATATCCCAGTACAGTGTAGACCATGAGACATATATGTGTGTAAGTGTAATGACAATAAATAGTTTATAATACAGAAGATTGCAATCAAAACTGGTAAGAGATTGTGGATTCATAATGGAAAGGGGTCAATTTGAGAGGTGGGATTTGGTCTCCCAACAAAGGGGTAAGATATTGATTTCCAATAAATGCTCCCTCCTGCACACCAACTATATCTATATCCCTCATTTTCATACTATACTGCTCTTTTTGTTTGGTTTCTTCAGTGAATAATATTGACTAACAATGCTTATTAATTCCAATTTCATGACTCCCTTTGTTCATGATCATATAATATCCCTTGCTATTCTTCTCTGTCTGGTAACATAAAAAAACATTAACATGTAACTATACTGATCGATAAAACAAGATATTATATGGCGTCCCATCCGATACCGTCAAACAATTATAGTATGAAAAGAATAACAAATATTTTGTGTTTTTTGTCTGTTCTTCGTGGTCAATAATTTATCTCTTATACACTCAGATGTATTTGAAATCTAAAAAACAAGATATTATATCAAACTATTTATCTAATGGCTTACATAAATGTAAGTACAAGAATGGCTAGTTAACTCTTGTATATATTGGATTAAGAAAGAAAGAAAGAAAAAACATGATAAGAGATTGGTTGTGGAGTCATAGGAACATTGAAAGGAGTTAGTTGTGTACATTAATTAAAGTGGTAATGATAATAAAAAATGAGTACAATTATTTTAAGCACTGACAGAGCAGAGAAAGAAAGGAGGTGATGAGTGGAGTGGAAGATTTAGGTTGTAAGGTCATTTCAGTGGCACTGTAACAGAGATAAAAACAGGTATATATACAGTAACTATTATAATTATATAACAGTATAAACGCTCTGCAAATCACACTGTTTCATTTCACACATATGGCTGCTGCTCATCTTCAACCTCTAAACCTTTTCTAATTTAACTGCAAATATCCCATCTTTGGGTTCAGAACATCCATCTCGTTGTCACACAAACACAATGCTAGGAAACTGAGTCACAGATCTGATAATTTAAGGTCTTATCCATTGTTTTGGTTTAGTTTCTTGCTCTCTATAAATATTTTTATTATGTTAAATGCTCCATTTTCAATTACATGTATATTTTTTTTATTAAGAACACTTAATAATATTACACATTAAATATTAATATAGTGATTCTTTCAAACAAATTACGGTTTTCATTTATTCCAATCAAAAGAGAAATGATAAAAATTATCATATACATAGTATGTATAGGCTTGTTAACATGAGATGTATAAATACAAAATATCACATTAATTACAATTACACAAGGTCAATGGAAATGTTAAATTAAGTTCGTCTTATATTTATTTCATGGATTATTATTTTTATTTACAACGGTTAGAATATAATTATAATTAGACCTTCAACTATAAGCTTGAGTTTTTAGTTGTGTTGATTTTCTAATATGATATCAAAACTTGTTACCTCAGGGACTCGGGTTCAATCTCCACTCTCTACAAAAATTTCAAGAGTATAAGCTAATCACACCAATGATAGATGGGAAGTGAACGAAATTAAGATTTTAAATATTCAATTGAATTAATAATACTAATAAGGTCAAGAGTATAAGGTACGTAGCTGATGAAAAGAAAAGCTGGTGATCATCATAACCATTGGCACTTGCAATTGTCTCTAACATGTGTTTGATATATTTTCAAGTAGCATGAAGAGATGAGTACCACTCTTTACTGCTACTCCTCCTCGCAAGTACTAACCCATATTGCTTTACATCAGTTTGTTCATCTTTTGCATGCATGCATCCAACCCTTTTCCATTACCCTATTTCTGAAACCAATTTAAACATGTGTTATTATTCATATCATGATATAGAGATCTTATTCCGAAATACATACCAACTTGAGATAATTGCCAAAAACCAGATGCACAAGTATTGAACCAGATGCACAAGTATTGTATAACTCACATAAGTTTGCAACACAGCAGAAAAAAGATATAAGGACAATTTCACTTCAATGTCTTGAATTTGCCACCTCAGTATATCCTAAAATTTCATTAATTCATTAGAGTATGTTAAATCTTTTTGTGTCACTTCAGTATCTTAAATTTTCATTAATTCTATTTTAGTACCCACTGTTAACTTTTTATCTGATTTTTCATCCAAAACAGGCAAAATGATCAAAATATTTTTCACTAACAACCAAATTTAAGGTAAAGTCAACGGTGGGTATTAAAATAGAATTAATGAAAATTTAGAGTACTATAAGGCGACAAAAAAAAAGATTTAGAGTACTCTAAATAAATTAATAAAAAATTAGGATATTAAGATGATACAAAATAGATTTAGGATACCTTATATAAAATATGAAATATTTAAAGTGTTGAGGTGAAATTATCCCAAAAATATAAACCATAGCTAGAGACAAAACAGCACGATCAACATTACAAGTTTGATGTATATCTTCAAAGCAACAATATGTTTTTATGGATATACAGAATATTATTCAAACTCACCCACCTATAGCTATAGCCTATAGCTAGCAAGCTACATGGATGGACAAGATGATGATTAATCAGGATATATATTCCTACTATGAACAAAAATGAAAACAAGTTGTAGAAGATCAGAAGGAAAACACAAAAGAAAATATCATGTTCATGACCTAAATTTAGATCATTAATCTCCACATCTTATACTAAACTATAGTATAAGGTGATAAACAAAAAAAAAAAGTCTTACAATCAAGATGATGATCATGACTCATGATCAGTGGGTGGTGGAGTCATTATCTTGTTCAACCTCAGAAGCGGGGTCATCTTCGTCGTCGCAGGCATCGATGCCATAGGCTCCATGGCCATTGCCAAAGGCCTTGATATGGTCCTTGAGGGACCTCTTGTGCTTGAAGTCGGAGCCACAGAGGCAATACCAAAGCTTGCCACAGTTCTTCTCATGGGTCCTCCAATCGCCCCTGACAGCAAAGGGCTTGGCACATTTCCTACACATGAAGGGCTTGATGCCATGCTTCCTCTTGTAGTGTGTCTGCAATGTCCTGAAGTCCTTGAGAGGCTTGGCTCGAGGATGGTCGATGTTGTTCCTACACCCTGGGGCACAGCAGTAGCATGGAAGCCTCAGCATCCCTGTTGGTTGTGTCCCTCTAAGAGACTCTGGCCCTTTCCTATACTGTGATCCATGCCCCCACATATGCATCTACAACACACAACAAACATATATTGAAATGAATCACATTGTTGTATATACTCAGGCTTATATTGAAACAACGATTAAGCAAGCTACAGTCGGTGTTAAAAAGCATAGGCGACTGAAAATAAGAGGTTGAGCTGGGATGACTAAAAAAACCATTGCTAATGTCATTAACGATTAGTTTATACAGATCAGCGACTAACTTGATAAATCGCTTATGTAACAACTTGATAAAGTGATATAGAATAACGGGTTTTATATATAATCAAAATGGTAATGCATATTATATATAATATGTGTGTCTTGATTTTGAAGGATTTGACTAGAGTGTTGAAATTAGGAGATATGACTTGATATGGGTCATGGATGATGATGAAATGTTTGAATCCCAAGCTAGGTAGGTTTTGATTTCAGCAAAAATAAATGTTTGTATGTTTTGTTATTGCAGACTGAGACTGAAGTAGAGAGGTAAAGAACTGCAAAAGCATGATCAGATCGGTTGTAGTGGAGAAGAAGAGAGATAGTATTAGTAGTATATAGACTATAGAGCACATAGTTCAAAGTACTAAAAGAAAGGAACAATATACATTTACTTCCATGTGTTGTTCAATCACTCAAAAGAGATCTCATCACTCCAGTCTTGGATCAGATCCTTCATCATCACAAACACATTTATTCAACCATAGCCATGCAATTGCAAACCAGTTTATTTATTGAAACAAATAATAAAAAAATAGCCATTGATAATAGGTCTCAGTCTCATCAAATCTAAGAGAGGGTATATAGATATACCTGCATGTTGTTGTATCTATTGAAGGTTTTGAAGCAAACAGGACAAGAGAACTGAGTTGGACCAATGAGGATCTGGGAAGGGGTTGGGATCCAGTATTGACCCTTGTTCAGTCTGGTCAACACACCTCCATGAACTAAACAGTTTGATGAGTCTTCACCACCACCATGATCTGAGTTGTTGCTGGAGGTGTTGAGCATGGAGGCTATGGATGCAAGCTCAGCAGCACTAGGGCTTGGTAACCCTATGTGCAGTGCAACTGTTACACCCTCATCTTCTTCCTCTTCTTCCTCCTCCACTATTTCATCTTCTTCATGATGGCCACTTGTTCTTGAGAACAAGTTGTTGGAAATAGAAAATCTGTTGAGCTTGTGATCCATTTCCATGTCATGAGGAGTGCAAGATTGTCCCTCATCCTGATCAAGGTCTTGGTTCCTTGTTGGGATAAAGTTGAGGAGGGGAAGGGCTTCTCTTAGAGGAGGAGAAGGAGGAGGAGGAGGAGTTGAAGAGGCTTCAATTCCTTGGTGGTAGTGAAGAAAGCAAGGGTTGTTGGTATGGTGGTAGAGATGATGATGATGATGATCAGGTGGAGATGAGTTGTAAAAGTTGTGGGGGTGATGATGATAAGATGGATATGGAGGTGGAGGGTTTGAGGAAGAGTAGTGGTGGTGATGATTGTTGAGCTTGAACCAACCAGAAGTGAAGAAATTGGTGGAGAAAGGGTCAGCCATGGCTGGTTTGGTGAAAGTTAAAGGGACTCCTGTTCTTTTAATCAGCTCAAGGGAGAGAGAAACAGTTTTGCCTCTTCTCTTTATAGAGAGAGGGGGCCTGGATTACAATAAAATACCTCTTTTAATTAATAATTTCTTTAGAATGATCATCTGTTTTAGAAAATAAATGCGAATGAGGATTAAGTTCAAAAATTACTGTGTTGTCCGTTTTCTTTTTATTACTAAAAGGTACAGATTTTATTAAAATAGATTCCAACTACAAATAAATGTATTAGAACATCATCCCCGAACCACTAAGAACAGACAAAAAACAGAATTATTTGTTATTCTTTCAATAATATAACCGTTATAGATGGCATATAAGTAATTTAAAGCTAAACTATAACAAAACTGACTATGACTGCTCAAGGTCTTGCCTAAACGCTGCATACTCTGTAGAGTACGACCGAACCTTCTTTTATCAGTTTCAAAAGGAAGCAGAGCTAAAGCTAAGTTACGACGAAACTGACTATTATTGCTCAAAGTGTTGTCTAAATATTGTATACTCAGTAAAGTGCGACTGAACCTGCATTCATCAGTTTCAGAGCTCTGCTCACTAGTCAATGACCTTGAAAAAAACGAATAAAGACCCTATCGATTGGCCGGATCCATAATCGAGAGAAGGATCGAGGAGAGTGCGGTGGTGGAGGCCAGGGAGGAGGGTGCGCCAGAGACGGCGGTGGCGGTTTCAGAGACAACGGCTGCGGCTTTAGGACGGGGTCGGCTTTAGAGACGCCGACGGCCTTAGGTACGGCTTTGAGGTTGCTTGATACTGAGATGAGCCAGACGATAACCATCTGATTTGTAGAGGGAGGGCCGAATAAGATCGGGAGACGCTTCGTTGGTGACGGGAGAAAGTCAACGTCGTGGTGGCTCGAAAAAACCCCTAATAAAAAAACCTTGACAAGACTCCTAAAGGAGGTGTAAGAGAGAGAATATATGGAAGAGACAAGCATAATCATGACATCTGCTGTGACAAAAATCATGGCCATAACCATAGCCTTTTTGTAAAGCGACAGGCGGTGGTAGAGCCACATGGGCCCCAGGGGAGACACGTGCCCCCTTCAAAAAAAAATTTGAATTTTTTTTACATGTTTTACGATTTTTTTCAAAAATACTCCTTAATTCTTTCTAATTTTGTAGTTGTGCCCCTCTTAAAAAATTTTGGTCACGTATTGTTACTGAAAATTTCGATGCCCCCTCATTGAAAAAGCTAGTTCCGCCACTGACAATAGATACTTAATACTAGTGCTTTGTTGTCCGTTAATAACACAATAGATTTAAATTTTCTTCAAACTTTATATCAAAAACTAGTTTGATTTATTCGTGTGAACAAATCAACAAGATCAAGCTCCAAAGATAATGAGAATTTTGTAAAATAAATCTCTCCAAGAAAAAAGGTTCCATGCAAAAACCCTTTCTAAATTTTGTTTTATTAAGCTTTCTTGTTTTTTTTTTCACTTTTCTTTTTATTTGATTAGACGGGAAAGCTCTTTCTAATTATTAGTTCATGTAATCATAATCCCTCCCCTATCTGTACTAATCAAGAATATTAATGAATTTAACTTCTCTATTTATTCGTATAATTTTATATAATATGTACCCAATGCTAGTGAGAGATATTTAATTATTACAGGTGAGGTGACGTTAACCTCATATTAAATATAAAGAATTACATGTTAGGTCATAACGATCAAGAAATTAGTTTTTACACTTTACAGTGACAGGAAATGGGTTTTTTCAATTCACAACACTCTAACAATGTTTAATTGCAACATTATTAAGGCTTAGAAGCAAGTGCGTGACACTAGGAAACTCAAAAACCCACCTACGGAGTTGTCATCGTCGTCATCTTCCCATCTTCTAGGTAACTAATGGTTACTTTCTTCTTGGTTGAGTTCTACCCCTTCCTCTCCTCTTTTGAATTTCTAGACGGTACATCGATTTTCTTTGCACGACATTTTCTTAGCTCTCTCTCTTCACAACCAAGCTTTTCGATTTCGGTTTTGATTGGACTTCTCTCTCGCTTCCTGTTTGGTATGTGGGTTGTTCCTTACTATTACGCCCGATTATTCTAGTTTGTTAGGACTCTCGATGGTCTGTTTTGGAGTTTGTGGGTGGTTATCCCTGAGGGTGTTGGCTTCTCTCTTCTAGTTCCAGGAAGACCTTGGGTTTGGATAATTTGGATTGGTGGGGAGGGGCGAGGGACATATTGATTTAGAACTGCTAGAGACTGGGAAATGATCTTCATAAACGACAACTAAAACCTTTCGGGGTATGGTGATTCCTCAGGTCTTCTCTTAGAAGCAGACGGAGAAGACGGGGAAGACTACAGAAGGACAACAACATGGTTGACGACGATGGCTCGAAGACCAACGCAAAAGGGATTTTGATCACCCGAGATCAGTTTTCGGGCTTAGTGGCAAAGTCTTCCAAGCAACCTCACCAAGACCCATGATTGGTGTTGTTGGGGTTGGATGGGGAGAGGAACATCCATCAGATCCCGATAGAGCTCGACTTGGTCGGCTCCTTTTCCTCGGGTAGGGGTAGCCTTTGTAACCCTAGCAGCTTCAGGAAACCACCCGGTGGGGTATTTAGATCATTGTATCCGCTTTGTTGTTCTCGGCAATTTGGTTTCTAGAAGTTATTCTAGGTTGTCTACTTGAATTTTGTTTACTTATCCTAGAATACATGTACACTTGCTTTCACTGGGTCCCGACCTACTACCTCGGCCTTAAGATTTTATTCCATATGATTTGTATTTGGCTCACACTCGATAAATAAAGAAGTGAAACCGATTAAAAAAATTGCAACATTATTGTTTCCGTGAAAATGGTAAATGAACGGGCGAAAATACTCTAAATTTATATAAAAATAGGTTTACCAGAAAAATAAAAATAATTCAAAAGAAACGAAATCCGACTATCTTTCGCCGAACTCGCTTTGGAGTTCGATCTGATTTTTTTATGTACTTATTATTATTTAATCATCAATTATTTTTTCTTTAATTAGGGATGATAAAATTGGTCATTTGAATTTTTTTAAGAGTCAGTGGAATATTCTACTTTTTCTGTCCAAAATTAATAGGATTCAATTAAGTCTCTTTTTTGCTAAAAGGTATAATATTATTAATCAAAACATTAACTACGTAGATGTATAACAGGAGAATTCATATCCACTAAAGATAAGAACAAGCTTTGAACAACACGTTTATAGTTCTTTTAAAGCTATAACTATTACTGACGGTATTGTTATGCCATATAGGCAATAAAGGAAAAAATGGACCTATGAACTCCAGAAGAGTCATTGGGGGATGTGTGCACAAGCCAAGCCTGTCGGAGCTCACAAGCCTGTTCATAATGCTCGGTTCTGTGATGTGTTCGTTTCGTGAGAAAAATCTCCAAGTTTTGTGCAGTGTGTAGTGCCTCTCAGCTTTATGTGATGAATGGTGTTTTGTTCGACTCCGTTCCGATTCGGGAGACACGTTCATACAAGGGAGGCGGGCCCTCGATTGTGCAACGCAGGCCGGTGAATGAGGACGATCATCGAAATGTCAGGTCTAAGGAAGGAGCGACGCTGATTCAGGAAGTTCAGCGTTTGGAGCCCGTTGCGGAGATTGGTACAGTTGCTGTAGAGTCCTCTGTTGCTGTAGTTTCTCCAACGATACAGAATCTGGATGAGGCTTCAATTTCTCGAACAAGTTCGGGTACGAAGATATTTTTCTATGACCTGCCTTTTGGTTCAACTGATGAATGCCTGCAGAATGTGTTTGAAGAAATTGGAGATATTGTATCAGCCATTGCGATCAAACGACCAAATAGGAAAGGGTGTTGCTTTGGCTTTGTGGATTTTCGTTCTTCGTCTGTAGCTCTGAAGGCCATTGAGGTATTTGATGGTTTAAAATATAATGGATGCGCTTTTTTGTGGTTTTAGCTCGTCGATAAAAGGTCCCTTTTCCGGTTAAACGAACTTCAGTTTTGAAACAGAGCTTGAACAACCATGGCTGTATGGTTGTGGATCAGGAAAAGGCTTTGATGGTTATAGGGCAGCGTGATAAGAGTTGTAACAGTGTGTTGCAGGTGAAGGATTGTTTGGGGGAAGAGGGGGTGTCGTATCCATATTCTCAGGTCGGGCCAGGGAAGCTTCAGTTGACGGCGGAGCATTGTGATCGATCGCCTGACAGATTTTGTTTGGGCGAAAATATTTGATCCGTACCGATCTCTGCGTGATTTGGGTTTGAAATTCAATTGCGAGCCCGTTTCGATACGGAGGTTATGAATGGATCTTAAGGTGGGGTTGAAGATCATTTGACGTTGGATCGGTTTCATTTGATTGCGCAAGACGGTCTAGATGAGATCAGAGGTGTTGATGCAATCAGGGCTTCGGAGTTAAGTTTGACTAAAGCCCAAAGTTTTGTAGGCTGTCTTGATATGTCAAGCCCGGTACTTAGTCTTGAGGATGGCTCTATGTTATTAAATTCGATAGCTTCAGATTCGGTTGAGGTTATGGTGGAAGCGGGGGAGAAGGAGAGTAGTCCATGGAAGAACGCACTCCTTCAACCTCGTCAGAGCCGGCCTTCTACTGATACAGTTGTTACTCAGTCGAGAGCTCATTCTTTGACTCAGGAACGTGCCATCAAGGCAGCACCTCCTATTTCGACCTTGTGGAAATCGTCTCATAAGGCTCGGTAGAATTCAGCCCATTAGGTTTTTATTTTGTTTTTTCCGGTCTTTTCTGTTTTGGGTTAAGATATTCCTTTTAGTTCTCCTGAAGCAGAGCTCATTTGTATACGTGTTAGCGGTCTTTGACCTTTTTACCTTGCTTTTTTCTTGAATCAGGGCATTCGACTTCTTCTTGGAATCGGTCTTATTAATAAAATTTTCGAGCTTATCAAAAAAAAATAAAGGAAGAAGGGGGTTGAGAAAGGGAAACTAGAAGTCCTGCTAATAAACCATAGCAAGGACTGTTTCAGTAAAATGAGGCAAGGCTTGAACCAGGGACCCCTCCGGAATCTAGTCTCTGAAGCCCGAGGACCTAACATTCCTCCTGGCGGGATCGCTTTTCAGCCCTCGCCTGATCATCTCGGGGTTCACCAGCCGAAGCCCTTTTTACTCTGCCGATATCGGCTGCATATCCAGAACCAACTCCAGCTCCATCCCCAGGTTCGACTCCAAGCCCGCCGATGGGTCCAGGCAAACGTGAAACTTCTGTTTTCTTGCTCCCAGAGAGTTAGTCAGTCCTCCAATTACACCACACGGGATCCACCGCCCCAACCTAGGTAACACCACGAGCCCCTAGAACCTTAGGTACAATGTCGGTGGTACTATCAGGCATGCCTCAAGGCAAGGCACCCTTAGGTATAGTGCTCGGTATTCCAATCAGTCGCGTACGAATTTGCTCCCTTATCCCTTTGGAACTACAAGATAGAAGAGTCGAAACACGGCCTGTTCATAATTTATCGATAACACTCCTGGACAATTTGGCCAATCATTCCACAATTGTAGAAGCAGGATGACAACTTGGTGTACGTGACAGAGGCCCGAAAAAGGTCCAAAAATTCCTTGAACCACATTAGCATAATGCCGGCTCAAAGGGCGCTCTACCAGGTGCCAAAACTGGACCCTCATAGTCCCTCCCAACAACTTCCCCATTGATCGCACAGGACTTCCACACACAACCTGAGCGCCGCTGCAATGGTCTCTCCCGTCGTCCGAGTCTGTACTAACGGAGGAAGCCCATGTACATGAACCCATAATTGGAGTCGGTCAAGAGCGCGAGGCTCCCTAGCCATCGGGTACAAGTCCCCAAGGAGGAGTGGACGTCCTTCAAAGCACCATGGCTCGTTTCCCCGAACCCATTCACGATCCTCCTTAGAGTCGAAGTAGAACCCAAAGATCACAGATCCTATATCCTTGATCACAAGCCCATCCACCGGTCTGACCTAGGCCTTGGTGATTATCCGGAGGAAAACCTCCTTCCGAGGCGGTTTGGAAGACCAGAGCTTACCCATCATCGCAAACTGCTAACGGGCGATGATCAAGGGGTCCATCGGGGAGTACGAGACGATAATATCTTGCTGCTCCCCCTCCAACTCCAAGGAGCAAGACGAGATGTCGTCTTGAAGACTGGCGAGGCTGGACTCGAGAGACTCCGATGGTGTTGATGGCCTAGAGTCGGACTGACTTCGCGAATCTGGAGCACTAGACGCCGACGAACCATACCTAGAGACATGGTGAGCAGGGCCGGAATGAGAGGGATACTCGCCGCATTAGGGGCTACGATCCCGTCAAACACCGCCTCCCCCGGTGCCCCTCCGCGATCCACCATCGGAGCCGTGCCCCGGAGAAGGTTCCGATACAGTGGGGTGTCGGGGCCTCACCAAGGGATGGTGCACTCGACAAGGAAGCCGAAAGGAGAGCAGGCCTAGGGCTTGGAAGTGAAGAACCATCGGGACTAAGGTTTTTGATCAGAGACGGCGATGGAGTAGGAACACGTGCAACCGGAGGAACTGGAGAGGAGGCGACAAGAGACGACGAGGGAAGAGCCAAAGAGGGGTTTCTTGGAAGTGAAGCAACGACCTTAGCCTTCACCGGTAACCTTAATGCGATTTCCCGTAAGGGGACGGCGTGGAGGATCCCATCGTGAAGGGTACCAAGGTTGTAGGGAGTAGAAGCAGTGGTGGTTCCACCGAGAGAGAAGGAGGTGCAGGGAGAAGCCCAACTAGGGCTTGCTTTGGCTTCGTCCGACACTGGGCCTTTAAAGTCAGAACCACAGGAGGGCAGAGTAAGGTCTGCAAGGGAGAAGGCTGCAATGGAGGCGACATGACAGTGCCAGTAGTTGCAGCAACAACGTCAGTGGTGATTTTGACTGCGGAGACAGGGCTAGGGAGCACTATAATCGCACAGAATAAGGATAGGATTTATTCTCTAGACACGAGAGAGAATTTACACAAAAAACATTCTTTAACCCCTGTATTCTACAACTTAATTTTCTCTATTTGTCGTGGATTCAACTAAGCCTTTGTTGAACAAAATTAACAGATAACAGTGACAAATCCTCTAGAGAGAGAAGTTCTCTCTTCTCTCTAGCTTTTTCGGCTCCTAACCCTATTTCCCTCACCCCTTTTTCCTCGTCGCCGTCGGTGATTCTCATGGCATCATCCATGAGAGTCACCGGTGGTACTCCTTTTTTCCCCCATCTCTTAGCTCTCTTTTCCCCTCTTCCCCGTCGTAGCCTCACTCTTCCAGCGTTGCGGTGCTGCTCTACACCATCGGCGGCGGCGACACTAACAGATCTGCGTGTGACGTTTTTCCTCACCATCCGGAGTGTGGATGACGAGATTTGGTTCTGCATGCCTTCCGATTTTCTTCTTGTCTTCTCATGGGCTTCGATTTCTCGCGGCGTGGCTCCCAGCTCCAGATCCACTGTTTTCTTCTTCATTTCTCGGGTGATTCCGGGTCTCGTAGGTGCGGCAAGGGGTTTTGGCCATGTTTGGCTTTGTTTGGAAGAAGCGATATAGTGGACGAGGTTTCTCTCTTTGGGTTGTCTGTTCAGGTTTTGCAGAAGCAACTACTCCTTCGACCTCCGTCTTAGCTTATGCGCCTTGGTCCTCAGTAAGGGTTTTTGTGATTGTCTATTCTCTTCCCTTCTTCACAATCATACTCCTCCCTTATCAGATCTGTTTCCATGTTCTCTTGACTAAGCCTCTCCCCTTGTGGTCGTCGGTTAAGTGTAGGTCGTCGACGAGATCTCGATTTCTGAGATCTGAGAGTTACAGATATGGTATATTTCTTCTTCATTTTTCCCTTCGTCTAACTGATTCATCTCTTCATTATTTCTATCCAGAATCTTCCTTCCCTCGCCCTCGGTACTGAGGTCCAGGCCCAACAATCGGTGTTGGTCATTGTTGGGATTTTGCCTAACGACTCGTTGAGGATTTCTGGGTAAGGGTTTGGGGGTCTTGAACTGGTTTTTCAGGGTGAGGATTAGTTGTCTTAGTCTTCCCATTTATCTGGGTGCTGGGTAATTGGTTGGTGTAGGTAGTGGAGAAGGTTTGACTCTCTTCCGTGTACCTTACGACGATAGGTAGGCGGTAGTTCTTTTGCTGGTTGTGGGTCTTTCAGTTTGGTACTTGGTTATTTTTCCTCTCTGCGCTTAATGTTTGCAAAATTTGGGTACAAGACCTATTTTAGTTTTAGTTTTTTGGTTTCCTTGGGGTTAAGACTTTGTGCTCTTCCCTTTCAGTGCTTTATGGTAGCAAAATTAAGGTTTTTAGACCTATTTGTTTGGTGTAAGGTATCTTGGTGTTCTTATTGGTTGTAATTTCAGTGTATTAGGCTTAGTTGTGTACTTCATGTTAACAATATTTGGATAATTAGACATGTTTGGTGCCCATTGATGGGTTGTGGTTTCTCTGTGTTGAGGTGTCTTTAAGGCATGCGCGGATTTGTATGAGGGTTTCTCTTTAACTTTGTTTTTGGTTTGAAAACTTGGTCCTATGATAAAATAAATATTGATGATAAAAAAAGAAAAAACTAAGCATTTGTTGAATGTTATAAATGCTCCCCTAATCTTGTGCTTCTTTGACATTCAGAATCTTCAAGTTGCTCCTCATTTCCAAAAACTTTGTTCGGCCCAAAGTCTTCGTAAATATATCAGCCTTCTGATGTTCAGTGTTGATATGTTCGATCTTGATCTCCCCCGACTCCACGCACTCCCTGATAAAGTGATATCGAGTGTCGATATGCTTACTTCGGTTATGAAACACCGGATTCTTACTCAACATTATCGCAGACTTGTTGTCAATTTTGAGGCTTACTGGCTCCGGCTTTCTCCCCAACACTTCTCCCATCAACCGTGACAACCACAACGCTTGACAAGCTGCGGCTGTAGCTGCTACATACTCTGCTTCACAAGACGATAAGGCTACAACCTTTTGTTTCTGAGAAGACCAAGTTATTAGGCTTGTTCCTAAGAAAAAAGCCGAACCCGAAACACTCTTGCGGTCATCGATATCCCCCGCATGATCACTATCACAGTAGCCCTCCAATTTTAATTCTCCTACATGCCTTTCATACTTAAGACCAAAGTAAATTGTGCCACTTACATACCTTAATATTCTTTTGACAGCAGCAAGATGTAATGTGGTGGGTGCTTCCATGAATCGACTCACTACCCCAACCGCATAAGTGATGTCAGGTCGTGTATTTGTAAGGTACCTTAAGCTCCCAACCAGACTTCGAAACATTGAGACGTCCACAGCTTCTCCTTCCTTCTTACTTAACTTCAATCTAATTTCCATAGGTGTCTGCGATGCATTACACCCTTTCATCCCAGCAATGTTCAATATCTTTTCAGCATAACTTGCTTGGCACAATGTAATTCCAGAACCTGTTTGTTTAACTTCTATCCCCAAATAATATGCCAACAACCCCAAATCGCTCATTGAAAATGTTTCTTTCATTTGACATTTAAAAAATTGAATATCAGTTACCTCACGTCCCGTGATTATCAAGTCGTCCACATAAACTCCCACAATCACCAATGCTCCTCCATTTTCTTTTGTATAAACCGCATGTTCAGTGGACCTTCTCTTGAAACCAAGGCTTTCAAGGCTTTTGTCAAGCTTTGAATTCCAAGCTCGAGGAGCTTGTCTCAACCCGTACAAAGCTTTTCGCAACTTCAACACAGAATTTGGGTTAGATTCATCAGAAAAACCTTGAGGATAAGATACATATACCTCTTCATTCAATTCTCCGTTAAGAAAAGCCGATTTCACGTCCATATGATGGACCTCCCAACCATTATGAGCAGCAATAGAAAGGATCAAACGTACAGTCTCCAAACGAGCTACCGGGGCGAATACTTCTTCAAAGTCAATTCCAGCTCGTTGGGCGTATCCCTTGGCTACAAGCCTTGCTTTGTACTTGACTATTCTGCCTTCAGAATCCTTCTTAACTTTAAATATCCATTTCAGCCCAATTTTTTTGTGACCAGGTGGAAGAGTGGCTTTCTCCCAAGTATTGTTGTCTACGATACTTTTCATCTCTTCCTCCATTGCTGCCCTCCATTTCTTATCTTTCAAAGCTGCTTCTGTGGATTCTGGTTCTTCAGAGGTTAGTAGACATAGTGCTGTAAATTCAGTTCCATCTATTTCAGTTGTTGTCTCATAGATATCACGCAAGGAGCGTTCTTTGAGAGGTTCTTCTGAGGTATCTGAACTTGTGCTTGACCGCGTGGGACTAATGGATCCTCCCTCAGCTTCTTCATGTTCTTCTCTTACTGTAACTTCTTCATCCCATTCCACAATAAAACTCCCAAGTGATTCTTTTTCAATATCTTTCTCCAAGTTCCAGTCCCATGCTTTCCCTTCTTCAAAAACAGGATCTCGACTCACCATTAAACGTTTGGTAAGAGGATTATAGAATCGATATGCTTTGGTGCCTGCTTCATAGCCAATAAATACAACTCGAACACTTCTATCATCAAGCTTAGAGAGATGAGCAGAAGTTACCTTGATGTATGCGACACACCCAAACACCTTAAGGTGGTGTATGTTTGGCTTCCTTTCATTCCAGACTTCATACGGTGTTTTACCCATCACGCTTCTTGTCATAGTGCGATTCAAGAGATAAACGGCTGTCATTACCGCTTCTCCCCAAAATCGTCCCGGTAGATTTTTGTTCTTCAGTAGACATCGTGCCATTCCCACTATGGTTTGGTTCCTTCTTTCGGCTACCCCGTTTTGCTGAGGGGTTCGTGGAGCAGTTAAGTACCTCATGACTCCATGATCATCACAGAATGAGATAAATTCGCCTGAAAGAAATTCGCCACCCCGATCCGTACGTAATGCTTTTAATTGTTTCTCTGTCTCCACCTCTGTTCTGCTTTTCACCTTCTTAAAAGCCAGCAACGCTTGATCTTTGGTTCTGATCATCACTACCCACATGAACCGTGAATAATCATCCACAAGGAGAAAAAAATATCGATTACCTGATGGTGTTGCCGGACTGATTGGCCCACACAAGTCTGAATGAACTAGTTCAAGTTTCTCCTTTGCTCGATAACTCGAGGTTTTTGGGAATGGTACTCGCCTCTGCTTCCCGACCAGACACGCCTCACAAAGTTGTTCCGGGTGATCGATTTTTGGAAGCCCAATAGTCATCCCTTTCCTTGCCATCTCTTTCAATGTATGAAAGCTCACATGCCCGAGCCTTGCATGCCACAACCAACTAGCTTCTTCATACTTTGTCAATAAGCACACCGGGTTAGCACATCTCAACTTCAGTATATAAAGACGATTCAATGATCTCTGTACTTTGATCATCAATTCTTTTTTCTGATCATAGACAGAGAGCCACCCATTTTTAATAATCACCGTGCAACCTCCTTCATCAATTTGGCCCAAACTAATAATATTTGACTTTAGTTTTGGGATCAGATACACACCTTGTAAGGCTTTGTGCTCTTCTTTCATTGCTTTAAGCAACACAGTGCCACGCCCTTTGATTTCCACCATTGAACCATCTCCAAATCTGACATAACCTTTCACTGTTTTGTCGAGGTATGCGAACACATCTTCCCTCCCCGTCATGTGGTTGCTAGCCCCGGTATCTAAATACCAAGTTTCGTTATTCATCTTTCTACCTTCTCCCAAGTCAGGTTGGACTGCACTTTCATTGAGCATCACAACTTCTTCTTTCCTGGTTTGACATATCACCGTCATAAGTAGAGCAGGCTCCTCATCTTCATAATGCTCAACCAAGTTCGCCTCGTCTTTGTCTCGCCTCTTGCATTCAAATGCATAATGCCCATAGTTGGCACAATTATAGCACTTGATGTTCTCCTTGTCATGTCTCTGAGGTCTAATTTGTGACCCACTTCTCCAGTTGTTTCTGCCGCGACCTCGTCCACGGCCAAAACGAGCACTCGATCCTTCATTACTCTTGTTCCCTTTGACAGGCATGGCTTCCCATTGAGATTTTGTAAGCAAAAGTTGCTCACCTTCCTTCTCGCTCCTTCTACCTTTCATTGAGAGCTCGTAAGCTCTTAATCTCCCGATTGCTTCAGCCACTGTCATATTATTCATATCCCCCCATTGCTGAATGGTACTCACAATGGGAAGGAGATAATCTGGAACTGAGCGGAACATCTTCTCCACAATGACCTGCTCTGTCATTTCACATCCGAGAGCTCGTATCTCGTTCACCATGTTAGTCAGTCTTAAAGCAAATTCACCAATAGGTTCAGTTTCTCCCATAACTAACCTGTCAAATTCTCTTTTCAATAAGAGAACATTTGCGGACTTGACTCGTTCCTCACCTACATGCATGTCTCTGAGAGCTTGCCAGGCTTCTTTTGCCGTCTTCTTCTCGGCGACAGACATCATTACAGCATCGGGAATTGCCTGAGAAATCACAGCCAAGGCATTCTTGTTCCGTTCCTCCGATACTGCTTCGTCGCCTTCTATCGCTCCCCACACTCCAAGAGCATCCATTAGTATCTTCATCCTTGCAGCCTAAACGCCATAGTTACTGTCAGTCAGAATCGGGTAAGTGACCGGCATTCCTCTAGTTTGTGTTCGTGACGTTGCTGTTGTTTTCGAACCACCACTCTCCATATCAGCCATGAAAAGCTTCTCGGGCTCTGATACCAATTGTGGTTTGAGAACCAAACACACAAAGGATAAAAATAAAGATCAGAAGCTTTAAACAAGGCCAAAATATTGAACTCCAGAACTTGATGTTTCTGGTTCTTTGATACTCTATTTATATAAGATAAAACATAACCAACTGAGTAAGTTAGGGACAGTTATCCCTTAAAACTAGGTAACTAAAAACACAACAACTTGTGACAGTATCTAACTCTAACAAGTTGACTTATTCAGAAACACTAAAACAAAAGAAACACAATTAACATCAAAGCACATGATTAACACCAACAATAAAGCGTAACAAGCCTTTTTCCCTTTGTCATAAAGTACAAAACACTATTGATGTAATTTCTCCTAGGTGTTTGCGTGTGTATTTTTTTAATGTTACAAATGTAAATGGTCAATCTCTTACTGTATTTGTGCGATACTGTTGTAATTATTCCTGAAACTATCGTATGATGTTACTGTAGACATTTAATAGGAAAAAATGAAACTGGAAATGATGCCACATCTAGACCTACCTGCTAAATATATAAAGTCCTACACATATGCATATGTGGTTTCTGAAAATGAACATTTAATCTGCAGACTTCCACTGTTGTTCTCTAAATAACCTTGAATTCTGAAGAAGTGTAGTTGGTTTTAATTTTACGTATGATAACAGTAGTTGTGATGGTCACTTGTGTTATTATTAAATTTTCGTACGAAGTTGATATATATGTCAGATATGTTTATAATATCGATCGATACACATTAAATCATACATAGAGGGACTATGAAGTTTCAATCCTTGGCAGTACACATATACAAACAAAATGTACAGTGAAATCTCCTTGCTCATATACGGGACCCTGGACCCCCTAATGTATAAGAGTTTTACCTTTCTATCTATCTAAGTAAAAGCTTTCTACAACTTGTTAAAAATGCATATAGTATAATATATTTTTCCCTTTGCAGTTATTGTTAAAGGTTAATATATTTATGCACAAATAGAACAATCCCGTATAAATGAATGATTTATGTAGAGATGTTATTAATACAATTTAGCAGGTGCTTGGCTGAAAAAAGAAGTAAAACATCCCTATTTTTGATATAATGATATTATAATAATATGGCACTGAAAAGCAGAAGAAGAGGCTGCATGAGGTCGTCATCATCAGCAGCACATGACATTGACTTGAATGTTGTTTTCTGTGAATGGTGCTATGATTGTATGTGGTATGGGTTCTGTCTCTTCAATTCATCACTTAAGAGACTTTGTTCTTTCTTTCTTGCTTAGTTATTTTCTTCTTAATTCTATTTGAAGATAATAATAATAAATTAAAAATGTAAAAACATAATTTATTATTATATTGATGATGGGTATGTAGGAGATGGAGGTAGAGTTTGAGGGGAACAATGGAGATGTTATGCAGGTGATGATGGAGGAGACATGTGTGTCTGAGACAGGTACACGTGTGTGTTTGAAATTGGAGTATAGGTAGTAGCTAGCTAGGGTTTGTGTACATGTTTGTTGTGACAGAGGAGAGAGAGAGAAGATGATGATAAATTAAAGAAGAAAGGGTGAAGGAAGAACAAATCCCAGCAAATTCATGGGTTATGTAAATACACTCTGACACAGTGGTCGGCTTGCTGCTTCTTCGTCCTCCCCAACACCACAACACTAAACCCACACTTGAGTCTTGACAAGTTGTAATCCCAAGTCCAAATCCACCTTCGCATTTATATTTTATCCCTCTCTCTCCGCTCTTGCTATGCATCTCAACCTACTACACCTAACGGCTTTCCTTCATTTACAACCGTTTTACTCTATATATTTATATTTACTTCCAAATACCAAGGAATGACAGCCGGACGGTTTTCATCAAAACATATTTAATGTTTTAAGTTACATCACCCTTCAATTATATGTTTTCAGAAATATTCTTGTTCATTGATTAAATGTACGTGAACGATTATTGCAAAATCAAATATGATGTTTGTGTTCAAAGGACGTAAAGATCCAGATAATCCTAACGAATCTTCAGGAGGCGATGGTTATAGAAGAGATATTGACAACAATGTTAAAATTGTTTAAGCACACGATACGGTATATCGCCACCCGTTGATTTTATTCTAAAAAATGGGTCGAATCAATATAATGATTCATATCCCTCTTCTATTATTATAGGCCAAAATCTGTGCATCAAATTACATAGCAAAAATGAATTTAGTCTAATAATACCATGCATATTTTGACTCTCTTTTTTTTCAAAAGGAACAAGTTTTATTTATATGAAACCATCAAAAACCCGAGAAATAGAGAGAGTAGTGTATCTGAGAGAGAGTAGTGTATCTGAGGACTGACTACGATTAATCCTCTAGAACATCAAGGTATAATTAGGGTTTTTAAATAACTAAACACTTAGAATGACCAGACAACGATTATACCAAACTAAAAAAAATCAAGGAACTAAGTAAACTTACTAAAACAATAATTGAACTATGAACTAACCCTAAAATAAGACGGAAAATCAAAGCCAAAATCATCTTCGGCTCGACCTGAACTCGACCATTGTGGCCTGGATACCAATGTGATTTTCCAAAAAAATCACTAAATTGTCGGGAAACGCGCCTAGTACGAGCAAGGATCACATGAGATGGTAGATGAACCCTAGAGTGTGTGTGGGGGGGGGGGGGGGGGGGGGGTGGGGGGGGGAGGTTGTCAGTCCTTCGAAACAGCCCAGGACCCAGGACCGGGTGGCCCCATTGGACCTAGCGAGTCTGCATAGCAGACCTCGCCTAAGTCGTCTGGTTCTTTGGGCCAAAGAAAACCCCCCTTATTGTGACTGTGTGTTCGCTCTTGGGATGAGAGGCTAACACGGAGAGGGCGATCACCACCACGGCAGGGAGTCGCGGATCGTCGCGAAGTAGACAACATCCTTATGATACAACGTCGCGATATGAAGGCGTGGAGAACAAAAACACCAAGGTTGTTAGGAAGACACTCACGAGCAATCTCTTGGTAGTGGAGGTCTTTCACGGTAGCGACATCCTGAACAGAAGCGGAAGGAGGGTAAAGGCGGTGACTTGTGGCGGCTAGAATTGAGAGCTCTCAACCCTGAGAGAGCCAATCTTTTGTTTTTTTTTACGTCATATTTTGACTCTTGACTAACTCATTTTGAAAGTTCTTAAAGAATATGTAATATATAAACTATAACTTATGTATTTTTCGAGATAGATTCAGTAAATTCTTGTCTATATCAAGACGAAAACGAAACATAGCATATAGTGAGTTGTTGGGAATGAGACGCAAGAATGGGAACGGAAGTGGCGAGATATATTCCTACCATGTTATAACTGTTATTGATAACTTTTCTCACATCTTAATTGTTGTCATATTAACCGTTCACTTCGACACTATATAGTTACGATGATTAGATAAAGCAATTTTTTTTGTCAAAATTAGACGAAGCGTTAATAGAGTATAAGAAAAAAACTTTTTGCACTCCAAAGTATACTTTCAATTTCTCAGACCCTATCCTAGACAATACTATTGTTTAAATTTCTATGAATACTCTTTTAGAAAATAGTTTTTAAACAAATTACTTTTTTTGAACGAAAATTGCAAAGTTTATTGTAAATCAGAATCCACGATACATTGGAGTGCGTCAAGCACAGGGCCTGACCACTGAAGAACAGGCATAGAACGGGCTTCCACTACTGTAGAAATCCACTTGGTTGACGGATAAAATGGATCATTCACCTAAGTTTTCGCACTCTAGCTACGGATACAGCAATCCGTCAGCCAAGTGGAACAACTTAGGTCACAGATCCTGTATCCGCCAGCCAAGTGACAAACCTGGCCGACGCATAGCTGGATCCGTCACCCAAGTGAGATAAGGTAACTACTATCCGTCAGCCAAGTGAGAAAACTTTAGCCACGCATGCTGGATTTGTCACCCAAGTGAGAAAAGTTTAGCCACGCATGCTGGATCCGTCAGCCAAGTGAGAAAACTTTAGCCACGCATGCTCTATCCGTCACCCAAATGGGTTGACTATTTTACAAAAAAAAAATTGACCACAATATTCAAGATGAATTAACCGTTCGATGATAGTTTTTTTTACATACGTATATTAGTTTGGATAGTACATACGAGATGAGCGGTCTTGATTATATAACATGCGAGAGACCGACACGTATTGATTGAAATCGTTAATTCCATTATGTGCATGAACATATTTAGCCTTACGGTAGTATAACGTATGACGTTGTCTCGTTCATTTTTTGTATGTGATATGTATGAGTAGTATACGATCTTATGTTGTATATGAGGCATGCTAAGTACTTATATCGATCAATTATCAATACTACGAGAGTCGGGAAAAAATGACGGGTTTTGGGGTTTTGGTCAATGTAAGTCAACTTCTGCTGGCCGACGGATGCATATATCCATCGGCCAGCTTTTTCATCGACGGATGCATATATCCATCGTTCAATATATATATATATATATATATATATATATTTATTTAATTATTTCCACTATTTTAATTTTATCTTTGAACTACTTTTGAGAGTCATAACATGCCTTATGAATGTTCATGGTAAAAAATCATAGTCAGTAATAGGTTGAACGCGCCGCGCGTGTAACATCTTTCGGCGATCGCAAGTTACAGACTAGGGTTTTTTAGGTTTTTGATCGGCAGCTCGCGGTCGCTACGCCGGTGATCGGCCGGAGCGATCCGTGTCAATCGGTTTAGATTCGCATGTTGTTAAACGAGTATGTCTTGTGGATTCATCAATCGGCGTGGAACAAGGCGAAAAAGCAATCTATGTCTCAACCGGGTGCGACAGAGTATTACGAGAGAGTGGTTGATGGAGAAATCGTGAAGGTTCCGAAATTGGCTTCGGTCATATGTAGGCTGGAGGAAGCATCATCGGTCCTAGTATCGTTGAATCGCACAAGCGTGGCCTCATCCAGCCCAAACCAGGCGATACTGCCTGTGACGATGGCTTCGTCCGATCCGGGTTTTAAGAACGATGAGAGTACAGTTTTCATAAAATTATTCGTATGCAATCTCCCTTCAGGCACAACTCAAGGCAAGTTGAGGAGTTGGCTCGAGGAGGTGACTCCGGTTTCCAGAATTTTCATGTGTAAAAGAAAGAATGCTGGTGGGAAATCCTTATGCTTTGTTATCGTTCATTCCAAACAGGCTATTGACAGATTGATGAAGGAATGCAACGGTTTTGTGTGGGAGGGATACAAGCTTTTCATGTCTATAGCCTAGCCGGAGAAGCTGGAAAAGAGGTTAGGTCGCCAGTTAGAGCGTCCAAGCCAATTTTGGAAACCAAAGTCGCAAGAGAAGGTCATTGATCCTTCACCAACGCCTGCCCATCCTGGGGGCGTCTCGGGGCCATTGAAGGTCACTGGTACCAAGTCTCAATATCTGTCACCGTGGTCTATGGAGAGTATTTTGGGCGTGGCAAGGGAAGAATTGTCTTTAAGCTCTGTTCGGGAATTGATTAACTCTGAAGGGTCCTTGGATGTGCAATGTCGCTATTTGGGCAACAAGGTCTTCTTGTTCCTATCGGCAGACCAAACTACATTGAATTATCTACTGAATTCGAAGTGGAGATGGTGCTATGATGCTTTTCTACTGTTTGATCGAGCCCGAGAGTGGCTGAACAATGAAGGGAATTTAGAGTGGTGGAAGGTAATTGGTATTCCAATTTCTGGTTGGTGCATGTCTACTTTTCGTGACATTGGGAATTCCTGTGGCTCTTTTCGGGTAGCCCTGCGAGACGAGACTTCGTCCTCACTGGATTGTAACTTCTTCTTGCTGCAATCTATGGCTCAAGAAGATGTTATATATCGAGTCTTAGAGTTGGAGGGCAAGCTTTACAGGGTGCGGTTGGTGAAAACCCAGTCGTCGGACATCTCACTACCGGCCACTGTTGGCGATTACAAAAGAGCAGTTCTCTTATCTCCGAACCAGCATATTAACGTGAAAGGCAAAGAGTTTCTGCACAATGCATCTCCGATCAGCAGGGTATCTGAATCTACTAACTCGAGCCCAATTCAGTCTTTGTGTGGGCCTCAAGGCAATGAGGCTAGGGCTTCTGCTTATAACCTATTGCAGCTGATTAAATCATCCACTGTTTATCGCTCATATGCTGCCCGTCGCACTCCCATTGACAATGAAAATGCCGACCGGGAGAGAAGATGGAAATTGTTGAAAGCCAGCCGCAAACTTTTATCTAGCCACCCGGAAGCAGCTGATCAGATCGAAGCCCTTGATTTCGAATTGGGAGACTCAGTTGATCAGGAGTACCAAGATGACTCTGACAACTTGGATTCTAGTGATGGTTTAGAAGTGGGGGATTCTCTCCCTACTTCTTTACCTGCCTAAATTTTTTTCGTTATGGTGAAATTCTTCTCCTGGAACGTCCGGGGGATGAATGTCGTCCAGAAGAGGCGGTGAATCAAGGTGGCGCTGTCAAAACAACACCCTGATATGGTTCTGTTTCAGGAAACAAAAAGGGAAGAAATTCAACCTTACATTCTACGCAGCTGTGGCTTTTTGAATGGGTGGGACTCGGCTTTTATTCCCTTTATAGGGGCGGCTGGAGGGGTACTTTTGGTTTGGAGAACGGTAATCTTTACAGTGTCTCACTCTTATAATATAGATAACGCCTTGGTTTGGAAAGGTTTGATCACTGCAGGTTCAATTCCCTTGACGGTGGTGAATGTGTATGCGCCAACGGATAGTGGAGACCGAGCCACCATGTGGGCTAAATTATCTGCGGCTGGGGCGTCTTTTGATGATTGCCTACTGTTGGGATGTGACTTTAATGTGGTCTATGGGAGAGAAGAGCGGGCCAACAGTGAGTTCTCGGAGGCAGACAGTGAATTGTTTAGAGACCTAATCTTCGATCTTGCAGTTTGTGACTTACCGTCGGTGGGCAGCTCGTTTACATGGTACGGCCCCGCCTCCAAGGTAGCCCGCCTAGACATATTTCTGGTATCAGCAGATTTGTTATCTTTCTTTCCTGGTTTAGTTCAGAAATCTTTGCACAGGGAGCTCTCTGATCATAAACCGGTCGTCTTAGAATCCCAATCAATTAATTGGGGTCCCAAACCGGTGCGTTTCCTTAATGTTTGGACGTCCCATCCCAATTTCTTCGACTTCGTAAAGACCCAATGGGACAGTTTTTCGGTTCAAGGTGCCCCCAGTTATATGTTATGGAAGAAGCTCAATTGTCTGCGTAAAGCATTGTAGGTTTGGAACGTGGAGGTTTTTGGCAGAATTGACAATGAGATTGCAGCCTTGAATGCTGAGGTAGAACAACTAGACAGAACCATTGAGGTTTGGCCGCTTACAGATGAAGAATGTATAAAAAGGTCCCTTCTAAGAGTCTCCTTAATCTCGAAACACAAGGTTTTGGCCAAGATTTGGGCTCAGAAGGCGAGATTTAAATGGTTCGCAGAGGGTGAGCAATGTTCCAAATTTTACCATCGTCTGGCAAATTTTAACGCTTCCCTCAAGCGGGTAACAACTATCAGAGTGGGAGATACTTTGTATTCAGACCCGGCGCAGATTAAAATCCAGGCCGTGATTCACTTTCGAGACAGGTTTGCGAGACCTCAGGAGGCTCCTTTCGGGATGTTGGCCTTGGAGTTTAAGCATATTTCCATTGTACAAGCAGCAGGTCTAGAGGCCCCGTTCTCTGTCGAAGAACTCTTTGACTCATTATCGGGATGTGGCAATACAAAAGCTCCTGGACCGGATGGTTTTATCATACGATAAGGTCAGTTGGTCGTATTTACTTGATGTTATAACCATTATGGGCTTTCCGGAGAAGTGGCGCCTATGGATGGCGAGCTGTTTCAGGGCAAATTTGTTTGTGTTAATCAACGGGGCACCTAGTACCAATTTTGAAACTGAGAACGGGATTCGGTAGGGTTGTCCTCTTTCCCCCTTTTTATTCCTATTGGCGGCTGAGGGTCTGAACCAAATGATACTGGACGGCATCAAGGGGGGCGAGTTCTCAGGGGTGGAAGTAGGTCGAAATGGTTTCCATGTGTCGCACTTACAGTTCGCAGATGATACCATCCTTTTCATTAAAGGTGAGGATATTGGGCTCAAGAATGTGAAGTATATATTAGATCTTTTCCAATCGGTTTCGGGTTTGAAGATCCATTACGCGAAGTCTAAGGCGGTGATCTTGAATGAGTCGTCCCTGTCAGCCGGTTTGATTTCGAGTATAGTTGGTTGTGAGGTTTGCGACTTACCCCTGCCTTATCTGGGGTTTCAACTGGGTCTATTGCCTAAGAGACTCAGTTTTTGGGAGCCGGTTTTCCTGAGGGTGAAGAAATACTTGAACGGGTGGAAAGCCAAAACCCTGAAAATTTCCAGCCGAGTAGTACTTTTGAAATCCACCTTAGCTTCTCTACCAGTATTCTATATGAGTTTATTCAAAGCACCGAGTTCTGTGATTAAGAAGCTGGAAAGGCTGCAGCGACGCTTCCTGTGGTCACATAGTGTGGCAAGACGGGTGATACACAAGGTTAAATGGGATAATGTTTGTCGGCCAAAGTCGGAGGGTGGTTTGGGCCTGAGACGGCTGGAGGAGGTGAACTTGAGTCTGTTGGCCAAATGGTTTTGGCGTTTTGAAGAGGATGATTCATCTCTCTGTAAGCAGTTGCTATGTGATAAGTATCGTTGGGATCCTAGTGAGTGGGATCTTTTAAAGCTAGACCGGCCTGCAGACACATCTTCTTTTTTCGGCCATATCGTGAGCTTGGCTACTGATCCACGTTTTCATACTATTTTTGGGGGTCAAGGTATTCATTGGAAGGTGAGAAATGGAGCAAGGGTGAGATTTTGGGACGATGTATGGCTTGGTGAGGAAGCCTTTCGCTTTAAATTCCACCAGTTGTTTGCAGCGGCTCGTGATAGAGATGCCTTGGTCATGGATTACTGGATCAATGGCCAGTGGGTCTTGGTGTATAGAAGAAACCTTTTCGTCCGGGAGTTGGGCGAAGAACGCCGACTCCAGGAGGTGTTGAGCACCTTTAGTCTCTCAGATGCTCAGGACATGATGGTGTGGGTCAAAGGGAATCGCTTTACTGTAGGGGCGGTTTACAGGCTTACCACTCCTACTTTTGATAAGGTGAGTTGGGCTGCAGTTTTATGGGTGAAAGGAATGCCGCCAAAGTTTTGTATGCTTATGTGGCTTTCCTTACATGAGGCACTCCCTACGATGTCCTTTCTCGAGGCTAGAGGTTGCAGAATTTCACTGAATGCTATGAGGTGTTACTTCTGTAAGTCTAGTTTCGAAGATTTGGATCACTTGTTGTTACATTGTGACTTTTCTTGGAAAGTTTGGGGTCTAGTGCATGATTGGTGGTCCTTGTCATGGGTGGTACCTTTCACCTTTCGGATGGCGTTCGAAGGCTGGGCGTCAATACCTTTCGGGAGATCGGTCTGGATTAAGATTTGTTACTTGGTTTGTTGGCATGCCTGGATTCAGCGTAATGTTGTTGTGTTTCGTAACTCTATTGTGCCTGAATCAGAGTTGCTGAGCATTCTGAAGCCTCATGCTTTCAGTTTATTGAGGATGGCAGGTGATTTAATGCTAGAAGCTTCATTTGATCAGTGGTCGGCTGCTCCTCTCTTATGCATTAGAAGACGAAGACGACGCCGAGCTTTGGCCTGATTCCTTTTTGTGTTCCTGTTATTCGTTAATTGTCCTTTTATCTGTAATTTGGACTTTCGTTTTTACAGGTTTCCAAACTTGGTTCCCTGTTTTAATAAAAATTGCCTATCCAAATTTTTTTTTATCTTTGAACTTGGGCATCAAATTGAAACCCGACTTTGAGCGACCGGTGTCCATAATTAACAAGTTTATAATCAGTAGATTGATATTGTTGTAAAAAAAGTTATATAATGTATTTGATCACAAAAAAAAACAATATTTTGTACTTCGAATCGAGAAAACAATATATAATTTATATTATATAAAGGGTAAACAATATAATTCCCTGGCGAGCCAGTGAGAGGCCTTGTTTGCAGTTCTTTTTACAAATTGAAGGGTAGTCCCCTCTTATTGAGAAATAAGCTCACGATATCCCTAATAAACGTCCCAATGGGTGATATCGGTGTGTCGCCTTTAGATATTAATTTGATTAGAATCTGAGCATCCATGCGAATAATGACATTAGGCCCAAGTATTGGTGCATTCTTCAGAGCTGTCGTCATGGCACATGCTTCGACCATTAGCGGCCCCCATATCCCTGAGAGGATACCATTTATGGCCAGCCGGACCGAGCCACTGTGGTCCCTGGCAATGATACCCCAGGCAGACTGATGTATATCTTGAAAGACGGTCCCATCCACATTGATAAAAGTAGTAACTAAGGGTGGGAGGATCCACTTCGCCAGCCAAGCAGAAGGTATATGGCTTGGTTTTGGTGAGGCGGTCTTCGCCTCTCTCTAGGTTGTCAAATGTGTAGCCGCCGAGGATATTACCCTCAGGGTCGTTAGGGGTGTCCCTCTTCACTTGAGCTTATTACTTGCTTTCCAAATTTCCCACAAAATGGATAGGACCTTAGCCACATTATCCCGAGACCTCCCGCTCTCAATCCCCTCCCACCACAGCACGAACGTCCCACCCAGACCTTGTGGAATAAGATCGCCAGCTTGTGCCTAACACGTTTTAGCAAACCCACACTCAAGAAATAAATGGTCAACTGATTCAGGGGCTCTACCACAAATATCACAGGTCGCCAAAATGGGAACAAAGTTACGGTTCAGGTTAGTAGCTACCTGCAAGATATTAGTCAGGCCCCTCCACAAAAATATCGGGGGGGGGGGGGGGGGGGGGGCAGGGATAGACCATAAAGCCGACCATGTTACCAAAACAGTGTGCTGCCTGCCTCGCCATAGTTAGTATCCTATACCCTGTTTTGTAGTAAACATCCCATATCGGTCGGCCGACCAATCCCAAGTGTCCTTAGGCCGGAGCGCCGAAAGGGGCACTTGAAGTATACTATTATGCTCTTCAACGGAGAAAGTCTGACCCTTTCCGGCAACAATCCAGCATAACCTCCCAGGCTGCATGAGACCCGCAACATGGGCCCCAACCAGCATCGGGTTAGATGACGTGACTTTCTGATTCGGCCCTAGAAGCCATGGTGTACCCAAAGTAAGGGTATCACGACCATCCCCAATCGCTATCCGAAAGCCACTCCTAAGTAATTACTGAATCGACAGAATACTGGCCCATGTGAGGCTTTGATTAGCTACAACTCCAGCCTCAAGGAAGGTAACCTTTCGGGAAGTAACGTGCCTTAAGTACCTGGACCATCAGAGAGGTAAGACGATAGATAAGGCTCCAGGCTTGCTTCCCCAAGATCGCCTTATTGACATCGCTTAAGTGGCGGAACGCCATACCTCCAGCCTCCTTCGCCATGAACAATTTGTCCCAATCCTGCCAGATAATTGGGCGAGCAGTCTTCCCTTCCCACTAGAATCGAGCCAGCGCCACATGAATCCGGGAAATAATCTTATAAGGTATGGTGAAGACAGACATGACGTACACCGGGAGCGAGGTAAGAACTGATCGGATCATCACTTCCCGTCCTGCCGACGAGAGAAGCTTCCCATCCCAAGACCGAATACGCTTAACAATCCGATCTCCCAAATATGCCATGACGGCATTCCTATTTCGGCTGATCATGTTCGGGACACCAAGGTACATAGATGCCGCTGAAGTCTGTGTTATATTCAGAATCTAACAGCATTGTTGTTTCATGGCCTGCAAATTATTCTTGCTGAACATAACCGACGACTTATCCAAATTCAAAACTTGAACCGAGAGTGTCCCAAACAAGCCTAGAACGCATGTTATCGTTTAAGCATCCTCAGGAGTACCCCGATAGAATATGTAGCAATCATCCATGAAGAACATATGTGAGATCTCCGGAGCCCCCCGTGCGACACAGACACCCCTCATGCGACCCTCATTCTGGGCCTGACGCAGCAGGAAAAACAACCCCTCCATACAGAGCAGGAAGAGGTAGGGAGAGAGCGGGTCACCCTGTCGCAATCCCCGCGTTGGTGTAAGTTGACGCGTTTCCTTCCCCCCTGACAAAACCGTGTAATGTACGGATTTCACACAGCACGTCACCAATGTTATCTACTCCGCCGAGAAACCCAACCGAGCCATAACCTGAAGAAGATAATCTCATTCAACCCAGTCGTACGCTTTACTCATGTCAAGTTTGAGAGTCATATAGTCTACCGCACCCTACCGCTTTTGACGAAGGAAATGGATGACCTCGAAAGTTATCAAGATATTGTCTTGGATGCACCTGCCCGGGATAAAAGCCCCCTGAGTGTCCGAGATTACGGTGTGAAGGAGAGGTCGTAAGCGGTTGGTTAAGACCTTAGAGAGGATCCTGAAAATGACATTACACAGGGCAATCGGTCGGAGATCAGTACCTTATCCGGATCAGGCTTCTACGGGATTAAAACAATGAAGGTGTGATTCAGAATGAGATCGAAATCCTGAGAGGCCAACACCTCACTTATGAATCTTACCACCTCATCAGCCACAATTGGCCATTAATGTTGATAAAACCGGGGATTCAGACCATCCGGGCCCGGTGATTTATCAGGCCCCATCTGAAATATTGTCGTACGGACCTCCGTCGTCGAGCAAGGAGATAATAGCAACTGATTCTGCATCGGGGTAATACATTGGGATAGTACGATGGGGAAATCACGAGGGTCTGAAAGACTCGTCGTGAATAGCGTGCTGAAGTAGTCCACATGTGACTAAATCCCCCTGTTCATTCTTTAGAGACAAAATCGCATTGATACGATGTCTATACGAACAAGCTGTCTAAAAAAACTCTGTATTCCAACCCCCCTCAGCTAACCAGTTGTTTCGCGCGTTGACGCCAGAACGCCTCTTGTTCTCCCAACGCTCATTCATACTGGATCTGAATAGCCTCCCGTTGATGCACTCCTGCTCTATCCATCCGACCATCCAAATGCGCACTCCGCTACTAACACCACTTGATATGATTAAGGTTACGGCGAAAGTGTCGTCGGCACCAACCATACAGGGTCTTGCCCACCGAATGTATGACTTCCTCAATAGGTTTCTCCGGTCGCTTATCCCAGGATGTCTGGATGAGGAGGCCACAGTCTGGAGCACGAATCCGTTGAGACTGGAAGAAAAACTTCGAAGGACCACAGTGGGATACTTGTCGAGCCAGAGAGAGTAAGATCGGTCAATGGTCAGAGGTCGTCACCCCCGTATTACAAAAATCTAGGTCGAGCAAGGAGGAAAAGAGAGCACTTGATACCAAGGCTCTGTCCAGACGTGACTGGACCCGAGCATCATGCCTCCGGCCCCTATAATAGGTATACGGATGACCAGTCATCGGGACATCCACGAAGCGCAAATCATGCACTAGAGAGCAAAAGTTATCCATAAGACTGAGAGGGTAGGATCCTCCTCATGTAGTTTCATCTGAGTCCAGAATGCCATTGAAGTCTCCTATCAGGATCCAGTTCGGCCTTGTCGGAGTATGGAGATTCCGGATCATTTCCCAAGTACGATGCCTTCTGTCCCGACGGGGTTCCCCATAAATCCATGTTAGCCTCAACCCCACATGTCCCGGGACCAAGACCCCACATGTCCCGAGCAGACGATGCCCTGAATGTCACCCCTATACCCGACACCCAGAATAGAGCCAGACCCCTCTGACTCGCCACGTTCCTAGACCATCTGATGTAGGGGACACTAATATGATCCTGAAAACCCAATGACCGCGACAACAATGCACAATTATGAGTGTCCAGTAGCGATTCCAAGAGGAACAATAGGTGGGGCCGATGGTTACTGAGCACCTGCCTGAGTTGCTGCTTGTGCAGTCCCGTACCCATACCACGACAGTTTCATGCTAAGATCCGCAGGTCCGGCTTCATCTACGATGAAGAAGTACTTAGGCCCGGTTCCCAATTACGTTGTGGTGATCGTGAAGTAGGAGATGGTGGAGAAGGAGACCCCGAGGATGAAAACGGGACCCGAGCTTGTAACGGTCCTTGCGACGCGATCCCAACCAACCCCAATGAAGAGGGGCCTAACGAGATCAGCGTCGAAAATCTAGAGATTGATCCAGAATCCACATCAGCCAGGGACGCAGAAAAAGGTGTGGATGATGGCGGTCCGGTTACCGGTGACGAAGCCCCTTCTCGCAAAGGACTAGGGTTCCGTGGGGAGGACCGATTCCGTCTGGAGGAGTGTGGTCGACAGCGTGTAGCCGAGAAAGAGGCATGAGAACCAATCTCGTCCAACCCAAGGGCCAGTGAAATCAGCGAGGAGAGGGTCGGGGGAAACCGATCCGAAGAAGAGAGAGCATCACCAAACATTGCCGGGAGAAGGGACTTCGACGCTGGTGGCGGCGCGCGGAAACCTTAGCAGAGTCCATTACTCCGAGTCACTATTGGTCTTTAGTTTCCTTAAATAAATTACTTAATTTTGTAAAATGTCGTTTTCCTCTAAAAAAATAGTTTTTTTTTAAATCAGTTTTTTTTTTCTGAATATTAGATTTTTATTTAAAAGTTCATTTTTTTTTCAAAAAAAATATCATTTTTTATTTAAAACTCCATTTTTCTTTATTTTAAAATTTCAAATTTTATTTTATGAAAATAATATTTTTATTTTTAAAATAAATAATTACATATATTTATACTAACGTACACACGTATTACACATACATACACTAACATTTGAAAATTACGGATATCTACACCAACCTATGTACAGAATAACACTGTTAATTTTTTCTGTTAGTTTTTTTAGTAAAATAATAAAAATACCCCCAATTACTCCATAAAATTACACCATCCCTTAAATTAATATTTTCAAAAAGAAAATATGATATAAATATTAAAGTATATGTAAAGAAAAGTTTAAATCAGTTTTTAATCTGAAAAAGAATTGAGTTCAATGAACTTGTGTTTGGTTTTTTAGATTGTTGAACAGATTTTTTTTATTTTTTAATTAATTTTTTATTTTTTATTTTTTAAAATCAGACATAAAATGTATTTTATAAAATTAATCAAAAATATTTTAATTTTGATTTAAAAAATAAAATAAGATATAAAAAATAATATTTTTTTAAAATGTAAATATAATTTAAACAGTTAAAATATTTTTTTATATTTAAAAATAATTAAACAAATCATATATTTGTTTTTTATAAAAATAATTAAACATATAAATTTAGAAAAAGAATAAAATAAAATATTAATAAATTAGAAAATTGAGTAGTTATGATTTGAAATGGAATTTAGAAATATAAGAAAAATCTAGTCATTTAAAAATGTTTAAACAAATATGCACAGAACATATGCTTTTTAATAATGTTTTCTGTCAAATGTGACATCTTCTTGTCATCTCTATTCTGATGTGTTTAACAAGTCTTTTATATGGAGATCATAACACATAAAAGCTGATTTATATGGACTGGATGCCAGAACCAAAAAGCAACGAGCACGCTAGATGACCAATGGGTAGGAGTTTAACAAATTAGAAAATTTAAGATTTAAATTGAGTTGAATTTATAAAATTTGTTTTTTATAATTAAAAAGGTAATTTTATCAACTTATTGTGAGTCGTTATATATTTTTTTGTACGAACAGCAATTATGATTATTCCAGTGTCGAGGGTACAAGGCAGGGGCGGAATCAGGAATTTATTTTAGGGGTAGCCGCCGACAGTCACGGGGCCACTAAGGTTCCGAGGAGCCCGTACCCCTCAAATTTTTTTTTTCCGATTTTTACCATTTATCTTTCAAATTTTCCTAATAATACACTTTAATATATTAAGGGATAATTGTTAAAACATGCACTAAAGTTTCGTCCACAAATGAAATAGTGCACAATGTTTTGTCCACGTTGTGTGGCTACCCTAAAGTTTCGTCCACGAACATCTGTTAGTAAAATTACTTAAAATTACTTATGAAACCTAAATCAGCAAATTACTTTAGGGTAGCCACACAACGTGGACGAAACGTTGTGCACTATTTCATTTGTGGACGAAACTTTAGGGTAGCCACATAGCGTGGACGAAACTTAGTGCACTATTTCGTTTTGTGGACAAAACTTTAGGGTAGCCACACAACGTGGACGAAACGTTGTGCACTATTTCATTTGTGGACGAAACTTTAGTGCATGTTTTGACAATTATCCCATATATTAATTATGTCCCCGCTACTTTTTATTATTACTTACATTTTTTAATTGTTTCTTTTATTTTTAATTAAATAATTATACTCCCCTTAATTTATTTTTAATCTTATAATTATACCCCTTTTTGAAATTAGATACATAGGATCAGACATAAACAACAACAAATAACCTTTTATTTTGTTGTGTTACTGTTCATAACAATGTTATTTTCATGTGTATTATTCTTAATTATTACTTTTATTCCTATTCAAACACAGGGTGTTCCAGTGGAAAAAAATCAGGGTGTTCCAAGGGTGATTCGAACCCCAGATCTCTTGTAAAATTTTGAAACCTTTAACCATTAGACCAACTTGTCTAATGTTTTGGAACACCCTAAGTCCTTACTGGTTCTGCCCCTGGTACAAGGTGATATAATTTGAGATAATAATACATTAG
Source organism: Erodium maritimum (assembly GCA_963921825.1). Lineage (NCBI taxonomy): Eukaryota > Viridiplantae > Streptophyta > Magnoliopsida > Geraniales > Geraniaceae > Erodium > Erodium maritimum. Next base: position 30,494,078 of record OY997589.1, on the reverse strand, counting down.
GACAAGCAAGCAAAAACAATGGGAACATGCACCTAGGTAGATACATAGGGAGTAAGATAAAATCAGACAAACATGTTACCGAAAAGAGAGTTTGTGTTTTTGACCTCTTCCCATGAATTCCAATTCTACCTAGCGAAAAGAGAGTTTGTGTTCTGTGCTGTTTCCAAGGTAGCACGAGTACATACATATATGATACATATTCTCACAGCTTCATTACTCGTATACTTTTCACCCATTAAATAATTCATTAACTTACTATTCTATTTTGCTTGAGCTCTCCATTTCCCTTTTTTTTATCAGAGAAAAGGGAATGCATTAAAAAGATAAATGTGGGTCCATAGAAACCACACACTAAAAAGATCCAACAAAATCGACCAAACAAGCAAAAACAACAATGAAAACAATAGATAACAGCTACTCCAGTCCACCACTACAACCACAAACCCACCAGACTAGCGAACGGTGCCTCAGGAGAACGCTCGGGCAACCTTGATCGGACTAGTGAACAGTACCACATGGGACCGCACGGGTGGATCCTCTGGCCTCAAGAAGGCTAAGTGATCCTTACTCCTCCACCCGAAAACGGACAGATCGGCCCCAAAAGCGACCCCAGAACAAACACTCACAAGACCCAACCAAGATAAAACAACCCCAAAACGACTCATGAACAAGCACTTACCAGACCTGGCCAGTGAAACCGCCGATGGGGACCGGGGGACAAAGTGCTGAACTCCTCAAACATGATACCCAACCTCATGCGCTCCTAGTTAGCGCGGCATCCGGAGACTCGATCCACTCGAGGAAGGTAAACTGACGACCAGCCGCTCTCAAGCTGGAGAAGGACCCCTGCTGAACTCTAGCTAGAAGGATGCTTGGTTCAATAGCAGCGGACCCTGAAAAGACACGACGATTGCGCTCTAGCCAAATATGCCAAAGACACAACAACCCTATACATGTCCACTCAGACCTGACCCTCCTCAGTCCCACCAGAGAGGTCCAAGACTCAATAAAAAGAGTTGGCAATAGCGGAAGAACACCAACAACTCCCCACCATCCCAAGACCAACGACCAAACCCTCCACGTCCATGGGGAACCGACAAACAAGTGCCTAGAGTCCTCCTCCCCAGAACCACATAACACACACCTCCACCGGACCAACGGAATCGACACACCCCTATCCACCAAGAAGGAAATAGTGGGAACCCCCTCATGAGCAAACAACCAGGCGAACAAATGGATCTTGGGAGGAACTGGGGCAGACCAGATCCCAGAAGCCCAAGGTGCGATCCCATGAATCACTCAACCAGCGACAACCTGAAAAGCTCTATATGTAGAGAAACCACGCGCATCCCACGACCAAACCAACGAATCAGGGCGCTCCTGCACCAGACGAACCCCCATCAAACAGACTCTTATCTCCTCCAACGCCTCAGCATCTCGCAACCGAAGATCCCTACCAAACAAAAAGATCCATTCCTCATCCACGAAAAACTCGGCAACAGACCCATGATGGCCTTCCGCCAACCTATAGAGTCGGGGAAAACGAATCGCAAGAGCGGTTTCAAAAATCCAAGGGTCCTCCCAGAAACGGATAGTGGTGCCAGAACCGACCACCCACCTCAAAGTGCCAGGACCAAACACTCTTGCAAACCCGGGATCCCGATCCAAACGAACTACATGCCGAATGAAGAAAGAGGAAGTCCTCGGGGAACACTAAGCGCACCCAAGTCCCACTCAGTCTCCCTCCACCCAAAACAAGCACAAATAACACACCTCCAAAGAACGGTCCCTTCAGTAGCAAAGCGCCGCCACCATTTCAGGAGAAGACTGGTGTTTACCGCCGACAAAGAACGAACACCAAGCCCCCCTGAGTCCTTAGGCAAGCAAACCACCTCCAACGGGACCTTAGGGAGACACCTCCTCTCTCTACCTGACACCAAAGGAACCTCCTCTGAAGTCTCTCCAACAATAGAACCACCTTCTTAGAAGCACGAAACAAAGACATGAAAAAGATAAGCATGCTCACTAGGGTCGCCCTGATGAGCGTATGACGACCTCCCAATGAGAGAAAACGGGTCCGCCAGACCGTCAGCCTCTCTCTGTACCTGTCTACCACCGGATCCCAGAAAGAAGCCAGACGAGGGTTTCCCCAAGAGGGAACCCAAGGTAAGTGAAAGGAAGAAGACCCAAAGAACACTGCAAGGCCTCCGCAAGTGTCTCGCACATAGGATCTGCCACAACGAAAGCCACCAAAGACGACTTGGCGAAGTTGATCCGAAGACCTGACACTAACTCAAAAGTGTGAAGAACAAACTTAACAGCCCGAAGCTGCTCCACACCTGCCTCAAGAAACAACAAAGTGTCATTCGCAAACTGGAGGTGAGAAACCTGAATGACTGAACCAACTCGGACCCCACCGTATAGCCCCTACCTGATTCCGAGCTCAAAAATCTGATGAAAACCCTCAGCAGCAATCAAAAATAAAAAAGGTGACAACGGACACCCCTGCCTGACTCCCTGTAAGACCCTAAACTGCTTAAAAGGAGACCCATTTAGCAACACTGAAGAAAAACCCCGTAAGCACGAGGAGATCCACATAATACACTTCCCACCAAAACCCATGCTCCTAAGTACATGAATCAAGTAGGACCAATCAACATTGTCGAACGCCTTCTCGAAGTCTAACTTCACCAACGCAGTTGGCTGGTGAGATCGGCGCACAAGCCCTAGGACCTCCATAGCTACGAGAACACTATCTGATAATTGTCTCCCCTGAATGCACGCAGAATGAGTGCTGCTAATAAGACCTCCAATCACCTTCCTCAGGCGCCTCGATAAGATCTTGGCCAAGATCTTATAAGTAGTAGTCGTAAGGCTAATAGGACGATACTCTGAGAAGGTCCTAGGAGAAGGGACCTTCGGAATGAGAACAATAAAGGTCGAGTTCACCTCTCGGCCAAACTGAAACGAGGAGTGAAAGAAGTGCAGAAAGCGCAAGAAATCAGCCCGAATGATCGGCCACACTGCCCGAAAAAAGACCAGATTAAACCCATCTGGCCTCAGTGCCTTGTCCCCGGAACAAGCAGACTCGGCCTCCAAAACCTCAGCCTCAGTAAAAAGAGACTCCAGAAAACCCGAGTCCTCATCGCTTAACCTGGCGAACGGTAAAGCAGGTAAAGTATGACGGGTCGACTGCTCGGAGAAGAAACGGGCCCCAAAGTGAGCGACAACCTGAGCCTTGACCCCTATAGGATCAGAATACTCTGTACCATTCTCTATTACCGAGAAGATCTGATTCCGAGAAGCACGGGCCTGAGCTACCCGATGAAAATAGGCAGAGTTACGATCCCCATCCCTGCCCCATTTCTCTAGCCTTATGCATCCACAAGTTAATCTCTTCTATTTCCCATGATCTTGTCTTCGTTTTCAGATATCCATACCGAATTCACCATTTGACATTTACCACAATAAGAGTATTTTTTTGTAGCACAATCAAACTTTGAAATTATTAATTCGGAAAAAAATTATAAATGTATACCTTTAATTTAGTATGATTATTTTAAAAAAAAATTCTAACCAATACATATTATGATCTTTCAACGGGTAACCAAAAGTCATTTTCGTCAGCTTTTCCATGTATTTTTTGTTAACTTTTTTTAAATGCTTAAAATGCCTTTAATTACCATCTTACTCTGATTTTTATTAAATAAAAGGGTTATTTACGATAAGGTACCCTAATGTTTCGTCCACGAACGATAAGGTACCCTAATGAATTTTATGTCCGATAAAGTACCCTAATGATTCGTCCACGAACGATTTGGTTTAAAATTGGCATATTCCGTTAAAAACTAACGGAATATTCCTCTAACTTAGACATTTGCAGTTAAGTGGGGTGTGAAATGACGATTTTACCCTTTCTTATTTTAAGCTTATAAATTTGATAGACAAAATTACCATTATACCCTTAATTATATAATACAATAAATAAATAATAAATAAATAAATAACTTTAAATTTTTTACATTTAAAAATTAAATTATTTAAAATAAAAAAAATATTAAAAAATATTAAAAAAATACAAAAAATTAAAAAATCATTTATATTTTTTTAAAAAATTAATTTTATTAAAAAAAAATTCGCAGAACTGTTCGTCTTCTCCGGCGTCGTCTCCGGCCAGCCCCTCCTCCGCCGTCGTCGTCCCCGACCACCCCCACCTCCACCGCCTCCTCCCTCTTCCACCTCCCACCATCCTCACCTTCCTCGCAGAGCTGAAGCTCGCGATTTGGTTCAGATCTGAACCAAATCTCGAGCTTCAGCTCTGCGAGGAAGGTGAGGACGGTGGGAGGTGGAAGAGGGAGGAGGTGGCGGAGGTGGGGGTGGCCGGGGACGACGACGGCGGAGGAGGGGCTGGCCGGAGACGACGCCGGAGAAGAAGAACAGTTCTGCGATTTTTTTTATAATAAAATTCATTTTTTAAAAAAATAAAAATGATTTTTTATATATAAAACTGTTTTAATAAAAAATTATTTATATATATAAAAAACATATTATTAAAAAAAACTAATTAAATTCAAAATCTGATTTTAAAATATAAAAATATGATTTTTAAAAAATAAAAACAGGTTTTTGAAAAAAAAAACAAATTCAGTTTTTTAAAAATATATAATTTATTATTTTATTTTGAAAATTAAAATTAATTAGAAAATATAAATTAAGGAAAAATAATAACTGAGGGTATAATGGTCATTTCACTCTTAAGTCAAAAGTCAACTGAAATGTCAAAGGGCAAAATAGTCATTCTACATAATTCTGTTAGTTTTTTAACAACGTTAAACCAAATCGTTCGTGGACGAATCATTAGGGTACCTTATCAGACATAAAATTCATTAGGGTACCTTATCGTTCGTGGGCGAAACATTAGGGTACCTTATCGTAAATAACCTTAAATAAAATAAAGAAAATAATTTTATAAATAATAAATAATAGTTTTAAAATAAAAAAGTAAAAATTCATTAATTTATCATCTCATTAATTAAATTTAAATTTAAAATATCTACTTCTCTGCAACCAGGAGAGGCATATTTTTCTCTCTGCTAGGGTTTGAGAGTCTAGTCGTCGTCTCCTCCTCCATGGCTATGGCTATGGCAATTGCCATAGCTTATGTCATGGTTCTTCTTCTCCCTCCTTCCCAATCTTCTTTTTACACTTTTCCCTTGGGTCCTGCGAATTTTTTCTTTGCTAGGGCTTCTTTCAAGCTATTCCTACCCACCGCGACGTTGGCCGCCTCCCGCCATCAATGGAGCATCTCCCGATCTATTTCGGTCACTCCTCTTCCCAGGGGTGACCATCTCTACAGTCGCCGTCGCTGAAGCTGTTGTTGCAGTCCTTCAAGTCGTCGTCGCCCCTATTGCTGTCGCCGCCATCCTTAGAGGCGTCCCTGAAGTTGCAGCAGCCGGCGCGTCCTACTCCCTGGCCTCAACCGCCTCGTCCCCTTTCACGATTATGGCTCTGGCTAATCGAAAGGATTTTAGGTATTTTGTCTGAGTTTGTCTTTGTAGGATCACTGCCTATCGAGCAAAGAATCAAGGACTCTCCATCACCATTACTGTTGAGGTCCCTCATGATCTCCGGTACCCTGTTCCTCCTCACCGTCTTCTCTCTTTGCCCAAGAGGCAGCACTTGCCTGTGGGGTGTTCAAATACTGTATGTGACGATTTTGATATGAAAAGGCTCAGTGAACCACTGTTCATCCATACTGACCTTGCCGTGGTCGAGGAGCATGTTCCTTGATGCACAACTGTGTAATCGATTATCGGTTTGAAATAATGAAAATCTGCACCTTTCGCTCAAAAAAATTAATTTAAATTTATTTTTTAAAAATTCATATTTTAATTTAACTTATTCAAATTATTTTTAAAATTTTCAAAATTTAATTTTAAAAACATATAAATTTAGTTTTTAAAATTTCAGATTATTTCTAAAGGAAAATATCAGTTTTTATTAAAGAAAATCAGCTATTATTTCTAAAAATCGTTTTTATTATTAAAAAGTCACTTTTATTCTTTTTTATTATTTAAAAATAATATTTTTATTTTCAAAAATCAGTTTATATTATAAAAAATCATATTTTTATTTTTAAAAATCATTTTTATTTTTCAAAAAATAAGTTTTCATTTAAAAAAATCTATTTTTTGTTAAAAAAATCTTTTAAAAAAATCAGTTTAGTTTTTAAAATCAGATTTAGTTTTTAGAAATCTGTTTTAATCATAAATATAAGTTTTTATATAGAAACCAGTTTTTTTAATATAAATAGTTTTTTTATTAATTTATTCTATATTATTTAAAATAAGAATGAATATTTAATAAAAGTGATATAGAATAAATAAATAAAACTATTTTATATTTAAAAAACTGATTTTTGTATCTAAAACTGATATTTTTTAATAAAAAAATATTTTGTAACAAAAATTAGATTTTTCAAAATGAACACATATTTTTTTAAATATAAATCTGATTTTTGAAAATAAAAATAATATTTTAAAATAATAAAATTTATTTTTTATGAATAATAACTGATTTTGTTTTTAATAAAACAGATATTTTCCTTTAAAAATATGACCTTAAATTTTAACAACTAAATTTATATGTTTTGACAATTAAAATTTTAAAAATAAATTTAGAATTTAAAAATAAGTTAAATTAAAATATGATTTAAATAAATTAATGCATGGTTAAATAAATATGACCTTACTCAAATGAAATTTTACCTTTTTATTTTTAAACTATTATTTCTTTTTTAGATCATTCTTTTTCTTAATTTTAGTTAATGAAAATCAGGGTAAGATGGTAATTAAGGGCATTTTAGGCATTTTAAAAAAAATAACACAAAATGGATAGAAAAACTTACGGAAGGGGTTTTTGGTTACACGTTGAAAGATCACGGTAAGTATCGGTTAGAAAAAAAATGAAGGGTATACGTCAGATAATCATGCCAACTTAAGGGTATGTATTGGTAATTTTTCCTATTAACTTAATGGGAATAAAAATATATAAAAGAGAGTTAGGGGATGTGCATGAGCTTGAGCATTTTTTTCGACAATTTTTAAACATCTCCAACTTAAGGTTTTATTTTTTTATCAGCAATTGTTCATCTCCAACCATTGAACTGGTCACCGCCTTAAGCCTAGTAGAGAGTAGCTTAGATAAGATTTTATAAGGTCCCCTCATGAGACTTATTGGTCTGAAGTCATTAAAAGTTAAAGGAGCAAGACCTTTGGGGATTGAGGTCATGAAAGAAGAATTGATCTCTTTTCTTAACTGACATGTTGAATGAAAGTCTTGAAGGAAATTCATGAAGTCAATCTTGATAATTTTCCAGGCAACTTGATAGAATTTGAGTGTGAAACCATCTAGACATGTGACTTTTTCTCCATTGCAAACCATGATTGTTTGTAACGTTTCTTCTTTCAACAAAGGCTTTTAAAGACATGATCTTTCTTGTCCTGAGATGGAGCTGAAAGGAAGCCCATCTAATTCAAGAAATTCTGAATTCTCACTTTGAAACCTTTTGCTAAAATGATCTGTAGCAGCTGCTTTAATTTGAGCAGGATCTGATAGAGTAATATCATTGACACAAATAGATGTTATCTTTTTTCTGGTTCCTTTATAATTTGCGAGTCTGTGGAAGTAATTTGAGCCATTGTTCCCATCTTGAAACCATTTTCTCCTAGCTTTTTGGCTCCACAAGTTGGCAAGGAGCTTGTAATTTTTGATTAATTCAGCCTTAAAGGCTCCTCCTTTTGAGCTTTCTTGGTTTGGAAGATTCCAAGATTCAACCATGATCTCTAGGAGATTGATTGTAGTGGTCAATTGTTGTATCTGAGTTTTCAGTTTACCAAAAACTTGATTGTTCCACTATTTTGGATCTGCTCTTAATAATTTGAGTTTCATACATAAAATATATTGAGGGGAGCCTAAAACTAAATAGCAGGCCCAGAAAGTTGAGACTGCAGGTAAAAATCTTGCATTCTCTAGCCAAATGTTTAGATACTTGAATGGCCTTGGACTCCAATCCACAATGTTGTTATAGAGGATTAAAGGTTTGTGATCAGAAATGGACATGGGGATGCAAGCTTGTGTCAAGGAGGGCATAAGAGGTAAGAGATCACTTGAAATGTGGAACTTGTCTAGTCTTGATGTTTTAGAACCAGAGTCAAACCAAGTATACTTTCCACCTTGTAGTGGGAGATCAATAAGACCAAAAGTATTAAATAGACTTTGGAAATGCATCATTGAGAAGCCTCCTCTTCTCTAACTTGACATATCTTCTTTTGATAGAATGACATTGAAGTCACCACCCATAATAATCAAGAATTATGAATTTAGATTAAATATCTCCCTCTCAATATTCATCCATAGTGAGGCTCTGGTTTGAGGATTAGTGGAAGCATAAATATTAATAATGCAACAGTTTTGATTTATCTGTGGAAGAATACCAAACTAGAATAGAGCTCCTTGGATAGGTTTAACACCTGAAAAATAGTATTCTTTTTTCATCCACATAGAGATGATCCCACTTGAAGATCCCACAACATCTTGGCAGCAAATTCCCACTCCCAAGATAGTCCACACAGCCTTGGAAAATTTTGAGGCAAGACTTTGAACTTTGTTTTCGTAACAGTATGAAATCTGGACATTGCTTGTGGATCAAGCAATTGAGATTTCTCCTCTTTTGACTAGAGGAGATTCCTCTTACATTCTATGAGAGGAATTTAATTGATATATAGAGGTTTATGGGAGCAGAGCCCACCATGAGAGTAGGATCGGAATCACCATCTTTGTCCAGATCTAAGAATTCCTCTTCTGAGCAATCATCCAATTCTACACTTTGAGTAAGATCATCCAGACTCTTGAGTCTTTGTATAATAGAATCATCACCAAGCTTAGATTTCAAGCCAATGGCTTTTCCAAACCCCCAAGCTATCTTTGCCTTTGAGTCTTTTTTGAGAGGGTTTAACTTTCGTTCATGAGCTGGCTGAGATGATAACGGAGCCACTTTGTCTTTCCGCTTTGACCTTGTGGCGTATGAACGTGATAGGCCTTTGTTTGAATTTTTCTTCCTTTTAGTTTAACTTTGGAAGTTGTCAAAGTGTTGTTATGAGAAACTGAACCCAAACCTAGAAAGTCTGCAACTTCTTCTACTTGTGGTGAAAGTAGAGGAGAGGAAATATTGTGAAGATTTTCTATCCCAGTTTCCAAAAAATCCAGCACTAATGGACCCTCATGATCTGAGTTGAGGGGGCTGCAATCCTTTCCCATGTCAGATACAACTAAGTTTCCCCCATTTTTTTAGGACCACACAAAGATAAAGCCTTCTTCTTCTTCAATAAATGCTCCCCTCCAACTAAATTGACCTTGAAACTAAAAAAATCAAAACAAAAAATTTTACGCTCAAACCAAGCGATACTCCAGGAAAAAAAGACGCCAAGCTCCATAAAAGACAAATTAACATCTATTAACTTTTCTTTTTTTAAAACGAAGAGACTTGGATTTATCATTTCAATTTTCTTAGAATACGTAGCATTGCATCTGGAATGGTAAATACATAGCACGTTAGAACAAACATAGAACAGGCTTCTCGTGCTAACCAATGAGCCGTTTCATTCGTAGTTTTTGGAATGAGCTCGAGTTTAACATCCTCGAGCGAAGAGATAATAGACCGACATTCTTCAATAATACGACCCACCGGTGAGAATAGGGGAGTACATCCTAGAATCATCCTCACCACAAATTGGGTGTCGCTTCGAATTATACCCTTCGACCGCCCTGATTCTCGGACCCATGATTGGGCATGTTGAATCACCATTACTTGCGCCATTTCCGAGGTCTGGCTCCTTAGGAAGACACCACTACGGCTTTCCACAACCATTTCCCTCTCATCCCTACCTAGCATGCTTCATCCTAACTTATGGGGGTTAGAGAAAACAGCCCCATCCACATTCATGGACAACCAGTTTTGTGGTGGTGGATTCCATCCCTTCATAGGAGGGCTCATTGGTAGATCCAGGGGTGTAGTGATGTTCCGGTGAGCCTCTCTCCAGCTATAAACGTGGCTTTGAACAGTGGCATCCAATGTCAGTACAGTCTGTGGTGTCTGTCCCCATACAATCACATTCTTAGACATCCATATCTCTCATGTCGTCATAGTTATTATGCTTTTTGTAGCTATATCCAGGAGATCCATAACCGCTATCATCCACTCTAGGAATTTCATATTTGGTGTAGTTGGGATATCTATTTGAGCCTGGTGCCAAACTTTTCGTGCAAACGAGCAATGTACCAAAAGATGCAATGTCTTCTCCCGTATCATCTGACATACAAAGCATTCCTCCGGAATAGGGACACAATTTGTCCGAAGGTTTTCCACCACTTGTAGAATACCCAACAAGGCTCGCTAGAGAAAGAACTTAATCCTTGGTTGTATATCCCGATCTGATATGGTCGTCCATACTGATGCTCCTTGACTATTCACCCACCGTCTATTCAGTTGAGCCAATAGTCTATACCCTTCCCAACAACTATACCGGCCTCTAGTTGTTAGTCTTAGTGCTCGTAGTTCAATCGTAAATGTCTGAATGTATATATCATCGTTAGCAATAAAATTAAAGCGACTTTATATTTGGTATGTGTTGGAGTAATATATCGATGTGCGTTCCGATCTATGCCCACCATGCGAATAGAACTATAAATCGAGATAGATCACACTCGATGGGTCCCTAGTCGATAAAGTTTCGCTAGAAGCGACTAATATGAAAGATGCCTCTTTATGACTTACATTCTATTTGTCATTGGAATGAGATTCCGGAGTCTGATCATAGATATCATGTAGGACATGATATTGGACAACCCACCCTATATATGTGTCATAGATTAATTCATGAACATATTTAGTGTCGTAACTTGTTATGTATCCTTAAACCAAGGAGTCTTTGTGATCGCTATGTAGTAAACAATTAAGCTTGACATGAGCCAAACTTTTTCCATAACAATGCTTCCGTAACAGCAAAAATTGGCTTAGGGACGGACTGCATGAGTAACACGATAGACGTATAAGGGATTTATCCCTCATACTAAGGTATGGAAAAGATATCAGTTCTCGGCCGCTTGATCGAGAGTGACTTAAAGAATAACATGGTCATGCACATGATACTGAGTATCATACATTCAGTCATCTCACATATCAAGGAACGATGATTGAGAATAATAAGGATGACGGCTCTATGCCTTATCTCAATCGGGATCTCGGTGATAAAAGGATAGTGACATAAACGACAGAATGGTTAGAATCGACATGGTCGATTCGTTATGCATTATCAGGCAATACTAAAGTCTCGTTAGTTGCCACTTATATAGGATCAAGTAAAATGGGATTTTACGTGGATCTATCGACGTGCATAAAACTATGGGTCACACCGGAGGATGAAACTCATTACCCTATTTATGGAGAATGGTCAAACGGAAAGTTGACACGGGACATGACCAAAACTGGGTTTTGTGTCATGTGCCCGTAAGGAATTAGGACTTTACGGATCGAGACAAGACTTGGAGTCTTGGGAACGATCTCATCGGATAATGTTGGACATATCTAGGATGGGAGGCGTTGATACGATGAGCACGTCACATGAACTCGTTGGGAATGACCACGGGCCATCACCCGCGAGGCCCATTGGCGGCTCATGTCACCAAGGGCCCATCGAACTAATTAATTAAGTCTTTATTAATTAGTACTAAGTAAAAAAGACTAGATTAAGGTGTTGGTGATTCACCACCAACTCTCATCTAATCTATACCATGTTTGTTCTCTTTACACCATGCTTATCACCATCCTTGTCCTATTTAATATTATTCTATTATGTTGATAGGAGAAGATGACTTAAGATTCATTCTTTCAACAAAATAGACATAAGAAACAAAGAGAAAAACATCAACACTCTATTCCTCCATAGAATTTCGGCCAAGGCTTCTCCCAACCTCCATTTTGTGTTCTTGAGTCCTTTAAGCTTAGAACTACGTGGTTTTGATTCCTTGGAGGATACATAGGTGTCTTGGAGACTCAAGCCAAATCATTATTTACTCGATGTTCTTGTTGTGGTAAGAAATTGTGCTGAATTTTTGTCTTGTGATTCTAATCGTTGGTAGTTGTTTCATGGCTTACATGGTCTCTTGGTTTCAATTTATATTCCGCTGCGATTTGGTTCATCTCTTACGATTTATCTAGGCTTCTACGATTCGAAGTCGGGACTTGGAGAACCTCCTCCACAATAGCTAGGGATATGAGGCTTTCCAATTTTGTGGTGTCCCATTGCTCATCCTTTCGTATGAGTTTCGAGACCAACATTTCCCCATTTGTTAATGTCCCCTTAGGTATAGTCGAGACCGCCCCCATTAGCCACGGTACCCCTTCCACCCGGGTCGACCGGCTATCCCCAATCGTTTTCCTTAGTCCTTCCTTTAATAAGGTATGCGTAGCCCGAAGTCCGGACCATTGTTGGCTCGGGTTGAGGCTAACGTCTGTAGTGAGGAAATCCCCTTGTCCGAAAAAACCTGGCTTTGAACACCCTAGACACCACACTGTTCGAGTTTGATATGAACTTATAGACCATCTTTTCCTGTAATGCAATGTTCATATCATACATTTCCTTGAATCCCATTCCCCGTACCTCCTTCCAGCGGCATAGTTTCGCCCAATCCTACCAAACAATCGGTTTATCAGCCCGTGGGGTACCCACCCACCAGTACCTAGTTAACACCACATGAATCTTTGCCACAGAGGATCGCAAGAGGAGAAACACACTCATGGCATAGATAGATAGACATGGACTGGAGGACAGATTTAACCATCACCCCCTTTCCTCCTGTTGAGATCATCTGCCCATCCCATGACTCGATCTTGGTCAGGATACGATCACACACAAATTGAAGACCCCGTCCTTTTCCTCGACCAAGCATGGAATCGGCGATATTGTAATAAAAGACGACTATTTTTTAAGTTAGATGGTCGTGGCATGAAAAGTATGGAAAATAATGATATGATTTTTTAAAAATTAAAATAAGGGGTTACTCCATGTCCTAACGCCCTACACTTAATTGTCAAATCCGCACCCAAACTTTGAAAAATTGTCAAATAGTAACAAATTTCAAAACTGAATTATTAAAAACCAGTAAGTACTGTTTAAATTGACTGTTTCCGTGAACTACTCACGTGCGTCTCACGTGACTCATTTTATAATGGAGCTTGGGCGAGCTGAGGTCACGAAGAGATGAAGTTCGAAGCTCGGACACAAAGAGATGAAGTTCAAAGGGCTGAGACGAAGAGATGAAGTTCGGCCAAGTTAACGTCCGAAGGAAGAACATATTTGAGGGAAAACTCGACTTTTCACTTGGCCAAGTTAACGTCCGTTTAAAATTAGAAACATTTGATGTACAAAGATGTTTGACCGTTACTACATGACAATTTCAGTTTTATAGGGTTATGATTATTTTTAAACTTTGCGATGGGAGAACCCTAGGGGTTGCGCTCTCTCTGCGCAGCCTCCTCCCCCCCCCCCCCCCCCCCCCCCCCCCCTTCTCCACCATAGAAACTCTTGAAGCTCCTAACTCAAAGCGCTCTTCTACCCTAGTCAGGGTCCATTCTACCCATTTATGGGTGTTACTTTTTTGTTTTTGTCTTTTTTTGCAGCCGGTCTACCTCCGCAGGTCGCCGCCCATCATTCAATCCGTTCCACGGTCTCTCCCTCGTCTCACGCTACCGTTCCTGCATCGCCGGACCGTCCCCGCCTTTGAGCCAGTAGCCACCGTGGCCCCCCTGTCGTTCTCCGGAATACAGGCTCCACACGTCGTCTTCCATCTGCAGCGGCCTACCGCCCTAGGGTCCCCCCTCGCCGGCATGGGCCTGCTCCCTCGATGGATCTGGGATCCGGGAGGAGGGACGGTAGTTTGGGACCTATTTCACAGGCACCCAAAATCGGGACTCTCAACCCCGAACAATCCTTTGCAGCAGGGAGGTCTCGAGGAGTCCGCACTAAAGGTTGATTCTCTAGAAGGTTTCACTGTTTTAGGTCGAATAATTTTTTGGCTAAATAAGTTTAGGAATTTGTTTTATTATCATATTGTAACGTTGGATCGAAGAACTCTTGAGGTCGGATCTGCGAAACAAAGCAGACTATATGTATGGAACCATGTGCGCCCGACAGGCTACGGCCGGTTGGGACAAAAATCTGGTATCCGGGACTGTTATGTCCCTTCGTGTAAGCATGATATGAAATCTTAATACAATACTTCTTTCTCGTTTCAAAAAAAAATAGGGTTAGGATTTAACAATTTCTGAAAGTTGGGCGTTAAGACATGGAGTAACACCTTAAAATAATAACATTTTTTTGAAACAAAAAATTAAAATAATAACATGATTTCAGTATCGTAGAAAAATAGCATTTAGAAACTTACAGTATACCGACTATAATTTTCGAGTATAGTAGAAAATAATAAGATGATATTACATTTTGTGTTGGGCTGACTCATTAATCATGAGCTAGTTAGAGAAGATGGAGAGACTGAGGACACTGTGATTAAAAGTCATTGTTGTACACCAGTGCATGACATCATCTATTTGAGAGACAATTAATGCATGGGCTTCTCCTGCAAATTGAATGGGCCGGGGCCCACATCCTTCCTGGGCTCACAGTGTTGGAACTTGAAACTACTAACTGCTTCTCCTCCTCGCCACTCATCTCTCCTTGTTGAAGTAAAAGCTCTGTGACTTGGTAGGCTTGGTAGGTACGCACTCCACTCTACTAACTTCGATTAAATATGTCATTCCCTGCATTTTACTATCGATTTAGTTCATAAAATGGATTTTATATATTTATATCACGCCTTCTACTGCTATTTTTAACCAACAATATTTTGTCGTCGATTTTCATTAAAAATTACCATATTTACGTATATTCATAATACTACTTAAAAGCATCTCCAAGAAATAAAATAAACAATACGCTGAAACCTTTATGCAAAACCTCTGGTGTTTCAGAAACTCTAGCTCTGATGGTGGCTCTTCCTCAAGATCGTTGTCGCTCCTCTCGGCCTATGTTCGGTACTATTTCTCTGTCGATATGGTGTTCATCCTCTTTATCATATCCTGGTCGTCCGCTGCTCACGAGGGTCATCACAACCCAATCCTCATCTTCCCCGATTGAGCTCGACGGTAATTTTCTGCAGCCTCCGTCGCCGTCTCTAAAGTCGCGTTCGCCGCCGCCACCACCGTCTCTGAATCCGCCGCCGGCACGTCCTTCTCCCTGGCCTCCACCACCGCACCCTCCTCGACCCATCTCTCGATTCTAGATCTGGCTAATCGAGTGGGTCTTATTTATTTTATTTGATTTTGTTTTTATAGGGTCAAAAACTAGTACGTAGAGGTTCAGGGACTTGTGCTATAGGGGCTGGCTCTGGGAGAGGTCCCTTGGAAGAGCTCTACCTCCCTTTGAAGCGGATGATAGCAGGTTCGGTCGCACTCTATAAAGTATGCAACATTTAGGCAAAACATTGAGCAGGTGTAGTCAGTTTCGCCATATTTTAAGTTTTAGCTTGCCTATATGACGCCTAATCCAATACCGTCAAGGACAGTTACATTATGAATGTCACGTCCCAATTTCAGGAAAACCGAACTCGGGACGCGAACGTTTAAAACAATAAAACATTTTGAAACCTTTTAAATAAATCACTTTAAAACCACCAATTAGTTCATCAAAAGAGTAATTTACAACTCAAAAGTACGTCCCACAACGGACAAAATACAAGTGTACGTCGCTAGACTCAAAAGTAAACCCGGACTCCCGCTCCTAGCTCTTCAAGCTTCGGAAGCTCACCTAGTCCAATATGCGACCGGTACCTGTAGGAAAAGCAGTTAGGGTTAAGCGTTCGCTCACCATCACAGATAACAGACTAACTACGGCATACTTAGCAGACAATGCCGGTAACATCAACCACAACCCGACTAACACACACAACAGCTACCTTCCTCAACCGACTCAACACTCGGACACGTAATGTAGACCCGACACAACGATTGACGACTTCCTCAAATGACACGACAGACAACCACGCAACACCCAAGATCACAAAGGATCGCACACCAAACAAGATCACAAAGGATCACACTCCAGCTGCTCAGTAACCTCCCTCACGCCCTTTACCGATCCCTGTCAGGCCTGGCGGTCGACCTGTCGCACTTTTCCCGACACAAAGTCGGATCAGGCTGTCGACCTGTCACCCCCAAACCACGCACGCGCGGCCAGGGCCCCTTTCCTCACGTGCGGGCCCCCTAACCCGTCTGAACATGCAGACGTGTGCGCTCGAGGACCCCCGTTTCATGAAGCGGGCCCCCAACCTCAGGTAACCACAATCATAGTCACAGCCAAAGTTCAACAAACAGCAACAACACCTGTCCAACACTCCACAAGCACTCATGGCCACCCAAGAAACACCAACAGTCAAGACTCGGGCTCAACAACCCCACGGGCACTCACGACCACCCAAAACCCCAACGGTAAAACACGGGTTCAACAACCCCCATGGGCACTCATGGCCACCCAAGACACACCAATAGTAACTCACGGGCTCAACAACCCCACTGGCACTCATGGCCACCCAAGACTCCAACAGTAAAAACACGGGCTCTCATGGCCACCCAAGACTCCAACAGTAAAACACGGGCTCTCATGGCCACCCAAGATTCCAACAGTAAAACACGGGCTCTCATGGCCACCCAAGACTCCAACAGTAAAACACGGGCTCTCATGGCCACCCAAGACATAAACTAAACAATCAACCTTCGGGCATGGTCATATGCCTCGAGTAATCCTAATATCGATAAGTTCACTGCTCCTACGACACTACTAAGTGTCACATGCATTTCTAATGTTCGCTACGTTCCCGTATCATACGACACTACCCGGTGTCACCTGCCTTCCTAATATTCGATAAACCTACTTAACCCACGACACCCCGGTGTCACATGCAATTCTACTGTTAACTTTCCCTAATCAGGGCCAAGATCCGGCTACTTTTCCCTACCTCGTATGCTTTCTCCAAAAACGAACTAACAAGCTCCGGCGTGATCTCGATCACTCGCCTAGCTTTCCTTTTCCTCGGTCTGCAGCACGATCTAATAAGAACACAATTTAAATACTTTTAAGTTCGCAGACATAAACTGGAATTTAATAAACTTGACGCCCAAAAGTAACCCCGACAGTGTCGATCACTCCCAAACTTCCCAATTACTCGACATTGTCGATAATGGACCCGGAAAAGCCCAATTCGCCCGACATGGCGTATCTGCCCGGGTTTTGGAAACGCACTTCCGGGGCTCCGAAAATTCCCGTTTTCGTTTCTACGGTCTTAGAATAATTCAAGGGTTCCTAGGCACTCGACGGAATCAAATTCCGACTTCCGAGTAATTTAATTAGCGTTTCAAGTTTCCAAATCCGTCAATTACAACTTTTACAATTTAATTTCAAATTTCGATCTGGTTGTAGATTAATGACTCGGGGAACGTTCTAAACCACCCGAACACTAAACCCGAGCACTCGAGCAAGTGGGCCCCACCCGGCCCACCTTGGCCGTGGGTGGCTAGGGCTCAAATGGTCCCGGCCCACCATGGTGGTGGCCGGCCCTAGCTCCGGCCAGCCACCCCATGGCCGGTCGACCACCCCCTATGCTGGCCGGAGCTCCCCCCGAGCTCCCGGTCACCGGAAAATGTCCCTCTTCACCCCAAAACGTCTCCAAAACGTCTTCAACGATCCCCCATCCTCAATACAACCCTACACTACTAGTTTTAAACCAAACCTAATTTTAGAACTTGACAAAACGAAGATCGGTTTGGTGCTTACCGTAGAGGAAGACGGTGTGAGCTTGATTCTCCTAACTTTGAGACGATCCAAGGGTTGGATGATCGGGAATAGTAGCAAAAACCCTAGCTCCTTCTCTTTTCTCTCTTCTTCTCCTTCTCCTTTTCTCTCTAAACTCTTTTCTCCTTTTTTCTATTTTTTTTTCTCTTTCTAACCCCTTTGGCCGAACCCCCCTTATGGCCTCATCTTTATTTCCCCCCCAAAACCTAAGACCACCACTTGTTTGACAAGTGGCAAGGTGGGTCCCACACCTTTTTGGAGGAATATCTAGAAGATATTTTCCAATCAGATTCGCGAAATTCGAATGTTTCGGGCCCCTAACAGGCACTTTTTCCAAGAAATTACGAAACTTCACGGGCTACAAGGAAACGGCTCAACTAAGACCGCTGCGATGACGGCTAAGCTTTTTGGATCCGAAACGGTCCTCGAATGGACCAAAACGTCGCTCGGTTGACTTTTCCAACGAAAAGTCAACATTTCCCAAACTGGTCAGAAAGTTGCCCTGAGTCTCCCGGAACTCAATTTGGTCGATATCAGGGTCAACTTAAGTCCGGTATGACCCTCGGGGTCAATTTTAGGTTCAATTTGGTGTCTGCTTAAATTTTTTAAATTTTCTAGTTTTTCGCAGATTTGACTGGCGTTGACCGGGAGTGGTTATTACAATCTACCCCCCTTAAAGGAATTTCGTCCGCGATATTTAAAACAGACGTACCTCGGGAGTCGAACAGGTCGGGGTACTTTGTGCGAACCTCGTCCTCGCATTCCCAAGTCGACTCAGCCCCGTGATGCCTCCACTGCACCCGTACTAGGCGGATAATCTTGCCACGCAAGACCTGCTCCCGTGTGTCCATGATCCGAACTGGCTGCTCCTCATAGGAGACATCGTCATCCACCTCGATATCTGTCCACTCAATGACGTGGGAGGGGTCCGCATTGTACTGCCGCAACTAGGACACGTGGAAGACGTTATGAACTCTCCCAAGTTGTGGTGGTAACGCCAGACGATAAGCCACTGCTCCCACTCTGCTCAAGATCTCGAATGGGCCAATGTATCGCGGGGCTAACTTGCCCCCGCTGCGTCTGAACCGTACCAGCCCCTTCCTCGGGCTCACCTTCAGGAACACGTGATCCCCGACTGCAAACTCAAGAGGTCGACGTCGTCTGTCGGCATAGCTCTTCTGCCGACTCTGCGCGGTCTTCAACCGCTCGCGTATCAGCGCGGCCTTCTCTGTCGTCTCTCTGACAAGATCTGGCCCCAGCAGACTCTTGTCCCCCACCTCTGCCCAGCACACTGGCGATCGACACGGCCCTCCCATAAAACGCTTCGAACGGTGCCATTTCAATACTGCCCTGGTAGCTGTTGTTGTAGGAGAATTGACCAACGGCAGGTGGGTCTCCCATGATCCCTTGAAATCCAGCACACATGCCCGCAGCATGTCTTCCAAGATCTGAATAGTGCGCTCGGACTGACCATCTATCTAGGGATGATGTGCTGTACTGAGTAGAACCTCGGTCCCCAACGCGGTCTGCAGACTCGGCCAAAACCTAGACGTGAAACGGGGATCCCTGTCAGACACTATCGACACAGGGACCCCATGGAGACGCACTATCTCCTGAATGTACATGCTGCTCAACTTGTCGACCAGATCAGTCATCCTCATAGCCAGGAAATGGGCTGACTTGGTCAACCGGTCGACTACTACCCATACGACGTCATGTCCCTTCGGCGATCTCGGTAGTCCACACACGAAGTCCATCGTGATATGCTCCCACTTCCACTGGGCAATCGGCAGTGGCTGCAACAATCCTGCGGGACGCTGATGCTCGACCTTCACCTGCTGACAGACGAGACATCTCGACACAAACTCTGCGATTACTCTCTGCATCCCGCGCCACCAGAAGTGCCGCCTGACGTCATGGTACATCTTGGTGCCCCCCGGGTGCACTGTAAGATGCGAATGATGCGACTCTCGCAACACGTCGTCTCTACAGTTGCCCGACACGAACAACCCTCCTCGATACCGTAACCACCAATCAGCACGTGCTCAGTTCCCCCATCATGTCCCACTCTTGGACTGATATGCTAGCAAGACTCGGAACCGACTTCCTACTCAAGGCATCGGCGACCACGTTCGCCTTACCCGGATGGTAGTGTAGCTCAAAGTCGTACTCCTCAAGCAGCTCCATCCATCGCCGATGGCGCATGTTCAGGTCTCGCCGGGAAAAGATGTACTTGAGGCTCTTGTGATCGGAGAACACCTGCAACCCCTCGCCATACAGATAATACCGCCAGCCCTTTAGCGCGAACACGACTACTGCTAGCTCCAAGTCGTGGGTAGGACAGTTGCGCTCGTGTGTCTTCAACAGCATGGAGCCATAAGCGACAACTCTACCCAACTGCATCAGTACGCAACCCAGTCCTTCCCCGGACGCATCACAGTAGACCTCATACCCAATCCCTCGCTCTGGCACTACCAACACTGGAGCGGTAGTCAGACGAGTCTTCAACTCCGTGAATGCACGCTCACAATCCTCTGTCCACACAAACCCGACTCCCTTGCGCGTCAACAGAGTCATTGGCGCGGCTAGTCGCGCAAAGTCCTGGACCAATCGCCAATAATAGCCCGCCAACCCCAGAAAGCTGCGGATCTCGAAGACACTCGTGGGTCGTGCCCACTTCGAAACCGCGTCGATCTTCGACGGATCGACCAGTATACCATCACGGGACACGATGTGACCGAGGAATTTCACCTCAGCAAGCCAGAACTCGCACTTCTCCAGGTTGTTATATAGCTGATGCTTGCGTAGTAAAGTCAGAACAGTCCTCAGATGTGCCTCATGTGCCGCCTCGCTCTGCGAATAGATCAGGATGTCGTCTACGAACACCACCACAAACTGATCTAAGTACGGCCAGAATACACTGTTCATCAGATCCATGAACGCTGCAGGTGCGTTCGTCACCCAAACGACATCACCAAGAACTCGTAATGGCCATAGCGTGTCCGGAATGCAGTCTTTGTGACGTCCCCATCTCGGACTCGCAACTGGTAATATCCGGATCGCAGGTCGATCTTCGAGAAACATGTTGAGCCTCTTAACTGGTCGAACAAGTCATCGATCCTTGGTATCGGGTATCGGTTCTTCACCGTAACCCGGTTCAGCTTCCGGTAATCTATACACATCCGAAGCTCTCCACTCTTCTTCTTCACGAAGAGTGTTGGTGCTCCCCACGGCGACACGCTCGGACGGATAAATCCCTTCTCCTGAAGCTCCGCGAGCTGACGCTTCAGCTCAATCAACTCTGCCGGCGCAAACCTGTAAGGCGTCATCGATATCGTTGCCGTTCCCAGCACCAGGTCAATCCCGAACTCCACCTCACGCTCCGGTGGAAACCCGCTCAACTCCTCAGGAAAGACCTCAAGGAACTCGCATACCACTCGCGGTAACTCTCAGCTCTGCACAGCCGATACTTCCTCCACTGCGGACAACGCCGACAGGAGGACCCCGCTCTTACTACCCAGAATGCACGTCATCTTCGTACTGCCTACTGACACTGTCACTCGTCGCCTGTAGCAGTCGATATTTGCTCGGTACTTCGCCAGCCAATCCATTCCCAAGATCACATCAAAAGTCGTCATTCCCAGTACGAGAAGTTCACCAGGGCAAGGACAGTCTGCGACTCTAATTTCGCAGGCACGACAGACCCTAGTCAACGATACTCCACCCCCAACTGGGGTGTCCAGGCATAGGGGTGGACTCAACGGCTCTATGCTCAACCCCAACCTCTCAGCACAACTCAACGAAATAAACGAGTGCGACGCCCCGGTATCAAATAAGAATAACGCCCATAAATGATACAATAAACACGTACCCTGAATGGTCTCGCGGTATGTTGTATATCCTGGGGCCCGGGAGTCGGTAACTGCGTACACTCGTCCCTGTGATGCCTGCCGCCTCTGACCCGGCGCCTTGACTGTTGGATACCCAGATCTCTGTTGCTGTCTCGGAACTGGCGCACTTGTTGACGACTGCATACCTGGGTGACTGTACTGTACGCGACTTCTGTGGTCGCTGCACTGTCGTTGCCCCCAACGGCTCATAGCACCTAGCGATAGTGTGCCCAACCCGGCCGCACCGAAGACACCTGGCCTCGTCGGCTCTCGGCCCCGTGTCCATCGGACACTCTCGTTATATGTGGCCTGGCTGCCCGCAGCTAAAGCATCTCAGCCGTATCTCTGAAGCGACTGGCCCCATTGATTCTACCGACCCCATCCGGCTCGCTCCGCCCTGCTGAGCCTGTGGCCGGAAGAACCCCATGGTCCTCTGTCTCCTCGGGTCTCGTGACTCGGACGGCCCTACAAAGCTGGTCGGCCGCTGTCGAACCTCACGGGTCCTGGCCGCATACTGGATACCCTGCTCCACCGTCGCTGTAGTGTCCACGAGCTCTGAGTACTCCCGCAACCTCAAGGCGAGAACCTTATCCCGAATCACCGGCCTCAGTCCCCCCTCGAACCGCAGGAAACGATTCTGCTCTGTCGCCACCATCTCTGGCGCGAATCTGGTCAGGGTCGTGAATCTGGCCTCGTATTCTGCCACTGACATCCCCTCCTGCTGTAGGTCCAGAAACTGCCGATGTCAGTCCAACCGAGCCGACTCGGGGCAATACTGTGCTTGAAAGACCGTCTGGAAGATGCCGTAGTCGTTCCCGACTCTGTCCCTCACACGCCCCCACCAGTGGTAGGCGCTGTTCCTCAACTGATGAGTTGCAAAGGACACTCTGCGGCGGCCATCCTCGATACCTG
The DNA here is from genome assembly GCA_963921825.1 of Erodium maritimum. Taxonomy (NCBI): domain Eukaryota; kingdom Viridiplantae; phylum Streptophyta; class Magnoliopsida; order Geraniales; family Geraniaceae; genus Erodium; species Erodium maritimum. Next base: position 30,471,316 of record OY997589.1, on the reverse strand, counting down.
ATGTGTCCAGGTCCCGCGTGACCTGCTCTAGCCACCTCTCGGCTAGGTCGGGGTTCGGCTCCCCGATAAATGTGGGTATGCCTAGCTTCAGGAAGTCCAGCAGGGTCCGAGCTGTATGGTCCTCTGCCTGAATGGGCCTCACTAGGATCGCTGCTGCCTCCGGAGCTGGCGATGCCGACTCTCGACTGGCGATGATCGCCACCAAACTCTGTACCGTCCTGGTCAGCTCGTCCAGGGCGGTCGTAGTGGGAGGGTCTGTGACCAGCGGAACGCTGGGCGTGCCCGTAGATGGTCCCGCGTCGCTCCTCATGTCCTCTCCGACATGAGTACCCTAGGCCTCTGCGTACTCAGCGGGCTCCAGGGTGGGCACCCGTCCTGGTGTCCCTGCTGATCGTCCCCGCCTGCCTCGCGCGGGCACTTGTCCCCGTGTCACGGTTGATCGTCCTCGTCTGCCACGAGCCATGTGTCGGTATCCTCTGCACGGATACACGCAAACGTTTAGTTTGCGAACTTATATAACGACAACATGCTCAAAATACTAGCGTTTACATGATCTATGCCTACTTTAGCGTACTCGTTACTAAACGTCACACCGCTCATTGACGGCTACTAATAATGTCGTTTAGGGCCTCCATGACTTAAAATTCAATAGGCATATCCTTCTGGCTTGGGAAAAAGAGCACAAAAAGGGTTATGATCGGGTCTGGAAAAAGGTTTCGCCATTACCAACCAAGAAGAATCCGAATATGATGGTGAATTTGGTGTATAATTCTTGATTGTACTGGATCAAATCAAGTATCCTCGCCATCAATCGTACCTCCATGTCGAGGTCCCAGCTTCTTTCAGTCTTCATTGTTAATGAGGAGAATTGAATGGAATTTCGGCATGTTGTGGGACGAGCTTATGTGATCAATTGCTCCGGTGAATATTTTTGGAGCAATGCTTCTTGAAACTGACTGGAAATGGGTTTATATGTGGTTTTAGATAGTGGGTCATATTGGTGATCTTGGAATTGGATCACAATCGAAGGTGTGGCATGGCATGGCCGTTTTCTAGCGACCGTGGAAGCAATTCTAGGGAAGCTGGCCACTGTGATACGGACTTCGTTTGATCCTATGGATGATATGGAATTTTATTCCTCAATCACATATTTGGTACGATCTATTCGTCCTTTGATTGATAATTCAATTGATTTCAAGCTTAGGGGTAGAATTTTTCAGCTTAGTTTAACTCCGTCGGAGAGGCCTATCAGAGCTGTTCAAACTTTGTCTAGCGATTCATCTTCATCGAGGGATGAGATTTTTGTGGATTCTTTGCTTACAGATTCGAGTTCAAATGTGATTTCAAATTTCTAGGAAGAGGGGGAGTTTTTTTGCACTGGATACTCAATTGGTTGAAACGAATCCTGACCTAGTCCCTAAACTGTTGGCTCTTGCTTTACAACCCTATGATACTCTTCGAGTCACTATACGTGATCCCCCCCCCCCCCCCCCCTCATTCTCGTACTCAGTCCGCATAAAAATTTGAATCAAATGAAAGCTTTATCAAGTTGGCTCCACATGTCAGCGATAAGGTTACGAATTAAATAAATAAGGATAATTTTATTTGATATGATTAACATATTTATTTAATTACTTATTCTCAAATATAGTTATTTGAATTTGATTTATATCTAGCATGATATTTATCAAAATGAAATAAGTTATAAATATGTTCATTTATGGGTGGGCCGAAAACCACATTATGGTAATTGGGATTTTTTGCCATTTTAAATCACAAGAAAGAAAGGAAAGCCCTAGTTTGACAAGAAAAGAGGAAAACTTAGTTAGACCGGAAAAGGGAAATAAGACTCCTTTTTCAAGCCTTCCTTATTCTAAAAGGACTTGGTTTTTGGAAAACCAAAGCCATATAAATATAAGGTCATAGAGCCGAAAATCCCAAGCATCATTATAGGGATTTTCGGCCACCACATAGAGTGAAAAAGAGGGAATTGTTCCAAACCTCTAACAAGCTTTAGTTATGGGAATTACTTTGTTCCTGTGGATACCGTTAGAGAGTGGACTTCGTTGAGAACACCTTGGCATATCTTTATCAGAGTGAAGGTCCTAGAATCTCAGTATTGAAATGAAGAGAAGATTGGTTACAAGAGGTAATCAATCTACATCATGCATGGTTAGTTATTTGATATACATGTGATCTACTTTTTCGGATTATGCAAAAAAACATTTGTTTCCCGCAGCGATTTCGAAATCTATAATCTCGCACCTCGATCCCGCACATTTTAAGTGCAGACTTTACTATTCTACTTTCACGACAATCTTGGGTTGTATATCATTCATTGGAAGATAGTTGTTAAGGCCTTAGAGGGGTTACGACCTACTCTAAGAATTAGGGATTTGTCAATCCAGTAATAGTTTGTCTCTTTTGTAGATAGAAATTATCCAAGGTAGTTTGTATGGGTTTCTTTTGGGATTTTCCGCCCTTACTTGAGTCGAGTCTACAGACCGTCGTGAGAGTTAGCTAAATAACTCACCACTACCACATGATAACATTATATTCATGTGTTATGATCTACCGTACGTCTATTGTCCTATTTTATCTATATGTTTAGATGCTTATCCTAGGTAGCCTAATACTCCTATATTCCCCTCCTCTAGCGGTCTCCCTAGAAATCGATATCTACCATTTCCTCCTTCTTTTCAACAGCTTTAGTAAGTAAGAAAAGTAACAAATAAAGATATGCTAGGGGTAGTGAAACCTCTAGTTTAAGTAGATCTTAGATGAGTTGTACACATGGCTTCCTATGGGATCGACCGGTTTTTTACCGTAAAAACTATACTTGATTGTCAATATTCATGTCATTTGAATATATATAGATTCTAAGTGTCGAGGTCGTTTTCGGAGCATATTCGCAACAACAAATGCATGCAGATGACCAATCATCAGGGAATAACAAGAAAGTCATTATTTGGCAACAACGTCATCTTGTCGACCCACAAGATGAAATACCAATAATCTATACTAATAAAATGATTAATCCATGGAAACAACGTCATCTTGTCGAACATGTATTTATCAATGAGCTTGCTTGGCAGAAAAGGAACAAGTGTGGATCATTCCCCAGTAAAATCCATCTTGTCGAACCATGTTATGAGGAACAACAATTTTCAGTTATGCAATGGATACCATTTACCAAAGGAAAATATAACTAATATCCTTGGATAGGAACCATCATGCGGAGTATTTCTTAGGGGTATCACCTTAGTGGGTAAAACTCACATTCTATATAAGCACAACTAAGGTGAATGAATCGAACACTATGATTTATAGAAGCTTGTGATGTGATGAGACGGATTACTCCGCTTGAATACTTAATCGTCATCAATTTTTCCCAAGTAGATTACCTACTTACAAGTCTAACCTCACACCTTGTGGTGGATGAATTCAAATCATGCAAAACTTGTACCCCATATTCAATCATAGAGAAGACTATTCAACAAGTAGTATAGTTTAATGATACAAGTACCAGTTGATCCCACATGGAAGCGGTAGATATCCCACTCTAAACTAAAGTTTTCACTCCCATAGTTTAGTTTCTACTTACACTTTTCACTCATATAAGTTGCCCGCTAAGTGAAAAGGTAGGTTTGAAGCATCCACAATTCTTAGAGTTGCTATGAGGAGAAGGTAAGCGAGAAACAAAAACTATCTAGGAGCATTCATATAAACATGTGAAGACAAGAGTGTTATGGATTTATAAAGAATCATACATATAAATAAAAGCAATTTAGGGTTGTGGTGCAGCGTGATTACAAACTCTCATGATGGTCTAGCAAGTGGACTCAAGTTAGAATTGGAAATCTAGAAAGAAGTCTATGCTAACCATATAGACTAAATAATATTCGTAGTATAGATCAACTAATATTGGACTGACAAATCCCCGACCTTAAAGGAAACTCCGACACTCAAGGTCACTTTAAGGCTCTAATAGTTATTTTACTTAATGAACGATATGTTACCCCAGATTCCTAGAAAGTGGAAGTAAAGGATTTGGTCATAAGCAAGGATGTGCAAGATTTAGAATCTATGCAATGTACTCCTACACTTCAATAGAGGGTAGGATCAAGGGACTACCCAATTACATCCAATACTCTCTTCCAAAATAATAGTTTCGATCGTAGATCTCCAATAATCGCCTACCCGATGGTAAAAGAAATTGGTTATCTCCCTGGCATTAGATAACCACATTTAGCCCCCAAGTTACGTTACAACATATTCCAACTATGCATCGATGGTCTATTGTGTCATCACATGTTGTACCTCGCCTTCCTATACTAACTACTCTAGGGAGTCTATTAATCAATACTCATAACTTCGATTGACGAGTCGGTTCTATCGCGTGAATAGGTAAAGTCTCGGTCTAAGTTCGATTGATCGATGAATCTTGTAATTCATCTCACACTTTACTCAAGAGATCATGTACCTACTAATACACTAAGATTTCTCTTCTAAGGACTCAATTAATTATCCAATTAACCAATTAACATATTGTTGAAGGACCGTCGTTAGCTTTCCCTCACAGAGAATTTTATAAGTGTAAGATTGCTTACCAATCAACGAGAAATGATCTGGATATCATTTCCGGCTATGGTGCCATCTTGTTGATTAATGTGTACGACATTTCAACAAGCAATATAGTTTACGGTAAAATTACTGGTCGATCCTACAGGGAAGTGGTGGGTACCCCAAATTTAAAAATATTATAACCTAAAGTTTTCATTACCCTAGGTCAGTTTTTATTTATTCCTTTTATTACACTTTACAAGTTTCACTCACAATAGTTGTCCGGTGAGTGAATTGGGGTCAGAGCAACCACGACCCCTAGAGATACTACAATGAGGAGGTGGAGAGGGATCATCACTACCTAGGAGGAGCCTGCGTTTTAAATAAATGATACAAGAGTGTAAGTAATGTAAGGTGAATCATACATATAAGACAAGAGTGCAAGTGTGTGTGAAGTTGGCGTGATTGACTTCCATGATGATATAGTAAGGCGACTCAAGTTGATACACAGAGTCTAAAGAGAATCTCGTACCAACCACCTTATGTGATTTTCAAAACATAGCGTAGACCAACCATTAGTCATGTCATAAAACCCTAACCTCGGCGAAAATCTCTGAAACTTTCCAAGACCCTAACACTTCCCTACCTAACGAGTGGTATGCATTCTTAAGGTTACCATGCAAGAGGAATAACACACATGGCCACAAGGTAGGGACATATTTTTTCTTGAATAAGGGTATAATATCTACCTCTATAAAAACGTTCTCATTCCCAGGTATCTAGAATTGATCATAGAACTCCGATAGTCACCTACCTAAATGGTAAAGGAAATTAATCATCCACCTGGTATACAACAACCTCTTTCAATCCCCAACATGCGACTACGACACATTTCAACTATGCATCTTAGTTTGTGGCGTCACCCCAAACTATACCTCGTCTTCCTACAGTAACTCCTCTAGGGAGCCTATTAATCAACATCAGGCATGTAAAAATCGAGATGGGCGCCCGCCTAGGCGCCCAAATGGGCAATGGCGCCCGATTTTTTATGGGTCGGGTGGCCCAACCCGATTCAAGCATTTAATCGGCGACTTGGCCGATTAATCGGCCCAATAACCAATTAATCGGCCCAATCAAGCCGAGCCAAAAAAAATGAAAAAAAACCGAAAAAATTTAAACTAATAAAAGGCTACAACTTGAACCTTTTTTTTTAATTCGTTACTAAAGTTGAGCCCCAAAAAAGATGGAGCCCAAAATTAGTCAAGAATTAAGTGATTAATAGTTGGCACAAGGGATGGACTTTTATAGAAGAAAAGAAGAGAGTGTTAGTGAAACTTGGGCGATGTGGGACTTTGAAATGGTTGATTTGAAATACTTGCATGCTATACCAATATTTATACTTTACAAACTAAACATTACTATTAAATTGTGCTAGTTGAGTTGGTTGTGGATACTTTAATCAAGTGTTAGGTCTTGAGTTCAAATCACCTTATTAATATTTTTTTGTCAAATTATATTGTTTTTTAGGATGATATGATATTTTTAGACTATATATATACATGTTTTAGTTGGTGTAAAGTTTATCTTATATATATATAATCTTTAATTTTCTTAATATTTTCATATAGTATAATATTAAATTTGATAATCTATATTTATTAATAATAATAAAAAATAAAAAAATACACATCCGATTAATCCCCGCCTAGCGCCTAGGACCCCTCGCCGCCCGATTGGCGCCTAGCGATTTTTACAACATTGATCAACATGAACAACTTTGGTATGAAAAGTCGGTTCTATCGTATTGGTAGCTTCAAGAATCAGGCTAGGGTCGATCTAGAGTTTGAAAGTAGATCTTCTAATCTTGACCGGACAATTGGGTAAAGATTTTACTATATCACTAAGATTTCCCTATCCAAGCTTTTAATTTCTTATCCGATTTTAGATTATGCTTTAGATGGGTCCTCAAACCAATCAATCTTCCTAAAGTTGGATCCTTACCTTAATCCAATCTATTGAATAAGAAATCAATCTATTAATGACTAAACCCCAAAAGAATAGTTCAATCCCACACTAAGCCAAACTATAAAATTTTGACCTAGGTGCAGACATGTAGAAAAGGGCCTAGGCCGAAAATTCCGTCTTGCCGATTAGATTTATGGTGGTCGGACGTTACAAGGCGTTAGGGTCGATTTGGGTCTAATTAATCTGACAAATTGCGATTAATCGGACGAGACAGTGTCGAGTCGTAGTCTTGGATCTGCCCTTTATTCTTCCATATCTGGTATATTTTCCGGTGAGTTGTGGTAGCAACGAAGGGAGAAGGCGGTGGAAAGGAAGAATAGGCCATAAACGGGAAGAAAGAAAAGATAAGAACGCCAAAACTCACATGGACATCAACGACGTCAGAGGAGAACATTGGTGGCGGCTCTGTAAAATATGGTTGTGTGGTTAGGGTCTAAGGGAGGAAGAATCGGCAGAGTGAAATTGAGGGAGTTGGATGGCGTGTTAGTACTTATTAGTAAGTGTAGGGTTGGGCTTAACCTAGTTGGGCTTAAATTAGACGGGGTTAGCCAGACTTGAGCCTTTAGTAATAGGATTCATCTTATTATTGTTATTATAACCTTGTATTTTATATGGTAAATTTTAGAAATATAATTATTTATTTGATAGAAAAAATAATATGATTAATCCCCAATCAACTTTTTTATTAATCCTCGCCTAACGCCTAAGACATTTCACAACCTGACTGACGCCTAAAGTTTTTTACAACCTTGCCTAGGTGATATTAGAGGAAAATGTAGAAGGAAGAAGAATTGAATCATCACAAAAGTTAACATGGAAACACAAGTAACACAAATGAAATAGCATGAATTCATCTATTCAAACATCACATGCCATGAGAAAATAAAGGTTCTATATAAGAATCAACAATGTCTCAGTACAACCAATCATGAAAGAATGAGAGATTAGAATTAGAGAATACTGTAAGCACAAAGCTCTTTATTCCTTGCATTCTTCTTCTTAGACCTTTCTTGGTTGCTCTTTCTCTAATTGGCCTCCAATATCTCTTAGGCTAGGATATAAACTCTCAATCCAGGACAATCCCTTAAGTAGAAAACCTCCCTAGTGGTCTCTAAAGTGTGAAACCTCTCTCAGTACCGAGCTCAAGACTTCAATTTTTAGGCTTCAGCTGCTCACCTTACAAGGCATGTAGGGTGTCTTCACGCCATGTAATGTACGACTTCCATGACGTGCACTCCAATCTTCCATATCATGGAGGGAATTCGATGGACTTCACGGCGTGAAGTAGGACATCCACGACGTGGAGCAAATGTCGCCCTAATCCCAACGAAACCCTAGTGCATCCTCATCTGAATGATGCCACGTCTCCTCACCTCCACGCTATGGAGGGTATGGGCTCTATGGCGTGGAGCTTCAGGGTCATGTTGACTTTTAGCTGCTTTCTTCAACTTTGACTTGGCTCGACTCTTGAGGTCCTAACCAAACTTGTAATGGAGGAACAAAAGGAGAAAGGAGACAGAAATGAAAGGAAAGGAAAAATAAAAAAATAAAGCTATAATATATGCTAAAACGGAAACAAAAACGAGTAAAAACATGAGAAAGTGACATCTATAAACACGTAAAAACATGCACTAATCACTTAATCATCTAGGTAGATACATATCTCAACCAAGTAAATCGTAAAACTTTGCTTCATAAAACCTTAACTAATGTCATCAGTTGAGTAATCAAGCTATTAACTAGTACACCACAACAAGGGATAGATACATTATGGTGAAATCTTTCTCTCCCTTACCCGCCTCTACGGTGGTGGCTCAAGAACCTCGTCCTCGTGTCTGATCAATAATTGTTCGTCAGAATCTGGACGATTGGGTGATTATAGTAAACAAGACTCGAGGAGAAGAGGAACTGAGGGTTTGGGAGAAAGGAAAACATCGGCGGTGGGAGGAGCAAGGAATAATCGATGATATATGTCTGCTAATAGATCTAAATACTCTCAAGGTGAGTGCACGGTGGTCGAAAAAACATGTGATCAAAACCAGAAACAAGCGTTCGTTGATCCAAGAAGGTGTCAGAAGACAGACGACGACTTAAACTCTATATCCGGATACCATGATGAACATATCGGGGAAGATGTCCCATTTCCCCGTGTAGCATTAATTGTCCGCCGTTATGAAAGAGTTGCAATGGATGTTCCATCAACTCCGACTCGTTCTGAGGGCTTAGGAGAGTGGTTTGTATAGAAGGAAAGAAAGATGGAGAAGGCGAGAAAGATCTTTATTTGCAACAATTGTTGTTGAAAAAAAAAAGGAAAGAGAAATTTCAAAAAAAAAAGGGCGGGGGGGGGGGGGGGGGAACATGTCGTTTGGGCCAGCACACGACCCATATAGCGAGCAGCACGACCCGCTAAGAGAGAGCCCGACCCAACTCGGGTCCAGCTCTATAAATAGGGGACAAAACCCTAATAGGGGTACTGTTCATTCCCCTTCTTCTCCGCCTCTCGTTCCTTCTCCGCGACCCGACCTTCGGCCATCTCTCTCCCTCGCCTACCAGACACGGAGAGCTCGCCGTCTCGCCTCTCCCCGACGCCCTCATCGAGTTCTCCCCCTTCCTCCACCCCTTCTTCACCTCACACTTCAACCCGAGCACCAGAACCCCATCTCTCTCTCTCTCTCAGTTTAGATCTGCGACAGCCATCGTCGACACCAGCGCCGCCGTGCAAGATCCGTGTAGATTCGACGCCGGTGAGCCAAAACCCTCACCTGAATCGCTCTCCCTTCCTCTTCTCCTTTTGTAATCGCGAGTTCGAGCCCGTTTGGGGGTCGGACGATGCCGGAAAGCGTCGCCGGAGCGCTCGAGTTCCAGATCTGGAACTCGCGCGCCGGCGAGCTCTCGGCCATTAGATTTGGCCAAAAGGGGGCTGAACCTCGCGCAACCGCCCGTCTCGTTGGCTTCCCGGACACCCGACGCCGTCAGAATCTCCGTCGCCGCCGCCGCCAAAGTCGCCGGAACCCTAGCTCCGACCGTCGCCGTTCCCCGCTCCGATTGGGTCAGAGCGAGTCTTGGGCTCGGGCCTGGAGTTAAGCTGGGCCGCGAGCCTGGACTGGATTTGGGCCTCGAGCCCGGATCTGGTTTGGGCCTCGGCTCGGTCTGACTCTGGGTCTCGGGTCCGGACTCGGGTCTGTACCCGGGCACGGGTCGGTCTGGGTCTGGACCTGGATTCATGTTGGTTTCCGGGTTCGGGTCGGGTTTCGGGTCGGACTCGGGTCGGCCGTGTCGGACAAAATTAAATTAGTTAATTTAATTATAATCTATTGACACTTTGGACCAAATCCGACGTTTATTGGACTAATTGTTGTAATTAAAGAAAAGGACGATCAGTTAATTTAAAGAACCAGGCAATCTGGAACCGAACTGATTTTGGACCGTTTATCTGTAAACCCAGATTCGGAGCTTGGACTTCGCACGAGAAGACGAAGACCACTCCGGAACCCGTGTGAAGAACGGAGGAGAGACTGATCGACTTTACAGCAGAGCGTTATTAGAGGAAGACCACGAGGTAGGGAAAGTCCTAACTCCTCGAGTATTTCAATACTAGTATGTCTATTAGGTTAAAAAAATCGGAAAGGTCCTAGACTTGCTTATAGGATGCGAATAACTAGAATAAATGCCTTTCATTTACTATTAAACGGGCATGTCTAGTAAGCATGTTTAGGATGTGAATCACCAGTGTAACTTGCGTTGATACTTGGGAATTTATTTACTGGTAGAGAGGTCGTGATGAGCCCTCGGATTAGTTGTTGTGTTAGGTTCACATGCTTGGTTGCCTAATTTGGATAAGTTAAGAGTCTAATACAACTAGATAATTTGATTGACCAAATATGAATGCTTGATTGCTTAATTGTGTATTTGATTGAACGCTTGGATGCTTGAATGACTAAATGATTGAATGGGGGATCGAGTATGACTGATTGTGCCAAGCGGTACAATCAGGTGATCGATGGACCGATGGATCGTGGTTGGTAAGTAACTGGTAAGTGTAAGATGATGATTGATTCTTGTGGTGTGTTGTGAAGGAATTGTGATTCGTTAAGCATTGACTGCTCCTGGATTGTTTGAGTGTGTCACCCACGTATGAGTCCTTAGGCTAGCTTCTACATCGGTATGGCACCCACGATGCGGGTGGGGTAGTGTGTGTAAGGTACCCACACCAAAGGGAATGCTGGTGTGGGGTAGTACTTAAGCCGATAACTTGGTATCCGATATGGTACCTACACCGATGGAAGTGCCGGTGTGGGGTAGTATCATAGTCGGTATCCGGCATGGTACCTACACCGAAGGAAGTGCCGGTGTGGGGTAGTATCATAGCCGGTGGATTGGACCATGCGAGACAATGGTTACGAACCCTGTGGGGCATTGGATATCGGACCCTACGGGGCAATTGGGCGGTTTACCCAGCGGGGATGGTTACTGGTTATTTCACCCAAGTGTATGCGTCCTGCGGGAGCTATACCTTGGTTCCCTATGACATATGGTCCTTTGGAGACGTTTCCGAGAATCCCGATGATAAGCGCCCTCAGGGGTTGTTACCGGTAGCCCGACGTTATGCGTCTCCTCTGGACCGAGGGAAAATCCGACATGACACAACTAGTATTGTGGATCGGAGGGTGGCGACTCATGTCCCACGACATTAATTTGAACACCTTATCCTTTACTGATTATTTAAGACATGCATTTATAACGTTATTTCCTATGATTACTGTTGACTCTTCGTGATTGCTAAACACTCGTCTTACCCCTGCTTTTCAACGTATTCGCAATTATTTGTATTTGAGATCTGAACTAAAATTGTGAAGGCCTAATTGTTAAACTAAAAGGGGTGACCTGATTATGCATTTTCCCTACTGAGCGTAAGCTCACCCCTATCTGTTTTTTTACTGTTTTACAAGTTTGCGTGATGACTCGAGGCTCGGGAGCTTCTAGGGTCCGGGTGCTTAGTGACGTTGGTCTTTAATTTGTAGTCTTGAACCTTTGTTAAAGAACTATTATGACTTTTGTAAACCCTTTTGTTGGAGGATTACTTTATAAGTGGTGATTTGGAGACTTTTTACTGTATTAAAGTCGGATGCTTATTTGGGTTTTATGTCTTTTATTATTATAATTGCTCCCTTCTTAAGTTACGTCTCGAGTCCGGTCAAGAATCGGATTTGGGGCATGACAATTTGGGTCCCTAAAATTCGATAACCTCAAACTTCGAAAGCGATAAAGTTGTTGATTCATGGAAGGAGCGAGGAGGGTTTGAAAGCAATTCGTCTTTCCCTATTTTTTGGAGGAGATATCTATTTCCAATCTACCGGATTTCAACCCTCGGTGAACCCTCCGGCGAGGAATCCTTCAAATGAAGATTGGGATACCCATGGTGATAAGGTTTGAGCTTTTCAAGATCATGTTTCAAATTCGAATCGATCCTCACCTTCGAAAGAGATAAGCTCGCCCATTCCTACAAACTCTGAGCCAATCTCTACTCCCATTCAATCTTTTAGTGTCGTTCCGAATTCAGCAGCTTGTCCTACAACAATCGTGCCTTATCAAGACTCAATTCTTATCCCATCTCAGTCTCGAGATACTTTGTGCAACATGCTTATTCTTTTATACAGAGGGGAGCCAAGAAAGGAAAATCACATATAATAGTGATTTATCAAGCCTATTCTAGATATTATTCAAGCCATAAATCTCTCTCGGCTCAAAAGGGAACATGGGATTAAAGGCATTAGACACAAGAAATTTAGTCATCGAACAATTTAATAACCTGGAGCTATAGGTGGAAGGAAAGCTTGATCTAGGAGAAGATGAGGAGGAAATGTATGATGATGTTTGCGATGACAGGGAATTGGAGGATTTAACTAATTTCCACCTCTCTCACTTCAATAAGGAATGAAATTCCTCTCATGGAATGTGAGAAGGTCAAACTCCTCTCTTAAAAGAGGGAGTATAAAGGATGTCATTTTACGACATCGACTTGATTTTGTTTTGCTCTAGGAGTTTAAATTGGAAGAGGTGTCTCACTATTTCATTCGCAGTTGTGGTTTTGGTTCCTCGTGGAATTACGTTGCCTCACCTTCAGAGGGTGCTTCTGGTGGTTTAATATTTTATGGAATTCCAATTCCTTTACATTGGAAAGTAATATAGAGCGTAAGAATTGTATTATCTGGAATGGGAAGTTCGGTTCACAACAACTCTCTGTGACTTTAATCAATGTTTATGGTCCTTGTTGTTCTCTAAGAAGAAAGGAAGTTTGGGATGAGATCATCAAATAGAGATTTGTTAGCAGATTTGCTATTAATTGGGGGTGATTTTAATCTCGAGTTATAAGAACAAGAAAGGAGGAATTGTGTTTTCTCAGGCTCAGACTATTTTTCCTTCCTCGACTTTATTCTTGATCTTGGTCTATTGGATTTGCGTTTAAAGGGATGAAAATTCACTTGTTATGGAGCTGGGTCCAAGGCTTCTCGCTTGGACAGAATTTTGGTCTCCTCGAATTTCTTGTTGCAGTTTGAGCCAGAAGGGTCTAGAATGTCGTATGTCAGATCACAGACCAGTAAGTTTGGAGTCTCAGGTGGTGAATTGGGGTTCGAGACACTTTATGTTTTTGAACGTATTATTTAAGCATAAATCTTTTAAGCCTACGGTCAGTGCTTTGTGGCCTCCTTATGCTTGTTCTGGCTTAGCAAGCTATAAGCTATAGTTTAAGTTAAAATATATGAGATTAGACTTAAGGGTGTGGAACACGGAATTATTTTGAAGGGTGGATTGAATTATGGCGAAGTTGGTAGTAGATATAGACCTATTGGATCGACAATCGGAGGAAAGGGATTTATCTGGTAATGAACATTTATCCAGATCTCTCCTCAAGGTTGATTTGATTAAAAACCAGAAACTTCTTGTTAGGATTTGGTGCCATAAGTCCAGACATTCGTGGTTTAAGGAAGGCGATGTCTGCTCCCGTTATTTCTACTATATTGTGAAATTTATAGGTTTGAGTAATCGAATCACAGTAATCAAGAATGGTGATTTAAACAAGTTGAATATCCACCGCCCCTGTGATTGCTAGCTGATGGGTGCAAGCAAAGTGACGCAGAACTCTTCGACGACAGATATTGTGCTAGACCATGACATTTCTGCAAATGAAGAAGGCTCTCTCTTTTCAAGCTTTTGGTAAGGAACTGTTGGCTCTGTATGATGAGTACTGCAGAATACTCAGTAAGGCAGCCTCAATGGCAAGGCATGGTAGGCACGTCCCTGCTCGGAGTGCGACTAGATCGAAGGTTCAGAGATCAAAGGCTTCGTCTGAGGGGCTCTTTGGTGCTGACCCGCAGCGTTCTCGTCGTACCCGTCGTCAACAGCAGGGACATGATGTTCGTGCTTCCGTTCCAATGGCGACTGAGACTGTTCCACAAGAGATGAACGTTGCTAGTGTTGGTGACTCCGGTGCCCCTGTTGTTCCGACCAAGAAGACGATGGGTTTTGGATCACGATGTCGTTCGAGGTTTCAGCTGCAATAGAATGAGGTGTTCATTTGTAACTTACCCTATGGTACAGAGAATGACTGGGTATGCAATGTCTTCGGTACCTATAGGGAAATTTTACATTCCTCTGTTTTGCTCCGTCCCAATCTCAAAGGAAATTACTTCGGATTTGTGCGTTACCGGACGAAGGAAGAGGCTTTGCAGGTTGTCACCAGTCTCAATGGTTATAAGATCAACGGTTTTAGGTTATTCGTAGCAATTTCCCGGCGCCGGAAGTCTCAGCTGGAGCCATTCCCTTCGAAACAGAGCATCATGAGTAGTGCTTTGGTTGTGGAAGAGACTACACCTTTGTTGTTGAAGGGTACAGGTGGGGTGGTGGAAAGTCTCACCACCGGGTCTCCGGACCTTGCTCGTCGGGACGGTGCTCTTCAATCGGTTCAGAGCGAAGAACAGGTGGGCGAGGATCGTCCCGTGATTCTCGAGATTCTGGTTTCAAATCCTGATTTGGTCGAGGATTGTCCCGAGTTCGTTGATTCTCTCACGATTCCGGTTTCGAACTTTGATTTGGTTGCAACCGTTTCAGATTTTGCTGTGAAACCGCGTGAGGACGAAGATGCTACAGTTCCGCGTGTGTCTGGCGCAGATGGTAGAGTAGATGGGATTTTGGGCTTGCCAAATGGGCCTCTGCAGGGGGTTGGGCTTGGGGTTGGGCCTGTCAGCCACTCTGGGTCCAACCCTTTGTCTTTGTCTTCAGCAAGCCCAAACCTGGTGGCTGCAACTGATCCTTTGGGTGACGGGTCGGCCTCATCTTGTCTGGGTAATGAGCCTCAACTGATGGTACCTAGTGAACAGGTCGGGGTTCAATCGAGTAGTCCATGGAAGGAGGCTCTTCTTAACCCGTCTAAGCCTCTGATTAAAGGGCGTCATTCGAAGCAACCTACTAGAACTTCGAATCGTCAAAGTCAGCCTCCCAAGTACTTAGGGGATTACTACACTGTTAATGTCAAACCGGCCCATTCTAGGAGTCGGGAGGGATTTGTTAATCCTGTGGACATTGGGAAGCAGATTTTGCAACATACTCAAACCGCTCAGCTGGTTCGTGCAACTAAAGCTTTTGATGATCCGACTCTGACTTCAGAAGATGAAGAGTGGGTCACTGATGGGTGATTTGCTGTTACCTTTGTTTTTGTTTCGGATTTTGTTCCCGCAACTCCTTTTGAGAGCTCCTTTTGTACTGGTTGTCTCTAGTTAGCTCCTGCTTGGATCTAATTTTTTACTAATAAAATTTTTCGAGCTTATCCAAAAAAAAAGAATGGTGATTTGATTCTGACAAAGCATGAAGAAATTAAAGCTCATGTTCCAGAACATTTCCAACAACGCTTCACACGTTCAGCTTCTCCTCGTTTAATGGTTCCCCCTTTGCCTTTTCAAGCCTTTTAGTTTCTCAGAGCAATTCTTTAGAAGTTCCTTTTACTATGAGCAAAAAATTTCAAGCAGTAAAGGACCGTGGAGGCGAAAAATCACCAGGGGCTGATAGTTTCTCTTTGTTATTTTTCAAAGATTGTTGGGACATAATAAGGCAGGATGTCTACAACTTTATGCAAGAATTTCATTCTTTGGGTTTGATTGGAAAGGGGTGGAGATTTACTTTTATGACGTTGATTCTGAAAGTTCCAAACATTGAGGCTATGGAGGAGTTGCGTCCAATCAGCTTAGTTTATGCATCATACAAGATTTTGGCAAAGACACATGTAGACAAATTAAAGAGAGTGCTTCCCGATCTTATTCATGATGTCCAGAGTGGGTTTATAGCTGGTCGTCAATTAATTGATGGTGTGTTGATGGCTTCAAAAGTACTTCAGCTGGTAAAGAAATCAAAGCTTGAATTAGTCATTCTCCAACTAGACTTCGAAAAGGCATATGATAAGCTTCGACTGGGATTATTTGGAAGATTTTTTTACTTCTCAAGGTCTTTGATGCTATGTGGATATCATGGATGTTATGTTGTTTTCGAGCCTCAGTTTCAGTTTCGGTTAATGACGCCCAAGTAGAGATTTCTGTATTGACAGTGGCTTAAGACAAGGTTGCCCACTTTCTCCGTTTCTTTTCCTTGTAGTTGTAGAGGGTCTCCATCAAATATTTGAGGATGGGTTTAGGAAAGGCGACTTTGGGGGAGTTCATATTGGTAGGGAGAACTTTGTTGTGTCGCATCTGTAATTTGCAGATGACACCTTAATTTTCTTCTCAGGCCAACAAGAACACTTGGGTAAGCTGAGGAACACCTTTGATTTATATTAGGAGGTGTCAGGATTAAAGATAAACTATTCCAAATCAAAAGTCGTGTATTTTAATCCTAGATCATTAATTGAGGAGTTGGTTGGCACAATAATGGCATGCGAACTAAGTAGCTTACCGTTAAGGTATCTATGGTTTCAATTGGGTGCTGATCCTCGTCGAGCAGCGGCTTGGACACTAGTGCTTCGAAAATATAAAGATGCTTATGCTCTTTGGAAATCTAAGTAGTTAAACATTGTAGGCGGACTTGTTTTGATTAACTCCACTCTTGCTGCATTTCCAATCTTTTACATGTCTTTGTTTCAAGCCTCAGGATGTGTAATAGCTGACTTCAAATCCTGGCAGCGAAGGTTTTTATGGAGTGGGAGTGTAGCAAGGAGAGTTCTACATCTAGTAGCATGTTTTATGGTTTGTAAGCCAAATTGGAGGTTTGGGGATCAAACGTTTGAAATAGGTGAACTAGAGCTTATTGGGGGAAGTAGTTTTGGAGATTCGCTTATGAAACTGATTCGTTTTGGAAGAAATTTATATGTGAGAAGTATGGGTGGAGAAATTTGTATTGGGACATAACTAAATTTGAATCATCGCGTTCCTCTTCTCTATTTACTCATATTATCCGACTTGCCAGAGATCCTTTCTTCTCGAGTTTGTTTGGCAATCAGAGTTTGCATTGGCATGTAGGGGATGATTCTCTAACTTTCTTCTAAGAGGACTTGTGGTTATGATATAAAGACTTGTGCTTGCAATATACTCGGTTGTACACCATTACTAGTACAAAGAAAATGAGGGTTGCTGATGTCTGGAGTTCGGGTATATGGTCGGTGGATTTCCGTCGTGATTTCTTTGAATAGGAAGATGGACAAACACTGCATTTAGTACGATGACTTAGTATGATTTGTTTGCATCCTAGTGGGACACCAGATGCCTTGTATTGGACCAAAGCAAGAAATTTCTCGACTGCAAATCTTTTCTTGCAGCTCACAGAATCAACAACAATCAATCCCCCCCTCCCCCCCCCCCCCCTGTGCAAAATTTCTCTAGTTAGAACATTGGCCTCCAAAATACGGCATGTTAATCTGTTGGTTGTGAATAAAGCAATCCTTTCCCAAGTGTTCTTGAAATCTCATGGCTGTAGAATTTGTTTGAGTAATATGTTATGCAAATCGTTCAATATGGTCTTTGAGGACTCGGACCATATTTTCATACAATGCATGTTTTCCAGGAACTTTTGGATGAAAATCCATTCTTGGTGGAAGGTCTCGCATGTATTCCCTAACTTAGTTCTTGACTTATTACATATTTGGTCTGGTTTGAGTCCAAAGAAGGGGTGTAAAGGGTAGGCACGATTAGCATATTTGGCTCTATGGTGTTTATGGATTCGTCGGAACAATGTCCTTTTTTCTAATAGTGTTCAGTCAGTGGATGAGTTGTTTCAACAATTGCAACAACATTCTTTTGGCTTGTTCTGATCAGCTTCAAGGATGAAGGGAGGATGCTTATTCATTGGGTGGCAGCTAAACCCGTATTCATGTTTGATTTATCTCTTGGAGCTCCTTGTTCTTGTGTTTAATAGTATCTTCTATGTCAAGGTACCTGTTTTTATTGCTTTTTCCTTTGGGTAGATCCTCTAGTCATGGAGTTTTGATCGCTAATTCTTATGTAACTCGTCTTGATTACATATGAATATTTTCAAATCGATTATAAAAAAACTAATTGTCCAATCTCATATTACACAAATCATGATTTTGACATATATGAAATTTGTAAGAAATTAAGGTAAGAGTGTTTGAATCATCACCAAACAACCACATAGAACACAAATTAAACTCATATTATATGAAAACCCTTGAATCCATACATCCATAGCCATGAGATTTAGGTCTCAAGACTATGGAGCAACAAAATTTTAACAAAAACAAGTAGAAACTATAAGAATCAAGAAATAGAAGAGAGAACTAATGAATACTAAAATGAGGACTGGAGAATACATCACCAAGTTCAAGAACACTTTCTAATTCCTTCAATCTTCTCCTTGCACCTTCAAGTCTTGGCTCATCTTGCTTCCTAAGCTCTATGGTTAGCTAATAGATGCTCTCCAAGTGGTACGATCCTCCCTCAAACCTATAGGCAAGGCCTCCAAGAGTTATTCTTTTTCTAGGAATATGAATATTTAGTGGAGTTATTCTCTCTCTAAAACTCAAGCTGATAGTTGAAGGCCTAATTATAATTATATTCTAACAGTTTTTTTTTTGTCTATTTTCAGTATATTAGATCTATAGATTTATGATTTGTTTTCACATTCAACCCTTTATATTTTTATTAGTGAAATCTATTTGAAATGAGATCATTTCATCTCGTTTACAAAAAAAAAAAATAGATCTTTATATCATGCTTAAACTCTAGGTCTAATTTTTTGTTAGTATTATTAACTTTTAGATCGGTGATGTAAGTTAAATTAAGATCCATAAGTATTGTTTATTCTCAAATCCAAGAATTTTTTACATTAATTTGAGTTTCCTTTATAGATAGATATGTTTGTTATTATTGTATTGTATTGTATTGATTGTAAATGTAAGTTTTGGTATTGGATTTTATTATATTTGTCATGTAGTTTGTTTATATATCATTCGTATGTGAATACAATTGAGTCAATTTATATGTATGAAGAAACAAGAATAAAATATCTATATATTATTCAATGAGATCTAATCTTAGTATGAATATATTTTTAGTTTTTTTTAGCATATGAAGATACTTTATTAATAAAATCAAAATACAGACACTAAACCAACAACGACATTAGAAATATGAGAATAGACACTGAAATGAGAGAGAGAGACTTGAGTCGTAACCCGTAGGCAACAAACGTTAATCCTATAACAATAAACCCAACGAACCAGTGACAATTGGCTATGAAATTGTAAACATTTGATTTGCCACTGAGGGGTAGCACATGGGTTCCGTTATCTAACTCGACCTGAAATTGCTTGTATCGATAGTCTTGACCCTTTTGAGGGGATAACGGGCAAGCAGGGAGAACACTAGACAAAGGGGGGATGGGTCATCGGGCTTACACTGATAGTGGCAGGGCGAATCGTGCATACACGGCTCAATACTAGTTGACCCGATCATAATCCCAGGCGAGGTTGCGCATCAGTCCTTACTTGGATTATGGCCGGCTAAATTACAACCCTAGGAGTTGGCCCACCGAGGTGTCTGGAACACACGCGGAGGCTTTCTTGGTTAGGTAGAAGGCTTGTATTGTCGTCGCCTCGCTTGGTCCGTCACCCTCTATTAGGCGAGGTTGTGGTACCGAGTAGAGGCACACGTGCTTCCAGCCTCAAGGATGTGCTCTCAGGATAGACATGATGTCTTGTATTGTTGGATCGACGCTTCTTTGTCAGGGTCTGAAGAGACATACATTAATGGGGCCGAGGGGCACCCTCGAGCTCTTCAGGTCACCTTGTTGAATCGTTGTGGACGGCCTCCTCCAAGGTGCCTTGCGTCATCCTAGTCCTATGCATTCCTTGATCTCGATGATCTTGTTTTCCCGTGCCTCACCATGTGGGAGGGTCTGGAGAGAGAATATCTGGAAGGAGCGTCGATTGTGCAACTGGTGGACCATGTATGATGGATAGGACAAGAGCCCCACCAAGGGATCTATTGCTTGCATGCCGAGGGATAAGAATGATGCCCCATTGTTGCCTCCCTTTTGGAAAGGGTGTCCCAATCCATGTGTACCATCGAAATGTGGGATCAGGCAGGTCAATAGTAGGGTGGGGGTGTGATGGCCAAGGCGTCTCGGGGGGGGGGGGGGGGGGGTCCAATTGGGATCGGGTATCTTGGTTGTTTCCATGGGATGGTCGATGATGTTGTGCTGGTGTAGACCAGAGGGAGGCGATTCGATCTGTCCAACCATGCCTAATGGGTTGAGTCCTACATGGCCGGTAGCGTGGGATCCTATTGAGCGATAATGGTGGTTATATGGAGGTTGTCACGCCCCAAATCCGGATTTGACCGGACTCGAGACGTGATCTGAGTTGGAACAAATAAAAAATCATAAACAATTAATAAAACCTTAAAAATTCTCATAAATGCTCCATCAAAAAGATATATATAAACAAATAGTTCAAATCCTCGTGAGTCATAGCTCAACGTAAATAGTAAGATAAAGGATGTTCAATACACAAGACCAACATAACTCTACTAAAAACCCAAAGAAGTCCAAAAGCTCCCGAGCCTCGAACTCACTAGACATCTGGCACACCTGTAACACAGTTGAAAACCAAAGGGGATGAGCTTACGCCCAGTAGGAAAAACCTTAATAACTCAACCCTTAAGTCAAATAGTAAACTGTTTACAAAGGTAACTCAATAATATTACAAAAATACGATTGATAATGAAATATTATACAACGAGATAGAATAAGATAAGTACGATGAAATGATATAAAGAATTAAGGTAGAATAAGATAAGTGTCGTACTTTTAAAGATAACTTTAACTTGAAAGGTTCCATAAAAGAATTAATATAAAGTATCATAAAGATTAAACGGAAGCAATTAATATCACGCCAACCACTTGCTTTCTCAAGCCTCCGATCGATGGATAAATTCTGGGATCACCTCGGTTTCCATGTTCCAATCCACCAGAGTATCCATGTCATGTCAGATTTTCCCTCGGTCCAGAGGAGGTACATGCATCGAGGCACCGAAAACCATTAGGAAATGTCTCCATAGGACCATAAATCATGGGGAGCCAAGTAGTGCTCCCGTGGGACACACCACTTGGGTGAAACCTTAGTACCCAATCATCAAAGAATATCCCGTAGGATCTGCCGAGATCTCAGGCTCCAATAGTCAATCAATATCCCGTAGGATCTACCGAGCTCTCAGGCTCCAACAATTAATCAATATCCCGTAGGATCTGCCGAGCTCTTAGGCTCCAATAATCAATCAATATCCCGTAGGATCTGCCGAGCTCTCAGGCTCCAATAGTCAATCAATATCCTGTAGGATCTGTCGAGCTCTCAGGCTCCTCACATCACTCATTATCCCACTATATCTGTCCAACTCCAACCATCACAACGACACCGGATTACCCCCCCCCCCCCCCCCGGTGTAGTATCGAACCAAACATACATTCAAACATACATCTTAAGAAAAAGATAAAGGAACAAACATTAACATTCAATCATAAATCAAAACTCATCACGGCACACGTTCATCACAAAGAAGGCATCCAATATCATTCCACACTTACCGTATACTTACCTGTCACGAACCATCGGTACATCGATCACCTGATTGTACCGCCGCTTGGCACAACCAGTCATACTCGATCATCCGTTCAATAAAAAATTAATCACCACTCAAGTAATCAATGATCATTCAAGCATTCAAGTAAAACTAGGAACAATCAAGCATGCATTCGATCTAGTTCCATTAGACTCTTGAATATCCTAATACTAGCAACCAAGCATGTGAACCTAGCACACAACTAATCCGAGAGCTCTTCACAGCCTCTCTACCAGTAAATCAATTCCCAAGTATTGAAAGTAAACTTCACTAATAGTCATCATCCTAAACATGCATACTAGACTCATCCATTTTTTAGTAATTGAAAAACGATTAATCTAGTTATTCGCATCCTATAGGCAATTCTAGGACCTTTCCATTTTTATTATCCTAACATGCATACTAAGCGTTATTTAATCGAGAAGTTAAGATTTTCCCTATCTCGTGGTCTTCCTCTCAACACTCTGTTGTCACAAGCGATGGTCACCACACCGTCCTTCACACGGGTACCGGCAAGGTCTACTTTCTTCAAGGTCTTCGTTCTTCAAGGTCTTGTGGTCTTTGAACACAAAACAAAACTCTAATTATACTCCACTTGACAGTAACAAAAGGTTCCCAAAACCCCCTCCAAAGTTCAGCTCCAAACCAAGATCACCACGGGGGAAAAACCCTCAAAACCCCTCTGAACTGGTCAGTCACGGACACGGTCACGGAGCCGTGACACCGACCCTCACGGAAGACGTCACGGAGCCGTGACGTGTGCTGTCACGGTCTCCCTCACGGAGCCGTGACGTCACCCGTCACGGGATCCGTCACGGATCCGTGACGTTCCTGGGCAGTTCCGCCCTTCTTCAACCTCCAGCTCATTTTCTCCGAAAATCCACCACCAAACTCCATTTTTAACCATTTCCAGCTCCCAAAACCATCAAATACCATCAAAGCTCCTCTACCCATGGTAGAAATCAACAAACAAACAAGTTTCCAATGATTCTCCAAATCACAATCAAATCAAAAGCTCCAAAATGTTCATCAAACTTCAACAAAAGTATCAACTCAACATCCTACTTCACTATTCCTTCTCCAATAGACAAACATAAGGCTAGTTCATCACTTTCAAGACAAAACCCACAAAACCCAAGAATTGAGAGTAGATGAAATGAAGAGTTGAGAGCATCCATAGCTTTAGGATGATGAGATGAAAAAGAGGGAAGCAAAATGGAGTCAAAAGGATGAAGAACTAGCTCCAAAATCCAAACTTTCTTCAATATCTTCTTCCTCAAGAAATGAGTTTCTCTCTTGCTCTCTCCCTTTTTGATTTTCGGCTGCAACATTATGGTGTGAGCTGATTTTGTGTCATCTAATACTTTAAAAAGACCTAGAGGTGTAAAAGACCAAAAACCCTTTAGTTCTTATCCCTTTTGTGGACAACTAGTGAGGGTAGAGATGACTTTTGAGCCTCTTTCCTTCCCTCCAAGCCATTAGTGACACTTGGCATAGTGGGGACCACTCTCTTCCATTTAAAATCCAGCAGTCCAAAATTAAATGTAAAGACTCGATAAAAAGCTCGATTTTGACCAAATTTGACTTCCTTCGATATTATACTTAAATGAATGGAAACGGCCCAATTAAGCCAACCGTGATGACGGATAAGCTTTTTGGGCCCCGGAAAATCCCCGAGTGACTTCCCGGGTCCTCAGTTGACTTTTCCGGTAGAAAGTCAACCTTGTCTTAAAAGTCACTGGTTCGACCGGGATCGACTGGGAGCTGTTCTTACAGAGGTGGGCAAGGGTGGTTCCCGGCCGTGACCCGTTAACATCCCGGGTGCAGCTAGTGGATCATCCCGTTTACCTTCCGGCAAACTATGCACAGACATGTGACAGTCTCATGTCGTCCCACACATGAAGCATTGGGTTCAGTCACTAAAGAGAGTGGATGGGAGGAAAAGGGTTCCTCGGTCATGATGGTCACCTGGTATAGACGGAAATAGTACGGAGGACGGTGTCGTCATTTTTTCTTCCGATCTGGCTTTATAAACTCTTTCGGTGGGGTCGGGGGCATGAAATGGGATGGAGGTGCAGGTGGTGATAGGACATGGGTGATGAATGCAAGAGTTCCAACAGTCACCACGTGGTTTGTTTGTGTCGCTAACTTGATATCTAGAGTCGATATGATGGGACGAAGCACGGGGGCGGTGTAGATAAAGTATGGAGAAACAACGACAAACAGTAGAGTAGAGGGGAGATGAGCTAACCCTAAGGGCCAGATTTTGTTAAATTACTAAAATACATCTATTGCTAGTTAATGCAATTGAATGAAATTAATGGGAATATTGAATTAATCGTGAATGTAATCGTGAGCATGTGACATTTTCTCTATTCAAGAATGTAATGGTATTAATGAGAATATATATGAATTAATCGGAAATCAAAATGGGATAAAAACCGATATAAAATAATAAAAAAGACAAAAAAACATAGTCATTAAAAATGAAATTGGGATGAATTAAGAATCTCAATCCCCGAAAATTATCATAAAAAGAAGAAACTCTCTTTCCCTGTCGAGAGCAACCCTAAATCTAACCTTACGCTTGTGCTCCCAAATCTCTGCTTACTTTGAGCAACATGCCGACCAATCCTTAAGGAAGATCTTCCTGTCATGGTTGCGCTATAACCGGTGTCTACCCCTACAGCAGACCTAACCCCTACACATATCACATCAGCCGCTCGCGTCACCTGATAGCCTGATCGGACCTCCACGGTGATATCAGGTGTCCCCCCTCCATGTTCTTCGCATGCTTTGGTGAGGCCTTTAAAAGCGAGGTAGAGGAAGAAGACACAACACCCACCGATGACTTCTCCTCTTCCACCGCAGGCTCCGCCAAAATCATTGATATCATCTCCCCCACCGTCTATGGAGATGGTGGCTTATGATCTCAGTGCACAACCTTTGACCCAATCGTTGCCGAAAACTCGACGAGGTCGACCTCCCAAACGGGTGACCGAGCCCCCCCCCCCCCCCCCCCCCCAAGTCACTCCATCTCCAGATAGGGTTCCCGTGGGGCATCAAAAATGGGCCGGAGATGCAACCTGGTCCTCGATGGTTGGGACTACCTTCCTTCCGAATATGGATCTCATCCCTACCATCCCAGTGCCCCAATTTCCGCTGCACCGGAAGGAGTCATTGCTCCCGACGCCTGCAGCGCGAGACAGGATCTTGCACCCTCCTCCGCCCCTTAGGCCACCACCTCGTCTGCATGAGTCGGCTGACCCTGACTCTCCGGTCTGGGAACTCCAAGAAAGTCTCTCTGGATGCTCATTGGGTTATGAGAAACCCTTGGAAATCACCATCATCGATGTAGTGATCGACCCGGCCGCTCTGTCCTGCCAGCAATTTGGGATGATTGGACGCCTCCTCATTGATGGCCAACCCTGCAAAGATACACTATTTCGGATCATCACGGAGGCATGGGGCGCTTCGGCAGTAGGTAAAGTGATCAAAGACATCACACCTGGTGTTTTTTGTTTCTATTTTGCGCTGAGCGAGGATCGGGTTTGGGTTCGCCTGCATGAACCTTGGTGCTTTGAGGGTCACCCATTGATGTTGGTAGAGACCGACCCGTTCATGCAGGACCTCCCGGCTTTGGATCACCTTCAACTCTAGGTTCACGCGCATGACCTCCCACCTTGCGTCAGTACCAAGAAAACGGGGAATGTCCCATGTGATGAGTATGGGCAATGTTGGGGTGGGAAGATTCGAATGCTTTACTGGAATTCACTGGACCATCCAATCTGTCGCCATCTACATCTTCGTTTTCTGAAATTTAAGGACCCGATCACTTGTACCCTCACCTATACAAAACTCTCAACTTTATGTGGGAATTATGGGTGTATAGGTCATACCCCGCCATCATGCGATCGCGAGATGTCGGGCATCCATGAATTTGACAAGTCCCTATTGTATTATCGAAAGGAGAGGAGGGATAGGGTATACCCCACAGACTAGAAGACACCGGAGCGCGTCTCGCCGGGGTTTGCTCCACTGCTCCATGACACTATACCTTGGCCCACCTCACATCGTGGAAGGGACCCCATCATGTACCATAACACCACACCTAATGGGTGTGTTTATGGGCCGTTACCAGGGGGACCACCTCAGACTGGACCATCCCGGACTAGTCAGGTCGAGGAACCCACAAGGGTGCCAGGAATGAAGAGGGGCTCGACAGGTGAGCTTCGGGAAGATCAGACGAGGGCTGGTAAACAGCCTTGCCAGGCCTAGTGACTACACCGGCAAGCTTCAGAGACGCTGGGAAGGGATCCCTGAGACAAACACATTCTTCCCCACCACTAACGATCATCGAGTTTTACATCACAAGAAAAGAAAAATGCATTAGTGCTAAAGTTGGAGTGGACGGACAGAAAGTTCTGTATACGAGTGAGACTGAATGTTTATTTATTTCATTGAAATATATTACATTCAAATACGTGAGATCTTTAATGGGATCGGATTGGTCCGATTTGATAAGATTTCGTAAAAAACCCATAACCAAAACGGGATGGAGATGAAGTACAAAGAGTAAAGAAGCGACATGACTCCAAAACCAATAAGACTTTAAAGTAAAGGTTAATGCAATTGTCACCATCAAATTCAACTGTGCAGTATACAGGTGATTGGCAGGATCGGAGAGCCCACATCACAAATGATCGGTGAACTCGGGGCGCGAACATTTAAAAACATAAACACTTGAACCTGTTTTGAATAAAAGCTTTGATATTTCCAATTAGTTCTCAAAAATAATAGTATTTACAATACAAAAACGTCCCAACAAGTGGACAAGGTACAATATCCGTCACTAGACTCAACAAAAATAAAGACCAGACTCCGTTCCTAGCTCCACAAGCTTCAAGAGCTAACCTAGTCCGTCCGGTGATCGGTATCTGTAGGAAAAGCAGCTAGGGGTGAGCGTTCGCTCACCACCACGGAAAACAGACTGACTATGGCATAATTAGTAGATAAAGCCAGTAACACCCAAACCAAAACCAACACCAACACCGGGACTACAATCCCCAACTCAAGTACTCAACTGAACCACAACCCGTTACCTTCCACAACAGACTCAACCTCAAACTCGTAAAGTAAAACCGACACAACCAATTATGACCTCCCCCAAAGACACGAACACGGATCAGGCTAGCCAAAGAATGCTCAGAACCTGCCGAGACTCGTACACGGATCAGGCCAGCCGAAGAATGCTCGTAACCTGCCGAGACCCGGTCACGGATCAGGCTAGCCAAAGAATGCTCATAACCTCTCGGGATCCGGACACGGAACAGGCTAGCCAAAGAATGCTCAGAACCTGTCGAGACTCGAGTTTGGTCAGGCCAGCCAAAGAATGCTCGTAACCTGCCAAAATCCACTCTACTCCCCGACACACAGTCGGATCACTAACCTCGGGCAAACACGACCACAAACACAAGCAAGTTCAACAAAAAGGCACTCAGGGCCACTCAAGACACCTCAACAGTCAAGACTCGGGTTCAACAACCCCACGGGCCATCATGGCCTCCCAAGACACAACCACTGTAACTCACGGGCTCAACAACCCCAAGACACCAATTTAAATAACACGGGCTCTCATGGCCACCCAAGACAGAAATTAAACAGTCAACCTCCGGGCATGGTCATATGCCTCCAGTAATTCTAATATCGCTAAGTTCTCTGGTCCTACGACACTACTAAGTGCCACATGCTTTTCTCATAACCGCTACAATCCTGTATCATGCTTTTCTAATATTTAAATAAACCTACTCAACCCACGACACCCCGGTGTCACATGCACTTCTACTATTAACTTTCCCTAATCAGGGCCGAGATCCGGTTACTTTTCCCTACCTCGTATAGCACTCCAAAAGCGCTCCACTAAACCTCAATGCAACCCAGTCACTCGCCGAGCTTCCCTTTGCCTCGGTCCGCAGCACGATCTAAAAGAACACAATTTTAAAGCATTTTTAAACTATTACGAAAAACCCGAAAATCAACAGACTTAACGCCCAAACGTAACCCCGATAACGTCGATCACTCCCAAACTTCCCAATTACTCGACATTGTCGATAAAGGACCCTTAAAGGCCCGATTCGCCCGACATGGCGAATCTGCCCGGTTTTCATAAATTGCCTTCCGGGGCTCCAAAAGCCCCCGTTTTCGTTTCTACGGTCTTAGAATAGTTCAAGGAACCCAATGCACTTGATGGAATCGAATTCCGACTTCCGAATCAAATATTTAACGTTTAAAGTTTCTAAAACCCGATAATTACAACTTCTCCAATTTAATTCCAAATTTCGATTCGATTAAGGATAAAAGGTCCGGGGAACGTTTTAAACCACCCGAACATTAAAACCCGAGCAACCGAGCACGTAGGCCCCACCCAACCTACTTGGCCGTGCCCTAGGGTTTAAGGGGGGGCTCGGCCACCATGTGGTGGCTGGTACCAGCTCCGGCCAACCACCCCATGGCCGGCCGGCCACCACCCACGGTGGCCGGAGCTCCTCCCGAGCCCCCGGTCACCGGAAAACGTGCCATTACACCTCCAACCACCTCTAAAATGTCTCCAACACCTCCCCAACCTCAATACAACCCTAACCCAAACATATTAACGAAACCCTAGCTTTTGAAAATAAACGAAACGACGATCGGTTTAGTACAAACCGTAGAGGAAGACGAGGGGAAGACGGTTTCTTCTTGCCTTGAAACGATCCAAAGGTTGGATAAACTCCACAACCCTAGCTTTCAATTCTTCTCTCTTCTTCTCCTTCTTCTTCTCTCTCTAACTCTCTTCTTCTCTCTTCTCTTTCTAATTAAATCAAATAACTAATTATTTTCTCTTTTTTTTTCTTTTTAAACACACATGGCCGGCCACACTCTCCTCCAATCCTTTTCCCCCCAAAACTAACACCACCACAATTAGGACAAGTGTCAAGGTGGGTCCCACACCTTTTGGAAAATATCTAGTTGATATTTTCCAATCAGTTTCGCGAAAATCGGACGTTTCGGGCCCCGAACGGGCACTTTTCCCAAGAAATTACGAAACTTGACGGGCTACAAGGAAACGGCTCAACTAAGACCGCCGCGACGACGGCTAATATTTTTGGATCCAAAACGGTCCTCGAATGGACCAAAACGTCGCTCGGTTGACTTTTCCATCGAAAAGTCAACATTTCCCAAATTTATCAGAAAGTTGCCCTGAGTCCCCTGGAACTCATTTTGGTCGATAACGGGGTCATCTTAAGTCCGGTATGACCCTCGGGGTCAATTTAGGTTAAGTTTAGTGTCTGTCTTAAAAAAAATTAAATTTTTCTGTTTTTCGCAGGTTTGACTAACGTTGACCAGAAGTGGTTATTACAGTCTACCCCCCTTAAAGGAATTTCGTCCACGAAATTTAAAACAGACGTACATCGGGAGTCGAATAGGCCGAGATACTTCGCGCGAACCTCGTCCTCGCGTTCCCACGTCGACTCAGCCCCGTGATGTTTCCACTGCACTCGGACCAAGCGGATAATCTTGCCTCCCCGTAGGACCTGCTCTCGTGTGTCCATGATCCGAACCGGCTGTTCCTCATCCTGCGCCACCAGTAGTGTCGTCTGAGGTCACGGTACATATTGGTGCCCCCCGGGTGTACTGTAAGACGCGAATGGTGTGCCTTTCGTAACACGGCGTCTCTACAGTTAACCGGCACGAACAGCCCCCCGCGGTACCGTAATCCCCAATCAATACTCGTCCTCCCAGCCCACCACCTCGTCACCCCTGACGACTCTCTCGCGGATCTTTGACCCCTCGACGTCCTCCGTCTGCGCCTCCAACACTTGGGCAAGCAGTGAGGGCTGAGCCACCAATGAGCACATGGCCACGCCGCCAGTAATCTCCTCTAGCTCAAGCCCGAACGTGCTCAGCTCCCCCATCATGCCCCACTCTCGGACTGATAAGCTGGCGAGGCTCGGAACTGACTTCCTACTCAAGGCGTCGGCGGCCACGTTCGCCTTGCCCGGATGGTAGTGTAGCTCGAAGTCGTACTCCTCGAGTAGTTCCATCCACCGTCGTTGACGCATGTTCAGGTCTCGCTGGGAAAATATGTACTTGAGGCTCTTGTGATCCGAGAACACCTGAAACCCCTCGCCATACAGATAATAACACCAGCTCTTTAGCGCAAACACGACTGCTTCTAGCTCCAAGTCGTGGGTAGGGTAGTTGCGCTCGTGCGTCTTCAACTACCTGGAGCCATAAGCCACAACTCTGCCCAACTGCATCAGTACGCAGCCCAGTCCCTCTCCGGATGCATCACAGTACACATCATAACTGATCCCTCGCTCGGGCACCACTAACACTGGAGCTGTAGTCAGTCGAGTCTTCAACTCCGCGAATGCACGCTCACAGTCCTCTGTCCACACAAACCCGACTCCCTTGCGAGTCAACAGCGTCATCGGTGCGGATAGCCGTGCAAAATCCTGGACAAATCGCCGATAGTAGCCTGCTAAGCCCAGAAAGCTGCGGATCTCGAAGACACTCGTGGGTCGTGCCCACTTCGAGACCGCGTCGATCTTCGACGGATCGACCAGGATACCGTCACGGGACACGATTTGGCCGAGGAATCTCACCTCAGAGAGCCAGAACTCGCACTTCTCCCAGTCGGCATATAGCTGATGCTCGCGCAGTAGTGTCAGAACAGCCCTCAGATGTGACTTATGTGCCGCCTCGTTCTGCGAATATATCAGGATGTCGTCCACTAACACCACTACAAACTGATCTAGGTACGGCCGGAAGATGCTGTTCATCAGGTCCATGAACGTTGCAAGTGCGTTCGTCAGTCCGAATGGCATCACCAGGAACTCGTAGTGCCCGTAGCGTGTCCGGAATGCAGTCTTTGCGACGTCCCCCTCATGGACTCGCAACTGATAATAACCGGATCACAGATCGATCTTCAAGAAGTAGGTCGCCCCTCTCAACTGGTCGAACAAGTCATCGATCCTCGGCATCGGGTATCGGTTCTTCACCGTAACCCGGTTCAGCTTCTGGTAATCTATACACATCCGTAGCTCTCCACTCTTCTTCTTCACGAAGAGTGTTGATGCTCCCCACGACGATGCGCTCGGACGGATAAACCCCTTCTACTGAAGCTCCTCTAGCTGACGCTTCAGCTCAGTCAACTCTGTCGTCGCAAACCTGTAAGGCGCCATCGATATCGCCGTCGTTCCCGGCACTAGGTCAATCCCGAACTCCACCTCACGAACCGGTGGCAACCCGCTCAATTCCTCAGGGAAGACCTTAGGGAACTCACATACCACTCTCGGTAACTCTCGGCTCTGCACAGCCGACACTTCCTCCTCTGCGGACAACGCCGACAGGAGGACCCCGCTCTTACTACCCAGAACACACGTCACCTTCGTACCACCCACTGTCACTGTCACTCGTCGCCTGTAGCAATCGATATTGGCTCGGTACCTCGACAGCCAATCCATTCCCAAGATCACATCAAAGGTAGTCATCCCCAACACGAGAAGATCATCAGGGCAAGGACAGTCTGCGACTCTAATCTCGCATGCACGACATACTCTAGTCAACGATGCACCACCCCCAACTGGGGTGTCCAAGCATAGGGGTGGACTCAACGGCTCTAAGCTCAACCCCAACCTCTCGGCACAACCCGGCGAAATAAAAGAGTGCGACGCCCCGGTATCAAACAAGAATAAAGCCCATAAATGATACAATAAACACGTACCCTGGATTGTCTCGCGGTACGTGCTAGGTCCTGGGGCTCTGGAGTCGGTGACTGCATACACTCTCCCCTGCGAGGCCTGCTGCCTCTGACCCAGCGCACTGGCTGCTGAATACCCGTGACTCTGCTGCTGTCTCGGAATCGGTGCGCTCGTAGACGGCCGTGACGACCTCGGCTGCTGACCCTGTCGAGGGCGACCCCTGGGCGACTGTACTGTCCGCGACTGCTGCGGTCGCTGCGCTGATGTCTCCCCCAACTGCTCGCGGCACCATGCCATAGTGTGTCCCATCCGGCCACACCAGAAACAACTGGCCTCGTCGGCTCTCGACCCCGAGCTCGGGCCTGTCCGGCTGGTCGACGGTGGTGCCGTGTGCCCTCCTCTCGCTCTGCACCCTCGCTGCAAGTGGCCTGTCTCCCCGCAGAGATAGCATGTCGGCCCCCTCTTTGAGGCGGTTGGCCCTACTGATGCTACTGACCCCAGCTGTCTCGATCCACCCTGATGAGTCGGTGGTCGGAAGAACCCCGCGGTCCTCTGTCTCCGCGAGTCTCATGAGTCAGACGGTCCCGTAAAGCTGGTCGGCCGCTGTCGAACCTCGCGGGTCCTGGCCGCATCCCGGATCCCCTGCTCCACCGTCGCTGCGGTGTCCACGAGATCTGTGTACTTCCGCAGTCTCAAGGCGAGAACCTGGTTCCGAATCCCCAGCCTCAGTTCTCCCTGGAACCGCAGGCAACGGTTCTGCTCGGTCATCACCATCTCCGGCGCGAATCTGGCCAAGGCCGTGAATCTGGCCTCGTATTCCGCCACTGTCAATCCTCCCTGTTCCAGATCTAGGAACTGCCGATGTCGCTCCAGCTGAGCCGACTCGGGAAATTACTGTGTCAGAAACACATCCTGGAAGATGCTGTAGTCGTATCCGACCACGTCCTTCACACGCCCCCACCAGTGGTAGGCGCTGTCTCTCAGCTGATGGGCCGCGAAGGACACTCTGCGACGGCCATCCTCGATACCCGATGTATCTAGGTCTCGCGTGACCTGCTCTAGCCATCTCTCGGCTAGGTCGGGATTTGGCTCCCCGACAAATGTAGGTATCCCGAGCTTCAGGAAGTCTAGCAATGCTCGGGATGTGTGATCCTCTATCTGAACGGCCCTCACCGGGACCGCGGCTGCCTCTGGCGCTGGTGAAGCCGACTCTCGGCTGGCGATGACCGCCACCAAACCCTGAACTGTCCAGGGCAGTCATAACCGGAGGGTCCCCGATTGGCGGAACACTGGGGGTGCCTGTAGACGGCCCCCCGTCACTTCTCATGTCCTCTCCGACAGGAGTGCCCTGCACCTCCGCGTACTCGGCGGGCTCAACGGTTGGCACCCTCCCCGGTGCCCCCGCTGACCATCCCCGCTGGCCTCGCGTGGGTGCCTGACCCCGTGTTCCCGCTGCTCGTCCGCGTCTACCGCAAGCCATAGTCAGTATCCTCTGCACGGATACACGCAAACGTTCAGTTTGCGAACTCAAATAAAGATCACAGTTCAAAAACACTAACGTTCACCCGGTCTACGCTTACACTAGCGTGCTTATCACTAAAACGCTACACCGCTCAAGCTAAACATACTTTAAATATAGTATTAGTAAACGAGACCTCAACGAGACCGCACCGACGTGCACCACACAAGCGACGACAAACCGACCCACACAACGAAACAACAACCACCAAAATTTTGAAAACGACTCACTGGACCAGGCCGGTACACGACCCCTGCCATGCCACGCTCCGGGCCGGTAACCAAAACCTGCCGGGCCACACGCCGGGCCGGCAACCAGAACCTGCCGGGCCACTCGCAGGGCCGGCACCCAGAACTTTCCGGGCCACTCGCCGGGCCGGCAACCAGAACTTGGCGTGCCCCGTTTCGGGCCGGCAGGCAGCACCTGCCGTGCCCGTTCTGGGCCGGCAGGCAGCACCTGCCATTCCACCTACCGGATCAAACCAGAGACTCCTATCTCGTAGTGATGACGAAAACCGCCCTACTTACACTCGTTGTGTCTACCCTAGGGTATTCGTAGCTTTACCGGCTAATAACGATCCGTTCCTTCGTACGTCGCAGACATTCAACCACTAAACAAATAACGCACATACGACAACTCAGTACCGACCTCAATCATAAGCCAACACGGCCAATAACAACACAACCACACGACCCCCGCTCACCGGGCCAACCAAAGTCAAACCTTGCCCACCGGGCCAACCAGAATAAAACATACGCCCACCGGG
The DNA here is from genome assembly GCA_963921825.1 of Erodium maritimum. Classification (NCBI taxonomy): domain Eukaryota; kingdom Viridiplantae; phylum Streptophyta; class Magnoliopsida; order Geraniales; family Geraniaceae; genus Erodium; species Erodium maritimum. The sequence continues at coordinate 30,437,581 of OY997589.1, read as the reverse complement.
CCAATCAAGTTTAAAACATGCCAACATGGCCAACAATTTTAAAACTTTCACCCATTCATTTGAAAACCTCATTTCTTGACATCACACAGTTACAACCCGGTCCAGGCGTCCCCGAACTACGTTGTACCGACTTGACATCAACACCGTCACGTTCGACTACATGAGCGCTCCTGAGTCGACCCGCGATAGTTTAAAAACAGTTCACGCAATCACACACAATCAGTATGCCAGCAACAAAATACTGTAACATACGCACAAACAAAAACAAGACTCAGGACATGACGGGTCTACACTGACTCGACTCTCCCACCTAATTGACGGACAGTCCGAGGTTTGAAACCTCCAACTCTGATACCAAGCTGTCATGCCCCAATTTCAGAGAATCGAACTCGGGGCGCGAACATTTAAAAACATAAACACTTGAACCTGTTTTGAATAAAAGCTTTGATATTTCCATTTAGTTCTCAAAAATAATAGTATTTACAATACAAAAACGTCTCAACAAGTGGACAAGGTACAATATCCGTCACTAGACTCAACAAAAATAAAGACCAGACTCCGCTCCTAGCTCCACAAGCTTCAAGAGCTAACCTAGTCCGTCCGGTGATCAGTACATGTAGGAAAAGCAGCTAGGGTGAGCGTTCGCTCACCACCACAGAAAACAGACTGACTATGACATAATTAGTAGATAAAGCCAGTAACACCCAAATCAAAACCAACACCAACACCGGGACTACAATCCCCAACTCAAGTACTCAACTGAACCACAACCCGTTACCTTCCACAACAGACTCAACCTCAAACTCGTAAAGTAAAACCAACACAACCAATTATGACCTCCCCCAAAGACACGAACACGGATCGGGCTAGCCAAAGAATGCTCAGAACCTGCCAAGACTCGTACACGGATCAGGCCAGCCGAAGAATGCTCGTAACCTGCCGAGACCCGGTCACGGATCAGGCTAGCCAAAGAATGCTCATAACCTCTTGGGATCCGGACACGGAACAGGCTAGCCAAAGAATGCTCAGAACCTGTCGAGACTCGAGTTTGGTCAGGCCAGCCAAAGAATGATCGTAACCTGCCAAAATCCACTCTACTCCCCGACACACAGTCGGGTCACTAACCTCGGGCAAACACGACCACAAACACAAGCAAGTTCAACAAAAAGGCACTCAAGGCCACTCAAGACACCTCAACAGTCAAGACTCGGGTTCAACAACCCCACGGGCCATCATGGCCTCCCAAGTAACAACCACTGTAACTCACGGGCTCAACAACCCCAAGACACCAATTTAAATAACACGGGCTCTCATGGCCACCCAAGACAGAAATTAAACAGTCAACCTCCGGGCATGGTCATATGCCTCCAATAATTCTAATATCGCTAAGTTCTCTGGTCCTACGACACTACTAAGTGCCACATGCTTTTCTCATAACCGCTATAATCCCGTATCATGCTTTTCTAATATTTAAATAAACCTACTCAACCCACGACACCCCGGTGTCACATGCAATTCTATTATTAACTTTCCCTAATCAGGGCCGAGATCCGGCTACTTTTCCCTACCTCGTATAGCACTCCAAAAGCGCTCCACTAAACCTCGATGCAACCCAGTCAATCGCCGAGTTTCCCTTTGCCTCGGTCCGCAACACGATCTAAAAGAACACAATTTTAAAGCATTTTTAAACTATTACGAAAAACCCGAAAATCAACAGACTTAACGCCCAAACGTAACCCCGATAACGTCGATCACTCCCAAACTTCCCAATTACTCGACATTGTCGATAAAGGACCCGTAAAGGCCCGATTCGCCCGACATGGCGAATCTGCCCGGTTTTCATAAATTGCCTTCCGGGGCTCCAAAAGCCCCCGTTTTCGTTTCTACGGTCTTAGAATAGTTCAAGGAACCCAATGCACTTGACGGAATCGAATTCCGACTTCCGAATCAAATAATTAACGTTTAAAGTTTCTAAAACCCGATAATTACAACTTCTCCAATTTAATTCTAAATTTCGATTCGATTAAGGATAAAAGGTCCGGGGAACGTTTTAAACCACCCGAACATTAAAACCCGAGCAACCGAGCACGTAGGCCCCACCCAACCTACTTGGCCGTGCCCTAGGGTTTAAGGGGGGGCTCGGCCACCATGTGGTGGCTGGTACCAGCTCCGGCCAGCCACCCCATGGCCGGCCGGCCACCACCCACGGTGGCCGGAGCTCCTCCCGAGCCCCCGGTCACCGGAAAACGTGCCATTACACCTCCAACCACCTCTAAAATGTCTCCAACACCTCCCCAACCTCAATACAACCCTAACCCAAACATATTAACGAAACCCTAGCTTTTGAAAATAAACGAAACGATGATCGGTTTAGTATAAATCGTAGAGGAAGACGAGGGGAAGACGGTTTCTTCTTGCCTTGAAACGATCCAAGGGTTGGATCAACTCCACAACCCTAGCTTTCAATTCCTCTCTCTTCTTCTCCTTCTTCTTCTCTCTCTAACTCTCTTCTTCTCTCTTCTCTTTCTAATTAAATCAACTAACTCATTATTTTCTCTTTTTTTTTCTTTTTAAACACACATGGCCGGCCGCACTCTCCTCCACTCCTTTTCCCCCCAAAACTAACACCACCACAATTAGGACAAGTGTCAAGGTGGGTCCCACACCTTTTAGAAAATATCTAGTTGATATTTTCCAATCAGTTTTGCGAAAATCGGACGTTTCGGGCCCCGAACGGGCACTTTTCCCAAGAAATTACGAAACTTGACGGGCTACAAGGAAACGGCTCAACTAAGACCGCCGCGACGACGGCTAATCTTTTTGGATCCAAAACGGTCCTCGAATGGACCAAAACGTCGCTCGGTTGACTTTTCCAGCGAAAAGTCAACATTTCCCAAATCGATCAGAAAGTTGCCCTGAGTTCCCTGGAACTCATTTTGGTCGATAACGGGGTCATCTTAAGTCCAGTATGACCCTCGGGGTCAATTTAGGTTAAGTTTAGTGTCTGTCTTAAAAAAATTTAAATTTTTCTGTTTTTCGCAGGTTTGACTGACGTTGACCAGAAGTGGTTATTACACCCCTCTCTATCGCACTCATTGCAATTTCCCAAAACCTCTCTAAAACCCCTGACCCTCTCTCATCAATTTCCATTGGCAAATCGGCCTCAACCCACGATTCTTCGCTTTCTCCAGCATCTGAACATCACAGTTCGATTCGTCAACTGTGCATTTTTTTTTCAATTCAGTTTGCTTTTGTTGTAAATATTTGTGTGGGTTAATCAATGCCTGATAAGATGACCCAACCGTCAGTGATCCTTGCAACAGCTAGTTATGATCACACCATACGGTTTTGGGAGGCCAAGAGCGGCAGGTGCTACCGTACTATTCAGTACCCTGATTCGGTCAGTTTTGTTCATCCTCTGATTCTTTTCATCTTTCTTTTTATTTTCTCTATGTTTTTGCCCAACTTTCTGTGCTAGTTTTGATAATGATTGTCTGGGATGAATTCAATTTGTAATTTTGTTGTTGTTGTTGGAGCTTGGAATACTTATCTTTGTAAAAGTTAGCTGAGTTTTGTTACCTTTGCTGCAAGTGATTGTGAACCTATTGAATTGAATTGTAATCGCGTCATGGGACATATGATGGTGAACCAAACCGTTACATTTTGATGCAGTTACATTACATAACAATGAGGCTTAATATATCATTGACATGAATGCGTGGATAAGAACTATCGAATAACATATTAGAGATTCTTGTGAGGCGAGTCCTGTTTTGGTTCTAAATACCCACTTATTCTGTTGTGCTGTGTGGACCATTTCCCTTGGTAACAAAACTAGGGACCTTAATTAATCATGAAATATATGTAAGAAAACAAAGTGACGAAAGCTATACAATCATCGCACGGGCTGCTTATGGTTCTTGCATTTATTGATTCATATCCTATAGCAAGACATTTTTTTTCAAGTTTCTTGTTGAAATAAGTCAATCTGTTCAGTTAGCTTTGTTAATTAGCCTGCATTTGTCTCTCTTCTATCACAATCTTAAAAAAAATGGAACTTTTTTATTTATATGTGTTTGATTCATGTACTCTGGGTTTTAGTAATCCTTTGGTTATGAACTTTAAGGTTGCTTGATAGTTATGGAATTCTTCTATGATCTGATCGCATATGCAATATGTACAGCAAGTTAATCGCCTTGAGATAACCCCAGATAAGCGCTACCTAGCTGCTGCTGGCAATCCTCACATTCGATTGTTTGATGTTAATTCAACCAGCCCCCAACCGGTGTGTCTTCGTTAGTTCCTCTTTTTTAATATCTAATCTTATACAATTATCGGTTTCATTAAGTAGTTGCTGATGAGTATTCTTATTTCATATTTCACAAATGGCAGGTAATGAGTTATGACTCACATACTAGTAACGTTATGGCAGTGGGGTTTCAATGTGATGGAAACTGGATGTACTCTGGTTCTGAAGATGGCACAGTAAAGATATGGGATTTGAGGTATTATATAAATCACTTCAGGCTTGAATATTTTGGTGTTTCCTTTCTAATTTATCGTATTAAATACTATTTGGATTCATTCTTATTTTAAGACAAATTTAGGGCTCCAGGTTGTCAAAGAGAATATGAAAGTCGTGGAGCTGTCAACACTGTTGTTTTGCACCCAAACCAGGTCTAGTGTTAAATTTCCTATTCCTAGTCAGGCATAATAATTTCACCCAAGATGCTGTTAAGTTTATTATAATTCAAACATGTTTTTGTACAGTTGTAATTGTGGCTATGAAATTTAGGGATTCAACTTTTATTTAATCATGCCATAACATGCTAGATGAATAATTGATAGTTGAAAACTGTCAGTTCATGAGACTTGCCTCATTTACTATTATTTCTAAATTTATCATGTTTCCTTTATACCAATGGTCTCGCCTCATCCTTTTATGTATCACCCTAAGAAAAAAAGCCGTATGATCTTAGTTTATATTATGATTTTTTTGATAGGCGAAAATTTATTAATCAAGTGTTCTACAAGAAAGTAAAACACTGCAAGGAAACGATCCACAAAGTAGAACCGTTTCTCAGACCAATACAGCTACAAGAGCAAAACAGATAGCATAAGGCGAAGCAAAAAACAAGAAAGACTATCACACTGTCTTTCTCCCTTCCTGCATCCTACCCGACATCAAGCACTGAAACTGGTTAGATACTGAAATGGGAATTGGAGCGTTTCCTTCAGAATACAGCTCTTCCTCGTTATTCTCAATCCCCTCCTCAAAACACTGAACGTCGTGTTCAAACATCAAAGGAGCAAGGTCAAAAGCCTTTTTTCCCACTTTCTTGCTGAAATTCCAATCACCCGAGCTATCCTTCTTAGCGACATCAACTATAAAGCTTCCCGGCTTGCCTCCTCTTTCAGCAGAAGTTTTAGCTCTTGTCTGATAAAAAACCACTGGAGGAACAATCTTCCTTGGCTGACCCTTCTTTCGGCCACGTCTTTTTGGTTGAGCTATAATGTCGCTTTGAATCGTAGTGATTGGTTTCAGGAGTTTAAGAAGAGCCTCCTTCCACGGGCTACGCATGTGTTCCCCATCGTGTTCACAGGTTGTTACCTCGACTGTCGAGTCAACAACCCGCGTCCCAATGTTCTCACCCGGCCCCAGAGGTAAACAACCCAAAAAATCCTCAATATTCTGCTTCTGGGCTTCAGAATCTGGACCCAATTCGCGGCCCTTCAAAACAGAACCATTAAAAGAGGTCTGCTGCTTCTGGGCTTCAGAAACTGGACCAAATTCGCGGCCCATCAAAACAGAACCATTAAATGAGGGTTGCTGGGCCTCTTGGGCAACTTGGGCCTCAGACCCAACTTCAGAGACGCCCAAAACGGCCTCCGACTGTGCGTTTTGTCCGTCTTCCTCACCCTGATCGCGTGCAACAGAAACGACAACTTCAGGATTTGAATCAACCACCAAATCTTTGAAAGCGCGTAAATCCCCCGAATTATGGGATAACGGATCTGCGTCTTGATTCATTCGCGAACTAGACGGGATTTGATTTACGCCGTGCTCTGTTCCGATGGATGTCGCCGGAGCCGATGTCGGACGACGAGCCAGAGCCACAAAGAGTATATGACCTCTGATATTATACTCATTGAACGTCTCCACGGCCATTGATGCTGCTTTTGAGGACGAAAACGAGACAAACCCGAATTTTTTGCCGCCCCTGTTCAAGCGCTTCAACACAGAGCAACTTTCTATGTCGCCGAAAGCTCCAAACGTGCGTCGAACCCAATCCTCAGACGTTTCAAAGGGTAGATTACGAATGTAAATCTCGTTAGGTATCACCTGGAGAGAGTTACCATCCTTGGGAAATCTCTGTTTCCGGCGAACACGAACATCAGATACCCCATCCATACGCATCTCGTCTGTTGCAGCTTTTGCTGGGTGTGAAGAATCCTTTTCTGGGACAGTCCTCTCAAACCCGGCTTCACCGGCATGGAGAACAGAGGTCTTCACCTTGCTCTGTTTCGTAGATCGCAAAACAGAGTGCTGCATTGGTTGCGTCGCCTCGTTCTTATCAGTTGCTGGTCTCGTCTTCCCCAACTTTCGTACAGCCACCGTACCGGCAACAATGGATCGGTACTCCCTGTAAACAGCGAGCAGCGCCGTGCAGAAAGGGAAGAAAGACAACGGATCGCCGGAATGCTCGCCGGAAAAGGGATTCCAGCCATCCAAGCGTTGAGGCATTACTTACATTCTTTTTTTAGTATATATTATGATTACGCTGACTTTTGCAGACTGAACTAATATCTGGAGACCAAAATGAGAATATCTGTGTGTGGGATTTGACTGCAAATTCATGCAGCTGCGAGTTGGTAGGTACCATCATATTGTTTAGGAAAGAGAGACTCAGAAAGTGGTGGTATATGATATTTGGCATGAAAATAGGTGCTAGAGGTGGATACTGCTGTAAGGTCTCTGTCACGCCCCAATTTCAGTAAACCGAACTCGGGACGCGAACGTTTTAAAAACAATAACATAAAGAAACCTGTTTTGGATAAACACTTTAAAATCTCCAATTAATTAATCAAAATAATGTTTACAACCTAAAAACACGTCCCAACACGTGGACAAAAGTACAAGGTATCTGTCACTAGACTCAAAAGACTGAACCCGGACTCCGCTCCTAGCTCCACAAGCTTCGAGAGCTCCCCTAGTCCGTCCCGTGATCAGTACCTGTAGGAAAAGCAGCTAGGGGTGAGCGTTCGCTCACCACCACAGATAACAGACTGACTACGGCATAATTAGCAGACAATGCCGGTAACACCAACAACAAACTCAACTCCGGGGATCACTGTCCCCAACTCAAGTACTCTGACTGACAAACACCCACGGTGACCTTCCTCGAACGACTCAACACTCAAACGAGTAAGTAGACCGACACAACGATCACGACCTCTTCCAAGGACTCAAAAGAAACTACGCAACACCAAACAAGATCACAAAGGATCGCACACCAAACAAGATCACAAAGGATCGCAAACCAACTGCTCAGTAACCGATTCTGTTTCTCTGTTTCTCGACCTTTCCGATCTCAGTCGGGCCAGGCGGTCGACCTGTCTTACAACTTCTCTGTCCTTCGCTCTTTCCAACACAAAGTCGGTCCAGGCAGTCGACCTGTCTTACAACTTCTCTGTCCCTCGCTCTTTCCAACACAAAGTCGGTCCAGGCAGTCGACCTGTCTTACAACTTCTCTATCCCTCGCTCTTTCCAACACAAAGTCGGTCCAGGCAGTCGACCTGTCTTACAACTTCTCTGTCCCTCGCTCTTTCCGATCCCAGTCGATCCAGGCAGTCGACCTGTCTCAGTAACCTCTCTCACTCAGGTAACCACAATCACAATCACAATCACAAGCAAGTTCAACAACCAGCAATCAACACAGGTTCAGCACTCCACAGGCACTCATGGCCACCCAAGATACCAACCCTGAAACACGGACTCAACCGTCCCACAGGCACTCACGGCCTCCCAAGACACACCAACAATAAAGACACGGACTCAACAGCCCCACAGGCCCTCACGGCCTCCCACGATACCTCAACAATAAAGACACGGACTTAACAGCCCCACAGGCACTCTCGGCCTCCCAAGATACACCAACAGTAAACCACAGACTCAACAGCCCCACAGGCACTCACGGCCTCCCACGATACACCAACAGTCAAGACACGGGTTCAACAACCCTACGGGCACTCATGGCCACCCAAACCACCAAAGGTAAAGACACGGTTTCAACAACCCCACGGCACTCATGGCCACCCAAAACTCAACGATGAAACACGCTCGAAACTTACCGAGACTCTAACTCGTAAGCCAGCTAAAACACCAAAGATAAAGACACGGGTTCAACAACCCCACGGGCACTCATGGCCACCCAAAACTCAACAATAAAACACGCTCGCAACTACCGAGACTCTAACTCGTAAGCCAGCTAAAACACCAACAGTAAAGCACGGGCTCTCATGGCCACCCCAACACGAATAATAACACGGGCTCTCATGGCCACCCAAGACTCAACAATAATAATACGGGCTCTCAAGGCCACCCAAAACTCGATAATAATACACGGGCTCTCAAGGCCACCCAAGACACCAAAAAATCAATAAACCTCCAGCTTAACCAAAGCCTCTAACAGTCCTAATATCAACAGTTCACAATCAACCTCCGGGCATGGTCATATGCCTCCAGTACTCCTAATATCGATAAGTTCACAAACAACCTCCGGGCATGGTCATATGCCTCCAGTAATTCTAATAACGCTAAGTTCTCTGTTCCTACGACACTACTAAGTGTCACATGCTTTTCTCATATTCGCTACGTTCTCGTATCATGCTTTTCTAATATTTAAATAAACCTATTCAACCCACGACACCCCGGTGTCACATGCAATTCTACTGTTAACTTTCCCTAGTCAGGGCCGAGATCCGGCTACTTTTCCCTACCTTGTGCGTGTTCTCCCAAAAGCCAAACCACGAGCTCCGGTGATGATCTCAGTCACTCACCCAGCTTTCCCTTGCCTCGGTCCGTGGCACGATCTAAAAGAACACAATTTAAAGGCACTTAACCACTTGCAGGAATAAACTGAAAATCATTAAACTCGATGCCCAAACTTAACCCCGACAATGTCGATCACTCCCAAACTCCCCAATTACTCGACATTGTCGATAAGGGACCCGTAAAGGCCCGATTCGCTCGACATGGCGAATCTGCCCGGGTTTTGTAAATTGCCTTCCGGGGCTCCAAAAGTCCCCGTTTTCGTTTCTACGGTCTTAGAATAGTTCAAGGAACCCAATGCACTTGACGGAATCGAATTCCGACTTCCGAGTCAATTAATTAACGTTCAAAGTTTCTAAAACCCGTTAATTACAACTTTTCCAATTTAATTCCAATTTTCGATTCGGTTATGGATAAATGGTCCGGGGAACGTTTTAAACCTCCCGAACACTAAACCTGAGCACCCGAGCACGTGGGCCCCACCCAACCCACTTGGACAAGAGCCCCTAGGGCTTAAATGAGGCTCGGCCACCATGGTGGTGGCCGGCCCTAGCTCCGGCCAGCCACCTCCTATGGTGGCCGGCCACCCCCCATGGTGGCTGGGGCTTCTCCCGAGCCCCCGGTCACCTAAAAACGTTCAAACAAACCTCCAACACCTCCAAAACGTCTCCAACAATTACCCCAACATCAAAACCACCTCAAACTAATAGTTTTACAAAAACCTAACTTCCAAAATTAATCAAAACGAGAATCGGTTCGGTGTATACCGTAGAGGAGAACGAGGGGAACGAGATTGCTCCTTGCCTTGAAACGATCCAAAGGTGGGATGACGTGAATAGTGGCAACCAAACTCAACTCCCTCTCTTCTTCTTCTCCTTCTCTCCCTTTCTTCTCTCTTCTTTCTCTTTCTAAAACACTAACTCAATTTCTATTTTTTGTCTTCTTTTTACCCTAAATGCCCGGCCACACCATTTCCACACATAGTTTCCCCCCAAAACTAACACCACCACATAATGGACAAGTGTCAAGGTGAGTCCCACACCTTTTGGAAAATATCTACAGATTCGCGAAAAACGGACGTTTCGGGCCCCGAACGGGCACTTTTCCCAAGAAATTACGAAACTTGACGGGCTACAAGGAAACGGCTCAACTAAGACCACTGCGACGACGGCTAAGCTTTTTGGATCCAAAACGATCCTCGAATGGACCAAAACGTCGCTCGGTTGACTTTTCCAGCGAAAAGTCAACATTTCCCAAATTGATCAGAAAGTTGCCCTGAGTTCCCCGGAACTCACCTTGGTCAATAACGGGGTCAAATTAAGTCCGGTATGATACTCGGGGTCATTTTAGGTTCATTTAACTGTCAGTCTTAAAATTTTTAAATTTTCCTGTTTTTCGCAGGTTTGACTGGCGTTGACCGGGAGTGGTTATTACAGTCTCTGACTGTGATGTGGGATGGGAGCTTGGTGGTTGCTGCAAATAATCATGGAACTTGCTATGTTAGGCGCTTATTGCGTGGGACCCAAGTTACCATATTTACAACTCCAACCTTCTTATCGTTATACCACATCGGGTTTTTTATTAATCAATTATCATTTTGAAATTGTGCAGACTATGACCAACTTTGAACCGCTTCATAAACTACAAACACATGATGGATACATCCTCAGATGTCTACTTTCACCTGAGCTCTGTGAGCCCCACAGGTTTTGTTTCTAAATTCTGATATCATCTACTATGTCCTCATTCTTTTTATTGTAACGAATGTGGTGTAATTTTGCATCATCTAGATATCTGGCAACAGCATCTTCTGACCACACTGTCAAAATATGGAATGTGGATGGTTTCACGTTAGAGAAGACTTTAATAGGTATTTATTTACATTCTTCAGGGTTCATTCTTGTGTTGTATTCTATGGCTATCTAATATTTATTTGATCCATTTTGTCGTGGTTTCCAGGACATCAACGTTGGGTTTGGGACTGTGTTTTCTCAGTAGACGGTGCATATCTCATAACAGGTACATCATATATGATTACTTTTGTCAACATTCTCATATCTTGCATTTACAAGATAGTTAGTCACCGAGGATCTTGCTTTAACTTATCTTCATTTGAACCCCTTGTTCTCAACCATATAACTACAGTTGCTGTCAATTCATATTCATATGGATTTCTCGTCCTACATATACCAAAATCCTAAACCTTGAAATGGAAGAGAGTTTGATAGTTTGCTTCAATACCCACTGAAGAGAAACTTGAGTTACATCATCTTCCTCCACCATAAATAATCTTTGATTTGCAATGATGTAGCTTCTTCAGACACGACGGCAAGGCTTTGGTCCATGTCAAGCGGAGAAGATATACGGGTGTATCAAGGGCATCATAAAGCTGCCATTTGTTGTGCCCTCCATGATGGAGCTGAACCATCTTCTTCCTGAACCTGCATCTCCCTTTATTGTAGTATCATATACCATCCCTTGACTTGTTTTTTCAATATTAGAATTTAATGATGGTGGTTAAAGTACGTACATGTTTTGATAGGTTATGCAATACTCAAGGTATTGTAGGTGCATTTGAAATAGTTTTTTTTTCTTCTTTCTGAAAATACATTGCAGCCAATTATTAACATAGCTGCAATTACTTACTATTAACATGTAGCTATATACATATGAGATGTGATTTTCTCAACATGCAGCATGTATACCAGGCACATTACAACATAAAACATTGCCAAAACAACATTGGTATTCACACTCTCAGCAATGAATTGGTAGTTGGATCTTCCATTTTGGTGGATGTGCTTACATTTCAACAAACCACCACAAAATAGGACTCTTTAATTGAAAGTTTACAATGGTTTTTGTAATTCTTCTCACTATGAATGAGTTCGTCTCGATTATTAATAAGTAAGCCTCTTTGCCTATGGCATGTTAGTATGAATCAGCCCTGCTGTTTCCATGAACCAAACCGGTAAAATGGTCTATACATGCAGACGCGAGACGTTCTTTTTTAGTTACATTCCATTTAATCTTTAATTTTAAGGTTTTATGGAGTGGGATGGTAGTGAGGGTTCTCTGAAGATTGGGATGACAAGAATAGTATTCGAAAACGTATAGCCACTCAAGAGACTTGTAAGGACCATTGAGTTAGCGATTGTATGGTCATATCTAGAGATGGTCAATAATAATCTCTCTCACTCGAATTGAGAATCTTCATCGATTTGTGCAATGAAAAAAAATCACATTCAAGAACATTGGGTCTGAGGATTACTTGATCGAGCAGTTGAGTGCAAAATGAATCGTTGCTTATGCATGAAAGAGATTGAAAAACCAATGAAAATAGTATGGTAGGTTACATGGAGAAGCTTTTAGGAGGTGTGAATGAAAAAGGCTTAGAGAATGAAATTGATAGTATAAAAAGCAACGAAAGAGATTGAAGAACCAATGAAAATAATATGGTAGGTTACATAGAGAAGCTTTTTAGGAGGTGTGAATGAAAAAGGTTTAGAGAATGAAATTGATAGTTGTTGTGATTTGATTACAGCACTTGATTTCAATTACAGGAACTTGTTATGAAGCTGTGTGTATATGGTGAGAAAAGCTATAGAACAAACTAAATGAGAAAGGACAAGCTCTGTGTATAGGTTTCATTCATCTCTCATACTTACAAAGAAAGACATGCCTTTATATAGGCATTAGGAAGCTTACTGAGTAAGGAAAAGAGTGTGGTCCACTATATATTTACAACACTCCCCCTTGGACACCACTACTTATAGATAAACAATAATAAAAGGTCGGTGTGCTTTAAGATGTCTCGTTAAAAACCTCCTCAGAAAAATCCGTCGGGATAAAACCTGTGAGGAAAAGAGTGCAACGCACAAAATGTGCGTGAAGCTGTGCTTGATGCTGTCTCGTTAAAAACCTTTCCAAGAAAACTCTGTGGGACAAAACTTGGATAAGGGAAAAAGAGTACAGCGCACAAAACTTGTCTCCCCCTGACTTCAGGCAGGTTACTTTGGTTGTTCAGTTGAGTCGAGCATCCTGATCTTGAATATTAACTTCTCAACTAATGGATGTCAGGAAAGTCATACCGAGTAGAGTATTTCTTCCATTTACTCACTTCTGGTGAGTTGGACGTGCATAACAGCTGCCTCGTTAAAAACCTTTCCAGGAAAACCTCGTGGGACAAAACCTGAATAAGGGAAAAAGAGTGTAGCGCACGAAACATACCCCCCTGACTGTCGTTCCCCCTGAAGACCGACTGAGTAATCTCGGTTTCTTGCAAAGTCGACTCATATTATCTTGTACACTGACTTTCCAAAAACTGATGTCGCTAGACTTCCAGTGAACAAACCTACAGGATTTTCACTTCATGATTCTGATTGACGTCAATCTCTCATGACTCTTCTGGAGTTCATGATTATATCATAATTTCGTACGAAAACTGATCGGTTGCAACTTAAAAACACTGAAAACTGTCTTCCAAAGTTATAATTGTCCCGGGACGCGCTTTGCAGATCTGCTTCTATCTCAAATCCAGTTAGTAGTTTCTGAGCTCAAAATGGCTAGCATATTTACTGCGAATTTTCTATCAGGCCTTGTACATTATAACGTCTCAAATTTAGATATGGTACTTCAGGACCAAATATATTTTCATTTCTTTGAGACGAATGAGATCCTCTTTAGGATCTAAATAATGATCGATCGTTTGAATATTAAGTCGAAACCGCTTCAGGCGTTTCTTAGCATATACATATTTATGGATCCATTTGAAATATGCTCGATCTTCAGGCCGAGACAATACTTCATCATTTAAGCTTTCATTTGAAAGTCTTTCTTTAGACATACTGCAGTTTCAAGGACCTCTTCAGGAGTCCATATATTATCGACACACACTGCTAACTGAGTACATGGTTTCTCATACCATGTCTCATTGCCTCATGCAAATCAAACCCTTCAAAGAGTCATTTCTCTAGATAATCATAAATCTCTTGGGAATGGCATTGCTTCTGACAATTTAAATTTTCAGGGATTTGCTTTAAGCAAGTTGCAATGCTTCAGGCAATGCATGAGTTTTGCTTCAGGCAAACTACAATGCTTCAGGCAAACTGCAATGCTTCAGGCAATGCAGGTCCTTCGGGGACTTTTATAAATGCCGGCACTTAAAAGTACCATTAGCAGTGGGTACATATATCTAATATACCATGGTGATCACACAACATAACTTTAACAAAAGTTGGCTTTAAGTCATTTGAGAACAATAACTTTATAAGGCGCGATTTATATTCAGCATCTTTGTATTCTCATTCATCTATACCCAGTTGGTATAACATCCTTCGATATTTTGATCATGATTTTGAACATTGGATATTATGCCAATAAGTCAATTCTTCTGGAATGACATTTTCTTGTATTGGCCAAACATGTCTTTAAATGACAGTAGTCAACACCACGTGGTTCAATGTCAAAATCATATATCATTTCATTTTCATGAAAATGTAATGCCTTTATCAATGGAAATCGATTTTCGATTCCATGGTTCTCGATATGTGAGAACAATATGCATTTGCTCATTCCTTTTGTTCTTCTGGAACTAACGCTTTGTATGAACTGATATTCTTCTTAAATCAATCTCGAGAATAAATTTATATCATGCTCATTCACGATCTGCCTTTTTGGCAGGAGCGGTTGATTCTTCTGGAATCAACAGTTTTTCTTAAACTGATATTTCTGTTGGAACAGATACCGACAGTGAAGACATATTATGTTCATCATTAAAATTCGCCTAATTTTTTCTCTCTTAGAATCAATATTATTTGATCCAAGTACCCTCTCACGCTTCTTGCGTGTACAAGAGGAGCCATTCCCCGCTTTCATAAAGCTTTTAAATCTTTGTTGGTATCTTGGTATGACTTTATTATTTTTGTGTGTAGCATTCAGTCTGCAACATTTTTCAAATATGCGAGCTTATGTACTTCAGGTACATATGATGAGACAAAAATAATTCTTCCAAGAATATTTCATGCCTTACTTCAGGAAGGTCTTCTCTCTTCACTTCAAGGTGAACGATATCGTCTCATCAAAATGAAACTAACAGATCATGCAATAAACTATTGTCCTTCAGGGACTCAAGATACCAGCATTGTCAAGGCGGTCGATTTTATAAAGCGTGTCAACAACTTAGCAAATGCAATGTTACACGATAAGACCATCTTCTGGATGCATCTCTTATAAAGTAAGTATCAAGATACCATAAGACCATCTTCTAGATGCGTCTCTTATAAAATAAGTATGGTCATATATATCCTCATGAACTCTGTACTTGAGTAATTAAAATTTCATACTAAAATTGTCTTTAGATTTTTGGACTATTAATTTCCCTTGTGAACAGGTTGTACATGATATCTCATTGGACATTAGGATCTTCCGGCCCTTTAATGAATGTCCACATGAATCCTATCGTTGATCTAGGATGACCAAGACGATTAAGTCAAAGCATCAAAACATCTAGACTAATGAACTTCTGGTTCATAGTCGCGTAGGTTTCAATTGCTCTTATGGTTGTATAATACAAACCTGATGACAAAGCCTGTAATTTTTTTTCAAGTACACACTTTCACCATATTAATCACTTCTGGTGATACAGAGAAACTCAGTCTCATTTGTGGTCTCAACATGACATGTATGTCGTTAACACTAAGTAGATGCTTCTGGATCTACTTTCATATATAACATTTTCAACACTAAGTAGATGCTTCTGGATTTTCTTTAACATTGAGTAAATGCTTCTGGATCTACTTTAACATTGAGTAGATACTTCTGGATCTACTTTCATATTGAGCATTAATGCTTAACTTCATTGTAAATCTCAATGACATGATAGCTCTTCCGGAGCCTTTAGTTACACTAATGGCACCCAAAATATTGTAAACATTTACCTCAATCAACTATTTCTCATTCGTTAGGGTGTATTGTGCAGTGATACACATATCATTATCATTTTCGCACATGAGTTGATCGCTTCAGGGATCCATATACAATAGGCGAAATGAACCATGATTATATCGGTTACATTGTTATATAGAGTCGTCTGAGACATTCAATTCTTTTAGATCTTCCGGATCTAGGTTATCAATCAGACTTTATCTTTATCACCCTTTTCTTTTGCCCTTATTTGATGCTTGATGTAAAGCCATCAAAACATTTGGTCATACAACATGTAATCGACCAATGATCTCTCCCGTATCATATATAACATATACTTTTACCGCTTTCGGGAGTTCAACTCTATAAGAAACTTTTTTTTTGTGCCTTTCACATTTGTCCCACTACGGGTGGGATTTCGAGATCGAAAGTTATAATGCATGCTAGAATGATCGAGGTCTCAATATGTTCCGAGTCTAGAATACCATCATGATTTATCCCATTCACTTCTGGGAATGGTGTACTGCCTACATGGCGAGTTTGATGGTTTTTCAGTAATAAATCATTATTTCGACAATGAGTATACAGGAAATTAACTTCGAATATATAAGTTCGTATTTCCCAATATTAATACTGTTGGAGCATGTGGGATAAAGGAATAAATATATTTCTTTATAGCCGAACTAATATGGCGATGTTTGGAAATAATATATCCTTGAAATGAACTATCAGGTTTATATGAACTTCTGGTCATATAAATAACAAAATTGCACCTTGAATCAGAATTTCAAGCTCTATGAAATTTAAGTTGGTATGAACTTCTGGCCATACGACATTTAACAATATTGCACATATCAAATTCTCATTAAAAGAATGGTTCATTACATTTATTTCAGATTCTATGAAACTTTAAGTCCGTATGAACTTATGGCCATACGACATTTAGAAATGGTGCACATATAAATTTCTACTTGAACGATGGTGCAATGATCTTATCTCAAATCCCGTGAAATGTTAACTCTGTATGAACTTCTGGTCCTACGACATTCAACAATGGTGAACATATTCGTTTCACTGGAACGAATAATTTAATAAACTTGTCTTTGACGGTTTTGGAACTTCGGGTCCAAAGTATCATGATATTTGTAAGCTTCGGGTTTGTCACGACCCAATTTCAGTAAACCGAACTCGGGACGCGAACGTTTTAAAAACATAAAAACACTTGAAACCTGTTTTCATTACATCACTTTAAAATACCAGTTTAGTTCAACAAAATAATAATTACAACTTAAACATGTCCCAACAAATGGACAAAAAACGAGGTACACGTCACTAGACTCAAAACACCCAGAAACCCGCTTCAAGCTCTTCAAGCTTCAGAAGCTCCCCTAGTCCAGCCTGCGAATTGTACCTGTAGGAAAAGCAGCTAGGGGTGAGCGTTCGCTCACCACCACGGATAACAGACTGACTACGGCATAATTAGCAGACAATGCCGGTAACACCAACAACAAACTCAACTCCGGGGAACACTGTCCCCAACCCAAGTACTCTAACTGACCATACACCCACTATTGCCTTCCCTGACCAACTCGACATCCTGACACGTAAAGTAGACCCGACACAACCATTGACGACCTCTTCCAAGGACTCAAAAGAAAGTTACGCAACACCAAACAGCAACACAAGGGATCACACACCAAACAAGATCACAAAGGATCGCAAACCAGCTGCCAAGAATGCTCACGCCCTCCCGGGACTCTAACCCGGTCAGGCCAACCCAAGAATGCTTGCAACTTACCGAGATTCTAACTCGTAAGCCAGCCGGAAAAATGCTTGCACTTACCGAGACTCTAACTCGTAAGCCAGCCAAAGTATGCTCACAAACCCAAACCACACACGCGCGGCCAGGACCCCTTTATTGGCGGGCGGGCCCCCTACCCCGTCTGAACATGCAGACGCGTGTGATCGTGGACCCCCGTTTCATGAAGCGGGCCCCCAACCTCAGGTAACCACAATCACAATCACAATCACAAACACAATCACAAGAAAGTTCAACAACCAGTAACAACACATGTTCAACACTCATAGGCACTCATGGCCACCAAGACACCAACAGTAAAACTCGGACTCAACAGCCCCACAGGCACTCACGGCCTCCCAAGACACACCAACAGTAAAACACGGACTCAACAGCCCCACAGGCACTCACGGCCTCCCAAGACACACCAACAGTAAAACACGGACTCAACAGCCCCACAGGCACTCACGGCCTCCCAAGACAACAAAGGTGAAGACACGGGTTTAACAACCCCACGGGCACTCATGGCCACCCAAAACACCAAAGGTAAAGACACGGGTTCAACGACCCCACGAGCACTCATGGCCCCCCAAAACTCAACAATAAAACACGCTTGCAACTTACCGAGACTCTAACTCGTAAGCCAGCTAAAGAATGCTTGCAACCCCCCTCGAGACTCTAACTCGGTCGGGCCATCCAAAGACACCAACCTTAGTACACGGGCTCTCAAGGCCACCCAAAACTCAATAATAATAACACGGGCTCTCAAGGCCACCCAAACACAAATAAACAATCAACCTCCGGCTTAACCAAAGCCTCCAACAGTCCTAATATCAACAGTTTCTCAATCAACCTCCGGGCATGGTCACATGCCTCCATTACTCTTAATATCGATAAGTTCACAAACAACCTCCGGGCATGGTCATATGCCTCCAGTAATTCTAATAACGCTAAGTTCTCTGCTCCTACGACACTACTAAGTGTCACATGCCTTTCTCATAAACGCTACAATCCCGTATCATGCTTTTCTAATATTTAAATAAATCTATTCAACCCACGACACCCAGGTGTCACATGCAATTCTACTGTTAACTTTCCAGTCAGGGCCGAGATCCGGCTACTTTTCCCTACCTCGTGCGTGTTCTCCAAAAAGCCAAACAACGAGCTCCGGTGATGATCTCAGTCACTCACCCAGCTTTCCCTTGCCTCGGTCCGTGGCACGATCTAAAAGAACACAAATTTAAGGCACTTAACAACTCGCAGAAATAAACTGAAATTCGATAAACTCGATGCCCAAACTTAACCCCGACAATGTCGATCACTCCCAAACTTCCCAATTACTCGACATTGTCGATAAGGGACCCGTCAAGGCCCGATTTGCCCGACATGGCGAATCTACCCGGGTTTTATAAATTGCCTTCCGGGGCTCCAAAAATTCCCGTTTTCGTTTCTACGTTCTTAAAATAATTTAAGGAACCCAACGCACTTGACGGAATCGAATTCTGACTTCTAAGTCAAATTATTAACGTTTAAAGTTTCGAAAACCCGTTAATTACAACTTCTCCAATTTAATTCCAAATTTCGATTCGATTAAGGATAAATGGTCCGGGGAACGTTTTAAACCACCCGAACGATAAAACCAAAGCACCCGAGCACGTGGACCCCACCCAACCTTCTTGGCCGTGCCCTAGGGTTCAAGGGGGGGGGGCTCGGCCACCATGTGGTGGCTGGTACCAGCTCCGGCCAGCCACCCCATGGCCGGCCGGCCACCACCCACGGTGGCCGGAGCTCCTCCCAAGCCTCCGGCCACCGGAAAACGTGAAATTAAACCCCCAAACACCTCTAAAACGTCTCCAACACCTCCCCAACCTCCACACAACCCTAAATCATTCACTTTAACAAAAACCTAGCTTTCCAAATTTATCAAAACGAGAATCGGTTTGGGTATTACCGTAGAGGAGGATGAGGGGAACGGGATTACTCCTTGCTTCAAGACGATCCAAGGGCTTGATTTCTCCCAAAACCCTAGCTCCTTCACCTTCTCTCTTCTTCTCCTTCTCCTTCTCTCTCTAACTCTCTTCTTCCTTTTTCTATTTTCTTAAACTAACACAAATTCCCTTTTTTTTTCCTTTTCTAATGTGTGGCCGGCCACATATGTCCTCACCCTTAGTTTTCCCCCCAAAACTAACACCACCACTTGGTTGACAAGTGGGAAGGTGGGTCCCACACCTTTTGGAAAATATCTACTAGCTAAAATCCAATCAGATTCGCGAAAAACAGACGTGGCCCCGAACGGGCACTTTTTCCCAAAAATTATGAAACTTTGCGGGCCACAAGGAAACGGCTCAACTAAGACCGCTGCGACGACGGAAAAGCTTTTTGGATCCAAAACGGTCCTCGAATGGACCAAAACGTCGCTCGGTTGACTTTTCCAGCGAAAAGTCAACATTTCCCAAATTGATCAGAAAGTTGCCCTGAGTCCCCCGGAACTCACTTTGGTCGATAACGCAGTCAACTTAAGTCCGGTATGACCCTCGGGGTCCAATTCCGGTTCAATTTAGTGTCTGCTCAAAATTTTTAAATTTTTCCTGTTTTTCGTAGGTTTGACTGGCGTTGATCGGGAGTGGTTATTACAGGGTTACACATATTCAGCATTTGAATAATCATAATTATATATACATATATATATATACCCACACAATGAACGAACTCATGGGGTAAACATAACAACGATCGAACTCGCGGGGTATAAAAATTAAGTATATATATAACCACACATTGAGCGAACTCGTGGGGTAACCATAATAAATTCTGAAATTAAATATATGTATAAACCGCACAACGAGCAAACTCGCGGGGTAGATAGACTAAATATAAGTAATTGCACATAAAATTTTAGGCTCCAGGCCTCAGACACAAGTTACAGGGTTCAGGCCTGTGGTTTCGTCTTATGACTTTTAATACAAGTTACAGGCTTCAGGCCTGTGGTCTGTAATCTTCCTTTACAGACATTTTACAGGCTTCGGGCCTGTGGTTTGTCAATCGGTCATAAATACAAGCATCAAGCTCTAGACTCGTGATTTATCCTTTGACCGTATAGGCAAGCATCAGGCTTCGAGCCTGTGATTTATCATGTGATCGCAAAAGGCAAATATCAAGCCCCAGGCTTGTAATTTATTATTTTTTCCATAAAATCAAGTATCAGGCTTCGACCATGTGATTTTTCATTTGGCCGTTCAGACACATATCAAGCTTCGGTCTATAATTTTCATTTGGAGCTTCTGGTCTCAAATGATTCAGTTTTGATACAAGACCGCTTTACAAATAACGTTAGTAAAACAAACATGTATAACGAAACTTAATATGTACGAGATTTCGATACGAACATATTTTTCTGATGTGAAGATCCAAGATATTATTTGGCGATCACAAAGCATACTTATAGTGTCACGCCCCAATTTCGGTAAACCGAACTCAGGACGCGAACGTTTTAAAAACATACAAACACTTGAAACCTGTTTTCATTGAATCACTTTAAAATACCAGTTTAGTTCAACAAAATAATAATTACAACTTAAAACGTGTCCCAACAAGTGGACCAAAAACATGGTATCCGTCGCTAGACTCAAAACACCCAGAAATCCGCTTCAAGCTCTTCAAGCTTCAGAAGCTCACCTAGTCCAGCCTACGAACGGTACCTGTAGGAAAAGAAGCTAAGGGTGAGCGTTCGCTCACCACCGTGGATAACAGACTGACTACGGCATAATTAGCAGACAAAGCCGGTAACACCAAAAATAAAGGCAACACCGGGGAACACTGTCCCCAACCCAAGTACTCTGACTGAACAAACACCCACAGTTACCTTCCTTGACCAACTCAACACTCTGACATGCAAGTAGACTCGACACAACGATCACGACCTCTTCCAAGGACTCAAAAGAAACTAGCAACACCAAACAAGATCACAAAGGATCGCACACCAAACAAGATCACAAAGGATCGCAAACCAGTTGTTCAGTAACCAATTCTGTCTCTCTCGCCCTTTCCGATCCCAGTTGGGCCAGGTGGTTGACCTGTCAGTAACCATCTATGTATCTCGACCTGTCTCAGTAACCTCTCTGTCCTTCGTTCTTTCCAACACAAAGTCGGTCTAGGCAGTCGACCTGTCTTACAACTTCTTTGTCCCTCGCTCTTTCCAACACAAAGTCTGTCCAGGCAGTCGACCTGTCTTACAACTTCTCTGTCCCTCGCTCTTTCCAACACAAAGTCGGTCCAGGCAGTCGACATGTCCTACAACTCCTCTGTCCCTCGCTCTTTCCAACACAAAGTCGGTCCAGGCAGTCGACCTGTCTTACAACTCCTCTGTCCCTCACTCTTTCCGATCCCAGTCGGTCCAGGCAGTCGACCTGTCTCAGTAACCTCTGTCACTCAGGTAACCACAATCACACTCACAAGCAAGTTCAACAAACAACAACAACACAAGTTCAGCACTCCACAGGCACTCATGGCCACACAAGATACCAATTATAAAACACAGACTCAACAGCCCCACAAGCACTCACGGCCTCCCAAGATACACCAACAGTAACTCACGGACTCAACAGCCCTACGGGCACTCACGGCCACTCAAACCACCAATAGTAAAGACACGAGTTCAACAGCCCCACGGGCACTCACGGCCACCCAAACTCAACAATAACACACGCTCGCAACTTACCGAGACTCTAACTCGTAAGCCAGCCAAGAATGCTCGCAACCCCCCCGAGACTCTAACTCGGTCAGGCCAGCCAAGACACCGACCTTAGTACACGGCTCTCAAGGCCACCCAAAACTCAACAATAATAATACGGGCTCTCAAGGCCACCCAAACTCGACAATAAATAAGACGGGCTCTCAAGGCCACCTAAACTCAACAAGAAAATAGTACGGGCTCTCAAGGCCACCCAAACTCGACAATAAATAACACGGGCTCTCAAGGCCACCCAAACTCAACAAGAAAATAATACGGGCTCTCAAGGCCACCCAAACTCGACAATAAATAACACGGGCTCTCAAGGCCACCCAAACTCAACAAGAAAATAGTACGGGCTCTCAAGGCCACCCAAACTCGACAATAAATAACGCACAACAACCTCCGGTCCGACCCAATAGTTTTTTTTTTTTGAAGCGGTCTTCACAATCTACCCCCCTTAAAGGAATTTCGTCCGCGAAATTAGAATAACGCTCATAAAGGTACAATAAACACGTACCCTGATAGGTCTCGCAGTAGGTAGGGGATCCCGGGGCCCGGGGATCGGTAACTGCGTACACTCTTCCCCCTGGCGCCTGCTGCCTCTGACTCGGCGCACTAACTGCAGGATAACCATAGCTCCGCTGCGATCTCGGAACTGGCCCGCTCGTCGACGGCTGCAAAAACCTCGACTGTTGACTCTGACGAGGGCGATCTCTGGGTGATTGTACTGTACGCGACTGCTGTGGTCGTCGCACTTTCGTTGCCCCCAACGGCTCGTAGCACTGGTCGATAGTGTGCCCAATGCGGCCGCATCGGAAACAGCCGGTCTCGTCGGCTCTCGACTCCGTGCCCTGGCCCGTACGGTTGGTCGCCGGCTGCGTTGTGGGCCCTCCTTCCATCGGACACTCGCGACGGAAGTGGCCTCGCTGGCCGCAGGTATAGCACTTCGGTGCCCTCTCTGACGTGACTGGCCCGACTGATGCCACTGACGCCCCACCCTGATGAGTCGGTGGTCGGAAGAACCCCGTGGTCCTCTGCCTCCGCGAGTCTCGCGAGTCGGACGGCCCTGTAAAGCTGGTCGGCCGTTGTCGAACCTCGCGGGTCCTGGCCGCATCCCGGATCCCCTGCTCCACCGTCGCTGCGGTGTCCATGAGATCTGTGTACTTCCTCAGTCTCAAGGCGAGAACCTGGTTCCGAATCCCCAGACTCAGTCCTCCCTGGAACCGCAGGCAACGGTTCTTCTCTGTCATCACCATCTCTGGCGCGAATCTGGCTAAGGCCGTGAATCTGGCCTCGTACTCTGCTATCGTCATCCCCTCCTGTTCCAAGTCTAGGAACTGCCGATGTCGCTCCAAACGAGCCGACTCGGGAAAGTACTGTTCCATAAAAACTGTTTGGAAGATGCTGTAGTCATAACCGACCATGTCCTTCACACGTCCCCCCCAGTGGTAGGCGCTGTCTCTTAGTTGGTGGGCCGCGAAGGACACCCTGCGACGACCATCCTCGACACCCGATGTATCCAGGTCTCGCGTGACTTGCTCTATCCACCTCTCGGCTAGGTCCGGGTTCGGCTCCCAGATAAATGTAGGTATCCCGAGCTTCAGGAAGTCTAGTAGTGCTCGGGATGTATGATCCTCTGTCTGAACGGGTCTCACTGGGACCGCGGCTGCCTCAGGTGCTGGTGACGCCGACTCTCTGTTGGCGATGATCGCCACCAAACTCTAGACCGTCCTGGTCAGCTCATCTAGGGCAGTCATGACGGGAGGGTCTGCGACGGGCGGAACACCGGGTGTGCCTGCAGACGGCCCCTCGTCGCTTCTCCTGTCTTCTCCGACAAGAGTGCCTTGCGCTTCCGCGTACTCGGCGGGCTCAACGGTTGGCACCCTTCCCGGTGTCCCCGCTGACCGTCCCCGCCGGCCCCGCGTGGGCACCTGACCCCGTGCTCCCGATGCTCGTCCTCGTCTACAGCGAGCCATAGTCAGTATCCTCTGCACGGATATACGCAAACGTTCAGTTTGCGAACTCAGATAAACACAACAAGCTCGAACACACTAACGTTCACACGGTCTACGTCTCCCCCAACGTACTTGTTACTAAACGCCACACCGTTCACGCTACTCATACTTTAATTATAATAACACGCATGCGGAAACTCAAATTTATCCACACAAACGTACAACCAGCCCTCATTCAGTCCTTTATGCACTTACTTATAACTTTCCACAACCAAACCAGTGTTCGCTACTCGTCCCTTGCGTGAAAGTAGTAAAGGGGATGAGCGTGATGCTCACCTCCACGGACACCCGTTCGATTATGGCATACTAGTAACGCACCAAAGACTTACCACTCTAGTCAGGGAAAACCACCATCACAACACTGAAGCCAAACGTCATACTGCTCACGCTATTAATGCCTTAATTATAATAGTACGTAAGCGAAAAACTCAACAACAACTCAACCGTGCACCAGGCCTACGGCCTCTACAACCCACAACCGCGAACCCAAACACACAAGGAAACAAAACAACCAAAGAAAGACGAAGATGGCTCACTGGACCAGGCCGGTACACGACCCCTGCCGTGCCACTCTCCGGGCCGGGAACCACGCCTTGCCAGACCCCTTACCGGCCGACGACCTTCCCTTGCCGGACCCCGTTCCGGGCTGGCACCAAGGTCCTACCATTCCACCTACCGGGTCAAACCAGTGACTCCTATCTCGTAGCGATAATGAAAACCGCCCTACTTACACCCGTTGTGTCTACCCTAGGGTATTTGTAACTCTATCGGCTAATAACGACTCGTACACTAGTACGTCGCAGACAACGACCACCAAACACAAGCCAACACGACCGAGTAATAACAATACACGCCCACCGGGCGAACCAACACCGAACTACGCCCACCGGGCCAAACACAATCAAACACAAACGCCCACGGCGTCAAACAGAATCAAGACACGCCCACCGGGCCAACCAACTTACACACACGCTCACAGGACCAATCAAAATCAAAACTTTCTCCACTTTATTTTTAAAACCTCATACTTGACATCACGCAGTTACAACCCGGTCCAGGCGTCCCCGAACTACGTTGTACCGACTTGACATCAGCACCGCCACGTTCGACTACAGGAGCGCTCCTGAGTCGACCCGCGACAGCTTAAAAACGTTTCACGCAGCACACACAAACAGTATGCCAGTAACCCCGTACTGCACATACACACAGACAAAACAAAACTCAAGACATTAAGGGTTTACACACGGTTCCCGACCTACGTACCCAACGCACGACGGGACTTTACTGACTCGACTCTCCCCACCTAATTGACGGACAGTCCGAGGTGTGAAACCTCGAGCTCTGATACCAAGCTGTCACGCCCCAATTTCAGTAAACCGAACTCGGGACGCGAACGTTTTAAAAACATACAAACACTTGAAACCTGTTTTCATTGAATCACATTAAAATACCAGTTTAGTTCAACAAAATAATAATTACAACTTAAAACGCGTCCCAACAAGTGGACCAAAAACATGGTATCCGTCGCTAGACTCAAAACACCCAGAAACCCGCTTCAAGCTCTTCAAGCTTCAGAAGCACACCTAGTCCAGCCTACGAACGGTACCTGTAGGAAAAGCAGCTAGGGGTGTGCGTTCGCTCACCACCGCAGATAACAGACTGACTACGGCATAATTAGCAGACAAAGCCGGTAACACCAAAAATAAAGGCAACACCGGGGAACACTGTCCCCAACCCAAGTACTCTGACTGAACAAACACCCACAGTTACCTTCCTTGACCAACTCAACACTCTGACATGCAAGTAGACTCGACACAACGATCACGACCTCTTCCAAGGACTCAAAAGAAACTACGCAACACCCAACAAGATCACAAAGGATCGCACACCAAACAAGATCACAAAGGATCGCACACCAAACAAGATCACAAAGGATCGCAAACCAGTTGTTCAGTAACCAATTCTGTCTCTCTCGCCCTTTCCGATCCCAGTCGGGCCAGGCGGTTGACCTGTCAGTAACCATCTATGTATCTCGACCTGTCTCAGTAACCTCTCTGTCCTTCGTTCTTTCCAACACAAAGTCGGTCCAGGCAGTCGACCTGTCTTACAACTTCTTTGTCCCTCGCTCTTTCCAACACAAAGTCTGTCCAGGCAGTCGACCTGTCTTACAACTTCTCTGTCCCTCGCTCTTTCCAACACAAAGTCGGTCCAGGCAGTCGACATGTCCTACAACTCCTCTGTCCCTCACTCTCTTTCCAACACAAAGTCGGTCCAGGCAGTCGACCTGTCTTACAACTCCTCTGTACCTCACTCTTTCCGATCCCAGTCGGTCCAGGCAGTCGACCTGTCTCAGTAACCTCTGTCACTCAGGTAACCACAATCACACTCACAAGCAAGTTCAACAAACAACAACAACACAAGTTCAGCACTCCATAGGCACTCATGGGCACACAAGATACCAATTATAAAACACGGACTCAACAGCCCCACAAGCACTCACGGCCTCCCAAGATACACCAACAGTAACTCACGGACTCAACAGCCCTACGGGCACTCACGGCCACTCAAACCACCAACAGTAAAGACACGAGTTCAACAGCCCCACGGGCACTCACGGCCACCCAAACTCAACAATAACACACGCTCGCAACTTACTGAGACTCTAACTCGTAAGCCAGCCAAGAATGCTCGCAACCCCCCCGAGACTCTAACTCGGTCAGGCCAGCCAAGACACCGACCTTAGTACACGGCTCTCAAGGCCACCCAAAACTCGATAAGAAATAGTACGGGCTCTCAAGGCCACCCAAACTCGACAATAAATAAGACGGGCTCTCAAGGCCACCCAAACTCAACAAGAAAATAGTACGGGCTCTCAAGGCCACCCAAACTCGACAATAAATAACACGGGCTCTCAAGGCCACCCAAACTCAACAAGAAAATAGTACGGGCTCTCAAGGCCACCCAAACTCGACAATAAATAACGCACAACAACCTCCGACATAATCGATACCTCCAACAGTCCTAAGATCACTAGTTTCACAAACAACCTCCGGGCATGGTCATATGCCTCCAG
This sequence comes from Erodium maritimum, assembly GCA_963921825.1. Classification (NCBI taxonomy): domain Eukaryota; kingdom Viridiplantae; phylum Streptophyta; class Magnoliopsida; order Geraniales; family Geraniaceae; genus Erodium; species Erodium maritimum. Next base: position 30,409,987 of record OY997589.1, on the reverse strand, counting down.
TAATTCTAATATCGCTAAGTTCTCTGCTCCTACGACACTACTAAGTGTCACATGCATTTCCAATAATTGCTACGTTCCCGTATCATGCCTTTCTAATATTCGATAAACCTACTTAACCCACGACACCCCAGTGTCACATGCATTTCTATTGTTAACTTTCCCTAGTCAGGGCCGAAATCTGGCTACTTTTCCCTACCTCAAGGCGAAGAACACCCGCTACGTTTCCTAGCTGCTGACGTTCTGGCTCACTACCTCCGGGCTTCACTTCGATCGAAGCCGAACGCTAAAGATAACACGAAAGCCATAGTTAGAGGCGGTTCCCAGGTTAATTTAAAGGCCACGATTTATCCAGTTTTAAGACCGACATTTGTCCTTTAAACTCGAGCGGGAGAAAAGCGGGATTACAACGAATCGGGTTCGAGCATCCGCGCACCGAAACCGGTGCATGTTCCCGAGGGAAAATATCGAGGCACGAGTCCCAATGCACGGATGTCGAGGCTTCCCGAGGTCTGATTCATTGTTCCGCTATTATCCCGTTCAAGGTCCGATTTAACGTTTAGTTTAGTCGATCCATGCTTTCTAAAATCCGATCACAGATTGGTTTAATCACATTTCAATTTACTAGTCCCTTTCAAAACGCCCGTTTTCGTTTAAATCTGATTTTAACCCTTTTTAATTTAAAACCGTTTTGATTTTCAGATCCTTTCTCGTTAAAACTACTTTTGGTTCTCAAATCCCCATTTTCGTTCTTTACTGATAAAACCGATTAATTAGCCAAAATCTTTTCTGATCTTTTCGAAACTCAAGGACCAAATTCAGATCTAAAGGAAACGTTTTTGTTTCGTCAAAACCCGAACCACAACAGCAATAATAGTAAGTAAGTAACATTAGTATTATTAATATAATTTCCGAACAAGATAACCAGAGCCACAAAAATGCTCGGGAAGGAAACAACAATAACAGGGGACGAAGATACGGAAACGGGGAAAAATAAACCGACCGCCGGTGAAGACGTCGCCGGCGACTATACCTCACGGTTTCGAATCTCACCGTGGAGGAAAAGGGGCGGCGGTGGAGTTGGCGGAGGCGCGACGGGGCGCGGCTGAGGGTTTCTCCTCATGTCTGCACGAATCCGACTGTAACTCGCCGGATCTGGCGAGCGCCGGCGGCGTTGGAGATGAGGACGGTACCGGCGGGGTCGGGTTTCAACGCAGAAGAAGAAGACAGGGCGGAAAAGGGACGGTGGCGAGTCGTTACTGACGAGGTGAGGGCGGAGGCGTTGGCCGTGAGGGGAGGAGATCGGGCGGCGGCTCTGCGTGTGGTCGGAGACGAATCGGGAGGAGAGAGGGCGGCGGCTCGAGCCGGAGAAGAAGACGGATGGGCGAGGGGAAACGGAGATGGAGGGGCTCGGTGAGGGAGTGGCGGCCGAGATCGACGTCGGCGAGAGATGGAAGGGAGGTGGTTGCCGGTTGGACGGAGGAGAAGACGAGAGAGGAGAGGGTGAGAGGGGTCGGACGTGGGAGGTGAGGGAGAGGGCGTGGGGGTCGGCTGCGCAGGAACGAATAGAAAGGGTCGAAAGCAAATTTAGGGTTTCATACCTAAATTTGCCCCTTTATACACGAGCCCTCAAACGGGCCTGACACACGGGCCTCCCGAAATGGGCCGCGCGGCCCAGACGTGGATGGCTAACAGGCCTGCCCGGGCCGGGTCGCTGGTCTGGCCGGGTTGCTGGTCGGGTCCGGTCCGACCCAATAGTTTTTTTTTTTTGAAGCGGTCTTCACACATAGGGTATAAAAACCAGATCCAAATAAGTATGGAATGAACACAGATATATTTCACGAGTATCGTTAATAAATAATATCAACGAATCAAATTTATGATAATATGAAACTTTATACCTGAACGATCAAACCGAGCTCTTCGTGCTGATAACGTGTTGTGATTTGATTACAACACTTGATTTCAATTACATGAACTTGTTATGAAGTTGTGTGTATATGGTGAGAAAAGCCATAGAACAAACTAAATGATAAAGGACAAGCTCTGTGTATAGGTTTCATTCATCTCTCATACTTACAAAGAAAGACATGCCTTTATATAGGCATTAGGAAGCTTACTGAGTAAGAAAAAGAGTATGGGGTCCACTATATATTTACAACAATAGTATAAATTTGATTGGGTCGAATATTTTTGAATTATTCTTTTTTCTCTAAAAGTGGGGCACGTGACAACTCGATCGAGCATTGGCAAACTTTTTGAGGCGGTGTAACCATTAACTAGGCAATTCGATCGCTCAACCTGTCGGCTTCGCACTAACTCGCCACAACGAATTCACTTTTCGGCAGATTCACTCACGCAATTCTCTCTACATTGCAATGCTCTAAGGGGATTTGCAAGAGAAAAGGCTTTTCGCCTTATGCTCTGCGATTCATCCAGTTAATGAATCATTCACTTAGGTTATTTCGTCAGACCGATTTGTCCAGCGATTTGCCTAGATAATGCATCCATTGTTATAGATAATCTTAAATTTAGGATAATTAAAAGCAAACAGAGATTAGAAAACAACTTAGCATTCTTGGCATTTAGGCCTCCTTTTATTTTTCTAGGTAGGTAAAAAGTTACATGTACATTTTTTTAGTTTAAACGAGGGAATATATTAATAATACAACATAAAAGTTGAAACCTGATCATATTTTTAACTTGACAGCATATTAGTCACACAACATTCTTCCGACCTGTTTCGGTCCCTCCGTTGTAACTCCGAGGATTTTCGTCTCTAAGGTCACCGTCCCTGATGTTGTCGTCGTCGTCGTTGAAGCTGTCGCCGTCTCTGATGTCGTCGGCGTCTCTGATACCGCCGCCGTCTCTAATGCCGCCGCCATCTCTAGAGACGTACCTGAAGCCGCAGCCGCAGCAGTGCGCCCCTCTCCTTGGCCTCCACCGCCGCAACCGCCTCGACCCCCTTCACCATTATGGAGATGACTGATAGAGAGGATCCTATTTACTTTATTTGAGTTTTTTTGCAGGATCAATACCTAGGGAACATAGAATCAGAGATTTTTTCAGGGAGGGAATCCCGATTCATGTATTGCCTCCCACCATTACTATTGAAGTCCTTGGCCAGTTTTTGGAGCAAGAATTCCAGTACCACCTTCTCATCCCCCGTATTCTATCATTGCATATATGTCATTCAAATACCGTATGCGACGGTTCTAGTGAAAAAAAGGATTAGTGAGCCATTAATCTTTTTTCTGACCTTAGTGGCCAGGGAGCATGTTCCCTAGCACACATCGATGTTCTGATATATCATTTATAAAATTGCACCTTTCGCTCAAAAAAAAATCACACAACATAAAAGTTGAAACCTAATCAAATGCTACATTGATTGGAAAATAAAAAACAGAGTTTAACATAATAAAAAAACATAAATTGGTCAATAAAATCTTCACTCCATCTCAATGTTGCCACGTAGAATAACGACCACCCTGAGACCAACCGCTGGGAGAATAAATGATATGCTTGGCTTTTCTATCCTACGATACTGAATACGCAAATGTGAGCTACGTACTTTCCAAAGATCTAGCTTCTGTGGTACTCTTCCCAAGCCGATCTTGGCCATTATGGAATCTCAGTGACGGTTCAATGTTAGGCTCAGGTCAAACTCAGTTGTTTACTGCATAACAACCACAAAGACTCATTGGTCTAAAGATACATGACAAGCTACGACACTGAATATGTTCATGACTGGATCTATGGAACATATTTAGGTCGAGTCATCCAATATCATGTCCCACATGATATCTATGATCAGACTTCGGAATCTCATTCCAATGACTAATAAAACTAAGCCATAAAGAGTTATCTTTCATACTAGTCGCTTCTAGTGAAGCTTGAAATTGTTTTATTAGGATAGCAAGAAGAAGAAAAAAGCTAAGGTATTGATTTGAAAATAATTTTTTTAGGATAATAATTAGAATTTTTCCTAATATTTAATTCTAGGCTTTTGTGCGGGTTTCTCTTCATGCTTCATACCACTACGGAATATTACAATTCAGCATCGCATCCTCCAAGTTCGAAGCTCCTAAAAAATAATATTTAATTCCATATTTCGGATTTAGCATTGTGCTTAGCACCCCACCACTATACATGCCTGTAGACGAAAACAATTGAAAAACCAGTTTTTTGGTTTGATTTGTGATTTCTACTGATATCAAACAAAGGTTGATATTTCAATTTTGTTATAAAAATGTTTTAAAAGTGAAAACCTACTCTTATATATTAGTCTTGAACAGTAAATTATCTTAAAATAATGGTCATTATTAGAGACATACAAATAATATGTGACCAATTCATAAGACACGTAAAAGATCTGTGATCAATTTATAAAAATATACAAATGATATGTAACCAATGTATAAAACACATAATAATATGTGACCAATTAATAAATACATGTAAATAACATATGATCAAAAATATTTTTTTTTGAAACGAGAACATAGATATTTTATTACTCATGACAATAAATCATAGACAGAAATTGGGTCCTAGACCCTGGGTTCCAGCATATGTCCGAAGCCCCCGTAGGGATTTCGGCGAACTTGACCCGTAATGGTGATCGCTTTTGAATAGTTGATCTGAAATGAACAAAGATTAGCACACAAACGAAATAAAAAACTACCAAATCTGCTATGCCAATTCTTCTGGGCCCCGTGTCATTGGGGCGTTCTGGTATCGTCAATTCTTCGTCTTGATTCGCCCAGATCTTTAGAAGTAGTGCGGAGGACGGGATATGCTCCCAGTGCTCCGGATGTGACTTCACCGACACTTCATGTAGAAGCAGGTTAATCATCATCGATTCGACCCGCAAAGGTTTGTTCGGGGTTGAGAGTCTCGACTTCGGGTGCCGTGGAAACAGGCCCCAACCTATCGTCCCTCCTCTCGGATCCCATATCCATCGAGGGAACGGAACCATGTTGGCTAGGGTTTTCCCCTTTGATGGATATGCCCCGATCTGGCCGGTGAGGGGTGGCTCTGGGGTGGGAGGCCGCTACGGATGGAGGACGACGCATGGAGCACGAATCCCGGTAGACGGCGACAGGAGAGCCACGGTGGCTACTGGCACGAGCTCGGAACCGAACCGGCGACGCAAGATCTGTAGCGCGAGAAGAGGAAGAGGTCGTGGGACCGTCTGAACGAGCGGCGGCGACCTGCGAAGGTGGATGACGACGAAGATGGATGAAAAAAAGAGGTTGTGGAAAAAAACCCTGACAAGGGTACTGTTGAACCCTGTAAAGGGTAGTGTTGCACCCATCAAGAATAATCCGAAAGCTTGGAATTAAGGGCTTCAATGATGAATAAAAAGGGGAGGGGGGGGGGGGGGGGGAGGTTGCGCAGAGAGAAGCGTGCCCCCTAGGATTACTTGATCGAAATATATATATTTTTGAAACGGGAAAGAAGTAGTATTACGATTTCATCGTGCTTACAATGGGGGACCTAACAGTCCCAGACACCAGCTTTTGTCCCGATCGGCCGTGGCCCACCGGGCGCACATGGTTCCATACAAATAGTCTGCTTTTTTTCACAGATCCAAACTCAAGAATTCCTCGATCAACTATTTCGAAAAATAAATAACTAACAAAATAGAAACTACCTAGCCAAAATCTTATTCGCCCTAAACCAAACAACCTGAAAAGAGAGATAGCCTTGGTTGCGGATTCCCCGAGACTTCCCGGCTTTAGACGTCCCGGGTCTGTGGGTATAGGTCCTTGACAGTCCTTCCCACCCCCGCCCTGGAGGATCATTCATCCCCCGGGGGATTGTAGTCCCCCGGGATAACTTCTCGTTCCTGTACTTGGTCAGTGGAGGTTGGCAGCATCTTGGACTCCGGCTTGTAACCGTCTTTATCACCCTGGGTCTTGGTCCAATGGCTGTGGTGAATCGCAGGATCCCCCGTCGAGCCAATGTGCAGTCCTTCAGGTCACCCAATCTCGGATCAGGCCTCTTCCACTTTGCCCCGATCTTCAAGTGGGATTTAGGGCTTGAGGCTTCCTTGTCTTGATGTTTGGCTATCGTTGGAGACGGGACCAAAACCCTAACGGTTGTACTCCGAGGCTCATGGTGTGCACGACTCCTGCTGGTCGCGAACCTCCTAGGGTTTGCTGAACCCATGTATTGAGGAGCCCTTCCAGGTTGTAGACCAATCCCCGATTTAGCATACCCTTGTTGGTAAGCCGAAGACCAGGAGAAGCATTGCAGCGGGTCCCACTGGTAGGCCGGAATCGCGGTGCGCGCCGGTGAGGGGACGGGGGCCAGGCCCTGAAACAGGATCTCCTGTCGCTGGAGTTCCTGATCCCAGTCCGGTAGGGGACGTTGGTTGCCGTGATTGGCTGCAAAGGCCCGGACGAACTCCGGTGTGGGTCGATTCTAGGGAGACGGGTGCAACCACGTCGGATCGTGGGTCACACCGTGCATGGACCACCCACAATTATGCAAAATCAGAGTGGGGTTGGGATGGTCGAGCATGGGGGCGCAGATGGTCGGGCTCAATGAAGCGATCATGGGGTGTCCGAGTGGGATAACCATCACGGCGGCAACGTGGGAACGATAGAACCATAGTGCTGAGGTGAGGGGGAAGATCAAACGATGAAGAAGAGGCTGCAACAGATGGAGGAGGGGCGGTGGCTGACAGTGGAAAAGCGGCGGCGGCTATAAACCCTAGGAAGGATATGAGAGAAACCTCAGGGAGGTGTGTGAAGAGCTCTTCGAGATAAATTTGATCGAAATATATTTAAACTTTTGGTAAAAAAAAAAATGAACGAAAGGTGCAAATGTTTTTGACCCCCATAGAAATGGATTTCTACATTTAACTCAATTAAAAATTATAAATCATTCTACTTAACGTGAGAGAGAGTTCAGATTGAAACTCGAATAACACTATCGAAAACCTCCCGAAGCTCTTATAGCGGCTCCGCTACGGTGAATCCTTGACGGTATAGAAGGAGCAGACTGCAGAGAAGAGTAATCAGCAGCCATGGAAGGTGGGAAGAACAGGAAGAAAGCACCAGCAATCTCTCTGCAGGAGTTCGTCTCAACCATGTCCCCTTTAATTGACCTGGAAAAGGTTTGCTTTTCTCCTTCCTTTCCTAGTGATTGTCTTGCTTTTGGGTTCTCGTCATGGAGAAAAAAATATGGATTATCTATTATAATCTTCATAGAAAATCCCTTTTACTGATTTGAAATGCAATATAGATGTACACACAATAGTCCTTAATCTATAGCATTGCGAAGAAGTTGTACTTTTATAACTTTTGTCAGTGTTCAACGCATTGTACATTCTTAAGTAATGACCAATCATAATTGTTTGGGTGAAGCAAGCTCAACTGGTTCTCTAAATTGGATTTATGTGTTTTAGGAAACGGAGATATCAGCTTCAATAAGCTCTGGTGCATCCAGGAATATTGAAACTGCTCAGAAGAAGGGTTCTGTTATGATGAACTTGAAGTGTACTGATGCACAGGTGATTTATTTTAAGTTTTGAGGCTTTCTGCTCATCTTAGTTCTGGTTTATGTAAAAATGAACTTCAAAAGAAAATGTATATGCGTAATTCCTATGCGATTTGTACCAGTTGGAGTGATGAATTTTCCCTTTTCATTTATTGTAACTGTGTTGCTTTGATCCTCATAATAGACGGGGCTCATGGGGAAGAGTCTTCTCGAGTTTCAATCCACGAAAGGAGATGTTCTTCCTGCTCACAAGGTATAACTTAGATATATAGTTCGTCTTCTGCATTTCTTTTACCTTTTTGTTTAATTCATGTCCATTTTTATTTTGTTTGAAGTTCTGAAGTCGATGTCAGGTCTATTGCCTTGTTCGTATTGACCATTGGATTTCAGTTTGGCCCCTCCAGTGTTTGATTCCCTGCTCTCTGTTACTATCTTACCAAATGATGTCCAATTATCACTAGTTGCTCGGCTATGTTTCAAGGAAGATACATTCTTTTGCTGAGGTGTCACACTAAATTACTGTCTTGATAGACGACTGTTCTACTGAAGCCTTGGAAGCCTAGTTTCATTAAATGACACTGAAGAACAATTTTCAACTAATTTCTTATCGCCCCTTTGAATTCAACACCTGCTCCCCTTTTCTGACCAATCATGGTTATCCCTTTGGTGTTACAGTTTGGTACACATGATGTTGTTGTTCTAAAACCAAACAAAGCTGATCCAGGGTCCCCTGCTCTCGGACAAGGTGTGGTTTACCGCTTAAAGGTAATTCTCACCTTAACACTGCAAGCTAGTAACTAATTATTATATATAAAAAATAATCCACCGCTCCATTCTTTGATTATGTTTCCAATTTTCTGTGCATGTTTAGGACTCATCAATCACTGTAGCATTTGATGATATTCCAGAAGAAGGATTGAATAGCTCTCTACGTTTGGAGAAAGTGGCAAACGAGGTATCCTTTCTCCATGTTGTCCAACTATTGGAAGTCTTTTCTTCCAGAATTTGGTTAATGCATACTATTTCATGGTTAACTTTTTAAACTAATCAATTCAGAAACGGGCTGAATCAAGTTTGGTTTCATTGCACTTTAAAACTTGTGCACTTCGTAGTTGTTATGCATTTGGATTAGATGAAGTTTTTAAAGTATTGCATTGTGCATTCTAGATTTAAGTACTCAAAATTGCTCTGTAAGGTATGCTGCCTTAACGGGGAATGCCATGCACAATTTTTAGCACATATAATCATTTGTCAAGATATTCTGTGTATGCATAACTGTTTGTTCTAAGATCTGTTTCGTTGAAGAAAAGAATATGTGAATCGTCCATGTAGGTAACATATCGCAGGATGAAGGATGCTTTAATACAACTGAGTAAAGGTGTGCAGAGGGGGCCTGCTTCTGAGTTAATTCCTGTATTATTTGGTGAAACTCCACCAACAGTAGTAAAGAAGGATATCTCGTTCACTCCTTATAACTCCAACCTTGATCACTCTCAGGTGTGTAAGGCTAATACTATATGTTTGCACACGCCGATGTTTTCACCATTCAGATAGTTTTTGACGCAGCGAGTTAGCGTAAAAATGAGGAACAGAAATTTCAAGACAGAAACTTAAAACACAAACTACAGAAGTTTGAGAGAAAAACTAGTTTATTATAATAATTGTTAATGAAACAAAAGAGCTACTTATATAGGGCTCAATCCACTCCTATTCTAATTAGAATAGAATATTACCTAAATAACTCTAAACTCTTTCCTCATAGCAAACTAACTAAATTACTCCAAACCCTTTTCCTAATAGGAAACTGCCTAAATAATATACTTAATAATCAGAAAATAAAATAAAAAGCTTTAATTAGAAAAGGAAACTAATTCTTAACCCTAATTAATCCTAAATTCGAAATATATTAGATAAATTCTTCAAAAGTTCATTTTGGCCTTTAAACCTTGATTTCATGGCTCTAGAATTTTCGTCTCTGAAGTAGCTTTGCATGGGCATCTTACGGGCCTTAATCCGAACTCTTATGTAGAAGTTATAGTCATTTAGAGCTGGACTGCGCATTTGAGCTCCTTTCCTTTTACCTTCAGTTTGACCTAGAAACGTCTCAGTTATATGCCCCACATCAGTTTTCATACTAATTACCATATCAACCTTTTATTTTCAGTACTAAAGTTAAATGATTGACATCTACATTAAAGTACTAGCTTAAAAAATGTCTAGAAGAACCCTGGCTCAGATTAGGTAAATGTCTATATTGTCCCTTTGCTTATGTTGATTTCACAAGCAGGTATTGTAATACGGTTGTTTTTAAATGTGTGCACATATATACAGTATGTGTTGGTTGATTTTTTGTCTATCTCCAGGGTTTCTATCCATGCTTCATTTTTAATATGCTAAAGTCATTCATTTCTTCCTCTCTCCTTTTCTCCAATTCAAGAAAGATGCCATTACAAAAGTACTGTCATCCAAGAATGTTTTCCTGCTGCATGGACCTCCAGGAACTGGGAAAACAACAACTGTCATTGAAATTATCTTACAAGAAGTGAAACGTGGCTCAAAGATTCTTGCATGTGCTGCTTCAAATATTGCCGTGGACAACATTGTTGAGCGACTTGTTCCTCACAGGTAATGTTATTTCGATATATGCACCTAGAGAATGCTGCAGGCATTTTTTATATTCAGTATTATCTATAAATTTTGTGAGGAGTATTAAGAAATCTCTTTGTTCACTTACCGGTTTGATCTAAACTAAGCAAGCATGCGGTGACTCATTTCTCTTCTCAGAGTGAAGTTGGTGAGATTGGGGCACCCCGCACGTTTATTACCTCAAGTGTTGGATAGTGCATTGGACGCCCAGGTATATATGCACTTTACATTAGGACATAATGACAGATTTGTAAATGTTTCTTTCGTGATAGAGGTTACTGGTCTGACATGCTCATGTGTATATATCTATGAACTGTGTATCTATATTTCTCTTTACATAAAAGTTTACTGTTCACTACTTGCTTCAAGTTATTTCATATTGGACGAAACTGATGTTTTTCTCTGTTCCTTTATCCAATGGGCCACTCACAAATATATCTATACGTTTTGGAGCATACACATAACACCTTTTGCCACTGGAAACTGTAGAGAGATTTCTTTATATGCATGTTAGGTGCTAATTATGTTCATTGTTCATAGAAGTTTGCTTCAACCAGGATTTTGGGTTTTAAAGCAAATGGATACTGTTTCATATGTGGCACTTTTTTGAACATAATTACTTGCTCTTTGTCACACTGTTACCCTGACATATGTAAAATTTTACACGTAGGTCCTAAGAGGGGATAACAGTGCTCTTGCAAAGGACATACGAAAGGAAATGAAGGTAAAGATTCTGGATAAACTGACACGTGAATGTTATAGACAGAATTTTATCCATTTTCACAATTTAATTAGAATAATACTTACAAATGAGACAAGTCATCGTGAGCTATCTCTTTTTTCTTTCAGTAACAAATGTCAATGTTTCCCCACTTTTGTTTTTTTGATTGTCATTAGCTATGGCTTTGCGTGTGGTAGAGTGAAATCATTGGTCTGTGATGACTGTTGCATGGCAAACCATCTCTTCCTTTGCCTGCCTTTCATACATTATTAGTTAGCATAGAGATATGGAAAGACGTATGGAGTTGGTGTGTTGTATTATTGAAGTTATAAGATCTTCTACTCTATTCGGTTGTGAGTTCATTCTGTCATAGCTTCTAGTGTATTTGGTAATTATAGTGCACCAACTTGTCATTGAAAGGAAGAGGTATTCTCCGAATGCTTCTCTAGCTTAATTTGCAGACTCATTAAGAGTCAAACAATAAACATATTTGAGAAACACTACTATAACTAAAAAGGAAAATGAAACTTACACTCATATATGCTTTCAAATGGTATTATAATCCTTGTCATATAACCTCTATTCCTCCATGGTTTATTCTGATAGTTATTCCATTCATACTAACTTATATTAATAACTTCTTTTTTCAATTCATTTCTGTTCTTCCTAATCACTTGTTCAGGCATTGAATGGGAAGCTATTGAAAACCAAAGACAAAAGCACAAGGAGAGAGATCCAGAAGGAACTAAGAACTCTTTCCAAAGAAGAACGTAAAAGGCAGCAACTAGCTGTAGGAGATGTAATAAAAAATGCTGATGTTGTCTTGGCAACTTTGACTGGTGCATCTTCTCACAAGCTGGATAATACATCATTTGATTTGGTAATTATTGACGAAGCTGCTCAGGCGCTTGAGATAGCATGCTGGATAGCTCTACTTAAGGTACGAATATAACAAGCAGACATACATATGGACTGAAGCACATATACATGCTACCTTAAAAGCACATATAAACATTCATCAACAGTTGAACATATAAACACAAGTGCTGCTATTTCATAACCTTTTCAAAACTACTTTAGACCACACAACCTACCATGGAAATTTAAAAGTAAGGCTAGCATTCTCCTTTTCCCAGACTCCTCCCACAGGTCCATCTCTGATGTGCACGAGATTCGGTTCCAGGCCTCTTTTGCAGTGTCTACTTTTACCTTTTAGTGTTCTGACAACAAAAGTTGCGATCTTCACTAATATTTGTTATGCATTAACATTGATTGATCAAGATTTTTTTTTTTTGGATAAGCGATTTTTTATTAAACAGGAACCCAGCTGAAAACCTGCAAAACGAAAGCCTAAAAGCAGGCAACAAAACAGACCAAAAACTGGAAACTAAAGGAACCATAAATTACAAAGCCTCAGCTACAACCCTCCTGCGCCTTCCTCGTCTTCTAAGGCAAGAAACCGGGCTCTCCATGAAAAACCACAATGGATAAACAGATGATCCAAGTCCTCAAAACAAAACTTACAGAATATTCTGCAACCTGTAGCCTCAAGAAACGTCATAGTCTCAAGAAACGTCATAGTATGGAGTGCCGAAAGTAAAGCAATTTCGGAGGAAGTCCCTTCACCCGCAAAACTGAGGCCCAGCGAAAAAATTACCGTCCTCCAAACCAATAAAACACCTCCAGCCGCGCCTACCGAAGGAATAAAAGTTGATTCCCAACCATTCAAAAAAAACCACAGCTTCGAAGAATAAAGGGCTGAATCTCTTCTCTTTTAGTTTCCTGAAATAAAACCATAACGGGGCGCTGATTGGATAGAGCCACCCTGATGCACCGTCTCTTCTGGACAACATTCATCCCCCTCACGTTCCAGGAGATGAAGTTCACCATAACACCTGATTAAAACGGTAAAGAAGTAGGGAGAGAATCCCCCACTTCTATGCCATCACTAGATCCAAGGTCATCGGATTCGTCTTGAAATTCAGGATCAACGGAATCACCTAATTCAAAATCGAGAGCTTCAATTTGATCAGCCGTTTCTGGATGTCCTGCAAGGAGCTTCTGACTGGCCTTAATCAATTTCCATTTCCTCTCCCGATCAGCATTTTCTTTGTCTACTGGGAGACGACGGGCGGCATAAGAACTTAACACATGGGTTGGTCTGCTCGGCTGAAGAAGATCTCTTGCTGAAACCCTAGCCCGAGAATCTTGAGGCCCACACAACAATTGATCAAGAAAATTGCATACTGAATTTGAAATTTGTAAATAGTTTTATCATTGGAAAGTTAGTACTTAAGTATTATCTATAGTAAAAAGCAAGGGAACAACACTTCTATGTGCTTTTTAGAACCAAACTGTATACTCAAATGTTTCAGGGTTCTAGATGCATACTTGTGGGTGACCATCTTCAGCTCCCTCCAACTATTCAAAGTGTCGAAGCTGAGAAAAAGGGGTTAGGAAGAACACTCTTTGAACGTCTGGCTGACTTGTATGGAGGTGAAGTGATGTCTATGCTCACTGTTCAGTATCGCATGCATGAGCTCATTATGGACTGGTCATCTAACGAGCTTTACAACAGTAAGGTATTTGAATACTGATGTTGGTTGACCATTAATTATTTTGGTAATCAAGGGTATTGAAAAAGAGAACAGTACTGTATAGTTATCCGTTATTTATGCTACAGATTAAAGCCCATCCAAGTGTTGCTGGCCATATGCTTTATGATCTTGAAGACGTGAAGAAGTCACCTTCAACAGAGCCAACCCTTCTTCTAATTGACATAGCAGGGTATGCCATATACCAGAAATTTTTTATTATGTTCTAACTCAATTAAACATTAATAGAAGCTGCATGAGCTTCATTTATGGCAATATACTCGGGGAAAATGGGTATATATTTCAAATGCTTATTTTTTTTGAAAAGTTGATCACCATGCCTTAATTTTGAGTGCATATGATTCCAAGTGCTTCAGCCTTATGTTAGGAAATGTGATCCTGTATTACTATTCAGATAATTCACTTTGACTTATTTCAGGTGTGATATGGAGGAAAAGAAGGATGAAGAGGATAGCACAATGAACGAGGGTGAAGCTGAAGTTGCTATGGCTCATGCAAAGAGGCTTGTTAATTGTGGTGTCCGGGCTTCTGATATTGGAATAATTACTCCATATGCTGCACAAGTATGGAAATATTTGTTTATATTATTTTATGTTGCTAATCAAGTAGTCTTTTGCTATTTATACTGCAACTGGTTATCTAGGTTGTCTTACTAAGGATACTGAGAAACAATGAAGACAAGCTTAAGGACATGGAAATCTCAACTGTTGATGGCTTCCAAGGCCGGGAGAAGGAAGCTATTATTATTTCAATGGTTCGATCAAATTCCAAGAAAGAGGTATTTATTTTTAGATATTAAAATTTTGAATTAGCATTGAATTTATGGTATGCAGGAGTTGAACCTTGCTTCTTTCCGTAAATTTACAGGTGGGATTTCTCAGTGACCGCAGACGAATGAATGTGGCCGTGACACGATCAAGAAGGCAGTGCTGTATTGTTTGCGACACTGAGACAGTGAGTAGCGATAAGTTTCTGAAGCGGTTGATTGAGTATTTTGAGGAGAATGGTGAATACTTGAGTGCCTCAGAGTATGGAAATGAGTGAAGAAAACCAGGGAGAGTAGGGTATTTGTTACTTCCTGAAGGTGCCATCAGATTTATCTGGTTTTTTGGGGGTTCTGAAGGAATAGGTCTATGAAATGATTTCAAGAACTCTTGTTACTTGGAATTTGGATCTTCAAAAAAAGTTGTAGTACTAGGGAAATGTGGTTCTGGCTGCTGGTCTTGCTTAATGTTCTGAAAAGTGTATTGGTTGGACAAACCGTTTATAATATATGTACCTTAATAATTGTAGTGTATGCTTTTCTCTATAACTGTATAAAACATTTCTTTTGCCGATTTACCATATGTTATTTATCAAGGATACCTTTTAGCTTCATGGGAAGTATCATGTGAGTTTTCCTGGATGCAGACAGCTAGCTGATTTTGACTTCAGGAATTGTTTGGTGGTTTTCGATAACGAGAAGGGAAAATGATGGCCTGCGACAAAACAGAGGGAATTGGCAAGATACTAACTGGAACTCAAAATGAACATACATAAAATTATGGAATTTCTGGTTTGGTTATCTTCATGTTTAGTATTTGCCTGAGAGTTGTTGACAGTGGAGTATTGACCAATCAGCAGATCCTGGACCTAAATGGATAAGCAGCAGGAGGAAAAACAATACTTACAGGTATGACCCTAGCAATTTCCTTATTGCGCTAATATTTATTGATATGATGTCAGTTCTTGCAAACCTTCTTTTATTCACATTCAGTGATTTACTTTCACCTCTTATTCCATCATATGTGGAAGTGAATTTCTAGTTCCCACACCAAGAATTTTAGTATTGTTCTTTATTGCATAATGCAAAACCCTTGATCAATTTTGAAACAAAGCAAAAATTGTGGAACATGTTTAGAAGATAATCCAGACGAGCTTATGGTAGGTTTGCTGCACCGTTGACCAAGAAGAGGGGAAAAATCTCATTCTCTGATGAACTATGACAATTCCCATGCTAGGTTGCAGTACGACAGTAAACTAAACTCCTTTCTTCCTTCTTTTGATATCAGATGAGCCTGTCTCTTTTATGGATTTCTGCTACCTAAAGATAAAAGGTGTTGCCAAGTGTTTGCACTAGATCTAAACATAGTAATAAGTATTCTATATTTGAGACTCAAGTACAAGCTAATAGAAATTATCTGTAAGGGAAACCAACTCTAACTAATCCAAAATCTGCTGACCCCAAGCTAGAAGTTCCAAATGGTAGGGTAATTAAGTTCCTCTGGAAGATCATAAACCTGGAAGCTACTGGCTTCTGGTCCTTGATAATCTGCAAATGCATGCATATCAATTAGTGGATCCCAGTTGAAACTGTTTTCTGCATAGCTAGCTAGTTCATTATTTTGTTCTGATGTTTCTGGCACCGTAAAGCTTTCCATTGTATTATCATTAACTTCTGAACAGCTCTCTGCTTTCAGTATGCCCAGCTGCTGAAGGAACTCATTCAGATCAATCTGTGGCTTCTCTTCATCATGTTTTGGTTCCAGCGTTGAGATTGCTGCATCATTCTCCTCGACCCCGGGATGTTCTGGTTCCAGCATATCATAGGTCATGATCTGAGTTTCAGATTTAGAATCACAGGATGATGAACTGGAATAGGAGGCTTGTTTGAGAGCAGCCTTTTTCTGGAACTCTTGTAGCCTCTGATAGATGACATGAACACTGGGCTGAGCATTAAGATTGAGCAAATTGCAGGAAGGGAACATGGAAATGAAGTTCTTGGAGGGTATCCATTTGAAGTTGTGGGATTTATTAGGGGAAGAAGAGTATGAGTTGGAGTTGGGTTGATGATGAGGAAGGTTGAGATAAGCTTCAGGGCCATAGAGTCTTGTTGCAGCCTCATCGTAGGCCAAGGCAGCTTCTTCAGCCGTAGCAAAAGAACCGAGCCAGATCCTGCTTCTCTTCCTTGGCTCCCTGATCTCTGCAACCCATTTGCCCCAAGTTCTCTGACGGACCCCGCGATACTCGCAGGAGGAGTTCTGGGGGCCGCCTTTGCCTCTGGTTGGCCCTTTCTTCCATGGCTTGAGCGGAGATCTTCGGTAATTCTCCATGCCACTTCACTTGTTTAGGGGGTTGTTGAAGTGAAGTAGGGAACTTGGGAGTGAAGAAATATGGTAAAAGGGAGCGGGATATGTATAGGAAGGTGAGTAAATGGTGTCACGCTACAGCACAAATCAAATTGTGAAGCTCCATGTGACTGTTTTGACACCAATTAAGTCAGATTTCAAATCCTCGTGCTTATGGAGTTGTTTTCAAAGAATTACATAAGTTGAAAGATGGATTTAGGTGGTTTATCTCCTAAAGTTACAAAATGGAACTCTTGTCGAAGGAATAAAGTATATGTCCGGATCGGCTCTTGGATTGTGTACTGATAAAGTGTACGATAAGGTCGCGTATAAATTCCACCTCACTAACATTAGCCATCTTCACGAGCTCTTTTTTGGTATTTCACATGTTTTCTTCTCTCTGTCTGCTGAGAAGAGATGACCTGATTCTCGGGACTCTCTTTCACCTTTATCCCATGCCGCTCCTCAGCAACTCTTCATTGACTACTTCTATTTGAAGGTCAAGTGCACCTCTTCATCTGCTAGTTCATTTTTGTTCCAATTATGCCCCTGCTATTGTCATAAGGACGTCAAGACTCCTCCTGCTTCTCCTCTCCTTTTTTTTTCAGAGATAAACAAATGCATTATAACGACAGAGGGTCCCGAGAAGGAAACAACAAATCAAACAAACAATGATAAAAATAAAGGTCAAAAATATAAACAGAAAGACCACATACCTCAACCCGAGCGGGGGAGAAAAGTAAAAGGGGAAAGACCGAGAAGGATGAGCTATACGCTTCAACTAGGGTCAGTTGCGCTATGCGCAGTTAGAGGCGCAACCGCTCGCACGTCTTGTCGGAGATTGACATGAATCTGAGATCTAGGCGACATTTGGTGTACTACGATGATCTCTTAAGCAGCTCCAAGGACGAGGAGGCCCTGGTCTGGCAGAATGCGGCCAAACTTGATCGTTTTCGATGCCTTCATCGCCACACGGTTTACACGAGGGGAAGCGCATGGAGGAAAAGCTCTAGCATGTGCACCCGGACTGGTCAAAGGGGTTTCGCGGCGGATAGAGATGGAGATCGGGGTGTTAGAGTTACACGTCACAAACTAAAATGAAAGGCGGAATCACACCTCTAGCACTGATCAGACTGCTCAGCCATCTCGGTTAGAACCCAAGCCAAGGAACTGCAGTAGATTTCTCCTTCGATGGCGCATGCCAAGCTGCCCCCATCCACAGTGAAGCTGTTGTCGACAGTCACAACATCTGGCACACACGGGAAGGCATCTTCCACCGTCCTTGGGTTGCACCAGCTTTAAACCAAGGTAAATCTATTAGGGAAAAGTGCTATTATGTCGATTGGCTTATGTTATTCCAACTGATCCGCCTCAAAAGAATGCTCTGAATGGAGGGGATCGGTCATTTGTTGAGACTGATTAGACCATATCTCTTGGATAGTTCCCACATAGGAGAATGACTAGACCATATCTCTTGGATAGTTCCCACAAAGACCGGTGAGGAAATTGACCTGACTGGTGCAAGTTGTCCATGATGAGAAGTTAGGGAGGAGTATAAAGCAGATCCAAGCAATAAAAACTAGGGGAAAATTCAATATAATACCATGCCAAACATTTATTTATAAAATAACACCTTGACATAATTTTTTTTGCAGTTTAATACCCAAACGAAACATTTACCAACACTTTATCACCCACTTGTCAGATTTCAGTTAACTTTCCATCCAAAATAAATAAATAAAAATCCATAATACCCTTAACTATCAGTCAAAATTTTCAAATTCATGTCATTAAATTTTTAGAATTTAAAAATAAATAAAATGACAATAATACCCTTCATTACATTTCAAATTTTCAAAATATACCATTTCAATAATTTTTAAAATGTTAACTATATATTTAATATTAATATCATATTTTATTTTAAATCTTAATATATATAAATCTAAGTTTATTTTATAAAAATTAATTTTTATTATAAAAAATCATATTTTATTTTTAAAAATAGATATTATTCTTAAAAATAGAAATAAAATCAGATTTTATTTTTAAAAATATATATGAATCATATTTTAATTTTAAAAATATATAAAATTAATATTTTAATTTAAAAAGCAGCTTTTTATTTTAAAAAAAATCAGTTTCTTCTACATACCCACATAAAGTTTCAGTCACTCAGACATTTGGTCGAACACGTTGTGGGCATCCACCAACTTCACAAATACACATCATACAAGTAATAAGTTAGAGGGAACTTTAAGAACGATAGGTCCCGTTTTCTCTCTCAAAAAGCTATCAGACCCTCCTTGAAACCCTAGCCGCCAATCCCCTCTCTCTTCGTCACCACCGTCTCCGGGCATGGCTCCGGCCGTGGTGGCTTCCGGTGGTGACCTCATCCTACCTTCTCCTCTTTTTCTAGCCCTCATTTCCTATGGGTTTCGAAACTCGCCGGACCTCCTCGCCTCTTCTCTTCGTCGGTGGCTCCTTCTCGTCGTCGTCTCCAAGCTCGTGTTGGTGAACTGAAGTGTGCCGGTAGCTCCAACCCGACCCCCTCGTTTATGGAGTTTCAGATCTGGGCCCATCTTTCATATCTGCTCAGGTAGTAGTCGGCAAGCTAGCCTGAGCTCTGTGTGGGTCTCTATGAGCTCATCGGAGCTCTCCCGTCCACTTGGTTCTCTAGAGTCAAGGCTCGAGGTCGCCGGAGTCGAGGCATGTGTGCGCCGGAGTTGAGGCTCGTGTTCGCCGGAGTTGAGGCTTGTGTGCTCGTGTTCACTGGTGTTGTGGCTCTTGTTCGCCGGAGTCGAGGCTCTACAAGCTCGACGGAGTCGAGGCTCTTCAAGCTCGTCGGAGCTCTCTGTGGGTCAAGGCTTGTGCTTGCCGGAGCTCTCTATGGGTCATTGTGAGCTCGCTGGAGCTCTCCCATCCGCTTGGTTCGTCGGAGTCGAGGCTCGCGTTCGCCGGAGTCGAGGCTCGTGTTCGCCGGCGTCGAGGTAAGGCTTAGTGGGTTTCGTTGCTGCTCGTGGGTTCCTGCCATGCCGGATTTCCTCAACAACTCGGGTTGTCAGAGTCCCTCGGGCTTCTGTTGTGCGTGCTGCTGCTGGTGCCTAACAGCTGGGTCTGCCTCGTGCCCGGTAGAAATACTGGATCCTCTCTGTTTTAGGCGTTTCTTGGGGTTGGCCAGATTTGGCCAGAGGATCGTGTGTGAGTGCAAGCCTGGCTGGTCAGCATTTGTGAGGTACTCTCTTTCTCTAATCTTGGCTGGTTAGGCTTCTCCTACTCGTACATGCATCCCTTTGTATTTGGACTTCACTTCTTCTCGATCCGGTTGTGGATTGAGCTCGTCGATTTAAGGTGCTGACCACCGACGAGTTTCTTGGTGTTGTTTGCCCCCTCAGAAGCCATCTACTAGGGTTTGTATGGTAATCCGAGTCTTTCTCAGTCGTTAGCAATGTTGGCCGCATGCATTTTAGTAGCTGTCTTTTCTCTTCTGAGGATTGACATCTCTATCGAGATGGGAGTTGGTATTTGTATTCAAGGTTAGGGTTAGATTTGTATCTGGTTGGGCTCGGCAGTTGGATTTACTCCCCAAAGTGCTTCATGGTAGTCAAATTTTGGTACTCAAGACCCGTTTTTTTCAAATTAGATCTTCAAGGTGGTTATATTTGGATTTCAGATCCTGTTTTGTCTTTTTGGGAGTGTTTCTGCTGTGTTCGCTATTAGTTTTTTCTTCTTGTTTGTCTGTGTATTTTGTGGCTCTTCAAGGTAGGTTTTCCTGTTCTTGTTGTTGTTTTTAATTTTCTTTGGTTACCCTTATAAGTTGGCATGTGATCGTCTTTGGGTTTCCTTTTGTGGATCTGTAGCTGGATCTAGCTTGTAACTTCTTTTGCCTCAAAAGAGGTTTTAATTTAAATTTGCATTGCCGATAAAAAAGTAATAAGTTAGCCATTGAGTTGCTTACTCGATTCAAATCACGAGCAAAACCCATCACCGACCAGCCTAAATTGATCATTTTTAAAGTTTATATGTCAACGACAACCTCGTCTCTAAATTGGTTTGCTACTCCAACATTATGTGGCCAACAGTCTCATCTCTGGCCGGATTCTAGCGTGACGTCGTTGGAAGAACACCACCTACGACCAAAACCTTGTGGAGGACAAAGGCTCGCGCAGCAGCAAAACCCCATCTCGAGATCTGGACAACGGAGGCTACGATGCCTCCAGGTGAGCTCCTCCACATATAAGTCTGGAACAGAAGTTGAATCGTGAAGTGGAATGGGGAGCACAACTTGTACATCTGAAATTTCTCAGAGGTTGAAACCGTGAAGTGGTTGAAATGCATGTAATTCTTGAACTAATTGATAGAAACTGATTTCACGGTGAGGAAAGTGTAAGGGAAGAAAAGGATGTAGATATGATGGCCATAGATTAAGAAGAAAAGGAGGCCGTGGAGGCTCTAATAAGAAAATGATAAAGAAATTAATAGGGTCAAAGATTGAAGAGTGTTTTTGGTATTTTTTTTTTGAAAAAACAAGGTCATGTACAAAACACGTGACCATTTTCTGTTCATTTTGGACGAAAAATTAACGGCTAGATACTAAACTGTTGGTAAATGTTTCGTTTACCTATTAAACCAGTAAATAACATTAACATCCACAAGTAATTAAATGCAAGTATATTTCATCAATGATTATTAGTTTTATAATTAAATTTAAAATTTAAATATATTTATATATTAAAATAATAAATATTATTTTAATAATAATAAAGAAATATATAAAACGAATAATAATATATATTTAAGACAAACGGAAAAAATCAGATCAGTGTTCTAGAAACGGATTTTTAGAACACTGATATACAAGTATTAGACTTTTTCACATCCAAGGTTATAGATTACAGAATCTCGAAATCCACTATCAAGATCAGTGCCAATGAGATAAAAGAATTACCAAATAAAATGAAAACATCATGCCAGAAGAGCTACTGGAGAGACACCAATAAATATAGGGTAAACTTTAATTGAATGTCGTTACATCATTAAGGGATCTGAAGTTCTCCATCTAAACTATTTCTCCTTGGTTACTACACTTACAATTATTGGTTCCAAAGTATGAAACCAGTTGCCTCCTCCGTTATATCCTCAAAATGGACAAGAAGTCTGGACTCAAACATCATTAACTCTTTAAAAATAGAGCTTCATGACCCTCCTAGCTTTTTACCAGAGTTGGTAATAATATTCGAATATGATTCTCATGTCATTGTAATGAGACAAGTAGCTCATTATAGAAGGAATATTATGACATCTAAACACTTCAAATCTTTAAAGAAAAAACACCCTTTGGAGATTAACTTCCCTCCCACAGGGGTTGTAATAATAAATGGTGAAAATGAATCTTTTACCTTATCTCCCCCTCCTCACTCTTGTAAGTGTAGCCTTCACTCCACACCCACCGCTAACAAACCAATCTGTTGCACTCAATTTCGGTTCAGTAAAATGCTCAGTTTTGCTGGGCCACAAGCTGATCAAGCTGAACTTGCTCTAACCATGCTCCTAAATGACCCACAGATTCGATCTGGGTTTTAACATCCAACCCATCATTGGTTATTGCAGTAGCTGCAGTACCTGTGACAGGAGTTGTCACTATGTTCTCTTTGATCTCGGTTGGAGACTCCTTAACAAGGGATTGAACCCAAGAGAGATCAGGTTCCTCTCCATTGTTCTCAACCTCAAATGAAGATGATTCGCAGAGCTTACCAAACTCATCTGCACGAACACCCCTATCTGACTCCCCACCGTTAGAGTACCCCCATTTAGCCCAAGAATTTGCAGGCGAACCAACAACGGGAGAAGAGTTTGAGCCAATTTCCCAAGAGCTCAGGCTGCAGAACTGTCGCTGCTTCTCACGTTCAGCTAACATAGATAAACAGGAGCTCATTGGTGAGATAGGTTCAACATTTCGAGGCGACATCCTCCCTGAAGATGGAACCCCATAAGGAGACTGCAATAGTGGGGGCTCAGCATTCTTAGGGGATAAATTAGTGTTGATAGGTGATAACATGCTCTGCTGTTGCTGAAAAGGATTCAACATAGCTGATTTGTGCTTTGGGGAGTAAAATGAACCCAATGTTTGATCAGCATACCGTGGAGATGAACCCTCTGCAGAAAAGAGATCATCAAGATTTGAAGGGATTAACGTTCTCATTCGACCCAAATGGTTCAAAGAATTAGAATTTGCAGAAGACAACATGTTTGAGAGTTGTTCAAAATCAGGCAGCAAGCTATAGTCCTCGGCTGCAATATCTCTGGCACTAAGGGAAGACCTCAGGCGACTTGACTGAAAACTGCTTCGAGGGAGCTGCAAGGTGGGGACATTTGGCTGAGACCAAGGCCCAGAAGAGGGCCCATTGCCTGAAGGGGACATGGGAGGAGTGAATGGCGAGGGAGACATCACAGACATAGAAGTAGGAGAGCCCGGTAAAAGGCTCATTGCAGCAGCATAATCCATGGAGCGAGGAGATAGAACAGCTGAGCCAGTAGAGGCATATAATGGCCTTAGCTCCTCTGCAGTGTGAGCAAAGAAGCAAACTCTTCGTGCACAACTAGTACCATCTTTACAAAGGCGTGTCCTGTACTGAGCTGGATGTAGCCAGCCCTCAAACACTCCATGGGCATATTCACACATATCTCCCCTTCTACAAGCCCCTTTCCTAAAATCAGGACAAGGCACGCAGCTGTAATGATACTTCCTTGGATCCCTTCTCCGAGCATTTTCACCCGGATGAACAAAAGGACACTCAGTCCAATCATGTGAGTAGGCACGTGAACAAGGCCGAACCTTGAAAGAATACATTCGGAATTCATCAGTTGAATAGATGCCATTCTTGATGTCTGGGAGAGATGGATCAATGGGGTACTCTTTCTTCTCTGATGGTGAAGTAACAGGAAGATCATCTAACTTCAACTTCATTGCTGAAGAGGTAAAATCTGAAGCAGATGATGTCTTCAGTTCTTGCCCGTCAACAGAACCAAGGAGTTCTTCAAGAGAGGATTTCACATCCTGGAGCTTTGGAGGAACAACAATGACATCAGCAGGACGGTTGGCATTAGCATCAACCAGATTTGGATCAGCACCAGCAGCTAAAAGAAGATTTACAATATCACCGGCATTAACAGCTCCACCTGAAGCAGCACAGTGAAGGGCCGTACTTTTGTCAATCCCACATGTAAAGTTGACATCAACATCTGATAGAGAAAGAATAAGCCTCATGACATCAATGCAACCATATGAAGCAGCAACCATCAAAGGGGTTCTATGCACATTAACCATCTGCTTGGAACCATTTTGGCGACAGTACCATAAACCAATTTCATCAATACAAGAAGGATCTTGCTCGATCAGTCTTCTGAGACCCTCCACATCATTGTTAGCGGCAAGTTCAAGCACACTAGTAAAAGCGTCTTCAGTTTCAACAGTCAAGTGATTCATGTTAACAACAGGCAGTAGTTTTTGTTAATCCAACTAAAAGAATATGTCAAAGATGATAGGCTTTTATTAGGTCTGGTTCACAGAGATCATGCTTATTCCGTTTGCTGGCAATCCTGAGGACAACAATAACACAATAAAAAAAAATTAGAATCAAATCAATAGCAGCAGCAACAGCAACAGCAAATTGTGGAATGAGATGACACAAATGTTCTAATAACATATTAACATATTTGACATGGCCTCAGAGATAAAATAAGACTAAGAGATCCGATTCCAAGCAGCGAAGACAATTAGGTTTCACAACATATATTGAGGAGATGATGAAGTTAGTGCATTGCACAAAATGACCCATCAAATTAGAAACCCAAAACACCAGAAAAGCATAAGATATCATTTTTTTTTTCATTTGCAGGCAAACAGGGGTGAAAATATTTATATGTATAAAAAAAACACCACAGTTATCACACAGAACTTTTTACCTTGCTCATTTATCCCTCGAGCTTGAACAAAATAACAAACAAAAAATCAAAAATACCATTATCTCCAATTAAGAAAAATATGTTAAACCCCAAAAACATATATGTAAATATTAACATGCAATGGACAAACGATAGATCTCCATCGGATCAGGCATGAAGACAGGCTCCGATTATGAGCAAAATCAGAACTCGGTAAACAAAAATAGAGCTTTTCAAGTGATCAAAGCACAGAAATACCTGTGATCGTAGAGAATCTTACCGGGTGGTTTCAGAGATCTGCAGAGAAGAGCGAGAGAGGTGGATGCTCAGAGTTCAGCGACAGATCTGCAGAGATAAAAGAAAGAAGAAGGCTTCTTCAGAGTGGAGGATGCAAGCGAAGACCAATGAGGACTGCTGTTTCCTCTTCTTTCTTCCCCCATTTCCTATGTTCACTCCTCTTTTCTATTTCTGTCTTTTTTCTTTTTTCTTTTTTTCAATATATAGTAATCACAACATAAATTAAAATAAATAAATAAATAAATGATTAGATTTGATAAAATGGCCGGTTCAATCGAAGCAGGGATAGGGAGGGAAAAAAGCAACCGCACTGGCACGTCATTAAGTATGGCTACTCAGCCCTCCTTTCCAACTTTTTCTACAACCTATCATACTGAGCCACACAAGCCTTGTTGACTCAGCAGAACCGGCAACTACAGTATCTTATAAGATTATTTTGGTCATTTGCTTTTCATGTTCAATGAGATACCGGGTATTTATTAGACTTTTCACGGTGGATTAGATCAAATCTGTCTAATTCCAATTTAATTAAGTAGTTTGGAGAGAAATTAAAGGAGAATAGATCCGATTTGGATGTCTATTGGTTTTGATGTCCTAGTGGGAGTATATTGATTCGGTTTATTCCGAGTCTGATGTCTTGAAAGAAAATTTAAAAAGTTGTTTAAAATAATATTGTTTAAAAAACACAAGACGATCCGACCCGACACATATTATTATATTCTACTCATGTCATCACATTACACCTCCAAAACGAATTACAAGTTGTTGGCAGGGTTCTAAAAAACGTTAAGCGCTAGTCGAGCGGCTAGGGCCTTCGAGGACTAGTTGGAGATTAATCGAGGATTAATCGGATTTGTATTTTTCTACTTTTTTTTTTTATTTTCTTAACAAATATTATAATATATGTATGAATAAAATATGAATTTTATGATGAAAAAATAGTAAAAAAAACATTTAAAAGTACAAAAAATATAGGGAAAATATCATATTGGTACCCTTAATTATACGTTTTTAACACATTGGTACCCTTAACTAATTTAATCACTAAAAAGGTACCTTAAGTTTCCAATCAATAACACGTTAGTGTTTTCCGTCCATTTTTGGACGGAAAATGGTCATGTGCAATGCACATAACCTTAAACTTTCAAAAATGACAAAAATACCCCTCTAAGTTCAAATCCTAATTATTCTTTTACCTTATTTCTCCTACGCAACCTTCATCTCCCCCATTTTATTTCATACATACACCTCCTTCATTTTGTTTCTCCTTCATTTTGTTTCTTCCCCAGCCTTCATCTCCACCACCATGACCATTTTCCGTTCAAAAATGGACGGAAAACACTAAAGTGTTACTGATTGGAAATTTAAGGTACCTTTTTAGTAATTAAATTAGTTAAGGGTACCAATGTGTTAAAAACGTATAGTTAAGGATACCAATCTGATATTTTCCCAAAAATATATATTTGTTACATACTTATCCTGAAATGACAAAAAAGTTCAAATAAACAACATTAATATCCTTATATGAAAAAATAAAACTAGTAATAAAAAAATGAAAATTAATATGATATTTTCCTAAAAAGATAAAAATCCACCTAGACACCGATTAATCCCCGCCTAGGACCGATTAATCCCCGCCTAGGTGGGGATTGACCCGATTTTTTCAAATCCGCCTAGAGTCGCCCGACTTGTTAAAATCGGGTCGGCGTTCTAAAAATCCCCCGCCTAGGCGCCGATTAATCCCCGCCTAGGCACCGATTAATCCCCGCCTAGGCCCGACTTTTAGAACACTGGTTGTTGGTTATCAGAAACGGCCTGTGCTTTTCTAGTCGTATTGTCCGAAAACACAACCAGGTTCCCGGAGTTACTTACTAACCCTGGGAAGCTGGTTGTGTTTCTGGCGTGTACGACCTATGACTCCATCCAGTGGAGATGGTCCCGACCCGACGTATATAATTATTTCTCGAAACATTTAAATAGCAGTACAACATAATACGACCTACGAGCCATCTTCTTGCACGTTGAGTAATGGGTTTGGTGGTGTAA
Source organism: Erodium maritimum (assembly GCA_963921825.1). Taxonomy (NCBI): domain Eukaryota; kingdom Viridiplantae; phylum Streptophyta; class Magnoliopsida; order Geraniales; family Geraniaceae; genus Erodium; species Erodium maritimum. The sequence continues at coordinate 30,383,105 of OY997589.1, read as the reverse complement.
TATGACGACACGACTTCAAATTTTATTTGCGGTATTCCATAATCAAAGATGACAAGTAACGTGGAAGCAGTAGTACTGTCATTACTCCAAGAACATATCAAGTATCGTCACGTGATCGTGTCGAAGATACGGTAACGTGACAGTACTTGCTATGTTCCTAGAGTAATGACACTACCGCTTCCACGTCACTTGTCATATTTGATTATGGAAAATTAAGGTGCAATTTGAAATCGTGTTGGCACATTACACCTCCAAAAACAATTACAAATTCTTCGTCATCCGTTGTGGACCTTCCTGTATTGCATGGATGGCTAGTTTTTCCAAACCATATTCACGTCACTTGCCAACTTTGATTGCTGTTGTGTCTACGACTCCATCCAATAGGGATGTCCCGCACGAGAATCCACCAGTGCTTCCATACAAAGTCGTGGTCGTATCTCCCGACATACACCTCATCTACAAGATCCATAAGTTATGCGTCGGACCAACCGGGTTGGTAAATGACCTTCAATTATGACCAGCACACATTGAACCACTTCACCTTTCAGTTGAAGACGTCTAATGATATTTACAGTTCTCGGTAGACCGCTCAGTCGTTGGGGTTTGACGTGTCACGTGGGCGAGCTCCCCCCGTATGATATCCCAAAAGGCATCGTTGGATTGGTCACCTCCTTGCTTCGCCATTTTGAGCCACACACATACCAATGTAACCTCCTCGGGCCGACTCCATTTTCGGTACATGCGTAGCATCCTTGGCGGGTTGACGTTAAGTCGTGCATACAAGACCATCGATGAAATTTTCGTTCCCAGTACCGACTGCCCATGATACGGGGGTGTTGAGCTCGAGACCAACTCCGTGGATGAGCCTTCGAAGCAGGAGTTGTCAGCCATTAATGAAGAAGAGACGGTGAGAGATACGGCTGGTGGAGAAGCGGGGTGGGGGACTTTTGCTGGTGGAGAAACGGGGGCCAGAGGTAATGCTGGTGGAGAAACAACTATGGTTAGAAAGCTTAAGGGAGAAACGGGGGTTGGTAGAAACTGTAGTGGAGAAACGGAAATGGAGAAACGTTGGTGGGAGAAACGGTGCTGGAAAAAATGCATAGCTTGAAGAAGATGAAGAGTGAGTTTCTACATGAAGAAGACGGAGAGTTGGGGACGGGTTTTAAAGCCGAAACGTTGTCCACGCATCTTCCCTTGATTCGTCAGGTCCTGAATCCGTCGATTTGACCTGCGGTAGAGTTTACAGATTCATCGACGTCGAATCTACGCTTTCGCAGATTCATCGACGTCCAATTTACGCTTTCGCAGATTCGACGTAGACCCGACTCTGTCACACAAATTCGCCAATGTTTTTTTCCGAAACGTCAAATTCAACATGCCCATTACACACCGTTTCAACCCCACTGTGGATGGTCTTAGTTGAAGCAATTGCACATAGAGTGCACTGCGGTGAAGGACCAAATTACTTGTGTTACATTCTGCATAAACTTAACTAAAATTGTCCGTCCATGAAATTCAAAACTGAGATTACACGTGCAGTGATGTCATTGGTAACCAAAACACACTGCAAATTTTCATTTCTCTTGTTCCGTAATTTCCCTCAAATGTTGGTTTTATGGATGATATTATACTTTACAGATGTTGTGACGCTACAGATCTAACGTCAGAGGTGGAGATGTACTACAAGGAGTGATGGTGACCGGTTAGGGGTGTAAGGACAACCCCCAGTGATCGGCTGAGGCGGTACGCGGGACGCTAGATTAAATTAGAGTGGGAAGCAGTGGTGGCGTCTACCAATGACAGGAAGTGGGCACACTATCTTGGTTTCAAGTGTCAGACTGAACACGAGGGCACTATAGTCCATTCAAGACACATTTGAAGCCCAATATAATATAATTGTAGAAATTTGCTTATGTAAAATCTACTTTATTAGGAAGACGTTTATTTGATTTGGTTTCCATTTTTTAGATTAAAGAAATATACTTCAACCAGTACTTCTATTTTATTATTTATTTAATGATTTATTACATTTTGGTTAAACCTAACACTTATATTAGCATTATCATTAAATTACTCAATTTACTTGGGCAACAACTCTTCAAAATTAGGGTTGTCTTGTGTTCTCATGACCTCTATGGAGCTATCTCCCCCAACCCTTTATTCTCTATCATTTAATGTCTCATCCATAGATGGTCACCACCTAACAACCACCCCTCTCTATTGTACCTTCATGATGGGTCACGTGTAATATCGTAGAAACCATCATATCTGATAATCAATTGGTGTCGTGGTCCTCGACAGTACCAACCTCTTTCACCCACTGTCATGCCTTCTTCCATCCCACAATTTCCGTTAGCGGCTCCCTTTATCAATGAACTACTTGACATTCAGACGAGCCTTGATGTAATCAAGCTGGAGGCGGATGGGGACACGGTAGTCGAGTTCCCACACAAGTCGTCTATTGAGGCAAACGCATGCCATCATTTTTCCTTGGTAGGACACCTCCTACCTCACGGTCATTCAACCGTAGGGCAATGCTTGGCCTCATGGCCAAATCTCAGTTTTAACTTTACGATAAAGGAAGTCAAGAATTAGGTCCAAAAATGGTAAGCTAAATTCGTCAGTTGAAACGGTGGCATCCTTCCTTCATTTTCACCACATCTAATTCTAGGAGTAAGAGTTAGACCTAGCATTGAACGTTATGACATGAGCCATATGGTATACTATTTTTAACACTCTCGGGGGCTACATAAAAATTCCTTACGATAAATGAGGGCTCAAATGGGGTAAAGCCTTTCTGGTCTGGTTCTGGTAGTATATCTCGCGACCAATCCAACATTATGTGTGTTTGAAGTTCCGAGAGCATCCTCAACCAATATGTGCATGGCTAAAGGACAACTGGTTCCCTCTTATGTGCTTTACATGTGGATTTCTAGAACATGTCGATGTTGAATGTACGAGGGTAATCCTGACTGACGCATCGACAACCTTAATGCCCTTCGACCCAAGAGGATGAATCGACCCCTCCAACCACCTCCTAGATTTTCATCGCTTTTTACGGAGGAAATGTCCTTAACACATGACCTCTTAACTAACACTCCATCACGCCCTTAGAGCAAGAAGAACACATAGACTGCTTTTCTAGATCAAGGGACATAAGAGAATTTGGCCAGAGATGAAACCAAGAGCGTAACATATGACATCCTGACTAACCATAGTCAAAGTCAGGAGCGTGTGCTAGTCGAAGTCCCTGTGTTGTCATTTTAGGCTTCGAGGAATGCAACGGGCTCGATGCGGCGAAGAAATAGAAGTTTGTGGCATGAGCCCTGGAAGCCAAGGCAAAGGCCAAGAGTGTGACCACGATAAAGAAGCGAGACTTGGTTGAGCCCAAACCGGAAGCAATACAAGAAGAGGTCCAAGAAGATCAGGGAGATATAGTAAACAGACTTACTAGAGCCAATGAGGAGCCCATAGGGACACTGGACGCCGGAGAAAAGGAATGCCCCTCCCCCATCTTGAGTTTTTGTGACCAATCGCCATCATCCGCCAATTCATGAGATCTTTAAGCAACTAAAGCACTACTCACAAAACCTACCAGGTCCCCTCTAAAAAATTGAGACGTATTATGACATCTTAGTCAAGCTTAAGTCGAGCCGTGAGTGGTGTATTATAAGGTTTAGAAAGGTTAAATATATCAGTACAAGGTTTCGTCCATTCAAAACCGGACCTCTGTTAGAATCAGGCAGTTGGGCATACCCAATCTCAATCATGTTTCTTTTGCTATTGTCGTATGATTCGTTAATGACAATAACATGTCATTTTTAAAATAAAAAAAATGAAAAAACGACAAATGCATACCCTTAAATTGTCACGTTTCTCTGATACATACCCTCATGTTTTTTGTACCCGGTACCTACCCCGATGTTTCCTTTCATGAAAAATAGCCCCTGCCGTCAAAATTTCCATCCATTTTCCGTTAACTTTTTCTAAAATATCCAAAATTCCCTTAGAACAAATAAATCATTTTTACTTTACAACAAATAATGTTTATACCCTTACACAACCAAAGTTCGAAGGTCATTTTAGGTCTATGGGCATAAATCAAAGTGTGAGTTGGTTCTAGTTCAAGAGGGAGTCTATTGGGTTTTTATGCCCTAGGACAAGCCACACCATGTACATTATCATTTAAGTTAATAAATAGTTGGCAAACGTTTTACTATCATTAAGTTGCAATGTTAGTAAAACCATGAATGAGTTACTTTTATGAGGTATTAGGGAACATTTCCCTAATAGTATAACCCTCATAAGGCAGAAGAGTTAGTCCATTCACTCGTCTTTAGACTGAACCGATAGTTAGATCTAGGGTGGTTTTAGAAGAGAGGATCATGTTTTACTGATCATGCATATAAGAACATGAGTCAAAGTCATGAATGTCAAAGAGTTTGACATTTGGACAACCCACCTTAAGAGTACTTCATAGAACTAAGACATGAGTACATCTCAACTACCCGCTTAGTCCATTAGTCATGTGACCATGACATCACCATGTGATCTACATGATGGGGATTCATGTTTTGAGCTAACCAAACACTTATCATAACCGATATCTATATAAAGGTTGAGTTTGGACATGAATACACACATGTGAGACATACGGGTGATGGTCATAGGGATTTGTCGCTTGTGGTTGCACAAGCCATATGACATTAAAACGATCGCTCTTGATGAGTAGGAGGATTGTAATATAAGCATGGTCATACATGTGATTATTCACCTACATTCCTCACTCACAATCAAGAGAACATGTTGAGACTGAATTAGAAATGATGGTGTACTATGCCTTTGTTTAGTTGTGACAATCGTTAAATTACAAGAGGCTAAGACTACACGAGGTAACATGACTTGACGAAATATTGGTCATTAATTTGTATGGCTTGGTGGTCATGCGACTTGCTAGACGTCATCATGACTTGTGAATGAAACGTCTCGTTTCATTTCACTATCAACGATCATACGAATCCTAAATGGTTACACACAATAGAGAAAGTCCACAACGGAGTGAAAAAAATGTTTGGATTAGTTAAAGTAGCGTACTAGTTATATATGATATAATGTAGCGCTTTAATTAAATTAAACACTCACAAGGAAAAACAAATCGGTATTTAATTACTATAAAGTATACTAATTAAATAAACAAATAAAGAGCCAATTATATTAAAATAATAGGGCTTGACTGAACACCCTTATGGACCAATGCGGGATTTGGTCAAACCAATTATTTGATATAATTTCAGCCATTTAATTGTTTCAATAGGATTAAAAGAGGAAATACTATTTCTAGAAAGTCTAAAAAACAAGGAGAACTAGTTGGACTAGTTCAAGGTTTCCTATTCTTACTTGTCTTGGGATTTAAGTAACACCTACACCTATAAATACATGGGTAGAGAACTCGACATCTCTAGCCTCAGAAATTGAGCGGTCATCTAGAGACATGAAGCGATACGCCGCGTTGTTTTGAGCATAGCCTATGAACACACAATAATAGGTCTTGGATACGATATTGGTTCTCTTGGGGTCAGTTAAGCCTACTTTCTCCAAACACCCCCACACTCTGAGAAACCTTAGTTTAGGAGCGTAACCCTTCCATAACTCGTAGGGAGTCTTATCAAGGTTCTTGTGCGGCACACGGTTAAGTATGTGACAAGAAGATAAGACAACTTCCCCCCACATTTCATCAGGAAGGCCTGAACTCATAAGCATTGCATTAAACATGTTCTTGAGCGTTCGTTTCTTACGTTCAGCTACTCCATTTTGTTGAGGCATGTATGGTGCACTAGTTTCATGAATGATACCATTTGATTCACAAACATCTTTTAATAAGTTTGAGACATACTTTCCTCCTCTATCGGATCTAACTCTCTTGATCTTCCTCTTAAGTTGGTTTTCTACCTCATTCTTATACTTGTTGAACATCTCTTCAGCCTCATCCTTTGTTGTAAGAAGATAAACTCTCGCGAACCTAGAGCAATCGTCGATGAAGGAAATGTAATAATGTTTGCCTCCCTTGCTCCTCGAGTTCTTGAAATCCGCAAGATCGGTGTGATTAATTCAAGTAGGTTCGTGTGTCTTGTTGAAATTGGTTTGCAAGGTTTTTTTTAGTAAATTTGGCCTCTACGCAAACCTCACACTTCGAGAGTTCAGAGGTAGATAACGATGATATAATAGACATGTTTCTTAGTTGTTTAATGGGATAACTTCAAAAAGCCGCATAAAACTATACGCGTTTATCATCTACATACCCACTTCTATTTTTATTTCATTCGACCCCCCAAACTATCCATATTTTATCATTGTTTGATTTTCTGTCATTTTTTCTGTTATTTTTTATGAAATGACGAAAATACCCCTACCCGAATAAACACTAATATCAACCATGACATTCACATAATTACGAAAATGCCATTACACATAAAATAAGAAAATTAAGAAATCAAAATTAATTTTTATTTGTTTTCAAAAAATAAGAAAAAATTATTATTTTTATTTATTTTTAGTAAAAAAGAATAAAAAAATTTCAGATATAATAAAAAATAATAATAATTTATTTATTTTTAGAAAATAAGGAAATAAGAAAAAATAATTATTTCTTATTTATTTTCAGAAGATAAGAAAAAAAATAAATTTTCACCTAAAAAAACTTTTTGTTTGTTTTCTAGAAATTATTTCCATAAAAAAAATTATTTATTTATTTATTTTCAGAAAATAAAAAATAATTATTTCTTATTTTCTGAAAATAAATAAAAAATAATATTTTTTCTGGAAATATTTTGTGGAAAATAGACAAAAAAAATTAAATTTTTTTAGGTGAAAAATAATGTTTTCTTCTCTACTGAAAGTAAATAAAAAATTATTATTTTTCTTATTTCCTTATTTTTTGAAAATAAATAAAAAATAATTATTATTTTTTCTTATTTTTTGAAAAGAAGTAAAAATTAATTTTGATTTCTTAATTTTCTTATTTTCTGTGTAATGGCATTTTCGTAATTATGTGAAAGTCATGGTTGATATTAGGGTTTATAAGGGTATGGGTATTTTCATCATTTCTGAAAAAACTAACAGAAAAACTGACAGAAAATCAAACGGTGATAAAATATGGATAGTTAGGGGGGGTCTTATGAAATAAAAATAGAAGTGGGTATGTAGGTGATAAACGCGTATAGTTTTATGCGGCTTTTTGAAGTTATCCCTTGTTTAATTGAAGCAACATTCACATGTCCTAATCTACCATGCCACAGATCAAGAGACTCAGCAATATAAGTGGAAGCGGAAATTTTATTAACATGATCGACATTAAAAAGGAAAAGAGTCCTACAATAATACCCATTTCCTACAAACTCCTCATTCTTTGTGAAAACAACAGTGTCATTCTCTATAACAGTCTTCAATCCAGCCTTCATCAGGAGAGGTCCAGAGACAAGGTTGTGTCGCAGAGTCGGAACACACAGGGCATTACTGAGTACGAGAGTCTTCCCAGATGTCAGCTTCAGCATGATCTTCATGCTTCTATTAATCACTACAGTAGAGTCATTCCCCATATGAACAACTTCACCAGGTGTAGTTGTTTCAAACTCGTAGAAGAATTCCTTTGAGTTGTAGAGATGACGGGTGGATGCGGAATCCAACACCCAGTCAACGGTGTTGTGAACCAGCATGGCCTCAGTGACTACAACAGCTACGATGTCGTCATCTTCAGCAATGTAGGTCCTTGCATCCTTCTTCTTGTAGTCTTGACGCTTCATGCATTGGTAAGCCTTGTGTCCAGCTTGACCGCGGACATAGCACAACAAGTGCTGCTTTAGTTTCAGGATAGCAGAGGAAGGCTTCACAAACTTGTTGCGGTTGTTGGGAGGTCTCCGCTTGAGATCGTCATTGGTCTTGAGCTTCGGTTTGAACTTTGATTGACGTGACGACCCACTAGACTCCACAATGTTAGCCTTTACCATCAGAGGCAACAAAGGTGTCGGGAAGGCACCTAGAGCGTCCTTCAGGCGGTTCGCTTTTTCGATCATCATGTGGCTAATGAGGTCTTGAAGTGTCAGGTCCTTCTCTATGTGCTTGAGGTGGTTGCGGTAGTCTTTCCACGACGGTGGAAACTTCTTCAACAGCACGTGGGCGAGAAACACCTTGTCCATTTGCATCCCTTCGTTGACAATGGCGACGAACAGGTCATCGTAAGCGTGGACTTGATCCATGATCAACCGGTTGTCAACCATCTAGAAAACAAGCCATTTTCTTACGACATACTTCTTGTTCCCAATGTCGTCGGCCCTGTACTTCTTCTCCAAATTGTCCCAAATAAACTTCGTAGACTTATGAACGCAAAATAGGTCGAAGAAGGTATTGGTGACAGAGTCCAGAAGCTGACACCAGACAATTTTATTGCCCTTAGTATATTTGTTCAGTTTAGCCTCATTGTCCCTAACAATGGAGGCAACTAAGGAAATAGCATTACCACTAGCAGAAACATGCACATGGGGATCTTCAAGCAACACATATTCAATATCATTTTGTTCAAAGAAAATCATGAGCTTTTGAGACCAGTGACGGTAGTTGCTACCGTCGAGAGGTTCTACACGGGGATAACCATTTAAATTACAAGCACCAACAACATTCATGGAATTCAGATTAGCATGCAAATTCGAGATCATGTTCATGTTCATCATTAAACAGTTCACGAAATATTAAAGAAAAAGAGGTTTGCTTTCAAATTGTTGGTTTAATATGCGTAAACTGTTATAAAGAATTTCAGAACAAAATAGAAAACAGAATTAAGCAAGCAATCGGAAAAAGCAATTGGAACGACCAACCGGTGTGACGTGCAGAACGAGAAAAAACAATTGTGGCGTGGCACGGAGGTCCACTGACTTGAAAGCAAATTTCCAGCGTGACCGTGGTGGCGATCAACAGCGGTTGCTCACCAAGGATCTCACAACTCTACCTCGCAGTGCGTCCACTCGCTCTACTGGATATGGAAGCAACAAGACAGGAACCAGAACTCGGGTGTGGTGAAATGAAACGTTTGGGAAAAGAACAAACAGTGTATAATATAGTTTTGGATTCAATAAAAAAATGTGAAGAACAAAGGAAACCAGAGGTGTATTTATAGCTGAAAAACGTAGGGGTAAAAAGGTAAAAGAACAGTTTATTTTTGAAATCAAATCTATTCAACGTGGGTAAACAACCACCCAAAATAGGTACCACTTTAACCTCAAAGTTTTGACTCCTTATTCGAGCCCGGACGACGGCGGTAGGTAGCACGAGACCAGGTCCAGCCCAACCAACATAAGCCCAGGTGACTTTTGAAAAGAAACAAAGAGGGAGAGTTTATTAACTCACCAACAAGCCAACAAGTTTCCGATATGAGACTAGGCAAATAAAGAGCCTTTGACTTTGAGCCATTTTCTAACATGCTTGTGATCTGGTGGGAAGGTACTCGTATTTTGATGTGCCAGGCACTCCCTTTTCAATATCTATTAGATTCTTCAATTGACTCTACTCATAAGAACATAGGTTGCTTGTATACCTAATTTTTGTGGTTGCTTAAAAGTTTCAATCTTCTTGTTCACAGCTTCAGAGCATGAACACTGAGTTATGTATCAGTTATGCGGCTTTTAGTTTTTTGCATTTCTCTGAAAACTTACTTGTATATCGTAGTTGCTTTGTTTAAATAATAGTCGCATGAATCATATTTCTATCCAAATCTCTGTTGTTATCTCTTGTGGTGTTGTCTTGTTTGTGGTTGAGATGTTTCTTTTCCAAACTCCTATTACTGTTGGGTTGAGTTTATTTGTTTTCAGTCCATTGCTTTTTTTCCTTTCTTTATTATGATACTCACGATCTCACTTTGGGGAAATAAGCTCCTTGCCACTAGGGTCGGCCCTACCCCTTGACAAGTTAGGCGGTCGCCTAATGCTACAAGGGACGCTAAGGCCACATTTAAAAAAAACTGATATACAAAACCCATTTGAACAAGACCATGTTCCATTAAAAAAAACTTTATGACTATATAAAGCCCGTAACATACTTTCAATCCCAACCAATAATTACTAATTACACACGACCTATTTCCATTTTATGTTTTGTTTTTTTTTTCTTTTGGAACTGGCATCAACATATTAAATGATAGGATTTAAAATTTTCTATTATCTTTATATATTTTATTTGTATCTATAATTTATTTTTCAAATATAATAAAGTTTTGTTTCAAGTTTCCTAACAATTTTTCTTCTTCCTAGTTTTATTAGTTTTATATTTATTCCTCACGTATTTCTAATATTTTTCTCCAATTTCTCAATTATTTCATTACGATTTTTTTTCTTATATTATAGTTTGTTCTAAAAAAAATCTTTTATCACTATATGATATTTCTTATCTTGGTTGTGGAGAACAAATACAAAAACGAAGAACAATTTGAATACAATATTAGTAATGTTAATAGTTAATTAATTTTAAATTTTTACTAATTAGGTGATAATTTATAACATTCTACCATGAAAATTCTATAGCTTGAATCCGTTAATGGTTTATTTTGAAACTTTTCAATAATTCTGGACATGAGATTTATTGGTTAAAAATTCATGTTTAAAAAAATTATATGTTTAGTTCTTGATATATATTTTATTTTTGATATTGGTTACGGGTATTAAGCAAGAACTTGGACACGCTTCTTTAATTTCTTTATATCAAGTTTTATTTTTTAATGTGTGTTATGTTTATTATGTAGAAAAATATTAAATAAAAAAGCATGAATCTTGTTTTACAAAATTCGAAAAAAATGAAGGTTTAAAAAATTCACAAAAGGGGGCCTTAAATAAATTTATAACAAAAAAAATCAATTCAAAAAATATTGTCTCCTTTTTTGGCGTTAAAAGGCTCATTTTCGAATTTTCGCCTAAGGCCACCAAATATATAGAGACGGCCATGTTTGCCACATGTCTCATCTAAGATCTCATTTTGGGGGAAATAAGCTCCTCACCACCTATCTCATCTATAGGAAATGAGTTGACTCGTCATATAACATACTATCTGATGGTACTATATCCCCAATTCCTAAAATTCTACCAATGTTAATAGAATTATTGAATAGAAAATAATGATGAAGATCCATGAGATATATGGTAGGAATGATCTAAAGATTCAAGTTGGGATAAATGATAAAATACAATGTTTAATTATAGTTGGTCAATTAATTTAAACAATTTATTTTAATCTTTATATTTGAATGTTTTATAGTTTTATTATATTTGTTCTACAATTTAAATTGTAACATATATGATTAGTTTTAGGAATATCATAATAAAGCTATTTTTTAACGGCAAACAGAGGCGTGCATTAATGCAAATCAGAGGTTTCAAAGAAGGACCAAGGGACCTGAGCACCGGAATATTGTCCGAGCCTCCCGTAGGCGACTCGGCTCTCGTGGACCCGTTGAAAAAGACTACTTTTCATCATAGACACTAACTGAGGACGACCTTCTACCACATTTTCAAACTTATTCAACCTAATATGAAACAACCAAAAGAAATCTAAACCAGAGTACTCCAAATTACAAACATTAAAAATAATAAAACAGTAAATTTTGTTGCACTGCTCTTCCTGGCTTCCCGAGACGTCCCAGCTTTGGGTGCCCCGGGTGTCGGAGGATAGGCCCCCGCAGGGACCCCGTCCCCTCACCCAGGGCTCTTATGGGTCCTAGCGAGGTTGTTGTTGTCCACTCGCATGTTGGTCATCTTCCTCTTCCTCATCCCTCAGCTGACGGGTCAGTGGGACCTCCAAGACATCATCATCATCCTCCCAATCGGGTATTGGTGTCCGAGACCCCGAAGATGAACCAAGGATGGGACGGAGCACCCGGTTAGATCCCGGGACGAGCGTGGTGGACATGGTCGAGCCCAGCACAACCGACAACCGTGGAGGATCTCGCAGAAGAGGGATGGTCTGGTCTGGCCTTGCATGTGGAAACTAGAGAGTCGGTCATGACGTGGTAGTGGTTTCTCAGGGAGTCGAAGGTCGGTGGGGGATTGAGATCGCTCCCTGTAATGATTGCGCCGAGAGTGAGAGGGGGGAGGTGGCCACGGTGGTGGGCGACGACGGTGATGTTTGTCGAGACTCCATTGGGGATTCCCCTCCTGATGTTGGACTTATACCGTTTATAGGATGTTCCGACAGCGATGGGGTGGGGATGGTCACGATGGTGGACGGCGACGGTGGCATGTCGGACATGGTAGGCGATAGCAAATGCTAGGGTAGAGAAGAGAGGAGGGGGAAGAAGATAATGCCTTTTGTTGACCTAGTGTAGTCTTTTAGACTCGATATATAATAAAGCTACATTTTATAACTTAATTGTGTATACACATTTTTTTCAAATAGTTACACAACTTTAAAATGTATAGTAGAAATACCTAACTATTTAATAATTTCATTTTATTCAATGCCGTGAACTTTCCATCAAAAATATGACATGTCTAAAATATCCTCCAATAACAACTAAATTTTCAAAACTCTGCCGTTACTCTTACCAACCTATAGATGTTCAAATGTCAATAATCTTCTTATTTAACCTTCAAATTTACAAAAAAAAAATAATTTTTTCATAAAAAAATTATGTTAATTTTCATGAAACTTTTAAATTCTTTATTTTCATTCATTCTAATTTCTTTTTCTATTTTCATTTATTTAATATCTCATTACTTTTTAAAACAATTCCTTTTTATGTAAACTTATATATTTTTTATCTATTTTATATATTTCATTAATAAACTTATTTTTTTGTTTTTATTTCTTTATTTAATTTGATTTCTTATTTTAATTTCAGTTCATTAATTCTTTGTTCAACCAATAAGTCCATGTAAACATCAAATATCAAATATGTCAATTAAACCTAAACCTAAACCATAATTGCACTGAAAATTTCAAAAACATATAAGTGAAAAGAAAATAGATATGGAAAATCAAATCGCATGAATCTTCGATGCCGAACTCAAAACCGCGTCGGGATGAACTCAGATCTACGTAAATGAGGCCGGATACTGCAAAGCCATGGAGTGATCGGCAATGGAGGAGCGGCCAACCCATGTAACGGCACCGGCTATATTTACATCCTTGTCCACATGAATTGATTTCTTGAGAACCATTTTGTCAACAGAAGCAGTCACCAACAGCGAAGGCCTCCTTGTTCCATCTTCATTGCAGGCAACAGTGCTGGTCGACATGTAAAACAAAATTAGTGATCCAGTACAAAAATAGTTACAAGTTGCAAAATTCAAAATTTATATGCTGATTACTACCTTGAAGGATATTGTGCCAGCAAGATCTTCCAGCAAGTTCCCGATTCTGATCCTATTCCAGGGGTTTCTATATTGTTCTTGGAGTATGAAATCAGATGAGAACTTGAAATGCTAGTCCGACTCTAAGATGGAGTCTTGGAGGTCAAGTCACCTTGGGGAGGCGTATCGAGTGGGTTCTCGAATATGCTTGATCTTGCTTCCCATAGGGCATTGGTCACCGGTGAGTGGTACATTCCCGGCCACAAACTAATGGGTCTCCGGATCAAAGAGCCTGCATCTATTGGCGATGTCTCAGCAAGGATCCTGCTTTTTGAGGGAGACAGTTTGGGGTCAGAACCTGAAGTTGACAATGATCTGGAATGAGAGAGATTTCGAGAAATCGCAGGCAAAGATGCGATTTTGAGAATGGCCTTGGGGAGCTTTGATGAAATGGACAAGTGGGTTGGGGCGGTTTCATTGGTTTGACTTGGAATTGGAGGTGAGAATGATTTTTGGTTGATGGGTTTTGAGGGATTGGGGAAGACGAAGAAGAGAAGAGGTTGCAGAGGCAATGATGATGGTGATCCGAAGAGGATGGGTTTGCATAGGCCTAGAGTTAGTGATTTCCTGAGAGCAGCTACAATGGTTAGACATTGCGCAGTGTCAAGGAGCAGTGTCAGGGAGTGCTTTTTGACTTCTTGACACTGCTTCCTGACACTGCTCATCCAATGGTAGTGTCAGGAGCAGTGTCTACACAGTTTCAGTAAATTAAAAAAGCACCCCATATTTAAATATAACTTTTATTTCAAACCACAAACACATATAATAATATTTTAAACGCTAGTGCATATTTCGATAATTTAAAACACAATTATTAAAATAAGATTAAACTAATTCCTAATGGTACCAATATGTAAACGCCACCTCGCATCGTCTTTGAGCATCTCCCACATAGGACGTTTTGTCCACTGCCCGTGTCGGCCTTCATAATCAGCAACGGCTGCGACATATATTTCGTCATCCGTTACCCCTTTCTTAGGGTCGGCCAATTTGCCCCGGTAGATTTTATCAAACAACTTGCACTTCTTGCTCATCTTCTGGAAGTGGTCCTTGACTTGCTTCTCCATCCATTGTGGCCACGTATCGTTCCCGGTTTCAATGTAAGCAAGATACAGTACACACCAATACTGACCCCGGTGCTCGTAATGGGTGAGCCAATTCACCACAAAATGCATTTCCTCACCTACGGACCAAAGAGACCCGGTTGCCCAGTTAGATGGACCCGACATATCGACTTGAGAGAAAATGAGAGAGTTTGAGAGAGTTTGTGAGAGAGAGAGTTTGAGAGGTGTGAGAAAATGAGGGAGTGGTGATGAGTATTTATAAGAGGGGGAGGGGGAGGCGCGGCTGCCACGACCCTAGGGTTACTATTTGAAATAGTAACCCTAGCACGCTCACCGAGGCTCCGAGAGTCCGATAATTTTTTTTGTAATTGAAATAAAACACAAAGTACATAAGAAAACAACTAGATTAATTTGTATTACATAGATCTAAAACTAAAACTAAATTGAAGTCCTGTCTAACCCAAGAACTCCAAACGCTTCCCAAGGCTGTGAATGAGAGCGGCACGAGCCGCCTTTTCGTCCGCGCTCATGTTGGTGGTGTCTTGGCTAACCACTCGGTCCAACATGTCCATGACCTGTGCCTGCATCTTGAATTTGGTATCAGCGAGATTTTGTTTCTTATCTGCAAGGGAGTGGATGAAATCCATGTGCTCGGGAGGTACGACTGTCGCTGGCTGGGGTGGGGGGTCCATTCGGCTCGAGGCTTGGCCTTTGCCTAAAGCCTTGACCTTGGCTCTCTTCTGGCCGATCGGACGCTCCTCGGTTGCAAACGAGTTGAACTCGTGGTCGAACCCGTCTCCAGAAGTGCGAGACTCGTCTATCCTTGTCCACTTGTTTCCTTCACTTTCGGCGTCGAGGTTGAGGTCGAGGTCGGGGATGTCACATTTTGGAACGTGTTTGGTCGAAAACTTCGATTTCCCCCTCACGATCTACCACATATGCTTGAATTTGAACACGTGCCCTTCCTCCTCCAGGAACGCATGGTCAGCGCCTGCCAGGACGTCAACCTCGTTCCTCCCGCTTGTCACCGCGTTCCCAAAGCTTGTATACTTCTCCTCGTACTTGCTGATTTGGCCTTTCACCTTATGCCAATGGTCCTTGCAAGCCATCCACGTCCGAGGTGGGTCTGATGCCGGTCTAACCGCCTCGTACTCGGCATGCACCTTTTGCTAGTACTGGTCATTCTTCTGGTTCTTCCCGTTGATGGGGTCGAGCGAATTGTTCAGCCACGCACGTGCCAATCGTACCTCCTCCCCACAAGACCACTTCGACCTCGAAGGCGCTCTCGGGCGCGATGAAGATGCAGCCGCCTTCCCCTTCCTCCTCCTCGATTGCGTCGGAGCGGATTCACAAGGTTGAGTGGCCGGAACGAATTGGGAAGGTTGCACTTGCGACTCTTGCCATTGGGTGGGCGAGGTGTATGGAGGAAGCGGCGTTGAGTAGCCCGATTGGAAGATTTGGGAATACGACGAGTAATTGGCCATGAAGTCCTCTTCGGTGTGTTGAGAATCAGCGTCTTCGTCATTCAAGAACTCTGCAAGGGATTGGAGGGCTCGATTCTCGTCCATTGCGAGTGTAGAAATTTTTTTTGGAGAGAATTTGATGAGGATTGGAGGAATGAAAGCTTGAAACAAGTGAAGAGAGGGTGAAATTTGACTTGGGGTGGATCTGTATTTATACATAAACTGAAGGTTGTATTGGAGTCGGCGTCGACACGTGTCGTGTCGTGACTGGCTAACCAACTAGCCGTTGGCGTCTGGCACGACAAGACGCGTTGTTGCTGGAACCAGCCACGACCCGCTGACACGACCCCCTGACACGACGAGTCGTGCCAGCGCGTCGTGTCAGTGCCGTGTCTACGCCTGACACGACTTCCAGCAACGACTCGTTGTAGCTGCTCTGAGATGTGCCATGGTATTGCTAGATGCACTCTCAAGTCCCAAAATTGAAATTGAAAAATGAAAATGAATTACTCATCTTAGAGCATGCATATCGAAGCGGGGTAGATAGGGGTAGGAGCAAGAGACAGTTGTATCGGGGTTCGAGGTCCGCGCTCTCCTTGATGTAGGGAGGCGTGGGAGCGGAGCGTGGGGCGCGATCTCTCGCCTCGGGTAGGAGGGTCTAGAGTACGGGGCAGATTTTTGCCTTGCACCTCGCCCTCCTCTGCTGTGGTGCTGACGCGTGGCGCTGGGAGGCAAAAAGTTTCCGGCCGTTGGAGGCCAACGGTCTTCTAACGACTATTTTTTTAATAACAATTAAAAACAAACAAAACCCCTATAAATACCACATCCCCATTTATCAAATTCACACAATTTCTATCTTCATTATCTCAACTCTCTCAATTTTAGCTCATCTCAATTTTTAGTATCATTTCTATCTACACCATGTCTAATGATGATTCGATTCCACCACCGAGCTCACCGGAGCAACGATAATTCACACCGGTAGACCTCAATACGGATGAAGAGCCGAACACCAATCTACCTGAAAGTTACCAACAATATTTACAACCCGGTGGTTGGCCCGCTGATGCTTTCAACCAATACATGCAAGCCGAATGGAACCAAGGTACTTTACTTAACTAATTTTGATTACAAATGGATTTAATTTCATGAAGCAAATTTTTATTTGTGTATGTTAAAATGTAATTCAATTTATAATTATGTATTTTAATTTTTACTTAAATTTATAATTATGTATGCTAAATTTTAATTAAATTGTTAATTATGTATGTTAAATCTTAATTAAATTGTCAATTATGCATGTTAAATTTTAATCAAACTTTTAATTATGTATGCTAAATTTTAATTACATTTTTAATGTCAACGAAGGTCTAATGGGATCACCGGCCAATCAAATCGGACAACCATCCCTCCCTTTCCCACAACTATTCCGACCACCAATGTTCGACCCTTACGATCTTGTGGGAAACTTTTTCTCCCAACAACAACATGTCGGCGGCAGCTCCGGAACCCATTTTTCGTCTATTTCATCATCCGTTGGACCGAGGACCAGGGCGGTCCTAGACAGGAGAACCAAGTGCCCCCTTCAGTGGACATGCTCCTGATAGCTGCCTGACAACACACAATAAAATACCTCATAAGGGGAACCACCCAAGATGGGAACACGTTATAGTCCACTGTGACCAGATGATTCGTTAGAGCTAGGAAATTCAAAGACAATGATTGGTTAGTGCAGGCCGTCAAGAGCCATTTTAACAAATGTGTGTCAAGAGTGAAGTGATATATCACACTATTGAGGAAGGAGAAGGCCGAAGATCATAACGGCTGGAACGAAGAAAGGTACAGGGAACAGGTCATGGAACTTTATCGGATTCACACCGTAGGTAAAAACGAGTCTAAGATTTTCAAGCTCTACCATTGGATCCAGCCGTGGGAACACGATGAAATTTTTTGGACAGAGGAAGACCTTGACGGGTGTGTACGACGACGCTTGAACGAGTCCGGTAGTTACAGCATAACCCCACCTAGCTCACTTCCCATCGACGATGAAAATGTTACACATCTTGGCGTTGACGACCAACCATCCGAAGGCCCAAGTTCCCCAATTGGCCCAAGTTCCACAATGTCCACTCCGCGTGAACAACAACGCCCTATTGGCAACAAGGCCGTGAACAGGAAGGGGAAGGCTCTCTTAGATAAAGCAGGGACCATGGCCCAAATAGACAATGCAAGGTGTGAAAAGGCGAAGCTTACCGTCACTCTAGACGCCAAAGTCGATAAATATATGTAGGAAATTAAATAGCTACAATGCGTGGACAGACACGGCTGGCTTGACCGAGGAACAACAGGTGAATCACGCGAAAATGTTGTTTGTAAATTTTGCACAAGTTGAGAAGCTTCAGAGAAAAATTGAAGCTATTATAAAATAAATTTATGTATTATTATAATGTTTGGGGACTAATGAAATATCAAGTTTATTAATTATTTTTGCATTTTATTTATTTATGTATTTATTAATTAATTATATATTTTTTATTTATTATTTTGTTAATTAAATATGAATTTAACAAATTCAGCAAAAGCATCATTAATTATCTAGTCAACACTTTAAGAGGAGCATGATCCACATACCTGCTATGCTCCTCTTGATGTGGAACACTCTCAAGCACAATTCATCCCAACCAGCAAGGGTTCTGCACCCTGCTCCTTGCCTCATGCTCCCCTTGATGTACATGCTCTTACCCATTGGAAATTGTCAAAGGCTCGACAATAAAAATGCTTTGACTAAGTTAGAGTTTCACCCCTTATCTCTTGTATCACCACGTATCCTTTTTTGGATTTTGGCTAAGCCCAAACAATGTCTAATACCCTTGAGCGAATATATAATGGTCTAAAGAAAATTATTATTTCAACTAGTCAAACAAAGACTAATCTATAAGAGATACTCTATACCAATATCAATAGCTTCTATAATTAAAGAGAGGCAAGGTTGCGTCGCAGAGTAGGGACATAAAGGGCATTATTGAGTACGAGTGTTTTCCCAGATGTCAGCTTCAACATGATCTTCCCGCTTCCAGCAATCACTACAGTAGGGTCATTCCCCATATGAACCACTTCATCAGGTGCAGAGGCTTCAAACTCGTAGAAGAGTTCCTTGGAGTTGCAGAGATGACGGGTGGATGCGAAGTCCAACACCCAATGAACAGTGTTGTGAACCAGCATGGCCTCAGCGACCACAACAACTACGATGTCATCATCTTTACCAATGTAAGCTCTTGCATCATTCTTCTTGTAGTCTTGACGTTGCATACACTAATAGGGCTTGCGTCCAGCTTGGCCGAAAACATAGCACAACATGTTCTGCTTCGGTTTCTGGATAGCAGAGGAGGGCTTCACAAACTTGTTGCAGTTGTTGGGAGGTCCTCGCTTGGGAGCTTCCTTGGTCTTGGACTTGGGCTTTGGTTTGGGCTTATCTTGATGAGACGGCCCACCGGACTCCACGATGTTGGCCCTTATCGTCGTAGGCGGCAAAGGAGTTGGGAAGGAACTCAGAGCATCCTTCATACGGTTTGCTTCCTCGACGGTGGAAACTTCTCCAACAACACATGGGCGAAGAACACCTCGTCCATCTTCATTCCTTCGTTGACAATGACAACAGAAAAGTCCTCGTAAACGCGGACTTGATCCATGATAGATCGGTTGTCCACCTTCTGGAAGGCGAGCCACTTTCCCACGACGTACTTCTTCTTGCCGGTGTCATCAGCCCCATACTTCTTCTCCAAAGTCTCCCAAATAAATTTGGCGGACTTGTGAACGCACAGCAGGTCAAACAGGGTGTTGGTGACAGAGCTAAGAATCTGGCACCATGCAGTTTTATTATCCTTAGTAAATTTAAGGAGTTTGGCCTCATTGTCCCTAACAATGGAGGCAACTACGGGAGTAGCACCAGGGGTAGCAGCTAAGGTAACAAGGGGATCATTAAGCAGTACATAGTCGATGTCCATTTGTTCAAAAAACATCAAAAAAAATTTAGACCAACGACGGTAATTGGTACCGTCAAGTGGTTCAACAACATGCAAAGTACGAGCAACAACATGCATAGAATTCAGGCTTGTATGCATGTTTAGATTCATGTTCATGTTCATAACAGTTCACGATATATATAATTAATTGATATTGCTTTCAAATTGTTGGAATATATATGCAGAACTAATGAATTATGTGAAACAGAATTAAACAACACAAACAATTGAAAACAGGAAAGAACCAACCGTTTGGACGTGTGGAAACCGATTAGCAGTTGTGTGGAAAACGATCAACAGTTGGTGGTAAACTAACAACACTTGCGTGGAAAAAACTATCAGCAGTTGCGTGGTAAACTATCAGTTGTGGCGTGACACACGACCACTGACTTAAAAGCAATATTTCCGAGTGACCGAGGTGGCGATCAGCAGCGGTTGCTCTTGCTCCCCAAGGCTACACAGCTCTACCCAGCAACGCGCCCACTCGCTCTACTGGATGTGGACTTAGCAAAACAGCTCCAGAACACGGGTGTAGTAAAATGAAAGAGGAAGAAGGGCAAAACGTGTATAGTAAGGGCTCTGTTTTTTTTTGTTGAAAACGTAATGAACAAATGGAACCAGAGCTGAGTTTATATAGGGAGAGCAAAGACAAACCCAATAAAGCCAATTAAAAACACGATAAAATCTTATTTTCGATTTCAAGAATTAAACCTCGTTTAATTAGTCAGATTCTCATAACTGTTGAACCGTTACGAAATATTCAAAAGGGTTTGAAAACGTTTCAAAAAGAAATCAGATAAAAACACCTTTCAAAAAATAAATGTTTAACCTCTTCTAGCCCGCCCGCGGGGGCTCTACCTGAACCCGAACCCGGCCCAAATCAACCCGAACTGACAACAGCAGGCACAAGGCCCAAACCGGCCTAGCCTGCATAGGAAGCCCAAAACCTTGCTGAACAACACAAGGGGAGATGAGTTTATAAACCCAACTCCCATCTTCTTCTTTTTTGTGTGTGATGTGGGATAAGGAAAGCGAAGGCAAAAGCCTTTGCAAGTCATTTCTCCAACACCGGTCGTTAATGGTGTTCAATCAGGGCCACGTCATGTTATAAACCCTATCCATTGTGTGCAGGTGAGAGAGGGAATGAGCTGGGGCGAGTTTTTTTCTTCCCTTAGAAGTATTTCTTTTTTTGAAACAATTAAAAGTTTCTACAAATTACAGATATAATTGAATCAAGAATTCATTAACGGTTGAGCTAATTCTAACAAATCCATCGCTATCATGTGTCCTCACACACACAAATTGCTCCAATAAATGTGCAAACATCTGTCCAGAATTTTATTACTAGAGAACAAAATTCAAATAATTTCTTAACAAAAAAAAAACAATGAATTGAATGAGCCTCTAATAAAAACCCACTTGTGTCACCTTCCACCGTCACAAGACAAGATAGCTTGCTTCCAACAAAGGACCGTGCACGTGTGGGCTTCCCATTGGATAGCAGATCAAACCGTTCTAAATAGTAACATCATTAGGGTTAGGTTAAGGTGACGATAATAATAGTGATTAAACACGTGAGAGTGATATGTCGAGCAGATAAAATCTTAGTCTTGGCATCCACTTGGCGAGATCCAGCCGGTGCAGCGTCAGCAGATTGCGTGAGTGGGCCCCAACCCCGTTATGTGTAGCCGCGTGTACGGCATAAAGAGAAGTTTTGATGTTACGGTGCGACGCGTGTGCATCAGTTATTCGTCTAACCGCACTACCTAATATTGGTTTTGGCAGCAGGGAATAAATAACCCGATTCTGCTAAGTGGCAATTTTATAAATAGTATTATTTTCAATTTAAAAATAAAAAAGTGGGTGATTGGATTTCGCACTCAAGACACGTGTACGGCTCATATTGGCCCATAATTAAATTCAAAATCAGCATGCTTATTAGCATCGCCTTTACTCTTGGTCTCTTCCTTGTAATCTCTCACTCCACCATGCTCGCCTTGACTGATCGACCTTCCACGAGCGACTATCACGCGCAAAACGACGTCGTCCACGACCACGACGATGAGGAAATTGAAGTCCGAGACATCCACGCCCTAACGCCGCCGCCTCCGCCAAACCGCAGCCGGCGGAGAGACACGTGGGAGACGAGCAGCCAGCGATCGTCCACCTTGTCGACGGGAAGCACAGCTGAAATCGCCCCCAGCGAGAACTTCAGCACGATGAGCCGCGAGTTCAGCGCCCTCGTGCTGGCGGGGTCCACCACCGAAAACGACGGCGGAGGGAGCAACAACAGCCTGGCGATGATCGGGGAGGAGACGAACCCCCTGGCTATAGTGCCGGACAACAATCCGACGGCGTCGGCGAGGCGGGAGGGCGGAGGAGGGAGGGTGCAGGCGGCGGGAGTGGCGTCGGTGCAGAGGGTGAAGAAGGAGGAGGTGGAGGCCAAGATATCGGCGTGGCAGAACGCCAAGGTGGCCAAGATTAACAACAGGTTCAAGAGAGAAGACGCCGTTATTAACGGTTGGGAGAACGAGCAGGTTCATAAATCCACTTCTTGGATGAAGAAAGTTGAGGTCCGTTACTTTTTCACCTTCATTAATTTTATTTAATTTTATTCTGCATGGTAATTCCATCATTACTATCCCTTTTTATTTTCATACCATAAGGAAATGATGATTTCGATGGACTATAGTCAAAATGTTAGGATATGGTGTATGGGGGAAAAGGTTGTCATGAAGTTAGTGATAATAATTAATCTTTAACCATTAATCTTAGTGGTTAACAGTTGATGTAATATCAACCCAATTATAGGTATACTATTCAACCTGGTTGATCCGTACTTAGTATATACAAATAGTAGTATGGAGCTATGGGAAGAGAGTATTTTTAAGTTTCTTTCTCCTTCATACTACTACTACTTTCTACTATGACTTTTTCAAGGCAAATCATGATTAATAGTAGAGAGTTATGGTTTGTACTTGAAATTAAATTGTTTGTATTTTTTTAATTTGTTGATGTCACGTGTCGGGGTGAGATTGGCCCGTCGATTAAGCCTGGGGCTTCCACGGTTGGACGAATCGTTGCAGGATCCTGCAACGAGACACCCCTTACCACGACTGGTCGTGACAACGAGCCGTGACAGGGCCTGCAACAGCACTGCCATGACCATTGGAGCTGCTCTCAGTGGATATATCATAAGAACAATTATCAATTACATCCACATATCTTTCGTGATAATATAACAGCCACATATATACACATAATGCTCCTTCAATTCCCTGGTGGTAGGGGAATGATCTGCCTAGTCTATTCATTATATCACATTGAGCACTTGCAAAATTAATACTGGGTTCCTAAATGGGTTGGGGATTAATCGTTTCATCATGTATTCATCAACAATTCCTAATAAGGTACTAGAATTCGAATAAAAATATATAATAGTAATGTATTGGGTGGGCAGAGAAAGTTGGAGGAGAAGAGAGCAAAAGCGGTAGAAAAGATGCAGAATGAGATAGCAAGAGCGCGGAGAAAAGCGGAGGAGCGGAGAGCATCGGCAGAAGCCAAGAGAGGAACCAAAGTGGCCAGAGTTGTTGAAGTTGCCAACCTCATGAGAGCCGTTGGAAGACCTCCTGCCAAGCGTTCCTTCTTTTAAATATATATATACACACTTCGATCACTTGCTAAAAGATATACCCCTGAAATATATGTGTGTATGCATGCATGTTTGGATACTTCACTTATTTGTGCAGCCTACCTATAACTAGCTCTATTGACTAAGGGCTAGCAGGAAGGGAAACCGGTACTCCATCCTTTGAGTGACTATCATTAGTATCCATGTTTGAGGTTTGATCATGAATTGTATATATGTGTGAGAATTTTGAGATACTTCCTTGTTTTTTGTGACTTTATTCAACTTATTTGTTGCTATGTACAACATACTCTCATTCGCATAATGTAATCTTGATCTTAATATAAAAATTGGAAAGCGATCATGTTAACTAACCCACCTCATCAAATATAAGGTTCAAGTTATTGAGGACTTTTTTTATACTAAAAAGTGCATTTCATTAATAACGAAAGAGTCATCATAGCGTCTAGGGCCCAAAAGGTCCCCTGATAAAAAAACTCTGAGACATGTTGACTGTTTAAGACAATTTGTAAAGAGCCATATAGGCGAACAAAAATTAAACTACGAAACTGACGAGGACTGCTCAAGGTGGAGCCTGAACGTTGCTTGATCCCATGGAGATGCCTCTTTTCGTCATGTGGAGTGCGATCAATTTGAACTCATCAATAACACGGGGAGGACCGGCTTTAGCCTGTGACCCCTCCCTTGGGAGGTCCTTGAAGCCACATGTTTTTTTTCATTCCGTTGTTTTCTAGCCCTCTCCCGGTCTTCACGAGGCTCTCCCGCAATTTCCTTCTTCAAGGCCAACATCGCAGATGGGACAGGTAGCGTCCCAGATGAGACAAACAGTCTCACAGATGGGCCAAGACCCCTCTCAAATGAGTCTGAGCTAGTAGATCCTCCCATGAACGTTGCCCAGGGCATCCCCCGTTGTTCCACCCTTACTTGAGGGTTAGGTAGAGTATTCATGATTACAATTAGCCACCTTCCTCGAGACAATGAAGGATTAGGTAGAGTATCTAAGGTCAATGACTCGAAACAAAGGGGATGAAGTGATGTTTTCCCACATTTCATAGGATAAGACTTCTCCATCTTCTCAAGTTTGAACTCCAAGAGGGAGTTATCAAACCACAAGATCCTCGGTATCTCTAGGTCACAGTCATAGACCGGATGGCCGAGCCGGCCACAATTGAAGCAGAATATGAGGAACCGATCTTAGGTCAATGTGACATGAATTGGCTCCTTAAATTCTTGAAATCTCATGATCATGGATCGGCGAAGAGGTCGGTGAAGCTCCATCCAAAATCTGACATTGACGGTCCCACCCCAACATAGACCCCACTGATCACAGGGTACGTCCACACATCCCCCAAGGGTAGCTTCAATGGCCTCTCTAGTGGCCTTCATACGAACCGAAGGCGAGAGACCACGTGCATAGACCCATAATTGGATCTGATCCAATTTGGGAAGGTCTCGAGCCATTGGAATCAGAATATCCCCTATCAGGAGCGCGTACCCATTGAAGCACCATGGTTCGTTGTTCCAAACCCATGTCGCCTCCTAGCAGTCAAAGTGGTACCCGTACATATCGAGCTCTAGGTCCTTCACCACTAACCCTAACGTCGATCATCCTCATGCCCGCATGATAACATTGAGCATGAAGTCCTTGTGGGTGGTTTTAGGGAAAGTACGCGGCTAACCGTGTCGTATTTCTGGCAAGCGATGATGGTGGGATTCATCGGGGTGTAAGGCAACACGATTTATATTGTATCTTCCTCGAAGATAGAGCAATTCGAGAAGCCGACATGGAGTTTCACCATGGTTGGTCTCAGGTCTCTGGGAAAGCCATCAATCCTAGGCACCATCAGACTCACAGGATCAGGACCTTCGAAAGTGGGTGACGACACCATCAGACTCTCGGAATCAGGACCTTCCGAAGACGATGACGCAACACAGTGAATCTAGACGACATAATTAGGGTTGTTATCCCTAACAATTGTCGAGCCCTCAGAAACAGGTCCTTCAGGGTTAATGGTGCAGCAACGCAAGACAGGAAAGTAGAAGAAACCTTAGGAGAACGACCTTGTTTCGGTCTAATTGGGCCATAGATTATCAAGCCCGTTCCTGGGGAAAAAACCAGGGCCGAGGATGGAATGGACAAGTGTTTTGGGGAAGAAGGGATCAGTGGTGAGGTGATTGGTGGAGGAGAGACAGCGGAAGAGACTGTAGGCTTTCGCTTCTTCTTCTCTCTCACTGGGTGGATAAAACCAAAAGGAGGGAGTGGAGGCATTATCAAGGCCACCGAAGGAACAAGCATACCAGGCGCGACAAGCTCCATTGACGGGGAGGTCGACGGTGTAGCAGTTGAGATTGCAAAGTCACCATTGACAGAAGAGACTAGGGTTAGACTTCTATAGAGGAACACACGCAAAAATAGAGAACAAAGAATGATTATAGTTATTGAGGATTTAATTGAACATATAAAATATAATTATGCATGATATTCATATCAAACTATATTTCGTATGAACTCAATAACTCGTGCTGATAAAAGAGATATATGAAGACGGTTAATGCCTAACCATATATGGATTGCTTTCATGAAATTGGATGTATTCGAGATCATACATTTGTCTTCCATAGAAAAATATCGTATTCTCTCATATGGGTCTCACCCTATCGATGGATATGGAGGAATGGTGAAGATGTATGATTAGCCTTAAGAACCTGACACTAAAATATTCTTTATATAGTCGATTATATTAGAGTTTTTTAACCATGAATAGGTTAGGTATCAGGTTTTTCACGTGACAAGGCACATTAACCGAATACTAAAATATTAAATACAAATGTCTTAATTTGTTAAAAATAACCAACATATATAATTTGAAAGAGAATCTAAAAGTTAGTCTTGAGCCCTTCCCCCGCGTGCTCTCTGTTTGTCGAGTCTTTTCACTTGTCCTCCTTCTTTTCAAGATAGTGAATAATGACGGTATCGTCCTCTTCTTCTCCTTCCTTCTATCGTCGGAGCTCGTCGAACCTGGCCTCTCTCTTTACATCCGACCTGTCCCCACTCTCTTCTCTCCCTTCTCATCACCCAAAGAGCTGTTTTTCTTCCAGTCCGATGAGACCTCGCTTGAAATCCCCAAACGCCAAAACACCATCAACCTAATACCTAACTTTTCCACCACTCTTCCTGACCCCAACTACACCCGTTACAACCCCATCAGGCCTCAATCTGACCCTTTCATGCAATTTCGGGTCCTTGCAACAACATGCAAGGGACCAATGGTGAAAAGAACCCTCAAGTCCTCACCCCTACAACTCCTTCCCCTTTACCAACATAAATGCGCATCCATACCCGACTAGCTTAGAGGTGGTCCAAGCAAAACTAACAAGGGTCTTGGTCTCTGAGACCAACCGTGATGTGTACAACGAAGAAGGTGCTAGCCATCCCTGCAAACACGGTACCACGATTGGCCTATATCGGTATATATTTGCGCTAACCAGCCATCTACTAGAGGAAAAAAATGTAAGACCCTTAAACTTTTGCCTTCATACTGCAAACTCTTGGAAAGTAGAGAACTTGATGGTCCAACCACTCTCGAAGAAGATTATGACATTTTATTACTTCCCATCCCAAGCTTCCCTAGATGATGTTAAGGCACGAGAGCCTTTGTTCCTTTACGATATATTTTTGCTCCTGCCTCCCCTACCTCTACGCACCCAACCAGAGCATCTATCGTTTCGACACATCCGTATGTTGGAAGGGTATTTGACATCCCGATGGAGGGCAACACCCCTAAGATGAGTGCTTTCATAGCCTCAAAACTCGGAAAGAAGGTGGGGACCGTGGAGCCGGCAGACCTAGCAACCTCAATCCTATAAAGAGACTGGTTCCCTTTCCTTGGACTCCGGTTAGAGCTTGACTTCACTGAAAGCTACAATTAGACAAGAACTCAGACCCCATCACAATCCGACTCAAATACGAATACCTCCCGACTTTCTGCAAATGGTGTAGCCGATTAGGCCACGTTAGCAGAACATGCAACGCTACCCTTCCAGGGGTGGATCAGAGGATGATCAGATACAGGGATTGGCTGAGGGCCCTCTACCTTCTACTCATGAAGGGCCACCAGAAATGAGACAAACAACTCTGACTCTATTCAAGTCGGTAATTATAATAGATACCCCTGTGGTGCTATTCTTGGTTTCATCTCCTACAGGTACCTGGTGTTCAACAGATGTTTACCCGCCCATGATACCTAAGGCGTCATAGACTGGTATCCCAACGTGGGGGATGTCACCCGTTAAGACTACAATTCTGCCTACTTCCAATGAGTCCGATGAAGCCCGTTAGAGAGCGATAACCAGAGAATGGGGAGGGGGAAAAGACCAATTGTATGCCCCCCCACCCTTGCAGATCACTCCACCTATCATCCCGCATGACCAGAAGAATTTTCTATCCAATTTCATCCGAGAAGATAGAAGTGCTCAAGAAACACGAGCTAACAAGCCCGACGTTCGGCTCACCGACCAACTTAGCATATGACCACGTGCACGTGGAACATGGGAGATATAGACCACTGAGGAATAGATCTGTTGGACTACATCCACTGAGGAAGCGGACTTTTCACCAACTGGAGAACACCCCGCCGAAAGAGTACCAGTCCGATATAGACCACTCACTTTCATCGAAGAGAGCTGGTAAATACCCTCGTCGGGAATTATGATAGGCGGTAGAGGGGTTGGGGGTTTGTGTTATCCACCTCCCAATCGGCTTCGTGCCCTGTCTGGAAGGTCCATGTTCCTTGGGTTGACTACACATGTCCCCCCCCCCCCCCCCCCCCCGCGCGAGCCAAGACAACCACCTTTATCGGTATTATCCCCTGGCCTCGCGTTAGAGTGTGTATAATCGGTATCCCTTATTTTCTACGCCTTTTTTTTTATTAGAATTGTTAGTTTCTTATCCATGTGAGTCGGATCACCTTCTTAAGTTTCAAGAGGGGGATACCATCTAGTGCCTTGGATATGGTTTATCCCCACACTATGTTTGGTTGTTCCCTGATGTATGTTTTGATTTTTCGTGTTTAATCGAATACACACCCTTTTACTTAAAAAGGAAAGAGAATCTAAAGTGAAAAGTTCAAAATTTGTGAGCGGCAACTAGGGTTGGGGTGAATCTGCCGCCACCCACTTTTGTCTTTGGAGGCTTCAAGCCATGGCATGTGTTCTCTTCTTCACCTTGTTCCTTTATACTTCTTGTTCCAGGTATTGCTTGTTATTCGTGATCCCACTTAGGAAGTATACGGTGTATGAAGGCTGGTTGTCTCATGATCAAGTGGAGGGTTGGGGACGGCTTGTGGTTCTGCATTGTGGTTGTTCTCGATCACGAGTGCAGGTCCGAAGTGGTTTTGCTAATATGGTTTGGTAGTTTGGGGGCAGAATCATGAAGGTCGGGAGGTTATGAATAAAACCGTGTAAATGGACCTCGTCCACGTGACCCGTCAATCCTCACGACTGAGCGATCCTCCGAGAATTGCAACTATTATTGGACCATTGTCAACCGGAAGGGGAAGAGCTTCAATAAGTGCTGGAGACAGATGAAGCACATTTACCAACCCGGTTGGTCGGACACGTAGGTGATGGACATTGTTGAGGAGGTGGATGTCGATAGATACGAACACGAGTTCATCTGTCAGCATTGGTGGATTCTCGTGCGGGACCATCCAAGTTGGATGCATTCGTAGACACAACCGTAATCAAAGACAACAGGTGAGCCGGCCGCCAGTGGGTTGGAAAGAATAAGACCCAAACCTTTACCACTAGAGGATTGCGGACTTAGTGAGCGGAGGAGCTAACATTTTGGTTGGAGATATGGAAAGAATAGCCCTCTCGGGCGATGCCCGAAGGCTCCCCATCGCACAATACAAGAAGGCCAATCTTTGGAAATAAAGGACGGCGGAGCAAGGGACGACGGAAGACCATTAATTGTTTTTGGAGGTGTAATGTTGTGAAGACCTGATAACTTAACTGTCTAATTTACGGTTTTAAAACGACGGGATTGGAAAACGGATCGAAAAATTGGAACGAGGGCGAAACAAAAAAAAAACAGGAAAAGAGAAAAAGGGGTTTGAGTTGGGCCAGGCCAGGCTCGGGTTTGGGCCGAGCCAGTCAAGGCCCA
Source organism: Erodium maritimum (assembly GCA_963921825.1). Lineage (NCBI taxonomy): Eukaryota > Viridiplantae > Streptophyta > Magnoliopsida > Geraniales > Geraniaceae > Erodium > Erodium maritimum. The sequence continues at coordinate 30,353,359 of OY997589.1, read as the reverse complement.
AACCGCACGCGCGGTACATAAGACCAGCCCAACTTCACTTCGAACAAAACCCTATTTTTCTGACTCTTCAGCTTCAGTTGTCACGCTCGGTTCCCGAGTCATCCCCTTCCTCGCCTCTTCCTCTCTCGTGACCTTTCTCTGCTTCACCGAACCTCACCGGAATCGATCCCCATCTCCAGAAACTCCTTCTTCTTTTAATCCCTTTCCACTCGCGGCTTTCCTCGACAGAAACCCCTCCTCTCCTCGTCCTTCTTCCTCTTCGTTTCAACGAAACCCAGCCCCGCCGTCTACATCTCGAGCTCCACAACGCTGGAACCGCACGAAACAAAGACGGTGAGACGCTTTCGACCTCATTTTGTCTTCCCCACTCCTTCTTCTCTGTGAATCGAGCAATACGAGCTCGGTTTGGCCGATAGTTGAGCCGGAGAAGCTCGTCGGAGCTCTCAGAGCTCAGATCTGAGATTTGGACGCCGACGAGCTCTCACGGCGTCAATCCTGCTCGGAACCCTCTGGAAATCGTATCATCAGGATCCCCACGACCTCTTGAGCTTTCTGCCACCACCTCGTCGTCGAGAAACGCATTCGAGCGCCGTCATCGTCGTTGGAGGACCATCGGAACCCTAGCCGTCTCTGACCTGAGCGAACTGGGCTCGGGCCTGGAACGACGCTCGAGCTCGGGCCTTGGCTCTGGTCTGGGCCTTGGGTCGGACTTGGTTTGGGCCTCGGGCCTGAACCTGGTTCGGGCCTCGGCCTGGGCTGGATCTGGGGTCCGGGTCCTGAGCCGGGTGCGGGTTCGGGTCTAGGTCGGGCTCGGATCAGGTCCGGGCCGATTGACTTGGACGGGTCGGATTCGGGTCCGGATCTCGGACTCGGGTCGGATCCAGGACAACCCAGATTAATTAATTAATAACTTTAACTTAAAATCAAATAATACCTAGACTTTCGGATAACCATCGAACTTTTGGACTTAAGTTATTAAATTTGAGGACTGTTACGGGTTGGACCGGGACTGATACCGTCCCATTTGTGTTAAACCAGACCTTTACCTCGAGCACAGAGAAGACCGGTGTTGGCCAAGACGTCAGCAGCTAGGAGACGCAGCTGCTGGTTCTTCTAGAGGTAGGGATTACCTCGAAACCCTCTTATTTACGGTTGTCCTAGAAGGCATATATGGAAACCTAATAATCGGATAAATAACTAGTATGCATGTAGGATGAGAACAACTAGCGTAGTCGGTTGAACTGTGAACCTTTACGATTACTGTCTTGGGAAATTGTCGTGCTGGTAGAATCGGGTCATGTCGTGCCTGTAGGATTGATTGCTGATTGTTGGAATTGAGTTGTGCTGTCTGAACCGGTTAATGAACAATTAACATGAAAATGATTAGAATTGACTTGAGAACGCATGATTAGTGATTTGAGTGCTATTTCCTGTTTTGCACGATATGTTGGATTGGGGATGTTGGGGGACGAATACCGGTTAAGCCGATCGGGTTACCACGTGGAGTGTGGTGTCGGTAAGTGATGGTAAGTGCGGAACCGCTGTGAGTGTAATTAAGGGTCAAAGCATATTATTTTCGGTGAAACATGCCGCTGCTATGTGTGGGAAAGTGTGCCGTGATTGTTATGATGTGAATCATTGGTTGTGATATGGTCGGGTGAGTGATAGATCGACGCGATCATGATTGTGGTGGTGGTACTGTGGTTACTTGGAGTTGTGGTTAAGATTGTGACTGTGATTGTGATCCGGTTTGAGAATGTAATTGTGACCCTAGTTGTGAGTGTGATTGTGTTTGTTTGATGCGCGGCCGGTAAAGTGTGAGAGATGTACTTCCGTCAGGTGTGTCGTACCTTCCGGCGCGTAATCGGTAAAGTGTTGCGTTTATGGTATTTTGGTTACATGAGAAAGGTGGTTTCCTTACCTTCCGACCGTGAGTCGGTAAAACGCTTTGTCTCGCGAAGATGTGGTTTCCCTACCTTCCGACTAGCACTCGGTAAAACGTTGTGTTGTGTGCCGCGAGGTTCCAGGCCGCGAAGAGGCGATTTCCCTGCCTTCCGTCGATCGGTAAAACGTTGTGTGCCGCGATGAGGTCGACCGCCCCTCCTGACTTTGTGTTAGGGGAAAGTTGTGTGCGGCTACACCGGGCCGAGCGGGTTGCTCCCGAGACCGTGCTTTAGGTTACGAGATGCGGGGTTATTAATGTTTTGGATTGAACGAGTGTTGCTGTTTCGGTGACATTGAGTGTTGTCCGTGTTATTTATTGTCTTATTCCGATGCGACGTGTTCGGAGAGACTTGTTTCACCCCGATGATATGTGTCCCTTCGGGGATGTTTTCGAGAGGATATCTTGTTTCACCCCGATGATTTGGGTCCCTTTGGAGATATTTCCGGGAATCCCGATAATATGTGTTCCTTGTGGGAACGTTTCCGGGAGTCCTGATGATATGTGTCCCATTACGACCGAGGGGTATTTCGGTACGAAGTATTGGTTTGCGTGTGGTTCAGAGTCTTGTGGCTTATATCATCGGTATTTCCGTAACTTTGGGTGTCTTACTTGGATTGTTCCCTTCGGTGTGTGCCGTAGTCAAATGGTTGGTGTTGAGTTAAGTTGGTATGGTTGACCTAGGAGTGTCAGATCAAATGGGAGTTTTGACTCTTAAAGTGGCTTAAGTGTCGTGCCGTTATTTCAACCCTTTTTAAATACTTTAAACTATAATAAGGCTTTCTGGTAAATTTGTAATGAGGTGGTTGTGTGGTTTTCCCTACTGAGCGTTAAACTCACCCCTTTACCGTGTTTCCTACAGGTAGTGGCTTTGACTTGGAGTAGAGGACATCGCGGAGCATGGGGCTAGCAAGGGTCCGGGATTAAATCTATTTATTGTTTGTAGAGACGTACTGTTTACTTTGGACTTATGTTTTACTGAGTGTTGGACTCAAGTTTCAAACTCTGTTGATTTATATTATTCTCTCTTTTTGAGACTTAAATCCCTTCTATATTTGTTATTATTTGATATTCGCTAAGTCACGTCTCGGGTCCGGTCAATATCGGATTTGGGGCATGACAAATGTGCAGGACGACTTCAAATTATACCTTAGTTGTCTATAATAAAAAAAAATGACGACTGCCGTTGGTTCCCTGATAGCACTGCTACAAAACACAGCTAGTTTTGTCCCGTGACCGTCTCTACATGGTCCCGTGACAGGACTTGCTGTGTTCTTGTAGTAATGACATTATCGAATCCACGTCACTCGCCATCTTTGATTATGAAATACCGAGAAAACAATTGGAAGTTGTCCCTCATACTTCACCCCCAGACCCATTACTCAACGTCCAAGAGGCTTACATGGAGATCGTATTGCGTTGTACTCTTATTCAAACGTACGAGAAATATTAATAAATATATTTTAGTTGGATCAGGTCGTTTTGCATTTTGATAAACACATCGATTTAAATATATTTTCGATTTTTATTCTACACAATACATTTGGAATAAACTGAAGGGTAAATTACATCTGACTACCCCAAACTATACGCGTTTAACGTTTGACTACCCCAAAGTTAATTCGTAACAACTACCTACCCCGAACTATCATTTAGTAACGACATTGGTCACTTCCATCCATAGTTGTTAGTTTTTTTTTTGTAAAATGACTGAAATACCCTCACTTGTTATCCAAATTTACAGTGTCATACCATTAAAAAATTTTTTAATCAAATGTGTGAAGAACCAAAATATTAATATTTTTTTTTTAATTTCATACAAACTGTTTTTTTTATGAATTCTGCAAATCTGCAATAAATAATTTAAATAAAAAAATCAAGTCATAATTTATTTAATATATTAATTATATCTCTTTAAATGTTATTAATTTCATCAATAACTTAATTTAAAATCATCAATTCCGTTTTTTTATTCTAATTTTTAAATAAAATTATCTTTTATTTTCATCTTCATTTCCAGATCTAAATTAGTTTCTATTTCCTTCTGCAATTCATCTGCATCGCCAAAACAGTTCCATCTTCTTCAATAACAGTTGTCAAATCTGATTCTTCGTGCAACGATTCATGATGCACCGATCCAGAATCAATTAATCAACCATATTCAAACAATAACCTTAGTAAAACAAGATCTTATACACATCCATACATACCCAACAAATCTGGAAAAAAAACAATTTCAGATCTAGTTTGAACGTGGACGGAGAAGGGAGAGGTGCGGCCGTGGTGGTGTCCAGATCTGCCCAAACTCGGTGTGTCCTCCTCCACCATCGTGAAATTGCTTCTGCGCACGGCGGCTCTAGATGTGGTTCTATTGCTCAGAGAAGAGGATAGTGGCGGCGAGGATTGGAGAGTTGCGACGAACTCCGACCAAATCTGCTGCAACCACCACAATGGTTTTCGTCTGATTTTTTTAGAGAGAGAAAATGAGTGCCGGCTGAAAGATGAATGGAGGAGAGAGAAGATGAGGGTGAGGTTGTGGTGTTGAGGATGAGGTTGTGGTGTTGAGGGATTAGATCTGTAGATGGAGGGGTTGTGAGAGAAAAGGGGATGAGGATGGGGACGAGTGGTTTGAGAGAGAAAATGGTGTTGAGATGATTAGGTTTGACTGTTTGAGAGAGAAAAGGGATGATGGGATGTGTTTTTGTTTTTGTTTTTAATTTTTTTTTCCAAAAAATTGAACAGCAGGTTGAACAGCAGGGGCATTTTCGGATTTTTAAAAAAAATGAACAGTGTACAGACGGAAAAATGGATGTGAGGTACCAACGGCGTTACAAAACGTTAGTTCGGGGGTAGGTAGTTGTTACGAGTTAACTTTGGGGTAGTTAAACGTTAAACGCGTATAGTTTGGGGTAGTCAGATGTAATTTACCCTAAACTGAATCAATCAATTCCTACTGCGACCCTAAAATCAATAGACTCACGAATCGGATCGAATCTCTATCATTTTTCTAAAAATCTTACCTAATTAGATCGAATCGATCCAATTCATTATGGATAGTGGAAGGCATGATTGAAGTTTGAGGAAAGTACGCGTGCCATTTCACGAAAGACAAAAAATCCAAGTGAAAAATCGGTGACGTAGGACGGGGAGGTGGGTCTGGGTGGTGACGCGGAGTAAACAGAACCAGTGAAGAAGGAGACACAACCATAGCCATATGGAGCGAGCCAAAACTCATATATAAAAATCCTTGCGGTAGTTTTAATTGTAGCCTCATTTCCCAAATCTCTATCTCTCTCTGCTCGTTTCCTCACGGCGAGCGAGAGTGGCTGTGGCTATGGAGATGGCAATGACTTCTTGCTCCATGATCAACCCTACCCCTACCAGAAGCTCGACCTTCTTCTCCAATCCCCTACGGACCAAGCCACTTTCAGGCCTCGGCTTATCTTCGTCTCTGACCACCAAAAAATCACTCAAATTACACTCCAGAAATCGACCTAACGCTTCGATCAAATGCTCAGTTTCTGAAGTTACCGAGCCTTCAGTCGGTAATCCTCCAACTATTTCGTAGTTCTTCACGTTGTTTTGCTTGTCCTCAATTCCGTCGAATTTGAATTTGTCAGTGGCTTCATGCTATGGATTTCTTCGAATTTGAAGTAATTAGTGCTTTAATGCTGTGATAATCATGGAACTTGAACTTGTTTCTGTTTTTTTTTGTTCCGATAGTTATGTGAATAGCATGCAATAGTTTTCTTCTGAACAATTTTGGCTGTTGATACGGAATTTTCTCTATTGAAAGAACATACAAAGTGGAAAACACAGGTAAATTATTTTCCTAAGGTTTGGAAAACTTGTTTTGTCTTCTTTATTTGTACGGATTTATGCCAACATTTCTTTCCTTATCAATTTTGTCCTTTTGATGGGTTATTTTCCATAAATGCTTTGTGTTTTATTAGCCAATCGAGACTGCATATTGTTATCGATTTAGACGGTGCATGAAAATTATTGTAGCATATCCGTGCATATTATAATGTTGGTTTTAATGCTGTCTCAGAGGATAAGAACATATTGAGGCGAGGTGACATAAGGAATATAGCAATAGTTGCTCATGTAGATCACGGGAAGACAACTTTGGTCGATTCAATGTTGAAACAAGCTAAGGTAATTGCAGATATCTAATTTTTCTCAGGTTGTTTCTCTGTATGATAACTCCACGGGGAACACATAGCAGATAGTTTCTAAAATGTGTTTATTTTTCCATTGAGCTGAAATATATATCAACCATATTCCTCAATTCACACTCATGCCATTGCTGTCAGTAAATCTGGTTAGAAAAGAGTTTATGGTAACAAGGGAAAGAGAAGAATGTACAAATTATATGATGATATCCCTGAGACACGATTTTAACAATTCAGAAAATTAGATCGTTCTTTGTATCTGAGAGCCCAGCCCAAGTAATTGGTCAGTCATCTTATGTATCTCTGTGCTGTTTTAAAATTTATGTAGACAGTGAGCCCGTTCAAGTGATTGGTCAATTGTTTTATCTATCTTAGTGTATTTTAAGTTCCAATCTGTATCTGTAGACGAGATATTGATTTATGAAAGCAAGCATAGTTTTAGTATGCATTTATATGATAAGATGGTGCACAGAAAGTTGTGGAAAATATGATTTGATATTACGTATTGAATTTAGATACTTATGATTGGATGTTTGGTTATCACAAGTTTACTGGTTATCAAATGCATGGTGCTTAAATCTGTAGAAAGATATGTACTTTTTCCTTTATTGAAGTCCCTTCCACCCTCTATGGCACAGATGTATGTATACAAATTTTGATGATGAACTGATGGATGTTCATTCCATATTGCTTTTGTGCAGGTATTTCGTGATAATCAAGTTGTACAGGAAAGAATCATGGACTCCAATGATCTAGAGCGTGAAAGGGGAATTACAATACTAAGCAAAAACACATCTATCACATTCAAGGATACAAAAATTAATATAATAGATACACCTGGGCACTCTGACTTTGGAGGTGAAGTGGAACGTGTCCTCAATATGGTAGAGGGAATTCTTCTAGTGGTACTATTCTGCAACCCATATTACTTTGAAATCCAAGTTACTTTCAATGCTGATGAATGATGATTGATATCACTTTCTTATTAATTGATGGCATTTTACTTCAGGTTTTACCTCACATTGAATGGGGCTATTACAAAAGATAATTGACACCAACTCTTATTTTATAGGTAGATTCAGTTGAGGGCCCAATGCCACAAACAAGATTTGTTTTAAAGAAGGCTCTTGAATTTGGCCATGCCGTTGTTGTCGTTGTCAATAAGATTGACAGGTCTTCTGCTCGTCCTGATTTTGTCATCAATTCCACTTTTGAACTCTTTATAGAACTCAATGCGACGGATGAGCAGGTATATTTTATTTTATGCTCATCGCAGTAAGTGATGCATTGAATGCTGATGTAGAAGTCAACCTTCTCATGTACACCTATCCACTCTTTATAAACGCATGCCAACTGAAGTTGATTTTTTCGGCAAATATCATAGGATTATGACGGCAACAACATAACCTTTTGATTTTTCCATAGTTTTTATTAGAGGACCAACTCAACTAAAAGCTCAAGCTGATAGTTGAAAGCTAAGTTATAGTTATATTCTAACACGCGCCCTCACGGACAAGCCCGTTTACGGGTTTGGAGGTGAATCATTTAGAAGATGAGATGAGCCCATGAAGAAGAGAGATAAGAGCTAGCCCATTCGAGGCAAATTAGATAAATAGAGAGAAATATCATTTTTTTGTAGATAGTGGGGTTCGAACTCTGTCCGTGAGGTACCAAGCTCTGATACCATATTGGAGGGCCAACTCAACTAAAAGCTAATGCTGATAGTTGAAAGCCCAATTGTAGTTATATATTATAACAGTTTTCAAGTCAGTTTGATGCATTTAAGTCATTAGACACGGTACCATCTGAAGTTGTATTTCCTTGCAATCAATAATGTGCAGTGTGATTTCCAAGCAATATACGCAAGTGGCATCAAGGGAAAGGCGGGATTGGATCCTGAAAATCTGGCAGATGATCTAGGGCCACTTTTTGAGTCCATAGTCAGATGCATACCTGGACCTCGTATCGAAGAGGGCGCGCTGCAAATGCTGGTCAGTGGCTGCTCTTTAGGTTTCAGTTCTATTGTTTTTCTCACTTTTCAAACCAATCTCGCCACTTGTCAATTCAGTACATTATTATAGTCTCAAAGTAGCTCAGAACATTTTTGCACATTCCATCTTGCTATAAATATAAGCGTTTCTTCTTAGTTCATAAATAATTTTCAAGGTTTTCCGATAAAGTTTTGAACTTCAGTTTTCATGTATACAAGTCTAGTACCATGGATTTCAAGGAAATGACATTTATTTTAAGGCCATATGGGATTTGCTAGAAAATGAGTTTGTATTTAGGTTACTAGATCAACCAAATAAAAACTAGAAAATGTTACACAACTATAAGATATCATGCTAGGCCACAGAAACTATATTATAGGATAGTTTCATGTTATGAGCAGGATTTTCGTTAATCATTTGAGTCTTGTTTTGCTCTTCATTTTATTTTTCATTTTTTGTTGACACTACGAACGTCTTGTAACTGCAAATATTGTATTTGTTCTCAACAATTATTAGGTTACAAATATCGATTATGAAGAACATAAAGGACGGATTGCTATTGGACGCTTGCATGCAGGATCCTTGCGGAGAGGAATGGATGTGAGGGTGAGTTTTTTTTAAATATATGATATGTTCCGTGTAGAACTATGCTTATCTTTGTTTACTTTGTTGTCAATACAATTTGGAGGTGAGAAACATGTTTTTATTTTTGTACTTTGAACTCTTACCATTTAAGTGTCAAAGAAGTCATTTCTTTTTCCTCAAATATTAATGGTTTCAGTTTTCCAGGTGTGCACCTCAGAAGATTCTTGCCGATTTGCAAGAATCAGTGAACTTTTTGTCTATGAAAAATTCAATAGGGTTCCTGTAGACACTGTTGAAGCTGGTGACATCTGTGCGGTCTGTGGACTTGATGACATTCAGGTAGGCATTTTTGATAGTTTGCCGGAACCAGGGGTCAATTTGTTTTCCAATTTTGATGTCATTTTTACAATGTATAGAATGTACCATATAGATAATTTTTGTCGATCAAAACTTATTTTCATTATTTCTAAGAATTTTTAATTACTGCAAATTGTTTGCTCAGATTGGGGAAACAATTGCTGACAAAGCAATTGGGAAGCCATTACCTACCATCAAGGTGGAAGAACCAACAGTTAAAATGGCCTTTTCTATTAACACTTCACCATTTGTCGGCCGAGAGGTATGTCTGCTTCACAATAATCACCAAAAGATGTGTTACATATGATTGACTGTCAAAATAACAATTATAGTTTTGGAATACCTTGGACAAAGGAGGCAGTTTATCGTGCTTTGTTAAACATGTTACTGATGGTAGTTGCATTGCAGTTCAGTTATTTAAATGATAGTATTACCATACAAATAACAAGGTTGAGGTGCCTTTATCCTTTGGCTTCAAAGAATCCACATAATGCTAGTCCTGTAGAATACATTAGCATACAAATAGCAAAGAATCCACATAATGCCATATACATAAGATACTAAGGTCCTTTATGCTCTTGCTCTGAATTTGTTCCATTGATTTTCCATCTATCACTGCCACATAGAATATGAGGCTGTTCAAGTGCTGGCTTTGTTTTACTTTCCCATATAGCATGGAGCTACTAATGGCTGTTCCATTGGACATCTATATTTATAAATTTCTCTGCTCTATTTTCAGGGAAAATTTGTTACTAGTAGGAATTTAAGAGACAGGCTGTACCGAGAGCTTGAGAGAAATTTGGCAATGAACGTAGAAGATGGTGAAACCGCTGATACATTTACTATTAGTGGCCGCGGCACTTTGCATATCACCATACTGATAGAAAACATGTATGTATGAGCAACCAAATGCTTCTTCCATTTCCTGCATGCATATTTCTAATTAATGGCTGTGCATTGCAGGCGTAGAGAAGGCTATGAATTCATGGTAGGGCCTCCAAAAGTTATCAACAAAAGAGTGGATGACAAGTTGCAAGAACCATTTGAGGTAATTTCTAATCAGATTCTACTTTGTTGCTTCCTATGCAAAAAAAGAAAGAAAATGCACTTCCAATCGTGAACTTAGGGACATAGTTAATATTGGTTCAGGCATCTTATGGTGTTATTTTATCAGCATCCGTGTACTTTCTGTTTTAGCTTTATATTTTACTGGGAACAATCATACCGAGAAATCAGACTCCATTGGAGCTGAGCGGGTTTACTTTCGTGCTCCTTTTCAATGGTTATGCAAGAAGTATCACTGTATTGTTAGGATGCTTGCTTTTGAAGGAACATGGAAGTGATTGTTCAATAGTTGCTAAAATTAAGGACAGACATATATGTCATATATTTCCACTGAAGATTTGTGATGCCCTACATGCTGAAGTAGATGTAAATTGTTGTCTTGTCCTCACAGAAGCTTTTCGCATAGCTGTCATTCTAAATGTTCTCACTTCACTGTAATCAGGGATTGGTCTTGCATAAGAAATAAACAGTTGCAAGCAGAAAAACGGTTATTTAGTGATATCGGTTAGAACACATTAAAAATATGTTGAAACATTTTTTAAATGTGAAACGATGTGCTCTCCCTTCTTATAAGCTTGTAAAGCTAGGGCTGGTTTTATTTCATTGATTCTCTCCATGATTCCTATCAAATGGGGATATCATTGGGAGCTAAGTACCAACCGTAAGAGACTAAAACTATGAAGAGTTTCTTAGACATTAATTAGCAAGAATATTGTTGGGTTGGGTTGGGTAGTTATGGAATTTTCTCATATTATTAGAAACAGTTTTTTACCCTTTTGTTCTGCTATCAAACATTCCTAACTTGTGACTTGCAGATTGCCAATGTGGAGGTACCAGAAGAACACATGGGATCTGTGGTTGAGCTCCTTGGCAAAAGACGCGGGCTAATGTTTGATATGCAATCTGGGTGTGTGGATCTTTCTCTCTGTTTCTATTAAATTTGTGATTTTTCAATCTACTTTTTTTTCTAGTCATATACAGCAAATGAGTTATAATTTAGATACATTTGCATGTATAATACATAGGTCGACATGTAATTATGTGACTACATACATACAAATACAGACAAATGGATAGCATAGCAGTAAATGAAAAACAGAGTAATGGTACTCGATTCCTGTTTGCATCTGTCTGTGTAACATTATATTAATAAGCCTGACTGTTTTGGTACATTAGGGTGGAAGGAACAACACTGCTCAAGTATAAGATCCCAACCCGTGGCCTTCTTGGATTGCGAAATGCAATTTTAACCGCTTCTAGGGGAACGGCAATTATAAACACAATATTTGACAGCTATGGGCCATGGGCTGGCGATATCAGCACCAGGGATCTGGGTTCATTGGTAAGTTTCCCAATACTATTGTCGTTATTGCAGTCTCGCAATATAATTTGTTTTGGGTGAGGACCTTCAGCCTCAGATCATTCTTACTGCAGTTTATCTAGCTAGCATTGTATGAGAACATTATTACTCATCCATAGAGGAACAAATAGCTACAACTTTTATATTTCCTGCATTTTATACATCCCGCATTTTAAGTCCTGTGACCTTGGGAGGGTGAAAATCTTCCACGTATGTCAGCGGACCAAACTAATGGACAATCATTTTTCAGGTTGCATATGAGACTGGAGCGGTCACTTCTTATGCTCTTGCTACTTCACAGGAAAGGGGGCACCTATTTGTTAGTGCTGGTACCGAAGTTTACAAAGGACAAATAGTAGGAATTCATCAACGTGCTGGAGATCTAACCCTGAATGTTTGCAAGAAGAAGGCTGCAACTAATGTTCGCTCCAACAAAGACACCACAGGTGAGAAACAGCATTTACTATAGTTAATCTTTGCGCTGATAGCATATAGTTATTGCGCACTATACGTCTTTTGCACATAACTAGCCCAACTTAAAACTTTTACATCCAAATACCTAAACTTTCAAAAAAGTGCATATAACTATTTCGCCAGAAAATGGCTTTAACCCTAAATCTCAAAAAAGACTTCATAATTACTAAAAACATTTTGGTTATCAGTAGAAAATGGTTGAGTAGATGTAAAAAGAATCCTTGAAAGATAAAACTACTAAAAAGATTTATTTTTTATTTTTTGGGATTAGGGTCAAGGGTATTTTCGTCATTTTTGACGAAAAAGAGCTATCCGCAATTTTTTGAAAGCTTAGGTAGTTGTAAATAGTGTTTTGAAGTTGGAGATAGTTATGTGAAAAAGACGTATAGTACGCAATAGCCATCTGCAATTAACCCATATCTCAACTAGCATGTGAAAGAACTGAGAAATCTACATGGAAAAAGCTATGGTACATATTTTGATGGGTTAATTGTCCAAAAATACCCTAAAGTTTCGTCCACAAATGAAATAGTGCACAACGTTTCGTCCACGCTGTGTGGCTACCCTGAAGTTTCGTCCACGCATATCTGTTAGTAAAATTACTTAAAATTACTTATGAAACCTAAATCAGCAAATTACTTTAGGGTAGCCACACACCGTGGACGAAACATTGTGCACTATTTCATTTGTGGACGAAACTTTAGGGTAGCCCCACAACGTAGACGAAACGTTGTGCACTATTTCATTTTGTGGACGAAACTTTAGGGTAGCCACACAGCGTGGACGAAACGTTGTGCACTATTTCATTTGTGGACGAAACTTTAGGGTAGTTTTGGACAATTATCCCTATTTTGATTTCATACTAATAAGCTTCATATAATTGATGCAGTGGTAATTGATACACCATTGGACTACAGCCTTGACGACTGCATAGAGTACATTCAAGAGGATGAACTGGTAGAGGTCACTCCTTTAACCATCCGAATGTTGAAAAACCCGAAGTTTGCTGGTAGTGGCAGGAAGTCAAAGTAGGCACAAGTAGTTATAGATTGCTTGCCTACCAAGCATCTACACGGAACTCGAGCTGGCCTGGGAGTAACCAAAGGCAACTTATACAGCTATAGTTAAACCCATCTATTTCCACCATCCGATCATCAGTTTTGCCCCACTCCATTAAAAGGTACATCTCATATTGATCTCGAGTTTTTAGTCATAACACATTGCATATAGTGTTACAGGACATCGTGGATGAACATGCCCGAAATTGAATTCAGTGGCTAGGGGATGGGCATAATTTATTTATTTACTAATATAGTGTCATGTATTCGAATGAGATTCCGGACATGTATTCCATTTCATACTTCACAAAATTTGTTGCGGGCAATAGAATAATTTTGTTTATTTATTAGTATAGTGTAATGTATTAGATTGAGATTCTGTTCAAGCCTGCAAATAGTTTTTTGTTTTTGTTTATGCAACTGAGTATTGTTGTATCAGAACATTCTGATAGTGGCTAAAATGTAATTGTGAGCAAATTGGAAGATTAGCTGAGGATAAAAGGTATCATCATTTTAGTATGGCAAGGAGTAGAACTTTATCTTAGGGGTAATTATCGACAATTAAAAAATATAGAGAAAACAAATCAACAGTACTGAAGTATATGACTCAGACAACTTCTTTTACATTTTATTTAAAACATAAAATATAACAGATGGAATTTTACAAAATATAAAGTTTTATTTCAATGCTAAGTGTTACGATCAATGCAACTCCTACATTTGCTCCCCATGTCAACTGACCGATTACCAGGACAGCCCAAATGAGGTACAGTAGTTGTAGATGGAAGCCGGAGTAGAAACCATCATGAAAGAAATTATTTTGGGAACTTTCCTAGTTTGTATCTTCATTTCAGATGTCTGATTTAAATAAAAACATCTTTCAGTTCCAGTTGTGAGACTCTCAGAGGTCTATATAAAATGTTAAATTTTAATTATTATTTTAATTTCATATCAATTTACCTACACTTCATACGTTTTGAACCTTCTTAGACACACTTGATTAAGTTTCAAGAGTCTCAGAGATTAGGATTGAATTTCCTCTCTGAATTTTTTTTTCTTCTTCCCACAATAGCCACCCCTATGTAGTCCTCCTCTCGAGTTGACAATACCGTCTCCTCTGCCAACCTTGCTCCTCCCACAACCCCGAAGAATCTCACCATCCTCTCACAGTCCCATCTCCGCCTTACCTTGTTCTCTTCGGCGTGACCTAGCGCTGCAACTCCTCGAACCTATGGCTGTCCTCTTCACTAGGTCATCCGCATTGCCAGATTCCCCAAGGGATAGATAGACCTCCTCGACCATTTACCAGAGCCAACCTCTGTCCCGTTAGCAACATGCAGACGTATATGCAGGCCAAGGATCACTTGCAGCCGCCGGTCCAATGATCGGATAGACCGATACAGCAAAGGGTAGTCACGAAGTCGGGACCTCCACTTTTGAATGCGTTCTCGAACTCGACTACAGTAAAGGCCATTCATGGCCACTTCAGAGCGATCTTATTGGAGGACGACGAAGACATAAGGATGTGGTGGTGCGAGTCCCTAAGGAGGCCTTCCCGACAACATCAGACAAACGCTATTAATTTCAGGGTGAAGGTGAAGACTATTTTCTCCAGACGAGGGTTGCCAAACAGTCCCACCAGGAGTCATGAGTTGGCCCTGAAACAGGATGGTAGGTGGACTACCCTCTTGGAATTAGGACCAAGTCCCCCTGACCGGTCTTGAAAGACCGACGGATCTCCCCGTTTTAGAGCAGCTCCAACGCGTCGTGTCTGGCGTAGGCACGGCCCTGACACGACACGTAGGCACGGCTGGTCGTGTCAGCGGGTCGTCTCTGCGGTGCCGTTGCTGCTGGTCGTGGCTGGTTTTGCCAACGACGCGTCTTGTCGTGCCAGATGCCAACGGCTAGTCGGTTGGCCAGTCACGACCCGACACGTGGCGACGCCGACTCCCATAGTGCCCAACAATTTCCTACAAATTCAGATCTACCCCAATTGAAATCTCACTTCTCCTCTCTTCTTTCAAGCTTCTATTCCTCTATTCCTCTTCAAATCCTATAGTTTTTTCCTAGTTCTATTTTTTTCGATGGCGAATCTTCCAACGCTAGACGAAATGAAGCAAATGAAAGAAGAAGAAATAGACGTCGCGATGGATAGGTTTCTGGAGGCAACACAGCAAGCATTAGAGGATCAACTAATGGCAGCCTTACAGCCAATGGGTGAGGATGATGATGAGGCCGAGAGCTCAATGTCGGCGCCGGACCAAAGCGGAGAGAGTGATTGAGCGCAACCGCGAAGATGCACACGAAGGGTTGATCCGTGACTACTTCGCGCCTCAACCGGTGTACATCGACTAACAATTTCGGCGATAGTTCCGGATGTCGAGGGACATATTCATACGGATCATGAATGGTTTGAGTGGCCGGTACACCTACTTCCGGAACAGCAAGGATGCTACGGGGAGAGCCTCTTTCACTCCACACTAGAAGTGCACAGTAGCACTTCGTCAGCTCTGTTATGGAAGTCCAGCCGATGCCTGCGACGAGTATTTGCGAATGGCGGAGACCACTGCGCTGGACTGCCTGAAGAAGTTTTTCATTGGCGTCATCAAGGTTTACGGGCGGACCTATCTACGACGCCCGACCGTGGACGATACAAAACGGTTGTTGCGAATCAACGAAGAGCGCGACTTTCCGGGAATGAAAGGGAGTCTGGACTGCATGCATTGGGATTGGAAGAATTGTCCTGTAGCATGGGCTGCACAGTTCGCAAGTAGGGACCACGGGAACGTCCCCACAATCATGCTTGAAGCCGTAGCATCCCAAGACCTTTGGATCTGGCACTCTTTCTTCGGGACACCGGGCTCCAACAACGACATCAACGTGCCAATAGGTCTACACTATTCTCCCAAGCAGTAAAAGGCTTCGCCCCAGATGTGAAGTTCAAGATCAGCGGTAGAGAATACCAAACCCCGTATTACTTGACAAATGGAATTTATCCTGCTTGGGCAACATTTGTGAAGTCCATACCTGCTCCACAAACGCCGAAACAACGATGCTTTGCTAGATACCAAGAGACGTGTAGGAAGGACATCGAACGAGTGTTTGGAGTTCTACATGCCTGGTTTCACATCGTTACTCGCCCTGGCCGAATGTGGGATAGGGGCTCACTCTTAGTGATCATGACTGCTTGTGTGATCCTACACAACATGATCGTTGAGGATGAGCGGAGGCCGTGGCCCACTGATCCGTTTGCAGATCTTGGTGTCCCGGACCACACCGTACATAGAGGACCACCACCAGCGGTGACCAGGGACAGTATCTTGGGCCATAGATTAAGGATTCGGGATCGGAATGTTCATCACCAACTCCACGATGATCTCATCGAACACATTTGGACAAAATTTGGAGATGGCGGCCGCAATTAAATATTAATCAGCAACGTTAATGTAATTTCTATTTTGTTTGTAATAAAAAAAATTGTTATGCAATTCGTATTTGGTTTTAATTAAAAGTGTTACAAATATTTGGGGTGTTTTTTGAATTATTGAAACTGTCCTGACACTGCTCCTGACACTGCTCTGACACTACCATTGGAGGAGCAGTGTCAGGAAGGAGTGTCAGGAAGCCAAAAAGCACTCCCTGACACTGCTCCTTGACACTGCACAATATCTAACTATTATAGATGCCCTTACTTTCTCTTTCGTTGTAACCCGTTTTTGTTTTGGTATTTATCTTTTTGTCAATATGATGTTGGTATTAAAGGTTCTTATTTAAGTGAAAATATATGACACAACGCCGGCCCTAGCAGAGAAGATCGCGGCTGAAGGAGGTAGTGGCGTGTGACGGCGAGTGGACCTGCACAGCGACGGCGACTGGTGAGGGCAGGTATGTCCTAGTGGTCTGTTCTCTGTGTCTAGTAGTTTAGTGGGGTTTTAGCCTCGAAGAAGCAGAGTCACGGCTGGTACGTGATCCTCTTGGTGCCCCACGATCGACGGATCTACGACGGTGTGGGTGGTGGTGTTCCCGTACCCGACGAACATGGCTCAGGGAGGGGTGTTAGAGACATGTCTTGGGGCTCGTTTTGTGCGGTGGGGTGACCGAGATCGAGGGTTTGGGTAGAGGTATCGGGAGTGAGAGGTATCGGTGAGCCTGCTTCGGGGTTTTGACCAAATTGCCGGAGGTGGAGGCGTGATTGAGTGGACGACACGAGAGAGCTGATCAGATCTGATTGGGTGGTGAGGATCGGGGGTACGGACATCGTCTGAGATCGCGAAACTGTGCCGGGGTAGTCCCAGCGTGTAGGGGAGGTATGTGGTGTCAGTACAAGTGTATCCGGCGAGCGAAGCCGACATACCGGTTTGAGCAGCTAGGGAAGCAGGGCGGCACATGAAGTTTCTATCGTGGAACTGTAGGGGTTTGGGGAAATTGGCAACAGTGGAATACCTGAAAGGGCTAATCCGTCGCCGGAAACCTCATGTCATTTTCATTAGCGAGACGATGGCCAGGAAAGGTGAGGTGAACTCTCTGAAGCTGAAGACGGGCTTTTCGGGGGGGGGGTGAGGTGCCAGCGGTGGGGCAGAAGGGGGGATTGATTCTCTTGTAGACGGCAGAGATGTTGGTTACGTCTTATCCTAGTGATGACAGATACATTGATGTGGAAATCAAGGGACCGGGTGGGGACTCCTTCCGGTTTACTGGGGTGTACGGAGAGGCGAACAGGGAACTTCGGTGGCAGACGTGGGAGATGATTCGCGCCCTGGGTGCAAGGTCTGGGGCCTCGCAGAGATGGCTCCTGATGGGGGACTTTAATGGTATCCTGAGGTAGAAGGAGAAGAGAGGTGGGCGCCGATACCCGGACCGTCTAGTTACTGGCTTTCGGGGTGCTATGCGGGATGTGGGAGTGCAAGATCTTCCGCTCCAGGGGTATGGCTTCACCTGGCACAGTGGGAGTGAGCCCGAGACGAGGATGGCAGTGCAGTTGGATAGAGGGCTGATTTCACCGGCTCTGCGAGCTATGTGGCCGGAGGCACATCTGGCCAACTTGGGAATCTCAACGTCTGACCATTTACCTATCCTGGTGGACTCGGATAGGCGCGTGGACCCGGTGGGGTCGCGACACTTTCGGTTTGAGAACATCTGGGCGGAGGACCCGGAATGTGATCACTTGATTCAGGTTACGTGGGGGGGCCCGGGGGACAGGGATATTGGTCCAAAAATACGGGAGACGGGCTCTGAGTTAGAGGTCTGGGGTAAGGAGGTGTACAATGCGTTAGCCCAGAAGATAGCACGGTATGAGAAGGATATGCTGTGGTTGAATGGCAGGGAGGATCGAACGAGTATCCGACGACGTCGGGCCCTGCAGAAACTTTATGTAAAGGCGCTGGAGCAGAGGGGCGAGTTCTGGAGACAACGTGCTAAGCAACACTGGCTTACAGATAGTGATCAGAACACGAAGTTCTTCCAGGCATCGGCGTCACAACGGAAGAGTATTAACAAGGTGTCCGAGCTGCGGGATGGGGATGGAAACGTCCTAACCTGGGAGTTGGGGTTGGGGGATCACATCCTGGAGTTCTATAAGACATTGTCTCGACGAACAAGGGGGGATGGGGTAAATTTCCCGAGGTTCCGTCAACAACTGTCGGAAGCGCAAAACCGAGCATTGATGGGGGAAGTTACATCGGATGAGGTGCGGGAAGCGACTTTTTCTATGGGGCCTAATAAGTCACCGGGCCCGGATGGACTTAATCCTTTCTTTTACCAGAAGTACTGGGGAACGGTGGGAGAGGACGTGACTCGCTGGGTTCGTCGGATCTTTGCAGGGGAGGAAATTCCAAGGGAGCTGAATAAGACGACGCTTGTCCTGATTCCGAAGGTAGAGTGCCCGATGTCCCTAAAGGATCTTCGACCTATAGCGCTATGTAACGTGGTGTTTAAAGTGGTCTCGAATGTGGATGCTAATAGGCTTAAGGGGCTTTTGGATGGTCTGATTTCGGAGTCCCAAGGGGCGTTTGTGCCTGGTCGCTCCACACAGGATAATATAATCCTGTCCTATGAAACATTACACTATCTCAAGAATAAACGACAAGGGAAGGAGGGGTGGGTGGCGTTAAAACTTGATATGAGTAAGGCGTATGATAGGGTGGAGTGGGGCTTTCTATGGGACATCATGAGGGGCTTTGGGTTCGGCGAAGAATGGATCTCTCTCGTTCGCCGATGCACATACTCGGTGACTTATAATATTGTTGCAGGTGGGCAGCAAGCGGGGTTTGTTCAACCAGAGCGAGGTATTAGACAAGGGGACCCGTTATCCCCCTATTTGTTCCTATTTTGTATGGAAGGTTTCTCCCGCCTACTCAAGAGTGCGGAAGGGGCAGGGGAGATCCATGGGGTGAGGGTGGCTAACGGAGCGCCAACATTGACACACCTTTTCTTTGCTGATGATTGCTATGTCTACTGCAAGGCGACACCGGAGGAGATGACGCGCGTGAGGAATCTACTCCGGATGTTTGAGGAGGCGTCTGGACAGGTAGTGAACCAGACTAAATCATCCCTGTTCTTTAGCCATAATACGCCGGGACATAGGCGGGAAGAAGGGGTGCAGATCCTGGGGATACCAGAGCTGGACTCCCCATCCCCATATTTGGGTGTTCCGAACATGATGGGAATGAATCGGAAGCAAGCCATGCAATACGTGCTGGATAGGGTCCTTCGACGGATCCAGAGATGGGACGGGAAGCTTCTAAACGGTGCTGGGAAGGAGGTATTAGTCAAGTCAGTCCTACATGCAATTCCCACCTACACGATGAGTGTGATGAGAATACCTCAGGGGATACTGGACAAAATGAACGTGGCCCTGGCTCGGTTCTTGTGGAAGTCGGCTGGACCGGAGGGGAAAGGGGTTATCTGGCAGTCCTGGACAAATGTGTCGCGCCCAAAGGAGGAGGGTGGGTTGAGGTTCAAGAACCTGCATGATTTCAATTCTGCTTTACTGGGTAAGCAGCTGAGGAAACTAGTGACAGACGAAGACAGTTTAGTGGCTCGGGTACTGAAGGCTAAATACTACCCGAGATCCTCGGTATTGGAAGCAGTCGGGAAACAGAATCAGAGCTATGTCTGGAAAAGTATCCTGTCTGCCCAAGAGATGGTCAGGAGTGGGGCTCGGAGATCGATTGGGCCGGGAACGGGCACGTCAGTTTGTGATCATCCTTGGCTCACAGGGGTGGAAGCAAGGGTGCAGTCGTCGGGACCCGGCGTGGAGGGGAAACTGGTGTCGGATCTGATGAGGCCGAATGAGAGGCGTTGGGATGTAGAGCGGATTAGTACTCTATTCAATCAGGAGGATCAGAGAGCTATACTGGCGGTTCCGATAAGTAGAACGGCGTCGAGGGACTCATGGTATTGGGCGGGGGACTACCTGGGGCAATATACGGTCAGGTCGGCATATGGTATGAGTCAAAAGGATCAGGCAACCTCCCAAGCCCAGCCAGAAATTTGGTCGGCTATTTGGAAGCTGGAGGTAATGCCAAAGGTCAAATCCTTCCTATGGCGTACTTGCTCAGGATGTTTACAGGTGACAACTAACCTAAGGCGTAGGCATGTGGATATGGCAGCAACCTGTCCGGTTTTTTTCTGCACATAATTGGGCTAGGCTCAACGTATACATGGGCCTGTCCCACTAGTCTAACGATACTCCTGCACCGGAACTAGCATCACCAAAAAAACCCTAGTTCTCGCCTACGCTTCCCGTATATATAAATATCATCGTCTCCGTCGCCCACTTCCTCTTTCAATCACATCACATTTCTCTCCGGAGCTAAACTTCCGCCGCCAGCATCATCGATAATGGCCGATAGAGGAGGAGATCGTGGCCGCGGTGACAGGGGTGACCGTGGCTTCCGTGGCCGCGGAGACCGTGGTGGCCGTGGTGGACGCCGTCGCGGACCTCGCCGTGAGGAGGAGGAGAAATGGGTCCCAGTCACCAAGCTCGGCCGTCTCGTCAAGGAAGGAAAAATCCGATCCCTGGAGCATATCTACCTTCACTCGCTTCCAATCAAGGAGCACCAAATTATTGACACTCTTGTTGGCCCCAGCCTCAAGGATGAGGTCATGAAGATCATGCCCGTCCAGAAGCAGACCCGTGCCGGTCAGAGGACCAGGTTCAAGGCCTTTGTTGTTGTCGGCGATGGTAATGGTCACGTCGGTCTTGGCGTCAAGTGCAGTAAGGAGGTCGCTACTGCCATCCGTGGAGCCATCATTTTGGCTAAGCTCTCTGTTATCCCAGTTAGGAGGGGATACTGGGGTAACAAGATCGGGAAGCCCCACACTGTCCCCTGCAAGGTCACCGGGAAGTGTGGTTCCGTCACTGTCAGGATGGTGCCGGCTCCTCGTGGTGCTGGTATTGTCGCTGCTAGGGTTCCCAAGAAGGTTCTGCAGTTCGCTGGTATTGAGGATGTCTTCACATCCTCAAGGGGATCAACTAAGACCCTCGGAAACTTTGTCAAGGTTTGATCTATCACCCATTTTATAATGTAGTTATGATGATTGGATATTTTACTGTAGTAGTTTTGATATGGATATCATGAACTCATTGATTGTTGATATGCTCTGTTTAATTTGTGTATTTAAATTGGTAAAGATTGGAATTATTTCAGTCTTGAAGTATTATATCTTCATCCCCTAAAGGTGTTTAAGAATTACAAGTAGCTGGATCTTATGTAGTTGCTATATACAGTTTTACTGGTTAGATATATAATTAGGGTTTATATTGCATTGGATAGTTATTTTTTATCATCATTGTCTAGGCTATATATTTCATTGCAGCTTATTTGAGGTAGTTGAACTTACTCATTGATTGCAACTAACAATTCTGGTTTAGCAACATATACATGCCAACCAGATTGATTTTTGTACATGGAATGTGTTCAATTAGATCGACAATGTAGCTTTTTTGAATGGTTGGTGTGCAATCTTGGTGGTTTCTATTATAAATTGGAATTGGTGACTTGAGTAGCCAGCTGAAGAAACGCTATTTGCCTTTCATTAATGTCAATTTGAATTCTAATGACATTGTGATTGTCTTGTTTATTTCTTTTCCATCTCAATTGATTTTCCTTTTATGTAGTCAAGTTGTTCTCAGTGCCTTTTATGTCTTGTACTACACAAGTGCCTGAAATTGTATTATTTGTTTGAAAATAAGTATTTTTGACCTTTTTTTTCCTCAGGTGCAATGACTTCTATTGGTTCTGATCTGATTTGAATCTTGTATGTAGTTTCAAGTTTACTGATTGGCCTCTGTTCTCTCTTGACATGCAGTTGTGTGTGTCTTGTAAATTTCTCTATTATTTTCTTATTCATCTCCAATTCCAGGATTTTACATGGATAATATGTTTTGATGGCTCTGTTTGTTGTGCCCATTAGTTAACTAAGAATCCCTTCCAAAACCCTACCTGATTGAAATGCCTGACATTGTTGTAGACAATCCTCTATATAACAATGAGTGTTGCGATTAGTTTTTATCATGGAGCAAGTATTAGTAAGATGCGTCCATTAGTTGACTAAGAATCCTTTCCAAAACCCGACCTGATTGAAATGCCTGACGTTGTTGTAGATCCTCTATAGAACAGTGAGTGTTTGATTAATTTTTAGCATGTAATTAATATTAGTAAGATAATTCCTTGATTAATAAGAGACTATCTTGATTCGTGAGATAATTTATGCCCTAACCCTATAAGGGATGGTACCTAATTAATATGGAGACTTTCAACGAAGGAATTTGGGAGCTTTTTTGGGCATTGAAATTAGGAAAGGTTGTTTGTTTTCAAAATCAGCTTCACTCCGTGGCCTTTATCCCTTTTTGTACAATATTTTCTGTTATCCATCTTACAACTTACACTAGTGCTTCAACTTCACTTGATGACTTTTTCTACTCCCGGTCTGTACAGGCTACCTTCGATTGCCTGTTGAAAACTTATGGCTTCCTTACTCCTGACTTCTGGAGAGAAACTCGCTTCACCAAGTCTCCATTCCAAGAGCACACTGACCTTTTGGCTCTGAAGCCTGCAAAGATAGCTATTGTCGAAGATGCAGTTGAAGCTTCAGCATGAGAGTACGGAAAGTGGATCTCTTTTGGTAGGCGCTACCTTGTTGCCAAGTGCACGCTTCTGGATTTATTTTCTGTCAGACATTTGAATTCCTTTCATGTTTTAAAGGGAGACAATTTTAGTTGTTATTGTGTTGGATTAAATTTTGGTCACATTATATCGTCTATAGTGAGTGGTAATTGTTTTTAGATCGTTATTGATTGCGATAATTACCGAGGCTTTCGAATTGGCATATATTCTAAAGTGACTCATTTGTCAGTTAAATTTAATTAATTGTTATGAATATACGATGGGTCTGTTTCCTTTTCATCTTACACTAAAAGTACTCATTTGTATGGTTGTTTTTGGGACTAACTTTTGAAACTTGCTGCTTGAATTTTTGACAGGGTTGTATGTAGGAACGAAGGGAACTCCATTCATGGGACGTATGAATGGTGTAGAATAAGTTAAATGAATTTTGTAGAATAAGTTAGATGAATTTTGTGAAAAATGAACATAATGTATAATACATGACTCAACTATTGTTTAGTGAGTTTTTGTAGAGGAAAAGAAGTGTATTCAGCAAATCAATAATTTAAAAGGGAAACATCAAAAACATGCCCTCGAATGACCTTTGTTAGCATAAATATGCTGTGGTTACCTTTCTTTCTCAAAAACATGCTTATACCTTTTGTTTATTATCAAAAAATAGCGACTTACGTTTATTTTTTTATTTTTCCGTTGTTTTGGACGGAAAACGAACATGTGTTCGACACATAGTCTTTATATTTATCATAAATACCGAAATTGTCCCTACTCCTCTAGTTAAATATTAGATATGACCATACTGAGTGTTCAATTTTTTCTCCGGATGTCATTTAGATGAGAGAAATAGGGACAACTTCGGTATTTATGACATATATAAAGACCACGTGCTAAGCACATGTTCCGTTTCCATCCAAAGTATCGGAAAAATAAAAAAAATAAATATAAGTTGCTACGTTTTGATAATAAACAAAAAGTATAAGCATGTTTTCGAGAAAAAAAAGGTCACCATAAAACGTTTCTGCTAACAAAAGTCATTCGAAGACATGTTTTTGAGGTTTCCCCTAATTTAAATATGGAGTAGTACTTTCAAGATATAAATAGAAGGAATATATGATGACTCAGTGACGGCAAAGTTTCGAGTTACTCTACCGCCGCAAAATGGCTTGGTACCTGCACTTCTTGCTTGATCTATGTGCTTGTTCAACAGATAGGTGCTTGATTTTTGTGTCTTTGCTGATGTTGTTTGACAAAGGAATAGGTATAGGGAAGGAAGGAGCCCCGACTTTCGGTGGGTGTCGGAGATCTATGCAACTCTATGTATAGGGTGCCCGCCGCCAACTTTGTAGCATCAGGCCGGACCCAACATGCTCACCCTCTTTCGGTGGGGTTTGTAGTGAAATAATTCAATCGACAATGGCAGCTTTCGGCGACATGATTGGTGGCGCATCCATCAGTGTGTTTAATGCTTCCACTCTTTCCTCTCATGGCGGACATCTGATCAAATTAGCGACGACGACGATGCATCCGTCCATTGTCTTCACGGCGCAGGGATGGAGACTGATTCCCCAACGGCGGTGGGAGACAGTGTTCTCCGAAAAGGGGTTCTTCTGGGGAGCCCTCGCGAGTTGGTGCGGCGGACACCGACAAGATGGCCCAAGCAACCGCTGGCACGGGCGGGGGAGAGTTGTTCGTGTCCCCCGTTTCGACTCACTTTTCTAATAGAGATAACACGAGCAAGGTCGACCTCTTTGTGTATGGGATACTGTGGCGGACGACGACAACACGGAATCTGGAACGGAGTTGTGTGCAGTGACGATGTAACCATAGTACTATAGGGTTTTCTAGAGCCCGATGGGGCATCTGGAATACCGGCGAGGGGAGGCACATACCCTCGCCTTTCCCAATGAGTAATGGTGGGTCGATGAAGGGTCTGTGGGTACTCCCTCCTCATCAACCATATAGCGGCATCGGTTCCACCAAGTATCGACTTGGTATTCTCCAATCAAACCGAGAACAACACTTTTACGTGTCTAAAAGCCTTCATTATCATCGGAGAGTAGACGACGTCAACTGGTTCCTCGTGAGGATGTATAGTCCATTTGAGCCATCTCAGTCCCTGGTTACAAGCCTGGACATGGCGTCACTCTCGGACTTCAACTACTGTTTTGGTGGTCTTGACCGCTAACGCAGTCCTCGGTCTTCCTACACATTCAAGCAAACCATATGGGTCTTTGGGTCTCTCATGCTCTTCTCTGTCGTCGACACCTGACACTGCATAATATTATTGGTCTACATCTAATATTATGTTCTTCATCTTTTCATATGGTTTGTTATGTACTAAAAATCTGTTCATTGTTTATATTTTTTTAGAGAAATAAACACCTCCCTACTCTAGTAAACATTCGTTATCAAAATAGTATCTTTTTTTTTCTGTTATCCTAAAAAACTTTTATCATCCGTTTAGTATGCACCATTATTTTCCCATCTGATTTTAAACGGAAAGTGGTCATATGCTTTGCATATGATTTTTTTTAAAATATCAATAATGTCCTTGGGTATGCTAGGTAGCTTCTTCCAACACCGACTCCCTCTCGTTCTTGATTTTCGAAATCCACAAGGAGAATGAGCCTCTCGGAGAACGAGAGACTAGGACGATGGCATCTGTATATTCGAAGCTTAGTGCTCCGGTGATTGGGAGAAGCTTTCCGACATCGGATTTACAGATCAGATCTAGAGCTTGAGTTGGATATGGAGGACAGTGACGCCAAGAAACGCCATGGTCTCTACCGTTAATATACATAATTTATAAATTAAAACATAGAAAAGTTGAATAAATAATTAGATTAATAAAAAATAATATTACCAAATAATTAAGGATAATTAATACAAAATAATCAAAGAAAAATAATTTGACATTTATGTACAAAAAAATGAAAGAAATAATAAAGTTAGAGTTAGAACTTGTAAAGAAACGTCGGGACAATTTAGTGTTTTTCGATGGTATTGTTAACACAAAAGTGTGCGAAAACGGATTTCTTTTTCTTTCAATTATCTCTTAAATAGTTTTCTCAATTATAGACAATATATAGTCTTAAAAACGAAGGATAAAAGATTCATATTTAGTGCATATCATGTTATCGAGTAGAATAATGCTAAGGTAAAACTACTAATTAAAATAGCTCAGGATGGCTCTCTCTGTTAAACCTAATACAGAGTTAGAGAAGGGAAGGGATGGCGGCGTGGGCTTCCACAGCAGCCCGGCGGCGACGGCACGACGACTGTGCACGGTGGGTGGGAGTGCCGGGAGGGAGCGTCCTTCCTCGACGACGAATCGGGGGATAAGGCACGGTCTCGTGGATCTCTTCTCCCTGGTGTGCGATCGAAATTTTTTGGAAAATTTCTCGATCAAGATGGGGATTTCGACACTAATCGGGTGCTCGAGATCTCGGTGCGGTTCTCTGAAACCTAGGGTTTCCAGAGTGTTGCGATTCTGCTCCTGTATGTGGATGCACACCGTGGCGGTGGCGGTCATGATGATGCCGGTGGCACGAGCAGTCGGACTCGGTGCGGAAGGTCGGCAGGGCGGTGGGGATCGGGGTGATATATTCGACGTCGACAGGTACAGAGGAGCCACCGGTGACGGTGGTGTGGTGGCGAAGCAAAGGGACGACGATGACGCGCGGGCCCGCTAGGGTTTCAGACGCGACATTGGGCCGATATCGCGAGGACATGGGTCTGGGCCGGGGCCTGTGCGTGGACGCCTGCCGGGCCTGGCAGGCTGACTCGACATGGGCTCCGCGTGCTGGGCTTGGTCTTGGGTTGCGTGATCACCGAGCTGGACCATGCAAATCGGGCTCGGGTAGGGCTTGCTTTGGGTCAGGGGGGTCGGACCTAGTCAAGGCTAAGGAGGAAATCGGCTGGGGTGGCCTGGGTCGGGTCTGGAGGTCCGGGTGGTCTGGGTCCGGGCTGGGGTAGCTCTTCGTGTGTCGGCCTATCTGAGCTTTTAAACAGGCCAGGGTGGATCCCGAGTCTGTTCTGGCACGAATTTCGAAGAGTTCTTGGAAGTATGATGGTGCGTCAAACATAGCAGCGGCGGGGGGCACCAGGCACCCTCTCCTCGCGGAATGATTCCAACAAGGTTTAGGGAGGGGTCAGTCGACATCACCGCCTCCCTAGACGTAAGGTGGCAACGGTTCCACCAACTATCGACAAGGTTCTCCCCTACCAGTTCGGGGTCAACACTCTCACGTTCAGGAGCCCTACAATTATCAGTCAAGAGAGGACGACGCACGCTGACTTTCCGGGAGAGATATCGGTCCACCACTACAAAACTCTCCACATGGTCTGCTCGTTCAGTATCTTTGGTTGACGCATGATGTATCAGTGCTTTCGGATGCTACCGCAGTTCCCCCTCCAACCGCCTTTATGTTCTGAGCAACCGTTACTTATTCAGTCATTGTTTTTCAATATTACTCTAATTATTGGTTGTATGGTAAAAACAGTTTTACGATCACACTTTAATTAATAATATTTCCATTCCTTTATAAGGATAAGACACAGAGACAGAGAGGACTGGGAAGGGGACGACGGCGACTAAGTCTGACCGACTCGTCTTCTTCCCGATTTGTCTCGAACTTTCTGTTCCGCGGTTTCTCCATTACTCGGATTCCGATAGCTTCACTCAACCCCTCAACCCCACTTCCCTTTTGTTATTGCTCGTTCCTTGTTCGTCGTCGTCTTCCTTTTCTCTGCATATCCTTTGTTGTATAATTGAATTGTATTGGTTCTGGCGATTGGGATCTGATGGGGACTCCACAGTTTCCTGATCTGGGAAAGCATTGCAGCGTTGACGTTTGCAAGCAGATCGACTTCCTGCCCTTCACCTGCGATCGTTGTCGCTTGGTATTATTCTATTTCCTCACTTTATATTATATATATTGTACATCTGTTTTCAATGTTTTGATTCCACTTGTGCATCGAATTTCCATTTTAATTTCTGTTTCTTTTCTAGGGAAATTAGTTTAAGGATTGGGTTCAGATGATTAATTAACTTTGTAGGTTATTTATTTATCTGATTTGAGTAGAGTTCTATTGGGCAGAAGTGCAAGGAGTTCATGTTTGGTCATTTCAAGGGACAATGTGGGTCAGAAGTCTTGGTCTTGTTCCACTCAGTTTTTTAGTTGAACTCTTTGTTGCTAGCTTATCAGGATGTCATGCTTTATGAGAACAAAAAGCTTGAATCTTGTTCAACCACTCAGCTTGTAGCTTGAATCTGGCAGTGGGATGGCTTTGGGCATGCTTTTTGGCATCCAGTCTATCTCATCCATTATGTTGTCTTTGTTGAAAGCTCAACTTTACTATAAATATACATATATGTTATCAAGGTTCCAACTCAAGATCTTGCTTATATAGAAGAAAGTTGTTTGCCACTTCACCCAACTTATGTTATCGTACTGCCTTCTTATTGAGCAAGTCCGATCAATCTGTTTAGATGAATGAGTATATTGGTCATTGGGAAGGTGGGCTACATATTGCTAATAAACCCAGTAGTTTTTATATCAACAATACCACAACATTGCTTAAAAAAACCAAGCTCTTTTCCCTTTTGGCCCAACAATCATTAATATCTATATGCTTCTGGACGGTGTAATTCCATGTGATATGTCTACACTCAGTACACATTTATGCACCTTCACTTTCGTGTTCTCTGGTAATAATTTCTTGAAAACCATATTATTTGGTCCGTTTGTTTTATGCTTTATACATTCTTCATATGCTTGAATACAAGAAAAGAAATCTCGTTAGAATTTGAGGTCGCTTGTCATGGCTGCAGAAAACTTCATTGATTCTTCAGAATTGGTCGGTTAGTAGACTCTGCTTATCTGTCTACCTCCAAATGCAACGACTATGCTTCCTTGATCACCGTTTCTTCATTTCTGGATTTTTTATGTATTGAAATATCCAATTCTCATGGGGTGTTGATTGATAAAAAGCCATTGTTTCCTTACTAGGCCTGCTACACTTGTATCCAGCATGCTCTTCTGGTTTTATTGTTCTGGCCTTTTGTGTATATGTGATGCGATAGTATAGGGTGCTAAAATGTCTAATCTCCGTCATAGATCATCAAACTATTGAGCTCGTCCCCTTGCCTCTGTATTATTATATGGATTTGTCCATGGATCTGTTTTGAATTTCTCGCAGGTTTTTTGTTTGGAGCACAGAAGCTACATCAAACACAAGTGTCCTAAAGCTGACTATCAAGGTGTCACTGTTGTCATCTGCCCGCTTTGCGCCAAAGGAGTTCGTCTTGCCCCTGATGAAGACCCAAATATTAGTTGGGAGTCGCATGTCAATACTGAATGTGATCCATCAAACTATGAGAAAGTCACCAAGAAGAAGAAATGCCCCGTTCCTGGTTGCAGGGAGGTCCTTACATTTTCAAACACAATCAAGTGCAGGGACTGCACTTCAGACCATTGCTTGAAGCACAGGTTTGGGCTCGACCACAAGTGCCCAGGTCCAAAGAAACCCGAAACAGGCTTCCCATTTAGGGGTCTCTTAAGCTTGAGTAAAAAAGAAGAGCCTAAGTCTAACCGAGTTCCTGCAGCATCTTCCTCATCCAGCTGGACAACGAGCTTCCTGAATGCAGCTTCAACAGTGAGAGCCAAAGCTGAAGCAAGCATGACAAAGTTGAGCAGTGAGTTCAGTCAAGCTTTGCAGGTGGGACAGAGCAGCAACGATGGAAGAGGAGGTCCAAGTGGGCTTGTTGAAGAATGCCCGCAGTGTCGCGCAAAGTTCTCCTCAGTTGCAAGTTTGATTGACCATGTGGAAAAGATCCACGAAAGGAGTCAAATGCAAACTGGTGTTAGGAACTTGGCAATTGATGTATGCCCAAAGTGTAGTAGAGGGTTTCGCGATGCCGTGACACTTGTGGAGCACATTGAGAGAGAACACAGAGGTACTTCAAAAGCATAGTATTGATACATTTGTTCATTTGAAGCTATTCTATTTTTCTGTAATTTCCTATTGGAAGCATTGGTGATCAAATGCTAATCCAACAACTTTAATGGTCTTATCTCGATTTATGGATTATAAGTTGATCAAAGAAACAAAAGCACGTTTTTTTTATCTGCAAAATTAGTTTTGGATGAAAGTGTTTTGGTTGGACCGGTATGAACTCATTTCACATAAAAACTCTTGAATATGAAAAAGACGCTGTATATATTCGAAAGAGACTTATCAAATCAAAACCATATACATGACAACCAGGTGAAGCTCCAGGGAAATTTCAACATGAACAATCTTCCATAACTACTAAATCTTCTGTCCGGCGCAGCCAAAAATGCATAGAAACGACGTCGTATTGGCTGAGCTCTAGTCTCACTAAACGCTCGCGCCAAAACCAAACAGAAAATATACCACGTCAGAAAATCGGTGAGGTCACGTCATCACTGCACTGTGTCGATGATATGATATTTTGGGTCCCACATAGCCACCGTCGAAATAATCGGAAAATATAAGTTCAGGCGCCGGACGGAAATATAAAAAATGTGGATCAAAAGACGGAGAGAGAAACAGCTATTCCTTGACAAATTTAGCGGTGGAAAAATGCCGGAAATCTGGTACATTTTTGCCTAGTAGCTAGGGCGGTTTTCCAGCCTCCGGATCAGCTCTTTTAGGTCTTGATCCCAGGTAATTTTCGCTTTTTTTTTCAATTTTGTTGAAGAACAATCTTCATCGATGTTTTTGTTTTCGATTCTGATCAGGAGGTTTTAGCGATTGTTGTGGTAGCCCAAAGGTCGCTGTTAATCGCCAAGGCTGCTCATTGGGTTGCGAGGATAGTTTCGTTGCCTTTCTTTCCCTTCTCGGCGCTGGAAAATTTCAGTCACCGATTGCTTCGGAAGGGAAAGAAAGTTCAAATCCTAAATAATACAAGAAATAAATTGGAGATTTGTTGCTATTATTGATCAGGCGATATTTTTTTTTTGTTTGAAAAATGGGTTTTGTTTCGGGCATTTTTTCGAGGCGAATAATTCCCTTCTGTGGCCATTTTTGCTTCTTTTGTCCGGCAATGCGGCCGCGGTCCCGGCAGCCGGTGAAGAGGTACAAGCATCTCCTTGCAGAAATTTTTCCTAAACACAAGGTTGGTGGATTTTTCTTCTTATGATTGTGAATTTTGTTGGGTTTCATTTGTTGGATGATTTTACTATGCCGGTTCTTGTTGTGATCATCAATGAATATGAACTCGGGAACATTTTTTGGTTGGTTTGTGTACATTAGTAAAAACTGTTACATTCGAACTACTAATTAATTCGGTTAGATAGGCTAGTTGATTTGATCCCCAAGTGGGCAATCTAATGTGTAATAATAGATGTGCATTGTTGTTTTGTTTGTCGAGACTACAAATGCTAGTTTGTTTCCATATAATGTTGTTCATAACTCATAGCTTCAAACTCTGCCAATATGTTTTCTATATCCGCCGTTTGTCATTGAAAATCCACTGACAGTTACCTGGTTGGCTCTATTGGGTGGACTAATTATGCCTTAATCACATACGCTATGACCTACTTATCTGTTGTGTGTAGTTAAACCCTATTAAAAACCCTTACCACCACTTTTGTTTGTAACTGCTCTAAAATGTGAAACATGTGGTCTCTGTTCAAATCAGCTTGCTTTTAGTTTGTATTCAGGTATATAAACCCACATCAATTAAAAATAAGAGAAAATGCTACTTATAAAGGCTAGGGCCAAACCCAACTAATAAGGTTGGCCTTTTAGTTGTGGAAGCCCGACCCGATGTAAGTGACCCGTTTTAAATGACATTAACAGTTTCAAGATGCCTTAACTTCTTGGTTCATTTTCTTAGAGATGTCGGAGTAGTTAAACACGTACTTGATTTAACTTTTGCCCATTTCCCCTCTTCCTTATCACCATGTAGTCCCCGGAAGATATCCTCCTTGTATACAGTTCGTACACTGTATGGTCAAGTTTGCTTGATTGGTATAAATGTATATTACCATATATTTGCAACATAAGCTCAATTTTTTTATCTGTTGTGCTAAGGAGTATGTTCTTTGTTATCCTATTCTCTCTGGGGCCAGTGCCCTATCAACTTACAGTATTGGGAGTTTCAGAAGCCTATTTTAGGCTTTATTTGCTGGCCTTTTGGGCTAAAATAAGACTAATAGTACTTCTATTTGTCTCCTCATTTCGTTTCACTTCATGTCTTATCTACTGTGCAACTTGAATTTCAGCTTTTGTGTAGATTTTATGTAACTAATGCATTTTTCTAGTATCTGGCAAGCTTCTAGAGTTAAAGGCATCAACTTTTAATTTTCTCTACATGTCCTCTTATCTTTCTAAGCAAACTTTATTATTTTTCCTCTGGAGTAAAATTTAGTAACTTAATATCCAGTTCCTGCTGTCGGTAAATGATTACACATAAAGGACAAAGCTATCATGATACATCTGAAGCAATGACGGTTGTTTGTTTAAGTTTTGTTTAGTTCTATCTTGATTCTATTTGTAGATAACTGATATCTGTTTTCCATCCTTATTTCCCTTCTCTTCAATAAATTTCCGGGATTTATCTTTTGAATATTTGACAGAATGAAGAACCAAATGACAGGAAGATCGGAAAACTATGTGAATATGCTGCTAAAAATCCCATGCGCGTCCCGAAGGTATTATGTCAAGCCTTTGAACAATAATTTCCTATATTCACTCCGTTTAAAATAAGTATGCCATTTTACTATTTCCAAAATAATTTCGTACTTTGTATTCTCAATTTGTAGTGTTTGACTTTCCACCCTTTACCCTCGTGTCCCCTCCACTCGAGCTGTTGTAGCTAGCTTATGGAGGGATATGATTGGTAATTTGTGGCCAATTAACTAACAAGAAAGTAAATAAGACTTGTTCAGTAAAGATCCACTTCTCTGGAGGTCATGTCGCGTGCTCCTCCTCCCGTTACCAACCAAGATGCTTTCTGCTTCGGCATCCTTGATCAAGCTTCACGATGAGGCCAAGAAATTATGGGACTTCTGCAAGTCCATAGGGTTTACTTCATTTTCAGTGTAAAAATGAGGACAGGTCTAACCGGCACCCTCGGGACTCTACCTTAGCATCTCCACCTGATTAATTCTCCAAGCTCTAGCTCTGCTTTCTAGCCTTCTATCTTCCTTATCTTGGCCCTCCGTTTTCTTTATATCTGTCCTTTTCTAGTTCTGTTTTGTCCTCATTTAGGAGTGGTTGCCCCGTTTGCGGGATCTCCCCCTCTCTCTTTTTTTTTCCAGTTTTTTTCATCTATTAGCTGATAAAAAAGAAACTAATTAGGACACTTGTGTTGGGACATTCGTTTTAGGAAAGAGTGTCACTTATTTGAGATGAGGAGTACTCTGCAGAACTCAATGGAACATTGTAACTTGTATCCGTTGGGGTGTTGTGCAATGCTGCCTAGCCCAAATAAGCCCTTATATATGTAAATATTAAACAAGAGCTGAAACGTTGTCCAGATCAGTCAACCTTGAACGTTTGAATTTGTTGAACTCTATAATTTTCAGTACGGAACTTGTTTGGGAAGGCTTCATTCCTGGTCCATGTGACCCCCTAATTGTCCCTAATTTTTAGCTTAATCTGTGTATGTATATTGTTTCCCTGCTAATAGAAGTTAATAATTTGATATCAGATCACAAATTCTCTTGAGCAAAGGTGTTATAAGGAATTAAGAGCTGGGAATTTCAAACGTGCAAAAACCGTTATGTGCATTTACAGGAAGTTGTTAAGTTCTTGCAGAGAGCAAATGTGAGTTCATTCTTCTCTTATTCTACATATATATTTCTTCGTACTCGCTCTTGAGATTAAATCTGTCATGCTAGTGACGCTGGTCCATCTTTAGCTGACTGTGTATCAGCAGTGCTAAAATGTTTATTTTCTTGTTCAAACTTCTTAGAAACCCTGTAGTGAATACTTTGAAGACATTTCTTCACATTATTAACTTCAATTTTATGGGTTTTTTACACATTCGGAACTTCATATTTGCGATGAGAAAGATTCAATATCTAGAAACCAAGAGATGATATTTAGATGCTGGGTAGGAATACATACTTGGATCAGATACACAACTGAAAAAAAATCCTGAAATGTATAAGCCACAAACACACATCTTTCCATGTCATTGCCATGTCTGTATCTAAATTCTTTTTAAAGAGTTTATTCTCATGTGCATCTATCCAGATTTTATAAGTCCTTAGATTTCACAGTGTTTATTGTATTATATACTGTCTTATTTAGTTTTCGAGTATCTCCCCTGTGTCATTATATATAGGTCAGTTTCCTTGGCCTAACTTAGTGACCATGGCCTAAACAAACACCCCAAAGTGTAACCATCCCGGTACGTTTAAGATGCCTGGAATAATAAGCAGTTGGTTGCATGAGAATGTTGCATCTTTTGTTCCTTAAATTTTGGACAAGGATTCGGTGGCATCCCTGTGGTCATGATTTCCCTTCTGTGGACCTTTTCCATACATTGATTTACCTTGGATTCGCAGGTCATGAAAATTTTATTCAAATGCATATCGATCAGCTGCCCATCTAGTTTACTATAAAACAAACCTCAGTAGAGGTGATGAAGGTTTTGCTTTTAGACTAGGAATGTTTATGTTTGTGAAACTTCATACAATTGTACCATAGATTTGCCAGCTTGGTTGTAAAGGTCGTAACACTTTACTAACCCTCTTTACATTCTAATCTTCTTTATCCTAGGTCTACCTTCTATAACTGGTAGTACCACATTGTGAAGGCATACAATTCCGCACACAGATACTTGACTTCTTAATTTCTATTACCCTCCAAGGGCTTGCAGTATAATCATGCCAATTTGTCACAAACTGGAATTACATCTCATTAGTAACAATTGTGCAGGCCTCTGTTCGCTAGTAGCTTACTAAGCATAATGCACACTCTACTGGATCAAACACGGCAGGATGAAATGAGAATTATAGGATGTCTTACCCTCTTCGACTTTGTAATTAATCAGGTTGGTGTAGCTGGTGGGTGGTTATTTTGGGTTTTCATATCTTAGTCATCAAAGTACACAATTCCCATCTTCAAATGAATTTACTATCCAGCTTAGTGTTTTTAACCTGATGATGGTTTTGAACATTTGTTATCTAACTAATTATGCAGAGGGATGGGACTTTTATGTTCAACTTAGAAGGCTTTATTCCAAAACTTTGTCAGTTAGCTCAAGAAGCGGGAGAGAATGAAAGAGCAAAACATCTTCGTTCTGCTGGGCTACAATCCCTTTCTTCAATGGTATTGCTTCATTCTACCACAACTTCTGGAATGATAATCTTAAATGCTGTTTTGCATTTCATATGATGAGTCTTCACAGTGTTCATTAAATCGAGGTTGGTATCTGACTTTAGAAATACTAATGCATTTTGTAGGTTTGGTTTATGGGTGAACACTCACATATCTCAGTTGAATTTGACAATGTAAGCTGAGTTCTAAACTTCCTTAAACCTTGTTGAAAGTTGATCTCATTTTATTGAATTTCAATATTTATCTTATTAAACTGGTTGAATTTTTAGCAGTTGGCTGAGTAGCTGAAGTTATTTTGTATTGTATTTACAGGCGGAACTTTAACAAAATAACCGCAAAGCTTTCATCTGCTTTTTTTTATACCAGCTAGTCGAATTTATTAAAGAAAGTTGATTGCTCCCTAGAAGGGGAACAAAACCTTTTATCTGCTAGTTATTTACTTTTCAGTGAAGTGCTTTAATCACCTCCCTTGAGGTTGGGGAAAAAGCTAATTGTCTTTCTTCCTTGAGAAAATGTTATGGACCTTGTTATGGTCCGTACGGACCGGTACAAGGTGGGATAAGCCCACCATTAAGTGGCCGGCCAAGGGGTGGTGTGGGATTTGATTTCCTTTTTTAATTAATATCTTTTAGTTAATGAATTGTATTAGGATTTGGAAAGTTGGGATTTAGGTAACCTAGTTTATTACTCTAAGTTGTATTAGGACTTGGGCTCCAAGTAACCTCCTTGGCTATATATACCAAGAGAGGTAAATAAATAAAATAGAAAGAAATACTTTGGTCTCTACGAGGTCCTCGGGTTCCCTCTATAACGTGCCTGTAATTGTTACGATTGGGAAGAAGAAGAAGAACAAGGATTCGCCCACGCGAAGCCTTGGAATCAATCAGAATTCCTACCTAGGTCCTATAACGAGATCCATCAGTCAGGGACCTAACAGACCTCCCTTCCTTTTTCCTCAGCCTTATGTTAAACCCAATCCCCCCAAAGCTCAAGCTGATGGGTGAAGGCATCAATATGCTAATCAAGTGGTCAATTCATCCACATACTTCCGATGTGGGACACACACTTAAACATTATAGATTATTTATTACTATTGTAATCTTGAAAACATACTAAAATAGAAGACTCACTTTATCCTTTTTATTCTCTTGTTTGGTAACATTTTCATGATTATTTTTCTTTTCAAAATTTAAAATAATGGTGTTTTAGCAAAGAAAATATGCATATAACATTTCACCACAAGGAGGGAGGTCACTGATGTTTCCCTAACCTCGAGGGAACTCATATTAATTAATTATTTTTCTCTCTCTGAACAACTCTCACTATGTCTGTATAACTGTACCTACCATGTGGGTATGTATAACTTTAATTTCTTTTCATCCAAAATAAATTTAATGTTCTAAGAAAAAATAGAGAATGTATACTATGCAAGAATGATAAGCCTGATATTGAAGGCAGCTCAATTATAAAAAATGAAATAACAGAATCGGTAAAAACAATGCCTCTCAAAGAAAGCGCATTAGCATAGATAGGAATTCCATCTAAGGTAGTAGCTGCAGAACAGAATAAAGTGTTTTCAACTCTTATCGTCTATAAGGGCCAATGTCTCTTACCTCCTGGCTAATTGGCATTGTCTGAGACAAATCTCTTGAGGTCTTACTGCTTTTGTATCAAAATAAGTTTCTCTCTGCAAGTTGTTGTAGAGCATACTCCTAATGAATGTTGAGCTCTTATAGGATTTATAAGAGATCATCAAAAGCGTGGTAAACTTTCAGTTTCTCAAACTGATTAACAGTCTCCAACATTTAATCCTCAAGAACCCTCCAGCTCAGATGACTGTGCTGTTGGGAACTCATCTACCATATTTTACTTTTAGCTATATTGAATTTCTTTGTAAAGTTAAACTGAGGAAACTTCTATAGTTCTTCTGACCAGAAGACCATTTTTCATCCCTTTTGACATTTTTTCTTGGTGAAATAGATTGTTTCAGTGGTTTTGGAAAATTACGGAGGTTCTCAGAAAAACTCAGCTGACAACAGTAACAAGGGAGGTTCAGAGAACCGCTGGGTGCAAGAAGTAATAAAGAATGACTCTTCGCCTGATAGCACTTTGAGTTTTCCTTCTTGGAGGAGCATCGTTGATGAAAAAGGCCAAGTGACTGTGACTGCGTACACTCTTTTATCCTGAAATTCTCTGAATGTGATGTTTTTTTTTGTTTTTGTCCTTCAAGTCACTTGTTGTCAATTCCACATACACTAGCGTTTAAGTTTTATTACCTTACAAAAATTCTAAATCACCTTTGTTCTCATAGGGAAGAAGCCAAGAACCCCTGCTTTTGGTCTACTGTTTGCCTTCATAACATGGCCAAGCTGGCCAAGGAGGCTACAACAATTCGGCGTGTTCTGGAATCTTTATTCCGTTACTTTGATAATGGGAATTTATGGTCTCCTGATTGTGGTCTTGCCTTCCCTGTCCTAAAGGATATGCAGTTTTTGATAGAGAATTCTGGTACTTATTACTGTAGATACTACCTTTTTAGTGTATACGATTTGCTTGCAGTATTTATTACTTCAGTAGACTTCCATTATGGATTATCTTATTTTGTTCTTTTTGAATATGCAGGGAAGAATACACACATTTTGCTCTCGATATTAATCAAGCATCTTGATCATAAAAATGTCAATAAACAACCCAACATGCAGCTAGATATTGTTCGCATTACGACCTCCCTTTCTCAACAGGCAAAGGTTGAGGCTTCTATTGCAATCAATGGTGCAATAGGTGATGTGATAAGACATTTACGAAAGAGCTTTCTCTCCTCACATGATGATGCCAATGTGGGTGCTGATGTTAGAAGATGGAACAAAAACTTCAGTGAAGTGGTCGATGGGTGTCTTGTAGAGTTGTCACATAAGGTGATGCTATCTTCTGTTTTATTTGAGTTAGCCTTACGTCTATCGGCATGATTGCTAATGTTCAAAGAATGATTGCTTCCATTATGAGATTATCTTCTCATTTCAATTGATTCTGCTGAATGCATATCTGCAAGGTTCTACTAGTTATTTTGGTGCCTGTAATTGTTTATGGATTGTTCTTGGGGAAAATCTGATCATACTATTATGAACAGGTTGGAGATGCAGGTCCAATTCTGGACATTATGGCAGTGATGCTGGAGAACATCTCAATTGTTACTGTAGTAGCTCGAACCACAATTTCTGCTGTATATCGTACTGCACAGATTGTTGCCTCTTTACCGAATTTGTCATATCAAAACAAGGCTAGTAGCTCAATTGTGATCCCATTTCCAATAAACTTTGTATCTTGCTTGCATAGCTATAGTAATATTTTTTTCCTTCTAATTTTTTTTCTCCTTTAGGCATTCCCTGAGGCTTTATTTTATCAGTTACTTCCAGCCATGGTTCATCCAGACCATGAAACAAGAATTGGAGCTCATCGCATCTTTTCAGTTGTTCTTGTGCCCTCCTCAGTTTGCCCTCGTTCATCCACAGGCACCGTTGATTCAAAGAGAGCTACAGATCTTGCACGAACAATCTCCAGAACCGTCTCTGTATTTTCATCTTCAGCTGCTCTTTTTGAGAAGTTAAAAAAGAACAAAACTTCGTCAAAGGAAATGGCTCAAGATAGAGTTGGCAACGGGGTGGTTCGTCGATTGAAGTCATCTTTAAGTCGAACCTATAGTACAAGAAATCCCCCTGCCACTACAACAAAACCAAATCCCATTAATACTTCAACCAAGGAACAGGTTTGTTTTAGCAATACATTAGTCATCTATATGGATAATTCCATTTAGCATGATAATATGGCAAGCTCTTGTAGGGTAAGAAAAGTTTAGAACTAAAGCATCTCTGCAAGGAAATATGTGATGTTGAAGTGTGTGTCCCACATCGAAAGTATGTGGTTGAATTGGCCAATTGATAAACATATTGATGCCTCCACCCATTAGCTTGAGCTTTTGGGTTGGATTGGGCTTTAACATAGTAACAGAGCTGGTTTGGGCCTGTGAGTCTGCCCTAGTTTGCAGGAACCTTTCTTTGGTGCGCCCTAGTGTGCCAACATGTGCAAGGCCCACGCGTTAGGGGGAGTGTTGAAGTGTGTGTCCCACGTTGGAAGTATGTGGATGAATTGACCATTTGATAAGCATATTGATGCTGATAAAAATAAATAAAGAAGCATATTGATGCCTCCACCCATCAACTTGACCTTTTTGGTTGGATTGGGCTTTAATATGTACCATTACACTGGAGTAGTACTGGTTATAGAAGATAAAACCTAGGATAAGGACACTGATCCTATAATATTTAGATACGGCCCAATGCTTCAATTAGGAATCCAATTTTTGGCGGGTTTGAGGCTTGGAATTTCTACATGTATGCTTTGGTGTTTATTGTATTTGGGTATGGCTCACGGCATAAATCCCTCTCCAAATTTACATCAATGCCCTTACAGAATATTTATATCTGCTTATTAGACTCCAGTCTCCACTTGGTCTTAACAACTTGTAACTGACTGCTTCTTGTTGATAAAATAAATGACTACATCATTATTTTATTAACTGCAGGAGGCCTATTCCCTCAGGTTGAGTAGCCGCCAGATCACCCTCTTGCTCTCATCAATTTGGGCTCAATCTATCTCACCTGCTAATATCCCTGAAAACTTCGAAGCAATTGCTCATACATACAGCTTAGTACTACTGTACTCTCGTGACAAGGTGATTTATGGATTGTTGTAGCATAATTTGACCCTGCACCTTTTATTTTTCCCATTTTTATGTTTTTTTTTACTTTCTTGCAGAACACCAGTTACGAGGCTTTAGTTCGGAGTTTCCAGTTAGCATTTTCCTTGCGAAACATTTCTCTTACGTCAGGAGGTAAGCTACTTTAGTTATGTTACTCTTCATAATCACATGCTATAATTGTATTCGGTTTCCGTCTCCTTTTTAAACTAGTGGTATGGTTTGTGTTTTCTTTGCTTGTTGGCATCTGCTGAAAGAAAAAAAACATCTGTTAATCACTTATCAACCCGTCCCAAAATAAGTATCTATTTTCCTAAATCAGGCGACTCAAGATAGGAGTCCACTTTCCTTCTTAAAAAAAAGTTATGCATACATTACCAATAATATCGCACTTGTGAATTAGTAAAACTACTCAGTGGGCTAGCACAAGGGAACTCATGGGAACATGGAAAATTCAAAATTGTAGCATTGTTGTTTACTCCAACCCAAAGCTTGTTAGGTGGAGGGCCCAACTAGTATCTCAAGTGCCACTAAATACACATTGGAAAACACTTCAACACTAACCTCATTTGCGGGCCAGAAGTGAGGGGAGAAACAAAAATGGATACTTTAATGATAAATTTGTGGTTGTGAAATAAAAATGAAAAAGAAGTTGATTAGCATTATTGAGGATGTCAATACTTTTACTCAAGTCATATTCCAACTGTTATTGCAGGTCCCCTGCCAGCATCTCGTCGGAGATCTCTTTTCACATTGACTTATGCAATGATTCTCTTTTCATCCAAAGCATTCAATATTCCACCTCTTGCTCAATGTGCTAAAACAATTCTTGCGGATAAGAAGGTATGTGAATATATTGTTGAGGTCAGTTAAAAACATTTATTCTCTGATATAGACTTGATTGTATGGAGTAGAGAAAAAAAATCAATACTAATGGTTTCTTTTTATGGAATTTATTTTGTACGGGTTAGTTAAATTAAACCAATGTTAGAATTCTCTTGATGCCATTTTGCGCTTAAATCAGGTTGAACCATATCTATTTTTGGTTGAAGATAGCAAGTTACGGGCAGTTAAAAATCAGCTCACAGTACCTTACGGATCTAAAGAAGACGAAAATTCCGCTTCAAAATCTCTTTCTCAAATACGGATTCCCCAGGACCAAACTAGGGAATCTTTTGTTGATGATATCGTCAAGAGCTTGGAAAATTTGCAGAAGGTGAAGATTCTGTTGAAGTTCAATAAAAACATCACTCATTGTGTTATTGACTGAAGAAAAAGAAAGAAAATCACATAATGTTTGGCTCTTTTTTCAGTGTGAAGTATCTAGTATTATAAGGGAGAAGTTGCTCAATGAATTCATACCAGACGAGGGATGCCCCCTTGGAGCATTCATGGACGATCCACTTAATTTGTATCAGAATAATTCAGAAAATAGTAAACCAGCCAAGGAGGTTATTTCATTTCAATATTTCCATCCAATTTCTTGCTTAGTGGATTGTGTCTTTGCATGCATAACCTTGTTCTCATTTTGCAGGAACCCGTTGTACAAGTGGATGATGATTCAGGCCAGGCCATAGATCTCTCTAACCTTCTGAGTGTCAAAGAACTAATAAAATCAGTACGTGAACCACTTCATCAACTCTTTTTTTGCTCAGTAAATTGTGTACCAAGTAAATGTAGCAATCAACCTTACCTATATAGAAGTAAGGAGGCACCTAATTCTTTTTAATTTTTAAGATTGATGTATCAAGGGCTTAAGAGCCAAAAGGAGCTTTATATGACCCCTCCTTTTGAGAGAGAAACCCAACATGGGTTGGAAGTGAGAGGCCCAACATGAGTTGGATGAGAGCTCAACAAGGGTAGAGAGAGAGAGGGCCCAACAATAATTGAAGAGATAGTAAAGGTAGGTGAGAATATCGCTGCTAGGACTTGAATTCCAGTCTTTAGGACTAGTTTAAGTGCTTGATCAGTTGGACAAGTAAGCTTTGGTCATCAACTTTATTTTACTAACTCGGATCAGAAAACAGGCCTAGACCCTAAATCCCATATGATTGACTCCCCATTCCCCCCTCAAGTTGATGTGGGTTGATCGACCAACAATAATCTGTCTATCTGACACTAAACGACGTTGGAGAAAACGCTTCGGTAAAAATTTCAAGCAACTGAAGATTCGAAGGTACATGAAAGAGTGAGTGCACTGACAATCATATGCATCATTGATGGAGTGACAGTCCACCTCAATATGGTTGGTGCACTTCATGATAGAAAGACTCAGCTGTAATGTGTATTGCACTGATATTGAGATAGGAATTCCAATTCGGATAATAGTCAATGCAACCGGCTAATCTTAGAACACGCTTGAGACATAGCTCGACACTCGGATTCAGTGCAAGATTTAGAGATGCGGACTTGCTTTTGCACTTTCAAGAAATACAAGTAGGGCGCAAGAACACACACCAACCCATCGTATAACGTCGAATATCTGCATAACCTGACTAATTGACGTCACCATATGCCAAAAGATGAAGGAAAGTGGCTGAAGGAAAATTAATTTCTTTGGCCACTGTGCTCAAAAGATAATGCAGAATGCGACAAACACCAAGTATATGCAAAGGAAACTGACTAACCTGCTCAACAACAAAGGAAAGATCCGGGAGAGTAGTAGTAAGATAGACCAAACTCCCAACCATTGACGATATATTGTGGGATCAGATAGCAGATCATCCTCTTTCGCTGGGTAACTTGACATTCAGTTTCATTGGAGTGTCTACCGGAGAGCTGTCACGAATACCAGATGAGTCAAGCAGATCATTGGCATACTTAGCCTGATTTAGGAAAATTCTTGTTGAGCCTGTGTGAAACTCAAGACCCAAAAAATAGGGTTAATTGCCAAAACCTACCCTAAAGTATTGTCCACGGCCAAAAAAGACCTTATCTTTTGTCCACGCTTTTAAGGTGCACAAAGTATTGTCTACCGTCATATGTTGGAAAAATGTAATTGCCTAACATTCAACATTAGTCATGTCTCATGGTCCAGAGTGGTATTGGAAGCAGTCGTCCGTGCAAGATAGGCAACAAGAGAGGAATCCTGTTCCAACACGCCAGGAGTCAATATGCGTTGCTCCTCACCTAGAAGCTCTGCAAAGCACATATTGAGAGGGGACATGAACCCTACTCAGAAGAGAAGACCGAACTGTCTCAAACTCCCAGAGAAGACGCATCATGAACATGCTTTCTTGACGGCTTAACATACTTTTTGAGCTGTAAAAAATGAATCTCTTGCCACAATGGAAAGCTGAGTAGTAATCCTGAATAGAGAGAGATCCTTGTTGGAAGTTGGAGATGTCGAACTCGAATTAAAACAGTTGGGCAGAGTTATCTTGGTAATATGCCCGTCATAAATACTCCACATATCTTTAACGGTGCGATAAGGGTGCATGTTAAGAACAATATGGGGATCCATGGATTAGGAAATCAGATTAGAAAACGGATCTAAATTCTAAAGGCCATAGGATTGACATTATTTACTTGTTGCTTCCAAAACACAATCAACGTGCTTTAGTCATAAAGTTGAAGGCACCAACGTGTTTCTCTTTACCTGATTATGTTGAGTATGCTTTATATTTAAAGGTTTCGGAGGCAACAAAAGAAGTTGGTAGGCTCTCGGTCTCGTCTACATCGGATGTCTCTTACAAGGATATGGCACATCATTGTGAAGCACTACAAATGGCAAAGAAAGAGAAGATATCCTATCTGTTGAGCACACAACAGAGGCAGGACAGTCTAACCTTCTGTTTGCAAAATGACGATGATCTGAACAATATGGCCTCTAAGCCCCAATCTGATGTGGGTTACACCAGGGTAAGTATCCATGCTCTCTTTTCCTTATCCACATTGTTCTGTCAAACTCATAACATCGAAAATGTGATTGAAAATGCAGGCTGACCCAAACAAGCAAGCGACTGGCACATGCGCAATGGAGTATAAGAACGATCCCAATCCCTTCAGGCTACCATCGGTGACTCCATATGATTGCTTCTTAGTTGCTGCTGGCTGTTGATCATGTAGAAGTATGAAACTAAGCTATACAGACATTTTTGGTCAAATAGATGAGAAGGTA
Organism: Erodium maritimum; assembly: GCA_963921825.1. Lineage (NCBI taxonomy): Eukaryota > Viridiplantae > Streptophyta > Magnoliopsida > Geraniales > Geraniaceae > Erodium > Erodium maritimum. The sequence continues at coordinate 30,309,031 of OY997589.1, read as the reverse complement.
GGAGTACAAATAGTAAGCAGTTGATCTCAGTGGTCCAGAGGCTCTCCAAGAAACCCAGCTGCAAAGTATATATTGTATGTACATATGGATTGCTCCATGAATAGGTAATTTGTTTATAGCAAAAAGCCATGTACTTGGATTAGGCAAGGTTTGATGATCTCTCTGTATCCGTCTTTGTATAATATAGTTTGTGTCTCGATTGTACTGTGAAATAGCATCCTCAAAGTTTTCGCGTCTTCCCCGTGCCCCCATTTTAGTTATGTATAATGAGTTTTTTTTCTTCTTATTGTTGGAAGAAAAGTATTATCATAGTATTTACATCTGTCACTGTTATTTGGTAATTGGTAATCGAACAATGGAGAACTGAATAATTCAATGTGATATGTATTTAGCTCAGAATATAACTCAATTGATTCGTTTTGGAACTAAAACCAGTCCCTGCTCCGGTTTTCACGGTGCTACGGTTAGGGTTTGTCAGTTTTCGCTGAAAACTTGTGCAAAGATGGCGCCGGCTCCGTTCGGATTTCACGTTTCAAAACCTCACATATCAGTACCTAAATTTTGTTCATTTAATTTGGCATTGTTGCATGGTGATAGATAACTAGAGGCTTATTTGCAATTAACAAAAAAAATGCAATTAAAACACATTGGATATGGTGTAGAACCTAGAATTTTTAAATTCACAAACATGGGGTTTGTGTTGGATTAAAACTGGAAATTCTATATTTCCAAATCGAGATGTGTATATTCTCAAAATGCCAAATTTATTTTCAACATCTCATTTTTAGTAGTATGTGATGACAAATAGAAATGGTACAATATATTTTAACACATTCACAACTAAATTTGTATATCTGCAGAACAGATGTGGTATACTCGCAAATTAGTATCAGTGTATTACCAAAAACACATTCAACCCTATACTGGCTATATTTCACAGTCCAAACTGGAAGCAACATGAACTGCAATTTACATAATAAAAATCAACTCGGAGTCCGTTCATATTTGGGTTTGAAATTACCTGATTCAATGTTACTAATGTTGCAGGTAGATTGAGGGGTTTCAACCAAACTGTTCTTCATTTTGCAGAACGATTACTAAAACCAGGCTAAAAAACAACAATACAATCCAAATCGAACCGGTTGAAAATATGTCAGGCATCAATAACGTAGATAGAGGAATAAAGCCGCAGCGACGTCGTTCGGGCGTGTGGAGGAGGAGAGGCCACGTCGTGGCACACGTGGCGAGAGAAGACGAAGAGGCGAGCGGAGTAGCTAGGAGCTTCTAGAAGCTCGGAAGAGCTGAACCCACGACCAGGTTGTTACAGGCCCAAGCCAGGCCGTTACAGCCCAAGCCCGAGTCTGTTACACGTTCAGTCCAGGTTGTTAGGGTGTAACCGTATACGGTTACGTGTCTGTCGAGTCAACATTGACGCGGAGTCAACGCTGACGTGGTAAGGTGACGAGGTCGAGCCTATATAAGGCCAGGTCGTCGTCTACCTCAACCTTTTTCACCATTTCTGTAACAGAGAGGACGAGAGAGCAGTGTAGAGCGAAGCAGAGCAAAAACTCTGCGTGTAACCCCATTTCCAATTAATAAAGCTTCAGTGAGTTTCCCAGGCCTAACAAATTGGTATCAGAGCATCGATCCCGCGAAGATGACTCGAGCTTCCGACCTTCACGACGTAGCACGTCGCGCGGCAGAGGCGAGCCTTCTACCGGTGCAAGGCCTGACCGAAGAGGTGCAGACAATCCGACCAAGCGTTGAAGCCATGGCAGGAAGAACTGAAGGCCAGTTCAATGAGATCCTAGCCATTCTCTAGAACTTGGCCGGACGAGTGGAGACCATCGAGAGAAGGAGCGTACCACGAGCTCGTGAGAACCACGGCACACCATCGGAACTTCGGCGATCGGCATCGCGCGAAGATTCTAGATGCCATGGCAGTTCCCGGCGAGGTCGCAGCAACGCCAGAGGAGAAAGAATCGGTGACCGTGGTGAAACCAGTCACCGGAGAGAAGAAAGAGAAGACGGAGACACAAAAGTAGAAGAAGAGAGGCCAATGGGAACTAACCTGAGGCGAGAATGCCAAGCAACCGCGGCTCGACGCCAGCAGCACGAGTTCGAGTACGAAGAGGCGGAGCGCCGGTACGAAGCACGAGCGCCGGAGGCCAGGAGAGATCCGGCATCCTTGCCCTTCCAAACGCCTCAGATCCAGTTCCCGACCTTCAACGGCGAGGAAGTGCAGTCTTGGCTGCGCAAGTGCACCAACTACTTCTTCCTCTGCTCGGTGCCGGCGGAGGTACGAGTGCGGCTGGCCGCCATCCACTTCACCGGCCGAGCCGAAGTGTGGTTCCAGGAGTACCAGAGAGGTCGTGGCGAGTTCGGATGGGAGCGACTAACACAAGCCTTGCTCTGGAAATTTGACGAAGGCTAGAACTCAGAGGTCATTTCCAACTTCAAGCACCTCCGGCAAGAAGGATCAGTGCAGGAGTACGAAGGGAAGTTCGAAGCGATGAGGGGCCTCATGATGACATAGAACCCAAATTTCACCGAGGAGTTCTTCGTCGCCAACTTCATCAGTGGGCTCCGACCTCACCTCCGGACCGGAGTCTTGATCATGGAGCCGGACTCGCTTGGTAGAGCCATGTTCTTGGCTCGAATGGAGGAAACACGAGCGAGTTAGAGATGGACGCCGCAGAACAGCCGCGCCGGTGAGGCCAGTACCTCGTAGACGAGACCTCGAACCATAGTCAGCGCGGGCACAAGTAACTGGAACAGGGAGGTCGGGCGGGTTCCACCGGCGCCACCACGAGAAGCAACACCCACGACACAAGGCAGCAACAATGTCAGGCCGAATCTGGTGAGGAACATCGACTCCAGCTATGCTAGTGAGAGGCGTAGACTCGGCTTGTGTTACAATTGCCTGGCAAGGTACTCACGAGATCATGATTGTCCGAACAAAAGGCAGATGTTCAGGCTGGTACGGGTGGAAGAGGAAGAGTCACCAGAAGACGCCATCGAAGTGGCTTGGGACGAGTCGGAGGAAGGTCCCTTCGGTGACGACGACATGGACTGGGCAGGGCCTAGAGTTGAGACGTTGAAGTCAGCCTACTCAGACACATCGTTGATTCTTCAAGTCGAAGCCAAGGTGGAGGGAGCATCGGTGTCCGTGCTGCTGGATACCGGCGCAACGACATGTTTCCTCGACGAGAAGGTCGCCAGAAAACTCGGCGTCGTAGTCACGCCAACCGCCGAGACCTTCATCAAGTTGGGAGACGGAAATCAGTTCGTGTGCACCAGCCAAGGTAGGCTGTTGTGGTGCTTCGGACCTCGGAGGTTCGAGTGGTCCGTGCTAGTAATGCCCCTGGGGGACGGCGAGCTGGTGCTCGGGACGGACTGGATGAGGTCCGTGAATCCACTCACGTTCGACTTCATCAGGCGCACCATCACCATCCGTGTACAAGGGGAGGAGCATGTCTTGGCAGAGCAAGACCGGAGCCGCCTAGTGAAGGTGGTCAACGTAAAGAGCCTTCACAAGGAGGTGAAGAACAGAGGCGCTGTTCCTAGGGCAATTCTGCAAGATGGAAGAGGCACGGAGTCAGTCAACCGAGGTCTTAGAGAAGGAAATAACAGAGTGCCTGGAAGCTTACCCCGAGATTTTTTGAGAACCGACCGAGCTTCCACCACGTCGAGAGCATGACCATAAAATTCCCTTGCTGCCAGGCTCGAAACCACCGGCGGTCAGACCCTATCGATACAGCATTGAGCAGAAAAATGTGATCAAAGCAATGGTGGATGAAATGATGAGAGCTGGGATAGTCAGGAAGAGTGTGAGTCCTTACTCTTTCCCCGTGCTTCTGGTGAAGAAGAAGGATGGGACCTGGCGATTCTGTGTGGATTACCGAGCCCTGAATGAGATCACAGTCAAGGACCGCTTCCCAATACCAACCATCGAAGAGTTGCTGGATGAGCTCGCCAGAAGTTAGTGGTTCTCCAAGGTGGACCTGCGAGCAGGGTATCACCAAATTAGAATGGACGAAGAAGATGAGCATAAGACCACGTTCAGAACCCACGACGATCATTACTAGTTCAGGGTAATGCCGTTTGGGCTCACCAACGCCCCATCCAGTTTCCAGTCCCTGATGAACACGGTGTTCAAGGATTACCTGAGGCGATTCATTGTCATCTTCTTCGACGACATCTTGATCTATTGCCCCGACCTGAAGAGTCACATTGAGCATCTGAATCTGGTGTTCCAGCGCCTCCGTGAGCAGAACCTGTACGCAAAGAAGTCGAAATGCTGCTTCGGAGTGAGAACCGTGGAGTATTTGGGGCATCTAATATCCGGCCAGGGCGTGGCCACCGACCCAGAAAAGATCCGCGCCGTGAAAGAATGATCGCAACCTCGCTCGGTCCGCGACGTCCGCGACGTCCGCGACGTCCGCGCCTTCCTGGGTCTCTCTGGGTACTACTGACGCTTCGTGAAGGGCTATGGGGTCCTTGCCCGAGCCATGACCGACTTGTTGAAAAAAGAGAAAACCTTTCAGTGGACAGAGAAGGAAGAAGCTAGTTTCAGGCAACTCAAAGAAGCACTTATCACAACGCCGATATTAGCCTTACCATCCATGGAGAAGACCTTTATGGTCGAGACCGACGCCTCCGACCAGGGCATCAGGGCGGTACTCATGCAGGAAGGGCGGCCCGTCGCGTTCCTTAGCCGAGCATTGGCCCCCCGGAACGCCGGTCTGTCCACGTACGAGAAGGAAATGCTGGCGGTCCTCATGGCTATCCAGCGGTGGCGGCAATACCTGCAAGCACAAGAATTTGTCATCAGGACCGACCAAAGAAGCTTGAAATTTCTGGAGGAGCAGAGACTGGTGACTCCCTCCCAGCACAAATGGCTCGCCAAAATGTTGAGCCTTCGATACACCATTGAGTACAAGGCGGGCACACTGAACCGCGTCTCCGATGCACTGTTAAGGCGGGCTCATGAGGAACTGGGACAGGTTACCGTGGTGGTACCCTCGTGACTATCGGAGGTGGAGGGTAGCTACGAAGGGGACCCAGAAGCCCAAGGGCTGCTCCAGAGGCTCACCGTAGCACCAGACAGCGTACCCGGGTACGAGCTGAGGCAAGGAGTCATTACCGTGAAAAGGAAGATCTTCATCGGCGCGGGAGGGCAGGCTCGGAAGAGAGTGCTGGAAGCCTTGCACGCCTCAGCCTTGGGGGGGCACTCCGGGGTAAGGGCGACCCTGAAACGGGTTCTGGCACATTTCTGGTGGCCTCACTTGGCCGACGACGTGCAGAGGATGGTGGAGTCGTGCGATACCTGTCAACGCTGTAAGGCGGAGACAGTCGCTTACCCCGACCTTCTCCAGCCGTTGCCAATACCGAGTCATCCCTGGTGCGATATCGGGCTGGATTTCATTGACGGTCTTCCAAAGTCAGGCGGCTGGGATTCAGTGTTGGTGGTGGTAGATCGCTTCTCCAAGTACGACCATTTTATTGGTCTCCGGCACCCATACACCGCTACCCAAGTGGCACAGGCCTTCTTAGACAACGTCTATAAGCTCCACGGCGCCCTAGCCACCATGGTCTCCGACCGGGATTGGATCTTCCTCAGTCAGTTCTGACGCGAACTGTTCCAACTCTTGGGGTCACGGCTCTGCATGTCGACGACCTACCATCCGGAGACTGATGGTCAAACGGAGCGAGTGAACCAATGTTTGAAGAACTTTCTCCGTCTGACCACCCATCAGATGTCGGCGCAGTGGTCACGGTGGCTGTCTCTAGCGGAGTACTGGTATAACACGACATACCACACCGCTCTCAAGACAACCCCGTTTGAAGCCCTCTACGGGTACCCACCGCCATCGCCCGCTCAGTCGATCTACAACACCTCGGTAGCAGTCATGGAAGAGTTCGCCAAGGAACGACATGCCGTTTGGGCCTTGCTCCGAGACAATCTCACCTTAGCCAGGGATTGAGCCAAGACGCATGCAGACAAGCGAAGGTCGGAAAGGGAGTTTCGAGTGGGCGACTGGGTTTACCTTCATCTGCAACCCTATCGCCAGAACACGGTGGCGTTACGCCGGAACATGAAGCTAGCAGCGCGCTTCTATGGGCCGTATGAGATCTTGGCTCGAGTTGGAAAGGTCGCGTACACACTCCGACTGCCGGAGGGGTCGCGGATTCACCCAACCTTTCATGTGTCTCTGCTGAAGCAAAGGTTGGGTGAAGCATGCACAGTGGTGAATGAGCTACCACCAACGACGGAGACGTGTCAACTCAAGGTCGAGCCTCAACGAATCCTAGCAACTCGGATGATCAAGCGCCAGAATCAGGCGGTGGTACAAAAGCTCGTGCAGTGGGCCGGAGTGTTGCCGGAGGACGCGACGTGGGAGGACATCGGTCATCTCCAGGCACGCTTCCCAGGACGGTGCTTCGATATAGAAGCTTGAGGTCAAGCTTCGTCTGAAGGGAGGGGCAATGTCAGGCATCAATAACGTAGATAGAGGAATAAAGCCGCAGCGACGTCGTTCGGGCGTGTGGAGGAGGAGAGGCCACGTCGTGGCACACGTGGCGAGAGAAGACGAAGAGGTGAGCGGAGTAGCTAGAAGCTTCTAGAAGCTCGGAAGATCTGAACCCACATGCCAGGTTGTTACAGGCCCAAGCCAGACCGTTACAGCCCAAGCCCGAGTCTGTTACACGTCCAGTCCAGGTTGTTAGGGTGTAACCGTATACGGTTACGTGTCTGTCGAGTCAGCATTGACACGGAGTCAACGCTGACGTGGTAAGGTGACGAGGCCGAGCCTATATAAGGCCAGGTCGACGTCTACCTCGGCCTTTTTCACCATTTCTGTAACAGAGAGGACGAGAGAGCAGTGTAGAGCGAAGCAGAGCAAAAACTTTGCGTGTAACCCCATTTCCAATCAATAAAGCTTCAGTGAGTTTCCCATGCCTGACAAAATATTAAATCCTATAATACTAGAACCCTAACCATAAATCAACAGACCTCAACGATTAACAGGGAAGTTCAAGAGATGACAATGACGACAAGGATAGCTTCAATTTGAGATAGACGAGACGAAAATGGTGGCAACAGGAGACTTACTCGAGATTTAGGCAAGCGATACTTTGACCCGCTTTCACATAATATGAGATTCAGAAAAATATGGAGAGCATGAAACGTTGATGGCGGGGATAAATGTAAACTGTCTTTCCTTCCCACGAACCGTCTAAAATTACCCAAAAGAAAAACCACGCACGAGTTATATACGAGGAATGCCATTAATGCGTCCTCATCTCAACCGTTTCATGTTGCCCATCCGACGACCAACGCGAGTTCGCGCGTTCACATTTTGTAGGTTGGTGTGCACCTGAGCCATCCACTATATATACACACCTTATTGTGCAACTAAGAACTCATAGAAGCCACAAGATGCGACCTATATAACGTCATCAAAGCGCGTAAGATGCGTACATGTGTCCTTGAGCGCTTGTTGGAATAGGTACTAGGCAATATGTTGGATGTGTGACAAGCATGCATGAAGAGAAGCCTTCTCACGGGCAGCATGTGCATCTCATGCGATGACATCTTCTTCCTCGATGTGGGTCAAATGCCGATCCTGCCCTGTCGGAGGTGTCGAAAAGCTTATTTTCTAGACACTAGGAGATCTGGACGATTGGATGTTGTGGACCTAAGCTTTATGAGACATCTCCGATAAGGAAATTGGCCTAGGGGATGAAGTCAAAGATGGATTCCACATCCTATAACCCTAAAGAGTTGTATCCCCTAAACCCAATGATGTTCTTCAACCTCAATCTACAAAGAGCTTAGACCCCCAATCCTTGCTCTCGGACTTCATGTCCTTTTAAGATGTTGTCCGAACTTGCAACCCTGTATTTGGTTTGCTGAAGCTCAAACTCACCCTTCTTTATCCGTAGACACAATACATTTTCTTCATCAAACTATCCATTTTTAAGGTGCATTGTCTTTAAATATAGATACATCTGATGAACACACATGAAAAACAATAACATTAGAGATTCTAGACTTGATATAAATAACATTATACACTCCAATCCAAAATAGAAACAACGCAACATAGTACATACAACACACAATAATAGAGTGCATACATGCATATAATGTAATTATGAATATTCTTATATCGAACTCTTGACTTATTTAAAGTACATAAAAATGAGTTTATTAAAGATCTGTTATATGAGAGGATTAAATAGCGCTTAGATGAATATTTTTAGAATACCGACCCGATTTTAACAAATCGGGCGACTCTAGGTGGTTTTGGAAAGATCGGGCCAGCATTGTAAAAATCCCCGCCTAGGCGGGGATTAACCGACGCCTATGTGAGGATTTTTACAACACTAGTCCGATTTTTATATCTTTATATTAAATATTTACTATTAGTCGTTTTATATGTTCTCTATTATTATTTTTAAAATAATAGTTATTATTAAAATATATCTTAAATATATGTAATTTTTATTTCTAAGTTAATTATAAAACCAATAGTCATAGATGATGTATACTTACATCTCAAATACTTGTGGATATTAATGTTATGGGCCGCTATATAGTAAAAACCGCCCTTATTGTGCAAACTGTGAACTCACAGGAGGGCGGCATGTATCCTTTGTGCGTGCATAGTGCTGGTACCTTACACACATAAACAAAAAGTGCCGGTACTTTACACAAACAAAGGCCGATACCTTACATATATAAGTGTTGGTACAAACATGCAAAGCTGTGGTACTAACTGTGGTACCAAGTACCAGCAACTTTGCATGTTGGTACCAGCACTATGCATGCGCGAAAAAAGACACGTGTCAACATTGTATGGAAGGTACCAGTGCTTTGCATGTTGGTACCAACACTTTGCATGCGTGAAAATGATATGTGCCAGCATTCTATAAGGTACCAACATTTTGCATGAGGGGTACTAGAATTGTGCGCGATACAAAGGACACGTGTCGTCCTCTTGTGAGTTTGCAGTTTGTACAATAAGGACACGTTCTCATTTAATACCGAACCTTAATGTAATTTACTTGTTTACAGACACTTCTTTTTTATCTTTTAAGGACAATATCATATTAATTTTCGATTGTTTATTGTCAGTTTTTATTTTTTTTATAAAGATATTGAAGTTGTTAATTTGATATTTTTTGTTATTTAAAGATATGAATGTAAAAAATACCTTTTTTTAAATGTTGCTATTGTTTTTCATAATAAAATTCATTTTTTGTTCATACATATATGATAAAGTATTTATTATTATTTTTAAATAGAAAATTAAAAATCTGATCAGTCATCGATTAATTTAAGACTAGTCTCCAATTAATCCTCGAAGATCCTAATTGTTCGATTAACGCCAAAACTATTTTAGTTACTTCGTAAAAAGACTTCTACTTTTTTTATCAGCAAATACATATTTAAAACCGGCTCTTTAAAGTAAAGAGCACGGTGATGAGGAGTACAACCTAAGAGCATTCCATATTGGAACTTCATGAAACCTAAACCAGACAAGGGGTGATGAAGAATTACAACCATAGAACCAAAGAAAAGAATCAGATGCACACTTACATACTTCATAACCAATGAAAGACAACCCAAAAGAACCTTACACCCAAAGGTCTAAAACTTGAATATCTCTACTATGAAGCACTAACAATAAAAGGTCTTGGAACCTTAATTTCACAAACATAAAGCACAAACAGAACCAGTAGTGTCCAACTTTCCAAGGCACCTCTACCCTTACCTGTGATGGAATGACATCGACTCCTAGCTCCAAAAACCACTGGCCCCAATAATGGAACCACTGATTTTAAAATGTCGGCAATCAGCACTGCGAGCGGTAGAGACATACCGGTAGAAATGTACCAGAACTCACTGATCCAATGAACTTGAACGAAAGGCTTCCGAGGACTGGGAAGCCCAGAGAACCCACCGGTGGCCAACACCAATAACCGGCCGGCCCATGCCACAAAGTGAATGTGAACTCTAGAAGACCAGTCGGAAAAGTAAAAGGACAAGGTAGGAAGAAGAACACCAAACACGGGCAAGGAAGGGGTGTGAAATCTTACCTTAGACCTTCTCCGGTGAAAGGCCCCGAGATCCATATGTACGGTTGTAGCCATCGAGACGAAAGCCCAACTCTCCAACAACGTCAGCCTACCGGAATCACGACGATCTTAGTCGAGGAAGCGTGTCCCACGTCCGGTTCCAATAGACATCACCGGGATCTGAAGAGAAATCTCTACCGCAGCAACACCAAAGAAGCACCACCACGATAGTAAGGACAACTCAGATTTGCGACTATCCTCGCCATGGGAGTTAAGGAAGGTCGTCCCACGGTCAGATCTGCTCCATCCCACTACCTTCACACACCGGAGAGCCGAAGGCTAGAACCAGAAACGAATAAAAGGAAGAATGAGAGGGAAAGGAAGGAAAGGGGAGGGGAGGAAAACAAATGCACCACCAAGGACCTACTGAAAAAAGAGATCGTCGACACAACTGAAGAAAATGGACGGCAACTATGGTAGGACAAGAGGCTTAAGGTTTCTAGAGAAAGGCGAGATGCTCTCTCTCTTGAACGTTATGCTCGACTTGGTAAAAAAACGGACTTCTACTCATTACTTTTTTAGTTAGACGTGTACGATAGAGTAATCAACTGACTCTTGTAGTGTTCTCCGCCTAAGATAACATGGAAACATGTGAGGCCTGCCGTATGAGATAACGTTGAAACATGCGAAGAAAGTCAATGTATCTCTACAGGGAAGCGATACTGCATGTATCTATTATCCTAGTCTTATCAAAACTTATATATTATATCTATCACGTACCTAGTTGCATTTTATACTAAGACATTTCACTCACCATATACATATTGACCAAATGCCATACAATCCCTACAGAAAATTGTCACTCTTTCATTAGATCTTACACCTGAAAGGAGAAGAAAAAAAGTCTTCCAAAGTATATTTAATGAGGAACACATGCGTTTGAAATCTCAACCTTATATAACATGAGGATGGGCACATGCAATATTGCCTTCAATTAATGTGAAAGCATGTACGAACATGTACAATCTGATGTGTAGTTTGTTAATCCAGCTTCTAAGATCCAAGCAATTAAATAACCCACCTGATTCTCTATATTCTACTCCAATTCTTCAACAAAAACTCATGCATGCATCCCCATTTATTCGAAATTGAATTCCTTAGTTCCCGATTCATTTGTTCGATAGCAATTTGTAATGAATTGTCGACGGTTGAAGCAACAACTTCATATGAATAACTGAGTTCCCAGTTTGTCACTAAATTGATGATCTTTGTGTTACGCAATTTCCTTTTCTTTCCAACCAATTGTTTGTACTTGTTGCCATATGGTAATCTTGAAGAATCTTGTCTTCTTCAACATTATTTCTATATCTACACCTTACATGAAATAAGTTTTGTAAATTTATTTGTGATAACATCATTTATTATATTAAATTTGATAAACATATTTTCTTACAATACAAGGCAACCATCAAAAGTAAGTTATTCACATTGAGAGTGCTTCTCCCTTTGCTCACCCTTTTTCTCAAAGAATTGGTAATACAAATTTGCTGATAAAAAAAATACATATTTTCTAAAACTTATTTTATGCATCTCAATTCTGTAATTTGGATATCTAATTTTATGAATTTCCCAGACATTTGTTTTTATTATAAATTTGTCACCTAGTTTTCTATTAACTTCAAAAACTGTTTTAAACGTAATGACATACTGACATACAAATGTAGATGATTAGTATAAGCATTGGAAATATTATAAAAATACGTACATGAATGTGATTGAGATTCGGTAAAACCCCACATTGATGTTGGCTCGTTCTTATTACATAAACTTGTTATTATTACTTGCATATATATACTGTATTTAACAATGTCGGGACTAGAATTAAAATTAACGATACTAAAATAAGTAATTATCATAATGGAAACCATGTTTGAAAAAAGAGACAAGCAGACACATATAACGGCTAACTTGGTGGCCCCTTAACGTGGTTTCTTCTTCGAATTAAATCTTAAACATATAATAATATCCACACAATTACAACTTTCCATAAATACCCACTTGAGTTTTTTGAGTTCCTCATAGTTTCTCTGAGTAACCATGGCTTTGTTTCTCTTTCTCAGTCTATTCCTTCTTCTCCTCTCTGGCTCTTCTTCAGCAGCAACAACACCAAAAATTCCAAGCTACCTCGACAGTAAGTGCACTCGATTCATTCTCCTACTCGTCCATCTCTTTTCATATATGTTACAAACATATCATGCATATATGAAAGTCCCACGTTAATGAAAACAAAAAGGGTGATTTTTGGTACAATTAATGTGTGTGTTTCATATACATGTGTAGGAGTCCTCCCAAACGGCGACTTCGAACAAGGTCCCAAGGCGTCAAACCTCAAGAAAACGGTGATCGTAGGCAAGAACTCTCTGCCCAAGTGGACAATCAGCGGGTTGGTGGAGTACGTGTCGGGCGGGCCCCAGCCGGGAAGCTTCTACTTGGCGGTGCCGCGTGGGGAGCACGCAGTGAGGCTGGGCAACGAGGCCTCCATCTCCCAGAACATGGTGCTGAAGCCAGGCTCCACCTACGCTCTCACGTTCGGCGCCACCAGGACGTGCGCTCAGGACGAGGTGATCCGGGTGGGCGTCACCGGCAGCAAGCCTGGGGATCTCCCCATTCAGACGCTCTACAGCACCGACGGAGGGGACACCTACGCTTGGGCGTTCAAGGCAAGCTCCAGGGTCGTCAGGATCACGTTCCACAATCCTGGCATTCAGGAGGACCCCACTTGTGGGCCCCTCTTGGATCATATCGCTATCAAACAAATCCTCCCCATCAGATACAAGAGAGGTAAATGATTTTATTTCATCATTTGCATAAAGGGATATCATGTTGACATACCTCATGTTGTAGGTGTTTAACAAGTTATTTTGTAACTAAAACATATTAATATCTCCTTACACCCATTTTTTAAGATTTAGGATTGGATTTAGAGTTGAAGTTGGTTTTAAGATTGTAATACTACGGATATTGAAAAAATGAACCATAAATAGACGGAAAAATGGATGAAATGAGATATGTTATTACTAAATATTGGTTCGGGGTATGTTTTTCTTATGAAATAATTTTGGAGTATTTATCCGTTAAACATGTATAGTACGGAGTATATCAACGTAATTTACCCTTTGAATAAAAAGTTATTAAACTCTTTATAAAATGTTATATCGTAATATTTATGTATCACGTGCAGGTAACTTGGTGAAAAACGGAGACTTTGAAATAGGTCCTCATTTGTTCAAAAACTTCTCAACGGGAGTTCTCCTTCCCCCTAAGCAACTGGACTTGATCTCCCCCCTTCCTGGTTGGATCGTCGAGTCCCTGAAACCCGTCAAGTACATCGACAAGAAGCACTTCGCCGTGCCCTCAGGGCTCGCTGGGATCGAATTGGTGGCGGGAAGGGAGAGCGCGATAGCACAGATCATCAGGACCGTAGCAAAGAGATGGTACACATTGAAGTTCACAGTAGGCGATGCCAAGAGTGGGTGCCACGGGGCAATGATGGTGGAGGCTTTCGCTGCCGGGCACAGCTTCAAGGCGCCATTCACATCTGTGGGAAAGGGAGGCTTCAAGACCTTTAGTTTCAAGTTCCAAGCTGTGTCCAACAGGACAAGGATCACCTTCTACAGTGCCTTTTACCACACCAAGCTCAATGATTTCGGTCATATGTGCGGCCCTGTCTTGGACAATGTTATCGTCTATTAAGATTAGACTTCATATCACCTTTTTATTTTCTTTTTACCCTCGACTGTGCTTTGATTTGTCATGATAAATTAATAATTACACTTGCCTTGGAGCTCAAGGATCAGCTCCAAAAGTTGTATTGTCCATTTTAGATTTTTAATCCATCTACAACTACAATGATAAAATGTTCAGTAACATTTTGGAAGTAAAAAGATAAATTATATATTTCCATTTGCTTGTCCTTGAAAATGTTAGGCACCATTGGATGAAACATAGTCCAGAATAAACTTGATGAGTTGGCAGCCATCTAATCCGCAGGTTCACTGTAACTGCATGAACTTGACTGCAGCGAAGTGTAGCGTCCCTCTGGTGTCCAAAAGGACCAAATCAAAACGACCGTTGAAGAAGACATTTTCCCATTTAGTTAATAAATACAAGGACATTAGACTTGCTAGTAGACACCGAGTCATCACCTTAGCGAGTCAACCACAGGGTCGCGTGAAAATGGCCGTCGTCAAGGGGGAAGATATCGCCGCCGGCGAGATACTGAAGCCCCGAACCGACAAGCGGGAGTACCGCCGTATCGTCCTCCCCAACTCGCTCGAGGTCCTCCTCATCAGCGATCCCGATACCGATAAGGTATCCATTTCTCTCAACTCTAGTCTCAGAGATTTTGTGCAATTTGTTGTAATTGTTGCTGGTTGTCGTTCAGTGTGCTGCTTCCATGGCGGTCAGAGTTGGGACCTTCAGTAATCCCCAAGGCCTTGAGGGCCTCGCTCATTTTCTAGGTTCCTTTTTAGCCTTTTGTTTGTTTGTTCTGGAATTCAATTCACTGCATGTTTCTAAGTAGGCTTAATTGTAAATCACTCAGCATTTAAAGAAAGAAAATGGGTTAATTACCTTTTTATCCCTTTTCTATTGGTAACTTACCTTTCATATTCATGCGTCTTGTAACGCTCAATAACAGTCCCTCCGTTTTGGTAACTGTCATTTAGTATCCTTTATGAATTGATCACAGATCATTTAATACCCCTTATGTATTGATAACAGAACATTTAATACCCCTTATGAATTGGTCACCGATCATCAAAATGGCGTAAACTTGACCAAAATTTTGTTCATAGTGTTACCAATACATCAGGTACTAAAAGAGTGTTACCAATAGAAAAGGGGTACTAAAGGTAATTAACCCAAAGGAAATTCAATGGTTCTGGATGAGGAATTGCTTTGCTTTAGATCATAAATGTTTGCTTTCTCTAAAAATGGTTAACTGTCTGTATATAGTTTTCCAATTCCATTCTTGCAGTTTGGCATGTGATTGGTTACTGATTGCTTCGGAGTTGACCTAGAATTTTTAGTCATTAATGATTCAAAAAGTAATAATAGTAGCAATAAAATACAAAGGGAGTTGTGGTTCTAATTTGATTTATATTGGTGGCCTAATTATCTGATTAGTGGGTTGCATGGAAATCTTTTGTTCTGCACTGTGATTATATTTGTCAAGTAGATGTTCTTGCCCCACTTTGAAGTATTGTGTTTAATCCAAAACTTGCTATCTTTGCCCACCTTCACTTGTGGTTTTGGTTGCAAGGATGTCATTGCTTTATGTAGAATGTTTGAATCTGATGCATATATGAGACCAAAGATCCGCATCTAAATTGTCACCCTTGTTAGTTTGTGTGGCTCTTGCCGTTTTATGTATCTCTTTTTCTATTGTTATTTGACGTGGGACTTCATACTTCAACACTTTGAATTTGGATATACATTTCCCGGGAGTTACTTCTAATTACTTATATGATTGTATTATGTAGAACATATGTTGTTTTATGCCAGCGAAAAGTATCCCGAGGAGGATAGTTACTCCAAGTATATCGCACAGGTATTTGTTGTAATATAGGTTCTCCTACTATGCTACCTGTGAGTTCGGACTTTCTAGTTTGCTTTAGTACGTGACCTTATCCTATAATTCCTGACTAAAGTCAATTGCACTCTATGCCTGAACTATCTTGATGACACATAGCATGGAGGCAGTACAAATGCCTACACAGCTCCAGAGCATACAAACTTCTTTTTTGATGTTAATGCTGGTTGTTATGAAGAGGCTCTGGACAGGTAAATGCTACTTTTGCATTTCTTTTGGTTTTTAGTTTCATCTATGTACTTGTGGAATATGTGATCCTCGATGTCAGATTTCAGGTTTGCACAGTTTTTTGTTAAACCCTTGATGTCAGCTGACGCTACAACCAGGGAAATCAAAGCTGTTGATTCTGGTTTGATATTTCTCTAAAGATGGTTAAAAACCTTTGTTACATTTTCATTCTTATGAAACTCTGTTGATCACTACTCGCTCTCTCATTCTCTTACAGAACACCAAAAAAACTTACTGTCTGATGCTTGGAGAATTAAGCAGGTATCAACTTCTTCTCTTCCAAGATCATAGTGTCAATTCTGTATTCAGTTCCCAGAAAATTTTCTGAATCTAGTGCTACTTATTCTTCACACTGATTAGTTTTAGAAAGTGGAATGTTGTGCTTGTCAACTTCTATTGTATATGTGCCATCTTATAGAGGAAACAATACTGATTACAAGCATATACGGGGTTTCTGCTTCTTTATGTCAGGATAGGATAATGGGATAAATGCCACTTAACACATTGGACTTCTTAGTGTCTGTACTAACTGCAATTTTCCTTTTCATGAATGTTGTCACTCTATACAGCTTCAGAAACATTTATCTCTGGAAGGCCATCCATATCATAAGTTCAGTACAGGTCAGGCATTTATTAATTATTTGAAGAAAAAAAAATATTCTAGTTCAGAACATGCAATGAGCTAGCTAATGTATTTGCATGATGTGATTAATGTGGGATATGATAATATGATGAAGCATTTATGCTAGAACCTCCTTGTATGTTGTATACATTATAATATTTCATATATTTGTGTATTCTATGTTCATCAATGTATGATCTGGTACTGAGTATTTGGAATGAGTCCTCAAACTCAAGATGGTGTTTCTTTCTATTTCTGTTCTATGTACACTCCATTTTCACTTTCTTATATTCTCATGATTGACAGTCTGGACTTTGAACTCTAAATATTGATTTGTTTGTTTGGACTCCTATATGTGTGGTCTATGCCTTCACATTTTTCAACTATACATTGAATTCTTATACTGCTTGTGTACTTGTATTCTGTACCGGTTCATTTTAGAACTCACTAATATTTGTTTTTGCACATTATGCTTAGGGTTAATTGTTCAGAACTACACTAAAGTTCTGTCCACAAATGGATACATGCACAAAGTTTTGTCCACGCTGTGTGGCTACCCTAAAGTTTCGCCCACCGACTTCTGTCAGAAAAATGGATGGAATATTCCGTTTCTGTTATGCATGTGACCCCATGTGCTAGTTAAGGGTAAAGTGAAATTATCATTTTACCCTTAACATTTTAACCCTTTGAGTTTTGTAGGGAAAATACCATTTTACCCTTTTTAATAACAAATAAAATCAAGAAAAATAAAAGAATTCAAATTAAAAGAATTCAAATTAATAATTAATAATAATATAATTTTAAAAAATAATAATAAATTAAAATTAATTAGAAATCAGTTTATTTTTTAAATTTCAGTTTTTATTTAAAATTTAGTTTTTAATTAAAAATCAGTTTTTAAAATTATGTTTTTAGTTTAAAATTAATTTCATATTATATATTTTTTAAAGAATAAATATATTTTTTTAAATGTTATTTATTAAAAATAATAAAAATTATTTTTAATTAAACATTTATTTTTTAAATAAAAATATATTTTAAAAAAATAAACTGATTTTTAATTAAAAAATAACTAAATTTAAAAAGAATAAAACTGTTATTTTTATTAAAAAATAAATTGATTTTTACTTTAAGTTTTTTAAAAAATAAAAATTATTTTAAATAAAACTGAATTATAATTTTTTTTAAATAGAATTAATTTTTAAATAAAAACTGAATTTAAAAGAAATAAACTGATTTAAATTAAAAAAATCATTAAGGATTTTATGAAGTAAGGGGTATATTCGTTTTTGTATTCATCACTCTAAATTTGAATTGAAGCACATAAAGGTAAAATTGTCATTTCAGTTTCTCTAGTTACATTTTTTGGACAGAAGTCGGTGGGCGAAACTTTAGGGTAGCCACACAGAGTGGGACAAAACTTTGTGCATGTATCCATTTGTGTAGTTTTGAACAATTGACCCTTATGCTTATTTACTTAACAAGCATTTTGTACATTGAAACTTATGATGCACCCAGTAATACTTGATGTTTCAGAACTTAAACTCTTTTTTCTGCAGCTTCTATTTTTTTTTTCAAATCAATCACATTTTTGGCAATCTCTGATAAATTTTCCTTCTCAAATTTGTGTATAAATAAGATATTTTCTACAATGTCTCTAAAGAGTGGACATGAATTTACCTGCATTTATGTGTATTTCTTGAAATCAAGGTTTGTAAAATTTTGACTTGTTATTCCAATCTCTTTCAATGTAATTACTTTTCTTCATTCTGGTATACTTCAGAATATTTATGATACCCCAAATGTCTGTTTCACGTACAGGCAGTTGGGATACTTTGGAGGTTCGACCCAAAGAAAAAGGGCTAGATATTAGACATGAGCTTATTAAATTCTATGATGAACACTATTCAGCCAACCTCATGCATCTGGTTGTATATGGGAAGGGTTAGTGTCTAAACTTTCCTCTGATAGCTACAGTTTACTACACTAACATGTTGTTTTACTGGAGCTATAAGTTATAATGTCTATTACGAATCTTCAGAAAACCTCAAAAAACTTCAAAGCCAGGTGGAGAACATATTCAAAGAAATTAGAAACACTGATAAAAGCTGTCCTCGGTTTTCTGGTCAGCCTTGCACATTAGAGCATTTACAGGTAAGCGTGGTGCTCGTGCAGTTTTTTGTTAGTCAGATATTTGGATAGCTGTCCCAATTAAACTAAATATTTGTGCTTAGAGGTTTCTAATTTTACAATAACTTATTGCTAGTTTCCTGGCTTATATTTGTGTCAGATTCTTGTGAAATCCATCCCAATAAAACAAGGTCACAACTTGAGGATTGTGTGGCCAATAACTCCAGGAGTTCGACATTACAAGGAAGGGTCATGCATGTATCTATGTCATCTTATTGGGCATGAAGGAGAAGGATCTTTATTTTACATCTTAAAAACATTGGGTTAGTTCTTTACATTCCAAACAAGTTGAAGGCTATTAAATTTCTCTTTGATGTTATTCTTCCATGCTGGAAAGTTAAGATTAAACCTCATTGGAACTTTCATGGGTATTGAAATAGAATATCCATGGTTTCACTTTTAACACTTTCTTATGACACTTCAATTTGTTTCTATTTTTATTGTATCTAAATTATGATATTTGAAATCATGAATGCTCTCATTGAATTTTACACCTTGAGTTCCATAAATTTTTTCTTTTACTTCAAAAGAAAAAATAATTATAATAAATAGCATTAACTATGATGATGATGATATTAGTTAAATGTTATTATCATAACTATTATAATATAACTCCTTGAATTTTATTACCTCATCTTGCTACCTGCTTATATCTGGGAGCATATTCAGTCGTGTATTCATATTTGCTTGGTACGGAAATCATTAAGCATGTCACGTTCATGTAAAACAACAAAAGCTGCATGAGACATTTTAAGATGGATCAAGAATTATGGCTCACTGTTTAGTTTACATCTCTAAGTACTAATTTGATTTGGCTGTTCAAAAACATTACAGGGTGGGCCACAAGTTTGTTTGCAGGTGAAATTCATTCGAGCTTGGACTTTTCTTTCTTTAAAGTTAAAATCAATCTTACTGATGACGGTCACGGTTAGTATTTTGTATCCATCTTTTCAAAATTTGTAGATCTGACTGACATGCTGTGTAACATCTAACTGATCCCATTACAACCTACAATTTTCATATTCTGAGACTAACATGAGTATCTCGTCCAAAACACAGAGCACATGCAAGAGATAATAGGATTGCTATTCAAATACATACGCCTCTTACGACAGTCTGGTGTTCGCAAATGGATATTTGACGAGGTATGACTCATGCATCAAATGTTAATATTTTTTTATTATCATTCTCCCTTATTGTTAGTTTTCTTGGTTTTTGAAGAGTAAATCCTATTCCTTGTTTCCTAGCGTTACACTTCCATTGCCGTTTATGTCTGATATACAATATGGATGGTTTTCATTATCTTTACATACTGAGCCATCTTAATATGTTAATGAAGCTATCAGCTGTTTGTGAGACAATGTTCCATTATGAAGACAAAATTTCTCCTATCAATTATGTTGTTAATATCTCGAGGAACATGCAGGTAATTCTAGGACCATTTTATTTAATACTTATTTTTAAGTTTTCCCTTTAGGATCTGTACTGCTATGTCATATGCATACTTTAATTGATCAGTTATATTTATTTTTCAGCTATATCCCCCAAGAGATTGGCTATTAGGGTCATCTTTGCTTTCTAGCTCTAAGTTCAGTCCAAACATTATTGAAATGGCATTGGATGAGCTTTCTCCAGACCGTGCTCGGTAAGTAATGACACAGAGTACCTAATACCTCTTTCTAATGCATATGAGGCATTTATGCCTCACATCACGTTCATCCTTATTCCTTACATTCACTGTTGGCATGTGTTGTTAATGCAAGGATATGACTTCTCATATTTAGTGAACTATTTCTTTGGCCACAGAAATTAGAAACCTGTTTAACCATTGTTCCAGTTAAGAATATTTGGTTAATTACCTTTTGTACCCCTTTTCTATTGGTAACATACCTTTTGTACCCCTGCGTTTTGTAACGTTCAATAGCAGTCCCTCCGTTTTGGTAACTGTCATTTAGTACCCTTTATGAATTGGTCACAGATCATTTAATACCCCTTATGTATTGATAACAGAACATTTAATACCCCTTATGAATTGGTCACAGATCATCAAAATGGCATAAACTTGACCAAAATTTTGTCCAGATCGTTACCTATAGAAAAGGGGTACTAAAGGTAATTAACCCTTTTTTGCATCCAT
The DNA here is from genome assembly GCA_963921825.1 of Erodium maritimum. Classification (NCBI taxonomy): domain Eukaryota; kingdom Viridiplantae; phylum Streptophyta; class Magnoliopsida; order Geraniales; family Geraniaceae; genus Erodium; species Erodium maritimum. The sequence goes on along the minus strand of OY997589.1, from coordinate 30,288,115 downwards.
AAATAGTGCATTATACAGTATGTGAAATTTGCTCTTACATGAAAATGTAGCATATTCACAAAGCAATTTTTTTCTCCAAAAATAGGAAAAACTGGTTAAAAGAAAACTTAACTGGTTAAGAGAACTACCAATAAATTATATCATTGAAACACTTGTATCCTAGCTTACCTTGGTTAGAGCTCTCCATATCTTGCCTGTCTCCCAAAATCTACAGCATTGTACAACGTTAGGGTTTGTCCATCCAAGATATATCTCATAATTTACTGGTAGTTCTTGTTCCTCATAATTCTTTTTTCTTTTCATTTCTGGGGAAAATGCAGACATGTTTAAACTTCAGTGAACATCCTAATAGTCCTCCGTGATGCAGAATCTTTTGGGAGTCGCACGCGTTTGAAGGTCAAACTGACATGGTTGAGCCATGGTATAAAACTGCATACTCTGTTGAGAAAATCTCTGTTTCCATGATTCAGGTCTGTAGTTATACATAGTTTTTGTGGCTTTATTTCTTATGCTGATGAGTATGCTCTTGATTTTTTGTTACTGGCTCAGTTTCAATTTCTCTATTTGTCTTAGGAATGGATGCTATCTAGTCCTAATGAAAATATGCATCTACCAGCAGCTAATGTGTTCATACCAGCTGATCTCTCACTTAAGAATGTACACGAGAAGGTGATGAATATCATTATTTATATAATCCAATCTCGTGTGCTCTTCTCTCGTTTGCCCTCTAATTTCATAAACTAACACTGATTAACCACTGAAACAGGCCACACTTCCCGTTTTGTTGAGGAAGTCATTATATTCAAGATTATGGTTCAAGCCTGATACATCATTCTTCACCCCCAAGGCATATGTTAGGATTGAATTCAACTGCCCCTATGCTAACAGCTCCCCTGAAGCTGAAGTCCTTAGTGATATTTTTACGCGGTTGTTAGTGGATTACTTGAATGAATATGGTAAAATGTTTATGCTCTTTGGATTGCTCTGTTTTATAAGTTTTATGAGCAATGATTATGATTCACTATATTTGTTATGTTTCAGCTTACTATGCTCAGGTTGCTGAGCTACATTATAGCATAAACACCACAGCTAGGGGGTTTCAGGTATTATTGGTTTTTGTAAAATTTTAGTGGTTCAGACTGATGCCTCTAAACAAAAAGTACATGTATTTCGATTTTTTAGAGGACTGAAATCTTCCTAATTGGGGGTTAAGGATGCTGCTATGAGATATCTTGTGTAGCATATTATTATTAACTTTGTGGCTTTCTTGTAGGTTACTGTGACTGGTTACAATGACAAACTGAGGATCTTACTTGAAACTTTGCTGCAAAAGATAGCAACATTCAAAGTTAAACCTAATAGGTTTTCTGTGATCAAGGTCAGAATTGAAGTTTATCATATTTTTGTGTGTGTTGTAATTAACTCTTTTTCACTTTGAATAACGTCATATCTCTAACTTGTGTGTTTGCAATCTCTCCTTAAATCAGGCAAGTGTAATGAAGGAGTATCGAAACCGCAAGTTTCAGCAACCCTACCAGCATGCTATGTACTATTGCTCATTAATACTAAAGGATAACATGTGGCCTTGGACGGAACAGCTTGAAATTCTTCCGGGTCTTGAATCTGAAGATCTTGTGAAATTTGTTCCCGTGATGCTCTCTAGGGCCTTCTTAGAATGCTACATAGCTGGTAGTCATGCTTCAGTTAGTTATTTTTCATGTAGTTTTGCGTATTACAATCATCCTTTCCATGGTATTAATTAGTTCATTATTAACATTTTCAGGTAATATTGAGTCCAATGAAGCAGAAACTCTGATCCAGCGGACTGAAGACCTTCTATATAAGGGTCAAAACCCTATATGCCAGCCTTTATTCCCGTCCCAGCACTTGACAAATAGAATTGTTAAGCTTAAGAAAGGCGCAAGTTATGTCTATCCTACAGAAGGTCTCAACCCGAAAAATGAGAATTCTTGCTTAGTTTACTATATTCAGGTACTTTAATATCTGCAAAAGAAAAGAAGACACTGTGGGTAGTTCAAAATTTGCATACTTTCGTTGCTGTTTAGGGTAGTTTAGCATGAACTGATTAATCATCAGTATTTTGAGGTTTTATAATTTAATTCTCATACTCAATTTGATCACGTGGCTAGGTTCATCAAGATGATTTGATGCTGAATGTTAAACTTCAGCTTTTTGCTCTTATAGCAAAACAGCCAGCCTTTCACCAACTTAGATCAGTTGAGCAACTTGGCTATGTTACTATGCTTTTGCAGAGGTAAACCCATATATTTTCCCTTTTTGTTTGACGTGCTATGTGAAATGTTTGCTATCATATATTACTTGAATATCTTTGATGTAGGAATGACTCTGGTGTCCATGGAGTACAATTTGTCATCCAATCCACTGTGATGGTATGTGTAATGTTACTAGTTTCTGTATGTTTAGAGAGGTTTTGCGGCTCTATCTCTAATGCTATCTCTTCTCATTTTGACAGGGACCAGGTCATATTGATTTGAGAGTGGAGTCATTTCTCAAGACGTTTGAAGCTAAACTTTATGAGATGACAGACGATGAATTCAAGGTGAGACGGCTAAATTTTAGTAAACTTGAAAAGAGAGTACAGGACAACCATATAAATTTACATGTTTCAAAATAAATATTTTAACTTTAATGCATAGTTCCATAAATTAATTCTATGCTGTAGAGTTTCCAACTACGGACCTACTACACTATCTATATGCTTGACCATTTCCAAGTTTTGGAAGATTGCTCTGTAAAATAACTATTAAATTTGTTCTTGTAAAGAGCAATGTAAATGCCTTAATAGATATGAAGCTAGAGAAGCACAAGAACTTACGAGAAGAATCTGGATTTTACTGGCGGGAGATTGCTGATGGGACTCTCAAGTTCGATAGAAGAGAATGTGAGGTATGGTATCTATACTTCAATCTTTTGATATCCTTTAGATAATTTGAGCTGAATGGGTTTATAGGGTTTCTAAGGAATAAAATTATTAACTGATTCTTATGAATGGTGTTGCAACAGGTCACATCACTGAAGCGGCTAACACAACAAGAACTGATTGATTTCTTCAACGAGTTCATCAAAGTTGGTGCACCTCACAAGAAGGCGATAAGCATACGAGTTTATGGAAGCTTACATGCATATGAGTACACAACCGATTCGCTCACACCTGATTCAGTTCAGATAAGTGATATTTTCAGTTTCAGAAAATCACAGCCTTTTTATGGTTCACTCAGAGGCTCTACAAAGCCGTAAAGATCAGTCTTTGCCTCTCTATTTTGACTGGACATATAGCACAAGGAAAAATGAGATTGCTTGGAGCTGCTTCGTCGTTTACCTATGATTCAGAGGCATCATTCTGAGTGTATTAATAAGGATACCTACTGATTTAATTATACAGCCTCATGTGTAATATATACATGATGCTGTAAAACAGATTTTTAATCGAACGCATAACTGAGAAGGAATTAAGATACGGTGCTATTTTTATATGATTGACATGTATCCAAGATAATTTGGAAGGAAATTGCAATTTCTGGAGTCTGTCTACTAAGTCTCAAATTGTTACTTGGGTTAATTGTCCAAAATTACCCTAAAGTTTCGTCCACTAATGAAATAGTACACAAAGTTTCGTCCACGCTGTGTGGTTACCCTAAAGTTTTGTCCACGCACATCTGTTAGTAAAATTACATAAAATTACTTATGAAACCTAAATCGGCAAATTACTTTAGGGTAGCCACACAGCGTGGACGAAATGTTGTGCACTATTTTCATTTGTGGACGAAATTTAAGGGTAGCCACACAGTGTGGACGAAACTGTGCACTATTTTCATTTGTGGACGAAACTTTAGGGTAGCCACACAACGTGGACGAAACGTTGTACACTATTTCATTTGTGGACGAAACTTTAAGGTAGATATATAATGTGTTACAACGATTCCTCTAAAAAATGACTTTGTAAGTCATTCAGTTTGTATGGACAGTAGAATCATTAGTGTATATTGTGATTAGTGTATGTTGTAACGAATTCTCGAGATAGATGTTAATGCTTAAGCAAAATGATTATAATTTTTTAAGCTGAATGTAGTATTAGTAGAAGGGTTAACGGCTAGAAACTATATTATGTATTGTCTACGCTTTAGACTACGTTATATATTATCTACGTCACTAATTTTAACGGAATATTCCAAATTTTGTAAATAAACGACCGTAATCAAAATGTAGTTTTGAAAGTGTGAACAATATATAATATAGTTTTTCGTAAATGGACAATACATAATGTAGTTTTTAGCGATTAACACTTACTAAAATTATGAAGTGTGCAGAAAATCCGGGATTCCCTCTAACATCGGGTCGTTGACGTAAGTATGCATAATGCTCATTCAATGCATGCATCCATACGAACACTTCTTTCGACATCCGATAACGACGCCGGAATTGAAGCTAGTTGTATACTGGATTAGGAGTGAAGTAGTCAGCCATCAATTGCTCGTGTCTTTCCTCTCGCTTTCGACTTTTCCATTTCCACTTTGGTATAGCCGACGATTTTGACCCCTTGGCCCCCATCTTCTGCCCTTTGATGTACCCTTGCCGAAATCCGACCTAAGTCGCTTGGTAATTCTTTCTATCATCTTTTTCCCAACTTTGGTCAATTCTTGGGGAGACATTTGAGCCATCTCCACTATTAATATATTACGATCCATCGAAAAAATAACAAAGAAGATTGAGAGAAGAGATGAATTGTGGTGGTGAATGTGTGAATTTAGGAGGGGGAGAGAGTTCAATATACAAGGGAATTTTTGGCATCCAACAACACTGTCACGTGTCGTGTCATCATTGGGTCCGCGACTAGCCGTTGAACGCTGCAACGACGCACCCCATCGTTGCAGGATCCTGCGGCGAGGCGCACTATAACATGGTCATGCAACACCTCTTACGTCAAGAACTCGTTGCATGAGGCGTGACAACGTCTACAACGAGCTGCCTGCATCAACCTTGCAACGATTCACGGGAGATGTTCTTTGGCTATGACATATAATAAGTTGTGTGGGAGTGGGATGAGATAGAACAATAAATTAACATGACATCAGATGCATAATTCCTTCGGTAAGCAAGTCTTTGACTTGACCAAATAGTTGGAAGCAAAGAAAGGCATCTTGCTTCATAAACAAAGAATGTAAATTGCCCTCCGAAACTAATATTGTTTGATTACACTACCCTCCAAATCAAATTTAAAACACCATCCCACATGTATAAGAATTTCTAATGTCAGTTCAGACATAAGATGGAATGAACACATGATTTAGAATTAGCTACCAACCCAATGCACAGAATTTATCATGATAACCCCCCTCCTGACTTAACATTTAAGGTTAGTCAATCTCCATACCAGAGATGGCCTTATCCAAAATCTTCTCAAGTTCATTTACCCTTTGCCTTGCTAATGCAACACAATCCTGCGACACAATCAGATTTTCATCATCAGCACCTGTCTAATGAAATGAACTCGTTGTCTTTTGCTAATATAATATGCCAGTGGACCAACCTGGACGGCTGAAGTATAGGCAAGAACTGACCCCCCTGGCTTGCAAAGAGAAACGAGTTGACCAGATGAATTCAGAACTACAGTTACAAGGGTTTCCATGATTGACTCTTCCTCGGCTGTGGGGTCTGTCAAGATATAATTCTTGTGAAGTATGCACGTCAATGAGAACGGAATGCTCTTCAGTGACAGCTTCCTCTTCCCTTCATTCACTGCCTCATTTCCCAACTTTCCTCCATCATCCTCCTTGGACACAACAACTATTTTCCCATCATCATTCAAGGAAACTACTGGGATTTCCACTGAGTGAGGCATAAAAGATTTATATCGAAGGTTAATTGGTAGGAAAAATAACAGATACAAGAGCTTTACTTCTAATTGATGAGAAATTCGATGATAAACAGCACTACTGTTTGTAGGGTGGATTGGAAAACAATGAATGGATCTAACATTGTATAGTCAGTAAATCATCCGGTTGATGTAGAAAAATTCACCTTAAGAACCATGCTTAATATATAGACTATACTTGGCACTTCCTTAATACCAGAGAACATGCTTATAAATCAAATGCTTCTTCAATGCACCTAGACACTAAAATGCATAACTACTAAAACCATATAGAACACACAAGTTAGTCATGTCACATTGCCCTCACTTCTTCTAGAGTAGTGGGTGACATTCATTTCAAAGTATAATCATGATCCACCTAGATACGTTGTGTATTAATATTAATATCTAACATACATCATTGATTTTGATTCATTTGAAAGAATAACCATCTGAGAGCAAGAGAATTTGTATTTGGATGATTAAAGTGCTGTCTGGAGAAAGTAGAGCTTTTGAAGTCTTAATAAAATCATACTATATGATGAAAATAGTTAAAATCTTACAATGAGAGAAGGCAGCAACAACTGAAAGTAATGCAGCGTCGAAAAGAGCACCATCAGCATTCAAACAATAAATATCCTGAAAAACAGTATGTATTTCATTCTCATCAAATGCAAAAACCAAGATGCAACGATATTCACTTTGGCACAAATAACTAGCTCACATTGTCAAATGGAAGCAACATACTGTTAATATCCATATCACACCAGAAGTGGGTAAATAAAATCGAAGAACATGAGCAGTAAAGAAATTCTACCAGGTATGCCATCCAAGCAGCTTTTCCACTAACCAAGGACAACTCCTTTAAATTGACCATGCCAGAACTGCAATAATTGAAAAAAGGTTATTCCAAATCATTTATCAAACAAGGGAGTTAGAAGATAGGAAGACAATACTATGCAAGAACATGAATCATTAACATACAAACAGTACTTGAATTATGCACGAAGGCAATATGCTTTAGGCAAAACAAGAGATGTCAAAAGGCGACGTAAATTACAGAGGTAAGGAACAACTTGTCACCTTATTATTCTCTGACAAAACATATGGCCCTCGATGGAGTTCCAAAACCATCGGTGTAGCATGCCCTGAATAACTTATTCAAAGACTTCTTGTTAGGCTATGTTCTAGTATAATCGCACATTGGGTTAACCAATTTTGTACAAATTTCGTTTTTCCAGACTAAGAACTTCTATTCCTTTAAACTACATATAGCATAAAATGACCACATTGGGAAGCACGACCTATCTGAGATTACCACATGACATTACTAATACTTGTTGCCCGCTAATAACATGTATCACCTACAAATACAGAATATGTTCTTGACTTAAGTTAGTGCTTCCCCATACTGTTTGAGCTATTATTGTTCTTAATAAGGAGAGTGGTGTTTTGATCCTAATTTAAAGTAAAAAAAAGGGACAGAAGGAAACAACCAATGATGTTTGATAAAAGCTGAAAATAATACATGCACCGCGACATTCATAAAACTGTACATGTGTGTGTGTGAATACATGTCTAAATCATTCAATTGTAGAACATTGGCAGACAAACATCAAATCATCAGTAAACAACTAAATAAATATAGACATGCCTTAATATTGTGTCTGATAACTGCTTCGAAATAACTGGGGCTGTCTCAGCAGGCCTGCCAGGCCTAACTATTGGAGAACAAATTGGAGGCATGTGGAACTCAATAGCTGAAAATAACAAGATATTTCAGACTGACATACTATATATAAACATTAACAAGTAGGAAATAAATAATATTTATAGAGGAAAAGAATGCAGTTCATGGGTTAAACCTATGCATCCCTCATCGGGTGTCTCAGTAGAAGGAGTCATGACCTCCATCTTAATAGCTGCCAACATGGTCTGTACAATAAATTACAACATTCTGTATCAGATATAATATCAGAACAGAAAAGGGCACACTTAACCATCATTGACTTAAAGAAAACAGACATGCACAAATATATATAGAGAACACATACAGTTGAACCAATCTTTGCTAGTGCTGACCCATTAGCAGATGCAACATCTCCTGAACAAATTGCAATTGAAAAAGAAATGGATAATTATGAGTGGTAGGATTGACGGTTATTACATGAACCACAAAAATCTAAGCAAGGAGAGTTAAAAGCAGGTTGTTCAAAAATAAAACAAAATTCAAACTAACCAAGTGATATTGTGGTATATCGAGCTCTTCCAAGCGATCTGGCATCAGGCCGTATGGATTTCACAAGATGATGCTCATAAAAACGAAGAGGGAAGAGGCGTTGGAAAGCATCTGCCTCCATCTCTGCTGACAGATCCCCAGTAGGAGCATCTGGCAACCCCATAGTGTTTAATTCGATAACTATCAAAATACTCTCAGCTTACTCTGTCAAAACTGTCATGTAATGTAAATGCAAACTATGAAACGCAAATTCCAACATTTGATACAGAAGACGATATCCTTCTAAAACCTAAAAAGACCAACAAGCTAGAAGGAAATTCCACAAGCAACTAATCAAGAATTAAGAAAAAAAAGACTCAAAAACTCGAAATGTCAAATGAAGTGAAGGCATAACATGAAAAATCTACACCCTTTCTCTCAAATTTCCACACTTGGTATTTTTCTTCTCTTTCCCTCACATGACTGAAGAGAAAGTGCAAGTGTAAGAAATCAATCACAATATAAGCTCCTAATGCATAAGACTATGTCCTTAAAGAGAATTAAACAACCAAAGACAATGAGAAACATAAAAAAAAAATCTGAACTTTCCTGGAAAAGAAATTAGAAATATTCCCACTAACTACAAATTTACTGACCCAGAGTCTGTTTACCTATACAAGTGCAACTAATAGAACACTGAATCCTATTGAGCATCCAAACCCAAATTGGCCAGGGTACTTTGTTAATAGTACTCTCGACAAATACAATGACCAAGATAGGCAACTAGCTCTCTGAAACTACCTTGATCCTTTCTGCTCTTGAAAATACATGAATTTCAAACCAGAACATTCAGAAAATAGCCATCAAAACACGAAGAAGCAACAAGGTCAGTGTCCGAAAACGAGATGATGATTGTAGCAGCACATACATATACAGCAACACCAAATCAATGCAAAACAGAGACCAGACGCAGGAAGAGTTAATGGGTGGGAAGCTCATACCTGTTGCGAAGCTCACTGAACCTGTGAAACGGTACCGAAAAAGCCAAAACGAGACGAAGAGGAAGGCACCACCTCACCACTTCAGTCTTCAGGGCAAAAACATTCTCCCGGCACTAAACGACGTCGTCTGCTTCAATTTTTTTATTGAAACCCTGTATGGGCCTGTCGGCCCAATAAGGATCTACTGAGGTGGGCTCTTCTCGGCCCGCTTTTCGCATCCAAGTATCCAACGGCAGCAACGGTTAATTCCATGCCTGAAACTGTAACTGCTCTTAGAACCCTAAAGCAGAGAGCAAGCTCAAAGACGAACAGAGTCTCGGCGATGGCGTGCAACGCGTCGACGTGCCAATCCAATTGCTACAAAGACGAAGATGTCAAGTTATCGTCTCCGGTGGAGGACAACAAACCAATTTCCGATGCCAATAACGAATGCCAAACTCTGTGCATCAAGTGCAAGGCCAACGAGCCCATTTCTATCAGCTGCGGCGGCGGCGACTGCGGGCTTCACTGCGCAGATTGCTTCCGCGCCAATCTGTTCGGGAAGTTCCGTCTCTCCGTTACTTCCCACGCCATGATTACTCCTTCCGATAACGTTCTAGTCGCTTTCTCCGGCGGCCCCGCCTCCAGGTAATTTACCAAACCAAACAAAACTATATTTTCCTCGATTCGAAGATAATTTGAATTACTCCTAATATTTAGGGTTTCAGGGTGGCTTTACAGTTTGTGCACGAGCTGCAGGATAGAGCACAGAAGAATTTCAATGCCAGTAGAGATAGGTCGCTGCCTGTTTTTGGCGTTGGAGTTGCATTTGTAGATGAAACTTGTGTTCATAAAGTTCCTGATCATGGAATTAATGAAGTTATTGAAGAAATGAGATTGACAGTGACGAATCTATCCCCGCCTATTAAAAAAATGCATATTGTGCCAATTGAAAGTGTTTACTCTTCAGATTCTGAAGATGGAAGGGACAGGTTGAGAATGTTGCTTGATGGGGTGTCAGATGCCACTGGGAAGGAAGATTTGCTGCTACATTTGAGAATGTTGTGCTTACAAAAGGTTTGGTTTGATGTGCTGTTTTTAATAGCTAGCATATAGGATGATATGTAAAGAGTATCCATTTAACAATTTCTTATGCAGCTTGCAGTTGAAAATGGATACAATAGAATCGTGGTGGGATCATGCACATCTAGGATAGCGTGTCATTTTATTTCCGCCACAGTAAAGGTTTGTTCTTGTAAAGCTTTAAGTTTAATACTTGGGTGTAAGGAAACAATATCCCTTTCATAGCATGTCTACATAGTATAATACTTCTCGTCTAACATAGTGGAGCTCTTCTGGAGTTTGCATCCATGGGGAGCTTGGTTTCTGCCCTCAGGTGTCATATCTCAGATGTAAAATGCATTTTATCTATCATATGCGTTTTGGGGTTATATATGTGATCCACTGTCAAATACCTGTTCAGATAGCCACCAAATGGGCATGTCAGTTCTTACTCCAGATCAGACAAATGGTGCATTGGGAGTAAAAGTATTTTTTTTTGTCTAAAAACACTAATTGTGAATTCGCAATGACACATTGTAGTCACCCACTAGTATAGTAAATTACTAAATTGATTCCATGTCATGTTGTAATCTCCTCTGCTAAAAGATATACCTCATTTTTTTTTATCAGCATTAGCATTTGAACCCTGGCCCTTGAGCTAAGAACCCATGCACTTAACCATGTAGCCAAGTAAGCATTGGTAAGACATGCCTCATTTGCATGAAAGACTCACATTAGACAGCATTCATCAACCACAATGCTAACTTTAGAACGAAGGCCCCATCACTGTCCTGCCAACCTAGATCTTTAGCAAGCACTATTGACACTCCTTGTCCATGTTAAGAACCATCTTTAACTTTCATAGGCATATTTCCTTTTGCCAGGGTCAAGGTTATTCCTTGTCAGCAGATATACAATATGTTGATGCAAGGTGGCAAGTTCCTATAGTACTTCCTCTTCGTGACTGTCTCATACAAGAGATCAACACGCTATGCCATCTTGATGGGTTTGTAATTCATGCCTCTATTGAATTTTCTATATAGTTAAATTATAAATTCTGTTTTTTTTTTCTTTTTTTTCTTAACCATGTTGATGGGTTTGTAATTCTACATCCACATTTTCATAATCCTAATACATAAGTAACATCTGAATGATGGATTTGATGTCATATTGCCAGGGCAGACTAAAGACTAGGCAGGTTTTCAGTAGTAATGGCTCTGGCATTAACGGTTTGGTGTCTTCATTTGTGAAACTATTGCAGGTAAAAAGTGTGGCCTCTAATCTTTTTAGTTTTGCCCATACCGTAAATATCTGGTATATGAATAGACAATGCACCCCTCTTTAGACTATTGTGATTGGTAGTTTAGGATGGTTTATGAATAGGGGGAGGCTCTAACCCTCCATTAGTGAAACGATGTCTTCAGAAGCCAAGTAAAATTTGAGTACCCTCATTCATTTAGACATTTTGTTCATGTACTTGACCATCTAACTAATTTCTGGATCAAGTTTTGGAAGACGGTTTTTGAAGTGTGATGTTAGGATCGAGTATTATTAAGGGATTCTGTTTTCTTTCAGAAAGGAAAAATGGCCTTTTTAGCCTTTGAGAAGACCTAGAATTTGTTTTAGTGTTGCCTTTATCAACATGACCCTGATAGAATTTTTATTTTGCAGGAAGAAAATCCGTCCAGGGAGTGCACAATTGTAAGAACAGGTGGAAAACTTATTCCATTTCATTTCAATAGGATTCCAGAAATAAACGACTCAATTATTCCTCTGGCCACCCAGAGGCGTCAAAAGAGATTCAACGTCAAACCTAGTGAATCTATATCCTCAGAATCATTTTGTCCTATTTGCAATAGCCCATTAAACAAATCTGACTTGCCAAGTTGGAGCAGCCTTGAGAGTTACCAGAGGGATTCTGATGTTTTTGGTGCTTCCTGCTGTTCAAGTTGCCGGTTTCAGATACTTCCTAAAGACTCTTCCTCGACTGAGCATTTCCTTTCACTTCTACCTGAGCCATTGATTGCACGAACAAAGCTTGATAATACTGACAAACTGAGCCATCTAAGGTGAGAATATACATTACCATCTATTTTTTCATATGAGTACTTGTCCTTCTTATACATACAAATAAATAAATACTTGATTTGACAGTAGCAAGTGAGAAGTTAAGTCAGATAAAATAGGATCACAGAGTAATCCTTGAATCATTTTACGTGTCACTTGTTTAGTAATGCTGCTTAAAATGTTTACATTACCATCTACTTTTTAATATGAGGATAGTATGAATTTTACAACAAACGTGATAGTAAAATTCAAAAGCAAATTCATTCTAGAATTGGGAAGGGAGACAAATAGCAGATATGTGACCAACCTTGACAATGTGTGAACCCAACAAACATATGAAAGGACTATGGCCATGGAAAAAGAGGAAGAGGTGAGGGCCAACAAGGCATCAAAAGAGGGAAGGTTTTACCTGTAAGATGTGTTACCGGAAGTACCTGGATCATTATATGTGTCACTTGTTCAGTAATGCTGCTTAAAATGTTTTATCCCTTTAATTCGAAGGAATATATCATTTGCAATGTAGTTGCATTTGCATGCAAACTGGAGATATCTAAATTGTCTATTTTGTGGGGGAACATTATAGTTCGAATCCATGAAATATAAATTTCAGTTTGCATACCATTGGTCTTCTTATGGAATTTTTGCAAAAAAAAAAACAATTTGGGTAACTCATCGGACTGATCGGCATTTGAGGAAAACGCTGACCTTTAACATGTCTAAACACAGTCTACAAACAGTATAACAGTATGTACCGGTCAGTCCCACCGGGAACAAAGGCAACGCTATGATCTTTGAAGGATATATTGGAGTGAGATGATCAACACAACTTATTAAAAACAAGAAGATGGCTGGTTGAATGGGTAGAGAGTTAGCACCCATGATTATGAATGTAGAAAACTAAATTAAATGCAAGACTGATTGCAATTTGCAGCTATATCATATTGGAAGCAGTTAAGGAAATCTGGGAAAGTTGAAGTTGTGCAGGTTGACTTTAACTGTCTATTGTACCTCCAAAAACGCTTTGTTTTGTTAAGACTTCTTTGTGAAACTAGCATTTTCCGTCCAACCAATTAAGGTCGTCTACTTGGTACAGACCGTCTAGGTCTTGTGAAGGTGGGTTTTGCTTCTGGGACGCACCGTCCGTCTCACCATGCAACTCTTAATCATGTATAAAATCATATAAACCTTATGCTTTTGAAGGACTTTTGGCTTCGTCAAATATTGTATAAACTCTTATAAATTAGTCATGTAAAGGGGAATACATATGCTTAAGCAGGTTAAAATGTCATCGAGTTAGAAGAATATGATGCTACGAGTCAAACCCATTGGTCTGATCTTGCTACTTATCAAGATTCAAGCTTTCTATTACTTGTGATTGAAAATTGAGTAATCAAATTCTGATCAGTGTATTAAATGTAACTATTTTAAATGCATATTTCAGGGAGCAAATACAAGACTTCTTGCTTTCAGATGGTGAAGTTGAAACTTAATTTGTAGGATTACCATATTCTTTGCTTATATATACGGCACCAAGTATTGGGATTTTGAGCTCAGACTGGACTGGTGCAGCATCAAAATTGCCAAATTACTCTGAATTTTGTTGTGATTGTATTTGTGGGTTATATAATCAAATGCAGTTTTTTCCCCCGGTTTATTTGTTTAGAAATTCTAGTTAGTCTGTATTTGAATAATAATCTGATTGTAAAATATAGGGAAAATTTCATTTTACCACCCTGACAAACATTTAATTTCAGTTTAATACCCTGGCATAAATTTTTTTCACTTTCATACCTAAACCAAACATTTAATTTCACTTTAGCACCCAACCGTTAACTTTCTGTTAGTTTGGATGGAAAAAGGTAAAAAGACCATAATACCCCGGACTATTACTCAAATTTTCAAACTCATGTCATTGATTCAGAATTTGAAAATAAGTGAAATGACAATAATACCCTTCATTGTTAGGGTGTTAAAATGAAAATTTCACTTTTTTAAAAATAAAATCAGTTTTTTTTTATATAAATTTAGTTGTTATTTATAAAAATTCAATTTTTATTTTCAAAAATCAGTTTTTATTTTTAAAAATATATAAAATCATTTTTGTATATAAAATAAAAAGGTAAAGCTGATTTTTAAATAAAAACTATTTTTGTGACATAAAAATAAATTTTTAAAAATAAAACTGATTTTATGTATTTTTAAAAATAAAAAATGATTTTATATATTTTTTAAAATAAAAACTGATTTTTGAAAATAAAATTTGAATTTTTGAAAATAAAAATAATTTTTATAAATAACAACTGATTTTATAAAAAAAACTGATTTTATTTTAAAAAAAAGTGAAAATTTCATTTTAACACCCTAACAATGAAGGGTATTATTGTCATTTCACTTATTTTCAAATTCTGAATCAATGGCATGAGTTTGAAAATTTGATTAATAGTTAGGGGTATTATGGTCTTTTTACCTTTTTCCATCCAAACTAACAGAAAGTTAACGGTTGGGTGCTAAAGTGAAATTAAATGTTTGGTTTAGGTATGAAAGTAAAAAAAAATTATGTCAGGGTATTAAACTGAAATTAAATGTTTGTCAGGTGGTAAAATGAAATTTTCCCTAAAATATATGACTGACATGAGTAATTCAAATGTACATAACAAGCCAACAAGTCTGAAAAGGTCTGCATCTTCCATTTCATTTCCCATCTCTTGTGCGGTGAAAGAGACAATGGTTAGCCTCCCTCTTTTTTTTAGCATACGGATGAATTTTTATTGATAGACAAATAAAAAGATTACTTAGATTGTGCAATAATGAAAATAAAATAACAAGACAAGATAAAGTTTCGGTGACGGCCAAAATATTGATCCTATGATGAGATGTCTAGTAATACCAGGGTGGAAGTTAGGGGTGATTCTCTATTCGAACTGTGATTGGCGTCGTGAATCCATGAGACTTTTCCATCTCGACTTGAATATGCATGTTATGTCCTAGTAGTCGTCTAAAAAGTATATCAGAGAAAGGAGGAGGCTGGGGAACAAGTAGTGTCCATTCCCAATGGGCCAGGATGTGGCCAAGGCCGACCCAACCAATTTGAGGGCCTTAAGCAAACGTTTATACAAGTTTTTTTTACTTAAAAAAAGATTTGTAGTTCTATTATTTTATTAATTATAATAAATAAAATATACCTAAATACCTTATAAAATATAAATGAAAATGATTCTAGAGTAACATATACATACATATAATTCATGATCTACGGGATAATTCTCAATTTCTCAGTGACATCTAAAATTTTGCTCTAAATAATTTTTTTAAGTAAAAGTGACTATTAGATAAGATATACCTCATTTGTATTTTGTATATTGGATAATACTTATCTTGTAACAAAGCTATATTTATAGCAATGACGTTAATGAGAATGCAAGGAATCACATTCCATCATGGTATCAGATACCTAAAACGTTCCTAAACCTGTTTCCTTTTCCGCTGCATCTATTCTTCTATTCCATTTTCTCACTCATCGTTCGCGATTCTGCAGTTCCTCTCTGCGTTCACGATTCTGCTGCACTACCTGCAATCACGCTTTCTGCTGTGATCGTGACTACGAGTTCACCTGAGATCGCAATTGCGAGTTGTCCTGCGACAACGTCTGCTGCACATGCGATTGCATTTTCTCCTGTTGCACCAGCGATCGCGTTTCAATTGCTTCCACTAGTGCTCGCATCTTATGCAGCCTAAACCTGCGATCACAATTTTTTTGGTAGCCTTACGTCGCGATTCCGACCTCCTCGCGTCTCCAAATTGTTGCGGCAATTCGCGTCTCCCAAATCGCGTCTCCAGGCCCGTGTGAAGCCCAATCCCTCTAGGCCCGTGTCAAACATGAATTGTTCCAGTTTCAGCCGTTGCCCAATCCCTCAGAGTCCCAGTCGTGTTTCTACACTTCAGATTCCACAGGATCGCATCCTCCTCTGCTGTGATTCCAACTCCGGTCTGCTATTCCGACTCCTACTGCTCATGCAAATCACGTCTGATCGAGCTGCTGCGTGCGCGAATCAATTTGTTGATCGCGTCTACAACCCGCAAATCGCGACTTCGACCTGCAAATCGCGACTTCGTCTCCAATATGGTGACGTCGACCTACCATATCTCCTCTCGGCAGCCTTCCTAGGCCTGCACACTCGGGCTGGCAGCCTCAACACCAAGGTTGGGCCTCTCCCTCACAGGCATGTAATGGACAATACTATTTCTGGAGTGGGCCGCCGGCTTGGGCCCAGTTTCCAACTGCTCTTTGGACCAGTCAATAATTTGGGCTGACCCAGGTCAGCCCTCATGCCCCCTTGCTTGTATCCTACAACAGCAAATCATTGGGCTCGTGGCCCAACGCCCCAGCAAGGGCAGCACGGACAGCAACAAGGTGTTGTGGGTCATTCCTCTCAGCAAGGAGTTTTGGGCCAGCATCCTCAGGCCAATTCGTTCTCTCCAGTTCCTACGGACATCGACCGAGTCATGCACACGATGCCCTTGCACCAGTCGGATCCCAAATGGTATATGGACTCAGGGGCTTCCCATATGACTTCCAACTCAGGTAGTCTAAAACCTTGTTTTAATTCAAGCTCTGCTCGTCAAGTTATTGTTGGTGATGGTACGCTTATCCCTATTACTGGTTCTGGTCATGCTGCTTTATTACCTACTCACCCAAATTTATGTCTGAAAAATGTGTTACATACCCCTCATATTATTAAGAACCTTATTTTTGTCCGCCGTTTTGTCACAGATAATAATGCTACAATAGAATTTGATCCTTATGGTTTTTCTGTGAAATATTTTCAGACAGACACCCCGGTTCTGAGATGCAATAATTCTAGTGATCTTTATCCAGTTTCATCGTCCGTGTCTTCTAATTCTCCTTTGGCTCTAGCTGCGTTGTCTCCACAACTTTGGCATTCTCGGTTAGGTCATCCTGGTGATCCTGTTTTTCATTTTCTTCGAAGTCAACATTTGATTTCATGTTCTACAAACAGCAAATTACATTCATGTCAATCTTGTGTTTTTGGCAAACATATTAAATTACCTTTCTGTCAGTCATTAAATACTACATGTTCTCCATTTGACATTATTCACGCTAATTTATGGACTACCCCTGTTTTAAGTTCTGCTGGTCATAAATATTATTTATTGCTTCTTGATGATTACACTGATTTCTTGTGGACATTTCCGTTGGGTGCGAAATCTGATGTGTATTCTATATTCACTATGTGTTAACAATTTTGTTCGTACCCAATTTGGTCGTTCTATTAAAAGTTTTCAATGTGATAATGGGAAGGAGTTTGATAATACTCCATTTCATAAATTATGTGTATCTACAGGAATGGTGTTTCGTTTTTCTTGTCCCCATAGTTCATCTCAAAATGGTCGTGCTGAAAGAAAAATTAGAACTATCAACAATATGGTTCGAACATTGCTTATTCATGCTTCCCTTCCTCTTTCTTTTTGGCATCACTCACTTCATATGTCTACTTATCTTCATAATATTCTTCCTTCTAAAACTATATCTTTTTCATCCCCTACTCAAATTCTTTATCATCGTACTCCAACTTACACTCATTTGCGTACTTTTGGTTGTCCGTGTTATCCTCTTATTCCCTCTACTACTAGGAACAAGTTGCAATTTCGCTCATTACCGTGTGTCTTTCTTGGATTTCCTTCACAACATCGAGGATACAAATGTTTTGATATGCAACAAAACAAATTAATTATCTATCGGCATGTTATTTTTGATGAAACGACATTTCCTTTCTCTACTTTATCTCACCCTGACCCTGCAGCTTACTCAATTTTGGATGGCGGCCTCTCCCCGTTGATCACACTACCTTTGCTCGGATCTCCCAATCCATCCATCGGTTCATCACCCTCAGATGCTAGCCTACCAGTTTCACCTACGCCCGACCCATCTTCACCTGCGTCCGGCCCATAATCACCGGCCTCCTCTCGCATTTCATCTCCCTTAAGCCCAACCGAACCGGCTCGTTCTTCCCATGCATCACCAATTTCACCAACTTCACCACCCGTGATCCATCCGATGATCACACGAGGCCGAGCAGGTATATCCAAACCAAAAGTCATTTTTAACCTTAGCTCTTCCATTATTCCATCTCCCATACCCAAACATCCTAAGGCAGCATTATCAGACCCTAATTGGAACAAGCAATGATTGACGAGTATGATGCCTTGATTAAAAATAAGACTTGGGAATTAGTTCCTCGTCCTGATAATATTAATGTGATTCGGTCAATGTGGGTTTTTTGTCATAAAAGACGGTCTGACGGTTCTTTTGAGCGTTATAAGGCTCGTCTTGTAGGTGATGGTCATGCTCAGCAGGTTGGTGTCGACTACGATGAGACGTTTAGCCCGGTTGTCAAACCGGCTACCATCCGGACGGTTCTAAGTCTGGCGGTTTCTCAATCATGGCCTATACATCAGCTGGATGTCAAGAATGCATTTCTCCACGACCACCTCAACGAGACGGTCTACATGTATCAACCTATCGGGTTTCGCAACCCGTCTTATCCGGATCATGTCTGCTTGTTGAAGCGCTCATTATATGGTTTGAAACAAGCCCCGAGGGCCTGGTATCAGCGATTTACTTATTTCGTCTCTACCATTGGTTTTTCCCATAGCAGATCTGATCACTCTCTATTTGTTTACCGTCAGGGCTCCGACACTGCCTTTCTGCTTTTATATGTGGATGACATCATTCTGACTACTTCGAGTCAAGCTTTAAGACTTTCCATTATGTCTAAACTTAGCTCGGAGTATTCCATTAAAGTTCTTGGGCCTTTATCTTATTTTCTTGGTATTGCAGTTGATCGTCATTCTACAGGCATGTTCCTTTCCCAACAGAAATATGCGGAGGAGATTATTCATCGAGCAGGAATGAGCTCTTGTTCTCCATCTACGACTCCAGTGGATACGAAGGCTAAAGAGAGTGGTATATCCGGTGCTCCTTTTGCTAATCCAACTTTCTACCGCAGTCTCACCGGCACATTGTAGTACCTCACGTTCACTCGCCCAAACATATCCTATGCTGTTCAGCAAATTTGTCTCCACATGCATGATCCACGTGACAATCATATGGGTGCTCTCAAACGCATCATCTGTTATCTTCATGGAACACTACATTTAGGTCTTCACCTATACTCCTTCAAGATTTCAGAATTGGTCTCTTACACAGATCCAGACTGGGCCGGTTGTCCTCACACTCGCCGTTCTACATCAGGATACTGTGTGTTTTTGGGTGATAATCTCATTTCGTGGTATTCTAAGCGGCAACCGACTATTTCTTGTTCTAGCACTGAAGCTGAATACCGAGGCGTTGCGAATGTTGTATCAGAATCTTGCTGGATCCGGAACTTACTCTTGGAACTACATTGTCCAATATCTCGAGCCACCCTGGTTTATTGTGACAATGTCAGTGCCATTTATTTATCCGGGAATCTTGTGCAACATCAACGCACAAAGCATATCGAACTAGATATCCATTTCGTTCGGGAAAAGGTCGCTAAGGGACAAGTTCGGGTTCTTCATGTCCCTTCTCGGTCTCAGATTGCCGACATCTTCACCAAGGGACTCCCGCAGGTCTTGTTTTATGATTTTCGATCCAGTCTTAACGTCTTGCCTCCTCCCGTTCCGACTGATGGGGCGTGTTAGATAAGATATACATCATTTGTATTTTGTATATTGGATAATACTTATCGTGTAACAAAGCTATATTTATAGCAATGACGTTAATGAGAATGCAAGGAATCACATTCCATCAGTGACATAAACAAGAACAATGTTCTATCATGTTCTGGAATTCAAAAAATTCTACGAACAATAGGAAATTCCAAATACTTAAAGCATTAAGCAACTAACAAAATTCATCTGTTGAATATTGAACACAGACATAAAACAAATCCAAATTTTTTTAACGTGGAAATTGAACTAAGATGATGAGAAACTTTACATAATTAAATAAAAAAAATAGAACATTCACCATACCTTTAGAAAAGAATTCAAGGGCTTCCACAAAAAACACTGTTAAGAATTTGAGGACTTTGAGAGAAGCTGAGAAATTGAGGAATTCAGAGAAGAATTTGATCATAGTCCAAAGAATTGATGAATACAAGTTAGTGATGAAAAAAAAAACTTAAAGTTTAGGCATTTATAGGTCAAAAATATTTGAAATTGGAGGTTAATGAAATTGAAAAAAAAAAGTAAGCAACAGATACATAAAGCAACGTGCATATGTAACTAAAAATGACTGAAAATAAATACAATAGGATAAAGATCACTTTAAATTGATGCGGAGAAGATGAGAAAAGTATTGAAACTCCATTATCGAGAGAGACGCCCCAAATTATGAGGAGGATGGTGTGCTTGGTTTTTATTTCTACGGTTCAAATTGGTAAATATGTTTATTAGGGCAAATCAGTTTTTTTTTTTGGGTTTAAAGCAAATCAGTTTTTTGGGCCTCTTTTTAATAGGGTATATTAGTTTTTTTTAGTTTTTTTTTGGGGGGGGGGGGGGGGGTGGCTCCATAGCAAATCAGAATTTTTTGGACCTCTTTTTAATTAGGTATAGTAGTTTTTTGGGGGCCTTTTGTTCATGGGGGGCTTAAGCAATGGCTTAAGTTGCTTAAAGGTTGGGCCGAGCCTGGATGTGGCTCCTTTAGGACACCTTATGGTACCTTAATGGCCTCATAGAGACCAACGAGGCTGCTTGAAAGACCTCGCATCCGCCCCAAGAGGAAAAAAAACCTTGGAATTAGTCGGCCAAATAGAGACCGGTTGCGGCAGGGACTTTTCCTTCATATCGTGTTGGGGGCAGGGCGGATTGTGAGCCTCCGAGGCTACGGTAGGCACGTCGTTCTTGATGGATGTTTCCTCTGCCTATGGAGGAGATAGAGGCATGCTAGCGGTCGGACGTTGGCAACCCTAGACGAGGGTCGTGGGGATCCGACGCGGAGACGACGGATGTAGGCGTTCCTGGTGGTATTGGAACGAGCTAAGAGACTTCCTCAACAGGTGCTCTCGGACGACGCCCAAGAAGGACGACCGGTGTCATCACCAGAAAAGGACAGGAGGGGAAGGAGAGGCCTGAAATGCCTTCTTCATGGGCATAAGAGAAGATGGCAGGGGTGAGGGTTTCCTTGGTGAAGGAGGCGCCGAAGAGAAAATATGCACTAAATACGAAGAGCCCGTGTGATCGGGAGGAATTGATTAGACCTGTGAGGGGGTCAGATACAAAGAATAATCAATAGTGCCACAAGAGAACACAGAAGGTAAACCCTTTAGACTTAACATGGCTTAACATAATGCGTCTCACCAATATCCGGGGATAGAGGACCGACCTTAAAAGTGACTCGTGAACAAGCATTGGCATGACTCGAGAAACCGGAAGAGAATATGCAGGGAAAGAATCATGATCAGATAGGATAGAGAAAAAGAAATAAGAAAGGAAGGAAGAAGGAATGCTCAAGGAAGCTAAGAAAGAGCAATAATGAGCGACACTATCCAAGAACTAGGAGACGAAGCAAATTGTATTAGAAAAGTTGATTAAGTCCCTTAGTGACAACGAGGGACAAAAAATGAAAGATGAGACACCTTGATGAACGCCTCAAAGAATGAGGAATTGAGTAGATAGAAATTCGTTGATGAGAATAGAAGAATGACCCTCAATACAAGCAAAAATGCACACAATCTCACAAATTCCAAAAACCATAACAATCATCACTTGTTTCAGATACAACCAATTAGCCTTACCAAAGGATTTCTTGAGATCAAGCTTGACCAAGGTGCGACCTCTTCTTACTAAGAATGTCATCCAAGATCTCGTTAGCCACCACCACACTATCAATTAGCTGACAACCTTCAATATAAGATGACTGAGTGTCGCCAATAAGACTACCAATAACATAGCGAGGACGAAGTGAGAGACTTTTGGCTATACTCTTGTATGTAACACTGTTAAGGCTAATGGGTTTGAACTTAGAGAACTCCCCAAGGCATGCAACCTTAGGAATGTGAACAATGAAACTCAAATTCAGACCTATAACGAACATACCATATGTGAAAAAATAGTGGACAAAACTCGTAAAGTCGTCCTGAATAATGTTCCGAGTGATCTAAAAAAATATGAGATTAAACCCGTATGGTCACGAGGCTATGTTGCAAGAAAGATGGTGTGACGAATTTCCTCAGAAAAATAATATTCCGAATGATTTACATCCACATAAGAAAGAGTCGAGAAAGGAAGTCGAGGGAGCCTGAATCTCTCGCTTTTGTCGAAAAGAAACACAGTTGCAAAATGAGCAACGACAGATGCTTTGATAACATATGGATCCGATCAACCGAGTGCTTATTTATATCTTGATGTGATTCCTAATCTACCCATTATAATTTTATTAATATGATTTCTGATCGCTTTTAGGTTTCATTATTTTGTGAAAACAAGCTATTTGTATATTCTAATGTCCTACCCATTATATGGATTACTTGATAATAAAAATCATATTTTTTTTAATTTTCAAATGGTTAATTAACAACTGATGTTAACTAAAGATATTACATCTTAACAATATGTTATCATACCTTAATAATATATCTTACGGTTAGATAAGAACATGGGATAATAAGTTGTAATCAATCAAAGAGTTTGTTTTGATACCAATGATTAACTATTTAGACTGATGAATATATTTGAATAACACGTATATAAAAAAATTTCTAGGAAGAAGTGTAGTATATTGTCAACATTGGCTTGGTCATAGTTGATCTTCGTTTTTCAGTCCCCAACCATGAGCATTAAGGCTATGACCGAGCTTCATTTGCAAGACAATGAGCGTCCCGATTCGCTGACCTTGTATGTACTCTTGTTTGACATCCTTAAGAGTAAGAAAAATGGCCACAAAATCTTCCACCATATCCCCAGTGGGGAGGTGAATGCGGTATTGGATTGGATGAGCTTTAAAAACCCCCGAGTGTCGCTCTGGATCACTATTTTAGTCATACCTCTGTCCTTGACCCACGGCACACATGCTCTGATCCCCGCGGCCTCTATATGATTTGTTGACATGATAACCTTCATTGTCCCACATTTCATCCCTTGTTTTTGTCCTAGGTTATCCCACAGAAAAAACCCCATCCTACTTCGTTCGTGTCTTGGAACACTACCCCGTCGATATTGAAGGCATCCTAGTCGCTCTCCGAAAAGGCCCACCTCTCTAGTCCCCTTACATACTACTATCCTGATTTGGAATAGCCACCTTGGTTGAGGTCCTTGCTATAGCCTCGTTGGTCAGGAGTTCCTCTTCCATAGTAGTTACCGTCAAGATTGATGATGCTGTACCCCTTTAAACCATCTCCTTCCGTGCCCTCTAAATTCCCACATCCAGGTTTCCAATTTTGTCTATTCCTCAGCATTCCTCGATAAGAATATACTGAAGCGCATTGGGGAATTATATCCCCAAGCATAAGTGATCAGGTTGTGACCAAGATTCCCTGGAAAGCCAGCAAGCGTCCTGGTTCACTGGCTGTCGTACAAACTCAACTTTGACATCCTCAAGAGTATAAAAAACGGCCATGTAATCTGCCACTATATCTCCCAATGGGGAACGAACGCAATGTTGGATATGATGAGGTTCAAAACCCTCCCGTTGTCGCTCTAGGTCATTGTTTCAATTTAGTCAGCGACATAATTTTAATTCAGTCGCTACTAAATATTCAACAACGATTGAACTAATGAATATTCATCGAATCTAAACCCGATTTTGTGCAAACGGTGTCCATAATTTAAAGATCTATAGTCTTCATGTTGATATTGTTTTAAATAAAATCCAATGTTTTTTATCATACAAAAAAACATTGATTTGCACTTCGAATTGAGAAAACGAATAAAAATCTAATTCAACAAATCAATATTAATTATCAAGTCAACACGCAAGAATACATAGTTTTTTTTTGGGATAACGAGTGTAATATTATAGATAAAAAGTGTTTGCAAGAAGATAAACTACCAAACACCAATATAACAGAATTGAAAACATGGTCATAACAATGGGGGACCTCAACACAAAGTAAAAGATCTCAAGGAAGCGAACTACTTTACTGAGATGTTTTGAAGGGGATACTAAGGTAGCGTCCGTCGACACCGATACATGGAGTCTGAATTGGAAGCTAGGATAGAGCAGACCCATTTCCAGAAAAGTATAGTGGCAGACTGGATACTCCCCCGGGTTGTCAGCGTGCGTCCTCCTCCCTGGAATGATAAAGGTAGGGCTCCAAAACGTCGGATTTTGGACCTCCGAGATAGTAGGTGAGTACCATACTAGATCTTGGCGGAACCTCTGCCACCTTACGTTCAGTGGGGCAGTGATACTATTCGACCCCTCATTGGACATTCTCTTACTCATTTGGCGAGGTGAAGGTGCTTGACGCCCCTGACGCTACAAGATTTGCTCCTACGGACCGAGTAGATCTGAAAGGGCCTCCATGAATGCCTGACCCAAAGATGGGTGGGCCTACCAGACCCGACCTACAAGTAGGTGGAGCTATCAGACCCAGCCCACAAGTGGGTGGTCCTACCATATCCGACCCACAAGTGGATGAGTCTACTAGACCCGACCCACGACCCGGTGGATCCCCATCTACATGCCCGTAGTCGACCCCCAAGCCAGGCCCACCTCCATAAACCAGCCCATTAAGGTATATCCGATTCTGTCGGGTCATGTTTTCTGGTCCTACGGGTAGCTCATTTGGGTTGGCAACCCTACTCGGTTCCATTTTCTTGCGTTGCCTTCACTGGTTGACGTAAGCCGGTGCCGAACGCGCATCGCCGTCCTTGTCCATCCCGACTACCCCACCTCGCTGACCTCGCTCCGTCAATCCTTTTGGCTTCACCAGAGGAGTCCCTTGGAGCCGTTTGCCTCCTCTCACCCTAGAGAATGTAGAGGTTCCTCGTTCCACCGCCGGAGTGGCGGAAAACACATGGCCTCGACCCTTCGTCGCTGCAACTTCACCAAAAATCAGGGACGTTGGCTGAGGAGAGGAGGATGCTGCGTGTGAGGGTGAAAACTAGGACGTTAGGTGAAGAGCTCTCGCCGTCCATATCTCCGATCCATCACCTGTTGTCGCATGGTCGTTGGTGGTAGACATCGCCGTCGCCATAGAAATTACAGTAAACCCCAAGGTAAGTTCTGCGTTTTATTTTCCCACAACCATTGTTGATCGAAAAAGAATAGAAGGACAACACAAACACCAAACATGACAAGAATACCTCGTGAATATTGTACAAAACCCTATGATATAAAGATCAGCCGTTTTTAATTGAAGGATTTATTTGTGTAGTTTTTAATTCAATTTTTATAAATACGATCCCTCAATTAAAAATCCAACAATATACATGTTTTAAAGAATTAGGGTCTCGGCGAAAAATGAAAGTCAAGTGTTCTTATTGTCAAAGATATTTGTCTGAAGAAAAAAGAGGAGAAGATTAAAAATGAAAATAACAAAAAATGGAAAAAGGTCATCCACGAAAGCAACGCGAAAAAAAGGTAGCATCCATCATGGCCGTGCGACCGTGAGCGGATCATTACCATAAATAACGGCTGTCGCCTCCCTCTAGACATTTTCTCTCTCCCTCTATTTTCCCTCTTTAATTTCTCCTTCTTCATCATTCCTCCCAATTTCTCTCTGCAACTACGATCCTCGATCGCCTCAAAAAGCTAGACAGAGAACCAGCAATCATTCTCCTCCCCTTTCCATCTCTCTTTTACCTCCAGCTTTACTCTTCATCATCGTCGCCTTCATTACCCCTTCTCTCATTGCCATCATCGTTACCTGCTCACCGCGCTCTTTCAGGTACGTCGTTCGTCACTTTTCCTCCCTTCTCCACCGATTTGAGCTGCGCAATTGATGATATGACATTCCGATTTCCTTGCTCCATTTCATCTGAATTCGGCTTTGTTTTCGTGATTCTGTAAATGTCATTGTGTGCTGCTGTTTCTGGCTTGATCTGATGTTGATGTGTTTGACCTATTTGTGATTTTGCCGTGCTTCGTTTCTTGAGTTGTTTATCCTCAGTGTAAGGTTTTGTTCTGTGTTTGTGTTTCGATTAGCCTTTGATGTGTATCCAATAGCTATGTGAATTCAACTTGCTGTTAACTGCATGAAGACCTTAATGTTAAGCTGACTAGCAGATTTGTCCCTGGTTGAGTATGGTTGATTGGAATTCCGTTGACTTTAATTACAGAACCTGTTGTAACCTCTCATGATCTTTGTAACTTGCAGTGAATTGTATTGGAATTACCTTATACTGAAAAGTGCGAGTCTATTTTCTTGCCAACATCTAGCAGTAACAAAGAAGAATCTAAGGAGATGGCTACAAAAGCTTTGGATCCTGCATTTCAAGGCGTCGGCTCAAAAGCGTATCCTTACTATAATTAATACTTAAATTTTAATTCCCAGCAATAGTTTTTTTTTGTCTTTTCTATTCAGAGGGAGGTGAACCGTTCATAATATTTAGTTCCACATCCTATATTATCATGTGATAAGGAGGGAGCGTTTTGATAATTCTGCTGAATTCTGAAATGGTGTCGCTTTTCACTGGAAGAGCGTTAAACTTAACATCTTGCAGAGGTACTGAAATTTGGCGAATTGAGAACTTTCAGCCAGTTCCAGTGCCAAAGCCTGAATATGGAAGGTTCTACATGGGGGATTCCTACATTGTTTTACAGGTGCGAAAAGTCCTTTTCTTGTCGCGTTTTTATTTTGTTTGGTAGCTACATTTTTTTATATAGGCTATAGTCCTAAACTCTTAACCCATCCATTGAAACTCGATTTTCATCAGCAACTTCAGTTTATTTTGGAATGTTGAGGCTACCATACATCATATTTGAAAGAAGCATCTGATCTGTTTCATTCTCAATTGCCATGGGATTATTATCTTATGGCTATCCTTTCTGTTGATGGATGCTCCCATTACACTCTTTAACCTCAATTGTTATTTGTACAAGTACAAGTTATGTTTGGGTCCAAGTGGGATATAATTTCTCTTCGATGTTTCCATGAATTCTTCAAAAAGCCAAATACCTCAAAAGATATACGGGAAGGTAGGAATTTATCGGGTGAAGTCCTTTGTATACGTCAAGAGTCCATTGACGAGAAGGGGATGGGGAAATCTTGAAACCAATCCTTACCGTGGTGTATGTATAATTATTTCTTGGGATAATTGTCAAAACATGCACTAAAGTTTCGTCCACAAATGAAATAGTGCACAACGTTTCGTCCACGTTGTGTGGCTACCCTAAAGTTTCGTCCACAAAATGAAATAGTGCACAACGTTTCATCCACGTTGTGTGGCTACCCTAAAGTTTCGTCCACAAAATGAAATAGTGCACAACGTTTCGTCCACGTTGTGTGGCTACCCTAAAGTAATTTGCTGATTTAGGTTTCATAAGTAATTTTAAGTAATTTTACTAACAAATGTTCGTGGACGAAACTTTAGGGTAGCCACACAACGTGGACGAAACATTGTGCACTATTTCATTTGTGGACGAAACTTTAGTGCATGTTTTGACAATTATCCCTTATTTCTTTAAATTTGATCTCTATCTCGGATAAACCATATAGCCAAGAGAAAGATTGAACCAGATAGAAGAGCTTACCCGACCCATAAGTGAATATTTCATAGTAACCTCATTAGACCGTACATCTTTCTTGGTACATCCATGTTACAGGTTGGAGCATAAACTGATACAAATGACTGCAATTCAAAAATATGATGCACATCCATCCCTGTATCATAGTGGTTATTAGTAGTTGAGTATGGTTCATGAAATAACCATTCTCTTTTCTTGCATTAACACATTTTGACGCCGCAGATTGGCCAGTTGTCTGCTGCAATCAGAACTCAGAAATTGATGTAGAACTTAAGGCAAGAGAGAAGTGGAATTTTAGACTACCATACTTAACGTTTTCCATTTAATTTTGTATTTTCCTTGATTGCTATATTTTGTGTCTACCTTTGGGGCTAAATGTTTCTGGTAAACAATGATGTAAATGACTGGAATTTTGGGATTGACAAATATGATACACATCCCTGTATCATAGTGGTTATTAATTCTTGAGTATGGTTCATGAAATAGGCATTCTCATTGCTTGTGTAAACACATTTTGGGGTGCAGATTGGCCAGTTGGCTGCTGCAATCAGGACTCAAAGAACTGATGTATAATTTAGGGCAAGAGACAGAAGTGAAAATTTTTAAACCATACTTGAAGTTTTTCATTTAACTTGTATTTTTCTTTGATTTCTGTATTTTGTGTACACCTTAGGGTAAAATTTAGGGCAAAATGTTTCTGGCAAACAATGACATGAATACGTGTGAGCAAGTCCTCTTCACGGAACTGTTCCTTTTCTTGGCAATGGAACAACCTAGCTGCCTTTTCATTTATTCTTGTTGTGTGTTTTTTTTATTTGTGTAGACTTCTGGCAAGGGAAGTGGTGCTCTTACGTATGACATACACTTCTGGATTGGAAAAGATACAAGTCAGGTGCTCTCTCTCTTTCCTAAAGTTATTAATGTTTTGGAAATCCAATTACCTTCATTCTAGTCACTTTATATCTAATATCACAAGTGTTTTGAGTTGATGCTTATCTTCTTATCATAGGATGAAGCTGGTACGGCAGCCATCAAAACTATTGAACTTGATGCCAGTCTTGGAGGACGTGCTGTGCAACATCGGGAACTTCAAGGCCTGGAGTCTGACAAATTCTTGACATACTTCAAACCTTGTATTATACCATTGGAGGGAGGTGTTGCATCTGGATTTAAAACACCCGAGGAAGATAAATTTGAAACTCGGATGTATATCTGCAAGGGTAAACGAGCAGTCAGGATGAAGCAGGTTTCAGATTCTTCTAACATAAGTTTTATGACCGTTAAATGACATTTGTGAATCCGAGTCTTTTCCAGATCAAGGGATTTGACTATTTTTTACATATGTAGGTCCCTTTTGCCCGGTCTTCACTGAATCATGATGATGTATTTATATTGGACACGGAGAATAAGATTTTTCAGTTCAATGGCGCGAATTCTAATATCCAGGAAAGGGCCAAGTCTCTGGAAGTTATTCAGGTTTTAAAGGAAAAGTATCATGGTGGAGTATGCGATGTTGCCATTGTTGGTAAGCTTAAGTATTATTGATTGATATGTTGTGGTTTTCCTTGTATAATATTTTTCCATATCAGGATGCACTTTCTGCCTACTGGTCTTTATTCACATTTCTTAAAGTTTGATTGCTTCTATTTCTTACTCATTAACGAAAACCTGGTGTTACAATTTCAGATGACGGGAAGTTGGATACGGAGTCAGACTCGGGTGAGTTCTGGGTCAATATGGGGGGTTTTGCTCCAATCGGCAAGAAGGTAGCCAGTGAAGATGATATTATTCCAGAAACCACTCCTGCTAAATTATTTAGGTATCCTATCTGTTTTTGCAAATAAACTCATTGCACATAGGTAGGTAGGTGCTCATATTTTCCGACTGTTTTTTTATTAAAATGTTAGGACTGAGGTACTTGTAGTTTACCGGGTTTTTTTTTCTGTAACTGTGATCCAACATGAAATTTGCTTCTGGTTTTTCCTGGTATTATTGAGCAGTTTAACTTTAACCAAGAAAGTATTATTCTCTAGTACTCACTTATGCTTTTGCACAAATACACAAATTTGCACTTATGCTGATATTTACAGGTAGAACGTGTCCAATGACATTTGAGTCTTTTAATGCCTCTTAATTTAGTTTTTCTTGTCCACTTGTCCCAATAGTATATGTTTGCACAAACATTTGTTCCCGATAGAATTTCTTGTTTGGGGAAAATATACTGTGTGTGCATCACCGTGTCTCCAATATCCATTTTCTCTGCCTATATTCATTTGAGTTGCTAATCTGTAATTATTGGTTTCCTATAGTGTTACTGGAGAAAAAGTAGAACCCGTTGAAGGCGATCTGTCGAAATCCCTATTGGATAACAGCAAATGCTTTTTACTGGATTGTGGGGCTGAGGTATTTGTTTGGGTAGGCCGATCAACACAAGTTGATGAGAGAAAAGCTGCTAGCAAAGCTGCTGAGGTAGAGTTGTGCGGCTTACTTGTTCATGTGTTGCTGAAGTATATAGCTGTTCATGTTTACTTACTTCATCCAGGAGTTTGTTGCTAGCCAAAATAGGCCGAAAGCAACACGTATAACCCGTCTGATTCAAGGTTATGAGTCATATTCATTTAAGGCCAACTTTGGTTCTTGGCCATCAGGGCCAGCAGGTGGTGGTGCTGATGAGGGAAGAGGAAAAGTAGCAGGTAGTGAATGCTTTCTCAGTATTAAACTAAACAGTGGTGTTTTTTTACTCAAGTTTCTTGATGTGATATTTTTTGTACTGTTAGCTTTGCTCAAGCAACAAGGTGGTGGCAAGGGTGCAGCAAAAAGTGCACCTGGAGAAGAAGAAGTCCCACCTCTACTTGAAGGAGGTGGAAAGATGGAGGTTTAGTTGACATATGGTTTTTGTGGTTTTGTAGTTTGATAATGATTATGTTTATATGCTTCTGAATGTTGAGCACTGTTTGTTTTCCAGGTATGGTACATTGATGGGAGTGGCAAGACTCCATTGCCTAAAGAAGATCATGGTAAATTTCACCGCGGAGATTGCTACATTGTACTTTATACCGGTGACAGAAAAGAAGATCTCTTTTTATGCTGCTGGTTTGGGAAGGACAGTGTTGAGGTAATTTGATATTGGGTCGGTGATCCCTTTGGGTTTCTTTCTCATTAATATCTTATCCACATGCAATGCCCGTTGTGTTGTCCGACCTGCATGTGTAGGGGAGTCTTGAAGTTGTCCCATATATGAAGAATGTGGATTAATTGAATTCTTGATATACTACTTAGGCACTCTACCTAATAGGTTAAACTTTTGTTTTGGAGTAAGTTTAACCGTTACATGCTGCAATTCTTCCCCCAATATGATCATGACCCACATTTTCTGTGGCTTTTTCCTTGGTTATACTCGCCTGCCACCTCGACCATGTCATTTATGCTTCTCACTTGTTGATCATTGCCAAGTCATTTAAACTTTCTTCCTCTTGCCTGCACCATTTCTTAAATGGACCATTTATCTTTACAAATTACCTACAGTCGTGCAATGTGTTTCCCAACTTCCAATCAATATGACATTTCATTTTATCCTTCCAGCTGAATGTTTTAATCCCCAGTAAACATATTGATAATAAATGAGTTTGATGATGCTTGTGAGTGAACCATTGCAGTTGTAAAAATCACTGTATTTTTACGATTTAATATTTATATGGAACCTTACCATACATTTTCTACTTGGTTTCTTTTGTATGGTACTTGCTTGCTTAATTACAGATTATGTTATCTTTTCCAGGAGGACCAGAAGACTGCTGCTCAGTTGGCTAACACAATGTTCAACTCACTAAAGGGCAGGCCAACTCAGGTATGTTGTAATTGAGGGTGTATCTACAACATTTGTTCTAGTTTGCACATCTATACGAGTTTGAAGAATGCCAGAACAGAGCATTTTTTGAAGCATGGAACACGTAATATTAGGTTATTGTTACTTCTCTAGATACATTGAAGTAGCTGGCATATGGAGTTACACGGGTTCCTGGAGTTGATGAAATGGCAGCTTGGGGCTTGCTTCTGGCGAAGTTGAACTCCTTATATAGTGTGATTGAGGGTTGTAGGGAGTAAATCCTCATAACTCTTCCAACATAGCGCTATTGTTGCAAAAATGCTGCCATATTTATCTACTGCACCATAATATGCATCCAAATTAATTTTAGTTAGTTCATTTTTTTTACTTGTATTGTTTCATCGGTATAAATATGCTACCTGCAGGGGTTTGTACGGCAAGATAAAGAGCCACCCCAATTCATTGCACTTTTTCAGCCTATGGTGGTCCTTAAGGTAGTATCCTGTATAAGCTTGTTAACAAGCTCTTCTCATAGAAGTGAGATTCATTTCCGATTACTATGAAATACTTAACTTAAAGTCAAGGGTTATAACCAACTGTTTATTTGATTTTTTTTCTTTCTCTAGGGTGGTTTGGGCTCTGGTTACAAAAATTTAGTGGCCGAAAAAGGTGGGAATGACGATACTTACACATTAAATTCTGTTGCCCTCATTCGGGTATATGGACCTTCGGTTCATAACAGTAAAGCAGTGCAAGTTGATGCGGTATGTGTTTATTTGTTTTCTTCTTTGCCTAGTCTTAACTTATTTTTAGGAATTCCCTTCTTATGTTTGAATGCACTAATTCATCATCTGTTAACTACATCACTCTTTCCACACAAAAAATATTAGTTTCCTCTCGGAAGTACCTTAATTTCTCCGTAATAAGAAAATTGTGAGGAAATAACACTACTAAATCTTATCATGATATGCCCCCCTTATCCCTCATTTAACATGATGTTAGAGACTGATCTAAGTAGTAAGCTAATGGCTAAAAGTGGACATTTGTAATAACTAAACGCTTAAGCCTTTTAAATGTGAGCCTTATTTTTGGCATCACCGCCATAGTTTCCTCAGCAGAGTTTTGGGTGTAAACAAGTCTTAGTTATGGGCACTATCTAGAAATCATGTAGCATATCTTTTTGTTTATATTTCTTTTTGTTTATATTTCTTTTACTGGGAGTAAAGTTTACATTTAGTCTGTCTAGAAATGGCTGGCATATATACTAGGTGTCATCTTAATATTGTAGCCAATTATTTTTATTGTATTACTTTCTCAAGTGAGCATTGATGAGTATGTTTGTCAGTATCCACTGTCCTTATAGCATCTTTGTCACTCTAACAGTAACAGCGAATAATGCATACATTGTCCTTCTGCTTTCCAATTGTAGCCATCTCCTTTATATGTTGTCCCGTGTCATCGTCTACTGAAGTGATTGGTTTATGATAAACTTCGTATTTTTTAGGAGGCAGCCTCACTGAACTCCAAGGAATGTTTCCTGCTGCAAACTGGGTCTTCCTTTTTTATATGGATTGGAAAAGAGAGTGCTCATGAGAAGCAGCAGTTGGCTGCAAAGTTTGCAGAATTTTTGAAGGTGTGCCAGTTAACATGTTAAATACTCATTTCTAAGTCGATTTACAAGTCAGCATTTTAAATACTCGCATGCTTTGTTATTTTGAGTTTACTTTAATCATTGAGAAATATTCGATGATTTTGTATGCTACAACACTTCCTTTCCTTGATTAGAATGTTGAATAATGGGTAAAAGAATAAACGATGTAATGCAACTACTTAAGTACGTACAATTATGAACAGCTTATGGAAGTATTAGTGTCTCCTGTTCTCTAATCTATCCTTATCAGATTAAGCATTCTTTGTGTTTCTAATTCAGCCCGGAGTTACTTTGAAACACGCTAAAGAAGGAACAGAGACGCATGCCTTTTGGTCTGCAGTTGGAGGGAAACAAAATTACGAGAGCAAAAAATCTCCTCGAGAGCCTGTGAGAGATCCCCGCTTGTTCGCATATTCATTCAGTAAAGGTGTCATTTCTTATACAATTATCTTGCAAAAATATCCCATGTTGCCTAACTTCTCAGATGTATATGTTTTGTATAAAACTAACTTTTTTTCTTTTATCGTCATTGCTGTAAACATTTCAATCAGAGGGAAAGTTTCAGGTGAGTTCTGAAGTGCAAATATTGTTGGAACTTTCATATTAATACATACATTGATACAAGCACATGAGTGTGCATATAGAATTTTGGATTAGAGAATTTAATGGCCTGCATTTATTTATGTATTGTGCTTGTTAGGCTGAGGAGGTTTACAACTTTTCTCAAGATGACCTATTGACCGAGGATATCCTGATACTTGATACACGAGCTGAAGTTTTTGTTTGGGTTGGTCAGTCAGTAGAATCCAAGGAAAAGCAAGCTGCTTTTGACATTGGCCGGGTAATGTTTAATTATGTTTTTATTCCATTTTGTTTTCTCTTTATTTTCCTTTTATTCATTATGGAAGCTATTCTCAGAAATACATAGAGATGGCTGCATCTCTTGAGGGATTGAACCGGAATGTACCACTTTACAAAGTCTCTGAAGGGAATGAACCTTGCTTCTTTACAAAGTACTTTTCGTGGGATAACGCAAAAGCTACTGTATGTGATGCATTGAGGATTTCTCCCTTCTCCTCTCTGATTTATTACTTTTTATTATTATTTGTATATGAATTTTTTTCTATAGTCCTACCTTGTTATTTCCTGGCATAATCATGCAATATTTTATATTTAACACAGTATATAAATGATATATCCAGGGAGTAAAGAAACCCGCAAATTGATAGAATGCGAGCATCAGTAACCTACTTAATTAGATTGTAGATATTTTAGGTCCTAGTTCCATGTCCAATCATAGCGCCAAACTGGCAGTAACATTAGCAATTGAGAGAAAGGATGATAACCTTGAGCATGAGCAAGCTTCAAAATGATGCCAAATGAAGTTTATGAAACATATTAATCATATCTCAAGTTTAAAGTGTATTACATGACAAACTAGTTTATAAAATCTCAGAATCTCATTGTGCAGTGTTAAACTCTTGCAAACTCCAAAAGTTTGTACTGTAAGGTAGTGTAGGTTTATGGGTATCATCACTATTACCAAAAAAAGGCTCCCTTATTCACTGATGCTTTACATTTTATCAGTGCTCAATTAATGAGACATTTCTATCTCATAATATATGTTTCATTCAATTACTTGTGTTGACTATTGAGTATGCATCCTGAGCATGTTTCTCATTGAACACAGGTTCCAGGAAACTCATTCCAAAAGAAAGTTGCGCTTCTTTTTGGGGCAGGCCAAGTTGTAGAGGTGAGTACTTGACTTTTATCTGACAAACTGCTGCCTAATCTTGTCTACCATGTTGGAATGAACTCAATGTTGCTTACAACACATATGATTCATGTTTAAATTTACTCCCAACCAGTAATGAATGTATGACCACTGTTTCTTTCGATATGGAGATCCTTTGTTATCTTATTCGTGATTTTGCTTTTCATTTTCTATGCTTTTTCACCGGAAAACCATGTCAGTTATCCTAGTTTCTTTCCTGTACGGTATCTTTCAAAATGTTAGTTTTCCTAGTTTCTTCCTCTCAACTGCTTATGCAACTACCATTGCCCGTGCTGTTTGTTGGGTTTAGGGGAAATAGATGCATTGGTTGGAGCTATACTTTATATACAATAAACTTTCTCTGTACCCATAACACTTCCATAATTCATATGTTCTGTCATGTGTACATGCATATCAATGCTCTTTTGATAATTGGTGTATAGCAGTTGGGCGCAGATTTATATCGTTTTGTCCCAAGGCGTTTATGTATTATTACTGCAGCTTATTGCTAAGATGAGTTTTTCGTATGAAATTCTACGCTCTTGTTGTGCCAGGATAAGTCCAGTGGGGGTAACAAGGGAGCAACTCAGAGGAAGGAGGCTTTGGCCGCCCTAAATTCTGCCTTCAATCCAGGTGGCGGCTCTGGAAAAGGTGGCAATCAGGTAACAACTTAATCAATCACTTTGTGACCCATTTTCAGGACATCACTTGACTTTCCGGGTCACAAGATACTGTAGTTTGTTTTGGTTCAAAAACTCAATTGATTGAAGTTGATATTGTATGGTACAGCCCCTGACCAAAAAGGTATCTGGAGGATCACAAAGAGCAGCCGCAGTAGCTGCACTTTCACAGAGTCTTACAGCAGAAAAGCTGAACTCTCCTACCAAACCAGAGGCTGTGGACGAAGGAGAAGAAGACAAGGAAGCAGAGGCTGCTCCAGAATCAGAAGCCAGTGGAGATAACCCGGAGGAAGAAACGGATGAGAATCTCCTTAGCAGCGACGACAATACCTTTACTTACGACCAAGTGAAGGCCAAATCTGAGAATCCAGTGGCTGGGATCGATCACAAAAAGCGAGAGGTCACAACTGATATACCTTTGCAACTTCAGTTCAATTTTTACCTGATGCTCATACTTTTCTGGGTACCATCATTTTGCAGGCTTACTTGTCAGACGAGGAGTTTGAGGGCATATTCTCAATGCCAAAGGAAGAATTCTACAAATTGCCGAAATGGAAGCAAGACCAGCTGAAGAAGAAAAATGATCTATTCTGAAGATCAAGTTTGTTAAATAAGTCGTTTTTTTTGGCATCCCAGCAACGTTATATTTTTTTTATCGATTCTAAATCCACCTGAAGAATGATCCTTTTCTCCTCTCTTTTTTATTCCTGCTCCTTAACGGTCTTGTGCTTGATTGGTTGTAGTCAAATTAGTAAAATTACTAATTACTAATTACTATGAAATGAATGAAATTTTATACTTACTAAGCAGCCAGGCCAAGTTCTTCCATTTTTTGTATTAATTTGATATTTACTATGAAATGAATGAAAGTTATTTGTTGCCGGGCTTATTTATTGAGTGAATGATGTGAACTTACGTGTTAGTGTGGATCCGATGAATAATAGTATGTGTTTGCTATTTCCGGTAGATTGCAAAGTACCTAAGGTGGGAGCCGTGCGAATTAGCGTCAGCATGAAAAAGGACTCCTAAGCCGTCAATGCTAATCATTGCCACCATAGGACTCGATG
Organism: Erodium maritimum; assembly: GCA_963921825.1. NCBI lineage: Eukaryota > Viridiplantae > Streptophyta > Magnoliopsida > Geraniales > Geraniaceae > Erodium > Erodium maritimum. Next base: position 30,251,203 of record OY997589.1, on the reverse strand, counting down.
TCGAGTTTAGAGCATCTACTATTTATGAGTTCATTGCCACCATAGGACTCGATGTCGAGTTTAGAGCATCTACGATTTATGGGTTAGGAGCTGGTTGTAAGCACAAAAATAAGAGAGAATGCAAAAAATGAGAGAGAGAAATGATTTAAATAATGCTGGTAGTAAGAGGAAGCGATAAGCTCACAGTCGGCGCTTACCGCCGAAGGGGAGAAATTTGTGAAGAAAACTGCCACGAACAGACTAGCATTACAGGGGTGCTGACTGTAAGACTGATTATAAACCTGAAAATATTAATTTAATATTCTACCAGTCAGTCTTACCACAAGTTGCTGACTGTTAGCATTATGCATGCTCTTAGCATAAACATCAATGTGTGACGTTGAAATCAGATGTCAGCTGAGCCGTAGCCACCAATGACTCTAATTGGCTTTGACTGCATAGTTTTTTGACCACCTTATCGATTAATTGGTGAACAATATAAACCATGACGAGATTTTTTTAGGAAAACTTTTAATATAACAAATATTTAACTTCAAAATAATATCTTGGCATAAATATTTTGTAATGTAATACCCTGCCAAAGATTTAACTACAGTTTAATACTCATCTGTCAGTTTTTTACAAACGTCGTTAGACATGCGCGGTTAAAAGACCGAAGTACCCCTTTGTTATAGGAAAAACCTCGGATTTGTTCTCTATTTTAACCTTTTTTTCGCATGTAATGATTGTAGGTCACCTTCAAAATCATGTCATGCCAGTCACCTTTTCGATATAATAAAATAGAGACAAAAATCGTCAGAACAAGCCGAGAGATAGATGAAAACAACTCGTGTTTAGCACATGACGTCGAAATAATTTCAAAACACCACGAATTCACTCAGTTTAGATGTCAAAAACCAACCTCAGTGGCCATTTTTTTGGTGTTCTCAAACCCCAGTACAAAGTCGGTAAGAGGTGCAGAGAGGGAGAAGGCGACTGGAGCTCCAAGGAAGAAGCTGAAACCGACGGGAGGAAACCATGGACAAGGCCATGAAGGACAGAGATGAGGAGTTTAATATGGTAAGCCAAAAAATTCTCATAATTGAAAAGCTAGGGCACGGAATTTGAGCTCTTTGGTTACTCTTGAAAATCTAAGGCACAAAATTTGGGATTTGTCCTCAGTGTTGAAAATCTAGGGCATGGAATATAAGTTTTTTCGTCTGTGTTGAAAATCTAGAGCTTGAAATTAAGGGTATTAAGGATGAAGATTAATTTAGGGTTTAGGGTGTTGAAATGCAGTGTGTGGTATAAACTCCACTTGGTTTTGGTTTGTTGTTGTGTCTTTGACAGTTGTAGTGTTTGAAAAATCTTCAATTTAGGTATCAGATAAAATGTGTGTGCAAAAGAAATGAATTTATTGTAATGAGGTTGTATATGGTTTGTGAAAGCAAAATGAATGTGATTAACTCCATCAAGTTGATCTTATATTGTTAGCAGGGAGTGAGGAATTTTGCTTTGTTATTGTGGGGTACCGGCTCCACTTCGAATGTCATTTTCTAGAGAAAATCCTGGTTGGAGGTTTCTTGGTTGTGGGAATTTTCATGTAGGATAACAATCAGGTACAAACCTTATAACTTCGTCAGAACGTAGAACTCTCAATCTGGGCCCTTGGATCATAGAATTAAAGGCCCAGATTTAATGCATATCTTTTGATATCTTTGTAATTAATGCATATCTTGTAATTGATTTCGTAATCAATCACCAAACCCCCCTGAATTCCGGTGGCCATTCGATATGAGTAATCAATGGCCCAGATTAATTCTACGTTCTGACCCGAAATAAGGTTTGTACACGAAAGCTCCTCTTTTCATATAAGTACACATAGTTACAGTCATTCATTGGGGTGATTATCAATATGTTAATTCTTTGGTAACGTATATTTACAGACTGACCGGAAGTGTGGATTTTTCAAATGGGTTGATTCGTCTTTGAAAGTTTGTAGTCAGGGAAAAATAGTGTTTCCTGAATTGTGTGACAGAATTGAAAGAATGGAAGGTGATATAAGGGAAAAAGAACGGAGGAACGTGATATTGACGAAGAGCGCAACACGAAACCGTACTTGTAGTTTAATGTTGTTGGTTATTATTATGATTCTATGTTTTGTAATATTAAGACGTATGTTTAGTGGATATGGGAACATAGATGAGAAGAAACAGTTGATGTTTCTTTGAGGTTGAACAATTGTAATTCGGAAGTGGCAGATGCTATGTTATGTAATTCAGAAACAGTTTATGTGATGTTTTAATGTATTGTTGTTATGTTATGTGATAATCTTTTTGTATGAACAAGTTTATGTACTAACATCATACTCTCGTAGCTTATAAAAAAACATCATACTCTCGTAGATAGATTGTCTATTACAAATGTTAAGCAGGTTACGAGGATAACTAGATGATGGAAAAAGATTAATACTACATAGATAGTCGATTACATGAAAACATAAAGGGTTACAATTTTAATCATTAAGTACATTAAGTTCAACAACTACCTTGAGAGGAAATGTGCTCTTCTCCACCGTCTTCTCCATCATCGTAGCATTCTTTGGATGATAGATGTGGAGGCGATGTAGGGTGTTGTTGGGTTGGTTGGGCAACTTCAGCCGGTCGGTGTTGTTCTTGGGTCGGAGCTTCTATAGTTGGGTGTTGTTGTTGAGATGGTGGTGTCTTGCATGTCAGGTCGTCTTTATAGGTCGGGTAATCATCGCATGGTGGCTCATTCCCAGATGGTGGTTGTGGTTCACATGGCTCTGGTTCTTCTGGAGGGGGTATTTTTTCGCTACATGCTTCTTCTTCGGGGTGTCTATATGCTGAAGGAGGAGGTGGGCCATATGACGGGGCTTTTCCCCATTGATCACTGATATATGTTGATGATTCAGGGGTGAAATACCCCTTCCAATTCTTCAAAATAGAGTCTGAATCAGACAAAGAAGACAACACCGTTTTTTTATCGGTTTGAAGTAGCACCTGCGGTTGTAGTGTAAGAAAATACACACCCACACTATGGTTTATATAGAGGTGGTGAAGAAGAAGGGAAAATCAGTAATTCATTCTCATAATACCTGCATCCAATCCTTGACAAAACAATACTTTACATATTTTACATGCCTTGTCTTACTAAAACTGCTCCCGAATAGTATTCATGGGAGAGGGAATATATTCTCATTGGGTCTTTCAAAAGGTTTTTGTTCCCCCGCATGTACTGGTTTGCCGCAATTAGTACAACAAAAAGTCATTCAATGTTCAGTAATGGAATTCAACCACTCACTACTTACACCTACACCTATACCTTCCCATTACCAACACATAAGCATGTCTAAGGTTGGGAGTGATGCGGGTGCATTTTAACACATAAAAGAGCCACTTGTTATCGAGTTATATAGGCTTTTGGTCCCGGTTTTCTATCATATATTTAGATTTAACATGAATAACTGATTTTATCGATATGTTCGGTGTTCCTATGGATTTTCGATGCATTTTGGGTGTTTTGTGCTTGTGGACCGTCAAGAGGGTCGATTTTGTTCGCTCCGAAATATATTCATGTCTGGTCTTGTTTTGTAGGTCTCGAGAAGAGGATTTTTTTTGCGCAAGAACGAGATCAATCGGAGCTCAAACGAAGCCGGAGCGAGCGAAATAGCGAAAAGGAGCAAAAATGGAGCAGCGACTCAGTACGCGACACGTGGCGCCGCCAGCCCTCAAGCCTTTCTTCCTGCGTCCGCCACGTGTCCGCCGCCAGCCGCCAGCCTCCCCTACGCGTGACACCTGGCGCCGCCGCCAGCCGCCACTCCCCCTCCTGCGCGACGCGTGTCCGGCTCGGCTGCCCTCTCTCTCCGTGACACCTGTCCACCTCAGCCTTCTCCTCCTGTGCGCGCCACCTGTCCCAGCAGTCTCTCTCCTCTCTCAGCACATTACACCTGTCCGGCTACCTCATTGACACTTGCTCTTCGCTGATTTGTGGGATCAATAGGGCAGCAACTCTGTTTCCTCTATATTGCTCAGCCGCAAATCATCAAAAGAAAGAGGGGGGATCAGCTTCACCATTTTTTACAGAGCACGAACACGAAGGAGAAGCATTGGTCTTGTACAGTTTTTATTTCTTTTTTTTATATAGAGTTTGTAAGAGAGAATATTATATTGAATCAATAGTTGAGGATATATATTTTGTGGGTAGAAAACCATTTTGAGATTTATTTCGGTGTGATTTTTGGAGACAAACTCCATTGTTGGCTACACAAGTGAAAATCATTTGGTGGATTTGCAAGAGCATCAAGGCTAGAAATTGGAGGAGAGGAAGACAAGCTTTGGACGACTAATTCGGTGATTGTATCTCAACTTTCCTCTTGATTATGAGTTTATTTGTTTGTTTCTTTTCATCCTTGCATTTTCTCACCATGAACACCTAAACCCCCAATTTCTAGGGCTATGGGGGATTAGAGTAGTGATTTCCATATTTTGAATGATTCGATTGTGGTGTTGTTGATTTGTATTAGTGTCTATGATTGATTTGTGCTTAATGCTTTACCTCCCGTGTAGGCTTGGTAATTGTTTCGAATTAGGATTCGTCGCTCGAAAGAGGAGGATTATAATTAAGTCAAAAATCGATCATAGGTTGGATTTAAACCCTAGCTAGAACTAGCGGGGTTAATACAATTGCAATAACTATAGACTTGTTTGGTCGAAAGTTAGAAGTTGTCATAGAATTAAACGCTTTGGGTCTTCCTACATCGTGATTCGAAAGAACTCGGTGGTTAGATTCCATTAGGGTCCGAATCGTTCGAAAGAAGTTAGGACTAGAGTCGAGACAACTCGTTGCCTCTAAAATAAATCGACACCGCTACAATCGAACGTGTTCAATTTTATGGAATGAACTCGATGAACCCATGCCCTTGATCTCTCTTCACTTGATTTAAGATAAGAAAACTCTCTGTTAAATTCTGTATTTTCTTTTTAGTCGTTATAGGTTTATTTTCAAAACATAAAAACTCAATTTTTACCGAAACAGTTTAGCTACAAGCTTTGAATAGTGAGTGATTGTCTATTGCTCCTTTGGGCTCGATATTCCGGACTTCAAATCCGATTACTACTTGACGGCCGGTGCACTTGCCGTGCTCAAGTTTGCGATTAAAACCCGCAGGGCGTCAAGTTTTATGGGAGCTGCTCACAACACCATGAATGCCTCCATTTTCTCTCAAACTTGGCTGGGATGAACTTGTATTCGCATCATTGCGCTATCTTTTCATGACCATCTGCCATGAAGAAATCCATGCTCCTGCCTAAAAAATTTAGATTCTCACATCAAGCATGCACACTTCAAATCAACTTTCATTTCTTGATTATACTTTATAAATTCTATGGACATACATAACCTTCCCATTAGCTTGATAATCATATGCCTCTCACATTTCATATTCATGAAAATCCTCAAATTTCCTTGAATGACTTATATGTTCATTACAAAATTGAGCAAATTTCAAGCAATTTCATTTCAACACCATAGATTCATTTGAACCATATTTCACTTCAATTTCAGTTATATGAGGAATTTCATATTCATTTGAGCCACATTTGATGAACATTTCTATTCCATTTAACCTAACATATGTCCACATCTCAAGCAAATTTCAATGAATCTGAAATCCAATTTCATGTTCATTTCAAGAAAATTTCATGTTCGTTTCAAGATAAATTTCATGTTCATTTCAAGCTTATGAAGCAATTTTCAGATTAATTTCAAGCAATTTTCAAATTCATTTCAAGCTAAATTTCATGTTCATTTCAATCTGATACCTATAGCCAGCCATCTACCCTGTTCCGACCACAGCCATCCATCACTATGGCCTCGCCTCCCCTGAAGAAGAACCTTCACTTCACTTCCCCGAGAAAAAAATCAGATCTCCGCCGGTTTTTGATGCAGCTTCCTTCCCACAGTGGGTTTCATCGGACTGTCAACCGATTTGGCCGACACGATGGAAGCTGGAAAAAACTCCTCATTGTGGCACCGCTATTCCCCAATTTTTGGAGGAGCCCAGGTCTGACCACGCTCATCCCTTCCATTTGGTGAATTCCACTTGTTGTCTCCTTCAATCGTCTTTGCCCGGGACTAAGGTGTCCGCTCACGCAAGGACCAGATCTGGCAAGGCTATGTTTGAGCAGATCCTTCTTGACCGGACTTCGTGGGATTGATACAACGACTTTGATGCTTCCTTATGGTCGATAAAAGGATGAGTGTCACCATCCCATGCTCCGGCAGCATGCATGTTGGGACCGTACGGCTAGAAGTTGGAGTTTTTCAAGCTTGCCCCCGATAAACAGGCCATCTGGCCCCTATCGTAGCATTGACTGGAAACTCCCAAACCGCCACTCCCGCCACCACTTCACCAATGCTACTCTAAGGAATAGAAAGGGTTGTGGCCGGTCCTTTGTTACCCAGGTCCGTGCCCCCGTTACATGGACCGAGATACCGCTACTTCTGAGCGTTTTTGTGTTGAGCATGTACATTTTTGTAGTGTAAAATCGTAAGTATCAAATGAGAAAACCATAACAGTATTTATAGTTGCAGAACGTGAAGGTAAAAGAGTAAAAGAACATTTGATTTTGAAGACCCCATGTGCCTGTTTCTACTAGTGGTAGTTTAAATCCCTTAGTCGCCTCCATTGTTAGCGACAATGAGGCTATATGAAAAAGTATAATAAAGACAATAAAATTGTCCGGTGCCAGCTTCTGGATTCTGTCACCAACACCTTCTTCACCTACTTGTTGTCCACAAGTCTGCCAAGTTTATTTGGGAGATTTTGGAAAAGAAGTACGGGGCCGACGACACTAGAAACAAGAAGTATGTCGTAAGAAAATGGCTTGCTTTCAAGATAGTTGACAACCGGTCGATCATGGATCAAGTCCACGATTACGAGGACTTGTTCATCGCCATTTTCAATGAGGGGATGCAGATGGACGAAGTGTTTCTCGCCCACGTGTTGTTGGAGAAGTTTCCACCGTCATGGAAGGACTACCGCAACCACCTCAAACATAGAGAGAAGGACCTAACACTTCAAGATCTTATTAGCCACATGAAGATCGAGGAAGCAAACCGCCTGAAGGATGATCTCGCTGCCTTCCCGCCACCTTTGTCACCTCCGACGGCAAAGGCTAACATTATGGAGTCTGGTGGGCCATCTCGTCAGTCAAAGTTCAAACCGAAGTCCAAGTCCAAGGAAGCTCCCAAGCGAGGACCTCCCAACAACCGCGACAAGTATGTGAAGTCATCCTCTGCTATCCATAAACCGAAGCAGAACCTGTTGTGTTATGTTTGCGGTCAAGCTGGACACAAGGCCTGCCAATGCATGAAGCGTCAAGATTACAAGAAGAATGATGCAAGGTTCTACATTGCTGAAGATGACGATATAGTAGCTGCTGTAGTCGCTGAGGCTATGTTGGATCACAACACCGTTGGCTGGGTGCTGGACTCCGTATCCACCTGTCATCTCTGCAACTCAAGGGAACTCTTCTACGAGTTTGAAGCAACTGCACCTGGTGAAGTTTTTCATATGGGGAATGACTCTAATGCAGTGATTACTGGAAGCAAGAAGATCATGCTGAAACTGACATCTGGGAACACACTCGTACTCGGTAATGCCCTGTGTGTTCGTACTTTGTGTCGCAACATTGTCTCTTGACCTCTCATGATGAAGGCTGGATTGAAGACTATTATAGAGAATGACATTGTTGTTTTCACCAAGAATGAGGAGTTTGTAGGGAATGGGTATTATTGTGGGAGTCTCTTTATTTTCAATGTCGATCATGTTATCCTGAATAATAAAATTTCCGCTTCCGCTTATATTGCTGAGTCTCTTGACCTGCGGAATGGTAGATTAAGACATGTAAAAGTTGCTTCAATTAAACAACAAAGAAACATATTTATTATAACATCGTTATCTACCTCTAAACTCTCGAAGTGTGAGGTTTGCGTAGAGGCCAAATTCGCTAAAAAATCTTGCAAACCAGCTACAACAAGACACACGATCTTACTTAAATTAATCCACACCGATCTTGCGGATTTCAAGAACTCGAGAAGCAAGGGAGGCAAACATTATTATGTTATCTTCATCGATGATTGTTCTAGGTTCGCAAGAGTTTATCTTCTTACTACATAGGATGAAGCAGAAGAGATGTTCATCAAGTATAAGAATGAGGTACAAAACCAACTTGAGTGGAAGATCAAGAGAGTTAGATACGAAAGAGGAGGAGAGTATGGCTCAAACTTCTTGAAAGACGTTTGTGAATCAAATGGTATCATCCATGAAACCAGTGCACCATACACGCCTCAACAAAATGGAGTAGTTGAACGTAAGAATCGAACGCTCAAGAACATGATGAATGCAATGCTTCTTAGTTCAGGCCTTCCTGATGAAATGTGGGGTGAAGCTGTCTTATCTGCTTGTCACATACTTAACCGCATGCCACACAAGAATCTTGATAAGACTCCCTACAAGTTATGGAAGGGTTATGCTCCTAACCTAAGGTTTCTCAGAGTGTGGGGGTGTTTCACGAAAGTAGGCTTAACTGACCCCAAGAGAACCAATATCGGATCTAAGACGTATGATTGTGTGTTCATAGGCTATGCTCAGAACATCGTGTCGTATCGCTTCATGTCTCTAGATGACCGCTCAATTTTTGAGGCTAGAGATGCTGAGTTCTTCGAATACATCTTTCCAATGAAGAGGAACGACCTTTCATTCGCTTCGTGATAGGTGGGTTACCGAAAGCTCTACTTCCCATGGTCAAGCTGAGGAACCAAGGAGAAGTAAGAGACCAGGATTGAGAAGAACTTCGGAGAAGACTTCGTCACCTCCTTTCTATCCGAAGTTGATCCTGAAGGTGTTGTTTCAGACGAGTTTGTTTCAACCTTTCTGCTAGAAGAAGATCCAAAGACCTATGATGAGGCTTTGAGATCTGTTGATGATAATCTTTGGAAAGAAGCTATCCAGGCTGAACTTGATTCTATTGTATCGAATAAGACTTGGGATCTAGTAGACTTACCTAAAGGTTCCAAAACTATTAGTAGTAAGTGGATCTTCAAGAGAAAGTTGAGACCCGATGGTACAATAGAGCGGTTCAAGGCGAGACTCGTGGTTAGAGGTTTTACACAACGAAAACACGTCGATTACTTCAACACATATTCTCTTGTGACCAAGATTGCAACGATAAGGTCTCTAGTTGCTTTAGCAGCCATTCACGACTTGATAATTCATCAGATGGATGTCAAGACCGCTTTCCTAAACGGTGATCTGAAGGGAGAGATCTATATGTCTCAACCCGAGGGGTTTGTGATTGCTGGTCAAGAGAACAAGGTGTGTAAACTGAAGAAGTCTTTGTATGGTCTGAAACAAGCACATAAACAATGGTATGAGAAGTTCAATCGAACTCTGGTGACTGACGGATATAAGGTGAACAACTCTGATACCTATGTGTACTCGAAGATGACGGAATCGGGTTGTGTTATTATCTGTCTTTATGTCGATGACATGTTGATTATTGGGGATAATATCGGCGCAGTGAACCTTACCAAGAAATTCTTGTCATCACATTTTGAGATGAAGGACCTAGGAGAAGTTGATGTCATTTTAGGTGTTAAAGTTATTAGAAACACCAATGGCATCTCCTTGAGTCAATCTCATTACGTTGAGAAAGTGTTGAAGAAATTCAATCACTTTGACGTTATACCTTCTAAGACTCCATATGATCGTACACTTAATAAAGAACTTGAGTGATAGTGTTTCACAAGTTGAGTACGCCAAGATTATAGGAAGTCTGATGTTTCTCATGAACCGTACTCGAACAGACATTGCTTACATAGTAAGCAGGTTGAGTCGGTATACCCCAAAGCATTTGAATGCTCTAAGTCGACTATTGAAGTACCTGAAAGGAACTATGAGTTGGTCCCTGCATTATAGTACCTTTCCTACCGTGTTGGAAGGATATTGTGATGCAAACTAGGTTTCAGGTAATGATGAGATCAGTTCGACGAGTGGTTATGCGTTCACCTTAGGTGGAGGTGCTATATCTTGGAAGTCCTCGAATTATACTTGTATAGCCCGATCTACCATGGAGTCTGAGTTCATTGACCTTGAGTTGGCTGGACAAGAGACAGGCTGGTTGAGGAACTTCTTAGCAGAGGTTCCTGTGTAGGGAAGGCAAGCTGTGCTTGTTTCACTACATTATGATTCACAAGCGGCTATTTATGTTGCGAAAAATAATGTGTACAATGGTAAAAAGAGACACATTCGTATCGGGCTCGGTGTCGTTAGACAACTCTTGAAAGATGAAGTGATTTCTTTGGAATTTGTTAGATTTGAAAGAAATCTCGTTGACCCCTTTACCAAGGGTCAACCAAGGAGAATTATCCTTGATATGTCGAAAGGGATGGGGCTTAAGCCCATAGGTCAAGAAAGTACGGATGACACGTGTTAGTGGTCATATGCAGCCGTACTTGTCTTGATGCATTACATCTTCCATTCCTATGACATTTGTAGTGCTTGATGATCTATAACCAGGTTTGGTGGTGCTTTGAGACGCACTTGATAGATCTTGTTAATAATTTATAACCAGTATTGGTGGTGTTTGTGAGACGCACTTGATAGATTGTGATCCATAACCAGTTTTGGTGGTGCTATAGAGACGCACTTGATGGATTCTACTGACGGGATGGACTTTATGTCCTCAATAGCTCCAGACCCGATTATGACAATGCTTGTGAGAAGCAATTGATGAGATACCTACGTGTGTGTGATGGTGGGCCTCCATCTATGAAAGACTTGAGGCAAAGTCTTCCTATAGCACTTGTTAGAACCAAGGTATACGCATGGACTCTAATAGCGTCGTTGATAGTTTCGCGGATTCAATGGGATCTGAAGTATGATATGTGTTGTGTGACGTATCAACCAAAGTTAAGTAAGTTCAAGATTTTATTCACTTACTTTTAAGTAAGTTGTTATCACATCTCACTATGCATCAATTCAAATCGAAATATATTGATGTTTAAGTACCACACCTTCCAGTAATCAGAACACTTGTGGTGTTTTCTTTAATTTAAAATGTTTTTATGTGTTTCGGCGTTTATCGCCAATTTTGTGGAGTATTGTTAGAAAACTTAACTTATAAAGCCTGGTTTTGTTTTTGGCTTTTGAGTGTAGTCCCACATGGGAGACACATGGGTGAGCTTGTGTGTTTATATGTGCTGCACTTCATGTCATGTCCAACATGACAGAACTGAGCCTATGCTGGTCGGGCCGGAACGGGCCTCGCGCGTAACGTCGCCGCAGTCCATCCGGGTCAAAGTGGTTTCGATTTTGGGTGGTTGTTCACCCACGTTGAACAAATCTGATTTCCAAAATCAAATGTTCTTTCACTCTTTTACCTTCACGTTCTGTAGCTATAAATACTGTTATAGTTTTCTCATTTGATACTTATGATTTTACACTACTCCAGAGCCAGATTTATACTGTTTTCGTTACTCTCCACATTTATTCACCACACCCGATTTCTGTTCCTGTACTACTGCTTCCACATCCGGCAGAGCAAGTGGGTGCGCTGCTGGGTAGAGCTGAGAGATCCTTGGAAGCAACCGTTGTTGATCGGCACCTCGGTCACGTCAGAAATTTTGCTTTCAGGTTAGTGGACCTCCGTACCACGCCTCAGCTATTTTTCTTCGTTATGCACGTCACACCGGTTGGTTGTTCCGTTTATTTGTTTTCGATTGCTTGCTTAATCTGTTATGTGTTTTGTTTTGCAATTTTATCAGTTTACGCATATTAAAACCAACAGGAAACCCATTGGGCCCAGAAATAGACGATTCTCCCCGGCTCTTCTCGTTGCATGTTTCTTGGAATCGAGAGGGAAATATTGAAAGGAATCTCATAATCCCCTCGCAAGTCAAGACAACCGCCCGTTGCGGTGTTTAGATACTTGGACCTGTGTAATTGAGCGTATCATTGGTCAACGCCTTACTTCTAGCAATCGTTGTAGAAGTCTTCTAGTTAACTAAGCATGTCGGAACACATATTATGCTTAGGGTTTCCGCCCTATACGTTGGCTTGTTTGGGCTTGTCCCTTAATCTTGTTGTAATACTTGTAATAGTAATGACAGTTGGTCTTTTTCAAACAAAAAACCCGAAAAATCTACCAATACGAACAGCCAAAAGACCTCAAGCCCAGGGCCGGCCCGCCTATTAGGCGAGTTAGGCCATGGCCTAAGGCCTCATATGGAGGCAGGCCATATAGTTTAAAAAATATGGCCCAATCTGTAACTAATCTATGTAATTTAAGGTCCAAAAATAAGATTTTAACCCATTCGGATGTGAGTATATGCGTGCAGCTCTTCCCAAACGCGCAACAACAGCTCTTCCTCTTCCCCAAACGCGATTGTTCATCTTCCAAAAAGCAAAAGCGACGTTCAGAGTTCCAAACAGGGCCGGCTCCTTCTTCTTCGTTTAATCTTAGTTCATTCTTCTTCCCAGTACACTGTTTCTTCTTCCTAGAATAATTTACTGTTTTTTATCTCTCTTCAGAATCATGTATAAATATGTGGATGATTTTAGGTTTGGATTCATCCCCAATTCTTCAATCTTTCTTCTACATACTACGAATTTCTCTCTAATTCTCTATTATTTCGTCTCGATTTCCATCTCAAATTCTACTTGTTCTTCGAAAATTCATCTCTTTCCTCACAGTTTCATCTCTTCGGAGTTCAATACAAGGTTAGTATCTTTTTTTGTTACAGTTAATTGTGTTCAAATGTTCAATTCTTTTCTAGACTCTGATAGTTTGATTAGTAGTAACTAATCAAATCATAGTTTTATTAGTTTGTAATTAGTACTGTAACTATATTTCTAGGCTCTAATGTTCAATTATTCTCTGGTTAATTTTTTTTAGTCAAAGAAGTTATTTTTGAACCAGGAAAATTTATTCTATACTATATTATGATTGTATTATAGAAAAAATCAGTATTTAATTAGTAATGAACTAATGATGCAAGTTCATATTTTGATTAGTTTGTAATTAATCAAATAATAGTTTGATTAGTTTATAATTATATTTCTAGGCTCTGATGTTCAATTATTCTCTGGTTATTTTTTTTAGTCAAAGAAGTTATTTTTTAATCAGGAAAATTTATTCTATGTTGTGTTGACAGTTTCGTGATTGTATTATAGAAAAATCAGTATTTAATTAGCAATGATGCATGCTCATATTTGATTGTTTTACAAGTTTCAGATAAATAGTATAATTTTGAGATTTCTTCATACATATTTGTTGAAAACTAATATTTTATTTCTGATAATTGGTGCAGGTGTTTTAAGCAACAACTTGCACGCTTTGTAAATTGCTTCAACCAGGTTCTATATTTAATTCTTTAGTTAGTTTATTCTGTAGAACATGTCAAATATGAAATATGAATCAGGTTTTTCAAAATTGAAGAAAAAAGAAAAAATGGAAGCTTTAGTAAATTCACAAAAAATGGCATTAGATAAATTTATGACAAAAACAAATCAATTAACAAATATTGGTGGTTGTTCCAATGATGCTATGAAATTTGTTGTGTCACGCTCCAATTTCAGCGAACCGAACTCGGGACGCGAACGTTTGAAAGATACAATTCTTTAAACCTACTTTCATTAAATCACCTTAAAAAAAGCCAGTTTAGTTCAACAAAATAATATCATTTATAATTTAAAACACGTCCCAACAGGTGGACAAAAGTGGGTATCCGTCACTAGACTCAAAGACAACTCGGACTCCGCTCCTAGCTCCACAAACTTCGAGAGCTCACCTAGTCCGTCCTGTGAACAGTACCTGTAGGAAAAGCAGCTAGGGTGAGCGTTCACTCACCACCACGGATAACAGACTGACTACGGCATAATTAGCAGACAATGCCGGTAACACCAAAAATAAAGTCAACACCGGGAGACACTGTCCCCAACCCAAGTACTCTGACTAAACATACACCCACTGTTACCTTCCTTGACCAACTCAACACTCTGGCACGTAAAGTAGACCCGACACAACGAACACGACCTCTTCCAAATACTCAAAAGAACTACGCAACTCCAAACAAGATCACAAAGGATCGCACACCGAATAATATCACAAAGGATCGCAAACCAGCTGCCTAGTAACCTCCCTCACCAGACTCAACCTCAAACTCGTAAAGTAAAACCGACACAACAAACAATGACGACCTTCCCCAAAGACACGAACACGGATCAGGCTAGCCGAAGAATGCTCAGAACCTGCCGAGCCTCGTACACAGATCAGGCCAGCCGAAGAATGCTCGTAACCTGCCGGGACCTGGTCACGGATCAGGCTAGCCAAAGAATGCTCAAAACCTTGCGGGATCCGGACACGGAACAGGCTAGCCAATGAATGCTCAGAACCTGTCGAGGCTCGAGTTTGGTCAGGCCAGCCAAAGAATGCTCGTAACCTGCCAAAATCCACACCACTCCCCGACACACAGTCGGGTCGGGCAAACACAACCACAAACACAAGCAAGTTCAACAAACAGGCACTCAAGGCCACTCGAGACACCTCAACAGTCAAGACTCGGGTTCAACAACCCCACGGGCCATCATGGCCTCCCAAAACACAACCACTTAACCCACAGGCTCAACAACCCCAAGACACCAATAATAACACACGGCTCTCATGGCCACCCAAACTCAACAGCAAACACAAGGGCTCTCATGGCCACCCAAAATCAACAATACATAACACGGGCTCTCAAGGCCACCCAAACTCAACAATAAATAACACGGGCTCTCAAGGCCACCCAAACTCAACAACAAATAACACGGGCTCTCAAGGCCACCCAAACTCAACAACAATTAACACGGGCTCTCATGGCCACCCAAACTCAACAATAAATAACAAACAACAACCTCCGGCATAAACGATGCCTCCAACAGTCCTAAGATCGCTAGTTTTACAAACAACCTCCGGGCATGGTCATATGCCTCCAGCAGTCCTACTATCAACAGTTTCACAATCAACTTCCGGGCATGGTCATATGCCTCTAGTAATTCTACTAACGCTAAGTTCTCTGCTCCTACGACACTACTAAGTGTCACATGCATTTCCAGTAATTACTAAGTTCCCGTAACATGCTTTTCTAATATTCGATAACCTAGATAACCCACGACACCTCGGTGCCACATGCAATTCTACAGTTAACTTTCCCTAGTCAGGGCCGAGATCCGGCTACTTTTCCCTACCTCAACTGAAGAGCAACCACTATGTTTCCTAGCTGCTGACGTTCTGGCTCGCTACCTCCGGGCTTCACCTCGATCGAAGCCGGACGCTAAAGATAACACGAAAGCCATAATTAGAGTCGGTTCTCAGGTTAATTTAAAGGACACGATTAATCCAGTTTAAAACCGATAGTTGTCCTTTAAAATCGAGCGGGATAAAAGCGGGGTCACGGCGAATCGGGTTTGAGTACCCGAGCACCGAAACCGGTGCATGCGGGCACGGTCCCAATGCACGAATCCCGAGGTCCGATTCAACGGTCCGCTTTTGTTCCTTTTTAAACCCAATTAGCAGTCCATTTTAACCAGAGTTCCAGATTCGTTCCCAAATCCGATTAATAACCCCTTCTTCAAAACAGAACGGTTTTTGTTTCAAATCAAATTCCCTTTTATTTCAAATCTGTTTCTGTTCCGATCTTTTGAGCCCAAAATGAATTAGGTTCGGTTTTTGAACAACCGTCCCTAAATCTCGTTTACAACTTAGATTCTCAAACTCCTCGATTTAAAACCGTTTTTAAAACCGAATTGATTTTAATTCCTTTTTATTTTAAATCCCCTTTTCCTCAAATCTGATTTTTCGTTTTACAACATTTTCTTTCCAAAATCTTGATTTCGATTCCAACCAAAGCAGATCCAAAAACCATCTTTTACTCCAATCTGATTTTTGATTCAACAAATTTCCCTTTTCAATCCAAAGTCAGTTCCAAATATTAATCAATTCTTTAGCAGGTTTAACAGGTATAGTTTCCCTCAATCAGATCCAAATTGACTCGAAAAGAACAGCACGGGAAGACCGAAAACGAGGGGCTCGGGTTTGAAACTGGCCGGCCACCGACGGAGACGCCGCCGGCGACCAAACCCCGTGGTGAGAATCTCACCGTGGAAGACGAGGTGGTGGAGCACGGCGGAGCACGGTGGCCTCTCGCCTGTCTCAGACCTGGGACGACGGGGCTCGGGTTCGAGGGTTCCGAAGACGAGAACGGGAGGATATGGGGTACCGGCGACGACGAGGTAGCTCCGGCCTCGCTACCATCGAGGACGGCAGCGGCGGCTCAGATCTGAGTGAGGCCGGCGACTGGCTCGGGAAGAAGGCGTGGCCGGCGAGTGGCTCGGGACGAAGGTGTGGCCGGCGAGTGGCTCGGGACGAAGACGTGGCCGGAAGGAGAAGGAAGAGGGGGCTCGGTGGTGAAGGCGGTGGCTGGACGGAGAAGAAGACGGCGTCGAAGGGGAAAGGGAGGTCGGGACGGCGTGGAGACGAGGGTGAGAGGGAGATGTGGCCGGACTCGGCAGTTGTGGCGCCGGCGACCGGAGTTGAGAGAGGGAGATGAGGGAGGGAGGTCGGCGTGGGTGAGAGAGAAGAGGGAGGAGGCTGCGTGGGTGAGAGGAAGAGGCAGAACAATTTTAGGGTTAAAACCCTAAAATTGGGTATTTATACCCAGGGTTTGGGCCAGTTGGTTGGGCCAGGCCCAAAGAACGAACCAGCCCAGTTTTTTTTTTGACACAAAACAAACTCGTTCCCAACTTCGACCTTATTATTTAATAATTTAAACGTTAAAAACATTTCACGCAGCAACACACAAACACTGTGCCAGTAACCCCGTACTGCACAAGCACATAACAAAAACAGGACTCAAGTCCTAACGGGTCTACACACGAGTTCCGACTTGCGTACCCAACGCAGGACGAGACTCTACTGACTCGACTCTCCCACCTAATGGACGTGCAGTCCGAGGTGTGAAACCTCGAGCTCTGATACCAAGCTGTCACGCCCCAATTTCAGCGAACCGAACTCGGGACGCGAACATTTAAAAAGTTACAATACTGAAACTTGTTTTCATTAAATCACTTTCAAAGCCAGTTTAGTTCACAAAAAAATATTATTTACATCTCAAAAATATTAGTCCCACACTTGGACAAAACGAGGTACACGTCACTAGACTCAAATACCCAGCAAACCGCTTTAAGCTCTTCAAGCTTCAGAAGCTCACCTAGTCCAGACTACGAACGGTACCTGTAGGAAAAGCAGCTAGGGGTGAGCGTTCGCTCACCACCACAGATAACAGACTGACTACGGCATACTTAGCAGACAAAGCCGGTGACACCAACAACGACTCAAAAGACACACACACGACCCAAACTTCCCTCAACTAACTCAACACTCGGACACGTGATGTAGACCCCACACTACGATCGATGACCTCCTCCAACACACGACTGACAACCACACAATACCAAACAAGATCACAAAGGATCGCAAACCAGCCGCTCAGTAACCAATCTCTGTATCTCGCCCTTTCCGATCCCAGTCGGGTCAGGCGGTCGACCTGTCGCGCAACTTCTCCCGATCCCAGTCGGGAGGCTAACCCACAACCTCTCCGCTTCACCCGATCCCAGTCGGGTGGTTAGCCACACCCGCGCGTCCTTCCCCCGATCCCAATCGGGGAGCTAGCCCACAACCCCTCCGCTTCTCTCGATCCCAGTCGGGAGGCTAGCTACACCAAGCAACCTCCACCAGTATCAAGTAACCAATCACAATCACAAACAAGTCCAAACAGACAGTAACGACACTGGTGACGACTCCACAGGCACTCAAGGCCAACAAGACACCAACAACCAAACACAGGTTCGACAACCCTACGGGCCCTCATGGCCACCCAAGACACCAACGGTAAAGTACGGGTTCACAACCCCACGGGCACTCACGACCACCCAAAACACCGAAACGACAACACGGGCTCTCATGGCCACCCAAGACTCAGCAACAAATAACGCACAACAACCTCCGGCATAATCAATGCCTCCAACAGTTCTAATATTACCAGTTTCACAAACAACCTCCGGGCATGGTCATATGCCTCCAGCACTCCTAATATCGATAAGTTCGCAATCAACCTCCGGGCATGGACATATGCCTCCAGTAATTCTAATAACGCTAAGTTCTCTACTCCTACGACACTACTAAGTGTCACATGCTTTTCCAATAATGGCTACAATCCCGTATCATGTATTTCTAATATTCGATAACCTACTTAACCCACGACACCCCGGTGTCACATGCAATTCTACTGTTAACTTTCCCTAGTCAGGGCCAAGATCCGGCTACTTTTCCCTACCTCGTGACGAAACCACAGCAGCGTCTCCTAGCTGCAGACGACCGGGCCAACGCCGTCTTCCAGGGCGAAGTCCGCGTCCGGGTGTAACTCCGGTTTTCTCTTCGATCGAAGCGCACTCTACATTTAACACGAAGTCACAAATTAATAACTGTTCCACCGTTAAATTAAAGGTTACGATTAGGCCAGTTTAAATCCGACAATTGTCCTTTAAGCTCGAGCGGGATAAAAGCGGGACTACGACGAATCGGGCTCGAGCACCCGCGCACCGACTTAGAACCCTGTGCACGTTTTCCGAGGCACGGATTCAGATGCATGGCTACCGAGGCACGATTTTGCGTTCCGTTTTTGTCCCATTAAAAGTCCATTTTACAGCCCAGTTTAAACGTCCAGGTTCCAAAAACGTTCCAGCTCACTCGTTAGGGTTTCCAAAGCCGAACCAGGTTCATTCTAGTTTCCAAAACCGTCAACAATCCCCTTTTATTAAAACTGATTTAAAACCCTTTTTATTACGACCGATTTTTCGTTTTAAAACCAAGTTCTTTTCTCTGAACCAATTTCAAATCCACATTGTTTTGTTAAACCAATTGATTTTTTTTGTTTCCACTTCGAATAGATCTAAAACATCCAAGTTTCTGTCTTAACCAAAACTAGAAAACGCTCGAAGAAGGAACAACAAAAGAAGGAAGAAAAAGGGCTCGGATTGTGTCCCGCCGGCCACCGACGAAGCTACAGCCGACGACCAAAACAACACGGTTTCGGGTTCTAACCGCTTTTCAAAATATTTTTCTCATATATATTAATTCTCACTCATTTCTTGTTTTTATACTATTAATTTCTTACTGATTATACAAATTGTGTACGTAGTTAATGGATTCAAACTCAATAACACTGGTTATTGATTTAGATGATACCGAAAGTTTGTTAATTGTAATTCATCAAACATGGTGTGTTTATTAATGACGTGCACTTGAATTTGACTTGCATTTTACAGTGAAATACATGAAGTTATCTTCACATCATATTATTTTAAACGTAACTTTTGTGATCAATTTTACGTCTTAAAAACTAACTCGCATTTAATTCTTTTTGTATAACTATTTGGTGTAAGGTCAATACCTCATATGTGCAAGATTTTAGAGAAAGAGAATAAAAAAACGAACCATGCGTCTCATAAACATATTTCGCTTAAATCAACCAATACCAAACTAAATACTTCATCATCTGTTGCAGAAGACACCTAATAAAGAATAGACCGTGTTGGTTAGAGTGAAAGCAAACATACTTTCAAACTATTCACAGTTTGTAGTACGATTAGCATAGTTCTTTTCATTTCAGATCTACAATCATGTATGAACATGTATTAAGTGATTTATAGTTATATTTTATGTTGAGTTTGTTTCATTAAATAGAAAAGTCCAAAAGCCCATTTGTGGTTACTTAAGCCCAAATGGATGTTAGGGTTTCTATATAGCCACTAGAAATCAGATTTGGAAGTGTGAGTGCCTCCATTGTTGAGAGAGAAGCAAAAAGAGAGAAGAAGAAGAGCAGAATTTTCTTTAGAATTTCAGTCCGATCAACCACTTTCAAGAATCCGATCGGAGGTTCATCTAAGGCCCGATGATGCTGATTTTTGGAGTGAATGTTCTCCACATATAGGTCTTCAAAGTGGACGGTGGAATTTGGGTTTTGACAATTCGTTTTTCAGATACACGAGCTGCAAGTTGGGCCACCAAGTTGGTGAGATTTCTCTTCTTCTTTCTTGAGTTTTGTTGCTAGTTCCAACACTAGGTTGTGTTGAGATATTATGTATGCTTCTAATTTGATTAGAGAGATATTGTACCCATTAAAGTTGATAGTGGATGATTAAGAGGCCTAGAGGGTCCCGTGTTTTTACTTCTCGTCTTGAGAAGGTTTGTCACGCTAAATCTTGTATGCATTGTGTTTGGTGATTTGCTCTGTTTGTTGGTTCCCAATAAGGTTTGCACAAGAGTGGGAGAATTGATTCCGCTGGGTTGCATTTATCTGTTGTTATTTGGTATTCTCCCTATTATTTCATTCCATGTATAGGTTGTTTTTGTACATCTACGAGTTTAAATTAATTGAGTTTTATGGGTTGATATATATATATATATAGGGTAGCTATCTAGTAAAAACCACCCTTATTGTGCAAACTACGAACCCACGAGAGCCATTGGATCTGGTCAAAGTGATATTAGTAGAGTGCCCCGGATGCTGACATGTGGCGCGCGCGCTGCTAGTGCGCGCGTGCACCAGCAGCGCGTGCGCGCACAGTGCTGGTGCACGCGCGCACAATGCTGGTGCACGCGCGCACAGTACTGATAGTTTACATATCAAAGTGCTGATAGTTTGCAAGCACAGTGCTAATAGTTTAGCACAAATGCAAACTATCAGCACTGTGCGCGCAACCTATCAGCACCGTGCTACGCAACCTATCAGTATTGTGCGCGCGCGCACCAGCAGCGCACGCGCCCACGTGTCAGCACCTGGTGAGTTCGTAGTTTCCACAATAAGGTGCGGTGTTTTATATATTTATTGTCCACGTGTCAACATCAGGTGCGCTCTGCTGACATCACTCTGGGGGGGATCCTATGGCTCTCTTGAGTTCGTAGTTTGCACAATAAGGGGGGTTTGTACCTGATACCAACCCTATATATATATATATAGGGTTGGTATCAGGTACAAACCCCCCTTATTGTGCAAACTACGAACTCAAGAGAGCCATAGGATCCCCCCAGAGTGATGTCAGCAGAGCGCACCTGATGCGGACACGTGGACAATAAATATATAAAACACCGCACCTTATTGTGCAAACTACGAACTCACCAGGTGCTGACACGTGGGCGCGCACAGTGCTAATAGTTTGGGCGCACAGTGCTGATAGTTTGGCACTGTGCTAAACTATTAGCACCGTGCGCCCAAACTATTAGCGCTGTGCGCGCGCGTGGTCAACACGCTCACGCACGCGGGCAAAGGCGCGCGCGAAGAGGCCACGTGTCAACATCTGGTGCGCTCTGCTGACGTCACTTTGACCGCATCCTGTGGCTTAGATTGGTTCGTAGTTTGCACAATAAGGGTGGTTTTTACTTCATGCGTTACCTATAGCCTACTTTGTTATTTGTTACTCAATTTTAGACCATTGGATCAAAATGATCCAATGATTATTAGAGGCAGTGGCATAAGAAGTAAATAATTCGAAACTGTATTTTTTATTTGTAATTTTGTGCTGAAAAGGACAATAATGTAATTTTGTGCTAATGTTTTAACCTAACCCTAAATACCCAATTTCGTTTGGTTCCCTCCATTTTCTTATTCTCCAAACAGCCGTATCTCTCTATGGAATAATCGTGCTCATGGTTGTGAAGAAGGTGAAGCTCCTTGTGCTCGTCCTTCGTCACCGACCGTTGATGGATCTCGTCACCACTGAAGCACCGTTGCCGCCATGCACACGAACCATGCTCTGCTTATCCGCGCGCATCAGCTCCGCCGTGCACTTGTCTAGGGAAGCTCAATCTGGACCACCACGAGGTCCGCCGTTCCCAGCTGCGCCACCGCCACTAACGCAGAGATAAAAGGACAATCCCGCCGTGCCCAGCTTCGTCCCAGTGAAGTTCGAGTAGATCTGGCCGTGAGTCCCTTTTTCCGGCGACAACTCGCCGCCGTGCTCCGATAAGACTGTGCTCTTGCTCCGCCGAGGTCCGCCGCCGCTGAACAAAGCCATCGGCCTAACAACGAGAGCGACTGTGCTCTGTTCCCGGCGTCACCAACAGCGGGGGAGCACGGATCTGAAGCCCTCTCTCATGCACGTCCGTTCTCCTCCAGTCTCTACCGTGTTCATCCTTCGTGCCATGGCTCTGATGAGACTACTACTGCTCCATCAAGTTTGAAACGCGAGCTTCACCATGCAGCACAGCCGAGCCCCATTAGAGCTCAACAATCCCTCCCGTGAAGCGGAATCACAAATATGTTCTCGAGTTTGGTATTGATTCAATAAATCGAAATTTTTGTAGTTTGAATAACAATTGGGCAGATTCCTTAATGTGATGTGTGGTTTGAGTAACAATTGGGTAGTTTTTTTTTAATGTGTTATGTGATCTGACTTAATAAACAATAGGGTAGTTTTTTGAATGTTTGGTTCTGTAATTGTGAAGGTAATTTTTTTTTGTAATAATAGGTACAAAGTTCTGTAATTAGTGTAGACTTATGTCATCTTTTTTGTACAGTTCGATTCCTAAAGTTTGGAAACTTTAGGGTAGTTTTTTGTAACAGTTGTTTTAAAACTTATAATTTATGCTTGTTTTAGGCATGTTCCTAATTTTGGCCGTGTAGTATTTTTTCATTGCGGTGTATTTTATTGTTGTAGCGGCTAGTATGGAATAGTGTAACTTATGATCTTTATTTCTATAACTCTTTGCTTCGGATTGTGTAACTTATTATATGTGTATTAAATTTTTTGTAATCTCAGTCATAAATTTCTGTAACATCGGTTTTCAATTTCTGTAACATTGATTTTTATTTTTAAATATTGATTTAAAGTCGAGAACACCAACATTAACTTTATGTAACGTAACATCGGTTTATATTTTCTAATATCAAATCAAAGTCTATAACGCCAATATAAACTTTCTGTAACATATGACATAAATTTTTGTAATATCGAATATAATATTCTGTAACATTAATTACTAAATATGAAAATAATCGAAAATTAAAAAACAAAAAATTATTAAAAAATCATAATTGGACAGTAAAAAACAATTATGCAGTAAAAATATAAAGGAGATGGAGTTACCAAACTACCCTTTTGTTGATTTTTCTATTTTATTTGTGGATAATTGAGGTTGAAAATCTATGGTCATTAGATTTAAAAATTCAATGGTTTATATTTTGGTAACAAGTAACAAAATTCACTATGATAACGCATGAAAGTGCCCCTATATATATATACTATAAAATGTAAATAGATCTCATCTATTTAACACAGTTGATTCAATGGTGGCTGATTTTGGGGGTTTAAAATCAATATATTAATCAAATTTAAAGGAAAATAGTATATTTGTAATTGTAATGAATCATATTTCAGTTAGGTTTCCTAAAATAAAACAAATCTAACGTGAGTTACATGATTGTGATACTGTTTCCCTGTTATTCTACAAATATCCCCCCAAATCCGATCGTATAACCCTATCTTTTTTTTTTTGTGATTATATTCTTGTGATCACAAGTTTCTATGATACAAGTTTCAGTTTTCAAGTTACCATATAAATAGTGTCTGCGATTCTATTCCTGTGTACGTAACATTGTTTCAGTACTATAATTATACATATTTCATTGTATGACATATGTTTAATATGTTGCGACAACTTGTTTAAAACGGTACAGGTATGGGATGATTTTTTGTCCAGTCCCAAGCGTGGACAATCACCTTAAATATGTTATATTTGTTACCGCTTTAGTTAGACAAGAAGATGCATACTCTTTCTTGGGTGTTTCGTGCATTTTTGAAGTGCATGAAAGATAAGCATCCCATCAGTATTATAACGGACTAGGATCTAGGGATGAAAAAGGCGATCGAGGAAACCTTGTTTACAAAAAATCACCGATTATGCATGTGGCACATCATGGAGAAAGTGAAAAAACATGTATGTCAGTTCTGTAATATGTAGTATATTAATCTGGAACATTCCATTTGACACTATAACCTTATTCATTACTAACTCTAATATTATTTATTTCGAATTGCAAATAGTGGTACGGGAAAAGAAGGCCAAAAAAGTACATTGGTACAATTTATATGGTGGTGTGACACGATTCTTAATGACTCAAGACAAGCAGAAGTGCGAATGGTAATTGAGTTATCGTATTGTACTCCACAATAAACGTGTACCAATCCATCTTTATTGGAACAAAATGCTTGGAAGCTGTATACCAGAACAATGTTCTATATGGTTCAAGCTGATATAGATGACGGCTTACGGGTGTTTGATATTAAGGATGTCAATATTGTCGAAGGTAAGAAGGTATACGTGTTTGGCGATCCATCTAGTAAGGAGATTGTTGGAACATTGGACAAGGATACTAATCATTTCACGTGTGAATGCAAGTTATTTGAATCATTTGGATTGATTTGCATACACATGTTCAATATGTTGCAATTATCTGGTGTTGTTCGCATACCACCAGCATTAGTTAAACGTCGTTGGTACAAAAAAGAAGTGTCAAACTACAACGAAGGGAAAAGTGTTGGAATAGATGACCATCAGTTATGGGGCAAGTTTCATTCAATTATTGGTCATGCGAATATGACTCTAGATGTTTGACAAAAGCTGATAGATACACTAGACAATTTTTGTGCAAAAGCCGGTTTTGATGATGACAACAACTCAGCGAAAAGCGGAAAAAGTGTAATTGAGGAATTGACACATCTGGAAATGCCAGAACAACTTATGGTAAAAGTTCCACCAATTTCAATCACGAAAGGAACAAGGAGGTATAAATCAGTTTCAGAACAAATGAAGAAGAAGGCTCAAAAACCCTGAGAATGTACAGGACTTGCAATCATGGTTGTAAAAGGCGGCCTAGGCACCAAATATATGGTGGGCGCCAGGATTCGGTGTGGTCGGGCGTGGAAAGTCGTCCGGCCAACTTTCATGCAGTTGGGCGGGCAAGGCGGGTGCCAGTACCGGGCGGGCGACTACGGCGGCTTGGGTCGGTGACTTGGCCATCCTGTTGGGCCGTGACATATTTAAAAAAAATTACAGGTTGGCTTGTGTTCTCTCATACGCATGGAGCATGGTGTCGATCAAAATTCTAAACAACCAAAACCTTACGCGCACGCAGCTCACTCTCACTCTCTTTGTTTCGCACCAAACCAAAACGCGCACGCAACTCTCAACCACACGACCTTCGTTGTTCTCGTCCACGTCTCTGATCTCGTCGACGACATAGACTCCGACGAACTCGATCATCCGTGCAGTGGTGGCCGGACAACAACTCCATACTTCAAAGCTTCAGGCCTTCTCAACTCCTACAATACTAAGGTAAGTTCATGTGTTTCAATTTGATTACTTGATTCTTTATGAGTTAATTACTTGATTAAAATGTTTATTACTCAAAAATCCTAATACAATATGTTTGTGAATATGTGATTAACTGATTATCAATAATCATCAGCAGTGGAGAGTTTATTTCTCATTTATGCATCATGTATTCATTTTTATTTCTATGTGCATCATGTCTAATTTTAGTAATATATATGCTAATTTCATGGAAGAGTTGTGTGCATCATCTGTCCATCATGTCTAATTTTAGTGATATATATATATATATATATATATATATATATATAGGATTACAATCAGATACAAACTTCTATCTTTAGTCAGAACGTAGAACTATCAATCTGGGCCATTGGATCGTATAATTAAAGGCCCAGATTTAATGCATATCTTTTTAATTAATGCATATCTTGTAATTGATTTCGTAATCAATAACCCCCCACCCCTTGAATTTCGGTGGCCGTCCGATTTGGGTAATCAATGGTCCAGATTAGTTCTACGTACTTACCCGAAATAAAGTTTGTACCCGAAATCACCATTTGTTCATCAAAAATAATCATTTACAACTTAAAGGTACGTCCCAACAATTGGACAAAATGCAAGGTATACATCGCTAGACTCAAAAGTAAACCCAGAAACCCGCTCCTAGCTCTTCAAGCTTCAGAAGCTCACCTAGTCCAACCTGCGACGGTACCTGTAGGAAAAGCAGCTAGGGGTGAGCGTTCGCTCACCACCACGGATAACAGACTGACTACGGCATACTTAGCAGACAATGCCGGTAACACCAACAACCAACCCAACACCGGGGATTACTATCCCCCAAACTCAAGTAACCCGACTAACACACACACTGATACTTTCCTCAACCGACTCAACACTCGGACATGTAAAGTAGACCCGACTCAATGATTGAAGACCTCCTCCAAAGACACGACAGACAACCACGCAACACCCAAGATCATAAAGGATCGCACACCAAACAAGATCACAAAGTATCGCACGCCAACTGCTCAGTAACCTCTCTCACTCACGCGCTTTTCCAGTCGCGGTCAGGCCAGGCGGTCGACCTGTCTCAGTAACCTCTCTCACTCACGCGCTTTGCCAGTCCTGGTCAGGCCAGGCGGTCGACCTGTCTCAGTAACCTCTCTCACTCACGCGCTTTGCTAGTCCCGGTCAGGCCAGGTGGTCGACCTGTCTTAGTAACCTCTCTCACTCACGCGCTTCCCCGACACAAAGTCAGGCCAGGCGGTCGACCTGTCTCAGTGACCTCTCTCACTCAGGTAACCACAATCACAATCACAATCACAAGCAAGTTCAACAAACAGCAACAACACAGGTTCAATACTCCACAGGCACTCATGGCCACCCAAGACACACCGACCATAACTCACGGGCTCAACAACCCCACGACACTCACGGCCACCCAAGACACACCAACAGTAACTCACGGGCTCAACAACCCCACGGGCACTCACGACCACCCAAGACACACCGACAATAACTCACGGGCTCAACAACCCCACGGGCACTCATGGCCACCCATGACACACCGACAATAACTCACGGGCTCAACAACCCCACGGGCACTCACGGCCTCCCAAGACACAACAATAATACGGGCTCTCATGGCCACCCAAGACACAACAGTAATACGGGCTCTCATGGCCATCCAAGACACAACAGTAATACGGGCTCTCATGGCCACCCAAGACACAACAGTAATACAGGCTCTCATGGCCACCCAAGACACAACAGTAATACGGGCTCTCATGGCCACCCAAGACACAACTACACAATCAACATCCGGATATAACCAATGCCTCGAGCAGTTCTAATATCAACAGTTTCAAAATCAACCTTCGGGAATTGTCATATGCCTCCAGTACTCCTAATATCGATAAGTTCGCAATCAACCTCCGGGCATGGTCATATGCCTCCAGTAATTCTAACATCGATAAGTTCTCTGCTCCTACGACACTTCTAAGTGTCACATGCAATTCTAATGTTCGATACGTTCCCGAATCATACGACACTACCCAGTGTCGCCTACCTTTCTTATATTCGATAAACCTACTTAACCCACGACACCCTAGTGTCACATGCATTTCTACTGTTAACTTTCCCTAGTCAGGGCCGAGATCCGGCTACTTTTCCCTACCTCGTATATGTTCTCCAAAAGCTAACCAACAAGCTCCGGCGTGATCTCAGTCACTCGCCTAGCTTTCCTTTCCCTCGGTCTGTAGCACGATATAATAAGAACACAATTTTTAAACGCTTTTTAAACTTACAGGCATAAACAGAATTTTAATAAACCTTGACGCCCAAAAGTAACCCCGACAATGTCGATCACTCCCAAACTCCCCAATTACTCGACATTGTCGATATTGGACCCGGAAAGGCCCGATTCGCCCGACATGGCAAATCTGCCCGGGTTTTGAAAACGCCCTTCCGGGGATCCGAAAATTCTCGTTTTCGTTTCTACAGTCTTAGAATAATTCAATTGTTCCTAAGCACTCGACGGAATCTAATTCCGACTTTTGAGTCATTTAATTAGTGTTTAAAGTTTCTAAACCCGACAATTACAACTTTCACAATTTAATTCCAAATTTCGATCCGGTTTTGGATTAAAGACACGGGGAACGTTCTAAACCACCCGAACACGAAACCCTAAAACCCGAGCACGTGGGCCCCACCCAGCCAACCTTGGCCGTGGGTGGCTAGGGCCAAAATTGGCCCGACCCACCATGGTGGTGGCCGTCCTTAGCTCCAGCCAGCCACCCCACATGGTGGCCGGAGCTCCCCCCGAGCTCCCGGTCACCGGAAAACGTGCCTCTTCCCTCCAAAACGTCTCAAAAATGTCTCTAACAATTCCCCAACCTCAATACAACCCTAAACTAATAGTTTTAAACCAAAACCTAATTTTAGAACTTGACAAAACGAAGATCGGTTTGGTGCTTACTGTAGGGGAAGACGATTTGATCTTGATTCTCCTAACTTTGAGACGATCCAAGGGTTGGATGGAAGAGAAACGTCACAAATCCTCAAGAACACCTCTCTTTTTCTCTCTTCTCCTTCTCTCTCTAAAACTCTCTTCTTTTCTAAAACTAACTCATTTTTTTTTTGAAATGGATGTGTATGTCATCTTCTTTCCCTTTTGTTTTATTTAAAAAAAATAACAACTAACACTTTAAAAAGCAAACTAACCATCAAGTAGTCTTGTCTTGTTTTGTCCAATAAACCTAACACCACCACATTGGTGACATGTGGCAAGGTGGGTCCCACACCTTTTTGGAAAATATCTAGTAGATTTTTTCCAATCAGATTCGTGAAAATCGGACGTTTCGGGCCCCAAACGGGCACTTTTTTCAAGAAATTACGAAAGTTCACGGGCTACAAGGAAACGGCTCAACTAAGACCGCTGCGACGACGGCTAAGCTTTTTGGATCCAAAACGGTCCTCGAATAGACCAAAACGTCGCTCGGTTGACTTTTCCAGCGAAAAGTCAACATTTCCCAAACTGAACAGAAAGTCGCCCTGAGTCCCCCGGAACTCACTTTGGTCGATATCGGGGTCAACTTAAGTCCGGTATGACCCTCGGGGTCAAATTTGGGTTCATTTAAGTGTCTGTCCAAAAAATTTAAATTTTCCTGTTTTTCGCAGGTTTGACTGGCGTTGACCGGGAGTGGTTCTTACAATCTACCCCCCTTAAAGGAATTTCGTCCACGAAATTTAGAACAATGCCCATATATGATAAAATAAATACGTACCCTGATAGGTCTCGCGGTAGGCAGTGGATCCTGGGGCCCGGGAGTCGGTAACTGCGTACACTCTTCCCTCTGACGCCCGCTGCCTCTGACCAGGCGCACTGTCTATTGGATACCCATAACTCTGCTACTGTCTCGGAGCTGGCACACTTGTCGACGGCTGCGAAAACCTCGACTGCTGACTCTGACTGGGCGACCTCTGGGCGACTGCACGGTATACGACTGTTGCGACCGTTGCGCTGACGTTGCCATAATCGACTCAGGGCACCTTGCAACAGCGTGCCCAACCCGGTTGCACCGGAAACACCTCCTAGCGTCGGCCCTCGGCTCCGTGCCCTGGCCTGTCCAGCTGGTCGCTGGTAGCGCCGCGGGCCCTCCTCCCATCGGACACTCTCGGGAAAAGTGGCCTCGCTGCCCGCATGTAAAACATGTCGCCCCCCTCTTTGAGGCGACTGGTACCACTGACGCCACAGACCCCACCTGTGTCGCTCCGCCCTGCTGAGCCTGTGGCCTGAAGAATCCCGTGGTCCTCTACCTCATCGGGTCTCGGGACTCGGACTGCCCCGCAACACTGATTGGCCGCTGTCGAACCTCACGGGTCCTAGCCGCATCCCGGATGCCATGCTCCACTGTCGCTGCAGTGTCCACGAGCTCCAAGTACTCCCGCAACCTCAAGGCGAGGACCTTGTCCCGAATCACCGGCCTCAGTCCCCCCTCGAACCGCAGGCAACGGTTCTGCTCTATCGCCACCATCTCTGGCGCGAATCTGGTCAGGGCCGTGAATCTGGCCTCGTATTCTACCACTGACATCCCCTCCTACTGTAGGTCAAAGAATTGCCGATGTCGGTCCAACCGAGCCGACTCGGGGAAATACTGTGCGAGAAAGACCGTTTGGAAGACATCGTAGTCGTGTCCGACTCTGTCCCTCACACGCCCCCACCAGTGGTAGGCACTGTCCCTCAGCTGATGAGCTGCAAAGGACACTCTTCTGCGGCCATCCTCGATACCTGAGGTGTCTAGGTCCCGTGTGACCTGCTCTAGCCATCTCTCGGCTAGGTCTGGGTTCGGCTCCCCGACGAATGTGGGTATGCCTAGCTTCAGGAAGTCCAGCAGGGTCCGGGCCGTATGGTCCTCTGCCTGAATGGGCCTTACTGGGGCCGCTGCTGCCTCCGGAGCTGGCGATGCCGACTCTCGACTGGCGATGATCGCCACCAAACTCTGTACCGTCCTGGTCAGCTCGTCCAGGGCGGTAGTAGTGGGAGGGTCTGCGACCGGCGGGACGCTGGGCCTGCCCGTAGAAGGTCCCGCGTCGCTTCTCCTGTCCTCTCCGACAGGAGTACCCTGCGCCTCTGCGTACTCGGCGGGCTCAACGGTGGGCATCCGTCCTGGTGTCCCTGCTGACCGTCCCCGCCTGCCTCGCTCGGGCGCCCGTCCCCGTGTTACCGCTGATCGTCCTCGTCTGCCGTGAGCCATGTGTCAGTATCCTCTGCACGGATACATGCAAACGTTCAGTTTGCGAACTCATATAACGACGACATGCTGATACAATACTAGCGTACTCATTACCAAACGTCACCCCGCTCACACTATTTATACTTTAATTACAATAATACGTAAGTGAAACCTCAATTAAACCGCACAACCGTGCACCAAGCCACACAACAAAAAACCTAACCGCACAACGAAACAACAAAACCTTTTTTTTAAAGTAGCTGGCTGGACCAGGCCGGCAACTGGGCCAGGCCGTGCCACCTAACGGGCCGGCACGCCAGCCGGGCCGTGCCCCCTTCTGGGCCGGCACACCAGCTGGGCCGTGCCAGCATCCGGGCCGGCACGCCAGTCGTGTCGTGCCAGCTTCCGGGCCGGCACGCCAGCCGTGCCGTGCCCTATTCCGGGCCAAAACAGAGGCCCCGACCACGTTTCCTATCGGGCCGGTCCATGGCCCGTCCCGTAGCTGCAACGACTTCACACCTAACACACCGTCACGTCTATCCTAGGGCACTCGCATCCTACCCTTTTCCTAGCGACCCGCACACTTGTGTGTCGTAGACATTCGACCACCAAACCAACAACACACGTACAACAATTCAAGACCAAACACGAGTCTCCCAACCTCAATCATAGCCAACACGGACAAACAACAACAATAACGACACCCGCCCACCGGGCCAACCAAAGTCAAACCACGCCCACCGGGCCAACCAAAATCAAAACACGCCCCAAGGGCCAATCAATTTTAAAACTTTCTCCACTTCATAAAAACCTGATTTCTTGACATCACATAGTTACAACCCGGTCCAGGCGTCCCCGAACCACGTTGTACCTACTTGACATCAGCACCGTCACGCTCGACTACAGGGGCGCCCCTGAGTCGAGTCGCGACAGTTAAAAAATGTTTCACGCAGCAACACACAAACAGTATGCCAGTAACCCCGTACTGCACATACACACAAACACAAACAGGACTCAAAACACAACGGGTCTACACACGGTTCCGTCCTGCGTACCCAACGCACGACGGGACTTTACTGACTCGACTCTCCACACCTAATTGACGTACAGTCCGAGGTGTGAAACCTCGAGCACTGATACCAAGCTGTCACGCCCCAATTTCAGTAAACCGAACTCAGGACGCGAACTTTTAAAACAATAAAACATTTGAAACCTTTTTCATAAATCACTTTAAAATCACCATTTGTTCATCAAAAATAATCATTTACAACTTAAAGGTACGTCCCAACAATTGGACAAAATGCAAGGTATACGTCGCTAGACTCAAAAGTAAACCCAGAAACCCGCTCCTAGCTCTTCAAGCTTCGGAAGCTCACCTAGTCCAACCTGCGACCGGTACCTGTAGGAAAAGCAGCTAGGGGTGAGCGTTCGCTCACCACCACGGATAACAGACTGACTACGGCATACTTAGCAGAAAATGCCGGTAACACCAACAACCAACTCAACACCGGGGATCACTATCCCCCAAACTCAAGTAACCCGACTAACACACACACTGATACTTTCCTCAACCGACTCAACACTCAGACACGTAAAGTAGACCCGACTCAATGATTGAAGACCTCCTCCAAAGACACGACTGACAACCACGCAACACCCAAGATCATAAAGGATCGCACACCAAACAAGATCACAAAGTATCGCACGCCAGCTGCTCAGTAACCTCTCTCACTCACGCGCTTTTCCAGTGGCGGTCAGGCCAGGCGGTCGACTTGTCTCAGTAACCTCTCTCACTCACGCGCTTTGCCAGTCCCGGTCAGGCCAGGCGGTCGACCTGTCTCAGTAACCTCTCTCACTCACGTGCTTTGCCAGTCCCGGTCAGGCCAGGTGGTCGACCTGTCTTAGTAGCCTCTCTCACTCACGCGCTTCCCCGACACAAAGTCAGGCCAGGCGGTCGACCTGTCTCAGTGACCTCTCTCACTCAGGTAACCACAATCACAATCACAATCACAATCACAAGCAAGTTCAACAAACAGCAACAACACAGGTTCAATACTCCACAGGCACTCATGGCCACCCAAGACACACCGACCATAACTCACGGGCTCAACAACCCCACGACACTCACGGCCACCCAATACACACCAACAGTAACTCACGGGCTCAACAACCCCACGGGCACTCACGGCCACCCAAGACACACCGACAATAACTCACGGGCTCAACAACCCCACGGGCACTCACGGCCACCCAAGACACACCGACAATAACACACGGGCTCAACAACCCCACGGGCACTCACGGCCTCCCAAGACACACCGACAATAACTCACGGGCTCAACAACCCCACGGGCACTCGTGGCCACCCAAGACACCAACAGTAAAACACAGGCTCTCATGGCCACACAAGACACAATAGTAATACGGGCTCTCATGGCCACCCAAGACACAACAGTAATACGGGCTCTCATGGCCATCCAAGACACAACAGTAATACGGGCTCTCATGGCCACCCAAGACACAACAGTAATACGGGCTCTCATGGCCACCCAAGACACAACAGTAATACGGGCTCTCATGGCCACCCAAGACACAACTACACAATCAACCTCCGGGCATAACCAATACCTCCAGCAGTTCTAATATCAACAGTTTCACAATCAACCTCAGGGCATGGTCATATGCCTCCAGTACTCCTGATATCGATAAGTTTGCAATCAACCTCCGGGCATGGTCATATGCCTCCAGTAGTTCTAACATCGATAAGTTCTCTGCTCCTACGACACTACTAAGTGTCACATGCAATTCTAATGTTCGATACGTTCCTGAATCATACGACACTACCCGGTGTCGCCTACCTTTCTTATATTCGATAAACCTACTTAACCCACGACACCCCAGTGTCACATGCATTTCTACTGTTAACTTTCCCTAGTCAGGGTCGAGATCCGGATACTTTTCCCTACCTCGTATATGTTCTCCAAAATCTAACCAACAAGCTCCGGCGTGATCTCAGTCACTCGCCTAGCTTTCCTTTCCCTCGGTCTGCAGCACGATCTAATAAGAAAACAATTTTTAAACGCATTTTAAACTTGCAGGCATAAACTGAATTTTAATAAATCTGACGCCCAAAAGTTACCCCGACAATGTCGATCACTCCCAAACTCCCCAATTACTCGACATTGTCGATATTGGACCCAGAAAGGCCCGATTCGCCCGACATGGCAAATCTGCCCGGGTTTTGAAAACGCCCTTCCGTGGCTCCGAAAATTCCCGTTTTCGTTTCTACGGTCTTAGAATAATTCAAGGGTTCCTAGGCACTCGGCGAAATCAAATTCCGACTTCCGAGTCATTTAATTAGCGTTTAAAGTTTCTAAACCCGACAATTACAACTTTCACAATTTAATTCCAAATTTCGATCCGGTTTTGGATTAAAGACCCGGGGAACGTTCTAAACCCCCCGAACACGAAACCCTAAAACCCGAGCACGTGGGCCCCACCCAGCCAACCTTGGCCGTGGGTGGTTAGGGCCAAAATGGGCCTGGCCCACCATGGTGGTGGCCGGCCCTAGCTCCGGCCAGCCACCCCACATGGTGGCCGGAGCTCCCCCCGAGCTTCCGGTCACCGGAAAACGTGCCTCTTCCCTCCAAAACGTCTCCAAAACGTCTCCGACAATTTCCCAACCTCAATACAACCCTAAACTAATAGTTTTAAACCAAAACCGAATTTTAGAACTTGACAAAACGAAGATCGGTTTGGTGCTTACCGTAGAGGAAGACGATGTGATCTTGATTCTCCTAAATTTGAGACGATTCAAGGGTTGGATGGAAGAGAAACGTCACAAATCCTCAAGAACACCTCTCTTTTTCTCTCTTCTCCTTCTCTCTCTCTAAAACTCTCTTCTTTTCTAAGACTAAGGGAAAATTTCATTTTACCACCCTGTCAAACATTTAACTTCAGTTTGATACCCTGGCATAAATTTTTATCAGTTTCATACCCAAACCAAACATTTAATTTCACTTTCATACCCAACCGGGTAAAATGTCCAAAATACCCCTAACTATTACTCAAATTTTCATCTCATGCCATTGGCTCAGAATTTGAAAGTAAGTGAAATGACAATAATACCCTTCATTGTTTAGGGTATGATTTTATGTATTTTTAAAATTAAAATCTGATTTTTTGAAAATAAAAAATGAATTTGTAAAAAAACTGATTTTGTTTTAAAATGGGTTTACTCCATGTCCTAACCTCGTACTACACTTAATTGTCAAATCTGCGCCCAACCTTTGGAAAATTGTCAAATAGTAACGAATTTCAAAACTGAATTATTAAAAATAAAAAAAGTACTGTTTAAATTGACTTTTTCCGTGAACAGTGAATCACGTGCTGCCCACGTGACTCATTTTATAATGAAGCTTGCGCGAGCTGAGGTCACGAAGAGATGAAATTCGAAGCTTGGACACAAAGAGATGAAGTTCGAAGAGCTGAGATGAAGAGATTAGGTCACAAAGAGATGAAGTTAGGCCAAGTTAACATCCGTAGGAAGAACATATTTGAGGGTAAACTCGACTTTTTACTTGTCCAAGTTAACGTCCGTTTAAAATTAGAAACAATTGGCAATTTCAGTTAATTGACCGTTACTACATGGCAATTTCAATTGTACGGGGTTTGGATTTAACAATTTCTGAAAGTTGGCCGTTTAAAAAATAAAACTGTTTTTGATAAAAAAAAACATGATTTTTATATAAAAAAATGATTTTATGTATTTTTAAAATTAAAATCTGATTTTTTGAAAATAAAAAATGAATTTGTAAAAAAACTGATTTTGTTTTAAAATGGGTTTACTCCATGTCCTAACCTCGTACTACACTTAATTGTCAAATCCGCGCCCAAGCTTTGGAAAATTGTCAAATAGTAACGAATTTCAAAACTGAATTATTAAAAATAAAAAAGTACTGTTTAAATTGACTTTTTCCGTGAACAGTGAATCACGTGCTGCCCACGTGACTCATTTTATAATGAAGCTTGCGCGAGCTGAGGTCACGAAGAGATGAAATTCGAAGCTTGGACACAAAGAGATGAAGTTCGAAGAGCTGAGATGAAGAGATTAGGTCACAAAGAGATGAAGTTAGGCCAAGTTAACATCCGTAGGAAGAACATATTTGAGGGTAAACTCGACTTTTTACTTGTCCAAGTTAACGTCCGTTTAAAATTAGAAACAATTGGCAATTTCAGTTAATTGACCGTTACTACATGGCAATTTCAATTGTACGGGGTTTGGATTTAACAATTTCTGAAAGTTGGCCGTTTAAAAAATAAAACTGTTTTTGATAAAAAAAAACATGATTTTTATATAAAAAAATGATTTTATGTATTTTTAAAATTAAAATCTGATTTTTTGAAAATAAAAAATGAATTTGTAAAAAAACTGATTTTGTTTTAAAATGGGTTTACTCCATGTCCTAACCTCGTACTACACTTAATTGTCAAATCCGCGCCCAAGCTTTGGAAAATTGTCAAATAGTAACGAATTTCAAAACTGAATTATTAAAAATAAAAAAGTACTGTTTAAATTGACTTTTTCCGTGAACAGTGAATCACGTGCTGCCCACGTGACTCATTTTATAATGAAGCTTGCGCGAGCTGAGGTCACGAAGAGATGAAATTCGAAGCTTGGACACAAAGAGATGAAGTTCGAAGAGCTGAGATGAAGAGATTAGGTCACAAAGAGATGAAGTTAGGCCAAGTTAACATCCGTAGGAAGAACATATTTGAGGGTAAACTCGACTTTTTACTTGTCCAAGTTAACGTCCGTTTAAAATTAGAAACAATTGGCAATTTCAGTTAATTGACCGTTACTACATGGCAATTTCAATTGTACAGGGTTTGGATTTAACAATTTCTGAAAGTTGGCCGTTTAAAAAATAAAACTGTTTTTGATAAAAAAAAACATGATTTTTATATAAAAAAATGATTTTATGTATTTTTAAAATTAAAATCTGATTTTTTGAAAATAAAAAATGAATTTGTAAAAAAACTGATTTTGTTTTAAAATTATTGAAATTTTCAGTTTAACACCCTAAACAATGAAGGGTATTATTGTCATTTCACTTACTTTCAAATTCTGAGCCAATGGCATGAGATGAAAATTTGAGTAATAGTTAGGGGTATTTTGGACATTTTACCCGGTTGGGTATGAAAGTGAAATTAAATGTTTGGTTTGGGTATGAAACTGATAAAAATTTATGCTAGGGTATCAAACTGAAGTTAAATGTTTGACAGGGTGGTAAAATGAAATTTTCCCTAAAACTAACTCTTTTTCTTCTCTTTTTTTTTGAAATGGACGTGTATGTCATCTTCTTTCCCTTTTGTTTTATTTAAAAAAATAACAACTAACACTTTAAAAAGCAAACTAACCATCAAGTAGTCTTGTCTTGTTTTGTCTAATAAACCTAACAACACCACATTGGTGACATGTGGCAAGGTGGGTCCCACACCTTTTTGGAAAATATCTACTAGATATTTTCCAATCAGATTCGCGAAAATTGGACGTTTCGGGCCCCGAATGGGTACTTTTTCCAAGAAATTACGAAACTTCACGGGCTATAAGGAAACGGCTCAACTAAGACCGCTGCGATGACGGCTAAGCTTTTTGGATCCAAATTGGTCCTCGAATGGGCCAAAACGTCGCTCGGTTGACTTTTCCAACGAAAAGTCAACATTTCCCAAACTGAACAGAAAGTCGCCCTGAATCCCCCGGAACTCACTTTGGTCGATATCGGGGTCAACTTAAGTCCGGTATGACCCTCGGGGTCAAATTTGGGTTCATTTAAGTGTCTGTCCAAAAATTTTAAATTTTCCTGTTTTTCGCAGGTTTGACTGGCGTTGACCGGGAGTGGTTCTTACACTGACACATGGGCAATAAATATATAAAACACCGCACCTTATTGTGCAAACTACGAACTCACCAGGTGCTGACACGTGGGCGCGCACGCTGCTGGTGCGCGCGCGCATAGTACTGATAGGTTGCGCAGCACGGTGCTGATAGGTTG
Source organism: Erodium maritimum (assembly GCA_963921825.1). Lineage (NCBI taxonomy): Eukaryota > Viridiplantae > Streptophyta > Magnoliopsida > Geraniales > Geraniaceae > Erodium > Erodium maritimum. The sequence continues at coordinate 30,213,418 of OY997589.1, read as the reverse complement.
CGCGCACATTGCTAATAGTTTGCATTTGTGCTAAACTATCAGCACCGTGCGCGCAAACTATCAGCACCCGCGCACGCGCGTGGTCAACACGCGCACGCGCGCGGGCAGAGGCGCGCGCGAAGCGGCCACGTGTCAGCATCGCGCACGCTCTGCTGACGTCACTTTGACCGCATCCTGTGGCTTAGATTGGTTTGTAGTTTGCACGATAAGGGTGGTTTTTACTGGATAGCTACCCTATATATATATGCTAATTACATGGATGAGTTGTGTATTATACGATATTTACTGTGTACATTGTAATTTTTTTTGATCCGCTAAAAAAACAATTTATTGAGGCCATGAAAGGATGGGGAAATGGCATATAGTAAGTATGCTACATTGTATTTGATTTGGTGTGAATGTGTGATTCATGACTTTTAATTTTCAAAGTTTTATGATAGTAAAACATTCATGGTTCGAGTTATCTAATTAATTTATAATTCCTGTATAATTAGATTATATAAGATTAAGGGTATTTAAATCTTTAAGGTTTAAGGGTCATTAGTTCAGTTAATCAACCATTTAAATCTTTAAGTTATGCTTTATGATTTATGTTGCTAATGAATTGACTAAAATGAATATGAACTCTTTTTATACCAATGTTATTTATTTTTGTTGCGTTATTTATGTCTTAATATTGTTTCCATATTACTTTAATTTTACATATTTGCATATAGAATCACACAACAAGTCGTGTATTGAACTGTTAATTGTGTTGTAATCTTAGAGAACATAGTATGGAGGACGCCTTAGCATCTGTATCAAATACTACCACCGAGGCATCCAAACCTTCATTGGATATTGGTTGGCAATATGGAGTGAGATATGACCCAAATAATTCAGATAAAGAAAAGTGCCTATTGTGTGACAAGCCAATAAGGGGCGTCATCTATAGAATCAAACAACATATCGCCCACATCAAGGGAAATGTACTACCTTGTGCAAATAGTACAGATGATGATAAGACAAAATGCTTGAAAGCTATAAATGAAGCACACCAAAAGAAAAGACAAAAGTGTGCACCGATAAAAAGGATGAGAGAAGAAGTTAGTATCATCAATGAAGAAGCCAGCGTAATGGAAATGAAAGAAGATGGAACAAATGAGGGAGGATTGAAGCAACCAAAAAAGTATGGACCTATTGACCATTATACATCCAATGTTGGTCCAAAAAAGAGCACTCTTCAAAGTGAATCTATATGTAAAAAGATTTGGAAGGAAAAAAATTGCAATGTGGGAGAGTATATGGCAACATGGCTATATGAATCCGGCATTCCTTTCAATGTCGTTGATAATGATAGTTTCAGAAAATTTACAGAAGCAGTTGGACAATTTGGTCCAGGGTTCGAGCAACCAAGTCAATATGATTTAGCGGACCATATTTGAAGAGTGCGGTAGATAGAACCAAGACTTTACTGTAAAGCCAAGAGGAGGAATGGATGCTCGATTATGACCGATGCGTGGATTGCTTGGAAAAGAAGAAGCATTATGAATTTTTGTGTCAATTGCACGCTTGGGACAACATTTCGTTCATCAATGAAAGCATCAAGTGATTCGTACACCAGGAAATTCATCTTTGAGTATGTGGAAAAGGGCATTGAAGAGATTGGTCCTCAATATGTCGTACAAGTTGTGACGGACAATGCTTCCAACAACATGGCGGCAAAAGATTTACTGAAGAAGAAGAGACCTTCGACTTTTTGGACTTCTTGTGCAACTCACACCATAAATCTCATGCTTCAAGATATTGGAGGCTTAACTACAAGAGTACCATTGAAAATGCACGTAGCTTTACCAACTACATTTATGGGCATCACAAGACTTTGCATTTGATGAGGAAGTTCACAAACAAAAAAGACATCGTGAAGCCGGGGTAACTAGATTTGCTACCTCTTTCCTCACTTTACAAAGTTTATGGGAGAAAAAATATGACTTGGAAGCAACGAGTGGTTGCAAGCAACGAGTGGAAGGATACCAAACATGCAAAGACTCGAAAAGGGAAGGGGGCAGCAGATCTTTCTTGGAGTGAATCCTTTTGGTCTTGTGTAAGCTCATGCTTTAAGGTGTTTGCTCCTTTATATAAAGTGCTTCGCATTGTGGACGAGGATAATAAACCGTCAATGGGTTATGTATATGGAAAGCTGATGAAGGCGAAAGAGGAGATTAAAAGTTTGTTCAAGACAAGTCAACACTACATTACTATTTGGAACGTTATTGACAAAAAACACTTGGACGACTTGATTCCGCATTGCACATGGCGTGTTTCTTATTGAATCCTTATTACACATACCAAGATGTAAACCATGCACGTGACATGATGGTCATGAATGGGTTTTTGGAGTGTGTGGAAAGGATGTATCATAATGATCACCACATTGAAGATTCGATCATAAATAAAGAATTTCATGTATATTTGAGGAAGGAGGGCTTATTTGGTAAACCCGTTGCTTTGAGAGGATGCTCAACAAATGATGCACATTATAATCCGGGTAAGAAACTTTTTTTCATGATTACTAGTTCACTACTTTATAATTGTTTTGATTTTTAGATTTCCTAGACATTGAACAAAACAATAATGATATTGAAATATTGGATATGCTTTGTTACTTTGTAGTTCGTTGGTGGGACGTTTATGGAAGACATGTACCTAACTTACAACGTTTTTCCATAACAAGATCATGTAGTATTTTTGAAGGGGCAAGTATAATATTATTCTATCATTTATTTTTAGTTTGTTTATCATTTATTTCTAATTTATGTTCTTTTTCTCAATTTAGATTCATACTATTGGAGTTTAAATCGATGAGTTTATTCTCATTCAACACAAGTATATGTAATCAGTTACAGATAAGGTAAATATTTTGAATACCTATACAATATTATCTAAAGAGTTTGAATTGTTTCAAAACTCTGATATATACTATCTCTAACACGCTCCTGCAGTCTGAGCGGGAGGTTCACGAACGTTCAGGTTGGACCGAAAATCAAGGAAAAGTATATGGGGTAAGCCTTTGGTGAATATATCCACGATCTGGGATCTGGAAGGAACATACAATACCCGGACGTGACCCTTGGCAACCCTCTCTCGAACGAAGTGAATGTCCAGCTCAATGTGCTTGGTGTGTTGATGTTGAACATGATTGCCGGTGAGGTAGATGGTGCTGATGTTATCGCAGTATACCAAATTGGCTCGAGAAACTGGACAATGGAGATCGAGAAGGAGATTACGAATCCAACAGGCTTCAGACACCACATTGGCAACCCACGATACTCAGCCTCGATGCTCGAACGAGAAAGAGTCGGTTGGCGTTTGGAAGACCAAGATATCAGGTTGTCCCCCAAGAACACACAATAACCATAAGTGGAACGTCGTGTATCCGGGCAACTGGCCCAGTCAGCATCAGTGTAGGCAACCAGACTGGAGGAGGGTAAGGAGTATGGCTGAAGACCGAGATGCATCGTCCCTTGAAGGTATTGAATAATGTGCTTCAAAGCGCCCATATGGCTAACACGGGGATCATGCATATGGAGACAGATCTGCGGGACTGCATATGAGATATCTGGTCGAGTAAACGTGAGATACTGAAGCGCCCCTACAAGACTACGGTAGAGAGTAGGGTTCTCAAACGGAGAACTGTCGGAAGCTCCAAGCTTTCCCTGAGTGTCGACCGGTGTAGCAGAGGAGGAACACGAAGACATACCAGCACGAGCAATAATGTCGTTGGCGTACTTCCTCTGGGATAGAAACATTCCACCAGGATGTCGAGTGACAACAATCCCCAAGAAATAGGAAAGGGAACCCAAGTTCTTCATAGTAAACTCCGAGCTAAGGCGGGTCATAATGAAGCATCGGAGATCATCACTCGAGGAAGCAAGAATGATATCGTCCACACAAAGGAGAATGTAAGCCGTGTCCTTACCGTTACGATATATAAACAGCGAGTGGTCAGACCTGCTATGAGAAAACCCAAGTGAGGAAACAAAATCAGTAAAACGCTGGTACCACGCCCGAGGAGCCTTCTTAAGCCCATAAAGAGACCGATGCAAAAGGCAGACATGATCGGGATAATCAGGACTCCGAAAACCAAGCGGCTGATGCATGTAAACTGTCTCACCGAGGTTGTCATGTAAGAAGGTGTTCTTGACATCAAGCTGATGGATAGACCAATAGCGAGACACCTCTATACTGAGGACGGTGTAAATGGTCGATGGTTTGACCACTAGAATGAATGTCTCCTTGCAGTCAACTCCAACCTGCTGAGACCTGCCATCACCAACAAGACGAGCCTTATATCGCTCAAAAGAACCGTCTGATCAAGTCTTGTGGAGAAAAATCCACATGAACCGAATAATATTGACTCCTATAGGACAAGGAACTCGGACCCACGTCTTATTGCTAAGTAGAGCATTAAATTCATCTGTCATAGCCGATTTCCAATTCTGGTCAAGGAGAGCATCCTTAGGGTTACGGGGTATGGGAGCAATTATAGTAGTGGCAGAAAGATTAAAGGGGACCTTTGGTTTGATGATGCCTAGGAGTCCACGGGTGACCATAGGATGTGGGAGAGTGATCTGCTGAGCATGCTCCGAGAGGTCGCATGGACCAGGCAGATCTAGACTCACGAATGCGAGTGGGTTGGGTGTATCCGGGTCAGGCAGAGTGTAGAGATGAGCTGGGTCAGGCAGAGTGTGGAGCTGGGGTTGGGTAGGCAGGCTCCCGGTTGGGCTCTAGGCTACGGGCCTGGCTGGGAGGAGCAGTTGTGGAGGGATGGTAGGCAGGGCAGGCGCAGGCCGTGGGGAAACAGAAGCTGGGGGGAAGAAAATGTGATTTTTTAGAGCAGGTGAGATGTGATCAGATAAAAAATCATATAAGTATGGGGATGAGGAAAATGTAGATGAAAATGGGAAGACGGTTTCATCAAATATAACATGCCTTGAAATGATGAATTTATTTGATTTTAAATCATAACATTTGTACGCCCTATGGTTCGGAGGAAATCCAAAAAAAAAACACGGTGTAGACCGAGCTTGCAACTTATTGATAGAAGTGGACGGAAAAAAAGGGAAACACAAACACCCAAAAACACGAAGATGAGAATAATCAGGAACACGTTTATTTAAGTACAACGTGGGAGGTGAAAACTTAAGTGTTTTTTATGGAAAAATATTTGATAGATACGTAGACATTGATAAAGCATGATGCCAAAATGAAGGCGGAATTGAAGCATAACGCAGTAAGGTACGAACCATATTGTTCAAACTTTGAATTTTGCGCTCAGCACGACCGTTTTGAGAAGAGGTATGTGGACACGAGAAGCGGAACACCATTCCAGAGGATGTACTGAAGTTGTAAAATGGAGTGTTGTCGAACTCCTTGCCATTGTCACACTGAAAACTTTTGATTTTGCAACTGAATTGAGTAGAGACACAAATATTAAATGATGTGAATATATTGAAAACTTGAGATTTATGGGTCATGGGAAATGTCCATACAAAATTTTTATAATCATCAATCAACACCAAATAATATTTATGTCTAAATGAACTCAATATGGGTGATGTCTACAAATCAGCATGTACAATGTCAAATGGAGCATAAGTAACAGACGAAGAAGAATAAAAGGGTAACCGAATATTCTTTCCAAACACACAAGAATGACAAACATCATTATTCAATTTGTTCAACGTACAAGAAATAACTTTAGAACGATGAAGTAAATCAAAAACCGGCGATCCCAGGTGACCAATACGAGAGTGCCAAATATCTGGAGGCAAAGCAACTTAAGCCGAAGAATTGAAAGACGAACTAGGTGAAATCGTATAAGTGACAGGGTTCAATTTGCCTGTGCTATTGCATCTCAAAAAACGGGTGTCCCGTCCAAAAATCCTTCACACAAAAACCAAAGGGGTCAAATTCTATTGAGACATTGTTATCTTTACCGAAACGCCGTACCGAAACTAAGTTTTTAACTATCTTGGGTGCATGTAGGACGTCATGTAAGGTGTAATGAGGGTGAGTAGGAAAAATAGATGCTTTGCCGTAACCAGAAATGGGAATAAGATTTCCATCGCCAACGATAATATATCGATTTAAGTTCGAATTAACAAAACAATCGAGGATACCTGAGCTCGCTGTCATATGAGAGGTGGCGCCACTGTCCATGTACCATGTTGAGTCAGGAGGCTGCTGCATGGATAAATTTGCCATGACGGAATTGATGTCTGTAGGAACCGCGACGTGGGCCTGATCAGAGCCGGACGGGCGGGGGCCCAAAACTCCAGCCTGTTGCTGAGTAGGTGAAGCATGCACCCACTGCCTAGGTGTTGTTGGGTATGGGCATGAGGGAGGATCTGGCATTGGTCCGGCCCAAGGTCCATACGGACCTGCCCAGTTCGCAACCTGTTGTCCAGGCCATAGTGGCTGGCCATTCCAAGACATGGACCAAGGATGAGGTTGAATCGGCCCAGTAGAAGAAGCTAGGCGTTAAGGCTGATTCTGCCGACCACGAGCAGCTCAGGAATTGGTCTGCCGACCACTATCAGCCATGCGACCACGAGAGGAGCCACAAGCAGAGGATTTTTGACCAACATTCTTAGGAGACGTAGGCGCTGAATTTGTATATAAAGCTGAGCCTGATAACTGAGCACCGAAAGTTGCTTGTTTCAACTTTGGAGTCTACTCCAAAATAAGCTTAGACCGATCTTCATAAAATGGAAGAAGCGGGTCACTTTTCTGAATTAACGTGGAAAAATTGTTGTGTGCCTCCGAGAGCCCCGCAACTAATTGTAGTACCAGTCGGTTATTGGAAACGGGATCCCCCAAATCAGAAAACTGATCTGCAACAGTTTTAAGCTCTTGAAATTGTCTAATTTCGTAGTAGATAACTGATGTTCAAGGTAAACGGCACGAGAATTCCTATTATCCTGAAAAATAAGGCGAAGAGCGTTCCACGCCCGTGCAGTTATGCTATCCGGTACAATAATTGTTTGAAACAAGTCACTAGAAATCGTACCATAGATCCATTGGAGCACGGTGGCATCGAGACGATCCCAAATATCCATGGGAACATCGTCAGGCGAAGATGAACCGAGGACATCCACTGTTCGTGTCACGCACCAATTTCAGCGAATCGAACTCGGGGCGCGAACTTTTAAAACATGAATACTTAAAACCTGTTTTGAATAAAAGCTTTGACATTTCCATTTATTTACCAAAAATAATAGTAGTATTTACAATACAAAAACGTCCCAACAAGTGGACAAGGTACACATCCGTCACTAGACTCAACAAAAGTAAAGACCAGACTCCGCTCCAAGCTCCATGAACTTCAAGAGCTAACCTAGTCCGTCCGGTGATCAGTACCTGTAGGAAAAGCGGCTAGGGGTGACCCTTCGCTCACCTCCACGGATAACAGACTAACTAAGGCATAATTAGTAGATAAAGCCAGTAACACTAAAACCAAACCCAACACTGGGACTACAGTCCCCAACTCAAGTACCCAACTGACCCACAACCCGTTACCTTCCTCAACAGACTCAACACTCGATAACACAATGTAGATCCGACACAACTATCGACGACCTCCTCCAAGGACACGACAGAAAGACTACACAACGCCAAACAAGATCACAAAGGATCGCAAACCAGCTGCTCAGTAACCTCCCTCACTCACGCGCTTTGCCGAACCACTCAGGCCAGGCGGTCGACCTGTCTCACTCACGCGCTTTGCCGAACCACTCAGGCCAGGCGGTCGACCTATCTCACTCACGCGCTTTGCCGAACCACTCAGGCCAGGCGGTCGACCTGTCTCACTCACGCGCTTTGCCGAACCACTCAGGCCAGGCGGTCGACCTGTCTCAGTAACCTCTCTAACTCAGGCAACCACAATCACAGTCACAATCACAAACACAATCACAAGCAGTTCAACAACACAGGCACTCAAGGCCACTCAAGACACCTCAACAATCAAGACTCGGGTTCAACAACCCCACGGGCACTCACTGCCACTCAAGACACACCAACGATCAAGACTCGGGTTCAACAACCCCACAGGCACTCGCGGCCTCCCAAGACACCAACCATAAAACACGCTTGCAACTTACCGAGACTCTAACTCGTAAGCCAGCTAAAGAAAGCTCGCAACCCCCGAGACTCTAACTCGGTCAGGCCAGCCAAAGACACCAACCTTAGTACACGGCTCTCAAAGCCACCCCAAACACCAATTTAAATACACGGGCTCTCATGGCCACCCAAAACACCAACAATTAACTACGGGCTCTCATGGCCACCCAAGACACCAATTTAAATACACGGGCTCTCAAGGCCACCCAAACTCAATCAATAAATAATACGGCTCTCAAGGCCACTCAAAACTCGATAATAAATAACACAGGCTCTCAAGGCCACCCAACTCAACAAGAAGTAATACGGGCTCTCAAGGCCACCCAACTCAACAATCAATTACACGGGCTCTCAAGGGCACTCAAAACCCGATAATAAAACACGGGCTCTCAAGGCCACCCAAGACACCAAATAAGCAATCAACCTACGGCTTAACCAAGCCTCCAACAGTCCTAATATCAACAGTTTCTCAATCAACCTCCGGGCATGGTCATATGCCTCCAGTACTCCTAATATCGATAAGTTCACAAACAAACTCCGGGCATGGTCATATGCCTTCAGTAATTCAATTATCGCTAAGTTCTCTGATCCTACGACACTACTAAGTGTCACATGCTTTTCTCATAAACGCTACAATCCCGTATCATGCTTTTCTAATAATTGCTACGATCCCGTATCATGCATTTCTAATATTTAAATAAACCTACTCAACCCACGACACCCCGGTGTCACATGCAATTCTACTGTTAACTTTCCCTAGTCAGGGCCGAGATCCGGCTACTTTTCCCTACCTCGTGCGTGTTCTCCCAAAAGCCAAACCATGACACATCTGTTTCCCACATCGGTTTCTCCTTATACGGGACGTCACCCGTTACCTCGACATCTGCCCACTCCTTGACGTACTCAAAACCTCGAAAGGCCCGATACACCGCGGGGCTAACCCGCCTCCGCCGCGGTTGAAACGCATTAGTTCATCCTTCGGACTCACCTCCAGTAATACACGACCACTGATTGCTGACTCGAGAGGTCGGCGCCGTCAGTCAGCATAACTCCTGCTGACACTGCACGGTCTTCAACCGCTCACGTTTCGGCACGATTGACTCAGCTGTCTCTCGGTCCAGTTCTAGACCCACTGAACCCTTATTCCTCACTTCTGCCCAGCACACGGGCGATCGACCTGGCCTACCATACAACGCTCCGAACGGTGCCATCATGATACTGGCCTGAAAGCTGTTGTTGTAGGCGAACTCGACTAACCGTTCACGAAACCCATCGTGACGTGCCCCATTTCCACCATGCAACCTGCAGTGGTTGCAGTAAACCAGCTGGACGCTGTTGCTCGGCTCTCACCTGCCGATGAGTGAGGCACCGCGATACCAAATCCGCGACCGCTCTCCGCATCCCGCTCCACTGGACATGCCACCTGATGCCGCGCTCCTCTTAGTGCCATTCACGTGCACTGTTAGACGCGAATGCTGCGACTCTCGCAGCTCGTCGCCTCCGCCGTCACGCGGTATGCACAAACCTCTGTGATACCGTAACTACCAATTAGTACAACGATCCCAGCCCTCGGCGTCAGTAACGCCGAAAACTATCTCTCGGATCCTTGTCGTCTACAAAACACCACCACGAACTGATTTTATAAAAAAAAACAGCCAGAATGTACTGTTCATCATATCCCTGAACACTGCAGGTGCGTTCGGCAGTTCAAAGTCATCACCCAGAACTCGTAAAGCTCATAGGATGTCCGGAATGCAGTCCTTGCAACGTCCCCCTCTCAGACTCGCAACTGGTAGTATCCGGATCGTAGGTCGATCTTCGAGAGATACGTCGACCCCCCCTCAACTGGTCGAACAAGTCGTCGATTTTTCGACATCGGGCATCGGTCATTCACCGTAACCCGGTTCAGTTTCCGTTAGTCCATGCACATCCGAAGCTCTCCACTCTTCTTCTTCACGAAGAGTGCTGACGCTCCCCACGGCGATGTGCTCGGACGAATAAACCCTTTCTTCCGAAGTTCCTCGAGTTGACTCTTCACCTCGGTCAACTCGGCTGGCGCGAACCTGTAAGGTGCCATCGATGGCGTTGCCGTTCCCGGCACCAGGTCAATCCTGACTTCCACCCCACGAACTGGTGGCAACCCGCTCAACTCCTCAGGGAACACCTCGGGGAAACTCGCACTCCTCTCGCGGTAACTCTCGGCTCTGCACGACCGATACTTCCTTTACTGCGGACAAGTCGACAGGAGAACTCCGCTCACACTGTCCAGAATACACGAACCTCTCGTGTTGCCCATTGACACCGTCACTAGTCGTCTATGACAGTCGATATTGGCTCGGTACTTCCCCAGCCAATCTATTCCCAAGATTACGTTAAAGGTTGACATTTAGTAAGTATCCTTCCCACGGATACAAACAGAAGTTCAATCGCTGTCGATCCTCACGGATCCTCGCAGTCTCTTTAAGACCTCGCTCCACTGCCGTCGTCGTGCCTACCAACTCCAAACATACCCGATCCTCGGGGTGAGGACTCGATCCAGCATCAGGGCTCTTGAGCCCTCTCTCGAACCTCCTGTATCAGCTCGCTTTTTTAACTTCGCAGGCACGACAGACCTTTGTCAACACCACACTACCACCAACCGGCGTGTCCTGACGAAGAGGTGGACTCAACGGCTTTAACTCAGCACAACTCGACAAAGCAGAAGAGTATGACGCCCCGTTACCCATTAAAATTGATGCCCAAAACGGAGACCGAACACCCACTCCCTTAGTCACCCTGGTAAGGTCCAGTGCAACCCTCACACGGTCCTCTATGCATTTACTTATAACTTTCCGCAACCAAACCAGTGTTCGCTACTCGTCCCTTGCGGGAGAAGTAGTAAAGGGGATGAGCATTATGCTCACCTCCACGGACACCCGTTCGATTATGGCATACTAGTAACCCACTAAAGACTTACCGATCTAACCAGGGCAACCACTACCTCAAAACTTGATGCCAAACGTCACACTGCTCACGCCATCAACACCTCAAGTACTCGCTTACGTAAGATAAACCTCGACACGGGAAACACTTCCTCAATTCAGTAATCACTATTGTTCACAACCTCATTACCCCAAAGACCCGATCACGTAGGGAAACCTCAAACGCCCGTTTACCTAGGGAAAAACCTGGTTCGTATGACGCCGTAACGCACCAACCCTAACCTCTCTCTGTGGTGAGACTCTCACACCGAGGCATTGTACTACTACCGTATGTTATCGATGAATCTCGAACCCAAGAACTCATCCCTTAACACCGAGCCTACGGCCTCTACAACCCACAACCGCGAACACAATCACATAAAACCAATGCTCAAACCGCACGAACGTGAACCGAGTCGCACAACCACAAACCTAAAAGCACAACGAGACAACAATTTTTTTCAAGATAACCGGCTGGACCGGTCTGGCACACGACTCGGGCCGTGCAACATTCCGGGCCGGTAACCAAGCCGGGCCGTGCCCCATACAGGGCCGGCACCAAGGCCCTGCCGTGCCCCCTACCGGGCCGGCACCTAACCCGTGCCGTGCCCCTTACCGGGCCGGCAACCAAACCGTGGCGGGCCCCTTACCGGGCCGGCATCCAAACCCTGCCGGGCCCCTTACCGGGCCGGCATCTAAACCGTTCCGTCTCACCTTCCTGGCCAAACCAGTGACCCCGATTCCCTAGCGGTGATAAACTTGCACTACTTACACCCGCTATGTCTACCCTAGGGTACTCGTAACTTTCCTGGCTAATAGCGACCCGTACACAAGCATGTCGCAAACAGCGACCACCAAACACGTAACACAGTTACGGCAAATCAAGACCGACCTCAAACACAAGCCAAGACGGCCGAGTAACAACAATACACGCCCACCGGGCCAACCAACACCGAACTACGCCCACCGGGCCAAACACAATCAAACACACATGCCCCCGGCGTCAAACAAAAATCAAGACACGCCCACCGGGCCCACCAATTCCAAAACTTTCCTCTTTTTATTTTAAAACCTCAGACTTGACATCACGCAGTCACAACCCGGTCCAGGCGTCCCCGAACTACGTTGTACCGACTTGATGTCAGCACCGTCACGTTCGACTACAGGAGCGCTCCTGAGTCGACCCGCCACAACTAAAAAAAAAACGTTTCAAGCAGCAACAACAATCAGCAAGCCAGCAAGAAAACACTGCACGTACACACAAACTCAACCAGGACTCATAACACTACGGGTCTACACTGACTCGACTCGCCCCACTTAATTGACGGACAGTCCGAGGTGTGAAACCTCGAGCTCTGATACCAAGCTGTCACGCCCCAATTTCAGAGAACCGAACTCGGGACGCGAACATTTTAAAACATAAAAACACTTGAACCTGTTTTGAATAAAAGCTTTGGCATTTCCATTTACTTCTCAAAATAATAGTATTTACAATACAAAAACGTCCCAACAAGTGGATAAGGTACAATATCCGTCACTAGACTCAACAAAAATAAAGACCAGACTCCACTCCAAGCTCCACAAGCTTCAAGAGCTAACCTAGTCCGTCCGGTGATCAGTACATGTAGGAAAAGCAGCTAGGGGTGAGCGTTCGCTCACCTCCACGGATAACAGACTGACTATGGCATAATTAGTAGATAAAGCCAGTAACACCAAAACTAAAACCAACACCAAAACCAACACCAAAACCAACACCAACTCCAGTACTCAACTTAACCACAACCCGTTACCTTCCACTACAGACTCAACCTCAAACTCGCAAAGTAAAACAAACACAACCAACAATGACCTTCCCCAAAGACAAGAACACGGATCAGGCTAGCCGAAGAATGCTCAGAACCTGCCGAGCCTCGTACGCGGTCAGGCCAGCCGAAGAATGCTCGTAACCTGCCGGGACCCGGTCACGGATCAGGCTAGCCAAAGAATTCTCATAACCTTTCGGGATCCGGACACGGAACAGGCTAGCCGAAGAATGCTCAGAACCTGTCGAGGCTCGAGTTTGGTTAGGCCAGCCGAAGAATGCTCGTAACCTGCCAAAATCCACACCACTCCCCGACACACAGTCGGTTCGGGCAAACACAACCACAAACACAAGCAAGTTCAACCAACAAGATTTAATTTCAAAAAGGGCTAAAATCTGATTTGATTCAAAGAATGGTATTTTAAGGTGTTGTTAATATGTTTCAAAACAAATTTAGATCTGATTAAATGTGGAAAAAGGGTTTAGGTTGAGTTTTAAAATCAAAATCAGATTTTGGAATAAAGTTCGACCTTTGTATTTCGGACGTAAAATTGTTATTGATCTGGACTGTTTTGAAACAGAAAATCTTTGGATCGGATTTTTGGTTGGATCAAAATCACGGGTTTTAAATTGAAAAGAAAGAGGTATTAAAATGAAAAGTCAGCCTTAAGAAAAAGAAAAGAAAAGGGGTTTAAATTGGAAAAGAAAAGGGCTTTAAAATGGAGAGAGTTTAAAATCAATTTGGGTTTAAAAATGGTTTTGAACTGGTAACCAGACTTAGAACGGAGTGAAAGAGAAATGTTGAATCGATCCCTCGGGAACCGTGCCTCGGAAACATGCACCGGTTTCGGTGCACGGGTACTCATAACCGATTCGCCGTGACCCCGCTTTTATCCCGCTCGAGTTTAAAGGACAACTGTCGGTTGTAAAACTGGTTTAATCGTGACCTTTAAATTAATCTGGGAACCGACTCTATTTATGGCTTTCGTGTTATCTTTAACGTCCGGCTTCGATCGAAGTGAAGCCCGGAGGTAGCGAACCAGAACGCCAGCAGCTAGGAAGCGTAGTAGGTGCTCTTCGGTTGAGGTAGGGAAAAGTAGCCGGATCTCGGCCCTGACTAGGGAAAGTTAACTGTAGAATTGCATGTGACACCGGGGTGTCGTGGGTCTTTTAGGTTATCGAATATTAGAAATGCATGATACGGGATCGTAGCAATTATTCGAAAAGCATGATACGGGATTGTAGCGTTTATTAGAAAAGCATGTTACGGGAACTTAGTAACTATGAGAAAAGCATGTGACACTTAGTAGTGTCGTAGGATCAGAGAACTTAGCGATGATTGAATTACTGGAGGCATATGACCATGCCCGGAGGTTGTTTGTGAAACTAGTGATCTTAGGACTGTTGGAGGCATCGATTATGTCGGAGGTTGTTGCGTGTTATTTATTGTCGAGTTTGGGTGGCCTTGAGAGCCCGTGCTATTTATTGTTGAGTCTTGGGTGGCCTTGAGAGTCGTGTTATTTATCGTCGAGTTTGGGTGGCCTTGAGAGCCGTGTTATTTATTGTTGAGTTTGGGTGGCCATGAGAGCCCTTGTGTTTGCTGTTGAGTTTGGGTGGCCATGAGAGCCCGTGTGTTATTATTGGTGTCTTGGGGGTTGTTGAGCCCGTGAGTTAAGTGGTTGTGTTTTGGGAGGTCATGATGGCCCGTGGGGTTGTTGAACCCGAGTCTTGACTGTTGAGGTATCTTGAGTGGCCTTGAGTGCCTGTTGGTTGAACTTGCTTGTGTTTGTGGTTGTGTTTGCCCGAACCGACTGTGTGTCGGGGAGTGGTGTGGATTTTGGCAGGTTACGAGCATTCTTCGGCTGGTCTGACCAAACTCGAGCTTTGACAGGTTCTGAGCATTCTTCGGCTAGCCTGTTCCGTGTCCGGATCCCGAAAGGTTATGAGCATTCTTTGGCTAGCCTGATCCGTGATCGGGTCCCGGCAGGTTACGAGCATTCTTCGGGTTGCCTGACCGCGTACAAGGCTCGGCAGGTTCTGAGCATTCTTCGGCTAGCCTGATCCGTGTTCTTGTCTTTGGGGATTGTCATCGTTGGTTGTGTTTGTTTTACTTTGCGAGTTTGAGGTTGAGTCTGTTGTGGAAGGTAACGGGTTGTGGTTCAGTTGAGTACTGGATTTGGTGTTGGTTTTGGTGTTGGTGTTACTGGCTTTATCTACTAATTATGCCATAGTCAGTCTGTTATCCGTGGGGGTGAGCGAACGCTCACCCCTAGCTGCTTTTCCTACAGGTACTAATCACCGGACGGACTAGGTTAGCTCTTGAAGCTTGTGGAGCTTGTAGTGGAGTCTGGTATTTATATTTGTTGAGCCTAGTGACGGATAGTGTACCTTGTCCACTTGTTGGGACGTTTTTGTATTGTAAATACTATTATTTTGAGAAGTAAATGGAAAGGCCAAAGCTTTTATTCAAAACAGGTTCAAGTGTTTTTATGTTTTAAAATGTTCGCGTCCCGAGTTCGGTTCTCTGAAATTGGGGCGTGACATATTCGGCATGGTGTTCGCTGGAGGTGCTGATTTCGTGGCCTCGGTAGACGTCTTAGTTGAGGAATCTGTGGCGTCTTCATCAGTGGCAGTATGTGGGATGACCGGAGCAGCAGGAGTGGTGGCCGAAGCAACAGGTGACGTCGTCTGAGAGGAGCTCGATCTGGCTGTGTCCGGCAGAATGTGGTGCAGAACTCGGTAGACACGGCAATGGATTTTGAAGAGTTCCAACTACGAAGAGTACTGCTCCTTGTCTATCTCAAGGGTGATCGGGTTAAAGCTCGAATATTGGAAACTGTAAGTGCATGGTAGTTTCGTGGATCAGCCATGAGGTACTGCGCAGAATAGAAACAATACTTGCAGAAAAAGAGACGCGCAAGTAAACTGGAGAAACGAATCGCAGAAGGAAAAAGGAATAGGTGCATAAGCGATTGAAACAGAGAAAATAGGGTTTAAAACTGATAAGTCTCTGATACCATATTGGAGTTTAAACCGATGAGTTTATTCTCATTCAACACAAGTATATGTAATCAGTTACAGATAAGGTAAGTATTTTGAATACCTATACAAAATAATCTAAAGAGTTTGAATTGTTTCAAAACTCTGATATATACTATCTCTAACACATACCAAGAAGAGAAATAGACTTGATGTTGCAAGAGTGGAAAATTTAGCCTTTATCCAATTCAACTTCAAGTTTTTGCACAAAAAGAGTAAACCAATGAAATATGAAGTCGAATTTCTTCTTTTCAATGATATTACAAATGCACAAGAATGGCTTGTTCATGGCGATGGGGATGATGATGATGAGAATCCTACAAATGAAATGAGAGAACTTGATGAAGACGACTTTGTTTCCGATGAAGAGGAGGAAGAAAATATGGATTATGAATTTGAGGACGAATATGATCAAGTACTTGAAGCTTATGGAAATGGACAAGTACGTGAAGAAGCTCATGAAAATTGAACACATACTTCAAGCTTATGGAGATAAGTTTACTTTTGTGTTTTGATTTTTGTGATACTATGTCTTATTGGCTTATGAGGTTATGAGCCAATAAAACATAGTGTTTGAACTTTTGAGTGTTGGAGATGCTTTTGGTATTGCAGGTTTGGTTTTTGAACTTCAAGATCTTTGTGAAGTTGTTATGATAAGTTGTTTGAGTTTTTGAGTGTTGGAGATATTAATTTATTTTCAATATTTTATTATATGTGTCTAATATATTATTTATTAATAATTTAAAATAATAGAATAATCAAATCCCCCTAGGCCCTGCCTAACGCCTAGGGGTCCTCGCCGCCCGACTAGCGCCTAACGCCATTTACAACCACGCTTGTAATGCGACAATGCATATCAGTAGAACTTGCAAGCTATGTGTAAAACGTTAGTATGTTCAAAATTACCTGCTCTATATGAGTTATTTATATTTTGAGAGATTGTGTCAGTCTTTATGGTGGCCGTATTTATATTTTATGTAATGAAACTTTTTATTCAACATAATGCCTCATATAGTATATAGGGAATGCGTGGTTGAATCCCAAACATATAACATTGTCTAGAAAATAGTGTTACAAACATGAGTTGAATGTATAATACTCGCATATATAATATGTTATGTTATGCGAAATTGTAGTAGTCTGAATCTAAAACTATAACATTACCAAACAGTAGCTATAAGATGACACCAAAAGTGTAACAATCCCACAATTAAAACTATAACATCATCAACCAACAACTGTAACATTGGCAAAAAAAAGCTGTAATATTATATGATAAGTTAATAATTAAATCTATAACATTCTCATCTCAAAGGTATAATAGTACAACAATTGAAATTATAACATCATCAACCAACAATTGTAACATTGGTAAACAATAACATATCATAACACTGAAGATGGAACATTATTGTAACTTACTGCATTTAAGTAAATAACATATCTATAATAATGTATTATAGATGTAACATTGCAATAAAAACTCTCAACTTCTAACATTCATATGGTAACAGTCTCAAATCTGTGACATTGTTAACGTAAGTCTATTATGATAGAACTACAAACCAAAAAATATAACCAATCCGAACACTGTAAGACTGTGTGCCAAAACACAAAGTATGGTTATGCAAAAATAATGAACAACCCAACTTTCCAGCCTCTAAAACATTCATACGCATTACTAACAACAATAAGTTATTTCGCCCCTTTACGGTTCCAGAAAAATTGGGCGATATGGTTATTGACATGTTCCTGCACTTCATTACGCTCCCATGTAACCATCTTAAACACAAAGCGGGCTCGTAAAGTGTGTAGCTATTGTTTCTGCAGTAATTGTGATAAAAGACTTGTTAGAAATGTTGGAGGTTATGCATTACTTAAAAATACAATACATACAGTAGCAACAAACTTACTGTAAAACCCGCTTAAAAAAAAAAAAATTTGTTTTGGGCTGGACCGGACTGACCCGGCCCGAGTGTAAACCCTTAATGTCTTGAGTGTTGTTTTGTCTGTGTGTATGTGCAGTACGGGGCTACTGGCATACTGTTTGTGTGTGCTGCGTGAAATGTTTTTAAGCTGTCGCGGGTCGACTCAGGAGCGCTCCTGTAGTCGAACGTGACGGTGCTGATGTCAAGTCGGTACAACGTAGTTCGGGGACGCCTGGACCGGGTTGTAACCACCTGATGTCAAGAAATGAGGTTTTAATGAAGTAGAGAAAGCTTTAAAAATTTGATTTTTTGATGTTGTTTGACGCCGTGGGCGTTCGTGTTTGATTTTGGTTGGCCCGGTGGGCGAGTGTTGTTGTGTTGTCTTTTGGCCGTGTCGGCTCGTGTTTTGGTTGAGGTTGATGCCTTTCTTGGTCTGTGAATCGTGGCGCGTGTGTTTGCTAATTTGGTAGTCAAGCGTGTGTGTCATTTAAGGCAAATTTTGGGGTTAAAACGGGTTAAGGTCCGAGTTAGAACCGAGTTTGGAAAACAGGTCTGCGCGAGTGTCACAGATCCTGTCACGGAACCGTGACAGACCAGAGAGTCCTGGCAAATTTTAGATCTTCGTCACGACTCCGTGACCCCAACCGTGACGGGGTCTGTCACGAGTCCGTGATCCCTGTCTTCTCACCGTCTTGTTTGTGCAAGTTGAGTGTTGGCTTTGCGTGGCGACGTTCACGGTTGTGTTTGGGTATTGGGGTTGTAAGCAATGGTAGTTGCTGATTTGAGAACTTAATCCCCATTTCGAGGTTTCCCTTACGTAAAGGAGTATTTGAGGTGTAAATAGCGTGAGCAGTGTGACTTTTGGCTTCAGTTTTATGATGGTGATTTGCCCTGACTAGAGTGGTAAGTCCTTGGTGCGTTACTAGTATGCCATAATCGAACGGGTGTCCGTGGAGGTGAGCATAACGCTCGTCCCCTTTACTACTTTCCCGCAAGGGACGAGTAGCGAACACTGGTTTGGTTGCGGAAAGTTATAAGTAAGTGCATATGGGACTGGATGAGGGCTTGGTGTACTTTTGTGTGATTAAACTTGAGATCTCGCTTGCGGGTTGTTCTAATTAAAGGATGTTTAGCGTGAACGGTGTGGCGTTTGATAACAAGTACGTTGGGGTATTCGTAGACCGTGTGAACGTTAGTGTGTTCGAGCTGTTGTCCTTATTTGAGTTCGTAAACTGAACGTTTGCGTGTATCCGTGCAGAGGATACTGATTATGGCTCGCGGAAGGCGCGGACGAGCATCAGGAACACGGGGTCAGGCACCCACGCGAGGCCGGCGGGGGCGGTCAGCAGGGGCACCAGGGAGGGTGCCAACCGTCGGGTCCGCCGACTACGCGGAGGCACAGGGCACTCCCGTCGGAGAAGACGGGAGAAGTGATGCGGGGCCATCTGCAGGCACCCCCAGTGTTCCGTCAGTCGCGGACCCTCCAGTGATGGCTGCCCTGGATGAGCTTACCAGGACCGTTCAGAGTTTGGTGGCGGTCATCGCCAGCCGAGAGTCGGCTTCGCCAGCACCAGAGGCAGCCGCAGTCCCGATGAGGGCCGCTCAGACAGAGGATCTTACCTCCCGAGCGCTACTAGATTTCCTGAAGCTCGGGACACCTGTTTTTGTCGGGGAGCCGAATCCCGACCTAGCCGAGCGATGGATAGAGCAGGTCACACGAGACCTGGACACATCGGGTGTCGAGGATGGCCGTCGGAGAGTGTCCTTCGCGGCTCACCAGCTGAGGGACAGCGCCTACCACTGGTGGGGGCGTGTGAAGGACAGTGTCGGGCACGACTACGACATTTTCCAGGAGTTGTTTATGGCACAGTACTTTCCCGAGTCGGCTCGGCTGGAGCGACATCGGCAGTTTCTGGACCTGGAGCAGGAGGGGATGACAGTGGCAGAATACGAGGCTAGATTCACAGCCTTGGCCAGATTTGCGCCTGAGATGGTGATGACCGATAAGAACCGTTGCCTGCGGTTCCAGGGAGGACTGAGGCTGGAAATTCGGAACCAGGTCCTCGCCTTGAGACTGAGGAAGTACACAGATCTGGTAGACACCGCAGCGACGGTGGAGCAGGGGATCCAGGATGCGGCCAGGACCCGTGAGGTTCGGCAGCGACCGACCAGCTTTGCAGGGTCGTCCGAGTCACGAGACCCGAGGAGACAGAGGACCACAGAGTTCTTCCGACCACATGCTCATCAGGGTGGAGCGAGACAACTGGGGTCGGTGACAGCAGTGGGGCCAGTCGCTTCAGAGAGACAGTCGAGATGCTTTAGTTGCGGACAACTAGGCCACATGCATCGAGAGTGTCCGTCGGGCACGGGGTCGAGAGCCGACGAGACCAGGTGTCACCGGTGCGACCGGGTTGGGCACACTATGGCCAGGTGTATTGAGCCGTTGGGGGCAACGTCAGCGGGGCGACCACAACAGTCGTATACCGCGCGGTCGCCCAGAGGCCGCCCTCGTCAGAGTCAGCAGTCGAGGTTTTCGCAGCCGTCGACGAGTGCGCCGACTCCGAGACAGCAACAGAGCTATGGGTACCCAGCCGCCAGTGCGCCGGGTCAGAGACAACAGGAGTCAGAGGGAAGAGTGTACGCAGTTAACGACTCTCGGACACCGGGAACCCCTACCTACCGCGAGACCTTTAAGGGTACGTGTTTTATCGTATCATATTTGGGCGTTGTTCTAAATTTCGCGGACGAAATTCCTTTAAGGGGGGTAGATTGTAAAACCCTCTTCAAAAAAAAATTTGTTTTGGGCTGGACCGGACTGACCCGGCCCGAGTCAGACCCGGCCCAAGTGCTGACCCGGCCCAACCTAGGCTTTATAAGCCAAAACCTAGGGTTTCAGCCGAACAGACCCACCTCCCTCTTCTTTCCTGCGCAGCCGACCCTCACACCCCTCCCTCACTTCGTCTTCGTCCTATTCGAACCCACCCCCGACTCCCTCTCATCTCGCCTGAAACGGCGTCCCCGACCTCCTCCCTTCACGTCGTCCACTCCATCACCGGCCGTCTCTCTCCGTCCTCACCCAGTCCCGAGCCCGTCTTCCTTCTTCTCCGGCTCAAACCCCGACCTCCCCTTCGCCGCCGTCACCTCCTCCGTCCTCCCACGACCACCACCGTCCTCATCTCCGGCCACCACCGAGCCCGTCACCGTCTCTCCGTCCTCACTCAGTCTCGAGCCCGAGCTCGTCGTCCCGAGCCTGAGCTCGTCCTCACCGTGCCACCACCGAGCCGCCGCCCTACTCCGCCCCTCACGCTCGCCTCCGTCCAGATCCGGCCACCACCGCCTTCACAGCTCGTCTTCCACCTCCCTCTCCAGATCTCCGGCGAGACGAGCTCGCCTGGGACATGACCGAGCCCTTCGAACCCCATCTCGCCGCCGACCGTCCACCTTCCCCCTCTCCGTCCAGTTTCCCGTCGCCGGCCACGCCACCGTCCCTCTCTCTACGGTTAGGCCCCGGCCGACGCCGCCCTCGCCGGCGGCCGACCGGTTCAAAACCGAACCTTTATTTTTCCCGTCTTCGTTTTTCTGTTGAATCTGGGTTGTTGTTGAAACCGTTTGGGTTAAAGTGAACCGAGTACTGCACGTAACGAAAGGGTAATGAAATGAAACCTTTTTCGAGTTAATTTGGATTCTATTGAGGGTTAAAACTGTTAAAGAAATTTGATTAATTTTGGATCGGTTTTTAAATTAAAAAGGGAAAGTAAAACAAAGCAAAACGGATTAGATTTGATTAAGGTTTTGAAGGAAAAGATTTGAAAATCAGATTGGAGTAAAAGACGGTTTTTGGATCTGTTTTGGTTTGAATCGAAATCACGGTTTTGGAAGGTTTGAATCGAAATCACGGTTTTGGAAAGAAAAGGGTTGTAAAATGGAAAATCAAATTTAAGGAAAAGGGTTTTAAAATGAAAGGGAATTAAAAGCATTTCGGTTTTAAAACGGTTTAAATCGAGGAGTTGCGAATCTAAGTTGTGAACGGGATTTAGGGACGGTTGTTCAAAAACCGAACCTAATTCATTTTGGGCTCAAAGATCGGAACAGAAACAGATTTGAAATAAAAAGGGAATTTGATTTAAAATAAAAACCGTTCTGTTTTGAAAAAGGGTTATTAATCGGATTTGGGAACGACTCTGGAACTCTGGGTAAAATGGACTGCTATTCGGGTTTAAAAGGGAACAAAAGCGGACCGCTGAATCGGACCTCGGGATTCGTGCATTGGGACCGTGCCCCGCATGCACCGGTTTCGGTGCTCGGGTACTCAAACCCGATTCGCCGTGACCCCGCTTTTATCCCGCTCGAGTTTATGGGACAACTGTCGGTTTTAAACTGGATTAATCGTAACCTTTAATTTAGCGGTGGAACCGTCATTAATCTAGGGCTTTCGTGTTCTCTTTAGCGTCTGGCTTCGACCGAAGTAAAGCTCGGAGGTAGCGAGCCAGAACGTCAGCAGCTAGGAAGCGTAGCGGTTGCTCTTCAGTTGAGGTAGGGAAAAGTAGCCGGATCTCGGCCCTGATTGGGGAAAGTTAACAGTAGAATTGCATGTGACACCGGGGTGTCGTGGGTTGAATAGGTTTATTTAAATATTAGAAAAGCATGCTACGGGAACTTGGTAATTGTTAGAAAAGCATGATACGGGAATGTAGCGTTTATGAGAAAAGCATGTGACACTTAGTAGTGTCGTAGGATCAGAGGACTTAGCGATAACTGTTTACTGGAGGCATATGACCATGCCGGGAGGTTGTTTGTGAAACTAGCGATCTTAGGACTGTTGGAGGCATCGATTATGCCGGAGGTTGTTGTGCGTTAATTGTTGTTGAGGTTGGGTGGCCTTGAGTGCCCGTGTTATTTATTGTTGAGTTTGGGTGGCCTTGAGAGCCCGTGTCTTACTGTTGGTGGTTTTGAGTGCCCGTGGGGTCGTTGAGCCGTGAGTTACTGTTGGTGTATCTTGGGAGGCCATGAGTGCCTGTGGGGCTGTTGAGTCCGCGTTTTAGGGTTGGTATCTTGGGTGGCCATGAGTGCCTGTGGAGTGTTGAACCTGTGTTTTTGCTGTTTGTTGAACTGTGATTGTGATTGTGATTGTGGTTACCTGAGGTTGTGGGCCCGCTTCATTAAACGGGGGTCCTCGATCACACGCGTCTGCACGTTCAGACGAGGTAGGGGGCCCGCCTGTCAGTAAAGGGGTTCTGGCCGCGCGTGTGTGGTTCGGTGGTTGTGAGTGTGATAGGTTGACAGTCTGATCCGACTTTGTGTCGAGGAAATGCGACAGGTCGACCGCCTGACCACGTCTATGATCGGTAAAGGGCGTGAGGGAGGTTACTGAGCAGCTGGTTTGCGATCCTTTGTGATCTTGTTTGGTGTGCGATCCTTTGTGATCTTGTTTGGTGTTGCGTAGTTCCTTTGAGTCTTTGGAAGAGGTCGTGATCGTTGTGTCGTGTCTACTTACGTGTTTGAGTGTCGAGTCGTTCGAGGAAGGTCACCGTGGGTGTTAGTCAGTCAGAGTACTTGGGTTGGGGACAGTGATCCCCGGGGGTTGAGTTTGTTGTTGGTGTTACTGGCATTGTCTGCTAATTATGCCGTAGTCAGTCTGTTATCCGTGGTGGTGAGCGAACGCTCACCCCTAGCTGCTTTTCCTATAGGTACTGTTCGTGGGACGGACTAGGTGAGCTCTCGAAGCTTGTGAAGCTAGGAGCGGAGTCCGGGTTTTTACTTTTGGTCTAGCGACGGATACCTCGCCTTTTTGTCCGCTTGTGGGACGTTGTATTTTGGGTTGTAATTATCCTTTTGTTGAACTAAACTGTTATTGTAAAGTGTTTTAATGGAAATGTTTTCAAAGTGTTTTCTTATTCTAAACGTTTGCGTCCCGAGTACGGTTTACTGAAATTGGGGCGTGACACTTACGTTGTCCTTCTCCAATTGGTTCTTCCATTTCCTTCCAGCGTTATATGCTTCCATATGCCACATTGCAAAAATAGCACAGTAAGTAAAGTTGGTCGCTGATTCCCAGCTAACATGCATGCGCTTGGGTTCAGCCTCTCTAATCTCTTTCGATAATGTGGGTGCTCTGGGTTCTATAAACCCAGCATATAAATCTCTCTGCCAAATTTATAATTAGTGAAGAACACATAAACTAAAAAGCTAATACTTTTGAAATGCCCACATGAACGTACCAACCAAGTAGGAAAGTCATCGTACCGTACGAAATCCTCCGTATTCGTATGCAAATTGTCGATGATGACAACAACACCTCTTCTCTTTTCAATACACACAACAAAGAAGTGCTCTCTAAGCACAACGCTAAAAAAAACCTTACAAATATGAGACATCTGATAACAAAATGTGGAAAATTATTTTGTGTAAATGAAACAACATGAACGATATATTGCAACGATGTACAAATCAGATCCTTCTCTTCAAGATTAACCTTCATGAACTTGTCGTAATGTGCAACTTCAAATGCAACCTACTCAAATGCACGGTTTCCCAGTGACTTACGCTACAAGGAACGTTGAGACATACACACAATTCGTGAGCAAACATGCATACAAATATTAATATATTCATGATGCACACTAAATTGTACGTACACTAGTATCAACAGACAAAATCATGATGGTGATCGTGGGCTCCTCCACCTTTCTTCGCAGTTTATATAATGATACCACATGTTCAAAACACTAACGTCAACACGATCATTTTGTTGAATCGTTTTGAGGTCACGACTCAAAACACTAACATTATCACATTGAATGTATGGGACACTGCAAATAAACACATATTAGTGAATACTTATGTACATATTGAAGTACTAACTGAGTTAACCAGAACTGTAAACTGCTAAGCTGTATTACTACTACATACATACTATAACACAATATTGGGTTAACTGTAACGGTAAAACTAAATGCAAGTACGAGTATGTGACACTTACTGGCCAAAATTTTTGTATCTCGTGATCCATTCGTTAACCATCTCCTCCTTTACTGTAAGAGGTGCACTCAGATTAGTCGTCCTAACATAGCCAAGCGAAGAGAATGATGTTGACGCCTCAGTCGACTTCGTCATATTCGCCATCCTCTGACGAATGATGTGTGACACTCCGAGAATTAACTCTCATAATGGCATGGCAAGCGTACCGGTCGTCAAGTAATATTCAGGATTTAGTTCGAGTTATCGTACCTAAGGGAGCAATCAGACAAACCCTTTAATTAATTAATTCGATGGTCAAGCTATTCCTATATCGATGATTGGTTTTTTTTTTGTAAAATGTAATTTCATACAAGTACTGAGAATATAAATAATCCAAAAACAGAGCACAAAACCACAGATGGATTGTAAATAAGATATAAAGGGTGATCTAGGACATTAACGGGGTTCAAATGTGATGAATGACTTAACGGGATTCGATATACATTTACAACTAATAATATTCTAAGGGCAATGAGAATTCTCTCAATGTATTCCTAACCATATCTCGATCGTATTAGGACCCTAACATACTCAATCTACCTAATTATCTATAATCTAGGTGTAGATCGGTATATAGCATTACAATCTATGAATTCCTCTAACTTTCCGGTTTTACTCATATAGCTATGACACTCGTGCTAGTCTAACCATATTCTAGTATAGATTAAAACCCGAGCTATCTAATTCATTTTCCTCCTATTAACCTTATTTATGAATTGTTGGTTAACACAATTTAATCAATTATCACGTGATCAAGGCGACAAAGCAATAAGAAAAAAATTAGATAATCAAAATCCTAATATTAGTTTAACAAATGTATAACCGAAACACGTTAATTCAAATCATCACATCGTTCCTCTAGCCCTAGATCATTGAGAATTTAGTTCATATCAAGAGTATAAAAACCCAAGGAATTGATAAAACGATAATGATCATATTAATCAATAAGGTAATACAAATATCAAGTTCTAATCAAAACCTATGAAAAACCTTCAATGATGGGTTTGTATCTCTGCCTTGATCTTCAATCACTCTCCAAAATCTCCAAAAGCTCTCTCTCAAAGGTGTTTTCCAGCTCCAAGTCGTGGTCCCCTTTGTTCTGAGCTAAAATTCCTTTTATATCGAGAGCCAAGTTTAATAAAAGAACGTGAAACACAACTGGGAAACGCGTTTCTTACGTTTGCACGGTCACTTGCACGCCGTGCATTTGCTAGTGCATCTGAAGTTGCACGACAACTTGCACGCCGTGCAAGTTTCTGGTGCATTTGTTGGCACCTCTGTTCCAAATTGCACCGGTTAGATGCACAACGTGCAACAAATCGGTGCATTTTACCGGCACTTCTGCCCAACCTCCAGTTTCACTCTGTTTCGCTTCCGAATTGCCCCTTTTTGTTCCAAATGCTTGTCGAATCCTGAAATAAGACCAATTACGCAATATGAGAGTAAAATGCATCAACTTATACTGACTCCGGACGAAAAAGAACATAAATGTGGGATAATGACATCTAAAATAGATGTATTTTATATCCACATCAACACCCCACACTTAAGCTTTTCTCACCCCGAGAAAATTAAACTAACAAAACAGTAAGATATGTCCCGGTTAAACCCCAAGGTTCTCCTCGATAGGAGGAGTCCATGCCTCCTTTATTCAAGCACGGTAAAGTAAAGATGCAGCATGCAAAAAGTTTACGAAAATTTGGTGATGACTGAGTTAAAGTGTGCTTGTCAATCATAAGAGCTTTCTCAACATTAACACACTAAAAAGTCGAACTAACTTCAAGAAAACACATAAACCGATGAATGCAGATAAGCAAGCTGCTACTCACATTAAATATCGACTCTTCTAACTAGTACCCCCTCGTTCACTTTACCAGCGTGCTTCCTCTTTTCCTACTACACGGATCTTAGAGATTCATATGCTACAAGCTAATCTCATCTCCACTAATCGTAAGGAATCATGGCAATCACGAATCAAAAAGGACTTATATTCGGCTGGTAATGTATGGTTAGGCAAAGTGCATATAAAGGATTTAAAACACGAATCTCATAGTATAAAACTTTTCAAACATGCTTCATCTCACACCCCTAACCGCTTTTCACACACCCCGCTTACTTTCACTACAAGTCTCCACCAAACCATTTTTTACTCTCTTTTTGAGTCTACTTGTTGGGCTACTTTTTCTTTTCCTTTTGCCCCTTTTATTTAACCTTTTCGTTTCTCTTCTCTTGTCTTTCTTTTTCTTACCCAATATATTTCTTGGGTACAAGAGAGATTTCTTTCTTCTTTTCTCTTTTTTCGCACAAACCAATTGGCACATTATAATCAAGAACTTCATTTTCTTTGTAATCACTTAACTCCCAATTAAATTCCCAAAACCCCCTCTCATGAAGTACACAAGACAATGGGTGAGAAACGAAAGGCCATAGGCTCAAAAAGGGTGACTAAGAAATAATGTAAGGTTAGAGATTTGGCTCAAACGTTCCAAGGATGGCCTAAGATCATTATTTTTTTCAATTTAACCATGTTCCTTACTCTATTTTGCCTCGAATGGGATACACGAGTAGTTCTAAACTCAGCTTACAATGCATAGGAATCAGAAGAAGCAACGACTAATCAGGTAAACACTCAAAGTGCGAACAAAAGAGCAATCTTAATGCATATGCTTACTCTATTTGGTTGATTCATGCTAATCTATGTATTAATTTTAACAACGCATGAGGTTGACATGTGCAACAGTTGAATCATTGAAGTCTTAAGATCCTGCATTCTCTACTCAATCATATCACCAGAAAATATATTTTTTTTTATTTTGATGTTTTTTAAAATAAAACAATGCAGCACAATATGCAGATCAATAGTGCAAAATGAAATGCAAACACCCCACCCCACACTTTAAAATACAACAATGTCCCTAGTGCGACTCTAACACATATGTCCATATGCACCCTACAACAAATTTTCATGATATGTCACCCCACACTTGTCAATTAGCATAGAATCACGCTAGTCGCCACCATACAGTCATATATGCTTATACTATCAGCACGACAATTTGGGTGCTCAACACCCCTCAGATTGCATATAGGAGTCAAACAACGAAAATCAATAACAACCAAGAGGGTAAAAAAACTGCCCCTCGAAGAAACACTGTGTGGTATGTCACTAACTCGGGGACCCTGTGGTGCATGGATAGATGTAGAACTCCTCGCCCGATCAATCTCGTGTGAGCATGGCGCCTCGCGTTTGATCAATATCCCTACGCTCTCAATCCACTGTTGGGGTTCCTCCCAACTAGCGAATCTGCTTAACGTTGTTGGCTCGACGAAAGGGGCGGCCTAAGCCACCCATGCAATGCTCCAGAAGCCAGCGGCTGAGCTCTTGCATAAAAACCAATACCAAACACATAAAGTTGAACAAAAACAATAAACTGGTTATGGTTCTCAACATGAAAAATATGTCATGCGGATCTTGACAATGATCTCATAAATACCACTGCATGCAAAAAGATAAGACAAGCATAATCGACCCACTACTATGTACAAACTCTTACTGGGGTTAGGCCATATAGGCTTACTGAGGTGGATTATCGGGCCTAGAAATGCCCAAGTGCCCGAATAGAGTGGACATCTGGCTTTTCAGCCATGTCTGGTCCCGGATGTACTCATTGTGTCAATTATCAATGAGCTGACGATTGGTTGCAATATCGTGACTATTGGCCGCTATACAGCCTGTAACTCCAGGTACCAAAATGGCACCTACTGGGAACTACCCTTACCCCTCTCTTGCTGGGAGGTGCCCTCACCGGCCTCAGGGTGGCATACTTCAGGCATCTCAGGGATGGGTAATGCGGGGATAAACTTCGGGAGGACTTTCTTGTCTACCAAGAGTTTTCCCGAACTAGGA
The DNA here is from genome assembly GCA_963921825.1 of Erodium maritimum. NCBI lineage: Eukaryota > Viridiplantae > Streptophyta > Magnoliopsida > Geraniales > Geraniaceae > Erodium > Erodium maritimum. The sequence continues at coordinate 30,184,606 of OY997589.1, read as the reverse complement.
ATAGGTGCCTCCTGAATCAGCGCAAGATCCCACATGCCTAAAGACATGGCCACCTTAGTCACCACCGCCCCACACACGATAGGGGTAGGATGACTCTTCTTAGTTTGCTCCTCCGAATATTTCAACAAGTATATCCCTAATGGGGCTCTCCTTCTTATCTGAAAATAGTGGAGCAAAATCATTTCCCTAACCTCGACTACCCCTTGGCTTTCATCCCGACCAAACAGTGCATAAGCAAGGAGCCTATGAAAATATATTAGTTTTGTGTTCTTGAGATGGGACGCTTTTAGAGATCAGGTATAAGGTTTACCATCATTACAAATGGCATTCCACATAGTGTCATTAGTTTCAGGAAAAGAGTGCAAGATATGTACAGGCTTAAAACCCACAATTTGGTGGAACTCCCGCGGAGTCACCGTAAATTCCCTATCACATAATCGGAAATTCACAATCAAATCACTATCCTTATAGGATAGTGAAAATGATGAGAGAAACTCATGGGTGAGCCTCTCATATGATTGGACTCTCCAGGAGAGCAAGTTAGGTCACCCGACCTGATCAAGCCGTCGAGCGAATGAGGCCTCTATATTAAACTTTTTCAACATTTTAGGGTCTAAAAACCTACTGGCTAAACATGTCTAAGTTTAAACCGGTCCAAAGTTTTTCTCCTATCATCAGAAAAGAAAATGTAAGCCGGTTAGGAGTACCTATTTCCGAATTCTTCGGTTCTTCCTCGCTGGAATCATAATCGAGAAATTCCTCTACAAGGGAGCTAGGATGCTTCTCTTCTATTGGAATAGCTCCTCTTTGTCGCGTGTTGACGGGTTCCCCTCGAGAAGATGAAGCACCCCCATGCCCCCAAAAACTCGATTTTTACCGAAACAGTTTAGCTACGAACTTTAAATAGTAATTGATTGTCTATTGCTCCTTTGGGCTCGATATTCCGGACTTCAAATCCGATTACTACTTGACGGCCGGTGCACTTGCCGTGCTCAAGTTTGTGATTAAAACCCGCAGGGCGTCAAGGTTTATGACAACTTCTAACTTTCGACCAAATAAGTCTATAGCTATTGCAATTGTATTAACCCCGCTAGTTCTAGCTAGGGTTTAAATCCAACCTATGATCGATTTTTGACTTAATTAGAATCCTCCTCTTTCGAGCGACGAATCCTAATTCGAAACAATTACCAAGCCTACACGGGAGGTAAAGCATTAAGCACAAATCAATCATAGACACTAATACAAATCAACAAGCACCGCAATCGAAACATTCAAAATATGGAAATCCCTACTCTAATCCCCCATAGCCCTAGAAATTGGGGGTTTAGGTGTTCATGGTGAGAAAATACAAGAATGAAAATAAGCAAACAATTAAATTCATAATCAAGATAAAAGTTGAGATACAATCACCAAATTAGTCGTCTAATGTTGCTCTTCTTCTTCTTCGATCCCTCCTCTTGAAACTCTTGAAGATCCACCAAAAGAAATTCACTTGTGTAGCCAACAATGGAGTTTGTCTCCAAAAATCAACACCCAAATAAATCTCAAAATGATTCTCTACCCACAAAATATGGATCCTCAACTATTGATTCAAGATAGTATTCTCTCTTACAAACTCTATATAAAAATTAGAAAATAAAAACTGTACAGAAATAATATTTTCTCCTTCGTGTTCTTTCTCTGTGTCCTCTGCTCTAAAAAATGGTGATGAAGGAGCAGTCCCCTCGTGTGTTGTGCGGCGCTGAAACAAAAGGAAGGGAATAGTGCTGCCCTACACGCGTGTCGAAAGGGGGGTGGAAGCTTGACTGGGACAGGTGGCGCGAAGGGAGAGGTGGACCGGCTGGGACATGTGGCAGCTGGAGGATGAGTGGCGGCTGGACCCGCCAGGTGTCGCCATGAGAGAAAGCCACGCGGATGTAGGGAGCCGGCTCGACACGTGTCGACCTGAGGGGACCTGCGGCTGGCGGCGGCGGCGCCAGGTGGCAGAGGAAGGACGAATGGCGGCTGGCCAGGTGTCAGTTTCGGACTTGTTGCTTCATTTTTTCTCCTTTTCCACTATTTCGCTCGCTCCGGCTTCGTTTGAACTCCGATCGATCTCGTTCTTGCGCCAAAAAATTCCTCTTTTCAAGACCTACAAAACAAGACCAGTCATGAATATATTTCGGAGCGAACAAAATCGACCCTTTGACAGTCAACAAGCACGAAAACACTCAAAATGCATCGGTTTCCCATCAAACACCGAACACACCGAGAAAAACAATTATTTATACTAAATCTAAATATATGGTAGAAAACGAGATAAAAGCCTATATAACTCGATATAATGTGGCCCTTTTATGTGTTAAAATGCTCCTGCATCAACACCCCACACTTAGGCTTTTCTCGTCCCGAGAAAACTAAACATAAATAAATATAAAACAGCTAAGATAAATGCCAAGATAAATCCCGCGATACTATCTCCGTAGGCGGAGCTTGGCGACTCCGGGTTATTGAAAGCAGTAAATATGCATATGCTGACTCGACTAGACCAAAATTCCCATGCAAATACACAAGCAAATTAAAGACCAGAAATTTAAGACTCAAAGAAGGTGTGTGCTTACACTTGGATTTTATCGGCAATTTGACCTAGAGCAGGCATAAGGAATAAGATCTCGCATCATTCTTCTCTACTTTACACCAACCAACTTTTACATGTTGTAGATTAAGAGAGTATGTGTATTGGTTTACAAGATGAAGTGCAATAACTAGAAAGATTTCAAGCCTAAATATTGTCATTTAGCCCTTTGCTCTCTCGATTCTACATACCATAGTACTAATCAAGAGCATAACGTAATCTTACTCACAAATCTTATGAGGGGACGTTGTCATGCAATTACGTTGCCTTGCGACTATGCGAATGGTAAACCCATCTAGTTCCTTTACGAGTTAAGTGGTAGATCAAAGTTTTGCTTGATTTTTTCCGATTACGTGTCGAAACTTTGGATCATTAAGATAGGTTGGGGGGTTCACCTTTTATTACGCTATGCTTAACTCAGGACATGAGGGTCTCACTCTGCATAGCGATCCGCCGCAGCCCCTCAAGCCTTTGTTAATACACAGATTTTATTGGATCCCCTTTCCCCAGGACCTATACTTAATTCCCCGTGCATAGTGTGTGTGATTTTGAAAAATTGGTACCACAAACGCACAATGGGACTAACCACCTGAACTCGACTAGATTTCTAATCTATCGAAACGCATAGTTCGATCCCAAGACAACAAGCATGTGGGGTCAACTTCATCTACATGCAACAAGTGAAATAAAACTAGTATTCCTTAACTAGGGCCACTATATGCAGAAATCAAGATAGAATCAGGTCAGTGACAATAAAAAGAATTGAAACCTAACCACACCTAACATTTGGTGTGACCGCCTTTTCGTGTTAAGGCATCTAGCATCACAAAATCATCATGAACCCAATAGGCAATATAGCACAAACACAAAATACAGCTCATTAATACTACCAACAGTAAATCAACCAAACATTCCTCAAAAAATCATCAATGATGAAAATTATTCCCGACTTGCTCATGTTGGCCTAAATTGCACATCCAAGGTTTACACACAAAATAAAGACCCCCAAAAAAAATTACACCAAAAATGCATGAAGCACAGCATAGAATGCAAACATATAAATGCAAAGCATCCCACCCCACACTTTAAACCTAGGCATTGTCCCCAGTGCGACTCTAAACATATATTTACACATGCACCCGATAGATGATAACAATAAATACCCCACACTCAGAATCAGGCAACATGCAAGTCAAGAAATCATATATGCATGGTCTATCAGCACAGCAATTCGGGTGCTCAGCACCCCCAGATAGCATATATGAGATATAATAGCGGTAAACTATATAAAACAAGAAGGGAAGAGATACTGCCCCTCGAAGAACCGCTACTCGACTTGTAAGCTGTTGTGGGAGTCCTAACGTGCATGGATGGATGGAAAGCTCATCGCCCGAGTGAACTTCCTTGAAGCTCGGCGCCTTGACATGTGACTAAACCGCTCATACTCTCCATCTATTGTTGGGGTGCCTCCCAACTAGCGCATTTGTTTAGCGTCGTTAGCTCGACGGGTAGGAGGCTCAATCAGGAGGCCTCCCAAGAACCTCATGCTTCCATTGTGTCCTCATCTTCAAGTGTGGATGTGAAGGCGGGAGAAGGAGCACAATAATATAAAAGAACCTCTTCCTTGAGTTCTGCACAAACTCCAAACTCAAGGCCAACATCATCAAGCTTGCCTTAATAGAATAATCATGATCGAACTCATCTTGGCATAGCTTGGGAGGGATATGAATCCCATGAATCGGAAAATGCACATGCCCACAAGGGTCAATAGCATCTACCGAAATAAAATAATAGCTCACAAACGGGAAATAAGAACTAGCAAATGAATCAAAAACTTTATGCTCAACATTAAATTTATAAATCAACGGTATAGGTTGAACATGAAGATTTGATTTGCTAGAATCTAAGAATGAATCTCTCACACTAAATGGAATTTCGACATCATGCTCGATGTCTAGCAAAATAAAATCAATAGGAGATTCAAACATAACCCCTCTCTTGAGAGCATCTTCCATAGTACCCCTTGGGTATCTAATAGATCTGTCAGCCAACTCTATGGATACTATGGGAAGATTTGGCTCAACAAGAGTTTGTGAACTATCTTTTGAAACTATACACTCATTATTTACATCTATATAATCCAATGCATCAACACTACATGGAGATTGAATTGGCATAATAGAAGAGGGGTGAAAACTTGATACCTCACATTCCGCACTTACCTCTAAACTCATGGTTGAGGCATGAGTTTCTTGCTCCGTTGTGTCACATAAGTGCTCGGAATGATCATCCTCAATGTGGACTGCTTGATCATCAAAGTTTGTCACATTAATCAATTGCATGAGATCATCCATTTGACCTTGAAGCTCTTGGACCATGGACGCTTGTTCCTCTTGTTTCCTCATCATCTCGTCCATCTTGTCCATCTCATCATGTCGCTTTTCCTCCTCAAATCGGTTTGGAAAAGCTAGACAAAAATCCTCTTCACTAGGCAATTCAAAAGTGGAAGCGTCCCCCCAATTTTGACTATAGTCCCTTGAATGCAAAAGAACCTCGCAATTGTAAAAATAATGATCATTAGCTCCACATATATCACAATTCCCATTATTAGGGAACCAATTCTCCATAAAAGCTATGATGTAAAGAATCAACTAGAAAATATATACAAAAACAAATGAAACAGACGTAGCACAAACTATATAGCAAGGGTCGCCTAATTGCTCCCCGGCAACGGCGCCATAAACCTTGACGCCCTGCGGGTTTTAATCGCAAACTTGAGCACGGCAAGTGTTGGATGATAATGAAAAATATGATGGTCAATATCATATTAATCTTTTTATTAAAATTCTGATTTATTTAAAACTTTAATACTAATAATGTGAGTTATTAGAATTGACTGACAATCAATTCTAGGAAGAATTCATGGGACTTGTCACCCTATGAATTCCCCACTTTGCCCTTTCCAAAAGGCTATAAATATTCACATCATTAGTCTTATTTTACACACATCAAAAACCATCTCTAAAATGGTCTCCATTTTATCTTTCTCTACTCTTTTGTTCTTGGTGATCTTCTAGACGGTCTTGAGTTCGCTGACGTTAGTCGTTGTATCCTGGGAGACCGCTGCCCATACGGGGCAGTCAAGTGTCTTAAGGAGACAGAAGTACCTGGACTCGACTAAACCCGAATTTACTATTCCGTAATCAGTAAGCTAGCTGATCGGTAACGGTTATTCTAAATTTGTTTTGCAATTTCTATTATTATTATCATTATTAATTTGTTTATTGTTGATATACTAACCCCTATATCCTACAATCTTAAGACACTTGATATACAAGGTGTATTGACGATGAACAGGTTCTATAAATTCTAATTTCTAGCTTTGCTAGTTCTTCGACATCTAGAATTGAAGTACCTGAAAGGAAATTGTAAACGGAAATTTAGATTCTGTTTGATATTTGTTTCTAACAATCTGTTTTGACAGGTTTCGTTATGCCGGGAAAAAAAATCTAAATTGTTTTGGAAACAATTTTTCCGAATCTGTTTGGATTGAAATAGTTTTTTTCCTGACAGCCAAAATAAAAAAAAAATTGGACTGTCAGATTCAGTTGTGAATTTGAAGAACGAAAAAAAAAAATCAAAACCAGAAGATTTTGAACCGAAAATTGAAACGTTTACACTGTTTCAAATGGATTTTAAAGAGGTTTAGAACAAATTTTTTTTCGAAACCGTGTACAAAAAAAAACTGAAAATAAAGAGATTTTGGTATTTCTGTTTTGAATCATACTTTCAAATCTGATTTTGAAGAGAAAGGAATTTTTTTTCGAAACTGAAAATCAAAACAAAAAGTTTGCATTTGAGTTTTGCCAGCAACAGTCAAGACTCGGGTTCAACAACCCCACGGGCCATCATGGCCTCCCAAGACACAACCACTTAACCCACGGGCTCAACAACCCCAAGACACCAATAATAGTAACACACGGGCTCTCATGGCCACCCAAACTCAACAATAAATACACGGGCTCTCATGGCCACCCAAACTCAACAATAAATACACGGGCTCTCATGGCCACCCAGACTCAACAATAAATTTAAACAGTCAACCTCCGGGCATGGTCATATGCCTCCAGTAATTCTAATATCACTAAGTTCTCTGTTCCTACGACACTACTAAGTGTCACAAGCTTTTCTCATAACCGCTACAATCCCGTATCATGCTTTTCTAATGTTTAAAAAGGTAAACCTACTCAACCCACGACACCCCGGTGTCACATGCAATTCTACTGTTAACTTTCCCTAATCAGGGCCGAGATCCGGCTACTTTTCCCTACCTCGTAAACACTCCAAAAGCGCTCCACTAAAACCCGAGATGATCCCAGTCACTCGCCGAGCTTCCCTTTTCCTCGGTCCGCAGCACGATCTAATAGAACACAATTTCAAAGTACTTTTAAACTAGTACGAATAAACCGAAAATTAATATACTTAACGCCCAAACGTAACCCCGAAAATGTCGATCACTACCAAACTTCCCAATTACTCGACATTGTCGATAAAGGACCCGTAAAGGCCCGATTCGCCCGACATGGCGAATCTGCCCGGTTTTCAATAATTGCCTTCCGGGGCTCCAAAAGCCCCCCGTTTTCATTTCTACGGTCTTAGAATAGTTCAAGGAACCCAATGCACTTGACGAAATCGAATTACGACTTCCGATTCAATTAATTAACGTTTAAAGTTTCTAAAACCCGTTAATTACAACTTCTCCAATTTAATTCCAATTTTCGATTCGGTTTAGGGTAAAAATGGCCCGGGGAACGTTTTAAACCTCCCGAACACTAAAACCGAGCACCCGAGTACGTGGGCCCCACCCGGCCCACTTGGGCCGTGGCCCTAGGGTTTCAAAGGGGCTCGACCACCATGGTGGTGGCCGGCCCTAGGTCCGGCCAGCCACCTCCTATGGTGGCCGGCCACCACCTAAGGTGCCAAGAGCTCCTCCCGAGCTCTCGGTCGCCGGAAAACGTGCAATTAACCCTCCAAACACCTCTAAAACGTCTCCAACAAAACCCCAAACACACTACAACCCTAACCCATAGTTTCATACACAACCCTAACTTTCCAAAGTTAGCAAAACGAAGATCGGGTTAGGTCTTACCAACGAGGAAGACGAGGGGAAGACGTTTTCTCCTTGCTTTGAATCGATCCAAGGGCTTGATAAACCTCCAAACCCGAGCTTCTCAACTTCTCTCTTCTTCTCCTTCTCCTTCTCTCTCTAACTCTCTTCTTCTTTTTCAAACAACTAACTAATTTCTTTTTTTTTCCTATTCAAACCCTAAGTGGCCGGCCACCCCCTCACCACTCATTTTCCCCCCAAAACTAACACCACCAAGTGTTGGACAAGTGGCAAGGTGGGCCCCACACCTTTTGAAAAATATCTAGTTGATATTTTCCAATCAGTTTCGCGAAAATCGGACGTTTCGGGCCCCGAACGGGCACTTTTCCCAAGAAATTACGAAACTTGACGGGCCACAAGGAAACGGCTCAACTAAGACCGTTGCGACGACGGCTAAGCTTTTTGGATCCAAAACGGTCCTCGAATGGACCAAAACGTCGCTCGGTTGACTTTTCCAGCGAAAAGTCAACATTTCCCAAAATGATCAGAAAGTTGCCCTGAGTCCCCCAGAACTCATTTTAGTCAATAACGGGGTCAAATTAAGTTTGGTATGACCCTCGGGGTCAATTCAGGTTAAGTTAAGTGTCTGTCTTAAAATTTTTAAATTTTCCTGTTTTTCGCAGGTTTGACTGACGTTGACCAGAAGTGGTTATTACACCACTTGTCCAACAAGTGGTGGTGTTAGTTTTGGGGGGAAAATGAGTGGTGGTGCCTTAAGTGGCCGGCCATATATCAAAAAAAAGAAAGGAAAATACAAAAAAAATGAGTTAGTTGTTTTAGAAAGAGAAAGAAGAGAGAAGAAAGGGAGAGAAGAAGAAGGAGAAAAGAGAAGAAGCTAGGGTTTGGAGCACTATTCACGCTCATCCATCCATTGGATCGTCTCAAGACAAGGAGCAATCGAACTCCCCTCATCCTCCTCTACGGTATACACCGAACCGATTCTCGTTTTGATAAATTTTGGAAGTTAGGGTTTATGTAAAACTAGTAGTTTAGGGTGTTTTGAGGTTGGGGGAATTGTTGGAGACATTTTGGAGGTGTTTGGAGGTGAGATTGCACGTTTTCCGGTGACCGGAAGCTCGGGAGGAGCTCCGGCCACCGTGGGTGGTGGCCGGCCGGCCATGGGGTGGCTGGCCGGAGCTAGGACCAGCCACCACCATTGTGACCGAGCCCCATTTGAAACCCTAGGGCCCACGGCCAAGTGGGCCGGGTGGGGCCCACGTGCTCGGGTGGTGTAAAACGTTCCCCGGACCATTTATCCTTAACCGAATCGAAAATTGGAATTAAATTGGAAAAGTTATAATTAACGGGTTTTAGAAACTTGAAACGTTAATTAATTGACTCGGAAGTCGGAATTCGATTCTGTCAAGTAAATTGGGACCCTTGAATTATTTAAGACCGTAGAAACGAAAACGGGAATTTTTGGAGCCCCGGAAGGGCATTTACAAAACCCGGGCAGATCGCCATGTCGGGCGAATCGGGCCTTTACGGGTCTTTTATCGACAATGTCGAGTAATCGGGAAGTTTGGGAGTGATCGACATTGTCGGGGTTAAGTTTGGGCATCAAGTTTAATGATTTTCAGTTTATTCCTGCGAGTTGTTAAGTGCCTTTAAATTGTGTTCTTTTAGATCGTGCCACGGACCGAGGCAAGGGAAAGCTGGGTGAGTGACTGAGATCATCACCGGAGCTCGTTGGTTGGCTTTTGGGAGAACACGCACGAGGTAGGGAAAAGTAGCCGGATCTCGCCCCCGACTAGGGAAAGTTAACAGTAGAATTGCATGTGACACTTGGGTGTCGTGGGTTAAGTAGGTTATCGAATATTAGAAATGCATGTGACACTTGGGGTGTCATGGGGTAAGTAGGTTATCAAAGATTGGAAATGCATGTGACACTTAGTAGTGTCGTAGGAGCAGAGAACTTATCGATGTTAGAATTACTGGAGGCATATGACCATGCCCGGAGGTTGATTGGGAACTTATCGATATTAGGAGTACTGGAGGCATATGACCATGCCCGGAGGTTGATTGAGAAACTGTTGATATTAGGACTGTTGGAGGCATTGGTTATGTCGGAGGTTGATTGTTTATTTGGTGTCTTGGGTGGCCTTGAGAGCCCGTGCTATTATTGTTGAGTCTTGGGTGGCCATGAGAGCCCGTGTTATTATTGGTGTTTTGGGTGGCCATGAGAGTCCGTGTTGTTATTTGTGTTTTGGGTGGCCATGAGAGCCCGTACTTTACTGTTGGAGTTTTGGGTGGCCATGAGTGCCCGTGGGGTTGTTGAACCCGTGTCTTTACTGTTGGAGTCTTGGGTGGCCATGAGTGCCCATAGGGTTGTTGAACCCGTGTCTTTACTGTTGGAGTCTTCGGTGGCCATGAGTGCCCGTGGGGTTGTTGAACCCGTGTCTTTACTGTTGGTGTATCTTGGGAGGCCGTGAGTGCCTGTGGGTGGTTGAGCTCGTGAGTTACTATTGGTGGTTTTGGGTGGCCGTGAGTGCCCGTGGGGTTGTTGAGCCCGTGAGTTATGGTTGGTGTGTCTTGGGAGGCCGTGAGTGCCCGTGGGGTTGTTGAGTCCGTGTTTTACTGTTGGTGTCTTGGGTGGCCATGAGTGCCTGTGGAGTGTTGAACCTGGGTTGTTGCTGCTTGTTGAACTTTGTGTGTGTGATTGTGATTGTATTTTCTTGGGGTTAGTAACCCGACGTCGTGTCGGGGAGTGGTGCGGATTTTTGCGGGTTACGAGCATTCCTTGGCTGGCCTGACCAAATCCGAGTCTCGACAGGTTATAAGCATTCTTTGGCTAGCCTGTTCCGTGTCCGGATCTCGAAAGGTTATGAGCATTCTTTGGCTAGCCTGATCCGTGACCGGGTCTCGGCAGGTTACGAGCATTCTTTAGCTGGCCTGATCCGTGTTCGAGTCTCGGCAGGTTGTGAGCATTCTTTGGCTAGCCTGATCCGTGTTCGAGTCTTTGTCGGGGAGTGGTGTGGATTTTGGCAGGTTATGAGCATTCTTTGGCTGGCCTGACCAAATTCGAGTCTCGACAGGTTATGAGCATTCTTTGGCTAGCCTGTTCCGTGTCCGGAGCTCGAAAGGTTATGAGCATTCTTGGGCTAGCCTGATCCGTGACCGGGTCTCGGCATGTTACGAGCATTCTTTGGCTGGCCTGATCCGTGTTCAAGTCTCGGCAGGTTGTGAGCATTCTTTGGCTAGCCTGATCCGTGTTCGTGTCTTTGGAGGAGGTCATAATTGGTTGTGTAGGTTTTACTTTACGAGTTTGAGGTTGAGTCTGGTGAGGGAGGTTACTGGGCAGCAGGTATGCGATCCTTTGTGATCTTGCTTGGTGTGCGATCCTTTGTGATCTTATTTGGTGTACGATCCTTTGTGATCTTGGGTTTTGCGTGGTGGTCCTTGAGTCCTTGGAAGAGGTCGTGATCGTTGTGCGGGTCTACTTTACGTGTCAGAGTGTTGAGTTGGTCAAGGAAGATAACAGTGGGTGTGTGTTCAGTCGGAGTACTGGGGTTGGGGATAGTGTTCCCCGGGGTTGAGTTTGTTGTTGGTGTTACCGGCATTGTCTGCTAATTATGACGTAGTCAGTCCGTTATCTGTGGTGGTGAGCGAACGCTCTTCCCTAGCTGCTTTTCCTACAGGTACCGGTCGCAGGTTGGACTAGGTGAGCTTCTGAAGCTTGAAGAGCTTGGAGCGGGATTCTGGGTTTATTTTGAGTCTAGCGACGGATACCATACTTTTGTCCACTTGTTGGGACGTATTTTAAGTTGTAAATATTATTTTGATTAACTAAATGGTGATTTTAAAGTGTTATTTCAAAACAGGTTCCAATTTTTTTATTATTTTAAACGTTCGCGCCCTGAGTTCGGTTTTACTGAAATTGGGGCGTGACAGTAAATCTGATGGGTAAAGGGGTAGATGTGGCCCCCACACAGCTCGAGGCTCAAAATTTAGCACCCTTACACCAACTGAGTGCACGCCATGCATTAAACTGGTGAAAAAAAAAATTTGCTCTCTACCAGAGATGCACGGCCAGATGCACGCCGTGCATTTATCAGTACAAAAATGCACGGCCCATGTGCACGTCGTGCTTAGTTTTAGTACAAATTTTCAGCTCTTTGTTCCGGTTGTACTACTCATACGCATGTCGTGCATTTACGTATTTTTCCAGCTCTATGTTCCATACACACTGTTCTTTGCACCTCGTGCAACAAACCGGTGCATATTTTTTTCTTGCTATTCCGTCCAATTTTGAGTCACTGCCATGCACATTTAAAGATATAAAACCGCATATTAAAATAAATACACGTCCAAAGTATAGATATTAAATAAAATGTAATATATACAAGCTTGGGCTGCCTCCCAATAGCGCTTTTGTATAAAGTCATTGTCTCGACTTGTGGGACCTTTGTTCTTGGGTCCCAGTTACTCCAAGAGGAACACTTCCTCTACTCCTACCAATCCTCCATGGTAATGTTTGACCCTATGTACATTCACCAAGAACGGATCCTGCTTGCCATTAGTGATCTCGACTGCTCCTTTAGAAAGGACCCTAGTCACCGTATATGGACCACTCCACTTTGACACCAACTTTCTAAGAACCGCTCTCGGTCAACGCTAGTCAAATCGGCGGAAAAACAGACAAATTTAAAATTTTGGGACAGACACCTAAATGAACCTAAATTTGACCCCGAGGGTCATATCGGACTTAAGTTGACCCCGATATCGACCAAAGTGAGTTCTGGGGGACTCAGGGCAACTTTTTGACCAATTTTGGAAAGGTTGACTTTTTGCCAGAAAAGTCAACCGAGCGACGTTTTGGTCCGTTCGAGGCCCGTTTTGGATCCAAAAAGCTTAGCCGTCGTTAAAGCAGTCTTAGTTGGGCCGTTTCCTTGTAGCCCATGAAATTTCGTAATTTCTTGGAAAATGGGCCCGTTCGGGGCCCGAGACGGTCGAATTTTGCGAATCTGACTGAAAAAATCTAGGAAGATATTTTTCTAAAAGGTGGGACCCACTTGACACTTGTCACACATTTGGTGGTTGGTTTTTAAAATAAAGAAAAAGAAAGGAGAATGGTACTTTTGTAAATTGGAAAAAGGTGTGTTGTTTTAAAACAAAATAAAAAGGAGAAGGAGATGATGGTTCGGCAATTTCAGAAAAGAAAGAGAGGGAAGAGAGAGAAAGTGGTGTGTTTTCCCGACGATCCGACCGACCGATCGACTCAACGACTGCGAATTCGAATTCCCTTCGTCATTCCCTACGGTGAGAACCCGACTTTTTCCTGTTTTGATACGTTTGAAATTTAGGTTTTGAGTTTAAACGGCTCAAATATGGTTGGGTTAAAGATTGGGGTTCGTTAGAGGCGTTTTGGGGCGAAAATGGACGAATTCCGGTGATCGGAGGCTCGTGGGAGCTCCGGCCACCGTGGGTGGTGGCTGGCCGGAGCTGGGACCGGCCACCACTGTGGTGAACCGGTCCAAAACCGGTCCACCCACCCACGGGGAATGGTGGCCGGGTGGGGCCCACGGGTCGGGCCTCGGGTTTTTCGTGTTCGGGTGGTTTTGGACGATCCCCGAATCGATAATTCACACCCGGAACGAATTATGGAATTAAATTGTGAAAGTTGGAAATTTCGGGTTTAGAAACTTTATACGCGAATTAAATCGCTCGGAAGTCAGAAATTGATTTCGGCGATTGCATTGGAACCCTTGAATTATTCTGAGATCGTAGAAACGAAAACGGAAATTTTCGGAGCCCCGGAAGGGCGTTTTCCGATCCCGGGCAGATTCGCCGAGCTGGGCGAATCGGGCCTTTCCGGGCCTGTTGTTGACAATGTCGAGAAATTGGGAAGTTTGGGAGTGATCGACATTACCGGGGTTGCTTTTGGACGTCTAATTCTTTAAAATTCAGCTTTGCCTGCGAACTTAAAAAGTGCTTTAATTTGTGTTCATGTTAGATCGTGTCGCCTATCGCGGAAAGGGGAGACTAGGCGAGTGATCGCGAGCGCGCCGGAGCTTGGGCGTGGACTTTTGGGAAAGCGTTACGAGGTAGAAAAAAGTAGCCGGATCTCGGCCTTGACTAGGGAAAGTTAACAGTAGAAATGCATGTGACACTTAGTGGTGTCGTAGGACAAGTAAAGTTATCGAACAATAGAAATGCAAGCGACACTTAGTGGTGTCGTAGGATACATGAACGTATCGAACAATAGAAATGCATGTGACACTTAGTAGTGTCGTAGGATAAGTGAACATATCGAACAATAGAAATACTGGTGGCTTTTGGTTGTGCCCGTAGGTTAAGTAACTTGTTGTGTTTATGAGGGTGGTCATGTGTGCTTTTGGGGTGTTGAACCCGTATGTTACTGTGTGTGTGTCGTGGGTGGTCATGTGTGCCTTTGGGGTGTTGAACTCGTATGTTACTGTTTGTGTGTCGTGGGTGGCCATGTGTGCCTGTGGGGTGTTAAACCTGTATTGCTGCTGACTGTCCTACTGAGGGGTAGTTAGTCGTATATTATTGTCTCTATTCGTTGACCTTGGGTGATGACTGTGATTGCATGGAGGTTGGGGCCCGCCTGACAGAAAAGGGGTCCTGGGTCGCGTGCGTGAGGGTTGGCTAGCCTTCCGACTAACCATCGGTAAAGTTGTGCATTCTTCTGCGATGAAGGGCGGCTCCCCTTCCGACTAGCTATCGGAAAAGTATTGCTGTATATGTCGCGAATAGGTCGACCGCCTGGCCCGACTGCGTGTCGGGGAAAGTTGCGTTGGGCAAGCTCAAGCCAAGCCGGTTAGCAACCGGCAACTGAGTGGCTGGTGTGCGATCCTTTGTGATCTTGATTGTTGTGTGCGATCCTTTGTGATCTTGCGTGTTGCATGGTTATTATTTGCGTATTTGATTAAGGTCGTAACTGCTGGGTCGGGTCTACATTACGTGTCCGGGTTGTGAGATGGTTGGGAAAGTTGAACAATTGTTTTGCGTGACCGTCAGTCTAATTTGTGTTTTTGGGGTAGTAGTCCCCGGGGTTGTTTTTGTTGGGCTCCCGGCCTTTCTGCTGGTATGCCGTGGTCAACCCGGTATCTGTGGCGGTGAGCGAAATGCTCACCCCCTGATACTTTTCCTGCAGGTACTGGTCGTGAGACGGACTAGGAGAGCCCTCGAAGCTTGAAGAGCTGGGAGCGGAAGTCCGGGTCTCTGGGTAGTTAGTGACGTGTACCTTGTAGCTCGTTTGTACATCGTTTTGAACGTATTTTCCGCTGTAAAATTATCGTTTTTGTTTAACTTAAGTGTTGTTTTAAAGAGGTTTATTAAAATGTTTGAAAATTGTTTTATTGTTTCACCGTTCGCGTTCCGGGTTCGGTCCTACCGAATTCGGGGCGTGACAAACTTGCTCGGGTAGAGATTCAACCGCGAATTATACAACAGGACTTTGTCTCCTTCTTTGAACACCCTTATCTCGATGCCTCTGTCATGATACCACTTTATTTTGTCCTTATAAGGTTTTGAGTTGTTGTAGGCTTGATGCTGAAACTCCTCTAACGCATTCATCTGTAATAACCTATTCTTACCACAAACTTGGGTATCGAAGTTAAGAAACTTAATGGCCCAATATGCTTTATATTCTAATTCCACAAGCAGATGGCATGATTTACCAAAAACTAGTCTATAAGGCGAGAAACCGATTGGTGTTTTAAATGTCCTTCTATACACCCAAGCAGCATTATCTAGCTTGGTAGACCGGTCTTTCCTAGATGAATCGACGGTCTTTTCTAAGATGCTCTTCAACTCCCTATTAGTCATCTCTACTTGACCACTAGTCTAGGGGTGATAGGGTGTGGTGAGTCTATGGTGGACACCATAACTACCTAGCAGCTTCCAAAAGTGTTTGTTGCAAAAAATGTTTGTCATCATCACTAATGATCGCCCTAGGAGTACCAAACCAAAAAAAATGTGTTTATTTAAAATGCACAAACCGGTTTGTTGTCGTTAGTGGGCAAGGCCACTGCCTCTGCCCATTTAGACACATAGTCCATAGCCACTAAAATACACCCATTATTATGGGACTTTGGAAAGGGTCCCATAAAATCAATCCCCCACAAATCGAACACCTCCACCTCAATGGTGATGTTCATGGGCATTTCATGTTTCTTGGAAATGTTACCTGTTCGTTGGCACTTATCACAGTTGTTGACATAAAAAGAAGCATCATGAAAAAGAGTGGGCCAGTAAAAACCGGATTCCAACACCTTTCTCGTTGTCCTTATGCCACCGAAATGCCCTTCAACTTCTCCTCCATGATAGTGGTAGAGAAGGCTCTGCATGTCCAAGTCTGGGATACACCTCCTGATCATCTGATCTACACATATCTTAAACAAAAGAGGATCATCCCAAAAATAAATCTTAACCTCATGTAAGAACTTCTTCTTCTGATGCGAGTTGAAACCATCAGGCATTTCCCCAGAAACCAAATAATTAGCAATATGTGCAAACCATGGTGCCTTCTGGTTCTCTACCTGAAACAAGTGTTCATCAGGAAATTCCTCCCTGATAGGCACTTGTGTGTCCTCATACGGATTCTCAATCCGTGAGAGATGGTCACCAACCATATTTTCAACTCCCTTTTTGTCCTTAATCTCCATGTCAAACTCCTCCAACAACAACATTCATCTTAGTAATATGAGTTTAACATCCTTTTTACTTAGCAAATATTTCAATGTTGAGTGGTCGGTATAAACAATAACTTTAGAAAGAATTTATCACAAGCGAATACTACTACTAATAGCTCATTTTTGTGGTAGCATAATTTACCTGAGCTTTATTAAGCACCCTACTAGCATAGTAAATAATTTGAAATACCTTATCCTTCCTCTGGCTTAGGACCGCCCCAACTGCTAGATCACTAGCATCACATATCAGCTCGAAAGGTAGAGACCAATCGGGACTGACCATTACTAGTGCAATTACCAGTTTCTCCTTAATCACATTAAAATATGCATCATCAAAAACAAAAGAAATATCTTTAACCAATAAATTACTCAACAGTTTAGCAATCTCTTAAAATTCCTTAATGAATTTATGATAAAACCCAGCATGTCCAAGATAACTCTTAATTGGTTTTACTGAATTAGGTGGAGGCAATCTACCAATCACATCCACCTTGGCCTTATCTACCTCAATACCCTTTGAGGAGATCTTATGGCCCAACACTATGCCCTCATTTACCATGAAATGACATTTCTCCCAATTGAGAACAAGATTGGACTTCTCACATCGAGTCAACACAGTAGATAAATTAGTCAAACAATTATTAAATGAGGAGCCAAACATGGTAAAATCATCCATAAAGACTTCTAAATATGTACCTACTATATCATGAAAAATAGATAGCATGCATCTCTGAAATGTGGCAAGGGCATTACATAACCCAAACGACAGTCGCCTATATGTGAAGGTTCAATAAGGACAAGTAAAGGTAGTCTTTTCTTGATCTTTGAGCGCTATCACTATTTGGTTATAACCACTGTACCCATCTTAAAAGCAATAAAACTCATGCCCTGCTAATCTCTCTAACATCTGATCAATGAATGGTAAGGGGAAATGATCTTTACGGGTTCCATCATTTAATTTCCTATAATCTGTGCATACCCGCTAACCTGTAACTGTCCTAGTAGAGATCAATTCATTCTTATCATTTTTCACTACAATCATCCCCCCTTTCTTAGGTACACATTGTACCGGACTTACCCATGCACTATCTGAAATCGGGTAAATAATACATGCATCAAGGAGTTTGATTACCTCCTTCTTAACCACTTCCTGCATCAATGGGTTAAGCTGCCTTTGGTGTTGCACACTCGGGTGATGATCCTCTTCCATCAAGATCTTATGCATGCACATGGATGGACTAATTCCTTTGATGTCTGCAATAGTCCATCCAAAGGCCCTCTTGTGCTCCCTCAACACTCTCAAAAGCTTCTCTACCTGCAATTCAGACAAAGAAGATGAAATTATCACATGTAAAGTACCATCATTATTTAAAAATTCATATTTTAAATTATCAGGTAATGACTTCAATTCCAAATCTGGAGCATGTTCGATTGATAGTTTCAGCTTAGGTCCAGTAGGGGTCTCCAAAGTCTGAAACTTGCTTTGACGAGCCCTCATAGGCTTGCATGCCTCGAACATGTGTACTGCTTCCTCTACACCTTCCTGTACATATGGAAATTAATTAGACAAGCTTTCAATCAAAGATGCTTCCAAAAGGTCATTAAACCTGGATATATTGATATTTTCTTGACAACCATAATCAAAAGCATCAATAGAAAAACATGTGTCATCTCTCCTAACATGTTTCATATCTCAAAAGACATTAAAAATGAATTTCTCTTGACCATATCTAATGGTCAATTTACTTTCCTCCACGTCAATCAGAGCCCTAGTTGTGGCAAAAAAGGATGTACCCAAAATCAGAGGGATTTCATAGTCCTCTAGCATGTCTAATAGAAGAAAATCAACGGGGAAGATAAATTTATTGACCTTCACTAGGATATCCTCTACAATACCCCTAGGATACTTGATTGATCTATCAACCAATTGTAAAGATATGGACGTTGTTTTTGGCTCGTCCCTAAGGCCTAATCTCCAGAATACAGCTAAAGGCATTAAATTAATACTTGCACCAAGATCACATAATTCTATAGCAAAGGAAATATGACCCATTTCACAAGGTAAAGTGAAACTCCCAAGGTCTTTAAGCTTAGGGGGTAACTTGTTCAACAAAACTGCTGAACACTCCTTACTCAAGTTCATTGTCTCGAATTCAGCTAACTTTCTCTTGTTAGTGATAATATCTTTCAAAAATTTAGCATAGAAAGGCATACCTTGAATAGCATCAAGAAAAGGAATATTAATTTCTAACTTCCTAAACATGTTCAGAAATTTAAAGAATTGAGCATCAACTTTGCTTTTCTTAGCAACAAAAGGGAATGAAAGAGATGGAATCCTAGTTTCCGCTTCAACTATGGACTCACTTACCTTCTTACCTTTGGTGAGTCTTTGTTCCTCTATTCCTTCCAAGCTTTCATCTTGTCCTTCTTCTTGACTCAGGTCTTCTATTCCTTGAACCTTTTCAGCTACTTTCTCCTTGGCCTTCACCAGCTCCTTCGTGGACTTCCAAGACCTCAAAGTGACTGCATGGACATCCTCCCTAGGATTCCTCTCTATGTTTCTCGGGAGGCTTCCAGGTACCCTCTAATTCATTGCATAGTTTATTTGACCCATTTGGGTTTCCAACTTTTGGAACCGGGCATCATTGTTCTTGTTCACTACATGTTGCTCCTACAAAAGTGCCTTCTGCTCCTACACAAATGACTTGTGCCGCTCAACCACGTCCTTTTTATTATCCCCCATCTGTGCCATCATGGTTAGCATCATCTGCTCTAATTTGGAGGAAGAATCTTGTGGGGGTGCATTTTGAGGCTGTTGGTTTTGGTACTGCTAATTCTGAGGCATGTGTTGATACTGCTAGTTTTGGGGCCTTTGTTGATACCCAAAAGGAGCCTGATAATGTCCTTGAGGTTTCCATGACATGTTCAGGTAGTTTTTCCATCCCTCATTATAAGTAGAGGAAAATAGGTCATAATTTGACTTCCCTTGGTTACCCACAAAATTTGTAGTTTTTCCCTGAGGTTCTCCAATACCTTCAACAAAGTCAATGTGATCAGTAAATGAGGGTGCCTGCATTGCCCCCAACTTCTTTGTCACACTTTGGATGATCTAGTCCACCACCTTCTCTACTGATGATGACTTCACTACATTAATAGTTCCTTGGGCTTCTGCTCATCTTCTGTTGGAATGCCAAACATTATTAGAGGCCATTAAGTTCAAGAGGGTCACATTATCCTTCGGATTCAGCTTCACAAAAGCTCCCCCAGTTGATGAATCTAGTTGTCCTTGGTTGACTTCATTCAGACTAGAATAGAAAGTCTGCAATTGAACCCATAAAGGTTGCCCATGATGTGGACATTGTCTCAATAAATCAGAGAACCTCTGCCATGCTTCCACCAGTGTTTCACCCCATGTTGAAGAAATGTGTTGATCTCTGCTCTCAACTTAATTGTCTTCTTATGTGGGAAGAACTGGTTCATGAATGCATCCATGAACTGGTCCCATGTTCTAATGCTCCCAATAGGCAAATTCGCGTAGGCGCACTGCATCAGTTGACACTCCATTATACCTGAACGTACCACAAAGCTCGAGGAATGTTGTTAAATGTTCCAACAGGTCCTCGTGTGCCTTCCCATGGAATGGGTCGTCTCGCACCAAGTTGATCACTGGTGTCTTGATCTCAAATGTTGGTGTTGTGACTGGTGGTGCGACAATGCTACTTTCAATGCCTCGGACCTAAGGAGTTCCATATTCCATCAATTCCCTTTGCCTCGGTGGTTCCTCTGGAGCAAACAGTGGATTAAAGCCAGGAGGGGTTGGATTTCGCTCCGTAATTGGGTTCTCATTTCTTGGCTGGATCACATCCCTTTAGTTTCCATCTTGCCTATCCTCATTATCTGAGTGATGACTCGAACCAGAGTGATGACTCATAACTTGCTTCCTTTGACGCTTCGCGATCCGAGCGTTTCTCTCGACCTCTTCAATATCTCTAGTTAACAAACTCGGAGAGGGGTAAGACCGCAATTGCATCAATAAATTAAATTAAATAAAAGAAAAAAGTGGAATAGTCTTAACATGAATTACAAACGTATTAGAGTTGCTTTTGTTGCTCCCCGGAAACGGGGCCATTAACTTGACATTCCGAGAATTAACTCTTAGAATGGCAAGGCAAGCATACCGGTCATCAAGTAGTATTCAGGATTTAGTCCGAGTTATCGTACCCAAGGGAGCAATCAGACAAAAACTTTAATTTATTAATTTGATGGTCAAGCTATTCCTATATCGATGATTGGTTTTGTTTTGTAAAATGTAATTTCATACAAGTACTGAGAATATAAATGATCCAAAAATAGAGCACAAAATCACATATCGATTGTAAATCAGAGATAAAAGGCGATATAGGACATTAACGGGGTTCGAATGTGATGAATGACTTAGCGGGATTCGATATACATTTGCAACTAATACTATTCTAAGAGCAAAGAGAATTCTCTCAATGTAGTCCTAACTATATCTCGATCGTATTAGGATCCTAACATACTCAGTCCATTTAATTATCTCTAATCTAGGTATAGATCGGTATATAGCATTACAAACATATGAATTCCTCTAACTTTCGGGTTTTACTCCTATAGCTATCGCACTTGTGTTAGTCTAACCATATTCTAGTACAGATTAAAAGACGAGCTATCTAATTCATTTTCCTCCTATTAACCTCATTTCTCAATTGTTGGTTAACATGATTTAATCAATTATCACATGATCAAGGTGACAAAGCAATAAGAACATAATTAGATAGTCAAAATCCTAATACTAGTTTAACAAATGTATAACCGGAACACAGTTAATTCAAATCATCACATCATTCCCCTAGCCGTAGATCATTGAGTATTTAGTTCATAGCAAGAGTATAAAAATCCAAGAAATTGATCAAAACGATGATGATCATATTAATCAATAAGGTAATACAAATATCAAGGTCTAATCAAAACCAATGAGGGGGCGTGGATGAGACCAAAATTGGGGAACAGCTTCTCCAAGTAAGAGGTATGATCGAAGTCGCTTGAAGTGTTATAATTGCAATTCCCTTGGACACTTTGCTTACGAGTGTAAAAAGGGAAAGGGAGAAGAAGCAAATTTTGCAGAAAGAGACGTAGAGGAAGATGATGAACTAGCCTTACTCATGGCTGAGATCAATCTCGAGAAGGATGGACTAATCATGCTGAATGAAGAAAAAGTATTTCCTAATCGCAGTGAGGGAAATGATCAAGGTCTGTGGGAAGGAAGAAATGTTCTTGAGTCTTGATATAAAAGCTCAATTGATTGTGAAGTTTGGAGATGATTCCAAAGTAGAATTCAAAGGTCGAGGAGTGGTCCTATTTACTGGCTTGAACAATGAACACCGAGCACTTATAGGTGTTTACTTCATTACAAAGCTTAGAAGCAATATCAGGAGCCTCGGACAGCTTGATGAACTTGGTTGCAGAATTGAGATAGAAGATGGGGTCCTTAAAGTCTTGGATCAGCATAGGAAATTGCTATTCAAAGTCAAGCGATCAACAAACAGGTTATACACTCAAAACCTGTCATGTGTCTCACTTGTTTATCTGATGTCCAAGGTTGAAGAAGACAATTGGCTATGGCATGCTTGTTGTGGGCATATCAGCTTCTAAGCGTTGAAACAAATGTCTAGTAGAAGGCTAGTAGAGGGACTACCTCTTATTAACCATCCAGAGCAGTTGTGTGATGGTTGTCTTGTGGGTAAACAAAGAAGAATGTCATCCCTAAGGAAGCAAGATTCAGAGCATCTCGACGCCTAGAACTTGTTCATACGGAT
Source organism: Erodium maritimum (assembly GCA_963921825.1). Lineage (NCBI taxonomy): Eukaryota > Viridiplantae > Streptophyta > Magnoliopsida > Geraniales > Geraniaceae > Erodium > Erodium maritimum. Next base: position 30,162,331 of record OY997589.1, on the reverse strand, counting down.
TTGTGTGGTTCAATTACACCCATAACACTGGAGGTAATCGTTATTTCCTTTTAATTGTCGATGATTACTCGAGGTTTATGTGGATCAAGCTACTAAAAACAAAGGATCAAGCTTTGTCATCGTTTGGAGATATAATGAACATAATGCTATATACCGATCTATACCTAGATTAGAGATAAATTGAAGCAGCCTCACAGAGCACGTTTGAGGTCGTTTGGAAAAATTCAGAGAAGCCAAGTTCTGAAGCAACTGAAGTATGCACGCCTGAGCCACATTCAGAGTTCAGAGGACAACCAGATCCTCAAGAAAGTTCTGCACTGTCAAGTCCAGACTCAGAACCTCCATTGCGTTTCAGAAAACTCAAAGACATTTACGAGGAGGCTCCGGTTGTGGAGCTCGATGAGTAGTGTTTCCTGACATATGAAGAACCACGAAATGCTGAGGAAGATCTGAAAGATGCGCATAGGAAAAAGGCCATGGAAGAAGAGCTCGAATCAATTCAGAACAACCATACATAGGAGTTAACTGAATTACCACAAGGACAGAGGGAGATTGGACTGAAGTGGGTTTTCAAAAACAAAAAGGACTCTGAAGGAAACACAATCAGACACAAAGCATGCCTCGTTGCGAAAGGCTATGTGCAACGTGAAGGGGTCGATTTTGAAGAAGTGTTCGCCCTAGTTGCAAGCCTTGAAACTGTAAGATTAGTCATTTCTCTGTCGGCTCAAAACAACTGGGAAATCCACTATATGGATGTGAAGTCCGCGTTCCTGAATGGGGAGCTCTCAGAGGAGGTATACGTCTCTCAACCTTTAGGTTTTACCAGTAAATCTAACCCTTCACATGTCTTGCGTCTGAAGAAAGCGCTTTGTGAGCTGAGGCAAGCTCTGCGAGCCTGGAAAGCGAAGGTTGATGAGAAGTTGGTTAGTTTGGGTTTTGCAAAGAGCCCATACGAACATGCTGTATACACAAGGAGGAACAAGGAAACACTGCTGATAATTGGGGTTTATGTCGATGATATGCTTATCACAGGTTAGCCTGCAAGTGAAATTCGCATATTTAAGGCTCGGATGAAGAATGTTTTTGATATGAGCGATTTGGATTTGCTAACCTATTATTTGGGAATAGAAGTAAACCAAAAGGAAAAAGAAATCACGCTCAGTCAGTGGGGCTATGCACAAAAACTTCTAACCATTGCATGATTGAATGACTGCAATCCATGTGCAATACCCATGGAGAGCAAGCTAAAATTGAGGAAGAAGATGGATGGGTCTCCCACAAATCCCACACACTACCGAAGCATGATCGGAGACCTCATATATTTGGTGAACACGCGACCTGGCCTCGCATTCTCAGTTGGGATCATTTGCAGATACATGGAAGCCCCAAGCTCGAAGCATTTAGCAGCTGTAAAACACATCATGCGCTATATAAAAGGTACTCTGAATTATGGTTTGAGATACAAAAAGGGAGAGGGATCAAAAATATTGGTCGGATATAGTGACAGTGACTTGGCCGGAGAAATTGATGATCGGAGAAGCACCTCTGATGTCTTATTCTATGTTGGCTCTTCTCTTGTTACCTGGTTATCTCAGAAGCAGAAGATTGTCGCATTACCAACATGCGAGGAGGAGTACATCGTTGCTGCTACAATCACTTGCCAAGGATTATGGCTGAGGAACTTGATGTCAAACATGCTCAACATGAAGCCGGAGAAATTGAAGTTTCTCGTTGATAACAAATCAGCTATAATGCTAAGTAAAAATTCGTGTACCACGATCGGAGAAAACATATCGACACTTGACATCATTTTATCAAAGAGTGTATCGAGAGAAACAAAGTAGAAGTCGAGCATATCGCCTCAAGAGAACAAGACGCTGACATTCTCACTAAGGCACTGGCAAGGATCAAGTTCCAGGAGCTGAGATCGCAGATTGGAATCAAAGAAGTATCAAGGGATCAAGATTAGAGGGGATATTATTAGAAATTTGAATAAGCTTGCTCCTCAAGGCACGTCTTTGTTTTTGAAACTCTTTAACTTTTAATAAGTCATTTCTGTTTAGATTTGATCTGATTGTAAAGCCTGATTCTTAGGCTATTATCTTTGCTTAGTTTGTTTCGATTTCCTGCTATAAATAAAATGCTCCAGCCCCTGAAGAAATTGTGTTTTACTTTTTCTTTGCTTTAGATTCAGCTGCTTTGCCATCAGAGGCTGCTTCAATTTAGGAGAGAGGAAGAACATTTAGAGAGAGAAAAGGCCATGTTTGGTTCTCTTGGGTTTTTTACTTCTTAATTACGTGATGTGAAGATCAAAGAGAGGTAAGGTGGGTTCCATTTGAAAGTGGCGGCTTTAGCTTGGTATTCTCCATTCTATATTCTTGTGTGTATTTATTCATCCAAAGATCAAGATCCAATTTGTGGTGTTCCAAAGCCATTGTAAACAAGACAGTGTGGTCGTGGATGGGATTCAAGTTGAGATGGTCCTTTGTATGAAGCATTAAATGCTCTATTTAATTCTGTTGGTGAAGATGCCACATTAATAGCATATAGCTCACGGTGAGTGACGGTGGAGAAGGAAAATACAAAAGGTATTTTTTTGTAGAGTGCACTCGCGGAGATCTCAAATTACTTTCGGATGGTAGCCTATCGATCTTTGATCTTTGGTAATTTGTATTGAGAAATAGGGAATTAGGTTTGTAATTTCCGGATTGTTTCTCGGGTAATATAAGGAGCTCGTCATTGTACCGTGGATGTAGGCACATTACCGAACCACGTACATCGTTGTCTCTGTTTACTTTATGTAGCTTTAATTATTGTTCGATGTTATCCGCGTATCAGACATTTAGCATTTATGACTGGGTCCTAGGATTGGGGGTTAGAAAGTCAGGATATCGGTGTCCGTTGTGGATTGAATCACATCGGTTCTTTTCCACATATCCGATTGATTTTTCGGGTGAGTCTCGTATTCCGGTTTTGGGGGTACAAGATTTACTACAAGTGATATCAGAGCCAGGTTGAGCTTTAAGTGGTATCAGAGCTATTGGCTGAGCTATAAGTAGTATCGGAGCATCCTGGTTATTTGGCTAGTTGATTGGTTATTGTTGTTATCGTCGTGTTTGCGAATATGTCTGATAGAACGTCCACATCTCGGGATGAGCGTTATGTGAAGGTCCATGGGTTCGATATTCTTCAATTTAATGGACGGAACAATTTCAAAGCTTGGTAGATGGATTGTAAGGATATTCTGGTTAGTTTGGATCAGTTTGATGCGTTGGGAGATAAACCATCAAGAGGTGATCAACTTGAGAGGTGGAACAAGATGGATCAGAAAGCTTGTAGTACGATCCGTTTGTGTCTTTCTCGGAATGTGGCTTACAATTTTGCAGATGAGACGACCGTCAAGGGTATTTGGGATAAGCTTCAGGCTATGTATCTTAAAAATGATCAGATGAGTGTGATGTACCTGTAGAAGAAGCTCTTCACTTTCAGGCTACAGTCAGGTAAGCTTATGACTGATCATATCATTGAGTTTGAGTGCTTGTACTCATATTGTGTTAGCTTGGGAGCTAAGTTTGAAGATAGTCAAAAGGCTTTATTCTTGTTGATTTTTTTGTTGCCAGAATGGGAACCATTTGTTGGTCAGATGACCATGATGAACAAGGAGAAGTTTGTGTATAGTGACATTGTTCAGTCTATACTTGCAAAGAGTTCTAGGAAGAGTGTTGTGAGCGAGGATGTTGTAGCACACGGTCTCTCGGTTACAATGAGAAGAAATTCAGACAAGAGGTACAACAACAATAGAAGAAGTCGATCTCAATCGAGAGGAAGGGATATGTATGAGGTTAATTGTTACAAGTGTAAGCAAAAGGGCCATTATAAGAAAGATTGTCCAGAGTTGAAGGACAATCGCACCAAACAAGAGACGAGAAATGGAGGCGTGGCAAATGTGGTTGAGGCGCCGGAGATAGTTGAGGATATTCATATCAACTGTGACCTAATGCATGCCTTGACAGTGGGTTCTAGTGATCATTTGTATGATGGTTGGTTGTTGGATACAGGGGATTCTTATCACTTGTGTCCGGTTCGAGACTAGTTCACCACCTATCGCGAGGTGGAGGGTCACTCGGTTTATATGGGTGATTCTCGACCTTGCAGGATGTTAGGTGTTGGTACAGTCAGATTCCAGCTAGCAGGTGAGTCATGTAGACAGCTCACTGAGGTACGTCATATTCCAGATCTTGCAAGAGGGTTAATTTCTCTTGGGGTACTTGAAGCCCAGGGTTATAGGTACGTTGGTGAGAATGACTATTACAACGTTTATCGTGGTGATAGGTTTCTATTATCGGCAATTAGGCATGCCAGTCTCTACTTTCTTCAGGGTAATGTTGTTGATGGTGGAGCTATGGTTTCCACAGTTATTGATGAGAAGAGCTTGGTCCGCCCACAGTTATGGCACATGCGTCTAGGGCATGTAGGTGAGAGTGGGCTGAAAACTTTGAGCAGGCGTGGCTTGCTTGGTGGTGACAAGATGGAGCTTGATTTCTGTGAGCATTTAGTTTATGGGAAGCACTGCAGGGTCACTTTTGGTGACATTATTCACAGCACCACGGGTATTGTGTAGTATATCCACACTGATGTTTGGGTGGGTCCCAGTATTATGTGTCTTTTATCTACGACTTCAGCCGGAGAGTATGGATCTATACCATGAAACATAAAAATGAAGTCAGAGATATTTTAAAGAAGTGGAAAGCTATTGTCACGCCCCAAATTCGGTAGAACCAAACCCGGAACGCGAACGGTGAAACTATAAAACAATTTTCAAACCCTTATAAGTAAACTGCTTAAAATCACTATTGAGTTAATCAAAATAATACTTTACAACTTAAAAGTACGTCCAAAGCAAGCGGACAAAATAAACAAAGCGTACGTCGCTAAACTCCCAAAAACTCGGACTCCCGCTCCCAGCTCTTCAAGCTTCGAGAGTTCGCCTTGTCCGTCTCGCGACCAGTACCTGTAGGAAAAGCAGCTAGGGTGAGCGTTCGCTCACCACCACGGATACCAGACTGACTACGGCATACTAGCAGAAAATGCCGGAAACACCAACAACAACCCAAACACCGGGGACTACTGTCCCCAAACTCAAGTAACCCGACTGTCACACGAAAACTATTACTTTCCCCAACCAACTCAAACCCGGATGTGTAAGGTAGACCCGACACAACGGTTACGAGCTCAACCCAAAACGCGAATAATAACCACGCAACACCCAAGATCACAAAGGATCGCTCACGGCAAACAAGATCACAAAGGATCGCACTCCAGCTGCTCAGTGTCGGTTGCTAACCGGCTGGGCTCGAGCCTGCCCCACACAACTTTCCCCGAACGCAGTCGGGCCAGGCGGTCGACCTGTTAGTGATATATTCCGCAATACTTCTCCGATAGCTAGTCGGAAGGGGAGTCTCCCTCCATCGCCGAAGAATGCACAACTTTACCGATGGCTAGTCAGAAGGCTAGCCAACCCCCACGCGCGCAACCACAAGACCCCTTTATTGTCAGGCGGGCCCCCAACCTCAGGCAATCACAATCAACACCCAAGGTTCAACACCCCAAAGGCACTCATGGCCACCCACGACACACCAACAGTAATACACGGGTCAACACCCCAAAGGCACACCTGACCACCCACGACACACAAACAGTAAAGACACGGGTCCAACACCCCAAAGGCACACCTGACCACCCACGACACACAAACAGTAAAAACACGGGTCCAACACCCCAAAGGCACACCTGACCACCCAAGACACGCAACAGTAAAATACGGGTACAACTCCCCACCGGCACTCATGGCCACCCAAGACACGCAACGGTAAAATACGAATTCAACTCCCCACGAGCACTCATGGCCACCCAAGACACACAACGGTAAAATACGGGTTCAACTCCCCACGGGCACTCATGGCTACCCAAGACACACAACGGTAAAATACGGGTTCAACTCCCCACGGGCACTCATGGCCACCCACAACCACAAACAATTCAATCAACCTCCTGGCACAACCAAATGCCACCAGTATTTCTATTGTTCGATAAGCTCACTTATCCTACGACACTACTAAGTGTCACATGCCTTTTTATTGTTCGATACGTTCACGTATCATACGACACCACTAAGTGTATCCTGCATTTCTAGTGTTCGATAAACTTACTTATCCTACGACACCACTAGGTGTCACATGCATTTCTACTGTTAACTTTCCCTAGTCAAGGCCGAGATCCGGCTACTTTTCCCTACCTCGTAACGATTTCCGAAAAGTCCACGCCCAAGCTCCGGCGTGCTCCAGAATTTCCCGCTTAGCCTCCTCTTTCCACGGTCGGCGACACGGTCTACAATGATTACAATTAACACACTTTTTAAATAAGCAGGTGAAACCCGAATTTAATGAACTTAACGCTCGAACGCAACCCCGAAAATGCCGATCACTCCCAAACTTCCTAATTACTCGACAATGTCAATAATGGGTCCGGAAGGGCCTGATTCGCCCGGCTCGGCGAGTCAGCCCGGGATCAGAAAACGCCCTTCCGGGTCTCCGAAAATTCCCGTTTTTGTTTCTACGATCCTAAAACAATTCAAGGGTTCCAATGCAATCGAAGGAATCAATTTCCGACTTCCGAGCGATTTAATTCGCGTTTAAAGTTTCTAAACCCGAAATTTCCAATTTCCACATTTTAATCTCATAATTCGTTCCGGGTGTGAATTATCGATTCGGGGATCGTCCAAAACCACCCGAACACGTAAAACCCGAGGCCCGGCCAAGTGGGCCTCACACGGCCACAATGGGAAAATTTCCTTTTCGCCCCAAAACGTTCCTAACGAACCCCAAACCTCAACCATTCATCTTTAAACCAATCTTAAACAAAACCCAGCCATATTTGACTCGTTTAAACTCAAACCCTAATTTTCAAACGTACCAAAACGAGAAAAGAATGGGTTCTCACCGTAGGGAATGACGAGGGGAGTTCGAATCCGCAGTCGTTGAGTCGATCAGTCGGTGGGATCGTCGGGAAAATCACAAAAACCTCACCCTTTTTATTTTCCTTTTTCCTTTCCTCCTTCTCTCTTCTTTTCTCTATTTTTTTCTCTCTCCTTCTCTATTTTTTCTATTTGGCCGAGACATCTCATCTCATCTCGACCTATTTACAAACTACCCTTCATTTCCTTTTCTTTTATTTTGTTCAAAAAACCAACTACCACCACTTGTGTGACATGTGTCATGTGGGTCCCGCACTTTAGAAAAATATCTTCGTAGATATTATTCAGTCCGATTCGCGAAATTCGGCCGTCTCAGGCCCCGAACGGGCCCATTTTCCAAGAAATTACGAAATTTCACGTGTTACAAGGAACCGGATCAACTAAGACTGCTGTAACGACAGCTAAGCTTTTTGGATCCAAAACAGGCCTCGAACGGACCAAAACGTCGCTCGGTTGACTTTTCCGACAAAAAGTCAACATTTCCCAAATTGGCCAAAAAGTTGCCATGAGTCTCCCAGAACTCACTTTGGTCGATATCGGGGTCAACTTAAGTCCGATATTACCCTCGGGGTCAAATTTAGGTTCATTTAGGTGTCTGTCCAAAAATTTTAAATTTTCCTGTTTTTCGCCGATTTGACTGGCGTTGACCGGGAGCGGTTCTTACAATCTACCCCCCTTAAAGGAATTTCGTCCGCGAAATTTAAAACAGACGTACCTCAGGAGTCGAACAGGTCGGGGTACTTCGCGCGAACCTCGTCCTCGCGCTCCCGAGTCGACTCAGCCTCGTGGTGCCGCCACTGCACCCGTTCTAAGCGGATAACCTTTCCGCGCAGGACCTGCTCCCGTGGATCCATTTCCCAAGCCGGTTTCTCCTCATACGAGACATCACCCGTTACCTCGACATCTGCCCACTCAATGACGTGCGAGGGGTCCGCATTATAATTCCGCGACTGGGAAACGTGAACATTCCCAAGCTGCGGTGGCAGTGCAAGTCGGTATGCAACTGCTCCCACTCTGCTCAAGACCACGAAAGGCCCGATACACCGCGGGGCTAACCTGCATCCGCCGCGGTTGAAATGCACCAGTCCACCTTTCGGACTCACCTCCAGGGATACATGGTCACCGACTGCTGACTCGAGAGGTCGGCGCCGTCTGTCAGCATAGCTCCTGCCGACTCTGCGCGGTCTTCAACCGCTCACGCTTCGGCACAGCCGACTCAGTTGTCTCTCGGGCCAGTTCTAGACCCAGTAAACCCTCATTCCTCACTTCCGCCCCGCACACGGGCGACCGACCCGGCCTACCATACAACGCTCCGAACGGTGCCATCCTGGTACTGGCCTGAAAGCTGTCGTTGTAGGCGAACTCGGCTAACCGCTCATGAAATCCATCGTGACATGCCCCCATTTCCACTGTGCAACCCGTAGTGGTTGCAATAATCCAGCGGGACGCTGTTGTTCGGCCCTCACCTGCTAACGAGTGAGGCACCGCGATACTAACTCTGCAACCGTTCTCCGCATCCCGCTCCACTACCGCCGTCGTGCCCACCAACTTCGAACATACCCGAAACCTCGGGGTGAGGACTCGATCCAGCATCAGGGCTCTTGAGCCCTCTCTCGAACCTCCTGTATCAGTTCACTCATCTAACTTCGCAGACACGTCAGACCCTAGTCAACACCACATCACCACCCACCGGCGTGTCCCGACGCAGGGGTGGACTCAACGACTCTAAACTCAGCCCCAACATCTCCGGACAACTTGACGAAGCAAACGAGTGTGACGCCCCGGTATCCAATAAAAAATGACGCCCAAATCAGAAACCGAACAACTACTCCATTAGTCACACCGATAAGGTATAGCACAAACCTCACACAATCCCATATGCATTTACTTATAACTTTCCGCAACCAAACCAGTATTCGCTACTCGTCCCCTTCGGGAAAAGTAGTAAAGGGGATGAGCGTTCTACTCACCTCCACGGACACCAGTTCGGTTATGGCATACTAGTAAAGCACTAATGACTTATTGATCTAACCAGGGTAAACCACTACCTCAAAACCTGATACCCAACACGTCACACTGCTCACCCTATCAATACCTCAAATACTCGCTCACGTAAGGGAAACCTTGAATGGGGATCATGTTCTCAACTCAGCAAACCACTATTGCTCACAACCTCAATACCCCAATTACCCGATCACGTAGGGAAACCTCGAATGACCCACTCACGTGAAGGAAACCACAAACCACCTGTTCACGTGAGGGAACCCCCGAACACCCGTTCCCATAGGAGGAAACCTAGTTCACATGGCGCCGTAGCGCATCAACCCTAATCCCTCTCTGTGGTGAGACTCTCACACCGAGACGCTGTATCATTACCGAAGATTATTGATGAGTCTCGAACCCAAGACCTCACCCTTTAACACCGAACTTACGGCCTCTACAACCAACACAATCATTAACACAGCCACGCAAAACCAACACTCAAACTGCACAAACAAGACGGTTGAACAAGACAGGAACCCTAAACCCAAATTCGTTTCAGACTCGAATTCTACCCCTTTTAACCCAAAAAACAGACGAAACAGTCTTAAGTGTCACACACGCTCGATCACCAATTTAACAACTCACGCAACAACGTCTCACAGACAAATTCAAGTCACCCAACCTCAATCACAAGCCGACAAGGCCAACCAATTCCAAAACACACCCACCGGGCCAACCAATTAAAACACACGCCCACCGGGCCAACCAATTTAAGCACACGCCCACAGGGCCAACCAATTTTAAAACTCACGCCCACCGGGCCAACCAATTTTAAAACTTTTCCTTTTCATCATAAAATCTCATTTTTGACATCACGTAGTTACAACCCGGTCCAAGCGTCCCCGAACTAAATTGTACCCACTTGATATCAGCACCGTCACGTTCGACTACAGGAGCGCTCCTGAGTCGAGTCGCGACAGCTTAAAAACGTTTCACGCAGCAACACACAATCACTATGCCAGTAACAACAGTACTGCACATACACACAACAACAAACAGGACTCATGTCACTACGGGTCTACACACGGTTTCCGACTTGCACAACCAACGCACGACGGGACTTTTAATGACTCGACTCTCCCAACCTAATTGACGTACAGTCCGAGGTGTGAAACCTCGAGCTCTGATACCAAACTATCACGCCCCAAATTCGGTAGAACCGAACCCGGAACGCGAACGGTGAAACAATAAAACAATTTTCAAACCCCTTTAAGTAAACCGCTTAAAATCATTATTTAGTTAATCAAAATAATATTTTACAACTTAAATTACGTCCAAAACAAGCGGACTAAATAAACAAAGCGTACGTCGCTAAACTCCCAAAAACCCGGACTCCCGCTCCCAGCTCTTCAAGCTTCGAGAGTTCCCCTAGTCCGTCTCGCGACCAGTAGCTGTAGGAAAAGCAGCTAGGGGTGAGCGTTCGCTCACCACCACGGATACCAGACTGACTACGGCATACTAGTAGAAAATGCCGGAAACACCAACAACAACCCAAACACCGGGGACTACTGTCCCCAAACTCAAGTAACCCGACTGTCACACGAAAACTGTTACTTTACCCAACCAACTCAAACCCGGACGTGTAAGGTAGACCCGACACAACGGTTACGAGCTCAACCCAAAACGCGAATAATAACCACGCAACACCCAAGATCACAAAGGATCGCACACGGAAAACAAGATCACAAAGGATCGCACTCCAGCTGCTCAGTGCCGGTTGCTAACCGGCTAGGCTCGAGCCTGCCCCACACAACTTTCCCCGAATGCAGTCGAGCCAGGCGGTCGACCTGTTAGCGATATATTCCGCAATACTTCTCCGATAGTTAGTCGGAAGGGGAGCCGCCCTCCATTGTCGAAGAATGCACAACTTTACCGATGGTTAGTCGGAAGGCTAGCCAAACCCCATGCGCACGACCACAGAACCCCTTTATTGTCAGGCGGGCCCCTAACCTCGTCGCAGAAGAATGCACAACTTTACCGATGGTTAGTCGGCAGGCTAGCCAACCCCCACGCGCGCGACCACAGGACCCCTTTATTGTCAGGCGGGCCCCCAACCTCAGGCAATCACAATCAACACCCAAGGTTCAACACCCCAAAGGCATTCATGGCCACCCACGACACACCAACAATAATACACGGGTCAACACCTTAAAGGCACACATGGCCACCCACGACACACCAACATAAATACACGGGTCAACACCCCAAAGGCACTCATGGCCACCCACGACACACCAACAGTAATACACGGGTCAACACCCCAAAGGCACACCTGACCACCCACGACACACAAACAGTAAAAATACGGGTCCAACACCCCAAAGGCACACCTGACCACCCACGACACACAAACAGTAAAAACACGGGTCCAACACCCCAAAGGCACACCTGACCACCCAAGACACGCAACGGTAAAATACGGGTACAACTCCCCACCGGCACTCATGGCCACCCAAGACACGCAACGGTAAAATACGAATTCAACTCCCCACGGGCACTCATGGCCACCCAAGACACACAACGGTAAAATACGGGTTCAACTCCCCACAGGCACTCATGGCTACCCAAGACACACAACGGTAAAATATGGGTTCAACTCCCCACGGGCACTCATGGCCACCCACAACCACAAACAATTCAATCAACCTCCGGGCACAACCAAATGCCACCAGTATTTCTATTGTTCGATAAGCTCACTTATCCTATGACACTACTAAGTGTCACATGCCTTTCTATTGTTCGATACGTTCACGTATCATACGACACCACTAAGTGTCGCCTGCATTTCTAGTGTTCGATAAACTTACTTATCCTACGACACCACTAGGTGTCACATGCATTTCTACTGTTAACTTTCCCTAGTCAAGGCCGAGATCCGGCTACTTTTCCCTACCTCGTAACGCTTTTCCAAAAGTCCACGCCCAAGCTCCGGCGTGCTCCAGAATTACCCGCTTAGCCTTCTCTTTCCACGGTCGGCGACACGGTCTACAATGATTACAATTAACACAATTTTTAAATAAGCAGACGAAACCCGAATTTAATGAACTTAACTCTCTTTCATCGACTATTGAGTCCAAGGTTCCTATGGAGCTATGGTCTGGTATTCCTTCTGATTATTTTTACTTGGGAGCATTTGGTTGTCCGGCTTACTATCAAGTGAAAGAGGATAAGATTGGAGTACGGGTCAAGAAGGCTATTTTTCTCGGTTATCCCGAGAATGTGAAAGGGTACAAGTTATGGTGCCCGGAAACTGAAAAGTTTATGATTAGCCGGGATGTTACTTTCCATTAGGAAGCTTTGCTGCAGGCAAAGTGTGAAAAAGGAAAGTATGGATCTCCTATTTGGATAGGTGATAGGTATGATGAAGATAAAGAAGATTATCATCAGGTGGAGCTTGGAGCTCCCAGTTCTAGTTCTCATTCGGGTATTTCTTCAGACACGGTACATGATGAGACAGTTATTGATGATGAGGTTCCTATTGATGGGAACGAGGCACTTACACAACAATAGGTTCAGCGGATTGAAACACCGTCTTTGGCAGCGGGTAGAGAACCAAGGGTCAGACGAGCGCCTAGGAGATTCGACTATGAGGAAGGCGCAGGTTGTGCTTTTCTAGTGAATGATTATGATGTTCCTACTACATACAAGAAGGTTTTGTGTGGTGATCACAAAAGGGAGTGGAATGACGTCATGGATGAGGAGATGTCATCTCTTCATAAAAATCATACTTGGGAGGTTGTTACACATCCAAAGGAAAAGAAGTCGATAAGGTACGAGAGAGTTTTCTCAAAGAAAGACGGGATTCCAAATTTCAAAGGTAATTGTGCGGGTATAAAGTACAAGGCAAGATTGGTAGCTAAAGGATATGCACAAAGAGAAGGTGTGGGTTATGATGAGATTTTCTCTCCGGTGGTAAATCACACTTCTTTACGAGTCCTATTAGCATAGGTAACACCGTTTGATTTAAATTTCGAGCGACTTGGTATCAAGACTGCATTCTTGCATGGAGATTTGGAGGATGACATACATATGTCGCAGCTCGGTGGTTATGATGTTGTTGGTAAGGAAGAAAAGGTTTGTGTGGTCAAGTTGGAGCGTTGTCTCAAAACTATCAAGATTTCTCGATGTTGATGCCCCGTGGGGGCGGGACCCTTCGGGGTGAGGTCTTTACGACCCGGTGAAGGACGACGAGCAGGCGGAGTTTTTTATGGATTTGTCACCAAGATGGAGATTGTAGAAATTGGTGCCAAATTTTGTGCTCCATTTGATAAGCCCATGGATTTGGGGCCAACTTAAGCCCAAATTTCTTTTGTCTTGTTTTGTAAAAAAGGAACAGTAGAGTTCCTTGTGGTTATGCGCGGCTTGTCTTGTACAGAGGAGAAGGCGGCATCAAGATCTTGGGAAAGAGGAAAGAACAGGTTGGGTTCTTGGCTTGATCGGCGACAACAGCTAGAGGAACAAATTGTTCATTGGATTGGTTGTTCACCAAAGAAACCAAGGGGATCTTTCACCAAAGGATCATGGGATTGATCCCTGAGTGGCAGCGTCTTGAACAGGGAAGAGGGGGCAGCAAAAATGGAGAGGACTTGGATCTTTTGGGTTTGATTGTTCACCAAAAGATCAAGAACAATTTTTCTCTTTGTCTTCTGGTGTGAGGCGGCTTCAATTTAGAAGAGAGAAAATGTCATGTTTGGTTCTCTTGGGTTTCTTACTTCTTGATTACGTGGTGTGAAGATCAAAGAGAGGTAAGGTGGGTTCCATTTGAAAGTGGCGGCTTTATCTTGGTATTCTCCATTCTATATTCTTGTGTGTGGTTATTCATCCAAAGAGCAAGATCCAATTTGTGGTGTTTCAAGGCCATTGGAAACAAGACAGTGTGGTCGTGGACGAGATATCAAGTTGAGATGGTATTTAATTATCTTGGTGAAGAAGTCATATTAAGATCATATAGCTCACAGTGAGTGACGGTGGTGAAGGCAAATACAAAAGGTATTTTTGTGTAAAGTGCTCTCGCGGAGATCTCAGATTACTTTCGGATGGTAGCCTATCGATCTTTGATCTTTGGTAATTTGTATTGAGAAATAGGGAATTAGGTTTGTAATTCTCAAATTGTTTCTTGGGTAATACAAGGAGCTCGTCGTTGTCCCATGGATGTAGGTACATTGCCGAACCACGTATATCGTTATCTCTGTTTGCTTTTCTGCAGCTTTAATTATTGTTCGGTGTTATCTGCGTATCAGACATTTAGCATTTATCGACTGGGTCCTAGGATTGGGGGTTGGAAAGTCAGGATATCGGTGTCCGTTGTAGATTGAATCATGTCAGTTCTTTTCCACGGATCCGATTGATTTTTCGGGTGAGTCTCGTATTCGGATTCGAGGGTACAAGATTTAGTACGTCATCATGATCTTATTGAGTCCTCCTTAGTAAACGGTCGTGAGCTGTCTCCTTCTTCCCAATCGTGGAGATCATCTCGTTCGAAACCGAACGTAGGATCACCTCCATTGCGGAGCAATCGTTGCGATATTCAATCTCATCAGTGAGATCCTCCCCGCCTTAGATTAAATCTTGGTCTAGTATAGAATTCAATAACCCTGTTTCTATGGTTAAAAACTCAAGGTAAATAATATGGTTATTACTTCTTCGAAAAACAATTGGGGATAGAGATTCAAAAGATGTGATTTGTTGTTAATAGATTACCAACCAGTTTTTTTTTTTTTGAAAAGCAAATATATATAGATATCCCGAGACTTGGAGAGCAAGTCTAGAGAAAGAGGAGAAATCCTCTCTCACAACCAAGAGTACCCCAAAATAGGAGCCTCCAAATAACAATACACACGACTAAACAAATAACTCTGTAAAAACAAATAAGCAGAAGACCCAAACCAACAAATACCAAGCCCTCCAACCTCTCCTCCAGTTCCCAAGGACAAACAATGAAGAAAACCACCCCTAACCAATTCAATCAAACTCAGGTACCATTGAAGAAAACACCGCCAACCAAAACTTGTGCCTCAAGTAAACCAAGGGACCAAGGAAGTGTAAGCTTGCAACTGTAGAGAACGAAACATTACACCGACAAGTAGAAGCTTGCAACTCAAGTCTCCAGCCAACAACCATCAACCAACCATTCATGCCAACCTCCAAACCCCAAACAATTCACCAAAGTCAGACTCTCCCAACCCTTAAACAACTCGTCAAAATAGAAACCTAAGACTTCCTAATAAACCACAACCCCATCCCAGATTTTAATTTATGGATTAATATCTGGTCTAAAATGTTCAGAATATTCAAAAGGTAAGAAAAGTAAAATTGAGCTCAATGAATTTTGGAATCATCGTTGACAATGTGAAGATTAAATTTAAACAATCGGTTGCCAAATACACACAAGAAAAGAAACGAGGAAATAGTTTTCAATTCAGTATCTTTTTTAGTAATAGTTACTTAGACTACCTAATTCCGGCCTAATTGAGTTATTTTTTGAGAAAATTAGTGAACATTAGATCCGAATCGTGAATCTAATGTAAAAAAAATATTAAATAACATAAAATGAAAACGAAAGTAATATATTATTTTCGGAAACGAACGAAGGAAAGTACAACGAATATTAATAAATAAAACAATAGGAATTAAATAGCAATTTAAATAAAACAAAAAAGAAGGAAAATTTTAAAATAATGTAAAAAAAATTCGAAAAATTATTATATAAAATTAATATAATCATTATTTAGTAAATATTTAATTAATAAATATAAAATTATTGTATCATTAATTAAGTAATCTACGTATTCAAAACTATCGTCCTAGTGTTTTTTTCTTTCTCCTTCGATATTGTATCGTCCCTTACCCCAAGTTACAATAGTTGTCGTTGACATCTCCGACCACTAGTGCCCGTTTCCTCCCCACTATTGCATCACTCACTACACACCAACAGTCACCATGTCCTGGAACAATCGGATCTGGCGACACCTACAATTCGTCAGGCTACCCATCATCGAGGCTCGTCCCCCGGCGATATTCTCCGCCCTCCACCCACCGACGCCGCCGGACCGTCTCCCTTCTCTCGCACCATACGTATGTCAGAAAATATGGCCCCAAGAATCTCTCCGACTACATGCAGATGCACCGGCTCAGGATTCTCTTCTCTCACCTTTGTCTCACGCCAACCCTTGGTTCACACCACCATCGTCACTCGTCAAACCAGTATAGCAAATACGGACTGCACCCTCCGGCTACACCAATAAAACCCAAACCAACAACTACCATGCCTTGGCACAACCGGGTCTGGCATGATTTGAGTTTTGCTAGACAACTAACCGCCAATGGCCGCTCGCTGGAAACCCCCTCGTCATCAATTACCTGCCACTACCATCGCTCACCCCTCCCATACCACGCTTCTTTAAGGGATCCATGTCCCACTTCTTTCAACAGGAAGAGGGAAACGGCCCGATCACGGCATAACCAAGTCCATACCTAGCAACTTCGATTAGGATCCGGACAATCAGAGCCGAGATGGTCCTGGTCCAAGAATCTGTGAAGAATGACACCACAACGTAAGATAACATATATGATGAAGTTGTTCAGACCGGTAATGTGCTGGTAGGTGAAGTTCATGAACCCTGTGTGGATGGGATAATTACAGGCGATGTTGATCCTGAAGAAACGATACTACAGGTAATTGCTCTGATCCCCGACATCTACACGGGAACCCAACAACCAAGTTGTCAGGGACTACGCACGGAATCCCTTGAGGGTGCGACAATCAGACGAGGTTAATGAGGCAATGGGCGAGCATCAAGGTTTGGATGGGGATACACACCTCACCCTGTAATGGTCGGTCCTCGACCGACACTCTGTTTCCCCCATTTTCTGGAGTTCTCCTTGGATGTCTGCCTCTTTAGGGCACGCATTCTCAGGTTGAGGCAAGAAATGAGTAATGTGAGTTGCAACCGATTAGTCACATTTGTGGAGCATGTCCATCAATCGTCTTTCCTGGCATAGTCGGCTACTTTTTTTTATAAGGTTAGTGTCTGATAGTTACGGATTAGTTCTCCAGTCTTAACCTTTCCCTTCATTTCCTTACGTTTACGATTTTATTTTGGGCCTTTGTTTGCCTGTTCCGTTTGTATTCCAGTTTTTTATCTAATAAAATTCTTTATTTGCTAAAAAAAATTAAGTAATCTTATTTTTAAATTAATAAATACAAAATTACCTTATATTAATTAAAAAATATTAAATTTCTATTATTAAAAAAATTTGTTAAAAATTTATTAATTAAGAAATCATAAAATAGGTTTTAATTAAGGAATAGGTTATTAATTAAAAAGATATTAAATTTCTATTATTAAATAGTTATTAATTAAAGAATCATTAAACAGGTATTAATTAAAAAACGTCGAATAGGTTATTAATTAAGGAAATTCTTACATAAAAATCGATTTCAACGCAATTTTTGGGCCAATTCAACACGTCATAGACCCCATTGTGGACGGTCTTAGAAGTGAATGACTCGATGTCAACCATCCATGTTTTGTTTGAAATGCAAAACATACTTCAGGACAAAAAAAAACACCCCAACCTCAGGACAAAACTATGACACTAAAACAAAACTCCAATTCCATGGCATCACTAAGTAATCTCCATCACATACAAATCTATGTTATTAACCATCGACAACAGAATTACAATCGCAATAAAATTCACTTCTGCTGTGAACAAAGTAAACAAATTGCATAGCCGTGTTCTGAATCTTCATTGCAGATATTCTATTTTTTTTTCCTCTCTGTGATGAACAATGCTGTTCCACAAAATTCAATTACAGACTAAAAATATGGAAGCCCAGTAAAGGAATCAGTTTTGTTTCATTCACTTCTCTAGTAGTTCTCACCTATATGTTTCTGAAAATCAGCTTTGATTCATAGCCCAGTACCTGCATGCAGATGCCATTGTAGATTACAAGGCCAAGAAAAGAGAGGAATCTCAAACAAGATTGCATTTTGTTCCCCTGGCATAGTCATGCCCTTTGGTCCTTTGTTTACTTCTCGGAAGTAAATAAAACAAGATAACTATGAAGTGCATTAGAAGGACCAAAAGAATTGGATTTCACCTGCTGGGCCTCTGCAATGGTCAAAATTTACCCAGCTGATTCTTTTTTTACGTCCGCCGAGCTGCTTCCAAAGATCAGAAACTTCGTGCTACGGTGAAGATGGTCGTTCAAGTTATACCCCATAGACTTCATTCTATTCAAAATATCAAATACTTGGCCCTTTTCCTTTTGAAAACGGAGAAGAGTTTTGAGCAGTATGTTGCAAATCCGTGGCTTCAAAATGAAGCCCTTATCAACCGAATAATGAAAAAGTTCAACTGCAAGGTCCAGCTTCTTTTCTTTACAAAGACTGTTAATCAACATCACACAGCTTGGGGGAGTGATGCTGATATCATATTCCTGGAGAACATAAAATATCTTCAAAGCTTCTTCTACTTTCCGTGCCTGACAAAACCCAATGAGCCAAATTGTATAAGGGGCTAAATCAAAATCATTCAACTTGAAATCCTTTTCAAGTAGGGATCGGACTGCCTTTTCAACATCTCCTCTCTCAAAATGTTCTTCCATTGCTCTCATAGTTTCATCCTCCCGGCCAGGACGGTTCTTTAGATGCTTCAGCCAAAGACTAAAGGCTAGTGAGACTCCCCCTTTCCTACATGTCCAAGTCATGATTGCTTTGTAATTTGAGGAGGTAGGGGTACACCCAGCTTTCACCATGTGATCGAAAACTTCAAATGCATCCTTTTCTCGACCTACCCTTTGAAGTCCCACAATAAGGGTCCAATATGTAACAGAATCCGGAGGCAGACCCTTACGTTGCAGCTCCTTGAATAGCAAATATGCACCGTTAATTTTGCCTGCTTTACAAAATCCATTTATCAGAATGTTGTAAGTTTGGATGTCGGCAACAGCTCCACTATCTGAAAGCTGCATGAGAAGTTTGTAGGCATTAACTATGTTTCCCGATTCACACATCTTCTCTAGGTTTGTTTGGAGACCAGCACGATCAGTAACCCGATTGGCACCTTGACAAAGCCGAAGAAGTAATGAAGGATTTCTTCCTATTCCCATCTTGTAAAACAATAACTGAGCTTCCTCAACATTACCAGCCTTACAAAGCCCATCAATAAGAGTATTGAATGTCGCAACTGAAGGATAACATCCAAGCTTCTCCATTTCATTGAACACTTCATGAGCCTCTCCCAGACGACCATTCCTGCACATACCACTAATGAGAATGGAGTAAGTATAGACACTTGGAAAGCAACCTTGCTGGGAGAGCTGATGTTGCAGAGACCGAGCATCATCCAGAAGACCTATGTCACAAAAGGCCTTGATCACAGTGTTAAAGCATACAGTGTCTGGAACCAACCCACTCTCTGTCATCTCATTCAAAAGCGTCAGTGCATCCTGCAATTTCCCAGCTAGCGAGAGCCCCCGAATCAGTATACTATACAAGACAACATCAGGTTCAATTCCCACCTCAGAAGCTTTCCTGTACCAAGCTTGTGCGTCATCATAATGCCCAGCTTTAAACAAACTATCAATTATACAACTAAATCCTTCCAACCCAAGACCATACCCATCAGCCTCGAATTGCTGAACTAGCGCAAAAGCTTGGTTCATCATTCCTAACTTGCAAAACCCATTAATCAAAGTATTGCAAGTGATCATATCAGGATGGATGCCATTGGCCTTCATCTTATTAAACAGCCTAAGTGCATCATCAGCCTTCTGTGCATGACACAACCCCGAAATAACTATGGTATAAGTCATCTTATCTGCTGAAATACCTCTGTGAATCATTTCATCAAACATTTTGAGGGCATCTTCAACCTTCCCACTCTTACACGACCCATTAATCAAGATATTATACGTGGAGCGACTGGGCATACAATTTGATTTCAACATCTGAGTATAAAGTGCTAAGGCTAACAAAAGGAAACCTTTTTTCACAAGAACATGCATCATGCTATTATATGTGAAGCAATCAGGCTCGCAATCAAAATCTTTCATCTTATTGAATGATTCCACAGACTTCTCAAACATACCCACTTTCGCATACGCGGAGATCAATGTCACAAAAGCATTTGGCGCGATCGAGATGCCACAACTTTTGACCTCCTCGAGAGTTTTCCAGTACAACTCGAACCCATTATCCTTCGAGAGCATGTCAACGACCGATTTCCCAAACACCTTATTGAATATCTGCCCCTTTCTCACAGCCCAGATGAAAAATCGGAAACCCAATTGCAAATTTGGGTATTCCCGGAGCACGTGGTCGACGGTGGAGGGTTGGAGGAAAGATAGGGACTCTAGAGCGGGCTCGATGGGGCTTACAGAGTCGAGGATATTGAAGATTTCATCGGTGGTGGAGGTTTCTTCAGCAGGGGAGGTGCTGAAGCGGTGGTGCAACCATGGCGATTTGGAGGTGGATTGCGAGATGGGTCGTAGAAGAAGAGGTGTGAGTCTCATAATTGAGGTGGGTTTGCAGAGACTCTCATTGTTGCTTCTGGATCTAGAGATCCATGGTCAGGGTTTATGAAAGGTCTTTAGGACGGCGGAACCTGGAAGTGGAGAGAGACTGAAGAGTGGCGGCAGAGACCACAAGTGAAGTGATCCCCTGCTTGGTCGCCGAGAAAATGTTCTCGTTTTGCCCCCTCAATTAACCTATAATCTCACTTGCTCATACAAAAAGGTTAAAACTTAAAAGAGGGAATATCATGTAAATACATTAATAAGGAAAATCCTTAAGACTCTAATGTCAAGCTTCCTGCTAGCGTGGCACAGTTCTAATCTCACTATTCCTCCACAACGCTTCTACGTCTATTCTCTCCACTCACTCTCTTCGCCTTCTCTGCATTTACACGGGCTCCGGCTGTTTTGCTGTGCATTGAAGGCGGCGATCCGTTGCTCTTCCCATAGGGTTTGATGATGACCGGCCTTAAAGTGCTGAGGAGGTCCGAAGGAATGTTATGGGTACACAATCTGATACGACACAAAAACTGATGCATAGGATTTTTAGGGGGACTTGGTTTACATATGCTCTTTACATGTTTTTTTTTAATATTTCGTTGTGGTTCATATGATATTTGGAGAATCGAAGTTAGGGAGGATCAAGCTTTGTATTAGTGAAGTTAGACTCTCACTTCCATGACATGATTAATCTGTTTCTGATTTTCAGGAGAAATATGTTTGACGGTTTACATGTCGTGGCTTTCTGCGACGGGAAAGGAAAGTCATTGGTTTATTTTTACTTGTGAATTTTAGTTTTCTTTTAGCATGGTTTCGTTGCTAAGAATCCTCTATGAACTCCTTTCATCTATTTCTTACGTATATACCCTTTAATCTACTATAGCTCGCCGGAGACCCCCTCGTCATCAATTACCTCGTCATCAATTTTGCGTATATAATCTGTTACAAACTAATGTGTTATTTTATAGATCGGATTACTCACAGGGGTTTCCTTGATGATGATGTTTATTTTGTGTTTTCGTTCTTACGTTATGTGTACAGTTTTGTGGTTTCTCTTGCATGTGTTATGGACTTGATTGTTTGGTTTATGCAAAAATTAGTGAGTTTCCAATGAAAAAACAATTAGTGTTCTGGGCTCGGCTAGTTTTAGTACTTGGAATTTGATCGGAGGAATGTTATGGGTACACAATCTGATACGACACAAAAACTGATGCATAGGATTTTTAGGGGGACTTAGTTTACATATGCTCTTTACATGTTTTTTTTAATATTTCGTTGTGGTTCATATGATATTTGGAGAATCGAAGTTAGGGAGGATCAAGCTTTGTATTAGTGAAGTTAGACTCTCACTTCCATGACATGATTAATCTGTTTCTGATTTTCAGGAGAAATATGTTTGACGGTTTACGTGTCGTGGCTTTCTGCGACGGGAAAGGAAAGTCATTGGTTTATTTTTACTTGTGAATTTTAGTTTTCTTTTAGCACGGTTTCATTGCTAAGAATCCTCTATGAACTCATTTCATCTATTTCTTACGTATATACCCTTTGATCTACTATAGGACGAGTCAATGAGAAATGTTGTCTTGGTTTATAAAACAAAGAGCTGGAAGAAAATAGGTATTTCTACTATCATATCCCACTTTAAGTAGCTGAGATAGAGTCCAATATAATTTAATGAAGATTTCATTCTACAAAGTTGTTAGTCATTTGAAAAAAAGGAAGAGGAATTGGCAAGTTGCCCGCAAGGAAAAATCATCACCGCTGAAAATTGTCATTTCCATATTAGAAGAGGTTTCTTTATTACAGTGTACCTGGAATTAGTACGGAACCCATGAATTGATTTTCTTTAGAAAAGATATATTGATTGAATGAAATATTATGATGAATAAGGCTGATGATTTTGAATTTTCACAGCTAGCATTATTGTGTCTATTGAGGTTTGACTTAACTTAATTGCCTGATTGTAATACTAAGGGGCTAAAATGTTTGGATCTACGCTTGGTTAGGCCCAGAGGTGTTTTTTTAGTTCAAATTTGGTTTTATAGTTGTGTTTTTGGTTACTCTGATGGTAAGAGCAAGGAATTGTGGCTCCCGAAGAATGGGATGTGTTTATGGACGTTCTTCGGAACTAGAAGCCTTCGCCCGCTGCTTTTCATATGGTAGTATTGGATTCTCTATTCTTTATTGTATGTGAAGTGCTAATTAACGATTTATGAGAATAGATTTGACGGATTGAAACACGTTGTTGTATCTTAAAGACATACTTTGTTGTGAAAATAGTAATGAGAAGTTCTTTGGTTGCATGTTTAGATGACAAAGGTGAGGAGCTTGATGGGGTCAATCGGAGTTGGGGGTTCGGTTGGATTCCATGTTAGTTTTGCGTTTTTTTGTTGTTTTCGATTTGTGTTTGTCTTTTTGTGTTATTTTCAATTTGTGTTTCTATTTTGTTATTTCCAATTAGTATTGTTGTGGATTTGGTAGTTCCCGAATCTATCTCTGGCTTGTTTATATGGTCGTTTTGGTTCCAATTTTATGGTTATTTTGCTGTGAGTTTGAAGGGAGAAGAACCGACAAAGGTTTGTTGAATATTGGCCCTGACTAACTTGTGTATCTTATGTGATCCAAAAGTTGTTATGTTATTATATTTATATGATCGTTTTGGTTCTGATTTTATGGTTAGTTTGCTGTTAGGTTGTTTTTTGTTGTTGTTGCATTATTGCACTAATGATTTTGATTTCTTGGTTATTTTTTCTTGGAACTGGAGGGCCAGCATGATGAACTAGAGGCCAAGTTTTTTTGAGGAAAAGTGGATTTGGAACCCAAGTACCAGCGTCTTTATTAGCCTCTTTACAAAAGGTTTGCTGAATATAAGCCCTGATTAACTTATGTATCTTATATAAACTAAAAGTTGTTATTAGTGTGTGTTCTATTTTAAAGACTTTACCTATGGTGCAAAAATGATATTTCTCTATCTTTTTCAACTATGAGGAGGATTGCATCTCCTGATTTATTTTTTCCCATTGCCATTATTAATCAGGTTATATCTGAAATCTTTTTTTTATAGTCTCAAAGCTTCAAAATTATCTATTATTGTTGTTCCCTAAAGAAGGTGAATCCAAGAGTGACTTGGTTGGCATTGTTATGTGCATCAACCCAATTATTTAGTTACCCATAATTTCTTTTGGGATCAAATTAACATGATTTTTTTTAAATGATTAACATGAATTGTTATTAGCTTTTTCTTCACATAACCATAGTTGGCTACAACCATGGAAAGAAATAAATTTGAGTTGGCACCATAATGATTGAGAACAAGTAATGGAAGTGGCACTGGAAATGCAGGGTCAAATGACCATTTTGTTTCATCTTTTTTGGACTCAGGTAATCTCATTGTTCTATTTATTTTGTGGTCTTGAGGTCATTCTGCATCCAAAAACATGTTAAGATCATTTCTTGTGGACATGTTTCTTTCCTTTATGCACGTGGCTCTTAGAGCCTAATGAGCTCTTCTAAACCAAGTTTGAGAATGTAACTGAAATCTTTATGTTCTTTATACTTCATAGCGGCACCTTTTGATACACCCTAATTTTAAGAATTAGTCTATGAAATC
The DNA here is from genome assembly GCA_963921825.1 of Erodium maritimum. Taxonomy (NCBI): domain Eukaryota; kingdom Viridiplantae; phylum Streptophyta; class Magnoliopsida; order Geraniales; family Geraniaceae; genus Erodium; species Erodium maritimum. The sequence continues at coordinate 30,138,124 of OY997589.1, read as the reverse complement.
AAAATTTTATGTAATCAGTTGCGAAACCAACATGACCCAATGCCACAAGGTTACATGTTACTTTTTTGTCCTAATTTAGTTGTTGGTGGAATTAAAACATGAGAATTCGTCTAGGTCCTTATCATGAGCGATGCTTATCCTCACCAAATTAAAGTAACAATTAGTATTGTGGTAATAAATTTTATTCCCCTGTACTGAGTTGTAGTTAGGAGCAACTATGAGTACGTCAACGTGTATCATATACACACTTAGAGCTACCAAACTGTAAAATGCCAGGCTTCCTGCCAGCGTGGCACAGTTCTAATCTCACTATACCGTACTTGAAAATAACTCTAGAACTTCTCGGAGCTGTGCTGACCTATTGAAAATTCTCCTGAATCGTGTTTATTTTACATAATAGATTAAGTTATGGAATGTTAAGGAACATAATTGTACTGCAGCTTTGACTGGGCACACAGGAGTGTGAAATCTTTATGCACACATCCAACTAATGTTGGTAGGTTGTTTTTATTTGTTATAGTGCTTATGTCACATTCTCTGATATGTCATTATTATAGTAAAGGAAGCTTATTAGTTCATTATGCCACAAATGTTTTCAGATCTTATGGTATCAGGTTCTAGAGATGGATCTTTTGTTATTTGGGACTTGAAATGCAAGTCAGCTTCCAAAAGTAGGCGCTTGGATCACAGTATTTGGTGAGTAATAAATATGCACACCAGTAGTTTATTTGCTCTTATTAGTAATTCATGTTTGATGTTTCCATCACCAAAATAGCAGATCGATACCCACTCAAATATATTTGATGCTTGGTTTCTTTGTAAAATAACGATCATATCCTCAATTTAACTCAGCCCTGCTACTATGGTCAAGGGTGCCCATCCTTCAGCCCAATCTAAGTGTGTTAGGCGTGGCTAGGTTTGTTATGCAACACTTAGATATATATATATATATATATATATATATATATATATATATATATATATATATCCAGTTATAACGTTTACTAACATCTAAGGTCACTCAGGCTGCTTCAGTAAGTATCACATCAGTTCTCTATCTCAAAGATGAGGTCTCCATAGCTACTGTCGGGGCAGTAGACAGGTACGTCAAATACATTTGTGCTTTGAAGCTAATAGCTCTGTACCCATATTGTATTAATATTTTAAGTTTATATATGACATGGTCCCACATTTTTTGTTCATATGCATGTTATGGTACTGTAAAGCTTTGGGACACCAGGAATCTGAAAAATGCAGCAACTGAGACAAGCCCACATTCTGGCTCAAGTGAAAAGGTTAGTAAAAATGCATAAATTGGCAAAATTGCTCACATGAGTGTTCTTTCTATTCATTCATATGCTATAGTTTGATTGAGTTAACGCCTCATGATAATTGTTATTTCATAGTTAACTAAAATGGGAGAACTATACAAAGTTGTAGTTTATCTACATGGTTAATGTAGTAAACGAGTTTATTTCATTTTCAGTGACATTTTTGTACTCAATTTCCAGTATTATTTGTTTTTTTCCTTTTCATAAACTCCGGGGTTTTTTTTTTGATCAGCAAATTTTTTGTTGTATTAAACCTAGCTTTCGAAATGAAAACAAAAGCCAAGGGATATCCCTCAAAAGTATTACATTCCTACAATTGTGTCTACCTTAACTTTCCTTGGTTGCTTGATCCTCAAGCAAACCAACCACCCTTCAAATTTGAACTACCTACCCTCGATTGCTTGAACCTCAAGCAACCCAACTATTGTTCAAAAAACATTTCAGATATACTTCACTACCCAAAGTTTGTATTCTCAGTTTTTAATTCCCCAATACACATTAGCTAAACAAACCCCCACTCATATCAGAACTGCTCAAATGGTAAAGATGAATGTTGTAACCCTTGAGTGCCTCCTCCCCACCACCAAAATGTGTAATATCTTACCAAAAAAACCAGTGTTAACCCTTCCTTTATGGATGCTGTCTGCAATCCCTTTGAATGAAACCAAGTTTGCCTCCTGCACCTCTTCTTGTACCAGTAGCATCAGTAGAGATCTGTGTCAAACCATATCTTCTTGTGATACTACCAAGCTTCCAATCCCAGCAGCCAGAAGAATATCAAAACAAATTGATGATCCTCTGAATTTGACAGTACTTGTGTAACATAGGAAAAACACAGTAGATGTGAACCAAAATACTCCTCACCACCTAATAGAAAGGAAAGCTACCCTCTCACAGTCCTAAACATGATGATTCTCCCACACTCAGAACATCAAGTTTCCTACTTACTCCCATTGACATTAATACTCACATCACTCCCCCAAAACCTCCCAACCCCCCCAGAAATCCTCAAGTTACAACCTGATCACTTCAGCAGCCCTCTCCCACACTGTTGTGGAGAATTGACCCAGGATGAAAAAGAGAATTTTTGATCTTCTTTAAATCTGGCCCACAGGATCAGGAAAGAGTCACTCTGAATGGCTTGTAAAACTTCTTGTGGATGATCAAAAACATTTTTGAAAATAAGTTTGTTCCTGCAAAGCCATATTCTCCAGAGAACTATGGAAAATAGCATGTTCCATTGTGGAATTTTCTTCTTTCCCCCTAACTGGTTCCAAGATATAAACCAAGCTTTTATAGAATCACAGCAGGCTGTTTTAATCCCCCACCACTTCAAGCATAAACACCAAATGTTCCAGGCAACTGTACAACCAATGAACAAGTGGTCTAATTCCTCTGGATCCTCTTGACAGAAACTACACCAGATATTAGTGTGATAAATACCCCTGCTCAATAAGAAGCATTTTGTGGGGACTACTTGCATACACATTAGCCAAGCAAAAGCAGCAATTTTAGGAGGAATAATAGGAGACCAAAGTAATGATGGCCACAGTAGATTTTGATCCTGATCCTCCTCTAGCAGTTGGTACATTTTGCTGACTGAGAAGCCCTTCTTATCAACCTTCCAAGCTACTTTGTCCTCCCCATACCTCAAAGTAGGGGCATTGTCTAATAATTGGGATAGTAATTCTAGTTGATCCAGCTCCCAACCTCTTAAATCTCTCTTGAAAACCAATAGCCAATCCTCCACTTCCCAACAGTTAGCTACCAACTTCTTCTTCTGCATACTGAGATGGTAAAGTCTCTGGAATATGAATTTGAGTGGGATCTCAGTTAGCCATATATCCTCCCAGAAAAAAATGGACTTCCCTGATACTACTGTCCACTCAAAACCTTGTGCTCCAAAAGCATTGGCAAACCTGGGAATTGTTAATAAAGATTAAATGTGTCTAAGAAAGCCATGTCCACTATTCAACAAGAATTTTGATAGATCCCAAGAATGTGGATCCATCCATATTTGGAGCACAACAAATTTTTCCACAAGGAATCAGTTTCAAGTGCAAACCTCCACCACCACCTTGCTAATAGAGCTAAATTCATACTTCTCACGCTTCTGATTCCCAAACCCCCATTCTTTCTAGGCCTGCAAACCAAATTCCACCTTACTTTGTGTAGGCCTTTCCTGGTTAAATTTCCATTCCAAAGAAACCTCTTTTGCCATTTCTCCATCTCTAAAATCACCCCCTTTGGTGCTTTAAAAAGTGACATGTAATAAAGGGGCGGTGAGCTAAGTGTTGATTTGATCAATTGTATTCTTCCCCCAAAAGATTTGGCCTTGGATTGCCACAGATTTAATTTTGCTTTGAATTTTTTGATCACAGGCTCCCATGTTTTCTTTCTCCTTGGATTAGCCCCCAACTGAAATCCTAAATACTCAAAGGGTAGTTGTATTATGCTGCACCCCAAGATCCCTGCTATTTCCTCCTCAGTCACAGTAGTAGGATTCAGTACTAAAACCTTTGATTTTTGGAAATTAATCCTCAGCCCTGTTGCCTGTTGTAAGCATTTTAGAGTGTGTTTCAAATTGATAGCTTGTTGTGACCCAGCTCTAATGATAATCAAGGTGTCATCAGCAAATTGTAGATGGGATATCTCAGGCCCACTTTCATTACATTTCACACCTGAAAACATTCCTTCAGAACATCCCTTGACCATTAGTTGATGCAAACTTTCAGCAATTAGAGCAAAGAGCAGAGGAGAGAGAGAGCACCCCTGTCTTAAACCCCTTTGTAACTGAAAATCACCAGAGGGAGACCCATTAATTAATACAAATGACCAGGCTTGAACACATTCCCTGACCCAAGATCTCCATAGTGAGCCAAACCCCATTATCTCCAACAGTTTAATCAAGGCTTCCCAATCAATGTGATCATAAGCCTTTTCAAAATCAATTTTAAAGACAATAACCTCTTGTCCAGATTGTTTTATGAACTGTATAAGCTCAGAAGCTATTAAAATCCCATCAAGAATTTGCCTTCCAGCTATAAATCCTTTCTGCACGTCATGGACTAGATAATTCATATGAGGTTTCAACCTTTTTGCAAGCACCTTTGAGATGATTTTATATGAGTTGTGGATCAGACTAATGGGTCTATAATCATCCCAAGTTTGAGGAGTGTTTGTTTTTGGTATCAGGGTTATGAAAGAGGAGTTTAATCCTTTCCCTAAAGTACCTCCTGCATGAAAATGTTGAACCAACTGCATAATATCTCCCTTGATTATATTCCAACACACCAAATAAAATTTGAGGGTTAAGCCATCAGGACCTGGAGCTTTTTCTCCATTACAGGCCTTAATAGCATCAAGCACTTCTTCTTCTTGGAAGGGGGTTTCCAGATTTGCAGCCTGTAAATGTGATAGTGATAAAAAAGGTAGTGATGATAAATCAATGCTGACCTCTATTCCTTTCTTGAATCTATTGGCAAAATGACTCTTAGCCAGATTTTTTATCTCAGATGGCAACTGGTATGATCTCCCACCATCTTGAATCAGTGTGATTTTTCTTCTGGTGTAATTATAATTAGCCACCAAATGAAAGAATTTTGTACACTTGTCCCCTTCATTGCTCCATTTGAGTCTTGCCTTTTGACACCATAGCCTTGTTTGAAGCTTGGTTTTTTGTATTAATACAGCCTGACATAAGGCCCTGAGAGATTGTTCAGATGGTAATAAATCTCTAGCTTCACTTAGACCATCCCATACATTGATCTGGCTTCTCAAATCCTCAATATCTTTATCTAAGCAGCCAAAAATATTAATGTTCCAACCCTTGTAAAAGGTTCTCAAAGCCTTGAGTTTGAACCACAGCTTGTAAGAGGGAGAACCATAAACCACCAATGACTCCCAAAAGGTTTTTGTATCTGCAAGAAACTTTGGGTGTTTAATCCAGGCATTAATGAATTTGAAAGGCCTAGCTCCCCAATCAACCACAGGATTGCATAGTATAATAGGTTTGTGATCTGAAATCCCTCTAGGCAAACAAGATTGACTTAAATTATTGAAGGTTGTAGTGAACTGAGGAGTGACCAAGAATCTGTCTATTCTTGATGCAGAAGATCTATTGTTGAACCAGGTGTACTTCCCACCTGACATTTGCAAATCCACCAAGCCCATATTGATAATAAAATTTCTGAAATCTCTGAGACTAGCCTGGGAATATAGAGGCCCGGATTTTTCAAAGGGCTCTAAGATAGCATTAAAGTCTCCACCTACCATTAAATTAGAAGAAAGGCCTAAAGAGTTTTGTTCAATTTCCTCCCACAGTGTGGATCTTAGAGCAGCAGAGCATGGAGCATAAATGTTGAGTATGGACAATTTATAATCCATGGGGATGAATCTGCCATTCCAATAAATAACATGTTTCTCAGCCAGGGATGAGTGCTTTTCAAACATCAAAGTGTTCCATATAGTGATGATCCCTCCAGAATTCCCAATAGAAGGAGTATAATCAGCCTCCCAACCATTCTTAAAACCACAGTTATCCAAGAAATAAAAGGGCAATTCTTCCAGTTTGGACTCTTGAATTAAAACCATTGCCACCTGTTGCTTGTGGCACAAGCTACTGAGGGCTCTTCTCTTTTGTTTAGAAGAGGCTCCCCTCATATTCCATGAGATGATCCTCATGGAGTGAAGAGTCTCTGAGTACTAGGAGTCTGAATAAAAGAGTTGGTCCCTTCTTCATCATTCTCCTCTAAATCACAGAAATCATCTTCAGAGTCTCCTTCCAAATCCACTGCTTGGTTATGCTCAAACTCCAAGCTATCAAATCTTGCAGGCACTAATTCATCCTCAATATATGCTTTGAGACCAAGAGCTTGACAATAACTCCATGTGCCTTCTCCATCAGGTTTAAAATTCTACTGTAACTCCCTTTTTTTCTCTGGTTTTTGCAGCTGACTGAAATGGTTTTGGTGTTGGTAGCTTTGTTCTTGACCTTGTATTATAAGTTGCAACAGAGTTTAAGTACTTCTTCTTACCAGTGGGCCCCTTTGTTTGAGCTAAGCAAGTAGGATTAACAGCTGAAAATGAATTTGAAACACTAATTCCCTCCAAAACTGATTTAGAAAGGTTAACAGGCTGTTCCATGGGGCCCATGGGGGAAAGATTATGTTGAATCACATTAATGTGTTCAACTCCCAAAATCTCCTTTTGTTCTTGATATAGAGCTTCAGTTGTCCCATCTGTATTTGCCAAATCCATTGGCACTGTTCCAACTGGTAGGCTAACCAGAACAGTAGCAGACTTCCCAGAATTTTCCTCCCCAAAACTGTCAGGAGCTATTAGAGCATTCTTGAAAGATCCAGAAGTAGAATGTTGCTGAGATTGCATTGAGTTTAATCCTTTGGAGTTGGAATTTAATGCAGGGAATTCAGATTGTTGTTGATCTCCCAATGATTGAGTATCAACCACTGTATTCACCAAAGTCATCTTGTCCCCAATAATGGCCTCACCAACCACAGCAATCTCTAATAAATTCCTTTGACATGGCAAAGAGCTTCCTCCTTGTAACTCCTCTGGTATAATTTGAGTTGCTGTATTTGGGACCTCTGTCTCTACTGATTCTCCAAGATTGCTAGAAATTCTAACCTCATTTGAATTTGGAGTCTCATCCTCTGATTCAGAGGAAGAGTTGATCAGTGTTGTTTTTGGATGAACAATAGGTAAAGCTGAACTTTCCATTGAGCTGACCATGACATTGTAGGCTTTCTCTTCTAAAATTAAACCAGTTTCCAAGTAGGCTTTCACATATTCTGTAGAGTGAAGTAGAACAAAAGCCACATCCAAAATGTGGCCTTCAAGTGAAGCAGGATGAGCTATGACAAAGGTGCCCAGAGTTTTTGTGATTGCCTCAAATGTTTCAGTTCACCAGCCCAGAATTGGCACACCATGTATAGCCACCCAAGTGAATTTCCCTCCCTCCAAGCACAGTTTGCTTTTGTCCTTGATAAAAGTCATCCAGAACAGAAGCCAAGCCCCATCATCCATCAAAGCCTTCTTTTCAACTTGTTCATCAGGAAAATAAACTAAAACCACCCTATTCCCCAGGGATTTGATGATGATATCCTCCTCCCTTTCAGCTTGAAAATCTTCCATGATGGCTTCAACAGAGAAGTTCTTGTGTAACAGAGCTAAATGGCCTCTTTGAAGTAATTTTCTGTTGTCCTCAACCACTACACCAGTAGAAAATGTTATGTTTTCCTCCTCAAAAGACTGATGATTAACTTGCCTCTTCCTTTGCCAGTGAGCTTGAAAAGTTCTTCTTCCTCTTCCATCTCTCTTATCAAAAGCTTTGGCCACAAATAGTCTATAGCCTTTTAAAGTATAACCATTAAAAATTTCCAAGCTTTTTTGCATTGCTTCAGCTGTACGAAAAGTAATGAATCCAAACCATTTCCCCCTCAGATTTGGATTGGAAGGAGTTTCCACCTTGAAGAACTCTCCATACTCCATAAATAAATTTTGAAGCCAGATTGTAGAAGTCCTAGGAGGGATATTGTGTACAAATATTTTATGCTCACCCACCTCGGTTCTCCTTTCCAAACCAGAAGCCATTCTGGTTGTTTGATGTGCAGATACGATGATGGATTTGAGTCGACCCAATTCATTGTCCCTTTTTGAAGGAGCAAGTTGCTCAAACCCTGGAGGGGGTCCTGTTGCTGAGGATGAGGCCATGGAAAACACTTTCACCCTGAGATGCTGACAAAGATTCAACTTGACAATCGGTGGTTCGATGGACTATGAAGCACCCACCCTGAACACAACACCAGATTCAAGTAGCTAGGAGATCTTCAAGCCTATTTTTGAACTTCAAGAACAGACACCACTGTTGATTTTCCTTTTCAAATCAAAACCTTCTATTTCTGACCAATCCAAAGAGTTCCTCACCGGTGGTTCGATGATCTGTGATGATCACCCAGAACACTACACCCTTCCAAGTCAAAGATCAAACCCCAAACATTCAATAGGATTCAAATGTTCATCCTCAACACTGTAGCTGGTTGAGAGAAAATGAACAGTGAACTCTATCCTATAAGTTTGATTGCTTCATGTAGGATCTGGTTGAAATGGCAGCTTCGTCCTCTTTCTTGGGTTCTCTTCCTGGCTTCGATTAGATCTATGTTTCTTTCCTACTCTCAACCGGATCCAGTTTCATTATCATGTTTATCCAAACATTTAATAGTTCACTTCATTGGTATGACGTTGATTAGCACCCGAGTTGGTACTCTGGTGAGTGAGATGTTGGAAGAGGGAAGTGATGTTTATTGTTTTGCACTCGCAGTTTTCAACAGAGATGGGTTCTGGGCCTCAACTTCCTCTCATGGGCTTCGGCCTTCTCCCTTACTCATTAAAAGGATACCCATTGTATCAGTGTTGTTTATGGTCCATTACCTTCTGAGCATGATATGTATGTATTTTCAATGTTTGTCATAAAATAAGTTTTTCACATAATCTTATTTATAGAACAATTTTAAATATATAATCAGTAGTTATTTATTCAACCTTGAAAAATGATTACATCACACTATTACTATAATGTATATCAAATTTATGCATTTACATCTCTCAGCCACGTAACTATTCTCATCACCGTTCCTTTTGAGTAACTCGCTGATTTATACCAGTTGACATGATCACCATTTCCAACTCCAAGAACAAAAAAAAACTCAATGTTTGTCTCTACCAATCAAGTATCACATGCGATTTCTCACGCCATGCACATATCACACTCCCTCTCTCACACCATTCATGCACCCGTCTTAATCACCGGCTGCAATTCCATGTACAACAACAAACATACTGCATCTCTACTACACAAATATCACAAGTTTTTGCTCACGCCTTGCACCGCGCATCGCGCGGTGCCAAATACCTAGTATTATTTAACTAGCAGAGTGCAATTTAATTTCATATTAGAACTAACAATATTTCGATAAAATTCAATATTGTCTTTTGGGGTTTTCTCTTTGTCGTTAGGGTTTCATTTCCATAATGTCTTTATCCCCAATCCTCTTTTGATGATCGTCGTCTAATCCGGTTGCCATGACATCTTTATCGTCTATCCTTTCGACTCTACTCCCTCTTCGCTGTAACTCTTACTGCCTTTTCATGCGTCATCCGATGCAATAGGGGCTGGTACGTCCCATGGGAGCGGATCCCCTCCTAGACTGACTCAGCCGCCACCACTAAATCTACGACCCGCACTTGGATGCGTGGGATATCCTATCTTCGACGTTGATGACCGCTCCTCACGCGACGAGGCCGACTATCGCTACTATAGTCTGGTAGAAGACTGTTCAGTACTCCACTAACTCCCAACTAGTACGGTCATGTAGGATCAGGATCACCTCCTACTACACCTTACCCTACCTGTCCAGGGGTTGCTCCGACCTCTGGGTATCACTTAACAGGGGCCAACCCCGCTTCCCTATATGGGTCGCAATGGCTTAGTATCTCGGCTGCGGAGCTACGATCCTACAACAATCTTTGGTCTTGCACACCATACTACACCAACTAGGATTCGACTATAGCATATGATCCATGGTCAAGAGTGGGCGGTGAAAGCAAGAGGTCACGGCGGGACGTACAACGGATGGTCGGGTGGATCCCAGTTTTCACCCATCAAAATGGAACTACATGATTGAGAACAATCAGAAATAGAGAAAAAAGGGTAGAAATTTTCGGGTAAATACAGAACTAGGGTTGAAATTTTCAGGTAAATGTAGAACAATAGGATTAATACCTTATAAAAAAATATTTATAACCAAAAAAGAGAAAGAGATGTGACGGTAGAACACAACGTTCAAAAAAAATGAACCTGTGTTATTGAAATTATCCGGAGAGGGAAAAATTGGAAAAGATAAAGAACAAAGTACTAAAATAGAAAACAATCAAGTTGGACCTTTTTTTTATCGGAAAAGAAAATATTATAAAACTCACTCATTTAGAGAATGGATTGAGCAACCAAGTACAAATTTCTAACTACAGTAATCGAAGATACCAACAAAACAGATTCGTACAAGGATCATACCAAAGTGACAAGTGCAACAAACTTGTGGATTAATCACCCTTTCTCTTGCAGCTTCAAAAAGAAGAAACTCCATATCTGATTTGCTCATTTCAATCCGTTGAATTTGTGTTTTTGGAGTTGTTTTTCTTTCTCAACTACCTCTCTTCTGAGGTTTCATCCTTAATAGGATTGAAATGCTTTTGTTTTGTTACTGAGGACAGTTTTCTCGTTTCGGTTTAGTTCTCTAAGCCTGAACCTTCTAATACATTTGCTGATAATAAAACAAGTGCAACAATCAGGTTGAAGTACCAATATGTACAAAAATGAAGAGCGAGAGAGGCAACAAGGGCTAAAACAGGTCTATAACCCTGATTTTCCAACCATGAAGCCCAAACTCATAACAGACCTCCCATCAAAACTTTCGTAATCTTAATCTCACTTGAAGAGAACACTTCTATCTCATCAGCGCCTCCAAGAAGAGACACTAACACACCGGAGGAAAACACCGCAAACGGTAGAAATAGACCGATGACCACAAACCATCGAAACTCGGAACGTAAAGAATCAAAAACCTATCGAATCCCAACTAAGTCTCAAGCACTAAACAACCTGCTGGAGGCTAACACCTAACAAGACCGACAAGCACCCACCAACTAGAAGGCGGGGAAACATGGGATATCGAAAGGAGTCTGAGCATTTGGAAAGAGCAACGACTGCACAAGCAACGAATAAGAAAAAAGGAAAATTAATGAATTCCTTACCAACCGAGTCAGCGAGGAAACTACAAGCATGACACCATCAACACAACAAACGACGAGATCCACGACGATGAACACCTGAGGGAATGAAGAAATGCGCCCCACGACCAAATCTTGAAGAAAACGACGGTCGACCATGAGCGAAAAACCAAACACCAGACCGAGGCACCAAACGAGATTGGACCAGATCCACAACGATCAATACCCATGTGGGTGGAGAAATGGGTCCCACAACCGGATCTGGAACAAAGCCCCACTAGTGACACGAACGAGCTGCTACCCCGACGGCCAACACCCAAAAACGGAGATCATAACAAACTCAGCATCAAAAGGAAACCACTCCATCTAGCCACTCCACAAGTATACCACCTTCACAGAGAGTCCACGAACACCTACTGAGCAATAGTCGCCACACATACCGAGCACCTCCGCCCAAACCAGAACCACAACAAATCCTTGACGAAAACACTTCCCACGGTAGAATTGGTACTACTTGTCCGGAGACGAAGAAGAACGGAACGGAAGGAGACTCTGGTAGCCACCAAAACTGCCCGGAGCAAGAGCTTCGACGAGAACAAGCACACGGTCCGACTACTAGAACCACCAGCGAGTTCCGTGAAGACCTGCGCTACAACAAAGACGAAGTCTCCTCCAAAACCAGATCTAGCATAGTACCAAATCTAGTTGGGGAGAATCAGAGTAAAACTCCGAGAAATCAGTGGCCCGAAGCTCTGGCCAGTGAACAGAAACAACAAACAGCGAACCAGAGAACCAGCGAGGAATGGACAACACCAAAACCCCGAGGACGAAGAAATCTGGTAAAGAACGAACGGAAAAAAGACAGAAAGAAAAAGGGGAAGAAGGGGGCAAAAAAGGGGTCACCACCGGCGACGCCCATAACAGAAAGTCATGGCGCCGCCGGTGGGGGAAAGATGGATCGCGAGAGGCAGCTAAGATTACAAAAGGACTCGCTGAGAGAGAAAACTTACAAAAGCAAGAGCTGGGTTCTTTTTAATCGAGTTGGACCTTGATCACTCACCTTATACTCCAAAGTACCAAGAAGGGGAAGTATTTAACGGGAAGCCTGGTAAAATAAACGAGCAAATAAGACGAATACAATGTTAGTAATCTGTTGATAGCCACTATCAAATATATCACAAAAGACCAGATAAAGATACCAAAATATATAAGATAAAACATTGAGAGCTACGGTTGCTACATGATGAAGCATTGTTTCCATGAAGTCCTTACGCATTGTTTCCCAGAAAATCAGAGTAAATATAGAGTACAGGTAGAATCCAACACAATACATGTACAATCCCTTCAATTTCAATCTTTGATCAACAAAACAATTATTTGACATTGGACTTTTAATGAATATACAAGTATATGATCAATCAAGAACTAAAATGCCACTATATGAAGCGTACTTTATATTTTGGTCTGGCCAAATCTGATCTCCTGAGCCTACCTAGGAGTACTTTATCCGGCTGCATAATTCGACACTCTGCTGAAGCTTGTGATGTGAAGCTATCCTATTAACAAACATGTTCAATGCTTGCCTCCTCGTCTCTATAAATTCAACGGTAAAGAGAATTTTTTATGCATAAGTTCCTTTTTGATGTGTCACAACTAAATTCAATAAAGTTGTAATTTAGGATGTACGAGCAGGGGATCTTTCTCAAATTTTGTTTCATTTGATGTGTTGAAAACTCTTTTTATATTCATAGCTGATAGATTAGACACAAAATGCAAAGTAAAATCAAGGAAAAACTCTAAGAACAAACGGTCATTTGACTATTGAACTCAAAAAGTAACTATAGACTTGTTAGTCGATCAATTTGATAATGTACCGTTAGAGATGACAGAAAACGTTAGGAAAAACTCAAAAAAATTAACAAGTCTACCGTTAGTTTTTGAGTTCAATAATCATATGACAGTTAGTTCTTAGAGTTCTTTCTAACGTTTTTTTTTATCATTTCTAACGGAAAATATTAGTTTGCATAATTACCTTAAATCTACTGTGTCAAATTAATCGACTAATAAGTCTATAGTTAGTTTTTGAGCGGTACATTCTTTTAATAGTTAGTTCTTAATGTTATCCCTAAAATCAACTAAGCAGTCGACAACATCTGGTTATCAAGATAAGAATTAACGGGAAAAACAAGCTAGGAACATGAGAAATGTAAACATTAGTCCAAGAGAGGAAATCGTAACAATGTTTCCCAAACAACCTTGTTTTAGAACATAAATAGAATTGACAGTGAAGATGAAGGTTTTTTTAGTATACTCTACAATATTATCAGACAGTTATGAAAAGTCAAATATAAAAGAAAAGGGATAACACAATTGAAATTTGTGTCTCTAATTCAAATAAGTCATACAAGTCTGTCAAAGAAAGGGAATTATATCACCCAATTCTCCCTGAATCAAAGAAAGGGAATCTTTCTTGTTACTGAGTATAGTTAATACAGAAGAAATTTCATCACTTAATAAGACTTTCCCTTGAGTGGATCATTTTTGCTTTGAAGTATAATTAACCAATTGCATAATATTGAACCTGATTTTATCAAGTTCTAATTTTAACGACCTGTATACATGCACAAGGCTAAGCTTGGTCATAGTCCACAACAAGGATAGACTGATTCGTATGGAATAAATCTCTGTTTAATTACAACTTTTCATAGCTACTTGTCGGTTCAATAATTCTTACAGAAGAGACTATGAAAATAATACAACACAACTCTTCATCTATAACTAAAACAATGAGTATACTACGTTGTACAATCCACATTTAACATGTAACAATAATTCTCAGCACTTTTTCAGCTACTCAACTTGAACCCGAAGCCCAAACGGTCCCAATGGACAAATTTGGGAGTCAAAGCATCCTTGCTTGCTTGACTGTCCCACTGTAATTCTTTCCACCACTCTTCATGTCCTTCAATCTTGAGTTCTCGACCAACTGTGTTCGAGTCCAATGGAAGCTTTCCCAGACTCGGGCAGTAAAGTACGCCCATAAACTTAAGGGAAGGAAATGCTAGTGTACTTTGTGGGCAGATGCTCCGTAGCATCGGTAAGTGCTCTGAAGTAAGAGATTTGAGACTGCAAAATAGTGACATTCCCAAACCACTCTTGTGGTTCTCTCCTGCATCTTCACCTATCAACTCTTCAATTGTCTCACACAAATCCACCTTCAGATTGCGGAGGTTTGGAACATAGATGAGTGAGCTCAGATTTCGTATCTTTTCACAACCGCTGATCGAAACATCACACAGATTATTTCTCAGTGAAGCCCTCCCTAAGTTTATCACTGACACCTGACAGCAGTCCACGTAAAGCCTCTCCAAATGCTTGGTTAGTATCTCTGAGCCTAAATCAAGCTCAACTGCTGAACATTCATCCATCATCAAAGTCAAGCGGCTAGTACAACTTTGTAGCTTTGGCGAGTCCCATAACATCTGGATCCCCACTGCAGATATTAGAAGCAGACGAAGATCCATTATGTGTTTCAACCCCTCTAACTCTTGTAACATCTCTCTTTCCATTGATCTGCGCTCGGCTTTGTCAACAACCTCCAGCACATGATCAGATTGCTCAAATTGCTCAAATGTTTGCAGTAAGGATAAACTTGATATGACCTCCCTTGGAATTATTGTGTTTTCGTCGATTGTCAAAAATCTCATTCTCTTCAGCTGCTTAACCTCCACCAGCAATCTCCCTACCCGCGTCTTCTTTATGTTAAGATACTCTAAATTAGCCAAACCACCGATCTCTACAGGTAACACCTTCAGCTCACGATTATATGACAAATCCAAAACTTTCAAAACCTTCATTGAGTGAAAGGCCTCACCAGAAATTTCACTTAACTTAGTGTCTTGAATGATCAGTGTCACAAGATTGGAACAAAATGATAACCCCATCAATGGTTCTGTAATAGATACATGTCTCCATAGTGATACCTTTTCTGTATTAGTCCATTTTATCATCGTATTAGGTGCTGCTGAAATGTCACCGGGATCACTGCTTATAAGATCTATCCAAAACTTGTTCTTCTTCTTTCCACGTTCACACGCAAGCCATAAGGCCATGTCGCGGATCACGTCATGCATCTTCACAGTACATTCCTGTAGACCAGTCTCCAACAAGCTTGCCTGCATCAAAATTTCGATAGTTTGTCGACCTTGAACGAGTGCATCATGCATACTATCGTGTTCATCTATCAGTCCTTCACCCAACCAAAGTTTGATGATTTCTTCTTTTTCAATACTATGGTCCTCGGGGAATATGGAACAATATTCAAAACATTTCTTGAGTGTTTGAGTTGGCAAGCTGTCGTAGCTGAATAACAGTTTCGAAAACACTCGATCTTGCATGCCCGGGAAAGTAGAAGGGTATTTCTCCAACGCCCTTTTTGCATCTTTCCATTGTTGAGCATCCGTTTTACCTCTCATTGCTCGCCCAATAGTAGTTAAGGCCAGAGGTAGACCTTGGCATTCTCTTGCAACATCGTTGGCAAGTCCTTTTATCTCTTCATGGCATTTTAACATGTCTTCTCCTACTTTGGAGCAGAACAATCTAAAGGCTTGATCCGGTGACAAACATCCCATTTCAACTAACTTGTAAGCATCCATGGAGTGACAAACTTCTCGAGACCGGGTAGTAAACACGACTTTGGATATACTATCGTTGCTAAGTGGAGGAATCCCTACGTCTGAGAGCTCAAGTCTCTCCCATATGTCGTCCAGTAGCACCACAAACTTCTTCCTCTTAAGTCTGTTGAATATGAGAATAGCTCTTTCACCCTCGGTTCTGTTATCCCATAAGTGAGCCATGATGTTCAATTTGTCCCGAATGATCTCTTGGATTGTCCCGAGGTTTGCTGGTTTAGGGACCGCAATCCAAATGACAAGGTCGTAATCATGTGTAGCCTTCAAGAACTCGTTGTTGAGTTGCTTCAAGAGGGTAGTTTTGCCCACTCCTCCCATCCCCACCAACCCAATAACCGGAGAGTCTTTGTTTTGGACAGATTGCCATACCTCTGCAAACTTTGATTCGAATCCCACCACAACATTATCAATAGGCAGCTCATCCATTGGAGGAGTTGGCAAGTTATCAGCAACAACATCAAATTTCCCTTTCTCTGTTAGTCCGGTGACTTCAGGTACCATACTCATGACTTTCTTCCCGAGCTTGTAGCTGGACTGACAGTTCTTTGGGCAACGACTTCCAAGACACTTGTCTTCAATTTCCTTGGTACCCTTTTGCAGAATCTGGTCCACTTCTTTCTCCAAGACTTCAACTCTCTGCAGCCATCCGCTGACTTCATTAGTGCGCTTCATTTGTTGCTCCTCCGCTTCATTGACTCTGTTCTTCACATCTTGACTTAGGTTGTTGAGTTCATCAATTGCATTCTCCAAAGAGTTGAGGTTGTCTTCAAGACTGGTGATGTAAGTTGAATGCTTGGCAGAACATTCCCACAAGCAGGGGACAATGTTCCATGCTTGACCAAAACACTCCATGGAGCTGTATAGTAGCTAGCAAATTGTAAGAAGAACCACAGTTACTATGGTAGCTAATATCAACTATATATGACTATAAACAATCATACGTGCAGAAAAATATTGTACCAATTAGAGCTTAAATTTTCTACTCCTACCCTTTAGTTTCTGCCTACAAATCCTTAACTGGTAAGTTGGATTTCTCTATTCTAACACAAGAATCTTAATTTGTGTTTATGATCTGAGAAGACATCATAGATATTGACAAGGAATGAAACAAGAACAGTCACTGACCTGATGCTGCAATAAAATGAAGGATCTGGGAAGACCGGTCCGAGGAGCAATGCTAGTAGTAGATCTATGGAAGAGTGGAGGAGGGTTGAAGTTGAAGATGAATTATTGATGTGAGACCATTAACAATGGACTTCTAACCCGCGGACCAAGTTCATTGACTTTGTGTGTCATGTGGATGAGCCAAAATATATTTATTATTTAATTTGTTATTCTTTTTCTCGAATGTGGACATGAATCCTTCTTGGGTCGTAATTTTGAACTTGATGAATTTTGATAAACTTCCATCTCAAATCACTATTTGATCCTTGTTCTTTGATAAGATCGTCATATTAGAATATATTTAATTAGGTTATTAAATATAATGTTTTTTTTATCCGCAAAAAAAAACGATTTTATTAAGTAGAAGAGATACAAAAAGTAAGAGAACATTAAGGCCTCATCGGGCTAACAAAACAAGAGACAGGGGATTCGTTCCATTGGAGCGGATCTAAACTGCCAGGAGAGGAGGATTTGGAGCTAAGGAGGGAGAAACAATAGAGCTTAATTCTAAGCACCACCAACTCCGGCGGTTCCGAGATGGAGGAGCAGATGGTAGCGTTTCGGGATAACCAGATGAACCAGAAGCAAATAAACTGAACTCTCTTCCAGAACACACCGGCTAAGCCACGGGGGGGCGAAGCCTTGCCATTGGGAAATAAGATCAACCGGAGAGGAAGGGAGGCAACCAGAAATATTCCACCAATTGAGAATTACATACCAGATGGTGGCTGATCTGGGGCAAAGGAGAAGAAGATGAGCCGCATCTTCAAATTGGAATCTGCAGAAAGAGCACCAGGATTCAGAGAGGGCAATGGGGACTCCTCGGGCTTCAAGAAACGACTTGGAGGGGATCGCGTTCAAAGCCACTAACCAACCAAATAGGGTTATTTTTGGAGGCAATTTGGACCTCCAGAGGATCGAGCACCAGATAGGCTTGGGCCCATTGAGGCCTTTCCTAATTTCATAATATACTTGCTTGACTGAAAACCCATTGGAATTGTGAACCCATCTAATCGAATCAGGAGCAGGCGACGAGATGAACAGAGCAAGGTGATGCTGGAGAAGATTAGCAAGTTCTGCTTCGAAGACAAACAAATCACGTCTGAAAAAGGGGACCCAGCAACCATCGACCCAATAGTCACAAACCCGAGCCTTCTTATCCGATGCGAGAGAGAAGAGCCTAGGGTAGAGAGAGGCAAAGGGCTCCGAGCCTGTCCAGCAATCGAGCCAAAAGGAACTCTTGGAACCAGATCCGAGCTCCCATCGGATGCCATTGGGACCAAAAAGGCCGGCAATCCTAGAGTCCTTGAAAAGGCAGAGGATGTTAGCGATATTGGAGGAACATCTTGGAACAGAAAGGGTCGACATATCCTAGGCGTTATCAGGCTAGTTATAGATTGCGCACAAAACCCTTTTCCAAAGAGTATCATCTTCAGCTGCAAATCTCCATAGCCACTTGGATAATAGAGATAAATTGAAATCGTCAAGATTATGAATCGCAATACCTCCATGAGATTTTGGTTTTTGAACCTGGTTCCAATTGACCTTGGCAAAGGTTTTATGATCGGTTTTTGTGCCCCACAAGAAGGATCGTTCGATGGCTTCTAGTTTCTTAATGATCTTGGAGGGAGCCTTTAGCAGGGACATGTGAAAGAAGGGAATAGAGCTCAGGTTGGAACGAATTAAAGTGTGCCTACCACCGATAGAGAGATGTTTGGTCTGCCAAAACTCTGTTGCTTTCTGAAATTTCGCCACCACAGAGACCCAAGTCGAGGCCAGCCTAGCATTGGCCCCCAAGGCGAACCCGAGATATGTAAAGGGAAGTGGACCAAAGGAGCAGCCAAGTGTAGATGCCAATGATTCAGCTTCGCCCGGTGCTCCGTTCAGTATAGTCAAATGAGATTTGGCGAAGTTTATCTCTAACCCAGAGGCGAGGTGAAAGGCTGCTAGTAAGGCTTTAATGTTGGAGACAACCTGGTGATCAGCTTCAAGGAAGAGTAAGGTGTCATCGGCATATTGAAGGTGAGTGATGGAAGGATGAAAATTTGGGAGAGAAACCCCTTTGATGACGCCTAAGGCTTCACTTTCTTCCAGCAAGAGATGAAGGCCTTCAGCAGCAAGTAAGAAGAGGAAGGGTGAAATAGAGCACCCTTGCCTTACACCACAAGAGGAGGTGAAATCGGCCGAGGGAGAGCCGTTATTGAGGACCGAGGCATGAGCTCGAAGGCAAGAGCTCATCCATTTCCGCCATCTAGCCCCGAAGCCCATGCGAGTGAGAACCCTTTGCAGATAGTACCAATTTAGCCTATCAAAGGCTTTTGCGAAATCTAGCTTTAACAGGATCAGCTTGAGCTTTCTAGATTTTACATACCAAATAATCTCGCTGGCGATCAAAACAGAGTCAACTAGTTGCCTCCCCTTGGAAAAGGCCATCTGAAAGTCGCTGATCAAACTGGGCACAAGTGGTTTTAGCCTTGAAGCAAGCAACTTAGAGAGAATTTTGTAAGGTGCCGAGAGGAGGCTAATTGGGCGATAATGGTTGAAGTTAGCCGGTGAGGAGAATTTGGGCAGCAAAGCAATGAAGGAGGAGCTGAACCCCTTGCCTAGCTTACCAGACCGATAGAATTCCTCAAAAAAGTTCAGAACATTCAGTCTGATGATGTGCCAGGCCTTCTGATAGAACTTGAGCGAGAATCTGTCGGGCCCCTGAGCCTTATCACCATTTAAACTGAAGATGCATTCCACAAAGTCCTCTTCCTTAAAGGGAGCCTCAATAGACCTATAATCATCAACATAGATGGATCTAAAGGGTAGATGAGGGAGACTCAGATGCTTAGAGAGTCTATCTGAAAACTGGTTGGCGAAGAAGGAAGCTACCAAGGATTTAATCTGATCCGACTCAGAGATTATTTTCCCTTCATGGGAGATAGAGTTGATGTTGTTAACAAAACCCCTGCGATTAGCGAAAGCTTGGAAGTGCTTGGAGTTCGAGTCACCTGAAGATAACCAGAAGGCTTTGGATTTTTGACGCCAAAGCTTAGTGTGAACCTTAATCAGACTGATGAGTTTAGCTTGAAGATTGGAGCGACTTGCAATTTCTTGGGGAGAAAGTTGCCTGGAAGATAAAACTGCATCCAAATCAGCGATTTTGATAGCAGTCTCTTTAATGTTATAGTCCACGTTCCCAAAGACCAAGAGGTTCCACTACGACAAATCTCTCTTAAGCATTATGAATTTACTCCAAAGAATGTGATGGGGATCACCTTGAGGTTTATATGATTGCCAGAGCAGGTTGACAGTGGGGAGAAAATCCAGATGCTCAAACCAGATATTAAGAAATTTACTGGGCCTCGGACCCCAATCCTTAATCCCCTGCGTTAGAAGAATCGGTTTGCGGGCGGAGAGCAAACGATCCAGACATTTGATTGAGATTGAGGGGAAGAGAGAGACAAACTCCTCAGAGAGAAGGAACCTAGCTAGCCAGCTAGCCTTCGAGTCATGACCGAACCAAGTGAAGTTGTGGCCGGCGAGAGGTGGAACAATGGCCTGAATGCCAGAAACGAAGCTACTGAAGGCTTCAATATCCAGTGGGCACGCTAAACATTCTGACGATCTTTCTGATGGGTGTAAAACGGCATTGAAATCACCTGCAAGAAGAAAGGGGTTAGTTAAACCATTGATTATGCCATGGAGTTGAGACCACATCAATTTCTTGTCGGCAAGGTTGCAGGGGGCATAGACATTGAAGATTGACACTGGGACCCGATTCTCGCCGAGAAGACATGACAGGGTGATATATCTGGGTTGTTCATCAGAGGAAAGAAGGGTGAAAAAAGTGGAGTCCCACAGACATAGAAGGCCACCGGAGGCACCCTCCGCCGAAGAGAAGACAAATTCCCAACCTGCCAGAAAACCGCAGGTGCGAAGGAACAGGGGAGGGATTTTTGAAAGTTTGGTTTCTTGGAGAAGGACTAGGTTGGGTTTGGAAGATTGAATGATGAGCTTGAGGGATCCCTTCTTCTGGTCCGCGTTTAAGCCCCTCGCATTCCAGGACAGAATCAACATGGGTTAAGAGGAGAGGTTGGGGGTGGGTGCTGTGGTGTGAGGGGGAGGTGGTTTGGGTTGAAGGACTGATCGGAAGAGCTCAATAACTTCTGAATCCGGGTTTTTGGAGGTAAAAACGACCTTTTTTCATAACTCCCAAGCAGTTGCTGCCTCTGCATTTTCAGATATATAGGCTTGCAAATGAAGTTGAACAGTTGGTTGCGAGGGAAGGAGAGAGGTCATATTGGGAGAAGATTTAGCTCTTCTGATTTCTGACTTTTTGGATCCAACTGCCAGAGTGGGCTTCGGGGTGCACAGTTGGGCCTCCAAGAGTGGCTTTTGAGTGCTGGGCCTAGGGCGCAGTAATGCAAAACGGAAGTCGAGGGGATGGGCCTTTGAGGCTTCAGGCCCCAAAACCGAAGATTCGGCCAGTGTGGCTGAGTTGAAGATTGAGGGGCTCGAGACGGGCCTCAGACTCTGAGGGGGCAACTGGGGCGAGGGCGCGTGGGGAGTCGTTTCAGAGCTCAAGGCAACCACGTGTGAAGTTCGCGCGTGTGAATCTCCAGTATTCGAGTTGAGGTTGGCGGCAGAGTCAGAGGATCCGTCTGGCGAGGATTTGGGTGACTTCGGGGGGGCTTGAGAGGCGAGGTGCTCGTCGGCCCAAAGATTGACTATCGAAACCTTTGAACTCTAGACCTTAGAGATTCTGATGGGGAATGATTGATTCAGGACCTTCAGCGAACGCGAGCATGAGTGGAGGGAGGGAGATGAAGAGTGAACTAATACAAAGGATATTTGTATGTGGTCGCCCAACAGAGATAAGGGGTGGATGTGGACTACGTCCCCAACTGAGCCCGCAAGAGACTTGATCGAAGATTCAGACCAAGCAGACATCGTGATACCTTCTAAAGCCAACCAATGGTAGAAGCCGTCGGAATCGATGAATTGGATACTATCGGGAACAATTGAGAACCATTTCTCCAAGAAGGGCACCGATTCATTACCAAAGCGCTCATGGAAAGAGCTTTCTGAAGCAGAGATGAGAAAGATTCGATTTCCCAGGTCAATCAGCGTTCGATCAAACACTTCTTCCATAGCCATATCTGCTTTGATGGCCAATAAGTCTTCATCTGTGTGGGCAACACCAAAAAGACAAGTCTGAAGGAAGTCTTTGGCCCAGGGAAGTGGAGCCCCGAGACATTCCGGAGGCGGGGAGTTGGGGGGATACGAGGGGGTTCGTCGGGTTTGGGGTGGAGGAGTACTGGGCTTCGGAGGGTTATGCTGATGAGTAACGGAGGGAGTTTTCAGAGGAGGGGTGGGGGAGGGGGAGCGTCGCCGGAATTTTTGTGAGGGCGAAGGGCTTTGGCTATAAGGACGCGAGTTCCGTTGAACAGTTTACCTTGGAACTCACCAATGGTTTGGTCTGCCGCTCTAAGAGACGAGAAGTGTAAAAAGGCCATTGCCAGCCCAGATCTGGTTCATTTTCGCGGCAAATCCACTGCCTGAAGGTGCCCAAAGATCCCAAAGTAGGTGCGAATCTACTCTTCAGAGATATCAGTGGGAAGATTACAGACAAATACTGAGTGAGAGGGCGGAGGGGGAGGTGGGTTCGCCGAAGGACGGGTGGGGTTGTGGTGGCGAGAGGGAGAACCATGGTTGTTGAGAGGAGGACCCCAATATTTCTTCCCATTGAGGAACCTCGTTGTGCCATTTGGAGACCAGCCAAAGCGCATGGTCGGAGAGCGGCCAAGGGCCCTGAGTTCGGCGTCGGAGTATTTCGGCATGAAACCGGAGCAGGGTAGAGAGGAGGAGGAGGAGGAGGGGCTGGTGAGAGAGGTTCAGTGAGATCTGGAGCAAGGAGGAGGGCTGAGATTAGGGAGAGAGGGGGAGAGGTGAGGACCCACGGCAGAGAGAAGCGGTCAAGCGACGGGGCACAGGTTCCAAGTCAGAGCCCACGTCGGAGGGACAGACAAACCTTGATTGGATGCTATTCTCAATAGTAACATTTTAATGATAATGGCTCTCATCAAAGTTTTTTTTTATTAAATATAATTATTATATTCCCTATTATGTAGTCAATTAGAAACTCATCCCTTTTAGGAAACGTGTTATTCTAATTAATGGTAATTACCAATTGATTGGTAAAGAATTATTTCCTAATTCAATCTCTACTTTGATAGACGGTAGAGATTGAATCATAATGAAACCCTAATAAGGAATCTTGGTCCTCTCTCCACCTATAAATACATGTAACTTATTCCATCATAAGTACTACACAATACACAAACACCTAAAAGAGTGTATAGGAATGGGAGAGAAACCGAAGTTTATAAGACGAATTACGTAGACTTTGATCTCTCATGTAATGTTAGGAGTACGTAGGCAATCCGAGTACGTTCCGGATACAAGTCCCTTATGCCCAACCAAGATCTACTACAAGTGCATCCACAACCATGAATGGAGGTATTCCTGAAACTCTATACATCTATATATTTTTTGTGATTGATTGTGATGCTCACGATTTAGGGTTCATGTAAATTATGACTTACACGTCATGCATTATTACTGTCACAAACTAACGAAATAATCTCCTTTTAAATTACTCTTACCATTTTTATTCGACAGGATTTATGCTTGTTATTTATTAAGCCAAGACATGAATTATGCTTGTTATTTATTGAGCCAAGACATGAATTTTGGCCCCTTGTCACATCATGTTCACAATTAGAGTATATCATGTGCAAATGTACACGTATGGGTCATTTGAGAATCGTAACAAGTAATTCCTAAGAACAATGAAAGCATCTTCAATGTCAGTATAGTAGTGTTGTCTGTTGATGTTGTCTCTTCTTATCAATCGTAGATTAAAAAATTTGATATTTTTTTAACCAACGATCAATACTAACAGTCATCAACCTTCAATGTAATTTTCATAAAATTTTGAAATGAGAGAGAGCGAGAGGGAGAGGGAGGACGGGGAATTGTCGACGGGGGCTTCGCCGGCCACCACGGTCACGGGGGCTTCGCGCTCGACTCCGACATTCCGAGAGGTGGTGATCGAGGGCAGGAAGGTGTCGATCCCTTGTGTTGTTGATTTGGCAAAAACCTTCGGCCCGATTCGTAATCCGATTAGGGTTGCTGATGATCGGGGGAAGGGGCTTGTGGAGGAGTCCGTGGGCGGGGCGACTGCAGGTGGGAAGGGCAAGGGCGTTGCTGAGGAGGTGTGGAGTGGTGATGCCAGGGCCGATGTTGGTTCGGGAGGGACGGTCAAGGGAGGAAGTGTAGCTGGAATCAAGATTTTTGTGTTTAACCTCCCGTATAGAGTGGACGATGAGTGGCTCCGAGACTTTTGTCAATGTGCTGGGAGGGTGCTGTGAGCTAATGTGGCTCGGAAACCCAATGTCAAAGGAAAATACTTTGGTTTTGTATATGCACAATCCCAATCGGATGCTGATGGGATTGTTTCCAAATGCCATGGAACCCTAGTTCGCGGGTACAGGCTGCTGGTGGCTTATGATTTGAAGGCCGGGATGAGGGGCAAAGTTGCGTCTGCAGTGCCGGGGTGGAGAGCAGAGTCGAAACCTAGGTCGGTTGTGGCTGGGAAGGTCGTGGAGGCCCATGCTACGTTGACGGCGAACGGTGTGTTGGGGGTTGCTCGGAATGAGAGCTCTGTTAGCGACATTCAGGAAGCGATGGGCAGACAAGGAGTGTTTGACGTCGAAGTTCGTGGATTTGGGAATAGAGTGTTCCTTATCAGCTGCTCTGATCCTCTTATTGCACAGGAGTTGAGAGGGTCTGGTGTCGATTGGTTGCGAACTTGGTTCGAGGTTGTGGATGGGCCGGCATCTTTGTTGAAGGAACCTGGTTGCTTCAGGTGGTTCGAGGTGTTGGGTGTCCCGTTTCATGGGTGGTCCAAAGAGAATTTTAGCCGAGTTGTCGGTTCAGTGGGAACGGTGATTAGCGTCATCGATACTGATCACAAAGGGGACTCTTTTGGAAGAGCCTTTGTGTTGGTACATTGTAATTGTGTCATGCCAGGGACTATGGAGGTGGACCTCGCAGTGGAGTCGGGTGTTTTCCCGGTGGTGCTCAATCCAGTTGCCTCTAAGGAGGTTCCGTTCAGGTGTTTCGTGAGTGTTGCAGAGTCGGGTTCTTCGTCGGACTGCTCGACGACTGAGAAGTCTTTGGAATCGGTGCATTCTCTGGAAAAAACTGGTATTGCTAATGATCTCAGGGCCCATTCGGGTGAAGTTACGCCGAGCCCAGTCCGGCCTGCTCCTTCTAGGCCGATCATAACACCTTTTTCACGCTTGTTTGAGGATAGCGAACAAGTGGGAGGAAGGGAGAACACTGTTTCATCGAAACCTGTTACTCAGTCTGTGGAGCCGGCACGGGTATCCTTTCTGGCAGCTGGTCCTTTGCCGGTGGCCGGTGTTCAACAGCAACGGAAGCGGGGGAGGCCGAAGAAGGGGGCTCCAAAACCAGTTGTAACACCCACCACATTTTATCAAACTCGGGCACATTCTAGATCAGTTGGAGCTGGGGGCAGCTCCGGCCCGGTTATGATAGATGTTGCCCGGAAGTTAAAAGACGGCTCAGGTGATTGGTCGTATTGCAAAAAGTTTGGTAAAAAGGCCCTTGATCTTGGTCCGCTTGTGCTGGAGCAATTCGACTCGTTGGACCTTGAGATGCCCCAAAGGTCTTTGCAGGACGACGTGCTTAGTGATAGCGAGCAGTGTAGTTCGACCGAATTTTCAGGTACGCCGGGTGACCCCGTTTTGGGGTCCTTTTTGTGATTTGTTGATGAAATTCCTCACGTGGAACGTGAGAGGTATGCACTCCGAGGTTAAGCGGAGCTGCATTAAAAAGTTGATTTATACAAATGATGTTTGACGTGGTAATGTTACAAGAAACAAAGCTTTCAGTAGTAAGCTCGGTTATGTTACGAAGTTGGGGATTGGATGTTGGTTGGGGTTGTGATTGGGTCCCGGCAGATGGGACGGCCGGTGGTGTCCTGTTTGCTTGGAGGCTTTCGGTTTTCTCTAAGTCGAACTCCTTGATGGACCATAATTTAATCTGTTGGAATGGGATTCATGTTAGTTCTGATACCCTGGTTAGCTTTGTGAATGTTTATGCACCATGCAGGTCTCGTGATAGGGCGGTTTTTTGGGCTGGTTTGTGTGCAAAACGTTCTCAGTTGTGTTTGTTTGTGGGGGGGGGGGGGGGGGGGGGGGGGGGACTTTAACTCAGTTCTTTCAGCGGAGGATCGGCGTGGTTGTAGTTTTAACAGGGGTGACAGTCTGGTTTTTGCACATTTTGTGGAGGATATGCACTTGGTTGATTTTCCCCTGGTGGGGGCTAAGTTTACCTGGTATGATTCGGGCTCTAAGGCATCAAGGTTGGATCGCTTTTTAGTTTCTTCGGAGGCTTTATCAGCCTTTGGTGTTTTAGAGCAGAGGAGTTTACCCAGAGGGGTTTCTGATCATCGGCCGGTGGTTTTGGGGATGGAGGTGGTTGATTGGGGCCCAAAGCCGGTGCGTTTTTTGAATGTCTGGTTAGAGCACAAATCTTTTTTGCCCACTGTCTGAATGTTATGGGAGTCCTATATTGTGGAGGGAGAGCCGGATTATGTGCTTTGGTTGAAACTGAGGAATCTTAGACGGGATCTTCAAGTGTGGAATAGGGAGGTGTTTGGAAAATTGGAGACAGAGGTAACTTCGTTGGTCTCTGAATTGGACGCCTGGGATGTTTTGTTGGATGACAGGGCGTTATCTGGTGAGGAACGTGAGAAGATGGCTTTGTGTTGGGCCCGCCTTCTGCAGAAACAACGGTGGCTGGCCAAGGTTTGGTGTCAAAAGGCCTGGTTCCGCTGGTTCAAAAGGGGCGATAGGTGCACGCGATTCTTTCATAGGATTGCTAATTTCAGGGCCACGAGGAACATGGTTTCTCGGTTGCGTGTGGGCCACGTTACTGTTTCTAGCCCGAGGGAAGTCAAACAGGCAGCGGTGGACCATTTTTCTGCACGGTTTTCGGTAGACCCGAGTTTGGAGGTTAATTTGCCGGTCTTACCCTTCAGGACCATCTCTGCGGTTCAAGTTGATTGGTTGGAAGCGGGTTTTGTGGCGGAGGAGGTTTTGTTGGCGGTAAAGGGCTGTGGTGGGGAAAAGGCTCCCGGGCCTGACGGGTTCTCGATGAGGTTTTATCGAGAGTGCTGGAGCGTGGTGGGGACCGATGTGTTGAATTTCATGACGGCTTTCCATGGATCCGGGAAGCTGGGAAAGGGACTTAATTCGTCCTTTTTGACACTAATCTCGAAGTCAGGGGCGGCTGGTAGTTTTGAGGATTTTTGTCCGATCAGCTTGATATCCGGCCCTTACAAGATTTTGGCAAAAGTGTTAGCCAACCGGATGAAGAAGTTGCTTCCGGGCGTGATTAGTGACACTCAGAGTGGGTTTGTGGCTGGGAGGCAGTTGGTTGATGGTGTTCTTATAGCTTCGGAGTTGATTCAGAAGTTGAAGGTGTCTAAGGAAGAAGTTGTTTTGTTAAAGTTAGACTTCGAAAAAGCCTATGATAAAGTCCACTGGGGGTACATTGATCTTGTTTTGGAAGCAATGGGCTTTGGTTGGAGGTGGAGAGGGTGGATGCAGAGTTGCTTTCGAGCTCATGTTTCGGTGTTGATAAATGGCTCGCCAAGTGATGATTCCCCTGTTTCTAATGGTATTAGACAGGGGTGTCCATTATCCCCTTTTCTATTCTTGATTGCAGCCGAAGGTTTACACCAACTTTTGGAGGAGGGGAAGAGGTGTGGGTGTTTTCGGGGTGTTGACATTGGGGCGTTTGGTCTCTCTTTATCACATTTACAATTTGCAGATGACACCCTCTTGTTTGTGAAAGGGGATTTGACGGGCATAGTTTTTGTGAAAAATTTGTTGGATCGCTTTCAGAAGGGTTCGGGGCTAAAGATTAATTTCCATAAGTCCACGGCAGTCATTCTGAATGAGGATAGGTGCTCGGCCACTGCTATTTCTCATATTTTGGGCTGTCAGTTGGGGTCACTCCCTATGAAATTCCTTGGTTTGTGGTTGGGAGCGAATCCAAGGAAGGTAGCCTCGTGGGACCCTGTGGTGGAGAAGTTTAAGAAGTCTTTGGGACTGTGGAAGCTGAAGAATCTCAACATGGCAGGTTGTATTGTGTTGATTAAGTCTACTCTATCGGCGTTACCTATCTTTTATATGTCTCTTCTGCGAGCGCCTAAGAAGGTCATTGCTATCCTAGAGGCCTGGCAAAGACGTTTTCTGTGGACTAACCCTTACACAGGTAAAATGTTTTGCAAAGTGAAGTGGGGTATGGTTTGTAGGAGTCGGGATGAAGGTGGCCTTGGGATTAGGCGGTTGGAGGCGATGAATATCAGTCTGTTGGCCAAGTGGTGGTGGAGGTTTGCGTCGGAAGCTGATTCTTTGTGGAAGAAAGTTGTCTGTGCCTTGTATGGTTGGGACCCGGCCGATTGGGATTTGGCCAAGTTGGATAAACCTGGTTCGTCTTTCTTGCTTTCTCATATTATTTTCTTAGCCAAGGATCCGAGCTTCTTGGAGCTTTTTGGGAACCAAAGTGTGCGTTGATCTTTGGGGAAAATGGATCGAATTTCTTTCTGGGAGGACGTTTGGGTTGGTGATGTGCCTTTGAGGTATAGATTCCCGGCCTTGTTCTTGGCCTGCCCAGCTAAGTATGCCAAGGTGGAGCATTTTTGGTCCTTGGGTCATTGGAGAGTGGGTTTTATCGGGGACTTAGAGGCCTGGGAGGAGGCTTTGGCCGAGTCCCTTATGGAGGTGTTGGAGGGAGTGCAGGTACGGCCAGAGAAGTGTGATTCGCTGGTTTGGGTGAAACAGCCGAAGGGTTTCTCGGTGGCTCGCTCATATTTCAAGTTGGTGGGGGTCGGAGCTGGTAGTCAGCCGGTTGGTTGGGCCTCGATCCTCTGGGTGAAAGGGCTTCCCCCGAAGTTCAGTGTTTTTGTGTGGTTGGCGGCTCACAAAGCATTACCCACTATGGAGTTTCTGGAGAGTAGGGGGGTTCGTATTTCTCTAAACCGGATGCTCTGCTTGTTCTGTAAGTCTTCTTTTGAAGAGGTTGATCATTTGTTGTTGCATTGCCAGTTTCCTGGGGTGATTTGGTCGAAAATTCTAGCTTGGTGGGGCATTTTTGGTCCTATGCCTAGGACGGTTGCAGAGGTTTTGTTGTGGTGGAAGGGTCTGGGTTCGAAGTTGTGGTGGAGGGGATGGGTGCAGGTTGGGTATTTGACTTTGTGGCATGTATGGTTGGTGAGAAATGGGGTTGCTTTTAACTCGGTTATGATGTCTGTGGATGAGGTGGTAGCTAAGGTAAAGAATCATTCTTTTAGCCTGTTGTGGAGCTCTGGGTCTTTCCATTCAGGTGTCACCTGTGAGTTGTGGTTGAGGGATCCTGCACGGTGTCTGAGGAGGAAGGGGCGTCCAAGTGTTGGGTTGCAGTGAGCTTTTTCTGTTGTTTTGGAGTTTGTTGTTTGGACTGTTGGGACTGTTTTTTTTCTTTGGTTTTTGGCTCCTTATAGCTGTTTGGGTAGGGGGAAAAAACTCTGTATGGGTTGTTTTTTTCACTTCGTTTCTATGCTTTATAGAACGAATGCTTAATAAATCTTTTCGCTTATCAAAAAAAAAATCAACCTTCAATGTTAATATTTCTGACTGTTGAAATAAAATAATATTAAACATAACACTTTTATTTTAAAAAAACAAAATACACATTAACATTATACGATACATATTACATGTTAAATTACCGAAACTTATTACACGTTAAAATTACCGAAACTTATTACACGATACATATTACACGTTAAACTAAATATACGTTCACCACAACTTATTATCACGAAATACAAAAATAAGACATAGCATAACAACAGTCTATATTTCGTGAGCGTATCGTAGCCACTTCGGGTGGCCTTTGAGCATACTCCATATCGCGAATTTGGTAAAAGGTTAGCTATGTCGGTTCATATACTCTACTGCAGCCAAGGCTATAAGTTGGTCATCGGTTTGTCCCGGATGCGAGCATGCAATTTTTCGCGTTATATTAAATTGAAACGTTGTACCTTTTCGGAGACCCTTTACCAATGGTCCTTGAACTACTTCTTGGACTGCGCCGAGGCTGATGTAGAGGCGTTTTTGACGTATTTAGCGTAGACATCTGGCCAATACCGGATGTTTGGAACCTGGCGGGCATGATGAAGCCACTCAAGGACAAACACCATCTCTTCTTCATGTGTCCATTGGAAGACTCTTGAGTTACCGGCCATGAGGGGTTCGTTGGAGGAGAAAAGTATTGAGAAACTTTTTGGAGAAAGAGAAGTGGTGAGAATAAAGGGAGAACTACCAATACATACCCAAAACCATGCCCATTTAAATGATGTTTACTCTGAAGTTTAAAGTTAACAAATACATACCCTTAAGTTTCGAAATGTAACTCAAACCCCCTTCCGTCAGTCAGCTTAGTCAGTTTATTGTTCACTTTTTTTCAAAAATGCCCAAAATATCCTTAACCATGTTCATTTTTTATATTCTTTAAATCAAAGTTAAATTAAGGTTTTCACAAAAAAATTATTTTACAAAAATCATATTTTATTTTTAAAAATCATTTTTAATTTAAAAAAGTTATTTTTTTTAAATCAAGTAAAAAATTTATAAATATAAATAAAAAAATAAAATAAATAAAAATAATTATTTTATTAAAGAATTTATATTTACAACATTAATTATAAATTAAAACAAAACAGATTCATTTGCCAAAACCCTCTTAAATTACAACCAGATTCATTACCAAATCTTTCAGCTTCATATCGACGCTATAACCAAACCCATCATATTCATGATTTCAACTAAACTCATCTCCTCCTTAACAGCGACATCAAAATCATTGTCCGTGCTTCTTCATGGTTAGGGTTTGATTTTCGCCCATCGAAGCTGCCAGATCTGCTTCCTCCTTGCTTGAGCTCCTATGGACCTTGCGTCGCCGGTCAGATCTAGAATCATGTCCGTGCTTCTCCATCCCACAACCCGATTCTCTGAAAATTTCTGGAATCCTATCTATGATACTTCTATGAAATTTTCATTTTTTTTCGAATTTGTTCCTACCTAATCGGAATTGTGTTGGGGGATTTTGTGTATTCTGAAATTTTGGGGGAATAAAACCAATTTTCCGAGTCACAAGACGTCGCCGAGGTGCACCGTCTCAGCGTAGACCTCGACCTCGACGGAAGCACCTGCTCCACCCCGTACGTCAACGCGCCGTCGAGCCCAGGATGAGGCGCGACCAGTTCCGGTTACTTCTTTAGTGCATCTGGGTAGCTTCACGTGTGAAGACGAAGAGTCTGGAATTGAAAAAAAGTATGAATTAAACAAAAAAAACTTTATAAAACAATAATTTTAAACAAGTAAATAAATATTTATATATATTTTTTGGGCATTTTTGAAAAAAAATTATTTTTTTTAAATTAAAACTGATTTTTTTGAAAATAAAAACTGATTTTAAAAAAAATAAAAACTGTTTTTTTATAAATAAAATCTGATTTTTGTAAAATAATTTTTTTTGAAAACCTTAATTTAATTTTGATTTAAAGAATATAAAAAATGAATAGGGTTAAGGGTATTTTTGGCATTTTTGAAAAAGTGAACAGTAAATTGACTGAGCTGACTGGCAGAAGGGGGTCTGAGTTACATTTCGAAGCTTAAGGGTATGTATATGTTAACTTTAAACTTTAGAGTAAACATCAGTTAAATGGGCATGGTTTTGGGTAGGTATTGGTAGTTTGCCCGAGAATAAAAGTAGAAGGTGGTGGTATTTACTATCTATAGCCACTAAACAGTTGGCTCTCCCAAGGGTAATTTGGACATTCTACACATGTAGTGCAATTATGTCACGCAAACCAAGGAATATAGAATGAAGACCAAATTGAAAAAAAAATCCCAAATGCAATTCAAAGTGTAATTCAACACTGTAATTAAATAATGGATAAGCAACGACAACCAGACCGATAAAATACGACGAAAAAAATTTAATTCGCAAATAAAAAGAGACCGAAAATTAATTAAAATTGATTCATTAAACGAAATTAAAGGACTACAAGGAGGAACACCAGAGCATCACTACTGCATCATATGGCGCAACATCGCAATGGTCGCAAAGTTGGCCTCAAGCTCAGCAGGGGTCATGCTCGACTTGTCTTTAGAGTCCTCTTGCACCAACAGATCGTAGTACATCTCCTTCGTAGCCATGAGTTTCAGCTTCAATTCGATTGATTTGCTAATGGCTTCATGGGCCTCCGCAACATCCGTGACAAGCTCCTTTTTCTTCGATTGTTTCCTTTTTCTTTTCCCTTTGAGCCTTGCAGCTTTAGCAGCCTTCTGACCCATATGCCGACTGTACCCCGAACTTTGGCTCATCCCCGTGGTGTTCTCACTTTCCTCCCCAGGTGTTTCTACACGAGTGCGCTTTCTTGATTCGCTAGATGGTTCGAACATCGACACCGGTGTTCCTTGTTCTTCACCCTCCTTTATGTCTACAACAAAGTGCTTTGCCACCCACTTGTCCTGTTTTCTGACGAGCCTCCACCATCACTTCCACACAAAGGGGTGCCTTTCATTCTTCAAATACATTTCCTCGGCCAACGCCGTAATTTCTACGTTGGAACGGCCTCTCCTTTGATCCTTCAAAATCCGTTCATAGTACTCTTGGAACTTCATCACTTTAGGGTTCACTTTCCCTCAATGGTCCTTGCACTGCTTCTCGGACCTTAACGGATCATTTGGTCCACGCCTGTTAGCGACTTCTTTCCCGATGGCCCCTCAACATTTCACGTCCGTCTTTTGATTCCCGTGAATTGAATCATAGGAATTCACCATCCAAGTGTGAACAAGACGCTCATCCTCATCGGCGCTCCACAGTCTTCGTGTCGCCTTTTTTGGTTGTCCTATCGCCCCTTCGGTAGCACAGGGGTTCGACACCACGACGACATCTTCGGTATGCATGGGAATTTCTTGACTTGTCGCTCCACAGTTTTGGCTCGGGGGAATTGATCTTGGGTTGCCGGTATGAAAATGTCGTTGCCCAACTCGGTATACATGTCACAATAATGGAGATCCATTAGAAACAAAAAAATAAGTGTAGAGAAAGAATAGAGTAGTATTTTGAGGGAATTTTGTTGGTGTGTGAAAATGAAAGGGAGTTTGTTGTTTAGATAGGGGAGAAGGGGAAAGGGGGGTCTACCGACGCTGTCATGTGTCGTCAGCAAGGAGAGCTCCAACAGTCGATGCTCTCTTCGAAGCTCCAACTAGGACTGAGCAAATAAATCCAATTTAACCGTCACCGCCCAAAAACGACCGGAACCGGCACCGGAGTCACCAGAACCGGCGGCAAAACGGCCGGAGCCGGTCACCTGAACTGTAAAACCGTTGAAAAATGGTTGGTGGTCGGTTCTGGTTTACTGAACCGGCGGTCAAACGGTTATAACCGTTTAGACCGCTGGGCCTGCGTTAGGCCCAATAAATATCAGAAGCCCACTATAGTTTGGCCCAATTTTAGACTTCAGCCCAGCCCAGACCGACAACCTTATCTCTCCACGCGCGCCGCCCTTCATTCCCGAACCCTAGCCTCTCTCTCTCCTCACGCAGCTTCTCGCCTTCTCCTCTCTCAGTCTCTCTGTCTTCATTTGTCTCTAAACCCGAAGCTAACGCTTCGTCTCCTTCAGATCTCCACCTTACGATCGTTGGCACACCTAAGTATCCGTTGCCAGGCATTTAATTTGGGGGAGATGAGAGGGTCGGAAGAGGAGCTGTTAAAAGGAGAGAATAGGCTTTGGTTTTGTCTTCACTCTTCACATAATCGGCTTCCTCCTCCTAGTTCATTGACGACCGGCTTCAAGGCTTCAAGTTCAACGACGACCTCAACCTCATGGCCAGAGACAATGGAAAGGTAAATGTAAACCCTAACTTTGTCTTTTTACAATTGTTTATGGTTCACGATTAGTTAATAAATTAGGGTTTGATATTGATCTAGTGATTTTAACCTTAGATTACAAAAATTGGGTTGAATGTGGTACTGATTCTGAAACCCCCAATTTTTGGTACTGTCTTTGAAACCCTAAATATTAATTAGGATTTTTAAACCCTAATTTCGAATGTTTGATGTTTGAAACACTAATTCCGATATTTAACTGTGCATGAAACTATAATTTAGATATTCAGTGTGTAGAGTCCTTAATTTTTGGAACCCTAATTTAGATATTAAGTCCCTTATTCCTTGATCTTTAAACATTTTAGTCACTGCTTTAATATCAGATTTGTAATCTGATTATATATATGTTTGTTACATCTGATTGTAAAACTTTGTTTTAATATTTGTTATCTGATTTTTAATATATATGATATTTTTATATCTGATTTTTTGGATCTGATTTTAAAACTGTGTTTCAATATTCTGATTTTGAATATATGATTTTTTACATGTGATTTTAAAACTGTTAGAATATTTAATATCTGATTTTGAACATATGATTTTAAAATTGTTTGAATATTTAATATCTGATTTTGAACATATGATTTTAAAACTTTGTTTCAAAATGAAATCAGATGTCAGTTTGTGTATTAATATATATGATTGAGTATTATCTGATTTTAATATTTAATGTTAGTTTAAATATTATCTTATTTTTAAAAATTTGTTTCAATTTCTAATGTAAATCTGTGTATTGGCAGGGCATTTTCATACCAGGAGCAGTCACTGAAACTGGTCAAGGATCGACTGGATCGATAGGGATTCAAATTGGAGGTGGGGGAGCTAGTTCAGGAGCTGTGCATGGTGGTAAGGATGCAGCATCAGCTGCATCCTCGGGTAAAACTAAACCCTCTAAGCGTACATCTGATGTTTGGCAAGATTTTAATTTGGTTGTTGTAGATGGTATGGAAAGGGCTTTTTGCAAGTATTGCCCTAAGAACTATCCTGCCCAATCTAGTAAGCATGGCACTAGTACCCTTAGAAATCATGTTGGTAGTTTCCCCAAAAACCCAGCAAAGATAATGTTAGGTCTTAAGCAAGAGAAGTTGAACTTGAACAAGTTGGGTAAAAATTGGGAACTTACAACCTGGCACTTCGATCAAGAAGTTTGCCGCCTTGCCCTTGCTAAAATGATAATCATTGATGAATTACTGTTTAGGTTTGTTGAGGGTGAGGGGTTTAAGGCCTTTATGGAAGCTGCTTGTCCAATGTTCAAAATTCACACTAGGTCTACTGTGATGAGGGATGTGCATAAATTGTACGAGGCTGAAAAACTCAAATTACACGAGTTTTTCAGCAAGTCTAGTTTTAGAATGTCCTTCACCACAGACACTTGGACTAGCCGTCAACAGATTAATTATATGTCCCTTACTGCTCATTTTATTGACGATGACTAGGTTTTGCACAAAAAAATTATCAATTTTTTCCCAATATATTCTCACAAAGGTGAGGACATTGGGCGAATGGTTGAAACTTGTTTGAATTCATGGGGACTTAATAAGATAATGTGCATAACTGTTGATAATGCTAGTCCAAATAAGGATGCCATCAAATACTTGCGTGCACAACTTAGTAAGAATATGTTGTGTCATCAAATTTTGGATGGTAAATTCATGCATATGAGGTGTGTAGCACACATTTTGAATCTGATTGTTAAGGAATGGCTTGCTGAAATGGGGGAATCTATTGATAAGATTAGATTCGCTGTTAAATTTATTAGAAGTTCCCCTTTGAGACTATCTAGGTTTAAAACAGCTTGTGAAGAGACTGGTTATGAAACAACTAGGCTTCTTTCCTATGATGTTGCAACTAGATGGAACTCAACGTACTTAATACTTGATTCAGCATGTAGGTTAGACAAAGGCTTTTACATATACGGTATTCTAGACCCTACTTTGAATGCGGAAATGGATTCTAAATTACATGGTAGATTAACTCAATCCGATTGGGATGAAGTGAAATCTATTATGTCTTTTTTAGAATTATTTTATGATGCAACGATTAGAATATCGGGTTCATCATATGCTACATCTAATTTTGTACTAGACGAAATAGCAGATATAGATCAATGTATTAAAGATGGGTTGACTAGTCCTAATGTGAACTTGAGGAACATGGCCATTAAGATGCGTGAAAAATTTAACAAATATTTTGGGAATTTGGCAATGTTAAACCCGTTCACTGTTTTGTCACCTGTTTTTGATCCTCGTAAGAAGCTGTATTTTGTAAATTATGTCTTAGGGGAGATGTATTGTGCTGAAATTAGTGCAATTATAAAGCCATTGGTCAACTCATCTCTCAATGATATGTTTGCCAATTACGAAGTCGAATATGGTGTAAGTGATGATCCACCAACACGACCGGACAGTTCTGCTAGTGTTGGTGACAAACCATCTAAACACCGAAATTTTGCAAAATTCAAAAAACTCTGTACCTCACAAGTTGGGTCTTCTAAATCTGAATTAGAAAGGTATCTTAGTGAGGATAGAGAAGATGATAGTGATGATTTTAATATTCTATCATGGTGGAAAGCAAATGCAAAAAGATTCCCTGTTTTGTCTAGAATGGCTAGGGACATCTTGGCCATTCCAATGACCTCGGTTTCTAGTGAGAGTGCTTTTAGCAATGATGGAAGGATACTATACCCTTTTAAGAGCTCATTAAGCACGAGGACAGTGCAAGCCCTTATATGCACACAAGATTGGTTGAAGGGTCCTCTAACTCTTCCTTCTATGGAAGAGTTGGTGAAAGACATGGAACAACTTCAAATCGAAGAAGATGGTAATTTTTTACATTTGAATCTGTTTATCGTACTGATTTTCTGTTATTCTTTTATTGTTTAATTTACTAAACTTTGTTTCATATACTAAATTGTGTAGACATTGAAAAGAAGGCAAGTACAATTGGTGCCCCCATTTTCATCTAGTTTCAAAGACAGATTAGTAACCTTATATAAATCAGGTTATTGTGTTTTGTGAAGTATGAAAATCAGTTTAGTAATTGACATTTTATTGTTTAGGCAGGTACCATGAATCTAGAAGAGTGGAGTATTGAAGGCTTGGAACTTGGAAGTATTGAAGAGGCTTGGAAGTATTGAAGATGAATCTGTTTTTTTTTTTCATTTTGTTGTCCATTTTGTTTGAATTCCGAACTTTTTGAGTTCATGAACTTCATGTACTGACTTTAAGTTTGTAACTTTTAATTATTGAGGTATTAGTTCTAGGATTGATAAAATATATGTTTTTGTTTAGAGTTAATTTTATTTTGAAGTAGATTTTGGGTTGTATTAGGCCCAAAATCGTAAGCCCAAAACAGGCCCAACAGTTAACGGTTAGGCCGGTTTTTAACCAACAAAACCGGCGGTCAAAATGACCGGTTGGTTAATATTTGGCCGGTTCCCGGCGCCGGCGCCGGTTACCCATGGGCCACAACCGACAAGGTCGGTGCGGTTACCAGAATAGCCTCCCGGTGCCGGTCACCGGCCGTTGCACAGCCCTAGCTCCAACGGCTCTCAACGCTAGCAGTGAGAGCCAACAGCTAGCTCAACATCAACACTCACCGCCAGCGTTGAATCGCCAGCTCCCATCGTCGATTCCTCACCGTTAGTGCCTTACCGCTAGCCTCCCCACCAGCGTTGGAGATGCTTTAAGAGAGAAACAATAGAAGTTACGGTAGTGGAAATTGTTACATACAAGAATTTCCATGACCTCTAGGTTAGGTGAATAATGATTATTTTATTGTCGCCGCACTATGCCCATCATGTTGCTCGACACTACACAAGACTCACAGAAATCTGATGTCACCCGCATGAATTTCAAGGACACCAAGCCCATCCTCAAGGCAGCCAACAACGCGGTGTTCGACGTCAACCATGTCGTGGCCATGGAGTTGAAGACCATGAAGAAATATATCGAGGACATCTTCGGAGACGTTGACAAGTACATCCATGTGGTGTCTTTGTCGAAGTCAAAGGCTAGATCCGGTCGAGGATCGTCAAGCCCAACACCCAATTGGTCGTGTTCCAGGCCGAGAACACCTCAGTTGCCGACATCATCTTCCTCTCCACCAAGAGGCTCTTTGATCAACTACACCAATTAAGTGTCGCTCGGATCAAGCACACGGGGGTGGAGTACGGCCCATGGGGTGAAGGCAACCACATGGCCAATGTCGGAGGGCAAGGCGGGGGAAGAGGAAAGTTTAGTGGCAGGGGATGTACTCGACCGACGTATTGCCCCATAGTTGTCGATCAGGTGGTTGTAGAGTGGACATGTACTATAAGGACTTGGTCTTCAATCGACGGCGGGTTATACCTATCTATCATTAATGCTCGGATGATCTTTGACCCGTTGCGATCTTTGAGCACTTAATTAGAGGAATCGAGTTACTCCTATGGAGTGTCCAGGATAACGACGAGAGGTGGCATGGACCCTCTCCTCGTCTAATAAGGAGCTCGTGGTCTAGTGAGAGGTCTACTGGTACTACCGCCAAACTAGATGTATGGTGCTAGAGGTTATAGAAAGAACCGAAACGATATTCATTTACTATCTTAGGAACTAGCACTCTCACATTCTTGAAGCCCTGCGACATAAATCAAGGGAGGACGACGCACGCTGAATCCTTGAATGAATACTTAATTTGACCGAATACTTTTCTTCCAAAAACGACACGCTCTATCTTAGCTCGCCGTTTGGACTAGTTGTATCGGTTGCCTCAACATCGATCATCGACGCTATCGCAATATCCCTCTCCAAACATTCACCCCAGAGCATTTCGGATTATGATTTTTTTTTCTCTTGTTGTCCAACGATGTTCGGACGTTTCAGTTTATTTTTTTACAATTATCTTTGAGTTTCATACTCTTTGCTTATCCCGCTTTGGGTCGGGATTTTATTTTTGATTAATATATTGGTTATGATTACAATTTATAAAAAAAGATTATTTTAATCATAATACATATTCTAAGGAAAACTACATATTACCCTATTTCATTTTATATCTTTTTCACTTTATTCTATCTAATTAAAAACATTTTTGTTTACGACACTCTGATATGTTTTTTGTCTTTCAATTTACTCTTATATAATACCTTTTGTTCATGGAAATTGATCATAATTAAATAGGGCAAAGTGAAAAAACAAACATCTCAGGGTATTGTAAAATGAAATATTTTTTAGTTTGATAGGGTAAAGTGGGAAAGAATCTCAATAGTGGAGTCCTCGTTCTATGTCTTTCAGATAATAGGCAAGTTCCGGCATCTTACAACCTCATTCTCTTGCTTTGATCATCTATATCATCATGCAATTATTCCATTTTGGTTTATTATCTCCATTGTCCTATGAAGTCTTCGGCCATGCGCACATCGTCAAGAAGATCTATCCTCTCAACTGTCACTTGGATTAGCTAGTCATATTAGTTATAAGACTCACATCTCGAACGAGTCGTGCGTGACTATGTCTCGCCCTTTTCAACTTTATCAATTTTACTTCCATCTTGTTACACGTTATCTTCAGTATTATTACTTTTATTATTTATGCTTAAAAACAAAAGGGTTATTTACGATTTGGTACCCAAATATTTCGTCCACGAACAATATGGTACCCTTATGTTTCAAATGACCAATTTGGTACCCAAATGATTTGTCCACGGACGGAAGTGGAATATTCCGTTAGAAAACTAACATAATATTCCTCTAAATTAGACATGTGCAGTTAAGTGGGGTGTGAAATGACGATTTTAACCTTTCTTATTTTAAGCTTATAAATGTGATAGACAAAATTACCATTATACCCTTAGTTATAAGGGTAAATTACATCGACATACCCCGAACTATACGCGTTTAACGATTTACTACCCCAATGTTTATTCGTAACAATTACCTACCCCGAACTAACCATTAATTACGACGTTACCCCCTCCCATCCATTTTTCCATCCAATCACTATTCATTTTTTTTATAAATTCTGAAAATACCCTCAGTCATATAACCCTAAAACCATCTCTAACCCTAAATCCAACCCTAAAACAACCTCCAACCCTAACTCCAACCCTACATCTCTCCCAACCCTAAATCCAACCTTATTTATTTATTTATAATTAAAATTTAATTATTTAAAAATATATAAATAAATAAAATTTTGAAAAATCAAAATTTTATTTTGAATACAAAAATATATATGTTCTTTATTTTGACAAATCTGAAAGTTTTATTTTATTAAATATATTTTTATTTAAAAAATATATATAAATAAAATAAATCAGATTTAAATTCTAATAATTTAATTTTTATTTTCATATTCTATTTTGTTTTTACTGTATTTTTTTGAACAAATTTCTATTTTTTTTTTCATTTTCTCTTAATTTTTTACTTTATTTTCATCCCCAAATTTGTGTTCATCAATTCCATCTTCAAATCTGTGTTCGTCAATTCCATCCCCAAATCAAGAGAGACCCAATTCATGCAAGATTATCCAATTAATGATGAATTTATCAAAATGAAAAATTAAAATCAAAACAAAATAAAAAGAAAAAAAGTGTACAAGTCTGGATCTAGATGTTGATGAGGGGGTTCTAGGTGTTTCAGCTTGCAGGTTCGTGCGGATGGGGAGAGAAGCAAGGAGCATGACAGAGCACGAAGGCGAGTCGAGGAGTATGACGAAGCACGGGCCACGTCCAGATCTACTCTCCTCCTCGTCTTCGTCGAAGCTCCGCGTGGGTCTTCGTTTGTGCGCGATAGGGGACTTGGGATGGCCGGAGAAGACGCGTGAGTGGGGAGGTGGGATGTCCGGAGAAGACGCGCGAGAGGGGAGGTGGGATGGCCGGAGAAGATGCGCAAGAGGGGAGGTGGGATGGCCAGAGAAGACGAACAAAACTTGGGGAGTTGGACAGGTAGAGATTATAATTAAAAAAAAAAACACATTTTGTGAGTTTATAATAATTTATTTATGAAATTAATAAAATTTAAAGAGAAATAATTAATATATAAAATAAATAATGAGTTGAATAATATTTTAATTTATTTATTGCAGAATTTAGAAAAAAAAACAGATTGTATGAATTTTTTTTTTATAGATTTAGAAATATTTTGGTTTTTGAAATATTTGATTAAAAAATATTGAATGGTATGACACTGTAAATTTGAAAAACAATTGAGGGTGTTTTCGTCATTTTACATAAAAATTAACAGTCATGGATGGAAAAGGGGCAACGTCGTAATTAATGGTTAGTTCGGGGTATGTGATTGTTACGAATGAACATTGGGGTAGTAAACCATTAAACGCGTATAGTTCGGGGTATGTCAATGTAATTTACCCAAGTTATAATACAAAAAATAATTAAATTAAATAAATTTTAAAATTAAATATATAAATAAAAAAATAAAAATATATATATATAAAAAAATAATTAAAAAATATTTGTTTTAAAACATATATATAAATAAAATAAAATAAAATAAAATAATAATAAATACAAAAAATACAAAATAAAAAAATAATTCAATAAAATAAAATAATTTTTTTTTGAAAAAATACGTATTAAAAAATTAGTGAAAATATAAAGTAAAAAGTCAATATAAGGGTAAAAAAGTCTTTTAACATTAAAGTCAAAAGTCAACTGAAATGATAAGGGGTAAATGGTCTTTTCACTTTGGTATGTTAGTTTTTTAACCCCATTAACCCAAATCGTTCGTGGACGAAACATTTGGGTACCAAATTGGAAAAAAAATTCATAAGGGTACCATATCGTTCGAGGACGAAACATTTGGGTACCAAATCGTAAATAACCCAAAACAAAAATTATATTTTTAATAAAAAACTATTTGTAAAAATTTTCATAAATTTTTTTAACTTGAATGAAAGATTTCGATACAATACTTAGGGGTGGGCATTTGGTGGTTAACCACCCAATGGAACCCTTAACGAACCCAATCCGATATTACCGGTTTGACACATCTTGGAACCAGCCCCAACCCAAAAACCAACTTCTTACAGTAAAACCAACCAGTTCACTGACCGGTTGGTTAGTGGTTTTAACCAACCAACCACTTTACTACATGTAAGTACAAATTTAGATACCAATAACCATACACATATTTTTATTTCAAGCCAAAACATATTACTACATTCTCCAAAACAAAAGAAAGATTGCATATAAGTCATCGTGTTCTATGTAGTAATCCGTATGACACAAAAGACTGCTCATGGGTCATTCATCTATATCAGATCAGTGGTTATTATGAAGCCACATACATGTATATGATGAACAATACTGGTTTGATTGGTTAACCGATGGTTTGACGTTTCAAGAACCGACAACCAACCGTTAACTTTTCGGTTTGATCGTCAAGAACCCGCAACCAACCGTCAACTTTCCGGTTTCGGGTTTTCCGGTGCGGTTTCCGGTTAGTGGTGGTTGGTTTTAGCGGTTTCGGTTTTTTTTGCCCACCCCTAACAATACTCATAAATATAGCCACTACTAAATTAGAAAAAAAAAATCAAAATTAAAATTACAATTAAAATTGATGGTATTAATTTACTCAAAACAAAATTGAGATATTTTTTAAAATTGTAGAATAAGAGGCACGATAGGAATCATATTTTCTAGGGTTATTATCATCCGAGTACCCTAAAAATACTTGGTTTTCATCCGAGTACCCTAAAAATTATTTGTGATATATCAGTACCCAAACGAAACATAATTTTCAAATCAGTACCCGCCGTTAGTTTTCCATCCATTTTGGATGGAAAATGGTCATGTGCTTGGCACATGACCCCATTTTTTTAAAAAAAAATACCCAAAATACCCCTTATTTATTTAACCCCCAATTTTTAATAAAATAACAATAATAATAAAAATTAAAAAAACCATCTCTCATCTCACTTAAATACCCAATCTAATTTTAACCTAATCCTCTCGGACGATTTATTAAAAAGGCCTTCTGAGGCTAATTTATTGCAAAAAAACCTTCACATGTTATATGTTTTGTAAAAAGACCTCCACTTTATGTTTTCCAATATTACCCTTTTGTAATATTGGAAAAAAAACCCTAAATCTCAGCCCCCCCTTTTCGCACCCAGAAAACTGTCGGCCGACGACCTCCATATCCAAAAAAAATTCCGACGTCCACCACGTTCCCCGTCGCCGTCCACCACCGTCCAAAGCCCATTGAGTCCATTTAAGCAATCCTCCAAGTAAGGTAAGCTTGATTTCATCCTAAATTTGAAGCTAGTGAATTTCATTTTTAGGTTTGAGTAGATCTTCGAATGTAGGAGTGGAAAAACGATAAGTTATGGTTTAATGTGTGTGTAAACTTAGTGAAATAAACAAATGGTAGAATTGGGTGGAATAGATTAGTATGTCGTAGGTTTTGTGAAGTTTCTGAAATGGTGAACCAGTAGGGCCGATCGGCCTCGGATGGGGAAGACTAGCTGACCGATCGGTCTCATATGCACGTGATTATATACGAGCCGGACGGCTGATATGCCAACCGATCGGGTGACCGATCGGATGGGTTATTTGAGGGACGGCTAATTGCATATACTAAATCATACTCGATTAGTACAATATGTCCTTATGGGGTTGTAATTGTTACAGGAATGGGTGAAATTTTAGTCCGTGCTACTTACGATGGGGAATATAAGCTAGCGGATGGGAAGTATGATTGGATATCAACAACAAACAATGGTTGTGTTAGCCTTATTGTGGATGATAATACAACGCTGAAGAAAGTGAAGGAGCGCCTGTATTCCGAAATCGGGGTGAATGAAAGGGAGATAGAACTGAAACTTAGTTTTGTAGCTGTTATGC
This sequence comes from Erodium maritimum, assembly GCA_963921825.1. Classification (NCBI taxonomy): domain Eukaryota; kingdom Viridiplantae; phylum Streptophyta; class Magnoliopsida; order Geraniales; family Geraniaceae; genus Erodium; species Erodium maritimum. Next base: position 30,094,203 of record OY997589.1, on the reverse strand, counting down.
CCAATTTTGTAGGAGTTATCCCAATAGAGAAAATCTACGATGATTTCACTCTTCGGGGTTTTGTACTGGAGAACAGAATTATAGGTACCAGAACCATGTTACGTGTAGAGCTGAGCAAGAAAGATACAGTTTGTGGGGAAGATGATACTGTTGAACAGGGGGTCAACAATGTACCGGAAGCTGTTGCATATGAGTATGATGAACATGACAATGGGGGGCATGACGCTTATTTTGAAGTTGGTATTTGTAGTGTTGCAGGTAATCCAAATAATATAGATAACCCAGTTATTCGGCGGAGAGAACGTGATACGGAAGCACAAGCATCATCTCCTACGCCACCATCGGTAAGCTTGGACAATATCGAGGAGAACCGTGAAATGGTGGAGGATGTTCATAGAAATGAGGAGTTTCCTGCGGATTCGGTGGATCCAGAACAAAGCACTATCGGTTTTAGGGATGGGTCAAGTTTAGTAGTTGGTAAAGAGTTTCCGAACAAGAGAGCACTGATGAGTTATCTGAAAAACATTTCAATTAAGGGTGATTTTCGGATAAAACGTGATAGATCTTCAAAGACTTTATACATTGCAAAATGTGCTGGTGCTACTTGTGGGTGGAGAGTGCGTGCAGCGAAAGATCGCGGATCCCGTGAAACGTCTCCATTAGAACGTATGAGTCTTTACATACTTGTTTGGTTAGTGAACGGAACTCCCGAAAAGGTAAATTGACTACGGAAGAGATTGCATGTAGGTTGGTAAAAGAAAATAGTGAAGTAGAATATATTCCCAAACCACGTGCCATTCAAAACAAGTTGGAGTTGGACCAGATGGGCTTTTGTAAATACTGGCAATGTTGGAGGGCAAGAACACTGGCGATGATTAAACTTGTAGGGGACCCAGCTTCAAGTTATGGATTACTCCCTGTTTATTTGCAGCAGGTTCGGAAGATGAATGCAGGTGTAGTAACTCATTTGGAGGTGGATGCGGAGAGTAGATTTAAATATGTTTTCGTAGCATATCGGCCATGCATTGAGGGTTTTAACTATGCCTTGAGAAAAGTGATATTAGTAGATGGTACGTGGTTGAAGACAAAGTATAAAGGGGTACTGATAATTGCAAGTGGGGAAGATGGTAATGGTCACCAATATCTTGTGGCTTGGGCTGTAGTTGACTCGGAGAACAACGAATCATGGAAATGGTTCTTCCAAAAGTTGAGGTCGGAGATCCCGGATGGGGACGACTTGGTTATCCTTTCGGATAGACATGTAAGTATCAGCAATGCAGTGTCGATCGTCTACCCAGAAGCCCAACATGGGCATTGTAGGTGGCATCTGACCCAAAATGTGAGAGACAAGGTAGGGGCTAAGGAAAAAAACAGATTATCGAAGTTGTTTCAAGAAGTTGCTGATGCGTACACAATGGAGAGGTTCCATGACAAGTACGAGCAACTGAAAGAAATGTACCCGAAGCCGGCGGAATATCTGGAGGAGACAAACATACAACGTTGTCAATGGGTGAGATCTCACTTCGTAGGGTCGCGGTACAATATAATGACAACGAACGAGGTTGAGTCTATCAACAATGTAATAAGAGAAGCGAGAAAGCTGCCTGTTATAAAGTTATTGAATAGGATGCAGGAAAGGGTTACCGAATGCTTCATGCAACGTCTGGATGTGATGAACAAGATACCGAACTCCCATACTGTAACTCCAAAGGTAGAGAAAATCATGTTTGCAAGCAACAAGCTAGTCTCGCAGATGCAGATAACACCACTGAACACACACGGCGAGTATCAGGTGAGGGCTGAACATAATGACGTATTGGTTCATTTGGGGATGAGGCAATGCAGTTGCCGGGAGTTTGACATAGACAGAATTCCTTGTGCCCATGCCCTAGCGTGTTGTGAACATGCCAATATAGATCTGTATGACTTGTGCTCGAACTATTACACGCTACAAAAATGGGCTGAAGCATATTTTGGGACTGTGTACCTAGTGTCCCGTGTAGAAGAGTGGAATATTGATGAATTTGATCGTGAAGTTCTTATCGATGTTCTTCCTCCAGACTATGAAGCGAAACGCGGGAGACTGCAGGAAAGAAGAATTCCTTCAGGAGGTGAGGTTCAACGAGCGACTCAAGCGGCTCCAAAGCGTCCCACGAAATATGGACATTGTACTACCATGGGTCACAACAGACGAACATGTCCTTCGCTTCGATCTGCATCTAATGTTTAGGGTAGGTATGTTTCCATTTATGATAGACCGTGTGTATTTATTTATTCCTGAATATGGTACTATTTGCTGAGTATACTTTGTTTGAATTGCATGTGTTGAATGCATTTTCATTTCCATTACATGTGAGGAATGCATTTATGTTTGGGATAGGATAGTGGTGTATATGCATGAAGCCGATCGGCAACGGCGGGCGCCGAACGGCTTAACTGTGAAAAAGTAAGATCTGTTTTGTTGCCCAAACGGTCAAGGATATGGCCCCAGACGGCGTCGAATGGGTTAACAACTCATATAAAACCAAACATCGTTCAAATACCACGAGTCACATGTAGTTTGATTCAAGTTAAACGGTAAACACATTACAACCCTACTTTATTACCACAAAGACTCTCATATGGAGTTGAAAATTTGAGGTCTTTGTGTCCGATACAAACCAACCCATATTACCAACGGGTAGTTATCTCGCCTTGGTGAGTGAAGGACAAGACGAAGTGTCGAAGTCCTTCGAGCCGCTCCAACACGATACGCGCATTATTCTCGTCTGCATTTGTCCATCCACTTCTATGCCTTCACTTGGACCCGAAGAAGACTTATCCTAATCTTCTGGAGCTTATCCAGCCTCTCCTTGTGTTCAAGTTCAACACGCTGTGTTGTAATGATGTCTCTTAAAGGTGCAGACATTGTGGATGAAGTGAGTGAAGAGTAGTGATGAGTGAGTAGTGAGTCAAGAGGGTTGGAGTGGGTTTTATAGGCGTGGTGAGGTCCATAAATGTAAGTTGGGTGGTGGGTTTCATTAATATGGGGTTGGTGGTTGTTGGGAAAACAGGGTTAGTGGTTGTGATGACTTAATTTGATGGAGGAATGGTCCCAAACGGCGCCTTATGGGGCAAAAATTAGGGTTTGTTGAAGTCGGATGGAGGGATGGCCCCATACGGCGCCGAATGAGGTCAGTATTAGGGTTAGGGTTTAGGGTTGGTCTCAGACTGCGCCGGATGAGGTCAGTATTAGGGTTTGTTGAAGTCGGATGAAGGGATGGCCCTATACGGCGCCGGATGAGGTCATCCCTCGGGTTAGGGTTTAAGGTTGGTCTCAGACTGCGCCAGATGAGGTCAGTATTAGGGTTTGTTGAAGTCGGATGGAGGGATGGCCCCATACGGCGCCGACTGAGGTCAGTATTAGGGTTAGGTCTATATTCGCCTCATACTCTGCACAGCACAGCTTGTGGAACACACAATCCAGCAGTACATGGCTCGGCCTGAAAACATTCAGAAAATGTCGTTGTCAGCACCGTATGCCTGACAACGCATCGTCCATATGCTACACAAAGTTGAAAACAATATAAATTATATATTGCCAGGAAAAATATACTCATATGCTGCTTAAAATAAAATAATAACCTGCGGTGTGACCCATTCGCCAGGGGTTGCCAATGCCCGGTAATATGAGGCGGGTAGGCCTCTGTAGATGACTCCGTCTTGCAAACCGGTACGCACGATACCAGAGTAATTCCTCAACCGTTGGGGAATCTTTGCTGCAGGGTTCCAACTGCGGATCAGCCTCTGATCAAGGACACTGAGCAACTGGGTCCTCTTCCTCTTTCTGGAACTGGGCGGATCAGGTTCAAATAGGTGACGGGGAAGGGTAACCACGATCGATGGTGGCTCCCGAGGCTCCGAGGGTTCCCCCGGAGCCTGAGTCTCTGCCCCCGGAGCCTGAGACTGTGCCTCATCACCGACACCTTCATCGTCGGGCTGTAGCTCCTCCCAAGACGATAGTTCCCGCGCAAGAGTTTGACTGACCTCCTCCCCTTCGACTTCCAGACCTTCCCAAAAACTCGACATTGGCCCCTCCACAGACTTACCACCCTCTGCCCCTCCTCCAAGTACCCCTCCCGCACTACGTGTCTGAGAATCAACTACCAGGATCGGTGCAGGAACCGTAACTTGTCCCTCCTCAACCCCCAGCTGAACCGCAACATGTCCCTCCTCAACCCCCAGCTGTCCCTCCTCCCCCTCACCTGAACATCAACCTCACCCCCATCTGAACATCAACCTCACCCCCATCTCAACCTCATGCACCATATCCATATCCGGGGGTCCATGGCTAGACTCTTCAACCTGTTCCCGTCTTCCTCTTGCGTCACCTGATCCACGAGGCTGAGATTCATCATCCCTTTGAGATCCGGCTTCATGCGACCGATGAGACCGAGGCGGGCAATGTGATCCTCGGGAGTCACCCCCAGATGCACGGTCGGTAGGCCCGGGCAGCGGATCACGGGCAGCGGATCACGGGCAGCGCCCTGGGTCTGGAGTAGATGAAGGATCTCATCTAGTTTTCCCCCAAACTCGCTCTGCAACGCTCCGATGGCGTCCCCAAACTCAGTCCGTACCGCTCCAATAGAGTCCGCAACGGATTGGATCTTGCCCTGCAACTCTCCTATCTCAACGCGGACACCTCTGATATGATCATCTGCTGCGGCATGTTCCCCATGACGACGAGGGGTCTGGGGTAACTCTCCTACCCCGATGGTGGCCTCTTCCCGGCGACGAGAGCACTCAGCTCCATCCCGAACCGGATCCGGCGGTGTCTGCTCTGTACCCATCACCTCATCCCCGGACTGACGATCAGGTGTCGGCTCCCTTTCAACTGGCTTTGCTTGCTCCATACCCTCATCATCCCATTCTATCTCCCCTCCAGCCTCCAAAATTTCTGCAATCCGCTCAAGCGTCCTATCCGCTACCCTGTCGGGTATGACTCCCACATTTTGATTATGCGGAAGTGCCCTCTCTATTTCTGTGGGTATTAGGACACCCTGAGTCACCTCAAACCTGCACACACATAACCATTAAATTCAATTCATATAACCAACCTACATCTACAATTATACGTCTACACTTATATTTTTTTACCTCGTCTTTCTGAAATTTGGTTATCACCTCATCTGGCGACGGGGCCTTGGGCCATTTCGTGCGCCACTTTAAAAACCTCGGTAGGTCCTCACTGTACTGTGGGTCCACCGTCCCCCACTTACTTGCCAGTGCTTCCATAGACTCAAATACAAAAGGCTGTTACACAAATCAAATTATTAATAACCAATACGTAAATTAATTGATAATAATGCTCTTATTCAAATTCTATTAAATGTTTTACGTACCGTAAATATCGGGAGCATACCGCATATGGTGTATATGGCCCCATGTCTGCCAGGGACGAGCGATTGGAACTTCGCTCTCAACTCTCGAATATAATCCTCCCTCAGATGCCGGAAGGAGATATACCCCCATGGGTACCGGCTGAACATGTACATGTCTTCTACTAATCCCATCCACTTTGGCTCAATGGGTGTCGTCACTTTTGAGTGAGGTATCAATGCATCAGTGACGAACAGCAGCTGAGCCATCTTCACAATATTATAATCTGGCTCGGTCCTCCGGGTCCTCGGTTTCAACCGGGTAGTCACAAGGTCGGTCAACTTGTTTGCCAAGTCTAGTGGAGACACTCCACGCAGGTTGGATCCAAAATGTCTTTTCTCGAATGCTTTGGAACTCAATTGTATCTTAAAATTTTCATCTCCACGGATCGGTGTTGAGCAATTCAACCCCGTCATCAATGCGTATTCCTTCAGGGACAACCTGATCGGTTTCCCTTTCACCACGAACCACATTTCGGAGTCCCTTCTCACTGTGGTACTCCTGACTAATAGCATCCACGCCAGGTTGTTGGAGGGCTGAAACTTCTCCGGTAACCTGGTGAACATCCCGAATGGACCCGCTCTTATTGCTGCAGCTGTCAGCGGGTCAGCATCCTTCAGCTCATTGTACTTCTCATACACGACAGTTGAAGTACTCGCCCTCATGCAGTTCTGTTTCAATTCTTGGAAACCGTTGAGGTGCTTCTGACGGAGTTGCACTCGCTATCGAAACAGAACCTACTTGCTCTTCCATTGATTGTATTATGATTATAAGATGCATCCTAATTATCTAGTAATCCAAATTGTAGTAGTAATATTATGATTATAAAATAACATTAACTAGTAATCCAAATTGTCATGGGCCGAACGGCCTTTCACCTAATTGTCCTTGGCCGATCGGGCAACAGAGAGTTTGGTCACTTTCCCAGTCGGCTCATACTGACCCCATTCGGCGCTGTTTGGACCTTGCTACACAAAATCAAAACGCCGCGTTTTACTACCGATATGCGCCGTCTGGAGCCTTTGGAAGGCAAATGATTGGGGGCCAAAACGACGTCGTCATTGGTGAAGGGGTGTCAGTTTGGGCCGTGGACTGGGCCTCACCGAGCTTATTGGGACGTGGACTGGGCCTCAACCAGCTTAGTGGGCCCAACCTGCTCCGTTTGGTTCAACCACATGGAGATGGTCGGTCCCAAAACGACGTCGTTATGGGGTCTCATTCGGATCCGACTGGGCTCCCCAATCGGAGCGGATTGGGGACAAAACGTTGTCGTTGTGTCCCCGACCTGCTCCGTCTGGAACTCCGGCGACTCAGTGGGCTAAAACGCCACCGTTTTAGCCCCAATCAGCGCCGTCTGGACCCCAGTCGACGACACTGATTCCTTCTCCGGCAACGACCCTATTCCCTTCTACGCCTCCCCCATTCACCGTAGCCTCACCGGCGATTTACAGTAACTAAACCCTAGTTTTTGCAAAAGGGAACTAAATCTAACACAAAATGTACGAGTTCAAATCGGATGTACCTGGTTCGACATTGTTGGGGTTCAAAATGTAGGAATTTCTTCTCGCCGGCGTCGTTGCTTGCTCGGAGATGATCGGGCTCTCGAAGTCGTCGACAATCGTATTTCTGACTTTGACTCAGTGACGAACACGAAGAGGCAAAGAAGAAGAAAGGGCTAGGGTATAACCGACAGTTTATAATGTTTTGAATTAAAAGAAAAACAAAAATTCGAATTAATTCGAATGCCAAATTACCGAGGCTACCCCGCAAATATATTAGCGTGATAAGGCCTTTTCCAATAATTCCTACAATCCTCTCATCACTCATCTCTCATCTCTCTCGTCTATCTCTCATCTCAACCCACACCAAGATTCTCTCATCTATCTCTCATCTCAACACACAACGAAAGAATCTCGACGTCGGCAGAGGAGCTCGACGCCGGTGAAGCCAAGCTCGGCGGAGGAGCTCGACACCGACGAAGCCAAGCTCGGCCATGCACCACCACCTGATGAAGACCACGCCGTCGGACGCCACCATCACCTCTCCATTTTTTATTCGGATCTGTGAAGTTAGAAATGGGTTTGATTTTGGTTGTTCTTTTGTTTTAAGGGTGATTTGAGATTCAGAGATCTGGGTTTGTTTTGGAGATCTGGGTTTGTTTTGATTGATTTTCTGGGATTTGATTTGGGTTTGGATCTGAGTTCAATGTTACGAATCTCTAGTGTATACAGTGGTACCTCACAGCGCAAGAAATTTTTTTGAATTGAAGCAGTGGTAAATTGTGTTTGATTTCCTTGGATTTGATGCTCATCTTCTCATTTTTATTTTTATTTTGACCTCAATTGAGATATTAAGACACCTCTTGAAAGAGTAATAAGCAAACTAGTTGAGCTTCTGTGTCTTGATTTAGTTTCTGAATCCATGGAGAACTCATATTACTGTGACAGGATTGTTGATTCATGAACGAAATAAAGAAAAATAAAATAAAAACAAATAAAATAAAAACAAATAAAATAAAAATTGATTCTTAAAATAATTAAGAAATCTGATTTTTGTTGAAATAAAATTTATTTTTTTAAAAAAATATTGATTTAAAAAAAAGTTGAATAAAAAATAAATAAACAGATTTTTTTAATGTAAATTTTGATTTAAAAAAAATACAATCTAATTTTTTTTAAAGTAAATTCAGATTTTATTAAATAAAATATTGATTTTTTGAAATAAAATCTATTTAAAAATAAATGAATATACTGATTTTAAGAAAATAAATAAATGGAAATAGTTTTTGAAATTCAATGGCATGGTTTGTAAATATGACTGTTAGTGAGGGGTATTTTGGACTTTTTATGTGTTTGGATGGAAAAATGGATGGAAAATAGATTGAAACTAACGGCGGGTACTGATTTGAAAATTATGTTTCGTTTGGGTACTGATATGTCACAAAGCATTTTTAGGGTACTCGGATGAAAACCAAGTATTTTTAGGGTACTCGGATGATAATAACCCTATTTTCTATGTGTCATTTTTCCTTTCAAATTCTCTCTTACATAAAAGATGACGGATGTCAAATTTGAATGAGGAAAATATTATATATAAAAAATATTGAAAATGGTTTTATGACGATCCAAAAAGTATTTTTTTTATTGAAACCACAGAACTCGTTGTTTTCTCTAGGTTTGTAGCAATTTTGTAGAAATAGTGGTCTCATCTTCCTCCTCAGCAAGGACGACAAAAGTATTCGATCTATCTTTAATAGCGCCGACGTCTCTTGGATCCTCGCCTCCCAATGTAAGGGTGGCGATGGTTTTGTCAGTTATTGTAACACTTTCAACCTCTCTATCTCCGACGAGAAGGGCGGCGAGGCAAGAGCCTTTAGTAGGGTCTCGATGCAGACCTCTTCTACGGGGGGGGGGGGTGATGCACAGAGCGGAGAGGGAGTTCTTTATCATATTTGTTGATTCACAATGAATATCAAACACGATAATCTGAGTTTCAAACTCGTTTTTTATAAAATTCCAAAATTTCCTTACAATGAAACCCTCATGTGCTTATCTAACCCCAAAACCCTAATATAATAAGGAAACTTTAGCGATAAGGAAATCCGGAACCAAAATCCTAATACAATAAGGAAACTAAATCCCATAGTCCTAATACGAAAAGAGAAATCCTCAAGCCCTAAAATAAAGAGGAAATAAGCATCTGAACTCCAATTGTATAAAATTGCCCACCAGATGACTTCGGATAGCCGAAAAACATCGACGGTCATGGAAAAAATATGAGTTTTGCTCGGGGCCCGTTTCGACCCGAAAAATACTAAGGTTTTGTTAGATTCGGGCACTGACGCATTTTGGGGTTTTCCAACTACTACATCAATTCGTCTTCAATTTGGGGTACATCAGGGGGGTGGTTTCCCTTGACATTGGGTGGCCTAAGCGATGATGGAGGATGCGACGACGCTGATTCCGTTCCTAAACCCTAGGATCACGATGGCCTCGAGATCGATAGTCAGGGAGGAGACCATCTGGGTGGAGGTAGCATCCACACAGGTGGTCGAATACACGACAATAGAAGCCTCTCAGTAAGGGGTTTGAATGACTTAGAGGTTTCGAGTCTTCGTCGAGAGGTTTGGTAGGTACCTGGCACATGGGACCTGTCGACCCCGTTAGTAGGATACCATGTAGAACTGGCCCTAGAATTCCTATAAGGACCACTAGAGGTCATCGTGGGATGGTAATCCCAATTGCCTCTATAGGTCGGGATGTACACATGGGGAATCGAGAGTGAATCCATTGGGGGTGTAGGAGTTAGGAAGCCTTGTGATTCGAGAGGTGTTGTTGTAGGATTACGTGTTGCGTAAACATGTCGTAAAACAAAACTTTTGTCAAGTAAACATATTAACCTAGATTCACATGGATCATAAAAACTAATCTACAACATGTTATTAAGTGTTTACCTCGACGACGAGCAACATATGATACTTGAGCTTCCTAGTTCGAATACTGGGACCTTTGGGTAGACAAGTCAAGGCACTCACGCATTTGCCCTCTAACAGTATCCACACGAGTAAGACAATTCCATAATTTAAGCTTGCTAGTAGCCTTGAACGATTTCACTCTTGCTCTCTTCTCTCTTTGATGTGGCCAAAATTTACAACAAATATGCTATATATTTCGTTCTTCATGATGTCTTATTTATAGGGTTTAGTTTTCCTTAAACCAACTCCAATTAAAATATGAAACCTATCAAAAGGAGGAGTCTTGTTTCCTTAATTCTAGTCGAACTAGAATTCCCTTTTATGTCAAGACATTCTAGAATATTTTATTTTCCTTCTTCTAATTTAATAAATAAAACACCAATAATAATATATACATAGTTATAGGGTTGGCTGAATACCCCTATTTCCCAATAAGGATATTCGACCAAGCCTATATATATATATATATATATATAGAGAGAGAGAGAGAGAGAGAGAGAGAGTTGGTATCAGGTACAAACCACCCCTTGTTGTGCAAACTACGAACCAATCTGAGCCATAGGATACCCCCAAAGTGATGTCAGCAGAGCGCACCAGATGCTGACACGTGGGCAATTAAATATATAAAACACCGCACCTTATTGTGCAAACTACAAACTCACCAGATGCTGACACATTGGCGCGCGCGCGCAAAGTGCTCATAGTTTAGTACAAAAGTGCTGATAGGTTACATTTGTACTAAACTATCAGCATTGTGCTATGTAAACTATCAGCACTATGCTATGTAAACTATCAGCACCGTGCGCGCGTGCACCAGCACTATGTGTGCGCGCGCGCCACGTGTCAGTATCTGGGGCGTTCTGATGACGTCACTTTGACCGCATCCTGTGGCTTAGATTGGTTCGTAGTTTGCACGATAAGGGTGGTTTTTACTGGATAGCTACTATATATATATGGGGGCTATCGAGTACAAACCTTGTTTCGGGTCAGAACGTAGAACTAATCTGGACCACTATTATCCAAATCGGATGGCCACCGAAATTCAGGGGGGGTGGGGGGTGATTGATTACGAAATCAATTACAAGATATGCATTAACTAAAAAGATATTAAAAGATATGCATTAAATCTGGGCCTTTAATTTTACGATCCAATGGCCCAGATTGAAAGTTCTACGTTATGACGAAAGATACAAGTTTGTACCTGATAGCTATCCTATATATATATATATATATATATATATATATATATATATGTAAGGTAGATATCCAGTAAAAACCATCCTTATCGTGCAAACTACGAACCAATCTAAGCCACAGGATGCGGTCAAAGTGACGTCAGCAGAGCGCGCGCGATGCTGACACGTGGCCGCTTCGCGCGTGAGCGTGTTGACCACGCGCGTGCACAGTGCTAATAGTTTGGGCGCACAGTGCTAATAGTTTAGCACAATGCCAAACTATTAGCACTGTGCGCCCAAACTATTAGCATTATGCGCGCCACGTGTCAGCATTGTGCACGCGCACCAGCAGCGCGCGTGCCCACGTGTCAGCACCTGGTGAGTTCGTAGTTTGCACAATAAGGGGTGGTTTGTACATATACTGAGTCTTTATTTGTTCCATTTAATTATTATGCAAGATAATAATTAAATACAAATAATGAATTCATCCTATGAGAAATTAATTAAATGAATTTACCGATTTATTTAAGTCAAATCTCTAAGGTACATTTCATCCTGGTCTATACTCTATTGAATGTGACCCTTTAGAATTCATATGTTGTTGTAGTGAGATCGAAATTAACATATCATCCATAAGTTATGAGTAACTCCTAACAAGACCCATAACTATCAAAGTCATACGAAGTATTGACTTTATCTATGTCAGATCATGTTACCATACGTGATCTCATCCTCTTGTCGTTTGGTGATTTTCACGACTGAACAAAAGGAATAGAAGCATCATCATTTTATAATTAAGTCCACAAGTTCTCTTGATATGGAGTTCGGATTATAGGCGACAAATTACATGCATGACCATGCTTCTTTTACCATCATCAACTCATCAAAAGGGGTTCTTAGTGACATCTGACTTTATAACACAAGTGACAAGTCCATATGACCATCACCCATACCTCATATGTGTGTACCCATATCTGATCATAAACATGATAACTATCTTGTCAGGGGTAACATTTAGTTATATGAAGACATTAATAAACTCATATAGATAGTATGGTGATGTCATGATCGCAGGACTAAGATCTAATTTGGTAGTTGAGAAATACTCATATCTCATGTTCTAAGGAGTATTCTCAAAGTGGGCCATTCGTTGACAAACTCTTTGACATTTATGACGTTGACTCATATTTCTAGACGCATGATAAGTAAAACACGATCCTCCAATCAACAAATACACTAGCTCTAACTATCGGTTTGGGTTATGGACGAATGAATAGACTCACTCATTTGTTTCTAAGATTTCTACTATCTGAAAACTACACCCCGATACTTCAGAAAGAGTAGTATATTCAGTTTATTCAACATTACAACTTAATGATAACAAAACGTTTTCCAACATTATTAATCATACAGACGTTGCAATATTTCAATATGTATAGTCATAGGGCACAACAAACCCAACGGGTGGTACCCCGACGGTGATATGTGGACGTGGGATGAATTTCGCCTACTCGATCGTAACACAAGTGATGTCCAACATAACGTTTTCAGGCAGTCCTTACTAGATTGGATGGCCGAGTTGTGAAGGTTGCCAAAGGTTATGGCCCGTCCCCTAGAGAATGGGGTCATGGAATTCTTTTTCTGCATGACTCGGGAGTGAGCTAGGGTACTAGTAGGGGAAAAGTAGGCATTTCGACGTTCCCTAGTGCTTTTTGTTGACCTAAGGTCACACATACGTGCTCGAGACATCCTCTTCACCCATTTCTCAGTGTGGGTTCAGGTCACCAATTTACTAACGGGGGGCTAGAACAAGAGTATCGCCTTTCAGATAGGAGGCACTTTAGGCACTTGCTTGGTCATAGACGATGACACTGACAACATGAGCTGGGGAGATTTCATGTGGATCCAGGTTCACCTCGACTCCCCCTTCCTCTGCAACAACATATATGGTTCCGCCTAGTAGAATCCGACGTACAGTTTCTCTTGAATCTTTCGTACGAGAATATGACAGACCATTGTTTTGATTGCAATTATGTGGGTCACATGGTTGTTGTGTGTCTGGTGGGAACGAGAGTGTGAGGCCTCTCAATGAGGGCCACGACCAAACCTAGGGTTTCTCGGGTGCAAATTCAGAATGGTCGCAACCTTTCAGGCACGAGTCGTGGTCACCATGGGTGAACGTATCTCATCCTGATGAACATGGGCGTAGGTTCAGTCATTGGAATTGGAACGAATAGATGGAACCCAACTTAAAACAGTTCCTTGGATCGACATGGTAAGGGAAAAGTAGTGGATGGGGTCACTGCCCATCAAATCAAGATATGAGATTTCCCGTTAAGTGAGAGAAGACCTCTCCACATCCATCCTCATATGAGAGGACATCTCCCGTTACTAGCTCTCACCTTGGGATGATAGGTGGGGGTATCTAGAGTAGGAGGGGGCTTGTGCAACTCCCTTCCTCCTCTTAAGGACCATCTCAGACTTTCCTGAGCTGAAGGGTGGGGGACCAGTCTCAAGGGTACCTAAGACTGGCTACGGGGTCACTTCCAAGTCTGGGGAAGCAACTGGTCGAAGACTTTCTTAGAGCGGAATCGTAAGGCCCGACGAACTATGTTGGAACATCCAGGACTATGATAGGGGTAGAAAGCACTCTTACCTCGCCCAATAAGGGCCAAAGGACTAGTGAGAAATTATCATGTATCACCGTCTCATTGGTTGTAAGGTGACAGAGGTTCCACAAGTATCGACACGATACGCTTCTACCATCACTAGAGCCATCATCTCCGCTTGTTTAGGGTTCTCATCTATCATCCGAGGGAGAACGAAGGCAACTGGACCCTGAGTGAGTACTCATTCCACCTAGGCGCCACATCTTTTCAGATAATGGGCAAGCTCAACTCTAACGCTCTGTCATTAGTAGTTGTATCGGTGGTTTGATCCGTTATCGCAACATCACCTTTTTTTATCAGCAAAGTATTATTAGAGGAACAAGTTCTCAAACCGAAAATAAGTTCAAGGGAAAACCCTCTTACAACCAAGAGCATGCCCTGGAAGCACCTCAACTAGAACAAACACCCAAACAAAGGGAACAAAACAAATCTAAAAATCCAAATATGACTAACTTGAAGAAAACAGATAACCAGGGCCTTAAGAGGCAACAAACAACCCAACCAGAAGGGGTCTGTAACGGGACTCTTACCCAAGAAAGATTAACAACCAAGAAGAACACTAACCAGAGACCAAAACTCTTACCAAAGGAAATTTAACTAACAATAATCAAACTGAAAACCACCAGTGCCAACAAAGGCCAACAAAACAAATAAAACACCCGAACCTAACCAGACAAAGAAGCAGACATGGAAGAGGAGAAGACACCAGCGCCCAGAAGACGCCCAACAAGAGGGAATCCAGAAAAACTCAGTCCTCGACTATCTGAAGAGTAGCCCCCCTCCAGCCAACACAAAGTGGGGCCTCGAGAGGGTGAGGACCAGTATTAGTCGATACCAAGCAAAACCGAGATCCTCTTTAATCCAATATAACCTCCACCCCAGAATCCCCCACACGAGTCTAAGGCTGTCGGCTAATATCGGGAACAACCACCCGAAAACTCCGTGAAAAACAAAGAGGAAGGAGGAATAAGGAGTAGAAGGCATACCTGAAAACTCCTCCGCGACCCAAGCAGGTAGGACCCGAACCGAACTGCGCTGATCAGCAACCAATAGCATTAAGAAGCAGCGACCCACACCCGGTCTATAGATCGAGGCACCTACAAGAGCAGCAAGAGCTCGAGCAACCCAAATCCCAGCGAGAAACCTCTAGAATAACGCTGATCTTAGACAGGAAGGAAGAAGCGACTCCCACTGAAAATCCAGAGCCACTTGCAGGGATGAGGATGAAGAGCACCAGAGAAGTAGCAGAGCAAACGAGGAAGGGGTCGGAAAGAGGTAAAAGAAAGAAAAGAACCAGTGCCTCCGTCCACCACCAAATCTGTCTCCATAGGTCCAAATCTAACCCATCGGCTTCTCCCTCAATGTCTATAACAAGACACACAACTCGGACATCGCCATACACTCCATCACCTGAGCAAACAAAGGGAGAAGGGGCTAGCATACGATCCATAGGAGATCAGATTTGAGGTGGAAAAGGGATTGGGAGGAAAAGACGTCGGGAGAAAAAATAAAAAGGATCTGAGGCAGAGGAAAGGAGGCGGAGCCGCCGGCGTTGTAAATCGACGATCATCCTCACCGGAAATGGTGGAGAAAAATTTCCCACAAGTAGATCTACAAAACCACGATGACCGGAGAGGGAGAGGTTGCATCAACGAGGGGGAAACAGGTAAAAAAGGAAGAGAGGCACAAGGATGAGTCACTGACGTTATCTGTAATAACCACTCCCGGTCAACGCCAGTCAAACCTGCGAAAAACAGGAAAATTTAAAAAAAATATTTCAGCAGACACTCGATTGAACCTAAATTTGACCCCGAGGGTCATACCGGACTTAAGTTGACCTCGATATCGACCAAAGTGAGTTCCGGGGGACTCAGGGCAACTTTCTGATCAATTTGGGAAATGTTGACTTTTCGCTGGAAAAGTCAACCGAGCGAAGTTTTGGTCCATTCGAGGACCGTTTTGGATCCAAAAAGCTTAGCCGTCGTCGCAGCGGTCTTAGATGAGCCATTTCCTTGTAGCCCGCCAAGTTTCGTAATTTCTTGGAAAAAGTGCCCGTTCGGGGCCCGAAACGTCCGATTTTCGCAAATCTGATTGGAAAATATCTAGTACATATTTTCCAAAAGGTGTGGGACCCACCTTGCCACTTGTCCAACAAGTGGTGGTGTTAGTTTTTTTGGGGGGGGGGGAATGAGTGGTGGTGCCTTAAGTGTGGCCGACCACATATCAAAAAAAAAGGAAAAAAAGAAAATGAGTTAGTTGTTTTAGAAAGAGAAAGAAGAGAGAAGAAAGGGAGAGAAGAAGAAGGAGAAAAGAGAAGAAGCTAGGGTTCTTGTGACGTTTCCTCTCCATCCAACCCTTGGATCGTTTCAAGGTTAGGAGAATCGAGCTCACACCGTCCTCCTCTACGGTAATCACCAAACCGATCTTTGTTTTGTCAATTTCTAAAATTAGGTTTTGGTTTAAAACTATCAGTTTAGGGTTTTGTTGAGATTGGGGGATTGTTGGAGATGTTTTGGAGGTGTTTGGAGGGGATATTGCACGTTTTCCGGTGACCAGAAGCTCGGGAGGAGCTCCGGCCACCGTGGGTGGTGGCCGGCCGGCCATGGGGTGGCTGGCCGGAGCTGGGACCAGCCACCACCATGGTGGCCGAGCCCCATTTGGAACCCTAGGGCCCACGGCCAAGTAGGCCGGGTGGGGCCCACGTGCTCGGGTGCTCGGGTTTAGTGTTCGGGTGGTTTAAAACGTTCCCCGGACCATTTATCCTTAACCGTATCGAAATTTGGAATTAAATTGGAAAAGTTGTAACTAACGGGTTTTAGAAACTTGAAACGTTAATTAATTGACTCGGAAGTCGGAATTCGATTCCGTCAAGTGCGTAGGAACCCTTGAATTATTCTAAGACCGTAGAAACGAAAACGGGAATTTTTGGAGCCCCGGAAGGGCATTTACATAACCCGGGTAGATTCGCCATGTAGGGCGAATCGGGCCTTTACGGGTCCCTTATCGACAATGTCGAGTATTTGGGGAGTTTGGGAGTGATCGACATTGTCGGGGTTAAGTTTGGGCATCAAGTTTAATGATTTTCAGTTTATTCCTACGAGTTGTTAAGTGCCTTTAAATTGTGTTCTTTTAGATCGTGCCATGGACCGAGGCAAGGGAAAGCTGGGTGAGTGACTGAGATCATCACCGGAGCTCGTTGGTTGGCTTTTGGGAGAACACGCACGAGGTAGGGAAAAGTAGCCGGATCTCGGCCCTGACTAGGGAAAGTTAACAGTAGAATTGCATGTGATACCGGGGTGTCGTGAGTTAAGTAGGTTTATTTGAATATTAGAAAAGCATGGTACGGGAACGTAATGATTATTGGGAATGCATGTGACACTTAGTAGTGTCGTAGGAGCAGAGAACTTAGCGTTATTAGAATTACTGGAGGCATATGACCATGCCCGGAGGTTGATTGCGAACTTATCGAGATTAGGAGTACTGGAGGCATATGACCATGCCCGGAGGTTGATTGTGAAACTGTTGATATTAGGACTGTTGGAGGCATTGGTTATGCTGGAGGTTGATTGTGTATTTGGTGTCTTGGATGACCATGAGAGCCCGTGTTTTACTGTTGAGTCTTGGGTGGCCATGAGAGCCTGTGTTTGCTGTTGGTGTGTCTTGGGTGGCCATGAGTGCCGTGGGGCTGTTGAGCCCGTGAGTTACTGTTGGGGTGTCTTGGGTGGCCATGAGTGCCCATGGGGTCGTTGAGCCCGTGAGTTATGGTTGGTGTGTCTTGGGAGGCCGTGAGTGCCCGTGGGGTCGTTGAGCCCGTGAGTTATGGTTGGTGTGTCTTGGGAGGCCGTGAGTGCCCGTGGGGTTGTTGAGCCCGTGAGTTATGGTTGACGTGTCTTGGGAGGATGTGAGTGCCCGTGGGGTTGTTGAGCCCGTGAGTTATGGTTGGTGTGTTTTGGGAGGCCGTGAGTGCCCGTGGGGTCGTTGAGTCCGTGTTTTACTGTTGGTGTCTTGGGTGGCCATGAGTGCCTGTGGAGTGTTGATCTTGTGTTGTTGCTGTTTGTTGAACTTGTTTGTGGTTGTGATTGTGATTGTGGTTACCTGAGGTTGGGGGCCCGCTTCATGAAACGGGGGTCCACGAGCACACACGTCTGCATGTTCAGACGGGGTAGGGGGCCCGCTCGTCAATAAAGGGGTTCTGGCCGCGCGTGTGTGGTTTGGGTTTGTGAGCATTCTTTGGCTGGCTTACGAGTTAGAGTCTCGGTAAGTTGCAAGCATTCTTCGGCTGACCTGACCGAGTTAGAGTCTCGGGAGGTTGCGAGCGTTCTTGGGCTGGCCTAACCGAGTTAGAGTCTCGGGAGGTTGCGAGCGTTCTTTGGCTGGCCTGACCGAGTTAGAGTCTCGGGAGGTTGCGAGCGTTCTTGGCACTGAGCAGTTGGCAGCTGGTATGGGATCCTTTGTGATCTTGTTTGGTGTGCGATCCTTTGTGATCTTGGGTGTTGCGTGATGGTCTTTTGAGTCCTTGGGAGGGGTCGTGATCGTTGTGTCGGGTCTACTTTACGTGTCAGGGTGTTGAGTTGGTCAAGGAAGGTAACTGTGGGTGTGTGTTCAGTCGGAGTACTTGGGTTGGGGATGGTGTTCCCCGGTGTTGAGTTTGTGTTGGTGTTACCGGCATTGTCTGCTAATTATGCCGTAGTCAGTCTGTTATCCGTGGTGGTGAGCGAACGCTCACCCCTAGCTGCTTTTCCTACAGGTACCGGTCGCAGGTTGGACTAGGTGAGCTTCTGAAGCTTGAAGAGCTAGGAGCGGGATTCTGGGTTTATTTTGAGTCTAGCGACGGATACCATACTTTTGTCCACTTGTTGGGACGTGTTTTAAGTTGTAAATATTATTTTGTTGAACAAATGGTGTTTTTAAAGTGGTTTATTGTAAAAGGTTTCAAAGGGTTTTATCGTTTTAAAGGTTCACGTCCTGAGTTCGGTTTACTGAAATTGGGGCGTGACATTATCTCTGGCTTCGGAGGAGGCCAATTCCGACGACGGTTGCTAGCGATCTAGGGTTGAAGATGAAGAGAGAAGGGATAGAAAAAAGAGTCTTGGACAGTGAAATGTTGAATTCCACTGTAGCGGGCTTATCGCAACACCACTCTGACGATGCCTATTCGACAAATAAGTTCCATTTTCTTTTTATTGCTAGTCCCACGACGCTAGGACTTTTTATTTATTATGTTGTATATGTTTCTTTTGAAAACCATTATCTTTTTTGACTGGTGTCTCCAGACATTTTGACAAATACATACATGGTTGAAACTCAAAAAAATAAAAATATATGACGGTCTTTGCATTTTTTTTTCTAGCGTGAGAGTTTTCAAAACAAACCAGAATTTTTGTTTGAGGGGAGAATGTAAAAAAAAAGAGAGGTTTGAGCACCCTTCATATAATATGGTCATATTTTATAAAAATGATTTGGATTTAAATTAGTTGATAAATTTGGGGGCGCGATTAAACGAGGGTTTGATTGGATAGTCATTAACTCTTAACTCTTAACGTATGATTGGTAGGTTCGTAGGCCTTGTAAGTTGTATCGGTTGTTGTACTTGTTTGGTTGATAAAATATAAAAAAATGTAAAATAAATAATAACAAAAAGTTATTAAGTGGCATCACCAATAGCAATAGGACAACACATATGAGCGATCCAGAATCAACGACGGCACGGCAGTGAGTCAGTTTCTTATCCCTCCAGCGCGTAATAAATACGCGCCATACCTGCAATTGCTCTCGTTGTTTGTGATTTTCTTATTTTTATTTTTTTGAAAAAATATAAGAAAATCAGCGAGAGAGGGAGGAGAGGGTGAGACGACACAGAAGCCAATACCATTGTATGGTCTGAAACTAATGGCTGCTTCTGCTACTGCTCGGATAGGAATCGGCCCCGTTCCAACTCACCGAGTTGCCGCCATGACCTCCGACGCCCTCCGCCACTCTCATAGCCTCCTCTTCTTCAAGACCACCTTCCCTTCCTCCCCCGCTCTCCGACGACCCTCCTACTCTTCTCCGCCTCGCTCTCGTTCTCTCCGCCTCAGAGCTTCCTCTCTCGATCCTCCAACCTGTATGTCATATGTCTATTTGTCTTTTTACAACGAGAGCTGACAATTTCCTTCAATTTGCTTTTGTGGTTTCAATTTCTTTTTTCCAATCATTTTTGGTAGTTTTGTTGGTGCTTGAACCTCAATTTTATGCTGTTTTGTGTCTCTGTAGTGAAATAAAATGGAGTTCAGGTGGGGAAATTGAGCATAGAGAATCAATGTGAATTTAATTACTTACATGGGGAGGATGAACTTGAAAACTTATGTGAATTCACCTCAATTTGTTACATTCTGCATTGCCTGTGAGCTCTTGTCTGGCTGAATGCTATATTTTTTTTAATTGTGTTTGTATGTATTGAAGTGTATGGGAAAAAACATTTTCCTGAGAAAAAAAGGTTGGAGCAGTACGAGGTGGGATGCATTATATAGCATACAGTTTTGTTGATTCTAATTTCTTAGGCAATCACTCTGTAGCACCCCTAACTTATTATTACGAGTTCTCTGACTCATGGTGTCTTGGTTAAGGGCCGTGTTTTGTAGCTCTGATAGGTCAGGAAAGTATACTACAAGTACATGATACATGCTAATGTGTTGGTTTTCTTCTTGCAGCTCCAGGTATTGAGAATGTGGTAGTTATAGGATCCGGTCCTGCTGGATATACAGCAGCAATATATGCAGCTCGTGCTAATCTGAAGCCGGTAGTATTTGAGGGGTATCAAATAGGCGGTGTTCCTGGAGGGCAATTGATGACCACCACTGAAGTGGAAAACTTTCCAGGCTTTCCAGATGGAATCACTGGTCCAGATTTGATGGATAGGTAGGTAATTGGGTTCTTGTTATTGTACTTAAGAAATGCATACAAGAAACTGCAATTTTAACTAGATCCTCAAATGAAAGTATTGACATTGTTGGTTAATGACTAGGATGAAGAAGCAAGCTGAACGCTGGGGAGCAGAATTGTTCCAAGAAGATGTTGAAATCATTGATGTGAAAAATAGACCTTTTACCATTACAAGCAGTGAACGTAAGGTGATATTTTAGTTGGATGCTTGCTTTTGTTTTATG
Organism: Erodium maritimum; assembly: GCA_963921825.1. Taxonomy (NCBI): domain Eukaryota; kingdom Viridiplantae; phylum Streptophyta; class Magnoliopsida; order Geraniales; family Geraniaceae; genus Erodium; species Erodium maritimum. The sequence continues at coordinate 30,073,322 of OY997589.1, read as the reverse complement.
TTTACATCCATTTTGCTATCATGATTTGTGTTTTTATTATTGTTATTGAAGCACCATGTCATGGAAACATATTCACTCTGGCTGTCCCAGTAGCTTGGATATGTAATTCTCACAGTTAATTATAAATTTTGCTGCATATGGTTGCATTTCAGGTTAAGTGCCACAGTATCATTTTTGCCACGGGGGCAACTGCAAAAAGGCTCAGTCTACCCCGTGAAGATGAATTTTGGAGTAGGGGAATTAGTGCATGTGCTATTTGTGATGGAGCGTCACCATTGTTCAAGGGACAAGTTCTTGCTGTAGTTGGAGGAGGTGATACGGCTACCGAGGAAGCATTATACCTAACTAAATATGCTCGGCATGTCCATTTACTTGTACGGAGGGATCAATTAAGGGCGTCTAGAGCAATGCAAGATAGGTGAGTTTTGATGAACCCATTTTCTTCTCTATTATCGAATCTGGGCTGTGATTCCCCTCCTACGTCTGTGATAACTGTTCCAAGGTCTTGATTCTTCTGCAGAGTCTTATTTTTACCTGGGTATTCCATTTGAAATATATCCCTTATTACAATTTAAATTTTATTATGCTAGTATTATATATTATCTATATGCTTATTGTTTGATTTTTATTTTTTACAGATTGCCATTTTGTTGGTAATAGCCATGGGCTTCTCTTAGTTCAGTGCATCTGTAATTCCAATCCTAGGATTTATCACCAGTTGGCCTCCTTTTCTGTTCTATAGTTGACTCAGTGAAGATTTCTTGCCCACTTACATTATATACATAAATCCCCATTGCCGACCAAAAAACAAAACAGACTAAATCCCGTCAAAGGATATCATGATTAACTGTAAAAGCCAACCTTCAGATTTCTTGAGCTCCAGGACAATGTTGCAATGCATGGTCCACAAAATCTGTCTCACCTATATTGTATTCTCCTTATTCTATAAATGAGATGGCTGTCAATTGATGCTGATTAATGTGTGCTCTGTCATTTATCATCTGATTTTTGTATTTGCTTCTGTCAACTTCATCTATGTCTAGATATGTATCTATCCTTGTTATATCAGCAGATATGTTTCAAGCCAGTAATGACTTTATCAACATTTTTAAATGACTAACAGCTTCATATTTATTATTTCTTCTTTGAACTTCATTTTAGATTTTTTTGGATGATGAACTATTTCACTTAATTTAACCTGAGAATGCAAAACCCACTTCTGAGTTATATACTAATAGTCTAATAGGTAATTTGTATGTTGAGTTTTCAACTCCCTGGATGTTTGTTTAACAGGTTGATTATCGCGAATGTTTCAGAGTGTTCAACAACCCGAATGTTACTGTGCACTATAATACGGAGACTGTGGATGTCGTTTGCAATACAAAGGGTCAGATGTCTGGTGTCTTAATTAGAAAAGTTGATACTGGGGAGGAATCTGTGCTCGAGGCAAAAGGCTTATTTTATGGTATAGGTCATTCACCAAATAGCCAGTTGTTGGAAGGCCAAGTTGAACTTGACAGCGCAGGCTATGTTTTGGTAGAGGAAGGCACTGCAAAAACTTCAGTGGAAGGTGTATTTGCAGCCGGGGATGTGCAGGTAATCTTTTCAAAACTGAGTCTCCATGCTGAAAGGTTGTTAACTATATACTTTCGAAACTTATTCTACTTACGCATTTCTGGAATAGGATCATGAATGGAGGCAAGCTATAACTGCTGCTGGAACTGGATGTGTTGCTGCTTTATCAGTTGAGAGATATCTAGTTCAGAATAATCTACTTGTTGAATTTCACCAGGTATTTAACACAAGAAATCTGACAGGTTATAACCTTTGAAAATGTTCGGTGGTCTAGTAGTTTGTCTGTGTGGGTTTTAGGGTGATTAACTCATATTTAATTCTTATAACTCAATTTTTTTTATGTTTTAAGGCTGTTTAAATTCCTGATTAGGCTGCCTCATCAATAAGAGGATATAAGATCAGCAATAGATTTTAGTATTTCTGTGCATCTTGTATATTCTGTTCAATGACAATACATGAGTCTGTCTGTGTAATCCTGCATGAATCTTATTCTCTATTTATGCTGCCGTCAGCCTCAACAAGAGGAGGTTAAGAAGGATTTTACAGACAGGGATACACTACAAGGTTTTGACATTACTCTTACAAAGCACAAAGGCCAGGTATTTATTTCCTTGTAAAACTGCATCAATTAGATGAACATTATATTTACTCAGCTCTGAGTTTAGGTGATTATTATAAGCTTAGCTAGAAGGTTAACTTGTAGTTAACTTTTCTCCCTGCAGTATGCTTTACGAAAATTATACCACGAAAGCCCAAGACTTATCTGTGTACTCTACACCTCACCGACTTGTGGTCCGTGTAGGACTTTGAAGCCAATTCTTAGCAAGGTACATTAATTTCATTAGACCTCGTTTGAAAGCTGAGATATTTGAATCTGAATACAGTTGTAGATCATTGGCATGGTTACTCTACTCTACTCCTTAGAACATTATTTAGATACTAATATAATTTTGATGTGGACTCCACACACTAATTCATATATAATCATCATATTATAGAGAACTTTAGGCTGCAAAATATTTTGTATGTAGCAACACTGGCAATAACACTAGGGTCACATATATTCCTTCCGTATTGCCTATGAGGCTCAATGTCTTGAGGTGTGTGCTTCATCGGAGAACTTAGCTTATGAGCTAAATTATCCAAGAGAAGCTATATCATGTTTTTTTTTACTATAAAAGATGGAATAAAATACCCCAATACGGCAATACGACAAAACACAGAAAAATGATGAAATATTAGGAGTAAATATGGAGACACACTCGTTAGGGAAAGTTGAACCGTTAGAGCAAGTTAGACTGATAATGCGGCCATGGTTTGTAGATGTATGCCAAGCTACTAAGAACATGACAAAATATACAAAACGGAAAAAGAAATTAACTAATAGACAGAAAAGCAATTGGAGTGAAACTTGACATACTCCTTTCTGCGGATCATTGATGAATACTTAAATATTTACTACAACAAGCTGAACTTTCCCCAATTGCAGGTCATTGATGAATATGATAAGAACGTACACTTTGTTGAAATTGATATCGAGGAAGATCAAGAAGTAGCAGAAGCAGCTGGTATTATGGGTACACCTTGCGTGCAATTTTTCAAGAATAAGGAGATGATCAGGTTGGCTTACCTTTATCCCTTACTTTCATAGAATTGTTACTCTTTTTAAACTGGGACACTGGTGCGAATAAAAATAACAGGAGTGAGCATCTTTAGCTTAACAGCACCAGTGCAGAAACAAATTAGATTAATACTGAGTTTGTACGAACCGAAGAGAATTCAATTTTGCTTGGTTTCAACTTTGCAGGAGTGTACCAGGAGTAAAAATGAAGAGGGAGTACAGAGAATTCATTGAGGCAAACAAATGAGGTGGGGAGGAGCCACTGTTGGGGCTAGTTAGGTTCATAGCAACCACTTAAATTTTGTAAAAATAATATTCTTAAAATCATACTTGCATATGTATTTTTTATTTGTTATTGGTTTTACGTTTCTTGAACCTATTTTCTCTTCTTTTTCCTGGGTTGAGAAATTACTGAGAGTTCTTGCTTCCTTGTCTCGTTTATTTTCTTCTTCGATCCAGTGATCTTGTTTTCTTCATGTTCTGTTGCACCCGTATCCTGCTCGATTCTGAATTGACTGTGCTTGTATAATAACTTGAAACCTTCGATTTGTGTTTCTATTCGAACTAGTTTATAGTGACATAATAATGCCCATTTTCACTGGCATCACCATCAATATAAACATTTAGTTGTTCATTTGTGTCCAAAAGGATTTGGACAGCGAATTTGCTATGTGCGCTGTGAAAATAAGGCGACCAAAGCTTGACCCATAGTTAAATGGTGACATTGATCTCATTTTCCTTTTTGGGAACTTCTTTGTTGGTCTGCATAATTTTGCAGGTTCATACATTGAGGTTTTGGGATACAAGATGAGTATTGGATCCTTTTCATCCCCTGCTTACATTATCTGATGGCATTAAAATTGGTCAATGGTGACATTTTGGTGGGGGAGTAGGATTGGCTTGATTTTTTCTCAGATGCATCAGTAGCATTTGGCTACTGCAGAATTGAGGGAGGAATACTTGGGGAGCAGCTGACAGAAACTACAAGTCATAAGCCATTGAAATGCTGTATTGAAGATTTAAATGGGCTCTCACAAGTGTTAGGAACTACAATATTTGGTTTTGGCTCTAACTGTTCCTAATTTGGGATTTGTTTGGAAAGTATAATTGTTTAAATCCTATTAGGATAGCTAGGATCGGTTTGTTTTGTAATGGTTTTGGAATTGGGGTTTCCTGATCAAGGGTTGGGTTAACTTTAAAGTACTTGGGCTTACTTGTGTCTTAAGTTGCCCTTGTACTTGTTTGGCCTTTTGAATGGGGTCTTGGGGGCTCACTGTGTGGCCTTTGGTGTTTATTGGGGTATTGTTCTACTTGTGTACTTTGAGAGTTACATGCTCTTGGGCCTTTCTTTACTTCAAAGAAGGGTCTTCAAATAAAATTTATTACTGATAAAAAAAAAATGGCATCTTATCTATGTGGTCTCAAATTTTATTTTAATTTCGACATTCAGTCCATGATCGTTTATCCTGCTTTATCCATAAGGCTAAAAGTATCAAGATGTACAAGAGCAGGTGGCAATTTAAGTAAAGAATGTCTTTTCATTCCCCTTGACATTTTCTACTCCAAGAGCATGGATAACAGTTGACCTTCCGTCAACTGTCAGGCCTAGAAGAAGCAGAAAGCTTTATTGATGATCGAAAATGGTTACACGCAGAGAGATTGTTCTGCAACTCACTACAATGTCTCTCTCTCTCAGATTCACAGAAATGTCGAAAGATCCTATCGAAGACGAAGCTCGACCCTTATGTAGGGCCGGCCACGTCAGCGGTTGACTCCACGTCACCAGGCTGACTCGACCTGACGTGTAACCGAATACGGTTACGCCTAACTACTTGGACTGGACGTGTAACAACCCGGGGTTGGGCCTTAACCACTTGGTTTGGGCCTGTAACAACTTGGCCCGTCTGTGTTGACGTGGGCTCGCCCGAGCTCCTTCGAGTGCCTTCTAGCTGTCTCCCACTCTTCGCTGCTGCGCGCGTGTCCCGCGACGTGTTTTCTTCCCCACCACAGAGCTGAAACGTTGTCGTTGTGCCTTATTCTCGCTATCTACTCTACCGTTCCTGACATTTCCCCTTCCATCAGATGAAGCTTGTCCTCAAGCTTCGGTGTCGAAGCTCCGCCCTGGGAAGCGAGCTCGGAGGTGGCCGATATCTTCCCAGGTCGCGTCTTCCTGGAGCGCTCCGGCCCACTGCACCAACTTCTGTATCACTGCTTGGTTTTGTCGTTTGATCAAGCGTGTGGCCAATATCCGTTGAGGCTCGACCTTGAGTTGCCCGGTCTCCGTCGTTGGAGGGAGCTCCTTCGCCACTGCACACGCTTCTCCCAACTTCTTCTTTAACAGGGAGACGTGGAAGGTTGGGTGAATCCTTGACCCCTTCGACAGTCGGAGCGTGTAGGCTACCTTCCCCACCTTGGCGATGACCTCAAAGGGACCATAGAACCGTGCTGCGAGCTTCAAGTTCCGGCGAAGGGCTACCGTATTCTGGAAATAAGGCTGCAGTCGGAGGTAAACCCAGTCGCCAAGCTGGAGCTCTCTTTCAGATCTATGCTTGTCGGCGTGGGTTTTTGCCCTATACCTGGCCACGACGAGATTCTCCCTGAGTAGTGCCCAAAGTACTTGACAATCCCTTGCAAACTCCTCGACGACCGCCACGGCGGTGCTAAAGATCGATTGAGCTGGCGAGGGTGGAGGGTACCCGTAAAGGGCTTCGTAGGGCGTCGTTTTGAGCGCGGTATGATAGGCTGTGTTGTACCAGTACTCCGCCAGGGATAGCCACCGCGACCACTGCGCCGACAATTGGTAGGTGACTAGACGGAGAAAGTTCTCCATGCACTGGTTCACCCGCTCTGTCTGACCGTAGGTCTGTGGGTGGTACGCGGTGGACATGCACAACTTTGACCCTAGGAGCCGGAACAACTCGCACCAGAACTAACTGAGGAAGATCCGTTCTCGATCGGAGACCATGGTAATCGGCGCCCCGTGAAGTTTGTATACGTTGTCGAGGAAGGCCTGGGCTACCTGGGTGGCGGTGTAAGGGTGCCGGAGTCCGATGAAGTGACTGTACTTGGAGAACCGGTCAACGACCACCAAGACGGAGTCCCATCCGCCTGACTTTGGGAGTCCGTCGATGAAATCCAGCCCGATGTCGCACCAGGGACGACTCGGCACTGGGAGTGATTGGAGGAGGCCAGGATAAGCCACTGTCTCCGCCTTACAGCGTTGACATGTATCACACGCTTCTACCATCTTCTAGACGTCGCCGGCGACGTTTGGCCACCAAAAATGAGCCAGCACTCGCTTGAGGGTTGCTCGTGCCCCGGAGTGACCCCCACAAGCCTCCAATACTCTCCAGCGCGCTTGACCCATGACGCCGATGCATATTCACCCGTTGACGGAAATGATACCCTGTTTCAGTTCGTAACCCGGCATGCTTCCCAGCGCCACGATGAACCTCTGGATTAATCCTTGCGCCTCGGGATACCCTTCGTAGCTGCTCTCCACTTCCGCCAGCCACGAGGGAGCCACTACTGTCACCTGCCCCAATTCCTGACGAGCTTGCCGCGACAGAGCATCGGCAACTCGGTTCAAGGTGCCCGCCTTGTACTCAATGGTATACCGGAGCGCCAACATTTTGGCAAGCCACTTGTGCTGCGAGGGAGTCACTAACCTCTGTTCCTCTAAGAATTTCAGATTGCGCTGGTCGGTTCTGATCACGAACTCTCGTGCTTGCAGGTATTGGCGCCATCGTTGCACCGCCATGAGTACTGCCAACATTTCCTTCTCATAAGTCGACAGGCCCGCGTTCCGGGGACCCAAGGCGCGGCTGAGAAAGGCGAGTGGCATGCCTTCCTGCATCAGCACAGCGCCGATCCCGTTGCCCGATACGTCGGTCTCCACGACGAAAGTTTTCTCGAACGATGGTAAGGCCAGCACCGGTGCTGAACTGAGTGCCCCTTTTAGTTGCTAAAAACTTGATTCTTCTTTCTCTGTCCACTCAAAAGTATTCCCTTCTTAGCTCAGAGCTATAAATCAAGATGTCGTCGAAGAAGATGACGACGAAGCGCCTCAGGTAATCCTTGAATACCGTGTTCATCAATGACTGGAAGCTGGAGGGGGCGTTGGTGAGCCCAAACGGCATTATCCGAAATTGGTAATGGCCGTCGTGGGTTCTGAATGCCGTCTTCGGCTCGTCTTCCTTATCCATTCTGATCTGGTGGTATCCCGCACGCAGGTCCACCTTGGAATACCGCTGGCTTCCGGCGAGCTCATCCAGGAGCTCCTCAATGGTGGGGATCGGGAACCGATCCTTGACCGTGATTTCGTTCAGGGCCCGGTAGTCGACACAGAACCTCCAAGTTCCGTCTTTTTTCTTCACCAGAAGCACCGGAAACGAATACGGGCTCACACTCTTCTTAACTATTCCCGCCTTCATCATCTCGTCAACCATGGCCTCGATCACGTTCTTCTGTTCGAGCTATAGCGATACGGCTGACCGCTTGTGGTTTGGCTCTGGGCAAGAGCGGTATCTTGTGGTCATGCTCGCGGTGAGGAGAGAGCTCTATCGGGGACTGAAAAATATCCGGGTAAGCTTCTACACATCCCGTCACTGCCTTCTCTCTACTGATTGTGTGCTGACTCTGCTCGTTGCTCTATGTTTCTTCCATCTTGCAGAACTGGCCCAGGAATAGGGCTCCTCCGTTCTTAACTACCTTGCAGAGACTCTTCTCATTGATGACCTTCACCAGGCCGTCGTTGTCTTGCTCAGCCAGCACCTGCTCGCGACCGTTGACTCGGATAGTGATGGTCCGCTTGACGAAGTCAAACGAGAGGGGATTCACAGACCGCATCCAGTCTACTTCGAGCACGAGCTCTCCATCTCCCAAGGGCATGATCAGTACAGCCCACACAAATTCTTGGGGCCCAAAGCGCCACATCAGCCTTCCCTGACTGGTGCACACAAACTGATTGTCGTCACCGAGCTTGATGAAGGTCTCGGTGGTCGGCCTGGCGATCACCCTGAGCTTCTTGACTATCTTCTCATCTAGGAAGCAGGTCGTGGATCCTGTATCTAGCAAGACGGACACCGACATTCCTCCCACTTTGGCCTCGACCCGGAGGGACAATGAAGATTCTGAGCATGCCGACTTCAGTGTCTCAATCCGTGGGCCTACCCAGTCCATGTCGTCTTCACCGAAGGGCCCTTATTCTGTCTCATCCCATGCCACCTCTACGACGTCCTCTAGTGTGTCTTCGCCCTCTTCAACCTCCACCCTCACTAGTCGGAACATCTGTCTCTTATTTGGGCAATCATGGGACCGGGAGTACCTTTCCGGGCAGTTGTAGCATAGGCCGAGCCTACGCCTCTCACTGGCTTAGTTAGAGTCTATGTTCCTGACCTGAGGTGGCCGGACGTTGTTGCTAGCCTGCGTGGTTGGCGCGGTGTCTCGAGCCTGAGGCGGTGGAGCTCGCCCTGTATCTCTGGTCCACTTTCTTGTACCCGCGGCCGTCATCGGTCTAGGCCTGGATTATGAGGTGCTGGCCTCGTTCGCTCAACTGGCATGAGGTGTGATCCTCTGATTCGCGCGCGACTCCTCCATTCTGGCCAAGAACATGGCCCTTCCAAGTGAGTCCGACTCCATAATCAAGACTCCGGCTCGCAGGTGAGGTCGGAGGCCACTGATAAAATTGGCGACGAAGAATTCCTCTGTGAAGGTCGGATTCTTTGCCATCATCCACCCTCTCATGGCTTCGAACTTCCCTTCATATTCTTGTACTGAACCTTCTTGCCGGAGTTGCTTGAAGTTGGAGATGACTTCCGAGTTCTGGCCTTCGTCGAACTTCCATAGCAGAGCTTGAGTCAACTACTCCCAGTCAAACTCGGCTCGGCCCTCTGGTAATCTTGGAACCACACCTCCTCCCTGCCGGTGAAATGTATGGCGGCTAGCCTGACTCGTAGCTCTACCGGCACCGAGCATAGGAAGAAATAGTTGGTACTCTTGCGAAGCCACGAATGGACCTCCTCGCCGTTAAAGGTCGGGAACTAGATCTGAGGTGTCCGGAATGATAGGGACGCCGAATCTCTCCTGGCCTCCGGTGGTCGGCCATCGTGCCTGACGCGATCGTCCTCTGTCTCCGGTTCGCGCTGGTGACGAAGCACCCCAGCACTGCGATGCTCACGTCTCAGGTTAGCCCTCACCGGCCTTTCCGCTCCTTCTTCTGTGTCGCCGTCACCTTCTTCTTCTCTCCGGTGACCGGCTTCGGCTTTGTCGCCGCTTCTGTCCTTTCTTCCGTTACTGCATCCTCTCTGAGAGCTACCGCACATCGCGGATCTCCGCGCAAAGCCGATCGTCGGAGATCCGATGGCGTGCCGTGGTGCTCTTGAGGTTGCAGCAAGATTCTCCTCTCAATGGTTTCCACTCGTCCGCCCAAGTTCTGGAGGATCGTGAGGATCTCGTTGAACTGGCCTTCAGTCCTTCCCGTCATGACTTCAACGCTTGGCCGGATGGTCTGTACTTCCTCCATCAGGCCTTGTACATGCAGAAGGCTCGCCTCCGCCGCTCTGCGCGCTACATCGTGGAGGTCGGAAGCTCGAGTCATCGTCGCTGGAACGGGGCTCTGATACCAATTTGTCAGGCCTAGGAGAACTGGAAAGATTTATTGATGATCGAAAATGATTACACGCAGAGGGATTGCTCTGCAACTCACTACAATGGCTCTCTCTCTCTGATTCACAGAAATGTCGAAAGATCCTATCGAAGACGAAGCTCGGCCCTTATGTAGGGCCAGCCACGTCAGCGGTTGACTCCACGTCACCACGCTGACTAGATCTGACGTGTAACCGAATACAGTTACGCCTAACTACTTGGACTGGACGTGTAACAACCCAGGGTTTGTCCTTAACCAGTTGGCTTGGGCCTGTAACGACTTGGCACATCTGTGTTGACATGGGCTCGCCCGAGCTCCTTCGAGTGCCTTTTAACTGTCTCCCACTCTTCGTTGCTGGGCGTCGCGTGTCCCGCGACGTGTCTTCTTCCCCACCATAGAGCTGAAACGTCGTCGATGTGCCTTATTCTCGCTATCTACTCTACCGTTCCTGACACCAACCGGTCTGGCATCGACCAAAAGGACGATATCGAGTATTGTTGGATGAGTGATCGATTCCGAAACTATAATCGACTATGAGTATGCCGACGTGAGCAACGACCAAGGGGAGAAGAAGCTGAATCCGTTTGGAACAGTCACAATTCGAGAAAAAAAATACTATTCAGATTCCGAAAATTGAAAAAATATTGTCCCTATAAATACTACACACACTCACTGCATGCATCTTCAATTCTCTCATGAATTTCATCATTTTAAAATTTTTCTCCCAACTATGCACAAACTATCATATCCATGCCCTTTTTTTGAAAGAGAGATTCATTAATATATTAATAAACCTTACTCATCGAACACAGAAACAGAAGCATTGTATCTATTGATTGTTTTTGGAAACGCGAGAGATAATCAACAAGATGATAACTCTTGAAAATGGAAATGTAATGCCTAGACAACTAACTATCAGGCCGGTCTCTCTTATCGACGATTTGGATAGATGCGTCGATCAAAAGACTCAATCAGTCACTCCACCAAAGACAACAATCACATCTACCAAAGACCCGCCAATGTAAGACAAGCCTTTTACAGCGAAATTCCAGTAAGGGCATGCAAAAAAACAAACAATAAAACACAGACATTGACAACAAATAGGAGATCCTTGCGACCGACCTCTAATGATTAGATTTTGGGATCGGCACGAGGGGGAGGTGAATAGCGCTGACAGTGTAGATCTGATCCGCTTGAGGCGAGAGCACGGGTCTGACCAAATGAGCACGATAAGTAGGAGCATGAATGAGCGACTCGGATTGCGGAGCTCCGACGGACGTGGGCTCAATTCGAACCGACTGGTCGAAAGAAGAACGTGACGGAAAGGCTCGAAATGAAGAACTCGGATCGTCATTGAGAGGAGTAGACAGAAAGATAAAGCAAAGGGCAAGAAATCCGACGAGCTCTTAGGTTGTCTCCCAAGTCTTTTCCGAAATACAATAGAAACAGAGGACATATGGTGCATCGAGGTAGGAGTCACGAGCTCCGCCAGGAGGATAGAGGAAATCGCGACATATATGTCTCCACATGCTGCCGGAGATAGAGAGACGCTACCAGCCAAATGCTCAATCGTCATGAGTATTCACTAAACACTAATTTCAATGAGTACACTATGCACCCAAATGTCTGATTTATATGAGTATATTGTACACCCAAATGTCTTATTCAAAATCGCACGATGGAGGAGCCATTATGAAGAAAAAAATGTTGAGTAGTATATGATGATAGTATAGTATTTATAGGGGGGGAAATATTATGTGGAATCCTAGGAGATATGGAGAAAAGAAAATATAGTATCTCTGCGTGTTCGTCACAATCGGACCTTTCCAGTATCACCCAACAATCACACACATTTGTTGAAGTTGAAGAATTTTCATCAAGAAAAAGCAAGTGACGAGGGTTTTTTACGCCGAACTTGGGAAGACCTACAACTAATTTCTCGTTAGCTCCATCAGGTAGTCAACTCATATTAAGGGAACACGAAGAATGAATATGGTTTTCTGAAGACTGTTCATCGAAAATACTAAGGATCGTTCTGCTAAGATAAACAACAAGATCACGAGATTTCAGGTGTTCTCTAATCATAAGAGCCTTAAGTGCATCTTTTCCCAACGAGACCTGAACATGCACCAGCGGCTATGGATGGAACTATTTGAGGAATACGACTTTGAGCTACTCTACCATCCGGGTAAGGCGAATGTAATTGCCGACGCCCTGAGTAGGAAGCCGATGTAGTGTCCCGCTAGCATCTCAGTCCGGGAGTGGGACATGATGGGAGAGCTGGGCACGCTCGGGTTGGAGCTAGAAGAGGTTACCGGCGGCGTGGCCACGTGCTTCTTGGTGGCTTAGCCCACCCGGCTTGGCCGGGGGATAGAGGCACAGTCGGTGGATGTCGAGACGACAGAGATCCGGGAGAGAGTTGCCGGCGGGGTTGACGCTGAGGACTGGGATCGTCGTGCTAATTGGGAGTTACAGTATCGCGGAGGTTTGTTCGTACCGAGTAACGGTGGAGGCGACGAGTTGCGAGAGTCGCACTATTTGCGTCTGACAGTGCACATGCGTAGAACTAAGAGGAGCGCGACATCAGGCGACAGATCTAGTGGAGCACGACATCAGGCGACAGATCTAGTGGAACGGGATGCAGAGAGCGGTTGCAGAGTTAGTATCGCGGTGCCTCACTTGTCAGAAGGTGAGGGCCGAACAACAGCGTCCCGCTGGATTATTGCAACCACTACGGGTTGCACAGTGGAAATGGGGGCACGTCACGATGGATTTCGTGATCGGTTAGCCGAGTTTGCCTACGACAACAGCTTTCAGGCCAGTATCAGGATGGCACCGTTCGGAGCGTTGTATGGTAGGCCATGTCGGTCACCCGTGTGCGGAGCGGAAGTTAGGAATGAGGGTTTTACTGGGTCTAGAACTGGACCGAGAGACAGCTGAATCGGTCGTGTCGAAGCGTGAGCGGTTGAAGACCGCGCAGAGTCGGCAGTAGCTATGCTGAAAAACGGCGCCGACCTCTCGAGTCAGCAGTCGGTGACCATGTATCCTTGGAGGTGAGTCCGAAAGGTGGACTGGTGCGTTTTAACCGCGGCGGAGGCAGGTTAGCCCCGCAGTGTATCGGGCCTTTCGAGGTCTTGAGTAGAGTGGGAGCAGTTGAATACCGACGTGCACTGCCACCGCAGCTTGGGAATATCCACGTTCCCAGTTGCGGAAGTGTCTGCGGACCCCTCGCACGTCATTGAGTGGGCAGATGTCGAGATAGCATGTGATGTCTCGTATAAGGAGAAACCGGTTTGGAAAATGGATCTACGGGAGCAGGTCTCGTGCGGAAAGGTTATCCGCTTAGAACGGGTGCAGTGGCGGCACCACGAGGCTGAGTCGACTCGGGAGCACGAGGACGAGGGTCGCGCGAAGTACCCCGATCTGTTCGACTCCTGAGGTACGATTGATTTAAATTTCGCAGACGAAATTCCTTTAAGGGGGTAGATTGTAAGAACCACTCCCGGTCAATGCCAGTCAAATCGGCGAAAAACAGGAAAATTTAAAATTTTTGGACAGACACTTAAATGAACCTAAATTTGACCCCGAGGGTCATACCGGACTTAAGTTGACCCCGACATCGACCAAAGTGAGTTCCGGGGGACTCAGGGCAACTTTCTGACCAATTGGGAAAATGTTGACTTTTTGTTGGAAAAGTCAACCAAGCGACGTTTTGGTCCGTTCGAGGTCCTTTTTGGATCCAAAAAGATTAGCCGTCGTCACAATGGTCTTAGTTGAGCCGTTTCCTTGTAGCCCGTGAAGTTTCGTAATTTCTTGGAAAAAGTGCCCGTTCGGGGCCCGAGACGGCCGAATTTCGCGAATCTGATCGGAAAATATCTAGAAGATATTTTCCAAAAAGTGTGGGACCCACTTGCCACATGTCACCAATGTGGTGGTGTTAGGTAACATTGAACAAAACAAAGAAAGGGAAAGGTGATGTTAGTTTTGTAAATATGGTAAAAGTGTGTTGTTTTAAAACAAAACAAAAGGCAAGACTAAGTGATAATCTCGACCATTTAGAGAAAAAGGGTGAGTTTGAAGAGAGAGAAAGGGGATAGAAAGAGGTGAGAAGGTGGAGAGAAAAGGAGAAGAAAGTTTAGGGTTTCGAGGTTTACCGACGATCCAACCGACGGATCGTCTCAACGATCAAAGAATCGAGCTCCCATCGTCGTTCTCTACGGTGAGCAACTATCCGATTTCGTTTTGTAAAGTTTAAAGGTTAGGGTTTGGGTTAAAACTAGTGGTTTATGGTTGATTTGAGGTGTGGGGTTTGTTGGAGACATTTTGGAGCGAAGATTGGACGTTTTCCGGTGACCGGAAGCTCGGGGGAGCTCCGACCACCGTGTAGGGTGGCTGGCCGGACCTTGGGGTGGCTGGCCAGAGCTAAGACCGGCCACCACCATGGTGAACCGACCCAAAACCGGCCCAACCACCCTCGGGTCTTAAGGGCCGGGTGGAGCCCACATGCTCGGGTATCGGGTTTTCGTGTTCGGGTGATTTAGGACGATCCCCAAGTCGTTAATCCACTTCCGGATCGAAATTTGGAATTAAATTGTAAAAGTTGTAATTGAAGGGTTTAGAAACTTTAAACGCGAACTAAATTACTCGTAAGTCGGAAATCGATTCCGTCAATTGCATAGGAAGCCTTGAATTATTCTAAGACCGTAGAAACGAAAACGGGAATTTTCGGATCCCCGGAAGGGCGTTTTCAAAACCCGGGCAGATTCGCCGAGCCGGGCGAAACGGGCCTTTCCGGGCCCATTATTGACAATGTCGAGTAATTGGGAAGTTTGGGAGTGATCGACATTGTCGAGGTTGAGTTTGGGCGTCAAATTCATTAAAATTCAGCTTTGTCTGCAAACTTAAAAAGTGTTTTAATTGTGATCTTGTTAGATCGTGCCGAGGACCGTGGAAAGGGAAAGCGAGGTGAGTGATCTCGAGCACGCCGGAGCTTTGGGGTGGAATTTTGGGAAAGCGTTACGAGGTAGGGAAAAGTAGCCGGATCTCGGCCCTGACTAGGGAAAGTTAACAGTAGAAATGCATGTGACACTTGGGTGTCGTGGGTTAAGTAAGTTTATCGAATAACAGAAAGGAAGGCGACACCGGGTGGTGTCGTATGATACGGGAACGTATCGAACAATAGAAATGCATGTGACACTTAGTAGTGTCGTAGGTCAGGAGTGCCCGTGGGGTTGTTGAGCCCGTGTCTTTACTGTTGGTGTGTCTTGGGTGGCCATGAGTGCCCGTGGGGTTGTTGAACCCGTGTTTTACTGTTGGTGTCTTGGGTGGCCGTGAGTGCCCGTGGGGTTGTTGAACCCCTGTTTTACCGTTGGTGTCTTGGGTGGCCATGAGTGCCCGTGGGGTTGTTGAACCCGTGTTTTACCCTTGGTGTCTTGGGTGGCCATGAGTGCCTGTGGAGTGTTAAACCGGTGTTGTTGCTGTTGTTGAACTTTGCTTGTGATTGTGATTGTGGTTACCTAGGGTTGGTGAGTGACAGGTCGACAGCCTGATCCGACTTTGTGTCGGGAAAAGTGCGACAGGTCGACCGCTTGATCCAACCGCCGTGTTGGGAAAAGTGTGACAGGTCGACAGCCTGATCCGATTGGGTGTCGGGAAAAGTGCGACAGGTCGACAGCCTGATCCAACCGTCGTGTTGGGAAAAGTGCGACAGGTCGGCCGCCTGATCCAACCGTCGTGTTGGGAAAAGGGTAGGGGGTTACTGAGCAGCTGGAGTGCGATCCTTTGCGATCTTGTTTGGTGTGCGATCCTTTGTGATCTTGGGTGTTGCATGGTTATCTTTCGTGTCCTTGGAGGAAGTCGTAATCGTTGTGTCGGGTCTACATTACGTGTCCGAGTGTTGAGTCGTTGAGGAAAGTAATAGTTGTGTGTCAGTCGGGTTACTTGAGTTGGGGATAGTAGTCCCCGGTGTTGGGTCGTTGTTGGTGTTACCGGCATTGTCTGCTAGTATGTCGTAGTCAGTATGTTATCCGTGGTGGTGAGCGAACGCTCACCCCTAGCTGCTTTTCCTACAGGTACTGGTCGCTGGACGGACTAGGTGAGCTCTCGAAACTTGAAGAGATAGGAGCGGGAGTCCGGGTTTCCTTTTGAGTCTAGCGACGTACGCCTTATATTTTGTCCGTTTGTTGGGACGTACTTTTGAGTTGTAAATTATTATTTTGATTAACTAAATGGTGGTTTTAAAGAGGTTTATTTAAAAGGTTTGAAAATGTTTTATTGTCCTAAACGTTCGCGTTCCGAGTTCGGTTCTACTGAATTTGGGGCGTGACATTCTAGGCTATGAAACAGACTCCTATAAGGAAAACTAGGAGAACAAAAACAAATACAACATGTAAGACCAATAACACGGGGAAATGATCTATAAGCCCTTTCAGGTGTTGTCTTGGCCTGTTGAGGTAGAACATGGTACCTCTCCCTAAGGGATATGATCTGGCCAAATGGGAGTACAATCAAACCGAGATGGTGATGCCCTTACCCTCCGACCCAAGCAACATCCAATCATGGATCCCGACGAGGATGCTTTGTAGCCTTTGTCAATAATCGAGAGGATAGGGAGTGACGGTCGTCCTTTGCATTCGTGTCGACATCTAGGAATTCTAAGACCCTCACTGCTACGGCCCGTTTGACCTTCTCCCTTGAAAGTTCTTTTGCATTCTTAAATTTTCGGGGGCCCCGAGAGGAGGGTTGTGTTGATGGTCCCCCGGTCTTAAATTGTTTTAGGGATCCCATTCGGGTCCCCTGTTTATTATCCTCTAACATGAGGTAGGGTAGGGTGGTTGTGCCCGTATAAGCATTGACGGCTCTGAGGTGGAAAACGGTGGAGGTGGTGGCGATTTGGTGGGGACTTGATGTAGTGAGATGGGCGTAGGTTGCGTCATCAGGGGGCATGTCTCTGACTAGGGCACCCGTGGTGTTGGCAAAGTGTCAAGACCTTTTTTCGAGATTGCTTTGCTAGTCGTCTGACCTAGGTTAGGCGAGACTGTAGGTCAGGCAAGCATCGAGGACGAGGTACCACCAATGCCTTCCCATGTCCTTCTCGTCCTCCTTGTCCCAAGGGTGGGGCATGCCTAGAGAACAAGAACTTAGGAAAGACTGTAGGTTGGGAATCAGACAACCTCCAACTCAAAGAGTTCGAACCCTGTGCGAGAAGCGATAATGGGGGGACCAAGAAATCTTTCTCCCGAGAATTCCCCGACGACGTTGAGGTAAGGGTTGAATTGAGGTAAATATTGTCCCCTTATATATTCATGAGTGATAGACGGTGGGGTACTAATGGATTTGCCTCCCAATCCGTTCAGAGGTAGCCTTCAGCCCGTAGATCGGTAGGAGCCTAGAGGGCGTCCAAGGAACGTATTGGATGTCGTTCCACACCGGGTATCGTTGTCATCTAGGAAGGGTAAGAGTTTCCTAGGCACCCACATCGGTAGTAGAAGTCTAGCATCTTCTTGTATTGTAGTAGAATAAGGATAAGGTCCTGAAACCTTCCAAACAGAGCTGGAGGTGGTGTCGAACGGCCTTGTAATGTCAAGCTCCACACGAAGACATAGATAGTCGTCCCATCCTTGTCGTCGGCCCTAGTTCCCTATCAAGAATTATGTTTCTAGATTCATGATTATTAGGTTTTGCATATAGGAGGTGTGTGCTTCACCGTGATATCAAAGGCCTGGATAGAGATGCGTAGAGTTCGAAAGAAGAGGGCTTCTGGCTCGGTTTGCGGCGGCAGTGGCCTGAGTAGCAGGACTATGCCATGAAAAGTCCACAACTTCCTGGCCCGAATATTCTCCAAAGATTCATGGGAAGGGAAGAAGAACGAGATGATTCGGTCGAAAAGAGGTTGGATAACCATGGCTCGGATGTCCCACGTCGCCGCCAACATGCCATAGATGGATTTGGATCTAAGCCGCTTGATGGAGAGGAGACGGTCAACCAAAGAAAGTTGGTACATGGCGTCATCAAAAGCTGGGACCCTGCATGGTGTCGTTAAAAACGAGAGGATTCAGTCGAAAAGAGGTTGGATAACCAGGCCTCGGATGTCCCACATTGCCGCCAACATGCCACATAGGGCTTTGGATCTAAGTCACTGGTACATGGCTCCGTCGAAGGTTCATCAATGGAGACCGCAATCATCTTGGTCTTGAGAGCCTCAAGGGTCTGCTCGAAACTTTTGGGGGTTGAGGTTGAAGTTGAGGCTAACAATAAGAGACAAGGTCCAGCTTCCAAGATGGATTCAAGAAGTCGAAATGAGAGAGAAGTGGTGGGAGAAAGAGAGGCCGGGGTAAAGTTGAGGAGGGAGTGGCCACCGACAAACAAGGGAGGAGGGAGGCGATGCTGCACCGATTGTAGAGACAATGATTAGAAAATCTATCATCACTTTCTTGGAAAGAGTGAGAGGAGAAGTACATAACATGCTTGAGAGGCCTGAGATGATGTGCATTTTCTAATGTTATTAGCCTTGATAATTTTGAAGTTATTGCTATGAAATTATTTCTTTTTTATAACTCTTACTGTTTTATACTTTGGGCAGCTTCACTTCTTCCTGTTTCTCTCTCCTGCAAATAGAGTTGACATATTTACGCATTCTCATAAGAGACTACCGTTATACAAGCCCCAATGAAACAGTTCCTCCCAAAATTCGTATGACTAAATCTTATAATCTTAATTAGAAAGACAGTTAAAGATTTCAAACTAGCTATTCGGAGTTTTACATCTACAAGAGCTGATAAAATGTAAAATCATCACTCTTCCCAGACTACTTGACTCCCAGAATCCGAATAGGAAGTTACAGTATCAACTCTAGCTGTTTTCCTCTTCCCAGAAACATCTGTTGACAACCTGAGAAACAAACAAGACATCAACATATGATCTTCAATGCTCAAATACCTACTACATGATGTGTAGAAACAAGACTTGATTTCTTCATCAACGCAACCTTACCCCAAATGCAAGCAAATGCCAGAATGCTCATCTTCCTCGCCACTGACCATATTTTCATCAGATGGGCACTTACTGCAACCATCAGCTTCTAAACCTGGAACTGGAAACTTGCTTTGTATAGGATTGAAGTCAAGGAACGGTGACTCGGATGAGCTTCCTTGAAGATCTTCAATCTATATGTACATGGGAAAAATGTGCACAGAATGGTAAATGCAGCCTTGAAATTGTAGCACATAGTTAGAGGCTCAATCTTTTTGTTCTATGACAAGTTTTAAAACTGACCTTTTTGCGTAGACTCTTGTTGTCTTCCTCGGCCTTACACTTCTAAGGAAAACAATAACTAAGTGAGATCATATGAGTAGATTTTGCAACTAATTAACAAAGAACAAGCTACTCGTTTATCAACCGGGCTTTATGGATTATTATAGTTTACCATCAATGCTGATCGGGTGATCATTTCCGTAAGAGCTTGTTCCTAAAACAATAGATGGGCATTGTTAACTGCTAAAACAAAAGGTGCAATTGAAGACCACATTTTAGTTAGTTACTACAGGTTTGACTGTTTATGCACCTTTTTGTTCTTAACAGATGATAGCCCTTCCATTAGTTGCTGCTCTAACTGCTGAAGATCTGAGAAGCTAAGGCCATCAAGCTCCTTACCCGACATCCGCCTACAAGATCAAGAAACAAAACCAGGAAATAACCTAATCACAAGCTTTATATAAAATTTAAGAGGGAGAACAATTCAATGTTTAGCCTAATTGAGCGTGATAGGCCTCCTTTGAAAAATGAGAGATTATATATATATATATATATATATTATAGTTGAAACAATCGACATGAAATAAATATCACTCACAGTTGCATCAATTGCAGCTTTGCAAGCTGCTCTTTTAGTTCCTTCACATCAGGTTGAGATTGCTCACCATCTTGTATCTGCTAAACATAAAAGGTTAGTATGGGTTCAAAACGGTACATAGTTGAGAAAAATGATTGTTACAGATTTTAATCACTTAAGATCAGATTACACAGTAAGTTGGAGCAGCCTTGACTCCAACCTGAGACCGGAGGAGTTGGGCTTGAGTTGATGGGAGTTCTGGCTTGAGAGTGGCATTGTACCTTGTAAGAATGTGTTGCAAAGAAGAACTGCACAATTAATGGAAGGAATCAGTCACGTAATAAGTACATGCATAAACAATTAATAGAATGATATTAGTCAAATTCAAATAGTTATTGTCAGTACTGATCCCATACATAATTCAAAACTATCAGTCTTGGCCTTTTCATACTCACAGCTAAAATATGAGTCCAACATACCGCATCAGTGTGGATAAGATTATGAAACAACTTTTAGTACATCAGTGTAGTGCTCTAGCATTATTTTCCTAACAAAACATAAGCATACAGGAATTTTAGCATGACAGGCCATTTGATAGGTTAGTAGCCAAAAGGGAGGCTATGGACTCAATGAGAAGAAGATTCATTTTGGAGCCTGAGATCTTGCTCGAGTGAGATCATAGGAAGCTAGGTGAAATACACCTCCTAACCCGACCTGAAAAGGAAGAGTTTAAGTCCACTCTATCACATTATTGCTTCTGTTCTTAGACATATGTATGTATGCCTTCCAACATCAGAGGAGTTACTGAAATCATAATCGAAATAAGAAACCACTTGTTATTCTAAAGTTTCAGTTC
Organism: Erodium maritimum; assembly: GCA_963921825.1. Taxonomy (NCBI): domain Eukaryota; kingdom Viridiplantae; phylum Streptophyta; class Magnoliopsida; order Geraniales; family Geraniaceae; genus Erodium; species Erodium maritimum. The sequence goes on along the minus strand of OY997589.1, from coordinate 30,052,795 downwards.
AACATCATCATATCCAAGAGTTACCCATCATTTTGTCTGATTAACATATTCTTCATCTAAAAGTGAATGAATCTCAGAAGTGCATCAACTTTGTCCACTCAATGAACAATATCCTTGAATTGGACAGGTGAGGTAACACTTTATCAGCAACATCTAATAAAGCAAACATCTGAAAGTTGAGTTAAATCAGTAACCTAAATCAACCTAGCAAGCAAAATAAATCAAAACCCATGAAATTAAGCAGTCAGATCAGAGACCCAGCACAGCAACAACAACATAAAAGGGCAAAATCAAGTAGATTGAACCCATCAAAGAGAGAAGAAAATACCCAGAGCTTGAAAACTCATAGAGCCTGCCGGTGCTGGAGAAGACAATGACTCCAACTTGAGCATCACACAAAACAGCGAGCTCGCTGGCCTTCTTCAGCAACCCACTGCGCCTCTTGGAGAAGGTCACTTGTCTGCTACTCAAATCCTCAATCTTCTTTATCTCAATCTTCCCTCTACCCATTTCTTTTTTTCCCTCAAAAACGAAAACCCAGAACCCAAAATAAATCCAATCAGTCAATAAACCATTACAGAATCAGAAATCAACCATGAAACCAGTAGCAGCAGCAGAAAAACAGAGAAGAGAAGAGAAGAGAACTCACTAGGAATACAATGTATGAGAAAGATTGGGGAAAGCAACAAAAGAAGAGAGAATTGGAATTGGAATTGAAAATAGGGTCCTAATTCTAAAAGGGTTTCTTTCTGAAATCAGGAAAATCAGGAAACGGATTGAGAAAAGGCGACTCATTTGTTTCCTATTTAAAGTGCATGCCCTGATTTGGTATCTTTCATTTGCTTACACTCTTTGCTTCTTTCCCTCTTTTAGAACTCTCCTTCTTATAGGAATGTTTGGTTCCAGTGATCAGTTGCTTGGTGGACACTCTATTTTAGTCCCAAACTAAAATGTTCAATAATTGTATTCCAACGCCCTTTTCTCATTCAACGTGTGTAAAGGAATTTTTTTTGATGAACGAAAAATACGATTTTATAATCAACCCAAGATAAAATTTCAAAAGAGACATTATAAGAGGGAAAAGGAAAAAGAGCTAAAAGAAAGACAAAAGTTGGAACGAACGGCCTTAAAAAATCAAGGAGGATTCTGAAAAATCTTATAGATGTCTTCATCACAAGCCGAAGTTGTGAAGCATAAAGATTCGCATAGCTCCCAAAAACGTTGAGTTTTCGATTTTTTGCGCAAAGAAGATTGGGGCTGACTTCCAACGAAGTAGTTGTTAGAATATAACTATAATTGAGCCTTCAACTATCAGCTTAAGCTTTTAGTTGAGTTTGTCTTCTAATATGGTATCAGAGCTTGTTATCTCACGGACTCGGGTTCAAACCGCACTCTCTACAAAAAAAAATCTAATTTATTCTCCATTTGACAAATTTGTCCAAAATGGGTAGTCCTTATCACTCTTCTTAATGGGCCCATCTCTCTCTTCTAAATATTTCACCTCCAAAACCGTAAACGGGCTTGTCTGTGAGGACGCATGTTAGAATATAACTATAATTAGGCATTCAACTGTCAGCTTAAGCTTTTAGTTGAGTTGGTCTTCCAATAGTAGTAACCGACTTGAGAAGCTTGCGACGTCTGAGCTTTTTACGCTTCTTTTTCCTGATAAAGCCTTGGAGAGGAGGGGAGTAGTCACCCGTCGCAGGAGAGTTGAGACCCGTGATGAAATTTTGAAACGAAACCATACGGGGAGCTTGAAACTGAGGGGCAGTAGGGACTAAGGATAAAGACCCACCAGATGGACCTATAACAAAACTGCAAGGAGCAACAGGGGCCAAGATGGATCTCATTTCCGAGGCCAAAAGCCCATCAAAACCTGAACCTAATTCCATCTTCATGTGCGCCTTAAGACTAGGAGGAGAAGGCCATCACGACACGCTCCTCGGAACCCAAATCAACCGCCTCCCGAGCGAGAACCTCGGGACCCAAACCGCTGGAAGCAACTGTCTCTTGTGCCAGAATCTCAAGATCCAAATCGCTGATTTTCGATGCAAGCGGAGTGGAATGACGAGGGATCAAATCGAAATGGACGCTGGGAAGGGAGGTTGGAGGGTCGGTGCTCGGATTTCGTGGAGGGAGACCGGAGGGAGCAGTTGAAGGGAAAAATTCGCCCTCATCGAGATCTAGAAGGAAAGGCGTAGAGATGGAGATCGAAGGCACCTGTTGGAGGCTTGAGAAGAGAATTCGGGTAAGGAACGATTTTCCTGAAACCAATAGTTCAACCTGCTTGCTAACCAGCTGCAACCTTGTCGAGGGCACGACGACGAAGGCAAAATCCATGCGTTTGGAGGAAGAGAAGCAGTGATGAACGAGCAAGGGAAGCCCAACAACAACACCAATTTTGATAATCGAATCACGAGACCAGTCGGAGAGAGGGATACCCGCGATGGAGATTCATTTGAGGCTTCCACTGTTGACGAATTTGGAAACATCCGTGAAGAAGAATGAGAACCAGGTACGTAACCAACACCAATATGAAATTGATGCTTCTCAGATTGCCCCTAGACAACAAAGGTTATGAGAAAAGCACGATTGCCTAAGTCGGCAAGTTGAACGAGAAGCCTCTGAGAAGGAGAAAATTAAGATCAAATCAGATCGAGGGTCCGGTCCGACGAGGCCACCCCAACGATACTGAGACCCAAATTACTGATCCAACGAGGATTGGGGGAACCAGAGCAAGAGAAGGAATCCAAGGTAACAAACACTAAATCGGTCACTTTGGACGAACCCGTGAGGACGTCTTTGAAAGACGGGCCGTCGGAGGGCGAGGGAAGGTATGACTCCGGAAGAGGAGCAATAAAACCAGCCAAATAAGCCAAAGAGAAATCAACAATGAGATTTTCAGAGTTCAGCTTGGAACGATACAAAGTAGAGACAACTTTGACCGCATAACTGGAGTTGAGGAACTGGACGAAACCAAACTTCTTCCCTGACTTGCTGAGCTTATAAGGGAGAAAACCACAGAGAATGGGACCAAAGGGAAAGAACAAGGCAAGGAGCTGCTCACGCTTGAAATAGAGGGGGAGGTTGCAGGCGAAAACTTTGGGGGCAAGGAAGGATAGAAGGGTTGGAAGAAGGGAGAGGTTGGGAAGAAGAGAAGGGAGGAGGCTCGGGAGGTTTCATTTTGCAAGTTGAAAGAAGTTTTTTGGTGTAAAGGAAATTTTTTTCCTTCTTTTTCTCGACTAAAATAGATTTTCTATTTTTTTTAGTTGTGGCCCTCCAGATAGGGTGTGCAAACTGATTTGAAAAATCTGAAATCGATCGAAAAACCTAAACCTAACGTACAACCACCAACAACGGTTTAACAATTGAAAAACTAGCAAGGTCAATGGTGTTAACCGGTTCTCACAGAGAACTGACAGTGAACCAAACCATCCACTAATATTGGGCTTCCTTTAGGCGCACAACCAGTTTCAGTCCATAACGTTTCAACCTAATATCAATTTAAGCCCGATTAGAAATTAATCCTAATCTACTTCACTCTCTATAAGTACTAGTTATATCAGACAATCAAACCCTACATTTCTCTCTTCTCTCTAACCTGATCTCATCGTCTTTTTACATTTTCTTCCATCTTTCATTAATCATCATGTTGCCCCTTTCTCTATTTATTCTCTCTTAGTGGTTGTATGCCTTCTTCTTTACCCGTGTCTTCATCACCATTAGATCGGTCATGTAAATATAAACTGAGATCGAGACTCATGCATATTATTCTTAGATTTGTTTTTTAAGCTTCAATCATTCATTATGCTCTGGATATGTGATCTTTTAACATATTATTGATAAAATTAAAAGACTTGTATTTTTTTTGTTTGGATATGATTATTAATTGTATGATTCTATGTCGTGAAGAGGGTTTTGGACTTTTTTCATAAATGAATTCTCAAGTATTATCACTCTTGCTTTGTATGAAATCCAAACATTATATTAAGAACAAAGAGAGTGTATGAAATCTCAAATAAAAGAGTACCACGAACAATAAGCTTGAACGATATGAACCACCAAAATTAATATACAAAATTGAAATAGAACTAGTTATATTGAAAATTTACACGATTTATTAATAATATATTGGATATACTTACTTGAGGAATGCAAAACGACTCAAAAATATGACCAAAACTCAAAACCAAAATAAGGAAAATGGGACGGTTGTCTGGTTAAAAAAACGGTATCGATATATTGGTCGACTATCTTATCGACTGTTGGTTTTCGATGTCGGTGGTAGTTTTTAGGAAACCAATATTATTGGTCTGGTGCTCGGAAATGGTGTAGGTGTCGGTCGCCGACCGATGTCACCCTACCTTTAAGTCGAGGATTAAAATATTCACCACTTAATTAGGTCTCATGACATCAGGAACTCATTTCTGGAATGAGGAGGTTATCGGGACCTCTTCAATGAACGGGACGACATAACCATTTTTTTTTCCCATAAGCACTTCGGCTCAATTAGACTCGTGGTATTGGGTGAGGGGATCAATGAGGTATTTCTCGGTGCGCTCGGCCTACCAATTACTTGCATATGGTCATCACGCTAAAGCCTACAATTTGATATTTGGGCCAAGATTTAGGCCCTGGATATGCTCCCGAAAGTTCGGAATTTCCTCTGGAAGACGTGTGTGGCGTACCTTTAGGTCGTGACTCATCTTTGGGTCCGACGGATGGATGTGTTAGACTCTTTCCTGATGTTCCTAGTGGGCATCGAATCAGAGATCTATCTATTGGTGTCGGAGACTTAGCGGTTTTGTGCAACTGATCTAGGAAGACATCATATTGGATTGGCTATGCGATGCGCTGATTTAAACCCGACCTCCAACGATGGGGCAGTATGCTTCCTCCTCTAGTAACTATGTAAGGCTAGGAATAAGAGGGTGCGGGAGGGGATCACCCTAGTAGTCACCTCTATCCGGCACACAGTGTTGCTTCTTAACCTAGGATGACAAGAGGCACAATCTAGGCGCAAGGTCTTACAGGCACAACCTAGCTTGATCTTCTTAGGTGCGGCTACCCAATGGGGGGAATCCATCCTCAGGGCCTTTGGCAATCAATACTAATGGAGCACTCTTTGCTAACACAAGACATGTGGGGACGAGTTGGGTTTGTAGGGATGTCTCGGGCCAATTGGTGGAGACCCGATCCACATCGGTTTTGGGGAAGCAATTACCAAGCCTGGTTGAAGCCAATTCCATACGTGACGTGTTGTAGTGGCTAGAGCAGCGACCACCTCAAAGAGCTCTCATCTGGAGTCATTTTCTGGTCGTGGTGGACATGATCAACAAGAAAGAAGTCTCTTCCTCCCTATTAAGGCTAGTCGTTAATTACTGTATTTCCCTTCTTACAAAACCTGAGGTAGTGCAACTCGATTTTGTTAAGTAGACATCGAATAAAGCGACTCATTTTCTTGTTAGGGCCGCTTGTTCTTCCCCTGTCTGGGAGTGACAGGTGTCATGGGGGCGGAGTGATCGACTTGTCCCGTGCAGTTCGGAGGCTCGGTACAATAGTAATCCGGTCTTAAGGAACCTACGATAAGCCTTTTTCCTATCTGTGGCATCTGGGTTATGTAGAGTCGGGAATGTCAAGGTAAATAGGTAAGTGATAACCGAAGTGAAGGTATTGCTAAAGCTGTTGGGGTTCTGTGCTCTAGAAAAAATCCACATTGACATGTTACAAACGTCCTTTTAAGTTAGTAATAGTTGACAAATGTTTTATTATTATTATTAAGTTGTAATAATTGATGAAACAGTGAATGCATTACTTTTTATAAATATATTTGAGAACATTTCCCAAATAGTATAACTCTTAATAGTCAAAAGAGTAGATTCATTCATAGGTACATAGCTTGAACTGATAGTTAGAGCTAGTGTGATTTTGACGAGATGATCATGTTTTACTGATCATGCATATAGGGATATGTGTCAAAGTCACGGATGCTAAAGAGTTTGACATCTGGACGACCCACCTTGAGAATACTCCATAGAACAAGAAGACATGAGTATATCTCAACTATCAAATTAGTCTTTAGTCCTTCGACCATGACATCACCATGCGATCTACATGAGGTGAATTCATGATTTGACATAACCAAACGTTTGTCCTAACAGATAATTATAAAGGTTATGAGTGGTCATGAATACACACAAGTGAGACATATGGTTGATGGTCATAGGGACTTGTCACTTGTGTTATACAAGTTGGATGTCATCATAACGACCGCTCTTGATGAGTAGGAGGTTTGTAAAAGAAGTATGACAATGCGTGTGATTAGTCACCTACATTCCTCACTTAGAATCAAGAGAACATGTTGAGATTGAATTAGAAAGGATGATGATTTTATGCCTTTGTTCATTCGTGACACTCTCCAAATGACAAGAGGATAAAACTACTTATGATAACATGACTTGACGAAGTAACGATTATTAGGTCTATAACTTGGGAAATCATTGGCCTTTCTAAAAGTTACCCATAACCCGTGGGAGAAGCATATTGTTTTATTTCACTACCAATACTCATAGTATACTGAAGGGTCACACACAATAGAGAAAGACCACAACGAAGTGGACGAAATGGTTTCAATTTAATAAAATGGTGTACAATTATATTTCACATAATGAACATATCACTTTTATTTAAATCCAATACTCACAAGACCTTTATTTACATTTAATTAAATATCTTGCATTATATTTATTTAAATCAAATAAAGTATTAAAATATGCAAGATAAATCGGATAGCTCAATATTCACTATTCATCACGTTGTGAATAGTAATTTCAGCCAATACAAATATTTGTGCATATTTGGTGTTTTTATTTATGTAATTAGAACAAGGAGAATAAAAGATAATTATGTAATTATGTAACACAATAGAGGAATTCTAGATGGACTAGAATAAAGGAAATAAGACTGCTTTTGCAAGCTTTTCTAATGCTAATTGGAGTTGATTTAAGGAAAATCAAAACCTATAAATATAACACTAGGGGAGCACGAAACTGGGTGATTTTATGGTTGCAAATTTTGTTCTTATACATTGTGAGTTGCGAGTTCTTCGTTCAAGGGCTACTAGTGTGCTTAGTTGTGGATTTATCTTTCTCGTGTGGACACCGTTAGAGGGAAAAAAAAATTTGGTGCCTACATCGACAGTTCTAAAGGCCCCCGTCTCGAACCAATTGATTGAAAGTTCTCTTCATTGAGGCAATCTCCGTTAAATTATCGCATAGATTAGAAATTGCATGAATGTGTAATCTAGGCTGTTTAGGATTATACCGACAACAGTTTAATTTTTTTTTTCGTCGTGTTAACGTAACACACCCCATAATCCAACAGAAGCATGCGTTAGGGATAACAAAGAAGAAGATAAGATAATGGTGCCCAACACGGGCGTTTTGTGGTTTTGTTGAAGAAATGGGAAAACAACGAGTGGGTTACAAATGATTCTACTCTTATTTATACTAGTTCTACTTTAACAATAAAAGGAAACAAACAAGAACATTAAATATCTAGGAGGTTCGATTCCTCCTTTATTACAAGCTTGAAAGAGGCCTTGAAATCCCCCCTTTGATCCTCTCCCTTCGATCTTCCATGGTCAATCGAAAGGGAGGGATTCATGCCCATAATCCTCTGCCTTATGCTCCCATCGTTCAATCAAGGGAAATATATATCTATCCATGATCCCATCCCCCAATCTTCTCCTATTATGCTGAGGTAGCAGCAAGCTCCTAGATCTTCGCCCCTGATCCACGCTTTTCAGGCTGGGCCTTCACTATTTAAGGACTGGTGTTGCTCATGTTCGAACCAAGAGGTCCTCTTGTAGTGGGGGCTAGTTACTAGGAGTTCTCATGGGTTCAGAAGGGGATTGCCTTACGGAGTCCATGGTTCTCGGTCTTGGCTTCCTCGGGAAATGGTGCACGTCCTCGGCCTAGGAGTGTATAGGATTAGGGTTCGGTCCGGGTAGCTCAACGAATCGTGACATTCCCCCCCACAAAACGAGCGCTCATCCTCGACACTCGGCTTATTCCATAAGAGTTGGTGTAGAGGTTGGGGGAGCTTGTAGTTCTCCCAATAGAGGCTCGATTCGATGGGTTGGTAGCCTCAGAGGGTTGGGGAATGAGGTCTTTGATGTAGTCTTGGAGCTCCCCCGCCACATTGGGGACTCATTCTCCCTCCCTTATAGTATTGGTAGTCCCGTCCATCAGCTTACCATCCCAATAGGAGGGCAAGGATCCTCCTAGAGGGTATTCTTCCCTTCCCTTTGGGCTTTCTCTGTCTTGGGGTCGGGCCCCCGTGGGAACTCTCTCCTGAAATGGGTTTCCTAACGGGAAAAGAAAAGAGTGAAAGAAAACTTGAGGTTACCCGAATCAGGTAACGTTGGGCCGTGAGACTCGGGTGCTTGTCAGCGCCAAATGGGATTTGGTGGGGGATCTTCTTCTCCAAGATGGTAGATCGCGAGAGCGTTGTTGAAGGGGTGTGCTCTTGGGTCCTACCACGTGGGGCCTTGTGGTTGGGGTCCTCCCCTTGGATTTTTTACTCGTCCTTGACCATCCCTATTTCGAAGGAGATCTATTGATTCTCTTCTAAACAAAGTCCATGAGGGCATGTGTTTGTCCCCTTTTTGCTTCACGCTTACCCATATTTCAAGCCACCAGTACAACACAGTTTCTTCTAAGTGAGTAAACAACCATTCATACGTACATGGGTTGTCGGCATTGGTCAGGTAGTTGAGGAGGGTTGTTGTCTCCTCAAGGAAGTTGTTCGTCTATCTCTTCACTCGTCTTCATCTAGACATGTCCTCTTTAGAACAACTTCCTTTCTTGATGTGGCCAAGACGGACCAAGTAGCTGGATCGTGTTTTGGTCCCATCCTGAGGCGATCCAGCAAATCCTCCCGGTAGGATTCAGGTCGAATGTGGGTGGCCCCCATGGGTGTCGCTTTATCGATGTAAACTCAGACTCTTCTTTTAGTGACTCTTGGGGGAATGTCCAAATCGATCATGTCGCAAGGTTTTTCGAGGGAACGCTCGAATCCAATCCTTTTGCTGGGTAGGTACGGCTTGGTGGTCCCCTTTCAAACCTTCTCCTTGGTACCTTTTGACACGAACTATGCTCCGATACCACTTGTCACAGGGGCAAAGTGGCCGACTAGTTCCGTGCAGCTCGCGGGCTCGATGCGATTGTAACCCGGTCGTGGGAACCCACGATAACCCTTTTTCCTATGTGTGGCGTCCGAAATATGTAGAGTCAGGATTGTTGAGGTGGATAGGGAAGTGCAAGCCGAAGTGATGGTAGTGCGGAAGTATGCGTTAGGGAGAACAAAGGAGAAGAGAAGAACGTGGTGCCCAACACAGGCGTTTTGTGGTTTTCTTGAAGAAAGGGGAAATAGTTAGTGGATTACAAATGATCCTACTCTTATTTATACTACTTCTACTTTATCTATAAAAGGAAATAAACAAGGACATTAAATATTTGGGAGGTTATGATTCCTCTTTTATTACAATCTTGAGGGCCTTGACCTCCTCCCTTTGATCCTCTCCCTTCGATCTTCCATGGTCAACCAAAAAAGAAGGATTCATGCCCATGATCCTCTTCCCTATACACCACTCGTTCAATCAAGGGAAGAGATCTCCATCCATGATCCCATCCCCCAATCTTCTCCTCTTGTGTTAAGGTAGCAGCGAGCTCCTAGATCTTCTCCCCTGATTCACGCTCTTCAGGCTCGGACCTTCGTTGTATAAGGAATGGCGTTGCTTATGTTCGGATCGAGAGGTCGTCTTGTAGTGGGGGCTGGGTACTAGGAGTTCCCATAGGTTCAGAAGGGGATCGCCTTACGGAGTCCATGGTTCCCGGTCTTGGTTTCATCAGGCAATGGTGCACACCCTCGACCTAAGAGTGTACGGGATTAGGGTTCGGTCCAGATAGCTCAATAGATCGTGCCATTCCCCCACAAAACGAGCGCTCGCCCTCGATACTTAGATTACCCCATAGGAGTTGGTGTGGAGGTTGGGGGAGCTTGTAGTTCTCCCGATCGAGGCTCGGTTCAATGGGTTGGTAGCCTCAGAGGGTTGGGGAAGGAGGTTTTTGATGTAGTCTTGGAGCTCACCCACCATGTTGGGGACTACTTCTCTCTCCTTTGTAGTAGTGGTATCCCCGTCTAATTTTATCTTTCTATTTGTTTAGAGGGATGGGAGGAGGAGAATGATGATCCTCCTGGAGGGTCTTTTTACCTTTCCCTTGGGCTTTCTCTAACTAGGGGTCATGCCCCCATCAGAAATCTGTCCTAAAATGGGTTTCCTCACGGGAGAAGAAAAGTATGAAAGAAGACTTGAGGTTACCCAAATCAACTAGCATTGGGCCAGAAGGCTCGGGTGCTTGCCAGCGCCAAATGGGATTTGGTGGGGGCTCTTCTTCTCCAAGATGGGTGGTCGCGGGACCATTGTTGAAGGGGTGTGATCCTAGGTGCTGCCACATGGGGCCTTGTGGTTGGGGTCCTCCCCTTGGATTGTCTGTTTGTCCTTGACCGTCCCTATTTCAGAGGCGATCTATTTATTTTCTTCTAAACACAGTCCAAGTGGGCATGTGTGTTGTCCCGTTTGTGCTTTGCGCTTTCCCATATTTCAAGCTACTAGTAGAACACAGTTTCTTCTAGGTGAGTAAACAACCGTTCGTACGTACCTGGGCTATCAGTATTGAATTTTTTAAAATTTGATTTTTTAAAATAAAAAAAACACATTTTATAAAATAAAACAGGTTTTAAAAAGTAAAAAATTATTATTTTTTAAATACAATAAAAATTTTAAAAGAAAAATTAATTTTTATAAAATAAAAAACTAATTTTTATAAAATAAATAAATAAATAAAAAGAAATTTTGAAAACCAATGATATGGTTTTGAAAATTTTACTATTAGTGAATGGTATTATTGACTTTTAAGTCTTGGATGGAGAAAAGGATGACAACTTGATGGTAGGTATGAAAGTGAAAAAAAAATCTAATTCTAAGGTGCCAAGAATGATAGTTAGGATAGTGAAATAAAAAAAAATCAAAAAATTAAGATAGTGAGATGAAATTTAGTCTTCTATTAATTCTATTAAAATAAATTATTTTAGTCTAATGATATGATAGTCATAATCAGAAGGTCATTAGCTGCTACTTTTTTTTTGCAATTTTTGTTAGTTGTTTAGAATCTTCGTTTTTATGTGAGTTAACACCCGATATTTATATTTTTTAATTCAGCTTCATAACAAAAAAAAATATATTATACAAAAAATATAAATATAATATTATATATAAAATATAAATAAAAAACAAAATATTAAACATAATAATAAAACATAATGCTCAAAATTTATAAACAAAATATAATAACAGAACTTCACATTAATATAGTCAGCCATCTACTAAAATATACCGATGTAACAACGCCACTTCGGTACATCTTGGAGAACCTCCCACCACACGTGTTTGGTGAACTTTATTCCTACAATACCTTTGTAGTCCTCGGCAGAAAGTAGCAAGCATTTATCAAAATACTCGTGCGGATTATGTTGCACATGTTCTCGATAAATCTCATATAACTTCTAACCTTTCTTATTGTTCTTCCCCCAATGATCGTTGATCCGAATTTGGGTCCGAATGGGAGCATTGTTTGACACGGAAGCCACAAAGTGGACGTACACCTCTTCCTTCTGAGAGCCTTGAACTTCTCATTCTTTTTTCTGTTCACAACGGTGATGCGCCGACGTTTCATATGAGGGATATGGTGGTGTGTGAGAGGATACGACTCTAATGCAGCATCATGAGGGTTTAGATATATCTTCGATGCTGGGGTGCTTGCATTTCATTTCACACTTTTTGTCTGCATATTATGCTGCATTGAAAAAAAAATCAAAAAAATCAAAAAAATATTTTTTGGTGATGTGATTGAGTAAGAGAGTGCATGATCTTAGGACTTCGATGATTGAACTGTTACACATGCCAATTTCTTACATTGTTCAAATAATACATAGATTAGCATGAATCAATTGAGTAGAGTAAGCACATGCATCAAGATCGCTCTTTTGCTTGTACTTTGAGTGTTTACTTGATTAGTCGTTGCTTCCTTTGATTCCTATGCATTGTAAGCTGAGTCTAGAACTACTTGTGTATCCCATTCGAGGCGAAATAGAGTGAGGAACATGGTTAAATTGAGAAACTGATTTTAGGCCATCCTTGGAACGTTTAAGCCAAATCTCTAACCTTACATTATTTTCTTAGTCACTCATTTTGAGCCTATGGCCTTTCGTTTCTAACCATTACATTACAAACCTATGTGCCCATCATTTCTTGTATATCCTCATGTTATTTTTGAATCCATATTTCGTGTCTTATGTGCTTCATGAGAGGGGTATTGGGAATTTATTGTGAGTTGAGTCAGTACAAAGAAAAATGAAGTTCTTGGTGATAATGTGTCATTTGGTTTGTAGAGAGAAAAAAGAAAGCAAATAAGATAGAAATTTCTCTTGTACCCAAGAAATTTTAATGGGTAAGAAAAAGAATACAAAATCAAGGGAAGAGAAACGAAAAGGTGAAATAAAAGGGGCAAAAGAAAAAAAAAATTAGCCCAACAAGTAGACTAAAAAAGAATGTCTAAGGAATGGTTTGGTGAAGACTTGAGGTGAAAGTAAGCGGGATGTGTGAAAAGTGGTTAGGGGGTGAAATGAAGCATGTTTGACACGTTTTATTTTATGAGCTTCGTGTTTACACCCTTTCCATGCCCTTTGCCTAGCCATACATTACAAGCCGAATATAAGTCCTTTTTGATTCTTGATTTCCATGATTCCTCACGATTAGTGGAGATGAGATTAACTAGTAGCATATGAATCTCTAAGATCCGTGTAGTAGGGAAAAGAGGAAGTACAAAACTACATGGAGATGGAATAGATATTGTACTAGAGTAGTAAGAACTTGATACCTCACATTCTGCACTTACCTCTAAACTCATGGTTGGATAATGAGTTTCTTGTTCTACTGAATCGCTTAAGTGCTCAGAATGATTTTCCTCAATGTGACTTGTTTGATCGTGTAGAGCTCTCTCATTCACCACTTGTATGTGAGGATATATTTAATTCATTGCATTGGCTATTTGACCCAATTGAATTTCCAACTTCTGAAAACGGGAATCATTGTTCCGGTTCACTATCTGTTGCTCCTGCACATCTACCTTGTGTAGCTCACTATCCTCCTTCATTTGTGCCATCATGGTTAGCATCATCTGCTCCAGTTTGGAGGAAGACTCTTGTGGTTCCACTTGATAACCTTGATCAAAAGTGGAAGGGTCCTCCCAATATTGACAATATGCATTTGAATTCAAGTACTCACAATAATAGTTAGAATGATCATAAGCTCCGCAACAATCACAATACACAGTAGTACAATACCGATTCTCCATAAAAGTTATAATTCAATGAATCAACTAAGCAAATATATACAAAAAAAATGAAAAAGTCTTAACACGAATTACAAACGTATCAGAGTTGCCTTAGTTGCTCCCCGGCAACGGCGCCATTAACTTGACACTCTGAGAATTAACCCTCAGAATGGTACGGCAAGCGTACCGGTCGTCAAGTAGTATTCGGGTTTTAAGTCCGAGATATCGTACCCAAGGGAGAAATTAGACAAGCACTTTAGTTAATTAATTCGATGGTCAAGCTATTCCTATAACGATGTTTGGTTTTGGTTTGTAAAATGTAAATTCATGCAAGTACTGAGAATATCTAAATGATCCGAAAACAGAGCACAAAACCACAAATGGATTGTAAATCAGAGATAAAAGACGATCTAGGACATTAACGGGGGTCGAATGAGATGAACAACTTAACGATACTTGGCATACATTTATAACTAATACTATTTTAAGGGCAACGGGAATTCTCTTTAAGTAGTCCTAACCATCTCTCGATCGTATTAGGACCCTAATACACTCGGTCCACCTAATTATCTCTAATCTAGGTGTAGAGCGGTATAAAGCATTATGATCTATGAATGCCTCTAACTTTCGGGTTTTACACCTATAGCTATTGCACTCGTGTCAATCTAGCCATATTCTAGCCTAGATTGAAACCCGAGCTATCCAATTCCTTTTTCCTCTTTTTAACCTCATTTCTAAATTGTTGGTTAACAAGATTTAATCATACATGTACGTGATCAATGGAATGTAGCATTACGAACGGAAATGAATAAACACTTTTCTAGCATTAGTTTATAAGTATATGACCTAAATATGCTCAATCAATTCATCACATCGTTCCCCCTAGCCCTAGATCGATGTAAACTTAGTTCATAGCAAAAGAATAAGAACACAAGAGAAGGATTGAAACAATCATACTCATATTAACTGAAAATAGCAATACAAATATTCAAAAACAATCCAAACTACAAAAACCTCAATGTGATTCTAGTAGTTCTCCTTTGATTTTCTCCAAGTTCTCTCAAAAAGTGACTTTTTCTCTCCAATTTCGTGATCCACTTCAATCTGACCTAAATTCACTTTTATATGACGGGTTAACTCTGATAAAAAATAGGAAACGCAGCTGGAAATTGCGTTTTTGACGCTTGCACGGTCGCTTGCACGCCGTGCAAGTTTCTGGTGCACTTAAGTTGCACCAGTTTCTTGCACGCCGTGCAACAAACTGGTGCATTTTCTTGACTTCTCTGTCCAGAGTGCACCAGTTTGTTGCACGGCGTGCAACAAACTGGTGCATGTTCCTGACACTTCTGTCCAACTTCCAAATTCGCTCCGTTTCACTCCCGAATTGCCCTTTTTTTGCTCAGAAAACCTGATGAACCCTGAAACAAGACCAAATACACAATATGAGAGTAAAATGCATCATTTCATATTAACTCGGGACTAAAAAGAACATAAATGTGGGCTAATGACATCTAAAATAGATGTATTTTATGTCCACATCACTTATATAGATAATAAAGTAATAAAATGTTTTAATTAATTAATTTCATTTATTAGCGGTGCATCGTTTTCCATGCGCTGACTTCCTGTGTAGTCAGATAGCCTACGACGCACACCACACGACTACCTAGGGTGCGTTGAGGAGATACGACGTGACAATGTGTCATTGTGTGTCATCGTTTCACAAAATCGTCGATGTTTGCGACTCCAATTGGCATTGACGCTAAATGGAACGCTAATCTCTACGACGGCTCGTGCAACAATGTCACCAATTATCGTTGACGGCGAGATCAACGAATTCACCAACAACGCTAACTCAACGTTTTCCCCTCTGCACATGCTCTTACACTCTACTTGTCTCCCACTTATAGAATAAGGTTAAGTACACAAAGTTACTCTTAAGTATTGGCCACGTGCATTTAGTTATCCTAAAGTATTGGTCACTATTGATCACGTACGAGACAAAATTTAGGCCAAAATTCGAAAACTTTCAATTTAAAAAGGCATGTAAATTATATGTGACCAATTCATAAGACATATAAATGATCCGCGACCAATTCTTAAAGACATGTAAATGACTCGTGACTAGAACTTAAGGTACCTGGTCTGACACTTTTAAATTTTGTGTAGTTTACTATTCGTGACCAATACTTTAGAATAAGATTTTAAATTTAACCTTATAAAATATAAGTTAATTCCATTTTAATTATTTCTTTCTTTGTATTTTTTTAGCATACTAGAGGTTTTATCTTTATTACGAACAACGTATGAAAAACACAAATAGCGGTTATGCACATTCTCAGATCTTGTACGATGCGAGACACTGAACTTGAAACAACAATAACTGCTTTTCATCGCAACGTTAAGATGTAATGAAACACATAAGAACGACATACAAAACAACAATATCTTATGTGAATACGTAGGGGATGCACCCATCTTTAGTGGATGATACGCATCTACTACGTCTTATGCCTCAACTCAGATGGATCCGAGGAGTACTCTGGGAGACAAAAGGGTAGGATCAAAGAGTGGGCCTATGCTTATCATCGGCGTCCCTCAATCATCAAAGCACATGACTGGCGCTCCCAAGCTCCGGCTCGTTGATGTTGCTTCCCAAACCACAATATACCTATGGCCTCCACAACATACTAGAGAATAATTTCATAATAGCACCGACTAGGTCGACCCGAAATCGAGGGACCCACCGCCATAATCCCATGAGGGGTAAGACGATTAGGTCGGTCCGAGATCGAAGGACCCACCGACGACACCCCATAGGGGATGAACAAGCCATGTTACATGTATGCATAAAAGAAGATAGAGCAAACTAGAGAAATCAAAGGATCGGAGAAGAAGAAGAAGAAGAAGAAGAGTCGCTACCGAGAACAACGACGATGACTAGGTTAAAGTTCACTCACAAAAGAGAGCCAAAAGTTATATTTTCTTTATATGTAAATGTTATTTATAATCAACCTTAAAGATTATTTAGGAAAAATAATGTACAATTTTTTTGACTTCTTAAAAGAAATTCATGCTAGATGTTGTAAAAGGTAAGTACTCCAAGTAACATGAATTTTTAAAATAAAATAAAAATTAATTTAAAATAAAAAGTAAATTATAAAAAGTGTTAATTTTCAAATAAAAATTGTATTTTTAAAAAATAAAGTAGTTTTAAATAAACAAGAATATGATTTTTTTAAAATTGAATTTTATAAAATAAAAATAAACTTTGAAAATCAACGATATGAGTTTGAATTTTTTTTGTAGTGAAATTATAGATATTTTAATTATTTTGGATGAAAACCAGACGGAAAATAAACATTAGGTATTAAATTGAAATAAAATAAAATTTAGATTATCGAGATGACACGAAAAGATTTTATATACTATAATAAAATCTAAAAAAAATTGGGACATCAAGATGTAAGAGCATGTACAATGGAAAGGCTCACTAGTAATGCTCACTAGTAAGACTCACATGCTGTTTGGACAAAATAGTGGGACTTGAATAATGAGTGTTTTGCAATGAGAGGCTCACATTGTTAGTGGATGCTGACTGGATGCTGAGTGGTTAATTAATTGATATTTTGCTGTTTTATTTAATTATTTATCAGAAATAGTTTAAATTATATAAAATATAAATAAATGTGAAAAAAATAAACAATGATAAAAAAAAATCAAGTAAAGTAAAACTGATAATTTTATTTATTCTTGAATAGGAGCATCGAGTACAAAAGACTAATCGTCGGCATTGAAACCAGCTCCATATATACCTCATAAGTGCTCAATAAGATTATGT
The DNA here is from genome assembly GCA_963921825.1 of Erodium maritimum. NCBI lineage: Eukaryota > Viridiplantae > Streptophyta > Magnoliopsida > Geraniales > Geraniaceae > Erodium > Erodium maritimum. The sequence continues at coordinate 30,035,497 of OY997589.1, read as the reverse complement.
TGTGGTTGCCTGTGGGTCTGATGACTTGTGACATTATGTTGAGCATCCACTTGTTGCTGGTATTGCAATGGCCCTCCATGGTGCCATCGTTCCGGTGGTGTCCAATTCGGCATTTCTGGAGGTTGCTCGTACAACAACTTATCATCTCCATACTCGTACCGGTCGCGTTCATCCTCTACAATCATGTTGTGTAGAATGATGCAAGTGTGCATGATATAAGCCAAAGTGTGTTTGCTCCAAGTACGAGCGGGACGGGAAATGATGTGCCACCTTGCTTGAAGTACTCCAAAAGTCATTTCAATATCTTTCCGAGCTCCTTCTTGGCATTTAGCAAACAACTTCTCTTTGGGCAAGTAGGGATGTCGAATAGTCTTCACGAACCGTCCCTATGTTGGGTAAATGCCATCCACCAAGTAATAAGGTCGGTTGTACCGATACCCGTTGATATGGTACTCCACTCCAAGCTCACGACCGTAATAAGCGTCTTGGAATAAGTGGTTGTTGTTGAGGACGTTGATGTCGTTGTTCGAGCCAACCATCTCGAAAAACGCATGCCAAATCCATAAATAACGGGACGCTACAGCTTCAAGCATAACTGTCTTTACCCCGTGGTGACTTCCCCAACCATTGGCTCTCTGCTCTACGGTTGGGAAATTCTTCCACTCCCAATACATGCAATCAAGATTCCCAGCCATTCCGGCGAACCCTCGGTTGTACCCTTCTCGGAGTAAGCGCTCCATGTCAGCCGATGTTGGTGTACGCTGGTACTCGGCTCCGAATACCTCAATAACGGTCTTGCAAAACTTACATAAACATTCAAGTATGGTGCTTACCCCAATGTGCAGAGTTTCATCCAATGAATTGGCCGAGCACCCATACACAAGCATCCGTATCGCGGCGGTGAACTTCTGTTCCGTTGATAAGCCCAAACGTGAGGTCGCGTCATACTTCTGAACGAAGTAATTGTCGTGTTCCTTGATCTTGTCCATAATCTGTTGAAAAAGTGGTTTGCACATACGGAACTAACGCCTAAACATATCTGGGCCATATATGGGTTGATCGACAAAATAATACCTCATTAATTGGTCGTGGGCTTCAACACGACCTCTGCCAATCTGTTGTCGCATTGGTTCCCCACGGGCGACCCTCTCCCTCAGAGCGTTGATACTTGGCATTGCTCTTTGTATGCTCCTCTCAATCCTTCGCCGGACTCGTTCCTCAACTACCCGCATTTGGGCTGCCAACTCCTCATATGTCGGCATTTGGGCTGCCAACTCCTCATATGTCGGGCCCTCATCATCAGACATTTTGTATTGAAAAATAGATATGAAATGTGTAGAGAATTTGTAGAGAAGTTGTAGGATGGTTTGTGGTTTGAGAAAGGAGTTGGAGGTATTTATAGGAATTTTGAATTAAAAAATAGAGCCGTTAGCCAACGGTCGGGGACACGTGGCAACACGGAAGAGGTTGACGGTCGGACGCGGGACGCGGGCTTCGGCCCGTCCCGCGGTTGTGGGACGTGGGACGCGGCCCATCGGCCCGACCCGCATTTTTGCGGGACGCGGGACGCGTAAAAGCCGTCCCACAACGGGACGACCCGCAAACACGCGAGCCGGGCCGATGGGCCGACCCACTGTACATGCTCTAAGAGCATGCACAATGGAGGGGCTTGGATTAGGGGCTTGGATACTGACTGTACAAAATAGTGGGATGCAGGACTCAAAATAAACTGTGTTTTATAATGGTGAGTCTTGAATTGAGTCCTGGATTATGAGTGGATACTGACTAGTTTATTAATTAATGTTTTGTTGTTTTATTTAATTCTTTATTAAAACAGTTAATATTATATAAAATTTAAATAAATCTTGAAAAAATAAGTAATGATAATATAAAATAAATTACATTAAAGCTGATTTATTCCCGGATAGGAGCATCAAGTACAAAAAACTTTGCATATCAAAAGAAGTCTTCACTAATTGTTGGGATTGAAAGTAGCTCCAAATCGAACCTATATATGCTCAATAAGGTCATTTTGTAGTTGTTGGTGGGTCTGATGATTTGTGACACTGAGTCGTGCAGACAACCGTTGTTGGTATTGCAATGGCCCTCCTCGGTGCCATCGTTCCGGTGGTGTCCAATTCGGCATTTCTGGAGGTTGCTCGTACAACAACTCGTCATCTCCATATTAGTACCGGTCGCATTCATCCTCTACAATCATGTTATGTAGAATGATACAAGTGTGCATGATATCAGCTAAAGTATGTTTGCTCCAAACTCGAGCGGGACGGGAAATGATGTGCCACCGTGCTTGAAGTACTCCAAAAGCCCTTTCAATATCTTTCCGAGCACCTTCTTGGCATCTAGAAAACAACTTCTCTTTGTGCGTGTATGGATGCCGAATACTCTTCACGAACCGTCCCCATGATGGGTAAATGCCATCCACCAAGTAATAAGGTCGGTCATACCGATGGGCGCTGATCTCGTACTCCACGGCAAGGTCACATCCGTAATAAGCGTCCTGGAATAAGTGGTTGTTGTTGAGGACGTTGATGTCTTTGTTCGAGCCAACCATCCCGAAAAAAGCATGCCAAATCCATAGATCACGGGACACTACAACTTCAAGCATAACAGTACTTACCCCGTGGTAACTTCCCCGTCCATTGGCACCTTGCGATGTAGTTGGACAATTCTTCCACTCCAAATGCATGCAGTCAAGACTCCCACCCATGCCAGGAAACCCTCGGTTGTACCCTTCTCGGAGTAAGCGGTCCAAGTCAGCCGGTGTGGGTGTTTGCTCATACTCAGGTCCGAATAACTCAATGACGACCTTGCAAAAATAACATAAACATTCAAGTATAGTACTTACCCCAATGTGTAGAGATTCGTCCAATGAATCGACCGAGCACCCATACGCAAGCATCCGTATCGCGGCGGTGCACTTCTGTTCCATTGATAAGCCCAAGCGTCTGACAATGTCCCGCTTCTGAACGAAGTAATTTTCGTGTTCCTTGACCTTGTCCATCACCCATTGAAAAAGTGGTTTGCACATACGGAACCGACGCCTAAACATATTGGGCCCATATATGAGCTGATCGGTAAAATAATACCTCATTAGTTGGTCGTGGGCTTCGACACGACGTCTGTGAATCTCTCGTCGCATTGGTTCCTCACGGTCGATCCTCTCCCTCATAGTGTTCATCCTTGGTATTGCTCTATGTATGTCTCTCTCAACCCTTCGCCGAAATCGTTGTTCAACTAACCGCATTTGGGCTGCCAACTCCTCATCTGATGGACCCTCATCGCCGAACATTTTGTATCGAAATGTAGAAGGGAAATTGTAGGATGGTTGGTGGTTTGAGAAAAGGGTTGGGGGTATTTATAGGGTTATAATTTAGGATTTAAAAAAAAATATAGCCGTTAATTCCGACAGTTGGAAACAGTCAGATTCTTTTTCCTTTCCCGCGACACGTGGCACGCCGTGAGTGGCTGCCTGACCGACCCGGGACGCCGGACGCGAGCTGCGGCCCGTCTCGGATTTTTTTTGCGGGACGCGGGACGCGAATAAGCCGTCCCACAACGGAACGGCTTGAGTCATGCGTCCCACGAAAACCCAAATCGGGACGCGGGATCCGAGCCCGCCCGTTGTTCGTGCTCTAATGACCCCTTTTATTGATTAAGGGGCTAGCTAGTTGCTGTTGTGTTGTTTGTGGGTGTGATATTTTTGAGAGAATGATCCAAAAAGAGGCCACTTGACCCGAAATTGAAGGACAAAAAACGGAACCCACATCACGTGACTTAAACTTTGTTGACAAGTCATTCATCTATTTATTTGTACCCAAATTCTCCATTTCTTCCGATTCCTCCCCTTCACATCTCTCCCGTCGACTGTCGCCGTCGCCGCCTCCGCCGCAAGGACACAAGAAGCAACGTGAAGAGGGACCGGACACGTTCGATCGGAAATCTGTGAACCATATTTGCTCACCACCGTCCGTGAAATCATGTCTGATGCCTATTGCTCCGACTGCAAGAAGCACACCGAGGTGGTGTTCGACCACTCAGCCGGGGACACCGTATGCTCCGAGTGCGGCCTCGTGCTCGAATCCCACTCCATCGACGAGACCTCCGAGTGGAGGACCTTCGCCAACGAATCCGGCGACAACGACCCCGTCCGTGTTGGCGGCCCCACGAATCCTCTCCTCGCCGACGGTGGCCTCTCTACCGTCATCGCCAAGCCCAACGGAGCTTCCGGAGACTTTCTATCCTCCTCGCTCGGCCGCTGGCAGAATCGCGGCTCCAACCCGGATCGGGGGCTCATACTTGCCTTCAAGACCATTGCTACTATGTCCGATAGGTAGGGATTTTCGCTCAATCTCCATGGGGTTATGAGAGGTCTGGATGCGGAGGTTGTGAGAAGTGGATAGATATGAATGAATCAGAGAAATTGAGGATCGGGTTTTGGGGTGGGTATTGGATTTTGATTGCGGGTCCAGCTTTACATATTTGTTTGAGGATTGCTGGCACTTTACCTTATAGGCGGGAGCAGTAATTAGCTTAGGGGTCCGTTTGTTTTCCGGGAAATTGGAAGAAAATCAGAGAAACCTCTTGAATTGGACACAACTAATACATAGTTTTGAACCTAAAATGCTAGTTATCAGTAAAAAAAAAACTGAGAATTGAATGGTTTGAACACATAGAAAACCTAAAAATTCAATTTTGTTATGAGCATGTTCTCTTTAACTACCACATGACAAGTTATATATTTCTTTCTACTCCCCAAATGTACTGAACCAGGTACTTCTCTCCATTGCTAGTTCAAATTGTTTGTAGTGAATTGAAGTGGGATTTTTTTTACATTTAATCTGGCATTTTCTAATGATCATTCATTAGGGGAATTAATATGGAAAATGCTGAACACGTACTTGCTTGTACTGCATTGTGTCTGGATCTTTCATGGATGTAGATGGCTGTCTAACTATGTAAGGAATTTGATAGTATGATTATATACTGGGGTTATTTGTGTTTGGATTGTAGAACAGAAAACAAAACTCAAAGTGCATGAAGTTTAGGGCACAATTGAGTGGTTTTCATCCTTACATCTGACTTTGTCAACATCATGGTTCTTTCATGTATATAGTTATGTTTGCTGATTAAGATGCAATCGTTAGCTGAGCATGGGGTATTTGCGGCCCTGATAGATAATAAGGTTTAACAAGATAATGCTTTTGAGTGGACTTCATTAAATGTAACTCTTTCCTTTTCTTTTGGCTTGCTTTGTACTCTTCTTAATCTTTCAATTACTCCATAAACCTGTTTTTTTTCTTTCCTTTCTACTAACTATGCAGATATATAAAATTATGTGGGTAATATATAAAGTGAAACTATTGTCATGCGCTACTTTATATTTCTCCTCGGAGAGTACTGCAAAATATAGCTGACTCTGAGAACTGTGTTTCAGGTTGGGCCTTGTTGCAACCATCAAGGTATTGCTCTCTATTCATTGCTAGTATACTCAGTGATGTTGTATAATAACAATTTTTCATTAACTTGATCAGATGCATTCCTTTGTACAGTTGATGGGATGAACTCATCTTTGTATTCTGGATCACCCTTCTATATTTGCTTTCTGTTTGCAGTTGAATGATTAGTGACAAGGTGTTAAAGTTTATGCACATAATCTTGTTTTACATATTCGAGAATTGGTCTGCTAGGCAGACAAATGTTGGAGAATCCTGTTATTTGGATTTGCTTTATTATGTGATTATATTATTTTAAGAACGAAAAGAGTAATTCTTTGAATCATCCTTCATCTCTCGCATGTCAGTTATCAATATCATTGGAAGTCGCCTTGTCCAATTAATCTATCCATAATGATACAAGTCACCGCGTTTTCTAATATTTATACTAGTTTATTACACCTACCAAACTGCAACAGCAGAAGATGTTCTAGAAAATTTTGATATATTTCGCTTGTCTCAGTTTGTTTTCTGCCAAAAAAATTGTGGATATTTGGTTGTTTTCTCGTAATTATTTCTTATTCTCTTATAATATCCACATGTGTTTCTTCTGATGCTCCCCTCACCATTGATTTGAAGGATCGGGCTAATGAGATATATAAGAAGGTAGAAGACCAAAAGTCTAGTAGAGGAAGAAACCAGGATGCATTGTTAGCTGCTTGCTTGTACATTGCTTGCCGACAAGAAGACAAGCCACGAACTGTTAAGGGTACTGCCTAAGATTCTTTTAACATCTGGATGCTTCCTGATTTATCTTGCTAGAGCTTTCCTGAACCTGTGGATTTCAACTAGAAATATGCTCTGTCGCCAATGGAGCCACGAAGAAAGAAATTGGCCGGGCAAAGGAGTACATAGTGAAACAGCTGGGACTGGAGGCAGGTCAGTCAGTGGAGATGGGAACTATACATGCAGGGGATTTCATGGTGAGCATGACCTTTTTTCCAACTTCAATTTTTGGTCAAGCACTGTAAAATGCACTCGGTATGGTTTTGGCTCTTACTAGTTGTACCATTGATATTGTCATTGATCTAAGTTTTGACTTTGATTTTTAGAGACGTTTCTGCTCCAATCTTGGAATGACCAATCAAGCAGTTAAAGCTGCCCAAGAATCTGTTCAGAAGTCGGAAGAGTTTGACATTAGGTAATTGTAATTTGCGCTAGCATCATTTAAGAGAAAGTGGATATATTTGTCTCTAACTGGCTGTGTATTTTCAGACACATCGAGTTTACGCCAGTGCCCATTGGCATGCACTGCATTTAGACAGTTCCATGTTTTGTAGAAATTGGATAGATGAATCAAACCTTACATGTAGGGTGGGATAAAACAACTGAAGTACAATCATTGGATTTAGATTCTTTCTTGGTGTTTGTATGTATCACCATGCCCTTGAGACATTTAGGGTGCTGGTCTGAGCCTATGCCTTGGTGAACGTAAGGTGAAACTCTAATAGGCGTTAAACAAAGCTCAGAATAGGTGTGGTATATGACAAAATTTCTTTACGTTCCTGGTTGTCAGGTATTTTTTGCTTACCCCCCTTGAAGTATGCACACACAAGCACACAAAAATAAGATGAGAAATATTAGATAAAGAACATGAAGCTTATGATACCTCCCTGTTATAAATCTCCACATGGCGCTTTCTTGTTATGCTCTATACATGCATTATTTGATTCCAATGTGATAGTATTATTTTTTTATTTCGCGTGGATGGTCAATGGCTGAGCATTGATCTAGTTTGTTGTTTTGTTGCTAATGATCTTTAACATGGCATTTTCCCTCTCCGAGGGCTCAACTAATGTTTTTTTAAATCTATGTTATGGTTTTGTTCATACTTCTCTAGCTGATGCTTGTGAAGTTTACTTTGTCTTCTTTTAAATGAATTTTCAGGAGAAGCCCTATATCAATTGCAGCAGCAGTTATTTACATTATAACTCAACTTTCAGATGATAAAAAGCTCCTCCGAGGTTTGACTGTCCTTTTCTCATTTATTAACTAAGATTGTAATTTGGATTGGTGAAAGTGTTCTAAGTAATAGTGGTAAGATAATATCCATACCCAAACTTTTGGTGGAGCATTGATCATTAGTTTATGGGGGGTGGATTTGGAGATTTGAATTTAGGGATGAAATTTTCTACTGCTATTGAGGATTTGAGTTAGGTAAAGGAGTAGTAATATACAACAAGTTTTTCTACTGCTATTGAGGATTTGAGTTAGGTAAAAGGAGTAGTAAGATAATATCCATACCCAAACTTTTGGTAAAAGGAGTGATAAGATAATATCCATACCTTAACTTTTGGTGGAGCATTGATCATTAGTTTATGGGGGGTGGATTTGGAGATTTGAATTTAGGGATGAAATTTTCTACTGCTATTGAGGATTTGAGTTAGGTAAAAGGAGTAGTAATATACAACAAGTTTTTCTACTGCTATTGAGGATTTGAGTTAGGTAAAAGGAGTAGTAAGATAATATCCATACCCAAACTTTTGGTAAGATAATATCCATACCCAAACTTTTGGTAAAAGGAGTGATAAGATAATATCCATACCTTAACTTTTGGTGGAGCATTGATCATTAGTTTATGGGGGGTGGATTTGGAGATTTGAATTTAGGGATGAAATTTTCTACTGCTATTGAGGATTTGAGTTAGGTAAAAGGAGTAGTAATATACAACAAGTTTTTCTATTTCCTCCTGTCCATAATAAGCGACTTATTTCCATTTTAATTTCTTAATTAACAATGAATTACCAATAATATCTCTGCAAAAGTTTTTATCAGTAACTGGGTTTGTCAAGGTGGTCTTTGTCACTTGACATCTTAAATAAACAACAGTTCTGAATAAGTTAGTTATAACAACTTAAGTAATGGGGACACGGGAACATAGGATCGAAAGTCTTAATGCAAAATTGAATTCTTAATTTTTTGCAAATAGTCAAGCTGGACAGATATTTTGGGACTGAGGATAATTTTCTGTCCTATCATGCCCTGGTGACATTACAATTCAAACACAGTTAGATGTCTGTAATACAAGTTGGCAAATTAGGTATATTACCCCATTCATATGCGAGCATTTGATTAAAGTTCTGTATGCTATGCAGACATCTCGCTAGCAACCGGAGTTGCAGAAGGGACAATTAGAAACTCATACAAGGATCTGCATCCTCATGTGTCAAAGATCATACCAAGCTGGTACGCCAAGGAGGAGGATCTCAAGAACCTATGCAGTCCTTGAACCGTCGAGCAAGCAATCTGTAAACCTGTAACCGGGAAGACACCCCACTTCTAATGGGTTTGTAAACTTTTGTGCTCAATGTATCCCAACATTTAAAAGCGTGGACAATGTATCCCAACCGTAGGATTTCAATGTCTTTGTTCTTAATTTTTTTTCCGTCACTTCTATCCAACAGTTGTAATCTTGAGTTACTCCAATTTGAAATTAAGTCAGTGATTTGATGTATGAGTTTCTACTGCACAGTCGTAGTGTTGAGACTGTTTACAATTCAAAATCCATGGTACAGCCACTACCATAAATTTTGAGGTCTGATTAGAAACATTTTTGTTTTTATTGTGTCGGTGTCTAGATGGAGATCAATATTTATGTCAAGTAATATCCATCCAAACCACCTTGACTATTAGCTACTTTTTTGCTTGGTCAAGTTCCACCATTTCTTTGGCACGAAGTCTATTGGGAACCTTTTTAATTAAGAATCATGAGAATCAATCCGAACAATACATTCAAACTAATGTTATATCATCCCAAAACAGAGCAAATCAATGCATTTCTTATCCTCACCCTCGTAGACAAGTACATAATTGTAACTCACACATGAATTCAACATCAAAACATGATGTGTTTTCACCTTCAACCGTGCATTATATGTTCTACAAAATCACCGATTTCTCTCAACGAATCAAGTTTTAAAACAAGTGAGAAACTCTTCTTTTCTTGCTTTGATCATCATAGAATCAATTCCAGAATCAATGATTAAAATCTGTATTCTTCCCCAATCTGAATATAATGCTTTGTTTCCTTGCTTTGGTCATCTTTGTATTCTCAACTGTTCCTTGTGATTTCAAGTAGTTTCCTCAACGAATCAAGCTCCAAACCAAATGAAAACTTCTATTTTCTTGCTTTGGTTATCATAGAAACATTTCGATGATCAAAGATCAAAATCTGAAATTGATGCTATGTTTTTTATTTTCTCTATAATTCATCGCGATATTAGTTAGTTGATAAAAGTAGTGTTCAGAGTTGTTAAAAGTAGTGTTACACGTTGATAATTTATTTTCACACAAGTGATATTTGAAATGATAAAACAATATGTTTGAAATGATAAAAACATGGTTTGACAATGATAAAAACATGTATTCAAAATTGATAAAAATGCATGACATATATGTTTATCTATACTAGCCTATGAGGTGATAAAAAACATATGATAGAAATTAAGGAAAATTTCAATATAATACCCTGTCAAATTTTTTTTGCACTTTCATACCTAAACCAAACATTTAATTTCACTTTGGTACCCAACCGTTAACTTTCGGTTAGTTTGGATGGAAAAAGTTAAAAAGACCATAATACCCCTAACTATTACTCAAATTTTCAAACACATGCCCATTGAACTCAGAACTTAAAAATAAGTGAAATGACAATAATACCCTCCATATTGAAATTTTCATATTTAATACCCTAACAATGGAGGGTATTGTTGTCATTTCACTTATTTTTAAGTTCTGAGTTCAATGGCATGTGTTTGAAAATTTGAGTAATAGTTAGGGGTATTATGGTCTTTTTAACTTTTTCCATCCAAACTAACAAAAAGTTAACGGTTGGGTACCAAAGTGAAATTAAATGTTTGGTTTAGGTATGAAAGTGCAAAAAACAATTGCCATGGTATTATATTGAAATTAAATGTTTGACAGAGTATTATATTGAAAATTTCCCTAGAATTTACAAAGCACATGTATTTGATTATGTGATAAAAATCATGTAATGGGATGATAAAACACATGTATTAAGGTGATAATAAACATGTAATGAGATGTTAAAAATCATGTGATGAAATGATTAAACAGATGTAATGAGGTGATAAACATGTAATGAGGTGATAAACATGTGATGACGTGATAAAACACATATACTGAGGTGATAATTATTTTTTTGGGAAAATTTCAGTTTAACATCATGCCAAACATTTAACTTCATTTTGATACCCTGACATAAATTTTTAACACTTTCATACCTAAGCCAAACAATTAATAACATTTTCATACTCAGTCGTCAGATTATGTTAACTTTCCATCCAAAATAAGTAAAATGTCCATAATAACTCTAACTATTACTCAAATTTTCAAACTCATACCATTGAATTCGGAACTTAAAAATAAGTGAAATGACAATAATACCCTCCATTGTTAGGGTGTTAAAATGAAAAGTTCAATATTTTTAAAATAGAATCAATTTTTTTTATATAAATTTAGTTTTTATTTATAAAAATTATTTTTATTTATCGAAAATTCAGCTTATTTTTTATAAATTCAGTTGTCATTTATGAAAAATATTTTTTTTTTCAAAAATTCTGTTATTACTTTTTTAAATTCAGTTTTTATTTATGAAAATTATTTTTATTTTCAAAATTCAGATTTTAATTTTAAAAATACATAAATTTCAGATTTTATTTTTAAAAATACATAACAATCGATTTTTTTAATTTACTTACTGTTTTATTATATTTGATTTTTTATTTTCATTTTTTCATTTTTCTACCCAGATTCACCCTCTCTTTCCTCCTCATCTTCGTCTCTCTCTCCTCATCCGCCATAGCAGCTTCTCGGAGACCCATCAAAAATAGTTCAAAGATCATAGAGGTGAAGAAAACATAACTTCAAAAATCATCAGAATCGGTTATAGAGAAATCTGGACCCACATCTTCCCTTACAACTTGTCCATGGCTATGATTGAAGCACATGGCTTCTCAATGATTGTTCATTGATGACTTGGACCTCCCGAGCTGCTACCACCTTGAGACCTCTTGCCAGATGTCCGGACATCTTCACGGACATGGGTGCCTTCAAAATACTTGTTGCTGAGGGTCAGCATAGTAGGTTTTTTTCCCTTTACATCGCAATCCCTCAGCAGTTTGGGATGTTGGTTCAATATAAGTCCAAAGATCAGGGAAGGGGAATCAATTGGCAACTTAGTGGCAAAAGATCTTGCATGGTGAGTGAAGTGATCAATAAAAAATGTACTAAAGTTCAAGGGAGTAGACATATGTGAAGACCGCCTCGTTAAAATGTTTTAATTTAATTAATCTTATTCGATCGGGATTTCGAGGTTGAAATTTAAATTTGTTTGGTAAAGACGAGGTTGAAATTCGTTCTAACTTTTAATTCGTTTAAAAAAAAAGAAAAAAAAAGAGTCTGACCAGGCCTGACAAGCAAACCCGGCCAGACACAGCCCCCTTCTTCACGTTTGGGCCGAGCGGCCCAATTTTGATCTGAGGCCCGTTTGGGCCAGCCCGTGCCTTATAAGCTCCATTCTAGGGTTTTCACACCTCATTTGTTCTCTCGCAGCCACCAAATCCCCTCCCTCGTCGAAACCCTTGCGCGTCCTCCCTCTCTGCAACCGAAACCCCACCTCCCTCTCTCAACTCCGGTCTCCGGCGACCCTCTCTCCCTCTCAGTTCTCCGATCCCGACCACACCAAGCCTCCCTCCCTCCCCCATCTCCGTTTCTCTCCCGAGTCCGGCCACCGAGCCCCCTCCCCATCTCCGTCCAGCCACGACGCCACCGCTCCCGAGTCCGGCCACTGAGCCCCCTCCTCGTCTCCGTCCAGCCACGGCGCCGTCCCCGAGCTCCTCTCGCCTCCCTCGTCCCGAGCCTCCATCGCCGGAACCTCGCCCTTGCCGGCAAGCTCACCAGATCCGGGACGGGACACCGATCCGTCCGGATCTGAGGCCGTATTCAGCCTCCTCAGGCCTCCCGAGCCGCCGCCGTCCACTCCTTCGTCTTCTCCTCCCTTCGCCGGCGCGTTCGACAGCTCCGGGACAAAGCCACCGGGGCCGTCCGGATCTGAGGCGAGGAAGGTCCCCGTCGTGCACCGCCTCCGTGCACCGTCGTGCACCGCCCTTCCCTCCACAGTGAGGTTCGTGCCTGGGGGTTTTGTCGCCGGCGACGTCTTCGCCGGCGGCCGGTTTATTTTCCGTCCGTTCGTCTCCTTTGTATTTAGCTTCTGTGTTTTTGTTTTGAAACGACAAATTGCGTTGTAATTTCAGTAAAGAAGATAAAACGTTATTGGAATAAAAATTCGATGTTTGTTTTTCGGACGAAAAAAAACGGTTATCGATCTGGACTGATGTGAAACAGAAAATCTTAGGATCGGATTTTGGTTGGAGCAAAATCATGGGTTTTAAATTGAAAGGAATTTGGTTTAGAAGCAACCCAAAACGAAGGCTTTTAATCTATCAGTTCAACGGAAAATGGGTTTAACAAACGAGAATCAACTTTGGAATTAAAACGGTTTTAATCAAAAAGGAAAACGAAACCAGAGTCGAGCAAAAGGTTTCTTGTTAGGAGTATTGGATCGAAACTGGTTTGAGTTGGGAACCTGAACGTTTAAAACTAGATCGGGTTAGGTTAAACGGGTTTTAAAACGAAAGACGGCTGTTAAGTTTAAACTCGAGTTAAGTTAAATCAAAAAGGGGGGGAAACGAAATCAGATCGGCTTTATAAGGGTTTTGGACCAAAATATCGAGTTTGGAAACGAGCGGAAGGAAATCGTTTGTTTTAAATTCGAAGTCGGAATTTAACAAAGCAAAGGAATTCAAAGACTGTTTTAAGTTAAAAATGGGTTTAACTGGGTTTAGGTCAAATCTGAGTTCGATGCACGGGTGCTCGAACCCGATCCGTCGTAAATCCCGCTTTTAGCCCGCTCGAGTTTAAAAGACAAATGTCGGAGTTAAACTGGACAAATCGTAATCTTTAACTTAACGGTGGAACCGTTATTGATTATGGATTTCGTGTTATCTTTAGCGTCTGGCTTCGATCGAAGTGAAGCCCGGAGGTAGCGAGCCAGAACGTCAGCAGCTAGGAAGCGTAGCGGGTGCTCTTCGGTTGAGGTAGGGAAAAGTAGCCGGATCTCGGCCCTGACTAGGGAAAGTTAACTGTAGAATTGCATGTGGCACCGGGGTGTCGTGGGTTACTTAGGTTTTCAAATATTAGAAATGCATGATACGGGAACGTAGCAATTATTAGAAAAGCATGTTACGGGAACTTAGGAATTATTAGAAAGGCGATACGGGATTGTAGCGTTTATGAGAAAAGCACGTGACACTTAGTAGTGTCGTAGGAGCAGAGGACTTAGCGTTAATTGATTTACTGGAGGCATATGACCATGCCCGGAGGTTGTTGTGAACTTATCGATATTAGGAGTACTGGAGGCATATGACCATGCCCGGAGGTTGATTGTGAAACTGTTGATATTAGGACTGTTGGAGGCTTGGGTTAAGCCGGAGGTTGATTGTATAGTTTGGAGTCTTGGGTGGCCTTGAGAGCCCGTGTTAATTGTTGTTGAGTTTGGGTGGCCTTGAGAGCCCGTGTTAATTGTTGTTGAGTTTGGGTGGCCTTGAGAGCCCGTGTTATTTATTGCTGAGTCTTGGGTGGCCATGAGAGCCCGTGTTGTCGTTTCGGTGTTTTGGTGGCCGTGAGTGCCCGTGGGGTTGTGAACCCGTACTTTACCGTTGGTGTCTTGGGTGGCCATGAGGGCCCGTAGGGTTGTTGAACCTGTGTTTGGTTGTTGGTGTCTTGTTGGCCTTGAGTGCCTGTGGAGTTGTCACCGGTGTCATTACTGTCTGTTTGAACTTGTTTGTGATTGTGATTGGTTACTGGTTACTGGTGGAGGTTGTGTGGTGTAGCTAGCCTCCCGACTGGGATCGGGAGATGCGGAGGGGTTGTGGGCTAGCTCCCCGACTGGGATCGGGGGAAGGACGCGCGGGTGTGGCTAACCACCCGACTGGGATCGGGTGAAGCGGAGAGGTTGTGGGTTAGCCTCCCGACTGGGATCGGGAGAAGTTGCGCGACAGGTCGACCGCCTGACCACGTCTATGATCGGTAAAGGGCGAGAGACAGAGATTGGTTACTGAGCAGCCGGTTTGCGATCCTTTGTGATCTTGTTTGGTATTGTGTGGTCAGTCGTGTCTTGGAGGAGGTCGTCGATCGTAGTGTGGGGTCTACATAACGTGTCCGAGGGTTGAGTCGGTTGAGGAAAGTACTGGTCGTGTGTGTGTCTTTTGAGTCGTTGTGGTGTTACCGGCATTGTCTGCTATTTATGCCGTAGTCAGTCTGTTATCCGTGGTGGTGAGCGAACGCTCACCCCTAGCTGCTTTTCCTACAGGTACCGTTCGCAGGCTGGTTTAGGTGAGCTTCTGAAGCTTGAAGAGCTTGAAGCGGGTTCTGGGAGTCTTGAGTCTAGTGACGTGTACCTACCCCTTTTTGTCCAAGTGTGGGACTAATTTGTTTGAGATGTAAATGACATTATTTGTTGAACTAAACTGGTATTTTAAAGTGATTTAAAGAAAACAGGTTTAAAGAATTGTATCTTTTAAATGTTCGCGTCCCGAGTTCGGTTCGCTGAAATTGGGGCGTGACAACATACATATGACATAGATGAGTTTAGCCAATTCTGGAGTGATGCTTGATCCGTGTGATGAGGGTGCCCAATTTGCCAATCCAATCCAGAAGATGATGGAATAAACAAGTGTGAGTTCATAGGAAGATAGATTTGCTTAGGCTGGCCACAGTTTATTAGGATTTCTAGTGATTTCCTTTGCCACGGTGTGAAGAATTACAACTTTCTACTGAACATGTATTATAGACCTTCCCATGTAAGAGTTTATGGACTCGTCGCTGACATTTATATCATTTCCTCGCACAACCACTTTGTGGTAATCAAGATCTTCTGGATCATCAAACCCATGGGCAATATTTACAATAAAGTCCCTCACCAGATGTGGATATAATGGACCAATGTCCATGACAGTCTTAAGCAGTTTGGCATGTTGTAGGACATTCATCACTTTCTTGATGCTTTGAGCCTCTTTCGACAATTCTTTTTCTGGGTTGATGTTGCGCAAATAAACATACCTTCATTTTTTAACAGCTCCTTCATGATGAAAGAAGACACCGTCCAAGGGAGCCTCAAGAACTCATGTCAGAGCTCTTTTTACACCCATAAACTTCTTTCCATGAAATTGGGGCATTCGCACGCCTCCTTCAAGCTCATCTTCCTAGAAGAAGATTCATCAACTAGATACAGGGTAGGTTTATCAGCTCTCTTTGAATCGGAGACACTAGGGGCCTTCTTACTTGGGGCTTTTCTTTTCAGACTATTAATGGGAGTAGCCAGTTCTTCTTCTTCTAGTGAAAATTGGGATTTGAGTCTCTTGGACTCTCTTCTTGTAGTGGGGGAATCACTTTTTCCCTTTCTCTTCTTCTCCTTTTTCTTAACAACATTGAGGTCCATAGGGTCGACGTTTTTTCAACTTGAACATCAGCTTTTTTTCTAAACATCTGTCTCAACATCTTTGAGACCTTTTTCTTCTCTACTAGATACACATCCGGACTAAAATCTCTCTCCATAGATTTTAAAACATCTTCCACTACATCATACACAAAATCCTCTATTTTAACTTCAGATTGAGCTTCTTTTTCAACTTCCTTGAGGATTTCAACAAAGGTTTCTAAAACATTATCTTTTCAACTACCTCAGCTTTCCCTTTATCTTTAGCATGCACAAATTTCTCAGTAGATACATTTGAAGGACCATCAATGCCATTACTAGTTTTATCGATTTTGCTAAAATCTAAAACAGTCTCTTTTAGAGTTGATTGCTCCTTATTATCTTCTCCACCAACTACTTTAACATAGATAGATTCAGAGTTACCTTTCTTCATAGCTTCTAGAAGGGGGTTTTGGGAAGGTTATGGTTCAGACACTGGTTGCTCTTGAGGAGAATTCTTCACTAAATCTGTTTCCAATTTGGACTTAAGGATTTTCTGCCGAGCTTGGAACTTCATGGCGAGATTTCTGAGTTTCATCCTCTTAGAGTCCTTCATGATGAGAGAGACGAGAAAATACAATGCTTCAGAGAAACAAGCTTTTTTGAGATTTTGGGAGTTGAAACCCTAATATCTTGAACAAAAAGAAATAAGTGTAAGAGGTTCAGACACAAATTTACTTTTCTCTAAACTTCATAAAATCGTTTCACATCTTATACTTTTTTCTTTTGGATCATGATTGCACGACATGCTCTTTCAATATCATTAGGTTTCAGACGCATAATCAACGATGTTTGGCTTCAGAATTCTCAGCCAATCCATACACGTGTACTGACAAGAAATTAAGGAGAAATTAATTGAATTCAAACCAAATACCTCTCTAGTCAACCCATACATCTTAATATTCAATGGTGCGAAGTCCTAATACATACCTCAATTTTTCAAATCGAGCAATATCAAGAGCTTTGGTGAAGATGTCAGCCAATTTTCTTTCAGTAGGGATATACTCGAGTTGGATTGTCTTGTTCTCCACTAAGTCCCTGATAAAATGATGTTTGATGTCAATGTGATTTGTCTTGCTGTGTTGCACTGGGTTCTTTGAGATGTTTATAACACTGATATTGTCACAGAGTAATGTCATAACATCTTGACGGACATCATACTTAGGCATTTGTTTCATCCATAATAACTGAGTACAACTGCTTTCATTAGCAATATATTCAGATTCAGTAGTAGAAAGAGCAATATAGTTTTTCTTTTTACTGAACCAAGAGATTAGGTTGTTGTCAAGCTAAAATATCCACTAGAGGTGCTACTTCTATCAGCAGTACTTCCAACCCAATCAACATCACAATATACAACCAATGATGATGAAGTATCAAAAGTATATAATAGACCAAGATTAGCAGTACATGCTACATATCTGATGATACGTTTGACCTGAGTAAGGTGACTGGTTTTTGGATTTTCTTGATGTCTAACACGCACTCCAACAGAGTATGAGATTTCAGGACGATTGGTAGTAAGATACAGCAAGCTACTTATGATGCTCTTGTACTTACTTTAGTCTACTGATTCTCCTTGTTCATCATTAGTGAGTTTCACATGAGTTGCTACAAGAGTTCTTTTTCTGATATGCCTTATCTAACCCAAACTTATTTACCAGATTCTTGCCATTGATGAGCTTCTTCCTGTCATTCGGAGACCAAGATTCTCTAATCGAAGAAGAAGCCAAGCTCCTATGGCGACTCGCTATTTCCATTGAATATTGATAATTAGAGATGAACTGTGGAGATTTACTATAGCTATACTGTAGCTCTAGAGAGCATTTCTCAATCTCCTTAAGTTTAATGTAATTACCATTGGTTGATTAAATTTAAGGTAATTTACATTATAACCCTGATGGTGGGTATATATGTATGAATCCTTAGGAATTGGTCCTCTCTCTATCCATTACGCTAGTTTTTTTTTACCATCTCTAAAACCTAACTAAGTCATCTGAGGGTCAAGAGGGACAAACCAAATCCATCAATCAAGTATCGTTGCTATAATGGATCTAGTTATGTTCTTTAATCAATTATGTTTATGAAATTCATATGATTCAAAGATCTAGGTTTTTATTATATATTTATGTATAATTACATGGTTACGATGTTTATGATAATCGGTGTTCAAAAAATCCCGATCGGGTGCCGCCTAGGCCTAGCCGACCTGTTAGTCGCCTAGAACAATTTTACATAGTATACTGACTAAGTTAAAATAATTAGATGGTCATGCAAAGTTGTTTAGTGTTGGTGATATTAGGGGTTGTGCTTCTGATTTGTTTGGTGTTATTTTTTTGGTATTTTAAATATTTGTTACCATTTTTAATATAATGAAATTTATATTTTGTTTCTAATATATCTATTAAAAATAAAAAAATCTAAATCTAATTAATCTCTGTTTAACCCCCGATTAATCCCCGGAAGCCCTAACCGCTCGACTAGCGCCTAACAAGTTTTAAAACCTTAATGATAATTAACAGCAATTCATAACCTCCATTGTAACAATCCTATTGGAATGCTTGAGTCTGGATATTTTGGACTAGTCCGAACCTTTAAAGAAAGCAAGTCCAATTGTTTCCAATTCCAGTCATACCGAAACACTTTACTGACAGTATAGAAGCTACAATTCATTACCTAAGGATAATGACTGAATACTACACGCTATACCAAGCTTACTGTGTAGTTCCCTGTTTTTCTGCCAGCCATATCTAGCCTCACCATTTCAACTTCCTCTCAAGATGCCTTTAATATGTCATATTGTATATATCAACCAGCCAGAGTTCTTGCACATGCTCAAAGGGAATGATAGGTTTGAATTCATATTACGGTTTAGCGCCGGTGGTGGGGTGATAGGTTTGAAGCTCAGGGTTTTTGTGGTGCATGGGTCATAAATGACCTAGATGCCTTACTAAAGAGCTGGTTTGGACTAACTCACAGGCCCACATTAAGATTTTCCAAAACTTGGAAGGCACGTTTTCTAACTCACAGGCCCACATTAAGCTTTTCCAGAGCTGGTTAAGACTTATTATGGGTTAGGTCCACTTTTCGTTTGGGTGGACCATCTCCCACCAATCAAGTTTTGCGAGAGACAACTTGTATTGTTTTTTGTACTTCTACGCCCCCTTTTGATAACCTCAGCTGATAGAGGCTTGAAATCACTTCCTTTCCTTGAGGTTCGATAACGAACAATATTTTTTTTATTAAAAAAATAACGTTTTTATTCCACTCAACTTGAAATCATACAGAATTATAATCAGAGTAGAAGAAGTGAACGACAACAACTCAGAAGCTGGAAAAAGAACAATTAAAAAGAACAAGCCCAAAGAACCAAAGACTAGAACTGGCCTAAAGACACAAAGACAAAAACATGCCCAAGTCCTTGGGAGGAGGAAAGGTCACCGACCTCGAGAAGCTTACAGTCGTCTCGGGACGCTGCGAAACCCACAAGCGCCTCGAGACCGCGCGAACAATTTTTCACGCGCATTGGATGGTGTCAGGATCCACACGCCCACACACGCGCACCCACCACCATTGAGAAACACGTTGGAGAAACGAGGAGCCGGAATCATATTGTCGGAAGGTCAAGAGAAAGCCATAAGGCAGGAAATGTCGGGGGCCAGCACCCTCAGAAGACCAAAAAGAAGAGGACCAATGGAGAGTAAATTCTTATGAGCTCCAACCACGGGACCAAAGTAGCGGAAGAGCGGGGACCCGAGACAAGAATGAAGGTGGAGGAGAGAACCAAAGCTTTCCAACAACGAAGAGAGGTCTGGTCCGGAGAAGGGCACGATGGAGCTCGAAATGGCATCTTGGGACACCAGCCACGCACACAGTGATGCTCACCAACACTGGAAAACGAAGAGGTTCCCAGCGGCCAACACCGCAGAAACAGAAACGGGAGGGACCAACATCAGGGCAACTCCACCGCCATGAGTCGAAGCCCTGCAAAGTAAGTCCAAGAGAAAAGCACAAAGGTTGCGAACTCGCCAGAGACGACCCAATAATCCAACGATGAACCCCGTCGAAACCACAACAAATTTGCGGGGAGGGACGAGGAGAGACCAAATAACAGAGCTAGGAGCGAAAAGAGGCGGGTGGAGAGGCTTGGAGGATGAGCATTGGGGGCCAACACCCACGAGACCAGCATACCACGAGTGAGCGAGGGCGGCGTGGAGGAAACTAGATTGAGCAACAAAGCATGCAGAGGAGGTCGAAGGAGGAGCCTCTACCGAGGAAACGGTGGTGAGAGCAGATCTTCGCCCCTAGCCACGAATCCGAGAACCGGAAAGGCACAAGCCCGAGGATGAAGCCCTAGACGGAGCGCCAGCGAAATAGAGAAACAACTAGCGGAGGTGAGAGGAAGGTAAATGGTCGGGGGTTAGTTGAGCTCGAAAGGAGGGCGGTGACCACGGGTAGGAAGTGTCAGGTCGAAGGGGAGGGGAGGAGCACAAGAGGGCCAATGGCTCTCATGGCCTAAGGTGGACCACAAGAGCCGCCAAAGACAAAAAAGCTAGATTTAGGGGATTAGGCGAGAGCTTTTTAGGCGGAGCTTTTTTGGGGAGAAATTCTTTAGTGTTGCACTTTGTCATTCCAGACAAACAAATTTCACAAATCCGAACACTGATAACGAACCATACTTGTTAACCAAAAATATACCAAAATCAATGGGTAAAGTCTGCATGAAGATATAATTTTTTTTAAATAGGGGTTACTCCATGTCCTAACGCCCAACTTTCAAAAATTGTTAAATCCAAACCCTGTACAATTGAAATTGTCATGTAGTAACAGTCAATTAACTGAAATTGCCAATTGTTTCTAATTTTAAACGGACGTTAACCTGGACAAGTGAAAAGTCGAGTTTACCCTCAAATATGTTCTTCCTACGGATGTTAACTTGGCCTAAATTCATCCCTTTGTGACCTAATCTCTTCATCTCAGCTCTTCAAACTTCATCTCTTTGTGTCCAACCTTCGAATTTCATCTCTTCGTGACCTCAGCTCGCGCAAGCTCCATTATAAAATGAGTCACGTGGGCAGCACGTGATTCACTGTTCACGGAAAAAGTCAATTTAAACATGACTTTTTGATTTTTAATAATTCAGTTTTGAAATTCATTACTATTTGACAATTTTCCAAAGCTTGGGTGCGGATTTGACAATTAAGTGTAGTACGAGGTTAGGACATGGAGTAAACCCTTTTAAATATTAGGTAATAAAAAAGTGCGTGTGGTGCATGAAAGTGAACATGCTTTAGAAAAAGTTTTTGCGGGGGCAGTCCAACAAAAGATGTATTGTATATTAGTGTTTTTTGATCGGTAGTAGAATGGGTGTCTAGTTAAATTTTTTAATGAGCAAGATTTATATATAGCTTTGTAATTTAAAATTTTTTACAACACAAAGCGATCATCTTCATAGAGGTCAGACTCAAAACACGAAAGAAAGAAAAAAACACCTCCCTCAACCACAACAAAACAAGGGGTCTGGACCAGGGACAACTACTCCTACGTCCTCCTTAAGCGACCACCCGAGTCCTCGACCAATTCTACTAAATTTCTACTAACACCACGATTTCTCAAGGATACCTGATACTTACTCCATCTGGATGTACTACAACATCATACTATTCGGTTTTTCGTTTACCGCCACTCCTTCAAAACTCCTTCTGAGGGAAGATTGTTTTTCTCTCAATTGAGACGAGCGTCGTCGCTTTTAAATGAGTTATGTGCCTTTCACCTCTTCCATGTTTTCATGGTTCCCCTTAGGATCCTCCTCTAAGTCATAATCCTCTTCGTTGTCTTTAAAATGTTTGCCTATAATTTCGTCATCCAAGTTCTCCTATTGTTTTAAGGCAAGATCTCTCAAGACAATTGCTATCACTCCCACCTTCTTTATATAATCACAAAGCCTCTTTTTTCTTTCTATCACAACTTAAAAATCTTGATTGGGAGCGAATCTCATAAATAGATACCGAAACTGTTATTTTTCCACTGGCTCTCCTCCCTTTCTTACCTTGTGCTTCACTTAGTAATCCACTATCTAAGTTACTCGAGATTTACGACGTCTATAATGGCCTCAAATCGATCCCAACCAACATGTCAAACGATTCAGTTCTCTCCGAAGATGAAGGCGAATCTCTCCCGAATTTGATGGGGTATTTGTAAGAACCACTCCTGGTCAACGCTAGTCAAACCTGCGAAAAACAGGAAAATTTAAAAAATTTAAGACAGACACTTGATTGAACCTAAATTTGACCCCGATGTTCATACCAGACTTAAGTTGACCCCGATATCGACCAAAGTGAGTTCCGGGGGACTCAGGGCAACTTTCTGATCAATTTGGGAAATTTTGACTTTTAGTTGGAAAATGCAACCGAGCGACGTTTTGGTCCATTTGAGGACCGTTTTGGATCCAAAAAGCTTAGCCGTCGTCGCAGCGTTCTTAGTTGAGCCGTTTCTTTGTAGCCCGTGAAGTTTCGTAATTTCTTGGAAAAAGTGCCCGTTCGAGGCCGAAACGTCCGAATTTCGCGAATCTGATTGGACAATCTAGAAGATATTTTCCAAAAAGGTGTGGGACCCACTTGACACTTGTCAAATATGTGGTGGTGTTAGGTATTTTTGAAACAAGACAAGGATGAGTGGTGTTGGGGGGTTCGGTCATAAGGGGGAAATTGGGGTTTTTGGAGAGAAAGTAGATAGAAGGAAGGAGAAGAAGAGAGAAAAGAGAAGGTGGGTGCTTAGGGTTTGCTAGCTCATCGATCATCAACCCGTTGGATCGTCTCAAAGCTAAAGGAATCAAGCTCACATCATGTTCTCTACGGTAAACACCGAACCGATTCTCGTTTTGCTAAGTTTGGAAAGTTAGGGTTTGAGTAAAACTAGTAATTTATGGTGGTGTTGAGGTGTGGGGTTCGTTGGAGACGTTTTGGAGCGAGATTTGAGCGTTTTCCGGTGACCGAGAGCTCGGGGGAGCTCCGGACACCATGTAGGGTGGCCGGCCGGCCGTGTGAGGGGCCTGGCCGGAGCTGGGTGACTGGCCGGAGCTAGGGCCAGCCACCACCATGGTGAGCCGGGCCCAAAGTGGCCCTAGCCACCCACGGCCAAGGTTGGACGGGTGGGGCCCACGTGCTCGGGTGCTCGGGGTTCGTGTTCGGGTTGTTTAGAATGTTCCCCGAGTAATTTATCCACACCCGGATCGAAATTGGGAATTAAATTGTGGAAGTTGTAATTGACGGGTTTAGAAACTTGAAACGCTAATTAAATTAATCGAAAGTTGGAATTGGATTCCGTCGAGTGCATAGGAACCCTCGAATTATTCTAAGACCGTAGAAACGAAAACGGGAATTTTCGGAGCCCCGGAAGGACGTTTCCAAAACCCGGGCAGATTCGCCATGTCGGGCGAATCGGGCTTTTC
This sequence comes from Erodium maritimum, assembly GCA_963921825.1. NCBI lineage: Eukaryota > Viridiplantae > Streptophyta > Magnoliopsida > Geraniales > Geraniaceae > Erodium > Erodium maritimum. The sequence goes on along the minus strand of OY997589.1, from coordinate 30,011,979 downwards.
CAAGCCCGTTATCGACAATGTCGAGTAATTGGGAAGTTTGGGAGTGATCGACATTTTCGGGGTTGCATTCGGACGTTTAATTCTTTAAATTCGGGTTTCGCATGCTTACTTAAAAAGTGTGTTAATTGTAATGATTGTAGACTGTGTCGCCTACCGTGGAAATAGGAGGCTAAGCGAGAATTATGGAGCTTTGCCGGAGTAAGAGTATCGGATTTGACACGCTTCAAGAGGTAGGGAAAAGTAGCCGAATCTCGGCCCTGACTAGGGCAAGTTAACAGTAGTGATGCATGTGACACTAGGGTATCGTGGGTTTAGTAAGTTTATCGAATATTAGAAAGGCAGGCGACACCGGGTGGTGTCGTATGATACAGGAACGTATCGAACATTAGAATTTCATGTGATACTTAGTAGTGTCGTAGGAGCAGTGAGCTTTCGTTATTGGAACTACTGGAGGCATTTGGTTATGCCTGGATGTTGATTGTGAGCCTGTTGATATTAGAATTATTGGAGGCATATGACCATGCCCGGAGGTTGATTGTTTAGTTTGTGTCTTGGGTGGCCATGAGAGTCTGTACTTTACCGTTGTGTCTTGGGTGGCCATGAGAGCCCGTGCTTTACCGTTGTGTCTTGGGTGGCCATGAGAGCCCGTGCTTTACTGTTGTGTCTTGGGTGGCCATGAGAGCCCGTGTTTTACTGTTGGTGTGTCTTGGGAGGCCGTGAGTGCCTGTGGGGTTGTTGAGCCTGTGAGTTACTGCTGGTGTGTATTGGGAGGCCGTGAGTGGTCGTGGGGTTGTTGAGCCCGTGCGTTACTGTTGGTGTGTCTTGGGAGGTCATGAGTGCCCATTGGGTTGTTGAGCCCGTGAGTCATTGTCGGTGTGTCTTGGGTGGCCGTGAGTGCCCGTGGGGTTGTTGAGTCTGTGTTTTACTGTTGGTGTCTTGGGTGGCCATGAGTGCCTGTGGAGTGTTGAACCTGTCTTGTTGCTGTTTGTTGAACTTTGCTTGTGATTGTGATTGTGGTTACCTGAGGTTGGAGACCCGACTTTGTGTCGGGGAAGTTGCGTGAGGTGTGGCTAGCCTCCCGACAGGGATCGGGGGAAATGGTGAGGTTGTGGGCTAGCCTCCCGACAGGGATCGGGAGAAGGTGCTCGTGGGTGTGGCTAGCCTCCCGACAGGGATCGGGGGTAGGGGAGAGGTTGTGGGCTAGCCTCCCGAATGAGATCGGGAGAAGTTGCGCGACAGGTCGACCGCCTGACCTGACAGGGATCGGTAAAGGGCGAGAGAGAGGGGGTTACTGAGCAGCTGGAGTGCGATCCTTTGTGATCTTGTTTGGTGTGCGATCCTTTGTGATCTTGGGTGTTGCGTGGTTTTCTGTCGTGTCTTTGGAGGAGGTCGTCAATCGTTGTGTCGGGTCTACATTACGTGTCCGAGTGTTGAATCGGTTGAGGAAAGTAACAGTGTGTGTGTGTCAGTCGGGTTACTTGAGTTGGTGACAGTGATCCCCGGTGTTTGGGTTGTTGTTGGTGTTACCGGCATTGTCTGCTAAGTATGTCGTAGTCAGTCTGTTATCCGTGGTGGTGAGCGAACGCTCACCCCTAGCTGCTTTTCCTACAGGTACTGTTCGCGGGACGGACTAGGTGAGCTCTCGAAGCTTGAAGAGCTAGGAGCGGGGGTCCGGGTTTACTTTTGAGTCTAGCGACGTACACTTGTATTTTGTCCGCTGCTGGGACGTACTTTTGAGTTGTAAATAATTATTTTGTTTAAGAAATTGGTGGTTTTAAAGTGTTTTATTTAAAATGTCTGAAAGGTTTTATTGTTTTAAACGTTCGCGTTCCGAGTTCGGTTTTACTGAAATTGGGGCGTGACAGCTTGGTATCATAGCTCGAGGTTTCACACCTCGGACTGTATGTCAATTAGGTGGGAGAGTCGAGTCAGTAAAAGTCTCGTCGTGCGTTGGGTACGCAAGTCGGAAACCGTGTGTAGACCCGTCGTGTTTTGAGTCCTGTTTGTGTTTGTGTGTATGTGCAGTACGGTTATTACTGGCATATTGTTTGTGTGTGCTGCGTGAAACGTTTTTAAGATGTCGCGACTCGACTCAGGGGCGCCCCTGTAGTCGAGCGTGGCGGCGTTGATATCAAGTGGGTACAATGTAGTTCGGGGACGCGTGGACCGGGTTGTAACTACCTGATGTCAAGAAATGAGGTTTTATGATGAAGTGGAAAAAGTTTTAAAATTGGTTGGCCCTGTGGGCGTGTTTTAAAATTGATTGGCCCTGTGGGCGTATTTTAAAATGGATTGGCCCTGTGGGCGTGTGTTTAAGTTGGTTGGCCTAGTGGGCGTGTTCCGAAATTGGTCGGCCTGGTGGGCGTGTTTTGATTTTGGGTAGGCCTTGTCGGCTTGTGATTGAGTTGTGTGACTTGAATTTGTCTGTGAGTCGTTGTGCGTGTGTTTGTTAAATTGGTGGTCGAGCGTGTGTGTCGTTTAAGACCGTCTTTAGGGTTAAAAAGGAGATAAAGATCGAGTCTGAAACGAAATTGGAAAACAGGTCTGCGCGAGCGTCACGGATCCTGTCACGGATCCGTGACGGACCAGAGCGTTTGACGAGTTTTAGGCCTTCGTCACGGCTCCGTGACCCCAACCGTGATAGGGTCTGTCACGGATCCGTGATTCCTGTCTTGTTCAACCGTCTTGTTTGTGCAGTTTGAGTGTTGGTTTCGCGTGGCTATGTTCAGGATTGTGTTGGTTGTAGAGGTCGTAATCTCGGTGTTAATGGATGAGGTCTTGGGTTCGAGACTCATCGATAACCTACGGTAGTGATACAGCGCCTCGGTGTGAGAGTCTCACCGCGGAGAGGGGTTAAGGTTGATGCGCTGCGGCGCCATACGAACTAGGTTTCCCCTGTGTGAACGGGTTATTTGAGGTTTCCTTCATGTGAGTGGGTTATTTGAGGTTCTCTACATGATCGAGTAACTAGGGTGTCGAGGTTGTGAGCAGTAGTGGTTTGCTTAGTTGAGAGCGTGATCCCCGTTTTGAGGTTTCCCTTATATGATCGGGAATTGGGGTATTGATATTGTGAGCAACAATGTTGGCTTAGCTAGAACATGATCTCCGTGTCAGGTTTCCCTACGTGATCGGGTAATTGGGGTATTGAGGTGTGAGCAATAGTGGTCTGCTGAATTGAGAACATGATCCCCGTTTCGAGGTTTCCCGTACTTGAGAGTGTATTTGAGGTATTAATAGATTGAGCAGTGTGACGTTGGTATCAGGTTTTGAGGTAATGGTTTGCCCTGGTTAGATTGGTAAGTCATTAGTGCTTTACTAGTATGCATAATCGAACGGGTGTCCGTGGAGGTGAGCAGAACGCTCATCCCCTTTACTACTTTTCCCGCAAGGGACGAGTAGCGAATACTGGTTCGGTTGCCGAAAGTTATAAGTAAATGCATAGAGGACCGTGTGGGGGTTGCACTAGACCTTACCAGAGTGACTAATGGAGTGTTTGTTCGATCTCTGATTTAGGCGTCAGTTTTATTGGATACCGGGGTGTCAGACTCGTTTGCTTCGTCGAGTTGTGCTGAGATGTTGGGGCTGAGTTTAGAGTTGTTGAGTCCACCCCTGCGTCTGGATACGCCAGTTGGGGGTGATGTGGTGTTGACTAGGATCTGTCGTGCCTGCGGAGTTAGAGAAGCGAACCGATACGAGAGGTTCGAGAGAGGGCTCAAAGGCCCTGATGCTGGATTGAGTCCTCACCCCGAGGATTCGGGTGTGTTCGGAGTTGGTAGACACAACGACAGTAGTGGAGCGAGGTCTTAGAGAGACTGTGAGGACCCGGGAGGATCGGCAGCGACTGAGCTTGTGCGTGTATCCGTGGGAAGGATGCTTACGAAATGACAACCTTTAACCTAATCTTGGGAATGGATTGGCTGGCGAAGTGCCGAGCCAATACCAACCGTTACTGGCGACGAGTAACGGTGTCAACAGGCAACACGAAAGGTTCGTGTATTCTGGGCAGTAGGAGCGGAGTTCTCGTGTCGGCTTGTCCGCAGTAAAGGAAGTATCGGCCGTGCAGAGCCGAGAGGTACCACGAGAGGCGTGCGAGTTCCCCGAGGTCATCCCTGAGGAGTTGAGCGGGTTGCCACCAGTTCGTGAGGTGGAGTTCGGGATTGACCTGATGCCGGAAATGGCAGCGATATCGATGGCGCCTTACAGTTTCGCGCCAGCAGAGTTAATCGAGCTGAAGCGTCAGCTCGAGGAGCTTCAGGAGAAGGGGTTTATTCGTCCGAGCACATCGCCGTGGGGAGCGCTAGCACTCTTCGTGAAGAAGAGCGGAGAGCTCCGGATGTGCATGGACCACCGGAAACTGAACCGGGTTACGATGAATAACCGATACCCGATGCCGAGAATCGACGACTTGCTCGACCAGTTGAGAGGGTCGACGTACTTCTCGAAGATCGACCTACGATGCGGATACTACCAGTTGCGAGTCTGAGAGGGGGACGTCGTAAGGACTGCATTCCGGACATGCTATGAGCATTACGAGTTCTGGGTGATGACTTTTGGACTGACGAACGCACCTGCGGCGTTCATGGATCTGGTGAACAGTACATTCCGGCCATTCTTAGATCAGTTTGTGGTGGTGTTTGTGGACGACATCGTGATCTACTCGCAGAACGAGGCGGCGCATGAGGAACATCTGAGGGGTGTTCTTACCCTGTTGCGCACGCATCAGCTATACGCTAACCTGGAGAAGTGCGAGTTTTGGCTCGCTGAGGTGAGAGTCCTCGGTCACGTTGTGTCCTGTGATGGTAGATTGGTCGATCCGGTGGAGATCGATGCAGTTTTGAAGTGGGCGCGGCCCACGAGCGTTTTCGAGATCCACAGCTTCTTGGGGCTGGCAGGATATTATCGGCGGTTGGCCATGTACTTCTTGATGGCTCAGCTCACCCCGCTTGGCCAGGGAATAGAGGCACAGTCAGTGGATGTCGAGATGACAGAGATCCGGTAGAGGGTTGCCAGCGGTGTTGACGCCAAGGACTAGGATCGTCTTGCTAATCGGGAGTTACGGTATCGCGGGGGTTTGTTCGTACCGAGTAACGGTGGAGGCGACGAGCTGCGAGAGTCGCACTATTCGCGTCTGACAGTGCACGTGGGTAGCACTAAGAGGAGCGCGACATCAGGCGACATATCTAGTGGAGCGGATTGCGGAGAGCGGTTGCAAGTTGGTATCACGGTGCCTCACTTGTCAGCAGGTGAGAGCCAAACAACAGTGTCCCGCTGGATTATTGCAACCACTGCGGGTTGCACAGTGGAACTAGGGGCACGACACGATGGATTTCGTGAGCGGATAGCCGAGTTCGCCTACAACAACAGCTTTCAGGCCAGTATCAGGATGGCATCGTTCGAAGCGTTGTATGGTAGGCCGTGTCGATCGCCCGTGTGCTGGGCAGAAGTGAGGAATAAGAGTTTATTGGGTCTGGAACTGGTCCGAGAGACAGCTGAGTTGGTCGTGCCGAAGAGTGAGCGGTGGAAGATCGCGTAGAGTCAGTAAGAGCTATGCTGAATGACGGCGCCGACCTCTCGAGTCTGCAGTCGGTGACCATGCATCCCTAGAGGTGAGTCCAAAAGGTGGACTGGTGCGTTTCAACCGCGGCGGAGGCGGGTTAGCCCGCGGTGTATCAGGCCTTTTGAGGTCTTGAACAGAGTGGGAGCAGTTGCATACCGACTTGCACTGCCACCGCAGCTTGGGAATATCCACGTTTCCCAGTTGCGAAAGTATATGCGGACCCCTCGCACGTCATTGAGTGGGCAGATGTTGAGGTAACGGGTGATGTCTCGTAGGAGGAGAAACTGGTTTGAGAAATGGATCCACGAGAGCAGGTCCTGCGGGGAAAGGTTATCCGCTTAGAACTGGTGTTGTGGCGACATCACGAGGCCGAGTCGACTTGGGAGCGCGAGGACAACGTTCGCGCGAAGTACCCCGATCCGTTCGACTCCTGAGGTACGTCTGTCTTAATTTTCGCAGACGATTTTATTATCCTACTCATGCATACTAAGCGTTAATTAAGAAATTAAGACTTTCCCTACCTCGTGGTCTTCCTCTAATAAAACTCTGATGAAACGCTCGAGTGGTCACAACTCCGTTCTTCACAATCCGGCGTGATCTTCGTTCTTCTAGCTCGGGTCCAAGCCCTTGCGCTCGGGCGAAGTCCCGTCTAGGTTTGACAAATGAAACGTCCAAATTAATACTGATAAAAGTCCAAAGGTCCTCTGATGCTTAAATTAAACCTTGAAATCCTCACCTTTAATTAAATAAAGTTGATTATTTAATCTGATTTTTAAAATAGTTTTAAATGACTTGGGTTGACCCGGATCCAGGCCCTGACCCGGTCCAGACCCGGTCCAAACCCGACCCGGTCCGGATCCAGACCCACTGCTGAGCCTGGCCTGGCCCGCGAAGTGTACTGGGCCCAAGCCCGTCTTCTGCTGCGCCCGGCCCAAGGCCCGCTACCGGACCTGGTCCACTCTGTTCTGCCCAGCCTCGTGTCTGAACCCACAGTAGCTCCGGCGAGGCACGAGTTCCGGCCGTCATCTACGGCGTCAAGGCAGGCTCGTAAAGGAGGAAGAAGAGGGCGGCGAAGGCGGCAAGCACCACGACGAGGTCGTGGCTGTGGCAGCAGGGCTCCAACGCGAGCCCGCGCTCGTTTCCATCCCAGATCTGATGAACCAGCGAATCTCCGGCGAGGGTTTCGGTTTCTGGCGTGAGGAGAGGCGGCCGGACTTCGGCGTCGATTCGTACCGGCACTGCTCCTTTCGTGGACGGAAGAGCAGGACAGCGAGGGCTCGAATCGAAGAAAGGGGAGGTTGAGGACTCTCTGGTTTCAGGGGGTTTGTCACGGGTGAGCAGAGATGGAGAAGGAAGAGAAGGGGTGGAGGGCTTTGTGGAGGTCGCCGGAGAAGGAGCTCGGAGAAGAGAGGGGCGGCGAAGTTCTGGATCTGAAACGCGTGAGGCGAGGCGAGGCGACGTGAGGACGAATGGCATCGATCTGCGTGCGTGAAGAATGAGAGGAGCTGAGAGTCTTGCTAGGGTTAGAGAAAGGATCGGGCCTGACGCGCTGGGCCTTGCGAGCGAATCTGATTGGGCCCAAGCTGGCCCAATCTCTAACCTAGTCCAGATTTGTGCAACTTTTCGCTCGTTAGACGGAAATTTGAAACAAGTGTGTGCCGTACTTAAGAGATTGGAATAGAATGTGCTCCCTATGTTCGTCCCGCGAGGACTAAACATAACCATAAGGTTACGCCATGGAAGTGAGAGCATCCCACGTTGAAACCCGGCAACGGATAGCCGAGGACGACTACCACAGGCTTCCAGGCCAGTAACAAGATGGAACCAAACGAAGCGTTGTGTGGAAGGTCGGATTTTGTGCCATGCATGGGCACCGAGAGAGTTAAGGATTAATCATCGTTGGTTTTGAGTTGTTCAAGGAACGATGGAAGGAACCGCGCTAGTTTTTGAATGGTTCAGTTTATCGAGATCTCAGTGCATGATGATTACTCCTTTTGGGATGACTTGGGTGGACTTGACTATAAGTTGTTTTGATCGACAACCCGTGAACGAGTGTCAGCGGTATAAGGATTACCACCGATCAGGATAAACTGTATTGACAAATCTTGGATTATGGTTCGCTGTCGAGTGTGATTATTGTATGTTATTTTGGTGTCTTGAAGGATGCCTACTTTCAGCTAAATACCAGTACGAGGTTCCATCGTTCTTGTTTATTGTGCGTCGTTCGTCCAACTAGATGTTGGTAGAGTTCATGGTTGTACGGAACCGTACACCGAGTTTGAGAACCGTGGTATCGCAGATACAATAACTTAGATGAAGCGTCTTGTAAGATGGTTTTGTCAAAAGTGTGAACTGGTATCGACGGTATGAGAATTATAGCAAGTGGGTTAACGTTTGTGATCAACCGTAGTTGAGAATGGCTACTTTCTCCTTATTTTAGGACTGTGAAACTTGTTGAGTGGTTGAATCTTTATCAGGTTGAGAATCTTGCACGGTTTTACCAGGTGTGACCTGTCGTTAGAATTGGGCAAGTATTCCGCACATCGGATAAGTTGAGCTTCTAATGGTAGTACGTTTTGAGGCGTGCCGACTTCCGACTAGAGGTCGGTGCTTCGTTTTATTTCACTTGTTTGAGACACGCTTACCTTTCCGCGAGCTATGATGAGACGAACGATTGTTCCAGATCCTTCGGTGTTAGTGAGGTCTTTTGTTTGGTGGTTGGAGTAAGTAATACTCCCTTGAAAGTTTTTTGTAGTCGGCCTTGACTTGTTAGTATTTGAGTTCGGTTGGGATCGATCCCGTGGCGATCAGTAAGGAGATAGTGGTTTAGTTACGTTTATGTGTGGTTCCGACTTTGTTTTGACTTGTAAAGAGTTCCAGCAGGATACCTTGACTACCGTAATTCGAGTGTGGGATATCGAGATCGTCACCTCAGTTTTCTTAGGTGTTTAGATGTCTCTCGACTCGTGTTGTTACTCGGTATTCGTGAGTAGGTGAACGTTGCGCGTGTTTCGTGAAGTTGGGTGAGACGGTTTTGTACCGCCAAGTTTGGCGTTTGAGAAAGTATCGTGATCTAGTGAAGCACGATTAAGTGATTGTTGCATAAACTTCGGAAACGGTTAAAGACCGTGCAGAACAGGCAAAAGAATTATGCGGTTAGAAGGCGCAGACCTTTGGAGTTTACAGTCGGTGAGCGCGTATTTCTGAAAGTGAGGCTAAGAAGGACTTTTAGCGGTTTGACCGCGTGGGAGGCAAGTTGACCCCGCAGCTTATCGAAAATTTTGAGATCTTCCGGCAGGGCTAGAGCCGTTACCTAGCAACTTCCGCGTATTCCCAAACTACGGGAGTACACCGCAGATCCCTTGCTTGTGAGTCTTAAGCAGGACACTCCCTGAGATAGGATCAAGAGGAGCGCGTGCGTTTTAAATTTCGGGGACAAAATTCTTCTAAAGGGGGTAGACTGTAAAACCCCACTTATTACTAAAGGGTAATATTTTGGAAACCGAAACGTTGGAGTAGGAAATTGCAATTTGGGTATTTTGAAAAGAAGAAAATAAAAAAAAGGGAAAAAGAAGAAATCTGGTCTGGGTTAGAGATTGGGCCAGCTTGGGCCCAATCAGATTCGCTCGCCAGGCCCAGCGCGTCAGGCCCGATCCTTTCTCTAACCCTAGCAAGACTCTCAGCTCCTCTCATTCTTCACGCACGCAGATCGATGCCGTTCGTCCTCACGTCGCCTCGCCTCACGCGTTTCAGATCCAGAACTTCGCCGCCCCTCTCTTCTCCGAGCTCCTTCTCCGGCGACCTCCACAGAGCCCTTCACCCCTTCTCTTCCTTCTCCATCTCTGCTCACCCGTGACAAACACCCCTGAAACCAGAGAGTCCTCAACCTCCCATTTCTTCGATTCGAGCCCTCGCTGTCCTGCTCTTCCGTCCACGAAAGGATCAGTGCCGGTACGAATCGACGGCGAAGTCCGGCCACCTCGCCTCACGCCAGAAACCGAAACCCTCGCCGGAGATTCGCTGGTTCGTCAGATCTGAGATGGAAACGAGCGCGGGCTCGCGTTGGAGCCCTGCTGCCACAGCCACGACCTCGCCGTGGTGCTTGCCGCCTTCGTCGCCCTCTTCTTCCTCCTTTACGAGCCTGCCTTGACGCCGTAGATGACGGCCGGAACTCGTGCCTCGCCGGAGCTGCTGTGGGTTCAGACACGAGGCTGGGCAAAGCAGAGTGGACCAGGTCCGGTAGCGGGCCTTGGGCCGGGCGCAGCAGAAGACGGGCTTGGGCCCAGTACACTTCGCGGGCCAGGCCAGGCTCAGCAGTGGGTCTGGATCCGGACCGGGTCGGGTCTGGACCGGGTCAGGGCCTGGATCCGGGTCAACCCAAGTCATTTAAAACTATTTTAAAAATCAGATTAAATAATCAACTTTATTTAATTAAAGGTGAGGATTTCAAGGTTTAATTTAAGCATCAGAGGACCTTTGGACTTTTATCAGTATTAATTTGGACGTTTCATTTGTCAAACCTAGACGGGACTTCGCCCGAGTGCAAGGGCTTGGACCCGAGCTAGAAGAACGAAGATCACGCCGGATTGTGAAGAACGAAGTTGTGACCACTCGAGCGTTTCATCAGAGTTTTATTAGAGGAAGACCACGAGGTAGGGAAAGTCTTAATTTCTTAATTAACGCTTAGTATGCATGATTAGGATAATAAAATCGGAAAGGTCCTAGAATTGCCTATAGGATGCGAATAACTAGAATAATCGTATTTCAATTACTAATAAATGGATGAGTCTAGTATGCATGCTTAGGATGATGACAATTAGTGAAGTGTGCTTTCAATACTTGGGAAATTGATTTACTGGTAGAGAGGCTGTGAAGAGCTCTCGGATTAGTTGTGTGCTAGGTTCGCATGCTTGGTTGTTAGTTAGTAGGAAATCAAGAGTCTAATGGAACTAGTTTACTTTACTGTTGTTTAGTTGAATGTTTGCTTGATTGGTTGATCGAGTATGACTGGTTGTGCCAAGGAGGCACGATCAGGTGATCGATTGACCGGTGGAGAGAAAGTGGTAAGTTATGGTAAGTGTAATTATGGGTATGAATCACGTGTGGTGTGTATTGATGAACGTGTGTATTTCTATGATTGATTGTGGACCCTACGGGGCTTTGTTTGTTAGATTCTGCGGGATACTGGTTAGTGTACCCACACCGTTGAGGATTTCGGTGCGGGGATAGTTTACGAGAAGGATTAAGGGTGATTTGGTATGGTACCCACATTGTTGAGGATTCCGGTGTGGGGAGCGGCTTACCCTACGGGGCATTGGTTATTGGATATACACCGTGGAGGATTCCGGTGCAGATTATGGTTTACCCTACGAGGCTTTGGTTATTGGACCTACACCGTTGAGGAGTCCGGTGTAGGGTGAGATAATTATTATTGTGGATACGCGATGGCACCTACACCGTTGAGGAGTCCGGTGTAGGAAGAGAAACGATTAATGGTACCCACACTGTTGAGGAGTCCGGTGTGGGAATGGTTTACGGGAATGATTGGAGCCGGAAGGCATTGATTATTGGATCTACGGGGCAGTTGGATGGATTACTTCGTGAGAGATGGTTACTCTGGTTTCACCCAAGTGTATGCGTCCTACGGGAGCACTACCTTGGTTCCCTAGGACATATGGTTCTTTGGATATGTTTCCGAAAATACCGATGATATGCGTCCTCCTAAGGATGTTTCTGGTATTCGCGACGTTATACGTCTTTGTGACGTTATGCGTCTCCTCTGGACCGAGGGAAAATCTGATATGACATGGATACTCTGGTGGATCGGAATTATGGGAACCGAGGTGATCCCAGAATCTATCCATGGATCGGAGGCTTGAGAAAGCGAGTGGTCGACATGAGATTAAATACTCCCATTTTACTCTTATTGATCCGTTAAAGTATTTATCATGAACTTCTTTTAAGTTACTGTTATCTTGGAAAAAGCGATACTATTTCATTACCCGCATCCTATAACATTTCATTGATTTATAGAATTTACTCGTTCTCGTTGTGTCAATTTTCTATGTTGGTTTAACGTTCTCTGTTTATTCTTTGAGAGCTCATCGTTATCCTCGAGAATGCGTTATTGTTATTGTTGCTTCTTATTCATTCATTATACCTTTTGGTCTAAGGGTTTTAAATACGTTTGTGGCATTGATTTAAAGCAGCTTTACTATTAAATTCGGAGACTAAAGTTATTTACGATTTTCCCTACTGAGCGTAAGCTCATCCCTATTTGTTTATTTATTGTGTGTACAAGTGTGCTTGGGATCTGGGAAATTCGAGGCTCGGGGGCTTCCGGATGTCTTGAGAGTTGTATTAGAGATGTGTTGGTCCACATTGTTGATCTTTATTTACCTTTTGTCAGTTACCAAGTTTTGACTCTATATTTGAAGTTTAGATTGAATTGTTGCGGAATACTTTGGACTCGTTCTCAGCTTTAAAAGAATTTATTTCAATTGTATTACTTTTACCTCGTTTGGTTCAGGTCACGTCTCGGGTCTGGCCAAGACCGGATTTGGGGCGTGACAAAATTCCTTTAAGGGGGGTAGATTGTAAGAACCACTCCTTGTCAACGCCAGTCAAACCTGCGAAAAACAGGAAAATTTAAAAAATTTAAGACAGACACTTGATTGAACCTAAATTTGACCCCGAGGGTCATACCGGACTTAAGTTGACCCCGATATCGACCAAAGTGAGTTCCGGGGGACTCAGGGCAACTTTCTGATCAATTTGGGAAATGTTGACTTTTCGCTGGAAAAGTCAACCGAGCGACGTTTTGGTCCATTTGAGGAACGTTTTGGATCCAAAAAGCTTAGCCGTCGTCGCAGGGGTCTTAGTTGAGCCGTTTCCTTGTAGCCCGTCAAGTTTCGTAATTTCTTGGTAAAAGTGCCTGTTCGGGGCCCGAAACGTCTGAATTTCGCGAATCTGATTCGAAAATATCTGACACTTGTCAAATATGTGGTGGTGTTAGGTATTTTTGAAACAAGACAAGGATGAGTGGTGTTGGGGGGTTCGGCGATAAGGGGGGAAATTGGGGTTTTTGGAGAGAGGAAGTAGATAGAAGGAAGGAGAAGAAGAGAGAAAAGAGAAGGTGCGTGCTTAGGTTTTGCTAGCTCATCGATCATCAACCCGTCTTTCTCTACTGCAAACACCGAACCGATTCTCGTTTTGCTAAGTTTGGAAAGTTAGGGTTTGAGTAAAACTAGTAGTTTATGGTGGTGTTGAGGTGTGGGGTTCGTTGGAGACATTTTGGAGCGATATTGGAGCGTTTTCCGGTGACCGGGAGCTCGTGGGATCTCCGGACACCATGTAGGGTGGCCGGCTGGCCGTGTGAGGGGGCTGGCCGGAGCTGGGTGGCTGGCCGGAGCTAGGGCCAGCCATCACCATAGTGAGCCGGGCCCAAAGTGGCCCTAGCCACCCACATCCATGGTTGGCCGGGTGGGGCCCACGTGCTCGGGTGCTCGGGGTTCGTGTTCGGGTGGTTTAGAACGTTCCCCGAGTAATTTATCCACACCCGGATCGAAATTGGGAATTAAATTGTGGAAGTTGTAATTGACGAGTTTAGAAACTTGAAACGCTAATTAAATTACTCGGAAGTCGGAATTGGACTCCGTCGAGTGCATAGGAACCCTCAAATTATTCTAAGACCGTAGAAACGAAAACGGGAATTTTCAGAGCCCCGGAAGGACGTTTCCGAAACCCGCGCAGATTCGCCATGTCGGGCGAATCGGGCTTTTCCGAGCCCCTTATCGACAATGTCGAGTAATTGGGAAGTTTGGGAGTGATCGACATTGTCGGGGTTGCATTCGGGCGTTTAATTCTTTAAATTCGGGTTTCGCATGCTTACTTAAAAAGTGTGTTAATTGTAATGATTGTAGACCGTGTCGCCTACCGTGGAAATAGGAGGCTAAGCGGGAATTATGGAGCTTTGTCGGAGTAAGAGTATCGGGTTTGACACGCTTCAAGAGGTAGGGAAAAGTAGCCGGATCTCGGCCCTGACTAGGGAAAGTTAACAGTAGAAATGCATGTGACACTTGGGTGTCGTGGGTTTAGTAAGTTTATCGAATATTAGAAAGGCAGGAGACACTGGGTGGTGTCGTATGATACGGGAACGTATCGAACATTAGAATTGCATGTGACACTTAGTAGTGTCGTAGGAGCAGTGAGCTTTCGTTATTGGAACTACTGGAGGCATTTGGTTATGTCCGGAGGTTGATTGTGAGCCTGTTGATATTAGAATTATTGGAGGCATATGACCATGCCCGGAGGTTGATTGTTTAGTTTGTGTCTTGGCTGGCCATGAGAGCCCGTACTTTACCGTTGTGTCTTGGGTGGTCATGAGAGCCCGTGCTTTACCGTTGTGTCTTGGGTGGCCATGAGAGCTCGTGCTTTACTGTTATGTCTTGGGTGGCCATGAGAGGCCGTGTTTTACTGTTGGTGTGTCTTGGGAGGCCGTGAGTGCCTGTGGGGTTGTTGAGCCCGTGAGTTACTGTTGGTGTGTCTTGGGAGGCCGTGAGTGCCCGTGGGGTTTTGAGCCCGTGACTCATTGTCGGTGTGTCTTGGGTGGCCGTGAGTGCCCGTGGGGTTGTTGAGTCTGTGTTTTACTGTTGGTGTCTTGGGTGGCCATGAGTGCATGTGGAGTGTTGAACCTCTGTTGTTGCTGTTTGTTGAACTTTGCTTGTGATTGTGATTGTGGTTACCTGAGGTTGAAGACCCGACTTTGTGTCGGGGAAGTTGCGTGAGGTGTGGCTAGTCTCCCGACAGGGATCGGGGGAAGTGGCGAGGTTGTGGGCTAGCCTCCCGACAGGGATCGGGAGAAGGTGCGCGTGGGTGTGGCTAGCCTCCCGACAGGGATCGGGGGTAGGGGAGAGGTTGTGGGCTAGCCTCCCGAATGAGATCGGGAGAAGTTGCGCGACAGGTCGACCGCCTGACCTGACAGGGATCGGTAAAGGGCGAGAGAGAGGGGGTTACTGAGCAGCTGGAGTGCGATCCTTTGTGATCTTGTTTGGTGTGCGATCCTTTGTGATATTGGGTGTTGCGTGGTTGTCTGTCGTGTATTTGGAGGAGGTCGTCAATCGTTGTGTCGGGTCTACATTACGTGTCCGATTGTTGAATCGGTTGAGGAAAGTAACAGTGTGTGTGTGTCAGTCGGGTTACTTGAGTTATGGACAGTGATCCCCGGTGTTTGGGTTGTTGTTGGTGTTACCGGCATTGTCTGCTAAGTATGTCGTAGTCAGTCTGTTATCCGTGGTGGTGAGCGAACGCTCACCCCTAGCTTCTTTTCCTACAGGTACTGTTCGCGGGACGGACTAGGTGAGCTCTCGAAGCTTGAAGAGCTAAGAGCGGGGGTCCGGGTTTAGTTTTGAGTCTAGCGACGTACACTTGTATTTTGTCCGCTTGTGGGACGTACTTTTGAGTTGTAAATAATTATTTTGTTTAAGAAATTGGTGGTTATAAAGTGTTTTATTTAAAATGTCTGAAAGGTTTTATTGTTTTAAACGTTCGCGTTCCGAGTTCGGTTTTACTGAAATTGGGGCGTGACAGTATTGCTCGCTTGCAGTGGTGCTAGATAGCGTTATCTCTATATATTGTGGAGAGATTGATTTCCTTCCCAAATTTTATGATCTGAATACCCAAACTCGCTAGTTTCCTTATGTGAACCTTCGTCTCCACCTCCTCTCTCCGATTTGAGTCTTACTGAAAATGTCAAGGATTGAACCGCCTCGACTTGAATTCGGAACAAATCTCCATGAATTTTTAGGTCCAGCTTTCAGGAACTGAGCTTAACCTAAATGTGAACAAACATGAAAGCTTTTTCAGACGATGTGGTGATTTCTCCCTCTCGTAAGACCGAGAGTTCAGTACCTAATTTCCCCCTTTTAGAGTGAGTGGTCCATCCATGAATGATATATCAAACAATATGTGCATCCAACTCCAACATCGGCTATCATGGTTGATTCGAACGCTTGCTCCGTGCAAGTGATCAGAAACACTCTGTTCCTAAAGTCCCTAATCTACACACCTTGTACCTTCTCTTTGTGTAACACGTCTCGTATTGTATTTGCATGATAATTATGGCGAGCCGCACCAATCACTCATGACAAATCTCGTGCCTTCTTCTCTTCCACGTCCCGCCCCACGATTTCTTTTGTCTCTTTCTATATAGCCTTAACCTCTTGTTTACTAGTTGAGCTAACTCTTGAGATTCCTATCCGGCCAACCTCTTCTCTCCGAACTATCGTTACCAGTAGCCTCTTTCCTCTGATTCTTCTTCCATTCAAGTTCTGCAACATTCTTCTTGCCTCCTCTCTAGTCCTACGATGATGAAGCCCAAGCAATTCCCTTTTGTGTTCATCCAAGCACTAAGAATGCTCCCCTCCATAATCTCGAACTCCTCAAAAAAAATTTGTAACCATTGTTTTGTAGCTTTCATCGGGATAATGCAGATGAAAAGTCAGATTGGCTCCGATCGCAGATCTCCAACCATGAGTTCCGACTCACCAGTCTTGACCAGTGTTCTAAAAATTAGGACTATGAGGGGATTTTTAGAACACCGACTCGCTTTTAACTAATCGATCGGCTCAAGGAGGATTTGGAAAAATCGGGTCAATGTTGTAAAAATCCTTGATTAGGCGGGGATTAGTCGGCGCCTATGCAAGATTTTTACAACAATGATTCGATTTTTATGTATTTACCTTAGGTGTTTACTATTAACCATTTAATATATTTCCTACTATTATTAAAATTTATATCAAATATATGTAATTTTTATTTTAAAATTTAGGGAAAACTACCAATATCTACCTAAAACCATGCCCATTTAACTGATGTTTACCCTGAAGTTTAAAGTTAACTAATGCATACCCATAAGTTTCGAAAATGTAACTCAAAACCCCTCTGTCAGCTAAAATGACGAAAATACCCTCAATTACACTTCAATAATTATGTTAAAAAACTATTTAAAAATTACTTTTGTTATATATATATATATACTTATTAAATGACTTCATTTTTTAAAAAAAATCACTTCATTATATTTTTTAAAAATTATTTAAAAATGATCACAGAGGGTATTTTCGTCATTTTAGCTGACAGAATGGGTTTTTAGTTACAAGTCGTAACTTCAGGGTATGCATCAGTTAACTTTAAACTTCAGAGTAAACATTAGTTAAATGGACATGGTTTTGGGTAGGTATTGGTAGTTTTCCCTAAAATTTAATTATAGATTAATAATAATAGATTATTATATACTTGCATCTTAAATTCTTGTGGACGTTAATGTTGTTTATAGACACATATTTTAATATCTTTTAAGGATAATATTATATTAATTTTTTATTTTTTATTTCTGGTTTTATTTTGTATATGGATATTAATGTTGCTTATTTGATTTTTTTTTGTCATTTAAGGATATGAATGTAACAAAAATATATATCTTATATATTTTTTAATGGTTATTATTGTTGTTTATATAATACAATTCATATATCTTTTTTCAAAATGATAATAACATATTTGTTAAGAGATTAAAAAAATATATACAAATACAAATCCTTGAATGCTCTAGCCGCCTGACTAGTTTCTAGCGTTTTTTATAACCTTGGTCTTGACCACCTGAGACGCCAACTGCCTCACAAACTTTCCATTGATCAGAACGTCTCGGTAGAGCGGAGAGGGAAGAGACCCTTTACATCTTGTCGTGTCGATCGTCAGTGTCCGCTTTGATAACTCTCGTTCGTTTCCGAAGTCTGCCCCTTTACCCAAACCACTCTTCTCGGCTCAAAATTGTTGAGAGGAAACCAAATAGATTTCAAAGGTTCTCATTGGAGCTTGATCATAGGCTCCTTTGTCAATTCGCTGGGACTTGCAGATCAGAATACTAATCACCCGATAGCCGAGACCTAGAGTTGGTGAAAGGGGCGCGTGAAGCTCGTTCCCTATTTAATTTACATGGTGTTAATTCAAATTCATATTGATTAAAGAAGACATAATGGGCCTTTAGTTGAGTAGACGTTGCGTCGTTTGTTAGGTGAGTAATTATTATTTTTTGGAATCCTAACCTGATTGGCATGAATAATCAGTAAGGTGATCGATCCTAGGTCATCCAAATATTAGATAACTTTTCTATTTTCATTTATGTGTATGGACATTTACCATCACCCTGTTTATATTTCCTATGAATATATTTTTTTACTAGTGAACGTAACCAATATATTAATATAAAAGAATTCCTAGAGGCACTGTCCTTAAATGGATCACCTGAAACAATTATAAAGAAACAACTAATAAGTCCACACATCATGAGACGTATATGAAACTGAAACAATGCTCTTTAACTGAATTGCTTCAAAACTGTCGACAGGAGGATGTTGTGATAACAGTCTAGGAAACCGGTATAGTTGTTGGAGACTATGGTGAGACATTGGGTTGGGAGCGGGAGCCTGAGGCCCCAACCCTGGTGACAATGGATCCGATACCTAAGGGTCGGTCATCTCGAGGGATGGGGACGGGGTAACAATGAACCCGGTACCTAACCCGGATCCCCGAGCCCCCACCTGGGATGCCGGCCAAGTGTCCGCGATAAGCCTCCTTGGGTGGTCCTACACGAGAGCCCCGACTTTTGTACTTGGGAACATTTGGCGAGGGGATGGTGGAGATCAGCTCTCTAATGATTCGATTGCTGCCCCTAGATGATGCATTGCCTTCCACCACCACTACTACTGTAGATGTCCCTCAAGATCTCTGGTACCCTGTTCCCCCTCCCTGCCTTCTCTCTTTGCCCATGGGACGTCAAAATATTGTCCATGACGTTTCTAGTACTACAAGGGTAAATGAACTAGTGTTCGTTCATATTGTCCTTTCATGATCGAGGAGCATGTTCCTCGAGACATTTCGATGTAATCGTTCTTAAAGATTTATAAAATTGTAATCTGTCGGTAAAGAGAAACAATTAAATCTACCTCCTTTTTCTTTGTTTTGTTGTGTAAGGAATATATGTCGGCTGGGGAAATTGCTTTCCCATATCCACCAAGATTTACTATTTTTGTCGGTTTGGTCAAGAGTGATAAGGATTTTTAAGCACGCGACAAATGTAATGTCCAATCCAATTTCCAACTGTATAAGAATAACGGATAGATCATATATAGAGTGGCAGCTGGAAATGGAAGTAGGTGGTTGAGACCACGGTAACAGGTACTAAATTCTATACACCATTTCTATGAAATACTAAACCTTTGTTGAATGCAGAAATCGTATAGAAACATTTTAATCAGAACTAAAATAATTCCGATACTTCAACCAACAATCAAAAACATTATAATTTTCTTTCTAAGCATTCACTATATGCAGACAACTTTTATTGTATCCACTGAAACATGATAGAAGCGACGAAAAGACTTTTATCGTTTAGTTCTTGAATCCACTATGGTTACACTGTCCAATAAATTTGGTAGATTTTATTAGAATGGATCATTGAATTTAATAATAGTTTTAATTCTTATATTTCTATAACGATGGTGGGTGACAAATGTATTATGGATAGAATAAGTTTTTTTTGATCGAAAGGTGTAATTCATCAAGTTAAATTCAAATACATCTGAGTGCATCAGTAATAAATTCCTGACCACAAAAAATAGACATAAAATACGATGGTGTCACGCCCCAATTTCAGCGAACCGAACTCGGGACGCGAACATTTAAAACATGAAACACTTAAAACTTGTTTTGAATAAAACTCTGATATTTCCATTTAGTTACCAAAAATAATAATATTTACAATACAAAAACGTCCCAACAAGTGGACAAGGTACATTATCCGTCACTAGACTCAACAAAATAAAGACCAGACTCCGCTCCAAGCTCCATGAACTTAAAGAGCTAACCTAGTCCGTCCGGTGATCAGTACCTGTAGGAAAAGCAGCTAGGGGTGAGCGTTCGCTCACCTCCACGGATAACAGACTGACTATGGCATATTTAGCAGAAAAAGCCAGTAACACTAAAACCAAACCCAACACCGGGACTACAATCCCCAACTCAAGTACCCGACTGACCCACAACCCGTTACTTTCCTCAACAGACTCAACACTTGATAAAGTAATGTAGACCCGACACAACTATCGAAGACCTCCTCCAAGGACACGACGGAAGGACTACACAACGCCAAACAAGATCACAAAGGATCGCACACCAGCTGCTCAGTAACCAATCTCAATCAGGTCCAGGATCGACCTATCGCAATTCCTCGACACGAAGTCAGATCAGGCTGTCAACCTTTGCAGTTCATCGACACTAAGTCGGATCAGGCTGTCGACCTATCGCATTTCATCGACACTAAGTCGGATCAGGCTGTCGACCTTTCGAACTCACAACTTCAGGTAACCACAATCACAATCACAGGCAAGTTCAATCACACAGGCACTCAAGGCCACTCAAGACACCTCAACAGTCAAGACTCGGGTTCAACAACCCCACGGGCACTCACTGCCACTCAGGACACACCAACGGTCAAGACTCGGGTTCAACAACCCCACGGGCACTTTCGGCCACTCAAGACACACCAACGGTCAAACTCGGGTTCAACGACCCCACGGGTACTCACGGTCACTCAAGACACACCAACGGTCAAACTCGGGTTCAACGACCCCACGGGCACCCACGGCCACTCAAGACACACCAACGGTAAGACACAGGCACTCATGGCCACCCAAGACACCAATTTAAATACACGGGCTCTCATGGCCACCCAAGACACCAATTTAAATACACGGCTCTCAAGGCCACCCAAACTCAACAATAAATAACACGGGCTCTCAAGGCCACCCAAACTCAACAATAAATAACACGGGCTCTCAAGGCCACCCAAACTCCACAATAAATAACACGGGCTCTCAAGGCCACCCAAACTCAACAATAAATAACGCACAACAACTTCCGGCATACTCGATGCCTCCAACAGTCCTAAGATCACTAGTTTCACAAACAACCTCCGGGCATGGTCATATGCCTCCAGTAATTCTAATATCGCTAAGTTCTCTGTTCCTACGACACTACTAAGTGTCACATGCTTTTCTCTTAAACGCTACAATCCCTTATCATGCTTTGCTAATATTTAAATAAATCTACTCAACCCACGACACCCCGGTGTCACATGCAATTCTACTATTAACTTTCCCTAATCAGGGCCGAGATCCGGCTACTTTTCCCTACCTCGTATAACACTCCAAAAGCGCTCCACTAAACCTCGATGTAAACCCAGTCACTCGCCGAGCTTCCCTTTGCCTCGGTCCGCAGCACGATCTAAAAGAACACAATTTTAAAGCACTTTTAAACTATTACGAAAAACCTGAAAATCAATAAACTTAACGCCCAAACGTATCCCCGACAATGTCGATCACTCCCAAACTTCCCAATTACTCGACATTGTCGATAAAGGACCCGTAAAGGCCCGATTCGCCCGACATGGCGAATCTGCCCGGGTTTTGTAAATTGCCTTTCGGGGCTCCAAAAGCCCCCGTTTTCGTTTCTACGGTCTTAGAATATTTCAAGGGGCCCAATGTACTTGACGGAATCGAATTCCGACTTCCTAGTCAATTAATTAACGTTTAAAGTTTCTAAAACCCGTTAATTACAACTTTTCCAATTTAATTCCAATTTTCGATTCGGCTTAGGGTAAAAGGTCCGGGGAACGTTTTAAACCACCCGAACGTTAAAACCCGAGCACCCGAGCACGTGGGCCCCACCCAACCCACTTGGTCGTGCCCTAGGGTTCAAGGAGGGGGGGGGGGGGCTCGGCCACCATGTGGTGGCTGCTGCCAGCTCCGGCCAGCCACCCCATGGCCGGCCGGCCACCACCCACGGTGGCCGGAGCTCCTCCCGAGCCTCCGGTCACCGGAAAACGTGCCATTACACTTCCAACCACCTCTAAAATGTCTCTAACACCTCCCCAACCTCAATACAACCCTAACCCAAACATATTAACGAAACCCTAGCTTTTGAAAATAAACGAAACGACGATCGGTTTAGTACAAACCGTAGAGGAGGACGAGGGGAAGACGGTTTCTTCTTGCCTTGAAACGATCCAAGGGTTGGATCAACTCCACAACCCTAGCTTTCAATCCTTCTCTATTCTTCTACTTCTCCTTCTCTCTCTAACTCTCTTCTTCTCTCTTCTCTTTCTATTTAAATCAACTAACTCATATTTTTTCCTTTTTTTTCTCTTTAAACATGTGTGGTCGGCCACCATGGTGCACCACACATTTCCCCCCCAAAACTAACACCACCACACTTAGGACATGTGTCAAGGTGGGTCCCACACCTTTTGGAAAATATCTACTTGATATTTTCCAATCAGATTCGCGAAAAACGGACGTTTCGGGCCCCGAACGAGCACTTTTCCCAAGAAATTACGAAACTTGACGGGCTACAAGGAAACGGCTCAACTAAGACCGCTGCGACGACGGCTAAGCTTTTTGGATCCCAAACGGTCCTCGAATGGACCAAAACGTCACTCGGTTGACTTTTCCAGCGAAAAATCAACATTTCCCAAAATGATCAGAAAGTTTCCCTGAGTCCCCCGGAACTCATTTTAGTCGATAACGGGGTCAACTTAAGTCCGGTATGACCCTCGGGGTCAATTTAGGTTAATTTAAGTGTCTGTCTTAAAATTTTTAAATTTTCCTGTTTTTCGCAGGTTTGACTGACGTTGACCAGAAGTGGTTACTACAGTCTACCCCCCTTAAAGGAATTTCATCCGCGAAATTTAAAACAGACGTACCTCGGGAGTCGAACAGGTTGGGATACTTCGCGCGAACCTCGTCCTCGCGTTCCCACGTCGACTCAGCCCCGTGATGTTTCCACTGTACTCGTACCAGGCGGATAATCTTGCCTCCCCGCAGAATCTTCTCCCGTGTGTCCATGATCCGAACCGGCTGCTCCTCATAGGAGACATCATCAGCCACCTCGATATCTGTCCACTCAATGACGTGGGAGGGGTCTGCGTTGTACTGCCGCAACTGGGATACGTGGAAGACGTTATGGACTCTCCCAAGCTGCGGTGGCAACGCCAGAAGATAGGCCATTGCTCCCACTCTGCCCAAGACCTCAAACGGGCCAATGTACCTCGGGGCCAACTTTCCCCCGCTGCGTCTGAACCGCACCAGCCCCTTCCTCGGGCTCACCTTCAGGAACACGTGATCCCCGACTGCAAACTCAAGAGGTCGACGTCGCTTGTCGGCATAACTCTTCTGTCGGCTATGCGCGGTCCTCAACCGATCGCGGATCAGTGCGACCTTCTCCGTCGTCTCTCTAACAAGATCTGGCCCCAGCAGACTCTTGTCCCCCACCTCTGCCCAGCAAAATGGTGACCGACACGGCCTCCCATACAACGCTTCGAACGGTGCCATCCCGATACTGGCCTGGAAGCTGTTGTTGTAAGCGAACTCGGCCAATGGCAAGTGGGTCTCCCAAGATCCCCTGAAATCCAGCACACATGCTCGCAGCATGTCCTCCAAGATCTGGATGGTACGCTCAGACTGACCGTCTGTATAGGGATGATGTGTTGTGCTGAGTAGAACCTCGGTCCCCAGTGCCTTCTGCAGACTCGGCCAAAACCTGGACGTGAAGCGGGGATCCCTGTCAGACACTATCGACACCGGGACCCCGTGGAGACGCACTATCTCCTGGATATACAAGCTGCTCAACTTGTCTACCGGGTCAATCATCCTCATCGCCAGGAAGTGGGACGACTTGGTCAACCGGTCGACCACCACCCACACGGCGTCGTTTCCCTTTGGCGATCTCGGTAGCCCGCACACGAAGTCCATCGTAATGTGCTCTCACTTCCACTGAGCAATCGGTAGTGGCTGTAACAAACCCGCAGGACGATGATGCTCGGCCTTCACCTGCTGACAGACGAGACATCTCGACACAAACTCTGCGACTGCTCTCCTCATCCCGCGCCACCAGTAGTGCCGTCTGAGGTCACGGTACATCTTGGTGCCCCCGGGTGCACTGTAAGACGCGAATGATGTGCCTCTCGTAACACGGCGTCTCTACAGTTGACCAGCACGAACAGCCCCCCGCGGTACCGTAATCCCCAATCAATACTATCCTCCCAGCCCACCACCTCGTCACCCCTAACGACTCTCTCGCGGATCTCTGACGCCTCGACGTCCTCCGTCCGTGCCTCCAACACTTGGGCAAGCAGCGAGGGCTGAGCCACCAATGAGCACATGGCCATGCCGCCAGTAATCTCCTCTAGCTCAAGCCCGAACGTGCTCAGCTCCCCCATCATGCCCCACTCTCGGACTGATAGACTGGCGAGGCTCGGAACTGACTTCCTACTCAAGGCGTCGGCGACCACGTTCGCCTTGCCCGGATGGTAGTGTAGCTCGAAGTCGTACTCCTCGAGTAGTTCCATCCACCGTCGTTGACGCATGTTCAGGTCTCGCTAGGAAAATATGTACTTGAGGCTCTTGTGATCCGAGAACACCTGAAACCACTCGCCATACAGATAATATCGCCAGCTCTTTAGCGCAAACACGACTGCTGCTAGCTCCAAGTCGTGTGTGGGGTAGTTGCGCTCGTGCGTCTTCAACTGCCTGGAGCCATAAGCTACAACTCTACCCAACTGCATCAGTACGCAGCCCAGTCCCTCTCCGGACGCATCGCAGTATACATCATAACCGATCCCTCGCTCGGGCACCACTAACACTGGAGCTGTACCCAGTCGAGTCTTCAACTCCGCGAATGCCCGCTCACAGTCCTTTGTCCACGCAAACCCGACTCCTTTGCGAGTCAATAGCGTCATCGGTGCGGATAGTCGTGCAAAATCCTGGACAAATCGCCGATAGTAGCCTGCCAACCCCAGAAAGCTACGGATCTCGAAAACACTCGTGGGCCGTGCCCACTTCGAGACCGCGTAGATCTTCGACGGATCAACCAGGATACCGTCACGGGACACGATGTGGCTGATGAATCTCACCTCAGAGAGCCAGAACTCGCACTTCTCCCGGTTGGCATATAGCCGATTCTCGCGCAGTAGCGTCAGAACAGCCCTCAGATGTGACTTATGCGCCGCCTCATTCTGCGAGTAGATCAGGATGTCGTCCACAAACACCACCACAAACTGATCTAAGTACGGTCGGAAGATGTTGTTCATCAGGTCCATGAACGCTGCAGGTGCGTTCGTCAGTCCGAATGGCATCACCAGGAACTCGTAGTGCCCATAGCGTGTCCGGAATGCAGTCTTTGCGACATCCCCTTCACGGACTCGCAACTGATAATAACCGGATCGAAGATCGATCTTCGAGAAGTAGGTCGCCCCTCTCAACTGGTCGAACAAGTCATCGATCCTCGGCATCGGGTATCGGTTCTTCACCGTAACCTGGTTCAGCTTCCGGTAATCTATACACATCCGTAGCTCTCCACTCTTCTTCTTCACGAAGAGTGCTGGTGCTCCCCACGGCGATGCACTCGGACGGATAAACCCCTTCTGCTGAAGCTCCTCTAGCTGATGCTTCAGCTCAGTCAACTCTTCCGGCGCAAACCTATAAGGCGCCATCGATATCGCCGCCGTTCCCGGCACCAGGTCAATCCCGAACTCCACCTCCCGAACCGATGGAAGCCCGCTCAACTCCTCAGGGAAGACCTCGGGGAACTCGCATATCACTCTCGGTAACTCTCGGCTCTGCACAGCCGACACTTCCTCCTCAATGGACAATGCTGAAAGGAGGACCCCGCTCTTACTACCCAGAACACACGTCACCTTCGTGCCACCCATTGTCACTGTCACTCTTCGCCTGTAGCAATCGATATTGGCTCGGTACCTCGACAACCAATCCATTCCAAAGATCACATCAAAGGTAGTCATCCCCAACACGAGAAGATCACCAGGGCAAGGAAAGTCTGCGACTCTAATCTCGCAGGCACAACATACTCTAGTCAACGATGCACCACCCCCAACTGGGGTGTCCAGGCATAGGGGTGGACTCAACGGCCCTAAGCTCAACCCCAACCTCTCAGCACAACCCGACGAAATAAAAGAGTGCGACGCCCCGGTATCAAACAAGAATAAAGCCCATAAATGATACAATAAACACGTACCCTGGATAGTCTCACGGTACGTGCTAGGTCCTGGGGCTCTGGAGTCGGTGACTGCATACACTCTCCCCTGCGAGGCCTGCTGCCTCTGGCCCGGCGCACTGGCTGCTGAATACCCGTGACTCTGCTGTTGTCTCGGAATCGGTGCACTCGTAGACGGCCGTGACGACCTCGGCTGCTGACCCTGTCGAGGGCGACCCCTGGGCGACTGTACTATCCGCGACTACTGCGGTCGCTGCGCTGATGTCTCTCCCAACTGCTCGCGGCACCATGCCATAGTGTGTCCCATCCGGCTGCACCGGAAACAGCTGATCCCGTCGACTCTCGACCCCGAGCCCTGGCCTGTCCGGCTAGTCGCTGGTAAGGCCGCGTGCCCTCCCTTCGCCGGGCAGTCTCGCTGTAAGTGGCCTGGCTGCCCGCAGTGATAGCATGACGGTCTCCTCTCTGAGGCGACTGGCCCCACTGATGCCACTGACCCCTGCTGTCTCGGTCCACCCTGATGAGGCGGTGGTCGGAAGAACCCCGTGGTTCTCTGTCTCCGTGAGTCTCGTGAGTCGGACGGCCCTATAAAGCTCGTCGGCCGCTGTCGAACCTCGCGGGTCCTGGCCGCATCGCGAAAGCCCTGCTCCACCGTCACTGCGGTGTCCACGAGGTCTGTATACTTCCGCAGTCTCAAGGCGAGGACCATGTCTCGAATCACCGGTCTCAATCCCCCCCGAAACCGTAGGCACCGGTTCAGCTCGGTAGTCACCATCTTCGGTGCGAATCGGGTCAAGGCCGTGAACCTGGCCTCGTATTCCGCCACTGTCAATCCTCCCTGCTCCAGATCTAGGAACTGTCGATGTCGCTCCAGCCGAGCCGACTCGGGAAAGTACTGTGCTAGGAACACATCCTGGAAGACGCTGTAGTCGTATCCGACCATGTCCTTCACACGCCCCCACCAGTGGTAGGCACTGTCTCTCAGCTGATGGGCCGCGAAGGACACCCTGCGACGGCCATCCTCGACACCCGATGTATCCAGGTCTCGCGTGACCTGCTCTAGCCATCGCTCGGCTAGGTCGGGGTTCAGCTCCCCGACAAAAGTAGGTATTCCGAGCTTCAGGAAATCTAGTTGTGCTCGGGAGGTATGATCCTCTGTCTGAACGGCCCTCACCGGGACCGCGGCTGCCTCTGGTGCTGGCGAAGCCAACTCTCGGCTGGCGATGACCGCCACCAAACTCTGAATTGTCCTGGTCAGCTCATCCAGGGCAGTCATAACCGGAGGGTCCGCGACTGGCGGAACACTGGGGGTGCATGTAGACGGCCCCGCGTCGTTTCTCCTGTCTTCTCCGACAAAAGTGCCCTGCACCTCCGCGTACTCGGCGGGCTCAACGGTTGGCACCCTCCCCGGTGCCCCCGTTGACCGTCCCCGCCGGCCTCGCGTGGGTCCCCGACCCCGTGTTCCTGCTGCTCGTCCGCGTCTACCGCGAGCCATAATCAGTATCCTCAGCACGGATACACGCAAACGTTCAGTTTGCGAACTCAAATAAAGACAACAGTTCAAAAACACTAACGTTCACCTGGTCTACGCTTAGACTAGCGCGCTTATCACTAAAGCGCCACACCGCTCAAGCTAAACATACTTTAAATATAGTATTAGTAAACGAGACCTCAACGAGACCGCACCGACGTGCACCACACAAGCGACGATAAACCAACCCACACAAAATTTTGAAAACGACTCACTGGACCAGGCCGGTACACGACCCCTTCCATGCCACACTCCGGGCCGGTAACCAAAACCAGTCGGGCCACACGCCGGGCCGGTAACCAAAACCTGCCGGGCCACACGCCGGGCCGGCGTCATGCCCTTGCCGGACCCCATTCCAGGCCGGCATGAAGCACCTGCCATGCCCCGTTCCGGGCCGGCACGAAGGTCCTACCATTCCACCTACCGGGTCACACCAGTGACTCCGACCTCGTAGCGATGATGATTTCGCCCTACTTACACCCGATGTGTCTACCCTAGGGTATTTGTAACATTACTGGTTAATAATGACCCGTCCACTAGTACGTCGCAGACAAACGACCACCCAACACATTACACAGTAGGGAAACTAAAAACCGACCTCAATCATAAGCCAACACGGCCAAAAACAACACAACCACACGACCCCCGCTCACCGGGCCAAACAAAGTCGAACCTTGCCCACCGGGCCAACCAAGATCAAACACACGCCCACAGGGCCAATCAAGTTTAAAACACGCCAACAGGGCCAACAATTTTAAAACTTTCACCCTTTCATGTTAAAACTTCATTCCTTGACATCACGTACTTACAACCCGGTCCAGGCGTCCCCGAACTACGTTGTACCGACTTGACATCAAAACCGTCATGTTCGACTACAGGAGCGCTCCTGAGTCGACTCGCGAAAGTTTAAAAACAGTTCACGCAATCACCCACAATCAGTATGCCAGCAACAAAATACTGTCACATACGCACAAACACAAACTAGACTTAAGACATGATGGGTCTACACTGACTCGGCTCTCCCACCTAATTGACGGACAGTCCGAGGTTTGAAACCTCGAGCTCTGATACCAAGCTGTCATGCCCCAATTTCAGCGAACCGAACTCGGGACGCGAACATTTAAAACATGAAACACTTAAAACCTGTTCTGAATAAAACTTTGATATTTCCATTTAGTTACCAAAAATAATAATATTTACAATACAAAAACGTCCCAACAAGTGGACAAGGTACATTATCCGTCACTAGACTCAACAAAATAAAAACCAGACTCCGCTCCAAGCTCCATGAACTTCAAGAGCTAACCTAGTCCGTCCGGTGATCAGTACATGTAGGAAAAGCAGCTAGGGGTGAGCGTTCACTCACCTCCATGGATAACAGACTGACTATGGCATAATTAGCAGAAAAAGCCAGTAAAACTAAAACCAAACCCAACACCGGGACTACAATCCCCAACTCAAGTACCCGACTGAACCACAACCCGTTACTTTCCTCAACAGACTCAACACTCCATAAAGTAATTTAGACCCGACACAACTATCGAAGACCTCCTCCAAGGACACGACGGAAGGACTACACAACGCCAAACAAGATCACAAAGGATCGCACACCAGCTGCTCAGTAACCAATCTCAATCAGGTCCAGGATCGACCTATCGCAATTCCTCGATACGAAGTCGGATCAGGCTGTCGACCTTTGCAGTTCATCAACACTAAGTCGGATCAGGCTGTCGACCTATCGCAGTTCATCGACACTAAGTCGGATCAGGCTGTCGACCTTCCGAACTCACAACTTCAGGTAACCACAATCACAATCACAGGCAAGTTCAATCACACAAGCACTCAAGGCCACTCAAGACACCTCAACAGTCAAGACTCGGGTTCAACAACTCCACGGGCACTCACTGCCACTCAGGACACACCAACGGTCAAGACTCGGGTTCAATAACCCCACGGGCACTTTCGGCCACTCAAGACACACCAACGGTCAAACTCGGGTTCAACGACCCCACGGGCACTCACGGCCACTCAAGACACACCAACGGTCAAACTCGGGTTCAACGACCCCACGGGCACCCACGGCCACTCAAGACACACCAACGGTAAGACACGGGCACTCATGGCCACCCAAGACACCAATTTAAATACACGGGCTCTCATGGCCACCCAAGACACCAATTTAAATACACGGCTCTCAAGGCCACCCTAACTCAACAATAAATAATACGGGCTCTTAAGGCCACCCAAACTCAACAATAAATAACACTGGCTCTCAAGGCCACCCAAACTCCACAATAAATAACACGGGCTCTCAAGGCCACCCAAACTCAACAATAAATAACGCACAACAACCTCCGGCATACTCGATGCCTCCAACAGTCCTAAGATCACTAGTTTCACAAACAACCTCCGGGAATGGTCATATGCCTCCAGTAATTCTAATATCGCTAAGTTCTATGTTCCTACGACACTACTAAGTGTCACATGCTTTTCTCTTAAACGCTACAATCCCGTATCATGCTTTGCTAATATTTAAATAAATCTACTCAACCCACGACACCCCGGTGTCACATGCAATTCTACTATTAACTTTCCCTAATCAGGGCCGAGATCCGGCTACTTTTTCCTACCTCGTATAACACTCCAAAAGCTCTCCACTAAACCTCGATGTAAACCCAGTCACTCGCCGAGCTTCCCTTTGCCTCGGTCCGCAGCACGATCTAAAAGAACACAATTTTAAAGCACTTTTAAACTATTACGAAAAACCTGAAAATCAATAAACTTAACGCCCAAACGTAACCCCGACAATGTCGATCACTCCCAAACTTCCCAATTACTCGACATTGTCGATAAAGGACCCGTAAAGGCCCGATTCGCCCGACATGGCGAATCTGCCCGGGTTTTGTAAATTGCCTTTCGGGGCTCCAAAAGCCCCCGTTTTCGTTTCTACGGTCTTAGAATATTTCAAGGGGCCCAATGTACTTGACGGAATCGAATTCCGACTTCCTAGTCAATTAATTAACGTTTAAAGTTTCTAAAACCCGTTAATTACAACTTTTCCAATTTAATTACAATTTTCGATTCGGCTTAGGGTAAAAGGTCCGGGGAACGTTTTAAACCACCCGAACGTTAAAACCCGAGCACCCGAGCACGTGGGCCCCACCCAACCCACTTGGCCGTGCCCTAGGGTTCAAGGGGGGGGGGGCTCGGCCACCATGTGGTGGCTGCTGCCTGCTCCGGCCAGCCACCCCATGGCCGGCCGGCCACCACCCACGGTGGCCGGAGCTCCTCCCGAGCCTCCGGTCATTGGAAAACGTGCCCCTACACTTCCAACCACCTCTAAAATGTCTCTAACACCTCCCCAACCTCAATACAACCCTAACCCAAACATATTAACGAAACCCTAGCTTTTGAAAATAAACGAAACGACGATCGGTTTAGTACAAACCGTAGAGGAGGACGAGGGGAAGACGGTTTCTTCTTGCCTTGAAACGATACAAGGGTTGGATCAACTCCACAACCCTAGCTTTCAATCCTTCTTTCTTCTTCTCCTTCTCCTTCTCTCTCTAACTCTCTTCTTCTCTCTTCTCTTCCTAATTAAATCAACTAACTCATATTTTTTCCTTTCTTTTTTCTCTTTAAACATGTGTGGTCGGCCACCATGGTGCACCACACATTTCCCCCCCAAAACTAACACCACCACACTTAGGACATGTGTCAAGGTGGGTCCCACACCTTTTGGAAAATATCTACTTGATATTTTCCAATCAGATTCGCGAAAAACGGACGTTTCAGGCCCCGAACGGGCACTTTTCCCAAGAAATTACGAAACTTGGCGGGCTACAAGGAAACGGCTCAACTAAGACCGCTGCGACGACGGCTAAGCTTTTTGGATCCCAAACGGTCCTCGAATGGCCCAAAACGTCGCTCGGTTGACTTTTCTAGTGAAAAGTCAACATTTCCCAAAATGATCAGAAAGTTGCCCTGAGTCCCCCGGAACTCATTTTAGTCGATAAAGGGGTCAACTTAAGTCCGGTATGACCCTCGGGGTCAATTTAGGTTAATTTAAGTGTCTGTCTTAAAATTTTTAAATTTTCCTGTTTTTCGCAGGTTTGACTGACGTTGACCAGAATTGGTTATTACAGATGGTGTCGTAGTTCTTTTCATATTATAACCGTCTCTGACGGTATTGGGTAGGCCTGCTAACACTGAGCCGTGATGCCGTATAGGCAAGGAAGGAAGACGGGGATTGAGAAGATGATACTGGAATTCCTGCTCCGAAAATTGGTCAGGGACTTCAACAGTAATAGTGGGAGGTGATACATGAATCGGGGTTCCCTTCTTAGAAAAATCTCTGATTCTCTGTTCCCTAGGCATTGAACCTGCAAGGACAAGCTCAAATAAAGTAAAAAGGACTCGCTCAATTAGCCAGATCCATAATCGTGAAAGGGGTCGAGGCGATTGCGGCGGTGGAGGCCAGGGAGAAGGGCGCGCCGGCTGCGGCTGCGGCTGCGGCTTAGTTAGTTCCATCACCATGTAAATTTTACTAAAACGAATTATTTGTATTGGGTCGGACTTTCGAAACTAAAATATCAATCTGGTTAATTAGTCGTGACTCTAATATTTTAATAATAATTTTTTATCTTATATTTTTCTGGTATTGGTTAAATATATTTGGAAAAAACCTATTTCAACTTATTGTACTATATGACCTATTCTAACGTTATATCACTACCCGAACTTTATTATAAAATCGTAATAAAATAATGACATAGAAAAGTATGTCATTTAGGGCTATGAAACGGGGTTTGTCTACCGGTTCGTAACCTTATTTAATATTTTTAAGGACAAACTTGATATTTTGCATTGTCAGTTAATGAGTTTGAATGAATTCTATTAATTTGTAACACTTTTCGATGATCAGATATTATGATTTAAAAAAATCGATTAGAAACATGATGTCCAACACCACCTTATATTCTTCATGTTATGGAGATATCCCCGTATATTTCAACAAGTACTCTCTCTAATATTCAATGAAAAGAGGTGGGATTAGTATATTAATTCTAATGGGCCCTCTATTTGGAACAGTGGTGAAGATTATAAATATAGATGAGGAGGAGAAATCCAATAGAAATTTACTAGTCCAACCCTTAATATAAAAACTGTAAGAATCCATCCAATCCATCTATTTCATAAATGGATGAATGATATGCAACTGAGTTGTTGACTTATTGACTGCAAAAAATAATACTTTTTAGCAAGTGGTATGGGTTTTTATTAGTAAAACTATCATATTTTTTCATAACAATTTACTAATTTAATAATTCAAGTTTCGTTTGAACTTCGATTGACTTTAAATTTGCGTCGATATTTTTATTTTTTTTCAATGGAATTCTATCAAGACCAGTGATGAATATATTTTGAAGCATGAAAATAAATTATTTCGGGTTGATTTTTATAAAAAAAATTACATCTGAGTGCTTTTTATCAACACTAGTTTTATCACCTCATTTTACCAAACTGAACATGTTTTTTATCACCTCATCATTTGTTTTTATCACCTCAGTACATGTGTTTTATCATCTCATCATGTCTTTTATCAACATTGAACACTACTTTTATCAACATTAAACATTAGGTTTATCACCACATTATATGTTTTTTATCACCTCATCACTTATTTTTTATCACCTCAACACACGTGCATTATCACCCCAACATATGTTTTCATCAACACTAAACACTTGTTTTATCAACATCGAACACTAGTTTTATCACCTCGATAAGAAACATTTATTAACACCGAACAATTGTTTTTTATCACCTCAACACACAGGTTTTATCACCCAACATATGTTTTTTATCAACACTAAACATGTAATAACCACTTCTGGTCAACGTCAGTCAAACCTGCGAAAAACAGGAAAATTTAAAAATTTTAAGGCAGACACTTAACTTAACTTAAATTGACCCCGAGGGTCATGCCGGACTTAAGTTGACCCCGTTATCGACTAAAATGAGTTACGGGGGACTCAGGGCAACTTCCTGGTCATTTTCGGAAAGATTGATTTTTCGCTGGAAAAGTCACCCGAGCGACGTTTTGGTCCATTCGAGGACCGTTTTGGACCCGAAAAGCTTAGCCGTCGTCGTAGCGGTCTTAGTTGGGCCGTTTCCTTGAAGCCCGTCCAGTTTAAATTTTTTTTGGGAAAAGTGCCCGTTCGGGGCCCGAAACGTCCGTTTTTCGCGAATCTGATTGGAAAATATCAACTAGATATTTTCCAAAAGGTTGGGACCCACCTTGACACTTGTCAATTATATGGTGGTGTATTTTTTGGAGGGAAAAGGTGTGGTTGGGAAGTGTTGGCCGACCATATTGGTTAAAGGGGGAGAAAGTTAGTTTTGTTGTTAGTTTAGTTAAATTAGAAATTAGAAGAGAGGTTTTAGAGAGAGAAGGAGAAGGAGAAGAAGAGAGAAGAAGGGAGGTTGAGCTAGGGTTTGTGATCGAGCCCTTGGATCGAGTCAAAGCAAAGAGCAATCCCGTTCCCCTCGTTCTCCTCTACGGTAATACCCGAACCGATTCTCGTTTCGATTATTTTCAAGAGCTAGGGTTTGGTTTTAAATTTTGGTTTAGGGTTGTGTAGAGATTAGAGAGGTGTTGGAGACGTTTTAGAGGTGTTTGGGAGAGAAATTTCACGTTTTCCGGTGACCGGAGGCTCGGGAGGAGCTCCGGCCACCGTGGGTGGTGGCCGGCCGGCCATGTGGTGGCTGGCCGGAGGTGGCAGCAGCCACCACTTGGTGGCCGAGCCCCTCCCTCAAACCCTAGGGCACGGCCAAGCCCTTTGGGTGGGGCCCACGTGCTCGGTTGTTCGTGTTTTAATTACTCGGGTAGTTTAAAACGTTCCCCGGACCATTTTTCCCTAATCGAATCGAATTTGGAATTAAATTGGAGAAGTTGTAATTAACGGGTTTTGGGAAACTTTAAAC
Source organism: Erodium maritimum (assembly GCA_963921825.1). NCBI lineage: Eukaryota > Viridiplantae > Streptophyta > Magnoliopsida > Geraniales > Geraniaceae > Erodium > Erodium maritimum. Next base: position 29,977,783 of record OY997589.1, on the reverse strand, counting down.
GTTAATTAATTGACTTAGAAGTCGGAATTCAATTCCGTCAAGTGCGTTGGGTTCCTTGAAATATTCTAAGACCGTAGAATCGAAAACGGGGGCTTTTGGAGCCCCGGAAGGCAATTAACCAAAACCGGGCAGATTCGCCATGACGGGCGAATCTGGCACTTACGGGTCCTTTATCGGCAATATCGAGTAATTGGGAAGTTTGGGAGTGATCGGCATTGTCGGGGTTACGTTTGGGCGTTAAGTTTATTAATTTTCGGTTTATTCGTACTAGTTTAAAAGTACTTTGAATTTGTGTTCTTTTAGATCGTGCTACGGACCGAGGCAAGGGAAAGCTCGGCGAGTGACTAGGTCCACTTCGGGTTTTGTTGGAGCGCTTTTGGATCTATATACGAGGTAGGGAAAAGTAGCCGGATCTCGGCCCTGATTAGGGAAAGTTAATAGTAGAATTGCATGTGACACCGGGGTGTCGTGGGTTGAGTAGATTTATTTAATTATTAGAAAAGCATGATACGGGATTGTAGCGTTTAAGAGAAAGGCATGTGACACTTAGTAGTGTCGTAGGAACAGAGAACTTAGCGATAATTGAATTACTGGAGGCATATGACCATGCCCGGAGGTTGTTTGTGAAACTAGCGATTTTAGGACCGTTGGAGGCATCGAGTACGCCGGAGGTTGTCGTGCGTTTTATTTAATTGTTGAGTTTGGGTGGCCTTGAGAGCCCGTATTTAATTGTTGAGTTTGGGTGGCCTCGAGAGCCCGTATTTAATTGTTGAGTCGGGGTGGCCATGAGAGCCGTGTATTTAATTTGGTGTCTTGAGTGGCAGCGAGTGCCCGTGGGGTTGTTGAACCCGAGTCTTGACTGTTGAGGTGTCTTGAGTGGCCTTGAGTGCCTGTGTGATTGAACTTGCCTGTGATTGTGATTGTGGTTACCTGGGGTGGCGAGTTCTAAAGGTCGACAGCCTGATCCGACTTAGTGTCGATGAATTGCGAGTTCTAAAGGTCGACAGCCTGATCCGACTTAGTGTCGATGAATTGCGAGTTCTAAAGGTCGACAGCCTGATCCGACTTAGTGTCGATGAATTGCGAGTTCTAAAGGTCGACAGCCTGATCCGACTTAGTGTCGATGAATTGCGAGTTTTAAAGGTCGACAGCCTGATCCGACTTAGTGTCGATGAATTGCGAGTTCTAAAGGTCGACAGCCTGATCCGACTTAGTGTCGATGAATTGCGAGTTTTAAAGGTCGACAGCCTGATCCGACTTAGTGTCGAGGAATTGCGAGTTTGAAAGGTCGACAGCCTGATCCGACTTCGTGTCGAGGAATTGCGATAGGTCGAACCCTGACCTGATTGAGATTGGTTACTGAGCAGCTGGTGTGCGATCCTTTGTGATCTTGTTTGGTGTGGTGTCGTTTCGTTCGAGTCCTTGAGGAGGTCGTCGATAGTTGTATTGGGTCTACACTGTTTTTTATCGAGTGTTGAGTCTGTCGAGGAAGGTGACGGGTTGTGGGTCAGTTGGGTACTTGAGTTGGGGAATGTAGTCCCGGTGTTGGGTTTGGTTTTAGTGTTACTGGCTTTTTCTGCTAATTATGCCATAGTCAGTCTGTTATCCGTGGAGGTGAGCGAACGCTCACCCCTAGCTGCTTTTCCTACAGGTACTGATCACCGGACGGACTAGATTAGCTCTTGAAGTTCATGGAGCTTGGAGCGGAGTCTGGTCTTTACTTTTGTTGAGTCTAGTGACGGATGTTGTACCTTGTCCACTTGTTGGGACGTTTTTGTATTGTAAATACTATTATTTTGAGAAGTAAATGGAAATGTCAAAGCTTTTATTGAAAACAGGTTTCAAGTGTTCATGTTTTTTTTAAAGTTCGCGTCCCGAGTTCGGTTCGCTGAAATTGGGGCGTGACAGCTTGGTATCAGAGCTCGAGGTTTCAAACCTCGGACTGTCCGTCACTTAGGGGGGGGGAGAGTCGAGTCAGTGTAGACCCGTCATGTCTTGAGTCTTCTTTGTGTTTGTGCGTATGTTACAGTATTTTGTTGCTGGCATACTGATTGTGTGTGATTGCGTGAACTGTTTTTAACTGTCGCGGGTCGACTCAGGAGCGCTCCTGTAGTCGAACGTGACGGTGTTGATGTCAAGTCGGTACAATGTGGTTCGGGGACGCCTGAACCGAGTTGTAACTACGTGATGTCAAGGAACGAAGTTTTAAAATGAAAGGGTGAAGGTTTTAAAATTATTGGCCCTGTTGGCATGTCTTGAACTTGATTGGCCCTATGGGCATATGTTTGATTTTTGATTGGCCCGGTGAACGGGGGTCGTCGTGTTGTGTGGGTTGGTTTGCCGTCGCTTGTTTGGTGCACGTCGGTGCGGTCTCGTTGTGGTCTCGTTTACTAATGCTAGTATATAAAGTACGTTTAGCTTGAGCGGTGTAGCGCTTTAGTGATAAGCACGTTAGTGTAAGCTTAAGAGGGTGGACGTTAGTGCGTTTGTACTGTCGTTTTTATTTAAGTTCGCAAACTGAACGTTTGCGTGTATCCGTGCAGAGGATACTGTTTATGGCTCGCGGTAAGCGGGGACGACCATCAGGAACGCGGGGCCAGGCACACACGCGAGGCCGGCGGGGACGGTCAGCAGGGGCACCAGGGAGGGTGCCGACCGTCGAGCCCGCCAACTATGCGGAGGCACAGGGTACTCCTGTCGGAGAAGACAAGAGGAGTGATGCGGGGCCGTCTGCAGGCACCCCCAGTGTTCCGCCAGTCGCGGACCCTCCAGTGATGACTGCCCTGGATGAGCTTACCAGGACCGTTCAGATTTTGGTGGCGATCATCGCCAGCCGAGAGTCGGCTTCGCCAGCACCAGAGGCAGCCGCAGTCCCGGTGAGGGCCGCTCAGACAGAGGATCTTACCTCCCGAGCGCTACTAGATTTCCTGAAGCTCGGGATACCTGTTTTTGTCGGGGAGCCGAATCCCGACCTGGCTGAGCGATGGATAGAGCAGGTCACACGAGACTTGGACACATCGGGTGTCGAGGATGGCCGTCGGAGAGTGTCCTTTGCGGCCCATCAGCTGAGAGACAGCGCCTACCACTGGTGGGGGCGGGTGAAGGACACGGTCGGATACGACTACAGCGTATTCCAGGAGGTATTCATGGCACAGTACTTCCCCGAGTCGGCTCGGCTGGAGCGACATCGGCAGTTCTTAGACCTGGAGCAAGGGGGGATGACGGTAGGAGAGTACGAAGCCAGGTTCACAGCCTTGGCCAGATTCGCGCCTGAGATGGTGACGAGCGAGGCGAACCGTTGCCTGCGGTTCCAGGACGGACTGAGGCTGGGCATCCGGAACCAGGTTCTCGCCTTGAGGATACGGAAGTATACCGACCTCGTGGACACCGCTGCTACAGTAGAGCAGGGCGCCAGGGATGCAGTCAGGAGCCGTGAGGTCCGACCTCGGCCGATCAGTTGGGCAGGGCCGTCAGACTCACGAGACTCGCGGAGGCAGAGGACCGCGGGATCCTTCCGACCACCGCCTCATCAGAGTGGATCGAGACAGCAGGGGTCAGTGGCATCAGTGGGGCCAGTCGCCTCAGAGAGGAGGCCGTCATGCTATCACTGCGGGCAACCAGACCACTTACAGCGAGACTGTCCGACGAGGGGAGGAACCGCGGCAGTACCAGCTACTAGCCGGACAGGCCAGGGCTCGGGGTCGAGGGCTGACGAGATCAGCTGTTACCGATGCGGCCGGGCCGGTCACACTATGGCATGGTGCCGAGAGCAGTTGGGGGAGACATCAGTGCAGCGACCGCAGCAGTCGCGGACAGTACAGTCGCCCAGAGGTCGCCCTCGACAGGGTCAGCAGCCGAGATCATCACGGCCGTCTACGAGCGCACCAATTCCGAGACAGCAGCAGAGTCACGTGTATCCAGCAGCCAGTGCGCAGGGTCAGAGGCAGCAGGCCTCGCAGGGGAGAGTATATGCAGTCACCGACTCCAGAGCCACAGGACCTAGCACGTACCGTGAGACCATCCAGGGTACGTGTTTGTTGTATCATTTATGGGCTTTGTTCTTGTTTGATACCGGGGCATCGCACTCTTTTATTTCGTCGGGTTGTGCTGAGAGGTTGGGGTTGAGCTTAGAGCCGTTGAGTCCACCCCTATGCCTGGACACCCCAGTTGGGGGTGGTGTATCGTTGACTAGAGTATGTCGTGCCTGCGAGATTAGAGTCGTAGACTGTCCTTGCCCTGGTGACCTTCTCGTGTTGGGGATGACTACCTTTGATGTGATTTTGGGTATGGATTGGTTGTCGAGGTACCGAGCCAACATCGATTGCTACAGACGACGAGTGACAGTGACAGTGGGCGGTACGAAGGTGACGTGCGTGCTGGGGAGTAAGAGTGGGGTCCTCCTGTCGGCGTTGTCTGCAGAGGAGGAAGTACCGGCTGTGCAGAGCCGAGAGTTACCGAGAGTGGTATGCGAGTTCCCCGAGGTCTTTCCTGAGGAGTTGAGCGGGCTGCCACCGATTCGTGAGGTGGAGTTCGGGATTGACCTAGTGCCGGGAACGGCGGCGATATCGATGGCGCCTTACAGGTTTGCGCCGGCAGAGTTGACTGAGCTGAAGCGTCAACTGGAGGAGTTTCAGCAGAAGGGGTTTATCCGTCCGAGTGCATCGCCGTGGGGAGCACCAGCACTCTTCGTGAAGAAGAAGAGTGGAGAGCTACGGATGTGTATAGATTACCGGAAGCTGAACCGGGTTACGGTAAAGAACCGGTACCCGATGCCGAGGATCGATGACTTGTTTGACCAGTTGAGAGGGGCGACTCACTTCTCGAAGATCGATCTGCGATCCGGTTATTATCAGTTGCGAGTCCGTGAGGGGGACGTCGCAAAGACTGCATTCCGGACACGCTATGGGCATTACGAGTTCCTGGTGATGCCATTCGGACTGACGAACGCGCCAGCAGCGTTCATGGACCTGATGAACAGCATCTTCCGGCCGTACCTGGATCAGTTTGTGGTGGTGTTCGTGGACGATATCCTAATATATTCGCAGAACGAGGCGGCGCATGAGACACATCTGAGGGTTGTTCTGACCCTACTGCGCGAGCACCAGCTATATGCCAACCGGGAGAAGTGCGAGTTCTGGCTCTCTGAGGTGAGATTCCTCGGCCACATCGTATCCCGTGACGGTATCCTGGTCGATCCGTCGAAGATCGACGCGGTCTCGAAGTGGGCACGGCCCACGAGTTTTTTCGAGATCCGCAGCTTTCTGGGATTGGCAGGCTACTATAGGCGATTTGTCCAGGATTTTGCACGACTAGCCGCACCGATGACTCTGTTAACGCGCAAGGGTGTTGGGTTCGTGTGGACAGATAACTGTGAGCGTGCGTTCGCGGAATTGAAGACTCGACTGACTACAGCTCCAGTGTTAGTGGTGCCCGAGCGAGGGATTGGCTATGATGTTTACTGCGATGCATCCGGAGAGGGACTGGGTTGCGTGCTGATGCAGTCGGGCAGAGTTGTGGCTTATGGCTCCAGGCAGTTGAAGATACATGAGCGCAACTATCCTACCCACGACTTGGAGCTAGCAGCAGTCGTGTTTGCGCTAAAGAGCTGGCGATATTACCTGTACGGCGAGGGGTTTCAGGTGTTCTCGGATCACAAGAGCCTCAAGTACATATTTTCCCAGCGAGACCTGAACATGCGTCAGCGACGGTGGATGGAACTACTCGAGGAGTACGACTTCGAGCTACACTACCACCCAGGCAAGGCGAACGTTGTCGCCGACGCCTTGAGTAGGAAGTCGGCTCCGAGCCTCGCCAGCATATCTGTCCGAGAGTGGGACATGATGGGGGAGCTGAGCACATTCGGGCTTGAGCTAGAGGAGGTTACTGGCGGTGTTGCCATGTGCTCCCTAGTGGCTCAGCCCTCACTTCTTGCCCAAGTGTTGGAGGCGCAGAGGGAGGACGTCGAAGCATCAGAGATCCGCGAGAGAGTCGTCAGGGGTGACGAGGTGGTGGGCTGGCAGGACAGTACTGATTGGGGACTACGGTACCGCGGGGGGCTGTTCGTACCAGTTAACTATAGAGATGCCGTGTTACGAGAGGCACACCATTCGCGTCTCGCAGTGCATCCGGGGGGCACCAAGATGTACCGTGACCTCAGGAGGCACTACTGGTGGCGCGGCATGAGGAGAGCAGTCGCAGAGTTTGTGTCGAGATGCCTTGTCTGTCAGCAGGTGAAGGCAGAGCATCAGCGTCCCGCGGGATTGTTACAGCCACTACCGATTGCTCAGTGGAAGTGGGAGCACATTACGATGGATTTCGTGTGTGGACTACCGAGATCGCCCAAGGGAAACGACGCCGTGTGGGTGGTAGTCGACCGGTTGACCAAGTCGGCCCATTTTCTGGCTATGAGGATGACAGACCCGGTCGACAAGTTGAGCAGTCTGTATATCCAGGAGATAGTGCGCCTCCACGGGGTCCCGGTGTCGATAGTGTCTGACAGGGATCCCCGCTTCACGTCCAGGTTCTGGCCGAGTCTGCAGAAGGCACTGGGGACAGAGGTCCTACTCAGCACAGCACATCATCCTCAGACAGACGGTCAGTCTGAGCGTACCATTCAGATCTTGGAGGACATGCTGCGAGCATGTGTGCTGGATTTCAGGGGATCTTGGGAGACCCACCTGCCATTGGCCGAGTTCGCCTACAACAACAGCTTCCAGGCCAGTATCGGGATGGCACCGTTCGAAGCGTTGTATGGTAGGCCGTGTCGGTCACCAGTATGCTGGGCAGAGGTGGGGGACAAGAGTCTGCTGGGGCCAGATCTTGTCAGAGAGACGACGGAGAAGGTCACATTGATCCGCGATCGGTTGAGGACCGCGCAGAGCCGGCAGAAGAGTTATGCAGACAGGCGACGTCGACCTCTTGAGTTTGCAGTCGGGGATCACGTGTTCCTGAAGGTGAGCCCGAGGAAGGGGCTGGTGCGGTTCAGGCGCAGCGGGGGAAAGTTGGCTCCGAGGTACATAGGCCCGTTCCAGATCTTAGACAGAGTGGGAGTCGTGGCTTATCGTCTGGCGTTGCCACCGCAGCTTGGGAGAGTACATAACGTCTTCCACGTATCCCAGTTGCGGCAGTACAACGCAGACCCCTCCCACGTCATCGAGTGGACTGATATCGAGGTGGCTGATGATGTCTCCTATGAGGAGCAGCCGGTTCGGATCATGGACACACGGCAGCAGATTCTGTGGGGAGGCAAGATTATCCGCTTGGTCCGAGTGCAGTGGAAACATCACGGAGCTGAGTCGACGTGGGAACGCGAGGACGAGGTTCGCGCGAAGTATCCCGGCCTGTTCGACTCCCGAGGTACGTCTGTTTTAAATTTCGCGGACGAAATTTCCTTAAGGGGGGTAGACTGTAATAACCACTTCTGGTCAACGTCAGTCAAACCTGCGAAAAACAGGAAAATTTAAAAATTTTAAGGCAGACACTTAACTTAACTTAAATTGACCCCGAGGGTCATGCCGGACTTAAGTTGACCCCGTTATCGACTAAAATGAGTTACGGGGGACTCAGGGCAACTTCTTGGTCATTTTCGGAAAGATTGATTTTTCGCTGGAAAAGTCACCCGAGCGACGTTTTGGTCCATTCGAGGACCGTTTTGGACCCGAAAAGCTTAGCCGTCGTCGTAGCGGTCTTAGTTGGGCCGTTTCCTTGAAGCCCGTCCAGTTTAAATTTTTTTTGGGAAAAGTGCCCGTTCGGGGCCCGAAACGTCCGTTTTTCGCGAATCTGATTGGAAAATATCAACTAGATATTTTCCAAAAGGTTGGGACCCACCTTGACACTTGTCAATTATATGGTGGTGTATTTTTTGGAGGGAAAAGGTGTGGTTGGGAAGTGTTGGCCGACCATATTGGTTAAAGGGGGAGAAAGTTAGTTTTGTTGTTAGTTTAGTTAAATTAGAAATTAGAAGAGAGGTTTTAGAGAGAGAAGGAGAAGGAGAAGAAGAGAGAAGAAGGGAGGTTGAGCTAGGGTTTGTGATCGAGCCCTTGGATCGAGTCAAAGCAAAGAGCAATCCCGTTCCCCTCGTTCTCCTCTACGGTAATACCCGAACCGATTCTCGTTTCGATTATTTTCAAGAGCTAGGGTTTGGTTTTAAATTTTGGTTTAGGGTTGTGTAGAGATTAGAGAGGTGTTGGAGACGTTTTAGAGGTGTTTGGGAGAGAAATTTCACGTTTTCCGGTGACCGGAGGCTCGGGAGGAGCTCCGGCCACCGTGGGTGGTGGCCGGCCGGCCATGTGGTGGCTGGCCGGAGGTGGCAGCAGCCACCACTTGGTGGCCGAGCCCCTCCCTCAAACCCTAGGGCACGGCCAAGCCCTTTGGGTGGGGCCCACGTGCTCGGTTGTTCGTGTTTTAATTACTCGGGTAGTTTAAAACGTTCCCCGGACCATTTTTCCCTAATCGAATCGAATTTGGAATTAAATTGGAGAAGTTGTAATTAACGGGTTTTGGGAAACTTTAAACGTTAATTAATTGACTTAGAAGTCGGAATTCAATTCCGTCAAGTGCGTTGGGTTCCTTGAAATATTCTAAGACCGTAGAATCGAAAACGGGGGCTTTTGGAGCCCCGGAAGGCAATTAACCAAAACCGGGCAGATTCGCCATGACGGGCGAATCTGGCACTTACGGGTCCTTTATCGGCAATATCGAGTAATTGGGAAGTTTGGGAGTGATCGGCATTGTCGGGGTTACGTTTGGGCGTTAAGTTTATTAATTTTCGGTTTATTCGTACTAGTTTAAAAGTACTTTGAATTTGTGTTCTTTTAGATCGTGCTACGGACCGAGGCAAGGGAAAGCTCGGCGAGTGACTAGGTCCACTTCGGGTTTTGTTGGAGCGCTTTTGGATCTATATACGAGGTAGGGAAAAGTAGCCGGATCTCGGCCCTGATTAGGGAAAGTTAATAGTAGAATTGCATGTGACACCGGGGTGTCGTGGGTTGAGTAGATTTATTTAATTATTAGAAAAGCATGATACGGGATTGTAGCGTTTAAGAGAAAGGCATGTGACACTTAGTAGTGTCGTAGGAACAGAGAACTTAGCGATAATTGAATTACTGGAGGCATATGACCATGCCCGGAGGTTGTTTGTGAAACTAGCGATTTTAGGACCGTTGGAGGCATCGAGTACGCCGGAGGTTGTCGTGCGTTTTATTTAATTGTTGAGTTTGGGTGGCCTTGAGAGCCCGTATTTAATTGTTGAGTTTGGGTGGCCTCGAGAGCCCGTATTTAATTGTTGAGTCGGGGTGGCCATGAGAGCCGTGTATTTAATTTGGTGTCTTGAGTGGCAGCGAGTGCCCGTGGGGTTGTTGAACCCGAGTCTTGACTGTTGAGGTGTCTTGAGTGGCCTTGAGTGCCTGTGTGATTGAACTTGCCTGTGATTGTGATTGTGGTTACCTGGGGTGGCGAGTTCTAAAGGTCGACAGCCTGATCCGACTTAGTGTCGATGAATTGCGAGTTCTAAAGGTCGACAGCCTGATCCGACTTAGTGTCGATGAATTGCGAGTTCTAAAGGTCGACAGCCTGATCCGACTTAGTGTCGATGAATTGCGAGTTCTAAAGGTCGACAGCCTGATCCGACTTAGTGTCGATGAATTGCGAGTTTTAAAGGTCGACAGCCTGATCCGACTTAGTGTCGATGAATTGCGAGTTCTAAAGGTCGACAGCCTGATCCGACTTAGTGTCGATGAATTGCGAGTTTTAAAGGTCGACAGCCTGATCCGACTTAGTGTCGAGGAATTGCGAGTTTGAAAGGTCGACAGCCTGATCCGACTTCGTGTCGAGGAATTGCGATAGGTCGAACCCTGACCTGATTGAGATTGGTTACTGAGCAGCTGGTGTGCGATCCTTTGTGATCTTGTTTGGTGTGGTGTCGTTTCGTTCGAGTCCTTGAGGAGGTCGTCGATAGTTGTATTGGGTCTACACTGTTTTTTATCGAGTGTTGAGTCTGTCGAGGAAGGTGACGGGTTGTGGGTCAGTTGGGTACTTGAGTTGGGGAATGTAGTCCCGGTGTTGGGTTTGGTTTTAGTGTTACTGGCTTTTTCTGCTAATTATGCCATAGTCAGTCTGTTATCCGTGGAGGTGAGCGAACGCTCACCCCTAGCTGCTTTTCCTACAGGTACTGATCACCGGACGGACTAGATTAGCTCTTGAAGTTCATGGAGCTTGGAGCGGAGTCTGGTCTTTACTTTTGTTGAGTCTAGTGACGGATGTTGTACCTTGTCCACTTGTTGGGACGTTTTTGTATTGTAAATACTATTATTTTGAGAAGTAAATGGAAATGTCAAAGCTTTTATTGAAAACAGGTTTCAAGTGTTCATGTTTTTTTTAAAGTTCGCGTCCCGAGTTCGGTTCGCTGAAATTGGGGCGTGACAAAACACTTGTTTTATCAACACCGAACACTTGTTTTATCACCCCGATATGAAACATTTATTAACCCCGAACAATTGTTTTTTATCACCTCGGCACACGTGTTTTATCACCCCAACATATGTTTTTTTATCAACAATAAACGCTTGTTTTATCAACACCGAACACTAGTTTTATCACCCCGATATAAATATTCATTAGTGAAGATTTATCAATACTCAACACTAGTTTTATCACCCCGATATAATTAAATTTTATTTTGTGCTTCAAAATATATTCAATATGTTACTTGATAGATATCACTTGGAAAAATTAAAATATTGGCGCAAGTTGAAACTAATATCAGTTCACAAGAAGCGAGAATGATTTAATTAGTGAATTGGTCAAGAAACAAATGGACACTTGTCCACATGGTACCATGTTATAACAAATATGTATTTGCTTGTGTGAGAGATAAAAGAATTGTGCGTGTGATTTAGTGAACCGTGGGTGATGATGTGTCATCATGATGAATGTTGAATTTTAGGTATGTGTAGTTACGATGAGTTCTCACGGTTTTTAGGATAAGAGGGGTGTCTACCGAATTATACTCTATGGATGAGTATTAGAAAGTACTAGTAAAAAAATAGCCACATTAAGATTTGTTCAATTTATAGTGATAAAGAAAATATAAAAATAAACTTATACTGAATGAATAAATTTGGTATCTTTTCGATCTTTCAAAAAAATTTGGGAAGGCTTAACCACCGATTCTCTAAGATCATCTCTAATAAAAAAAAATTATCGGTGAAGTTTTATGAAGCTCTCCACTATCCAAGATGGATCATGGAAGGACTTGTTGAACAACAGGCAAAATATAACAAAATCACTAATCCCAGTCCAAAACTGTCCAAACCAATGTAGAACCCTACAAACTTTAAATACAAAGAACCAACAAACAAAAACAAAACAAAACAAAACAAACCATTACCTTCCAACTTGGCTTTTACTTTTGTAACAAAAGATTGGAGAACGATTCCACTCTAGAAAATTGACCCGAAAGAAATCATCCATAAACGCCTTTACCAACCCTAAAGAATAAGGACCTCACCCATTTTATGGTATATGATAAAAATGGAGTTATTTTCTATCATTGATTTGTATGATAAAACAAATTGGGGGATTAGCAAAGGATGATTTATCATTGACTTTTTTTAGCGAAAGTTGCAACTTTATTGATCGAAAAAGCAATTACATTACTGTGCATTGAGGAACAGGCTCACCGACCACAAAAAGGACAGATTGGGTGAACAATGGTTCTCTGATCCTTGTAGTACCATAACCGTCACAAACGGTATTTTGACGCCCCATGGGCAGAAACAGAATACGAACGGGGGGGGGGGGGGGGGGGGGTACCGGAAATCCTGAGGGATCTCAACAGTGGTGATGGTGGGAGGCAAAGAATCGTCATGAGACCCCTCCCAGGCCCAGTCCCCGATGCTCATCGGCATCTCATTCCTCCTAGCAGGACTGCGTCCCCGCTCTGACTTGATCCTCCCGAGGTTCTTCAGTTGTCAACCTCTGGAGTGCTATAGTACCATCTCTAGACCCTCTAGTGGGCACTAGAACTTTAACAGCCTTCACTCTCGATCCCTCGCGTCCTCTATCCCAAACTCATCAGAGGTCGGCGTTGGAACCATCGCAGCCGAGTGAGCAGAGAGTTACCCGGTTACGAGTCGGATAGTACCCCGAGTCCCCTGACCAGTAGGCATGAAGCCTTCGGAAACATGAGGGCTCTTTCCAGAGACTAAGGGCCTGGAGGTATGGAGCCCGAGGAAATAGGCGGGCGGCTAACCACCCCCCAATCTGTCGCGTAGGCCTTAACCTGCTTCTCTTTATGATATTCCAGTAGGGAGGAACCAAAGCGCAGGGAACCACGGCCAAATAGAGGAGGGGTCAGGGTTAGGGTCGGATTAGGGTATGGCGAAGACGGAACCCTAGGAATCGCGCCGCCCAGGGGAGGAATAGCCAGAGCAAGGTCGTGGAAAATCTGGGAGGCCGGCGAACTAGGATTTGGAAGGAGGAGAGCGAGAAGGTCGTTACTTGAAGAGGAAGCAACCAAGGGTTTGGAGGGGCGCCGCGTGGGCCTTCCTAATCTCGGCTTGGCGACCGGGGCTAATGAGCCTGGTCCCAAGGAGAACGAGACCCCATCCGATGACGCTCCTTGAACAGGGAGAAGCGGTATCGGCAGCACGGGCGGCGAGGAGGAGGGAGCTAGAAGCGGTTTGGCCTTCCTCCGACGTCTACTCTTATCCCCATCACCATGCACGGTCTGTGAGGGACAAGGTAACACAAGGGGAGCATCACCAACAAGAGCAGCGACATCAACCACAGGCGGAGCCACGGTGAAAGGTATGTCGGCGGTGGGGACAAAAGATAGCACCATAGCTTTCGGACCGCTAAGACTAAGAGAGGATCTCAAAAGTTGAGAGAGTGTTAATTTAAAATATGTTATTTTAAGTTTGGTTTATATAACAAGCTTTTTTTCTTAATTTATCATTGACTAATTGTTGCAATCAGGGCTTATATCGATATTGGAGAACCAATTTTGACTTTGGTGACAACCTTTTACTAAGAGCATCTTCAATGATCTGTCATGACTGGTGTCAAGAAGCCATGGTAGGAGGTGCTTTTTGGCATTCTCTCTCCTCCCTGCCATGGCCTCTCCAATGGTCTGCCATGACTAGTGTCAGAAGCCATGGTAGCACACTTTCAATAATTAAAAAAGCACCCCAAATTTAATTAATACTTTTATTTAAACCCACAAACGCAACTTACATATTATTTAACCTAGTTCATATTCGATAATTAAAAACACAATAATTTAAAAAAGATAATTAACCTAATTCCTAACGGCTCCAATGTGTAGACGCCACTTCCCATTGTCTTTGAGCATCTCCCACACAGGACGTTTCGTCTATAGCCTGTGTCGTCTTTCATAATCACTCACGGTCGCAGTATAGATTTTCTCCTCGGTTGCGCTTTTCCTAGGGTCGTTGAGACGTTCTCAGTAAATAGCATCTAAAGCCTTGCACTTTTTGCTCATCTTTTGGAAATGACCCTTGACTTGCTTCTCCATCCGTGTTGGCCACGCTTCATCTCCGGTTTGAACGAAAGCAAGGTAGAGCTTATTCCAATACTTGCCCCCGATCTCGACATAGGTGAGTCAATTCAACACCAAATGCATATCCTCCTCCGGGGACCATAGAGGACCGGTTGCCCAAGAAGAAGATGCTCCCGACATATCGAATTGAGAGAGTTTGAGAGAAAGGGAGAGAGAGAGAGAGACAGAGAGAGAGAGAGAGAGAGATGGAGAAAGGTGTGAGAATTTGAGGGATGAGTGCGGGGTATTTATAGGAAGGGAAGGGGTCGGCGTGGCAGCCACGACCCAAACAGTTACAATTTCAAAATAGTAATCGTGCACGAAGTCCGAGGCACCGAGAATCCGATAAAAAACAATTTTAAATTTTTTTTTATTAAGTATAATAAAACCCAAACTAGAACAAAAGCAACTAGATTAATATTTTTATTACATAGATTAAAAACCAAACTAAAGCGACTCCAAACGTTTCCCTAGGCTTTGAATGAGAGCGGTACGAGTCTTCCTTTCCTCGTCGTTCATTTTAGAGGTGTCTTGGCTAACCACTTTGTCTAACATCTCCATGACCCGGTCCTGCATCTTGAATCTGGTATCTTTGAGATTCTGTTTCTTCGTAACGATCATCGATTCCCGCTCAGCATACTCGTGAAGAAACTGCATTTGCTCGGGTGGTACCACTGTCGGCTGGGGTGGGGGGGGGGGGTCCACTTGTTTGTCTTTGACTCGAGCCTTGGCCTTGGCTCTTTTCTGGCCGATCGGTCGGTCCTCCTTTGCAAGCGAGTTCAACTCGTGGTCGCACCCGTCGCCCGAAGTGTAGTTGCGCGACTCGTCCAACCTTGTCCGCTTGGTTGCTTCGCTTTCTGAGTCGAGGTTGTGGTCAATGTCAATGTTGATGTCACATTGTGGAACCTTATTATGCTTCCACTTCGGTTGCTCCCTCACGATGAGCCAAACATGCTTGAGGTTGAACTCGTGGTCTTCCTCCGTCCTGTACGCCTCTTCAGCGCCTACAATGGCGTCAGCCTCGCTCCTCCTGCTTGTGAGATCGTTCGCAAAGTTGGTATACTTCTCCTGGAATTTGGTGATTTTTTTGTTGCACTGATGCCAATGGTCCTTGCAAGCCATCCACTCCCGAGGTGGGTCGCCTTCCTTTCTCGTCGACTGGAACTCGGCATGTACTTTTTCCAATACATGTCATTCCTCTGGATCTTCAAGGTTATGGGGTCCAGCGAATTGTTGAGCCATGAACGGGCCAATCTTTTCTGCTCCTCGATGGACCACTTCCGCCGCGGAGGTGCTTTCGTCGATGTAGATGCAGTCTTCTTCCCCTTCCTCCTCGATTGCGTCGGAAAGGATTGAGAAGGTTGTGTGGTCGGAATGGATTGGGAAGGTTGTGAAGGTTGCATGTTGGGCAATTGCGACTCTTGCCATTGGGAGTAGTGGGTGGTCGAGGTGTATGGAGGAAGCAGCGATGATTGCCTCGAGTTGAGGTGGGTGTATGACGCAAAAGTGGCCATGACTTCGTCTTCGGTGTGGTGAGAATCGGCATCGGCGTAGTCCAATGACTCAGATATGAATTGGATGGCGCGATTCTCGTCTATTGCGAATTGAGGAAAAAAACGAGAGAACTTGGAGAAGAATAGAGGAAAGGGAGCTTGAAACAAGTGAGTGAGTGAACTTTTCCTTGGGGTGAATCTGAATTTTTAGAAAAGTTTAAGTTTTTTTTTAATCGGTGTCGACACGTGTCAGCTTCCCATTGGGTCGCCGACTGCCGTTGAGGCCGACCTGACGCGACGCGTCGTTGAAGGATTCTGCAACGACACCTTGACACGCCCCCCTAACACGATCTTCCGTGCCAACGAGTCGTGCCAGCGCCTGCAAGGACCCGACTGCCACGACCTCTGGAGATGCTCTAACTTACCTCATCATCTTATCAAAAAGATTTCATTTTTCATTTTTTTTCCATTGTGAGAATAAACACTAGAGAACAGTATGAAAGAAACTAATTAATTATAGGGTTAACTCCATGTACTAACGTTGTACTAAAGTCAACTGTCAGATCTGCACCCAAACTTTGAAAAATTGTCAAATAGTACCGGATTTCAAAACTTAATTACCAAAAACCATTAATAACTGTTAAACCTGACTGTTTCCGTGAACAGTAATTCACGTGCTTCTCACGTGAGTCATTTTGTATGTGTGAAATCACAAGATTGTCCTTTCATTTTCTTCTCTCTTGAAGCCTCAATTTGACTGTCTAACGTGTTTCTTCTCTCTTGTTAGTTTCAAATACCATTTTAGAGGGAATTATAAGCGATTGGAAGTTTTGAATCGATGGTTTATCTCAATCTAAGAAGCGTTGTAGAGATTGCAAACATAAATAGCTCAAGAATAGAGTTTATGGCCCAAAGGATCATGTGATTGGAAGTTTTGTTCGGTGTGGATTTTCAGTTCATGATGTTATTTAGGAATCCTCATATTCTAGAATTTACTTGCTGAAAATACAAAGATTATAGTGTTCCTGGGCTAAAAATCCCCAAATTGTAGGGTTCCTGAGAAAACAATCCCCAAATTGTAGTGTTCTTGAGAAAACAATCCCCAAATTCTAGAGTTTGTTTAAAAATCCCCAATTTCTAGGGTTTACTTGCTGAAAATCCCCAAATTATAGGGTTTGTTTAAAAATCCCCAATTTCTAGTGTTTACAAGCTGAAATTCCACAAATTCTAAGGTTTGTTTTAAAACCCCCAAATTCTAGGGTTAATGAGCTGAAAATCCCCACATTCTAGGGTTTATGAGCTGAAAATCCCCAAATGCTGGGGTTTATTAGCTAAAAATCTCCAAATGATAGGGTTTATGAGCTGAAAATCTCCAAATGATATGGTTTGTTTTAAAATACCCAAATTCTAGGGTTCTTGAGCTAAAAAAACAAATTCAGAATATGAAATTATTTCTTTTTATAGTTTCGGTTTTGGCAGGAATGATCTTTATGGTTTGTTCTTCCTGCGTTCATTGTACTCATTCTTAAAGTATAATGAAATTTCTCATCGATTATCAAAAAAAAGAATATGAAAGTGATAATTTTTTGTTTGGGGATGGTGAATTGTGCAAGGATGCTGAATGAAGCAACTTATTTAGAAGATGCTCTCAAAGACGAACAACGAAAGAATGAGGCTCTTCAAAATAAAAGAATGAAGCATATATCTATTTAGTTCATGTTGTGTGAATTGTGCAAGAATGGTGAATGTAGTTTTATGTGTTGGTATGTAAATACAATTAGCAGATCATTAGTACATATGAAGATCACTGTTACATAAATGACATTAAGTAAATAGATATGGAATGAATCTATGTTATAAATTGCAATATGGTTATGTTGAGTGAGTTCCTAGAAACAATTCCAAGATCTCAGAAATATTTCAAGATCTCCGAAATATTCCAAGATCTCATAAATAGTTCAAGATCTCAGAAATATTTCAAGATCTCAAAGTATTTCAAGATCTCAAACATATTTCAAGATCTCAGACATATTTCAAGATCTCAGACATATTTCAAGATCTCGGAATATTTCAAGATCTCAGAAATATTTCAAGTTCTCATAAATATTTCAAGATCTCGGAAATTGTACTTAGTAAAGGTCATTGAGTCCAAAAATGATCCGCAGTGACCTTTGTTCCTACATATATATTTTGCTAGCATAAGAGCATAACAAAATTACCGTAAAAAGATATATATCTAAGATAACCATCAATTTAGCGGATTTTTTTGTTCCAAAAATAAATAAAAGGGGTAAGTACATGACGTTTGACTTTCTACCAGACATGTACGTAGAAAAAAAATCATGGCGGGTTAGTTTTTGAGACGAAAGATCATTATGGGTCAATTTTTGTAGTTATCCCTAATATGGGCATTATCTACCGGAATAGGATCAGATTACACCTAATCTAATTTTTTGGCAATTAAACAACCCAAAATAAATAAAGATTTACGAAAGAATATTTCAAGATGGGCCTCTACAACCCAAACCCAAAACATATACCCAAACATATACCCAAGACATTACACGTTCGTATCACCCAACTCGACGTTAGTATCTGCGTTCCCAAAATCTACAACTCGGCAACAACAATCGTTCTTCCTCTCGAAGGTTGAAGCTTCCCGTCTCCATCATCAACTCGACAACAAA
The DNA here is from genome assembly GCA_963921825.1 of Erodium maritimum. Lineage (NCBI taxonomy): Eukaryota > Viridiplantae > Streptophyta > Magnoliopsida > Geraniales > Geraniaceae > Erodium > Erodium maritimum. The sequence continues at coordinate 29,960,045 of OY997589.1, read as the reverse complement.
AAATCTTTGCGGCAACTATAGTAAGTAATCTTCGTGGCAAATATGATTTCTGATTTGGGGAACTTTAAGAGGCTCACAGATTTGCCTGCACGAGAAATGAGGTATGCTACTAATTTGACTTCTGATTTAACTGTGGAAGTGTCTTTAATACACATTAATTTAGTGAAGTTTCTTAGCTCAAGGCATGATTTCCTTTACATTGCCATGTTGTCAGTTGGAGTGCTTTAAAATTTCAAGTTTGTGCTAAATATTTTCCAGGTAATGGGTAATTAAAGACTTGAGTTTTTTTTTTGTGAACAATGAACAGTAGCTACTTATGATTACTTTATGTAGAGCTTTTGTTTCTCCATCCCTTGTGCCTAATACCATTTGCACAAGTGAAAATGGTATTAGGAAGTAGAATGAAGTGTCTTGGTTAGGACCTTCAAAGTTTGAGCTTTAGGCTTTTATAGTTGAGGTTCAAGTCTTTTAATCTGCTGATTTTAGCTTGTAAGAGACCAATCATGTCGAAGACATGGTGTTTGCTTTTTCAATGTTTGATTACTCATTCTTGTCGTTGAAGTCATATTTTGATTAAATTGTTTATAATGTGCAAAGGAGACTCTGGTATCTTTACAGTGAAGTACTGTGAGCTGGAGCTACAAGGCTTGGACATAAGAACATACATGACTCCAAGTGATGTCACTTTATATCGGAAAAGGTTGTGCACTTATGCGGCGCTGTCTTTCAAGCATCTCTTAGATTAACTGAACATTAGTACATAGAACCATGTTTGGATGTGAACGTTTATGATTCTGCTTTTGGATGTTTGGATGTGAACCTTTAATTATGTGGTTGAAACATTTTGCTAGCATAAGAGCATAACAGTAAGTAGTGTGGATGGAGTGGAAATAATACTAGTTTTTTTCTCGAGATGATTGTCTCTTACTTGTGATTCCATGAATTCAGTATTTAATGGTGAATTGAATTGATGTCTGGCAAAGAGAGGCAGCATGAACAAGAGAGCTTTAATCATTCTCTTCCTTTAACTTTACAAACAATATGGTTTCACTTTCGAATTCTTTTTCAAATTCACAAAAGCTTCTAGGTAGCCATAAGAAACATTCAAGGATGCTCCACTTTCTGTAACAAGTCATCACCATAACATAAACAAGATCTCAGAATATTCCAAGATCTCATACATATTTCAAGATCTCAGATATTTCAAGATCTCAGAATATTTCAAGATCTCAGAATTATTTCAAGATCTCAAAAATAGTTCAAGATCTCAGAAATATTTCAAGATCTCATAAATATTCCAAGATCTCTGAAATATTTCAAGATCTCAGAATATTTCAAGATCTCATAAATATTTCAAGATCTCAGGATATTTCAAGATCTCAGAATATTGAAGCAAACATATCTGCCAAACATATAAATGCTATAAACGCTAGTAACATTAATATTTTAAACTCTCGACAAAACATGTTTCATAAACATTTAACCATTTAACCAAATAAAGGCTGATCCACTAACATGTGGTCTGCCACATCTTACAACCAAATAAAATATTGTCTTAAACTTTTTATCCAAAAGAGAGTAGCGCTTCAGAAACAAGACTAATCTTTTCCATTTTCTCGAGTAGCCCGTCATTTTCCTAACCCTGCAGCACCCTACGAAAAATGAAACCACGCATGATGTCAACTCTGAAGGTAATATTTCTCATCTGTATATGCAAATTAACCATTCTTAATTTGCAATTTCTATGTTATGAGGAAGGTAAAATATGGACCTTTGCATTGTCACTATTATAAAAGCACCCATCTTCTACCGTCCCCATCCCCGATATCTCCAAATAGTTCATCTACAAACCATTTCCAGGATTCCTTCGTCTCTTGTTCTACCACTGCCAATGCAAGTGGGAACATTCCATCATTGGCATCCATAGCCACTGCTCCTAGAAGGATGCCACCGTGGGGAGATTTCATGTGGCGTCCATCTAATCTTATAAATGGCCTACACCCGCTAATAAAGCCGAGTTTCTGAGCTTTGTACCTCAAATACAGCCTTTTGAAACGAGGTGGGTTCTTGCCGTCGGTAAGGATCTTGAATTGGGTTCCCGGGTTACTCTTCATGAGCAATTCACCATATTTCTCTAGCATGCCATATTGTAGACCAACTTCTTCCTCATAAACCCTCCTCCCTTCTCGGGATTATACGAGATGTTTCCCCTCTTTCAATGTTATCTGTAATTTTGCCTCTACCTTCTTCCTGAACTCTTCATGATTAATACTCGCATGCTCGTTTATGTAATTCGCATACCTACATCAGCAATGACGATAAATAGTCATTTAATGACAACTTGAATTAAAGTTGCACAAACATAAAAGCCTTATACTTCCATACCTCAGTCCAAGGGAACAGGCAGTGATGCTTTCACCTATTTTTGCAGTCCGGCTGTGAAGACCGCTTCGGTAAAAAGGTTAGTTTAATTAATTTTTAATCGTTCGGAACGTCGAGGTTGAAATCTAAATCGGTTCGGGTAAAGGCGAGGCTGAAAGTCGTTTTAATTCTTTAGTCGTGTAAAAAAATATATATATATATATAGAAGCGGAATGGGCCAGTCAGGCCAGGCCCGGACGGACCCAGCCAAACCAGCCCAGCCCTTTTCTGCCTGAGGCCCAAATGTCAAGTAGCCCAAGCTACTTAAGGCCAAAAGCTAGGGTTTCTCATCACTTCACACCCCTCTTCCCCTCACAGCCAACCCTCTCCCTCTTCTGCTTCGCACTCCCCCGACCTCTCGATCATCACCTCTCTCCTTCTCTCTCTTCGCGCACCACCGCGCCTCCCTCTCTCCTCACCACCACACGGCCGCCACACCTCCCTCCGTCCGATCTCTCCTTCCTTCCCCGTTTCCGTCCAAGCCCTCCATCGCCGACGTCATCCCCGACCGTCTCCTCTCCCCTCACGGTTGCCGCCGTCAGTATCGCCTTCGAGCTCCCTTTTCCCCTCCGCGCCCGAGCGTCCCTGAGTCCCGCCGTCGCCGTGCACGGCCGAGACGAGACGGACTCGTCGGCGCGGGCACAGATCCGAGACGGAACAGCCCGTCTTCGTCCGGATCCGAGGCGGATCCCCGCCGTACTCCGCCGTGCTCCACCACCCCGTCGTTTCCCTTTGTCCACGGTGAGCTTCTCACCCACGGGGTTTGGTCGCCAACATCTTCGCCGGTGGCAGGCCGGTCTAAAACCCGAGCTCTCTCTCTCCCTTTTAACGTTGTTTCTGTTCCGTGCCTTGTTTGATTCGAGCGTTTCTGGTCCTGGTTTGTTTTGTTGATCGGAATTGGTAAAGACGCTTTCGGAAATTTAGGGGAACGTTTTTATTAAAAAGAAAACGAAAAGGAAACTGAAATTAAAACGAAAATCAGTTTTAGATAATGAAAAGGATTTAAATTAAAACTGGGTCTGAATCAGATTAATTGCATACTAGATTTGGATAATTAAGTTAAATTAGAACGGTTTTAACATCAGTTTTAAAACAAAAGCGGATTGTTCTGAAAAGAAAGAGGTACTAAAATGAAAAATCAGTGTTCAAAGAAAAAGGAAAGGAAAGAGTTTTAAATGGAAAAGAAAAGGGTTTTTAAATTGGAAGGAGTTTGAAATCAGATTCGAAAATAAAATGGAAGTAAAATCAGTCGATTTTTAAAACGGAACTTGAGCATTTGAACGAATCTGGAACCCTGGTTAAAATGGACTGCTAATTGGGTTTAGAAAGGAACAAAAGCGGACCGTTGAATCGGACCTCGGGATTCGTGCATTGGGATCGTGCCTCGAAAACATGCACTGGTTTCGGTGCTCGGGTACTCAAACCCGATCCGTCGTAAATCCCACTTTATCCCGCTCGAGTGTAAACGACAACTGTCGAATTTAAACTGGATAAATCGTAGTCGTTAACTTAACGGCGGAACCGTTATTAAGTTGGGGCTTCGTGTTAAATTTAGAGTCCGGCTCCGATCGAAGGGGAGCCCCGGAAAGCAATTTACAAAACCCGGGCAGATTCGCCATGTCAGGCGAATCGGGCCTTTAAGGGTCCGTCATCGACATTTTCGGGGTTACGTTTGGGCGTTGAGTTTATTTAATTTCGGCATGTTCGTACTAGTTTAAAAGTGAGTTAAATCTGTGTTCTTTTAGATCGTGCTGCGGACCGAGGCAAAGGGAGGCTCGGCGAGTGACTGCGATCATCTCGGGTTTAGTGGAGCGCTTTTGGAGTTGTTTACGAGGTAGGGAAAAGTAGCCGGATCTCGGCCCTGACTAGGGAAAGTTAACAGTAGAAATTGCATGTGACACCGGGGTGTCGTGGGTTGAGTAGGTTATTGAATATTAGAAATGCATGATACGGGATCGTAGCGATTATGAGAAAAGCATGTGACACTTAGTAGTGTCGTAGGAGCAGAGAACTTAGCGTTAATTGAATTACTGGAGGCATATGACCATGCCCAGAGGTTGTTTGTGAAACTAGTGATCTTAGGACTGTTGTAGGCATCGATTATGCCGGAGGTTGTTGTGTGTTATTTACTTATTGATTGAGTTTGGGTGGCCTTGAGAGCCCGTATTATTTATTGTTGAGTTGGGTGGCCTTGAGAGCCCGTATTATTTATTGTTGAGTTGGGTGGCCTTGAGAGCCCGTGTTATTTATTGCTGAGTCTTGGGTGGCCATGAGAGTCCGTGTTGTCGTTTCGGTGTTTTGGTGGCCGTGAGTGCCCGTGGGGTTGTGAACCCGTACTTTATCGTTGGTGTCTTGGGTGGCCATGAGGGCCCGTAGGGTTGTTGAACCTGTGTTTGGTTGTCGGTGTTTTGTTGGCCTTGAGTGCCTGTGGAGTTGTCACCGGTGTCGTTACTGTCTGTTTGAACTTGTTTGTGATTGTGATTGCTTACTGGTTACTGGTGGAGGTTGTGTGGTGTAGCTAGCCTCCCGACTGGGATCGGGAGAAGCGGAGGGGTTGTGGGCTAGCTCCCCGACTGGGATCGGGGGAAGGACGTGCGGGTGTGGCTAACCACCCGACTGGGATCGGGTGAAGTGGAGAGGTTGTGGGTTAGCCCCCGACAGGGATCGGGGGAAGTTGCGCGACAGGTCGACCGCCTGTACCGACTGGGATCGGAAAGGGCAGGATACAGAGATTGGTTACTGAGCAGCCGGTTTGCGATCCTTTGTGATCTTGTTTGGTATTGTGTGGTCAGTCGTGTCTTGGAGGAGGTCGTCGATCGTAGTGTGGGGTCTACATAACGTGTCCGAGTGTTGAGTCGGTTGAGGAAAGTACTGGTCGTGTGTGTGTCTTTTGAGTCGTTGTGGTGTTACCGGCATTGTCTGCTAATTATGCCGTAGTCAGTCTGTTATCCGTGGTGGTGAGCGAACGCTCACCCCTAGCTGCTTTTCCTACAGGTACCGTTCGCAGGCTGGATTAGGTGAACTTCTGAAGCTTGAAGAGCTTAAAGCGGGTTCCGGGAGTCTTGAGTCTAGTGACATGTACCTACCCTTTTTGTCCAAGTGTAGGACTAATTTTATTTTGAGATGTAAAGAATATTCTTTTGTGGAACTAAACTGACTTTTAAAGTGATTTAACGAAAACAGGTTTCAGTATCGTAACTTTTTAAACGTTCGCGTCCCTAGTTTCGGTTCGCTGAAATTGGGGCGTGACACCGGTAGTTATGCTTGGGTCGAAAAGTTTTGATGCCATAACACCCCTCAGCCTTGATGTACCCACACCATATATAGAACCCATAGTTAGGCAACTTGCATATCGCTCCAATGCTGTCGTTCTTTTGGTTTCTACAATAGATGTAGTTGAAACCCTTTTCCGCTGCATAATTTTGCAGCACCACCCGTAACCAAGCTTCATCAACAAATCTGTCCCCTACTTGGAGATCTATCTTCTCCAAGGAACAAGACCTGTCCCAGCACTTTGGCTCCCTACTACTCGATGGAGCAAAACCAGCCAAGGGATCCTCCTCTATTTCATCTTCACATTGAAACACTTCTTCTTCTTCTTCTTCTTCTTCTTCTTCTTCTTCTTCTTCTTCTTCTTCTTCTTCTTCTTCTTCTTCTTCTTCTTCTTCTTCTTCTTCTTCTTCTTCTTCTTCTTCTTCTTCTTCTTCTTCTTCTTCTTCTTCCTCTTTCTCATCGTCAGATGAATCACTTGAAGAACTTTCATCACCATCGCAGGATTCATCACTCGACGAACTTACAGCATATTTAAGTTCATCAACAGTCATTTCCTCCTCTGCTGCCAGCAACTCAATGTCTATGAGTTCTTCATTCAGCATATCATCTAACCCCATAAGCTCATCAAATGATGCTTCTTCCACTAACCTCTTCGCCATCTAGTAAAGCACATCAAAGATAGACTAACATCAGAATAAAGTAAAAAGATAAGTAATTGATCAAAGATAAACTCATAAGAATAAATTTTCCCCATAAGAATAAATCAATGTCGTAGTTATCAGCACCATTCATTTTCACCAAAATGGGCATAACGTTCTATTATACAATAACAATAACTCACAAATCCACGTCACTTGAACTATATGAATGATATATTCAGTTTACCATAACTCAATCTTCAAGAGCTCTCAATGCAGCAAGATAAATCAGAGATGAAAGTGTAACAACTGACTGAACAGGAGAAACTAGTAAGAGGGAAGGCAAGGAAGTATCCATCTAACCATAATTATTCGATTGGATCCACCGTTGATATTTTCTTGGGAGTTAATATAAAATTTTGGATGTAAACAATTTGGAGAATTTGCAGTTGGTTAGATACCACATCACTCATGCTATCGATGATTTCTACCTTCCTTTTCATTCCCCCTTAGGCATGTTATATAAGATGTATTTGCAAAACTTCTATGTAAGCTAACCAGCGAGACCCATAGTCAGATAAAATCAAGTTCTCTGTAGTAAACTCATGGGAACAGAGCTAAAGAATGAGATAGTAGAAAAGGGGAAATGAGGAAGCTTAACACAATCTTAGTCTAATATCTTGTATATTTATGGAAGATATTAGGAAACAAACATTTAGGATACAGTTGATATACAAATTTGACATGTCAAGATAAAGTACCCAACAAATATAGGAATTTATTCTTGCCCGGTTAAGACATGATTGAACCAGTTGACAAATATATAATCATGGACGAAAACTGAAATAAAGAACAACTATCTTTTGCAGAACCCACAAGGCATTTAAACGCTGAAAGCTATATGCAAGACTAGTTTGCTCAATCAAACATAGCATCTACATCTACCATCACTAATTTACACACATGCGTGAATACAAATAATTACTACACATTTTAATTGTCTGGAAAAAAAGGAAAAGGCATTTTAATGTGCTATTTCTGGTGCAGATTCTACTATATGTTTGTATAAGTATCTTATTACATAGGCTATTTCGAGCAAGGAGAAATTACGCCAAAACACGGATATTAATAATTGTAACTAGTTGATCACCATTGCATGCTCATAAACTACACTCGGAAAGTTATAGTGATTATGTGTCTACTGTACAGGAAAAACATGTTTCTCTTGAACATTAACTTCAACCTAGATACACAATCCTCATAAGGACATTAAGAAAAACATGATCGAAGCCCTATAAACCCTAACAAAACGAAATTCCCAAATCGAGTTAGGGTTCAACAATGCTTACCTCAAAATCGCAAGGATGGAGCTTGTTGACGAAATGGAGCTTGCAAGCTGAAGCAGTTGAGGAAATGGAGCTTGGGTTCAACAACATATTGTTGACGAGTTAAGGTTCAACGCGAAATTGACCTTGTTGACGAACGTGAAATCGATTTGTACGAGAGAGAATGAAATTGATTTGTGCGAGAGAGAACGAAATTGATTTGTGCGAGAGAGAACGAAATTGATCTGTGTGAGAGAGAAAGAATGAAACCTCCCGATCCTTCCTCTTCCTCCCCACCTTCCTTCACTCGTATCTTTGTCTGCAATCTTCCTCTACTTTTTTCGAACGACCAGCTTCATGCTCTCTTTGTTGAGTTCGGCTCTATCAGCAAAGCCTACACCTCCTCCAAGCTTTCTGCTGCTGGAAAACGGTATGGCTTTGTCCTTTTCAACAATCCCTCTTCGGCTTCCTTGGATGCTCTGCTTCAGTTCAGCGTCATTGGGGTCTCAATGCTCTACCGGGACATCGATTCCTTAAGTTCTGATATCTCTGCTGCTCTTGGGCCCCAAATTCGTCTGGTTGAGTAGGGATTTGGGGCGTTCTTGATCTCCTTTGCAGATCAGGAAAACTTCAGCTCTTTAGCTTCGGACAATTGGTTGGGCCTTCGGTAGTGGTTCCCCGACTGCTTCTCGGATTCTGCTTCTATCTCTCGGGGTGGCTATTTCAAATGGATCTCGATTGCTGGCATTCCTATCTCCGGCTGGTCTTTGACGACGATTCAGAATATTGTTGCGGAAATCGGCACTCCAATTGCAATCCATCCTTGCTCCACCTTGCTTACTCGCCTGGATTCGGCCTTTGTTCTCGTTCATGTGAGTTCGTCGAGTTTGGGGGTGTGGGAGGTTGAAGTGGAAATTGAAGGTTTAACTTACCTTACTCGGGTTTCTGTGGTGGATGAGGCTTTAGTCCCTGCTTCTCCGGCAGCAGCTTCTCCCTTCGACCTTGAGGAAGGTGAATTCCGACCTCCTTCGCCTGTTGCTTCCCCCAGATCCCGCGCCTCTGATTTGGATTGGGAATCGAGCCCGTCGCCTTCTGATTCCTCCCCAAGTGACGCGAACCCTAACTCTGCGGGTGAACCTCAGCAAACCCTTTCATCGCCCCTCTCTTCGGATGGCACCATGGATCTCGGCGATTCCTTCCCGGAGCTCGCTCGTGATCGCCGGCCTCCCTCGGTCTCCTCCCCAACCTCGACCTCGGTTCCTTCTCCAGCATTCATGGCAAAGCGGTCGTCCCGTATTTCCTACACGGGCGTCGCTTCGCTTCTCGCACCCATGCGTGATCTTTTGTCGGCTGATTTAATGGCTTATGGGCCGACCCGTGAAGAAGTGGACCTGGACTCTCTAAAGTCCAGTCAGTTGTACCATCCTCCTCTTGGGCCTGCCCTTCTAGCTGGTACTTCATCCCACTCTACTGGACCTGCCCTGTTTGCTTCATTTATCTCGGGGATGCACTCGCCGTCTCAGTTGGTCACCTCGCCTCCCCGAGCCGCTCGCCGCAAGAAAAAAAAAACAGACCTCCGTAAATCGGTCGTCTCCCTCAAAAGGCGTTAGCCCGTCTCGATCCCTCCGGAAAAAGTCAGAGGCTAAAAGGTCGTGGGATCTTTGCAAATCTCTGGGTTTCTCTTGCCCGCTCGGCGATAAAATTGCCCTCAATTTATTCAAACCTTCTTGAGATTTATCTTTTAATCCTTGTAGGTTCTTCCATCCTCGTGTCTCTTTTCCCTCTCTTCTTCCCCTTATGTAATTCTCTTGAATTGTGTTTGGGTTTATAAGAACCACTCCCGGTCAACGCTAGTCAAATCGGCGAAAAACAGGAAAATTTAAAATTTTGGGACAGACACTTAAATGAACCTAAATTTGACCCCGAGGGTCATAGCGGACTTAAGTTGACACCGATATCGACCAAAGGGAGTTCTAGGGGACTCAGGGCAACTTTTTGACCAATTTGGGAAAGGTTGACTTTTTGCTGGAAAAGTCAATCGAGCGACGTTTTGGTCCGTTCGAGGCTCGTTTTGGACCCAAAAATATTAGCCGTCGCTACAGCGGTCTTAGTTGAGCTGTTTCCTTGTAGCCCATGAACTTTCGTAATTTCTTGGAAAATGGGCCCGTTCGGGGCCCGAGACGGCCGAATTTCGCGAATCTGACAGAAAAATACCTACAAAGACTTTCTTCATAAAGGTGGGACCCACAAGACACTTGTCACCCAAGTGGTGGTAGTTGGTTTTTAAAATAAAGAAAAAGAAAAGATGAATGGTAGTTTTGTAATTAAGGTGGTAGTTGGTTGTTTATGAACAAAACAAAAGGGAAGACATGGTGTAGGTTCGGCCATATCCAAAAAAAGAGAAGAAATAGAGAGAGAAAGTAAAGAGAGGAAGGAGAAGGAGAAAAGGAAAAAAAGAGAAGAGAAAGGTGTAGGGTTTGGTGATTTCCCGACGATCCAACCGACGGATCGTCTCAACGGTTGAAGAATCGAGCTCCCATCGTCATTCCCTACGGTGAGCACCTATTCGATTTTCATTTTGGGACGTTTGAAAGTTAGGGTTTGTGTTTAAACGAGTTAAATATGGATGAGTCGAGGTGTAGGGTTCGTTGGGAACGTTTTGGAGCGAAAAGGATCGGTTTCCGGTGACCGGAGGCTCGGGAGAGCTCCGGCCACCGTGGGTGGTGGCTGGCCGAAGCTAGGACCGGCCACCATGGTGGTGAACCGGTCCAGCCACCCACGGGTCTTGATGGCCGGGTGGGGTCCACGTGTTCGGGTCTCGGGTTTTCGTGTTCGGGTGGTTTGGACGAACCCCAAGTCGTTAATTCATACCCGGAACGAATTTTGGAATTAAATTGTGAAGGTTGGGAATTTCGGGTTTAGAAACTTTAAACGCGAATTTAATCGCTCGGAAGTCGGAAATTGATTCCGTCGATTGCATTAGAACCCTTGAATTATTCTAAAATCGTAGAAACGAAAAAGGGAATTTTCGGAGTCCCGAAAGGGCGTTTTCCAATCCTAGGCAGATTCGCCAAGCCGGGCGAATCGGGCTTTTCCGGGCCCATTATTGACAATGTCGACTAATTGGGAAGTTTGGGAGTGATCGACATTGTCGGGGTTACATTTGGGCGTCAAGTTTATTTTAATTCAGCTTTGCCTGCAAACTTAAAAAGTGCTTTAATTGTGATCTTGTTAGATCGTACTGACGACCGCGGAAAGGGGACGCTAGGCGAGTGATCGCGAGCACGCCGGAGCTTGGTCGTGGAATTTTGGGAAAGCGTTACGAGGTAGGGAAAAGTAGCTGGATCTCGGCCTTGACTAGGGAAAGTTAACAATAGAAATGCATGTGACACCCAGTGGTGTCGTAGGATAAGTTTATCGAACACTAGAAATGCATGCGACACTTAGTGGTGTCGTATGATACGTGAACGTATCGAACATTAGAAAGGCATGTGACACTTAGTAGTGTCGTAGGATAAGTGAGCTTATCGAACAATATAAATACTGGTGGCATTTGGTTGTGCCCGGAGGTTGATTGAATTGTTTGTGTGTCTTGGGTGGCCATGAGTGCCTGTGGGGAGTTGAACCCGTATTTTACCGTTGTGTGTCTTGGGTGGCCATGAGTGCCCGTGGGGAGTTGAACCCGTATTTTATTGTTTGTGTTTGTGGGTGGCCATGAGTGCCCGTGGGGAGTTGAGCCCGTATTTTACCGTTGTGTGTCTTGGGTGGCCATGAGTGCCCGTGGGGAGTTGAACCCGTATTTTATTGTTTGTGTTTGTGGGTGGCCATGAGTGCCCGTGGGGAGTTGAACCCGTATTTTACCGTTGTGTGTCTTGGGTGGCCATGAGTGCCCGTGGGGAGTTGAACCCGTATTTTACTATTTGTGTGTCGTGGGTGGTCAGGTGTGCCTTTGGGGTGTTGGACCCGTGTGTTTACTGTTTGTGGGTCGTGGGTGCCTTTTGGGTGTTGAACCCGGGTGATACTGTTTCGTGTGTCGTGGGTGGCCATGTGTGCCGGTGGGGTGTCAAACCTGTGTTGTTTCTATTTGTTGAACCTTGGGTGTTGATTGTGATTGCCTGAGGTTGGGGGCCCGCCTGACAATAAAGGGGTCTTATGGTCGCGCGCGTGGGGGTTGGCTAGCCTTCCGACTAACCATCGGTAAAGTTGTGCATTCTTCGGCGATGAAGGGAGGCTCCCCTTCTGACTAGCTATCGGAGAAGTATTGCGGAATATATCGCTAACAGGTCGACCGCCTGGCCCGACTGCGTTCGGGGAAAGTTGCGTGGGGCAGGCTCGAGTCCAGCCGGTTAGCAACCGGCACTAAGCAGCTGGAGTGTGATCCTTTGTGATCTTGTTTGTCGTGTGCGATCCTTTGTGACCTTGGGTGTTGTGTGGTCATTATTCGCGTTTTGGGTTGAGGTCGTAATCGCTGTGCCGAGTCTACATTACGTGTCCGGGTGTTGAGTTGGTCGGGGAAAGTAACAGTTCGTGTGACGGTAGGGTTACTTGAGTTTGGGGACAGTAGTCCCCGGTGTTTTGCTTGTCATTGGTGTTTCCGGCCTTTTCTGCTAGTATGTTGTAGTCAGTCTGGTATCCGTGGTGGTGAGCGAACGCTCACCCCTAGCTGCTTTTCCTACAGGTACTGGTCGTGAGGCGGACTAGGGGAGCTCTCGAAGCTTGAAGAGCTGGGGGCGGGAGTCCGTGTTTCTTTTTGGGAGTCTAGCGACGTACATGTTGGTTTTTGTCCGCTGTTTTGGACGTACTTTTAGTTGTAAAATATTATTTTGTTTAACTTAAGTGGTGATTTTAAGTGGTTTACTAAAATGTTTAAAAATGGTTTTACTGTTTCACCGTTGGCGTTCCGGGTCCGGGCCCGGTTATACCGAATCGGGGCGTGACAAGGTTGAATAAAAATCGTATTTTTCGTTGATAAAAAAAAAAGTTGATTTGTGCGGGTGAGAGAATGAAGTTGATATGGGCGTGTCCATAGCTGATATTCAACAACATATTTTAGGGGGCAAAACCGACTTTTCACAGAACAAAATTAACGTCCGTCCAAAATTACAAACAGTTGGTGAATAAAATTGGGTCAACGTTACTACATAACAATTTAAATTTGTTTGGGTTAGGATTTAATAATTTTTAAAAGTTGGGAGTTAGGACATTGAGTTATCCCTTAATTATATATGAAGAGTATTGAATTTGTAATATTTGATCATTCTCTTCTAACAAGTGTATCACTTAATTTATTACAAAGGATGTGTAAAAATGGCAAGTGTGCTAAAAACACAGGAGGAGGATGAGAATGGAGACGTTGTTTACTCAAAAAAGAATGGAGACGCTGATGTTCACGTGGTGGCCGTTAGGAAGCTTACCAATGAGGATTGAGAGGCAATGAACTTCACGTGGCTGCCACAAGGATAGGACCATCATTAATATGGCTTCTTACCACCACTACTGTTACCTAACGCTTTGTTTGGTCAAGACAAAGACTGTCAGACTGGGCGACATTAACTAACACACTGACTTGGGTTGGCTACGTATCATACACGTGTATATACACACATGTGTATATAAATTTATATATGATATGATGTATGTATACGATGACGACTTGATATGACGCGGGGAGCAAACACTTGGAGGGATAAGGTTCACTTTCTGTCCGTTTTTGAACTCATCTCTAAATGGATAACATCTGGCGTTTTCCCATATTCATCCCCTCTTTGACAACTCACATGCTCCCAATCATCCCTCTTCATTTCCATCCCTCCCTCTTTCTTTCTTTTTTACTTTTACACATTGCATCCATATTCTGTCAAGGGCAGACATCATGTATAAACATAAATTTGGTTCATATTTTTAAAAAAAATTAAGATTTATTATTAATAAAGACAGTATCTTCCTTATTACTGCTCTCAACTTTCAAGTTTGATATTTTCGATTCGAAAACAGCCACAACCAATAGAATCGAGACACATCACCTAAACTTCCAATCATACATTCTATTATAGTATGAATCTCTGGACAGTAACTAAACTCTCTAATGAGCCGTAAGTATTGTGAATTAGTTTCAGACTAAGATCTTAGTTGGGGTCCAATTGAGTGTGTCGGAGTTTTGAGCTCGAACCACGAACATAGTACAACAGGGGATATTTGGATAGGATTACTATATGTTCGTTCTTGCTTATCGACAGTCGTTCTTGCTTATCGACGATCGAACAGGGTCCGCCGACAAAGAGAACAAACCGAACACGCCACTAGGGTTAGCGACTACACTTTCCGGAGATCCACTGGAAAAGAACGACTGATCTCTTAACGATGAAATTTCAACAAAGGGAACCTATGAAACATAAAAAAAGACAAGAAAAACGACATAAAACACCACCACAAGATGGACGGGGTCTAATGGCTCTAATCTGGCCGATAACCACCAGATACGCTAGTAGAGCACACTTAAGTGTGGGACTTGTGGAGGATTTGATGGTGTACAGACTACGGAAGATGGGGAGATGGGGGTACATCAATAAGGATCTCGCTAGATAAAGATGGAAGGGATGCCAGCGGCCAGCCACCGACGTTAGGTACAGAGGTGGGTGCCGCCAACAGAATCAAGTCGATAAATATGAACGATTTGAGGGAGATAGATCAGACTGGCACGAAGGAGGAGAGGCCTACGAACGGGGAGCGGTGGGAGAAGGACGACGACGACGAGCAAATCGGGGAACGACAGCCAAAGAACAAACCTATAGAGCGAGACGAAGACGATAGGGAGGAGTTCACCGGGGACCATAAGGAGGCGAGGGGAAGGAAGGATCGGAGAAAAAGAGGGAGAAAACCCCACTTGTAACTCCCATGGTCGATAAAAAGACGAATACGTGTAAGGTTTTTAGGTTTTCAATTTTCAGATAGTTTCGTCAGATAAAGAAAAAATGAAATAATATTTGGTTAATGGAGTAGTCTTGCTTTTACATTGTTATCATAAAAATTCTTTATTCAATTCATTTTGAACATTCTATGGTGATATAGATGATGTGTCGTACATGTTAGTGGCTGACTGTGTCATCTAAGTCTTGAGCGACATCGCAGCCCAAGCATTTCAAGTCACAATGATGCCTCTAAGTATTTAGGCGTCGCATAGATAAATTATATGTTGTCTAAGTCGCACACAAAGGCGACATATATTAACTATATCTTTGTAGACTTATTGCTAGTGACTCATTAGGGTGACGAACAATTGCGCCGTCTAAGTAAGACAAAGTGGTTAAAGAAATAAGACGTAACCATTTCATACTCATTTCTAAATGATCAATTGATATCCCTTACGTAGATTCAAAATAACATACATTTATATAAAGGATTATTCCATCTCATTATCCTAAATCTTTCAGATTTTTTTTAGAGTATTCTAAATATTTTTAGTTTTACCTCGGTGCCCTGAACTTTTATTTGTGTCTGTTTAGTACCCAACGATAACTTTCCATTCAAGACACTTCAAAAGTCCATAATACCCCTCACTAATAGTCAAATTTTCAGAACTTAAAAATAGTGAAATGATAATAATACCCTTAATTTTAAACATATATAAAAAATATTTTATTTTTAAAGAATATATATATATATATAATTCATATTTTATTTTCAAAAAATATGTAATTTAGATTTTATATTTGGAACGATCGACTCTAGCGAGGACTACGAATCTCGCGCCAATCCCCCTTCTACATCCGATCCCAAGCAACTCCCATTGTCCTCCATCAGACACCGCTAGTAAGTTCTCCCCTTCCTACACAACGTTTTCTACAAGGCTTCAAGACCTATTATCTTCATCGTGAAGGAGACGACCCACTTCAGGTATGCCCATATCAATTCTTGGGAGGCTTGGTTCAGATAATCCATGGAGAGTCCGACCCTAGGATAGAGTTTTACAACTTATTGTTATTAATCAGGCCAAGGATGCGATTGTCGTTGGATGTATCGAATACTTTATGACTGAAGAAGCTACCATCGGTGCTACTAATGTAGAAAGGAATGCAGTCGGTGGTGTTACCTTAGCAGAAAAGGCCTCCAATGGTGGTGGTGTTGGAGGAATAATGATGATAGCCGCAAAGACCATAAGAACGCCACTCAAACAAGAGTCGCCTCTAAGTCTCCACAACTTTGTTCCCATGGAGAAAGAGGCTACTCTCACCATCAAGGAGAGTACTGATGCGGACGCATCTTAGCATTAAAAATGCCACATTTAGAGGGATTTTATTAGTGATTTTAGCCCATTATTGTCTCGCTCTCCCGTGTTTTACTCGTTTCCAGCATTTCTCATGATTAACAGGTTATAAAGTAGAATATGAGCAAAAACACGTAAAAAGGGGAATAAATTCGAAAGCAGCAGTCAAGATGGTGGACCAAGGCAGATCTATCACGGATCCGTGACAGAACCCGTCATGGGTAGGGTCACGGAGCCGTGACGAAGGAAAAAATTCTCCAAAACGCACTGATCCGTCACAGATCCGTGACGGTGGCCGTGACGGGTAGAGCCATGGAGCCGTGACGCGCGCCCAGACTGGTTTCCCTAATTCGTTTCAGATTCGATTTTTACCCTTTTTACCCAAAAGTCAGCCTCCAAATAGACTTAACTTGTATTTTTGAGAGCTAAGAAGAGAGGAGAGTTGAAAGCAAGCTAGGGAGAGGATTTCTACTTGGAAGAACATCATTGTAATCACACTTGGGTATTGTATTTCTCTACTCTACTCCATTTATGAAGCTTTGTTTTTGTTCATCAATGGCATCTTCTTCTTCCTTGTTCATGAGTAACTAAAACCTCATAATCTAGGGTTATGGGGGAGTAGAGATTTATTTTCCAATGTGTTGAATGTGAATGATTATTGAGTTGGATGATTTGATTTAGGGTTTGCATTCGATTTAAGCTTAATGCTCTATCTCTCGGGTAGGCCTGATAGAAGGTGGGAATTGCAATCTGACACTCATGAGAGGTGGTTTGCAATTAGGTCAGAAATCTTATACAAATTGGGTTTAAATCTAGACTAGTGATAGCTAAGTTAACATGATTGCAATAACAATAGGATTCATACCGAAAGTTAGAAATTATCAAAGAACGTAATGCTTTGGGTCTCCCTACATCCTGATTTGTGAGAGCTGGGTGGTTAGATTCCATTAGGGTCCGAAACAACGTGAGGAGTTAGGACTAGTTTGAGAGATGATTCGTTGCCCCTAAAATCAGACAACTTCACAATGCTCATCGTCATTTAAATGCATTGGAAATGGTCTCTATGAACCCACAACCTTGGATTTCTTTTTCTCTAAATTAAAACTCTTCTGAGCTTTGTGAGTACTTGTTCACTGTCATTTCGCTTACTGTTTACTTTTCATGTTTTAAAACGAAAAACCATCATAGTATCGAAATAGCTTGACTACGACTTTGAGATAGAACGTGCTTGACTCGTGCTCCTTTGCGTTCGATAACTCGGAACTAAAATTCCCGAAATACTACTTGACGACCGGTACGCTTGTCGTGTCCTTTTCTGTGCTAAAACCGCAGGTGACCAGAATTTTCCCCGTCTGACACCCGAAACAACTGAGGAGTGTCAGCAACCTAGAATAATATGGGACTGACTGAATTGGGCTAATAGTGGTGCCTTACACGGAAGATCCGTACCGGAAACTAACCCATCCTTGGTAATGGAACATCGGAATGGACTCCTAAAGGATTGGGATCCCTACATGATGGCCAAGAAACAAGCGGTCCCGAGGAAAAACGAGGTGAGGTCTACATAGTAGACTCGCCAAGGCAAATGAATACCCGATATGCAACTAAGTATGTGGGGGGATGCACATTCTGTCCTGCTATGTTTGCTGCAAACCCGAACCCCTGATCCCCCTTTCATTTCCTGGAGTTCTCCCTGATTACTTGTGCATCCCACACGTTAGTTACACCCACGAGCGTCAGGTCGAGTCAGGAAATGTGGTGAAACCCCCTAGTATCGTCCTAGAAGCAGGATTCTGTATCCTTTTTACTTTCCCTAACATAGTCGGCCATTCTATTACAATGTTGGGCGTGCCACACCTACGGGTTAGGATATTGACTCACCCTTTTTTCTATTCCGTCCATTGTACCGTTCTTATTAGTTCTTTCCTATGTATAAATGGTTTCTCGTATCAATAAAAGTTCCACATAATGATAAAAAAATAATATCTATAAATTAATTATTATGTTTTTTTTCATTTTGCAACCAAAAATAGCTTCTCGTCTATTGTATTAGATTGATATGGCACTGGATCCTATTGTATCATATTATCTCACCTGAGCAACCCTCGCCACCTCTGAAGCCGCCATGGGCGTGCCCATGTCCCTGGCCTCCACCGACTCTACTTCCTCGACCCCTCTCTTGATTCTGGATCAAACTAATCGAGTTGGTCTTTTTTATTTTCACTACTTCTGTTTTTGCAGTGTCAAAACTAGTGCGCGGCTGAACATCAGGAACTGGCCTTGGGAGGGGTCTCACGCAAATGCTTTGCCTCCCACCATCACTGCTGTTGAGATCTTTGATTTCCGGCACCCCCTTCCCCCTTTTTGTATTATGTCCTTGCCTATATGGCTTTCTAATATCGTCTGTGACGGTTCTAGTGGAAAAGGATTTAATGAGTCATTGCTCTTTTTGTCTGACCTTAGTGGCCCGAGAGCTTATTCTCTGATACATATCAATGTTCTGATATATATTTAATACAATTTCAACTTCCGCTAAAAAAAACACAAGGTACTAGTTCCTCGTATACAGAGCTTAGCAAACCCTATCACATTCTTTTTTTTGAACAGAAAGATTCATTAATGGATTAATAAAGCTTACATACCGAATACAAATTAAACCATACAAGCGTTGCATCCACCGGTCGTTCTCGGGATATCGAAAAACGACCAGTGAGATGAATAGATCTCAAGACGAGCGGTGCATCGCCTAGATAACAAACAACTACCAGATCGATCCTCCTTATCGGCTCCCCATAAGGATCCACTGATAAAGAGTCTCGATCGAACACGTTGTTCGAGGCAGAAGCTACAGCTGTCGGATATTCGAGATCCCGACAGGGAGAACTAGACAAACACCAACTAAAAATAAACATAAACAACAAAATAAACAACAATAACGAACAAGAGCTACTAGTAGTGATGGCCTCCGGTGTGCGGGATTGGGATCAAGGCGAGGTGGACGGCGCCAACGGGTACAGATCCGAACCACTAGGGGGTGGTGCATGGGACTGGTCGAGTAAACACGAAAAGCAAGAGCATATCTGAACGGCTTCGACTGCAATGTTTCGACGGAAGCTGGGTGCAGATCTGACTGTCTGACCGGAGAAAGACGTGACAAAGAGACTCGGCCAGTAGCAAATGAGTTTTCGTCGTTGTAAGGGTGCTCGTGGTCAGCCGTCTTCGCAACGGAGGGGGATTTACCGACAGATCTGACCGGCTCGAGTGCTGAATCAGCAGATCTGGCCGGCGAGGGGGAGATGAGAGCTGGGGACAGGGGTTTAGGGGCGGAGGTGGTTTAACACGGCCTAAGGGCGGCAGAGGGGCACGGTGGAGAGCGGAGGAAGTGGATAAGCATCATCGGAGCTGGCTTGCATGACCCAAGGTGCAGATCCGACTGTCGAGGCGGCAGATCTGACGGGGGAGAAGATTTTAAGGTCGGATCCGACGAAGGAAAGGGTGGTGGAGCACGGGGGGGACTGTTGGCGGAGGTGGGGGATGGTGGCCGGAGCAGGGGACAAAACGGGCGGTGGAGAGGCTGGGCTTGCAGCGACGGACGGTTGACAGAACTGGCCTGCGGCGGAACATGAATGTCGGAGAAGCCATTGACGCCGGCGAGGAGAGACCGGGGAGGGGAGCTCGGAAGTGGGCGACTGAGGGGATTTGGAGACTGGTTGAGAAAGGGTAAGAGGTGGACATAAAGGAACAAGGCAAGGGAGAGGAGAGCCACCGGCATCCCCGTGGCTGGAGCCACGATAGCCGACGATGGCGATAAAAGCTCGAGGAAGGAGAGGCGTTTAGGGTTTTTAACCTGGAGAGAGAAAAGCTGAGGCGTTATCCTTAAACCACAGCACATTCACAAGTACAAATTCCCTATATATAGATGTTAACAAAAACCTCAGCACATTCACAAGTCCGAAACGGATCCATCATCCAAAATCTACGGCTTCATATTCGAAAGTCTTTTCTTTCCAAATACATGGCACCAACACCCCAAGTCCCCCAAGGAAATAACGAGAAACCCCTCGTTAAACCTGGCCATGATGAGGTGGCCGTAGTGATGATCCCATTCCCAGCCCACGGGCACCTCAACCAGCTCCTCCACCTATCCCGCCTCCTCCTCCACCACCACCACCGCCTCCCCGTCCACTACCTCTCGTCCGCCACCCACAACCGCCAAGCCTCCCTCCGCGTCCACGGCTGGGACCCCACCTCCGCCGCCATCCACTTCCACGACCTCAACCTCCCTCCCTTCCCCTCTCCACCACCCACCCCCGGCGCCCCCACCAAGTTCCCCTCCCACCTCCAGCCCCTCTTCAACGCCCTCCCCCACCTCCGCCTCCCCGTCGCCACACTCCTCGCCCACCTCGCCGCCAGGTCCCGCCGCGTCGTCGTCATCTACGACTCTATGATGGCCGCCGTCGTCCACAGGGCCGCCGCCTCCATCAGAAACGTAGAGGCCTACACGTTCCACAGCGTCTCCTCCTTCGCCATATACCTCTACATGTCCGACCTCGTCGGGAAGAAACCCGAACCCGGAGAGCTGTTCCCGGTGGACATTCCGGGGCTGGAAGGGTGCTTCTCCGACGACTTCATGGAGTTCATGAGGAGGCAGTACGCTTTCCGGCCGTTCAACTCCGGGAGCTTGTTCAACACGTCCAGAGCGGTTGAAGGAGAGTACATGGATTTGATAGACGGAGAGACGGCGGAGGGAAAGAAGAACTGGGCGGTGGGACCGTTGAACCCGGTCATCGTCAGGACGGAGAGGTCCAGAGGGAGACACGTCAGCCTCGAGTGGCTTGACCAAAAAGAGATCGACTCTGTCATGTATGTTTCTTTTGGCACCACCACAACTATGGAGAACAAGCAGGTACACGAGCTGGCCCTCGGGTTGGAGAGAAGCAACCAAAACTTCATCTGGGTAAATCTCAAAATGTTAATTTATTTTGTAGAATATAAAATTATATATATGATAAATATATATGTATACAGGTATTAAGGGCTGCGGACAAAGGAGATGTGTTCGGAGAAGGAGACAGTTGGAAACCTAAGCTTTCACAGGGGTTTGAGGAGAGAGTCAAAGGTAGGGGGCTGGTGGTCCAAGACTGGGCCCCACAGCTCGAGATCCTGGCCCACCCCTCCACCGGCGGCTTCATGAGCCATTGTGGCTGGAACTCCACCGTGGAAGCCCTTACCATGGGCGTCCCCATCGTCGCCTGGCCCATGCACTCCGACCAACCCCGCAACACTTCCCTCGTCACCCATGTTCTCAAAGTTGGTCTTGTTGTCGGTGATTGGACACGCCGTCATGAGATTGTATCGGCGGAGATGGTGGAGACAGTCGTGAGGAAGCTGATGGCGTCGAGAGAAGGTGAGGATATTCGGAAGAGAGCGGCACAGCAGAGCGTCTCCATCCAACGGTCTGCCGAGAAAGGCGGTGTCTCTCATTCGGAGTTGGGTTCTTTTGTGGCTCATATCACCCGGAGGTGAGAGTGACATGGATAAACTCTAGCATATGAACTTAAGTAAATGTAGCGGAAAATGTACTATTATTGGTTAAATTTAAAACGTATTATTTGATTGTGGTAGTAGGGTATTGAATTTGTCTCTAAATTATATTATTCTCTTTCGAGTATTGGTAGTCCACCTAAATTTTACATATGTCTATTTATTTTCTTGAACATAGAAGTGGAATTTTATTAATAATAGTATTGGTTAACAGAGAAATAGATATGTTACGAAAAGAAAGGGAGAAGCATAGTGTCGAATATCACGTTCGAGACGATAACCCTATTATTAAAATACCCGACTAAATTAGGTGAAACTTAAGGAAGTAGATCCTCCTTACAGTGCCCATATTGTACTTTTTTTGAGTCTACCTGAAAATGTTCGTGGTGTCTGAACACACAATGATCTCTCTATAAAGCCATCTTAGGTTATTTGAGGGGATAACGAGCATCTAGCGAGAACACCAGAAATATGGGGGATACAATGGATCGAGATGACTCTGACCTTTGTAGGGCGAGGTGTACGTCCACACACACACCCTGTTCTCTAAGAGATGATATGTAAGATTAGAGAGCGGGGCGGTGCTCCTCATCTGCGTCCCGCGATCATCAAAAACCTAGTCTATCAGTCTCATGTGCTGCTTCCCAAATCATTCGATAGGGGTTATTAGTGTTCTTGTCCAAATAAGGGGGTTGGAGCAGCCCTGGGGTGTTAGTGTCCCCATCCAATGGAGGGGATTGGAACGGCCCTGCATGGAGGCCCAAATTAATCGGGTGTGTCATAATCTCGTTATCGGACCTCGCGTCGGGCCTCCGATGAGCTTGGCTGATCGGAGGGCGAAAGATGGGTTGTAGGATCACACCATACTCATCATAGCTAGGTAACCCGGCTCGCGATGGAGGCAGCGAAGGAGGTAGGGGTGGCGACACTAGTGGCGATCGAGTGATCAACGGAGGAGGCAAATGAGGTAGAGGCGACGACTCTGGTGGAGGAAAAATGATTGTCGGAGGCAATGAATGAGGCAGAGGCATTGATGGAGACTAATTGATCGTCATGGTAGAAAAAGGAGGAGGTTCTTGATCGCACTCGGTGGTGGGGAACGAACCGTCTTGAATCTCTTCCATCGGTTGTTCTGCGATGTGATCCAGAGCAAAGACATTGCCTTTGAAGGAGGATGAGGAAGAGGAGGAGGAGGAGGAGGGGGGAGGTGGATGTGGGGTAGTGGTGGTGGTTAAGTAGCGGTAGACGATCAGGATGGTACTCGCGAGTTGCGATATCACCATGAAGAGCTAGGGCCAGCTGAGAGATCCATGGCGCTACTCTTAAGTAGGGAGGACAATAGTGAGGGTTTGGGGAAAGGACCCCTTGCCCCGTCCCCCGCCGCATCCCTTTCCAATCCTCGTCGTCCCGCCCCACGTTGAACCCATGTTGACCCCACCCCATTCTCGTCCCGCGGGGAACGGGGATTCTCCACCCCATTCTCACTCCAAAAATTCTTCTCATGAAAAAGATCGTGAAAAGGAGATGAGACCTCTAGTTTTTAAAATATGGGTTCGTTTGTGAAATCATACTTTACTAAATATATTCCGCGGGAAAGTACACTATCATCCCCATACGTAGGTGTATTGAGTGACCGAATTGAATTACCAACTCTCTATCTTATACGAGTTATTTATCATACGTTACAAACAAACCTCAATAATTTTGAAGAAAAATTGTTACCTTAACTTGTGCATGCTACTAGACTTTGAGTGTCAATTCTATACCCTTTTTAAACAAAAACCCTAAACCTCTCTCGTGCGAAAAAACCAGCCGTCACCCACTCAACCTCTTTCCCTTCCCCTTCTCGCCGGTGACGAACTCGACCTCGTTTGAGAATGTTGCCGGCGAGGAGATCTTCTGAACCTCCCTCTCCTCTGCTTTCTCTTTTCCCCTTTCCCGTTCTCTGTTTGTCACTGCACAGCTTCTCGCTCCATCAGTCGTTGCCGTCGAGCCGGCTTTCTGCAGACCTTTCATGGCCGGAGCATCTCCTCTTCGGTTGTTGCTGGACTTTGCTTTGGGTTATGCAGATCTTCTCATCCAAGATCTGATGTCGTTTGCTCTCCGTACGGCTAGATCTCGCCGGATGCTCGGTGGGGGCGTGCTGGTAGTCTGGTCACTGCTGATGCTCGGTTCTTCGTCTTCAGCGTCCACATTCGGTCCTGTAGAAGAAGAGGAGGCGACTTTCTTCGCGGGTGCAGTTCAGACCGGGAGTTGGGTAGGTTTTGGACCAGTCGGGTACGGGTTTGGGCGGACCGGATCAGATTTTCTGGGCTGGGCTCATCCGGTGTGGGCTGGAGCAGACTTGGTCGGGTCGGGCCTGACCTGGGCGGGTCGGGTCGATGCGGGTCGGGCCCCTGCAGATTCGGGCGGGCCTGCTGGGCCGCGGGTCACTGGGTTGCGGGTTGGGCCGGCCCATTTTGGTATGGGTTGGATCCTGGTTTGGTCTGGGCCTTGGCCTAGGCCGGGTAGGGTCTGGCCCAGATTCGTTTCTGCTTCGGGTCAGCTCCGGTCCCTCCTTCTTGCTTGGCTGTTTTCCGGACTTGTTCGTGGTGGCCTTCGGGTGTCTTTGTCCAGTTTCATCGTGGGAGGCATTTCCTACCTCGGATTCGTTGTGCAGTTGGCTTCGTCACTTATCGTCGTTGCGGAAGTTTCATCGTGGGAGGAGTTTCCAAGTCTGGTCGTGGGACGCGTTTCTTCATCTCCGGGTGTCAATCGTCGTGGATCTGGAGACTCGCTGAGGCTTTCGGGTTGAGCGTAGCTTCGGAGGTGCCTTTATTAGAGCTGGTCGTGGGACACGTTTTTGCATCTTTTTGAAAGTGGATCGTTGTGGCCCTCGTCTAGGTGCTGCTGGTGGCTCGCTCTGTTGCCTAGCCTTTCATCTCAGGTCTGGTCGTGGGACGCGTTTCCTCATCCTTGGGTGTTGATCGTCGTGGACCTGGTGGTTAGCTGAGGCTCACTGGTATTCCTCTTCTCTTGCTATAGTTTAATGTTCCACTCATTGTGTCATTATCGATATCTGTTGGTTTTACTCTGCTTCCTCCCACTTTGTTGGGTAGGTTTCGTCGGTTTCTGGGTGTTGGCCCTCGACTAGTAGTTTGGCCTTATTGTCATTAAGCAGTGTTCCTTCAATATTGAATTTAGTATAGTGTGTTCTTGAGGGTAATTCCCTTTAGCATTGTCTCCGTCGTTTGTGGTGTTGGCCACCGACTTGTTAGTGACCTTCTTCCAGTCTATGTGACGGATTGATGGTCCTAATGAGACAGGGTGTTCTTCATACTATGGTAGTAGATTGGTTTATTTCAGTTTCGTTTGTGTTTATTGTTTTGAATTTCCGGGTTTTGACCTATTTTTCCTTGTGTGCTTCATGGTAGCTATATTCGGGTGTGAGTCTCCTTTTTTAGCCGTCTTTTTTCTTTTCTGGGTCTGCGTACCCCTTCTCATTTTAGGGTCTGCGTACCCATTCACTTCAGGGTCTGCGTACCCATTCACTTCAGGGTCTGCGTACCCATTCACTTCAGGGTCGGCGTACCCCTTCTCTTCAGGGTCTGCGTACCCCTTCACTTCAGGGTCTGCGTACCCTTTCACTTCATAGGTTTCCCCAGTGTGGGGTTTCAGGGTCTGCGTACCCTTTCATTGCTTCATTCAGGGTCTGCGTACCCATTCATCTTCAGGGTCTGTGTACCCTTTCATCTTCAGGGTCTGCGTACCCTTTCATCTTCAGGGTCTATGTACCCATTCATAGCTACCAGGGTGTTAGTCGTTCATGTGGTTCATTTTTGTTGGAGAGTCTGTAGCTAGACTCTCTTCTTGTACTCCTCCTCCTCCTTGAGAGATGTTTAATTTAAATATGCTTTGCTAATCAAAATAAATTCTATACCTTTTTACACTAGGATATGACTACAACACAAAATACTATTGACCCAGAAAAGCTAGTGTCTTATCTAACCACAATGGAATGTCATGATAATCATTTAGACAGATCTTACACCACTGCTTTTAATACGCTAATGCATCAATACACTAAATTTAAGGGATAATTCCACCACAATACCCTAAATCTTTCATATTTCATTTAGAGTACCCTAAATCTTTTTTGTGTCACCTCAGTACCCTAAACTTTCATTAATTCATTTAGAGTACCCTAAATCTTTTTTGTGTCACCTCGGTACCCTAAATTTTCATTAATTCCATTTTAGTACCCACCGTTAACTTTGCATATGATTTTCCATCCAAAACATGTAAAATGACTATACTACCCCTCACCAACAACCAAAATTATGGTAAAGTTAACGGTGGGTACTAAAATGAAATTAATGAAAGTTTAGGGTACTAATATGGTGTTGATAAAAGTTTAGGGTACTGAGGTGACACAAAAAAATTTAAGGTACTCTAAATGAAATATGAAAGATTTAAGGTACTGAGATGACACAAAAAAGATTTAGGGTGCTCTGAATGAAATATGAAAGATTTAGTGTACTGAGGAGGAATTAACCCTAAATTTAATGGTCGAGAGGTGAAAGTTGGAGTCAAAATTGTAATATGCACCAAATGATTTAGTATGCTTGATTTAATTTAAAGTTGTTCCATAAGAAATCTCCTACAAGCAGTGAGTGTTGCGCTCATACAAACATAAATCCAAGATCTAGATTACATTTTGATTTTCTCTTATTCAAAGAATGCAAAATTAAAATTAACTAATTAGTTGCAGCAGCGAGGGAATTCCCCACCCCATTCTCACTCCAAAATAAAAATGTACATTTTAACATCACACAATTCTTAATATAGAATTTTAAACAATATGTATATAAAGAAAACATTACGTGATACCGTGTCTCATAATAGTTAACACATATATGTCTTGACGGAATGTCTTATAACATACAATTATATATATATATATATAGGTGAAATCAGCTACAAACCACTCTTAACCTAAAAACTAGAGAACCAATCTTAGCCACACACACCTAACATCCAACATTCACCATGATGCCACATCATCACCCCAATTTCACCAAACTCACGTCACTTTCATTCTTTCTCACACAAGCAAGGGCATAATTGTAAAAGCATGGTGCCATGTGGACAAGTGTCCATTTTTTTTCTTCACCAATTCACTAATTTAATATTTCCCGATTCGTTTGAACTCCGATTAGCTTCAAACTTGTGCCAATATTTTTATTTTTTCAAGGGCTTTAAATCAAGATCAATCATGCATATATTCTGAAGCACGAAAATAAAAAGGTATATCAGAGTGATAAAAATAATGTTGAGTGTTGATAAATCTTCACTACTAAATGTTTTATATCGGAGGTAACAAACTAGTGCTAAATGTTGATAAAAACATGTACTGAGGTGATAAAAACCATGTTCAATTTTGATAATAAGTGTGATAAACTAGAGTTTAGCGTTGATAAAAAAACATGTGATGAGGTGATAAAAACACATGTAATTTAATAATAAACATAGTGTTTAGTGTTAATAAAACTGGTGTTCATAAAAAGCACGTGATGAGATGATAAAAATCATGATCAGTTTTGGAGAATTGGGTGATAAAACCAGTGTAGAATGTTGATAAAACTAGTGTAAAGTGTTGATAAAAACAGAGCAAAGTGTTGATAAAAATTAACCAGATATAATTTCTTTAAAAACCAGCCCCGAAATAAATAAAAATTCGTACTTCAAAAAAAACATGTGATGAGAGTGAAAACACACACGTAATTGAATGATAAACCTAGTGTTTAGTGTTGATAAAACTAGTGTTCATAAAAAGCACGCGATGAGGTGATAAAATCATGATCAGTTTTGGAAAATGAGGTGATAAAACCAGTGTAAAGTGTTGATAAAACCAGTGTAAAAGTGTTGATAAATCCAGGGCAAAGTGTTGATAAAAATTACCCATATTTTTTTTTTTAAAATCAACGCCGAAATAATTTTTTTTCGTCCTTCAAAATATATTCATGCCTGATCTTGATTTAAATCCCTTAAAAAAACAAAACTAATGGCGCAAGTTTGAAGCCAATCAGAGTTCAAACGAAGCGGGAAAAATTAAATTAGTGAATTGATTAAAAAAATAATAGGATACTTTTACTAAAAAGCCCTTACCACTTACTAAAAAGTGCTGTTTTTTTTGCAGTCAACAAGTCAACTACTCAATTGCATCTCATCCATCCATTCTTAAAATGGATGGCTTAGATTGGTTCTCTAGTTTTTAGGTTAAGACATGGTTTGTATTTGATTTCTCCTATATATATATATATTTAGAAATAATAGTGTGGGGTGTGGGGCGGGGTGCCCCGCGGGGTAGGGAGTGATTGCCCAGCCCCGAACTCGCCACACGCGGGGCGGGAATCCCGCCCCATTGCCATCCCTACTCTTGAGAGAAAAAAAGTTTCAAAGATCCGAATTGTTGCAAGACCTTTGTATACGAGGAAAAAAATATATAAGAAATTAAAAATACGAAGAAGAATTCTAAAATCGATAGTTACTTGTAGTATGTTTGTTTATAATATAACGTAAGATGATTTGAACTTCTAAATCATCGGTAAAAATACAAAGAAAATGCAACAGACAAAAAAATCAGAATCATCGTAAACATTATCAGTTTTGCATACAATTTTTATTGAAACAAACATTCTTGAAATTATAGAAACGAAACAACATAGATGAAGATTACTCCAAACTACATATCAGAGGAAGACTCATCTTCAACGGTCTCATTTTCTTCTTTAAGAAGATAATCATCTTTCGTGCCAAAATTCTCTTTTTTCATAATGTTATCTTTATCATGAAACGAGGTGCATCTTCCTGACAAATCTCTTTCTCAATGGTCTCGTCTTTTTTATTAGGAGGATCGTCATCCTTACCATTATCTTTTTCATAAAAAGGATCCTTTTGCCCACGTTCAAACTGATAATCTCCAAGTACATACGCAACTTCATCATCATCCTCGAGACTAATATCCATATTCACATTTCGTCGTTATCAAATAGTTACACATTTAGAGGTGTAGAATGTAGTTGGAACACGAGGTTTAAATTTTGGAATGGTTTAAATGGAAATCTTGTGTGGTAGTTAAATTTGTATGGAGGGGAAAAGAGAAGTTGGAACTAACCATTGTTAGAGTAACAACTTTTTTTTTGTTCCGTTGGAGGCTGGGCGTTGTATGAACAACATGATTTTTTTGTCGAAATGGTTGTTGGGGTTTTATGCCATTGGACAAATCCACATTGACATGTTACAAACGTCTTTATGAATTAATAAATAAGTTGGCAAGTATTTTATTATCATTAAGTTGTAATGTTATTAAAACCATGAATGATTTAATTTTATGAGGTATTAGGGAACATTTCTCTAATAGTATAACCCTCATTAGGAAAAAGAGTTAATCTATTTCATTCGTTCTTAGAGTAATTGATAGTTATTTCTAGAGTGACTTTTGATGAGATGATCACGTTTAACTGATCATGCATATAAGGACATAATTCAAATTCACGAATGCCAAAGAGTTTGACATTTGGACGACCCACCCTGAGTGTACTTCATAGAACTAAGACATAAGTACATCTCAACTACCCGCGTAGTCCTTGGTCCTACGACCATGACATCACCATATGATCTACATGATGTGGATTCATGCTTTAAGTTAACCAAACGCTTATCCTAGCAGATAGTTATGAAGGTTATGCTTGGACATGGATACATGCATGTGAGACATATAGGTGATGGTCATAGGGACTTGTCATTTGTGGTAACACAAGGTAGATGTCATTAAAACGGTCGCTCTGCATGAGTAGGAGGATCGTAATATAAGCATGTGATGCATCACCTACATTCCTCACTCACAATCAACTAAACATGTTAAGACTGAATTAGAATGAATGACGGTTCTATGCCTTTATTCAGTTGTGGCAATCGTTAAATGACAAGAGGGTAAGACTACACAAGGTAACAGGATTTGACAAAGTATTAATCATTAATTCTATTACTTGGATTATCATGTGCTTTACTAGAGAATATCTCATGGCCTGTGGATGGAAAAATTATTTCATTTTACTACCTAACGTCATATGAATCCTAAATGATCACATAAAGAGAAAGATCACGACAAAGTGAACGGAATATGTTATCAATTAAATACGTGAATGAGACATTATACTTTGATATAAAACATCTTTTATTTAATCCTTCACTCACAAGACAAGACCAGTATTTATATTTAATTATTAAAGAGTATATTAATTCAATGACACAAATCAAAAGCCAAATTAATATAAGATATGGGTTTGGTCGAACACCCTTATTAGGTAATAAGGGGTATTCGGCCAATACAATATATATAGGGATGATATCCAATACAAACCACTTTTAGCGTGCAACTACAAACCAATCTAAACCACGGGATGCGGCCAAGATGACGTCATCAGAGCGCATGCGCTGCTGACACGTGGATTTTCTGGCGTAGTGCGTGTTGACCACGCTCGTAGTGCACATGGTACCAACACTCCATAATTATAAGGTACCAGCACCCGTGTATGCAAGGTACCAACACTATGTTATGTTAGGTACCAGTACCATTACGTGTAAGGTACTAGCTCTTTGCATAGTATCAGCACTTTGTGTGTGTGTGTCAACACTCTATATGTAGGTATTAGCATCATGTTAGTTAAGTTATCAGTACTTGGTGTGCGCATCAACAGCGGAGTGCCCACGTGTCAACATCTTGTGCGCTTTGATGACGTCAGCGCGCACGCATCTTGTGGCTGAGATTGGTTCATAGTTTGCATAATAAGGGGTGATTTTTATTTGATACCTATATTTTATATGGTAGCTATCTAGTAAAAATCATCCTTATAGTGCAAACTACAAACCAATCTAAACAACAGGATGCATCCAAGATGACGTCATCAGAGCGCGCGCGATGCTGACACATGGCCACTTCGCCCGCGCCTCTGCCCGCACAGTAGCGCGTGTTGACCACGTACGCAGTGCGAGTACTGGTGGTTTACATAGCACGGTGCTGATAGTTTAGTATAAAATGTGCTGATAGGTTGCTATCAGCACATTTTGTACTAACCTATCAACACTGTGTGTACTAAACTATCAGCACCGTGTTATGCAAATTATCAGTATTGTGTGCGCACGCCCACGTGTCAGCATCTGGTGAATTCGTAGTTTGCACAATAAGGTGCGGTGTTTTATATATTTAATTGCCCATGTGTCACCATCTGGTGCGCTCTGTTGACATCACTTTGGGGGGATCCTATGGCTCAGATTGGTTCGTAGTTTGCACAATAAGGGGTGGTTTGTACTTGATACCAACTATATATATAGGACTGGTATCAAGTACAAACATGGGCATATTGTGCAAACTACGAACGCACGAGAACCACAAGATCTGCCCAAAGTGACGTCAGCAGAGCGCCCCAGATGCTGACACGTGGAAAATTATGTATAAAAACACCGCACCTTATTGTGCAAACTATGAACGCACCAGATGCTGACACGTGGGCGCGCGCACAGTGCTGATAGTTTACATAGCACAGTGTTGATAGTTTAGTACAAAATGTGCTGATAGGTTTAGTACAAATGTGCTGATAGAAACCTATCAGCACATTTTGTACTAAACTATCAGCACCGTGTAAACTATCAGCACTATGTGCGTGCACTAGCAGCGCGCACGTCCACATGTTAGCATTTGGGGCGCTCTGTTGACGTCACTTTGACCGCATCATGTGGCTCTCGTGCATTCGTAGTTTGCACAATAAGAGGCGTTTGTACTAGATAGATACCCTATATATATATATATATATATATATATATGATCGGTTTCTGGTGCAACCCCCTTGCTATAGTGCGACCATGCGACCTCATGTGAGGCTTTGGATGAGGAAAAGAATGGAGATTGAAAGTTGCGTAATGGAAAATTGTGTAATTATTTGTTTTTTTTCCTCCAACTCACGCATCATTCTAATAGCTATTTAGGGTAGTATTTGTTGTGAGGTGGCAAGTGAAATGCCACATGTGGCCACCACAATTAGCATGCCACCACTAATTGCATATTAGTAGATTATGTGGAAATCTCTCATGTGTTTTGTTCTCCTATAAATAGAAGTGCCAACCCCTTGTATTATATGGATCTATGAACACATTACAACTCAATACAATACCTCTTGTAGGATACTCTCTTGAATAGAAATTCTCTCTACTCTTAATCTTCAAGTGTTATTTCTTGTCTTGCTTGGTAACCAACCCGTAGACACCAACCTTCTTATTATTCTTGGGTCATTGGTGTCTTGGTGTTGGTTCCGACCAAACTTGATTTTCCACAACACGTTATCAACACGATCTTGTGTAAGTAGCTCAACTTGCAGCTCGTATATCTCTAAAACTAACCGTCAAAATCCAAATTCCACCAGTCACTTTGAAGACCAATATGTGTGGAGAACATTCACTCCAAGAATCAGCTTCATCTGACCTTGGATGAATCTCCGATCGGGCTCTTGAAAGTGGCTGGTCGGACCAAAACTGTGTAGAAAATTCAGCACCTCCTTTTATACTTGTTTCATGCTTATTTGTGCACGTTTTAGTTATGACATTCATATAATATGCTCTGTGATCGCCAATTTATATTGGATCTTTCACATCAGAAATTTGATGCTCATTATTTGTGTTCTTATCATCAAAGACTCGAATTTAAAATTTGTTGAAACCGAAGCATTTGGATCTGAAGTTCCAAGATGCAGAAATTACTTGCATGTAACATGCAACTTGATTTATAGTTTGAAGCTTATAAATGTAATGGTATTTTGGACCCGAAGTTCCAAATACCA
Organism: Erodium maritimum; assembly: GCA_963921825.1. Taxonomy (NCBI): domain Eukaryota; kingdom Viridiplantae; phylum Streptophyta; class Magnoliopsida; order Geraniales; family Geraniaceae; genus Erodium; species Erodium maritimum. The sequence continues at coordinate 29,927,707 of OY997589.1, read as the reverse complement.
GTAAATTGAGGCATATTGGACCAGAAGTTCCAAATACATAGTACTAGAGATCCGATACATATTGGACCAGAAGTTCCAAATACACATTACCAACGACCCGATGCATATTGGACCAGAAGTTCCAAAATAAAATACTAATGTCCTGAAGTCGAGTATGATCCTGACATGCAATTATTTTGATCAATGTGCAGGATGGATAACTTGACAAAGTTCAGTTATACACCGCTCAAATTGGACGGGAAGAATTATTATGAATGGGCGTTGGATATGACTCTCCACTTAAGATATCAGAATCTTGGAGCCACTATAAAAGAATGGAACAAAAAATCTATTAAAAACAAAGCCTTGGCCACAATCTTAATCCGTCATTGTCACGCCCCAATTTCAGTAAAACCGAACTCGGGACGCGAACGTTTAAAATACTAAAACAATTGAAACCTGTTTTGAATAAACACTTTAAAATCACCATTTAGTTAATCAAAATAATATTTACAACTTAAAACACGTCCCAACAAGTGGACAAAAGTATGGTATCCGTCGCTAGACTCAAAATAAACCCAGAACCCCGCTCCTAGCTCTTCAAGCTTCAGAAGCTCACCTAGTCCAACCTGCGACCGGTACCTGTAGGAAAAGCAGCTAGGGGTGAGCGTTCGCTCACCACCACGAATAACAGACTGACTACGGCATAATCAGCAGACATTGCCGGTAGCACCAACAACCAACTCAACACCGGGGACCACTATCCCCCAAACTCAAGTAACTTAACTGACACACCACTCGTTACTTCCTTAACGGACTCAACACTCGGACTCGTAATGTAGACCCAACACAACGATCACGACCTCTTCCAAGGACTCAAAAGACCACCACGCAAACCCAAGATCACAAAGGATCGCATACCAAACAAGATCACAAAGGATCGCATACCAGCTGCTCAGTACCTCCCTCACGCCCTTTACCAATCTCAATCAGGTCAGGCGGTCGACCTATCGCAATTCCTCGACACAAAGTCGGATCAGGCTGTCGACCTATCGCAATTCATCGACACAAAGTCGGATCAGGCTATCGACCTATCGCAATTCATCGACACCAAGTCGGATCAGGCTGTCGACATATCGCAATTCATCGACACAAAGTCGGATCAGGCTGTCGACCTATCGCACTCACAACCCCAAACCACACACGCGCGGCCAGGACCCCTTTGTTGTCGGGCGGGCCCCCTACCCCGTCTGAACATGCAAACGCGTGTGCTCGTGGACCCCCGTTTCATGAAGCGGGCCCCCAACCTCAGGTAACCACAATCATAATCACAAGCAGGTTCAACAAACAACGACAACACAGGTTCAACACTCCACAGGCACTCATGGCCATACAAGACACCAACCGTAAAACACGGACTCAACAACCCCACAGGCACTCACGGCCTCCCAAGATACACCAACAGTAACTCACGGGCTCAACCACCCCCACGGGCACTCACGGCCTCTCAAAACCACCAACAGTAACTCACGGGCTCAACAACCCCACGGGCACTCACGGCCTCTCAAGACCACCAACAGTAACTCACGGGCTCAACAACCCCACGGGCACTCACGACCTCCTAAGACACACCAAAAGTAACTCACAGGCTCAACAACCCCACATGCACTCACGGCCTCCCAAGACACACCAACAGTAACTCACGGGCTTGACAACCCCACAAGCACTCATGGCCACCCAAGACACACCAACAGTAAAGACACGAGTTCAACAACCCCACAGGCACTCATGGCCACCCAAGACACACCAACAGTCTAGACACGGGTTCAACAACCCCACGGGCACTCACGGCCTCCCAAGACACACCGACAATAGAGACACGGGTTCAACAACCCCACGGGCACTCACGGCCACTCAAGACACATCGAAAATAAAGACACGGGTTCAACAACCCCACGTGCACTCATGGCCACCCAAGACACCAACAGTAAAACGCGGGCTCTCATGGCCACCCAAGACACAACAGTAAAACACGGGCTCTCATGGCCACCCAAGACACAGCAGTAACACGGGCTCTCATGGCCACCCAAGACACAACATTAACACGGGCTCTCATGGCCACCCAAGACACAAAAATACACAATCAACCTCCGGCATAACCAATGCCTCCAACAGTCCTAATATCAACAGTTTCACAATCAACCTCCGGGCATGGTCATATGCCTCCAGTACTCCTAATCTCGATAAGTTCACAATCAACCTCCGGGCATGGTCATATGCCTCCAGTAATTCTACTAACGCTAAGTTCTCTGCTCCTACGACACTACTACGTGTCACATGCATTTCCAATATTCGCTACGTTCCCGTATCATGCATTTCTAATATTCGATAAACCTACTTAACCCACGACACCCCAATGTCACATGCATTTCTACTGTTAACTTTCCCTAGTCAGGGCCGAGATCCGGCTACTTTTCCCTACCTCGTGCGTGTTCTCCAAAAGCCAACCAACGAGCTCCGGTGTGATCTCAATCACTCACCCATTTTTCCATTGCCTCGGTCCACGACACGATCTAAAAGAACACAATTTTAAACGCTTTTAAGCTTGCAGGCATAATGCTGAATTTTAATAAACCTGACGCCCAAAAGTAACCCCGACAACGTCGATCACTCCCAAACTCCCCAATTACTCGACATTGTCGATATTGGACCCGTAAAGGCCCGATTCGTCCGACATGGCGAATCTGCCCGGGTTTTGGAAATGCCCTTCCGGGGCTCCAAACATTCCCGTTTTCGTTTCTACGGTCGTAGAATAATTCACGGGTCCCAATGCACTTGACGGAATCGAATTCCGAATTCCGAGTCAATTAATTGACGTTTAAAGTTTCTAAACCCGATAATTACAACTTTCGCATTTTAATTCCAATTTTCGATTCGGTTGTGGATAAATGGTCCGGGGACGTTCTAAACCACCCCAACACTAAACCCGATCACCCGAGCACGTGGGCCCCACCTGGCCCAACTTGGTCGTGGGCCTAGGGTTTAAATTGGGGCCCGGCCACCATGGTGGTGGCTGGTCCCAGCTTCGGCCAGCCACCCCATGGCCGGCCGGCCACCACCCACGGTGGCCGGAGCTCCTCCCGAGCTTCCGGTCACCGGAAAACGCCAAATTTCACCTCCAATCATCTCCTAAACGTCTCTAACAATCCCCAAACCTCAATACAACCTTAAACTAATAGTTTTACAGATACCCTAACTTTCAAAATTAATCAAAACGAGAATCGGTTCGGTACTAACCGTAGAGGAGGACGAGGGGAGTTCGATTCCTCCTTTCCTTGAGACGATCCAATGGATGGATGACGTGAATAGTAGCAAAACGTCCCAAGCTTCCTTCTCTTTTCTCTCTTCTTCTCCTTCTCCTTCTCTCTCTAAAAACACCAACACATTTTCTCTTTTTTTTTTCCTTTTAAAATGTGTGGCCGGCCACCCATAGGCTTCATCTTTATTTTCCCCCCAAAACTAACACCACCACATAATGGACAAGTGTCAAGGTGGGTCCCACACCTTTTGGAAAAAATATCCCAGATATTTTTCAATCAGATTCGCGAAATTCGGACGTTTCGGGCCCCGAACGGGCACTTTTTCCAAGAAATTACGAAACTTGGCGGGCTACAAGATGTATATCCAGCCAGACTATACATTTTTTACATCCATAATATACATTTTGGTAAATTACGTTGACATCCCCCGTACTATACGCGTTTAACGGATAAATACCCCAAAGTTATTTCGTAACGAAAACATACTCCGAATTAACACTTAGTACCAACATCCCCCTTCCATCCATTTTTAGGGTTAGATTTAGGTTTGGAGAGAGATTTAGGGTTGGATTTATGGTTGAAGTTGGTTTTAGGATTGTAACACTATGGTCGCATTCTATCAAGGGATCACACCCGATAGTGTCCCTATATATATAGGTATACAATCCACTAAAAACAACATATTTAAAAGAAACAAGGGACTAATTATAACCGTAGAATCTACTAAAATGAATTAACCAGATCAAAAGGGCAGTCAAACGTAATTATTGAGAAAGTTCAAAAACGAGTGGTAATTTCACATCCAAAATGGGTCTTTTCATCATTTTACCTTCTCTTTTTTACTTAACCATACTTTAATCCTCTTTCTCAATACTCCCATCTCATCCTCATACTCGACGTCGCATCCCCTATTCCTCACAACCGTCGAACCCAACAATTACACAAGGTCCCTCGTGTCGTCGCCGATCGTTTTGTGTCTACCGTGTTCGTGTTTCATCGTCTTCGTTATTGTTTCCAAGAAGATCGCGCCGCCTTGAAGACCTTACATGCATCATCCCCTACATGACGACGTAGTTATGGATCATTTTTTGGTTGCACTTAAAGAGAGATGTGGAGAGGTTATGTGCCAAGTGCATCACTTGCTTAAGGCTAAATCCAGGCTACATCCTAATGGTTTATATATGCCTTTGTCTATACCTAACCTACCATGGGTAGATATTTCCATGGATTTTGTTCTAGGTCTGCCAAAGATTCACCACAAGGACTCCATTTTAGTAGTAGTGGACAGATTTTCCAAGATGACTCATTTCATTACATGCAACAAGACTAATGATGCTACTCAAACCGATGATCTCTTTTTCAAATAAGTAGTGTGTTTACATGGAATGCCAAGCACTATCGTATCAGATCGTGACACCAAATTCCTAAGCCATTTCTTGAAAACTTTATGGATAAAGTTGGGAACTAAGTTGCTCTTCTCAACTACATGTCACCCAAAAACAGATGACCAAACTAAGGTACTAAACCAGACTCTTTCAACCTTGTTGAGAGCCACAGTGGGTAAGAACTTAAAGAATTGGTTATCTTGTTTACCTTTTATTGAGTTTTCTTACAATCATTCCAACCATTAAGTTACTAAATTCTCTCATTTTGAATTTTTTTATGGTTTTAACCCCAATACTCCATTAGATCTTGTATCCTTTCCCCAAGATGTTAATTCTAGTGAAGGAGAAACCCGAGAAGATTTCATAAAGAAGCTTCATCAAAAGGTCAAGGAAAATTTGGAGAAAAGGACCGAGAAATACAAGCAACAAGCCGATAAGCATCGAAAAGATATCAGATTCGTACTGGGAGACTTAATATGGGTACACATGAGACACGAGCATGGTTGTAAATGACGTCAGGCGCAAGTCGGCGGCGAAGACCCCTAGGCGTTATGCGGGACTAGTCGGGGCCTATGCAGATTTGATTATTTTATTCATTTAATTTACTAATAAATAATATATTAGCATATATAATTAAATATTGAAAATAAATTATATTTTAATATATAAAAAATAACAAGTTTGAGAAATAAAATATTTTACTAACTCTCAAATCATATGCATATAATTTATCGAACTATCATAACAATTACGTGATATAAAACATGAAATCAACACATAATTTACAGTCATATATAGGGTATTTAGAACCCTAGTAATGTATTACAACCTAACTATCTAATCCCAAAAATTAATTAATTTATCGAAAAAATGTTGAATCCATGGCTTTCCTGTACATATTCATATATGATCAGTCATCGCCAAATAACTGATACCAAAAATAGATCCAACTCATAATCACATATTCACAAATATTATTAGGCCTTGAATGTTTGATAAATACGAAATTCAATCAACTGTTTACCTCATAATCAACACATGAATATAAACATGAACTTACCTAAGGGGTGTATCGGCTAAAGGCCTGAAGCTATCGGTGTAAAGTGCAAACTGTGTAGCGGTGTTGCGTGGAGCTTCTTTCGTCGAATTTTCCAAGTTGAGTTCACCGAAAAAATTAGAGAACATGGAGTTTCAGTCGCTGGTAAAATCATAGAACATGGAGTTTGAGGCTATGTGTGTGTGTGAAACAAAGGGTCTGAGCTCTCTGATCGGCTCAAACGAGGAATAAAAAATTAAAATTTTATAATATTTATCGCACATCCCGGCCCGACCCGAACCAATCGCCCTCCAGCCCCGGCCTAATCGGTCGACCCTGTACAAATCCTCTGCCCGGCCCAAACGCCAGCCCCGCCCGCCCAGCACCCGAAAGTCGGCTCCATGACTTTTCCCGCCCGACCCACGTACATCGTGGCGCTGACTACATTTTCGGCGCCTAGGCGGGCGCCTGGGCCGCCATTTACAACACTGGACACGAGAGGTTCCCAAAACAGAGAAAATATAAACTCTTACCAAGAGGAGATGGACCATTCTAGGTGCTACAGAAAAGCAACAACAATGCTTACAAGTTTGAGCTTTCAGGTGAGTTAAACATCTATCCAACTTTCAATATTACCGACTTGGCTCCCTATCATGCAGATGAATTAGTTCTGGAGTCAGAACCTTTTCAAGAGGGAGTGTATGATGAGGAGATCAAGACTATGCTATCCGAATCAAAGGAAGAACCTATCAACAACACTATTCCCACCATGAGGAAAACACCAAAGACAAGGTCGGGAAATGAGCATTACGAGAAGAATTCAACAAACACGTGGAGAGCTTAATAACACTCATAGAGCATGGGGAACTTCAAGAAGACGTGATCAGTAAGGCAAAACTGGAAGATGTTCAAGAAGAATTGAAGGCTCATTCAAATATTTCCGTCTCTCAAGGAATTAAAGGCACCACCTTATTCATCATTTCCAAAGACAAATCCGCCACTTAATTTAATTCAAGGGAGATGAATAGTTAAGGTATATATTTCAATTCAGATCATTAATTATCTATTTTTTGCTATTTTGCAGGAATTTCAACCTTTGGTTTATCAAGAGTCATTTGGTTATTAATTAGAGTCTCTAGTATTAAACTTTCGAGCCTAGAAGGTCACCCGTTGTTGGACTATTTTATAAAGTCCCTTCTCAGCGTGTATTGATCAAGTTTTTATGAAGTAAAATGAGAGTTTTCTTCTAAGAAGAACCCTAAGAATTTTAACCTTCTTATGTGTGAATCCTTGAAGCTTGAGTGTTCCGACGTATCACAGATCTTCCATCGTTTGTGTGGCGTCATTCAATCCACCCTTTTATCTTCCTTATTACTTTGATTCTTCAAAGAGTGTTGTACGATCAATTGAAGTATATATGTCTTCGATTCCATCTCCATCCACTTGGTTCCTTAGAGAGTGTTGTACGATCATCTAAGGTTCTCCATCCTACCATCACGTTCCTATATCAGGTAAGGCAAGCAACATCAGAGACATGTGACTTGGTTAAGGATCACCGTACGGGGATGGCTCCAAGTATTCAGTGGGCGTATCTTGGATCAGATACTTGGATGATCGAGGTCATGAAGATCTGTGACATGGCTAATGACATTAAAGAGGACTGGGAGGCAAAAGACGAGGGATATCACCCACATTCCCTAAGAGCCTTACCTGGTTGGGGACACACATCCCTGACCATTCTGAGGAGATGAGAGAGCTCATCCTAGCAACTAGACCAGATTTTCCACTTGCAAGGAAGTAGAAAGAACTTTGGGAGCAATCCGGGGGCTTGGTACCAAAGAAATTGAAAGGATTGAAACCAAAGAGACGAGGAAGGATGGGACATTTCTACACCCGAACAAGCCATCTAAAGCGGGCTCTCGGCCTGATGGGTCTAACAATCCTCGGTCCACCAACTGTAGGGAGATGGGGAATATTGCTTCTTTCAAGCTAGAGCTGCCAAACAGCTCCGTCAGGAGTCATGAATTGGGCTCAAAAGTGGGTGGTAGACGGACAACGACCTACCCGCACAACCCAGTACTGGTTCCTCTTGATCGGTCTCGGATAGGCGAAGTATCCCCTTCGTCTTATTTTCTGTTTGGGTATTTTATGTTTTTGTTTTGATATTTCTGACTTATTTTTTTAGATGTTGGTTTTAACCTTTCTTGTTTATGATGTAAAATAGATATTTTTTACAAGTACGAGAGCATGGAACAACCTATAAACATACTATATTATAGAGCCTAAAATCGTTGACCCAATTCATCTTATTACCAATTGACGTTCGGAATAAAGTTTCATGTCGCCCCTAAAAAAGGTGATATTTTCCTTTTCTATTGTAACATGGGGAAAGGTCGTATCCCAACTATGGTTCAACTTTGTTTCCATCATCCACACTGCGACTGACCTTTGTGGTGGTAAAAAAGTTGTTTGTGTTTGACAATGTAGTGTTATTGAATAAAATGTGTTGAATGGTATGTTTTGGAAGCAAAAGAACCATGATGTGTATGGGAAAAGTATCACATTGAGTCTGAAGTTTATGCATGTTGTTTGTATAAGGGTGATAGGATGGGGAAGCCAAGAGTTGTTAATTTTTATTGTGGTGTGAGAGCTCCATTGTGTACGTCGTTGTCAAAAGAAAATTCAGGTAGAAGGTTTCTTGGATGTGAGAAATTCAGTGTAAGTAGTTGACATTTGAGTTTATATTCTGAGTTCATATGAAGTTTATGCAATTAATGTTCATTTTTTGACAGGCGTGCCATAACTGCAAAATTTTTCAGTGGGTGGATGATGATGTACGTCCTCATGGGAGAGAATTGGTTCCTGAATTAGTTCACAAGATTAGAACATTGGAATAGAAGAACATGGAGCTAGAGAAGAAAACAACATTGGCTTTTGGTTGGAAAACTTTGTGCTTCATCATTTGTGGTTACGTGGTAGTGTATAAGTTGTTTATGTAGTAGTTGCAAAAAATTAATGTTTGTGGATGGATTAAGTATGTTGAACTATGATGAACTATGTAATGGTGAACTATGATGTATGATGAAGTTGTAATGTTGATGTATGGGTAAACTTTTTAATGTGCAATGTGTTGGAAAAATGAGGTTACTGCAAAATATTAAAATGCATTCCAAAAGATAGTTCATGGAAACAGAAACCAATATACAAGACATTAAAATATGCATGAAAATGAAATTACACGACAATACGCATGGTTGAACGTCGAGAGTTAGGGTTTCTTGTCATCGTCCTCATCATCTTCGGTGTCCGGGGCAACAACATTCCATAAGGAGGATGCTTCATCACCGGTCCCTTCTTCTTCGGTGTCTCCGGCATATCCATGTTGTAAACTTTCTACTTTGACGTCCTTATCGTCAACGGGTGGACGGTCTTCAACCGGCACTTCTTTGTGCGGCTTGAGTTCCTCTCGTGGCTCCTCCTCATATGAAAATTCCCTGGCTGGCGATGGGTATGGGCACTGGGTTTTGGATCAAAAGGAGGAGGGTCGGGTATAGTTGGGTGCTCATACTTCTCCCATGTATCGCTACCCCCCGACGATGAATATGGAGAGTACTTATCAAAGAAGTTATCGATATCGTCATTACGAGACATGGTCGTTGGTGTCAAGGGAAATTGGGTGGGAGAGAAATATATTGGACTAGTGCATGAAATGTTTAACAAGGGAATCCCCCTTTTTTACTACCCAACCTGCAATATTTATGTAATCCACATAATAATAAATAAAATAACAAAAAAATCTGTCATGTGCAATAAACCTCATTGCTATAGGGTTCCCAATGTCACATGCATACATAAAAAGTAACCTCTCTATCCCGAATGTGTCATGGGAGAGGTGGAGGGAATATGATTCCCTTTGAAGTTCACAAAAGTTCATCAACCATAATGGACAATACAACCATGTCTGCCACTAGCTATATAAAAAAAACAAGTGGTCCATGCTTTAATACCACAATAATGGACTCCACTCACCACAAAAACCTACACCTAATCACACATTACATAAGCTAGGGCTGAGAGGAGGGACCGGTTCCCTTCTTTCTTTTTCTCCCTTTCTTGGAACCAAGAGGCTGTGTAGAGGGCTTGTGTTGTTCCATCAATGCTTGAAAATATTTCTTCAACTTCAGAAGCAACTCAGAGATATTTGAGGAAACCTTCAAGTCCATCAACCATGAATCAGATTTGCTAACATTTCAAAGCAAAGGTAATTTTCAGTTCATCTACTTAACAAAATCAACCATGTGTAGTTCTTGCGTAGATGCAAATCCAAAACAAACTGTTTTTTTTTAATCAACACAAAACAAACTGGTTAGTATATGAGTATGGGGTTTCAGCTCAAGTGACTACCCTAAATCACTATAATTAAAAAAAAGATTCAACTCAAGTGACTACCCTAATTCATTATAATCCAAGTATTAGAATAATTAGCTCTACTTAGTAAACTAATTCATTGTCAATACAATTTTCAGATCTACTTAGGAACCTAAATCAGTATAATTAAAATTTTCAGATCTACTTAGGAACCTAAGTGACTACAACTAAAATTTTCAGATGTACTTAGGAACCTAAATAACTATAATTAGCATTTTCAGCTCAAGTGACTACCCTAATTCACTATAATCTAAGTATTAAAATAATATTTAGGTATACTTAGTAAACCAATTCACTCTAATTTAAGTAATAAGATTATCAGCTCAAGTTAGTAATATCTTAGCCTTTTTAGGGACATTATGAGAATCCACAATGGTTGTTTGAAATTCAAGTTGTCGTTTGGTTACTTTCTCAATGAGGTTGTCAAGTTGATGTTCAACATGGCACACAACACTTTGGGAAGGTGTTAATCTCCAAAATTTCTCATTGAGGACATCCTCCATTATAACTTCTGTAGGAACCTCTTTTCCAACATCTAGTTGGGCATCATCTGTTCTTTCCCCTACAGGTAAATCAAATTGGTAAGTGTTTCAAATTAAGTATACATTTCAGAACAATATTGAAGGGTTTTTTAGACATTACCATCTTCACCTAAATTAGCTTCTTGTTCAACATCTGGCTGGGCATCCTTTACCTACAGGTAAAACAAGCTGGTAAGTGTCTTATATGAATTATACAGTAATTTCCGACACTTTTGTAGGCCTTCAATAGGGAAAATCTGACCTCCATATATCTGTCTAAAAGTGTCAACAGAGTAGTATTGATGAACCTTGGTCACGGGATTTCCCCTGATAGACAGTATCGTTGCAGCAGCGTGTTTGTAGGGAATTCCACTGAGCTGTCATTCAAGACATGTGCATGTGGAGTCCGACAACTGAACCACGTAGGTGTCAATCTTCTCCGACACCTCAAACAATGTAGGTCCACTACGTATCACATGACACTTCTTGGATTCTTCGATGATGCACTCCATGATCCCGTTGATCCTCGGAAAAAGGTGTCTGTCTTCTCGATGTATCAGCTGCCCCTTCAAAAAGAACCACTTCATGAGCTTCGTGCGATAAAATTCCAGGAAGGTCAAAAGGGGAAGGTCTCGGCCCTTTCCAATCCAAGAGTTGAACGACTCAAATATGTTGTTCGTCTGGGCAGCGCACTTTGACTCCGTCTTGAAATACGCCTTGCACCAATTTTGGGGAGGCCTCTCACGCAACCACAGATAAGCTTTGTCATTCTTCTTTTTTACTTCCTCCATAACTTCTTCGAACATATCCCTAGAAATTGAACGAGAACACCTCCACAATGGTTTCTTTAACTCATAGCCCTTGAACTGCTTGAACCAGTTTTCGTACAAATGACGCATGCAGTGCCTGTGTTCAATACTCGGATGCGTGAGAGGCCTAACCTCAATGAGACCCTACAAACAATAATTCAGGTAATGAATCAGTTCATTATCAATTATAAATCATACTAAAGTTCATTACATGCTAAATCATAAGAAAGTCGTACCTTCTGCTTGTCCGACATGAAGACCAAATCAGTTGGTTCACAAGTCCACAGGTCATCTAGTAGTAGGACCACAAACAACCTCCATGTCTCTTTGGTCTCTTGTTCAACCACAACAATTGCTAAAGGGAACATTCCATCATTCGCATCTCTAGCAACGACAGTTAAACAGATGCCACTATGGTATGATTTGAGGTGACATCCATCTAACCCTATAAAAGGGCGACACCCATTGTGAAAACCTTCCTTTTGAGCAACAAAACTAACATACACCCGGAGGAACCTTGGTTGTTCGCTCTCATCTGTCATCATAGTAAACCTTGTCTCAGGGTTGCTCTTCATCAACATTTCCCCATACTTCTTTAACATGTCGTATTGAAGTCCGTCCTCTTTGTGTTCTATCTCCCTCCCCTTCTTCACTACACGATAGACTCTCTTCATACCAATGTCAACCAACAATTTGGACAAAATCTTACTCTTCAAGGCTCTCATAGACACTTTCTTATGCTTTTGGATGTAGTTAAAGAACCTGCCATGGGAAACAAAATATATCATCTTTTACTACCCATTATACTAATGTGCACTAATTGGAAAACAAAATTAAAAGTATATGAAATTTAATTTTATCATGAAAATACAATTATTACATGTATGCTATGGCCGTAAAAGTCAAGTTCAACCCGAGAGTTTCCGGTTGAAAATTGTGCTTCAATCGTAGGTTCTTAATCTGCAAGCACCCCAATACTTTATTCATCCCACACCATATATAGAAAGGGCATCCTTTCTCCTTGCATGTTGCACCTATGCCATCTGCTTTCTGATTACGTGTGTAGATGAAATTGAATCCCTTCTGCCCAGAATATAACCTAAGAACTATTCTAAACCAGAAATCACTTTTAAAACTGTCTCCAAGTGTAAGCTCTATCTTACGCAGCTCAGATGATCTGTCCCACATCCTAGGTTCACTGCCTGGACTTGCAGCATACCCTGTCCTCCATTCCTCAACCATCTCAACCTCGCATCCTAAATCATCAAGACTATCTTCATCTCCACAACAATGCTCTTCATCTACTTCTTCTTCCTCCACATACTCCTCATCCTTCTCATCATCACTACTTTCCTCTTCCATGTCTTCTTCTTCCATTCCATTTTCCTTTTCTACTTCATTTCCTCATCAGACGATGATGCATTACTGTCTTCATTATGTTCATCATCATGATCTTGTTCAATTAGATCATTATCTATTATTTCCCCCTAAACATCTCAGCCTCCAAGATGTTTTCATCATCTGAAGGTTCGTCAACTAATCTTCTCGTTACTGATTGTTTCTTAGCCTTCTTCCCCATCTAAGTATTGTTTCAAACAAGTTATCAGATTCTATACATTATGCAACTCTATTTAAAATGCAACTACCATTACATCCTACAAATATTCTGAAATTAAGCATTTATACATTTAAAACATTTACACATTTACACATCCATGTTTACAAATCAATCTTCATTTAGGCTCTGCTAATTACTATTCAGGTTATTGTACTTAAGAGAAAAAAAATCTAGTCTTTCTCATATTCTTCAGAATGTACAAGCTTCAAACCATTTTATACCACGAAAAATGTTCAAGGTTCAAACCCATTTCATACCACGAACAAAAATACAGTCTTTCTCATATTCTTCAAAATGTACCAGCTTCAAATCATTTCATACCACGAAAAATGTACAAGGTTCAAACCCATTTCATACCACGAAAAAAAATCCAGTCTTCCTCATATTCTTCAAAATATACAAGGCTCAATAATCTTTGAATACTAATAGAGTGACAATTTTCAGAAACGAAAATGGTATTAAACAACCAACTGATCGTTTACCTCAAACCCTAAACCACAAATCACAACTCCCAACTCCATTAAGCATAACCTGAACCCTAATCTTTGAATACAGTCCTATAATCTAAACCCTAAGCTCAGTAAAACAGAAATTAGTTGTTGAGTACATACCTTAAGCTCGAGGAGCTTCTCCTTCTTCGTTGTAGACTGAGAACAACCAGCTTCGTCCTCGCTTCCCCTTTGCTTCTTCGTATTCGTCTGCGTCTTCAGTTCGTGAGAGAAAGTAAAGTGAGAGAGAGGGAGAAAGTAAGGTTAAATAAGGTTAAGTTATGTTTTGAGGGCAATTCTGTCTTTTACCCAGCAAAACTAACGGATCCGTATTAATTCACGGTTTTTGATAGTTAATGGGAAAGGGTAACCCCATTTCGGTATAGTGGACAAAAGTCGTTTTTCAAGTAGGTAACGTCGAGCTTTCACGATATTATGTCAATACAGAAAGTCACTTTCCATTTTCAAAAAAAGACAAAAACTGTTAAACTTAATGGTTTTTTTTGGATGGAAAATACATGTGCTGCTCACATGTCCATTTTTTTTGGAAATACCAAGTCTACCCTTCATCTCTTATAGAAACTCTCTAACCCTCATCTAAACCATGTTTTTTCTCTCTTCTTCTCCGTGAGCTCACCGGAGTTCTCCACATCGGGTGAGAACGTATGGAGCGGCGGTTCTGCCCTTCCCCGGAGCTGCTCCTCTTTGCTCCCTTCTCGTTCCCTCCGCCGCCACATCGGGTGAGGGCGTATGAATCGCTGAGGTTGATTGATAATTAAAAAAGAAGAAGAAAATGTTCACTGTATTTGATTTATTTATTTGTTAATATGTTTTAACATAAATAAAGATACCGAAAAGAAAAAGTTTAAAAGGGAATGCGATTGGGATTAAAAATAAAAATGCTTTTTGTAAAAATGATTTTTAAAGATAAAATGAAATTAATTTTTTATAAATAAAAACTGATTTTTATACATAAAGTTGATTTAAATAAATAAAACTGTTTTTTTAAATTAAGATTAATAAAGAATTATGAAGAGAAATTAATATTTTCAAATAATTAAAAGTAATATGATTTTTTCATATTCATGTATCAAAAAATAAAAAAGACCAAATTATTGGTAGTACGTGCAAAAATAGTTAGGGGTAATTTAGACTTTTCTAATACTATCGTTAGCTCTGTTTCAGATTTTGTCCTTATCTGATAATATCGAAGATGTGGACTGTCAGGACATGAAAACAAATGTAAGGATAGTCTTTACGTGTGAAAAAATGTCAAATTATCGGATTGATCCGAGGTTTCTCCTAATAAAAATCGCAAATAATTCACAAGTTAGAATGGGGAACTAAGGTCATTGGAGGCTTTTCCCCTTGTAACATTCCCTAATTTCAGTATTTCACCGATTAAACGGAAACCTAGAGCCACAGGGCGGCTGAGGAGAAATAATGCCGAGAGTGGGAGCTGTGCTGCGCCAAGGTAGCAGAGCCTTTCAAGATCTGGGCTTGCTCAAGGTCTTGCAGACGGAGATCAACCACGAAGCTTCGTCCATCCGATTTCAGGTTCTCATCCCGGTTCCCTCTTCACATTCCCCCATCAACACTTAAGCTTAATCGTCTGGGCACTAAACTTGGTGCAGAACTCAATCAGCGCTTCTCTGGGAGGGTTCGTGGTGGATTGGGATGCTCCGGACTCTAAAGATGTGGTTTTGCGGCGGAAATGCGAGTCCGGCGAGGAGCTTGCGGTCTCGGCTTTGCTGGGTCCCGAAGTATATGGAGGAGAGGGCACTTTTCCGAGGGACGTTTCGATGAAGGTTTGTGTTAAAAAGCCTAGCTTGAGCTCTATTTTGCAGTTTGATTGTGGGGTTTCCAGTAGAGGTGGCAATGGGTCTGATTTCGACATCCACGATGCCTTTTATCTGCCTTCTTCATCTTCATTGAGTTCTTCAGTCTACAGGGGCCCCTTATTCAGGTACAATTTTTCGGTCTCGTGTCATTGACTTGTGTGCGTATGTATGTAAGTTCTCAATTATCATTGTCGCATGTATTTTGTCGAGAGCTGAGTTCTGTTAGAGCATCTCCAATGGTTAGACACTGTGTAGTGTCTATGAGCAGTGTCTAACCATTGTTTTTGGCTTCCAGACACTGCATCCTCACACTGCTCCTCCAATGGTAGTGTCTACGCAGTGTCAGGAGCAGTGTCTACACAGTTTTTGTTAATTAAAAAAGTACCCCACATTTTAAGTACTACTTTTATTTCATACCACAAACACATTACATAATATTTATACGCTAATACATATTTAGATAATTTAAAACATAATTATTAAAATACCATTAAATTAATTCCTATTTCTACTAATATGTAAACGTCACCTCGCATCGGCCTTGAGCATCTCCCACACAGGACGTTTATTCCACACCCCGTGTTCCCCTTCATAATCAGAAACGGTCGCGACATATATTTCGTCATCTGTTACCCCTCTCCTAGGGTCGGCCAATTTTTTCCGATATTTTTTTATCAAACCACATGCATTTCTTGCTCATCTTCTGGAAGTGGTCCTTCACTTGCTTCCTTGTCCGTGGTGGCCACTCATCGTTCCCGGTTTGTACGTAAGCAACGTACAGACCATGCCAATATTGACCCCCGGGCTCGTAGTGGGTGAGCCAATTGACCACCAAATGTATTTCCTCCTCTAGTGACCAAAGAGGCCCGGTTGCCCAAGTAGACATATCGACTTGAGAGAAAATAAGAGGGTATGAGAGAAAATGAGAGAAATGTGAGAGAGAATTTGAGAGGTGTGAGAAATGAGGAGGGGGTGAGGGTATTTATAGGAGGGGGAGGGGGAGGGGTCGACGCGGCTGCCACGACCTAGGGTTACTATTTCAAATAGTAACCCTAGCACGCTCCTCGAGGCTCTGATAATTCGATAAAAAATTGATATTTTTTAATAACACACAAAGTACATTAAAACAACTAGATTAAAACTTTTATTAAGAAAACGCAAAGTACATTAAGAAAACATAAATTTACTAAAAATAAATTGAAGTCTTGGCTAACCCAAGAACTCCAAACGCTTCCCGAGGCTTTGAATGAGCGAGGAACGAGACGCCCTTTCATCCGCGCTCATGTTGGTGATGTTTTGTCGAAGAACTGCGTTCAAGGTGTCCATGATCTCCTTCTGCATCGCCCTTCTGCCCTCTAACTGTGTCTCTTTCCTCTGGGAAAGAGTGTCGAGGAACTGCATTTGCTCGGGAGGTAGCCCGGACGCCGCCGACTGGGAGGATTGGGCTTTGCCTCGAGCCCTGGCCTTGGCTCTCTTCTGCTCGATCGGACGATCCTCGGTGGTAAACGAGTTCAACTCGTGGTCGAAGTCGTCTCCACAAGTGCGAGACTCGCTCATCCTTGTCCGCTTGCTTCAATCACTGTCGGCGTCGAGGTTGAGGTCAAGGGCGGGGATGTCACATTCTGGAACCTTTTTTGTGAAAAACTTCGGTTGGTCCTTCACGATGAGCCACATATGCTTGAATTTGAACACCTGCTTTTCCTCCTTCAAGTACGCCTCTTCAGCGCCTGCCAGGACGTCAAACTCGTTCCTCCCGCTTGTCACCGTATTCTCAAAGTTGGTGTACTTCTCCTGGAACTTGGTGATGAAGCCTTTCACCTTATGCCAATGGTCCTTGCAAGCCATCCACGCCCGAGGTGGGTCCTCTGCCGGTCTAACCGCCTCGTACTCGGCATGCACCTTTTGCCAGTAGTTGTCATTCTTCTGGTTCTTCCCGTGGATGGGGTCGAGCGAATTGTTCAGCCACGCTCGTGCCAATCTGACCTCCTTCGCAGTTGTCCACTTCGGTCGCGGAAGTGGTCTCGGCCGCTGATCTGTAGATGCCGCCGCCTTCCCCTTCCTCCTCCTCGCTTGCGTCGGAGCTGACTGGCAAGGTTGGGTGGCCGGAACGAATTGGGAAGGTTGCACTTGGGACTCTGGCCATTGGGTCGGCGGGGTGTATGGAGGAAGCGGCATTGAGTGTCCCGATTGGAAGAGTTGGGAAAAGGAGGAGTAGTTGGCCAAGTAGTCCTCTTCGGTGTGGTGAGAACTCACGTCTTCATCATCCATGGAGTCGGCTAGGGATTGGAGGGCTTCATTCGGGTCCATAACGAGTGTAGGAAATTTTTTGGAGAGAATTTGATGAGGAATAGAGGAAGGAACGCTAAAAACAAGTGGAGAGAGGGTAAAATTTGAGTTGGGGGTGGATCTGTATTTATAGAGAAATTTAGGGCTTTCTTGGGGTCGGCGTCGCCACGTGTCGGGTCGTGACTGGCCAGCCGACTAGCCGTTGGCGCCAGACACGACCCCCTCGTCGTTGCCAGAACCAGCCACGACCCCTAGCCACGACCCTGCATACACGGCTTCCAGGCACGACAAGTCGTGTCTACGCGTCGTGTCTGGGTCGTGCCTACGCCAGACACGACGGGTAGACACGACCGTTGGAGCTGCTCTTAGAGCATGTACAGTGGAGGCTCCAGTGCACAAGTTGATGGTAGCATCCTGTAGGTGCTGTGAGAAGTACATAAACGAAATTACATAATTTTTCATATAAAAATAGGGCGGCCGCAGTATTGCAGATTGAAATAGGGTAGTAATTTGGATGAATTAGAAAAACATTTAACTTTTCGGGAATTGAAACAGGCGAGTTACGCCACTGTCGACACTCTTAGTGTGAGGTCGGCAGTGGGGAGTGTTTAGGATATGCCGGCCAGACCTGTTAAACTATCCATCTTGATATTTATGTGATGAGGTTCCATTACATAAAAGTTGGAATGCCTCCCTTTAGAAGTTTTACTTTGTTAAATTCGTAGGGCACTATATATTTAAGTGTCATCTCTTTGCTTGGTATTTTCTTTCTGTAGATATAATCCGCCTATTAGAAGGATTTATTTTGGTTGGTGTTATGTGTGAAATGAACTGGAGTTGTTCTTCACTCTCTTTCTTAGAAGAGGAAATAGTATGACTGGTGAATGTAAATTGTTAAAGGTTGTTTTTTCCTTTATGTTTGGATTTCTAAGTGTTGGGCTCCCAAGAGATTCCAATGTCATAAGATGGGTTGCTAAGATAAATATATAAGGAAGAATTGGATGAGGAATGACACCAATCTTTGTGGATAGATTAGATTGAACTTGATACAAATCTAGCAAATATCAATGTTTTTATTCCGTTCAAAATTTTCTCATCTTCTTCATAGCTTATGTATATCGTAGTTTTGGTGCTTGTGTATGTCTCATTATTCTTCTTTATCCTAAACTGCAGCACATTGGATCCGGATATGCAAGTTAGGCTCAAAGAATATTTAATAGCCAGGGGTATCGGGGAAAGCCTAACCAATTTCCTTCTTCTACACCTACATAGAAAGGAGCAAGCTCAATACGTCAACTGGTTGCACAAGCTTGAAGATGCAATTTCTCAAGATGTTCCGTAACCTGCCTGAGTCCACTCTCACTCAAGTAAGAATGTCATGTTGAGATTTCCTTAAAATGTGAAACAGCCATGTGCTTGTGCTTGTTCTGGTCCCGATCCAGCTGTAGTCATCGGATCCCCACCAGTTTCTAGACTTTTTGCCATATCTACTCTCTTTACACTTTCGAGATCAAGTATGCAAGTAGTTGAGATTTTAAGTTAGGCATCATTACAGTTGTTGGAGCATCATCGTCAACACAAGCACATGTACATTAGTTTCACTTCATCTCATCATGTGCCAGACCAATTCATTGATGATCCAGTCTCATTCATTGCATATGCATGTAGGCCGTGTATTCACATAATAATGTCAAACCCACAACCTTGAATTGAATAAAGTATTATATTATTATCATGTTCATATTATATGGTTGAAATAAATAATTAATTTCAAGCTTGGAGAATACTTTTTGTGGCAAAGTGATGGGTTAATTATAATGATCGATCGTATTTCCGAAATCAGGGCCTTTCTATATTAGACACATGCGGGGTCTTCCAAGAGTCCAAGTGTGGGTCTCCATCGTCCGTCAAAAAGAAAGGACATAAACACCCCTACATGGCATGTAAATTAGCCATCTAGGTTCTTCACTTGCAGCTCTCTCTCTCTATTAACGCTACATTGGTGTCTGCTAGCTGGCTGCATTTCGGAGGTATTTCTTGTTTGTTGGTACGGTCTGTTTGGATGTCTAGAAAGAAAAGTATGATCTTTAGTTACATTTCAGCATTTTAGACTTCAAAGGTAGTGGGAAGAATGGTCTGAGATATGGTGTAGTACTTGGAGAGAAAAGATTAATTACCTTGATTGATATATATAGCATTCAAGAATTTGAGGAATACAGAAAAATGTGAAATCGATGTTCATCATAGAGAACCTGTACATGAAATAGTGAAGGCAAAAGATGAGCAGGTTAGGACTTGAAACTATTTTGTCTATGTGATACTACTTTAGTTACATTTCAGCATTAAGTGAACTGGCACAACTGAGTGGCCAGAGATACGGTGCAGTACTTTGAGAGAAACGATTAATTTACCTTGATATAGCATTTAGGAATACAGAATATTGTGAAATTGATGTTCATCATAGAGAACATGCTCTTGAAATAGTGAGGGCGAACGCTGAGCAGGTTAAAAGTGAGATGAAACTAATCGACCTGAAGGCCATTGCTAGGCATTACAAACTGCAACACTATACAGTAAACTTAACAAGGAACAGCTGCTCAAATAACTCACAAATGCAACTGCATTTGTAAGTATACTTTCCTAATCCTTTTATGTTTTGTTTATACGGGTCGGTGTATATAAGGCAAACTGAAGATGAGGAAGTGAAACAGGAAAAGTTAGGGTAAAAAGGGGTGATTGGGACTAAGAAAACAGATTGTGGTTTGTAGATTGCTTGATGTCTTGAATCATTATTTTGGTCTGTTTTGTGTTAGCCATTTTCAGATGTTGCCGAAATAAGTTTTTCTTAGTCTAGTTATGAACACAGGCAGATGTTACACCACCTCCTCATTTCGGTGTCCAATAGAAGATGAGGAATTGTCATCCTTCTTTAACGTATTTCAGTACAGGGTCATTCCTGAATATGATTTTCTGCCTGCAAGCCTTTTAGTAGAGAGTATCAAGCGCTTGAAGCTTCCTTGAATCCTATAGATGACATGAATTTCTGAGTGATCCTAATCTACAAAGATAGTATGCGGGATGATTCAAAAGTAACATAGATGAAACAATCACAGTGTGAGCAACTTTGTTGGATCGAAGCTCTGCATGGGCGGAGAAGAGCCAAATATCTTGTATGTGTAACTCCTGATGAAACATGTGGTTCAGACTTTGGAAGCCAAGTTTATATCTGAAGTGAGAGCACTGATCTATGAAGAAGATAAAAGTTACATAAATATTGTTAGTTAAATTATTTCAATATAAGAATAAGGGAGTAAATATTGGAGGATGCATTCAACTAAAAAGTTCAATCTCGTTGTTGAAAATTCAATTGACCAATTCAATTAAAAGTTTTAGCTTAGTGGATTAAAAACTCCCAAATACAAAATAACCGCAGAGAGCAGCAAACCCTAGGGAGATGGACGTGATTCGGCGGCGGCTTGAATCTCTTTCTCCGCCGCCGCTGGGAGCTCTTTGGATCATCATCCATGATGACGTGGGTGATGTTTTCACCATGGGGCTGCTCAAGACACGAATTGCTCGGAGTTGTGTGGTTCGTGTTTCGCAAGTCCAGATCAGAGGGCTGTGGATGGCGGTACACACAGGTGTGGAAGATGAGGAGCACGGCGGCGACGCGGAGCGAGGTGGGAATCCGTGGGTGGGGGTTGTTTTGGCGATCCCCAGCAGCCACTTTGCTCCGCAGGCGGAGAACCGATTTGTCCAATCATCGCCGTGGACGGAGGTGTATGGCGGTGACACGGGGGGTGGCGAGGATCCGCCGGTGAGGGTTGTTCTTCCGTGGATGTAGGGGGGATCTCGGCGAGCCATGGCGGCGAAGCAGGGCGCAGCGAGGCACCTCCGGTGTGGCTCGTCACGGCGGTGCTGGCCTCGGTGGCGGTTGGTGAGATACAATATTCAGGTGGCCGGCCATCGATGGTGGCCGCCGTTGCAGAATATCGAGACGTCGTGGGTCGTGGTGACGCCGGGGTGATCATGGGCGGACAAGACGACGACGATAGCAGTGACGGAGGACAAAGTGGAGGCTACGAGAGTAGTCGAACGTTGTTTCGGTCCATAGAGGTTGTTCGTCTGACTGCAGGGGGGAAAGGTACCGCAAGGAACTGGCCCTCAGTCAGCGCCGGGAGGTACCTGGCTGCTGGTAGTGTTGGGACGTTCAGTGGTCTGACACTAATCCTGAGCATTGACTCAGAGGGGCATGCGGAGTCCAATGGAGGGACACCACGAACGGCGAGGGGCGAAACACACCCTCGCCTCGATCAATGAGGACTTCGTGGTCCAGTGGGGGGTCTGCCGGTAATACTGCCTCACTAGACATAGGGTGGCATCGATTCCACCAAGTACCGGCGCGACATTCTTCAATCAGATCGGGAACCAGCAATTTTACGTTTTTAAGGGCCCTCATTATCATCAGAGGGGGGACGACGCCTGCTGGTTCAGTATTACACTGCAACATACCTCAGAGTCGATTTATGTCCAATCGGAATTTCCAACACTAGGCCTGCTCGGTCCGTGCCAATTAGTCTGAAGCCGCTGTATCGGTGACGGAAGACACTGTCGCAGTATTCTCCTCCAGACTACCCTTTATCTCTATAGAGTGACTTTACTTTCAGTTATATTGTTATTTCAGTTTTTCAGTATTTCAGTACTTCATTTTGTAAGCAAATTTAAATTATAATATAATGATCGTATTTCCTCAAAAAAAAAAAAGTTTTAGCTTACAGTTAAAAGCTAATTATGATTTTATAATCCGAGACATTTTTACGGACAAAATTGTTTGACAGTTTTAAATGTGGACGTTGAAATATTTCTTTAAATGGATAGGTCTGAGAATAGCTTATTAGGAAATAAGTGGGGTGCTTATTAAGAAGAGATCTAAGGACAATCTTATTAAGAAATAGGGAAAATTTCAGTATAATATCCTGTCAAGCATATAATTTCAGTATAATACATTGACATAAATTTTTTGCACTTTTATACCTAAACCAAACATTTAATTTCATTTTGGTGCCAAATCATTAACTTTCTGTTAGTTTGGATGGAAAAAGTTAAAAAGACCATAATACCCCTACTATTACTCAAATTTTCAAACTCATGCCATTAACTTAGAATTTAAAAATAAGTGAAATGACAATAATACCTTCCATTGTTAGGGTATTAAAATGAAAATTTGACTATTTTAAAAATATAATCATTTTTTTTTATAAATTCAGTTTTTATTTATGAAAATTATTTTTATTTAAAAAAATTAGTTTTTATTATTAAAATTCACTTTTTATTTTTTTTTAAATTCACTTTTTTACTAATTTCTTAATCATAACTATTTTTATTATCATTAATCTTAATTATTTGTTATTTTATTTGAAGATGAACTAAATTATTGAGATGAACCTAGTGTCTTTGCCTTTCATCCCCCTATACGGCAACCCAAGAAGCTCCTGCAAATTGATTGAAGCCATTTCTCTTCTGCAATAGTTTGGCGTGCTTTTCTGTCAAAAACAAATCCTCCTTCTACACTAACAACACACTCAATTTGAAATCAATTCCCTAGAAATAAAATAAACAAAACCAAAAATCACATCTTCAAACACAACCCACACTTGACCTTTACGCTTCAAGGACTTGAACGGGGGCGTCTGGTTCACCACTTGAAGAACACCATCGTAGTGTCTAGTTCTCTGAAGAGCAGATCTGGAGTTGGAGACAAGATGTAATGGAGGAGCTGATATGGAGTTGGAGACAAGAGGCGAGGGTTCATCTCCAGAGAGGCTCGCAGATCTGGGCGCTGATTCAGGTCCCAGATGTTAGAATATAACTATAATTGGGCCTTCAACTATCAGCTTGAGCTTTTAGTTGAGTTGGTCCTCTAATATGGTACCAGAGCTTGATTCCTCACGGACTCGGGTTCAAACCCCACTCTCTACAAAAAAAAATTTAAATTCTTCTCTATTTATCAAATTTGCCCAAAAATGGGCCAGCCCTTATCATTCTTCTCGATGGGCTTATCTCCTCTTCTATATAATTCACCTCCAAACCTGTAAACGGGCTTGTCCGTGAGGGCACGTGTTAGAATATAACTATAATTGGGCATTCAACTATCAACTTAAGCTTTTAGTTGAGTTGGTCCTCTAATATGGTATTAGAGCCTGACACCTCACGGACCCGGGTTCAAATCCCACTCTCTACAAAAAATTATAATTTATTCTCTAATTATTCAATTTGCCCAAAATGGGCTAGCCCTTATCACTCTTCTCAATGGGTTCATCTCTCTTCTAAATATTTCACCTCCAAACTCGTAAAACAGGTTTATCCGTGAGGACGCGTGTTAGAATATAACTATAATTGGGCCTTCAACTACCAGCTTGAGCTTTTAGTTGAGTTGGTCCTCTAATACCAGAGACGGCGAGGAGCGACAAGATCTGGGCTGATTCATCACCTCTTCTTCGATTTCATCTCGTCCCTTCCATTCTTCTATTTCTTCGGTCAAACCCACGAGGTATTATGGACTTTCATTGAGACCACGGATTTGTGCTATGGAGCTATGGAGCTGAGCTTGGTTTTGATTTAAAGGGTAAAACAAGAAGTGGTGTTGTGTGGTGAATTTGAGGAGAGAAATGAAGATAAGGAGGAGAGAGAGTGAAATTGGGTAGAAAAATGAAAAAAAAAAGTAAAAAAACAAATGTATTATAATATTAATTAAATTAAAAAAAAAATAATTTTTTATGTATTTTAAAAAATAAAATCTGATTTTTATGTATTTTTAAATTAAAATATGATTTTTTGAAGAAAAAAATTAATTTAAAAAAAATTGATTTTTATGTATTTTTTAAATTAAAATCTGAATTTTTGAAAATAAAAATATTTTTATAATTAAAAACTGAATTTATAAAAAAAATAACTGATTTTATTTTTAAAATAGTGAAATTTTCATTTTAATACCATAACAATGAAGGGTATTATTGTCATTTCACTTATTTTTAAATTCTAAGTTAATGGCAAGAGTTTGAAAATTTGAGTAATAGTTAGGGATATTATGGATTTTTTAACTTTTTCCATCCAAACTAACAGAAAGTTAACGGTTGGGTACCAAAGTGAAATTAAATGTTTAGTTTAGGTATGAAAATGCAAAAAATGTATGTCAGGGTATTATACTGAAATTTTTCCTAAGAAATAAGTGGGGAGCTCATTACTAACTAAGAAATAAGCGGAGGACCTACCGAGGGAGTTGTGGACATTTTGGATGATGTATAAATAAATGAGGGCCTACTAAGATACCGAAAATAAGTAAAAACATATTTGTTATTTTAGAGATCATGAGATTCGAAGTTTCAAACTTAGGAGGAACTTAACTTCAATATTGTATTAAAGGATCAACTTTATGGTAAATACTATGGTAATGATCGCGGGTTGAGATGAGGTTGTACGCATCACACACACCCCTTCCTTTTCTTTTAGGGTCTCGTCCCTTCACCATAGGTTGTCGTTGCCACCACCGTAGTCACGGATGGCTTGCCAGTAGTTATGAGGATAGCTACCGGTCGAGGGATAGTGATCGCGGGTTGAGATGAGGTTGTACGCATCACACACATCCCTTCCTTTTCTTTTAGGGTCTCGTCCCTTCAACATAGGTTGTCGTTGCCACCACCGTAGTCACGGATGGCTTGCCAGCAGTTATGGGGATAGCTATCGGTCGAGGGATAGTGAGTGGATAGAGATGGACTTGCGAGTTGGGACTCTCTTTATTTTTGTTCTGCAGATGCGTGCTCGGATTAGGCTCGCGAGCTGAGACTTGCTAGGCATGTTCGACGAGGACGGAACGAAACGATTCTCTAGGATAGATCGTTGTGGAGCTCTAGCAAGTCCAACCTACGTGATTGGCCGGACGCTAGAAGGTTTTCGGGGCTATCACATCGGGGGTCGTCGGGGGCTCATACCCTAGCCTCTTCTCTACGCCGGCGTGCCTCAGGCCGCTTTCGGTCTCGAGGTCAAATGAGTTCTCTCGACAAGACATATTTGGCACGGGATCGCCAGAAAACCCCAACTCCGTCATTCAGGTAGCAAAGGAGACATTATCGGTGCTCCTCGTTCAAGCTTTGCTCCTCCTATCGGTCAACCTTCAACCCCGGTCATGGTTGGTACCAACTTTGTTACTCTGGCTGAAAACCAACAAGCCTCCTCTACTGCTTTGGGGGCTCACGTAAACGAGGGGATCATAACTAGAGCTCAAGCTCTCGACTCTGGATTGATTGTGGGACCATCCTTATCGAATTCGTGGCCTTCTAGCCTCCTCGGAAGGAGGTCCCACTTGTTAGGAATCAGATCGTCGTCGAATAAAAACGGTCGAACTTAAAGACCCAAATTGTCCTTCCGAACCGGGATTATCCAGCTTTCGTAACCAACTTCCCACTGTCTACGCCTATTGACTAACTCATAACCCTTTTCTCCCAGTATGACGAAGTTGCGGCAATAGATACCGGGAGGAAACTTGCTTCCGGAGGTACTAGTTCTGCATTTGTGTACTTCAGACAACCTGCATACCTAGTTCGGGTTATGCCAGGGTTGAAGGGTACCTAGTTCTAGGGCAGAAGATCCTGGTAGAATTAGGTAAAATTTAAGCAGTCCTAATGATGTGGCTGGTGGGACTTTCGCTACCGCTAACACGACATTGTCTAATGCTCGACAAACATCCGTTCCTATTGGAGCACCCTGCTCGCGGGCTCCTTCGTCCCTTTGTCTTAGTGTTGTTGATCCTTCTTGGGTACTCTATCCTTGGCTTCTCGCTTCGGGATGATGCCAACCAATAGTGTGATTGGGGTTGCTAACACCTCGACCCACACCCTTAGTATTAGCCTCCATCGCAAGGACCTTGGGTGTAGAACTCCTTGACCTGGGATTGAGGGCTTTCTTAATGTCTTGTATGGATTGGGACGTGTGGGCTTCCTTAGCGGCGGATGATTGGAAAGTGTTGCGGATTTGGTTCTTCTCTTTTTTTCGATTGCGTCGATAGAGTTTTGTGTGAATGACACATTCTCTGGGTTGACATTGTCAGCCTCTCTGTTGTGTATTGGAGCAATACCTCCATAACATATATTGTTAGGACCTTTGGCTTGCTCGTTGCTATCCACCCTTTCTCTTTAAGGCATTCCCAAGTGTCGAGGTCCTCGACATTAGTACACGTACAAAATGTTTCGGCAAGTAGTCGGGTGATCCTACTCAGTGCCCTAGATTTTGTGTGAATGTGCTTCTCGAGGTAGCTAGTGTGGATACCATTCCATCCATGACAGTTGAGAGCCTCAACTCTCATGCTCTTTCTTCTTGTGTGGGTCCTTGTACACTTCAGCTACCTCATAGTCTATCTATCATCCAGCTCACGCCAGCCGAGCAATCAAAATGAGCCTCCCCGACTTGTGATGGGTCTTTTGATTCATCGGGTAACAAGTCGTACAAGTGGGCGAACATGGTTGAGGATGATGACACAACCTCGGTACAGACTTGTACGTTGGATTGGATATGGCACTCGTCCCCCTTGGTGTACGTGTGTCACCACCTCTCTAGGCTGACATTAACGACTCCCTCCCTATCTTGGGAATCCCTTCGGGTGCTGCTTCTTGTTGATTAATGGGCATACCAGGTAAAAGATTACTCTCAATATCGCGAAGTTTCTTGCAAGCATTGAGGTCCGTTACAGGGGTATGGCTGAAAAGGGTTTTCGAAAGATAAACGCGGGCCTAAGTCCCATTATAGAAACAAGACCCTTTGTCTCATTGGTATTACATGATAATGTAGCTAGTTCTGCTGGTTTGTTGCTTTATCCGCTCTTTATAGGTTTTAGGGCCTCTACTTTATAATTGTTCCTTCGTTATTGTATTTATTTATCTCCGATAAAAAAATAAAAGCTCAAACCGAATGTTTAATTATAGTGTTATATTCTAACAAGCATGCTTACGGACAAACCTGTTTTTTTAGTTTGAATATGAAAAGAGAATTTTTAAAAGATGGGTACCGCCCAATCACAACGAAATTGGGACCCAGGTTTAGGGGTCCTCCCATCGCAGCCAGAAGAACCAGACATTCGCATACTGGCGTGGATCTGCTAGGGGATTCTGAAGCCGCCTCTAAAGCAGTCGCCGCCACAACGTTTGAAGCCGCCGTCGCGTTCATCTCCCTGGCCTCCACCACCACACCCTCCTCGACCCATCTCTTAATTCTGGATCTGGCTAATCGACTGGGTCGTTTTTATTTTATCTGATTTCGTTTTTGCATGGTCAAAAACTAGAGAGTAGAGATTCAGGACTTTTCTTGGGAGGGAACCATGTTTCGCGTATATCCTCCCAATACAACTGATGTAGTTCAAATTTGGACGTTTTGCCCCCATATACAACGTTGCCTCCTCCTACTGATGTAGTCCTTGGCCAGGTTTCGGAGCAGGACTTCCAGTACCGTCTTCCAACCCCCACCTTTCCTTCCTGCCTATATATGGCTTTTCATCCAATACCGTCAGTGACAGTTATAATGTTAAAAGAATAACGAACAGTTTGTGTTTTATGTCTGTTCTTCATGGTCAGAGATTTCTCCTGATGCACTCACTTGTAGCTGATAATCTAAATTAATGAAATTGTATCTTTTAGTCAAAAAAGAAAAGAGATAAAGGCTTTAAAGATAAGAAATAACGAGGATCCATTATAAGGTATAAGATAAATAATTATAATTTTGTAGAGAGTGAGATTCGAATTATCAAACTCTGTTATCGTATAAGAAAACCAACTCAACCAAAATACCAAATTTATAATTAAAGACCCAAGTATAAGTTTATAGGGTAAACTACAAATGCATACCCTTAAGTATGCACGTTTAACCGATGAATACCCTGAAGTTTAAAGTTAACTGATGCATACCCTGAAGTTACGAGTTGTAACTCAAAACCCCTTCTGTCAGCTAAAATGACGAAAATACCCTCAGTGATTTTTTAAAATAATTTTTTTGTAAAATATAAATGAAGTCATTTGATAAGTAAATATATATATATATCAAAATTAATTTTTAAATAATTTTTTTAACATAATTATTGAAGTGTAGTTGAGGGTATTTTCATCATTTTAGCTGACGGAGAGGTTTTGAGTTACAACTCGTAACTTCAGGGTATGCATCAGTTAACTTTAAACTTCAGGGTATTCATCGGTTAAACGTGCATACTTAAGAGTAGACATTTGTAGTTTACCCAAGTTCATAATCTAACAACAAAGAAAAACAAACCACGGAAGTTTTGGTTATAGGAATATATGTGTAAGTTGAATTAAAATGCAGCTCCTAGTAAGAGATCACTAGGGTTTTCATGGTGATATGTCGTTCTTAATAGCGTGATAAAAGCATGCTGCCGAGAACTCAACTAGTATGCACTGTAATTTTGGTCTTTATAGTCTAATACAATAACTCAATATATTAATACTCGATTAATTAATAAACTTTTCTAGATAATAATTTTTTTGGTCCAGCCTAGGTATGCTAAATTAATAATATATATTAATAACTCTTTTAATTAATAAATGTTGATGGTCCCATGTCTATTAATTTATAGAGTTTCTATTGTATTTCAAGATTAAAAAAAGAGGTGTTTCAAAATATTTGGATGGTCTAGTGAAGGATGATATTTTGAAAAGGCAACCATGAAGTGGTTATCTAGACAGTTGATTTTTTTTTTTTGAAATAAAAGTGAGATTTATTAATGCAAAGAATCAAGCCTTACAAGAAGAGAAGCAATAAAATGAAAGAGATTAGATCCTCACTAATGAATTAACAAATCACAATAAAAAAAGCAAACAAAGCTAGGATACAGACAACTTTATTACCACGTCGAGACATAAAAGGAACAAGAAAATCTTCTGAAGAATGTAATAAGAACCAAATGTCCTCCAAAATGGGTCCTTCAAAAGCCGACCAATCGACCAAAGAGGGCCATTAACAAATTTGATGCATCTGATTTTGCTCTAGTTCACATTTTGGATGTTTCTGTGGATAGGTGGGTAGGCAAGACTCAATGTCCCGACTTTTGTTTGAATGTGCTCTCGAGACGGTTTCTAGTGATCCATTCCACTTTTGCACATGTCTCTAGCCCAACCTCTCGCTCGCTTACTCTTCTTATCAATGCAATTGTCCTCCTTGTTGTAAATCTAATACCCCCAAACCGGAATAAAAGACTCACCCCGAAAATCAATCGGATCCGGTGAAGAACCGACACGATTCAATCCACAACGGACACCGATATCCTGATTTTCCAACTCCCGATCCTAGGACTCAGTCGATAAATGATAAATGTCTGATAAGCGAAATAACCGGAACAAATAATAAAGCGCATAAAATAAACAGAGACAAAGATATACGTGGTTCGGCAATGTGCCTACATCCACGGGACAACGACGAGCTCCTTGTATTATCCAAAAAATAATCCGAGAATTACAACCCTAATTCCCTATTTCTCAATACAAGTCGGTAATCTACAAAAGAAAAGATCCAAGCTTTTGATACCGAATAAGTAGCTTCAAGAAATCACCTTGTTGTATATATATTGATAGTTGCTTTCCTTTGTTGAGAAGCTCTACGCAAATTAATACCGTTAATCTGCTAGCCGAACCTCCCAAGAATACAAAAGCAGCAGGCTTTACTGTTATGACTCTTCAAGCTTGAGAACTTGGCATGTTCTCTCTCCTGCTACAGCCACCAACTCACCAACATTAAAACAACACCACACGCAGCCAACAACTACACTATTAGAAATTTAATTCTTCATTTACTGTAGAACCCATGACCACAACATGTGCCTTTTCTTGATTTCAAGATCCAGTAGCTACCTCACAAGAGAATAAGAAGGAAACACTTGTTCCCACTTTATTTCTCACTCTACCCCCAAAGAAAACGAAGTCGTCGCTCACTGTTCGTCCACTAACCTCAGAATATGGAGCTGTTGCCCCTAAAAGGAACCAAAACCCTACTGTTTATGCTTTATCCAACACAAGTGACAAGACAATAACATTAAGTAGGCTTAAGTATGGGCTTTTGGGCCTTGAACAAAACATGGGCTTTGGAGCCAAAATTTCTACGCTCCTCATCACCACGGCTGCCTAATATATGCACCCACATACTACGCTTTACTGATTAGTGTTGGGTCTTTTGGATCGAATGGTAGTAAGTTGGATCGGGGAGAAGGTATAGGGGGAGGACGACTATGATGACTTGACCTTTACTTTGGACATGTATGTTGGTCTAGGTAGGGCCCCGTCCTATTTGTAGATCGATCAATGTTTCCTCTTCAAGATGATATTACTAATGCTCTTCCTCTCTCGAGATTTCCCCCGAGGTATTCTCGTCACAACCTCTTTAGGCTCTCGTCCCTTTCTTAGATCGACCCCCTCTGCCGCTTCATATCGATGGTAGTGACGTCCTCCCTTAACTGGATGCCTTTTCAGGGTTTTTCTGGCTGTTGATTAATGATCTTATATGGTGAACATTACCCACTCTGTGGTGAGATTTCGAAAAATCTTGCGGTATAGAGGTTCAAGTGGAGAAGGCTTCAAGGAGATTGAAACGGCACTGAGCCCTCATTAAAATAGCGTCGTTAGGGTCACTTGATTGTACTTTTATTTTCTTTTTTGCTGCTTTTATTGTTTATAATTTAGTCCGTTCCTTTTTTAGTTTACAGGTTCTTTACTTGTATCTTTTGCTTTATTTATAAAATTATTTCTCTTTGATAAAATTATTTCCCTCTGATAAATAGAAAGGAAAGTGGTTACCTAGAAAACAAATAGTAATTGATATCTTTTTTTTTATCAGAGAGAAAGAAATGCATTAAAAAAGAAGTGTGGGTCCTGGGTTAGAAACCACAACAACCAAACCAAAGTCCAACAAAAACGGCCTAAAGGCCAAAAGCAACAAAAGGAACAAACAAACAAGACAAAAAAACCACCCCGGTCCACCACAACAACAACTGATACACCAGACTAGTGAACAGTGCCTCAAGAGACCGCTCGGGAAACCTAGGTCGGACTAGTGAACAGTACCACAGGAGACCGCACGGGTGAATCCTCTGGCCTCAAGAAGGCTAAGTAATATGTGCTCCTCCACCCGAAACCGGGCAGATCGTCCCCAAACTGCGACTCCGGAACAAGTACTCACCGGACTCTACCAAGGTAAAGCAAACCCAAAACGACTCCTGAACGAGCACTCACTAGACCTGGTAAGAGAAACCACCGAGGAGGACCGGGGGAAAAGGTGTTGAGTTCCTCAAACATGACACAACAATCAACAGTCCATCCTTAGGCGCTCCTAGTCAGCGCAGCACCCGGAGCCTCAACCCACTCGAGGAAGGTGAAAGAACGACCAGCCGCTCCCAAACTGGAAAAAGATCCATGTTGAACCCTAGCTAGCAGAATGCTTGGTACAATAGCAGCAGACCCTGAAAAGACACGGCGGTTGCGCTCCAACCAAATCTGCCAAAGACACAACAAACCGATACCAATCCACGCAGACCTCAGCCTACGCGAACCCAACAGAGAGGTCCAGGACTCAAGAAACAGAACCGGCGACATCGGAAACACGCCCACAACTCCCCACCAACCCAAAATCAGAGACCAGACCCTCCAAGTCCAAGAGCAAGTGACAAACAAGTGACTAGAGTCCTCCCCACCTGAACCACACAACATGCACCTCCAACGAGCTAACGGTATCGGCACACCCCTATCCCCCAAGAAGGAGATAGTGGGAACCCCACCATGAGCAAACAACCAGGCAAATAAATGGATCTTGGGAGGAACAGGGGATGACCAGATCACAGAAGCCCAGGGAATGACCTCAAAATCCACCCAACCAGCAATCACCTGAAAAGCTCTAGCTGACGAGAACCCTTTCAGGTCCCAAGACCAGACCAGCGAATCAGGGCATTCGCGTACTAAACGAACACCAACCAGACGGACCCTCATCTCCTCCAACTCCTCGGCATCGCGAACCCGAAGATCCCTATCAAACAGAAAAGCCCAGTCCCCATCCACATAAAACTCTGCAACTGACCCATGATGGCCTGCCACCAACCGATAAAGCCGGGGAAAACGAGTCGCCATTGTTGTATCAAAAAGCCATGGGTCCTCCCAAAAACGAATCGTGGTGCCAGAACCGACCACCCAGCTCAAAGTATCGGGACCAAACACTCTCGCAAACCCAGGGTCCCGATCCAAACGAACCACATGTCGAATGAAGAAAGAGGACGCCCTTGGGGGAACTGAAAGAGATCCCAAGTCCCACTCAGTCTCTCTCCACCCAAAACAAGCACAAATGGCACGCCTCCAGAAGGCTGCCCCCTCTATAGCAAAGCGCCACCACCATTTCAGGAGAAGACTGGTGTTTACCTCCGAAAGAGAACGAACACCTAGTCCTCCTAAGTCCTTGGGCCTGCACACCACCTCCCACGGAACTTTGGCAAGACACCTCCTCTCACGCCCTGAACACCAAAGGAACCTCCTCTGATATCTCTCTAGCAGCCGAACCACCTTTTTAGGGGCTCGAAACAAGGACATGAAAAAGATCGGCAAGCTAGCCAGGGTCGCCCTAATGAGCGTGTGGCGCCCTCCCAAAGAGAGAAAGCGGGTCCGCCACACCGCCAGCCTCTCTCTGAACCTATCTACCACTGGGTCCCAAAACGAAGCGAGACGAGGATTGCCTCCTAGTGGGAACCCAAGGTAAGTGAAAGGGAGAGTGCCAAAAGAACACTGCAAGGCCTCCGCAAGATCCGTACACACCCTATCATCAACGGAAAGAGCAACCAGAGACGACTTGGTGAAGTTGATCCTCAGTCCAGACACCAACTCAAAAGAGTGGAGAACAAACCTAACAGCACGAAACTAATCCACCCATGCCTCAAGGAACAACAAAGTGTCATCCGCAAACTACAGGTGAGAAACCCTGATGGTTGGGCCAACCCTAATGCCACCGTACAAACCCTGCCTGATACCAAGCTCAAATAACTGGTGAAAACCCTCAGCAGCTATCAGAAAAAGATAAGGCGACATCGGACACCCCTACTTGACTCCCTGTAAGACCTTAAACTGCTCGGATGGAGACCC
Organism: Erodium maritimum; assembly: GCA_963921825.1. Classification (NCBI taxonomy): domain Eukaryota; kingdom Viridiplantae; phylum Streptophyta; class Magnoliopsida; order Geraniales; family Geraniaceae; genus Erodium; species Erodium maritimum. The sequence continues at coordinate 29,893,836 of OY997589.1, read as the reverse complement.
ATTAACCAGCACAGAAGAGAAACCCCGAAGACACGAGGAGATCCACAAAATCCACTTCCCACCAAAACCCATACTCCGAAGAACATGAAGCAAGTAAGACCAATCGACCTTGTCGAACGCCTTCTCTAAATCCAACTTCACCAAAGCTGCTGGTTGGTGTGAACGTCGCAGATAACCAAGAACCTCCATAGCGACAAGGACACTGTCCGATAACTGCCTCCCCTGCACACAAGCGGACTGAGTAGAGCTGATAAGGTCTCTTATCACCCTCTTCAACCGCCTTGACAAAATCTTAGCCAAGATCTTGTAGGAGGCTGTCGTAAGACTAATAGGACGAAACTCCGAAAAGGAGCGAGGAGAAGGGACCTTCGGGATGAGAACAATAAAGCTCGAGTTCACCCCCCTACTAAGCTGAAACGAGGCATGAAAGAAATGAAGAAAACACAAGAAGTCAACCCGAATGATTGGCCAAGCCACTCAGAAGAATACCAGATTGAAACCATCTGGCCCAGGGGCCGTGTCCCCAGAACAAGCAGACAAGGCCTCCAACACCTCAGCCTCAGTAAAAGGAGCCTCCAACATACATGAGTCCTCATCGCTTAACCTGGCAAACGGCAAAGCAGGTAAGGTATGACGGGTAGACTGGTCAGAGAAGAAACGAGCCCCAAAGTGAGCGACAGCCTGGGCCTTGACCCCTGCAGGATCTGAAAACTCAGTACCGTTCTCTATCACCGAGAAAATCTGGTTCCGAGCACCATGGGACTGAGCAACCCTATGGAAGTAGGCTGAATTACGATCCCCATCCTTTCCCCACTTGACTCTGGCCTTCTGCTTCCACAAGCTAGATCTCTGTCCTGCCTTAGTGGCTAACTGGGAGGTGCAAAAATCTCTCTCAGTCAGCTCATCCTCCGATAAAGGCCTAGTGTCAACCAGGGCATCAAAAGCATCAATACGCACCTCCAACTCTGATATACAAGTGTCTAATTTCCCAAAAAACCGACCGATTCCAGTCTCGCAGATCATTCCTCAAGGTTCTCAACTTGGTCCACCAAATGAACTCCGGATCTCCATGAACCACATAAGAGGACCAGCGTTCACTCACAAAAGGGAGAAACTCATCGTGCTCTACCCAAGCATCAATAAAACGAAAAGGCCTAGGGCCCCAATCGACCCTCTCAGTAGACAACAAGATCGGACAATGATCAGAGAGGGAACGGGTGAGTCTTTTCTGAACAGGTCCAGAAAACATGCATAAAAGCTCAGGAGACAGAAGAAACCTGTCAATATGACTGTACCTAGAAGCGGGACCAAACCAGGTAAACCGCCTATTAGCTAGAGGGAGATCGAGTAACCCTGCTGCCGAGATAAAGTCGCAAAACTCAGAACTGTCACCATGCAAAAGCCCCACAGAAGAGATCTCCTCTTGAGAACAAACCGTGTTGAAGTCCCCGGCGACAAGCAACACAGGCCCAACACTATCAACAAGAGACTGGAGAGACGTCCAGAGGTCTCTTCTCGCCCCAACAGAGGTAGGAGCATACACATTCAGGACTGTCAAGGGAGTTCCCGTAGGCAAATGAACTCCAGACCAGACTAGAACGCCAGGTAAAGGAAACACCTGACTCACCTGATACACTCTGCTATTCCAGATAGAAAGAAGACCCCCCGACAAACCAGAGGAAGGAATAAAACAATGGGTGAAATCAGCTCCCAAACCACACGCATGAGCAATACTAAGGCTAATATCCGTCAACTTCGTCTCCTGTATCACAACAAAGTCAGCCCGATGAGCTCGGACAAGAGAGGCCAATAGACTCCTCTTCGAAGAGGAGCCTAGCCCTCGAGCATTCCAAGAGAGGAAAATCATGGAGTCACCGAGGGGTTAGCAACCCCACTACTATAAGTATGGCTAAGCACCGCCTCGACCTTCCTAAAACCCTCCTCAGCTGAACCCTTATAGCAGACCCCCATACTCTCAGCGAACCGCGCCACTGTGTGGGTGATGCTCTCGCTTGTACGTCCATCAACAAGATCTGACCGAAACTCCGAAAAAACCAACGGGCGAGAACAAGCCAGGGGCGCAACCTCCTCCCCTGAAGAAGAACCCGAACCACCCCCACCACCAACCTCTAACACAGACTCTGAAGGGCCATCAAAAAAAACTAAAGCAGCCTCCATACCAACCTCCTCAGCTCCCTGCTCCCGATCCAACACAAACTCGGAGTCTCGAGAGGCGTCACCAACGGCCGAGAAACACTGCTCCTGACTACCCCCTGAGTCATCACCAACTGGTTGAGCCTCAAAAGGAACTACAGCCTGGGACGAGGCACTTGCTGCAGATCTAATCGGCGACCGTAAGGAATGCGGCCTGGCCGTGAAAGCATGAATGATCGGATCAATACCAGACCCCGACGAAATAGCCGGAGGGGGTCTGGGGGTAGGGCAGGGTGGGATATTTTCCACATGCGCCCTCTTCACTACCACCTCCGCAGAAAAATCGTCCCACCAAACCGGCACCGACACACTATGAAAGGAGACCTCCGAAGTGTGAATAAGAGCTAGGGCCCTGGACATCTGGCCCGAGACTAAAGAAGTCGGATGAACGACAATCAGGTGACCAACCTTCTCCACAACACGGACCATACTATCCCTACACCACCTGTAGGGGGTAAACCACAGAGGTCAACCCACAACAGGCGCCCACCGGAAAGGACTCTATCCAAGCAGCTAGAAAAGGAGAAGAACCAAGGTCGTAGGCTGGTCCAGTCATCCTGGGACAAGATCTCTCATATCGAATGATCAACACAATGAAGGAGAAACGTGCGCAAACCTAGATCAAATAGCTCTATACCAGTTATGCCTGATCTCCCCATAGCAGCTACTAGGGAGGAGGAAGAGGACGAGGTCGCCGCTACCACCAACACACGAAGATCAGTCCGTCCAACCAAGGAGGGGTTAGCCGCGGGGAGACAAACCGCCTCTACGCATGATGAAGGAGCGTGTTGCTCAACCCCATCGCCCCCTACCCCAGGACTAGTCCCGGGTGGGTTACACTCAGAAGAGGGAGCGATATTCCTAACAGGAGTCTGCTCTTCCGGAACAAGGTTAATTTCGGAACTGGACTTAACACCAACAGGAACCACTGGAGGTTCAGACCTACTTGGCTGAGAGGAAGCCAAAGACCCAGCGCGTCTACCCAATTCCACAACTAAATTTTGTGAACCCCACAACGACCCATTCAAAGAAGCCACAGCTTTAAGCAAATCAGAATACAACGAAAAGTAAATAAAAGCAAATGGCCTACCTCGTGAAGAGAAGCGGGGAGAGAAACCGATCCCATGGAGTCGCCCATACTGACTAAACAGGCCCCAAAGCTGCTCTTTCGAAGTCGAGTTGGGGAAATTAGCAACAAAAGCCGGAAACCCCCGATCCTGACTATTGGCATCCCCTTTACGAACTTTCGCCTTCTTCGACCTTCTGCTCTGGACTATAGTCCAACCTTCCTCCTCAACCCTTGGAACCACCTCACTCGCTTCAAGCACGGGGGCAGGTTCGGAGTGAACGCTGCCATGCTTAAGAGCTCGATCATTGGTGCCCTCGCTGATCAGGGATGGGCCATGGTTAACAACGAAACCCCGATGCCCCACCCCGACTCGCTCATCGGGTTTGAAAACACCCAACTCCGACCGATTCCCGCCTTTCTTCTTCGCCGACACCGGCCCAACCACCACCACTCTCGGTCCACCATCGGAACACAGGGAAACGGTGGTGCCTCCCGGCGACAACCAACGCCGGACCCGTGACGATCCGGAGCGAGCAACTCCGGCCAAACCAGTCCGAGTAGCTCCACCCACGCCCTGTGACAGCACCGGAGCAGCCCCATGTACCACTGCACTGAGGAAAGTCGCCGGTACCGTACTCTGCTTGCCCTGGCGCACGTCCGGCAGACCTGCAGCAACGTCTCGCACAACCGGCCTTGAAAGGCCACGGGACCTGCTGCGCGAAGCCGTCCTTGATACACCACGGGAGGAGCTACGTCCCCACGTCTCGGAGTCGCCGGCCTCGGATCTGTCACCCCATCGCCGGGGATCCCGAGCCTTTCTGCCAGAAACCGATGCCGCCGCAACCTGGACGCCATGACCGAGATGCTCCAGACCCATCGACTCTGCTCCTCGTTCCAGCAACCCTCCGTCTGCAACCTGCCTCTCCACGACAACCAAAACTCCCTTCTTCTTCAGGTCAACAACTCCGGTCGGCAAGGATCCTCCCGAGGAAGACGAAGCCACTCCGATCGACGTCGAAGCCACCGATCGTACCCTAAATCCTCCGCTCCCGGCCAACCCAACATAGCCAGCCATACCCCTAAACACTTCCCACGATCACAGGACGTCGATCAGTGAAGAAGAGAGCCCATGCTCACCAAAAAAACCTGCCGCCACCGCGCAAAACCCTAGGACGCTGCAACTTGCGTTAAGAGAAAAGTCAACGCTGGTCAACGCTTCGAAATTGAAAGTATCGAACCCCATAGTAATTGATACCAATAATTATCCTAATTAATTAGGATAATTATTGATATAGTAATTGATACCAATAATTATCCTAATTAATTAGTTGGTTGGGTTTAAACTGACAAACTGTGATTGATTACAACTTTATTTAAATGGCTTTGATTTTAGAGAACTATAGCCTGATCGAATGTTATGATATGTCGTCCAAACTCAATGACCTGCTTGTGGTCTTAAAGGCGTTGAGTACAGTTGTGAAGGCTCTGAGACGTGCGGCGGAAGGACTGGTCGTTGTTCAGGCTGAGCCAGATGGACGGAAACGAAAGTCCGAGAAGGTCATGGCTGGAGCTTGTAAATCAGTCAAGACTGCATCGATATTGAAGGTCAAGGTTACGAAGATAGCTCTGGTCTCAAAGCTCTCAGGTAGGACTTTTGGGGATGGAGTTGATGATGAAACATGGGACCCTTACCCCGTCGTGGCTTCGGATGCGAGACAGAGACATCGTGATTCTTTCAAGGTTACAAATGAAGCTACGGTGACAAAGCTCTCAGGCAAGCCTTCTAGGGATGGAGTTCGTGCTGGCACGAGGGATCCTTCCTCCGACGTGGCTCCAGTTAGTGCAGGTGGCGTTGCTCTGCCTTCGGATAACATCATGGGGGACGGACCTCGACCACAAAGGTCTTCATCTTCCATCTACCATAGTATACCACTGCCGATTGGGTTACAAACTCTTTTGGAGTGTCTGGAGAGATCATTTCGGCTACTGTTCTCAAATGACCAAACAGTAGTGGTTCTTATTTTGGGTTCGTTGATTTCAAATCGTCGGATACAGCTGCCAAGGTGATTGATGCTTACAATGGTTTCAAATACAATGGGTTCGTCTTGCTCGTTGCGTTCGCGTTCGATCGTCGTGCGGTTTGTGTTGAAAAACAGAGCATGTCGTTGTTGAAGATTGTATGGAAACCATCGAGAAATTGGGAGAGGGTCCTTGCATTGATCGCGTTGTCGTGATTCATGCGCCAGCTTTTTCGGGATCTGTTTCGACTACGGGTTCGGTTGCAGGAGGAGCTGAGGACGACGAATTGTTGATTGGGTCGACTATGGGCCTGGGAACAATACGACCCAACTCTCCTGTGAGTGCTACCCATTCAATAGATCAAGACAAGATTCTAGGCCTGGCTACTACGGCCCAAACCTATTTAAATGAGCTTGTCAAAGTACCTTCAACGGAAATTTGGGTGTCACTTGCAGTAAGTAATGGTTTAGGTTGTCCGAAGGAGGTGGAGGTTTCTGCCCTTTTTCAATTTGAGCAGGCCTCGACGACGTTGGTTGGGAATGGGCCAGCGCAAGGTGGTCCTTCGGGGAATCAGGGTAGTCTTTGGAAAGATGCCCTTCTCCTACCCCTGAAACGCACGAGTCAGTTTCCAAAACACATATCGGATTATTATGTTGATAAATCCAAACCAAGACCCCGTTCTTTGAGTTGTGGAACGATCGTGAATCTTGTTGATGTCTGGCAGCAGATTAGGCAAACACGAAACACTCAAAAAACTCAACCTCATCAAGCGTATGATTTAAGTTCGGAAGGGGAAGAGTGGGTCACCTTTGGACATCTTTGGACATTTATTTGTTTTTTCGGAGTTAGGCCCCTTAGCTCTATTCATGAGCTCTACTGTAATCGTTGTCTTCCACCCTGCTTCTTCTTAAATCAGGGCATTCCGGTTCCTTTTAAAATAGGTCTTAATAATAATTTTTCGAGCTTATCGAAAAGAAAATTACAACTACATTTTCAAGAAATTAAACTGGATTTTATTAATTACAATGGTAAGACTTAGGTCAATTCTCTTGTCCAAATACGATATTCAATTCGAGTAACATAAAAGTAAAAAAGAAAATCTCGTGGATAGCGAAATATGTGTTTTTCTTCTCTTTCTCTTGTGCGGCATGCAATACATAACAAAAAATTGGTCAACACTGAGAGAGAATCAGTCATAGTAGACGTCGGAGAAACTCGGTTCAACCTCCAAATGTGATCGATGGTAAAGCTTAACTCAACGAGTTATAGATTTGTCCCCCCTTTCCCTTTCTTTTTTCCTCCTTTGTTTCTTTCCTTTTTTTTGTCTTCTCGAGCCAAAATAGATAGTGAAGCTTGGTCCAAGCCACGGTCGTCTTGCTGTTCGTCCTCGTAGATATGGAGCTCGAATGTGACGACTTGGCCACAATGTGTTAATGTTTGCTAGTGTCTCGATGTCACGCCCCAAATCCGGTTTTGACCGGACTCGAGACGTGAGTTTAAATAAAAGATAACTAAAGCAGATTAATAATAAAAAGGGTTTATGATAGCAGTTTAAAACCTCCAAAAATAACGCGAGTCAACAGCTCGTCAACAACAAAAGGGTAACTCAGTTTAGAAATAGTAAAAATTGTACGTCACTAGACACTAGCCAAGACCCTCGTCAGCTCCCAAACTCCGAGAATCCTGCTAATACTGATCCCGCTCAACACCTGAAAGACAACAAGGTAAGGGGTGAGCTTTCGCTCAATAGGAAAAGTAGTTAAGGTTATGAACATCAGTTCACTACCACGAGTAACCGTCCAATTAGGGCATACTAGCAAAGCATGACTATCAGCAATGCCCACGGGACAAGTACTAACCACCAAACACTCTCGCAAGACCATAATAACACATGAAATCACGCACAAAGCCAACCAGCACGCAACGAACACACAGCAGAACAACACATAACTTAGTGCAACCGTTCCCAACCTCACCGGCTATCACAGCCCGTCCAATTTATATCGTACCGGAACACGAAGCATCGGTCCCGACATCTTCCCGTCACCGAGACTCGGAGTAACATACCTGACCGACAATACATTCAGTCGGGTGTCTTCCCATCACGGAGACTTGGGGCCTCACGCATAACGGACCGGCACATACCTCGGTCGTACGCCTTCCCGGACCGCATAGCATCGGGGTAATGGTTACACCATCCTCGTCCTCGATACTCTACACCGGCATACTCTCTCAGTGTAGGTATCGCACTGGACACCTCTTCTTGGAACACACAGCAAGAGAATAACACGCAACACAAAGCCAAGGTCCGACCATGGTATACCAACCGAGTCGACTCACCACAACCAACAAATTGGTCTATCACTCACCCGATCATGTCACAATCAAAGATTCACATCTCATCAAACACGGCACACTTGCCCACACATAGTCACAACATGCTACACCGAGTATATCATAACATGATTCTTAATCTTATCGACACTTAGTCACACATCATGCATCTCAATCAAAGATCATGACATCAATCAATACGCAATCCTAAGGCTCGACGTGGCCATTCTACCAGCACGACAATTTCCCAAGAATTGAAAGCGATTATTCTAGTGAATCACATCCTACATGCAAACTAAGACTCGTCCGGTTATTATGTAATTGAAAGCGGTTATTCTAGTGAATCACATCCTATATGCGAACTAGGACCTTTCCGGTTATTATTATTCTTATACATGCATACTAGTAACTTTCCGTAATTAAACCGGTATTCGCTACTTTCCCTACCTCAAAATAAACAACGAGCAACTCCTAGCTGTTGACGTCCTGGCTCGCTTCCTCCTCCACTTCACGATGTCCTCGGGTCTCCTCCTCCATCGATCTCGGGTCCGAAGTCTTGGATCACAAAACAAGTACTCGAATTAATACTATTTCAGTTGCAAAAAGAGCGAGGAACAACTAAATTAAGCCTGAAAGTCCAACATAGGCTAAGACGGGAAATGGGCCGGAAAGAGGCCCTATCCGAGTTTGTCACGGTTTGGGTCACGGATCCGTGTGATGAACCGTCACGGTTCTCCTCACGGAACCGTGGCAGACACCGTCACGGTCTCCCTCACGGAGCTGTGACGCCTCCCATCACGGTACCCGTCACGGATCCGTGACGGTCTGGCACTGTTCATCGTCTTCTTCCTTCCAGCCTCGGGTTTTCACGAAAATAACTTCAAAACTCCATTTTTGACATTCCCAAACCTCCAAAACAGCTCCCAAATCGTCAATAAACATATACCCATTATGGGTTTTCATCAAAACTCCAAAAATACGAATTAAATCCATCATCTAACATCAAATTCCTCCAAAACTTCATCATTCCAACCCCAATCTCCAAAACCCATCCATTGTTCATCACTTTTCTCCAAAACCCATGAACCAAAATCCATAAAAACGAAAAGGGATTAGAAGCTCACCTTGGAAATGGTGAGTAGAAGAAGAAAATGGAAGAATCAAGCCCCTTTGGTGAAGAAATGGGAAGAATCAAGCCCCTTTGGTGAATAAATAGCCCCAAAATCCCTTTTTTCTCACCTTTCTTCTTCTTCAAGCTTCAAGCTTCACTTTCTCTCTCCACCCACTCTCCAATTTCGGCTACCTTGGGAAATGTGCACCAAATTGAGCCTTAAACCTAGAGGGGATAGTGTCCAAAATACCCCTTTGCTTTAATTCTTCCCAAAAACAACTAATGAGGGTATAAGGGTCATAACACACCCAATTCTTCCCTTCCAAGAAAGCAAGGAAACATGTCCATATGGGGACCACTCCAAGCTTAATAAATTCCAGCACAAATATTTTATCGGATTTAGTTCTAAATCGGACCACGCTTGACCGATAAAAGTCTCGGGTTGACTTTTCCCAATATTACAGTCAACGGAAAGGAAACGGTCCAACTAAGCCAATCGTGATGACGACTAAGATTTTTGGGCCCCGGAAAGGTCCTGAATGACTCCCGGAGTCATCGGTTGACTTTTGCTGTAAAAAGTCAACTCTCGCCGAAAACCTTCGGTTCGACCGGGATCGACCGGGGGCGGTTCTTACACTCGACCTCCACGACTTGCTCATCGCTGATATTAACGTAGCGCTAAACAAATATCTGATCTTGACGACTACTTGTGCAATGGAAACATCAATCGATGTTAATAGTGAGATATACGAGTTCAAGGCAACCGCTTGTTGACATTTGCATCATTGTGCATGCTTTAAAAGGAGTGCTTGCTACTAGGGATTTTTATGGGCGGATATCCACCCGTTGAAAAGAGATTTTCATCCGCCTGTGCGGATGCGAATTTGCATTTTTATTATCCACAACTCGCCCCGACAATTGAACGTTTAGAAAATTCATCCGTAAAATATGTGGATGAATCGGATCCAGTCCACATGACTCGCAAAAGTGTACCGAAACTTAAGAGAAAAGTATTTTTTTAAAAACAAAGTCCATTCTCTCATCCAAATATTTGAAACTTTTGAGTTCATTAATAAAATACAATTGATTTGTTTTCCCCTCCTGTTTTCACTACAAAATGAGATTGTTGATAGTTGTCGAGGGTGATTAGAGCATGTATATTAAGGGGAGTAGGAAGCAGGGAGCATATTCATGTGTTGACTGCGATGGATTGTGCTCATGCCCCCTAAAATTGAGAGTGTTCCACATCAATGGGGGTGGGTATGAGGATCATGGTTTGCAGAAGTGCTATCTGGATAATTAATTATGTTTTGCTAAATTCATTAAACTCATATTTAAAACAATAAGTACTAAATAAAATTGAAATAAAATACATAAAATTGAGTAATAGATAAATAATTAACTAAAATGCAAAACTAACTAATAAACTTGAAATTTCATTACTCCCCGAATATTACAATGCTTTCAATACATCAAATTTATTGAAGGAATCATCTCAGTCGTTCGAATCCGAGTTGTTGTCTGAGCCAAGGTAATTTGCTCTAAACCGACTCCATATGGGATCCATACGGTCATGTTGGAATTTTCGATGGGTCGCATCATTGATGACAGTGATTCGAGCACGCAACTCATCCTGGTATGGCAAGGGCCCTCCTTGATTCCATCGTTGAGGTGGTGTAAAATCTGGTAGTTCCGGAGGGGGCTCGAAATACAATTCGTCATCCCATGCTTCGTAGCGGTCGCATTCATCCTTCACAATCATATTGTGTAGAATGATACAAGTATGCATGATGTCAGCCAAAGTCGTCTTCTTCCAAACACGAGTGGGACTTGAGATTGTGTGCCACCGTGCTTGGAGGACTCCAAAAGCCCGTTCACTATCTTTCCAAGCACCTTCGTGGCATTTGGCAAACAACTTTTGTTTGCGAGTATGGGGATGACGAATCAACTTCACGAACCGACTCCATGTGGGGTAAATGTCGTCAACTAAATAATACGGGAGGTCGTAGCGACGCCCGTTGAGCTCGTAATCCACGGCCAAGTCACGAAAATGGAAAGCGTCGTCAAATAAGTGGCATGTGTTGAGGACGTTAATGTCGTTGTTCGTGGCCTTTGGCACGACTTCTAACAATCTCTCGTCGAGAACCTTCCCTCTTTCGATCCTTTGCCTCCATGAATTGAATTGGGACATTGCTCACTGTACCATTATGTCGGTCCTCCGCCAGAGTCCTTTCTCCCACACACGAAGTTCGGCTTTGAGCTCCTCCCTCATTTGAGTCTCGTCGTCGGACATTTTTTATCACAAAAAATATGACAATTACAGAGAAAATGTTAAGAGAATTTTGGAGAAAGGTATTCTGGATTGGATGAAATGGGGTGAGGGGTATTTATAGGTGGAGGAAAAATGTTTTTTGTATTATTTTTGAATTAATAAAAAAATTATCCGTTGAACCAACCGTTGCGAAATGCAACGGTCATTTTTTTGTTTTCCCTTACCACGCGTTAGCAAGAGAAAGGCTGAGGGAGAGGCACAAACCCGCAAGGCAAGAAGCAAAATTCTGCTTCGCAGTCCAGACCCGACCTCGCGGAGCACGAGTTCGTGCCCGTGCTCCGCGCACCTTCCGCACCGCATCGACCGCATCCCACACCCCGAACTCTGATACCCATGCTTCGTGTCTTGCCCTGGCCTCCTGCCTCTCTCGATATGTATGCTCTTAGAGCATGTACAACGGAAAGGCCCTGGGTGAGGCCCTGGGCTAAGGTCCTTGTGCTGACTGGACAAAAGTGAGGCTCTGGGGCTGCAGAATAGTGAGTGTTTTGCAATGGAGAGGCCCTGCTGAGGCCCTGTGCTGACTGGATGTTGAACTGTTATTAATTGATATTTTTTTGTTTTATTTAATTCTTTATCAGAAACCGTTTAAATTATATAAACAAATGTGAAAAAAATAATTAATGATAATAAATAAATAATAAATAAATTTAACACGAATAAAAATGAACTTTTTAATAATGGCAAAAAATCAATAAAATATGTGTATGGAATAATATGGTCAACTATGTAATATTCATAGTATTTGCTATAACGAAAAATCTTTGAATCGGACCGGATATAAATACACAAAATGATTTTTTTTAAGGCAGAAATAGGAAATTATAACTTTAAAGCATGCTGGTGACCACTATTACGGAAAGCACCATACAAACCAAGGAAACTAACATAAACTGAAAGACAATTGCTGAAATAGTAAATGTTGTTCATGGGCATAAGGGCGGTCGGAGGTATGGGACTGCGGTAGCATCCAAAGATACCGATACAATATGCTCCTACCATAAGAAACTAATCGAGCAGATCAGATGATAATGTCGCAGTGGTGGACCGATTACTCCCCCGGTAAGTCAGCGTGCGTCGTCCTCCCTTAAGTGATAGTGTTATGGCTCCTGAACGCGGGATTGCTGACTCCGAAGTGGTAGAGAAGTAACTCATCAACAGTTGGTGGGACCAATGCCACCTATCTTCTAGGGAAAAGGTACACTCAATCAAACCCTCCCTGGATCCTTTAGTACTCATTTCTAGAGGCGAGGGTGCTTGAAGCCCCCCGCCGCTATATATGACGCCCCATCTAACGCCGATGATCCCTCTTCCTCTATAGGTTCCTCCTCCCTTTCCACCCTCTTTTTTCAGACAGCGACGGGGATGGCTCACGTGGTAACCATCCCACCAGCACCTCCTCTTCCCTTTCATCGTGATATGCCCACCGTCCCTTTTCCTGTTGCCTTGGAGGTGTCCTTGGTGCCCCTTATGTAGAGCTCCCCTTCCCTTTACCACCCATATAGGTCCAGTTCGTCCCTAGGGTGGCCTTTCCATGTTTCGCTTTCTCCAATGCCGACCTCGGGTCCCCCGGCGCCTTCAGGGATGACCCCGCACTCCTCCAATAACCGGACAGACCGGAAACAGGTGACCCGCACAACAACAACCAAAACAATGCTCAGGTAAATGTTCATAGGAGATACTCAATCGAGTTCGTAGCTGGGATACCGATAGGCGAAACCAGAGTTGACTCTGTAGAGGTACTCTAATGTCTGCTCTGATTCGGATCTTCATGAAGTCCCCCTAACAGAGACCTTCCTTGTCCACATCCACCCCCTGGAAGACCCCCAGCGTGTTTCCCACTCTGAATCCCACATCTCTCGTCCATGCCCCCACCAGGAGGTTCGAAACTCGCACCCAGACCGAGAGATGGTGGAATTCCAGATCCTTGACCTGCATGTGGGCCCTGAGATCAGTAAACAGAACTAGTGAGTCCCAGAAGGACCAAGGTTCCCCCAGCAGAACCCTCTTCCTCTCCTTAGCCGTGCGGAAGAAAAAAGCGACCAGCCCCCCTCCTGGGGCTTAGCCTCGACTTTCATCCCCCAGACATCCTCCATTCGCGCTACCACAGATTTCCAGAAGATCTTTCTGGAAGTCAGGACCTTAGCAGCCAACGCGAATCTATACGAATTTCCTCGTCCAGCAACCTCTTGTACCGGCACCACGACCTCCTTAATCCTCATCGCGCCCATTTGGGAACCCAGGTCCCCGACTCGTACCCCCGAAGTGTGCCAATCCTCCCTTAAAAGGTTCACCGGATTACCCGTGGGTATCGGGTCTGCCTGACCCGGGTAAGTCGATTGACCAAAAGGGTTAGGTCCGAAGCCCCGCCCCTGACCTGCTCCGGCCCCAGCTCCTCTCCTCTCGCCCGATCCACGTCGCGGGCCATCCGACACGTCCCCAATGAACCGACCCGCACCGTACCTCGCATCCCATCGGGCCACCCCATCTGACCTTTCCTCGGCCCGAACTTGTCTCTGGCCCGGTCCATTCCAGTCTCGGTCCAAGCCCCTAGCCCGACGCGCGTCCCCCATGAACCCCCGGCCCAGGATCCTGCGTCGCCACCGCCTTCCCTTTCCTTCTCCTCCACGCAAGCGCCTCCGGCGGCTCCTCCGGCGTGAGGATTGAATCTGAGGACACCAGAATAGGCGTGTCTTCCTCCCCCCTGATCGACGGCGGCACTAGAGCAGCACCCCCTTCCCCGCCGGCCATAAGACCTCCGGCTACAACCGTTCTCCGGCCCGCCTCCCTTCCCAGGCGTCTCGGTCGAGGACTCTTCGCCTGAGTACAAGCAAAGGCATCCCAGTCTCGAATGGTTTTATCCACCCTGAACCCATCCCTCCTCCTCTAGATGCTGGGCCAAAACTTCATCATCGGTGCAACGCCGTCCCGTTCCGTCCACGTCCCTTCCGTGTTCACGAGGCCGTCCTATCCCGTCGCCACCACCTCCAGAGTCTCTGACCCCAAGCCGTCCCCCGTCACCGCATCTGCAGAAACCATTAGACCTTCTTCCCCAGCCGAGTCCACCTCCGGCATCCCCGATCCCGATCCAAAGTCCGAGTCCCGGACCTCATGCTCCGATAGACGTGGTCCCATATGCACCCCGTCGTCGAAGCTCTTCTCCCCGCCTTCCATCTCACCCAAGAAAGCCATGAAAGCACGAGATTTTTCGCAAAACTCGAAACCTAACCCTAGCAGAGGCAATAGGAAAGAGCTGCGTCTCAAAAATTTGATTTTATATGGTTATATATATATATATATATATATATATATTACATAAATATGTTATTTTATTTGAAATATCATCCAACACTAAATTATATAATATATAATCTATTAAAAAGATGATTTGATTTTAAATTTTAATATGCATTTCACTCCAAAATTAAAAGTATATCATATTAATTATAATAAAACATAATAACAAAAGCCCATCTAGCTCAATGGTAGAACCACACGACTTTAAACCTTGAGGTTGGGGTTCAAATCACATAATTGACAAAAAAATTTGTTTTTAAAAAAAAACATTCGCTGGGATGCCAGGTGTCGGCCCTAGAGAGGGCCAGCGTGGCCGAGGGGCGAGGGGCGTGAGCCCGGCCCGCGATTGAGGGGCGAGGGGCGAGGCCCAGGCCGCGTGTTTCAAGGCCGCGGTCCGCGTGAAATCCAGCCCACAATGTGACGGCCCAAGGGCTACGGACCACGCGCACGCGGGTCAAAGAGGAGGGTCGACCTGTTGTGCGTGCTCTTATGGATCTGATTATGATGGGTGGACCGTGGACGGATCATCCATGGATTGAGAAAATATGATCAGCAGTCCACTGAAACGCATTATCATATGTTATCGGGACACCTGTACTTGCTACCATCGTTGATGCTCTGATTCTGAGACCTTGGGCCAACATCACATGCCTAAAGTCCAACAACCATCCATATATAATCCTCAAAGGCTGCGAAATATAGTCCCTCATAGACAAACCCACAGAATCATCCAAAAGTGTCCGTTTCCGAATCATGTCTGGATATCCCCACGCGCCTCCCGGTCACGGTTACGGCCAACCGCCGCCTGGTCAGGGTCAACCCTACACCGCATCCCCTTACGCCTCAGCGCCTCCGCAGCAGGGACAGGGTCAACCATACTCTTACGCCTACTCGGCGCCTCCGCCGCCCCAGGGCCATCAGCAGCAATACGCTGCTCCATCCGCACCCTACGCTCCGAGCACAAAACCCCCAAAGGAAAAGCCCCAGTCGTACGGCGGCGATAACCCGTACTCGTATGGAGCGCCACCGCAGGCGTATCCTCCGGTGGGATTCGGCAGCCCGTTCGCGTCCCTAGTGCCGTCGACGTTCCCGCCGAACACGGACCCGAACGTGGTGGCATGCTTCCAGATGGCAGACCAGGACGGTAGCGGCCTCATCGACGACAAGGAGCTGCAGATGGCTCTTTCTTCCTATAACCAGGGTTTCAGCATCAGAACCGTTCGCCTCCTCATCTACCTCTTCACCAATTCAAACTCCATGAAAATCGGTGAGCTCCATCTCTCCCTCGCCTGTACTTGTACTCCCAATTCCAATTCCAGATCTCTGAATCGCGCCTGTGTCGCCGTCATCTGAATCGTCGGCGACTCGGTCTTAATCTAGCGATTCTATTGGGAATCGGGACTCTGTCGGTGGTCACGCGCTTCCCAATTCCCACCCCTGGTTAACCGCTATTCACTTCACTTCAAGTTAATTAGCAATTCAAATTAATTGAAACAAACAACTTTTTTGTCTGTTAATAGAAATGAAGGTTTGCTCATTTGAGCTGGATCAAACAATTAATTTGTTGTAGATTCAAATTGAATTGATTGAGTAAAATTGGTTCAAAATTGTAGGACCCAAGGAGTTCACTGCCCTGTTCTACAGTCTACAAAGCTGGAGGGTATGTTGAAAATGGTATTTGATTTCATTTACTACATTGTTACACATTTGGGTAATGATTTAGTAATTGGATTATTGTTGGGTATGAATTGATTTGTGGTTCACAGGACATTTTCGAGAGATTTGACAGGGACAGGAGTGGCAAAATTGATGTGAATGAGTTGAGAGATGCTCTGCTGAGTTTGGGATTTGCTGTTTCACCAGCTGTTTTGGATTTGCTGGTCTCCAAGTATGATAGAAGTGGTGGGAGGAATAAGGCCATTGAATACGATAACTTCATCGAGTATGTTTCAGTTTGATAGTTTCAATTGATGTTCAAACTGTTTCTTGTTGTGCAATGGGCTTAATTAACGTGGTCTCCTTTTGGTGCAATGCAGGTGTTGCTTGATTGTTAAGGTAAATCAAATTTTAATTCTAATTCTAATTCATAGCCTATATGAAGTACTATTTGATATTCTTAAAGTTGTGTTTAGGATACAATGATTGTTTGAAATTCAATTCAATATGTGGGTTAACAACTTGGAATCTGAGATATTCATATTGGTTTTAACTTCCAAATAAACCCAATTCCATTTGTTAGGATACTTGAATTTATTGTAGAGATAATTGTCCAAAACTACCCTAAATTTTCGTCCACAAACGAGTTGATGTACAAAATTTTGTCCACGCTTTGTGGGTGAACTGAAATTTTGTCCACGCTTTATGGGTGCATTGAAGTTTTTTGCCCACGCTTTTGTGGGTCCGTTTAAGTTTTGTCCACGCTTTGTGGGTGCACTGAGGTTTTGCCCACGCTTTTGTGGGTACATTTAAGTTTTGTCCACGATTTGTGGGTGCATTGAAGTTTTGTCCACGCTTCTATTCAATCCGGGAAGCGCTGCCCAGATCATCATTTTGAATTTCCCTATTATGTTAAAACTAAAAAAGTCCTGGACAAAACTTCAGGGTAGCCACACAGCGTGGACGAAACTTTATGCATCAACTCGTGTGTAGACGAAACTTTAGGGTAGTTTTGGACAATTGTCCCTTTATTTTACAAAATAGACTTGTGATTAGTTTCCCCCCTCTTGGCATGTCATGATCTTAGAAGTTCAAGTTTAAAAGAAAGACCAAAATTGCAAATGGCTTAGGTTCTCATTGTGGGTGTTTATGACTGTAACTGCAGGGATTGACGGAGAAATTCAAGGAGAAGGACACAAGGTACTCAGGGTCGGCGACCTTCACATATGAGAACTTCATGCTGACTGTTCTACCTTTCCTCATGGCCTAACATGTCAAACTTCTTAGGATAATATGTTTGGGTTTTTTGTGATAAGTGTTTCTTTGATTCAAGCGTTGTATTGAAATAAGACTTTGTTATGTAGCTTCAATGTGATGTAAATTTTATTAAGGACGGTATGAAATGAGTAATCAAACATATTCTTTATTTGTTTTGGGTTGTCCTATACAAATCTTATCAAGCTAATTACAACCGTTGTCTTTTGTGGAGTGTAACCAAATTTCTCGACCATTTAGGTGCTGGATTGGCCTTGCATTGTTCTCAAATCCCTGGAAAAATAACCAAACCAACAGAATTTTCAGATAAATGTCCTTGTTACATAGAAATTGATGAGAAAAATAGAACATTCAAAACAGGAATAGCTTGATCATGTCTTGGATTGGATAGGATATGCTGGGGATCAGGGTGTGGTTAAAGTTCAAATGGCATCCACAGTCTAAGGCAAGTTCAACTCTGGTGAATTCTCAATTCGCTCATCTTGTGGCCCCTTGTCACCCGACACGTGACTATTTGTGTGAATTTGCATGTTTAAATCGCCACCAACGTTTTGGAAGGTTGGGTAAATCCGAGGTGAATCAAAACCAATTTCTTTGTGTTGGAGATGCTCTAAGGTGGGGTCGGGGCAAACAAGAATTGTCGAGATTCAGAGCAGAGGGATTGTATCTAATGCAAGAACACAAGCCGTTTACAAGCCATTTGAATCAAAGTAACTTGAACCAGACACTTACATCATCAACGGCACTCCTAAGTGCTCTCACTTGCTTCCTCGAAACCGTCCTCACCTGACAAAACCCGTTGCGATTATTAATGTTAGCAAGTGGAATGACATTGTCTAGGTATAACCAAAACGATGTTGTCGCGCCAAGGAAGAACCTTGTGGCTTATCGTCCAGACAATACCCTCGCTGCATGGAGGAGTTGTAAGAGAACCCATGTATCTGTAATACTTTCTGTTCCCGAACTTATTTTTTCTAAGATCAACAATACCCACATATTTCTCTTCTTCCTCTACTGATTTTACTTGTCGAAGCAACTACAATGCATAGTATAAACACGTCAGGGCTTGTATAATATGAAAGAGAAAATATAAGAGATTACAAGATTTTTAAAAGAAGACAAAAAATACATTATTTTTTAATTTAATTCCGTAATCAAATAAAATCAATTCAGAATAAATCAATTAGATTTATTCTGATATGATTACATTCAATTAAAATCTTAACCTTCAACCAGACAAAAAAAAATCAGAAAATAAACCTTTGCAAGGAAAGGATCGGGTCGGCCATATTTGTAGAGGATTGCAAGAACGGCTAGCTTTCCATCACAACTCTCGTGAATTATATGGAACTCCAAATCGTACCTTTCAACACAAGATGAAACAAAAGACATCATATGACCCACACGTGAGTAGATTTACAGACAGTTCCTGAAAAGAACATTCTAGAAGAGAAACCTCGACCCATTGATCATGTGCTCGGAAGGTGAATGCCAGTGACCCCGTTTAAGGTTATAGTCAGTGTCGTTTATGCTTATATTCCCGGCATCTGCCTTCCACTCCAACTGATTACACAACACAAACATTCAATTTCAGTCGACTAAAAACTCAAACTGATAGTTGAAGGTCGGTTTAGGTATACCGTGATGTCGTGTCCCCTGTTTCTTACAGTAGCAGGAGCTGGTCTGTAGCCCCTCCTCAACCTCCCAAGACGAGTCATGACCAACGAATCGGAGTGTCGAAGATGTATAGGAGACTGCATTTTTCCATAGCCACAAGCTCGTCATTGTGGGTTCAATGATCCCCAATCCTCAGGCCCTTTTCCACTGCCCTCCGTGTAACTAAACTCAGTCTCATCCTCTGCACAAAACATCAATACCATCAAACAAAACCCACAACTCAACCGTACTTATTTTTCTTCAGAAAGAGACCATACCAACTTCAGATTCGGTGGCGTGGCAGAGACTGAAGATGGCACAAGCCACAGTGAGGATGAGAAACTTGGACATTGTTGTGCTCTCTGATGCTTCTGCAACAATGGCTGATTTGTTTCTCATCCTGGCTGTGCCATTTGTAGTTTAATTATCCATGGCCGTTGGGTCAATGAACCCATCATCAGGTTCATTCATTAGTCAGCTTCTCAGGATTTGCTTGCCCTCCCGAATTTTTACTGTCCAGATTATCTTTGATTGCTGATTTCTTTGCCTTATTAGTATCCAATCAGCACTCTGTATTTTTTTCTATCTTCAAAATTCAAATGTTAACTTAATTTTTATTCAAAAAAAAATGTAAATTAAGACTACTTTTAATCACGTGAACATGAGTTACATATTTTTGGTTTTTAGACTTTGGTATTACCTCGAAAATGATTTTTTTTTTTTGGTTTTTAGACTTTGGTATTACCTAGAAAATGATTATTGAAGGTTAGTGTTGTTGTTTTTTTAAAACAATCCAAGGTTAAATCGTGTGTCAATTAGAAAAAAAAGTAAATAAAATATTTAGTTTCATTATTTGAGGTATATTTTTTTTTATCTAGAGAGAATTTGCATACGATTTCCCAAATAAAGGTGAGACATGAAGAACTCTTTACTACCAACTAATCACACACTACAATAGTTTGGGCGTGTACTTTGTTATATTATTGGAGTATGTACGTACTGGTCTTTTATATATGGTGGATTTAGACAAATATAAAAATAGATATTTTTAATCTGAAAATAACGATATATGGATGTTGTCATTTTAATTTGTTTTTTTTTTTCTGAAACGAACATTTTAAATTTTCTTATTCTAAATGGATTCATCTATACGTACTACCGTTTAATTACATGTTATCAACAAAATGTATTGTATTGGATGTACATACATTTTCATCAGTTGATCGATAATAACAACAGCTAAATAAAAAATCAATGAACAATGTATTCCTAAGATACATTATTAAGGTATAACTCTAACCAGGTACATGAATATTTTCTCCCATTATTATTTTTATTCTTAATAATAACAATTAACTATCCAATTAATGACTCAAGCACTCAACACAAAAGAATATACCTACTCATACTTTTTGATAAAAAATGATCGAAATAGTATGATTTGTTTCATCACATGCTTCAATTTAATTAGCCTCTTCAATTCTGTTATAGCACACACAACCGAGCGGTGCATGTCCTGAACTACAAATCGCGATTCGTAATTTAATGGTTTGTAATCGCGATTCGTAATTTAATGGTTCGTAAGTCGCGATTTGCATATTGTAGCGTGCGTGATTCGCGACTCGCGAACCACTATCACGATTCGGTGCGCGAACTGCGACTCACAAATGTGAGTCGATGGTTCACGAATCGTGGTTCGATGCCGGGCCAATCATCACACGACAAGTGGCAGGAGAGAAGAAAATTTTTCGGGCCGTTGGCAACGCTCCGATTCCAATGGTTAATTTAATTTTATTTTTTTAAAATCAAATTAAATACAAAATAAATAAATAAATAAACTATTTTCCCCACCTATACATACGTCTTACCCCATTCATCAAACCACCACTAGTTCTCTCCAATTTCTCTCGACTTTTCCTCTCTAAATCCCAAATTTCTCACAAATATTTCGATCTAAAATGTCCGACAACGAGTCTCAAACGAGGGAGGAGTTGGAAGCTGAACTTCGTGCAGTAGAGCAACGAATCCGGCGAAGGACTAACAGAATGATAGAGAGAGCAATACCGAAGATCAACGCATGGAGGCTAATGATTGAACGTGGAGAACCTTCCCGACGATAGATTGACAGAGATCGTGTCGAATCCCACAACCGACTGATGCAAGATTATTTTGTCGAGCACCCAACCTATGGGCCGGATATGTTTAGGCATCGATTCCGTATATCCCGAACACTCTTTCAACGGGTGATGGAAAAGGTAGCGGAGCATGACGATTACTTTGTTCAGAAGTCGGACGGTGCAGGATGCATGGGGTTATCAACGCACCAGAAATGCACCACCGTGATACGACTGTCATCATATGGATGCTCGACCGATTTATTGGTTGAATCCATACGTATGGGGGTAAGTACCATACTCGAATGTGTAAAACTTTTTGGTAAGGTCGTTATTGAGGTTTTCATGAAGGAATAAGAGTGTAAACTAACAACGGAGGACATGGCCCAATCACTCGAATCGGGGTACAACCAATGGTTCCCCGATATGATTGGGAGTATTGACTACATGTATTGTGTAAGAACCACCCCCGGTCAACACCGATCGAACCGGTGAAATTTGGGAAAAGTTGACTTTCTGCTGGAAAAGTCAACCGGTGACTCCGGGAGTCATTCGGGACCTTTCCGGGACCCAAAAATCTTAGCCGTCGTTACGGTTAGCTTAGTTGGGTCATTTACTTTTAAACGAGTAGTTTTGCCAAAAAAAGTCAAATCCGGGTCAAACGGGGTCGAATTAGGGGTTTTATCGAATTAATTAATTGGGTTGGGAACATGGTTGTAAATGGCGCTAGACGCTAGTCGGGCGGCGAGGACCCCTAGGCGCTAGGCGGGGACTAGTCGGGGCCTAGGCGGATTTGATTATTTGATTATTTTAAATTATTAATAAATAATATATTAGACACATATATTAAAATATTGAAAATAAATTATTATCTCCAACACTCAAAAGCTCAAACAACTCATCAATAGCAATTTCACAAGTACCTTGAAGATCAACAAACAAACCTACAATCCCAAAAGCATCCCCAACACTCAAAAGTTCAAAGTTCAAACAATATGTTTTATTAGCTCATAACTTCATAAGCCAATAAGACATAGTGTCTCAGAAATAAAAATACAAAAGTAAACTCATCTTCATAAGCTTGAAGTGTGTGTTTAATTTTCATGAGCTTCTTCACGTATTTGTTCATTTCCATAAGTGTAAAACCCGCTTCGTTTCATTAGGGTATTAAATTAAAATCCTAAAACCTTAGGGTAGGTTCTTGAAACAAGTGGCAAAAAAAAAATGGAAGCTGGGCAGGCCAGGCCAGACCCGGTTTGGGCCTGAGCCCGTTTTCTGGTCTGAGGCTCGATTGGGCCGGCCCAAATTCGCGTGGATATAAGCTGAAACCATTAGGGTTTCAGCGTTATACCAACGCGCAGCCCTCATCCCTCCTCTCTCTCTCGATCCGACCCTCTCCCTCTCTCTCTCTCTCTCTCGTCTTCCTCGCCGAAACCAGCCCGTCCACCACCGTTTCCGGCCGCCACCTCCCTCACCAGCCTCGTCCCGTCTTCTTCTCCTCCATCCCGACCCCGTCACCGCTCCGGCCAGCCACACAACCACCGTCCCCGACCTCCCTGCCTCTCCCTTATCCTTCGTCTTCCTCACCAAACTCCCACCGTCCACCACCAGCTCCGGCCACCCTCGCCCCGAGCTCCCCACGCCGTCTTCCCCGTCCCCGTCCAACAACCGGCCGTCCACCACCGGTTCCGTCCCGAGCCCTAGCTCGCCACCGAGCTCCACCTTCCCTTCGACCGAACACGACCCGAGCTCCCGCCGTCGCCGGCGAGCTTGTCAGATCCGGAACGGTACGAGTCGTCCGGACCCGAGTCGTACGTCGCCGTGCACCGCCGCTCTCCACCGCCGCCATCGTTCCTCACGGTTAGTTCTCGGCCCGTGGAACCTCGGCCGACCGGCGCCGGTGGTCGGCCGCACCTAACCCGATCCCGTTCTTCTTCTTTTGCTTTCCCGTTCCTGAGTTCGTTCAGATCTGGTCGGGATGGAATGGAGCTCCCGAAATGGAAAGGAACAGAACACAAAAAAACGTGAATCTGGTTTTGTTTAAAAGATTACTGTAAAGGATGTTAATCTGAAATTGTAAAGAAAACAAATTTAAGATTATTGTATTATGTTTCTTACGTTTTTCGGATCTGTTTAAGTGTGAACAAAACAGGGTTAAGTTGAGTTTTACTTTGAAAATCAGATTTGAAACAAAG
This sequence comes from Erodium maritimum, assembly GCA_963921825.1. Classification (NCBI taxonomy): domain Eukaryota; kingdom Viridiplantae; phylum Streptophyta; class Magnoliopsida; order Geraniales; family Geraniaceae; genus Erodium; species Erodium maritimum. Next base: position 29,870,567 of record OY997589.1, on the reverse strand, counting down.
GTTCGGTCTTTGTGTTTGGACGTAAAAGTGTTATCGTTAAAACTAGATCGGTCGATTTAATTGGGTTTTAAAACGAAGGACGGTCGTTAAACAAACTTGAATTAAGTTAAATCAAAAGGGGGGAAAACGAAATCAAAACGGATTTAGAAGGGTTGGACCAAAAATCTCGAATTTGGAAACGAGCAGAAGGAAACCGTTTTGTTTTAAAATCAAAGACGGAATTAATTAAAGCAAGGGAGTTCAACGACGGTTTTAAGTTAAAAAGGGGTTTAAACTGGGTTTAGATCAAACCTGGGTTCGGTGCGCGGGTGCTCGAACCCGATCCGTCGTAACCCGACTTTTATCCCGCTCGAGTGTAAACGACAATTGTCGAATCTAAATTGGACAAATCGTAGCCGTTAACTTAACGGCGGAACCGTTATTAATTTGGGGCTTCGTGTTAAATTTAGAGTCCGGCTCCGATCGAGGGGGAGCCCGGAAAGCAATTTACAAAACCCGGGCAGATCCGCCATGTCGGGCGAATCGGGCCTTTAAGGGTCCTTTATCGACGTTGTCGGGGTTACGTTTGGGCGTTGAGTTTATTTAATTTTTGGCCTGTTCGTACTTGTTTAAAAGTGAGTTAAATCTGTGTTCTTTTAGATCGTGCTACGGACCGAGGCAAAGGGAGGCTCGGCGAGTGACTGCGATCATCTCGGGTTTAGTGGAGCGCTTTTGGAGTTGTTTACGAGGTAGGGAAAAGTAGCCGGATCTCGGCCCTGACTAGGGAAAGTTAACTGTAGAATTGCATGTGACACCGGGGTGTCGTGGGTTACTTAGGTTATCAAATATTAGAAATGCATGATACGGGAACGTAGCGAATACTGGAAATGCATGTGACACTTAGTAGTGTCGTAGGAGCAGAGAACTTAGCGCTAACTGATTTACTGGAGGCATATGACCATGCCCGGAGGTTGTTGTGCGTTATTTGTTGATTGAGTTTGGGTGGCCTTGAGAGCCGTGTTATTTGTTGTTGAGTTGGGTGGCCTTGAGAGCCCGTGTTATTTATTGTCGAGTTTGGGTGGCCTTGAGAGCCCGTGTTAATTATTGCTGAGTCTTGGGTGGCTATGAGAGCCCGTGTTGTCGTTTCGGTGTTTTGGGTGGCCGTGAGTGCCCGTGGGGTTGTGAACCCGTACTTTATCGTTGGTGTCTTGGGTGGCCATGAGGGCCCGTAGGGTTGTTGAACCTGTGTTTGGTTGTCGGTGTTTTGTTGGCCTTGAATGCCTGTGGAGTTGTCACCGGTGTCGTTACTGTTTGTTTGAACTTGTTTGTGATTGTGATTGGTTACCGGTTATTGGTGGAGGTTGTGTGGTGTAGCTAGCCTCCCGACTGGGATCGGGAGAAGCGGAGAGGTTGTGGGCTAGCTCCCCGACTGGGATCGGGGGAAGGACGCGCGGGTGTGGCTAACCACCCGACTGGGATCGGGTGAAGCGGAGAGGTTGTGGGTTAGCCTCCCGACTGGGATCGGGAGAAGTTGCGCGACAGGTCGACCGCCTGACCACGTCTATGATCGGTAAAGGGCGAGAGACAGAGTTTGGTTACTGAGCAGCCGTTTTGCGATCCTTTGTGATCTTGGTTGGTATTGTGTGGTCATTCGTGTCTTGGAGGAGGTCGTCGATCGTAGTGTGGGGTCTACATAACGTATCCGTGTGTTGAGTCAGTTGAGGAAAAGACTGGTCATGTGGGTGTCTTTGAGTCGTCGTTGGTGTCATCGGCTTTGTCTACTAATTATGCCATAGTCAGTATGTTTTCTGTGGTGGTGAGCGAACGCTCACCCCTAGCTGCTTTTCCTACAGGTACCGTTCGTAGTCTGGACTAGGTGAGCTTCTGAAGCTTGAAGAGCTTGAAGCGGGTTGCTGGGTGTTTTGAGTCTAGAGACGTGTATCTCGTTTTGTCCAAGTGTGGGACTATTATTTTGAGATGTAAATATTATTCTTTTGTGGAACTAAACTGACTTTTAAAGCGATTTAACGAAAACAGGTTTCAGTATTGAAACTTTTTAAACGTTCGCGTCCCTAGTTTCGGTTCGCTGAAATTGGGGCGTGACAGCTTGGTATCAGAGCGCGAGGTTTCACACCTCGGACTACACGTCAATTAGGTGGGAGAGTCGAGTCAGTAGAGTCCCGTCCTGCGTTGGGTACGCAAGTCGGAACTCGGGTGTAGACCCGTTAGGATTTGAGTCCTGTTTTGTTTTGTGCTTGTGCAGTACGGGGTTACTGGCATAGTGTTTGTGTGTTGCTGCGTGAAACGTTTTTAAACTGTCGCGACTCGACTCAGGAGCGCTCCTGTGGTCGAGCGTGACGGTGTTGGTATCAAGTGGCTACAACGTAGTTCGGGGACGCCTGGACGGGGTTGTAACTACCTGATGTCAAGAAATGAGGATTTTAATAGAGTGGAAAAAGTTTTAAAAATTGGTTGGCCTAGTGGGCGTGTATCGTTGTTACTCGGCCGTGTTTGGCTTGTGTTTGAGGTCGGTCTTGAGTTGTTAGTTTTGGTTGTGGTTATTGTTTTGCTGTGTGGTTGGTTGGTCATTTCGTGTTTTGGTGTGGTCTCTTTGAGGTTTCGTTTACTAATACAAATATTTAAAGTATTAATAGCGTGAGCGGCGTGACGTATTAGTGATATACGCGCTATAGTAAACTTAGACCGTGTGAGCGTTAGTGTTTTGAACTGCTGTCCTTTTTGAGTTCGCAAACTGAACGTTTGCGTGTATCCGTGCAGAGGATACTGACTATGGCTCGCGGCAGACGCGGACGAGCCGCAGGAACACGGGGTCGGGCACCCACACGGGGCCGGCGGGGACGGTCAGCGGGGGCACCGGGGAGGGTGCCAACCGTCGAGCCCGCCGAGTATGCGGAGGTGCAGGGCACTCCTGTCGGAGAAGACAGGAGAAGCGATGCGGGGCCGTCTGCAGGCACCCCCAGTGTTCCGCCAGTCGCGGACCCTCCAGTGATGACTGCCCTGGATGAGCTAACCAGGACCGTTCAGAGTTTGGTGGCGGTCATCGCCAGCCGAGAGTCGGCTTCGCCAGCACCAGAGGCAGCCGCGGTCCCGGTGAGGGCCGCTCAGACAGAGGATCACACCTCCCGAGCGCTGCTAGATTTCCTGAAGCTCGGGATACCTACTTTTATCGGGGAGCCAAATCCCGACCTAGCCGAGCGATGGCTAGAGCAGGTCACACGAGACCTAGACACATCGGGTGTCGAGGATGGCCGTCGGAGAGTGTCCTTCGCGGCCCATCAGCTGAGAGACAGCGCCTACCACTGGTGGGGGCGGGTGAAGGACACAGTCGGATACGACTACAGTGTATTCCAGGAGGTATTCATGGCACAGTACTTTCCTGAGTCGGCTCGGCTGGAGCGACATCGGCAGTTCTTAGACCTGGAGCAGGGAGGGATGACGGTAGGAGAGTACGAGGCCAGGTTCACAGCCTTGGCCAGATTCGCGCCTGAGATGGTGACGAGCGAGACGAACCGTTGCCTGCGGTTCCAGGACGGACTGAGGCTGGGCATCCGGAACCAGGTTCTCGCCTTGAGGATACGGAAGTATACCGACCTCGTGGACACTGCGGCTACAGTGGAGCAGGGCGCCCGGGATGCAGCCAGGGGCCGTGAGGTCCGACCTCGGCCGATCAGTTGGGTAGGGTCGTCAGACTCACGAGACTCGCGGAGGTAGAGGACCGCGGGATCCTTCCGACCACCGCCTCATCAGGGTGGATCGAGACAGCGGGGTTCAGTGGCAGCAGTTGGGCCAGTCGCACCAGAGAGGGCGCCAACGTGCTTTACCTGCGGGCAGCGAGGCCACTTCCGTCGCGAGTGCCCGATGGAAGGAGGGCCTACGGCGCTGCCAGCGACCAGCCAGGGCACGGAGGCAAGAGCCAACAAGATCGGCTGTTTTCGATGCGGCCGGGTTGGGCACACCATTGCATGGTGCAACATCAAGTCTATTTCTCTTGCAACATCAAGTCTATTTCTCTTCTTGGTATGAATCTAAAATGAGAAAAATAACATAAATTAGAAATAAATGATAAACTAACTAAAAATAAATGATAGAATAATATTATACTTGCCCCTTCAAAAGTACTCCATGATCTTTCACACCCGGATGAGCTTGTAGTCAAACCAAGCACTCTTATGGCAAAACGTTGCAAGTTTGGTACATGTCTTCCATAAACGTCCCACCAACGAACTACAAAGTAACAAAACATATCCAATATTCCAATATCATCAATGTTTTGTTCAATGTCTATAAATTATAATGTGCATAATTTGTTGCGCATCCCCTCAAAGCAACGGGTTTACCAAACAAGCCCTCTTTCCTCAAATATACGTGCAATTCTATATCTATGATCGAATCTTCAATGTGGTGATCATTATGATACATCCTTTCCACACACTCCAAAAACCCATTCATGACCATCATGTCACGTGCATGGTTTACATCTTGGTATGTGTAATAAGGATTCAATAAAAAAACCGCCATATGCAAGGGGGAATCAAGTCGTCCAAGTGTTTTTTTGTCAATGATGTTCCAAATAGTTATGTAGTGTTGACTTGTCTTGAACACATTTTTGATCTCCTCTTTGGCCGTCATCATCTCTCCATATACAAAACCTATTGACGGCTTATTATCTTCATCCACAATGCGAAGCACTTTATATAAAGGAGAAAACACCTTTAAGCATAAGCTTACACAAAACCAAAAGGATTCACTCCAAGAAAGATCCGCCGCCGCCTTCCCTTTTCGAGTCTTTGCATGTTTGGTATCCATCCACTCTTTTCTTGCAACCATAATTCTAAAGTCATCTTTTTTCTCCCACAAACTTTGTAAAGTGAGGAAAGAAGTAGCAAATCTAGTTACACCTGGCCTCACGATGTCTTTTTTGTTTGTGAACTTCCTCATCAAATGCAAAGTCTTGTGATGTCCATGAATATAGTTGGTAAAGCTCCTTGCACTTTCAATGGTACTCTTGTATTTCGTTAAACCTCCAATATCTTGAAGCATGAGATTTATGGTGTGAGCCACAAAAGAAGTTCAAAAAATCGAAGGCCTCTTCTCTTTTAGTAAATCTTTTGCCGCCATGTTGTTGGAAGCATTGTCTGTCACAACTTGTACGGCATATTGAGGACCAATCTCTTCAATGCCCTTTTCCACATACTCAAAGATGAATTTCCCGCTGTGCGAATCACTTGATGCTTCCATTGATGAACAAAATGTTGTCCCAAGCGTGCAATTGACACAAAAATTCATAATGCTTCTTCTCTTCCGATCAGTCCAAGCATCGGTCATAACAGAGCATCCATTAACCTTCCATTCCTCCTCTTAGCTTTTCAATAAAGTCTTGGTTTTATCTACCGCCCTCTTCAAATATGGTCCGCTAAATTCATATCGACTTGGTTGCTCGAACCCCGGACCAAATTGTCCAACTACTTCGGTAAATTTTCTAAAACTATCATTGTCAACAACATTGAAAGGAATGCCGTTTTCATAAATCCATGTTGCCATATACTCTCCCACATTGAGATTTTTTTCCTTCCGAATCTTTTTACATATAGATTAACTTTGAAGAGTGCTCTTGTTTGGACCAACATTGGATGTATAACGGTCAATAGGTCCATACTTTTTTGGTTGCTTCAATATTTCCTCATTTGTTTCATCTTCTTCCATCCCCATTACAGTTACTTCTTCATTTATAATACAAACTTCTTCCCTCATCCTTTTTGCCGATATACACTTTTGTCTTTTCTTTTGGTGTGCGTCGTTTATAGCTTTCAAGCATTTGGCCTTGTCTTCATCTGTACTCTTCTCACAAGGAAGTACATTTCCCTTGATGTGGGTGATATGTTGCTTGATTCTATATGTCACCCCTCATTGGCTTGTCACACAATAAACATTTGACTTTATCTGAATTAGTTGGGTCATATCTTATTCCATATTGCCAACCAATATCCGATGAAGGCGTTGATGCGGATGCTGAGACGTTCTCCATACTATATTCCATAATATTACAAAACCAAAACAACTTATGAATAATAAATAGAAAGGCCAACATATTTAAGAATGGTTACAACTTACAACGTACAACCATAGATGCATAAAACAAACTCGTCAACATGATATGATATAGAGTAATTTAGTAGGATTTGTCAATATAGTCCAACATATCTCTTTGTCTTATTAGCCATGTCCATGAAAATTTATTAACTATGTTCATAAAACAAATCTCATTGCATGTAAATATATTAACTCTGCATGCGCGTTTGCTGATGAAGAATGATGATCGTGAAGAAGAAACGTCTTGAGGAAGGTAAGTAGTACATGTAATTTTTTTTATTTTACAAATCGTTCGGCCCAGACTGGCCCATCAGCCGCCCAGCCCAGCCCATTTATCCGCCCAGGCCCAGGCGTGCCAGTCCGCGCAGGCGCCCGCGCAGACGCCCGACTCGCCTGCCCAGCTACCCAAAAGTCGTGAAAACGACTTCTTCCGCCCGACCCACCTATTTTCAGGCGTTATGCACGTATTTGGCGCCTAGGCTGCGCTTGGGCCGCCTTTTACAACCATGACAAGGATATTTGGGAATAGAGATGGACCCACGTAGACACTTGACATTAACTAGGTGGAGGAGAGAAAAGAAGAATGAAAAAGACACCCTTGACCTTACTTTTTCCCAAAATGGTGAGATAAGGAGAAATGGGCTTTTGGACCTTTCCTCTTTAGGTTAAAGGCCACATGTGACACCAAAATTCAGCATTCTTCTTGCCTTGGCTGAATTTTAGAGAGAGAAAAGAGAGTGAACCTCCATTATTGAAGAAGAAAGAGAAGAAGAACAAGATCATTTCCCTTTGATTCCACCATCAAAACTCCTCAATTTCTCCATATTCCTCTTCATCTCTTCATTTCCTATGGTAAGAACCCATTTCTTTTCACTTTTGAAGAACTTAAGATTGTAGGTCTTGTTGGATTTAGATGAAATTGGATTGGGTCTTGTTGGAAATGATCAAACCTTGGTAGAATCAAGTAGTTATGGAAGAAAATGGGTGAAAGTAAAAGAATTTGGTGAAACCCTAACTTTTGGAATTGGGGGAAATGTGAAATTGGAGCAAATTGGTGATGTTTTTGGTTAGAACTTGATGGATTAAGGACCTAGAACTCGTTTAGGATGTTTTGGGAGGAAGTTGGAAATTTAATATCATGATTATAATGATATTATGTTGAAGAATATGTATTTGTATTTATAATATCTATATTATATACTATACATATATATAATATTAATGTTGTTAATAAACAATATAGCTAAACTATAAATATCGCGTATTATGTATATCTGTATTATTATTTTTTTAGAAGAACAAGTATTAGTATTACTGGAAAATGAAATAGGGTGATTAACACATAACTATACTCATCGTACAAGATAGAATTCAACTAAAGAACAGAAAGAAAAAACAGAAATCTAAAAGTTGCTCGATGCATAGGGGCGGTTGAAGGGGATATCTGCGGTAGCATCCAGGAATACAATGGATACTGATACATCATACTTCTACCAAATGGCACTGGGCGAGCAAGCCGAGTGAGAGGTGGATACTGGTGGACCGCCATCTCCCCCGGTGAGTCAGCGTGCGTCGTCCTCCCTTGACTGATAATTTTAGGGCTCCTGAACGCGGGATTGCTGACACCGGACTGGTAAGGGAGACAGATGTCGACTGGCGATGGTACCCTCACCATCTATCCGCCAGGAAGGGGTCACAGTTGACCTCTCCCTTCCTAGGCCTCCTCGGACTCATTCTTGAAGGCGGGGGTGCTTGTGGCCCCCCGCCGCTGCTACATGTGATCCACCATCGGACACCGTCGATCCCTCTGACTCTTCCAGCTCCTCCTCCCTTTCCAGCCGTTTCTTTCCAGACAGCATCGGGCCCGCCTCCTTAGCCAGCGACTCCGAGGGAATTTCCTTAGTCCCTGTCTCATAGGACGTCTCCCGCCCATACTGTGGCACTTTCCGAGGAGATAGCGTGCTTGGACCCCGTTTACTTCCCTAGCTCCCACCTCCAACATAGCTCCAGTTCGTCCCTGACATCGCCTTCCTATGTTTCGCCTTCTCAAGGGAAGATCTCGGATCTCCAGGGGATCGTAGAGAATGGCCCTTAACTCCCCCCGCTACAGGACAAGACGGGAACAGATGTCCCGCACAACTACAGCCATAGCAGTGATATAGTAAATGTTCATACGAGACTTGGAGTAGAGTTCGTACCTACGATTCCGATAACCGGAACCATATCTGACTCTGCAGGGGAATGCGTATATCAGCTCGGATCTGAATCCTCATAAAGTCTCCCCAGCAGCACCCCGAGCTATCCACATCAACCGCCTGACAGACCCCCAGGCCGTTCCCCAATCGGAATCCCACCTCCTTGTTCCAAGCCCGCACAGGAAGATTAGAGACTCTAGCCCACACCGAGAAATGATGAAAGCTAAGATCTCCCACCTGCATGTGGGCCCTAAGATCCGTGAATAGCACCAGAGATTCCCAGAACGCCCACTGCTCTCCCGCCAAGACTCTCGCCCTTTCCCGAGCAGTTCGAAAAAAGAAAGCCACCAGACCCCCTTCCAGCGGCCTTGCTTCCACTTTCATGCCCCACAAATCCTCCATGTTGTCCTCCAAAGACTTCCAGAAAAACCGCTTAGAAGTCAACACCTTCGCAGGTAGGTCGAACTGAAACTGACCTCCCGCGTTGGCAATAGCCCCCGTTGAAATCACTACTTCCTTGATACATAGCGACGAAAGGCGATTCCCAAGGTTCCCCACACCCTCCAACTCGCCCTGCAGCCCCGCCCGACCCGGATCCACCGCGATGTGCAGCCCGGTCTGCCCGTCCGGCTCCCCACTCGGTGCCACCAGGCCAGTCCACGGATCCGGCCCAACCGCCCCGACCCGAGTCTCCCTTTCATCAAAACCCACCCGGGTGTACGAAACGACCCCCACCCGGCCCCCACCCGCACCATATCGTCCTGCCTAGGTAGCAACACCGCTCGGCCCATCCATAGGCCCACGCCTCTATCCACCTCGACCAGCTCGCGCAGCCCAACCACCACGACTCGGCCCCGCTTGAGGTGCCCTGCGCGCATCCTGCATGAACCCATTGTCCCGGCCCGGCCCATCCGATCGCCAGCCCAGTCCCAGATCAAGGACGCTAGGGTTCTCCCTCGCCACTCCCTTGCCTTTGTTTCTTCGCCAAGCCAACGTCGCCGGAGACTCCTCCAACGTACCATCCATGTCCGAAGACACCACCACCGGCTCCCTTGTAGTTCCCGCCGCCACATGTCCCGCTCCCTCCAGCCCCCATGCCACAGCCGAGCCAGCCCGTGCCGGTCCCGATCCCAACCCCGCGCTGCCCGCCATCCTTCCCGCACGCGTCCTCTACTCCCACAGCGATCACGCCGTCACCTTCCCCCACGCCGTCCTCCGTCGGTTCTTCAGGCCACACAGAAGGATCAACGGAGATACTGGACAATCTAACCGCCGAATACGCCATTGATACCCAGAGAAAACACTAAACCCTGACCCTAGCAGAGAGAGAGAGTTGCGTTACAAAGTTGAGTTTTTGTGGAGGTTTTGCATGCTACCTCCCTTTATGTATATATGTATACTACTATGAGTTATTATCATCTGAGCACCCTAAAAATACTTGGTTTTCATTCGAGTACCCTAAAAATACTTTGTGACATATCAGTACCCAAACGAAGCATTATTTTCAAATCAGTACCCGCCGTCAATTTTCCATCCATTTTGGATGCAAAATGGTCATGTGCTAGGCACATGACCCCAATTTTTTTAAAAAAAGACAATACTACCCCTATCTTACCCTCTTTCAATTTTATATTGATATTTCTTTAATCACTAAAAATAAATCAAAACAAACACCAATTCTTATCCATTTCATCTTCTTATCCACTTCACCAAACCCTCCACCGCCCAAATCATCTAAACCCTAAACACTATCTCTTCCTCTTCCTCTCTCTCTCTCCACCACTCATCTCCCTCTCTCTCATCAACATCCATGACCACAATCCTCCCCATAGGGCCCGTCCTCACCACAGTCTCGAGCTCCACCTGCCACAACCCGTGAGTTATGTAAATGAAAACATCTCTCAAGTTCAAAAGCTCTCTAAAATTCAGTGGAGGAGCTCGCCGGACGGACTCGTGAGGGCCGTGACGACGAGCTAGGGGTGCCGCCGTCGTCCACGAACCAGAGCTCGGCGTCTCCACGTGTTTCCTTCCTCACGCCGCTTCTTCTCTTCTCATCCATCTTCTTCGTTCTCAGTTTTTTATTTCTATTAGATCTTCGTTCTCAGTTTTTTATTTAGATCTGGAACATATGAAGAACAAAAAAGGTAAATGAAGAACAAGAACAATTGATTCAATTTTTGATTTCTATTAGATCTTCGTTCTCAGTTTTTGATTTAGATCTGGAACAAATGAATAGCAAATAGGGTAAATGAAGAACAAGAACAATTGATTCAATTTTTGATTTCTATTAGATCTTCGTTCTCAGTTTTTTATTTAGATCTGGAACAAATAAAGAGCAAAAAGGGTAAATAAAGAACAAGAACAGTTGAACACTAATGAAACAAAAAAATCGATACAAAAAATAAACAAACAATTTTTTAAAAATAAACATTAAAACTGATTTTTATAAAATAAAAACTGATTTTGTAAAAATAAAAACTGATTTTTATTAAAAAACTGATTTTAAAGTTAAAAAAGAATAATTAAAAAATAGAAAACAAATCAAAATATGATATTTTAAAAAAAATATGATTTTTTGAAATAAAATTGATTTTTAAAAATAAAAACTGATTTTTTGAAAATAAAAACTGATTTTTTGAAAATAAAACTGATTTTTAAAAGATAAAAACTGATTTTGTTTTTTTAAATAAAACTGATATTAAAAAAAATAAAAACTGATTTTTTAAAATAAAAATTAATTTTATAAAAATAAAATTAATTTTTAGAAAATAATTAATTTTTATAAAATAAATAAATAAGTAAAAAGAAAATTTGAAATTCAATGACATATGTTTGAAAATTTGAGAGTTGGGGAGGGGTATTTGGACTTTTTGATGTTTTGGATGGAAAAATGGATGGAAAAGAGACAGAAACTAACGGCGGGTACTGATTTGAAAATAATGTTTCGTTTGGGTACTGATATGTCACAAAGTATTTTTAGGGTACTCGGATGATAATAACCCTACTATTATTGTAGTAAATAATGATATGTAATTAAACTATTATAAAATATATATTAATGTAATGATTGCTTTGTATTACTACTATCATAGTAATTAGATATTTTGTTTGAATACATCAAACATATAACCAGTGTGTTTATTGTGGTCAATTAATAATCTATTAATTAGCAGATGATTTCGGCCGGTCGTCGGAGGATCGGCCACGATGGTGAAGGATCCGTGCCTCGGGATTCGAGCCTAGACTGGCCCTTCGTGGGTCCGGTCCGGCACAGCCACGGCCAAGTAGGGCCCACTTGGCCGGGTGTCGTTGTACGTATCGCCCGGTTAATTTACTATCTCTTTCAAAACATCGTCCTTTAACCATTTTAATTAATTAGGCGTCTTGTCGGGGATTAATTTGGGTGTTGTCCGTTTTAATCGACGTTGGACTTGTATTAACCATTGTGTTAATTGTTATCCTAGACTGTGGGCTTGATCGTGGAGAAGAAGGTCGTTGACGGTTCATGCTTGGTGGAGTTGGATCGCGGTTGAGGTAGGGAAAATAGCTAATACCAGTTTAAATGCGGAAAGTTACTACAATTGCATATATGATATAAGTAACCGGAATAATTGTAGAATCACATGTAGGATGTGAATAACTAGGGTAGTCGTTTAAAATATGGAACCACTTGCGGGCCATGTCGTTCCCGTAGGTGTGGGACTTGTTGTGCTATAGAATTGCATGTGGGTCCCTGGTTGGGCCCGTAGGATTGTGGGCAGATTGCGCTTGGTTGTGAGTAGTAGATTGGTCATGATTAGTCTGTGGTATTTTTCGACGTTGAATTATTGTCTTGTGATATGATCGGGTGATTGATAGACCGATGATGTGTGTCCCGGTGTGATATGTTGGTCTGATATGTTGGTATGATATGTTCGGTGTGATACGTTGTCTTGATATGTTTGACATGATATGTTTGGTATGACATGTACCCGATGATAAGGTGCGCCTGCCTTCCGACTAGGTGTCAGTTAAATGTGCTCAGGTTCTGTGATGAGGTGCGTCTGCCTTCCGACTAGGTGTCGGTAAAATGTGCTCAGGTTCTGTGATGAGGTGCGCCTTCCTTCCGACTAGGTGTCGGTAAAATGTGCTCAGGTTCTGTGATGAGGTGCGCCTTCCTTCCGACTAGGTGTCGGTAAAATGTACACAAGTTCTGTGATGAGGTGCGCCTGCCTTCCGACTAGGTGTCGGTAAAATGTGCTCAGGTTCTGTGATGAGGTGTGCCTGCCTTCCGACTAGGTGTCGGTAATATGTGCTCAGGTTCTGTGAAGAGGTGCGCCTGCCTTCCGACTAGGTGCCGGTAAAATGTACTATTGCCCGTGATAAGGTGCGCCTGCCTTCCGACTATGTGTCGGTAAAATGTGCTATTACTATGGGTGTATTGCGATTGTTTTACTGCGTGTTATTTACTTGGTGATTCTTGTGAGGTATGGTTGGGTGTGAACATTAAGAAATTGTTAATTGTTGAGCATGGTTGATTCCACACGCAAGCTGTGGTGATTGGGTAAGAGATATGATCACACGTTGTTATAGTTATGTAAGGTTGGTTATGATTGTGACTGTGATTACGTGTTTCCCTGTTTGATTTCGTTAGTAGTTATTGTTGTACTAGTATGTCATATTTGGACGGGTATCTATGGGGTGAGCGACATGCTTATCCCTTTACTACTTTTTCCTACTGAGCGAAATCTCACCCCCTTCATTATTGTTATTTTTACAGGTTTCGACCGTGAGTTGGTTTAGAGGACGTCTCAGAGCTTGGGAGCTTAGCGAGAGTCCTAGTTTTGGGGGTCTAGAGACGTATCCCGTTTGTACCAAACTCGTTTTATTTTGGTTTTCGAGCGTTGACTCGGTATTTCCGACTTTAAACTGTTATTAGAACTTTATTTCGTTTAAATTTGCATCTCTCTATTATTACTTTTAGTTCACGTCTCGAGTCCGGTCAAAACCGGATTTGGGGCGTGACATATTGGGAGTGGAAGAATTTCCCAGTCGTATTGCAAGGAGCCTATAGTCGGGGAGACCACCACGGGGATCCAACCATTATGCTGGAAGTTGTAGCGTCTCGTGACTTGTGGATTTGGCACTCGTTTTTCGGGATGATTGGCTCGAACAATGACATCAACGTCCTCAACGCCGACCACTTATTCAAGGACGCTTTTCATGGTCGTGACTTAGCCGCGGAGTACGAGATCAACGAGCATTGCTACGACCGACCTTATTATTTGGTCAACGCCATTTACCCATCATGGAGTCGGTTCGTGAAGTCAATTCGTCGTCCCCATACTCGCAAACACATTTTTTTTGCTAAAGTTCAAGAAGGTGCTCGAAAAGATATTGAACGAGTCCGCTCGTGTTTGGAAGATGACGACTTTGGCTGATATGATGCACACTTGTATCATTCTACACAACATGATTGTAGAGTATGAACGCGCTCGGTACGAAGATGGAGATGACGACTTGTATTATGACCCAACTCCGGAAATACCAGGCTGGACGCCACCTGAACGATGACCCTTTTCCTACCGAAAACGCTTGGCCACTCGACTCATTGTCACAAATGATCTGGCCCACCGAAACTCCAAGATGACCATGTTGAGCACATATGTGATCAGTTTGGAGCGAATTACCACTCAGACGACGAGTGATAAGATTTCTCTATGTACCAATTGTCTTGTCAATTAATTGTAGTTATGTATTATTTGGGGAGTAATAAAATTTTAAGTTTAATTTCATTTTTGTTCATTTATTTTTTTATTAATTCATTTTGCATTTTAGTTAATTAATTTTATCAATTTTATTTCAATTTTATTTAGTATATATTATTTTAAATCTAAATTTAATAAATTCAGCAAAATATCAATTAATTATCCAATCAGCATTTATTCAACATCCCTACAAATCATGATTCCCATACATGAGTCTCACGCTGTGGAACACAAATCAATTAAGGGGCGTACATCATAATTCACTCTAGTCACTACATGATCCTCAAATCATGATCCCCATATGTGATCTCCTTAGAGCATGTATAGTAAGAGCGTGTACATTAAGGGACTCACATTTAGGGGATCAGGATTTGGGATTCATGTGGTGACTAGGATAAATTGTGATGCGAACCCCTGAAACTGAAAGAGCACCACATCAAGGGGTTCCGGTACGGGGATTATGGTTTGTAGAAGTGATGAGTGTATCTTGACTAGATAATTAATTATTCTTTTGCTGAATCTATTAAATTCATATTTAAAACAATAAATACTAAATAAAATTGATTTTTTTTTATAAAACTAATCAATTAATTAATTAATTAACTAAAATGCAAAAATAATTAACAAATAAAATTAAATAACTAAAATGGATAATTAAATTTAAAATTTCATTACTCCCTGAATAGTACATCAAACTATAAATACTTTTGATACATCAAATTTATTAACTCATCTTAATATTCGTCATCGTCTGAGCCATGGTAAGTTGCGCCAAACCGACCCCATATGTGATGAATAAGGTCATGCTGGAGTTGTCGATGGGTCTCATCATTTATGATGCTGATTTGAGTAGGGCTGGGCATTGGTCGGTACCCGCCCTAAAAGCCCATACCCATTAACCAAACCATGATTTCTGGGTATCTAAAACCCATAACCATCACCTTCACCGGTTATTGGTGTGGAAGCTGATAACCGGTCAAGCTACCTACCGGGCGATGACGGTTATAACCGGCCCACAAGGCCCAATGGGCTTTATGTTGGGCCTTCACAATATAACCAAAAATACAACATTTTTCAAACATATTTTTATAAACCTACAATTGAACTTCACAAACCTGCTATTTTCAACCATTCAAACACAAAAATTTCTAAAACTAATACCTTACATATTCATTGTCTTACAATACAGGTTTCAGGAACCATTTTTGAAGTTTACAACACAAACAATTCAAGAGAAGTTAATTAAGTACGACTAAACTGCTAAAAACAAGTGGCCTACTAAACAAATGGGCTCAATAAAACTAATAAAACAAGGGTCAATTCGTGGTAATTAAAAAAAAATCAGGCCCTATAAAATAAACAACCGGTCGGGCGGTTTTTTTCTCGGTTTAAAAGATAAAAAATTGTACCCAACCCAAAAGCCATCGGTTTGGTAGTTTTGTAACCGTAACTGTCGCCGGTGACACCAGTCACGGTGATTCCGGTGATGGGGACGGTTGGATACGGTCGGTTTATGGTGACAGACGAATATTTGCTCAACCCTAGATTTGAGTACGCCACCGATGTCGGTAGGACAAGGGCCTTCCTTGATGCCATCGTTGAGGTGGTGTCCAACCTGGTATTTCCAGAAGGGGCTCGAAATACAATTCGTCATCCCCGTCTTCGTGTCGTTTGCGTTCATCCTCCACAATCATATTGTGTAGAATGATATAAGCATGCATCAGATCAGCCAAAGTCACCGGGTTTCAAATACGAGCGGGCCTTGAAATTACGTAATACCGCGCTTGGAGGACTCCAAAAGACCGTTCAATATATTTCCGAGCACCTTCTTGGATTTTAACAAACAATTTCTCTTTGTGAGTATAGGGATGACGAATCGACTTCATAAACCGACTCCACGAGGAGTAAATGCCGTCAACTAAATAATACTGGCGGTTGTACCGATGCCCGTTGATCTCGTACTCCACGGAGAGGTCACGGCCACAAAAAGTATCGTCGAATAAGTGGTCAGCGTGTAGGACGTTGATGTCGTTGTTCGAGCTAGACTTCTAGAAAAACGCATGTCAAATCCACAAATCATAGGACGCTACCGCTTCCAGCATAATGGTTGGATCCCCATGGTGGTCTCACCGACCGAAGGCTCCTTTCAATGCGACTAGGTAATTCTTCCACTCCCAATGCATGTATTCAAGACTACCAATCATACTGGGGGAACCCTTGTTGTGCCCCGATTCGAGTAATCGCTGCATGTCCTCCGGAGTTGGCTTCCACTCGTGTTCGTCCATGAAAACCTCAATATCTTCCTTACAAAAACGTTTTACACATTTAAGTATAGTACTTACCCTCATATGTAGGGTTTCATCCAATGAATCGGTCAAACACTCATACGCTAGCATTCGTATCGCGTCAGTGCATTTCTGGTGCATCGATAACCCCAAGCGTCTTGTACCGTACAAATTCTGGACGAAGTAATCGTCATAACCCGTTGAAAGAGTGGTCGGGACATACGAAATCAACGCCTGAACATATCAGGCCCATAGGTTGGGTGCTCGACGAAATAATCTTGCATCAATAGATTTTGGCCTTCGAGACGACTTCTGTGAATCACTCTCCGAGAAGATTCCCCACTTTCGATCCGTTGCCTCAGTGTGTTCATTTCTTGCATTGCTCTTTGTATCATTCTGGCGGTCCTCCGTCGGAGTCGTTGCTCCCAAGCACGAAGTTCTTATCTCGTTTGAGCCTCGTCGTCGGACATTTTTGATCGATTGAAATAGGAGAATTGGAGAGAAAAGAAGAGAGAATTTTGAGAGAAATATTGGTTGTTTGATGAACGGGATAAGGGGTATTTATAGGTGGAGAATAATGGTTTGTTGTATTTTAAATTAACTATTTTGATTTAAAAAAAAATTGGCCGTTAGAATCGAACCGTTGGCCAATGGTCCGATTTTTTTCTCTTCATGGGCCACGTGCCAGTCCCTGATTGGGCGCCTTTGACTCGCGAAGCTGCGAACCACGCTCGTGGTTCGCGGTGCGAGCCACAAATTGTGAAGTGTGATTTCGTTGTTCGCGATTCGCGAATCATGCACGCTACAGCGTGCGATTCGCGAACCGTAAAATCGCGATTCTTGGTTTGGGATCCGGTACGCACGATGTGCGTGCTCCAAGGGGATCACATATAAGGATCATGATGCGCGAATCATGTGGTGACTGAGATGAATTGTGATGCGCGCCCCTTAAATTGAGCTGAGTTTCTAAGTGAATGGATCATATATAAGGATCATGATTTGTAGGGATGTTGAGTTGATGCTGACTGGATAATTAATTATTTTTTTGCTAAATTTATTTAATTCAAATTTGAAACAGTAAATACTAAATAAAATTGATAAAAATAATTGACTAAAATGAAAAACTAATTAATAAAAAAATTAGTTAACTAAAATGAAATTAAACTTGAAATTTTATTACTTCCCGAATAATACATAAAACTGCAATGCTTTTGTCGGATTCAAACATTGATGCTTTGAGAGAAAAAATTGAGAGATATGTTGGTGGTTTGATGAATGAGAGAGAGAGTCTTTAGAGATGAAATTTTTGGTTAAAATATATTTTGTATTTTAAAAAATTATAAACGATCATATGTTTTCCTACCGAAGTGGCCACATGTCAGCGCCTGATTGGCAAGACGCGACTTGCGAATCGCAAACCACAATTTAGTGGTTCACGAGTCGCGACTCACGCACGCCATAGCGTGCATAACGCGATTTGCGAATCACTAAATCACGATTCACGATTCGTGAGTCGGGATATGATTCGCACACTGTATACATGCTCTTAAGTTGGTTAAATAAGTTTAAGAAGGCGATGCCCGTTACATCTTTTCTACTTAAAAAGTTTTTCCAAAAGTTGAAGGCTTGCAACCTTGTAGTGTGAATTTTGTATTATTCATCAGGATTCGTAAGACTTCATTAATACCATCCTCATTCACTATGCTTGCAACTTGTTTCTCCTTCTCTAGTTTTCCAGGTTAGATTGATTCTCTCTGCATAATGAAAATAGAAAAAGAGACTAAAAGAGTTTTAAAATATAAAAAAGACCGGTCTTTTTTTAGTTTTAAAATATAAAAAAGACCGGTCTTTTTTTAGTTTTGAAATACAAAAAGACTAGAGACCTGACTCTCTTTCTTCTTTTTTTGATCGAAAAATATATATTTAAGAGTACCGGCTCTTTGAAATAAATAAAATAGTGATGATGAAAACTAAAAACCTATGAGTATTCCGCAGAGGAACCTTTGGGGATGAAGATGCACAAAATTACAACACCGGAACCTTACAACCATTACCACTACAACTAGGGGAATGACAATGGTCTGAAAACCTAATATGAAAATCATATAGGTACAAGACAAAACGGCTAAAATTTGAGTCTAGAACCCTAATTTAGCAACCATGAAACACAAAGAAAAAGAAGCCTACTACCCAGATTTGTCAACCACAAAGCTCAATTAAGCTAGCCGTCCTCCACTGAAAACACCCAAAACCTTACCCGAACTTGAGGAGAATATTGTATCTCATCGGCACCCAAACTCAGAGAGTTGAAGGGCACCGACACGCCGATGGCCAACATCACTGATCGGTAGAGATAATTCGGTGAATAATCACCCGAACTCAAAACCCAAAGAATTAGGACTCGTCGATTCCAAGGCCTATAGATCTAGTACAAATCGTCAAAGGCCAACACCTAAAAGACTGATGCACCCCGCCCCCCGCCCCCTAAACAAAAGGCCAAGATACAAAAGAAATTGTAACGAGCCTAAATCTATCTCACCTCTTCTAAACTAAAACTTATAGCCATAATAGGTATCATAAGGGAGTAAGTAAATCATGAGTGTACAACAATTTAGCAATGTAAACTATGTGGATACTCGATCAGAAAAGAGAGCGATAAGAAAATAAATATTTTACCATCGAATTTTTATTACCAATCTTTGTAGAAATCCTAAAAAAGAACCACATTCCACTTAAAAATGAATCAACCCAACTCACTCTCTAACTGAAAAAAGAACTTCCAATTCAAATTTAAGTATATGAAAATAAAATATGAAGTTTTAAGTAGTAGATTGTCTACCGCGATAATTTACGATGTGACCTTATGCGCCCAATGGTTTTGGCCCCTGGTCTCGTTTTTTGCGTATTTCCTTTTTTCATTATCTTTTATTCCACTTAACCTGCGAATTTTCTTATATATCCTTACTAAGACCCAATATAATTTTCCTTTATATATATATTTTTTGTTTTTCTAAAACTGAAGAAGTGAAATGTCTATTGTAATCTTACTTAAACTGAACCCATCATGTTTCTTTGACTTATATTCGAAGTCCTCGTATTGTGTTGAGAACCCTATTTGAATTCTAATTCTCCGTATTAACTCAGAACCCTATTCGAATTTGAATTCCTTGTATTGTGTCAAAACCCTCTTCCTCTACGTCTCTAATCCACAACAGCGATTCCATCTTCGACATGGACATATCGAAATCGAGCTACCCAAGACCTAGGTACATGGATATGGTTATCCCCATCGTATGTGTAGATACGTTTGTTGGTATAATTTGGGGTAGATAGTTGATGATTTTATTGTTGGAGTCGCATTAGAAGGAAGTAGGGGATTTACAGAACACAAAATCGTGTTTACAGTACTCCAAATCGGTGTAATTTAACACAGTATGGGAATTGTTATTCCTGGTATGGGGAATTCAAGAAGAAATGTCATGTTGTAATGATTTTTGTTCCTTGTACCATGCAATAATCCTTCAAAAAATGGAGTGTATCAACAATTTCGAGTATGGAACCCATCTGGACCACTACAACAAGAATCACTAGTTGGCGAAGAAACAACAATAATTCTTCCTGAGTTGAAACCATTATTAACCCAATACAAATATTTTGAAGCCAAGATGTCGAGTAAAAGCCAAACAATGAAATTTGAAAAGATTATCAAGACTAAATTGAGGAGGTTAGTGAACAATGATAGACACCTAAACTCATTGAAAACAACTCAATATGGTCCTTTGTTGGACATACATATGACTTTTCATGTCAGGTTATGTGGGCGCTTCTAATTAGAGAAGCCGATATCCAGATAAAAGCATCTGATAGGTTGTTTGTTGTCAACGGGAGACGAGTGAGATTGTCCTTGGAGAAGTATATGCACTCATAACGGGGCTGAATTGTGGACGATATCTCCCGATTATTTTTTGAAAAAAATATAAGTCCAATATATTCATGAAGAAACACTTCCCTAATGAAAAAGAAGAGGCTATTGTGGATAATTTGAAACTGATGAGGAAGTAAAGGAGGGTCATCCTAAGGAGAATTTTATTAACATGGATATCATAAAGGTGGTGTTGCTTTTGCTGGTCGGAGGTGTACTAATACCCAAAGACAGAACCAAGCAGAAAATCGATAGAAGAGCTTTGACATTGATGGATGACTCAGAGTTGTTCAAGCGATTCCTTTGGGGTAGTGATTCCTTCTCATATATGATAAAAACATGTAAAGAATAATGGGATACTAGGTATAAAAGGCGAACGATATAAAGGAAAGAAAGAACAAACTGATGTATTGTGCTTTTGTTTTGCCTATTACGGTAAAAGGAATGTCATTATGCATGTTTAGAATTATTTGTACATGAAATATCTCACCAGTTATGTTGTGTGCATGAAGATATTGACATTAGAATGCATCCCAGAACTAAGCCACCGTGAATTAAGGCACCCAAAATTAAGCCATATCCTTGCATAACATCGTGAAGACAACGAACATTTATCGAGGTTGTGTATATGGGTCAAGGCCTGTAGTAGAATGTCATCGTACGAACTTGTGAAATAGGCGTTGGACAAACAAGTTCCAAAGGTTAGGAAACTGTCGTTATATTTATAAGTTTATTTCCACAATCAAATAATACGAATGTTTTTATTCCAGTATGAGGGTTTATGTATATTAATCCGGGGGATTAGTATTGTTTGATTTTTTTTTTTTGTGTTTAGTACATTATATTTATCCCATTTCCTAATGAAATTGAATGAAACTGGCCATATATTGTCGGTTTGTATAATGAAATAACTGATGAGGGGCAATTCCGATGTTGGAGAAAATAGTTGGGGCGTTAACTTGTGGAGCCACAATTTTTTAGCCTTCTGAGACTATGGAAGTCCATTATGAACATCGTGCTAATGTTGATGGTGAGGTTGTAGAAGGTGGAAACTTTGTGGCACAAGAATCTGGATCACCAATCATTAAAGAAGCATCTGAAACGCTTGGTAAAGTCACTAAATACGAATGGATGATATACTTACACAAATAGAAGTAGTGCGTGATGAGGTGAAAACCTTAAGGGTGGAAGGAAATGATGATCTGCATAACTTCAAGGTAAAAGTAAATGATTATATGAAAACATATTTTGATCGAATGCAGGAAGCTATGCGCCGCAACCTTGATGTGTACTCTACCCTTACGGAAGATGAATGCCCTAATGTTCGATGAGCATTTGACCCCACACGTTCACCAGCGGGACATTCAGCCTCTGGTAAATAATCACCTGATCCTCCGCGTTCATCCTCTACTCCAGAATCACCTGAGCATGACCATGCGAAGGGCATCGATATGAAAATGGTGGTTATTAAAATTGCACAAACATTTCCATTTCCTTTTGTGGGTGAACCTTTTCCAGAACCACCTCGTAGGTCTGCACAGACAACGACACCTGCCCAGGTATCGACAATGAAGAAGAGGAAGTTATCACCTCCTAGGTGTGCATCTAATACGCGCAACAACAAGAGTAGGAAGACATCAACTCCCAACCTCACACATATCATGTGTTCCAAGAATAAACCCAGTTGCGTTGCACAAACATCACCAAAGATAAAGGCCGAACCTAAGAAGAAGCAACTTGTGATTGTGGGAAATTATGATATGAACCCTCTAAAATCCATTCCTGATTCTAATAAGAAGGCGTAGAACGAAGTGATAGCCCGGGTTAAACCTGAGGCGAAAATCGATCATATGGTCATGACAAATTATGGTCCATTTACGAAACAGTACTTTGACATACTATGGGAGAAGCAAAACTGGCTATCTACTACGGTCATTAAGCTCTAAATCTTCGCGCTTTATATTATAAATTGTATTTTATTTTGAGTGAATATATATATATATATATATATATATATATATATATATATATATATATATATATATATATATATATATATATATGGTAACTTTCGGGTACAAACCCATCTTACGGTACAAACTACAAACTAAATCTGGGTCATTGATTTAGTAGATCCGACAACCCACGAAATTCCGGGGGTGGGTGATTATAAAATTAATTACTAAGATATGCATTAATGATATTGTCATTAATGATTTTTTTTCCAAATCCAAGGGCTTATATTGGTTTGTAATTTGTACCAAATTGATAATTTGTAATCTGGGTCATTGATTTAGTAGATCCGACAACCCACGAAATTCAAGGGGTGGGGTGATTATAAATTGTATTGTACTACTTAAACATTTAGGATTACACATGATATTTTATACATTAATTAAAACAAGGACTAACAGAAATTTGAAAATTGTGAGTCCAAGATCGTGTCGAGTCCATACTAAAACAACGATAAAAATAACCATCACTTCGAGTTTGCCTCGTCAAGTTTACTCTTTAGATATGCCAGTACCATACCTCAAACTAGACTGTACTCATGGAGGAGATGTCCTACTACTCTAAATCCCACATTCTCATGGCCAGTGTGTTACGATTATCAATATTCAACATATGACTCTTAGTTTGTTTGTACTCTATTGTTTGGGGGATCTAGGGGCTTTCTTTGGGAACCAGCCTCTTTCTTTTGCATTTGACTGCCTTCTGACTTGGAGGACGGACTTGCTGTTGTGGAGATGGTGGTGGGGATGGCGAGACATTCACGAGGATAAGAGACAGGTGAGGATCAAGGATCGATTCAGGTTGTGAATCATCACCGAACTCTGGTTATATTCACCTCGTCCATTTAATCATTCTTGTCCCCCTATAACGCCTTATTATGCTCTAAATTTGGGCTCATTGTGCAGTTCGTGCCACCATCTCACGTGGACGAAAATAGGTGTTCGTCGTGTTCTCGTGCATCTCGAGCGTATGTCTGCATTTCCAGGTCGATATGCATAACCCTGTTAAATCTGCTGGAGTATGTATGCTGGATGTCATCCATCTTTTCCCTTGAGGTAAAACTTTGTTACAATGATTCTTCAAATGTTTAGCCTCCCGAATAGGGCCCTTGTACCCATTGTTAAACTCTGTCGCGATAGTGTTCTAATAAGTAGCTTCCGACATGTCGGTTGCTTTCACCGTGTCTAAGGAAATGTCCAACTAACATATGATCAAACATTTATCATCCTCATCTATTTATGGTTGGACTCTCTTGGGAACCACCCATGGTATGACCTAACCTCTCGATGACTGGGCGGACATCCCCGCTGAAAACACGGGAGGGTGCGAAGCAGGTATATGGCCATAGTAATTGGGCGGAGCATTGTATGTACCTGGCGAGTAAATATCGTCATTAAGGAACATTCGCTGAAATCCTCCCGTTGATGCACCAGAGAAGTTCGAGGCCGACTCATGTTGCTCATAGTCGTTCGACATTTACTGACTGTAAGAAATTTGTACGTAAATTTGAGAGGGTTTGGGAAATTACTTGTTATACTAAGCGCACAAATTGAAGAGGGTTTCACAACCTATTTATAGGTATAAGATTTTTTTTTATTTTATGAAAATTATTATATTGGTTTATAGATTTTTTTTAAAAAAACTAACAGTGATATTATCGTTGGAAACAACGGTAACTTTTTTCGAATTTGAGGGATACATGGTGAAAGGGAGAGGTCAGGGACGTCGGGTCCCGGTGTGGAACCCCGACCGAGCATGGGGAGCCTCTAGCTCCGGTTCCTCTCTACTTTCTTCGCTCCAACGACGTGATACTAGCGACTCCAAGCTCGGGTGCGATTTCGACTGCCTGTTTCTCGCCAACACTACTGATTCCCTAAAACTATTCCATAATTCCTTCACTATATTCAAACATTCATTACTATAATAATAAAACAACTCTGAAGCATTTGATCCAAATAATCAAATCTATAAAGGAATTTTGTGCCGCCTAGGGTTCTCTCAAACTTTCAAACACTCCCCTTCCCCTTAAACTATTCCGGCCTCCACCGATCACTCCTTGAGTCGTCTCTCTTCCCCGACCAACCAGCCTCCATGGATGCAAGAGCATCTCGGTCACCGACATCTACCCCAACGTCCCGCCTAACGGTTCGGTGCTAAACCACGACCCGATCAGCCCACTAGGTGATCCTGGATCATCTCATGGGGTGGATCTGACGCCCTCTCCACTAACCGCCGCTTCTTGCCACATGAAATGGTGTATCCCCATCCAGTCACCCACTTACTCTGATCGGAACCAGGATACCAACCACCACATCATCCGACTCTAGCGGTCCCCGTGGAAGAGCTCGACCCTTAGTAGATCTCCGACACAGTCGATATAGATAAAGGACACTAGGGACCGGTTAGGGCACACCCGATATCTATGATCCTGCCCCACTCGTACAATCGTCCTCCCGGTCACAAGAGTTGATCTGGGCAAGACTGAATCATTGTCTACAACAATGGTGCAAGAGATCAGACGCCTTATCTAGGACCATGAGATGATCAGGACCGCTGGTCCTCCTCGGATGATCCCTACCAATGGTGGCTAATCGACCATTATGATTGTATATTTTAGCCTACTACGGATCATGATCCTACTCGGGAGCCACGAACGACGGTGATGCTACTACGACTTCGAGTGACATTGGATACATGTCCCTACCAAGACATTGGAGGTGGGAACAATCCCTTTGTCGAATATGAGAGCCAACACGATCAAGGGACTGAGCAACCTCCTGATCCGATACACAAGGTACGCTGAGAAGAACCTCGTTGGTACCTTCCCCTCCTAGGGCCACAGAGCCTCCTTCCGGGTCCAGAGACCGGTGGAGCCTCCCCCCGGATCCAGAGACCAGTGGAGCCTCGCTGGTACGTCTCATCCTAGAGATGGATGGGTCCGAGAGCCCTACCCAAGACACCATAAATCCATAAACACCTTTGCGGTAGAAGGCCCCGAGAGGACTAGAGTGAGGCACGACCAGTTTCCTCGCGGGTCACCATGAGTCGTCCAAGGCATCACGAGATGTTACTTAGGAGTCACACCCCAGCCCCACTGAACCAGATGTACTCTGGTTCTCAGCCTCCTCCTTTCGCTAACATACTCCTAGATCGCTTGGTGTGACACACTAGTATCGATCAAGTCGAGACATGGGAAGCTCACATGATCATCCGTACTCAACACAACTGGAATAGGGACCAACCCCCTATACGCTCCCTGGATTTTTGGGGTTATTAGTTATAGGATCAGTGCTCCGACCATCACCGAAGCTATATCTTATCCTATTTCAATAATTTTCAAACATGTACGGCCTATACAGTCTTTCCACTTTTTATCAATAAAATTGCTTGTTATTATACTAAAAAAATAATCAAATCTATAGCCGTCAAGCAAACGGGTCGGCGGATTGCGGCCCTTGCCGGGATCCGACCCGTATGCTAATATTTTTTTTACCCGACCCGTTATAGGAAATGCGACTCTAGCTCAGAATATGTTTCGGACGAGAGGGGAGATTAGATTCAAGTTCTTTTAAGAGGAGCAGAGTCCAAATGGCTCGCTGTCTTCTTCTGCTTCTTCTTCAACCTTTGGAGCTCGAAACCCTAGAAAGGGAATAGCTTGATTTGCACTGAAGCTCTGGAAAAATGCGTCCATTTACTTCGCCTCTCTTTCGTTCTCTTCGTCTCGGTTCCTCCGCGAGGTCTTTCTTCTCCTATTTCAGCCTGGTTAGTCGATTTGCGAATTCCCATTTGAAGTAGCTAGATATCATTGCATTTTAGCATATGCCATGTTTGTTTCTTTGTTAATTCATATTCTTCCTTGCAAATATCGAACATCATTACTGTGGTTTTTAAAATAGACACGGTGCACTTTTGATGTATGTCCAGTGAAACTAATTTCAGAGTCATTGTAACAATAGAAGCCATAAGTGGGAGTGAACATGGTTATGTTTACACTGCATTTGAATCTGGAAGCTAGGTGCTAAATGTTTGTGGGTACATTTTTATATCCTGATTGTAGTTTAGAGATGAGATCTTCGGACAGATAATGATGTGCATAAATGCTGGGGGATCTTTTCAGGTGGTTTAACTCTCTTAATTAATCTCAATTTGTAGACATCATAATTTCTTGCATTACTAGTTTGGGTTATCAGTATAGTCTTGTAAGGATAAACCCTGTCAGTTGTCTTTTTGAGCTCAGTTAGTGAGAGATCTTCCTTTTGACTTGTTTTTGTTTATAGTTCTCATATCCCCTGTATTAAATGGCCACCGTATAAGTGGACTTCCAAACTGGCACAAAGATATGATCACAACAAGTAAATAATAATAGTAATCACAACAACTAAGTAACTATCCATGTTCACAACAACTAGTTAATAACT
The DNA here is from genome assembly GCA_963921825.1 of Erodium maritimum. Lineage (NCBI taxonomy): Eukaryota > Viridiplantae > Streptophyta > Magnoliopsida > Geraniales > Geraniaceae > Erodium > Erodium maritimum. Next base: position 29,843,897 of record OY997589.1, on the reverse strand, counting down.
ACCCATGTGTCTACTTTGCTTCCATATGGTGCTTTCACAAGGCACCTAACACTGTATCAGCTTATCGCTATTGGGGTTCATTTTGCGTGATTGTATTGGTACAGTTCAAGATTGGGAAGCATTTCTGATTCAGTATGTTATGCTAAGGACCTATGATGCCTAAACTTCCCCACCCTCAACCTTCTGTGTATGCATATCTGTGTTCTGAATTTCAATTTCAAATGCATTCTTTCCACACATCATGCCACTCTTTTTTCCTATATCTGCTTTGTTTGTGCCCTGTGGTCCCTGCTACCTTACAAGCTTGAACTCATAAATTCATATTGTTTGACCAAGTCTTCCTTTTCCCTCAGAATGAACAAAAAGATGCAGTCATCTGTATCAGCAAGCGTGCCATGTGTTGTTCTTCTGCAGGTACCAAGCATCAGCTTATAATAGTCTCTTTGCTGAATCTAGAACTCTCTGCCCAAGAGTATACTATGGTACTGTAACATGTGTGAGGACTAGTGACATATCTATCTACGTGCTTTCCTGTTGTCTGGTGCTTGTCTTTAGCCTATTATATATGATAAAGTATTCTACCTGATATTTTCTTGATGATTTACGCCTGATATGATATTTAATGCAAGTCTAGCCTCTTGCATACATGCCCCTTCTGGTGTAGCTTGCGTTCTTGCAAGTGCCTGCACTATCTTTTGTTTTCTTATAGGTGTATGAAATTGGGCTCTATTTCTATCCCTTGACATGGTCACATGGTCATCTTAGCCATTTCCTCAATCAATTGGGGTCGGCTCCATGAACCAAATATATCACACTGATAGAACAATTTATACACATTTAAAATAGGGAGAAAATATTTCAGGCAGTGACTGGTTCATCTAACAATTAACTTTTCTAGTAGATGTGATAGAACATGACTGGTACAGTGAAAAGGCTGTTTTGCTGATGTGCATACAGATTATGAGAACATCATGCTGAATATTACCTCTTAAACTCCTTTGGTTCTATTCTTGAATGAAGTTTCTGGTTTCAGATGTCTTTCGAAGTTATGAACCAATAAATTGTAGATACTATTAAACAAAACAAACTCTCTTCATAGGTTGGTCAACTCATGGCTTATGGCAAACAAAGCTTGGGCCTTATTGGAACTTACTATTAATGTTTTCTTTAGTTCTTCCAGGAGGCTGTCAAATTTATCAATATGGCTGTCTTCTGATTTTAGGTAAAGTTTTGGGGGTTGAATGTGATGTACCCCATGATGATAACAAAGCAACTGAGAAAGCTACTGCATTGCGTCAGGCTCTCTCAGAGCTTTCAGGTGACTTTGGTAGAGAATCTATGCTATCTTTGCAGCGGTTTTTCAAATCGAGACAGGCACCTGTAATATCTACTGGTCTGTTAAAGCTTGATCTAGCCCTCGGGATTGGAGGATTGCCAAAGGTAAGAAAATATGGAAATGATATTATTCAACTATAAATTCTTTGGTGGGAAGAAATGATTATTGCATTTTGTGTTTATTGCCTGTGGCATGCTATCTCAATTATGAACATAGTATTTTTAATTTCACAATGAAATTTAATAATAACTCTTAAGAGAATCTAAATATGGTGTGCTATCAAGTTCTTTCAGTGTTTGATTTTGCACCTTATCAAAGCAAAATAAATTTTGAATCTTGTATGTGTGTGTGCCTATTGAGTTTTAATCTAATATATATTCTGGGAATTTTATACTTTAATGGATTGTTTGATGTGCAGTTGACTTTAGATTCTAAATATTACATACTTTCTTTAGTAAGTTTTCTCTGTTCTCTGCAGGGAAGAATAATTGAAATCTACGGGCAAGAAGCATCTGGCAAGACATCACTAGCCCTTCACATCATAAGGGAAGCTCAAAAGCGTGGAGGTTTGTATTGACTTTGTCCTCTCACACAGACCTCAGGATTTAAGGGTGTATCGAGCATGCATAATTTTATTAGCACTAGATGTCATCCTCACTCGCAAACCAGTATGTCTACTGACATCTGATCAAACTACTTATAGCATACATGACATTTTTTTTTGTATCTTCTTTCAGGTCATTGTGACTATGAACAAAATGTTTTTATCCTGCAATTACGTTTGAATTACCTGAATTATCAGTTTGAAATTTCTTTCTATACGCGTGTTATTTCAGTAAAGAAATCCATGTAAAATGTTTTGTTGTTTCTTCTTTTAGCTGTATACTGCTCCAAGGAAAATTAGCCAACACGAAGCATTTTCTGGCAGGAGAAAGAATCTTTTAGAAGTTTCTTAAAATACCTTCTAGTGAATTCGTGACTTGGAAAATGGACTATTTTTTGTCTGGTTAATGGCATTGGAATATTGACATATTCAATGACATAAGGTTACAGATTTTCTCATTGCACCTGATTATGTGTGTATACAAATAGAAACTAACAGAAACTGGATTATCTTCTTGTCAGGATATTGTGCATATCTTGATGTTGAGAATGCGCTGGACTCTTCGCTTTTGGAATCAATGGATGTAAACCTCAAAAACCTTCTTATTTCACACCCAGATTCTGCAGAAAACTTATTGAGCATAGTTGATACGCTAGCCAAAAGTGGATCTGTGGATGTAATTGTGGTTGATAGTGTAAGCTGTGGTTCTCCCTAACACAAACACATGTAGCCTCCTAACTTTTTATGCTTTAGTACTCATGTATGGGTTTTACAGGTAGCTGCCCTTGTCCCTCAATGTGAAATTGACAATCCAATTGGTGGTGTGTACCAAGATGTGCAAAAAAGAATTATGACTCAAGCACTTCGTAAAATTAGTAGCTCATTATGCCGTTCTGAAACCATAATTATTTTTCTTAATCAGGTTGGAACTTAATCTTTTTTGTTTTGTTTATATGTAATGAAGGACGTATTAAGCATTGAATACTGTCTACTATATCTAGGTCAGAGCAAATGTGAAATCAGGTAAAGGGTTTGGGCGAGCTGATGAGGTTACCTGTGGAGGTAATGCTTTGGAATTCTATTCAGCTGTGCGGCTAAGAATGATAAGGAAGGGTGTGCTCAAGACTGGAGATAAGGTAAATCTTTGTTATAATTAGAAACAAGCTCTGTAGGACTTCCAAGATGTATTTTGTTTTTTTATTCTCTTTTGAATTGCAGATCACTGGTGTGAAGCTGTGTGTGGAAGTGGTGAAGAATAAACTAGCACCAGCAAAAATGAAGAAGGCAGATCTGGGGATCAAATTTGGGAGAGGGTTTTGCTATGAATCGGAGGTCTTTGAATTGGCATGCGAGCATGGACTCATCATGAAAGAAGGGACTAACTATCTCATAGGAGACAGGGTTTTTGGTAACGAACATGCAGCCCAACAGTATTTGGCTGAAAATGCAGAGGTTCTTAACAATATGGTCCTCTTCTTAAGAAAACAGTTATTTCAGCGACAAAACTAAACAGGATAGGACTCGGCATTAGGTTTTACGTCCCGTCTCCAACCTGAAGACACTTTTTTTTATAGTCAAACCCATTTTGACCTATTGTGCCATAAAAATAACAAATTGTCCGGGAAAAAAATCATTCTTATCACCTTATTTTAACCGATCCAACGGGTATTTGTGTATTTGTAGAGGCTGATAACTGAGAGAATCTTATGTTCATGAGTGTTGCCTCAACTTTTTTTAGATGATTAGTGTTTAACTTTTTTTTCTTCTTACATAGTTGTTCCTGATGTATTATGAAAAATACTAATTACATCTTTTGTATAAGAGGGGGAAATGGTTTTGCATCCTTGGATTGCTGTTGTTTTGAATCCTTAGAGCATCTCCAATGGTTAGACACTGTGCAGTGTCTAACCATTGTTTTTGGCTTCCAGACACTGCTCCTCCAATGGTAGTGTCAGGAGCAGTGTCTACACAGTTTTAGTTAATTGAAAAAGCACCCCATATTTTTAATACTAATTTTATTTCATACCACACAAACACTACATAATATTTAAACGCTAATACATATGTAGATAATTTAAAACATAATTATTAAAATACGATTAAACTAATTCCTATTTCTACTAATATGTAAACGCCACCTCGCATCGTCCTTGAGCATCTCCCACACAGGACGTTTATTTCACAGCCCGTGTTCCCCTTCATAGTCAGAAACGGCCGCGACATATATTTCGTCATCCGTTGCCCCTCTCCTAGGGTCGGCCATTTTTTCACGGAATTTTTTATCAAACCACTTGCACTTCTTGCTCATCTTCTGGAAGTGGTCCTTCACTTGCTTCTTTGTCCATGGCGGCCAATCATCGTTCTCGGTTTGTACGTAAGCAACGTACAGACCATGCCAATATTGACCCCCGGGCTCGTAGTGGGTGAGTCAATTGACCACCAAATGTATTTCCTCCTCTATTGACCAAATAGGGCCGGTTGCCCAAGTAGACATATCGACTTGAGAGAAAAATAAGAGGAAATGCTAGAAAATGAGAGAAATGTGAGAGAATTTGAGAGGTATGAGAAATGAGGAGGGGGGTGAGGGTATTTATAGGAGGGGGAGGGGGAGGGGGAGGGGTCGGCGCGGCTGCCACGACCTAGGGTTACTATTTCAAATAGTAACCCTAGCACGCTCCTCGAGGCTCCGATAATTCGATAAAAAGTTGATTTTTTTTAATAACACAGAAAGTACATTAAAACAACTAGATTAAAACTTTTATTAAGAAAACGCAAAGTACATTAAGAAAACATAAAATTATAAAGTAAAAATAAATTGAAGTCTTGGCTAACCCAAGAACTCCAAACGCTTCCCGAGGCTTTGAATGAGCGAGGAACGAGATGCCCTTTCATCCGCGCTCAAGTTGGTGATGTCTTGGCGAAGAAATGCGTTCAAGGTGTCCATGATCTCCTTCTGCATCGCCCTTCTGCCCTCTAACTGTGTCTCTTTCCTTTGAGAAAGAGTGTCGAGGAACTGCATGTGCTCGGGAGGTAGCCCGGACGCCGCCGACTGGGAGGATTGGGCTTTGCCTCGAGCCTTGGCCTTGGCTCTCTTCTGCCCGATCGGACGATCCTCGGTGGTAAACGAGTTCAACTCGTGGTCGAAGTCGTCTCCACAAGTGCGAGACTCGTCCATCCTTGTCCGCTTGCTTCCATCACTGTCGGCGTCGAGGTTGAGGTCAAGGTCGGGGATGTCACATTCTGGAACATTTTTTTGTGAAAAACTTCGGTTTCCCCCTCACGACCTCCCACATATGCTTGAATTTGAACACGTGCCCTACCTCATCGTGGTACGCCTTTTCAGCGCCTGCCATGACGTCCACCTCGTTCCTCCCGCTTGTCAGCGTGTTCTCAAAGTTGGTGTACTTCTCCTGGAACTTGGTGATGAAGCCTTTCAACTTATGCCAATGGTCCTTGCAAGCCATCCACGCCCGAGGTGGGTCCTCTACCGGTCTAACCGCCTCGTACTCGGCATGCACCTTTTGCTAGTACTTGTCATTCTTCTGGTTCTTCCCGTTGATGGGGTCGAGCGAATTTTTCAGGCACGCTCGTGCCAATATGGTCTCCTCCTCGGCGGTACACATTCGGTCGCAGAAGTGGTCTCGGCCGCTGATCTGCAGATGCCGCCGCCTTCTCCTTCCTCCTCCTCGCTTGCGTCGGAGCTGACTGGCAAGGTTGGGTGGCCGGAACGAATTGGGAAGGTTGCACTTGGGACTCTGGCCATTGGATCGGCGGGGTGTATGGAGGAAGCGGCGTTGAGTGCCCCGATTGGAGGAGTTGGGAAAAGGAGGAGTAGTTGGCCAAGTAGTCCTCTTCGGTGTGGTGAGAACTCACGTCTTCATCATCCATGGAGTCGGCTAGGGATTGGAGGGCTTCATTCGGGTCCATAACGAGTGTAGGAAATTTTTTTGGAGAGAATTTGATGAGGAATAGAGGAAGGAAAGCTAAAAACAAGTGAAGAGAGGGTAAAATTTGAGTTGGGGTGGATCTGTATTTATAGAGGAATTTATGGCTTTTTTGGGGTCGGCGTTGCCACGTGGCGGGTCGTGACTAGCCAGCCGACTAGCCGTTGGCGCCAGACACGACCAGCTGCGTCGTTGCCAGACCCAGCAACGACTCGTAGCCACGCCCCCGCAGACACGGCTCCCAGACACGACAAGTCGTGTCTACGCGTCGTGTCTAGGCCGTGCCTACGCCAGACACGACCGTTGGAGCTGCTCTTATATCGCTTTAGAATTAATTATATTTCAAATCGTACTCAATTGAGACCCAAATTCTTTAGTGGTGAATGAAAAATTCTTATTTAGCTACACAAATCGTGCTCATAAAGTTGTCATTTTACTTGAATGAAATACCCATAATTAGTATTTGGGTAAACTACAAATGCATACACTGAAGTTGGCATGTTTAACCGATGATTATCCCAAAGTTCAAAAACTATTGATACATACCCTGAAGTTACAACTTGTAACTGGAAACCCCTTCTGTTAGTTAAAATGACGAAAATACCCTCAGTGATTGTTTAAATAATTTTGTAAAATAAAACTGATGTAATTTTTTTAAATAAAAATGAAGTCATTTAATAAGTAAATATATATATAATAAAAGTGATTTTTAAATAATTTTTTGAAAATAATTATTGAAGTGTAGTTGAGGGTATTTTTTCCATTTTAGCTGATGGGTGGGGGGGGGGGGGAGTTGTAACTTCAGGGTATGCATTAGTAGTTTTTGAACTTTAAGGTAAGCATCGGTTAAACTGCCAACTTAAGGGTAGTCATTTGTAATTTACCCTTAGTATTTTCTATAGAAATAGCATTTTTGCTCATCTCAACGATTCTTGATATGTATATATAGAAAAAGGTTCCAGAAAATATAAAGTATGGGACTATCGATTTGGTTCAGATCTGAACCACGTTTAAGGACGCCGGAGAAGCTTGAGGGAGGAGGGACGACGCTGGGGACGACGCCGGCGAAGTGGGGGTGGCCGGGGACGACGCCGGCGGAGGATGGGTGGCCGGAGACCACGCCGGAGAAGACGGGTTCGCGCTGTCCAGTTTTTTTTTTTAATATAAATAAAATTAATTTTTTTTAAAAATAAAACTATTTTTAATAAAAAAATATTTTTATATATAAAAAATTGATTTTATGTATTTTTAAAATTAAAATCTGATTTTTTGAATCTAAAAAATGAATTTGTAAAAAAAACTGATTTTGTTTTAAAATTATTAAAAATTTCAGTTTAACACCCTAAACAATGAAGGGTATTATTGTCATTTCACTTCTTTTCAAATTCTGAGGCAATGGCATGAGATGAATATTTGAGTAATAGTTAGGGGTATTTTGGACATTTTACCCGGTTGGGTATGAAAGTGAAATTAAAAGTTTGGTTAGGGTATGAAACTGATAAAAATTTATGCCAGGGTATTAAACTGAAGTTAAATGTTTGACAGGGTGGTAAAATGAAATTTTCCCTAAAAAATAAACCTACTCAACCCACGACACCCCGGTGTCACATGCAATTCTACTATTAACTTTCCCTAATCAGGGCCGAGATCCGGCTACTTTTCCCTACCTCGTATAAAAATCCAAAAGCGCTCCACTAAACCTCGATGTAAACCCAGTCACTCGCCGAGCTTCCCTTTGCCTCGGTCCGCAACACGATCTAAAAGAACACAATGATGTAGGCATAAAATGCATCGGTTTTGGATGGTTTTAGCCCACACTATTGAGCTTTTTAGTCCCGAGGTTGTACAATTTGGTGCACTTTTCTCTCGTTACTCGTACTTTGTCTCTCGTTGTCTTTTGTAGGTGCTTTGATCGAAAAAAGGGCAAAAATAGAGGAAAACCCGGTTTTAGGAGTTTTGGAGGCTGGCTGATCTTGAGAAGGACATAAATCCCTCATACGAACTCCGAATTGCTTCAAATAATATATCAAATCGAAGAGAATTCAAAGATATACAACTTTCGTCAAGGGACCGTCACTGTTCTGATACGGGAAGAGACCCGTTCCGGCCCTCATTCCGGCACGGATTCTGGCCCATTCCGGGCCTAATTCCGGGCCGGTTTCCACAACGTTCCGGGCCACATTCCGGGCCGTTTTTGGGTCCATTCCGGGCCACGCTCCGGGCCACAAGCGTCAGACCTTCTCCCAGCTCCGTTTTTGGCATAAAAATAGGAAATTTCCTGATTCAAAAGCAAATTTACCTACCCTCTTTGTTAAACAAATGCGCTTGTTGGGAGGCAACCCAATATCCCTACCCTCTTTGTTTTGTATATGTTATGTCTTGCTCTTATTTTCTGACTATTTGTGCAAGTTGGTGATACAGGATGGATGCGTGAGAATTAGAGTTGTGATTGTTGGCGCCGAGTTCTTATGAACTCATTTGGGCGAAGTAGCTCTCCATCCACCCATGCACGAGGATTCCCACAGTTAGTGTAGTTCGCATAGCGGTTCTTCGAGGGGCAGTATCTCTTCCCTTCCTATTTTTATTGTTTACCGCTATTGTATTTCCTTTATGCTATCTGGTAGGCGCTGAGCACCCGAATTTCCGTGCTGATAGAACATGCATATAGGATTTCGTGAATTGTGTATTTGCTGATGATAAGTGTGGGGTTATTAGTTATGTGACTAGGAGCATGTGTATGATTGAGTCGCATTGGGGACAATGCTTAGTTTTAAAGTGTGGGGTGGGGTATGTCTTGCATTTTGTTTTTGTTTTTGTGCTCATGCATCATTTCGTGTTATAAATTTTTGAAAAATACAAAAAAAAAAAATGAAAATTTTAAAAAAATCAAAAAAATATTTTCTGGTGATTTGTTGAGTTTAGTGTGTATGATCTAAAGGTTTCAATGATTGAGCTGTTTCATATGCTTATTCCCTTGCATAAATCAAAGTTGTATATATGCATGAATGAATCTAATGAGTTGTGAAAGCACATGCATTAGGAGTAGCTCTTCCACTTGCGTTTTGAGTGTTTGCTAGAACTAGTGTTGAATTTCTTTGATTTCTATGCGCGGTAAATTGAGTCTAGAACTACATGTATGGCCCATTCGAGGCGAAATAAGAATAAGGAACATGGTTATTTGAGAAAATGATTTTAGGCCATCTATGGACCGTTTGAGCCAAAGTTGCCTACCTTTGCATAATTATATCTCTTAGTCACCCCATTTGAGTTTTAACCTTTCGTTTCTAACCCAAACATTATGATCCTATGTGCCTTTCGTTTCTTTTTATATCCTCGTTATTGTTTGAACTCATATCTCGTGGCTTAGGTGCTTCATTGAGAGGGGTTATTATTTGGGATGTTGAGTGAGCGAAAGAGAAAAAAATGTATTTATATGTCATTGGGTTGTATTGAGAGAAATTATTATAGCATTACCCCAAAAAGAAGAAAAAAAATAGAAAAAGAGGGAACAATTACGAATATTATTTCCCTAGTGAAAAATAAGTGTGGGGTAATATGAGATGGTGGTTTGGATAAACGTAGTGAAAATTTGGATAGCTAAAAAAAAGAGCAAAAATTAGGGCTACACTTAGCTATTCAATAAAAGAAAAAAAATGATATTAGAGATTGCGAAAGTTGGATGGTGCACAAACGGGGGTTGGGATGTGTGAAATACTTGTTGGTGTGAGAATGAAGCACTTTTGTCTTGAGATATTTATTTTAGCTTCTTTTCATATTCCTTCCATGCCCTTTGCCTAGCTTTACAATATAAGCCTAATTAAAGACCTTTCTGATTCTTGAGTAACCATGAGTCCTTACAATTAGCGGAGACAGGTCTAACATGATAGCATATGAACTTTCAAACTACGTGTATAGGGAAAAGAGAAAACAAATGGTTAGAGTAAATGAGGAAATGCAAGTTTAAATGGAAAGAGTTATTCTTGAATGTGAGTAGCATCATGCTTAAACGGTATTCTTCGGTCTATATGTTTGTTTGATGTGTGTAAAGATTTGTAGCATGTGACAACTCTGAGAAAACTCCTTTGATCATTATTGCACTCGTTCTTGGCAAATCACCTATTTTTGTGCCCTTTTGCATGCATCATATAGTGTGTCTTAGGAATGCATTAGATTTAGATTCATGCATTGCACGTGCATCTTTACTTTTCATTGTTTTGAATAAAGGAGGCCCGGACTCCTCCTATCGAGGTGAACCTCGGGGTTTAACCGGGACATATCTTTACATTGCTTTCTTAGTTTAGTTTTCTCGGGGCGAGAAAAGTTCAAGTGTGGGGTGTTGATGTAGGCATAAAATGCATCGGTTTTGGATGTTTTTAGCCCACACTATTGAGCTTTTTAGTCCCGGGGTTGTACAATTTGGTGCACTTTTCTCTCGTTACTCGTACTTTGTCTCTCGTTGTCTTTTGTAGGTACTTTGATCGAAAAAAGGGCAAAAATAGAGGAAAACCCGGTTTTAGGAGTGTTGGAGGCTGGCTGATCTTGAGAAGGACATAAATCCCTCATACGAACTCCGAATTGCTTCAAATAATATATCAAATCGAAGAGAATTCAAAGATCTACAACTTTCGTCAAGGAACCGTCACTGTTCTGATACGGGAAGAGACCCGTTCCGGCCCTCATTCCGGCACGGATTCTGGCCCATTCCGGGCCTAATTCCGGGCCGGTTTCCACAACGTTCCGGGCCACATTCCGGGCCGTTTTTGGGTCCATTCCGGGCCACGCTCCGGGCCACAAGCGTCAGACCTTCTCCCAGCTCCGTTTTTGGCATAAAAATAGGAAATTTCCTGATTCAAAAGCAAATTTACCTATTTCAATTCTGATTTGGAGTAGGGAAAGAGGTCTTGAAGTCCTATATATAGAAGAGCATCCATTAATAAAAGGAGAGAACTTGTATTGGCCATTATTTGAGAGACATTGAGAGTTAGGGTTTGAGTTTTGGTGAGAGAGAAGTGCTTAGGAGCAAAGATTGAAGCAACTTTGAGATTTTCATCATTGAATCGGTATTTTGTATCAACTTTACCTTTGAAATATGCTTTTCTCTTGTTCATCTTCTTCTTTGTGTTCTTCCTTCATCTTCATGAGCTAAATTTCCAATGATCTAAGTCTAGGGTAAACAATACGATGAATTAATTCAATGGGTTCGTGTTTATTATGTGCAATTTGTGTTTGGATTATTGTTTGCATGATTTGAACTTAATGCTTCATCAAATTGATCACTTGATAGATGATTAGGTTTTAGCACTCAATAATCGAAAGCTGAGAGTGACTAAAATGACTAAGGATTATGTAACTCGGGTTTAAATCTAGTCTCTAATAAAGTTAGGTTAACACGAGTGTAACAGCTATAGGCGTATAAACCGAAAGTTAGAGGAGTTCATGAATCGTAATGATGTATGTCTCACTACACCCAGATTAGAAATAACTAGGTGGTCAGATTATACTAGGGACCTAATTCGATCGAAAGATGTTTAGATCCAGTCAAGAGAACTTCCGTTACCTTTAAACTTACCTTTTTTGCACATGTAAACACAAATCCCTGCGAATTGATCGTCATATTGTGACCCCGTTAAAGACCTAGATCACCTTTTCTTCTGAATTTCACAACATCTGCTATTTTTGCCTCGTATTTGTTCTCATTTTACTTTAATTGCTTTTTCAACTTGCTATTTACCTCTTTAAAACCAAAACCAACCATTTTCAAGAAACAGATTAACTAACGAATTTTAAATAGAGTGACTGTTTTATTGCTCCCTTGGGTACGATAACCGGACTTGAACCGAAATACTACTTGACGACCGGTGCACTTGCCGCGCCCTTTTTGTGAGTTAATTCTCAGGGCGTCACACAATTTTAAAGCAGTTTTAAACTAGCAGGCATAAACCGAAATTTAATCAACTTAACGCCCAAACGTAACCCCGACAATGTCGATCACTCCCAAACTTCCCAATTACTCGATATTGTCGATAAAGGACCCTTAAAGGCCTGATTCGCCCGACATGGCGAATCTGCCCAGGTTTTATAAATTGCCTTCCGGGGCTCCAAAAATTCCCGTTTTCGTTTCTACGGTCTTAGAATAATTCAAGGAACCCAACGCACTTGACGGAATCGAATTACGACTTCTAAGTCAATTTATTAACGTTTAAAGTTTCTAAAACCCGCTAATTACAACTTCTCCAATTTAATTCCAATTTTCGATTCGGTTAGGGATAAATGGTCCGGGGAACGTTTTAAACCACCCGAACGTTAAAACCCAAGCACCCGAGCACGTGGGCCCCACCTAACCCACTTGGCCGAGAGCCCTAGGGTTCAAGGGGGGGCTCGGCCACCATGGTGGTGGCTGGTACCAGCTCCGGCCAGCCACCCCATGGCCGGCCGGCCACCACCCACGGTGGCCGGAGCTCCTCCCGACCCTCCGATCACCGGAAAACGTGCCATTACACCTCCAACCACCTCTAAAATGTCTCCAACACCTCCCCAACCTCAATACAACCCTAACCCAAACATATTAACGAAACCCTAGCTTTTGAAAATAAACGAAACGACGATCGGTTTAGTACAAACCGTAGAGGAAGACGAGGGAAAGACGGTTTCTTCTTGCCTTGAAACGATCCAAGGGTTGGATCAACTCCACAACCCTAGCTTTCAATCCTTCTCTCTTCTTCTCCTTCTCCTTCTCTCTCTAACTCTCTTCTTCTCTCTTCTCTTTCTAATTAAATCAACTAACTCATATTTTCTTCTTTTTTTCTTTTTAAACACATGTGGCCGGCCACCTATGGCACACCACACATTTTCCCCCCAAAACTAACACCACCACAATTAGGACAAGTGTCAAGGTGGGTCCCACACCTTTTGGAAAATATCTAGTTGATATTTTCCAATCAGTTTCGCGAAAAATCGGACGTTCCGGGCCCCGAACGGGCACTTTTCCCAAGAAATTATGAAACTTGGCGGGCTCCAAGGAAACGGCTCAACTAAGACCGCTGCGACGACGGCTAAGCTTTTTGGATCCAAAACGGTCCTCGAATGGACCAAAACGTCGCTCGGTTGACTTTTCCAGTCAACATTTCCCAAATTGAACAGAAAGTTGCCCTGAGTCCCCTGGGACTCATTTTGGTCGATAACGGGGTTAGCTTAAGTTCGGTATGACCCTCGGGGTCAAATTTGGTTAGATTAAGTGTGTCTTAAAATTTTAAATTTGTCCTGTTTTTCGCAGGTTTGACTGACGTTGACCAGAAGTGGTTATTACAGAGCAGCTCTTGGATATTGATGTTTTCAAAGAAGCTGTTGCTTCTCATTTTGCAACTAGTCTCTATTATGATGTGAGAGAGATATCTAGGCTCCCATAAGTCTCATCTCGACTCGCTCCTATATGGATGTGAATTATGTGGAACACCCTTTTTTGATGCAAAGATTTGTCATGTTATCTCTTCTTATGACGGGGATAAAGAATCGGGATAAACGAGTTCAATATCATATATTTTTTAAGGTCTTTAATTATGTTATTTGGGACGACTTTATGAGTTTTGTCCATTTCACGACTGTTCTTCTTGAAAATGCTTGAATTGGAGCTTCGTTATTCTTACCACTAAGGTTTCGTACCCTCGAGAGTTCTCCGAGTTTCATCCCATAAGCTTTACCTCTGTCACGTACAAGATTATAGTCTAAACAATTTTCTCTGTCTTTTTTTTCTGTTACTGGTAATATTATCAACCAATCATATTTTATTGAAGATTGTCAGCTAGTTGATTCTATGGTAGCTTCTAATGAGGTCTTACATGACATTTGTTGTGGAATGAGACGTGCAACATTCGCTAAGCTTGATTTTGATAAAGCTTTTAACAAATCTGATTGGTTGCATCTGAAGCATGTTATTATTGATATGAGTTTCAGGAGCGTTATGTGAATTTTTTCTTACTTTGAGGGTCACTCCTTCTACTTAGTTTCCTATTCTTTGAGCAGTTCGTAAGGGGTGCCCGATCTCTCATTCCTTGTTCCTTGTTGTTGCCGAAGACCTTTATTAGTTTTTTGAGCATGGTATTAAACTGGTCTAGTGGGTTTCAGGTTGGAGCTAATATTTGTGTCTCCCATTTTCATTTTACGAATGCTACTTTGATTTTAAAGGAGATTGATCCCCACCAAATTTATAACGTTCGCTTTTTGTTGTGTTGCTTTGAGATAATTTTTTTGTTATAACCAACCTCGACAAGTTGGTTCTTTTGATCTTTAGTGTTGATATATCCACATTTCCTTGGACATGAATTGCGTTTTGGGCCACTTCCCCATTAATTATCTAGATTTTTAACTGTCATATAATCTGAAGCTTGTCTCTTTTTGGAGCAGGGGTATTGCCAAGTTTTTGGTGAGGCTTGGGGTGTGGCAGTATTTTTATTCTCTGTTTAGGTCGGTTCACGTTGATTCAGTCTACTTTAGCCAACCTCACAATCTTTTACATGTCATTTTTTCAAGCCTCCGATCAAGTTTTTCTTCTTATGGTAAGGGTTCAATGACGGTGTTTTAAGTCTCCTCTTTGGACGAGAGTTATTTGGCCAAGGGAAGCTGGAATAGAGTTTGTCATCCAAAGGGGGGTCTTGGTGCCCGCAACTTAGACGCAGTAAATAAGAGCTTGCTCTTTAAGTAGTGGTGGTGGTTTTCCACTGAGCAAACTTTTTTATGACAGAGAGTATTGCTTGCTCGTCATGGTTGTATGATGTTCGCGTAAAATCTTTCTTGTCTTTCTCTCGCTCATCATTCTTTATCTTTGGTTCTTTAACATGTTGTATTGTCCAATTGACTCAAAATCTTCGTTTTCTTGAGTTTTTTTGGATCAATCAAAACTGGTGGGTGTTAGGGTCTAACTTCTTCACTCGATTTTGGAAAAATGTTATAGATGTTTCTTTTCCGACTATGTATCCTCGTCTTTTCCTATTTTTGGTAGAGTAAGGGTTGTTGTTTATTCATGATTAAAGTTGACGCTAACTGGAGATTCCCTTTTATATGTCACCTTTTAGACAGAGAGTTACTATCCTTGGACATCATTTGCACCTATCTTTTGAGTGTCCGTCTCGACGTGTCCTACTAGACAGGTTGTTCTAGCCTCTAGATTTTCGACTTTGAGGGCTTTTGATGCCTTTTTGGTGTTAACGAGTTGTTGAGATACTTGGGAATCAAGCTATCAAGCTTGGTCCCCAAGTCACACGTGATACACTTACCATATTACCATATATACACTTACCATATATACACTAGCATTAAATAGGTGAGCATTAAAGAGAGATTTGCTTCCTAATATACACGACTACAGATTGTATAAATAGGCCTCTTACGTTTCAATAATATTCAAGCAAAGTAGAAACAATTGTCTACTTTTACATGGTATCAGAGCAAATTTCTACCTAGCATGGGAAACGACGCAGAGAAAGATAGTGTCCCTCTACACTATGTTCTGCACCCATCTGATCACCCCGGTTACACTTTTGTTACGCAATCGCTCAGTGAATCTGGCGACAACTACTACACTCGGAGAATTCACCTCCACGACGCCCTTGCCTGTAAGCATAAGAGAGGTTTTTATTAGTGGTAGCATCCCACAACCTACCACTACTGACAAGTACCACGACCTGTGAATTAAGTGTAATGCCCTCGTCAAGACATGGCTCGTTAATTCCCTAAGCAAGGAATTACAAGCCAGTGTTGTTCACTCCACCACAGCCCGCCAAATCTGGAAAGATTTGGAGCAGTGTTTCACACAAGGCGTTGCACCTCGTGTTTATGCACTCCAGCACACCATAGCTCTCTTGCAGCAAGACGGTTAATCGGTCTCCGTTTACTATGGCAAATTAAAAATGGCATGGGACGAACTACAGGGCCTCGATCCCCTCCCCATGTGCCAGTGCGGCAAGTGTACCTGCAAAATCAATGAACGAACTCAGGTACGACACAATCAAAATCAGGTTTTTGATTTTCTAATGGGTATCGATGATGATTTCAGCACCGTGAGATCCCAAATACTCAGCATGGAGCCACTACCGGGACTAGGACGAGTGTACTCCGTAGCGGCGTAGGAAGAAACCCAACGATCTGTTGCGGCTCTTCGGTCACAACCCGTGGAAAGCATGGCTTTGGCTGCTCAATCAAATGTCGGCACTGGAGGTAGCTGGCGTGACCGCTCCGAAGAGCCCCGCGGTCACCCACCGCGCCGTGACGACACGCCTCGCCGGTGCACCCATTGCGGACGCACATGACACACGATCGAGGACTGCTTCGCTCTTATAGGGTACCCACCCCACTAGGCGAAGCCGGCACCGGAGGGAGGTGGTTTTCGGGGAGGCCGAAGCCAGTACGACCGAGGGGGACGATCCGGGAAGGCTGGACGTGGCGGACGAATGCTGGCTGCGCGATCTGTTTCTGCGCAGAACAGTTCGTCGACTGGAGAAGAAGACTCCCATCGTCGATATGGGCCACAACAACATGGATATGGGCCACAGCCTCACGGGTCCAGAGCAGCTCATTCATGTGGATCCTACACAACAGATCAATCACTTGGTTCAGCTCAGCCCACTACATAGCAGATTGGTGGGCTGGATCATCTTGTTGGTAATCTTTCTGAAGCCCAACAAAATCACTTATTGGGATTGTTATCGAAGCCTACCAATGACTCCGACCACTTCTTCGCAGGAACTTCCCTCCATGCACCTTCATCACATTTCTCGAGTAATATTAAATCCCCATCGGTTATTGACTCGGGAGCTTCTCACCATATTTCTTGTGATCCACAATCTTTGCAAAATAGCACAAGTTCTCCCGCGATGCCGCTAGTAGAGATGCCGAATGGCGAAGGAGCCCATGTTATCGTCGTTGGCCAAGTCCCCATTACCAAAAGGATAACTTTGGAACGCATCCTTGCAGTCCCAAAATTTTGCTTCAACTTACTATCTGTCAGCCAAATCACTCGGGACTTGAATTGCGCGCTAATTTTTTATTCTGGTTGTTGTGTGATACATGACTTACTTTCGAGGATGCTGATTGGGACGGGTGAGATGCGAAACGGGCTCTACTACTTGGAACCGACGGGGGAAGGGACAACCTTAATGACTCGTGGGCGAAATGACATCCAATTATGGCATCGCCGTTTGGGACACATTCCAGCCAACCAGTTGTCGTTGATTCCAGTTTACTACTTTCTGAAAATAAACACAGATTGTCGGTTTGTGATGCATGATGTAGGGAAAAACAAACACGTTTACCTTTTCCTATCCGTACTAATAAAGCTACATGCCATTTTGAATAAATACACTATCGTGTGCCTTCTTTGTCTGGTTGTCACTTTTTCCTGTCTATCGTTGATGATTACAGCAGGGCCACTTGGGTATTTTTGATGAAACATAAATCGGACACCAGAGGTCACCTCCTACAGTTCTTCCATTGGGTCCACGGTTAATTCAATACACATGTTCGATGCCTCAGAACGGATGGAGGACGGGAGTTCCAAGATCATGAATCGATAGCCTTTTACAACGAGAAAGGGATAGAGTTACAAACCAGCTGCACATACACCCCACAACAAAATGGTGTCGTTGAACGAAAACATCGTCATTTATTGGAAGTGGCCAGAGCACTCCGTTTCCAAGCAAGACTATCCAAACGATTTTGGGGAGATTGTGTTCTTACCGCTGCCTACCTGATCAACAGAATGCCACTTTCGGTCATTGGGAACAAAACTCCCTTGTTTGGGAAACGACCAACATATGATCACCTACGAAGTTTCGGTTGCCTCTGTTATGTCCACCACCGTACTCATGACAAGTTTGCACCAAGATCATGTGCTGGTATTTTCTTAGGCTACCAGAAAGGCAAAAAGGGGTACTATGTTTATATTCTCGATACGAAGGATGTGGTGATTTCGCGCGACGTCCAATTTTGGGAATTGATCTTTTCGGGAGATCACTGTCTATCTCCAGACCAAGGATCCACTCATGTGCCCAAGAACCTCGACAACACTTTCATATGTGATATTCCATCACCTTCCCATCTGGCTCCATCTGGCACAGTCCCACCGAAAACTGATCCTCCAACCCCTGAACCCATTGCCACCACCCAAGAGGAAACCTAGACTCCATCGCCTCCTCCCATCTCCAAACGCACCTGGGTCACATCGAAGCGTCTCGATGGCTATGAGTTCACCTTGTCTCCCTCGGTTCTCCCGTCAGACTCTGTTTCGCACACCTCGTCCCCTTCCGCACACTCGACGGTACATCCTCTATCTCACTCGATCTCTTATAATAAATTTTCATGCAATCATGTTTCCTTTTTATCGTCCATCTCGTCCATAGATGAGCCCCATACATTTAAGCAGGCTTCGCAGCACGATCATTGGAGGAAGGCCATGACCCAGGAAATTGAGGCCTTAGAGGCTAATCATACTTGGAGCTTGACCCCTCTACCTCCTGGAAAACGCACCATTGATTCCAAATGGGTGTATAAAGTCAAGTTTCGTCCTGATGGATCTGTTGAGCGTTATAAGGCACGCTTAGTGGCAAAAGGATACACGCAGGTGGAGGAAATAGACTACACTGACACCTTTTCCCCAGTTGCCAAACTCACCACTGTTCGTTGCCTCCTCGCTATTGCTGCCACTCGCGATTGGCAGCCATCAACTTGATGTAAATAATGCATTTTTACATGGTGATCTTTTTGAAGAAATTTACATGAAGGTCCCGCAAGGGTTTTCCAAACAGGGGGAGTCCTTGGTCTGTCAACTACACAAGTCCATATATGGCCTCAAGCAAGCCTCGCGGGTATGGTACCAAAAGTTTACTGATTCCATCATTGCTCTAGGTTACACGGTTTCCACTGCAGATCATTCTTTATTTACCCTCGTGACGCCTACCTCCTTTTTTGCTGTCTTGATATATGTTGATGACGTCATCGTAACCGGCACGGATGCCTCCCGTATTCGACAGCTCAAAAATCACTTGGATTGCCAGTTTCGTATCAAGGATATGGGTGCGTTGAAATATTTTCTTGGTCTGGAGGTTGCTCGATCACCTAAGGGTATCATTCTCACTCAGAGGAAATATGCTCTTGATATTTTATCCGACAGTGGTCTCACTGGTTGCAAACCTTCGCCATTCCCCATACCCCAACAACATCGCCTATCTGCCGACATTGGCGAATTGTATTCTGATCCTGGCCAGTATCGTCGCCTCGTGGGTAGGCTACTCTATCTCACCATTACTAGACCTGATATCAGTTATGTCGTCCATGTTCTCAGCCAGTTTATGCATGCGCCTCGCATACCGCACTTCGAGGCTGCTCATCACGTACTCCGTTATCTCAAGAGTTTCCCAGGACAAGGGATCTTACATCCCTCAACTAGTACTCTCACTCTACAGGCTTATTGTGATGCAGATTGGGACATCTGCCTTGACACACGTCGCTCCACCACATGGTACATCATTTTCCTTGGAACCTCACCAATCTCTTGGCGTTCCAAGAAGTAGACTGTTGTCTCATGCTCCTCCGCTGAGGGAGAATATCTTGTCATGGCTGCTACTAGCCGTGAGATCGTTTGGCTCCGTCGTCTCCTTGATGATCTTCAGGTGCCACAGGCTGAATTAGTTCCTCTCTTCTGTGACAACCGTGCCGCTATCCACATTGCCTCTAATCCAGTCTTTCACGAACGCACTAAGCACATCGAGATCGACTGTCACTTCGTTTGCCAACTGTTGCCCACACTTTTTATGAGATTAGGGTCAAGGGCATTTTTAGGCAAAAAAGAGTTGTCCGCACTTTTTTGAAAGTTTAGATGGCTGGATGTAGAAGTTTAAAGTTGGGGATGGTTATGAGAAAAAGACGTATAGTACGCAATAGCTATCTGCAATTAACCTTTTTTTGCAACGAATAGAGTCTGGAGCATATCATAGACCAATACCCGATGAGAAAACGAGTATTGCTTCATGCGCTCTCTCTTCATGATGGCCTCTTGCTTCTTTAACCGTACAGTTTCCATGTCTTCCTTTGATAATGTGCTAAAATTCCAACTTCTTAGACTGCTGCAATCGCGCTGCACATATTACCATATCGAGCAAACAAAATTAGTCTGCATTACACAGAGGGTATTTTTCTGAATGGATTGCTCTTGTGCTATTAACTCGTGCTTTCTATAAGGAAATATATGAATAAATTGTGTTGCTTTACCTTAATTTCCCAGTCTCCAAATTCCTTGTTTTGTCTGACAAACAGTCTCCTTTCGCCATCTCTGCAATGTCCATAATCAAAAGGAACTCTCCTTGTGTGAACTTCTGACTGCATTCTTGCATTACGCCTCAGTTTGTGTCTCGTTCTGCGCCTCACAGCTCTTCCCCGAACTATGGCTTGAATCTTCACCAATCCCTTCAACGCTCTTAATGCTTTTCTTGCCTGCATGAACACAAATCATATCAGCCTAAAACCCAACTTTGTTGATAGCAATCAATGTTTTAGCATCGAAGACTCACAAGATAAGCCCGGAAAGCACTTTGGATAATAGTGGCAGCCAAGTTGGGGTCTTTATTGTGGATAAGAAGGCGAGATTTGGGGCATCCAGTGAGCCGCACAACCTCAGCTGCAGCTCGGGCAGCAGCAACAGCAGCCTCTGCTGCGGCGGCTGTAGCAGCAGCAACGTTCAAGGCATGCTTTCTCTGCTCTTGTGTTGCTCCGTTCAGTGATCTCTCAGATGCAGAGAGTGCAGGAAAGTGTTTAATCCTAAGCCTCCCCAGTGACCATCTCCATTTTCTTGGTTTCTGACAAGTTGATGTCATTTAGTCTTAAACTAAAAGAAATGCAATGAAAAGTCAGACAGAGGAACAAACCTTTTCTTCTTTTGGTTTTTCCCCCAAAACAAAAATCCTCTTCATCCAAACAAACCAGCATGCGTGCTTCGCCATTCAAGATTCATTAAGTCATGTATCGACCCTGTTTACAATACACCCATTTCTCCTTCAAGCATACCCTTCATTCAACACACAACAATATCCATTTATCAAATATATGGAATAACAGACCATTCAATGATAATCTTCTTCAGTCTATATCAATCAAAACAATACCACATTTCCATGTTCATAACTGCACGCATCTGTGAGTTTCTAATCATTAAAATCTCTTCTTTCTTCCATTGACAACAATGACAGCAATCTAAAACAGACTATTTACATGTTCAACAGAGTACCTATCATCATAATTCATCACAGAACCATAGAACTAGGGTCTGTCCTTTTATCAAACACATAGAGTGCACCAACATGAACCAGAAAATGAAAAACACATAAGAGTGCACAGAATCAGGATTGCATTGCATACCAGAACAAAAAAAAATCGAAAATTTCAAAAGACCCTCGATTCTATGATCTTGGAATCACCCATAAACATCCAAATCACCACTAATTGATGAAAAATCCGAAAGGCTTGTTTAAATACTGATGACAAACAGAGTAAAGTTGAGGTTTTGGGGAAACCCAAATGATGAAAAAGAGAGTGGAGCCCAGAAGAAACATACCCAGAACATAAGAATAGAAACTTATTGCAATGATGGGCAAGTGGCTGGCTGGCTGCAGAGTTAGGAGCAACACTCCTCAGCTTTGCCATGACTGAAGACTTATGAGCACCAACTGCTCTCTCCTTCCTTTTCTCCCTCTCTTCTTTCCAACTGTCACTCCCACAATCTGCCACTGACCGCTTCAAATGTCTGGTTTATCTAAATTTACTGCCTTACCCTAAACCCTCCTCCACAGTTTAGATTTGTTTAGTGCACCAACCTCAGCTTGTGCTCTGTTGCTGATTTGGCTCCTGATAATGTGCAATGGAATAATCGTATAGTATGTGAATTCCTCAGGTAAAAATAGAATTGGAAGACCAGGATATCGATTTTTTTTTTTTTCACTTATGAGAAGGTAGTATTCGAGGTATTTTTCCGACCGTCGTTAAATATAAAAATAAAAGTTATCCCTACGACAAAGAACATGTCTTTTTTATCAACGAAAACAAAGTCATTAAAACCTCTTTTATGAATTAAAGGGATAAGACACTTCAAAAAAACTCGCTCGCTACCTGTTTAGAGCCTCCCCAGAAGAAACCCTAGCATTAATATGTCTATAGAGCTCTCTATACATCTTATCGATGTCGACAAGTCTATCTGTACTGTTAGTCCTATCATGTCGTTGCCTGTCACCATGCAATTTACTGCACTCCCTCCCCCTCGCCCTTCCTCAGAGATTGAATCTCCTTTACAGAAGGGACGTCGAAGGAGGCCGAAGCAAATCATAGCCGGGAAAGCTTCGCCGCTTCCTCTTCCCCCACCTTTCGCCGATATACCGACACCACCATCCACGGCAATCGTGGTGTTTTATCCAGGGTTCATTACCCCGCTATTAAAGCCACAGAGAGGCCGTCCGGTCAAACTCTCATTTGTTACTTCCGCTGCAAGCAACCCACCGATCGTTGCTCTAAGCGACGTTCTGCTGCCACCCGTTGTTCTCAGCGACGTCTCACCGCCTCTACTGTGTCGGGACCCTCTTCGTGGGAAGGCACCCATAATCGACACGGGGATATAGGAGTTGGAGGCGCTCATTGATGGGGCTTCGATCTCTAATGCAGCGCGAATTCCCATGATCCCGTCCTTTCTTACTACGCCTCCGGAAATGTTTCGTCATCTTCGGGTGCCCAAGCCAAGGGAAGCTGGCTCTACTCAGGGAGTAGTGGTACCACCAGACTCTCTCGAGTCTAATCTGGTCAGCCTCCAAGATGACTTCTCTTCGTGTTCGTTAGAAGAGGAGGAGGAGTTGGAGGTCCTGGTACCATACTCTCAAGTGAGCTTGTCAGTAATTGCACGCCAACAATTCACAATGATGGACAAGCTTTGGACTTCGAAGC
This sequence comes from Erodium maritimum, assembly GCA_963921825.1. Lineage (NCBI taxonomy): Eukaryota > Viridiplantae > Streptophyta > Magnoliopsida > Geraniales > Geraniaceae > Erodium > Erodium maritimum. The sequence goes on along the minus strand of OY997589.1, from coordinate 29,821,045 downwards.
CTCCCCAAAAGGATGTTCTACTCCGGATCATCACTAATGCATGTGGAAGATCCGTAAAGGGCTTGGTGATCAAATACATAGGCCCCGACGTCTTTGGGTTCTATTTTGAGTCAGAGGAGGCTCGTGCATGGGACCGGGGCAACGAGCCCTGGTGCTTCGATGGACGTACGCTCTTACTCGGAGATTTAAACCCGATGGCTAGGGAAACCCCCGCTCTGGATCGGCTACAGCTATGGTTCACACCCATGTCCTCCCTCTATTGGTGAGGACCCGAGCGACTGGGGAGACGATTAGCTCGACTCTTGGAATATGTGTCGTTGTCCCGTGTGACCAATGTGGCCTCTATTGGGGAGGAGCGGTGAAAGTGAGGTTATGGCACCTCGTGGAGCGTCCCCTGCGCCGTCATCTGTTGATGCGTTTTAGGGAATTTCCAGACCAGAATCGAGTCTCGCTCACCTACACAAAGTTTCCTTCCTTTTGCTTTAAATGTGGGTTGATCGGACATATAGTCTAGGAGTGTGACCAGGAGATGGGTGGTACCCCACATTTCGATGCTTCCATATTAGAGTACTAAAAAGGATCGGAGCGTCAAGCCATACGCAATCGATTAGGGGTCTCAGAGCTTACCACTAAGTATCGGACATGTAGCCCCGAGAATTGTACCTAAGGGCATCTTACCTCAAGGAAGGGGCCTAATTGTGTCCTCGAGCATTGTACCCAAGGGTATATGTCCTCGGGTCAACATCTAGGTTGGGAAAGTCGATCCTGGCTGGAAAAACTTGGTGGCCGGTCAGCTCTCTGGTAGCAAGGAAACCGAAGTTTCAGGTTTCATTTTGCCCGGGCATAAAGATAGAGATGGAGCTGATGTTGGAGGAGTGAAGAGGGGGTATGTTGGTGAACCCCGAGATGATCAGGCGAGGGCTGGTAAGCAGCCTCGCCAAGAGGAATGTTAGGATCCTCTGGCTTCAAGGACTGGCTCTAGGAGGGTCCTTGGTGAAAATCATGCCTCCTAAAACTGATGTAGTTCAAGTTCGATCGCTTTGCCCCCTAGATGCATCATTTAGGCACTACCTTGAGCAGGACTTTCAGTTTCATTTTCCAACCCCCCATCTTTCCTTCACGCCTGTGTGGCGTTTCAATACCATTTATAACGGTTATATTGTTAAAAGAACTATGAACAATTATGGTCTCTGTCTGATCTTATTTAATGGTCAGGGAATGATAGTCCTGGGGCACTCGTTTGTAGTTGATTTCGGATTTTAATAAAATTGCATCTCTCGTTAAAAAAGAGATAAGATACTTCCGACATATCAGAAGTATGCGTACACAACTTGAAATTTATAAAAGGAGAAACCATGTCTCCTAACTTAGTCTTAGCATTGTTTCCACTTTCCTAACTGCGACTTATCTTTCGTGATAATTCCCAACTACGAACTATCATGTTTTTACATGAGCTAACGAAATTCGTCTATTTTGACGTTACCGTCTGGGTTTTAGACACGTGTTGGTCACGTGCATAGTAATATTTTACTAAATGTCATATTTGCTCTCATATTGGCTGACCTTTCGTGACAATTCCTAATAGTGAACTATCCACCTTTTACACGGATGAGGAATCACGAGCGTGTTCTTCGTGTTCTTGTCTACAACACGATCGGGTCAGAACGAATGTTGTAAGACCCGCTTCCGGTCGAACCGGTGACTCCGGAAGTCACTCGGGACTTTTCCGGAACTCAAACGGATTAGCCATTATCACAGTTGGCTTCAGGGGAGAAAACCCTTTCATTTGAGTATAATATCGGATAAAGTCAATTTTGGTCAAAACAAGACTTTATATCGACTAAAGCTTCTTTTTTTAAAAGTGCTGGAAAGTAATTTGGAAAATTAAATGAGCTAGAGGGACACTTGTCCTCTTTTGGTTGAAGGAGAGAAAAAGGGATGGTCATTGTCCCTTTTACCCTCCCAAAAGCTACTACAAAGGAAGCTAGCTCAAGGGCCTTTAGGTCTTTACTTCTTCTAGGTATTATATTGGATTGGAGAAGCAAAATAAAGTCATTTCCTTCTTGTTGTAGCCGAAACTTGGAGAGGAAGAGAGGAAGAGGAGCTCTCATGGAAGCTTGAAGGAGAATCAAAGAAGAAGGAACCATTTGGAGTCATCCTCTAGCCTTCCACCCTCAAAACCACTAGCATCCTCTTCATCTTCACATTCTAGAGGTAATGGAACTCTCTACTCATCTTTTCTCTTCATCTATTTTCTTGGGTTTTGGGTGAAAAGTGCTAGATGATGTTGGGTTTGAGTAGAGATGGTGAGAGATGGTGTTGATGATGAACCTTGTTGGGTTTTGGTTGAGAAATCAATAGTGTTGGAGATTTTGAGGTGGGTTTGATTTGATGAATCCTTGGAAACTTGTTTGTGTGTTGATTCCTACCATGGGTAGAGGAGTATTGAAGGATTTGGACTGTTTTGGGAGTTGTAAGGGGTAAATTTCTGGGTTTAAGAGTGGTTTGTCGGAGTTTTGGAGCTGGAGGTTGAAGAAGGGCGAAACTGCCCTGGTGCGCCACGGATCCGTGACGGATCCCGTGACGGGCGACGTCACGGCTCCGTGAGGGAGTCCGTGACGGCACTCGTCACGGCTCCGTGACGGTAACCGTGAGGGTTAACGTCACGGATCCGTGACCAGGTCCGTGACCCACCAGGGTGAGGGTTTCTTGAGGGTTTTGGCATCTTGGTTTTGAGCTGAACTTTGGAAGGGTTTTGGGGGTCTTTCTTACTGTCCAAGTGGAGCCTAATTAGTGTTTCTTTGTGTCCAAGACGTTGTGGATCGAGCTAGAGGAGCGAGGATCACGCCGGGAACCGAGGAAGGAGCAAAGTGGTGATCACCGGACGTCATCAAAGCGTTGAAGAGGAGGACCTTGAGGTAGGGAAAGCCTTAACCTCTCGTTTACCATGCTTAGTATGCGTGCTAGGTTAATAAAATGGAAAAGGTCCTAGATATGCCTATAGGATGCGAATAACTAGCATAATGGATAGGCTAAAGAGTCTAACGAAACTAGTAGAATTGCATGTATGCATGCTCTCTTGAAGGTTCTTATAATTGGTTGATTGTACTCGTACTTGCTCGTTGATTGTATTCGATTGATTACTTGATTTACTTGAATGCTTGGTTGGAGCATCGAGTATGACTGGTTGTACCGAGCGGTGCAATCAGGTGATCGATGCCCCGGTGGTTCGAAACTGGTAAGTGAATGGTAAGTTGGGTTTGTGTGATTGATGTGCTAGGTTCGTGTGATTTCGTGTACTGCTGTGCGGTGAATTGGTGATGTGTGAGCCATGTGTGGAATTGAATTGGTGGTTGTTGAACTTGTATTATTTCGTGTTCGGTTGAGTACGTATTCAATTATTAACTACTTCTCATTAAATTGTCCAAGTGTATGCTCTCCATGGGAGTAATACATTTGGTTCCCGAGGACATAAAATCCCTTGGAGACGTTTCTGAGAATCCCGATGATAAGTGCCCGAAGGGTTGTTTCCGGTCGCCTCAATGTTATGCGTCTCCTCTGGATTTGAGGGAAAATTCGATAGGACACATCATGTGGATCGGAGGGTGGTCACTTCATGTGCCACGGCATTGGTTGATTTACTTGTTACCTGTGTGTGATAAATTGGCTAGGGTTGACTTGTTGATTGCTCTTATTGAACTGAAGGTCTGTCTTGTTATGTGTTTTCCCTACTGAGCGTAAGCTCACCCCTGTTAGTTCATTGTTGTGTTTACAGGCTTGATTGAGGAGTAGAGGCTTGGGAGCTTCTTGGTGTGGGTCCCGTAGAGACTTCATGTTTATACCCTTTGGTTTAAGAACAGTTTTTGTAAGACCTATTATTACACCCCCTGAGGGTTATTTCATGTTTTGAATTACGTTTTGATGGATTCGAGCTATAGTATTGAAATTTTATGGTTGAGGTACTTATTGGAGGTTTTCATGGTTTAAATATTGTTTTATTGTTTATTTGTCTTCTATTACCCGTCATGCCTCGAGTCCGGGCGATAACCGGATTTGGGGCGTGACAATTTGGTATCAGAGCCTGGTTTCATTTGAAACAGGTGTCTTTTGAACTGATTTTCAAACCTCGGACCGAAGTCAACTAGGTGGGTAGAGTTAGGAAGTCTGAGTCTTGAGTGCTTCAAGAGTTGTCCTAAATGGAACCGTACACTACAATGTTTGCATTACTTGATTGGTATCCTCTCCCTAATGATCGGTGAAGCCGAATGGTTGAGATCGGAATTGGATTAACGGTCAATGACCGACCCGTTATGCATAAATTGTAGGGTGAATCAACAGTTGGTGGTGGTGTTGCCCTTTGGCGTATTACTTCGAAAATTTTCAAGTTGGAGCTTGGTCCTGCTCAAGTTTTGACTTGTGATTGACTGTTGGTCTGGAGCATGAGTATTCCATGTGTGTTGATGTTAAGTGTTTTGGGTGGGGCACGAGAACCCCGTAACCCGTTGTATGAGAACTATGAGTGGGGTCGTCGAACCCGTGTCTTGACCTTTGGTGTTTGAGTGGCCATGAGAGCCTTGTTTGACTGTTGAGTCCTGAGTGGCCATGAGAGCCCGTGTTTTTAAGTGTGTTTCGGTGGCCATGAGAGCCGCGCTATTAGTTGTGTTTGTGGTTGCGTTATTGTTTGTGTTTGGCTGGCTTACGAGTTAGAGTCTCGGTAAGTTGCGAGCATGGATTATTGTTGAAATTGGGACACGAGTATCCCGTATGCCCGCTGAGGTGGCGATTTTGGGACACGAGTATCCCCTATGCCCGCTGAGGTGGCGAAATTGGGACACGAGTATCCCCTATGCCCGTGGAGGTGGCGAATTTGGGACACGAGAATCCCGTAAGCCCGTGGAGGTGGCGAGTTTGGGGCACGAGTACCCCGTAATATTTTGGGAGCACGAGAACTCCATTTACTGATTGCATTGTGTACTTTAGGAGCATGAGAACTCCCTTATTTGACTGTGTGATGTTTTTGTAAGAGCATGAGAACTCTGTGTACTTTTATCTTGTGAAATTGTATTGGTGGTTGTCCCGCTTAAGCGGAGGGTTAAGGGAAAATTCGAATGGGTCATGCCGAATTTTCGGTAGAACTAAAATGTTTACACCATCATGGCTTGACTCAGGGGCGCCACCGTGGTCGAGCGTGATGTTTGATGTCAAGCTGTGCAATGAGATTCGGGGACGCCTGAATCAGATTGTAACAGCATGAGATCGACATGAAAAGATTTGAATAAAAAGTTAAGAAATGGGAATTCATGGAAGGGAAGGAAAGGGTAAGGGTGATTCTTGGTTTGAATTGTGTTAAGTACTAAACCCCTCTTTGTGGAAGGATACCCGAGCAAGTGGTATGCCTGTTGTGTGTTGTGCCTTTTGTGTGGTGTGCTTGAGAATGAATCCTCCTGTGGGAGTGGATTTCTTTGACTGGTTTGAACCCTCCTGTGAGAGTTGGTGTTGGTTGCTAAATCGCTGGTTGTTGTTGTGTGACGCATAGAGATGCGAACTTGTGTGCTATATTATATGAGTTTATATATCTACTAGTGTGAGGGGCGTATCTGTGGTGACTTGTGTAGGCGCGTGTGTGTTCGTCCTTGTAACGTGTGAGAACCGTGGTTGAACTAAGTGCTGAACATGTGCGTTATCCGTGCAGGCGGATAGGCGACATGGCTCGTACGTATGTTCCTAGAGGTACCCGGAGCCGCCCAGCTGGGGGTCCGAGGCAGACACGTGCAGTTGAGCAGGAGGGGGCAGCTGAGGCCCGGGATGCTGCTTCCACAGAGCATCAGCACTCTGAGGAGGGACCGACAGGGCCGCCACACAGGACATCTCCGGTCGCAGAGCCGATTCAGGCGACCTCTCTCGAGGAGGTGGTTCGTACTGTGCTAGCAGCCTTGAGTGCGCAGCAGGGGGCTACCACACCGGCACCAGAGCCCGTGCCTGTTGCTTCAGCGGATTTTGGAGAGAGGCCAGGACAGTTTGATAGCCTCACGGCCCAGTCACTCAGAGAGTTCCGTAGACTTGGCACGCCGACCTACTCCGGGGAAGCGGACCCCGAGGCAGCTTCGGGTTGGCTGGAACGGGTTACCCGCAACCTCGATACTTCTGGGGTATCGGAGGGGCGCTTGAGGGTTTCGTTCGCCACTTTCCAACTTGAGGGAGAGGCCTACTACTGGTGGCAGTCAGTGCAGGAGAGGGTTGGCAGTGATTTTGAGTTGTTCAGCAGACTGTTCTTGGAGCAGTATTTCCCTCGCTCCATTCGGGATGATCGACGCCAGCAGTTCCTGGACTTGCGTCAGAGGGGTTTGAGCGTTTCTGAGTATGCAGTGAGATTCACCTCTTTGGCCCGCTTCGCGCCAGAGTTGGTGCAGACTGCGGATGACCGTTGCAGGAGGTTTGAGAGCGGGCTCATCCCGTCGATAGCCGACAGGGTTATCGCTTTCAGGACCTCGGATTACTCCACACTCTTGGATCAGGCTTTGGCCATGGAGAGACACTTCAGAGATACTGTCAGGGTGCGAGAGACCAGACCTAGACCGAGTGGCTTTTTGCAGCCGTCTGACCTTCGAGACCGACGCAGACAGAGAGTTGCAGGACACTTTCAGACTCAGTTTCATCAGGATGGCATACGCCGAGCAGGGGCCGTCGCGTCAGTGGGACCCGCCCCGGTGGCACATCTGTGTCCTCGGTGTGGACAGCAGGGTCACCTGGCATGGGACTGCCCGAGGGGCAATGGACCGGTGGAGCGTCATGATGGTCGTCCCCTGGGGACCGGTGTTAGACAGCCTAGTGAGCCGAGGGGATGTTATCACTGTGGCAGTGCCGACCACTTTATGCGTGCGTGTCCTGAGTTAGCACAACAGGGAGGGCAGAGAGGATGCTACCAGTGTGGCCGATCTGATCATTTCATCCGGACATGCCCTGAGATAGCGGGAAGAGCGCCTGCACCGAGGCCCCAGCAAACTCAGATTCGCCCTGCGCCACCTGGCAGACCACGTCCGGCACCGCAGCAGAAAGCTCCGCGTCAGGCGGCGGGAGCAGCAGGTCAGAGGCATCAGCCGAGAGCTGAGCAGCGAGTGGTACTTCCCCCACCACCTAGAGGAGGACCACCGGCACGGCAGGGCTGAGTATTTGCAGTTACTGATTCCAGGATTGAGAGGCCGTACGCCGGCCATGAGGCCACCCAGGGTACGTGTTTACTTTATAATGCGTGGACTTCCTTTTTGTTTGATACGGGAGCTTCCCATTCGTTCATATCTTCGTCTATTGCTTCTTCTTTGGGTTTACGGGTTGAGACTTTGAGTCAGCCCCTTTGTTTGGAGACCCCAGCTACGGGTGCGGTGGTGTTGAGCACCGTTTGTAGGGACTGTGCGATTAGGGTGGCAGATTGCCCATTTTTGGGTGACTTACTCGTTCTTGACATGAACGCCTTTGACGTGATTCTGGGTATGGACTGGCTCGCGAGGTACCGAGCGACGATCGACTGCTACAGACGTCAGGTGACGGTAAGGTCAGGTGATAGGGTGATCACGTGTGTTCTGGGTAGCAAGAGCGGGGTTCTCTTATCCGCCTTGACTACGGGTTCTGAGGCGGGGATCGTACGGAGTAGCAGTGAGCTACCGAGAGTAGTGCGGGAGTTCCCGGAGGTCTTTCCGGAGGAACTATCAGGCTTGCCACCAACGCGAGAGGTGGAGTTCAGGATCGATCTGATCACGGGTACGGCACCGATCTCGATGACGCCGTATCGGTTCGCGCCAGCCGCGTTGGTCGAACTGAAGCGACAACTCGAGGAACTACAACAGAAGGGGTTCATCCGTCCGAGCGTATCTCCGTGGGGAGCTCCCGCCCTTTTCGTGAAGAAGAAGGGTGGATCCTTGAGAATGTGCATCGACTACAGGAAGCTGAACCGGGTGACAGTGAAGAACCGCTACCCGATGCCTAGGATTGATGATTTATTCGACCAGCTGAGGGGAGAAAAGTACTTCTCGAAGATCGATCTCCGATCTGGGTACTACCAGCTGAGAGTCCGGGCTGAGGACGTGGAGAAGACAGCGTTTCGTACTCGTTATGGACATTTCGAGTTTCTGGTGATGCCGTTCGGTCTGACGAACGCGCCGGCCGCCTTTATGGACCTGATGAATGGAATCTTCAGACCTTATCTAGACCAGTTCGTGGTAGTCTTCGTCGATGACATCTTGATCTACTCGCCCAGTGAGGAGGCGCATGCGGAGCATCTGCGTACCGTTTTGACACTCTTACGCACTCACCAGTTGTATGGAAATCTGGAGAAGTGCGAATTTTGACTCACAGAGGTGAAGTTCCTCGGGCACGTGGTATCTCGGGAGGGCATCTTGGTCGACCCAGCCAAGGTTGAGGCAGTGTCGAAGTGGGCGAGACCCAGCAGTGTTTTTGAGATTCGGAGTTTTCTTGGGTTGGCAGGTTATTACCGGCGCTTCGTTCAGGATTTCTCTCGCCTTGCAGCACCTATGACAGCTTTGACTCGCAAGGGAGCGGAGTACATTTGGACAGATGAGTGCGAGCATTCTTTTTGCGAGCTAAAGGCTCGATTGACTACCGCCCCAGTGTTGATTGTCCCAGAGCGGGGAGTGGGCTATGACGTGTATTGTGACGCCTCAGGCGAAGGGTTAGGCTGTGTTCTGATGCATGGTGGAAAGGTTGTTGCTTAAGGCTCGAGGCAGTTGAAGGTGCATGAGCGTAACTACCCCACCCATGATCTCGAGCTGGCAGCGGTAGTATTTGCGCTGAAGAGCTGGAGACATTACCTGTATGGTGAGCAGTTCAGGGTGTTTTCAGACCACAAGAGCCTCAAGTATATCTTCTCGCAGCGTGATCTGAACATGCGCCAAAGGCGATGGATGGAGCTACTGGAAGAGTATGACTTTGAGCTGCTCTATCATCCGGGCAAGGCGAACGTAGTCGCCGACGCTTTGAGCAGGAAGTCGAATCACTGCGTGGCCAGCATAGCAGTCCGAGAGTGGGACATGCTAGAGCAGTTGAGCTTATTTAGACTGGAGTTGGAGGAGGTCACAGAGAGTATGGCCTTGTGCGCCTTAGTGGCTCAGCCCACGCTCGTTGTTCGAGTGCTAGAGGCACAGACTGAGGACGCTGAGACAGCAGGGATTCGGCAGAGGTTGATGGATGGAGTTGAACTCGAGGGTTGGGAGATGGGCACCGATCAGGGTATCCGCTTTAGAGGATGACTGTTTGTACCCAGTGAGTGCAGAGACACTGTGTTGCGTGAGTGCCACCACTCTCGTCTAGTTGTGCATCCCGGTGGCAACAAGATGTATAGAGACATGCGGCGACAGTTCTGGTGGAGTGGGATGCGTGGGGTAGTTGCAGATTTCGTTTCTAGATGCCTTACCTGTCAACAGGTAAAGGCCGAGCACATGCGTCCCGCAGGCTTACTACAGCCTTTACCGATCTCTGAGCGGAAGTGAGAGCACGTGACTATGGATTTTGTGTGTGGATTGCCCAGATCGTCGAAGGGGCATGACGCTGTTTGGGTGGTGGTTGATCGACTGACCAAGTCGGCCCACTTTCTAGGCATGAGGATGACTGATTCTGTGGACTTGTTGGCTCGGTTGTATGTCAGGGAGATTATTCGTCTGCACGGTGTACCAGTGTCAGTAGTATCGGATAGAGACCCCCGTTTCACCTCCAGGTTCTGGAAGAGTCTACAGAAGGCCTTGGGCACTGAGGTGCTGTTGAGTACAGCTTACCATCCTGAGACAGATGGACAGTCAGAGCGCACCATTCAGATTCTAGAGGACATGCTTCGGGCATGTGTGCTTGACTGTCAGGGATCTTGGGAGGATCATTTGCCGTTGGCAGAGTTTGCCTACAACAACAGTTACCAGTCCAGCATCGGTATGGCACCATTTGAGGCCTTGTATGGCAGACCTTGCAGATCGCCGGTGTGTTGGGCTGAGGTTGGTGACCGGAACTTACTCGGGCCAGACATGATCAGGGAGACGACCGAGAAGGTCACCTTGATTAGAGAGCGGCTGAAGACCGCGCAGAGTCGGCAGAAGAGCTACGCAGACAGGCATCGTAGACCACTTGAATTCATGGTCGGTGAGCATGTGTTTCTGAGGGTGAGCCCGAGGAAGGGTCTTGTGCGGTTTAACCGCAGCGGAGGCAAGCTGGCACCGCGTTTCATCGGACCTTTTGATGTGTTAGAGAAGATTGGAGCTGTAGCTTATCGGTTGGCCTTGCCACCGCAGCTTGGGAACATGCATAACGTTTTCCATGTGTCCCAGCTGCGGAAGTACATATCAGACCCTTCGCACATCATTGAGTGGTCAGACATCGAGATAGCTGATGATGTCACCTTTGAGGAGCAGCCAGTAGAGATATTGGGTACAAAAAAGAAGATCCTGCGGAACAAGACGATTCCGTTGGTACTGGTACAGTGGGGACATCAGGGAGCAGGATCCACTTGGGAGCGCGAAGATGAGATCCGCGTGAAGTATCCCCACCTATTCGACATTGAGGTACCTTGCTTTTAATTTCGAGGACGAAATTCCTTTAAGGGGGGTAGATTGTAAGACCCGCTTCCGGTCGAACCGGTGACTCCGGAAGTCACTCGGGACTTTTCCGGAACTCAAACGGATTAGCCATTATCACAGTTGGCTTCAGGCGAGAAAACCCTTTCGTTTGAGTATAATATCGGATAAAGTCAATTTTGGTCAAAACAAGACTTTATATCGACTAAAGCTTCTTTTTTTAAAAGTGCTGGAAAGTAATTTGGAAAATTAAATGAGCTAGAGGGACACTTGTCCTCTTTTGGTTGAAGGAGAGAAAAAGGGATGGTCATTGTCCCTTTTACCCTCCCAAAAGCTACTACAAAGGAAGCTAGCTCAAGGGCCTTTAGGTCTTTACTTCTTCTAGGTATTATATTGGATTGGAGAAGCAAAATAAAGTCATTTCCTTCTTGTTGTAGCCGAAACTTGGAGAGGAAGAGAGGAAGAGGAGCTCTCATGGAAGCTTGAAGGAGAATCAAAGAAGAAGGAACCATTTGGAGTCATCCTCTAGCCTTCCACCCTCAAAACCACTAGCATCCTCTTCATCTTCACATTCTAGAGGTAATGGAACTCTCTACTCATCTTTTCTCTTCATCTATTTTCTTGGGTTTTGGGTGAAAAGTGCTAGATGATGTTGGGTTTGAGTAGAGATGGTGAGAGATGGTGTTGATGATGAACCTTGTTGGGTTTTGGTTGAGAAATCAATAGTGTTGGAGATTTTGAGGTGGGTTTGATTTGATGAATCCTTGGAAACTTGTTTGTGTGTTGATTCCTACCATGGGTAGAGGAGTATTGAAGGATTTGGACTGTTTTGGGAGTTGTAAGGGGTAAATTTCTGGGTTTAAGAGTGGTTTGTCGGAGTTTTGGAGCTGGAGGTTGAAGAAGGGCGAAACTGCCCTGGTGCGCCACGGATCCGTGACGGATCCCGTGACGGGCGACGTCACGGCTCCGTGAGGGAGTCCGTGACGGCACTCGTCACGGCTCCGTGACGGTAACCGTGAGGGTTAACGTCACGGATCCGTGACCAGGTCCGTGACCCACCAAGGTGAGGGTTTCTTGAGGGTTTTGGCATCTTGGTTTTGAGCTGAACTTTGGAAGGGTTTTGGGGGTCTTTCTTACTGTCCAAGTGGAGCCTAATTAGTGTTTCTTTGTGTCCAAGACGTTGTGGATCGAGCTAGAGGAGCGAGGATCACGCCGGGAACCGAGGAAGGAGCAAAGTGGTGATCACCGGACGTCATCAAAGCGTTGAAGAGGAGGACCTTGAGGTAGGGAAAGCCTTAACCTCTCGTTTACCATGCTTAGTATGCGTGCTAGGTTAATAAAATGGAAAAGGTCCTAGATATGCCTATAGGATGCGAATAACTAGCATAATCGTCTTTCATTTTCTAATAACCGGAAGTGTCTAGTGGTGACCGATTAGGATGCCAATCACTAGTGTAATTCGCTTTTAATACTTGGGATATGATTGTCTGGTAGAGGAGCCTTGGCAAAGCCCTCGGATTAGTTGCTTGTTAGGATCACATGCTTGGTTGTTAATTGCTTAATGGATAGGCTAAAGAGTCTAACGAAACTAGTAGAATTGCATGTATGCATGCTCTCTTGAAGGTTCTTATAATTGGTTGATTGTACTCGTACTTGCTCGTTGATTGTATTCGATTGATTACTTGATTTACTTGAATGCTTGGTTGGAGCATCGAGTATGACTGGTTGTACCGAGCGGTGCAATCAGGTGATCGATGCCCCGGTGGTTCGAAACTGGTAAGTGAATGGTAAGTTGGGTTTGTGTGATTGATGTGCTAGGTTTGTGTGATTTCGTGTACTGCTGTGCGGTGAATTGGTGATGTGTGAGCCATGTGTGGAATTGAATTGGTGGTTGTTGAACTTGTATTATTTCGTGTTCGGTTGAGTACGTATTCAATTATTAACTACTTCTCATTAAATTGTCCAAGTGTATGCTCTCCATGGGAGTAATACATTTGGTTCCCGAGGACATAAAATCCCTTGGAGACGTTTCTGAGAATCCCGATGATAAGCGCCCGAAGGGTTGTTTCCGGTCGCCTCAATGTTATGCGTCTCCTCTGGATTTGAGGGAAAATCCGATAGGACACATCATGTGGATCGGAGGGTGGTCACTTCATGTGCCACGGCATTGGTTGATTTACTTGTTACCTGTGTGTGATAAATTGGCTAGGGTTGACTTGTTGATTGCTCTTATTGAACTGAAGGTCCGTCTTGTTATGTGTTTTCCCTACTGAGCGTAAGCTCACCCCTGTTAGTTCATTGTTGTGTTTACAGGCTTGATTGAGGAGTAGAGGCTTGGGAGCTTCTCGGTGTGGGTCCCGTAGAGACTTCATGTTTATACCCTTTGGTTTAAGAACAGTTTTTGTAAGACCTATTATTACACCCCCTGAGGGTTATTTCATGTTTTGAATTACGTTTTGATGGATTCGAGCTATAGTATTGAAATTTTATGGTTGAGGTACTTATTGAAGGTTTTCAAGGTTTAAATATTGTTTTATTGTTTATTTGTCTTCTATTACCCGTCATGCCTCGAGTCCGGGCGATAACCGGATTTGGGGCGTGACAATTCTCGTCGGAGAATTCATTAAATGTTGGAAAGATTATGAAATGGGTTTTGGGTACACGAGTTGTGATTCAAGTGTGTCTTTGAATCAAAGGTGAAGATAGAAATTAAGGGTTTCAGTACACGAGGTGCGATTTGGGGGGTGGTGGTGGTAAGCTTTGGGTTGGTGGATTTGATAATGGTTCATCCATTAGGGAATGTGTGAGGACGATGGAGATCTACAAATATTGTTTTTTTTTGTGAAAATAAGATAAATATGAGATTAGATATTGGTGACGCCGATGAAGATTAAGGATAAAGACAGAAAGTGGTTCATCCATTTTGTTTTCTATTTTTTGATTTATGTAGTTTTATATTTTTTAAATAAAATTTGATATTTTTATTGAATAATAAATTGTGAAATAAAGTATTTAATCCATAAAAATAAATTATAATTTTATATTTAAAATAATAAAAATCTGATCTGATATTTTTTTAATAAAGAAGAAATTAGGAAAAAAATATTTAATCCATAAAAGTAAAATCTAATTTTTATGATTAAAAAGTAGTTTTTTATATTTTTAAAATAAAACAAAATCAGATACAAGAAATTAAAACTTAATTTTAAAAAAAAGATTTACGGGTTAAGGAAAACTTGGAGTGGGGTTAGTTGCATTTTATTTATAAAAAAATGAGTTAGACTGAAGGGAATTTTCGACATTTTACACAAGAAACTAACAATTCTGTTAACTTTGACGAATTTCGTTAGTCCGAGTAAAAACGTTATAGTGCGCAGTTGGGAATTGTCATGAAAGGCAAGTCACAGTTAGGAAAGTGAAAAAAAGAAGCTAAAACTAAGTTAGGAAATGGGGTTACCCCTTCATAAAAAGTGGAAAATGGGTCATGCTTAGTTCCTCAGGTATTCAGAACGTTGATCTTATAGCTACGGTCCAATTATTCTAGGTAACAAGTAGGGGGTGGATCTTGGCTCAAGAGATATAGTGAGCTTTCCCTTCCTCGATTTGTGTAAACTTGTGGTATCACGATAGTTTTCCCGAGAGTGATCAGAGGAAAGGAAGAAACTAGGGCCGACCAGGTCCCGAACCATAGGGGTCGGGGTGTGACTCCTTAAGGTCACCCCATAATTCCATAATTTACTCAGCATGCCCAACGAGGCTGCTTTGCAGGCCTCTCCGTTTCCCCTTCGAGACCAACTTCCTTTCGGGGATGGGGGGGTTCCAATCGTCCCTATTCCGGCTAATGTGGTGGATAGAGTTCCTGTGATGCATTCCCGGAGGGGATTCTGTTGTGATCCTACCATCCGGGGGTGCCATGTGTCTTTTCGGACCAGCCCATTCTGGACAGAGAAATGGGACAAGTACTGCTAAGGGGTGAATATCCACCATGATTTGAATACAGAATAACACCGTATAGGGATGGTTGGTTTCCCGCTATCTTATCCTGCGATTCCCGGTGATGTCATCTTCCCCTATGAGTTCTTGTGTGTGGAATAGTCGCCATATGTCGAACTTTGACACTACGGTGCGACAACCCATGGTTTGGCCTACGCTCGGGGTTATGTTTATCTAGGATGCAAGGGCTTCGTCATGGGTCTCTAAGGGAGATGCCTAGACCTTTTCGGTTGATTGTTTCCCTAAGTTGGGTTCCTATCATGCCTAGTCAGAAATAGAGGCGCGAGATGAGGTTCCCAGTCCTACATGGTGATCCCAGTCGGGTGCCAATGGATTCCGAGCCCAAGTTCCATCGGGTTATGACGGTGGCGAGGGGATCTCATCACAGAGGGGTCGACCGCAGGCGCCAAAGGAAGGAGATCCTATGTAGTGGGTGGTGGCGCATCCTACGGGCAGTGACGGTGGAGAGAGTCTATGCCTAGGGTTTGTACCCGTGGTCCCAACCGCATCGGGTTGTGGGAGCGACGAGATGATCCCATCACAGAAGGGCAGTTGCATGCATTGGAGGCAGGGCATCCCACGTAGTAGGAGGCGACCCACTAAACAGGAAGTGGCGGCGGAAGGATTTCATTCGTAGGGCATGTTCCCATGGTCCCAAGCACGTTGGCCGACGCATAGGTACGTAGTGAGATTGGATACGAGGAGGGAGGAGGGTTGGTGGGTGGGGCGATGAACAGGCCATGATGGTAGTCGGAAATGAAAAAGGTGGAGGGCTGGAAATGCTCTAAGGCAGAGAGTTTTAGTTTTTTTAGAGGACCACTGAGAGATAACACAACCTTTATTGTCTGTTCAATAATTTGTATGTATTTATTTATTTATTTTTAAAATTAAGAATAAAATTTATTAAATATTAGCAGGTAAAATACGATAAAGTAGGATATGAACCGGGGTCCCTTGTCGCTCTCAAACATACCAAAGGTACAGACCGAAAAATAGGCACAAAATAGAGTCCACAATCTACAACAAAAATGGAAACTAGAATAAACAGATGGTCTGAACATCGTGGGATTAAATATATAAGATATAGGTCATTGGAATTAAAGAGATGTCCCAGGGTATAGTTGCATGGTAGTTAGAACTATGGACGCAACTACTTGGAACTGAAAATACAAGCCTGGCCCGTAGAACCAACGGTCGTTGTGTTCCTTTGGATTCTCAGTGAGGGTCCCGAAAACGTGTAAGTGCTGGCTCTCGAGCTGGTTGTGGAGTATCTTATCAGTACTTGGTGGACCCATCGCCATCATACGACCAGTGAGACGGTGGTACATGCAGACCCCTCACCAACCCCTATGAGACTCATTGAAGAAGGCGAGGGTGTTTACCACCCCCTGCCGGTTTCCCTAATGCCTCATCAGATTTCATAGAGCCTTCCGGCTCCGTTCCTAGAAAATTCACAATCAGCCGCTTTGTAAAACCCAAAAGAAAGATTCGATTGTTTTCTCATGTATACCCCCAGAGGTTCGAGGCTTGATCCTCATCCTCGAATTAGTCTAGGTCGTGCCTCTTGTAGCCGAGATGAGGAAGGGCTTCCTACCTCTCTAGTTCCCACTAGTGTCCTGCGTAGGAGGGAGAGCCCCGCTTGTGACATAATGTGAGACCTCTTTTGCGAAGTGGATGAGAAGTTGGTACCCTCATGCGTAATGGAATGTTTTATGTCTTAAGTTTGCGGGACTACAACAGCATCGACCAACTTGACCTTGCTTTCCCGATCCCCTAGATCTCAGTTGACTGAGGGTTCTTTAGCCCCGCATCACCCAACGTCTTTGAACCTCCGAAAGGCCAGTTCCCCAAGCACGACCATGCTATGTCTTCCATACCTTGGACACCTTTGGGTTCAGATGTCCCGAGGTTCCATATTTGCCCTCAATGTAAGCCCACGTGCACCCATCCCCATGGGACAGTCTTTGGTTAGGTTCCTAACACGGTTGCAATAAGAAATGATCAGATTAATACTCATAAGAGAGGCCAAAAGGCATTGTACCTCTAATTCCTCCTCTCGAAGCCAAATCTGTCGCTATTGCCTAACGTCGAGCCATACCCTGATCCTTATGAAGTCCCCCAGCTCATCCCATACTCGTTGTCATTCACCGTCAGGTGGAACCCAGGCTCTCCCCAACCCAGAAACCACACCTCGATTCCAGGCTCCAACTGGAAGATTGATGGCTCGTATCCGCACAAAGAAGTAAGTGAAGGCAATACTTCAGGTCGCATGTTCGAGTGAAGATCCTCTAGCATCACCAAAGACCGCCTGAATGTCCTGGTTTCTCCGACTAGAATCCTTGTTATCTCTATTGCCTCTTTGAAAGAATAACACTATTATGCCTCCCTCTAGGGGACAAACCACAAGGTCTGTTATATACCACAAGGTTAGTCCACCAGTGACTGTTAGTGGAGGCCCGAGCTGTCAACATCCGCCCGACCAACGTATAGGTAAAGCTCACGTCCCGACCACACACCTTTTTCGACGGCACCACCACCTCATGTATCACCAGACCCAACATCTAGCTAGTTAAACCTTCAGTCCCTCCAGCGAACCCATGACCCTCGCCTTTGGTTTTTGCTTGTTAGGCGCCACCACCTTATGTTGCTCACTAATATCCACCGACCTACCCAGAGGGGCATCCAAAGGTCTCGCGACCCTCAAGAGCCCCTAGGGTTCCGCATGTGGTCCTCCGTTCCTACCCTTAAGAACTTCGAAACAATATACGACTAGGACAAGCCACTCACCGATTGCTAGTCCTTGTGTCGCCACCCTCAAGGAGGTTAGAGCAACTCGCCCTCCTCCTTGAGCACCGCCTTGTAGGAAACAGGTATTCCTCTTCATTTTCGCCCACTGTCTTGGATACAGAACGATGCTCGGTACCCATTTCTAAGTGAGACCGCCAACTCCCGTGGCACTAAAGCCCCACCCGGTGGTCGCTCGCCTCATTCCTCGTGTTGCTGCCATGGAATCCGCATGCACTGTCGCTACCATTTCTAAGAACCCAATTTTCCGTCGCTTATGTGGAATGTTTAAGGTGAGAACTCCTACTTTTTAAAGCTTTATCTCGTTTGGATTTTAATATATCATTCATTTGAAAAATAGATTGAGGTTTTTTTTGAAACGAAGTATGAGCTTTATAAATTGAACTTTTGTAAGATAGACATAAACGCGTCCGGAATGGTGAATCCAGACCACGAGAGGACAGGCAAAGAACGGGCTTCCCGGGCTAGCCAATGAGCTGCACCGTTCGCTGACCTAGAAATGTACTCGAGTTTGACATCCTCGAGAGTAGTGAGCAGGGACCTGCAGTCGTCGACCAACCGGCCCAGTGGGGAGAAGACCTGTTGCGTGCCTTGAATCAGATGTACCAGATACTGAGCGTCACTTTGTATAATGACCCTGGAAGAATGCGAAGCGTGTATCCATTCCAGGGCCTGCCAGATCGCCATTGCCTCCGAGTATTCGGGGTTGAGTGCCCCACATCCATAACCATTTCGTGCTTCCCGGACCCCTCCCGTGTCTGTGCGGCAAATCCAACCCCAACCAAACTGTCCTGAGGCCGCAAAGGTCGCCCCGTCAACATTGATCAAGAGCCAGTCAGGGGGAGGGGGTTTCCATTTAGTCTGTGTGGGTCGGGGGATAGTGGCGGGCTTTGGGAGTCCCGATTGTGCTTCCGACCAACTATGCTGGTTACTAAAAAACCGTGGCAACCAACTCTTGAGGGGTGGAGGTGACCTGGTCCCAGACCATAGCGTTTCTCGTTTTCCATATCTCCCAAAGCACGAGGCAGGCTTTGCTCCGGGTCATAGCCTCCGGTATCAAGAAGAGGGCCGAGAGCTAGACAGTCAAAGAAGAAGATAAAGGGTCAGGAATAAGTAAACCTGCTTTGTCCCAAACCGACTTCGCAAAGGGGCAGGACAGCAGAAGATGGTCCCTAGTTTCCAGGTCTGATTGACACATTGGGCAGGTGGCCGGAATTGGGACGAACTTAGTACGGAGATTCATTGCAACTTGCAATGTACCTGAGATAGCCCGCCATATGAAAACCTTGATTCGTGGTTGAATATCCTGATCCTAGATACCCGTCCATACCGTTGTCCCTGTAGAGACGTGCCATCGACCGTTCTCTCTGGACAGTTCCCTATAACCCTCTTTGACTGAATACTCCCCTCTGATTTTGTACTTCCAGGACCATTTATCTATATGCCGGGGAAGAGGCGGGGGCACCTGAAGGACATCCTCAGCAATAGCCGGAGGGAGAATCGATTGAATCTTCTGCTCATCCCATTCATGGTCGACGGTGGCTAGATCCGACACCATAAGGGCTGGTGTGATACACGTATGCATGGGGATGACCGGGTTATCCCCCAAGAGCCATGGGGGTCCCTCAACCATAGTAGTGTGACCGTCACCGATAGTACGGATCAGACCCCCTCGGAGCAGGCCCTGATTGCCACGAAGACCCGACCAGATTTGACTGGGTCCATTCCCCCTCCCGCCGACAGGAAGTCACCCTGTGGGTAGTACCGTGCCTTAAGAATGCGAGCCACCAGACAGTCGGGTTGAGTAACCAATTTCCACCCCATTTTTGCCAGCATTGCAATATTCATATCCCTCATGTCTTTGAATCCCATCCCTCCATCCTCCTTTGGCCTACACAGTTTCGCCCAGTCCTGCCAAATAATCGGTCTTGTTCCCCTGGGAGTACCCGTCCACCAGTACCGAGCTAGTGCGACGTGGATCTTATTGATTGATTCCCTTGGGAACATGAACACAGTCATCGCGTAGATTGGCATGACCTGGAGGACTGATTTGATCATCACCTCCTTCCCTCCTGCCGACAACATCTGACCATCCCATGTCCCAATTTTGGCCACAATACGGTCGCATAAAAATTGGAGGCTCTGGCCTTTTTTCCGGCCCAGCATATTGGGGACTCCCAAGTACTTAGTCGGCCCCGAAATTTCCTGAATCCCCAGTATGTTACAGCATGCCGCTCTGTTGGCCGGAGTTGTATTAGTACTGAATAATATGGGCGATTTACCTTTATTGATGACTTGACCCGAAAGGCGGCCAAAAGTTTGAAGGATATTACTCAGGTGGGTCGCCTCTTCTTGATCCGCCCTGCAAAATATGTAGCAGTCGTCCAGCCCTTTCTGCTTGACTGAGCATCCGAGATAGGCCCTCCATACATAAGAGAAACAGATACGGCGATAAAGGGTCACCTTGTCTGATACCCCTTCCTGCTGTAAACGGGGTCGTATGCTTCCCGTCAGAACTGACTGTATATTCGATTGATCTCATACAAGCGAGCACCATCGCCCGTCATCCCATATCAAAACCAAACGCTCCCATCATGGAGAGCAAGAACGACCACTCCACTCTGTCGTAGGCCTTACTCATATCTAGCTTCAAAGCCATAAATCCACGTTGTCCCTGTGTTTTACGCCTGAGGGTATGAATAATCTCATAGGAGATGATGACATCGTCTTGAATGTGTCTTCCCGGGACAAAAGCCCCCTGGTTCGTTGAAATTATCGGATCCAGAAGGGGTTTGAGCCGATTGGCTAGGACCTTAGAAAGGATTCTAAAGATCACGTTGCATAAAGCAATTGGCCTTAGTTCTGCAATCTTCTTCGCCCCCGGAACCTTCGTAATCATAATCAGGGTGGTCTTATTGATATCATGATCAATGGTGCACGTCAATACTGCAGTGCGGACAAAGTCAATGACCTCCGGAGACAATGTGTCCCAATAATGTTGGAAAAATTTTGGGTTGAGTCCGTCCGGGCCTGGGGATTTCGACGGGCCCATTTGGAACACTGCGTGGCGTACCTCCTGATCTGTTACCCTCTGGGTGAGTTGCAAGTTTTGTGCCGAGGTGATCATACTCGGGACCGCCATGGGGAGGTCATAGTGTTCGATATCGCCCGCTGTGAAGATATTAGCAAAATACAAGTGGAGCAGGTCACTCATTCCTGTATTCCATTGCACTTCCACTCCTTCGTCATTTATCAGAGACTTGAGCTTGTTCTTCACCTGGTGCTTGGTGGATGATCTCTAAAAGAAACCTGTGTTTCGGTCACCTTCCCCAGGCCAGTGTTGTTTCGCTCTCTGACGCCAGAACTGTTCCTGTGTAGCCAGGGCCCTGTTATACTGTCTTTGAATTTCCAATCTCTGCTTGATGCCCTGTCTATCTGTACGGCCATTCAACTCAGCAAGCGCCCACTGTAGTCGTCGGATCTGGTTAATGTTGTCCCGAAAAATCGTCTGGCCTCAATCATCCAGAGAGACACCGATGTCCTTAATATGATGCTTGATGTGACGACTCCCCGGCTGACCCCACTCTTTCTGAATCAATGTACCACACTCCGGGTGATCAATCCACATATTCTCAAAACGAAACTACAGGGCCGGCGTTCCATTGGGTCCTTCTGGAGTTGGAGAAGGATGGGTTTGTGGTCCGATGTCGAGATGCCCAGGTTCTGTAACGCCACATCCCTGAAACGATCTCGAGCCTGCGGGGAGATGAACGCTCTATCCAGCTGGCTTTCCACTAGCGACTTAGCATCCTGACCCCGGGCCCACGTGAATTTGTATCCTTGCAAAGGCACCTCTTCCACTCCAATATCCGATATGGCCTACTGGAAGCCTTGCATAAGGGGTAGTGGGTATACCCCCCCACCCCGCTTTTCTGACGGACGGAGGATTCCGTTAAAATCTCCCATTAGGATCCAATCAACCGGCGCCAGGGCTGTGGCCAGATGTCTCAAATTGGCCCATGTCAAATGTCGACGCTCCCATACCAGTTCCCCATAGATACCTGTGAAACGAAAAGGTGCTTCCTGACCGAACTGCACGGTCGTATCGATTAGTGATTGTTGCATCGATAGGACCGTAACCTTGCACTGTTCACCCCACAACATCATAACACCCCCTTTATTTGTCGGGGAGCCGGATCCCGGTATGGCCTGTGGTATAAATCCCGGGATGCCCGTACCCCCATAAAAACCTAGCGTTCTGCGCGGGATAGCGAGACACGATCTCGAGTTCCGGGATTCCACGTGACGGGTCTCCGTCAGGAATAAAATATCAGGTTTATACCGAGTCGCCAAATCCTTCAATTGACGCC
This sequence comes from Erodium maritimum, assembly GCA_963921825.1. NCBI lineage: Eukaryota > Viridiplantae > Streptophyta > Magnoliopsida > Geraniales > Geraniaceae > Erodium > Erodium maritimum. The sequence continues at coordinate 29,799,309 of OY997589.1, read as the reverse complement.
GGTTATGGTCCGTGCCTAGACCTCTTCAATTCCAGGCCAGCAGGGTCGGCATAATAGCAAAATCAGAAACCCTAAAAGCGGTAGAAATACCTGTCGTCGCCCTGAAGGGGGAGGAGGGCTTCCGGCCTGTTGCGTCCGCCAAGTCTTCCTCAGTTGACCAGCGGTGGGCGAGCAGGTACCGGTGAGCGCGAGATAGTAGCCAATGTCACCAGAACAGTACGCGACGTTGTGGCGAATCCGAGCAGAGTTGGCACGACGGGCCGTCGGGATCCAGAAGAGACCCGGAGGACGTTGTCGTGTGGGACGGCCAATCGAATCGGGGATCGTTGGGATCGATTCCCGAACCTAGTGAGAGAGATCGGGGGTACGGTTCTGAAACAGGGGGCGGTGACCCTCTGATAGATCGTGTGAACGGTGGCGGGGTTGGAGGCCGGTGGCCAGAGCGGGCTGAGCAAGTGCGGCGGCGGCGTGGACGGAGGCGATCCGAATAGGATAGATGGTAACCTCAGAGAGGTTGTGTGGAGAGCGTTTAGTACAAATCTCAGTTAGTTCATCACTAAATAGATTGAGGTTTAAAGCGCTGGGTTGAGCTAGAATTGTCTATCAAATAATAGATGTTAATTTTACTCGTACTGCCTTTACGGGTCCCTATACTAAGGGATCAAGCAGATGCTCTTTTTTAGTGTAAATGAATACAAGGATGAGGTGGGACTGACCTTAGCATGTGAACATTTTGCCTAAATTTGGAAAGTGTCCGAGAATTGAGGTCTTGGCTCTTGCTCTGCCCCATCAAAAGACCCTTTTGAGCTGTTTCAAAGTTTTATTTGATCAACTGAGTCGGGCCGTGCAATGATTTGTCCTAATGAGATGTTTTATATGGTTCATTGAAAGGTCATGAAGAAAAAACTAAGGACAACAAAGAACAATAAGCACGACATTTATTATGATTTTGTCTAAAATATAAGGCTGCGTCCAAGGTCCACAAATGGCTACGCTAAAGGGGATGTATTTGAATGATATCAGGCCAAAACGGATGAATCGTTATCTCATAAACCGATCTGATCACGAAGAAGAATCTTAAATAGATAATTTATATGGTGTAGGTAGACAGTCCATCCTTCACTCCACTTTAAGGACGGAGAGATTTATTTTGAGGATGTTGATAGATGACATGGTTTAAAATAAAGTTATTTTCATCTCACTACTCTAACTATGTAGTTTTTTTCATCTCATTATGCTAACTATTTGTGTGGCACCTTACTGCCCTAAAATACATTTTTTCCATTTCATACCCGTCGTCAATTTGTCATCCATTTTTGATGAAAACACTTAAAAAGTCCATAACACCCCTCACTAGCAATCAAAATTTCTTTAAAAATCAATTTTTAATGTCAAAAAATGCATTTTATGGTAGTGAGGAGCCACAAAAAATGCATTCTAGGGTAGTGAGGTGCCACAAAAAATAATTAGGGTAGTGGGATGAGAAAAACCACATAGTTAGGGTAGTGAGATTAAAATATCCCTTTAAAATATTAATCAAAAAAAATCCCATTCGACAAAACCTTACCCCTCCTTCTTTAAGCAGCAGTCGCATTCGTTTTTCGTCGATGATGGTCGTGGTCCCCAGGTCTGGTCGTTGTTGACGGTGGTCCCCTTTCCCCTCCATTCTTCTCCCACCCTTTCCTCTCCCTCTACACCTATCTACCTTTTTTATCCTCGTCTCTAACTTTGTTTCCTTCCATCGTTCCAAATCTGGCCACCGTGGTCGGACATGCGGTCTTTCAACCTCGCCCCAGCTGTCTGGTGGTTCTTTTTCTCTTCGGCCGCCCTCCGTGGAACTGGATCTGGTCTCTATTTCTAAATCTAGACTCTTTTGGTGAATTTGACATGTACTTTCGCATTCTTTTCAGTTCTCGGCTTCTTTGGAATTCGAGCCTCGTCAGAGCGTGTTGGCTTCTGATGAGTGGTTCAAGCTATTTTTGGCGTCTTTCTCCGTAGGGAAGTGCATCGGTTCGTTGCGCTGGTCTCTGGTGAGGTGATGGGTGTCATCTCATCATAAGCGCGGTGGTTCCTTAGGTCAAACTCCGCTTAATTCAGAGAACAGTGATCTGGTGGCCCAAGGCTTTGGCCCTCCTCTTTTGGGTTCGGGTAGTGAGCTTGGTGGACCTCACGCTGTTGGGCCGGTAGAAAATGTGGTTTCGAATGACTCGATCTCGTTTTTCGTGGATCTAGACAGTCATTAGAAAGACGCATTGACTAAACCATCGATATCTAAGGTTCGGGTTACTAAGAAGCATTCTTTTTCAGGTACCGTGATCTACACTAAGCCTACAACGCGGTTCATGAGTCAGGAAAGGGATATCCAAGGTACCCCTTCAGCTGTGGATATGTGGAATCAGGTGGTTGTTAAGTCTCCTAAGGGCGCTATCTCGGGAGTAAAGGAGATTAGCAATTAACTTATGTTTTCTTTGGCCCGTTTTGTTCGTTTTTTCCTAGGGGATAACTCTTTCTTGGTGTTAAAGGCTTTGTTTTAAGCTCCATTGCCGGGAGCTCTCCTGTAATCATGTTTTTGGTCTTTCGACCTTTATATGCTTTCCTGTTTGGTAAGTCTCTCTTTTTAATAAAAATCCTCGCTGATAAAAAGAGAGTATATAGTACCTAAATTTATTCATTATCCGATGGTGGGGATAGTTTCCAATATAAGAGATCTTGCATGTTAAGCATGTTTAGGAATGGTTGGAATTGGAGTTTTTTAGAGCATATATGACTTCGGTCCCGCTAATTTGATCGTGAATGATTAATGGGGGACAAATGAAGGAAACAGGAGCACTGTGGGAAATTGAGACAAGCAAGCAATATTGGTTGTTGTTAGAAAGACAGTTGGTGCTGTAAAATAGGATGAAGAATGTGCGGCAAAAGACAAGATAAAGCTCTGACGCCAAGTCAGTAACATGGATTGAATATAATGTTGTGTATTGATGATTAAGGATGTACTTGTTGCATGTATATACACATACAGGTACAAGATAGCTACTTGTATAAGATAAGTATAATAAGAAATAACTATACAAAATCAGTAACAAAAGGCTGTCTGGTTTCTGTCCGGCGTCGTTCGCCGTTGGTTGGCTCGGTGTCAGACTAGTTACAGGGTCAGCGATCTCGTATTGTTTTTGCGATCGACGATGGTATCCATTGGAGGTCGTCAATCAAGCTTCTGTGTGTGGCGAGGTTCGTCACTTGTCGGGATTTCTGTGCGACATCAGCAATCTCACCGGACAGGACGACGTTCGTACTCTACTCTTGCTCATCACCGTGCCGCTTCTCAGATTCAGAAAGGGTTGGGACTCGGTGAGACCCTGTTTCTGGTTTGCAACCGAGCTAGGGTTTTCTCTTCGGCAGCCGTCCCGGCCTTTTGCGCCGGCATGTTCCTCCTGTCTGATTGGTCTGTGATTTCCTCCTTCTATTATTCTAAAGGAAAATCTACTGTGGATTCCAAGGTCAGCTCAAAGGAGATCTAGAATGAAGAGGGATGCAAGGAAGGGCAAAGCTCCTCAGGTTTCTTCCTCTCCAGTTCGTCCGATTGGTACGAGTCGGCTTCAATCGATCGTTATTACTCCTAGTGGTAGTGTTCCGTCTACCGCTCAATCCTTAGGAGTTCCCTCCAGTCCGAAACGAGGACCACCTTTAGGAAGAGTTTCCTCCATTGTTCAGATATTGGAGTCGAAGCAAGTTCAGAGTCATGAACTCCCAAAGAGAGCTAGTGTGTCTTCTGATATTCCGGAACAAGATGTGAAGGGGGGACGAAGATTGTTTGTCTGTAACATCCCTCCAGGTAAGGATGAATCTTGGCTTAAGAATTTGTTAGGGTCAGATGTGGTCGATTATTGTTTCGTTTGCAAACAATCGAATCGCACTGAAAAGTTCTTTGGTTTTGTCAAAATGGGTTCGGATCATGCAAATGCAACAGTGGAGGCGTTCAATGGTACGACTCATGATGGGTTTAAACTCTTGGTTGCGTTCGCCAAACCTAAGACCAAGCCATCCCGTTCAGGGAAACAGAGTTCCACGATTAGAAACTCAGATTTTGTAGACCGTTCGGAACAGTTAATTCAAGGCTCCTCTGTTGAAGGGGCAAAGGAGATGGCACTTTCAGGAATTCTGGTCTTAGCTCACAACCATTGGAAAGTGTCACAGTTTAACTCTTTGCTCCATTCTCAAAGACTAAAGGACATTGTTCTTCGGTCATTTGGGCATCGATTTTTCCTGTTAACAGTGCTTGATCCAGCATTGTGTGATGCCCTAGAGAGGGACAATTGGAATAGATTGAAGCCATGGTTCGACGTTCTCAGTAATTCAGGTGTGCTGGTAACTTTGGGTGGTTTTATCCAAAGGGTTAAGGTTGAAGGTATTCCTTTCAAGGAAGGACTGAGACTACAATTAAGGCAATCGGGAGAACCTTGGGTACTCTTTTGCATTATTATTGTGATTCTAACCCGGAGTCTGCTTCCTATGACGTTGTTCACTTGTTAATTCACAGTAACACTAAATGTGGAATTAAGAATGTGAGTCTGGCTTTGAACAATTTGAGCTTCCCTTTAGTCATCTCTGGGATCAACGTTGCAGAGGTGCCAGAAGTGTTTTTTCCGGTGATAAGTTTGCCTGAGACTTCAGAGGATAAGGATGAAGAGAGATGTGAAGTTCAAAACGAGAATAATTCTGTTTCTCGAGTCGAAGAATCTGTTTCAAATTCAAATACTACTTCTGGAACGTCCTTATCTCTAAAACCAGCTGAAAAACTCCAACATATGTTGTAATCGCGTCGGACCAACAGTGGCGTGCTACACATGTTTCACTGACTCCAGCTAAGTCTGCTATTCTAAAATCAAAGACGCCTGTGGTCTATCGCACGCCTGTGGTTTATCATACTCCGGTTTCAGTCCAGAAGAATCAGTCTGTTCGTGCTTTCAGTCAAAGGAAGTGGGATTATGTGAAACAGGTTGGTGTAAAAGCCTTGCGTATTTCTGACTCTGCTCTTGAACAATTCGAAAATCTCGATCTAGAGGTCAGTGAACGCCTTGATCTAGAAGGGGACGAAGAGGATTTATATGATGATGTCTGTGACGAAGAGGAACTGGAAGCTTTAAATTCGGTTCCTCCCCTCTGTATTCGAAATTGATAGCACGAAGTTCCTCTCATGGAATGTGAGAGGAACAAACTCCGTCCAGAAGCGACGGAGTATCAGTCGTACCATCAGGACTTCTCGCCCGGATTTTGTATTTCTGCAGGAGACTAAGGTAGCTTCTTTCTTATTTAAGGAGCTGTGGTTTTCTGGGAAATTGGTTGCATTCGTTTTCTCCTTCGGACGGAGCTTCGGGTGGTATATTATCTATTTGGAGACTTGAAACCTTTACTTGCACTGATGTTGTCCCCTTGAAACATGCTATTTTATGGTTCGGATATTGGACTGGTTCTCCATCTCCTTTAGTCCTTCTGCTTGAAACTTCGGTTCCTGATCCCCCTTTTTGGGTTGATTTTCTGTGGATTAAAAAGTGGCTACCCAAATACTCTATGTTGTTTATGGCTGATTTTGAACCATGTTATTCCCTCCATGGTATTTTTGGAGAGTAGAGGAAGTCGTGTCTCTCTAAATGCTATGCTCTGTAAATCCTGCAAGTTGGTGTTTGAGGACTCGGTTCATATTTTCTTGCACTGTTCTTTTGCATGGACTTTCAGGTCTAAGATTTATTGCTGGTGGGGAATTTGTTGTGTCCATTTCAGTTCAGTAGCTTCTGTTCTAAAGGGATGAGTTGGTTTGTGGCCTAGACGCTTGAAGACAAGTTGGTTGAAATTGTCTCAGTGGGTTTTTAGATTCTCTGGCTTCGCAGGAATTCTTTGGTGTTTAATTCTACTGTCGGGACTGTTGGAGAGTCTTTTTTTGAAGTTGCAGTCGCTTTGTTTCTCTTTGATATATGCGGGAGGAGTTCTCTCTCAGGGTACTACCTTTGTGAACTGGCAACTTAACCGAGAAGCTGTTTCGTTTAATTCTTGTTCGGTTTTGTACCGATTGGTTGCCATTTTTGTTTCTTTCAGTTTTGGCAATAGTTGTTTAATTTTTACATTGTTTTAGTATTTGCAGGAACAATCGCCTTGATTGATTCCTTGCTCCATTGTACTTCGTCTTTTATCAATGGAATTTCACCTCGCTTATCAAAAAAAAAATAACTATACAAGTAACCTCATGTAACCGGATGCTATGAAACCCTGGTTTTTCATAGCTCATTATTGGCATTTCGATAAATCGACTTACATGTTGTCATATGTAAGTTGCAATTTCTTTCTACTCCTTTTTGGATTAAAATTTTCAATGTTCCTTTACAAGCGATAACAAAGTTGGTGGGTGAACCAATTAGAAACGAACTTGGAAAATACATCAAAGTGGACTGTGATCAAAAGAAACGATGTTAGGATCGATAATGCAAATTCAGGTGGAGATTTATATTACTAAATCCCTTCATAGACGACTTAGATTCCAACATGACAGTGGTAGTGAGCCATTATGGATGAGTGTCTTACCAATATGAAAGTCTCCCTTTATTTTGTTTTGGGTAAATTGTACCTCACTACCCTAAAAATACTTGTGTTTCGTCACTACCCTAACCAAAGTTTGTAGCACCTCACTACCCTAACGAAACTTTTAGTTGCACTTTCATATTTGTCGTCAACTTGACATCCATTTTTGGATTGAAAATGGTAAAAAGTCCAAAATACCCCTCACTAACACTCAAATTTTCAAAAGCATGCCATTGGTTTTCAAAAATTCTTTTTATTTATTTATTTTATATAAATCATTTTTTATTTTTAAAAATCGATTTATTCTTAAAAAATCAGATTTTATTTTTAGAAAATATTTTTTATTTTAAAAAAATCATATTTTTAAAATTGTAGATTTTATTTAAAAAATCAGATTTTATTTTTAAAATTAAAATTTTATTTTATATTCAAAAAATCAGTTTAAAAAAACAGTACGCCCCTTCTTTAGAAAAAAAAACTGTTTTAAAAAAATTGATTTTTTGAAAATAAAATCTGATTTTTTAAAATAAAAATTGATTTTAAAAAAAAATAAAATCTGATTTTTAAAAATAAAATCTAATTTTTTAAAAAAAATTTGAATTTTAAAAATAAAATTTAATTGTTTTAAAAATTTTGATTTTAAAAATAAAATATTCATTTTTAAAATAAAAACTAGTTTTAAAAAATAAAATCTGATTTTTTAAGAACAGACTCATTTTTAAAAAATAAAAAACTGATTTATATAAAATAAAGGGGTTACTCCATGTCCTAACGCCCAACTTTCAGAAATTGTTAAATCCAAACCCTGTACAATTGAAATTGTCATGTAGTAACGGTCAATTAACTGAAATTGCCAATTGTTTCTAATTTTAAACGGACGTTAACTTGGACAAGTGAAAAGTCGAGTTTACCCTCAAATATGTTCTTCCTACGGATGTTAACCTGGCCTAACTTCATCTCTTTGTGACCTAATCTCTTCATCTCAGCTCTTCGAACTTCATCTCTTTGTGTCCAAGTTTCGAATTTCATCTCTTCGTGACCTCAGCTCGCGCAAGCTCCATTATAAAATGAGTCACGTGGGCAGCACGTGATTCACTGTTCACGGAAAAAGTCAATTTAAACAGTACTTTTTTATTTTTAATAATTCAGTTTTGAAATTCGTTACTATTTGACAATTTTCCAAAGCTTGGGTGCGGATTTGACAATTAAGTGTAGTACGAGGTTAGGACATGGAGTAAACCCTATAAAATAAATAAATAAAAAGAATTTTTAAAAACCAATGGCATGCATTTGAAATTTTGAGTCTTAGTGAGGGGTATTTTGGACTTTTTACCATTTTCCATCCAAAAATGGATGTCAAGTTGACGGCGGGTATGAAAGTGCAACTAAAAGTTTCGTTAGGGTAGTGTGACGAAACACAAGTATTTTTAGGGTAGTGAGGTGAAGTTTACCCTTTTGTTTTTGTTGTAGTCTTTTTAAGTCACAAGGATAAGCTTTGTAGTCGTGATACAAGATGTTGTGTTAATATTGTTAATGTTTATGAAGTCTTATTTGATTAGATAATAAAAAAAATTTTAAACGGGTAACCGGAGACTTTCATTAATACCAATAGGTAGTCAAACAAGACAGGGACGTGACCGTCCCGGGCTCCAGATATATGTCCGAGCCGACCGTAGAAGGCCCGGTGCTCATGGACCCATAATGAAGCCTACTTGAAATCGTAGGCATAAACTCAAGACAACTCCTTACCAGCGTCTCAAAACAACGAGACATGAAATGTAAAACCCTAAACAACGCAAGAAATAAATTGTTCCAGAAATAAAGTAAATAACGAGAAAACAGGTAAAATAAATGAGTTGTTGTTGCAGGCTGCCCGGGACCTCCCAGCACTGGCTGTCTCGGGTCTGTAGGTATAGTCCGACATCGACTCCACTCACCCCTGCCGGGTCGGGTCATCCCTGCATCGGAGGCTTCCCTGCCTCCGTCTGCTTCACCTGGTCCTCCTCAGTGATCATCAGCGAGTGGTGATCGTTCCGGTAGAACTCGGCCTCTGGGGGCTTCGATCTCTCAGGCTCAGGGGGGCAGACGATACAACTCGGTCGTGCATGGGCCCATCGCCACGCTGGTGCATGGCCACTGAGTCCGGCATCCAAGGGGACCTAAACTGGGAGAGCCATATCTGTTATGGGGGAGGTAACGAGGCGGAGGAGGACGTCGGCGTGGTTGTTGGTGACGGCGGCGGCGATCGGATCTGACGAACGATGGTGGCACTGAAAACACGAGCAACTGCGGCGGAAAAGCACAGAGAACAGCGGCAGCGTCAGGCACGGGGCGGCTGCTTGAACAACGATGATGGAGAGGGGGAGAGAGATGGTAGTCGGAGAGATAGGAGACGGCAGCGGCGGCGAACCTAAATAGGGTATTTTGGAACCTCACCTGGAGGTGTGTGGAGTGCTTTTCTTCTGCTATGTTGAGTAGATAATAATTAGTAGTTAAGAAAATCAAAATAAAGATTAGTTATATGTGGTCAAAGAAATACTTATAGTTATAGTGAGATTGTGGTATGCTATTTTTAACTACTAATGTATTAATATTTGTTATTTTATCAGCAAAGCAATATATTAAATACTTCATTTTTTCGAAATGGAAAAAAGAGACAATGGATAAGGCCCTTGAAAACCCATACACCAGACCACCTCTCAAGAAGAGAACAAAAGAAACAAGAAAACTGAAGCAAAACCAAACCAAAGAATAAGGACAAGACAACTGAAAAACTAACAAAAGAGACAAACACAAAACGAAGACAATCCACAAACACCAGAACATAAACCAAGAACCAAACACTAACCCAACACAAAGCTATCAGACTCGAACACGAGCAAAGCCAGCATCAAAAACTGTCAACCAACTCCTCCAGCTAAATCAGAATCAGAAGTGCCCTCCAAGTCTGAACTCATCATCAGAGTCAACTTCTAAATCAACACTCTAATTAAAATCAAAGTCCAACTTTTGAAGCTGCTGAATAAGCTCCTTATCCGAAACAGTAACTCAGATCACTATAGTTTTACCAAACTGCCATGCCTTTTCAGATTTAGAGAGACCTTTAGAAAAGAAATCTTTTCCAACACTCTTGATAGAAACAACTTACTTCTCCAATTTCAATCTAGACCTAGTATCATAGGTGCAAGTAGAAGCAACTTTCTTAGTATTTTTGTTACCTTCTTTGATCCTTCTAACAACAACTGGAGTAGCTAAAATCTCTAATCTAATAGGTTTTAATGCTTTTAATATTTGTCTTATGATGTTGTTTCTTTTCCCTATAGAAAGCAATAATATTAATGACTCAAACAAAGCATTGCAAATCAGTAACTATGTAGTCTCTCAAATATTTGTTTGTGAATAAACCTTTATGTTTAAGTTAGAAAAGGTGGATCCATCAAGCCACTCATACTATGAAATTCTTAACAAATTAAAGCATGGAAATTATCAGTATAATTATATTCGGATGGATTTGGGTCTGACTTGGTGGTTCATGAATCGGGGCCTACTACAGTGAAAATGATCACATATGGGGATCACATCTTAAGAACCATGTGGTGATTAGGATGAATTGTGATGTGTGCCCCTTAAATTGAGTCGTGTTCCATAGTGTGAGGATCATGTGTGAGAATCATGATTTGCAAATATGATCAGTGGATAATGATTGGATAATTAATTGATATTTTGCTGAATTTATTAAACTCAAATTTAAAACAATTAATACTAAATAAAATTGATAAAATTAATTAATAAAAATATTAAATTAACTAAAATGAAAAATTAATTAATAAAAAAAATTCACTAAAATGAAAATAAACTTAAAATTTTATTACTCCACGAAGAATACATTTGACAAGACAATTGGTACATAGAGGAATCATCTCACTCGTTGTCTGATTCATGGTAAGTCGCTCCAAACCGAACCCATATGTGCTCAACAAGGTCATTTTGGAGTTGTCGGTGGGTCTGATTATTTATGACACTAAGTCGAGGACGCAATTGTTCTCGGTAGGCCAGGGGCCCTCCTTGGTGCCATCGTTCAGGTGTTGTCTAATCTGGTATTTTCGAAGAGGGCTCGTAATAAATGTCGTCATCTCCTGCTTCGTACCGGTCGTGTTCATCCTCTACAATCATGTTGTGTAGAATGATACAAGTATGCTTGATATCAGCCAAAGTCATCTTCTTCAAAAAAACGAGTGGGTCGGGAAATTATGTGCTACCGTGTTGGGAGGACCCTAAAATCCCGTTCAATATCTTTCCGACAAACTTCTTAAACTTTAGCAAACAATTTCTCTTTGCGAGTATGGGGATGGCAATTCGACTTCACGAACCGACTCCATGATGGGTAAATGTCGTCTACCAAATAATAAGGTTGGTCGTACCGGTGCCCGTTTATCTCGTACTCCACGTCTAAGTCCCAACCATGAAAAGAGTTCTTGAATAAGTGCCTCGCGTTGAGGACGTTGATGTCACTGTTCGAGCCAGCCATCCTGAAAAACGAATGCCAAATCCATAAATCACGGGACGCTACAGCTTCTAGCATAACAGTTGGATTCCCGTGGTTGTCTCCCCTGCCATTCGGTTGTGGGCTTCGACACGATCTTTGTCAATCGTAGGTCCACCTTGTTCGATCCCCCCCCCCCCCCATGCATTGATCTTTGGCATTTCTCTCTTTAACATTTTGTCAGCCCTTCGCTTGATTTGTTCCTCCATTGCTTGAACTTCGGATTCCAACTCCCCCCTCATTCGAGACTCGTCGTCGGAGATTTTAAATCGAAATATGGGTGCGGAATTTGAGATTTTGATAGGAAAAGAAGAGAAAAATTGGATATAAGTGTTGGTGGTTTGATGAATGAGGGAAGAGGTATTTATAGGTGGAGAAAAAAATATATATATTAAGTTTGTATTTGTTTTAATTAAAAAAGAAAAAATTTGACTGTTGCATTCGGACTGTGTCACGCTGTGATTGGGCCGGCTGCGACTCATGAACTAGCGACTCACAATTGTGAGTCGCAGTTCACGTACCGTCCCTATGTCGAGGTAGCCTTAGGTAACTACGGACCTCGTTGAGATGCTTCGTGGAAGGCTGTAAGGTTTCTTGCTCGACCGCCATCGGGGAAAGACGAGACTCTTACTTGACATTCACCCGGAGAGGCGGCATTCAAAACCTATTCTTAAACAAATGTCCTTGGCTCTCACTATTTCTAGATGGAAGTCTTTAGCCCTCATCATTGAGAAGAAGTACTTAACAACAGATCTTGAGAGGTCACCCATAACAGAGAGTACTAGGATCGGCCATAACATTTTGTTTTCACCCTAGATGTAGTTTCTTAGTCTCTTTGGAGGTGAAATATTGAAATAAATCTACATATACATAATTGAAAGTGAAATATTAGGGGTCATTTTAGTAGTAACAAAATAAACTTTACAACATCATTTATTTTCTAATATTTTTCATTGGAAAGAAAATTATTAGGATGCTACTAAAGAGTGTTGAAAAGCTCTCTCAACATATGCATGTATATTCTTTCTCGCAACTTGAGAGCGAACACTAGCCCTAGCTGTCGTACCCCTGCGACTATGGTGCTTTCTATCACTGTCTTCGATGCCGACGATCTCACTGACGTTACTGTTGCTCTCCTTGCCGGTTCTGTCGCGGCGTCTTCGGTGCAGATTGTTCCCTCGAAGCCTCCGTCGTCTCCTCTTGTGCATCCCCCTTTGAAGGCCCGGTGTGGGAGGACGATGAAGCAACCTCTACACGGGATTCCTTCAGCGCCTTCTTCTCCTCCGGCACTACCTTTGCATCCTCCATTGAAGCAGTCATTGTTGTCCCCACCTCCTTGGCCTCCACCGATAAGGCGGCCCACGCGGCGTCCCTTGGTTGCGTCCTCCTCAAGCAACGACCTACCCCCACCAAACCCTAGGCCGCCGGCCCCCAAATTTTCCAATACCTTGTTTTGGCTCTTCCTCTCCTGGACGGCGCTCTTTCTAGGGTTGCGCCTTCACCATGTTCTACTCCGACCCGGGCCCTGGTTCCTCATCTCACTAACGGAGCGGGCTCTAGGGTTGCCTCCTCTTCACGGCGTGAGCCTCTTCTCCCTACCGCTATGTGGTCTAAGGTTGTGACTAACGTCAGCCGCCGTGTCTCTGATTCTATCTCGGCGGCCCTCGCAACTCCGGGAGGAATGTCGATGGATCGATCAAGGCATTTGGATCGGGACGAGTTCTCCCGTTTAGGCAAGGGCGGGGAAACAGCCCCGCTAGAAGGAATGAAAAGCCGACAGCGCATCGGGGACTGGCCATGGGAGGGCTCCCATGACGATGCTTTGCCTCCCACTATCACCATTACTGTTGAGATCTCTGATTTCCTGTACCCCCCTCCCATGACGATGCTTTGCCTCCCACAAACGTGGTCGATGACCATGTTTTTGATCCACAACAATGTAATCGATTTTAAAAATAATAATAGTGCATGTTTCGCTAAAAAAAAGTGTTGAAAAGCCATCGGTATGATCACTTCCTAGTGATGAAAAATGTCATATCCTATAAATCTTTATCAATTGTACAAAATATTTCAAAAATAAATATACAAGTTGCAAAATAAAGATGGCAGAAGTACGACTAACATTGGTTACTATTATAAAAGTTATATTCCCTTTATTGCTTTAGATGTATGAAACTTCCTTCCTAGACTAAAAAAGATACAGTAGACTGCAAAGAACAATCATATTGGCTATAATTTGAAACCAAATAAAGAAGTACATGTTGTATAAAACAATGAGTGTTAAAACTTTGTGTATAAATAAAAACCATGTAAAACCAATAGATATTTTTTCTGACAAAATTATTTAATAAATATTAATATAAGGAGCTTTGTTTTGATGATATTTTAGTGGGTCCCCTAAGAGCTTGAACAATGCTTGCTTGTTTAACCGTTAACGGTTGAGCCCTTCATCACCCAGAAGGAGTTAGTGGCGACGACGAGGATCATCATATCAACGGTGAAAACGGACAGGGAAAAGAGAAAAAGCAACGGACAGGATCATCAGTTGATTGCTAACATCTAAAAATAGGTAGGTGTTGAGAAAACGGCAACAACATAATGTACGCATCCGTGTCACTTTATTACATGGTAGTAATCTCGTACCATGCATAGACAACTCTGACCCATCCACATTAATTGCATCCTTATCCATTTCAAGGGCGGGCACGTGTCTGTCTCAGGTAACTTCTACTAATTACGAGGCCGAAGACAGTTAGATGACTATTAGTAATTCAAAGTTCGAATAGCAACTTTAAGGTCGTGGAATTCAAGATAGGTTTTTTTGAGTAAAACTATAGAATTGTGTATTAATGATCAGAGTTTACAATATATTGAAGTGCATCAGGAACAATTTCTGATCACAGGAGAACATGTGTTGAACGAGTCTCTCTAGTTAACTAGTGAGCTATCTTATTTGTAGTTCTTTTTACAAATTAGAGAGATATTCTCTCCTTTTGAATTAACATTTGGCGGATATCCTGAATAATTGTACATATTGGGAACAATGGAAGCTGTTCCTGAAGGATCATATGAAGTAGAACATGTGCATCCGAACGGATTTGGATAGGCCCCGGTCCCAAGAAGTCTATGTTGCGCAGGGTCGAGGCAATAGCATATGCTTCGATCATGAGGGGGGACCAGGTACCATTGAGTGTCCCATTACCCATTATCACATTTCCCCCTTGCCGATCTAGCGATAATCCCCCACCCTGCCTGTTGTGTGTCCTGAAATATTGCCCCATCAACATTGATGACCATAGTACCTATAGGTAGGGAGGTCCATTTTGTCGGTCAGCGGGGGATGGCAATCCGAGGACGTGGAGATGTAACAATCGCATCCTTCCAAACTTTAAGGTTTACCTGAGCCTTGGAAAGAACAGATATAGCCGCCGGTGTGGTACCTTTCCAGAGAAGAGCATTACGGGATTTTCAAATTTTCCACAAAACGGATAGTATCTTTGCTACCCGACTCGAACTGAATCCCGAAGTGCATGTCATCCACCAGGCCTCAAAATCCTGGTGTACTCTTAGAGGGACTAGGTGGCCAAATTCCTTCCAGCATGTTTTTGCAAAACCACATGAGATAAGAAAATGGGGAACCGATTCAGGGTGTGATCCACAGATTGCACATGCCGGATTGGCTGGAACATACCTCTTGTTTAGATTCGTAGCTACTTACAGGGTATCTTTAAGGCAACGCCAGAGGAAGATCGTATATCGGAGTGGGGCCGAAATATCCCAAATTGACGCCAAGGGGATTCCCACTACCTGATGGTTCTCATCTTGCTGTTGTTGTTGTAGCTGATGGTATCCTGATTTTGAAGAGTATCGGCCTTGCCTGTTTGCGGCCCAGTATAGCTCATCTTGGCTCCGCCCCGCCGATAGGGGAACCTGCAGAATATTGACCATATCGTCATGAACGAATAACCGGCCTATCAATGGGGCATCCCATTGTCTAGTCTCTAGTACCATCAGCCCCGCCACTGTATGCCCTTATAACTGTGCAGATATTGTTTGAACCTGTGCAGCCGGTCCAATCAGTCAAGAAGTGCCCAAAATTTTAGTATGTCGGCTATCCCCAATGGTATTTCGAAGACCCTACCAGAGGAGGGCCTGAGTAGAGAGAATACTCGCCCATATGAAGCTCGGATTGCATCCCAAAGTGGCCGAGAGGAAGTATGTCTGTGGAAAATATCGAGCTTTGAGGATCTTGGATACTAGTGTGTCCGGTTTGTGGATGAGATTCCATGCTTGTTTCCCAAGCAGAGCAGTGTTTGAGTCTTGGAGATGGCGGAATCCCATTTCCCAACACTCTTTTGATCTACATAGTTTCTCTTAGTCCTGCCAAATGATCGTTTTTACGATTTCCCTCCCCACCAGAACTTCGCCAAAGCGGTGTGAATGCGATTGATAATCATGTTAGAAACCCTGAAAAACAGGCATAATGTAAATAGGTAATGAAGTCAGAACATACCGGATCATAACCTCCCTACCCGTCGGAGATAATAATTTCTCATCCCATGATCGGATCCTAATGACCACCCGATCCCTCAAATAAGCCATGGCTGAGGTTCGGTCATGGCCGATCATATTGGGTACTCCCAAGTACATGGATGTTTTCAAGATCTCGGCAATAGCCAGAGCTTGGCAGCAGGTCTGCCGGTCAGCCGTTGAGGTATTCGAGCTGAATAATATGGAGGATTTGTCAAGATTCAGTGTCTGACCCGATATCATACCAAAGGTGCTCAGAATAGTTTTGACAGCCATAGCGTCGTCCCCCATAGCCCTGCAGAATATATAGCAAATCAACAAAGAACATGTGGGTGATTTCTGGGGCGCCTCTCGCAATATTGACTCCTTGTATGTGTCCCGAGTTCCTAGCTGGGTTAAGGAAACCGGCCAATCCTTCCATGCAGAACAGGAAAAGGTATGGCGAGAGGGGATCTCCCTGCCTAATGCCCCGTGCTGGTGTGACCCATTGGGTGTCTCTGCTTCCTGAGGACATTGAGTATGTGACAGATTGCATGCAACATGCCATGAGAGCCGCCCAATCCACCGAGAATCCCATTTGTTGCATAATAGTAAGGAGATAGGTCTGTTCCACTTTGTCGTAGGCTTTACTCATATCCAATTTAATGGCCATATATCGCACCGGCCCATGTCTCTTCCTTTTCAGATAGTCTATAAGCTCGAATGCTATAAGAATGTTGTCTTGTATACACCTCCTAGGAATAAACGCACCCTGGGTCTCATATATCATATATTTCAAGATAGGGCGAAGCCGGTTAGCAAGCACCAAGAATCCGAAAGATGACATTGCGGAGTACAATGGGGCGCAGATCTGTGACCCTCTCAGGATCCGGCTTCTTCGGTATGAGTACCACCGAAGTTGCATTTATAGCTGGATCAAAGTTTCCCAGTTGGATGACCCCTTGGATGAATCAGACGACATCATCCCCCATAATAGGCCGGTAATGCTGATAAAAATGCGGGTTTAGGCCATCGGGACCCGGCGATTTGTCAGGGCTCATCTGGAATAACGCCTCCTTAATTTCTGTCGTCGTGCCAAGAGCTAGAAGAGAGGTGTTCTGGTTCCGAGAAATAGTTCGCAGTCCCCGTATCGAAAAACTAGACAAGTCGGGTAGGCCTGTAGTAAAGAGATCACGAAAATAGTTGATGATTAGGTCCTTCATGCCTGTCTCTCATGTTACAGTCCATCCTCCATTTATGAGAGAGACAACCACGCTAACCCTTCTCCTATATGACATAGTTGCCTAGAAAAGGTCGGTGTTCCCGCCTCCCTCCGCTAACAAGTGTTTCTTCGCCCGTTGATGTTAAAAAGCCTCTTGGGTGCTCAATGCCTTTTCATACTGTATTTACACTGCCTCCCTCCGGTTTATACTAGGCCAGTCCATCCTGCCATTAAGGTATGCTATCGTGCGTTGACACCATTTGATATGGTTGACATGTCATCGGTAGTGGTCCTTTCCCGAGTTATCCAAAGCGACCCCCACATGACCAATAGTAGCACGGATTGGGTATATCCTGTATGTGGTCCAAATCTCCTGAACAACCTTCCCACACTACGGGTCCTACGTCCATTGAGATTGGAATTTGAATACGGGGTAGCTTTCTGTCCCACATGCTAGGTTAACGAGAGAAGAAGATGCCAATGATCCGATGTAGTGGTACCAGTATTGCTCAGGTCCACATTAGGAAGGGAGTAGTAAAGAGGACCCTTGATCAAAGCTCTATCCATCCTGGTTTGTACCCGATCGTCCAATGTTCGTCCCCTGAACCAGGTAAACTGGTGACCAGATAAAGGGACATCTACCAGATTCAGTTCGCCCAGTACGTCCTAAAAAGCGTCAATTAGGTGATGCGGGTACGAGCCCCTCCTTTAGTTTCATCAAGACCCGGGATAACATTAACTTCCCCAATAAGGACCCAATTTGGCAGGGTCGGTTGATGAAGCCTACGAAGCAAGTCCCAAGTGCGATACTAGTGATCCCTTCGAGCTTCCCATAGATGCCAGTAACTCTGAGGTTCATATATCCTAACGCCCATACTTCTGAATCAATAAAGTGGTCATCCCACTCTCGGATTCCCACATCAACTGCCTGAACCCAGAAGAGGGCTAAACCTCGTCCCGTGTCAAAGACCGGAATAGAGAAGTGGCCATGGAAGCCCATTGATCGAGATAAGAGACGAACGTCCTGATCAGAGGCGATGGGTTCCGATAAGAAAACAAGATGGGGATTGTGCGTTCGAATTAATTGCCTAAGATGCTGCTTATGGGGGTCTGTTCCCAAACCCCTGCAGTTCCACGATAGAATACGAAAATCTAGCTAGGGAGACATATGTCCAGGGCGGTGACCCGACCCCGGATCATCTCGCCTCTGACACTGGCCATTCGTCGGGCTTCATACCAGAGAGGGGACAAGCGGTGAGTCCTGCCGGGAAGTAGGTGCAGAAAGATCAATCGAAGACGGGGAGAGGGAGTTCGAGAGGGGCGGTGGGTTGAGACTGGTAGGAGCCCAAACAAGAACTCATTGACGGTTGTGCTGGGTCATAGACCATTCGTTATTTAGATTTTTCTTGAGTTTAATGGGAATTTTATTAATAGTATAAATCAAGCATACATAATCATCGAAATGATAAAAAGGACATAATTCGAGTCCGTAGATAATGAACGCTAATATTATTACATGATGCTCGATTATATCAAGGAGAGAATATAGGAGGCAATCGTTTTGTTGGTTGTTGTGGATAAAAGCTTATCGAGAATGATCATTTTTTGACTCGACCTGAAAATAATCGTTGTAAAATATCGGGGCCACTTGAGGTGAAAACGGGCATCAAGAGAGTACACAAAAAAAATGCAGGGGGGGGGGGGCAAGGGGGCTGGACTTGCACCGAGCTTAGCAGGGTGATGTGTGCATCCTCACACATAACTCATTGTTGGTGGGGCCACTCACTAGCCCTGACGAGGCTGCTTAGCAGACCTCGCCTCAATAGATTCTAGGGTAGTTGTGTCCTTGGTCGGGTTGGGGCGTCCAAATTCCTCTTTTTCTAGGTTGGGACGAGGGGTGATCACTCTCACGTCCATGAGTCAGAACTTGACGATCCCCTTTCAAAGGTGGCGTGTCTTCAGGGTTACGGGTGTGGCCATCGAGGCTTGCAAGTCTCTCGTATGAACTAGAGATGACCCCTGTTTAGCCAGGAAGTTCTGTATTGCACTTTCCTTGCTTGGTCCTACGACCCAAGATCCAAGGGGAGATGAGTTGGAAAGAGAGGACGCAAGTTGCCAGTTCTATGTTTGTGTTGACTCCTTAGGCAGAATGTTTTGTATCGATCTTGGTGTTAAGGGAACCAGTGGGGTGAAATCGGGTGGGGTTGAGAGTCTCAGGGCCGAGGGACAAAGGGCAAGCATTTCATTCCTTGCTAAGGCCTCTTGGCAATGTCCTCGTATGACCGAGCTATATTCTGACCAATCCAATTGTCTTCGGATTGATGTTGGGCCTCTCCGGTGCCATGAGGGAGAGGTCGAACCGGTGTATGACTTGGGGGTTGTTAGAATCCTTCCGTCGACATTCTGCCTCTTGGTGGCCAATACACCCACAATGGAAAGAAAAAGCCCGGGAGTCAGACGTACTAGAGCCAAACAAGAGTTGGCGTGTCGTGATTTTCGACCATTATCCGGGCCGTCCTTCGGAGGGGTGTAGCGAGGTCTTTCCAGAATCAGACACTTAGTGTACCTCCTAAGGCCATTCCATCCTTATCGATGCAGATGTCCACAAAGCCTCCCAAGGTTTCTCATATCTTGTAGCCAGTTGTTGTCGTGAGACCATCCCATGGGAGGTTGGATACAACCACCCATATTTGGATCCTCGATAATGTTAGGGTTGTTGGGTTGATGTTGTGTCAAAGGTCTTCCAGAACCAGCGGTTCACGCTTGAAGAGCCTTGGTTCGCCTTGTCGGATGCGCTCTTTCTTCGTGTAGGATGTAAAGTAGAATCCCAGGATACCCCAACCCAGGTCCTTGATAACAAGTCTTGCATGATGCCACACCCTGCTCATGACCCCTATCATCGAGTCATGGTCACAGTTACGGGTGGTAAAGATCCTACCCATCAGACCGAAGGTCGTACGACTCTGATTATCTTCTATCACCGGTTTTTTGGGACGCAAATAATTTGCTCTTTTTCCTCTTCCATTTTAGGGCGTCAAAGCCCTGTTGGAGTGCCTAGAGAGCCTTCATCGGAGTTTGTTGCGTCTCGATGCCGCCCTCATCTTCCCAGGGGACGGATCGAGTGTGATCTACCGCTGGGATTGATTTGGGGCCTCCTTCGAGCACCAGTCCGTTCCATCCAGGTTTGGGGTGGCATCACCAGAGGACCACCTCTCTCAGTGGCAGCAAGGTCGTCATGTAATAGTTCCACTGGAATCGGGAGCATGATGGCGTCGGGAGAGGTCACTAGTGTCGATGTGGAGCCTAGGAAGGCCAGGATTCGTTCTAGCAGCGTGTTCCTTGGTCGGCCGACTGCTGGCGGCGTGGTGTTCGTCATGGAGAACATGAGCTTTCCAGGGATCGGGAGTGGTGGGAGGAGGTCCGTCGGTGTTTCCCCAAAACGGAGCACCGTCGTGGAAACTGGAAGGCTAGAAGAGGCTATCAACACCCCAAGATTAGTGGTCGGGCCGAGTTATTGAGGAGGCAATAGTATTGGATGGGGATCGTGAGGGGAAGTCATCGGTGTAATAGGTAGAGTCCAGAGAGGGACTAGAGGCATAACCCGAGGGAGGTCTGTGAGCGCAATCATAGGGGGGACACCATCAGGGCTTGCGCCGAGAGGCACATGGGTTGGAGGTGGCGTGGAAGACATTTCGGGATGAGCAGAATGTGTAGGGGCCATAGGAGCAGTAGAGGGTACGGATTGGTGAGGAAACTGTGTTGTTTGACCGGTGGATAAGAGTGTGACGTGCGGCGAAACAAAAAGAGAATAAGGAAGAAACCCTAAAGACAGATTTTTGTGTGTGTGTTGATCTTTTCTAACAACCCCATTATTTAGATTAAAGTTATTTCTGGATTTAGAATTATTTTAATTTAAGTTTCTTAATTTTTGTTTGGGTAAACTATAAATGCATACCCTGAAGTTGTCACGTTTAACCGATGATTACCCTAAAGTTTAAAGTTAACTGATGCATACCTTGAAGTTACGAGTTGTAACTCAAAACCCCTTCTGTCAGCTAAAATGACGAAAATACCCTCAGTGATTTTTTTAAATATAAATGAAGTGATTTTTAAATAAAAATGAAGTCATTTAATAAGTATATATATATATAGGGTAGCTATCCAGTAAAAACCATCCTTATTGTGTAAACTACGAACCAATCTAAGCCACAGGATGCGGTCAAAGTGGCGTCAGCAGAGCGCGCGCGATGCTGACACGTGGCCGCTTTGCGCGCGCCTCTGCCCGCGCGCGCGAGCGTGTTGACCACGCGCGCGCACAGTGCTAATAATTTGGGCGCACAGTGCTAATAGTTTAGCACAGTACCAAACTATTAGCACTGTGCGCCCAAACTATTAGCACTATGCGCGCCATGTGTCAGCACTGTGCGCGCGCACCAGCAGCGCGCGCGCCCACGTGTCAGCACCTGGTGAGTTCGTAGTTTGCACAATAAGGGGTGGTTTGTACCTGATACCAACCCTATATATATATATATATATATATATATATATATATATATATAACAAAAGTAATTTTTAAATAATTTTTTAAACATAATTATTGAAGTGTAGTTGAGGGTATTTTTGTCATTTTAGCTTACGGAGGGGTTTTGAGTTACAACTCGTAACTTCAGGGTATGCATCAGTTAACTTTAAATTTCAGGGTATTCATCGGTTAAACGTGCATACTTAAGGGTATGCATTTGTAGTTTACCCTTTTTGTTTTGTTTCATTGTTATAAAATCTTAATAAAAATAAATTAATTTATTATTTGATTTTTTTACTAAATGTTGAAAGTACTCTCGACTTCAATCTTAAACTCAAGACTCTTGACCGCTAAACCACTTAATGCATAAATTTAAAACTACAAATTATTGTTCGTAAGTCCAAAATCCTAAATTAGAAACCCTAAATATACTTATTTTATTATTTATAATTTTTTATCAGACTAACCCTCTTAAATACTATCATGTAAGCTATACACCATGGTCATCCCTCTCGTCTCGATTCCACGAGAACCCCTATATAATGTTTGAAATATAGTCAGTTTGTCGTACTAAATACATGCAAATACTCTACGAGCGGATGGAGTAAATTAACGAAGCAATGAAACACTCTTGAAGGATGGTACTTGGGTTTTAGTTATGGGGTCGGTATTTGTTGGTTTGTGGTTTATGTTGTTTCTGGCGGATGCTTGTTTCTTGTTGGTGTTGTGCGTTCTTTGTTTTCAGATGTCTTTTTGTAAGTTTTCGAAAGACCATAATGGTCTTTGTATCAACAACAAATTTTGTAATGCAAGGAAGGTTGTTGCAATGAAATGTGTACGTTTTCAAAAATTATTAGTTTAATTTCAGTTATTGTAATAGTCAAAATATGTAGAATCTTATTTACAAGGAGTTGTCTCCTAAATTAGAAAACTCCAACCATGTTTGTGTTGGGTTTTATGCCATATGACAATCCACAATCTGTACAATGCCATTTGTAAGTTAATAATAAGTTGGCAAACATTTTTATTATCATTAAGTTGTAGTGTTAATGTAACCTTGAATATACTACTCTTTAAGGTATCAGGAGCAACTCCCCGGTAATAGATATCTTAGAAACACATGAGTGAGTCTATTCATTTCGTCACTAACCTAATCTGATCGTTAAAGCTAGTGTGATTGTTGATTGGAGGATCATGTTTTATTGCTCATGCATATAGAGATATGAGCCAACGCTGCAAATGTCAAATAGTTTGACATTGGATGACCAATCTTGAGACTACTCCATAGAACACGGGACATGAGAATTTCTCAACTACCTAAGTAGACCAAAGTAGATCTTAGGCTTACGACCATGACATCACCATACTATCTATATGTTGTTGATTCATGCCTTGACATATCTAAACTCTATTCTTGACTAGATAGCTGTTAGGGTTATGTTCATATATGGGCACACACATATGAGATATATGGGTGATAGTCATAAGGACTTGTCACTTGTATTCATACAAGTTAAATGTCACATAGGCCCCTCTTGATGAGTGGAGGATTGTAAAAGAAGCATCGTCGTGCGTGTGATTTGTCATCTACAATCCGAACTCAAGATCATGAGAGAAAAGGATTGAATAGAAAAGGTATGGTGCTTCTCTGCCCTTTCGCTCAGTAAATGACGTCACCAAAGCAACAGAGAATAAGATCACTTATTGTAGAGGATTTGAAAAGGAAAAAGTCAATAGTTCGTATGGCTTGGGTAGTTATGGGCCTTGCTAGGAGTTACCCATAACTTGTGGACGAAACTTTGATTTCCGTCTCACTGTCAGCGTCATATGAATCTTTAAGGGTCAGACGCAATATAGTAAACACCACAAAGAAGTGAACAATAGATGTTCGATTAAATAAATCGGGGTTATATTTGATATGAAAAATCTTATTTATTTAATCAACTACTCATAGAATAAAATCCACTACTTGTATTTAATTATTATTTTTAACGAAAGGTGAAATATTATTAATTAAACTGATTACATTACTGTGCGTCAGGGAACAGGTTCCCCGACCACGGATAGAAGGTCAGAATAGATGAACAAAGGTTCTCTGATCCTTTTAGTACCATAACCGACACAATCGGTATTGTGATGCCCCATGGGCCGTGTAAGAAGGCGGAGAGGAGGAATGAGATATCGAAGATCATGAGGGACCTCAACGGTAACAGTGAAGGGAGGAGGCAGCACATCGTACAAGGACCCCTTTTAGAGCCAGTCCCTAATGCACGGCGTACCACTCATTCCTCCTGGCGGGGCTGTTTCCCTGTCACGCCCCGAATTCAGTAAGACCGAACCTGGAACGCGAACGATGAAACAATAAAATAATTTTCAAACATTTTAATAAACCGCTTAAAATTACCACTTTGAGTTAATCAAAATAATATCTTACAACTGAAAACACGTCCAAAACAAGCGGACAAAAACCAAAGAGTACGTCGCTAAACTCCCAAAAACCCAGACTCCCGCTCCCAGCTCTTCAAGCTTCGAGAGCTCCCCTAGTCCGTCTCGTGACCAATACTTGTAGGAAAAGCAGCTAGGGGTGAGCGTTCGCTCACCACCACGGATACCAGACTGACTACGGCATACTTAGCAGAAAATGACGGAAACACCAACAACAGACAAAACACCAGGGACTACTATCCCCAAACTCAAGTAACCCGACTGTCACACGAAAACTGTTACTTTCCCCAACCAACTCAAACCCGGACGCGTGATGTAGACCCGACACAACAATTATGACCTCAACCCAAACGCGAATAATAACCACGCAACACCCAAGATCACAAAGGATCGCACACGGCAAACAAGATCACAAAGGATCGCACTCCAGCTGCTCAGTGCCGGTTGCTAACCGGCTGGGCTCGAGCCTGCCCCACGCAACTTTCCCCGAATGCAGACGGGCCAGGCGGTAGACCTGTTAGCGATATATACCGCAATACTTCTCCGATAGCTAGTCGGAAGGGGAGCCGCCCTTCATCGCCGAATAATGCACAACTTTACAGATGGTTAGTCGGAAGGCTAGCCAACCCCCACGCGCGCGACCACATGACCCCTTTATTGTCAGGCGGGCCCCCAACCTCAAGCAATCACAATCAACACCCAAGGTTCAACAAATAGCAACAACACAGGTTGAACACCCCACCGGCACACATGGCCACCCACGACACACGAAACAGTAACACACGGGTTCAACATGTTGGGTCTCGAGGTAGGGTTGGAGATGAACCAACTCGCATCGGAAAATCAATGAAAACCAAGAGACGATTAAACCATGAAACAACTAACAAATAATGGATTCACAAGAGAAAAATTCAGCACTATATCTTACCAAAACAAGAACACCGGGTAACGAATGATTGGCTTGAGTCTCCAAGATGCCTACGTATCCACATGGGAATCAAAGCCACGTAGTTCTTCTCTTTGAGGACTCAAGAACACAAAAATGGAGGTGGGAGCTTGCCAAACCCGAAATTGCAAGGGAAGGGGGAGAGAAGTTGTGTTTCCTATTCTTGTCTTGTGTTTGTTATGTTGAAAAAAGATGACTTAAACATAACAAAACCTATACTTGTCCAACTAAAGGCATGGGACAAGTATGATGTCAAGTAAGGTGTAAATAGGACAAAGTATGGCAAGACAAGATTGGGTTAGGTGGTGAATCACCAACACCTTAATCCTTGTCTTGCTTACTTAGTACTAATTAATCAAGACTTGATTAATTAGTTCCATGGGCCTTGGTTGCATGAGCCTTTCATGGGCCTCTTGGAACATGGCCCGTGGCCATTTCCAACGAGGTCCCGTGATTCGCTCATCGCCTCCATGCCTTCCATACCGGAAATGTCCAACATTATCCGACGCGATCAATCCCAAGACTCCAAGCCTTGTCTCGATCCGTAAAGTCCTATTCACTTACGGGCACATGACCCAAAACCCAGTTTTGGTCATGTCCCGAGACAACTCCCTTTTGGCCATTCTCCATAAATGTGTCAATGAGTTTCATCCTCCGGTGTGACCCTTAGGTTTATGCATGTCAATAGATCAACGTAAAATCCCATTTTACTTGATCCTATTTAAGTGGCAACTAACGAGACTTTAGTATTGCCTGACACTACATAACGAATCGACCCTGTCGATTCTAACCTTTCCGTCGTCCCTGTCATTATCCTTTTATCTCCGATATCCTGATTGAGATAAGGCATAGAGCCGTCATCCTTATTATTCTCAATCACCGTTCCTTGATATGTGAGATGACTGAAGATATGATACCCAGTATCATGTGCATGGCCATGCTATTCTTTCAGTCACTCTCGATCAAGCGGCCGAGAACCGATATCTTTCCCATACCTTAGTATGAGGGATAAATCCCTTAGCCGTCTTTCGTGTCACTCATGTAGCCCGTCCCCAAGCCAATCCTGGCCGTTATGGAAGCCCTGTTACGGACAACGTTAGGCTCAGGTCAAACTCAGTTGTTGACTACATAGCGATCATAAAGACTCCTTGGTCTAAGGATACATGACAAGCTACAACACTGAATATGTTCATGACTTAATCTATGGCACATATTCAGGGCGGGTCGTCCAATATCATGTCCCACATGATATCTATGATCAGACTCCGGAATCCCATTCCAATGACTAACAGAACGTAAGCCATAAAGAGCCATCTTTCATACTAGTCGCTTCTAGTGAAGCTTTGTTGACTAGGGACCCATCGAGTGTGATCTATCTCGATCTATGGTTCTATTCGCATGGTGGGCATAGATCAGAGCACACATCGATATATTACTCCAACACATAAGTAATATAAAGCCGCTTTAATTTTATTGCTAACGATGATATATACATTTGGACATTTAGGATTGAACTACGGGCACTAAGACTAACAATCTCCCACTTGCCCTAGTTCCAATCTAAACTCCAATATGTCCCCATCGACTTTACATGTCTAACATGTTCAGGCAGTGACACTGCCTTAGTCAAAAGGTTGGCTATGTTATCATCTGTTGCAATATCGGTTATCTTCACTTCACCTCAGTTCAGTATTTATCTGATGAGGTGGATACGCCGCAGTACATGTTTGGATTTGTTATACGATCTAGGCTTTTAGCTTGCGCAATGGCCCTTGTGTTGTCGCAAAATGGATTCACCGGGCTGGATGGGTTTTTAATTACACCCAACCCTGCCGTGAATTTCCAAATCCACATAGCCTCCTTAGCTGCCACTGCAGCATCCATGTACTTGGCCTCTGTCGTAGATTCGGCAATGGTATCTTGCTTTATGCTCTCCCAGCTAAAGCTCTGCCATTCAGCATAAACACATATCCTGACTGACTTCCAAAGTCATCTGGATTTGTTTTGGAAAACTAGCGTCTACTCATCCTTCGACGAATAGTTCAACATCATCTTTCCCCCCGGGTTAGACTGATGTCTACTGGTACAACATAAGGCTTACGAGACGTCCGGTCTCATACATGTCATGGCATAAATGATCGATCCTGTCCCCAGGCGCATAGGATTCTCATCATCCTTTTCAGCTCATCAGGTGTCTTAGGACACTGAGTCTTACTGTGATGAATGCCATGACTAGTGGGTAAGAGTCCTTTCTTTGAATCGAGCATTAAGAACCTACTCAATGCCTTGTTCACATAGGTTCCCTGACTTAAATCCAAGACCCTCTTGGTGCGATCTCTACATATCTTAATCCTTAAGATATAAGAAGCATCGCCTAAGTCCTTTATTGAAAAACACTTCCTCAACCAAGCTTTTGTCTCGTGCAAGGTTGGGATGTCGTTTTCAAGAAGAACCAGAAAGGTAATCTTGCTCCCACTAGCCTTCTTATAAACGCAAGATTCGTCCTCGTTCTTGATTAAGCCAAATCCAATTACAGCTTCATCAAAACGAAGGATCCAACTACGAGAAGTTCGTTTCAATCCATAAATGGATTTCAACAACTTATAAATCTTTCCCTTATTCTTCGGATCGTGAAAACCTTTAGACCGAGACATACAAATGTACTCAGTCAAATTTCCATTTAGGAAAGCGGTTTTGACATCCACTTGCCATATCTCGTAATTATGATTACAGTTATGTCAAGAAGAATTTGGATCGATTTTGACCATAGCCACTAGGGAGAAGGTTTCATCATAGTCAATCCATTGGATCTGCCTATAACCTTTCACCACCAGTTGAGCTTTGTAGGTCAGAGGGTTGTCGTCCATGTCCATCTTCACCTTGAGGATCCATTTGCATCCGATGGTCCTCACACCATTGATGGGATCAACCGATTTCCAGACTCGGTTGTCCGACATGGATTGCATTTCCTCCCTCATGGCTCTCAGCCATAACTCGGAGTCGGGCCCATCCACGACTTCCTGAAAGGTGGCTGGATCATCGTGATCCACCATGACTTCATTGCCACCTCCGGATACCATATCTTGGAGGTGGAAGATTGATCCTTTCAAATCGCGTTGGACCGTCCGGAATTGTAACATGAATTGGTTCTTACTCTACGACAATCTCTGGCTTCTTTCTACTGGGTTGTCAATTGGTTTAGACAGATCTGTAACATCCTGAATTTCTTCGAGATGCATAGTCCTCCCAATGACGTCTTTGGAAACAAAACTCCTTTTCCATAAAGACCCCACCCCAAGCGACGAACACCATGTTCTCACTGGGATTGTAGAAGTAGTATCCCCTTGTTGCTTTGGGATACCACACGAAGGTGCATATCTCAGATCTTGGTTCGAGCTTAGTCGAAACCAAATGTTTCACATAAGCCTCGCAACCACAAATCTTTAGGAAGGACAAAGCGGGCAACATCCCGTACCATTTTTAAAATGGTGTCCCTTCCACACCCTTCGTCGAAGCCCGATTCACTATGAATGCGGTCGTCTCTAGAGCAAAACCCCCAAAAGAGATTGGGAGATCAGTCCAACTAATCATGGAACAGACCATTGTCTAACAATGTCCAATTTCTCCGTTTGGCTACACCTTTCAACTACAGTGACCTAGGAGGAGTCTATTCCAAAAGGATCCCATTCTCTTTTAGATGATCTAATAACTCTGTGGTCAAGTATTTTCCACCTCGATCCAATCGAAGTGCCTTAATACCTTTGTCGAGCTGGTTTTCTACTATAGTCTTAAACTCTTTGAATTTATCAAAAGCTTCAGACTTATGTCTCACCGAATAGACATAACCATATTTACTGTAATCATCAGTAAATGTGATAAAGTAGCTAAAACCCCTCCTGGCAAGTGAACTTATTGGTCTAAACACATTCGAGTGTATCAGCCCCAATAATTCACCCGCCCTTTCATCGCGATCGATAAAGGGCACTTTAGTCATTTTTCCCATCAAACAAACCTTGCACCTATCGATCGAATGGAATTCGAATGAACCTGAAAGCCCGCACTTCTGAAGTGCTGATAGGCGCTTCTTGTTTATGCGGCCCAAATGACAGTGCCATAACAGAGTTAGGTTTAAATCGTTTGATTTGGACCTCTTGATATTAACGGAATATATAGAACTTGAGGCATTGTTACCCATATCTAATATGTACAATCCTCCAACCAAGTCAGTACTGGTATAAAACATATCATTGCATAGAACATTGAAAACTCCATTTCCAATATTAACATTATATCCTTCCTTGTCAAACACGGATACAGATATAATATTCCTACTAAAAGTAGGTATGCAATATACATTATACAATACTAAGACAAGGCCTCTTGGCAAAGCAAGACTCATGGATCCTACAGCAGTTGCCACAACTCTGAGGTCCACTTCGTGCTTTCCAAACCTCTCCTACTTTCAGCCACTATATATTAGTGCATGTGTGAGATTCAGTCCTGGTATCTAATACCCATGAATCTTTGGAAGTAGAGAGATGTAGCTCTATATAGTTAATACCGGATGAAGGCACGGTCCCACCGCCCTTCCTTAGATCATCCAGGTTTCCTGATGAAGGCGCAGTCCCACTGCCATTCTTCAGATCATCCAGGCTATTTGATGAAGGCGCAGTCCCACTGCCCTTCTTCAGATCAGCCGTGAATTTCCTGTAATCCCGGTTCCAATGACCAGGCTGTTGGCAGTAGAAGTAGACATTCTCAGGTGTCTCATCTTTCCTGCCAAGTGCGCATGGGCCCCGCCCTTGCCACTTCCAATTCCCTTCTTGACCATCAAAATATCCTTGGATCCCAGATCCCTGATATATTCTTCTCAGCAGTTAATGACACTTCATGTAACTCTGATATGGTCTTAGAGACAGCCTTGTCAAGGACATATTCTTTGCGTTCAGACTTGAGGACTATCCTCAAAATTCTGTACCAGTCCAAATAGTTTGTCCCATTTAGCTTGACCCTGTCAAGAATGGTTTTTAATGACAAACTATTAATGTTCGCTGAATTTGCCATTTGATATACAACAGATAAAATTCAATCAGTAAACTGAATAAATTTTATGAAGATCAAGCTTAAACACCAACAATCGATTCTAAACCTTTAGAATCTGAAACCAAGATCCTTGATTCACTCGATTAAGCTGAACTAATGCTCACCACTTAGTCGAGTTATGTAGGTAGGACTCCATCCAATCACATCCAATGTGACTCTTGGCTAGGGTATGTACTTATGTACACGGCTTACCCTATCTGTTACCCTAGCTCAACCTCAGGCTGAGAATCGTAGTCGGGTCCACCAATTTTCAACTATGGCCCGTCACTATGTAGGTGCTCCGCTAATGCGCACGACACCCACATATGTCGTCCAAACCTACTACCCCGCTTCCCCATGGATGCTCCGCTAATGCGCACGACACCCATAGGACGGGGAGGTAGTAAGGTGTTGATGATTGGGAGGTATCAGACATGACCCGCTTTTACTTGTCCAGTTGTGTTCAAAACTTTGGCACATCCTAGATGCGATGAGCACATCAACTACATTCCAAATGCAATGATGCCTCAAATTACATCCAATGTAATTCTTCCTTTGAACCCGTCAACTACATCCAATGCAATGACGGTTCTAAGGGTTCACACACAAGTATTAAAATTCCAATTTTATCTTTGCATGTGAGGTGATATGCTCGGTAAATAAAGTTAAGCATGCAATTCTAAAAAACATAGAATTAATCATGCATAAACTAAACCAAGCATAAAGCGATAAATGTGCACATAATAGCCCCCTAAACTAACTCCCACTAGCTTCTTGAGCTCCACCGACTCCAAGCCGATGCCAACACCCGAAAAGCCACCAAAGGACCTTTTCGCCCTTTCTTCGTCTTGAGTAAAATATTACAATTTAATACACGACTCGCAGGTCGGGAATAAATAAATATTACAAACAAGTGGTTCGACGACCACACCTTGAAAGAATAATTACACGCTAACTCTAACGGCTCGCAGGCCGTGAAAAGCGATAAATAATTAAAACGAGCTCGGGGCTATTATGTACACCATGCCAACATCACATCACACATCGTGTTATCAAAAAATATTGTTATCAAACATCATGTGATTTTCCGGTTTTAATTAATAGCCAAGTTTCGAAAAATTTTGATGCTCGGTTTATCGAAACCGTTCAAAAATGAAACTTTTGAACATTTGATCTTCGAGTTCGTCATGACGGTTCCAAACTCGTCATAAATAACAAAACGGTTTAGCCTTGGCATATCAACCATCCAATGGTCATCCTTGGCCTAGCTCCGTCCAACGGAGCCCCGTTCGGTCCCGGTTTTGGCTCCCCGAGAGTCCCGCTCCCGAGACCCGAAAAATCAATTTTTTTTTCAAAATTTCCAGATTTGAAATAATTTTCAAAAATTCATTTTACATGCATTAAATCCATGAACAAGAATTTAAAACATGTTATCAAACAATTTAGCAAAACAACATGCCAAAAACGAAACTTTCAAGCAAAACCGAAACTTTGAACACCGTCTTGTGAATCCCGAAGGTAGCACGGCTCTGATACCACTGTTGGGTCTCGAGGTAGGGTTGGAGATGAACCAACTTGCAGCGGAAAATCAATGAAAACCAAGAGACGATTAAACCATGAAACAACTAACAAAGAATGGATTCACAAGAGAAAAATTCAGCACTATATCTTACCAAAACAAGAACACCGGGTAACGAATGATTGGCTTGAGTCTCCAAGACGCCTACGTATCCACATGGGAATCAAAGCCACGTAGTTCTTCTCTTTGAGGACTCAAGAACACAAAAATGGAGGTGGGAGCTTGCCAAACCCGAAATTGCAAGGGAAGGGGGAGAGAAGTTGTGTTTCCTATTCTTGTCTTGTGTTTGTTATGTTGAAAAAAGATGACTTAAACATAACAAAACCTATACTTGTCCAACTAAAGGCATGGGACAAGTATGATGTCAAGTAAGGTGTAAATAGGACAAAGTATGGCAAGACAAGATTGGGTTAGGTGGTGAATCACCAACACCTTAATCCTTGTCTTGCTTACTTAGTACTAATTAATCAAGACTTGATTAATTAGTTCCATGGGCCTTGGTTGCATGGGCTTTTCATGGGCCTCTTGGAATATGGCCCGTGGCCATTTCCAACGAGGTCCCGTGATTCGCTCATCGCCTCCATGCCTTCCATACCGGAAATGTCCAACATTATCCGACGCGATCAATCCCAAGACTCCAAGCCTTGTCTCGATCCGTAAAGTCCTATTCACTTACGGGCACATGACCCAAAACCCAGTTTTGGTCATGTCCCGAGACAACTCCCTTTTGGCCATTCTCCATAAATGTGTCAATGAGTTTCATCCTCCGGTGTGACCCTTAGGTTTATGCATGTCAATAGATCAACGTAAAATCCCATTTTACTTGATCCTATTTAAGTGGCAACTAACGAGACTTTAGTATTGCCTGACACTACATAACGAATCGACCCTGTCGATTCTAACCTTTCCGTCGTCCCTGTCATTATCCTTTTATCTCCGATATCCTGATTGAGATAAGGCATAGAGCCGTCATCCTTATTATTCTCAATCACCGTTCCTTGATATGTGAGATGACTGAAGATATGATACCCAGTATCATGTGCATGGCCATGCTATTCTTTCAGTCACTCTCGATCAAGCGGCCGAGAACCGATATCTTTCCCATACCTTAGTATGAGGGATAAATCCCTTAGCCGTCTTTCGTGTCACTCATGTAGCCCGTCCCCAAGCCAATCCTGGCCGTTATGGAAGCCCTGTTACGGACAACGTTAGGCTCAGGTCAAACTCAGTTGTTGACTACATAGCGATCACAAAGACTCCTTGGTCTAAGGATACATGACAAGCTACAACACTGAATATGTTCATGACTTAATCTATGGCACATATTCAGGGCGGGTCGTCCAATATCATGTCCCACATGATATCTATGATCAGACTCCGGAATCCCATTCCAATGACTAACAGAACGTAAGCCATAAAGAGCCATCTTTCATACTAGTCGCTTCTAGTGAAGCTTTGTTGACTAGGGACCCATCGAGTGTGATCTATCTCGATCTATGGTTCTATTCGCATGGTGGGCATAGATCAGAGCACACATCGATATATTACTCCAACACATAAGTAATATAAAGCCGCTTTAATTTTATTGCTAACGATGATATATACATTTGGACATTTAGGATTGAACTACGGGCACTAAGACTAACACAACACACCAACGGCACCCACGACACACAAACAGTAAACACACGGGTCCAACACCCCAACGGCACACCTGACCACCCACGACACACAAACGGTAAAAACACGGGTCCAACACCCCAAAGTCACTCATGGCCACCCACGACACACCAACAGTAATACACGGGTTCAACACCCCAAAGGCACTCATGGCCACCCACGACACACCAACAGTAATACACGGGTTCAACACCCCAAAGGCACTCATGGCCACCCATGACACACCAACAGTAATACACGGGTTCAACACCCCACGGGCACTCATGGCCACCCACAAACACAAACAATTCAATCAACCTCCGGGCACAACCAAATGCCACCAGTATCTTTGTTGTTCGATAAGTTCACTCATCCTACAACACTACTAAGTGTCTCATGCCTTTCTATTGTTCGATACGTTCACGTATCATACGACACCACCAAGTGTCGCCTGCGTTTCTAGTGCTCGATAAACTTACTTATCCTACGACACTTCCAAGTGTCACATGCATCTCTACTGTTCGATACGTTCCCGTATCGTACGACACCACTAGGTGTCGCCTGCATTTCTATTGTTCGATAAATTTACTTATCCTACGACACCAATAGTGTCACATGCATTTCTAGTGTTCGACATGTTTACTCAACCTACGACACCACCAAGTGTCACATGCATTTCTACTGTTAACTTTCCCTAGTCAGGGCCGAGATCCGGCTACTTTTCCCTACCTCGTAACGCTTTCCCAAAAGTCCACGCCCAAGCTCCGGCGTGCTCACGATCACTCGCCTAGCTTTCCCTTGCCGCGGTCCTCGGCACGATCTAATAAGATCACAATTAAAACACTTTTTAAGTTTGCAGACAAAGCTGAATTTTAATGAATTTGACGCCCAAACTTAACCCCGACAATGTCGATCACTCCCAAATTTCCCAATTACTCGACCTTGTCAATAATGGGTCCGGAAAGGCCCGATTCGCCCGGCTCGGCGAATCTGCCCGGGATTGGAAAACGCCCTTTCGGGGCTCCGAAAATTCCCGTTTTCGTTTCTACGGTCTTAGAATAATTCAAGGGTTCCAATGCAATCGACGGAATCAATTTCCGACTTCCGAGCAATTTAATTCGCGTTTCAAGTTTCTAAACCCGTCATTTGCAACTTTTACAATTTAACTCCAAAATTCGTTCCGGGTGTGGATTAACGACTTGGGGATTGTCCTAAACCACCCGAACACGAAAACCCGAAACCCGAACACGTGGGTCCCACCCGACCATCAAGACCCGTGGGTGGCTGGACCGGTTTTGGGCCGGTTCACCACCATGGTGGCCGGTCCTAGCTCCGGCCAGCCACCACCCACGGTGGCCGGAGCTCCCCCGAGCCTCCGGTCACCGGAAACCAAACCTTTTCGCTCCAAAACGTTCCCAACGAACCCTACACCTCGACTCAACCATATTCAACCCGTTTAAGCCCAAACCCTAACTTTTAAACGTATCAAAACGAAAATCGAATAGGTTCTCACCGTAGGGAATGATGACGGGAGCTCAATTCTTCAATCGTTGAGACGATCCGTCGGTTGGATCGTCGGGAGATCGACAAACCCTAACCCTCCTCTTCTCTTTTTCCCTTTTCCTTCTCTCCTTCTTCTCTCTTCTTTCTCTCTCCTTTTTCTTTTTTTTTTCTCTTTTTTTGAAGTGTGGCCGAACACCCCTCTAGGGTCTTCTTTTTGTTTTGTTCAATACTACCTAACACCACCACTTGTGTGACAAGTGGCAAGTGGGTCCCACCTCTTTTAAAAATATCTTTGTAGATATTTTTCTGTCAGATTCGCGAAATTCGGCCGTCTCGGGCCCCGAACGGGCACATTTTCCAAGAAATTATGAAACTTCACGGGCTACAAGGAAACGGCTCAACTAAGACCGTTGTGACGACAGCTAAGCTTTTTGGATCCAAAATGGGCCTCGAACAGACCAAAACGTTGTTCGGTTGACTTTTCCAACAAAAAGTCAACCTTTCCCAAATTGGTCAAAAAGTTGCCCTGAGTCCCCCAGAACTCACTTTGGTCGATATCGGGGTCAAATTAAGTCCGATATGACCCTCGGGGTCAAATTTAGGTTCATTTAATTGTCTGTCCCCAAAATTTAAATTTTCCTGTTTTTCGCCGATTTGACTGGCGTTGACCGGGAGTGGTTCTTACATTCCCCGCCCTGAACTGATCCTCCCGAGGGTCCCCAACTGCTGACCGTTTCAGAGTGCTCTGGCTGACCCCTGCGCCAACGGCTCCAGATGTTCCATCCTCATGTGCTTCCAAGCCCTCACGAGCTCTCCCATCCAGGTGGTCCGAGCGCGGTAGTGGATCCTTCAGCGTTGGAGAAGCAGGTGGCCGATGCAGAGCCCCACTAGTCGAACCCTGATGCCTCAACCGAGGGGGCATGAGGGGCCGAGGGCCCTTATGTAGGCTCGAGGGGCCCTGGGGGCCGAATCCTGGCATACTAGGTAGACGGACCGAGTCTCCCCAGTCTGTGGCATACGCCTTGACCAGCTTCCCCCGGTTGTACTCCAGCAAGGAGGCCCCGAACCGCGTGGGGCCTCTAACCGCCCACATGGAATCCTTCAGAACATGGCCAAGACGACCACAATTATAATAGAAGCTTGGACGCTTCGTGTATGTGAGCTCCACGTTGATCGTCCCAAAGAGTAGCATACTCATACAAAATTTACCGCCACAATACGAACGTTAGAGTATGGGAGCTTTACCGATTCTATGGATGAAACTTTGTGAATGGGGATCATTACTATATTTGAATGCGTGTGATGCTTTTGCAAGGTCATAGTTAAAATTTTCATGGACGAGTATGAGAATCACCCAATACGAAGGACCTTGCCCGATTGTTGGATGCGAGCTACAAACGAGGATTGCTAGGCATGATTGGGAGTATGAACTAAATGAATCGGGAGTGGAAGAATTTCTCAACCGTGTGATAAGGAATTTACGATCGAATAGTCATGATAACCAGGAAACTATAATGCTTGAAGTTGTTGCGTCCCGAGATTATGGATTTGGTATGCTTATTCTGGTGTCACCGGTTTGAACAACGACATTAACGTACTTAATGACGGACACTTTTTCGACGAGGAATTGGAGATTTTTGTGCACGTAACACGTTAAGACTGGAAAAGTAGACTGAAAATAATTTGATGAGAAAAAAATAATTAAGAGCATTTGTTGTGTACTATTGTGAAACGGGGGAAGAAAAGAAAAAAAAAATCGTAGTTTCGTTTGAGTTTGGTGGACATTTTCGTCAATTCAGGTATGCATTCTGTTCTTATCCGCACGCCGACTCTCCAGCGTGACGCGTTGAATTTGTCGATCTTCAATTGTGGCGATCTGGACCAGCAAAGCAATATACCTGCCCGACAATTAAACTAGGCGCGTGTTTTCAAACTCCTGCCACCTGTCAGGTTTAGGATAACAGATAAGATAAACAAAAATTATATTTGGAACCAAATATCGTATCCCACACCCATACATAGTTAGGCCACGTGGTCGAAAAGGTAAAGTAATTTTATTTAAATAGGAATATATGGATAAGTTACACATTCAGTTGTCCGAATAATAATATACGTAGAATTTATTTCTAATGAAATTCCATAATAAATTCAACTTACAGAAAAAAAAAAAAAAAATGAAAAGAGAGCAAAATGCACGCGCACGCACCGCGTCGGGAATGTTGGCAGCAAGCTCGAGTCGTGTTGTCATGGAATTAGGCACCAACTTTATTTAGTCTTAATTCCAGTCACAGTGGCGAGTTTAGTAATTTCAAGTCAAAACGGAGGGCTCAAATGCCACAGAGACGTTTCAAAATAAAATCGCTTCATCTACCCCGAAAAGCTCCGGCCTTTCCCGCAATTAGCGAAGCTCCTGATCCAATTCTGTAGCGTAAACGTTGAGGGTATTTCAAATTTGTCCCTATTTCTCTCTTGGGCGAATAAAATCATCGCCTTCTGGTGTTTCTGGGCTTGTAATGATGGACAGTTGGAGGAGACAGAAAGGTGAATTTCGTCGTCAGGACGTCCGGGGAACGAGATCAAACCCCAGAAAAGCCTCCCACTGGTATGCTACGCCTTAATCGCCGTTTCTAGTTTTCTCTGTGCCTTTCAAGTTCGCTTAAGATCGTATCTCTAATCTGTACCGTTTTTGTTTTGGGGTTATAGATTAATTTGTCGGATGTGTTTCTGTAAAATTGTGGAACATGGATCTATACTCTATATGTCTCAACATCAAGTGCTCTTTTACATTATCAATGGCTATAGGGTCCTGTAAAACCAGTACAACATTGATGTTGAGATTATAATCAGACATCTTCATCTTTTACTTGTGAAACCCCAACTATGTAGTTCAATTTTTTTTTACAGTTGTTGTTTAATGTTGTATTTGTCTTTCTTTGTGCTAGTAAATTTCGGTGCAGCATTTCCTTTCTGAAACCGAAGAGTTGATAACATTTAAAAATCGTTTGTGCTAAAGAATGGGGTTTGAATTCCTATTTGAACCATTATTATTTTCTCTTTAGGAAATGCGTTCTCC
This sequence comes from Erodium maritimum, assembly GCA_963921825.1. NCBI lineage: Eukaryota > Viridiplantae > Streptophyta > Magnoliopsida > Geraniales > Geraniaceae > Erodium > Erodium maritimum. Next base: position 29,761,656 of record OY997589.1, on the reverse strand, counting down.
ACTACAATGATAGTAAGTAGTTTAACAAAAGGGTAAAAGCTGACGATTGAAATTGCAATCGGTTAATCTTGATTCCCAGAAGAACGGTGTAGTGATGAATATGTCGCCTTCAGTTTCCCGTGGTTCGTAAGATGACTAAATTTTTTGTTCTTTAAAGGGTAACATTTTAGTTCAAAAACTGGAATGCAGCCATCTCTACCTGGGTGTGTATTATAGAAACGTGTCTTTGCCAAAAGTATACAAAGAAGTTGTTGGAGATAACCAATGATCAGTTTTAGTAGGAACTGCTTTTACCTGATTATTTTCCTTTAAGTATCTAATGCTGTCTATTTCTCTGCATGGATCTGATCGGTATCAGATGCCTATTTCCAATACTTGTATTATTTGTCAGTATGGAGCTACCATATCAACTTGTTTGTTAAAAATAAAATACTAAAAAGGGTAGTTCACTTGTTGGTCAGGAAATTGGAAGCAAAGGTACAAAGTGTACCATCATGGGAGAAGAAGTTTTGCTTCGTAGTTGGTTCCATTCCATGGAGAAAGCTCGTGGAAACGAAGAGATATATGTACCTATATGAGAATGTGGTAAAATGGAATGACTCTGCTGGGGAAGAAGCGTTTCAAAATGCTAAACAGCGTTTTTGGGCAGAGATGAATGGGCTTCCATGTGACGTGTCTTTCCCTGATGCGGATACTTATATCGATAAAATAGATTGGGATTCAAAGATGGATGAGGAAGTGGAAGAGGAAAGTGAAGGGCATAAAGAAGAAGGTGTGGTGATCATTGGCGATCCTCTACTCTTGAATCCAACATTTTCATGTGTTGGATGGGGGGCTGCTGAAGAGGATTTTAAAAAGAAAACTGACCTGTCTTCAGGATCGGGTCCTAGAGTTAAGGACGGTGATAGAAATCCTTGGGAAACTCAGAATGATAGAACTATCAAGGGTCAAGAGAACGACTCATGGTTCGTAAAAAACAACAGCCTTAACCGTGTTTGGGGAACATGGGATAGGAATAGAGAAGGGGCTGGGTTGAACTTGTCAAGGTATAAGACCACTAGGTATCATGGCGACGAGTATCAAATATCCCGCGGAGGAAACAGGGTAAATTTGAGCTATCAACAGCCATTTTTGGATAAGAGATTGTCGAGGCAGTGTAGACCAGTAAGTCATGGTATGTCTAACAAAGCAGGAAATTCATGGGGATGTTAGAAACCACTTCACAGTCCTTTCTTCCTTATGCTGCTCAATTCTTGTACGTGGACTCTGTACCATTATAACAACCTGGGAAACGCTGCCAAGTTCGGTTCCTTTTACGCCTTTTGTAGTTTGTGAGAAGGAAGATTCTTCCTGAATTTTCGTATTGAAAGGAAAATACCTCCTTGGTATTGAAAATAGTTTTGACGATCATGTAAAAATAAAATGTTTAATAATATTTAGTTATAAATATGCTTCAGAGCTGAACTGTCGCATTCTACAGAGAATATTGATTTGTTTTTAATCCTACATTTCAAATGGAATGTAAATACGTAGGGGTCCTTATGAAAACATAATATATTTAACATCAGGCCAATGTCGGGGTGGGAGAAACCTGCCTCAAACTCCTCCTATTGTTTTTTTTTTTTTTTGATCGGCAATGCAATTTGTAATTATAGCAATAACAAACAAGAAAACAGATTCAGAACGCCAATTCCTCATCGTTTGTATCGACAATTTGAGCTCGATGATTTGGGGACGGTGTTCAGGGCCGGCCCAAGCTTTAAGCGAGTTAAGCAATAGCTTAAAGCCTCAGATCAGAAAAGGCCCCGTAAAATTAAATAAGAAGTCGTTTAACGCGTCAGATGAAAAAATGCCCTATAAAATTAAAGACCCGTTACTATTTGACGAAACATAATCAAGCGAAAGTACTAAAGTTTGAATTTTTAAATCAAATTTTAATACAAGTTGTGGCCAATTTTGATCTCTATTCAAATTTGTTTTTCAGATAAAACAATTTTCATCCAAATGAAAGACAATTTTTCTTGATGGTTGAACATTCTAAGAACTTTGGAAAAAGTAAGCCGTCAAAATTGAAAACAAAATCCGATGTTGGATATAGAAGTTTGATCATAGCAGAAAAAAATATGATGCAAACATGTTAGAAATCCATTAAGTGTTGATTTGATATTCCCTCGTTCCCTTAATATTTTTTTTTTTGAAACGGGTAACCGGAGAATTGCATTAATACCCAAAGGTAATCAAACAAGATAGGGCGTGACCGCCCCGGGTTTCAGATGTATGTCTGAGCCGACCGTAGCAAGCCCAACGCTCATAGACCCATAATAATAGCCTACTTGACATCGAAGGCAAAAACTCAAGACAACTCCTTACCAACGTCTCAAAACAGCGAGACATGAAATGTAAAGTCCTAAACAATGCAAGAAATAAATTGTCCCAGAAATAATGTAAATAACGAGAATGCAGAGAAAAGAACTGAGCTGTTGTTGCAGGCTGCCCGGGACCTCCCAGCACTGGCTGTCCCGGGTCTGTGGATATAGGCCAGCAGCGGCCAAACCCACCCCTGTCGGGTCGGTTCATTCCTGCATAGGAGGCTGCCCCGCCTCCGCCTGCTTCATCTGGTCCTTCTCGATCCTGTCCGACTCCTCAAGCGGGACCCCCGGCTCGTCATCTTCGTCCTCCCAATCTGGCACCAGGGAGATGCATTCAGGTGGTGTCCCACCCTATCGAGCGTCAGATTTGATGGCAGTCATTGTACGTCCCACCGAGGTAGAGGCATACCGGCTCGGGGGACGGTACTTCGGGTAGGGTATCGGCGGTAGGGTACGGTGAAAGGGTACCAGGTCGGGGTGAGCACCACCGACGTCAGCATAAGATGGGCACGACGACACCAGCGACAGGGGCTCGTAGAGAATGATGGTGCTTGCCTCGACCGAACCCGGCTTGTCCTTTGGCGGCGATGACGTGCCGCCGGCGAGGCCCTGGTGTGCTGCCGACGAATAGCCGGACCGAACGATGAACGGCAGGGAGCAGCCGAACCAGAGAGGGTTGCGACAAGGGAGAGACGAACACCGGCTGCCGGAGAGGTGCAGTAAGTGTGCGACTGTGACAAGGTTGCGCAGAAACAGCGACGGGAGAGGGGGCCCGACGAGCGTGGCTGCGGCCGGCGAGTGGAACCTGGGAAAGGATGGGAGAGCGGCTGCGACCGGCGAGCGTCGATGACGGCGGCTAAGGTTGGCCATGGAGGCGGCGGAGAAGAAACCCTAGTAAGGGTGCACCCGAGAGGGTTTTTGTCACGCCCCAAATCCGGTTTTGACCGGACTCGAGACGTGAACTAAAATAATAATTAAATAAAACGAAAATGAAGTAATAAAGCTTAAAACAATAGACTGTAATTTCATAGATTCGAATATAAGAGTCAACAGCTCTTAAATAAACTGTAAGAACTGTATTTAGTTCAAAAGCACTATATGTCACTAGACACACTAGTCTAGGACCCTCGTTAGCTCCCAAGCATCGAGCATCCAACTAGTACACATCCCGCTCAAAACCTGAAATACAACAAGGTAAAGGTGAGCTTTCGCTCCAGTAGAGAAAGTAGTTAAGGTAATGAACATCGGCTCACCACCACGAGTAACCGTCCAATTAGGGCATACTAGTACAGCATAACTAACTGTCAAACCGGGGTTGATAGCCAAACTTACAACTCACTCAAACGACCACTTTCACACAACAAAACATTAACCGAAAACGCACACATCACACACAAAGGAAACCAACACATGTCCCGTACCGTAGTCCCCGAACTCCATCATATCAGACCGGAACGTCATCGTATCATCTCGGATAGCCCCTCGGTCCAGAGGAGACACATTACGTCGGGGCGACCGGAAACGTTCTCAGGAACGCATCTCATCGGGGGGGCCCGGAAATGTCCCTAAAGGATCATAGATCATCGGGGTAGAACACGACCCGTAGGCCCAACCACGACCCGTAGGCCCAACACACTATGATATGGCCTGTCGGCTCCGACCCGTCGGCCCAATACGACCCGTAGGCCCAACACGACCAGTAGGCCCAACACGACCCGTAGGCCCCAATCACAATATGGCCCGTCGGCCCAATACGACTCGTAGGCCCCACACGACCCGTAGGCCCAATCACATCCGTCGGCCTAGATGTCCTACACCGGCATACCCCTCGATGTAGTCTATCGTACCGGAATAACACACCGGGGGACCGCGCATACGTGGGACCACATCATCGGTCTAGGTACTACCCCACACCGGCACACCCCCTCGGTGTAGGTACCGTACCGGAATACAACCCTCTTGGAACACCCATCAAGATAATATCACGCATCGCAATGCCACAGATCAAGCACAGCTCACAGGCCCAACAATCTTTCCACCATTACACAACACGTCGGTCTATCATTCACCCGACCATATCACAAGCAATAGTCCACATCATATCATTCACGGCACACTTACCCAAACATAGCAACAACATGCTCACCGGATATACTAATTCTTGACTCTTAAACTTATCGACGCAAGGTCACACAGCATACGTCTCAAACAATAACAGGCAATTCAATCAGCACACAACCTATGGCTCGACATGGCCAATCTACCAGCACGACAATTTCCCAAGTATTGAAAGTGGCTACACTAGTGAATCACACCCTACATGTTACTAAGACTCGTCCGATTATTTAATAATATAAATGAGCGTTCCAATTTTATTATTACCTAGCATGCATACTAGTAAATTTCCGTAATTAAATCGGTATTCGCTACTTTCCCTACCTCAAGAAGAACCAACAGCTGCGTCTCCTAGCTGCTGACGTCCTGGCTCGCTACCTCCGGTCTTCTCCACGATCGAGGTTCAAGCCTGGTTTTAACAAAAAGGGACGGTAAACAGTCCCGGTCCAGTCCGTAACAGTCCTCAAATTTTATTAACGGTCCAGTCCTCTAATTTAATTGATTTAAGTCCTTTAGAAAGTCCGGAAGGTCCTTGAAATTATCTGATTTAAACCAATTAATTAATTAATTAAACTGTCCTTACCTAGATCCGACCCGGATCTAGGCCCAACCCGGATTCAGAACCCAGAACTCGGACCTGACCCGGAACCGACCCGAACCCGGCCCCAGACCCGACCCAGACCCGGGTCCAGACCCGAGTCCAGGAACCTGGGTCTGGCCCGAAGTCCACCCTGGGCCCAAGGCCCGAACTTGGTCTGTCTCAAGGCCCAAACAGGCAGGTCTTGGCCCAACGGCCCGCAACGCAGATCTGAACGAGTTGAGGACGAGAAGAGAGAGGGTTTTGAAACTCTCCGGCGGCGGCGACGGTGATTGGGAACTCGAAGAAGAGGGCCACCTCGGTTTCGAGCGCTGTCGATGACGGTTTGGACTTCGACGGAGGAGAAATCAAAACCAAAACTGGGTTGAGCACTCCGGCGCGGGATTAGAAGCTGACGCGGGTAGTTCCGGGCGACGAGGTGTTTCAGTCGCGCGTAAATATGGTGGGGAAGGTCGTCAGGGAAGACGGACGGGGCCGGTACGCCGTTAACTGCGCTGAGACCTCCGTCACCGCCGTGGCTCGACCCGGAATGGAAACGGAGGTATACTGGCGAGGCGAAGCTTCGGATTTGCGTCGGGATCTTCTGCGAGTGGCGATGGAGGAGTGGCCTCGATTGGGAGCGGCGAGAGGAAGAAGAGGTCGCCTCGATTTCTATGCGTGAAAGTGAGGAGGAGATGAACGGTTCGGCTAGGGTTAGGGAAAGCTGAGCTGGGCTTGGGCCTGGTGCTGGCTTGGGCTCAGCGTACTGGGCTTGGGCCTGAGCCAGCCTGACCCACTTGCTTCCTTCTTCTTCTTTTTTTAATTTTTTTCTTTTTATTTTGCACTCGTTTCAAAAATTCCAACCCGATTTCCAACCACGACGATCCAACGAACAAATTTAATAATTTAAATTCTCTTAAACCGGGGCGGTCTCTACAGTCTACCCCCTTAAAAGAATTTCGTCCTCAAAATTTAAAACGAATGCGCTCCACTTGACCTTATTTCAGGGAACGTCCGATTAAAACTCCCAGTCCATTAACCCTTGAGCACACGGAAACACTTAAATCAGTTAGTCGATACCGGAATCCTCCTTCGGTAGAGACGTCGCATCGACACACGCAGCTTGGTCGAGATACCCTATACCGGAACCGTCAGTCGGTATAGATATCATACCGAAACAAAACTCACATCGCACTTAGAACGGATCCAAACCACTGACACTTCTCCTCAACTACTCACTTCACTTAACCGAGTATCGCGCACACAACAAAACAAAAGAAGCCCACCACGCTTTCGCTGTGCCACCCTAATCTCATCGTCACTTGGCCAAACTCGGGGCACGAACTAAGAAATAACAGATTAACGACTTAAATAAAACGCAAGTTCAAAAGCAGCACCAATAACTAACAGTAATAAAACCAAAACGAGTCAAAAACAAGTTTCAAATAAAAAGGAAAACACGACTCTACAGTCAAACAAAAGTAACTCCCAGACTCTCGTTAGTCCCAAGTCTTGTGATGTCCTCTAATCCAGAACGTGCTCATCGTCGCGAGCGATCTCATGATCGTAATCCTATCTCTGCGCCCGTGAGTCGACAACAGCATACACCCAACCCTGCTGTGCCGGGGGTCCACCTCTCGGAGCTGGTGGAAGTGCCACCTGATGCGCATCTCGCTGCCTCGGTGTTGGCGTGCTCGCTATCTGCCACGGAGCTCTCTACATCTGAGCATGACGCTGTTAGAACTGAGGTGACTGCATAGTCTGCGACTGCTGGGGTCGCGGGGCCGACATCTCTCCAACTCGATCAGGACATCTAGCCGCAAAATGTCCAGGTCGTCCACACTGGTGGCATAGCAGTGGCCCAACACTTTGTCTCCTCTCGGGTCTGTCCCTCGGACAATCTTGAACCTTGTGGCCCTGTTGCTCACACAGAAAACATGCTCGCTCTGTCGAAGCAGGTGTGACGGAAGCCGCTGATCCGGTCTGTCGCGTCTCTCTCCACTGTGTCTGGGGCTGGAATGATCCCGAGGTCCTCTGCCTCCTCGGATCACGGGCCTTAGATGGCCTCAGGAAGCTGGTCGGCCTCTGCCTGACCTCTCGCACTCTAGCCATCTCGCGGAAGCGTCGCTCCACGGCAAGTGTCTGGTCCACCAGGTCTGAATAAACACGGGTCCTCATAGCAGCGACTCGATCCGCGATATCGGGACTGAGACGTGCCTCAAATCGTCGGCAACGTAAAAACTTCGTCGCTACCATGTCTCGAGCAAATCGAGACAAGGAGGTGAACCTCGACTCGTACTCGAAGACCGTCATACTCTCCTGGCGCAGCTCCAAGAACTGCTGGTGCCTGTCATCTAATACTGACTGTGGGAAGTATTGTTCAAGGAAACGCTGCCCAAACAGCGAGAAGTCATCCCCCACGCGCGCCTGCTTGCGTTGTCACCGAAGATAAGCATCCCCCTCCAACTGAAAAGCTGCGAAGGACACTCTCCTGCTTCCATCCATAACTCCTGAAGTGTCCAAGTTGCGGGTCACCCGCTTCAGCCATCTCTCGGCTGCCTCGGGGTCTGGTTCCCCGGAAAACACTGGTGTGACCAACTTGCGGAAATCTCGCAGCGCCTGCGCGGTGTGACTATCGGTCTGGCTAGGCCTCATGGTCACGGCTGCAGTGGCAGCAGGCACTGCCTCCGGTGTCGTAGCTGTAGCCTCTCTCTGTGCAAGGGCTGCCACCGAATCCTGAACAGTGCGGGTCAGCTCCTCTAGAACTACCGCCTGGGCTGTCTCAGCCCTCTTGTGCCCCTCAGCGGGCGCACCCTAGGCACTAGTCGCCCCTGCCAATCCAGCGATCGATGATCGTCCTCAGGCTCTAGCGGGCCGTCCCCTCGTGCCTCGCGGAGCAAAGGTCTGTGCCATGTCGTAAGTCATCTGCACGGATAACGCACATGCTCATTTTCTTAACCCGGACAGAACAACGCGCCTAAAATAATTAGCGCCACACACGACCCACAACAACAGTACTCGTAATAGTAGTAATATAGTCACCCAATAGCACACAACAGAGAGTCAGCACAGTAGTGCGTCACACAGATTATGTACAAGCAGCGATTACACACAAATTCGCACTACAGTGCACAAAATCACACATTTTAAACAGCGAGACTACGCTCAATCAATCACTCCACGATGCAATCATTGCACCACAAACACACAAGAGACAAACAACGACTTAGGTTTACAATTTTTTTAGCACACCCACTTTCTAACATAACATTCATGTTGACATCGCGTCGTTACAACCTGGTTCCGGCGTCCCAAAACTACGTTGTAACCACTTGATATCCCCCCATTCACGTCCAGGTACAGCGGCCCCTATAGCCGGATCGTGATGGTACATACACTTCAGTTTCTGCAGAAAATCGGGCATGACCCGTTCGTAAATTAAGTTAACCATCCGCATATGCTGGACAACCAAACGTTACCTGCACACAACACTCAATCACAAATTCAGCACTCAGCACATTATCTCAACTTACACCCCGAGTCTAGGAACGTGGGTCTGGCCCGAAGTCTACCCTGGGCCCAAGGCCCGAACTTGGACTGTCTCGAGGCCCAAACAAGCAGGTCTTGGCCCAACGGCCCGCAACGCATATCTGAGTGAGTTGAGGACGAGAAGAGCGAGGGTTTTGAAACTCGCCGGCGACGGCGTTGATTGGGATCTCGAAGAAGAGGGCCACCTCGGTTTCGAGCGCTGTCGATGACGGTTTGGACTTCGATGGAGGAGAAATCGAAACCAAAACTGGGTTGAGCACTCCGGCGCGGGATTAGAACTGACGCAGGGAGTTCCGGTCGACGAGGTGTTTCAGGCGCGCGTAAATATGGTGGGGAAGGTCGTCAGGGAAGACGGATGGGGCCGGTACGCCGTTAACTGCGCTGAGACCTCCGTCACCGGCGTGGCTCGACCCGTAATGGAAACGGAGGTATACTAGCGAGGCGAAGCTTCAAATTTGCGTCGGGATCTTCTGCGAGTGGCGATGGAGGAGTGGCCTCGATTGGGAGCGGCGAGAGGAAGAAGAGGTCGCCTCGATTTCTGTGCGTGAAAGTGAGGAGGAGATGAACGGTTCGGCTAGGGTTAGGGAAAGCTGAGCTGGGCTTGGGCCTGGTGCTGGCTTGGGCTCAATGTACTGGGCTTGGGCCTGAGCCAGCCTAATCCACTTGCTTCCTTCTTTTTTAATTTATTTTTCTTTTTATTTTGCACTCGTTTCAAAAATTCCAACCCGATTTCCAACCACGACGATCCAACGAACAAATTTAATAATTTAAATTCTCTTAAACCGGTGCGGTCTCTACAGTTTCCGAGAGCTTCTAATTTGAAAAACTATTTGTCATCCCTTAGACTTATTGTTTCGCAAACTTAGTTCCCTTAATATTTTATATACCAGTTTATTAAACATTCAAATAATGAAAATATGCATGTAAGAACCGCCCCCGGTCGACACCGGTCGAACCGGTGAAATTTGGGAAAAGTTGACTTTCCGCCGGAAAAGTCAACCGATGACTCCGGGAGTCATTCGAGACCTTTCCGGGACCCAAAAAGCTTAGTCGTCGTTACGGTTAGCTTAATTGGGTCGTTTCCTTTCAAATATGTAGTTTTGCGAAAAAGTCAAATCCGGTTCAAACGGGGTCGAATTAAGGGTTTTATCGAATTAAATACGTGAGCTGAGATATTTTTGGGTAAAGGTGGAACCCACATGGACACATGTCCATGTGTCTTGGAGGGGATGAAAAGGGTGAGAAATGACTCTTTGGTCCCCACTTGGGGACAAAAGAGAGAGAGAGGGGTTAAAGGATAAAAAGGGACCTTTACCTTTTAGGTTAAAAGCAATTGGAGCAAAAAATCAGCTCATTTATGAGTGTTGGACGAAAATTACAAGGGGGAGAGAGAATTTGAAGCCTCCATTGATTGAAGAAGAAGAAGGTGAAGAAAAGGAGCTCCTTTGGTGGATTTTCAACACCAATCTTCTCCAAATTTACTCCATTCTCATCCCCTCTTCGTTCCTAAGGTGAGTAACCATTAAAAACCCACTTTTAATGAACTTTGGGGTTGTGGGTTTGGTAGAAATTGCATGAACTAGGCTTGGGTCTTAGGGATTTGAGGTTCTTCATGCTTAGATGAGTTGTGGAGAAAAGTGGAGATTGATGATGAAATTCCATTGGGTTTTTGTTGTTTTGATGAAACCCACAATGGGTCTTGAAATTTTGGAGTTGTTGAGGTTAATTTTGAGGTTTTGGAGCTTAACATAGGAGTTGTAGAGAATCTAGAGCTTGTTAGGAACTTTTTGGGAGAGAGGAGGTATTTTTCCGGCGACCGGAGGTTCGCCGGAGCTCCGGCCGTTCACCGGAGTTCCGGTCACCAGGGGGTATAACCGGCCATGGCCGGAGGGAAGTCACGGGACCGTGAGCGGCCACACGGTGGCGGTCCGGTCCGGCCACCTACGGCCCATGTGTGGCCGTGGGGCCCACTTGGACGGGGTGTGGGTTAGACGGGTTCGGGTGGTCTTGGGTGAACCCGGATCGACAATTCACACCCGGAACGAATTATGGAAGTGATTCGTGGACATTCGGAAATTGTAGTTAAAAACTTTAATAGCGAAATTAGAAAGCTCGGACATCGGAAATTGATTCCGCCAAGTGCGTTGGAACACGTGAATTTAATTAGGATTGATAGAAACGAAAATGGGAAGTTTCGGGACACCGATGGACGTTTTCCCGATCCCGAGCATATTCGCCAAACCGGGCAAAATGGGCCATTCCGGGCCCATTTTGACAAGTTGAGTAATTGGGGGTTAGTTTGGGTATTTCCTTTTTAAATCACCCTTGAATTAGTATTAATCCTCGTATTACCTTGTGATCTTAGACGTTGTTCCCGATCACGGCGGAGGAGGCTACTAGGCGACTCGTGGTTGCTCGTGTTGGATAGCAGTTGAGGTAGGGAAAAGTAGTGAATACCGATTTAATTACGGAACGTTACTAGAAACGCATATAGGACATTAATTACCTGTAAAGTCTTAGAGATGCATATAGGATGCGAATAACTAGTGTACTTGTATTTAAATGATGGAACTACTTGCGGCCATGTCGTGTCGTAGGTGTGGGAATTGTTGTGCTGTAGTATCACATGTGGGTCCCTGGTTGGACTCGTAGGATTGCGTGCTGGTTGTGTTAGTTGCTTGTAATGTTTGATATGTGTTATGTCCGTTGTTAAATTAAGGATCATGATATGCTATGAGAACGTGGTGAATGTTAGTGTGAGTTATTGTCTTGTGATATGATCGGGTGAATGATAGACCGATGTGGTGTGTTCGGTAAGATTGTTATGTATGGTATGCTGGTATGATATGTTTGGGGTGAGATGTCCGAGGATGGTGTTCTGGTCCGATATCGTGGCTGATGTTGTGTGTTTCGGCACGATATGTTCTGAGGCGGTGTGTTTCGGTCCGATACATATATCGAAGGAGGGTTCCGATATAGGGTATCTAGACCGAGGCTTCCGGTATGATATCTATACCGTGGAGGATTCCGGTATAGGATATCTAGGCCGAGGATTGGTTCTGGTGAGATACTTGTGCCGTAGAGGATTCCGGTACAGGAAATCTAGAGCCGAGGAGGGTGTTCCAGAGCAATGTTTATACCGAAGAGGATTCCGGTATAGGATACCTAGGCCGAGGTTGAGTTTCTGGTATGGTATGTGTGATGTGATTTGTACCCCGTGCTACAGGTTGATACCCGACCGACGGAGGATTCTGATCCGGTATGTTATGAGTTGTACCCCGATGTTGTGTGTTCCAGGAAGATGTCTAGGCCGATGTCGAGTTCGGTACGATATGGTTGAGTCGGGCTATGGGAGTCGGGCGCATTTCTCTGGGATACTAAGGGTGTGGAAGTGGTTACTAATGATATTACTCTGTGTGTTGATCTGTTTTGGTTGTTGTGATTACTTATGCCTGCTATGTGAGCCTTTTTGATTTTGAATACATTTATACCTGAGTTCAGTGTATTGTCGTGCGAGTTCACACGTGTGGTCAGTTGCGAGATAACTGTGGTCGCTGTCTATTGAGAACTGTATAGGTGACGGGTGCTAAGAGCATAGTTGAGGAGAAATGTACGGTTGTCGGTTCGGTATCGAGTTTGATCTACGGGTTGCTCTCGATTGGGGTCAAGCGTTGTCTTTAGGTTAATTGTTTAAATGATTCGTGTTATTGCCTTACTAGTATGCCATAATCGGACGGGTATCCATGGTGGTGGGCAATTGCTCACTCCTTTTACTACTTTTTCCTACTAAGCGAAAACTCACCCCCTCTTTTACTATTCTACAGGTTTTGATCGCGATTTAATTTAGAGGATGTCTCGGAACTTGGAAGCTTAGCGAGAGTCCTAGTTGGGATGGTCTAGAGACGTACTTTCCTTTTGTACTAAACAATTTATTACTTGGATTTCGAGTATTGACTCTTATTATCAGAATTGATCGGTTTAAACTATTATTGGAGATTTATTTCGTTTAAAGTCGCTTTTATTTATTATTATTTTTAGTTCAAGTCTCGAGTCCGGTCAAAACCGGATTTGGGGCGTGACAATGCATGTAAAGATGAATATTGAATAATGTAAGAACCGCTCCCGGTCGATCCTGGTCGAACCGGTGACTTCTAAGACAAGTTTGACTTTCGGCCGGAAAAGTCAACCGGTGACTCAGGAGGTCACTCGGGGTTTTTTCGGGGCCCAAAAAGCTTAGTCGTCATCACGATTGGCTTAATTGGGCCGTTTTCTTTCGTTTAAGTATAATATTTGGGAAAGTCAACCTTGGTCAAATTTGGACTTCATATCGACTAAGGCCTAATTAATTAAAGTGCTGAAATTTAAATTGGAGATTAATGGGCCCTACTTGGACACGTGTCCATAAAATATTGGAAGAGAGGAAAGGAGTGGTCTTGGACCATTGTACCCTCCTAAGGGCCTCAAATTGGGAAAATATCTAAAGGGGTCTTTGGTCTTTTTACCAATTAGGTCTATTAAAGAAAAGGGAGCAACAATTTCATCTTATTTGCTAGTGTTAGCCGACCATATAGAGAAAAAGAGAGAGAAGAGAGCTCCCATGGAGTCTTGAAGAAGAAGCAAATGAAAAAGAGGCAACTTAGGTCCATTTTCTACCTCTTTCTTCTCCAAAATCTCACCATCTTCTTCATCTCATTCTCCTAAAGGTAAGAGCACTATCTAAATCTCTTTTCCTTTAATTTCATTTCTTGGGTTTTGCTTGGTTTTGCTAGAAGTTGTTGGGTTTTGTTTGGGTTAATGTTAGATGATGTTGTTGAGAAGTATTTGTTGGTGTTTGATGGAAATCCTTGGGTTTTATTGGTTTTTGAAGTTTGGAATTAGTTTGGGTTGTTGAGTTTTTGATGATTCTTACCATGGGTAGAGGAGCTTTGGAGTTATTTATCTGTTTTGGGAGTTTTTGTTGACTGAAAATGGAGTTTGTGTGTTAATTTTCAGGGAAAAGGAGCTGGAGGTTGAAGAAGGGCGAGTCTGCCCAGACCTGCCACGGATCCGTGACAGATACCGTGACGGGAGGCGTCATGGCTCCGTGATGGAGTCCGTGACGGCACGCATCACGGTTCTGTGACGTCATCTGTGACGGGTGGTGTCACGGCTCCGTGACTCATTCTGTGGCAGATCAGTTTTGGGTCCTTTTGGGGTGTTTTTCGTCAATTTCGATCTTTGTAATGAACTGGTCTTTTGGGGTTGTCTTTGGGGCTTTATTTTCTTCTTAGTTAGATCTTGATTAGAGTTTACTTGTGTTCCAAGACCTTGGGTTCGAGCTCGAGGGACGAAAACCAATCCGGGACCCGTGTGAAGAACGGAGGAGAGGCTAGTCGATTTTTTAGCAGAGAATTGTTAGAGGAAGACCTCGAGGTAGGGAAAGTCCTAACTACTCGAGTATTTCTATACTAGTATGCCTATTAGGTTAATAAAATCGGAAAGGTCCTAGAATTGCATATAGGACGCGAATAACTAAAATAATCATCTTTCAATTACTAATAATCGGATGTGTCTAGTATGCATGTTTAGGATGTGAATAACTAGTGTAATTCGCTTTCAATACTTGGGAATTGCTTTACTGGTAGAGAGGCCATGATGAGCCCTCGGATTAGTTGTTTGTGCTTGCTTCACTTGCTCGTTGCTTAGTTCCGGTTAAGTTAAGAGTCTAATGAAACTAGTTAAATTGTATACTTGAATGCTTGACTGAATGTTTACATGATTGGTTGAGTGATTAAATGCTTGAATAATTGTTTGGTCGAACGGATGATCGAGTATGACTGATTGTGCCAAACGGTACGATCATGTGATTGATGGACCGACAGATCGTGACAGGTAAGTATACGGTAAGTGTAGAGGACTAAATGGATGTCTTTGCTGTGTTGTGGTGAAGGCGTGATTCGATAAATGTTGATTGGTTGATATGTTATAGTGTGATTCTCTTGTTCTTGTTCTTGAGATGTTTGGTTGTTCGGTATGGTACTTACACCGGGGAGGGGGGGGGGGTAATCCGGTGGTGTAATAGTCATTGGTGTTTGGCAGATCCTGCGGGATAACGGTTGATTATTGGAGCCTGAGGGCATTGGTTATTGGAGCCTGCGGGCATTGATTATTGGAGTCTGAGGGCATTGGTTATTGGAGCCTGCGTGCATTGGTTATCGGACCCTGCGGGGCATTGATTATCGGAGCATGAGGGCATTGGAGGTGGACCATGCGGGGCAATTGGATGGTTTACCCTGTGGGAAATCATTACTTATGGTTTCACCCAAATGTATGCGTCCTGCGGGAGCACTACCTTGGTTCCCTATGACATGTGGTCCTTTGGAGGCATTTCCGAGAATCCCGATGATAAGCGTCCCTTTGGGATTGTTTCCGGTGCCCCGATGCATGTGTCTCCTCTGGACCGAGGGAAAATCGGATATGATATGAATATTCTAGTGGATCGGAGTATGGGAACCGATGTGACACCAGAATCTATTCATGGATCAGAGGCTTAAGAAAGCAAGTGGTCGGTGTGATATTACTTGTTCCCATTTTAATGGTTATGATATCTTTATAGTACATTTCACATAATCGTTTAAAGTTACAGTTATCCTTGAGACTGCGATACTATTCTTATTATTACTGATTCCTAGTATTTCATTGTTTGATAGAGTTTAATTGTAAATTGCGTTGCCATGCTAAGGCAGTTTTATTACTAAACTGAAGGTTAACTTAATTACGATTTTCCCTGTTGAGCGCTAGCTCACCCCTATGGTCTTTTTCTTACTGTTTTTACAGGCGTACCAGATGTTTAATGAGTTCAAGGCTCGGGAGCTTCTAGATGTTTTGGGGGTTATTCTAGAGCTGTGTTGGTCTTTCGTACTAAACACTATTTATCTTGCACTTTACACTACTGCAAATAAGTACTTGGGAGACGGATTGGATCCGTCACCTAAGAGGACGTATCCGTCACCCAAGTTCTTAGGTGACGGATGCGTACATCCGTCGGTAGGGTAAAAACTTAGGTGACGGATCCATATTTAAAATCTTTTTAAATACTATATATAAGTTATAACTAGGATCAATAAAATATAAACGAAAATAAGAAAATTCATAACCAACACTAATGACGCAAGATAATAAATAGTTGAGAATTTTCAAGAACCAACGACATTCAGTATCGAAACTCACCGGTTAACCGTTAAAATAAGATAGGATAAGTCCAACAAATTGTTTATATTATCTTAGGATATATGCCCAAGTTCACTTAACTACTATTGCTTTCTAAATGTTAAAGAAGTTTATAAACAAACTCAATACTAAGAAATCATAAACAAATAATCATTCATGTTCATGACCTCTGGTCTTTCCTCTCCGTTGAACATCTCCATCTCATATGAGTGAATCATTTCCTAGGAGTTTGGATAATACAACTATATGTGATAGGTATATAATACCAATTTTATTTATTGTCTTGTTTGATCATGAAATGAAATTTTCGCAATGCCCCTTCTTATTGCAATATTTTTGGAACAGTTTCTCTTTTTTTTTGACTTGTATTTTGGTCAAATTATTCTTTGTTTCTTACAATACTATCATATTTTATAGTGTATAATAGTACTTCTAAATTTCAATATTTTCGAACTCTACGAGACTCATGCTTCTAGTCCATGAACTTCATGGATTATTCTTCGATAAATGATCTTGTTTTTCAATAAATATTTTAGTACAAAGCCAAAACATTCTAGCACCAGATGTTAATACATGTCATGTTTTCCTTCCAATAAGACGATACTGATATTATTTGTCACGCCCCAAATCCGGTTTTGACTGGACTCGAGACGTGACCTGAGTTAAAAGTAGAAAATAATAAACAATTAATAGATCTTTTAGAAATTCAAATAAGTTCCATCAAATCCTCATAGTAAATAATCCAAAAATCTCGAATATGAGTCACAACTCAACATAACACTACTGCAGAAATCGACTTAGGAGACGGATAAAATGGATCCGTGACCTAAGTTTTGGCACTTAGGTGACGGATACAGCAATCCGTCAGCCAAGTGGTGAAACTAAGGTCACGGATCTTGCATCCGTCACCCAAGTGGACCACCTGGCCGACGCATAGCTGGATCCGTCACCCAAGTGAGATAAGGTAACTACTATCCGTCACCCAAGTGAGAAAAGTTTAGCCACGCATGCTGGATCCGTCTCCCAAGTGAGAAAACTTTAGCCACGCATGCTCTATCCGTCACCCAAGTGGGCTCTATCCGTCACCCAAGTGGGTTGACTATTTTACAAAAAAAATTGACCACAATATTCAAGATGAATTAACCATTCGATGATAGTTTTTTTTTTACATACGTATACTAGTTTGGATAGTACATACAAGATGAGCGGTCTTGATTATATAATATGCGAGAGACCGACACGTATTGATTGAAATCGCCAATTCCACTATGTGCATGAACATATTTAGCCTTACGGTAGTATAACGTATGACGTTGTCTCGTTCATTTTTTGTATGTGATATGTATGAGTACTATACGATCTTATGTTGTATATGAGGCATGCTAAGTACTTATATCGTTCAATTATCAATACTACGATAGTCGGGAAAATGACGGGTTTTGGGGTTTTGGTCAATGTAAGTCAACTTCTGCTGCCGACGGATGCATATATCCATCGGCCAGCTTTTTCATCGACGGATGCATATATCCATCATTCAATATATATATATTTAATTATTTCCACTATTTTAATTTTATCTTTGAACTTGGGCATCAAATTGAAACCCGACATTGAGCGACCGGTGTCCATAATTCACAAGTTTATAATCATTAGATTGATATTGTTGTAAAAAAAGTTATATAATGTATTTGATCACAAAAAAAACAATATTTTGTACTTCGAATCGAGAAAACGATCAAGAAAATTTGTGTTATCCTTGTCTTAGTATTATATAAAGGGTAAATTACCTACCCCTAACTTTTTTTAACTGATACCTATCCCGATGTGTAGTTATATGACAAATAGCCCATTTTTCTGTTAACTTTTTTCTAAAATGACGAAAATACCCTCAACCACACTTCAATAATTGTTTTTAAAAAATTATTTAAAAAATCACTTTTGTTATATATATATATATATATATATATATACTTATATTATGTTGAGCTGTGACTCATATTCGAGATTTTTGGATTATTTACTATGAGGATTTGATGGAACTTATTTGAATTTCTAAAAGATCTATTAATTGTTTATTATTTTCTACTTTTAACTCAAGTCACGTCTCGAGTCCGGTCAAAACCGGATTTGGGGCGTGACAAATAATATCAGTATTGTCTTATTGGAAGGAAAACATGACATGTATTAACATCTGGTGCTAGAATGTTTTGGCTTTGTACTAAAATATTTATTGAAAAACAAGATCATTTATCGAAGAATAATCCATGAAGTTCATGGACTAGAAGCATGAGTCTCGTAGAGTTCGAAAATATTGAAATTTAGAAGTACTATTATACACTATAAAATATGATAGTATTGTAAGAAACAAAGAATAATTTGACCAAAATACAAGTCAAAAGAAAGAGAAACTGTTCCAAAAATATTGCAATAAGAAGGGGCATTGCGAAAATTTCATTTCATGATCAAACAAGACAATAAATAAAATTGGTATTATATACCTATCACATATAGTTGTATTATCCAAACTCCTGGGAAATGATTCACTCATATGAGATGGAGATGTTCAACGGAGAGGAAAGACCAGAGGTCATGAACATGAATGATTATTTGTTTATGATTTCTTAGTATTGAGTTTGTTTATAAACTTCTTTAACATTTAGAAAGCAATAGTAGTTAAATGAACTTGGGCATATATCCTAAGATAATATAAACAATTTGTTGGACTTATCCTATCTTATTTTATCGGTTAACCGGTGAGTTTCGATACTGAATGTCGTTGGTTCTTGAAAATTCTCAACTATTTATTATCTTGCGTCATTAGTGTCGGTTATGAATTTTCTTATTTTCGTTTATATTTTATTGATCCTAGTTATAACTTATATATAGTATTTAAAAAGATTTTAAATATGGAAATTTATAGAACTTGATGATAAAGCGAGTCATACACGACGTCACATATAAGCTAATATAATTTGGTGTAACTATATAGAATTATATTGAACCTATCATATTTGAACTTGGCATGAATGTATCTTATTTGTAGATAAATGTGAATCCTGAAACTTTTGAATTCTTGTATAAGATTTTAGACGGTAAATCTTATCCATGGAGGTTGTCTTGTTAGAAATTAATCTCTACCATCCATTTTGGATTTTAAGTGTTATCAGTGGATGTTGAAGCTCATTTTTTGAATATCATATAGTATAATATTTATATATGAATAATTTTATTTATTTTTCTATTATATTCTTTCATAGGAAAAAAATGCATCGATCAAACTCTCGCTTTAGGCCTCAATAATGATTGGGCCGGCCCTGACGGTGTTTTTACCAAGTATTTAGGTTCGGTGATTCATATAGCCATTCCTTCATCGTTAACATGCGTTTTTAGGAAGTAGTGCGAAATTGAATGCTTTAATCCTAACGGCTTGTTTGTACCCGCCGTTTGTGTTACATGTCCTATTTAAAATTCCTCTCTTCCAAACTCTTTTTTTAATTTAAAATCCATGGGGACTAAAATATTAGGTCAAATTCTTTTTTATTTATTTAAAAGTCACTCTTTTCCAGCTCTTTTCAGTCTACATCATGTCCTCTTCTTTTCCAACATCCATCTACATATATCCAATTCGATCCATCTTTCCATGATAAAGATCTCATCATTGCCAAATTTCAAGGATATTCTCAAATTTGGTTAGGAGATAAATACCAACAATCCCAGTCATTTATGAACCCGTACAATGACCAACTCCTCCAAACCGAGTATACACTTCTAAGTATCACCCCTACCATCTCAATCTTAAGGACTGTCATGATGGAGATTGAGGAGGGGCAAACTTGTCTTTTGCTCTTACTGGTAAATAACCTGCAACGCTACTTTTTGGCTAGAAAGGTTGTGCAATCAATTGTGCACGTGAGTGGGACGTGGTTGATAGGCTGTGAGTGGGTGGAGGCAGCGTGTTGTCCTTGTTCTGGGTTGGAGTTGCAGGTTATATGAGAGGGAAAGGGAAGAATCGAGACTTGTCTTTGATGTTGCTTGTATTTCATTTCGTAGAGAGAATTGGTAAAAGGGGGAAGATAAAACCCTAATATCAAGTTTAGATTTTATCAGTAATTTCATATTGCCTTTTATCCTTATATGTCTTATTTTCCGGTAGAATTCAATAGTATCAGAGCCACCGGTTCCGCGCATGTGGCTGATCTTGAAGGAGTTGGGAATTTTCTGGGAGCACACCCAGAAGTTTTAGAGGTGACGAACCAGAAATAGTGGGAACGGGAGGAGATGGCTTGTTATTCGGCGACTCCCATGGCCGACTTCCCGTGGGTAACCGACGACGTGGGTCTCAGACCTGATAGACGCCAACCGGAACAACATACTAACACACCTTGGGTTATGGCTGGTCAGCAACCGAAGATAGTCTGTGATTCTAGGACGGGAATGGAGAAGCTTTGGGATCGGAGGGAGGCCTGGCTCTGTGACGAGCTGAGACAAAAGGAAATTTTGTCTAAAATGATATATATTGTTGACAATATGCTAGTTCGAGAAGAGCAGGTAAAAATGAGCTTTTGATTCATAAGCGGCTTCGCAAGAGGTATCGGGTTGAGAAGCAGGCATGGGTGCAGCAAGAAGAAACCATTGACAAAGAGATAGAAGAACAACAGTCTAATCTGGAGAGTCTGGAAATGGAGCAAGAATTGCTCTGGAGAGAACAAGGACAAAGAAAGGAACTGAGGCTCGAGAAACATTTTTCATGGCTTAATCAAGAATTATCGGTACCTGAAACTTCCAACAATGATTGTGAACATGTTGGGGTCAGGTTCACTACTTGGGTGAAGGGAAGAGGTGGTATTAAGATGAAGGGGTTAGATATCCAAAGAGCTTCCTTAAACAACAATATCACTGGTATATATGTTGTTTACAGTAACATTTCAGATGCTATTGAGGTAGCTTCCTTACAATTAGTTTATTATAGTGTTTGCTAAATTTAAGGAGGGTATTGGAACGTTAACTATGATGGAGTTGGGGAGCAGTCAAGGCATAAATTGTAGAATGAGTATGTTACACTTGTTATTAGATAGGGGGTAGAATTGTTAATTGTTGTTGGTAATTGTGTGGGTGTGAATGGAGGAAGGGTTTTCCAGGAAACAAGTTGTTATTTGAAATGGGATAGTTTGATAGCAAAACCAGTAAGCCCTTTGTT
Organism: Erodium maritimum; assembly: GCA_963921825.1. NCBI lineage: Eukaryota > Viridiplantae > Streptophyta > Magnoliopsida > Geraniales > Geraniaceae > Erodium > Erodium maritimum. Next base: position 29,740,640 of record OY997589.1, on the reverse strand, counting down.
GGTTGCTAGTATTGGGAAAATACTTGGAGGTTGTCAAAGGCTAGATAAGCACATGGGTATTGACACTCTTACCAGTAACATTATCGGGATTAATGTCAAAATTCAGTTTCATTGTTGATGCACTACACCTCAAAATGGGTTGACAACATGGTATATTAGAATGGGTTTTCACTCACTTGATGATCTGAGGAGCACATTGAGTCATGTGAGTGTTTTGGGTAGAATTAAAAGAGGTGTAAGGAAAGTGTCCACGGAAAGTTCAGCTAGATTGTTGGGTCTACGTTCTTGCCAATTAGAGATTGGGAACAGGGTAGTTCCTTAGAGTTGTTGGCTTACATTAAGAGTCGTTGATGATGATAGCGAGGTGTTTTTTTTAATGGAAAGTGAGAATGATGAAATACATAAGGTGATAGATACTTGCATAATTGATGATAAAATAGGGGTGATGGTAGTGCATAGAGTGTCATTGAAATTCATTTTTGGAACCTTATTGTTTAAGAACAACAATGGTAGTCTACATGAAATGAGCGATGAGGTGGTATTTGGGGTTGAGGTAAAAAAGGAGAAGAAACTAAGGTATTTGATTATACATGTGCTTAGAGGAGGGATTGTTTCAAATCTTAATGATCCATCGACACTGAACTTCTTTTTGGGTAATTGTGTAAATTCTCTGGTTTTGGAGACTTTTGTGAGGTTCAGGAGAAAGGGGTACCTTGAGTTGAATATGATTTTGTACATCAGTATGCCTAGGATTATTGGGAAAGAAAAAAAAGTAGAGCCACAATGAGATTTTGTGGGATGATATGATTAATAGAGGGACTGGTGTTGATAAGGTCACCATGGAAGTTTTGATACAATTATACAAGAAGGCCAGAGATTTTTATAAGGCTGAAAAGTTTGTCATGAAAGGATCATTTGTTTTTCCTTCTAATTACAAGATCTTAGTTGTCGAAAGAGTGGGTTCAATTATTGCTTTAATCATACCGATGGTTGAAGTTTTTCATAAGCTTTTAGGCTTGTGGACAATCCTGTCAAAAGAGGGAGGTAATGTGCATAGAGTTAAAGCAAGAGGAGACGGGGGTTGCTGGTTATTGCGCTAATTGAAGGAAGCATCTTGATTTTTGTTAATTTAATTAATTCATTGGATCCATATGTGGTTTTGACTTGTAAGGGCAAAACTAGTGATGATTCAAGCAAGTTTAAGACCGAAGAGAGTGGTTCCTCCTTGGCCTTAGATATCGTTACTACGACCATGTCCGAAGTCTATTAATCCGAATTTTCTCTCCCTCACGGTAAATTTATCAAGCTATTGGGTAGAGTTATGGTTATTGTTATGGATGGTGGTTATGGTGATACGATCAGCTCTCGAGCATTCTTGGACTCTATGTATGTTATAGTGGTCAACATTCTATTCTTTAGACTTTTCAATGGGAAGCATCCAAATCAGCATGGGAAGGTAATTGTCTCTGAGAAGTGGAAGTGACTTGTATGAAAGGAAACATCAGTTGTAATAACCACTTCTGGTCAACGCCAGTCAAACCTGCGAAAAACAGGAAAATTTAAAATTTTTAAGACAGACACTTAATTTAACCAAAATTGACCCTGAGGGTCATACCGGACTTAAGTTGACCCCGATATCGACCAAAGTGAATTCCGGGGGACTCAGGTCAACTTTCTGTTCAATTTGGGAAAAGTTGACTTTTCGCTGGAAAAGTCAACCGAGCGACGTTTTGGTCCATTCGAGGACCGTTTTGGATCCAAAAAGCTTAGCCGTCGTACAGCGGTCTTAGTTGAGCCGTTTCCTTGTAGCCTGTGAAGTTTCGTAATTTCTTGGAAAAGTGCCCGTTCGGGGCCCGAGACGGCCGAATTTCACGAATCTGATAGAAAAATATCTACAAAGATATTTGTTTAAAGGGTGGGGCCCACTTACCACTTACCACTTACCACTTGCCACATGTCAAATATGTGGTGGTATCAGGTGAATTTTGAACAAGATAAAGGAGAGAAAGGGGACACATGAAGTTCATTTTCCTTTGGTTTCGGCGGCACACCTGAACAAGGAGCTCACGCCTAGGAGAATGAAGAAGGAGAAGCTTAAGGTTTGAGCTCTCTCTGTTCTTTCTTGATCAGCGTGCGCCACACATGAATAGAGGATGTGTTCTTTGCTTAATTACTGTGGAAGAAGCCGTGAATGCCTTACATTCATTTATTGATTTTACAGCTAAAGGGATTTGTTCTTTTTTTTTTCTTCGGTGATGATTGGTGTGAGCATTAAAGGCTCATGAATACCTCTTGGAGTAGGAGAAACAAAACACCATGTTTGGGCACTTGTATTTTGGATTAGAGAATAAAATATCAAGAGTTAAGATTAAGTTTTTGGTTTAATTGGTTGTGGTGTGAGAAAAGTGGAGACGTGACTTTCTAATAACCAAGCCATGCTTATGCTGCTGATTTTAAAGATGAGATGAGTCTAGGCCTAAAATTAAAGCAATATTTAAATGGGAGATGGGCTTAGAATTAGATGAATTTGGCTCAGAGACTTGTTATAGCTTATTAGAATGGTCGGTTACCGGTTAATCGATTTTATAAATTTTGAACACCCCTAGAGAGAAGTAAGGAACCCCTGAATTATTCTAAGACCGTAGAAACGAAAACGGGAATTTTCGGAGCCCCGGAAGGGCGTTTCCAAAACCCAGGCAGATTCGCCATGTCGGACGAATCGGGCTTTTCCGAGTCCTTTATCGACAATGTCGAGTAATCGGGAAGTTTGGGAGTGATCGACATTGTCGGGGTTACGTTTGGGCGTTAAGTTTATTGAATTTCAGTTTATTCCTGCGAGTTTAAAAGTGCCTTAAAAATTGTGTTCTTTTAGATCGTGCTGCGGACCGAGGCAAAGGAAAGCTAGGCGAGTGACTGAGATCACGCTGGGGCTTATTTGGGCACTTTTGGAGAACTTATACGAGGTAGGGAAAAGTAGTCGGATCTCGGCCCTGATTAGGGAAAGTTAACAGTAGAATTGCATGTGACACCGGGGTGTCGTGGGCTAAGTAGGTTATCGAATATTAGAAAGGCATGATACGGGAACGTAGCAAATAGTGGAATTGCATGTGACACTTAGTACTGTCGTAGGAGCAGAGAACTTAGCGATATTAGAATTACTGGAGGCATATGACCATGGCCGGAGGTTGATTGTTCAAATTAGTGTCTTGGGTGGCCATGAGAGCCTGTATTTTATTATCGATGTATTGGGTGGCCATGAGAGCCCGTATTTGATTTTTGGTGTCTTGGGTGGCCATGAGAGCCCGTGTTTTATTGTTAGTGTCTTGGGTGGCCATGAGAGCCCGTGTTGTACTGTTGGAGTCTTGGGTGGCCATGAGTGCCCGTGGGGTTGTTGAACCCGAGTCTTGACCGTTAGTGTGTCTTGAGTGGCCATGAGTGCCCGTGGGGGTTGTTGAACCCGTGTTTTACCGTTGGTGTTTGGGTGGCCGTGAGTGCCCGTGGGGTTGTTGAACCCGAGTCTTGACTGTTGAGGCGTCTTGGGTGGCCTTGAGTGACGTGGAGTGTTGGACTGGTGTTGTTACTGTTTGTTGGGCTTTGGTTGTGTTTGTGATTGTGGTTACCTGAGGTTGGGGGCCCGCTTCATGAAATGGGGGTCCACGAGCACACGCGTCTGCATGTTCAGACGGGGTAGGGGGCCCGCCCGACAACAAAGGGGTCCTGGCCGCGCGTGTGTGGTTTGGGGTTGTGAGTGTGATATGTCGACAGCCTGATCCGACTTTGTGTCGATGAATTGCGATAGGTCGACAGCCTGATCCGACTTGGTGTCGAGGAATTGCGATAGGTCGACCGCCTGACCTGATTGAGATTGGTAAGGGGCGTGAGGGAGGTTACTGAGCAGCTGGTATGCGATCCTTTGTGATCTTGTTTGGCGTTGCGTAGTCTTTCTGTCGTGTCCTTGGAGGAGGTCGTCGATAGTTGTGTCGGGTTTACATTACAAGTCCGAGTGTTGAGTCTGTTGAGGAAGGTAATGGGTTGTGTGTCAGTTGAGTACTTGAGTTTGGGATGGTTTTCCCGGTGTTGGGTTTGGTTTTGGTGTTACCGGCATTGTCTGCTAATTATGTCGTAGTCAGTCTGTTATCCGTGGTGGTGAGCGAACGCTCACCCCTAGCTGCTTTTCCTACAGGTATTAGTCGCAGGTCGGACTAGGTGAGCTTCCGAAGCTTGAAGAGCTAGGGGCGGGAGTCCGTGTTACTTTTTAGTCTAGCGACGGATACCTCGCATTTTGTCCGCTTGTGGGACGTTTTATTTTGAGTTGTAATTATTATTTTGTTGAACTAAACTGGTATTTTAAAGTGATTTAATGGAAAATGTTTCAAAGTGTTTATTATTTTAAATGTTCGCGTCCCGAGTTCGGTTTACTGAAATTGGGGCGTGACACTAGTCTACAACAATTGATTATAATGGGAAAGAAATTATGAGAGGTTTGAAGCTGAAGTTAAAATCTCCTTCTTGCATTCCATGTAGGGGCTCCTTAAGCTTGAGAAAAAAATAAGAGCCAATATCCAACCGATTTCTTGTTGCATCTTCCTCATCTAGTTGGATGGTGAGCTTCTTCATTGTAGCTTCAACAATGGGAGCCAAAGCTAAAGCAAGCATTACCAAGATGCTTAGTGAGTTCAGTCAAGCACGAAAGGTGGTACATAGCAGTAATAACGGAAGAGGACCTATTGAAAAATGCAAGTATGGTCACGCAAAATCCTCTCAGTGGAAAAACTTGTATTGGCTTTATTTATTTATTTTGGAGGGCGATGGAATAATTTTGAAGGTGAAAAACACCAGGACACCATGGATGAGTCAGAAGCTGATAAATTCGCACATTTGATTGTTGATGACAAGTGTAGTTTGGAAGTGGCAGTAATAGGGGAAACCCATGTTTTGAAAACTTTTATTCAGACTTATAAGTTTGGAAGAGTGCCAGAACATGCTGATAGAACCTTGGTTAACTGGGCTGCTCATGGAGATAACAATGGTTGTAATGATGTTGATGGGAAAGAGGCATGTGCATATGATGTCTTGATACAAATTACTGTCAGGAAAGAAGCAACAGGTACTCATGGGAACTTATTGATTAATGATAAAAATCGAGAAGCAAGTGTTGCAACAGATGGTGTTTAGGCCTTGGTTGCATTAGCTCAGTCTTGTCCAAGTTCATCCCAAGTTCTTCCCAGAGTCTTCAAAAAAGAACTGCAAGTAGGGGTATGGTGGAGGTAGTCAGTTTCAGAAACTTGTAAAAAGGCCATGGGACGAGAAGGTTGGTAATTCAAATTTAATCAAGCTCGATGTGCTTCAGGAGGTAAGAAAGCAAAGTAAGGAAGTTGATGAATTAAACTTTGAAGATCGATTTCAACTATCAAGCTTGAGGACACGCTTGTCCTATGGAGGATGGTCTGTCATGATGGAGATTGAGCAGGAGCAAACTTGTCTTTTGCTCTTACTAGTAAATAACCTGAAACGCTGCGTTTTGGCTAGAAAGGTTATGGAATCAATTGTGCACGTGAGTGGGACATGGTTGACAGGCTGTGAGTGGGTGGAGGCAGTGTGTTGTCCTTGTTCTGGGTTGGAGTTGCAGGTTATATGAGAGGGAGAGGGAAGAATCGAGACTTGTCTTTGATGTTGCTTGTATTTCATTTCTTAGAGAGAATTGGTAAAAGGGGGAAGATAGAACCCTAATATCAAGTTTAGATTTTATCAGTAATTTCATATTGCCTTTTATCCTTAGATGTCTTATTTTCCGGTAGAATTCGATAGCTTCTGTTACAAGGACCTCACCTCTCATTTAGGGGTATCCAAAAATTACGCAATACTTGATCCACCCACTAATTGGTCCAACTTGATACATACTTAACATCCATTTGTACAAAACCGCTTCATTTTAGGTAGATAATGGATTCTGAAAACGACATCCGTAGATCACCTATGCGCCGCTTCTTCTAATAAGTGTCTCTATTTAAAACATGATCCAACCCAACTCATAAAACTTATATAACAAGCCCACTACCTCTTCTTATATATTATCTTTCGGAAAATCCTCCAGAAACCCTAACTCTTCCTTTCAACTTCTTCGTTCCCATATTGTTGTAACTATACGTGAAACGGGTGGTCAAATTCGATCCACCTATAAAACCGCACATGTTAAATCCACCACATATTATTTTTTTCATGAACGGTTTGTGGATCCAAGAAATTCTAATCCACATTTGCGTGAACGGGTGAAAATCTATCATCTTGGGCGAGTCACCCATCCATGAACACATCACACATGTACTCTCATCGAGGCCAACTCATACGCATCACCCGAGAAAACCTCAATCAATTGAAACTCCGGCCTGAAAAACAGAAGGCGATGAGCAGAAAAAAGAGCAAGGTACATGAGATACAAGAAACAGAGTTGGCCAATATAGTCAACAAACTTGTGACAACTCAAACTATAGTTGTAAAGTACTCGATGAATACCGAGAAACAATGTTGCAATACAACATGTTCGTAAGGCGTTCACACTTGTGCTCCTCATTATCTTCGTCTTCCCCCATCAGTATAACATTTTTCGGCACCTGACTGACCATAAATTGGCGTCCGAGTAGCACCTCATCCTTCCCTTCTGCGATATTTCTCTCTCTCTCGATAAAAAATTAATTTAGTGTTTGTGGAGAATCACACCTTTATTTATATAAATCCCTCTCGCACTCATTTCTCTCTCTGGTTTTCCTTTCTTAGCAAAATATCCCACGAGTAGGTGTTTAAATGACGTCGTCCCATTTTACCAACACACATGCACCATCCATTTAATACATTCATATAATACATTCGATTTATCTTGTATCACGGGAGTTACATCGATTAATCAAATTTAATCTTTCGTACGTTAGAAGTCGAAACTTATTCAATTTCGAGGTTCTTGTATAGTTTTATTCCAATTTATCATTACGTGTTCTTACAAATAACATGATAAAATTGATTTTTAGATCCACATCAATCTTTTATAGTATTTAGTTTGTCGTTTTTTATCGTATAATTTTCAATTCGTTGAAACCACTTCTCATTTTCATCTATTCGTACGTGTTCTAAATTTAGATACGAATAAGATTTACATTACGAACATCACGAATCCGTTTGTTTGATCGCCTTTACGTGTTTCCAAGAAACAAGATCGATCACGTTTTACAAATAGAAAACCGTTTAGAAAATAAATCCAATTAATTTCCTTCCTGAAATTTTAAGAAACGGATATAATTCCAAGTTTGTTTTTTTTAGGAAAAACGTTTAGAAATTAAAATTTCAAGTTTATTTCCCTCGACCGTAAATTCCATATGAATTCGAAAATTTTTCCAGTAATTTCAAATCTTTCTTGAAATAGAAAGAAAAAAAATATCAGGCTTTTTATTAAAGTAAAAAAATAAAACTGTCCAACCGGGTCGGGATACCGTGGCCCATGCAATTGACCCGAAAACCGTACCCGGTCCGGTCCGCTTCTGACCCGCGGGCAACCCGGTTCTTGAATAGACCCGCGTGTTTCCTTTTTGTTCTTTTGTCATGCGGGCTGAATTCTAAAGCACATGGGCCTGATCAGTCTTTTTTTTTCTTGGTCTTGTAAGGCTTCTGCGGCCCAAGAAAAATTAAACTCTAAAGACAGTAAGACCCACGTTCTTGAGCCGCACTAGTTCTTCTTCAACCCTGCAACAGAAAAGAAAATAGAATACGGAGCTCAAGGGAGCTTGAGGTGGGTACCTCCATCTCTCAGCCGCAGAGCAGCAGCAACAAGCCAAAAAAGGAGCTCAACCTGCACAGTGAAATTTTCAATTGATTAGTGTTAGTGAAACTGAGGTCAATGCCAGCTCTTTTTTCAATTGATTCTATAGCAAAGGACTGTTGGGGTTTAATCGGGCATTTATTTTAGGGCATTCATGTTTAAAGTACAAAACGAATGTAGTATAATGCCCTAAAACTCATGTCTAATAAAACCCCAAGTAGTTTTCTTGCAGTTCTGTAGCTTTTCAGGAATTATTTTGTGAATTTCTAGCCATGAAATCATTTTTCGTGTTGAGATCTTTCTGGTGCTATATGTGCATATTACCTTTTCAATTCGACCCTGAATTTTAGAATTATTTGGCTGTCTGATTTTTAATGCTGACTAAAGCTTTGGAGGTAAGCCATTTGGATGCTTGAATTGTTTGTTAACCCCTTATTTTCTCTTCTGGGTTTATGAGTTTAATAGCCTATAAATTTAAGAGTTTGTGCTACTTTATTTTGATTGCTTGTATTTGTCTTGTTGTCTCACACAAAATTTTGTGTTCCTGTTTTGTTGCTGCATCCTTATTGCCTTCCATATAGTTATAAACATGGTGATTAGTGTCTGTTGATATGCTTTAATAACTTGTTTTTTTATTCCTTGGTTAGGTGTAATGGCTGGTAATGAAGAAAATCCTGCATCACTGTCACTTGTAAAAGAGTCGACCACAATGGATGAGGATCTTTCTGAACTTGCAGCCATGGATGCTTCTCCGCTTCCATCAACCCAGCCTATTATTTCACCCACAATCCCAGCCCCAATTGTGCCTCCTATTGCCCCAATACCTTCAATCCCTCTTCCTGTTCTTCGGCCTCTGGCACCTCTCCCCATCCAGCCACCAGTTTTCAGGCCGCCCGTGTCACAAAATGGTGAAGTAAGAGGTAGTGATTCAGATTCTGATGATGATGGCATGGGTCCTTCCCGTACTACTACCGGTTCAACTGCTGAATATGAGATTTCAGAAGAGAGCAAACTTGTGAGAGAACGGCGCGAAAAGGCAATTCAAGAACTTCAAATGAAGCGGCGTGCTTCTGCTTTAGCTGTTCCTACTAATGACATGGCAGTCCGAGCTCGTCTTCGTCGGCTTGGTGAACCCATCACTCTGTTTGGAGAAAGAGAGATGGAAAGACGAGATCGGTTGAGGATGATTATGGCAAAGCTAGATGCTGAAGGACAACTGGAAAAACTTCTAAAAGCTCATGAGGAAGAGGAGGAGGCTGCAGGTTCCAACATTCTAGAGGATGCCGATGATCAAATAATTCAGTACCCATTCTACACAGAAGGTTCGAAAGCATTATTGGATGCAAGAATAGAGATAGCGAAGTATTCTCTTCCAAGAGCTGCAATGCGTCTTCAGCGGGCAAGGAGGAAAAGAAATGACCCTGATGAAGATTTGGATGCAGAGATTGACTGGGCTCTGAAGCAGGCGGAGAGATTGGCTCTTGACTGTAGTGAAATTGGGGATGACCGACCTCTTTCAGGATGTTCCTTTTCACGCGATGGACAAATGCTTGCCACCTGGTATCATTTCTCTTCTCTCTCTCTCTCTCACAAACACACACACAGACACAGTCACACACACACACACAAACATATGCATCCATGTCCATTCATTTGCCTAGGAGTTTAATGCTTTACTATTACAGATCTGATCACGTCACTTCGGTATTCAAGTGACACATCAGCTTTATCTTTGTGTTTTTGTATTCTTATTTAATATTGTTGATGCTTATAAGAAAGATGCCACCTTATCTCTATACTGTTTTTCTGAGTTCTATTAACTGAGTCATGATTTCATAGATTGTTCATGAAGTAAATGTTATGAGTCTCAAATATGCGCAGATAATAAACATTTCAGTTATGATTATTGGGTATCGCTAATCCTTAGATGTAACGTTTACTTGGTCTTGTAGTTGTTTTGTGATCTGTGGCTTAATGTGGCCTCATAACCTTTATTGGATGAGGTGTGAATACCCTGACATTTTTTCTTCTTCAACAGTTCTTTAAGTGGAGTTGCAAAGTTATGGAGCATGCCTCAAGTAAAAAAGATTTCTACCTTGAAGGGACACACTGAACGTGCAACTGATGTTGCATTCTCTCCAGCGTATGATCAAGTAGCAACTGCCTCCGCTGACCGAACAGCAAGGCTATGGAATACTGATGGATCTCTTCTAAAGACATTTGGAGGTCACCTGGATCGTCTCGCACGAATTGCTTTCCATCCATCAGGGAAGTACTTAGGCACTGCTAGCTTTGACAAGACTTGGAGACTATGGGATGTAGAGACTGGTGAAGAGTTGCTTCTTCAGGAAGGTCATAGTAGGAGTGTTTACGGGATAGCATTCCATCATGATGGATCTTTATCCGCATCTTGTGGACTGGATGCACTTGCTCGTGTTTGGGACCTTCGGACTGGGAGGAGTGTTATGGCCTTGGAAGGTCATGTTAAGCCGGTAAGATTACTACCTTCTTTGACTTTCTTTTCCTCACTGATAATGCACGATTCTCAACTTTAAAAAGGACAATTAACTGATATGTTATTGATGTTCTTTACAGGTTCTTGCTGTCAGTTTTTCACCTAATGGCTATCATTTGGCCACTGGGGGCGAGGATAACACATGTAGAATTTGGGATTTGAGAAAGAAGAAATCTCTGTACACTATCCCAGCTCATTCGAATCTTATATCACAAGTCCAATTTGAGCCCCAAGAGGGATATTACTTAGTGACTGCTTCATATGATATGACTGCCAAGGTAGTAATACTCTCTTAACACCAATGGTAGAAACCACTTCAAAAGATACTTGCTGATGTATAAATCTTTCTTTTTGTTTATTTTGTGTCCAGGTATGGTCAGCCCGAGACTTCAAGCCTGTCAAGACTCTCTCTGGACATGAATCTAAGGTCACATCATTGGATGTTTTAGGAGGTGAGTTAGTTCCCTTATCTGTAAACAAAAATGGGATAATTGTCCAAAACTACCCTAAAGTTTCGTCCACAAATGAAATAGTGCACAACGTTTCGTACACGCTGTGTGGCTGCCTTAAAGTTTCGTCCACAAAATGAAATAGTGCACAGCGTTTCGTCCACGCTGTGTGGCTACCCTAAAGTTTCGTCTACAAATGAAATAGTGCACAACGTTTCGTCCACGTTGTGTGGCTACCCTAAAGTAATTTGCTGATTTAGGTTTCATAAGTAATTTTAAGTAATTTTACTAATAGATGTGCGTGGACGAAACGTTGTGCACTATTTCATTTGTGGACGAAACTTTAGGGTAGTTTTGGACAATTAACCCAACAAAAATATATGTATTGACAAATTGAATATGTTAACCTTTGTCCACTTGAATTTATACTTGGACAAAATGTGGTTTAATATTTACCATTTTGGTGATATGTATATTAAATTAACAGTAGCACTTCGAGCCCTAGTTCCAACCATTGATATGCTTTGCATCATAATCATTGTATAGAATAACCTACCAATACCGTGTTTGGCTGTTGTTAAACTTATGTTGCCAAGTCATTTGGTGTCTAATATACAACATGATGAACTGTACACCTAGGGGCAAGGGATGTGACTATGCTGGACTCATATAAGTGCCATTTGTTCCATGTCAAACTTATTGCTCTACAATTTCTCATGGAGTGTTTATCTGATTTCTAACTTGAACAAACATTGTTGTTTGGTGTCAGATGGTCATTGCATTGCAACTGTCTCGCATGATCGGACAATCAAGTTGTGGTGTTGCAGCATCAATGAAAACGAAGAGGAAGAGATCATGGATGTTGACTAAATCTGCTTCTGGACGGCGTAATCTGCTTCTAACTTGAACAAGCATTGTTGTTTTGAGGATTGACATTCAGGGTGGTTGTATCTTCATACATGCTTATCTCATTCTGGAAAGACATTATCAATTATCAATTTTGATTTGCCTTTTATCTAGAGCAGACAGATACAAAGGTGATTTTCCTATATCATAGTTTGTTTTGTTCTGTTTCTGATCGAGAATGAACTCAAAATTAACATCCTCAAGTCTCCTAGGAGGCAACTACATACAAAAAAAAAAGAATGAATGAATATATTCAACAAATCATGTTTTTCCAGTAGTTGTCTGCTCGTTTCCTGAGAAAATATGAGGAAAAGAATACATGGGAAACGTATGAGGCACAACCGCAGAAGTGTGGCATCCCTCTCCTCAGTAATGGGTATATAGAAACTAACTGCAATCACAATTTCCAATATTCCCTCTCTGGCTGGGAAACTTAATATAAACCAAAACCTTAATTGTAAACCATGCTCAGGCAATGATTGAAGAAGGGAAACAGCCCCTGGCAATAACACAGCACCTGCTCTTCCTACTCGTGTGTTCTCTCCACCAGGAAATTGGGTTAAGGTCATTGTAAATATGTAACAGAGTCAGTCACATGCCCAAGTCAAAAATCATCCGGCCCGGGTGGTGATAGTGGTGGGATTGCTGGCTTGTGAGAATCATCTCTTATGACTTTCAAGGTCTTTCGCATGGTTGCCTGAGATACTGCAATTCTACCAGTCTTTCTTGAAGAGAGGCCTGTGTCTGTGACTTCCCTAGATGAGTTACTACTCTCCACAGATGATAAGAACTTGTCTTTTGCAAGATCTGCTTGTGTAGATGATGCAATTATGGAGCTAAACACTTGTGATTCCCTCAATCCTTGTATGATCACCTGTCAGAATAAAGAGGAGATATCTGATCTCATTTCTCACAGCTGAACTAAAAGATTTTTAAAGACCAGAGAGGGTAAGGTGAAAATCAGGACAAACTTACCATGGGAGCGTAAATGCGTGTTAGAATGCCCTTCCTCATAAGTTTCAAGTTTAGTGCTTTGTCACTCCACACAACCCGTTCATGAAACCTATGGCAACAGCAGGAGTGGATATAAGATCACAAGTCGATTAAGTAGAGATGCCTACCAACTACCCCTTCGATTGGAAAAGTTCATCCTATTTTACTTGCATGACAACTTTATGCATAATTTAAAATGGGACTTATGGGAGAAAAGGTAGCTGCAATGCAATGTTATCATTACTCATCGTTGGCTATCCTAATTCCATAATATTCAAGTTCAGAATGTTCAGTCCTATAAATGCTAATATAAACTACACCAAAGCCATTCATATTCCGTATGACTTCACATATATATTCCACGTTGCATAAGGCATGACTGAGTGCTCTCCATGTACTAATAAAAAAGGGGGCATACCAAAATAGGAATATATTGGTAAGACTTAGTAACGACTTACCAATGAAGCATTTCCTCCTGTGTAGCAGTTGAAGCAATTATGAAAGCCTGTGCAAGATAAGATTTAAGAATCAGCAAATTGGCATCTCAGTATACGTAAAATGTAGAGCTTTCCTTTGAATGAAGCATGAGGACTCCAGTATCTTACTTCAATACCAACAGATCTTCCAAAATAGCCACCCATGGTGATGGGAAGAAATCAAAGTAAAACAAGAGGACTCCAAGTAACTGGCATTGCCTGCTACTTGAAGCAGGGAAACAGACAAAGGAAAGTGTGAAGATACTGAAACTCACAGATCTGTCAAATTCCAACATGAAGCATCTTTTGACATCCTCTTTTGTAGGCTTGCAGCCACACCGATCATGTCTTGAAGTCAGATCAGAAAATTTGGAGTAAGTGTAATGCAGAATAGCAGCCTCATCTAATTTCGCCTCGCTATAAAAAAAAAATCACATATGCTAATAATGAGAGCCATGAACTAGAAACAGACAAGTAAATTAAACTAATACTTGACTTCAGTTCTTTTTAAGGTAATGACCATGACTGAACAAACATGCATGTATTGACATGCCCTTGACAAATACTCATGTGTAAGGAACAAGGACATTTATCGATAAAAAGCAATATGAGAATATAAGGTAGAACCACCATACTGTGGCGACTTCATATAGTTGTGCCATCTATGTGCCCCATTAGGACGAAGATGATCTTGAATCCGAGCAGCAGATTTTCCATTTCCATAGGTCAAAAAGTAATTTGGATTACCACGAGTTGCTTCCTTATAACTGCCAAAGTATGTGTCTTTCGGAAGATGGTCATAATTCTTTTTAAACATGGAGACCTACATGGCAGTAGAAGACACATATGAGGAGCTATTGGTAAACAGAAAGATGACTGCATTGTCGGAATGAAAATGAAAAATGAGGGCAATGACTCATCTATTTTTTTTGGAGTATATGTGATGACTAACACAGGTCTTTGTTCCAATTAATCACCAAGAGATAATAACAGTGACTACACAAATCAATACTGGCAAGTGATACTGATGCACCGCTTACAAACAAATAGCCAAGTGCACATCCATCAAAACATAACGTAATAATGTAAAAGTCAGTGACAATGAAGTAGAAGATTGGCAGACTTAGCTTAAGCAAGTAAATCAGATCACAAATAAGAACAGAAAATATACATTTTGGTGAACATCGAAAAAATAAAACATATATGCAGAAGTCAAGTACAATGAAGTAGAAGATGGGCAGACTTTGCATACACAAGTAAATCAAATACAAAAATAAGACCAGAAAATACACCTCGGGCCTACTTCAAAACCAAAAGTCAGAGAAATTTGCCAGCGAGATTTATTTTATGCCAACTTTTGGAAGAAAAGAACTGAAGAGTTTACCTTAACAAAAAATCATTACTCATGAACACCACTAAAAGAACCTTTTTTTTACTTCATTATCAACTCATGCTCCTAAAAAGGATGCAGAACTGTATAACCACATAAATAAACTCCTCTATAGATGAAAGTTTTGCAAAGAAAACATAGGATCCTCCTAACTTGTTCAAATGAGATATTTAACAAGTTACAACTGACTCAACAATTTAAAAAATAGTCACTGAAAAGCTTTTTAAAACAACTTCTGCTCTCCAATCCCATAAGATGAAGCATACCATATAACGACTGACCAAAACTGTCCATCCAAACAAAACTTATATTGCTAGAACACTTACACTATGTTGGAATCTTGGAAAAATTAAGGGAAAGGATGTGGGTAGGAGGTGGTTAGGATGATCCTATTCCTAACTTTGATTCTAGATTTTCTTAAGACTTCTCAGCTTTTATTATAAAATTCCCTCTACTTTATCCAATTAAAAAATTACTCTGTTCCAGTTTCACCTGTACCTGTCCTTACCTCAAACTTTCCAGAATTCAAATGTAGGATACATATGAAACAGACAAAAAAAAAATAGAGCTAACCTCACTGAAAGGATCCTTGATATCATCTCGCTCAATACTACTCTCCTGTAACAAATTATACACCACCAAAATTAACTCATAATGTCAATAAAAAAAAGGTCTAGTTCACAAAATAATTTAATCAACTAAAAGCCTGTTTTACTCACATAATTTGGAAATATAACTATATCCACATTTCCAGGCACCTCTGCCAGCAATTGTCTTACAGAGTACTCACTGGTTCCAGCTGGATGTATCAGCTCATCAGTGTCAAGATGGAAAATCCATTCCATGCCTGCATCCTGAATATGAAAAGGAATATAAGTAAATATAAAAGGAGAAGATAAAAATATTTACCGAGATGCATGAAAATATATGAACAAAAGGTAATAATATCATGTAATGGACGAGAACATGCTATTCATACCCTTGCCATGACAATAGCCATTTCCATGTTTAGGGATTGCTTCACAAATAACTCATAATTGCATGGTTTGTAGAAGAAGCCTGCCAACCACGTCTCATTCCAGATCCGGCTAATGACCCAACAATAATGCAAGTAAAAAAGAACTTTGTTTTATCAGATTCGTTGTAACTGGTATGCATGAAGAGAGCAACAAATTAGCACAACTAAGCACACAAGAAACACTTGGCAGCCAACATAATCAGTAAATATTTCTAGGTATGTACCATGGGTTTATCTTAAATTTACTCAGCACATTACGGAACAATGTTGTATCAAGTTAATTCCTCAGAGCACTTTAAACTTTCTTGGTCCCTTTAGACTGAGTAGTTCAATTAAACCCCCATGACTAGTATTCTTTTTCAGCTTAGTTCCCTCATGGAGCAAGAAGCTGTTCTGCTATCCTTATACAACAATATGGGATATTAACAAACAAAATCAAGTCATTATATCTATCAGACTAGCCTCTAATCC
The DNA here is from genome assembly GCA_963921825.1 of Erodium maritimum. Taxonomy (NCBI): domain Eukaryota; kingdom Viridiplantae; phylum Streptophyta; class Magnoliopsida; order Geraniales; family Geraniaceae; genus Erodium; species Erodium maritimum. The sequence continues at coordinate 29,724,615 of OY997589.1, read as the reverse complement.
AAGCCCCTAACCCAAGCCCTTCCATTGTACATGCTCTTATAACCATTAAAATTAAGGGATAATTGTCAAAACACGCACTTATGTTTCGTCCACAAACGAAATAGTGCACAATGTTTTGTCCACGCCGTCTGGCTACCCTTATGAATCGTCCACGCACTTCTGTTAGAAAAGTGTCACAGCAGAACCTGAATTGACAATTTTGCCCTTTTGGTTTGAAATTCAAAAATAAGAATTTTGTCCAAAAAAATGAGTGGCTGAGAATTGTTAGGGCAATTTCGTCCAAAAAAATTTCAGACACAAGCGCATGATAGCACGTGAGGCTACAGATTCGAATATTCTGTTAATTTTACTGACAGAAGTGCGTGGACGATTCATAAGGGTAGCCAGACGACGTGGACGAAACATTGTGCACTATTTCGTTTGTGGACGAAACATAAGTGCATGTTTTGACAATTATCCCTAAAATTAATATCTAACCAAATTCAGTATTTGTTAAATTCAAATTGCTTATTTGTACATGCTTTATGAAAGTATTGATTTATGTCACCTATGATGCATTTTGGCTGAAAGAGAGTAAATGTATTATTTGCCTTCATTTTAAGTTTAGACTGCGATTGGCTAACAATTAATCAAGAACACTAGCCTTCATTTTACTGAGAGGCTGTGAAGTTGTATGCGAAAGAGTCATTTACCACCTAAACCGTAACTTTCTCTAACAGAGTATTACACCTACATCAGTACACCATTTGTAAAATTATGAGATTAAACAGCTCATTCACTACAAATTAACATTAAGTTCGGTACTTACTGACCTTTTTGCTTGCTGCATTTCCAGTTCTCTTGTTCTGTATATAACTTTCACGCCCTGCAAAGTAGTTTTAGCCCACACAACAAAAGCTTAGAAAACAAAACGACATGGTACTTGAAATAGAATAGGGTATTAGGTACTAATATGTAATAGAGGAAGGAGAGGATTTAGTCTTTGAGACTCTCACCGGGATAGATTCTAACACTTTTGATACATTACGAGAAGCAGCCTTTCCTTCCACAAATAGGAAGAAGGTCGAGATTCCAACAACCTTATGATAAAAGACCCACGGTAAGATCTGTTCTAGACCAGCAGAAGTGCTAGTTGTAATACATATCTGGAGTAGAGAAAAAAAACTATATTACGAATAATAAAACAATAAAGCCTAGGCAATTTCCATCTCCTTTTATGTTACCAATAAGGTACCTAAGGCAAAAAGGGTAATCAAAAGACTAACTTGTGTAGAGTGAATGCATTTACCACATGCCCGCGTTATGCAACCTTTCTCTAGTTTTTTTCTTTTGATACTTCATAAATGTGCATTAAGTCTTCCCTAAGCTGATTATTCAGTTACTATATATGGTTGATCTAACATAGATTGAACCATTTCCACCCACGTTCTGCAGGGTTCTATTATTTCCAAAACATAATTTAGGAGCAATCCTACTACTTTACAGTAGTTGAGAAATGTTATTGAACTAATCTGATGTTTAATTCCCTATGACAGAAACACCTAATATGTGGCAGTACCAGGATCTGAATTAGTAGTTTTGAACTCAAACACGAATAAAGAAATGACTAGAAAGCAATGGCTATTTTGCATGCCAAGAACATGCTGAAACTGAAATGGAAGAACACAAAGCAACTGAGAGACTAATTCTACATTAAAACAGGGCATAGAATTATGAACAATGACTTCTTACTTCAATTTTGAAATTATTTCAAAGATAATTCACATGTTGGCAAAGGTACTAGAGCTGAATCAACAGAACAGAGAAATCAGATCCAAATTCTAAATCGCACCCCAAGTGATCAACCTATGAGAAGAAGAAAAAATTAACTCAATCGAGTAGACACCAAAACAAACATCAAACCCCCAAAACCCAATCCAAGACAGAATCAGCCGAATCCATAACCGCATTACCCCAAAAGCAAGCAACAACAAAAGGAGAATCTCACCCTGGGCTTCAGATCGGGGTAGGCATCGAACTTCCAGTCCCGGAAGTATGGAAATGAAACGGAATGGGAGCGAGCGAGAACATCGACGCAGCCGGAGCGGGAGACGAGGTGGGAAGGTCCATCGGAGTCGGAGATCATGCCGGGGAGCTGAAGATGGTCAGGGGACCAGCGGGTGGTGGGATCGTTGACGCCGCCCCACCATTGGAGGACGAAGGCGATAGCGGCGAGAGTGAGGGGGAGGAGAGTGAGGAGCTGGAGGAGGCGAGAAGCGTAGGCTTGGGTGTAGGGTCTGAGAGAACCCGCCATGATCGGTTGTTGCAATGCAGAGAGAGAATGGTTGGAGCATAAAAATTGTTGAAAATCGAAACAAATGTTGAGAAACTGAAGGAGTTGAATTGAAACCTCTCTGAAACGCAATAGAGAGAGAAGAACCGTTTTGTCGTTGGTATTGTTTGTTATATTGCCGTCTTTCTTTTACTTCTTCTGCACATTCCAACTTTAAAATATGAAGCGTTTTTATATTTTTTTTATTAAAAACAATTACATAAATTGTTTTTGACTAGCCATATATGTATCCAAGGTGCATGTACAGCACCTCGAAAATTGTTGATGCCAATACCGAGAAACGGTATCGTTCAATGTCGTTATCAGAGGACGAAGTCATCCGGATATCGATGTTGTTGTTAAGAGGTATGGTCGATGCCGAGATTGGTAACAAAACGTCCCATTAGGGCGTGCCAAAAAAATATGAAATCAGAAAGAATTCGGACCGATCCGATCTAGAAGTTAACCGATCTAGATGAAGTTGGACAAAATCTGATTCGAAATCCAGATGTCCGGTCCAATAACATTTAATATTTATTAATATTAAAATCCAGGATATAAAAAAGTTTACTAATATTTAAATTTATTATGACTTTTATAATCTGAATTTGTTTATAATTATAAAATTTTATATTATCATTTTGATGGGTGTAAAATACATTGGATTATTATTTATCTAAAATAGATTTGGTGGTGTGTGTTTTCACCATTAAGCATGGATCGTTGACTTCACTAAATGATCCTAGTTTTAATAGCTTATTGGTCTTTCACCCAAATAATTAAAAGAAATTGTTAGTGTTTTTTCTTCTTGTTAATGTTTTAACAGAGGAAATGAGTTGAAATGGACATATTGGACTCTAAACAGTAAGTTCATTAAGGTCTGAATATAATCTGGAATCGGTCTTAATTTCGAAACTCAAAAAATTGGAATTTTGTAAGCAATACGGAAAAGTTCTGGACACGATGTTTTTGTATCCGGATGATCCAGATAGTGTATCTGGTCCGATTACACCCCTACGTCCACTACCGATGGACAACCAACGAACGTGGTCTGCCAATTAATACCAAAGGTCGTTTCTTCCGACAACAGTTGGATTATTATTAAATAAAATTTAAAAATCTAAATTTTAGCCTATAAATACCTTCTCATGTCTCTTTTATCTGCTATGGTTTTGAGAGTCCCCCGCCGTCTACACCTCCATGGCTATGGCTATGACAATTGCCATAGCTTATGTCATGGTTTTTCTTCTCTCTTCTTCTCAATCTCCCATTCGCCCTCTCCCCTTGGAGCCTGCGAAGTTTTTCTCTACTAGGGCTTCTTTCAAACCATCCATAGCCACCACGACGTTGGCCGCCTCCCTCCACCAACGGAGCATCTCCCGATCGGTTTTGGTCTCTCCTCTGCCCAGGGGTTACCGTCTCTACAGCCGCCATCCCTGATGTTGGCGTTGCCGTCCTTGAAGTCATCGTCGCCCCCGCTGCTGTCGCCGCCTCGGATGCCGCTGCCGTCTCTGATGTCGCTACTGCTCCTAGAGGCGTCCCTGAAGTTGCAACAGCCGGCTCTATCGCAACCGGCGCGTCCTCCTCCCTGACCTCCACTACCACAACCACCTCGTCCCCTTTCACGATTATGGCTCTGGCTAATCGAAAGGGTTTTGTTTATTTTGTTTGACATTGTCTTTGCAGGATTAATGCATATCGATCAAAGACTCAAAGACTTCTTTAGGGAGGGGAGCATAGGAACCTGCCTTGACCAAGACGATGTTTCCCCCCCCCCCCCCCCCCTCACTTTTACTATTGAGGTCCATCGAGATCTTCGGTCTTCTAGTCTCTCCGTTCGTCTTCTATTATTGCCCGTGAGGCACCAAAACACCGTCGGTGACGGTTATGGTACTAAAAGGGTCAAAGAACCATTCTTCGTTAATGTAATAAATATGGGAGACTAAGGGTCACCCATTAATAGGCCTAGAAGTCTAAGAGTCCCTATTACCATTAGTAGGGTAGTGGAAGAGTCACTAATATGTGTATATATATGTAGTCCCTTTGTATATTCAGATTAAGGTGAATAAGAACATTTTCTTATTTCAACATGGTATCAGAGCTGTGGTTATCAGCTCTGTGGGACTAGGGAATTTAGGAGTGAGCCTCCATCGGTGCCCGGTGTGCACTTTCACTGCTAGGAGGGCAGGTTGATTCATTTTCGTTAATTCTTGTTTCTCACCTCCTATCCCATAAGCTAGAGGTTATTCTGGGTTGTTGATATCTGAAATTTGAGACTCATTCGATCACCACCGGAGTCTCACTTGCCTAGAGAAGTTAAGGAGTTTTTGAATCTGTTCGAAGCGTTTTACAAGGCTCCAAGGCTGTTTTTGTCTCACCTCCGGCGAGTGAGGCTTCAGAAGGGAAAAACCGGCCGACCGCTTGTCTCCGGATTTTTCCGCCGCCGCCCACGACCGCGCGTGCACCACACGCGCCGCCGTCCGCCGCCACGCGCCGCCGTCCGCCGCCACGCGCCGCCGTCCGCCGCCACGCGCCGCCGTCCGCCGCCACGCGCCGCCGTCCGCCGCCCAGAAAAATACAGAGGCTCTTTTTCCTTGCTTCGGCCAGCCTGGTTCGGGTATTTTCCATCTATTGTTATTCGATTCTACTATTTACTTCGTTTGAATGGCCGAAGAGAATAAAATTATTGTTTCAATGGAAAGCATTCCCATAATGTCCCGAATAACCGATCACAAATTGACTGGACCCAATTATCCGGGTTGGTCAAAGAGTGTTCGTATTTATTTACGAAGTATTTCAAAGGATGATCATCTTTCCGATGACCCCCTGTTGATGAAGAAGCTAAGAAAGAATGGGTGCGTGATGATGCACGCTTATTCCTTCAAATCAGGAACTCTATTGATCCGGAGGTGGTTAGTTTGGTTAACCATTGTGAGTATGTTAAAGAATTGATGGAATATTTGGACTTTGTTTATTCTGAAAAGGGGAATGTTGCTCGTATTTATGATGTTTGTCAGGGCTTTTATCGTGCTGAGCAAGGAGGACAATCCCTACAAACCTATTTCATGAACTTCAAGAAGACTTATGAAGAACTTAATGCAGTAATGCCATTCAGCACAGCTGTTAAATTCCAACAGACACAGCGAGAACAAATGGCGATAATGAGCTTTCTTGCAGGACTTGGCTCTCAGTTTGAGTCAGCCAAATCTCAAATCCTTTCTAGCACAAAGCTAACCTCATTGGTCGAGGTGTTTAGCAGAGTTCTTCGCACAGATACCCAGAAAGGAGAAGTGTCATCTACCCCCGAGGTTCACAATGCTCTCATTGGTCATTCACGGGGTCCTCTCAATTCTTGTCCTTATGGGAGAGGCGCTCACAGGGGAAGTGGACGAGCAAGTAATCCTGGTCGTTGGAATAGCCGAAATCTAGAGACAGGGGGAGTTATCTGCTTCTATTGTAAGGAACCAGGACATACCAAGGGATCGTGCCCAAAGTTAATCCCACGATCGTCTGCCAATGTTGCTGCTACTTCGTTTAATCAGACCATCACTATATCGGTAGCTGGTATGACCGTCTTCGCCAGTACCAGGATACATCCACGCACTCATCTCACTCTGTCACCTCTGCCGCTGAGTCAGGTAATCTATCTAAGTGCCTCATTTCGTCCCAATCCCCCTCTCAATGGGTCCTTGATTCTGGTGCCACAGATCACATGACAGGTAACCCTAAATTACTTGACACTTTTGAGCCTCGTACTTCATGTTCTTCTGTAAGCTTAGCTGATGGTTCTCAGTGCCCTGTTCTTGGGTCTGGGACGGTCCACCTCACACCATCCATTTCTCTACCTTCGGTCTTAAGCTTACCTGGATTCTCGTTTAATTTAATGTCCACCAGTAAAGTTACCCGTGCTCTAAATTGTTGTGTCTCATTTTATCCTGATCATTGTCTGTTTCAGGATCTGTTGACGAAGCGGATTATTGGTGAAGGACATGAGTCGGGGGGGCTTTACATCATGAATACCGAGAAACCCGCTCCATCAATTGCTTGTTCAGCCTCCTTAACCATACTTGAAGCCCATTGTCGCTCTGGCCATCCGTCTCTTCCAATCTTGAAGAAGCTTTATCCCCAGTTTGAGAAGGTACAATCTTTCGATTGTGAAGCATGTCGGTTTGCTAAGCATCATCGTCTCCCCTCTACTCCTCGAGTCAAGAAAAGAGTCAGCTCTCCTTTTGAATTAGTCCATTCTGATGTTTGGGGTCCGTCACCTGTAGTGTCTAAAACTAGGGTTCAGTATTTTGTTTCTTTTGTGGATGATTTTTCTCGAACTACTTGGCTTTACTTCATGAAGAACCGTTCTGAGTTATTTTCTCATTTTACTGCCTTTTGTGCTGAAATACAAACTCAGTTTGGTTCTAATGTTCGTATTTTGAGAAGTGATAATGCCAAAGAATACTTTTCTGAGCCATTCACTACTTACATGGCCCAGAATGGTATCCTTCATGAATCATCTTGTGTTGATACCCCGTCTCAAAATGGAGTTGCTGAAAGAAAGAATAGACATCTTCTTGAAACTGCAAGAGCACTTTTATTTCAGAATAATGTACCAAAATGTTTTTGGGCTGACGCTGTTTCAACTGCATGTTTTCTCATCAATCGTATGCCTTCATCTGTCCTTCAAGGTGACATCCCATATGAAGTTTTATTTCCCACCAAAACTCTTTTTCCTATTACTCCTCGTATCTTTGGGAGTACGTGTTTTGTTCGTGATGTTCGTCCTACTCGTACAAAATTAGATCCTAAGTCTGTTAAATGTGTTTTCTTGGGGTATTCTCGGGTTCAGAAGGGTTATCGTTGCTATTGTCCTGATCTTCATCGATACCTTGTCTCCATTGATGTCACTTTTATGGAACACTGTCCTTTCTTTTATTCAGCAATTCCTCACACTCCAAGACAGGGGGAGACCGATGACTTGTTAATATACCACATCTCTCATCAAGAACCGATTGTACCAGCACCTCCTGTTTTACAGCCCATCACCACGCCCACACCATCTGTTATTCCGGACCCGCCACCTCCACCGCCACCACTGCCTATCCGTTACATTTATTCCCGTTGTCCAGCACTTCCCGCCGCATGCCCGGAGCCAAGTTCCTCTTCGCCACCAGATCCTGACGACCTCCCCATCGCCCTCCGCAAAGGTAAGCGACAATGTACGTATCCTATCTCTTCCTTTGTGTCATATGATCAATTGTCTCCTTCATCATGTTCCTTCATAGCCTCTATTGATTCAGTCTCAATTCCCAAAACCGTTAATGAGGCACTATCTCATCCTGGCTGGCGTTCAACGATGATAGAAGAAATGAGTGCACTGGATGCGAATGGTACTTGGCAGTTGATCCCGTTGCCTCCCGGGAAGAAGGCTATTGGTTGTAAGTGAGTGTTTGCTGTTAAATTTAACTCTGATGGCTCAGTTGCCCGCCTTAAAGCTCGACTCGTAGCCAAAGGCTTTGCTCAAACTTATGGAGTGGATTACTCTGATACTTTCTCCTCTGTGGCTAAGCTAACCTCTGTGCGATTGTTTATCTCTTTGGCAGCCACTTATGATTGGCCTTTATACCAATTGGATATCAAAAATGCTTTCTTGCATGGGGACTTGAATGAGGAAGTCTATATGGAGCAACCTCCTGGTTTTGTTGCTCAGGGGGAGTGTGGATTGGTATGTCACCTTCGGAAATCTTTATATGGTCTCAAACAGAGTCCTCAAGCTTGGTTTGGAAAGTTTAGCCAAGCAGTTGAACAGTTTGGAATGAGCAAGAGCAAGTCCGATCATTCTGTGTTTTACAAGAAATCTCCAGCAGGTGTCATTCTTCTAGTTGTATATGTGGATGACATTGTGATCACTGGCAGCGATAACTTGGGCATCTCCTCTCTGAAGTCCTTTCTCCACAACCAGTTTAATACCAAAGACCTGGGAGTCTTGAAGTACTTTCTGGGAGTAGAAGTATCAAGAAGCAAGAAGGGCATATTCTTATCTCAGAGAAAATATGTGCTGGATTTATTGTCAGAAACTGGGAAGCTTGGAGTCAAGCCATGTTCGGCCCCGTTACCTCAAAATATGCAACTCGTGAAAGAAGAAGAACTATTTGAGAATCCAGAGAGATACAGAAGAATTGTGGGGAAACTGAACTATCTTACAGTAACTCGGTCTGATATTGCATACTCAGTAAGCATTGTAAGTCAGTTTATGTCCTCCCATACTGTTGAACATTGGACTGCTCTTGAACATATTTTGGCATATCTAAAAGGAGCTCCAGGACGTGGTTTACTCTACCAGAACCACAATCATACTCATATAGAATGCTTCACAGATGCAGATTGGGCAGGATCCAAAATTGATCGGCGATCCACGTCGGGATATTGTGTGTTTGCGGGAGGAAATTTAGTCTCATGGAGAAGTAAGAAACAAAATGTTGTCTCACGATCTAGTGCAGAATCAAAGTATAGAGTCATGGCTCAATCAGTTGCTGAGATAATGTGGATCTATCAACTACTTTCAGAACTCGGTCTCAAAGTCTCCATGCCAGCAAAATTATGGTGTGATAATCAAGCTGCTATTCATATTGCCTCAAATCCCATATTTCATGAACGAACCAAACATATCGAGATTGACTGTCACTTCGTCCGTGAAAAGCTTCAGCAAAATTTGATTACTACCGCGTATGTGAAGACCGGAGAACAATTAGGAGATATGTTCACCAAAGCACTTCCGGGTACTCGGGTTGATTATCTTTGTAACAAGCTGGGCATGATTAACATTTATGCATCAGCTTGAGGGGGAGTGTAATAAATATGGGAGACTAAGGGTCACCCACTAATAGGCCTAGAAGTCTAAGAGTCCCTACTACCATTAGTAGGGTAGTGGAAGAGTCACCAATATGTGTATATATATGTAGTCCCTTTGTATATTCAGATTAAGGTGAATAAGAACATTTTCTTATTTCAACAGTTAATTTTGACCCTCTCTCAGTGGTCGAGGAGCTTGTTCCTCGATGCACATTTATGTAATCATGATGATTAAATAATACTGTACCTTTCGCTAATTTTTTTTTCTTTATGACACTCAAACTTCGTTTCTCTTTCGACTCATTCTCCCCCACTCTTGTTTAGAGATAATGCTTGGACAAACAGCAAGACAGTTTATTGATGGTTGGAATTTTGTAGAGGAACAACAATAGAATTTCCAATTATTGATGCTTAAGGAGAACTTCATTCAGTATATAGCCATATCATGAGATGCATCTCATGCTTATTACGCAGTTCCAGATTTACAACACCACAACAATTCAAGTCATGTATCCATGAAGTCCACCCCTCCCAATCTCATCGATGATATCTAAAAGAAATTTGAGACTAATAGCTTGTTGGTTTCATCAATATAAAAACTCGGTGACAGAACAGATGGTTGTTTCGTTTTGGAGAAAAGTTGAGCAGAAGTACAACTTGGGCCAATGTTGAAGTATGAGGACATGACACAACTAAAGAATCATTGCGGCAAAGTGAACCCCAAGTGAAAAGATTGAATAGTTATTTTTTTGCAGACTCAAAATTTGTACACTAGCAGCCAATCAAATGACCAGTTATACAAGAAAACCATGATCACGTACATGGCGCACGAAAAATCAAAAACCTTCACGTATTGGCATTGGTGGGAGACGGTCTGGTATGAGCCTAGATAGACCATGGAGGAAGGCACTCAATCCGATAAACGAGCGAGGTTAGATGAAACTGGTACATACAACTTATCTCCAACACCGTCATAGCAACTCAGGGTTTCGGTTCTTGTTCACTATCGTAATGGACCACGTATCTCGTTCAAAGAATTGCATCCTCATCCCCGCAAATGCTCTATAAAACCAAAAGGCGGTCAGAGGGATTTAAACTAGGGTTAAATATCGAAACTTACTCTTAAGTATTGGTCACGAACACTACACTACCCACGTTTTCAAAATGAACACTACACTACCTTTAAGTATTGGTCACGCGATTTTGTTAGTAAAAATGGACGGAATTTTCCATTCCGTTAGTCATATGACCTCAAGTGTCATATAATGGATGGTAAAATGACGTTTTCCCTTAATTATACGACCTCTACACATTTTATGAGGAACATTACCATTGTACCCTCGTTATTGTTCCTTATAGAATGTATAGAGGTCAAATACTTAAGGGCAAAAAAACATCATTTTACCATCTATTATATGACACTTGAGGTCATATGACTAATGAAATGGAAAATTCCGTCCATTTTTACTAACAAAATCGTGTGACCAATACTTAAAGGTAGTGTATTGTTCATTCTGAAAACGTGGGTAGTGTGGTGTTCGTGACCAATACTTAAGAGTAAGTTTCGATATTTAACCCTTTAAACTATTAATGATTTGGATACCAAAATTTCTACCTTAAAGAAGGAAATATCTAGAACTTTCATAATACCCGACTCCAACAACTCATCACCATGCTATCTAATTTATTTCATCATATAGTTTTTTTTCTTGATAGATGAGGATTTTATTGATCAAGTTTTGGAAAAAATTACAAAACCAAGGTAGTGAAAACCTCAAATAACCTCCAAAAGAGATATAAAGAAAATAGAAGATTCAACTCATAGCAGAAGATATAAAACAAAAAGGTGGAGAGGCCATCCAAATAGTAAGAGTACCCCCCTCCAGAGGATCTCCAGCTTTTCAGCTCCAGATACAAACCTTTTGCTTGCGAATCAAGGAACCCCGAAACAGAGAACGGGAGATGCATTTTGAGCTAGACAAGTCACGATCATCCAAGAGGTTATCGAAAGAACTTAGGTATGCCTCCAGAGATTCTATTTCTCGATCAACCCAACCAAAGACCTCACGATTCCAACGTTATAGGTCCAAACGCAAACTCTTGAGCTTGAACCACAAGTAATAGTGGTTGAGCCTTGACATGAATAGGAGTCCCAAAAATCATGCACATTTGCGCTAAAATGCTTATGATCAGTCCAAGCATCGATGAATCTCATGGGTTTAGGACCCCAGTTCACATCAAAAGAGAAAAGGGTCACCGGATGATGATCAAACAAAAACCTAGCAAGCCCTTGTTGAATAAATCTCTAAGAATGTCCAAAACAGAGGGAGTAACCAAGAACCGATCAAGACGTGACGCCTTGGAGCCCCCTCTATACCAGGTAAATTTGGAACCTATGAGATTGAGATCCTACAAATCCATACCCTATAAAAAATCTGAGACCACGAAATATATCTGAGAACATCGAGCAATAACGACGGTCCCCAACTTCCAACACATAATTGAAATCACCTTTTGCGATTAGACAATTCTCTAAACGTGGAGCTATCCTAAAGCAGGGAGTCCCAAAGAATACGGCGACCCAAGAGGATAGAGGGGCCATAAACATTGAGGATAGATAATTCAAAAGTAAAGGGTAAGAAGATACCAGTCCAAAATAGTGCAGAACCAATCAGATGAGATGAGGATATTCTTTCATCATATAGTTATATATAGTGAGATTCTGATTTTGTTTAATTAAATTGATCTTTGTCATTATTCACTCCGGATTGCGGACTAGTTTTGGTCTGAATCACAATAAACGTCATGTTCCACACAAGAAAACTCAAATTTTATGTTCATCAAGTGATTAGCTTTGAACAATCAATCTAGTTGATTTATCTGGAAAATCTAATAGGTCTAGATTATTTGTTTTCTTGATGATACATGTAAATGAATATTCTTACAACACTAACAGGCATTATTAGTTACGAGGGTACCAAATAACATACAGGAACAAAAGAGAGAACAAAACAGTTGTAATATGTCTGTTTACTTAATCTGAAATCATCTCTTGAGTAGTTTTAGAACATCTCCCACCAGATGCAACGATCCCGTCACAAGAACCTGTAAGCACACAACATGCTTTGGGGTTAAGAAAGTGTCATATAACTTTAGGTTAAAAAGATGCACCAAACAATCTTCCAAAACCCCACAACTGAAAAAAAGTGATGTTGTGGTCCAGAAAGGAGACTCATAGGAGCTTTTGACACTCAATCCTCTATATCCTGTTTTTTTCACTATTTGGTTTACAAGGCTTTAACTGGATGAGTTATTAAGCAAATCATATGCTCCTTCGGTTCTAAAATAAGGGACTTTTAGAAGAAAAAAGATTAAGAATTAGTATTATTGATAGATGGTTACGTCAAGATCAAGGTGATTCATAACATTTAAATCTAATACAGTTAGTTACCTGGAGTTGTAATGAAGGGTTTCTTTTTACACAATCCCTTAGCCATTTCACTGTCAACGGCAGTGATGGAAGGACTGCACTTGAAGGAAGATGTTTATCATACAGGAATTCATGTGGTGGTAAGGTTTCTGTAGGATCCGTTGTTGGGATTTTCTCTGCCACGTCTGCTTTTCAACAAATAAAAATGAGTTGAAATAAAAACGACAAAAATAAGACATTATCGCTACCATGAAGAATGTTGGTACCTTTTCCATGGATAATGTTCTCCCAAATTCTGCTGAGATTATATTGCCACGACAGATCTTTGGAACCAACACCGCAAGGGATGGCTGAGGCACCTGAAGTTACCTTGTTATATGTTGACAAGCTCGGGACGAAGAGAGCTTTTGAGAAATGGGTGCCTGACCAACATCATAACAAATATTCAACCCATATCCGATTTTAATATGTTTCATTCAAGGAAGCAAAAAAATATGACTAGTACCTGAGGAGGCGCACGTACTCACTAGCTGTGGAAGCAAAATTTGAGGGTTTCTTACCTCCATACAATTGAATAAAAGAATCTGCAAGGCATAAAAGAAGAGTTTGATTGTATTAATAAGGACCTCTATAAATGGTTTAGGAAAAAAAAAAAAAGCACTAGCTGAGTTAATGTGAGTTTAGTTACCTGCTTCGATACTCTGTTAGATTCAGAATAACCATTCCCTAAGACTGACTTTACATTTTCAACTTTTGAAGATGGTGATGATTTCTTGTCTTCTTTCACAGCATTAGCGAACCATCTGGCACAAGCCTCCATGCTTTCAGGACTGTGAGCTCCATCCAAGTAAAATATTAAATCTCCAGATGAATTTTCAGATGAACCATACAACTTTGAACGTGCGTCATGAACAATCTGTGCCCTCCCAGAAAGGCGTGCTGTTGAAAGACCTCTAAGAAATGGCTCTGGCAAGCTAGTTTCATTGTAACCCTGCTTCATTTCCACAAAGATAAACATGTATGTTTGTAATTTAGTATCATTCACAAAATATTAGAACGATATCAATAATACTTCAGGTTTATATCCCATAAAAATATAGTTTTGAAGCATAATTATGAAGAGGAAGGATAGGTGAAACATCAACAAACATTTTGGAACAACTTCTCCCAATTCTTGGTTGTCTGAAGCCAACATTTACAAAGGGAAGCAGCAAGAGCGGCGTTAACTAGTTGGTGATCACCAGACAAGCCGAGCTTCACCCCTTCCAACCTTTTGAGATCAAGAGGTGGCACTTCAGTCAAAGGCACCTGCGTTGGTATGTACTGAGCTGAATTAAACTTAGTAACAAATTATTATAGTACCCATTTAAATTAATCAGTTCTTCTGATTTGTAAAATTAATGATTGACTTTAGCTGTAGAAGTATGAAGATAGTCACCTTCAGTTGTTCGGCTGTTTCCTTAAGAACTTCCATTGCTTCAGAAAGCTGTGGTACTGTGAATGCAGGAATTTGAGGCTTCAGGAGCACAGAAGACCATAGATCCAGTTCAGAAATTACTCAAAAATAAAAACTGACCATAAGAATAACCAAATTGCAAATAAACAAATGTACTTTTAAGGAAAACCTTATTCATGGTCCTTTAAATAGTTTCACATATAAGTATCATACCTTCAAAATTCCAGCTTTGTGAGATGCAATCTCCGCAAGGGAATAGCCTGCATAATAATATGACAACAAATATCCTGATGTAAGCATGCAGATACTCCTTACTACATTTATTAACATTTTTCAACTTTCTAGCAAAATGACGGGAAAATGTACTATGTTATTCATTAGGTTCAGTCCGCTCAGCAGCACTGAGTTGAAGCACACTGAAGTAAAATTCTAAACATGACATAAACAAACTACTGAGATAAAAATGTAAACATTGAGATAAGATAGCAAAAAGTAGTTCACAGAGAGGATGAAATTGTCAGAGGACGCACCCAGTGTCTCCATATGATCCATTCCTAGAGAAGTTATGCCACAGACAATGGGTTTTTTAATCTGCACAGTTGTCACCAGAATTACTTAGTTGTACACTATCCTTCAGGGAGGCTTAAATAGAAGGCAATTATTTGTGCATGTTACACTCTACCCACATTAGAATGAAGCAGTGAAATTTTTTGGCGCATGAAAGAACTCTAAAACAAAACACATGTAATAATTAAAGAGGAGGGGCATACCACATTTGTTGAATCCCTTTTTCCACCAAGACCAACTTCAATAACAGCAACTTCTACCTGTGAAGAGGAACAATGTCTAGTTACAATAGTATCGTAAACAATAAAAGGAAAAAGAATAAGCCAGAGTGAATACGCACATGATGAAACTCACCTGTTCACCTATAAATATTTTGAATGCCAAAACAGTAAGGAACTGAAATAGCGGAGGCATTGGCAAGTCCTCTGTAATCTTTGCCTGCAAATATCAATAAAAAGTTTTGAAATCAAGCAATGTCCATTATAGTCATCATGAAACATCCACTATCTGTTCCTTGCGCTCTACTTCGTTCCCACCTGAACCCATCTTGTTTTTGAGAGTTTTGGAACTCTATCCTCATAACCACGTGTCCTTGTAACTTATGAGTACACCAAATTCAAACAGATGTAAATAAGTTGTGTACAAGACAGATGATGCACCAAACCCAATACTTGATTTCAGCCGAATAGGAAGCAGTCCCGAGGGAATAAGTGCCCTAGTTAAACCTATCCCATTAACATCCAGGTCCAAGACTTAAAATGCAGAACACTTCCAAACAGACAGTTTGATTATATAAAAAGTTTAGACCATATTGTCTACTAATAAATTTAAACAAGCAAGAAATAGCACCTGTAATTGATTCCAACATTCCCAAAAGTACTGAAGAAATTTTTCCTCTGGTATGTCCAACCTATGCATGCAATTCACCAAGTCAATGGAAAATATAATATTCCTGTTGAGAATATTTTTAATACATCAAGAAAATGGAAATTGTTTAGTTATAGAAACCTGAAAATTCAAAATTTAACAATTAATTTTGAGAAATAAATTCTCTTCCAATAAGGGGTTATACACGAGCGGCAGTGCCATCACAATACTGTTGAAGACTAAGTTATAAATTGATGCCACTTCAAAGTAATAGTAAAGATAGGATTTCATATTTAGCGAAACTCTCATTTAGAAAATTTGATATTCATGCATAAAAAACTATGAAACATCTAATGTACTTTAAACAGATTGGTCGTTTGATATTTATCTTGTACAGCCTAATTATGATTTTCTGGTATACTTTATGCACCATATGTAGGGAAAGAGGGTAGTGAAAAGTAATGTGAGAGAGAAAACTTAAGATCAAAGGTCAACTTAATAATGAATACCAACCCATCTATACGGAATCTTTCTCTCACATCAATTAGGTGAGGTGAAGTGAATAGTCCAGTTCGTAAACCACACTCCCGTAAGATAGCCTCACAAAATGTGCATGTTGAACCCTGAGATAGTAATCAATAAGAGAAAAAGGCCATTATTTTAAATTTTTGAATATGTTTCTCAGTCTAACTTGCATAGCAAAAACTAGTATAATTTACAGCATATTGGCGATATAACTAGGAAGCTGATAGTTTTTTTGCTCTAATGCGGCATAGATATCGGTATGAAATACTATCAAATGAATACTTAAATTAAAGGGTTAATTGCAGATGACTACGTAGATGAATGTCTAACATACACATGACTACATTGTTTTCTAACAGGTGATTACAACTATATAGGGTTAATTGCAAATGACTACGTAAATGAATGTCCAACATACACAGGATAACAATGTTTTTTATTTTCTGACAGATGACTACAACTATATATCTACATGTGTAACACATGTAGAAAACGGACAAAATATTTGTTTCTGTCAGGTTGTGTGCACACACGTGATAGTTATATTTTAAGGGTTAATTGTCAAAAAGTGCACTGAAGTTTTGTCCACAAACGGAAGCATACATAAACTATTGTCCATGCTTTGTGGTTGCACTAAGTTTTGTCCACCGACTTTTTTAGAAAACGTAACAGATTACTTGTCGAAAACTACCCTAAAATATTGCCCACACAACTATAGAATGGATTATGAATTGCCCACACAACTTTAGAATGTATTATGTATTGCCCACAAATCTATTGAATCCGCGAAAAACTGCCCAGACCATCATCCCTGTTACGTTCTTCTAAAACAGTCAGTGGACAAAACTTTAGTGCACCCACAAAGCATGGACAAAAGTTTAGTGCACCCACAAAGCATGAACAAAAGTTTATGCATGCTTCTGTTTGTGGACAAAACATCAGTGTACTTTTTGACAATTAACCCTATTTTTAAAACCCTAAACTACTCTCACCCTTTTACACATATCCTCATCATCTCTCCACTTCCTCACATGTTCTTTTCTCACCCGCAGATGCAGTTAGAAGATTCATGGAGATTCTGCGTCCGATCCATGTTACCAATAGCATTCTTTTCTCAATTTTAGTGGTGAATTTCTACCAGACAGATGAATCCGACAAGAATGATGAAAAGGGAACCTATTACAAGTTGTTTTTTTATTTAATTTTCACAAGAAAAGATTGAAGGGAAAAGGTTTGAAATTTTATGTTAGAGTTTGCGTTTATTTCCAAATACAAGTATTTCCTATTCCTAGTTTAGTTTGGTTTCCCATGTTGTTTAGTGTAGTA
Organism: Erodium maritimum; assembly: GCA_963921825.1. Lineage (NCBI taxonomy): Eukaryota > Viridiplantae > Streptophyta > Magnoliopsida > Geraniales > Geraniaceae > Erodium > Erodium maritimum. The sequence goes on along the minus strand of OY997589.1, from coordinate 29,707,290 downwards.
TTTCCTATTTAGTATAGAGTTAATCCCTATATAAAGGGATGCTCTCATTGTATTGAGAGACAAGAATAAGAAGTATCATCAATAATATTTCAGAATTTTACAAATACTAATGAGGAAAAAATTGTCATTTTATTCAAGGGATAATTGTCAAAACATGCACTAAAGTTTCGTCCACAAATGAAATAGTGCACAATGTTTTGTCCACGTTGTGTGGCTACCCTAAAGTTTCGTCCACGAACATTTATTAGAAAAATTACTTAAAATTACTTATGAAACCTAAATCAGCAAATTACTTTAGGGTAGCCACACAACGTGGACGAAACATTGTGCACTATTTCATTTTGTGGACGAAACTTTAGGGTAGCCACACAGCGTGGACGAAACGTTGTGCACTATTTCATTTTGTGGACGAAACTTTAGGGTAGCCACACAACGTGGACGAAACGTTGTGCACTATTTCATTTGTGGACGAAACTTAAGTGCATGTTTTGACAATTATCCCTTTATTCAAAAGCTGACAGAACGAATAATGTGTCAATGTGTTGATACATTATCGTAATCTCTGTCAGAAAACAAAAACAATGCAGTTATGTGTTTATTGAACATTCATTAACGTGTTCACCTGCAATTAACCCTAAGTTGAATAATTGAAATGGAGTAGTACCTTCCCTTTAGTTCCAGCAACGTGGATAATGTTGAGTTTGTCTATGCTTTCCTCCAAGCCTAGTATCTAAGAAGACATGCAATCGAGGTATAGTAACTTGAAACTGAAACAAATTCTGCTCATATGATCAAGAGATAACTTCAAAGAAATAGACGCATGTAAACAGATAATCACACTGAAATAATCTCAACAAGCAGAAACAACAGCATAAGAATCAGTCACCAAGAGCTGGACAATCCAAGAAATGAAAGAAGCTGTATGATCGGGTACTACTATAGGATTACATGCAAAGAATCTGTGCAACAAATACAGAACCCAGATTTTGGTGAAGGGTAAGAAAGGACTAGAATCAGATTGCACCAATCCAGGTCTAATACGCTTGAGCTTTTGACTCACTAGGAGATACTAATTATTGCCCAAATAATCTTAACACAGGTAAAAAAAATGTAGTCTTTGATTTGTTGTATGAAAGAAAAATGAACAGACTTGAACTATGTGAAAGAGGGCCAAAAAAGTTGAAAGCTAAATTATCTGAAAATCAAAAGAGGGAAAAAAAGAAATTATTATTGGAATATTGGCCAAAAGAAGAATTCATTCATCAAGAGGGAACAAAGAAACAAACTAATAGCTATCCTCATAATTAATACAGTGAATCACTAGCAATATAATTGGTAGACTTGATGAACTCATTTCTAAATTTGACATTACATATCACGTCTTTCCATTAATTGTATGCAATGAACTGACACTGTCAAACTATAAATTAACATAAACTTTAGCATTCTAGCATGACTGTAGCAGTTACCTCAAGATAGATTAACATCCTTTCCATTTTTTCATATTTCCCACCGACAGTTGGCTGGCTTCCACGTTTCTGGCCTGTAATGAGAGAGGAAAGTGCATCCATGGCACTCTCATAAGATGATGAGAGTGCAGAGTTGTTGGAATTATTGACAACCACATTAGTATCCGTGCATTCTTTGACTTGAGATGACATCTTGAAAGATCTAAATCCTGAAACATTAAGCCAGCAAAGAATCTCAAAAACTCACAACTGAATTTGCATCATTTACTTGTGTGAAGGGCAATTGTACAATGGTAAGGAACTAACTTACTGTGCCCAAGACGATCACACTTATTTGAGCGGATCAGTAAACGAGAAATCCAAGTTGTTCTATTGAAGAATTGGTGTTCTTTTGTATATTGTAAAATACCAACAATGCCACAGTTTAGGTAAGTGTTCACATGAACAAGCATCAGGAAACATCACTCCTGGATGACAATAAAGACACTATGTTCAGGATAAATCTTGATTATCATAGCAGGAACTTGCTTTCATGAGAATACTACCACCAATTACATTAACTCACACCAAAATCAAACACAATAAACTAAAGTTCTATTAATAAGAAAACGGTACACTACAAAAAAGCCTTGAGGACGCCTAATGACAAGACCAGAAAAAGCACAATGTTGAAGATGAACTGTACGGGAGGATTAATATACTGGTGCACCTTAGGAATGGAGTTACAGTTTATGGTACCATAGGGGAAAACAAAACTAGAAGAACCTTACTAGATTTCAAACATATTTTCCACATATGCTACAAATCACAACCTACACATTCTAAACTGACAAAACTACATAAAAGCTCAAACCATATTATACACAAAGAAGTTATAGCTCCAAACCAAAACTCAAATAAATCCTACCATCAACCATCCAACACCTTTCATCAGGAAAACACAGTACAAACAGAGAAGAAAAAAACAAACTTTTCATTTGTATTTCATTGCCATATATATTATGGGTTGATTATAGTTAGAATTGTGGTTCTAAACTCTGAAATCCCAAACAAAGAAATACACAACACCCACAATCCAAAATATCTAGTTTTCCAGCATTCATAAACCCAGGCAAAAATCATATAAAAGTGGTACCTTTTACTGTTCATTAACTGCAACCCAGAACAGAGATTCTCAGGCAAGCACAGCTTCACAAAAAATAAACTTATAAGAAATAAGAGCTCGCAGAATCGAAGCTGGAGAGACCCAGAAAGCAGAAGGACGATGAGTAGCCGAAAGCAATCAATCCAACAAGATTGGATCTCACTGCCGTCAATGGCTCTGGATTTATATGTCTCCGAGTTCTGTGGCTATGGTATTGCCTTAAACACATATTTGGATACTGCGGTTGGTGAGCCCAGGAATATTACATTTACAGCACACCACCACCCTAATGCGGTATCAAAATTAAATAATAAAAATCTATTTACTGTTCTATTCTTTCTGAGTGTTGAGTGAAAATGTGAAACTTTGTCAAAAATAAAAAAGTGTTGAATGAAACAAAGTTCATAATTTTTAGCAGAATTTATTTGGTAAGTTTATCATGTTACCAAGAGAACCTTTATCATTAATTTTTGGTGGCTAGGATCAACTTAATCTTCATTTCATTATCATGATGATGTAAAAATTCTATAAAAAGTTCTATAAATAATTGTTTTTAAAAGTAATGGATGATGTCTCCATAGTGGCATGGCTCATGATTTTTCTCAACATGCTCGTATTGTCTTTTTACATAAATGTACATATATTAGTACTTATCATTGGAATCTTGGTGGTTACATGAAAAAGGATTGAAGTCAAGTATTGATTTTGTTTCAAGTTGATGGCTAGAAAGATAAAAATTGTGTTGGAATTGGAGAGATGAGTGAGTTTCAAGTAGCCATTTGAGTAACATGGATGGAGTCCTCTTGCTTTACTTTGATTCCTTGCTATTTTGGTTGGCATTGAAGTGAGTTAGTGGAGTCCTCATGCATTGCATGGTTTGTGCAAAGCCATAAGCTCTATCATAGTTTAGGTTCATGTGATTTCTCCAAGAAAGACTAATCCACAGTGACAGTGATTACTGTGATCAGTCATTCAAACTTTGGCCATTTTGCCACTTCTGTACTGTTCAGATTATTGCACATTGTCAACTGCACTGAGAGTGCATGCAAACCATCTATAACATGCTGACATGAATACATGTTAGTTTTTGTTATGCACATTGATTTTAAGACTCAATACCAAATTAGAACCAGATTCCATCAAACGAGTTCAGGCCAAATCAGTCAAGTGTCTACTATTGATATGTGCTCCAATAAGAGGATCCATATTCCCATCCAAAACATAGTTTATGCCAGGCAATTGGATCCCAGTTTTTACATCTTGTACTACTTTGCTATGGTGATTCACATACCTCCGCACTTCAATTCCCCATATATCCCCAACTTTATCCTTCTTGACGCTACTTACATCCTTAACTCCTTGCTCCCTTGCTGTCACAAGAAGCTTGGCCTTCAACCGATCAAGTGCTTTTATCTTATTCGCAATCTGGTTCCTCTCACCTGCAATAACAACAAGGCATCAGAGGCAAAAATAGTGGAGCATGACTGTCCCGTATCCTGATAACAAACAATTTTGGTGCTAAGTGCATTGTGGAAGCATGTAATAGCAAACTAGCCTATGGGTACTGAGTTCAAAGGTAAATTCATTACCTGATGATTGAAAGCAAATGCCAGTAGGAATGTGTTGGATGCAGACGGCTAGTTTCTGGCCATGCTCTTCTACAGGTGACGAGGAGGATGAAAGCTCTTCCTCATTGATTTGTAGGTCACAAGCTGAGTCAAGGAACAGTGGAATGACATCCACAGCTGCTGAGCTAGTCTGAGGGAAAATTTACTCAGCCTTTTAACTCAGAAATATGTGAAGAAGGGTGATAGGAACGTATACTAGAGACTGGTGTAGGTATGTACCTCAAGGAGGGCTGATCCATTCAAAGAACTTATCAAGTAGTGCACGCCCTTCTCTCCTAAGAGATAGCCATAAGCATACTCAGTTTCAAACTCAATTGACGCATAACTGATACCACCATTCTTCGAAGGGTGCTTCTCAACTACCCTCCCTTGGTAACCCTGTTTTTCTGCCCATTTGGTGTACATGCTCAGGAGTCTTTCTGTCCATATCTACATTCTAACAATGTAAGGTTGGGTTTGAGAGAGGAAAAGAGTGTAAAAGTAAAACTTTGAACATTGAAAGTAAAACTAATTGCCATACCTCGGCACATCTGCCTCCGGATCCAGCTTTAATAATTAAACATGCTCCCTCAGACTCATATGGTCCTCTAAGAAGCTTGGACATCTCGTACCGATCCAGTAATTTGCCCAAATCCAAAGATGCATTATATGCTTGCTTGAAGAGCCTGTAGTTGATAGCATCCAGCTCTGCCAGCTGGGTGATCAGCTTGGCTTCTTCAGCCTACATACATTAGAAGACAAAACCTGAGTGTAGATCAGCACATAATGCATCTTGTATCTTAAATCTTTCATGATAGAACTGAGCATAGTATAGCACCTTGTATCTTAAATCTTTGAGAGCATCAACTGTTCTAGTACTATCAGCTAACTTGCTAAGCATTTGATTCGATTTAGCCTGGTCATCCCATAGGTTATGGTCACGTATCAATTCTTCTTGCTTGATCTGCTCTGCTTCTTCAACCTCTAATGCCATTGGTGCCAACAACTCAGCACGGCTCACTGCATCTTCAATCTTCTTTTTTAATGAAAACATACCTGAACAAAACTCAACTATCAATTCACAGCCCAACTACAAATGAAATGTAGCAAAATGTAACAATCATATCAACCCTCATTTCAAATAAAACATAATTTCATTTTCCATCGAATAAGCTAATTTATTCATGAAAAATCCTGCTGGATAACAAATGAATAAAAATCTCGCTAGTTCTGATAAATTTGCCCAATTATCAGATGGGGCATGACTGGACCAAAAGCCAACTCAATGACTTCAAATTCAGGTTTCAGTTCTTTTTTCTACAATGAACATTCCGTATAATTCATCTAATGACCCAAACTCCACAATTAAAGAAGCCAGGAAGTCATATCCACACGAGTCACGCATAGGCCTAATATATGGCAAATCGATAGAAACATTACAGTAAAGCTGGTATTCTTCTGGTAGCTTAGAAAAGAAGAGGAAAAGACACTGGGAAGTTATATTTTTCGGGTGTATGAACAATGAAATTAATCAATACACTACAAGCAAAACTCTTTTGTTGCATGGAGAACAGGAAGGTTGCTTTAGGAAGCTAAAAGAACAAAACAAAACAAATTTGTTTTTCAAGTGAGGAAGAGCAGCCCCAATGGCAATACAAACATGCACAACTCATTCAAGCTCTTCAATTACTCTTCCTCTGGAACATTATGGAAAATAAGGTGAAGGAACTTATTGAATAAAGCTGTGGATTCATAAGAGAATTCAACAATTCCAATGATTTTGGCAGGGTTGTTTGGGACAACACCAGGAACTAACTATGGTGTAATTATTAAAATGTAACGTTTTCCGTTAAAAATGACAGAAATCGTTAGAAAAAACTCCAAGAACTAACTGTCGAATGACTATTTTTAACTCAAAAACTAACCGTAAACTTGTCAGTTTTTGGGTTTTTTCTAACGTTTTCCGTCAGTTTTAACAGAAAATATTACTTTCCGTAATTATTAAACTGTAACGTTATAACTTGCTAATTAAAATCGTCTATAATTAATTTTTGATTTCAATAGTTAAATAGAGTTTTTTCGGGTTGTTTCACATAAATTCTGGATTTTGGACATGGGTAATCAATCACATTGATACTGAAAAACAGATATATATATATATATATGTGGAACCCAGTTCTCTGTAGAGAGAAGAAGGAACACCGTATAAGGAAAGGGTGAGGAGATAAGAGGGAAAAGAGACGCACCCAGTTCCTTGTAGAACTTGTCTTCTTTATTGTCATCAATGGAATGTGAATTAGAAGCTCGAGTTCTCGAATGCTGAAGAGGCTGGGATTGTTGTGTCTTCTTGTTCCTGTTCTTTCGGGTGGTGGAGCTGGGACCGACCCGTTTCGAGGTAAATGGAGCTGGTGTTGCAGTACTAGAGCTTCCTGAACATGGCTCAGCTCCCATTTTCGCCATTGAAATGGGGAATAAAAGCTCTGTTTTTGAGTGAGAGGAAGGTCCAGTTCATGTCAGGATTTGAGGTTGAAGGAATCGGAAACTATTGTGCGTGCCTTGTGTCCACGTAATGGCTCTTTAGTTTCACCCTAAATGTCCGTCCCTCTTATCCTCTAATTTTGCTCATTTTTCTAGGACAAAAAAAAATCCATAGAGAAGAATAGATAAAGCAACATGCATATATGAGGAAAAATCAAATAGAAACCACTCTTTAACGTAAAAACTGTGTGAACCAATCCAAGCCATTCATTTTAAGAATGGATGGATGAGATGCAATTGATTTGTTGACTTGTTGACTGCAAAAAAACAGCACTTTTTAGTAAGGGGTAAGAGTTTTTAGTAAAACCATCATTTTTTTTTTACAATTCACTAATTTAATTTTTCCCGCTTCGTTTGAACTCCGATTGGCTTCAAACTTGCGCCATTAGTTTTGTTTTTTCAAGGGCTTTCTATCAAGATCAGTCATGAATATATTTTGAAGCACGAAAAAAAAAATATTTTCGGGGTTGATTTTTTTTTTAAAGTTAAGTCTGGGTAATTTCTATCAACACTATACTCTGGGTTTATCAACACTATACACTGGATTTATCAACACTATACACTGGATTTATCATCTCATTTTCCAAAATCGAACATGACTTTTATCACATCATCACATGTTTTTTTATGAACACTAAGCACTAGTTTTATCAACACTAAACACTATGTTTATCATTCAATTACATGTGTTTTTATTATCCCATCACATGCTTTTTTTATCAACACTAAACTCTAGGTTATCACCCTTATTTTGGGGCTGATTTTAGAAAAAGTTAAGTCTGGGTAATTTTTATCAACACTATACTCTGGGTTTATCAACACTATACACTGGATTTATCAACACTATACACTGGATTTATCACCTCATTTTCCAAAATCGAACATGATTTTTATCACATCATCACATGTTTTTTTATGAACACTAAGCACTAGTTTTATCAACACTAAACACTATGTTTATCATTAAATTACATGTGTTTTATCATCCCATCACATGTTTTTTTATCAACACTAAACTCTAGGTTATCACCCTTATTTGGGGGCTTATTTTATAAAAAAAAGTTAAGTCTGTGTAATTTTTATCAACACTATACACTGGGTTTATCAACACTATACACTAGGTTTATCAACACTGAACACCAGTTTTATCACTTCATTTTCCAAAATCGAACATGATTTTTTTATGAACACTAAGCACTAGTTTTATCAACACTAAACACTATTTTTATCATTAAATTGCATGTGTTTTTATCATCTCATCATATGTTTTTTTATCAACACTAAACTCTAGGTTATCCCCCTTATTTTGGGGCTGATTTAAAAAAAAAAGTTAAGTCTGTGTAATTTTTATCAACATTATACACTGGGTTTATCAACATTATACACTGGGTTTATCAACACTATACACTGAGTTTATCAACACTGAACACTAGTTTTATCACCTCATTTTCCAAAATCGAACATGATTTTTATTACATCATCACATGTTTTTTTATGAACACTAAGCACTAGTTTTATCAACATTAAATACTATTTAGCACTAGTTTGATACCTCGATATAAAAAATTTATTAGTGAAGATTTATCAACACTTAACATTTTTTTTATCACCCCAATATAACTTTTTATTTTCGTGCTTCAAAATATAGAGAAGAAATCAAATAGAAACCACTCCTTAACGTAAAAACTGTGTGAACCAATCCAAGCCATTCATTTTAAGAATGGATGGATGAGATGCAATTGATGTGTTGACTTATTGACTGCAAAAAAACAGCACTTTTTATTAAGTAGTAAGAGCTTTTTAGTAAAACTATCATATTTTTTTTTTTACCAATTCACTAATTTAATTTTTCCCTCTTCGTTTGAACTCCGATTGGCTTCAAACTTGCGCCGTTAGTTTTGTTTTTTCAAGGGCTTTCTATCAAGATCAGTCATGAATATATTTTGAAGCACGAAAAAAAAATTATTTTCGGGGTTGATTTTAAAAAAAAAAGTTAAGTCTGGGTAATTTTTATCAACACTATACACTGGGTTTATCAACACTATACACTGGATTTATCAACACTATACACTGGATTTATCACCTCATTTTCCAAAATCGAACATGATTTTTATCACATCATCACATGTTTTTTATGAACATTAACACTAAACACTATGTTTATCATTAAATTACATGTGTTTTTATCATCTCATCACATTTTTTTATCAACACTAAACTCTAGGTTATCACTCTTATTTCGGGGCTGATTTTAAAAAAAGTTAAGTCTGGGTAATTTTTATCAACACTATACACTGAGTTTATCAACACTATACATTGGGTTTATCAACACTAAACACTAGTTTTATCACCTCATTTTTCAAAATCGAACATGATTTTTATCACATCATCACATGTTTTTTATGAACACTAAGCACTAGTTTTATCAACACTAAACACTATGTTTATCATTAAATTACATGTGTTTTTATCATCCCATCACATGTTTTTTTTATCAACACTAAACTCTAGGTCATCACCCTTATTTCGGGGCTGATTTAAAAAAAAGTTAAGTCTGGGTAATTTTTATCAACACTATACACTGGGTTTATCAACACTATACACTGGATTTATCAACACTATACACTGGATTTATCACCTCATTTTCCAAAATCGAACATGATTTTTATCACATCATCACATGTTTTTTATGAACATTAACACTAAACACTATGTTTATCATTAAATTACATGTGTTTTTATCATCTCATCACATTTTTTTATCAACACTAAACTCTAGGTTATCACTCTTATTTCGGGGCTGATTTTAAAAAAAGTTAAGTCTGGGTAATTTTTATCAACACTATACACTGAGTTTATCAACACTATACATTGGGTTTATCAACACTAAACACTAGTTTTATCACCTCATTTTTCAAAATCGAACATGATTTTTATCACATCATCACATGTTTTTTATGAACACTAAGCACTAGTTTTATCAACACTAAACACTATGTTTATCATTAAATTACATGTGTTTTTATCATCCCATCACATGTTTTTTTTATCAACACTAAACTCTAGGTCATCACCCTTATTTCGGGGCTGATTTAAAAAAAAGTTAAGTCTGGGTAATTTTTATCAACACTATACACTGGGTTTATCAACACTATACACTGGATTTATCAACACTGAACACTAGTTTTATCACCTCATTTTCCAAAATCGAACATGATTTTTATCACATCATCACATGTTTTTTATGAACATTAAGCACTAGTTTTATCAACACTAAACACTATGTTTATCATTAAATTACATGTGTTTTTATCATCCCATCACATGCTTTTTTTATCAACACTAAACTCTAGGTTATCACCCTTATTTCGGGGCTGATTTTTAAAAAAATTTAAGTCTGGGTAATTTTTACCAACACTATACACTGGTTTATCAACACTATACACTGGATTTATCAACACTGAACACTAGTTTTATCACCTCATTTTCCAAAATCGAACATGATTTTTATCACATCATCACATGTTTTTTTATGAACACTAAGCACTAGTTTTATCAACACTAAACACTACTTAGCACTAGTTTGATACCCCGATATAAAAAAATTATTAGTGAAGATTTATCAACACTAAACATTGTTTTTATCACCCCAATATAAATTTTTAATTTCGTGGCTCAAAATATATTCATGACTGATCTTGATTTGAAGCCCTTGGAAAAAGAAAAATATTGGCGCAAGTTTGAAGCTAATCGGAGTTGAAACGAAGCGGGAATGATTAAATTAATGAATTGTTGAACAAAAAAATGGACACTTGTCCACATGGCACCATGCTACTACAATTATGCCCTTGCTTGTGTGAGATAGGAAGAAATTGGCGTGAGTTATGGTGGAATTGGGGTGATGATGTGGCATTATGGTGAATGTTGGATCTAAAGGGTGTGTGGCTAGGATTGGTTCACACAGTTTTTAGGATAAGAGGGGTTTCTATTAGATTTCTCCTCTCAAAATATATTCATGACTGATCTTGATTTGAAGCCCTTGGAAAAAGAAAAATATTGGCGCAAGTTTGAAGCTAATCGGAGTTCAAACGAATCGGGAAATATTAAATTAGTGAATTGGTTAAGAAAAAATGGACACTTGTCCACATGGCACCATGCTTTTACAATTATGCCCTTGCTTGTGTGAGAAAGGAAGAAATGGACGTGAGTTTTGGTAGAATTGGGATGATGATGTGGCATTATGGTGAATGTTGGATCTAAAAGGTGTATGGCTAGGATTGGTTCACACAGTTTTTAGGATAAGGAGGGTTTCTATTAGATTTCTCCTCCATGCCTCTATAGCTCAATATATAATAATTTTTTCATCAATAAGAATCAGAATTTATTTTTGAGAAAATTAAGGACTTATTTCTCTAAAAAAACGTCCTCAGACACGACAGAAATCAGGTTCGATAACCCAAACAAAAAGAACTAAACACGCACAACGGGACGAACTAAGACGCGAACCGTTATCGGCGACTCGCGATTTAACGGTTCGTGGTTGCGAGTCGCGTGCAGTGGAGCGTGTTTTCTACGGCCACGAACCGCTAAATCGCGGGTCGGGTCGTGGCCCACGACTCGTGAACCAATAGTACGGTTCGATGGTTCATAGGTCGTCGGTCGCGTGCCAGCCAATGAGGCCTCGACATGTAGCCTTCTCGAGACAAAAAAAAATCTGACTATTGGCAACTGTCAAATTTAACACAGGTCAATTCAATGCTTTTTCAGATCAAAGCTACCCCTTTCCACCTCAATTCAACCCCTTTCCAAGTCAAAGCTACCATGTTCTACCTCGATTCAACCTCGGTCCAGGGTAATTCAACGTCGGTGCAGGGCAATTCAACCAGGGTACCAACTACTATGAGTACCCTGATTATCCACCATGGCAACAACACGTCGACGGGAACAGCGACACCCGTATGTCATCCCAGTCATCCTTTGTCGGCCCTTCCCAACAACGACCACCAAGGGTGACACAAACTAGGAGAAAATAAACCGTCGAGGCGGAGAAGCATCTCATAAAGGTCTGGCTCCAAACATCAAAAGAACCGATTAAGGGCAACTCCCAACTAGGTACAACATTTTGGTGCACAGTTGTGAAGCAGTACAATGAGGTACCCGGTTTCCCGCATTTTGAGTGGAAAGCCAGTAGAACCATTGGAACAACCTTAAGGCGTGGACGCGGAGGTTCCTCGGTATTCTGAAGGCCTTGAAGGCCGACGAGCGGAACGGATGGATCTATCAAGACTACATGGTTGAGGTGAAGTAGATATGGAGAGACCTACCGGATGAGGAAAGGAAGTCGGGTTACCCGAAAGTTTTTGACCTCGATAATTAGGTCTCCCTACTTGAGAACGAGGAAAAGTTTGACGCCGAGGAAGGCACGGTCGCTCATGTACAACGAAAACGGTTGGATAAGGTTGGGGCTTACAGTTCAACCCATCCACAAGTACTAGTGAAGATTACACACCTTTCGGTGGTGAGTCCCAACCAGAATGGGTATCCTCTGATCCGACCAAGGGAGGTCATCAGCAAAGACCCCCTTCCCCTACACCTAAATGTGTAGAAGAGCTATCGTTGGGAAAGAAGTCTACGAAGAGGAAGGGTAGAGCCTCCAAGAGAAAACGAGTGCATTGGCGAACATGGAACGAACAAAGGTCGAACGCTAACCGCCATCTAAAAGAGAGAGCAAATATTTGAGCCACACAGCCTTATTTGTCAGCCGCTTTACGAAAACAACCTTGTAGTCCAATAAAATTTGTAAAATATCAAATATACTCTTCATTAACATTTAAATATTTGGAGCTGTTATTATATTCATTATTTTTAATTTTCATTATTTTTTTTCTAATTTTTATTAATTATTTTATTCCTTTCTTAATTACATATATTTTCTTTAGAAAAATAATTTTATTTCTTTTGTTTAATATCTTTATATATTCTATTTTTTAATTTCGAAAAATTTTTCTTATAATTCTCATTAATTCTTATTGAAAATTTCATAAATTATTTAGAAAGGGGTAATCGAATAAAAGAAAAGAGAGAGGTTAAGAGAGATTATTTAAATAAGGCTAATTATGTTCGATATCAAATTCCAAACTAAGAATACATATAATAAAAAAGAAAACTTAAGTCTATTGGAATTGGCTCTGTATCAATGGAATCTCATCATCCTGAGATAACGAATTGATGTGGTATATTCATATCATAACATATGAAAAATAAGAACTAGCATTTTTACTAAGACTAGAATAGAACTCATAGGTAAGAAAGTGGATTTATGGAGCTCACTATCTTAGAATAATTTTGTTTTCAAATGAGTACCATAAAACATTTTCTCTTTTTAGCTTACCCCGATTTCTTTTTTCAGTTTAGTTTTTTTTCTCTATTTTCCCATAAAAACACCTACAAGGTTCATAATACCTCTTACTACCAATCAAAATTTTAAAATCATGCCATTGATTTTTTAGTCTTAAAAAATAATAAAATCCCAATAGTACCCTTCATTTACTTTTAAAGTTTCAAATTATGCCATTAGAATGATCTTTTAATCTTCATTTATTATTATTATTATTATTATTTATGTATTTAATATTTTTATTAATATTTAAAAATATTTTAATTATTACTTAATTTATTTTAACAAAAATTATTTTAAATTATTTTCTTTTAATTTTTTTAAAATATAAATTATTTTTTAATATTAATATTTTTAATCTTCAATATTTTTTAAAAAATAAATAATTTATTATTAATTTGTAATTCCTTTTTTATAAAAATGATATTAATTATTTTTAAAAACAATAATTATTTTCAATAATTTTTTATTAGTTTTCATTGATTAATTCTTTGTTTGAATTTAACTAAAAAAAATTAGTTTTCATTTTCAATAACTCTTTAAAAAAATCATCAATTCTTAGAGGGATTTCACGGTGGTGGTGATGCATCGGTGAGGAGTGGGAAGAGGGTGGTAATGGAGATGAAAAGGGAACCTCTGAACCTCCAAAAACCAGATCACGACTCTGGTCAATAATCGAATCTGAAGCCTCTTTCTTCCTCAAGAGAAATTTATGGACCAAAACCATTTTGACCAAGTCAATCAACGCCTGACCTCACATCCTCCTTATACGCATCGGAATCCGAATCTCAGGGCCTCGCGAGCTACTCCTATGATCATATCAAAGTGAGTTGCCCAACTAGCGGATCCAGTGGAATTGTGTTCTCAGATTTTCTCCTTTCTTATAAATTCTTTTCTTTCAAAAAAAATCATCAAACAAAAATTGTGCATCTCGTCGTTTGTGGGTATCTCATGGAATATCCTCGGTCTTGAAGATCCTAACGAAAGTGGGGTTGAAAAAATTCATAAATTAATTTCAAGTGTATATGATAAGATGCATGTGTTCAACGAGGGGTGAGGCACATCGTGTGGAGATGAGAGGTAAGGTATTAGGTTTAGGGTTTTGATATGGAGTATTTGGTATTTTTTGAAAAAATGGCATCCAAATTTGGATTGAAAAGACTAATCCGAAATTTTATTTTTGCAAAGTAGCAAAAAAGAGAAAAGAAGTTTAGAATGGTAATTTGAAAATAAATTTTTTCCGAATGACAGAACATATAATTTCCCAAGAAAAAACTAACATATATTTGGGAGGCCAAATTTCCCATTTAGTTTTGGGCACACGTGTGATTAACCTTAAATCTAAGATCTCATGTAGAAACTAAATATCTAGATTTGAAGTAAGTAAGTACACTGCTCAGATTGTTTATCAAATCTAAGACAATGATCGATTTTGAGCAGGAGAGTGAGGTACGGTTGGCCATTGAGGAATAAAAAAGAAAGACGAGCTTGTTTGTTCTAGTTTCGATTCTAATCTCTCAACCAAAGGAAAATCATGAAGACTGAAACAAACTCTACCCCTCGCCTATGCAGCAACTCTATTGCCCTCGAGTACGACTCGCCGGTAACTAGATTGTTTGTTGATTTAACATATCTTACTTCCTTGATACTTTATAAATCAATTTCCTAGACATTCAAATGTAGCTGTGCATCTAAGGACGAGTCTTCAAGAATATTAGTGTTGTCCAATTGGACGAGAAACATGACTTATATTAATCACTAGTGCTAGAAATGTCTTGAATTTGTACTAAAATATTTATCAAAAAAATAGGATAATTTCTTGAAGAATAATCTATGAAATTCATGCACTAGAAACATGAGTCTTATTGGGTTTAACAGTATTAAAACTCGGGGGTACTAATATACACTAAAAACTATAAATCTTGTGTAAGAAACCAAAACTAACTTGACAAAAATACAAGTCAAAAGAAAAACAAACCCTTCCAAAATTAATGCAATAAGAAGATGTATTAAGAAAGTTTCACTTTATGATTAAAGAAAACAATAAATAGAGTTGACTTCATACACATATCACATGGATTTATATTTTCCAGGCTTTAGAGAAATTATTTACTCATAGAAGGGTGCTTCTCAATCATGGACATGAAGATCCAGACTATAGAAAAATTATTTACTCATAGGAAATTGAGATGGTCATCGGAGAGGAACGACTTAAAGACATGAACATGAACAATTATTTGTTTTCTATTTATTAGGCATAAATCAAAAGGATAAATAGGCACAGGTTTGTTTATAAGTTTCTTTAAGCTTTAGAGAGCAACAATAATTAATTGAATTTGGGCATATATCATGAGGTAACCGAGAGAATTTGTTGGCCTTGTCCTATTTTGTTTGTGTCAGTTAACCGATGAGTTTCAATACTGAATGCATTTAGTGCTTGAAAATTCTCACCTAGATACTACCTTGCGTCGTTATTGTCGGTTCTAACGGTTTTCTTGTTTTTGGTTATTTATTATTAACACTAGTTAGAGTCCATATTTAGTATTTAAAAATAATTTTAAGTGTGAAAATTTCTAGAATTTGATGACAATAGCAATCTATACACGAGGTCACATATAAGCTAGCATATTTTGGTGTAATTGTCTAGAACTATTTGGAACCTATCATATATGAACTTTACATGAATACATCTTAAATATTTGTGATTTTTTGTATAGAAATCTAAACATTAAATCTTATCCATCGAGTGTGTATTGTTATAAATTAATCTTTGTCACTCATTTTATATTTTTTGTGTTATAAATAGATGTTGAAGCTCATTTGCTCAATATGATCTAGTACAATACTTCTATGAGAAAATTTACTTATTTTCTTATTATAATTTTTCACAGGAAAAAAATATATCGTTCAAATTCTCGCTTTATGCCCCAATTATCTTTTTTTTATAAGCGATGTTTTTATTAATCAAGGGATTTCTACAAGAAATCTAAAGAGAGGAGATGCTACCCATAGAAATGGGGATCGTCCTAAATACCTTCTCGAAAGCGCGACCTTAAGTCACAAACAAACCTAAAAAAACCCAAAAGAAAAACAGACACCAGAACGAACGACACAAAACGAGCCAAAACCTAGAGAACTATGACGCCAAAAGAATTTGAAAAAGGTGGCATGAGATAATGAAGGAGTTCAATTTAGAGGAGAATGCTTGACTGCAACAACTGTTCGACATAAGAGAAGACTGGATACCTGCCTACTTTTATGATGTGCCGATAGCGAGGCTGATGAGGACGACATCTCGTTCTGAGAGCCAAAATCATGCGTTTAGGAAGTTAACCGACAAGTACCTCCCGCTGGTCCACTTCATCTGGAGAGTCAAAGGTGTGGTGAACAATCAAAGGGAGGAAACAATGTATTTGGCTATGAAGTCTGCCACGTCTTACCCACAGTACAAACTCGATTTAGAAATCGAGCGTCATGCTTGGAACCTCTACACACTGCCGATATTCTTCAAGGTTCAGAACTATATGACGCTAGCTAACAAGCTGACCCTCGACAACATGAAAGACATAAAGACTAAAGAAGGAATGACAAAGTTATATTACATCATGGACGATAACAAGCATAAATTCACTGTGACGAGGACAATGGCCACGAATCATTTTGATTGTTCGTGCAAGAGGTTCCAGGGAAGAGGTTTGTTGTGCATGCACATATTCCTAGCGATGAAAAATGCAAGGATGAAGCTACTCCCCGATAGCATGGTGAATCTGAGATGGTGTAGGGAGACAGCCAGAGAAGACCAAGCAGCAAGAGCAAATATCGATCCTGAAGATACAAAAAAACTGATAGAGGACATCAAGAAACGGTTTGCTGAACTCATCGATGTGTCGGATCCTTCGTTTTCTAATCTGCAAAGCCTATTTTACACCCTAAAGAATACAACAATACACAGCAAAAATGAAGACTACAGGTCAACAAAAATGCAAAAGCAGAAGAAGATAGAGAAAATGACAGGGATTAAAAGGTCTTTAGAGCTGAAGGTCCAAAATCCACCACAGTCAAACAACAAAGGGTCTCGGAAGAGCAGAAGAATACTTCCAGATTTCGAAGTAGCAGTACAAGCAGCGAGCAAGCCACTAAGACTGTGCAGGACCTATGGACAGATGGCAAATGAACATGACTGTAGGATCTGTTCACAAAAGAAAAAGACAAGATTGAAGTATTAGTATCTGCTTATGATATTGCGTTTGTTTTGCTTTAGAAAACTTGGGAAATATTAGTATGGAACTTTGAATGATATGTTGCTTAAATAGTTGTGTTATTAGTTATATGCTTTTGAATTTTTAAAGTATTAAAGAATCATAATACAGTATTGTTGATGGATTGGTGCGGAAGTACTAATAGATTGGTGCACACATACTTGAAGGATCCCGAAGGGATGTTTATAACATACATTCCAAAGGGATGTTTATAACATCCATTCCAAAGGGATGTTTGTAGCATTCATCCCGAAGGGATGCTTGCCATCGTATATTGTTGATTGTTCAGTTTCATCCTAGTGCCAACCACTAAAAATATATGCATACTACTAATAGGATTCTTCAAACAAGAAAAAAATATTTTATTTACGGTTTTCTGACCGTCAACATCGGTTTTTGACATATGGTGTTTGCCAACAACAATAACCTCTACTTCTTCTTTCTACCGCACATCAGCACCAACTTCTTTCGCTTCAAACCCACTCTGTTCACCTGGTACATCGGGACTTTGTTTCAAAGATTCATGTGTCTCAAAATCGAGTAGAACAACATGAAATCCATCATTAACGTTACAACTGTTTCCAGCAGCTACTTTAGCAGTTTGATTCTCAGCAACTTGTGGATCTGAATCAAGAAGAATAAGATCCTTGCCAAGGTATAATTCCTCGTTCTGATTCTCAGCTACTTCAGCGGTTTGATTCTTAGCAACTTCACCTCCTTCACCAATAACAGAGATATCTCCATGTTCTTTAGAATCTACAAGATCAACAACTCCTTTGTCTTCTTGAACTATATTATCTTCACCGACTTCTTCAATAACAGAAGCATCACCACCTACTTTGTCTTGAACAGAATTGTCCTCAACATCATCAGCAACTTCCTTCAGTTTGCCTGCATCTCCTTCAACTAAGTGATCAACATTGGTGTCATTGGCATTGCAACAATTGTCAATCTTTTCAACTTGTTCTTCGGTAACCATGATCTCTAGATCTTCATTAACCTCAACATTTTCACCATCTGTCGCCTCTACTTGAGGTGCTAATACTTCAGCTGCAACATCTACTTCAGCTGTCACATCTAAATCATGTACATTTACTTCAGTTTCTTCTTCTTCATCATTACTAACGTAAACACATTGGTCGCTATCATAATTGCTTCCATCTAAACTTTCAATCTGATCCTCATCAATTTTCTCATCACCAAGGTTTTTGATGGTGTCATTTTCTTCAACTTCAGGTAGAAGGTTGAAATTTGGTAGAGAACCTATATCAGGAGATCTGATCCTTAGTGAATGAAAATAAGGAGTAGATTTCTTTTTCAATTGAGCTTGTTCAATAAGTAGTATATCTCGAAGAACTTCTTCCTGCTCCCAAAAATCACCATCTACTAGCTGTTCAACATGCATGGGTGGTGTTGTTACAACAGGGCTTGTAACTCCAGCAATATCTTGAAAACCTTGAGATAGACGTCGAACTTGTTGGACATCGGGTAGAGGATGTTGAGTGTTTTCATAACAATTGACCAAAAACTCAAAGCTTTCAGCAAATACTTTTGCAGCTGTAACAAAGCTACTGTATGTATTTTGAAAAATTACAACAAAAACAATATATCAAATAACACAATTTAGAAATCATAGTTGAAAGAAGTCAAATATAATAGTGAGAAAACATACACGAATACTACTGCTTGCTGGACCACCTTTAGGATAAGAAGGCCTCAGACGGTTTTAATGAGCACCAGATTGTTCAATGTGCATATGAGGCGGTAGAAGAGGCGATTGAGGAGGCAACTGAGAATCAGTTTCATCAATGTAACACATACCAAAATTGTCATTTAGCAGGAGTTATTTAGATTTTGATTATAGTAATCGGTATGTAGAGAATGAAGAAGAGGTTGGTTGAATCTACCACATTCAGCAACAGTGACACTAAATCAGGTAATTTCATAATATAGTGTTTGTAGTTTACGGATACATACAGTTGAGAATACAACGAAGTGCGTTTTATTTTGTGTGATGTTTTGAGAATGTGTATGTTTTGGTTTGAGAGTACAATAGTTCAATTATTCAAATATGTGATGTTTTTGTCTTTCGAGGATATGCAAGTTGCTGTTTGAGAAACATGATTTCCCTTTGTAAGAATAAGCAATATCTGGTTTGAGGTTATAGATTGTCTATTCTACGAATATACAAACTCTTGTTGTCTGTTTGAGAATATGCAATATCTGGTTTGAGGTTATGGATTGTCTGTTTTGCTAATATACAAAACCCTTGTTTGAGAAACATGTTTTTACCTGTTTGAGAATATGCAAGTCGCTGTTTGAGAAACATTATTTTCCTGTTTGAGAAGATGCAATATCCGGTTTGCGGTTACAAATTGTCTGTTTTGCGAATATACAAACCCTTGTTTAAGAAACAATTTTTTCCTGTTTGATGTTTTTAGATTGTCTGTTTTTCTAATATACAAACACTTGTTTAAGAAAATAGGACTTCTAGTTTTATTCATATGTAAATCTCATGTTTATATACCCTCTTGTTGTTTATTATAGACAAAACTTCGGATACTGTGTCTCCCTTTCTTTTAATGGATAAGCCATCCGTAGAGGCTGATATTGGTGAAGAAAATGTGACTCTTGCTACTATGAAGAAGAGGAAGATGTCTAGCATTAAGAATGAAAAACGAAAAGCGAAAAGTGTCAAATAAGAAGACGAAGGTAGCTGAGGTTCGTGAATCTTGTGATGGAGGAAGTTTTACTACTATTATTGTTTATGTCCCACCTGTGAAAGCCGGAAAGAAGAGAGGTGGAGAATTAGTTATTGAGAAGAATGTGAAGTGCCCCAAGGGTTGTAAAATAGATAGATTTATTCTAATATCTGATAAGTTCAAAGATGTTGACGGTTTGATGATCAGGTCACGCCAAAGAGATTGGTTGAGCTTTTGCAGATTTTGAATACTGCTCAAAAGAATGCAGTGCATGAAATTGGGTTCGGTCACATTTTTCACTTTGTTGTGAAGAAAATTCCAAGCAGGAAGGAAGTGTATAAAACTTTGGGCATTCCAAACGGCAAGCAAGATGTTATATGCTATCGGTGGGGTGCACTGTTGACTGATGAGCTGAAATTGTGGCAGCGGTAGTTCAAGACAAAAGACAAAGGGCAGATGAAGTGTCTTATCACCAGCAAGCATTGGTTGAACAGATGAAGACACAAAATGAAGGTGGAGATGATTTTAAAAGGAACTTTATGGTGTTGTTTGTCACTTTCATGATTGATTCCGAGACTGGCGTTTATGTGAACCAGTCATGCTTCCGATCCATTGTTGATGTATCCCACATACAAGACTTTAATTGGTGCAAGTTTTCAGTTAAGAGACTTGTGGATACGACGCAAGTCTGGAAGAATCAAAGCGACATATCAAGGCATTTTGCAGGACCAATCAGTTTCTTGTTGGTGAGTTTGTTTTTCATTTTATTGTGTTGCAGTTTATATCTAATAAACTGTTATGCAGTAGTCTGTAGTCATATGACATGTCTTTTTCTTTAAATAATGCAGTTGTTTTATTTGGATCGTGTTGAAGTCACCACATGTGAGGTTCCCAAGGTGTGGCCCTCTTTGATTGGATGGACCATCGCATTGGTCAATAGGGTCCTCCTCGTGTTAGGGAGGAAGAGAATGTTGTCCAACATCCACCCCCTAACGTAAATATAGAGAATCAAAGGGATGATGGAAATGGAGGAGATACACCAGCCCCCTAACATAATTGTTTTATCAGCTTTTTAGTTCCACAGTATATAAGGATACAGTTATTCTCGTTTGCAGATACAAGAATGCCAGTTTGCAAATAAAGCAAGCTATACTCAATGACCCACAATACAAGCATATTTTTATGTTTGAGTATATCATCATTGTAAATTGCATATACAACAAGCAAGATTTGAGAAAGCATGGTTTATGCTTTTGAGGTGCTAGGGTTGTGTTTTTCATGTTTAGTTTTCTTTTTTTGGGGATTGAGGGTTGTGTTTTTGGGGTTATGCTTTTATTTTTTAGGGTTCTCTTAGGGTTTAGGGTTGGTTTTGAGGGTTTATTGTTTTTTGTTTGAGAATATAATCATCCCAGTTTGCAACCAACACAAGCTAGACTTACGGAATCCAAAATACAAACTGATTTTTTTGTTTGAGTATATCATCATAGTAGATAGGAGATACAGCAAGCAGGGTTTGGGAGACTAAGGGTTAGGCTTTGAGGGTTAGGGTTCTGTTTTGGGGTTTTTAGGGTTCTGGGTTTAGATGAGGATACAGATATACTCGTTTGCAGATACAGAATAAATCGTTTGCAGATAAGGAAAAAAGGACAACATAATAGGCCAAGCAAGCAGAGAGATCTCCGATATTAAACAGCTATTCTCGTTTGCAGATATTAAACAACTAGTCTGAGAGTGAAGATCTCCGATTATCTAGTTCTATTTTCAAAGCAAATACTTTTTGTTAATTTTTAGATATCTTCGATGATATTTTGACTGAAAAAATCATCAGCGTTGTGGTTACCAATTGTTATCTCCGACCATCTGGCTCTGAGTTGAGATCTCTGATTATCTGGTTTTGAGTTGAGATCTCTTAAGATCTGACTATCAATTTCAATCTCTGGCGAGCTGGTTCTGTGTTCAGATCTCCGACGAGCAGTCTCTGTTGCGATCTCCGGCGAAATCTTCGTCACTTTTTTATCAGAATCGAGTTTCAGAGAATCAAGGTTGCTTAGAATAGAGGCATGTTAATTAGCGCTTAAATTCCCTTTTTTCCCTAAGCATAGGCACATGGACCATAATTGGTTCTGTCACGCCCCAATTTCAGCGAACCGAACTCGGGACGCGAACTTTTAAAACATGAGTACTTAAAACATGTTTTCAATAAAAGCGTTGACATTTCCATTTACTTCTCAAAAATAATAATAGTATTTACAATACAAAAACGTCCCAACAAGTGGACAAGGTACAACATCCGTCACTAGACTCAACAAAATAAAAACCAGACTCCGCTCCAAGCTCCATGAACTTCAAGAGCTAACCTAGTCCGCCCGGTGATCAGTACCTGTAGGAAAAGAAGCTAGGGGTGAGCGTTCGCTCACCACCACGGATAGCATACTGACTATGGCATAATTAGTAGATAAAGCTAGTAACACAAACCAAACCCAACATCGGGACTACAGTCCTCAACTCAAGTACTCAACTGACTCACAACCCGTCACCTTCCTCAACAGACTCGACACTCGATAAATACAGTGTAAACCCGACACAACTATTGACGACCTCCTCAAGGACACGACAGAAAGACTACACAACGCCAAACAAGATCACAAAGGATCGCACACCAGCTGCTCAGTAACCAATCTCAATCAGGTCAGGGTTCGACCTATCGCAATTCCTCGACACGAAGTCGGATCAGGCTGTCGACCTTTCAAACTCGCAATTCATCGACACTAAGTCGGATCAGGCTGTCGACCTTTAGAACTCGCAATTCATCGACACTAAGTCGGATCAAGCTGTCGACCTTTAGAACTCGCAATTCATCGACACTAAGTCGGATCAGGCTGTCGACCTTTAGAACTCCCCGCCCCAGGTAACCACAATCACAATCACAGGCAAGTTAAATCACACAGGCACTCAAGGCCACTCAAGACACCTCAACAGTCAAGACTCGGGTTCAACAACCCCACGGGCACTCACTGCCACTCAAGACACCTCAACGGTCAAGACTCGGGTTCAACAACCCCACGGGCACCCACTGCCACTCAAGACACACCAACAGTCAAGACTCGGGTTCAACAACCCCACGGGCACTCATTGTCACTCAAGACACCAAATTAAATACACGAGCTCTCAAGGCCACCCAAACTCAACAATAAATAACACGGGCTCTCAAGGCCACCCAAACTCAACAGTAAATAACACGGGCTCTCAAGGCCACCCAAACTCAACTGTAAATAACACACAACAACCTCTGGCATACTCGATGCCTCCAACAGTCCTAAGATCACCAGTTTCACAAACAACCTCCGGGCATGGTCATATGCCTCCAGTAATTCAATTATCGCTAAGTTCTCTGTTCCTACGACACTACTAAGTGTCACATGCTTTTATCTTAAACGCTACAATCCCGTATCATGCTTTTCTAACATTTAAATAATTCTACTCAACCCACGACACCCTGGTGTCAGCATGCAATTCTACTATTAACTTTCCCTAATCAGGGCCGAGATCCGGCTACTTTTCCCTACCTCGTATAAATCTCCAAAAGCGCTCCACTAAAACCTGAGATGATCACAGTCACTCGCCAAGCTTCCCTTTGCCGCGGTCCGCAGCACGATCTAAAAGAACACAATTTCAAAGTACTTTTAAACTAGTACGCGTAAACCGACAATTAAAATACTTAACGCCCAAACGTAACCCCGACAATGCCGATCACTCCCAAACTTCCCAATTACTCGATATTGTCGATAAAGGACCCGTAAAGGCCAGATTCGCCCGACATGGCGAATCTGCCCGGGTTTTGGTTAATTGCCTTCCGGGGCCCCAAAAGCCCCCGTTTTCGTTTCTACGGTCTTAGAATATTTCAAGGAACCCAACGCACTTGACGGAATTGAATTCCGACTTCTAAGTCAATTAATTAACGTTTAAAGTTTCCAAAACCCGTTAATTACAACTTCTCCAATTTAAATCCAAATTTCGATTCGATGTAGGATAAATGACCCGGGGAACGTTTTAAACCACCCGAACATTAAAACCCGAGCAACCGAGCATGTGGGCCCCACCCAAGAGGCTTGGCCGAGACCCTAGGGTTTCAGGGGAGGGGCTCGGCCACCATGTGGTGGCTGCTACCAGCTCCGGCCAGCCACCACCCACGGTGGCCGGAGCTCCTCCCGAGCCTCCGGTCACCGGAAAACGTGCCATCACACCCCCAAACACCTCTAAAACGTCTCCAACACCTCCCCAACCTCAATACAACCCTAACCCATAGTTTAAAACCAAACCCTAGCTTTTGAGAAATAATCAAAACGACGATCGGTTTAGGTCTTACCGACGAGGGAGACGAGGGGAGAATGTTTCCTTCTTGCTTTGAATCGATCCAATAGTTGAATAAATTCCCAACCCTAGCTTTCAATTCTTCTCTCTTCTTCTCCTTCTTCTTCTCTCTCTAACTCTCTTCTTCTCTCTAATTTAAAACAACTAACAACTAACAACTAATTAAATTCTATTTTTTTCTCTTTTAAAACCCCATTTTCGACCATCACTCTCCTCCACACCTTTTTCCCCCAAAACTAACACCACCAATTAGTTGACAAGTGTCAAGGTGGGTCCCACACCTTTTAGAAAATATCTAGTTGATATTTTCCAATCAGTTTCGCGAAAAACGGACGTTTCGGGCCCCGAACGGGCACTTTTCCCAAGAAATTATGAAACTTGACGGGCTACAAGGAAACGGCTCAACTAAGACCGCTGCGACGACGGTTAAGCTTTTTGGATCCCAAACGGTCCTCGAATGGACCAAAACGTCGCTCGGTTGACTTTTCCAGCGAAAAGTCAACATTTCCCAAATTGATCAGAAAGTTGCCCTGAGTCCCCCGGAACTCCTTTTAGTCGATAACGGGGTAAACTTAAGTCCGGTATGACCCTCGGGGTCAATTTAGGTTAAGTTAAGTGCCTGTCTTAAAAATTTTAAATTTTCCTGTTTTTCGCAGGTTTGACTAACGTTGACCAGAAGTGGTTATTATAGGTTCTAATTTGTGCGCTTAGCTATGAGTCGTAGATGATGCGCGCTGATGAGTGATGGACGAATCTGATGCAGTTCGCAGGTTCACATATTACAGGTGGTTCACACCTGATTGTCTCCCTATATATATAGGATTACTATCAGGTACAAACTTTTATCTTTCGTCAGAACTACAAACTTCCAATCTGAGCTCTTGGATCATAGAATTAAAAGCCCAGATTTAATGCATATCTTTTTCATTAATGCATATCTTGTAATTGATTTCGTAATCAATCATCCCCCCTAAATTTCGGTGGCCATCCGATCTGGATAATCAATGGCACAGATTGGCTCTACGTTCTGACCCGAAATAAGTTTTGTACTTGATAGCCCCTATATATATAGGACTGGTATCATGTACAAACAGGGGCTTATTGTGCAAATTGCGAACACACGAGAGCCACAAGATCCCTCCAAAGTGACGTTAGTAGAGCGCCCTAGATGCTGACACGTGGACAATTATATATAAAAACACTGCATCTTATTGTGCAAAGTACGAACGCACCAGATGCTGACACGTGGGCGTGCACGCTGCTGGTGCACGCGCACACAGTGTTGATAGTTTACATAGCACGGTGCTGATAGTTTAGTACAAAATGTGTTGATAGGTTCAGTACAAATGTGCTGATAGCAACCTATCAGCATATTTTGTACTAAACTATCAGCACCGTGCTATGTAAACTATCAACACTGTGTGCACGCACCAGCAGCGCGCGCGTCCACGTGTCAGCATCTAGGGCGCTCTGTTGACGTCACTTTGATCGCATCATGTGGCTCTCGTGCGTTCATAGTTTGCACAATAAGAGACGTTTGTACTGGATAGTTACCCTATATATATATATATTCATGTAGTTCCTGGAACATACAGGTTTTCAGTGCAATATGCATAGTTGTTATTTAAATTGATGAAACCATCATATATAATTATATAATATGTCAGTGCAGTATGCATAGCTGTTTTTATTATATATAGGCCTATGATTGAAATTATATTTGGAAGAAGTTTCCTTAAGGATTGATCTTACAAATTTTATTAGTCGTATACCGAAAATATATGGAGTTAAGCCCTACTTATTCTTATAATGCATGAGTTTGTTGTAAATTTATTTTCAGTGTTTGATTTGTTAGAGAATTATTGAAAACCATGTCTTCAGCCGCGTCTAGTTCTGCTACTGTTTCAGGCTCAGTTACTAGTATGCGTTTGACGGATAAATCAACCGATGTAGGTTGTGAATATGCAGTAAAATATGATCCAATGAATTCAGATAAACTTCGATGTTTGTTGTGTGATAAATAAGTGTGTGGTGGAATATACTGAATCAAGCAACACATTGCCCATGTGACGGGAAATGTATCTGTTTGTCCTAAAGCTAAACCTGAAGACAAAGCCAAATGCATGAAGGCTCTTGAAGAAGTGAAACAAAAAAAAAGAGACAAAAGTTTACATCGGTCAATGAGGTGAGGCAAGAAGTCAACATTGAAAATGTGGAAAACATAATAGGAATGGAAAATGATGAAAGTGAAGTAAGAATGCTAAGGTTTTTAGGACCTATGGACCGTTATGCTACTCCTATTGATCTAAACAAAGACCCCCAAGTTGAAGCTACATATAAAGCTTTATGGAAGGACAAGAACTTGAAAGCAGGACAACTCTTGGCTAGATGGATGTATGAAGCCGGTATTGCTTTCAATGCAATTGAGCATGATAGTTTTATTCAGTTTATCGAGTTGGTTGGGAAATTGGGTCCGGGATTTAGACCACCAAGTCAATACCAATTAAGTGAGCCGCTCTTGAAGAATGAAGTTCAAAGAACCAAGAGCTTATTGTCAAAACAAGAAGAGGAATGGAAGAAGAATGATTGCTCAATTATGACCGATGCTTGGAGTGATCGTAGAAGAAGAAACATAATGAATATATGTGCGAATTATCCGGAAGGAACAACATTTCTTTCATCAATGGAAGCTTCAAATGATGCGCACACTGGTCAATTCATTTTTGATTATGTGGATAAGTGGATTGAAGAAATTGGCCTTGAAGATATTTTACAAGTTGTGACGGACAATGCTTCCAACAATATGGCGGCAAAATATTTGCTTAATGAGAAGAGACCATCCATATTTTGGACTTCATATGCAGCTCACACCATAAATCTCATGCTCCATGAAATAGGTACAACAACAACATTTAAGGCCGTCATTGAGAAGGCAAGGATATAAGCTACGGTAAATTAAAAGGAAATTAAGACTGTCGGATTGATGAAATTAATGAAGAACAATTACAAGAAAAGTTCTAACATTCCTCTCCTGGCAATCCTCTCTATGAAAATAAGAAATAACAACTTCATAGACAAACCTTCTCATATCTACACCCTCAACCCTATACCATGCACAATGCATTGGCTTATAGCACTTGGTATACCTATAACACCAAGCACAAAACACCGCCTCTTTAGCCAAACATTTATAATGCATTGGTGTAACATTTGATTTAAGGAGGGCTCCACTACATATCTTAACAAACAAATCATTGTTTTTTCTCTCTCCTCGTAGCTACCAAAGCATTGTTGTTGCACCAAGTAGAGGGTGTAGCAACTTGTCTACTCCCATAACACCAAGTGCTTCAAAGGGTTGTACGTTTTTTTTGTTTTTGATATATCACTATTGTTACACTGCATCTATTTTCCCCATTGTAAATGCTCTTGATACCCCAAGCCTCACGCTCCTATTGGGACCACCAAAGACGATTTCACAACTCTGCTCACCAACGTGTAGGACCACCACGATTTCACTTGCTACTATCTCCAACACATATTATAGAAGTTGACTCAGATAACAACCTCCTACACCAAACACACTGCTTCTTCCTTCTTACACTTAACCTAAAATGCACAATATCTCTAAATTTGAAATTGCTCATTCATTTTTCTCTCTCTTTTGCTTCGTCTTTCTTATTCTTCTCCAACATTTGGTTCATGAGAGCAAGACACATTTGTTCAAGTGATGATTGTAAGTCATAATTTACATGAACCCTAAATCGTGGGCATCATAATCAATCACAGAATAAATAAATAGAGATGGTTTCAAGAATACCTCCATTCATGATTGTGGATGCACTTGTAGATGATCTTGGTTGGGCATAAGGGACTTGTATCCGGAACGTACTCGGATTTCCTACATACTCCCAACATTACATGAGAGATCAAAGTCCACGTAGTTCGTCTTATGAACTTCAGTTTCTCTCCCCTTCCTATACACTCTTTTAGGTGTTTGTGTATTGTGTAGTACTTATGATGCAATAAGCCACATGTATTTATAGGTGGAGAGATGACCAAAATTCCTCATTAGGGTTTCATTAGGATTCAATCTCTACCGTCCATCAAAGTAGAGATTGAATAAGGAAAGACTTCTTTACCAATCAATTGGTAATTACCATTAATTAGAATAACACGTTTCCTAAAAGGGATAATAATTATATTTAATAACCCAATTAAATATATTCTAACAATGACTCCTCATCATGAAACTTCAACTTAATAACCTTAACTAAAAGTGGAATCATCCTCCTAATATTGACTATAGGAAATTGAACTCATAAAATACTAACAATCGTAGTTAGAATGATAGTTAGCTCTACAAAAATCACTACACATTATTATCATACCAGTTCTCCATAAAATCTATGTAGCAATTAATTAACTAAAAATATATATACAAAACAATGAAATATTCTCAAATACAAATTAAAATATTTAAATGTTACCTAAATTGCTTCCCGACAACGACACCATTAACTTGATGCTCTGAAAACTAACTCACAAAATGGGCGCGACAAGCGTACTAGTCGTCAAGTAGTTAGTATTTTCGGTTTAAGTCCGAGTTGTCCTACCCAAATGAGCAGTTAAACAAGCACTCAATTCTTAATCTGTTACTTCAGCTATTTCTGAAGTGATGTAGTTTTGTTTTGGAAATTAATTACTAAAATGTAACACTATATAAAGTAAATTCCAATAAAATCAAGAGACACACTTTAAAGATGGTTTTTAAATCAAGAGGAGAAAGCGGTCTAGGACTTTGACGGTGTCATAATATGACAATTAAGTTATTGGGAATTCGACTTACAATTACAAACAATACTAGTCTAGAGGCAACGGGAATTATCTCAAATAATCCTAAACATTTCATGATCGAAGTAGGATCTATTAGTATCTAACCGTCGAATTATCTCTAATCTCAGTGTAGAGAGACCTAAAACATTATGTTTTATGAATTCCTCTAGGTTTTGGGGTTTTAATCTTATTGTGGAATCCTAAAATCTAATCATGTATCAAGTGTCGAACAAGATAAAGTACTAAGACAAAATCATACGATCACTAGCCTAAATACAAGTTCGTAAAAGCAATATCGAATCCTGTTAATTTACTTATTCGTAATATTTCCCTTTTGCCCTAGATCATTAGAGGTTTAGTTCATAATGAATTGGTAAACATACAAGATGAAGAGAAACTTAAAAAGTAACATAATAAAAAAGTAGAGATGATATAAATACCGATTTATGGTTGAAGTACTTGAAAACCTTCAATTGTTGCTAAACAAATACACATTTATCCCTTAATCTCCAAGCCCTAGCTCTCAAAAGTATGGTTTTCTATCTCAAAATTGTGAATCCCATTTTTCCTACCTAATTTTCCTATTTATAGGTTTTAAAAATGCTGAAAATCATATATGAGGATGCATCACGGGCCGAGGCACAACCAATGCTTGGGAGGGGAGCGGTTTGGCGCACGGACCTTGCCATAGTTCGTCGTGGGTTCATCCGCAAACTATTACTGGTACCGTCACGATATGAGAGGCGGTATGTCCCTGCGTCTTGCCACATAAAAATGTAGGTCTCTTAATCCCCTTCGATTTGATATCTTACGGGAGAAAATCAGAGCTTGGATGAGAGAGTTATTCTCTTTGCAAGATCAGCCAGCATTTAAGATTCCTTTAGCTGGTATTTGCTCCATTCAGCTTCAAAACTACTTATTTCGCTCTAAATACATGAATGCCCCTGAAGAGCGGCCAATTGCACAAATAGAGAGGAAAGTGCATCAAATATCATAAACCCGAGACTGATAAGCTCAAGATGTGGGATGAAAACACCTGAAACCGATGCATTTTATGCCCACATCACCTACTTGCAAATACCAAGTTGTTACACCAAGTGCTTAAAAAGGTTGTACATTCTCTTTTTTTATACACCCCTTCTATTTCCCCCACAGTACATGCTCTTAATATCATCGGTTAATTACATTCACCTACCCCAGACTATACACGTTTAAAAGATAAATATCCCAAACTTATTGCGTAACGAATACATACCCCAAACTAACAGTTTGTAACATCTACTTCTCCATCCTCTTTTCCATCCATTTACTGTTCATTTTTTTCTAAAATTCCTAAATTTTCCATATCTCTCCAACCCTAAATCCAACTCTAACTTTCTCTTCAACCCTGAATTCACCCTTATTTTTATATTTTTTTTAAAATAAATATATATTTTGAATCAAAAAACACAAAAAAAAAAATTATTTTGACATATCTGAATTTTTTTATCTTATTAAATATATATTTATATTAAAAATATATAAATAAAATTTTAAAAAATCATATCTAAATTGAAAAATCATTTTATTTAAAAAAATCAATGTTATTTTAAAAAAAATCAAAATTTTATTTTAAAATAAAAAATTGATTCAATTGATTCATCTAACCTAAACCTTAAATTATTGAGAGCAGTTACACATGAGGTTCAATTAGGTGAATCATTATTTTTGGGCCAATTTTGCCTTATTGATGCCAGTGTAGTACAAGATTATCCAATCCATCTTCATATGTAGACTACTCTTGATAAGTTTAAATGTGTCTTTGAGGCTCTTACATCACTACCTCTTAGGAAATTTTGTGATCACAAGATTCCACTGTTTCTTAGAAGCAAGCCTCCATCTATAAGGCCTTATAAACATTCTTATGAGCAGAAAAATGTGTTGAAATCTCTAGTGTAGGATATGCTTAATGCTGGTGTAATTCAGCATAGCACTATCCCTTACTCTTTTCCTGTGTTGCTGTTGAAGAAGAAGGATGGATCTTGGCGCATGTGTGTGGATTTCATATAGTTAAATGATCAAACTGTGAAGGATAAATTTCCAATTTCAACAATTGAAGAGTTGTTGGATGAATTAACTGGATGTCAACATTTCTCTAAAATTGACTTAAGGTCAGATTATCATCAGGTCAGATTATCTGAGGGAGAAGAGGCCAAGACAACATTTAGAACACATGGAGGGCACTATGAGTTTAAAGTCATGCCTTTTGGCTTGACCAATGCCCCATCCATATTTCACGCCTTAATGAATCAGGTACTACATGATTTATTTAATAAAGTTTGTAATGGTGTTTTTTGATGGCATTCTTATATATAGCAAGAGTTGGGAGGATCATCTTGAACCTGTCATTTTAGTACTCAGAAGATTGCAGGATCAACAACTCTTTGCCAAGTTATCCAAATGTGAATTTGGGGCTTCACATATTGAATATCTTGGTCACATTATTTATGTTGAGGGAGTTTCTACTAATCCCTCAAAGGTTCAGGCTATGCAAGACTGGCCCTCCCCAACAAGCTTAAAATCCTTGAGAGGATTCTTGGGCCTAACAGGATATTATAAGAGATTTGTCAAAAAATTATGGTACAATTGCTAAGCCTTTAACTGCTCTTTTGAAGAAAAATTATTTTCTCTGGTCACCTGAAGCTCAGTTGAGTTTTGAGCAGCTCAAGCAAGGTATGACTGCTGCACCATTTTGAGACTTCATGATTTTTCTCTGCCATTTATCATTGAGGTGATGCTTGTGACAGTGGCATTGGGGGAGTGATGATGCAAGGGGGTAGGCCAATATTTTTTCTAAGTAAAAATCCGAGGCCTAAGGATTTGGCCATGTCTACTTATGAAAGAGAATTGTTGGCAGTAATCACATGTATTTATAAATAGAGGCACTATTTTACCTCTGGCAATGTGGTAATAAAGACAGAGCATCAGAGCCTTAAGTTCTTGTTAGAACAAAAGACCACAACTTCTTTTCAACACAAATGGTTAGAAAAACTTATGGGGGTTGGACTACAAGATTGAGTTTAAGAAAGGCAAGGAAAATCTGCCTACTGATGCCTTATCTAGAATTCAACCAGTCCACTTAACTGAAATGAGTACAATGGTTCCCTCTCGGATGAATGGGGTCTTATCAAGCTATGATAATGACCTTGAGGCACAAAAAGTTCTCTTCCAACTCTCCCTAGCATCTGACTCTTTACCAAACTATGTTATAAGGTAGGGCATAATTATTTACAAGGGAAAGGTGTATTTGGGAAATGATGGTGATATCAGATCCAGAATTATATCAGTTTTCATGAATCACCAATTGGTGGTCACTTAGGCATCACTACAACATCAAAAAGGGTGAAACAACATTTCTTCTGGCCTCATATGGATAATGATGTGTACACATTTGTGCAAGAATTTGATGTTTGTCAAAAATGGAAGGCTGAACATACACCTTATGCGGGACTATTGCAACCTTTGCCTATTCCAACCAAGCCTTGGTCTGACATTTCCATGGATTTTATGGAAGGATTGCCTACATCTGAAGGAAAAAACCCTATCTTGGTAATTATGGACAGGTTTAGAAAATATGCTCATTTCCTACTTTTCTCTCATCCTTACTCAGCTGCTCAGGCTGCTAAGGTATTTTTTATCACATCTTTAAGCTCCATGGACTGCTTGCATCTATAGTTTCTGATAGGGATCAATTGTTTTTGAGTAATTTCTAGAAAGAGCTTTTCAAAAAATTGGAGGTGAGGCTACACATCTCCACTGCATATCATCCACAATCTGATGGCCAAACTGAGAGAGTTAATCAGTGTTTGGAACAATGCCTCAGAGCTCTTACTCATCAATTCCCTAAGAAATAGCATGCATGGATCACATTTGCAGAATTTTGGTGCAACACTACTTACCATTTTGCATTACAAATGACCATATTTGAAGCTTTGTATGGTTTTCCACCACCATCCTTTGGGTTTATATCCTTCCAATGCAAGGTGGATGCGGTTGAAGGATTTGTTAAATCTAGGGATGAGTTGTCTAAGTTACTAAAGGGCAACCTCATTCAGGCATAAGCAAGGATGAAATTCCATGCTGACAAGCATAAGACTGAAGGCTTCAACCTTATATGCAGAATTCAGTCAATCTGAGGACTAACTTAAAGCTCTCACCTCGTTTCTATGGCCCATTTCAAATCATTTCCAAAGTGGGGACAATGGCATACAAACTAAGGCTTCCCGAGTCTTTAAAAATTCATCATGTGCTCCATGTTTCCTTACTGAAGAAGCAGCTTGGCAACAAGAACAGACTTTTGCACACATTGCCAGACACATCACATGAAGGTCATCTGAAGTTTGGTTGGCTTCAGCATTGGCTTGAGTTCAAGCACGCCTTAAAGAGATGGGTACTTGTCATGATACCTTAGGCCTTAAGGTATTTGGCCATTAATATCTATTTGAATAAGTCAGAATGCAACGACGTCGTTTGAATTAGTGAGGGAGCAGCGAGTATTGAAACGATGTCATCTGGATTAATGAGCACGTGTCTGGCTCGTGCATCTCCTTCGTCTTCGTCTACGTGTGACCGTTGCGATGCGTGCATCTCAAGCATTCAAAGTGGTCCCATTTTCTACATCGAATTCTCCGGATGATAGTGTTATTAATGTTGTCCTTGTGTGCTTGTTTGAGTTGTCGATATTTTGGGTATTGTTATTTTGTTTCCTAGGAGTAGGGTTTGTAGACAATGGTTCATCAAAATCGTCGTTTTGTAAATGCTTCACTGAGATTCAACCCCAAAGTCATAGTTCCTCGTGCCCGGTTTCATTTTGATTAAGCTCAAACTAACATTTGTGTAACAGATTTTTAGTTTGGTAGAACTGATCCTCATTGATATAAGAAATCTGTTTACTTTATGAGAATGAACAAATGTATTGGAATTTGAACAAGAAAATGAATTAACGAAAATAATTAATTTTTTTAAACTAATTAATGAAAAAATAAATAAACTAATTTTTCTAAAAATAAAACTGATTTTTTTAAAGTTTAATAATAATATTAAAGAAATAATTAAGATTTTAAAAGTTATTTAAATAGCATATTTTGAAAAATTGAAAGGCGATGAAGTGTATTATTGTCATTTTATTAATTTTTTAATTCTTGCAACTCAATATTATGATTTTGAAAATTAGACTGTTTATTTATAATAAGAAATAGAGGAATAATGGTCTAATAACCCTTGACAACAAATTGGTCCAAAAGGAAACGATTACAGTGTTCAGAACTAAAGCAAGAAATATAACTAAGACAAGAATTGAAACCAAAACTAGAACAAAAATAAAATCCAAAAGGTGTTAACTGCCAAGAACCGCTCAAAGTATGGACTAAACGTTGCTTGGTCCCTGCTCTCCAATAACCCATTTTGTCAAATGAGCTACCAAACTTGAACCTGACAGTCTGGCTGAGAGTGGCAGCTCGTCCCAAGGACTCCTCCCGGAGTAGGTCCTTGGAATCGAACTTGACCTCATCAGTAACAACGGGGTGACATACGTGATTCAGGGATTCCTCCCGATAAAAGTCTTTGAACCTTGGGTAAAATCCCTAAATCGTCGCTCCCTATGCATAAACCTTACAAAAAAGAACAAAGCAGGTAAAATAGGCCAGAACCAAACGATCAGAGATCGAGGAGGAGACATCGGTGGAGGCCAAAGAGGTGGATACATCGATGACGGCTTCAGAGACAACGGTTGATGCTCAAGGGAGGGGATATGAGGCGGGGAGGTTGGCTGATATCGAAGAGAAACAAGTGGCAACCTTCGGGGTAGCATGGGGGGACCGGAACAGAAATCGAAGGCACGTCGTTAGTGGCGAGGGGGAGCCAACAACGCGGTGACTAGAGGTTGCACGAACGAAACCCTAACAGACATGGAGAGAGCTTTCCCATCGATGGCAGGTTGCACGACAACGACTACAAGATCGAATTGCGGCGTAGTCGCTGGTGCACGAGATCCGCTAGAGCTTCTAGGACAAGAGCAATAGATGCTCGAACTCTCGAAGGCACCTTAGAACATAGTGGCAGCATCATGGAGGATGGTTAGGGTTGAGAGTTCTCAAACCCTAGTAGAGGCGCGATAGAGAACAAAAAAATTAGACTATTAGTAAAAGGTATTATGAACTTTCTAGTTATTTTGGACGGAAATATAATGGCGGGTACCAAATTAAAAATAAAACCTTTTTAAGGGCAGTAGAAAAAAGACGATAAGATATTATAATAAAAATAAAACTTTCGCTGTGTATTCAATGAAAATTTGTGATTCTGCCCCTCATTCCGACTATAGATTTAATACACGTGTTTATTTTGGCATAACATAAATGGGCTAACAAATCCATTACCTGCAGTACATTCAAAACTTCAATCCAATCCTAGGCTTGTAACCCACAGTGACATGAATTTATTTGTCCTATCAAGTTGAAGAAATGGAGACCATAAGAAAAGGAAGGACATGGTGCTCCACAGCTCGCATGACTGCTATCTCTAAGAAAGTTCACGGCTTCGGTTGGCAGCTGCCACGACGGCATTCATCAATGCTGCACGGAATCCGCCCTTCTCCAACTCATGAATCCCAGCTATTGTCGTTCCACCGGCTGAAGCCACATCATCTTTCAGCTGACCTGGATGCTTCCCAGTTTTCGTAGCCATAGATGCTGCTCCCAGTACCTGCCGAAGAAAAAAATGGACTTTAGTTCCTCTTCTCAAGCCAGAAGAGTTTAGTTGTCGGGCTAATGAATATAACAGTTCGTTGACTTACAGTTTGAGAAGCTAGGCCTAATGCGAGATCCCTTGGTATGCCTGCAGCCACTCCTCCGTCAGCTAACGCTTCTATTGCTAAGAACATATAAGCTGGACCGCTGCCACTGAATATATTCAAGAGACAGGAAATCTTATTAAAACAATTGCACTTTGTCAATATTTATCAGTATAAAACATCTAGAGACATGCATCTCATAGGTGTGTCAGTACATACAAAATGAAGACATGTGCATATTTTGTTAAAATCACCAAAAATCAGTGATGAAAATAGATACTACAGAAGGGATTGTTGGGGTATTGGTTCATAATGAGAAGCTTTGAGTCCACAAGAGGACACAAAAAGAGAGTATGAGACTCTTCAGTGTGCATTGTGGTCAATCCAAGTATCCAACTCACAGAGTTCCAGTCATTTTCAAATGAATGAATAGATAGATACTAAAATGTCATGACCAATGCTTGATTCAGCCATGGTTTAACTCAGAGAGTATATTTTACTATTATCTGACAGCTAATCATATCTAATGCAAATAAATACAACATTTGTAGTTGTTCAGTTTAGTTTGAAGAGAGTTTGAATTGAATCGGCAATTGCACATAACTTAGTGGGCTTCAGAAAGTAGAGACCGTATACCTCAGGCCAGTGACTGCATCAAATAACTTCTCATCAGCTTTCCATACCTTTCCAACTGATCCAAATAAATTGGCTATGAGTTCTCCATCCGCTTCGGTTGCAGCAGCACCCATGCTCATAACTATAAAAGAAAGCAGATTAGAGACCTATACAATATTCATGGAGTTTATTAAAGACCATTTAAGTAAGGAGAAATTTAACGAGTATGCTCTGCATTTTTTACTACTTAGCTGAAGATACATGCCTCATAAAAGATGAAGTTTCTAGGATATAAAGAGTGTATGTTTTCGTATATCAGAAACATGTAGGCACTCCACTTATCTACCACGAGATCCCTAATTAAAAAGCATTGAGAAGAGCAACATAATAGGCACACATCAAAGGAAGAAAAAAGCAACTGTTGCAAATAAACAGTCACAGAAGCAAATCAATTGAAGGCTGTTGGTTAACCTCTCTATATCAGAAAGTGGTATTCTCGTAATGATTATAAGCAGTTGCAGTCATTCAGTTAGCGAAATGATGTTCTAACAAAATCTCTAAATACTTTTGTAATACGTTCTAATACAGTCGAACACCGCGTAGAAGCAATAAAAGGAGCAACAGACAAACAAATCCGAACCAGCTGCATATGGCAACCTGAGTTTCTCATGATAGCAATATCTAATATATGCATTACCACTTTAATAACCTAAAGAAAGAAAAGTTCTACCCAAAATCTAACAAAGAACTGGAGAGTATAACCAATTCTTTAATTCTGTGAAGTTGCACATGCATACACCAAGTACTCATTATAATCGAGAAATCAGTTGAAATCACAGCATGCATGTCATGACTATAAATTGACAACAGAAAGAAAGAAAAAGATACCTGACGCTGCCTGACCTACAGCCGCAGGAGTATTTGGCATTACTCTTATGATGCGATCATGACCAGCCCATTCCTAAATAAAACTACTTCAGTGAATTGCATATATTAATTAGATCTAAAATATACTCACAAATGCTGACAAATACAGTTACATGAATGTAGGAAAAGTTGATAGCAGAAGTTTAAGAAAACAAGGATAATGTTAGAAGTTTGTAGTAGCCAGTACCATGAAGTTTCGCTATTTCAACATCTATTTATGTTACTTCGAGAAAGGTTTATGAAGTTGGTTACATTTTGGCAATATCTAATCCATTATTGGGTGAAATTCATTAGCTTGTTTTTAGTCCGAGTCTGAATTGAGGAAATCAATAAAATTATTCAACAGGCTACTGAAGGTAAGCTATGGAAGTAAAAGGCCAGGTGATGTAACAAGAACCTTTCCCAATTGCATCAACAGCTCATATGCTAAAACCATACCACATTGGGGTTGTAATCTAGGTTTGAAACTCATATTTTCATGTATCGGATAAAAAGAATGACAAAATCTTAACTGAAATATAAACTTAGAAACTTTCTGAGAGTTGGTTGCCCTTTACAAAAAAAAAAAAACAATATAATTGAGGTTCAGGGCAACTCATTCTAGACTTCTCTGAAATGCAGATTTCGTGACCCAAGGGGGATATGTGCCAGTCTGTCACACAAGCAAGTTAAAATTAGGTTTTGATAACTCGACCTGCATGTTATTCGTGTGCAGATTGTTCAAGTGCCCCCCCTAGTTGTTAAAGTTCAAAGTTTAAAACCCTAACAGATAGAAAATGATCTAACTGCATAAGAAAGAAGGTGATTGTGATAAGAGATTATCACCAAAGAATTCTCTATATAGAAAACCTAAGACCTATCACACCTGACAGAAGTGTGAGGACTAGGAAACAACTATTTACCGACAAGGCGCATAGCCTTTTTAGTCACAAGGATATATTTGGGCACTTGGATGTTGGAAGTATTAAGAAATGTTTAAAAGACATATTAAAATTGTAAGCTATAATCATGACTCCACAAACATACACTAGCATGTGTCAGGACAAAAAAGGCAGAAGAGTTAGAAGTGAACAAACCTGAAGATCTTTCAACTTTATTCCGGCAGCTACTGAAACCAATAGATGACTCTTTGAAATCAGTGGTTTCATCTCCAAAACCACTTTTTTAACTGCAGCAATATTATAAGAATGAGGGACTCATCAAAGAGCGGAAAGGATTTGTCACTTATATTCTATACACAAATAAGTTACAGCAGAAGGGACCATCGGAACCCAAAAGGATTTGTCACTATATCCAGAAAACCCAAATGAACCTATAATAGCAACATGATTGAGACTTCTAGCTGTACCATAACTATCAGAACCCAAAAGGGTATTCACTATTTGCTACCACTAACATTGCATCTTTCACAGCAGAATTTCTAAAAGTGCTGATAGGGAGTGACAAATACCACACCAGCATAACCTACAAGTTCCATATTACAAATAATGTCATGGAAAAAAATGCCAAACACACACCCAACTAATTCCAAAAGCACAAATATGTTGCTTATTCTAAATCTCAGAAATGATCCAAAACAACATGATGAAGGAATTAAAAAGTTATCAACAAAAAATCAAACTAGAAGCAGGGGTTTACCGACTTGGGGCTTCACAGAAATAACGACAACATGGCTGTCTTCAACAACCTGGTGGAAAATAGAAAAGGCAAGAAACCATAAGTAAGAGAGCACTGAAAACAAGGCAGTAGTGTTTGGCAGCCGAGAAAATGGAGGATAGAAAAAGAAAGTCAGAGAAGAGAATTATACGGCGCTGTTGACGGGGAAGACTTTCGCGCCGAAGGATTCGAAAGCAGTGATACGGGAGGGATTCTGATGAGCAGTAGAAATGCGGGAAGGAGGCAACATTCCCGATTGGACCACTCCTCGCGCTATGCTCTCCGCCATCTTCCCGGCTCCGATGAAGCCCAGCTTGTACGTCTGCGCCGGGATCGGTGAGAACTCCATGGCTGTGCTTACACGACGTCGTCGTCCAACTAGCTGCGCAGCTTTGATAGCAAGAGAAAGAGAAGGATGGAGATGAAGATGGAGATGAAGGCAACAGAAGTGTATCTGTATATTCTGTTGGTTTAAGTTGAGTATAAGAATCATCCTCTCCTCTCTCTCTCTCTCTCTCTGGGTTTGGGCCGGTTGGCCCAATTTTAGCTTTATCTTTTATCTTCAACCTTTTGTACACAAAAAACCCTAATACTAACTTCATTTCAAGCTAGGAGTAGGTGGGATAATGGGATTAGGTTACAAGCTCATAATCCCATTTTTATTTTAGAGGAAACAAATCTACTAATTTCTTAAAAGGAAATGACAGGATAATCATTTGAAGTTTTGATTTTGAACAAATCAATTTCTTAAATTTTTTGAATGACATATTGCGCTCTTAAACTTTTAAATTGCACCGTCTATATCTAATGAAAATGAAATAATCAAGTTTGTGTTTTTCTATTCCAATTTCGGTTGAGTTGAAAAAAAACACTAAAAAATAAATGAAAATATTTGACATATAATTATTAATATTTGAGAAAATTAAAATATATACAGGGTGAAAATTATTTTTATTTTCTGAAGTATAATATTTAATACACTTATATTATAAAAATAAAAATAAAAATAAAATCTAAATATACACATAAATGAAAAAGAAGAAAAACAGGATGAGGATGACAATGTTTTTTCTAAGTGTAGTGTTTAATATTTCAAAAAGACATTTTTGACTTTTGATTTATTTTTCACATTATTAATAACTATACACCAATGACCAATGTATAACTTTAAAGATGTAATCTGTTTTACTTGAAACATAACTTTAAAGATCTAACCTGTTGTTTTACTTACTCAAACCAAACCTGAGGGCTACAAGAACACTTTCTACAAGGAAGCAGATTACCGGACAAGAAACGGACCCAGTATATATACATATATATTGGGTCAGAGATCGAACAAGCAACAAACTGACTCATATTTTCATTTTTCTGGTTGAAATTTTACATTTTGTTCCTAAGGTTTCTTTGGGTAACTAGAAGCAAAAGAAATGAGAATGAACAAGGATTAATACAGGAGTCGCAACCTTGCTCTATACAGAAAAAGCTGACCCTACACACTGCATACATAATCTGATAACTGGCTAGATCGCTCCCTTTCAACGAGGCTGCTGGATGAATCGAGGGCTATACTTTGGACTCACAGAATTGGCAGGCTTCTCTGCATACTTTGCTGGTTGCACAAAAGACTTGGGGCCTCTTTGATCAAAATATTTCAAGGGGGTCACCGCACCTATTATTCCAGAACCAACAATAAAGTTAATAACATTTTCAAGTCAAATATAGCTACCAGTGAAATCTGACTTGTGGACCGTCCATACCATTTCCCTCAAAGTTGTTGGAAGCCAAAAAGGATGTTTTGTTGTCTTTTTCAGATTCATTAGACTGAATGAACTCCTCAAACTGAGCCTCCATGTTTGAGAAATCCTCAGCCGCGCCAAAATCAAAGGTATCAGGCAGCAGGTCAGCTATGTCGCTGCCTTCAAAGTCATTGGACGCACTGTTGTCATAGAAACCATCCTCACCCTGATGTTGGCTTAGCCAGTAGTCATGGTACCACGTTGAGGTTGTGACCAACTGCCACCACTCGGGAGAGAAATCCTCCACTTGGCGCAAAGCAGCAGGAACGAAAAGAGGGGCATTTGGGTTCAAGCTAGACCTTCCTCCTG
Source organism: Erodium maritimum (assembly GCA_963921825.1). Classification (NCBI taxonomy): domain Eukaryota; kingdom Viridiplantae; phylum Streptophyta; class Magnoliopsida; order Geraniales; family Geraniaceae; genus Erodium; species Erodium maritimum. The sequence continues at coordinate 29,665,841 of OY997589.1, read as the reverse complement.
AAACTAGGGCCATCTTTTTCACCACACGCCAATACTATTTTAATCTGTCATCAAAATTTAAACAGCGTTAGGAAAATAGATTAAAAATTCAAAGCCTAAAATGTTGATAGAGACAAAGTCTGGTATTTGCTATTAAATATTAATCAATGATACAATTCAAAGTCTGACTAGCTTCTAGATGGGAAAGAAAAGACAACTTTGTAACAGAAGCTCATGAGGATTACCAAATTTCACCCAACATCTATCACCGTGAGCACGTATTGATCTAGAATTCAGTCTACAATCAGACAACCTTGTAGCTAAAATTATATAGCAAAACTACATATAAAGAAATAGCCTATAGATACTCATTGAACATACCATGTAGCAGCAAATCAACTTCAAAGATAACAGATACAAAAGCCTTGAAGGAAAAACTGATCAGGGTAAAATCTCAGCCTGTTCTTTGTTTAGGATCAAACATGCATTAACACTTACACGATTTTCACTTACCTACACCAACATTCAAACTTACTAGAGCGCAAGTTGTCAATTATTAATTTTTGATAATCAATTTATATTAAAAATATAAAAATTTATTTGATTTGTAATTTATACAATAATTTATAATTTAATTCATATAATACGAATTTATAATTATTTAAAAAATAACTGATTCTTGTTGGTAGGGTTTAGAGATTATTTTAGGGTTTAAGATTGACGATTAGAGTTTAGGTTTATAATCTGAGGGTATTTTCCTTTTTAAGAAAATGAATAGTAAACCAACAAATTATGTAACATCGAAACGTTAACGTAGTCAAGTGAAAAATTGTAAACATTAGACCATGTATTCATAATTACGTTTTTTTATAATGAAATGGTTAACAATTTGGGCAAAAAGGTTCTACATCCACATATAAATTATAGCCATGGAGCTAATCAAGACCGTATGATTCTAAAACGGCACCTCAAGATCAGCTACATATACACAACAGGAAAAAAGAGTAGCCGATCGCGATCATAAGCATCCGCTTGGTAGCCAAGAAAGTGGGTGAGAAAACTGAAACAACAATAAAAAATTCGTCGATCCTCACATCTTCACTATACATCCACGAAACGAAAAATCATCCACTTGATTCGAGAACTTCCCTATTCAATTGAAAGAGGACGCATAAAAAAGAGCTCATCAACCAATCACAAAACGCAAAAACTCTACATCAATATCTTCAATTTTCCTCCGTTTTCACAGCAACCAAACATACCACACGGATCACACAAAAATAATTCGCAAAACGCACAGATCTGACGAACAGCAACAGATAGGCACAAATCACACAATATATTCTTGGCGAGGACCGATCTTTACCTTGATGGAAGCAAAATATCTTCTCTCCGTCGACGGATTGGGTTCGGAACTCGCAGCGAAACTTTCGTGTGGTTCGCCAGCCAGTGATGGGTATATATAGGCCGAGAGGTTAGGAACCGGCTGGTTCGGGGAGCGAGTACATGTGGCTCGGAAGCACCGAACCGGAAGTGCATAGATGATGATTGGTCTCACGACTGTACAGCCTGCCACGCTTGTTACCGTGGCAACCGGTCTCCGGTTCCACGCATGACGTGTCGGTAGGTGCTCTTTGTTGACTTCGTCTTCAGTTGCAAGAAAATGGGTTTTATCTACTGCGTGCGCGTCTTCGTAGTTCGTACAACCCACCCCTCATTTATTTATCTTTAAGAAAATGTTACTTATTTATTTTATATTACATTCAATATTATTTAATTATTTGCAATTCTCAAATTATTTATTTTAACCTCTCACTTTTATCAATACATTCAAGATTTCAAGGAATGCCTTATTCAAAGATTAGTGATATAAGATGTGATTTGATCAAAATTGAATAGGATTTAACTATCAAAACTAAGTCTTAGATTATTGAACATTGAATTTTGAGGAATAAAAATCGTGCAAAACCATTAAGCTTTTCTTAATTAGTGTAAAAGATAGAGAAAAAAAATATAAATAGATTTTTTTTTTGAAACGGGTAACCGAAAAATAGTATTAATACCCAAAGGTAATCAAACAAGAAAGGGCGTAAACGTCCGGGGTTCCAGATATGTGTCCGGACCGACCGTAACAGGTCCAGCGCTCGTGGACCCATAATAATAGCCTACTTGAATCCGTTGGCAAACACTCAAGACAACTCCTTACCAGCGTCTCAAAACAGTGAGACATAAAATAAAAGTACCTAAACAAAATAAACAATAAATTGTTCCAGAAATAAAGCAGATAACCATAAGCAAATAAAAGATATGAGTTGTTGGTGCAGGTTGCCCGTGACCTCCCAGCACTGGTTGTCCCGGGTCTGTAGGTATAGTCCGACATCGGCTCCACCCACCCCTGCCGGGTCGGGTCATCCCTGCATTGGAGGTTGTCCTGCCTCCGCCTGCTTCTCCTGGTCCCCTTCATAGTTGTCCGGTTGGATGAAATCTGGTGAAGGGGCCGGATGATCCGGCGATTTCTTTGGCCTCGACGGGCGAGCATACAGCGACCCGCTCCTTGTCTGCAGGGAAGATTTCTTGGCCTTCCCCCGAATAGGCCCAACTTTCCCCAAAGCTTCCTTGGGGTCTTTCTCCTTCCCTACCCGAATCCCTAAGTTGTCTACGAATTCGTCAGGGCAGGGGGGTTTCCTGCAGGTTGGATGTTAGCCAGATTGTTAGGCTTTGTAAAACCCGATGGCCCTCCACAAGCCCAGCCCACTCCATCCTGCAATAAACTAACTACCCCTCCTGAGGTAGTCCTAGCCAGATCGTCAGACTTTGAAGAAACGTATGCAGCAGAAAAACCATCCCTCATGATGACCTCCCTAGAGCAGATCATAGGATTCAAAGAGAGCCCATTCAGGAGATCGTCAACAGCCGACGGTTCCCGGGAAGGGGGAGCATGTTATACCGTCTTCAGCAGCCTATCCATATCCAATTGCCTTGGTACCAGAATCGTAGTGTCATAGCGGATCTCCTCCTGACCTATTCCCGGTAAGTGAGTCGTACACCTCGTAATCCGGTGTGTCATCCTCACACACCTTCGGCAAAAATCCGTGAGCCTCTCATATTGAAGCTCAATCAGTGAGGAAGTAACAGTTTCTGGGAACCGAAAGCGGAGACGTCTCCGAAGAGGCTGGTTCAGCTCCATCCGGATCCACATCCATAGGAACATATCTTCCTGCCGGACAAACAGTATTCGAGCCGACACCACCTGGGCACCAATGATAGCAGCAATAAGACCCCGGACCTCTGGGGTTTTGGCCCCTGACGGGACGTTCATTGCTCGGACTCCAAGCTCAATGTGATTGAACTCAATCTCGTTTGCCTGAACATACGGCCTGAGGAGTTCCAGGAGCACTGGGAATCCCTTGAAAATCCAGGGCCCCCGATACCGGATATTCTCCATCGCCGCAGCAGACGGGAAATGATAACCCGTAACCTCCTGGGACATGAACTCAACCTGAATGTCGTCTACTTTCCATTTCTGCAGCATCATTGCGCATACCGTATTCTGGTTATGAGTCTGATTTCCTGCAACCCGGGCCGCCAGCGAGAACTAGTAAGTCCCCTTTTTGATCGTCGGGACCGCTTCCACCGGGACCACCACTTCATCATCTTCATCCTCCGAATCCGGGACCGAAGAAATACGGACCGAGCTTTCTCTCCCCTGACGCGCAGGAGGACCGATCCCACTTGTCGAACGACTAGACGATCCCGTTGCCTGACCTACCGGGGGACGGTACCTGGACCCGGCCACCGGCGACTGTGGTCGAGAGACAGGCGGCAAATCCTTGTGGACTGTAACCGGCTCCGGCAATCTCCATCGAGGACGCGACGCTGGCTGTGGCTCGAGTAAGGCAAGGGTCCCGGTCGGCACTCCGCCCGGCTTATCCTTCAGCGAGGTCAGGTTGACGACGGGTCGACGTTGTTCAGGCGGAAGAAGAGAAATAATAGAATGGGACGCCGGAAATGTTACCTCAAGCAGAAACCTCGTCGCAGTCGGGGGCTGGGGCTGTTGAGGATCCTCAGTGGGCCAGATCTGGGCATCATCTTCCATTTCCGGACAAACGAGGCGTGAGAGTGACGAATCTGATGATACCAAGGACAGGAACGGGGAGGAGAATTCTCTGGGGTGCCGGAGTCGCTCGGATGGGCGCATGTGTTCGGGAATGACAGAACTCGACGAGACCGAAAGGAGAGGGAGCAGTGAAATTGTGGAAGGGGCAGGAGTGACGACGCCAAGCAACGAAGTCGGAGCTCGGCCGATGGCAGGCCAACGTGAGGGTGGACGGCGGCAAGGGAACCCTAGTTAGGCTAGAGAGAGAACCTCAGTGAAGAGGTAGCCGAGCGTTTTAACACACCTGATTAGTCAGCTTTTGTTTTGTTGATCAATTTTGAGATATAAAAATAGAAAAGGTAAACTTCATCCCACTACCCTAAAAAAACTTAAATTCCAACCCACTACCCTAACGAAACTTTGTTGCACCTCACTACCCTAACGAAACTTTTAGTGTCAGTTTAGTACCTACCGTTAACTTTCCATCCATTTTGGATGGAAAATGATCATGTGCCTAGCACATGACCCCATTTTTTTTAAATGCCAACACTACCCCTACTAAAATTACCTTTTATACCCCCAAACCCTAATCCTTTATGTTTTAATTTCCACGCAGCCTTCATTTCCTTCTTCATCTCCAATAACTCACAACTTACAGGTGAAGCCACACCGGATCCGACGAGCTCCATAAAGGTCATAACTCACAGGTGAAGCCACGCAGCCTCCATACTTAGGTTCTTCTTGCTGGTGGCACCGTCGAGCTCTACAAATCTCACGTTTGCGTTCAGACCTGCGAGAGGAGAGGGGGTCAAGTTGGGTCCTCTGCTTGGAGAGGGTGAGTATTTGGGGCGTCTCCGTCGGGTACAGGGTCATGGAGCTCGGGCTCGTGAGCTCCGATGGCGGTTGCGATTTTCAGATTTCGATTTTCATATTTTCATACTTCTTCTTCTATTTCGATTTTCAGATCTGGTTATTATTCAATGAGATTATATTATTCGAGTTCGATTTATAGTTTCTAGGTTAGATTTAGTTGAATTTTTGTTCTTCAATGTTGGAGCAAATTGCAGCAAATTCAAGATAGGATGTTCTTCAATGTTTCTGGTTTGATTTTGATTTCAAAAATGTATATGGGTTGGATTCGGAACAAAGTTTTGATTTGGAAAAAAATGATGTTTGGATTGTATTTGGAACTGTTGAATCAAAGTTGTTTCTGTATTGATTGTTGAATGTTTTTGAACAAAACATGTGTGGATGAAACCTGTTGAACAAATTAAAAATAAAGTAAAATCAAATTACAAATAAAGTAAATGAATAAAAGTAAAGTAAAAAAATGGAAATTCATTATTTAAGTGATTTTTTTTCTGTAATTTTATAAAAATAAATATTAACAAGTAATAAACTGAATTTTCAAATTAAATTATGATATATTTTTTAAAATAAAATTTGATATATTTTTTAAAAAAATGATATTTAAAAAAACTGATTTTATAAAACAAAAATGATTTTTTAAAATAAAAAATTATTTTTTGAAAATAAAATCGAATTAAAAATTGATTTTTTTATAATAAAAATCTATGGTTTAAAAATAAAATCTGTTTTTTTAAATAAAATATAATTTTTGTAAAATAATAAACTGATTTTTAAAAAATAAAAAATTGATTTATATAAAATAAATAAATAAAAAGAATTTTTTAAAACCAATGGCATGTTGTTGAAAATTTGAGTGTTAGTGAGGGGTATTTTGGACTTTTTACAATTTTCCATCCAAAAATGGATGTCAAGTTAACGGCGGGTATGAAAGTATAACTAAAAGTTTCGTTAGCGTAGGGAGGTGTAACTAAATTTCGTTAGGATAGTGAGTTGGAATTTAAGTTTTTTTTTTAGAGTGCTAGGATAAAGTTTACCCAACTAAAAATTAAAGCCACCTAAATCTAATGTCCTATCATCTATTCTTGGGTTCCATAAAAGATTGGACCCACCCATGTGCACTTAAGCATGGTGACGTGTGAAAGAGTTGGTGGGTCCGGATTAGGCATCCTACCCCAATTATTCGGTATTCCACATGTGATGTTTGGTTGTAATTCCCAATCATGACGCGTCTTTACATAACATCTATCGTATTGTATCGTATCGCGTATTTTTTTCATCACTCGGGCCGGATATCCTGGTCATTTTATACCACCCGTCCCTCTCTTTATTCGGGCCGCACATCCGGGTGATTAGAGCAAGAACAACGGAGCGTGCCTGCGCCCCACTCCGCGCGCGCCTGGGCCGAGGAGCGAGGCCCGCTCCGTTGTGGGCTTCGTTTTGAACAAAGCCTTGTTGTTAATTGTTGCTTCCACCCACGCTGATTTTTTTTTTTGAACAAAATTTTTTGTTAATTGAAGGATTCGAACCCCCAACCTCACAACTTAAAGCCTTGTGTTCTACCATTGAGCTAGATAGGCTCTTGTTATTATGTTTCATTATAATCAATATGATATACTTTTAATTTTGGAATGAAATGCATATTAAAATTTAAAATCAAATCTTCTTTTTAATAGATTATATATTATATAATTTAGTGTTGGATGATATTTCAAATAAAATAACATTTTTATGTAATATATATTTGACCATATTATCGTTTTTGTGTGTATTTATATCCGGTCTGACTCAAAGATTTTTCGTTATAACAACTACTATGAATATTATATAGTTGACTATATTATTCTATACACATATTTTATTGATTTTTTTTCATTATTAAAAAGTTCATTATTATTCGTGTTAAATTTATTTATTGTCATTAATTATTTTTTTCACATTTGTTTATATAATTTAAACGGTTTCTGATAAATAATTAGATAAAACAGCAAAATATCAATTAATAATCCAGTCAGCATTGTTCTGCACTCCCAGGACCTCGAGATCCTTTCTATTGCAAAACACCCACTTTTCTGCACTCCCACTCCCTGACTTTTGTCCAGTCTGCACTCCCACTCCCTGACCAAGGTCCTTTCTGTTGTACATGCTCTTATACCACCCGTCCTTTCACTGTATTAAAAAAAGGGAAACTTTAATAAATGATTATTATTTAACTTTTTAATACAATTTTTAACTATTGACTTATATATAGTCCGATAAAAAACTATATTTTTCTGACCAAAAATTGATAAACAACTAACGGTTTGAGTGTAATGCTTAAATTGTTCTTTACATTAGACTTTCAATTTTTCAGATTGTATCCGTAGACAATACTATTATTCTCATTTCTATTGATACTTTTTCACTAAATAATTTTAAATAAAATAATTACTTTTATAGTATATGATTATGTAAGAAAAATATTTTTCAATTTTTATTTAGAAAATGCATTTTTATAAAAGCAATTTTGTTTTTAAAATCATTTTTTATTTAAAAAATAATAATTTTTTAGTTTAAATAATCATTTTTTATTTTAAATATTAATTTTATATTTAATTATATATATTAGATTTTATTTTAAAATTTGTATGTAAAATAAAATTTTTAATTTTTTTATTCATTAATTTATGTTCTTCTTGAAGCGTGTAATTCAATCCATTAGGCACAGTATGTCTAGGGATGGCAACGGGGCGGGTTCGGGGTGGGGACCCTGCGCCCCGTCCCCGCCCCGTTTCCTCGCGCCCCGCACCCCACATTGACCCCGCGTTGACCCCGCCCCGCGGGGAAACGGGGATTCCCTGCCCCATTTTCTCCCCGGAAAAAAATACACATTTTTATATCACACAATTCTTAATCCATAATTTTAGACAACACGCATATAAAACAAACATCACACGACTTTCGTGTCTCATAATGTGCATATTCGAACTAAGTCTTCTATCTTTTAGATATAAATATAAATAAGCAAAAATTACCGTTTGACATTTTTGAACTAAGTTTTCGATTTTTTAGATATAAAATTTAAATAAGTAAATATCATATGTATAAACAATATATTATGTGTTATTCAAAAAAAAAATTATTAATATATATTTTTTAAATTAATAGAGCGGGGATCCTCGCGGGGCACGGGGCGGGGCGCCCTGCGGGAAGGGGAGTGCTTGCCCCGCCCCCGCCAAAATCCCCGTTTACCGCCCCGTACCCCGCCCCGTATAAAAAATTCCCGCCCCGAACCCGCCCCGCACGGCGCGGGGACGTCGGGTCCCTGTCGGGGTCGGGGCGTTTTGCCATCCCTAAGTATGTCATTAACCAAATCACATCATGTTTGTTATTTGTGGATTGAATGTAAACCATTATAGGCTAATATTATACATATGAAATTAAGCAAAACACAATAGAAGTCGTCTATCCTAAGACCAGAATAAACTCATCCCAAAATACAACAAGATCCAGTCAAATTCACAGAAAAATCCTCGAAGTCCAGCCACATTCACACACAAAATATGTCCCAGAAACAACATCAAACCTACCCCAAAACACACAAAAAAAAACATTCCGCCACATGACGAAATTAAACGAAAACCTTGGACAAATGGAGATGAAAGGTCTCACAACACAAATCAAAATAGTAGCTTATGTCAGAATTCAAAAAGGGAAGTTCAGATGATTCGAGACCTCGTCGAGCTGTTGTCATCGAGACCCATGGACGTCAAGCTGGAAATCAAAGATTTGGAGCGTGGTCTTTGAGTAACGGTTGTCGGCGGCTCAGTTCACGTTCTTCCCATCCTCATAGATCTTGGTTGTCGAAACCCATGTTTGGTGCTTTACCACGCCACCAGAGCTTGTGGAGATAGTCAACGACGGCTTATGACTATAATGTGGTGGTGGATTTGGCTGCGACAGCTTGGGGTAAGGGTCGGGTTGAGGGACACAAATGAGGGTGTGGTGCAAAGTGAATTGAAATAGAAAGGAGAAAATATAATTTGGGGTAACAATGTATTCGAGGGAAAGATTGGTATTTTCTTAAAAGATTTGGTCATGTGCTGAGCACATGACCATTTCTGTTAAAAAGTTGACAGCAAATTATGCTTTTTGAAAATAAGTTTGTCGGACCATGTATAATGGTCGATAAGAAAGTCAATAGTTACAACTTGTACTAAGAAGTCGAATAATAGTCATTTCCTGAAGTTTTCCCTAGAAAAATAAAGTAATTTGTTTTAGAGAGTATGACTCTCTCTTTTTTTGGGGGGGTTTCAAGTCATTGTTGGCAGGCTTCTTCTCGTGGGTTTTCATCTCGTTCATCCACCACCATCATTTTTGTTTTTATTTATTTCGGTGCTTATTTTTCGGATCTTCTCTCGGAATGATTAGGGAAAAAGATAGAAGACGCTCTGTTACCTTACCACCTTGCGCGGTGCCTTAACCATGGTCTCACACCTCCTACCTCGCTCTACGAACTACCAGTTTCACCGGAAGAATGGGAATAGCTCCGACAAAAGAGAATGTCTGCTCTGAGCACTGTGGACCATTGTGTAGAGTCCTTTCAGCCCCCTAATATAAATCACGGAGATTGGGATCAGTGACAATGAAAATAACAATATATGGGAAATCGAAGACGACATTGCTTTGTCATGGTTCAAACACAAGAGCCCCTATTGGCCCCAACAAATAGGCGAAGTCTCCTACGCAGTCTCGCTAGTTCCAATGAATAGCATACGAGAAAGCAGGACGTTGTTGAAGAGACGCGTCTCGTCGTAATGGGATCTGAAAGAACTCGATCCTAAGCCTCCTTTTTCAGCGGACCTCCTTAAATGTCTGGCATCATCCTCACCGTCCCCAAAGGCCTCCATCGAGGGACCAATATGTTTGTTAGATAAAACAGGTCTATCTAAGTCGAGCCATGAAAAATGAAAACAGCAAGAGTAGCGCGCCTCCATTGGAAAACGGACTCACCCCCATATACGTCATATGGGCTAGCCGGACAAGTTATTTACAGAGTCAGCGCTCCGAGTCTGTCCGGAGTTATGCCTTACCCTTCTCGTTTATTATCAATCATGTTATCGTTCATCTTTTATTAATAAAGCTGCCACAGTTATGTTAAAAAAATAAAAAATAAAAAAATTTCGCTTTAATTTATTATAAATATTTATTAAATTTAAAAAATATAAAATTATGTAAAAATTTGAATTCTATTTCCTCTCTTTTAAAAATAGAACTTAAATTTTTTAGTGTAAGTAATTATTTATTATATGTTATATATTCAAGGTATTTGGAATCATTATATTATTAACATAAAAATGAAGGAAGTTTGTTTTCAAGGCTAAGGCGTTCAACCGTCTCTCTCTCAAGAGAGCTCGAACCCTAAGGGTTTTCTACAACGAAGCATAATGTTTTTTTTTCGTTTTTCTTCTTCCCAACTACAACCATGGCAGCCATGACAGCCTCTCACTGGCTTATCCTCGTTCTCCCTGCTTCACGACGTCTGGTCCTTTCCCGCTCGATCGTCGCTGCCCTCTCACTGAATTTGGAAAACTGTCGCCCCGTCTCTATCGAGACCGACAACCTGCTCGTCGATGAGGTGTTACTGTCCGATTGTCGCCTCCGACGATCCACGGACGAGGTCGGATCTGGCCTGCATCAATGACGGTGCGAAGCTCGCCGCCATCACCCTCGACGACAGTACTGTCCTTGGGGCGCCTGAGTACTGCAACACAAGGGTCACAACGTACTTTACGCCGTCGTTCTGGTCAATCCCGACCATCTCCCTGTCGCTCGTCGGGATGGATGTCGGCTCCTCCAATACCGGAGTGACGCTGACAGTTCTTCAGCCGCTACTGCTCCGGATCTGAAGCAACCCTCGCCAGTCACGGTCATGCGCGGAAAGAAGGAGCAGCACATAGTTGGTTCGGGGCGAGGGACGTCGCTGGGGGATAAGGAGGAAATCCAGGATTCACAGACGGTGGCGATTCAGCCACCTTCGGAAAAATGTGAAGACTCGGCGGGGTGAGAGGGTCTATCTACGGACTATACCCACAGACCCAAGACTGCCAGTGTTGGGAGGTCTCGGGAAAACCGCACTCAGAGCACACTATTTCCGATTTCTTTATGAATTAGGTCGTTTTTATTTAGGATGTATTAGTTTGGTTTACATTTGGATTTTTATTTTCCTTTTCTGTATCGTTGAAATGTCGGTAAGGCGATGTCGTGAGTTAGTGTCTACGATCAAAAGTAGACTATTTCTACGGGTCCATAAGCGTTGGGCTTGCTACGGTCGGTCCAGACAAATATCTGGAACCCAAAGCTTTTACGCCCTACCTTGTATGGTTTTTTGTTCGCAAAAATGCATTTTACCAGCTACTCGTTTCAAAAAAAAGTTTTTGTCACCTAAACCAAACATCAATAGCTGAGTTTTTCTTTTCTTTTCTTTTCTTTTCTTTCTGAAAGTATCAAAAGCTGAGTTTGTTTACATATATGTTTTTCAAATACTATATGATATCGTTTAAAACGCTTTTCATGTTAGATTGTATCGTAGTGATGGTCTTTATTGGAAGGTGAAAAGAAAGGAGATGGCCTAGAAAGACGGTTATATAAACGTGTCCATTTCTAAATGTTTGGGAAAGCCAAAACCATATGTCGATGACAATGACATAAATGTCTGGTTAGCAATCAATCTGTCCTAACAAATAATTGAATGGAATGATAGCAGGAACAAAGATAAGATCTTTCTTCTTTTCGTGTTCGTAGCTGCAATTCATAGTCAGATCGTATCCCCACCAAAAGTATAATAAAGGTAGTCAAGTTGCATTTTGCAGATTCTTAAACTTGCTTCTATTTGGAAATTCATGCATGAAGACACGGTCTCTTGTGCTTCATGGGACCCCCATTTTGTCCACATATTATCATTCGAGCATTTGTGGAGGGCCGATTCCTCGAAAGTGTATTTGGGTAAAACTTGAGTTCGATTTAGCAAGAAGATGTTATAGAGATCTATATTAGTTGATCAATTCTGATCAGAATCTTCAGATATACAAAAGAGAAAAGTTAAGAAGGAAGAGAAAAAAGAAAATAGAGGGGGGAGAAAAAGAGCTTGTTCCGTCGAAACCAATGCCGACGAATTTTACCGACCATCAAGAGAGCAAAACCGTCATTTTAACATCACTTTTTGCCGTAATCAACAACGGCAACATATGAGGAATCGACCCATGCTCTGACATGTGTAAGTCCATATAAATGATAACTTTTTGGTGACTTTCTTGCGGCTATTCGATTCCACTAAAATAACCCTATATAATTGATCGATTTTGCTTTAACTAGGTTGAGAAAGAGTGTTAAAAGGCCAATTTAATTAAAAGTCAAAGCGAATAAGTAAATTACCTATTATAATTTTACCGTAAAAGACTCACTAAATTGATTGACGGGATAACCATAAAAGTGACCCCCTGATGATCTGTCATCTCATAAACTGACAGTGTTTTTTGTTCTCACGTACATATTTAGTAAAATGTCAAACCTCCATCTATATGTGTTGATAGATGGTATTTTCTCTTATTTTTATCTATTTTCGTTCCCATTTTAGCATATATTACAAGTTTTTTTTCTGTCTCCTCGCTCATTTTTGTCCTCTCTTACAGGTAGCTAGATACAAGTTCGTGAGCGGAAGAGCAGTAGTCGAGCCAAGCCAAAGTCGAAGAAAGTAGCTGATTCAACCTAACCCTTGTATCTACATGTCGTGGAGCTCACAACCTCCACGTTGTGTAAATGATGAAGACATATGGCAGGATCCTGACAGAGGACGCAGAAGGATATCATTGGGATTAGAGCGACATCGGCTACATGCCATATACACTTAACTTCACGCCGCGAAGTCCCCTGACTTCACTCCCCGCCGTGTAAGGTAGTTAGTTGAGCCTATAAATAAGAGACTTGAGCTCGGGATCTTGAGAGCTTCCATACCTTAAGTGGCCAATAGAGAGCTTTTATACGAGAGAGATTGTCCAAGGTAAAGAGAGGACATCCGAGCCTTGGATAGAGCGTTATATAGGTGTTGGAGAGCGTTTTAGAGCGAGAGTGACCTCGATTGTTCTGAGAAGACGAGTGCAAGAAAACGGATCATTGTATTTAGAGTATTCTTTAAATATACTTCTCTTCTTTCATGATTATTGTACCTTAAGTGGTTGTATTGAGACTTTGTTTTTTTTTATCAGCAAATGTTTTATTGAAGAGGAAAGTTTTCAAACCGAAAACAGACCCAAGGGAAGCTCCCTCCATTACAACTCGAGAATACAAACTAGTACCTCATAACAGACAACCCAGAAGTATGGGTGGACAAAGGTCTTAAAAACCCAGAATAGTTAACTGAAAGCACAACAAGAACTCACGCAGGGGTAGGACTCTCTCCTAAGTAGATTTAACAAGCAAACTAAAAAACATGTAAACCAAAAGAAAACTACAAGGAAACAGAAGAACACCACAACCTGTAAACACCTAAAGTCCTTACCAAAACCTCCAAACGCAAGAAGTGAAGAGCACTCCCAAAGCCCTCCAAAGAAGCTGTTGATTCATATATAGAACTTCATTTTTTCAATGGTATGTGATGTTAGGATAGCTGAATTTATGTTATCTTGATTTGAGTTGCTCGTGTGATTCCATGTGAACTTTGGTGATGATTCTTGTCTTCTTCTTTCTACATTTCCTTTTAATCTCCTCTACGTTAAATTTATTGTCTGTATTAGCTTGGGGTTGAACTATCATCAGTAGTTCAATTGCTCATTCAGTATCTTGGAATAAGAAAATGAGTCAACTTTAGGGTAATTGGTTAATTGAAGGACCCATCTAAAGCATAAATTAAACTGTTATTAATCAATGGTTAAAATCTTGGAAAGGGAGATCTTATTAGATTAGGGAGATCTTCACCTCTCGAGTCGAGTGAGAATCGGAAATCCAATTTCAATCTCTAACTCGATCCCAAACCGATTCTAGACACTATCCATGCGATAAAAACGACTTATCAACCAAGGTTGTGACTATTGATCAATAAGCTTCCTAGATTAGCCAATGCAGAAAGGCGATGTGCAGCCTAGGGTGGCGCCACAAACCAAGATGTACAACAGGAATGTGTCATAATCGCAATTTGGGGACTACAAGAGGTAGTCTCTTACGGAGGATAATTAATTTCATTTACCACCGGGTAGACTGGATTGATCGACACAAGCTTAGTTGTGGAATCTTCAACGGTCTTTGTTGGAGAAGAAGCATCAACCTGTAGATGAACACATAAATCAAGCATGTTAAGTAGCGGTTGAAATTGTAATTTCCATAATAAGTATGTTTTCGGCCCTATGAGTTTTATGAAAAATGATTGGTGAGAGATGGAAGAGGGAAGAACAAAAGAAATTGTATGTATAGAAGAGTTGGAAAATGATGTAGCCGAGGATGAATCAGAGGATGCAGAAAAGAAAGTCATGCTCTCGTACCAAGTCAAGGTATGTAGATGGCTTAATATTATATTAAGTATTGTGTACACATTATATAATATAAGAGGATAGAGTTCTATATTAAGAATGTATCTGTATAATGACAAGTAATATGACTATCTCTTAGGCTTAATATTATCTGATAATAATGACCACTCATGTAAAAGGGATTAATTATTTCTAGTACCCTTTACATATTGATAATATATTTGTATTATCCCTTACATATTGGTAAGTATTTCACAAAATTATGATCAAGTTTACATCATTTTGATGATACGTGATCAATTCATAAGGTACTAAAAGTATGTTACCAAAAAATAAGATCTCTTATTAAATATTATAAAATTTTGGAATACTAAAAATATGTTATCAATTCAAACGAGATATAAAAGATAATTAACCCTACAGACAGATATCCAAATGGTGAGACAGTACAACAATAGCAAGGAGTTGCTTTCCAGCAATTTAAGATTCAATAGCAGAGCAAGTGCTTGGGTACAAGGATTCGAGTTAAGATAGCAATACTAATTACTAACGTACATCTTTCAAAACATATCGAAAACAGCGTATAAGCAACTGGACCAAATCCACAACTTCATATGAAAGACAGGGCATCAGCTTCTCTTTCAACTTTGCCGTATCCAGCATAACTTGGCAACATGCAATTCTACGTGTATACAGTTCCTAAATGTCAGCTAAGTCCAGCTAGTATCAAGTCACTATTAAATTCAAAACTCAACCAAGCGCCTAATGATGTGTGTTCTAAACTTATCCATGCGCTTAATGTTTACCACAATCATTGCTTCTTCTCCAGCACAACATCAACAAGGTACCGATTCAAACGCTGCCCAAAAATCTTTGTGGAGAATGAATCCCTAACATGCAGCCAGGAATCTTGTCCCATCCTCTCCGCCATCTGGGGTTCTTGAACAAATTTTGCCATAGCCAAAGCAAAATCTTGAGGTGTAGGTTCACAAAGATATCCTGTTACACCATTCTTCACAGTTTCAACTGGGCCCCCGCTGTTGCATGCAATAACAGGTTTACGAGCTGCCATTGCTTCCAATGGAACTATGCCAAAATGTTCATCCTGCACGAGTACAAATATTAATAATTTTGAACTCTTCTTGAGATTTCATTAAATTCAATGATATTGAATTCTAATGAACCTTTGGTGTGTAAAGAACGCATAGGGATTGAGATAAAAGTGTGTTTCTCTCAGCTGTTGAGCAGGAAGTGATAAAGTTAACCCTTTGAGATATCCCTTCCCTTTCTGCTAAGCTTTTAAGCTCCTCCAGGTACTCAACATTTTCTCTAAGGCGTTTATCAAATCCCCCTGAGACAAAAGAAGTATCAATTTGCCTTTATTAGAACTGTAAAACCATGATAGCTTCAGCAAGACAAACATGCACAATATTTTATAAGTATGCACCTCAAAGCAGCATAAAAAGTCTTATCAACTATTACATCAAAGCATGATACTAGAGAGAGAGAGAGAGAGAGAGAGACTTGCCTGCAATAGTCAGGGAAACGTTGGCAAGGTTATGACCTTGAAGAGAATCTCCTTCAAGGGTGTGAAGCATAATAGCAAAGGCAGACATTGCTAAGTCTATGTTTTTTTTCCTCTCGAAGCGGTTGATTGATAGAAAATTCAACCTAAATGAAATAAACTTACACAGATAAGAAAGTACACTCATGGGAACAAGTCAAATCAATAAAACAGATATCTACATGCGGAATTTCAATTGAATCCTCAAAACTTAAGGTACTGAGGTATATACAAACTTGTTCTTTACTTATAAGAATCGGGTTCGTCAAACTGATCCACATTGACTGCAGGGTAAAGAACCGCTGGTCGAATTTGTTGTGCATCAAGACGCTTGAATGTCTTTGCAAAAGTAGATGCAGTAAATTTGCTGTTAACAAGGACTAAATCCGCCATCCCTGAAATTTACAAAAGCAATCATCAATAATAATAATTACAGAGGTGGAATTTCATAGCAAAGAAACATGACTGTTTCTTCCATTGGAGTAATTAATCATGGACAAGGAGCCAAACCAGTTGTTACTTCTTCTATGAAGTCAATGGGTTTTCTGTATATCCTCCTAAGTATAGTTGTATGCTGAGCAAGCAGCATATCAGGAAAATGACAATAGAACACAACCTGTATGAAGATTTAGCGTGTCAAACAAACATGAAACCATGGACCTTTTGTGTACAGATCTTTGACAACAAGTACCTTTGCTGATTTTTTCAGCTTCAGCAATGGAATGACTGCAGAAACCTGATCTACTAATATCACGTCAAATGACGGCCACATGAACACCATACAGAGAGCAACAAAAAGGCACCTGAGATATGCACATATGGCATGAAGCCTGTAGAAAACATGTCGGGGCAGGAAACTGCCATACACAGTTACAGGAAACATACCTGCACATCCCACTGACATCAGAATGGCAAGTCATGCAAGTTGCAAATCAATGTCATAGAAAAGGAGGGGAGAATGATGCTGAATTGGCTCTCAATGGCATGTTTTCAATGAAGTCATTGCACTAAATGGCATGTTTTTTCTTTAGGATTGTTTACAATGTCTAGAAGATGGATAGCGGATTGAACAAACTCATATCGTAAGAAACAATGTCATCTGAAATTGAGTTCTAAGATAGAGGCTCAAGAATTGTAGGGAGTACGTCTTACAAGAACCAGTGCATGCCAGGACATACACAGTGGAGAACAATTGGGTGGTTGGTTCTCTCGTTTCAAAATATTTGTGAAAACCTCTTAACTACCAGCTTATGTTAATAAGAGACCCCAACACTTTTCAAATTGTGTATACGTGAAATTACTGAGTCTAGACTTCTGAACATTTTCTGATAGCATGTATCGACACTAAAAGACTCTAATCTAACCAAATAGGTTTGCATGCAAAGAGAGAGATACTACTGGAATATAGTTCAGGTAGATGCTATAAAGCCAAGTTTCTTCCAAATGTGGTACATATACCAAGATTAAACCCCAAAACAATATACAAACAAATATCCAATCTATTGTCTTCGTAATTCCAGTGATTACTATCTTCACAAGTTCATATAATTTAAAGCGGAAAATGAAATGAAATCAACCACACACAAAATACTCACCACAGAGTGTCTCCTCAAAACATCTAGTTTTATCATGGTGCGATGTAAAGATATGAACCTTGTGGCCGTAGGATGAAAGTTCAACAGCCGCATCAACAATTAATCTTTCAGCTCCACCTATAAATATATTAGAAAACCCAGCAAAAAAAAATAATCGAAAAATGATATCACAACAGGCTAATAAAGCTGCAAACTTTTGTTATTAAATGGTATATTACATGCTGATATTGTCTTGTGAAGAACATAAATGGGTATCCGAGTTCACAGAACCCAAATCAAACAGTGACTTAAGAGTATCCACATTGAGCCATCAAGTCAAAATATGCTCCCAACTAAGTATCACAACATCTATAGAAATAACAAAGTGCACACATTTATACTATTTCAGAATCAATAATATAATAGCCATCCGAAGTTTTCATTCAATTCAAAGGGCAGGAAAGATAAGAGTTCTCAACAAACGCTATATCCCCCAAAACTTACGTATCTTCAACAGGCATCCTTTGACATATATCCCCCATCCCAACTGTGAGATTTTCAGCTCAGCTCAGATAAC
Source organism: Erodium maritimum (assembly GCA_963921825.1). NCBI lineage: Eukaryota > Viridiplantae > Streptophyta > Magnoliopsida > Geraniales > Geraniaceae > Erodium > Erodium maritimum. The sequence goes on along the minus strand of OY997589.1, from coordinate 29,647,684 downwards.
CTAACATCACACGAACCCTAATTGCACCATTCATCGGATTCTAGCGACTACAGCATGGAGATATAGGGAATAAACATAAGTTTTACACCGTGAATTGGGGGTATCCCCACACAAAATATTGGCTTACGGACACAAAGATTGCAAATCAGTAAAAGAAAAAAGGAAGTACCGATGCCGAGATCGGGATGGATTATAGCGATGTTAAGCTTCTTGGAGCTGGAGCTTGCCTTCCTCTCCATTTTTGCTTCTTCGCTCAGGCCTCTGTCAGTTCTATCAACGAAGATAAAGTTGGGTCGGTTCACAGAGGTGTTTACACTTCACAAATATGGAATTTCGAATAATTTCATAAACTTATGCTTATTAGGGGTCCAATTTAATAAACATAGCCCTCAATTCATGACTTTTGCAGTAGAATAGGAATTTTAAAAATAGTCGAATGAGTTTAATGAAAAGCGTATGTATGGATTTGTTTAATGCTATATTTTAGTGTAACTTGTTAAATAACAATGCACCATTATTTTAAAAAAAAGCTCTCGTCTATCTTAGTCACCAGGGTTTCTCTGTAACCTAGCCACCAGGGCTCAATCACTATCACTGTGCGTCGCCGCCGTCTCTCTCCGCCGCCTCGTCTCCCTCGTTGCTGATCTTGATCGCCAGCGCCACCGTGGTACCACACCGAGTTCTCTGCAGTTGTCGCGCCGTCAGCCTGCATCGCGTCTTCTCGTTGCTATGCCGCCCCCGTCGCCATTTCCAACCGTTCTCCATCCATTTCCGGCCGCCCAGTCCCAGATCTACCTCTCCACGCCTGTTTCGCGTTGGAAATGGGATTATCCGGCCAGACCCAACCTCCGTCCGACATGCAACAGTCGCACGGTCTCCCGCTTGTCGTGCTCGGATCCATTACCGGCGAACTCCCAGTGGTGACGGCGTTGCAGCCGCCTTCCCTGCCAGATCCCGAGCAACAGACGACCCCGTTATCCCTGAAGGACAAGCCGGGGGCGAGCCACGTAGAGAATGAAGCTATTGGGCCACCGGCGATTGGTCTGCTCCAGGACAGCCGACAGTTGGTGTCGCCGGACACGTATCGGGACTGCCTCTCCCTTTCTCGCCCTCTATCTCTGACGGAGGAGGGTAGCCCCAACCTTCTGACGGACAAGATTGGTCTGAACCAGGGAGGATGGCGGAGGGTGGTGTCGGACGCTCCTCGACCCCGACTCTCCCTCCCTCAACCTTCAGATCGGACGGAGGGGGGCAGTATCAGCCATCTGACGGAGATGGGCAGCTCCAGTCATATGCCGGTCCGGCCTTCGGACATGAATACTCGACGTCCCGATGGGCGAGGGCCGACGGAGGACCTCTCATCTCGCATTGTCTCGGTCCCGGACTGGGAGGACGATGATGAGGAGATTGTGGTCTCAGAGGAGGGTGTTCCATTATTCACAAAGGGAACGTATCAATTTTCCCTTGCTGGTGATCGGATCTACAACCAACACGCAATTTGCACGATGATGCTCTAGAAATGGAAAGTGACGGGCATCCAGGTGGAATTCATGTCACCGGAAGTCACTGGCTATCACTTCCCGTTTGAGGAGTCAATGGAGAATGTCCGCCACCGGGGTCCTTAGAGCTTCAAGGGATACCCCTCTTGTTGGAGCCCCTCAAGCAGTTTGCCTGGGCCAAGGATATCCAGTTTCACCATGTGGAAATTGGGGTCCGGGCGCTCAACATCCCGGGAAAGGCCAGGAATGACTACGTCCGTGGCCTCATCGCTACCAGCATTGGTACCCAGGTCCCGTCGGCCCCAATCCCGTTTTCTCGCCGGGAGGACATGTTCATGTGGCTTAGGGTTCGGATGGAACTACAACGACCTCTTCGGCGGAGACTTCGCCTTCGATTCCCAGGTACTACGACTTCTGAGATAATTGACCTTAAATATGAAATGATAGTCGATTTCTGTCGCAGGTGTGGAATGGTAACCCACAGGATTTTGGGATGCACGACCCTGCTGCCGGGGATCGGTCGGGAGGAGGTTCGGTATGACCGATCTATCCTGGTCCCAAATCAGATGAACATGGATAGGTTGCTGGAGACGGTCTGGAATACACCTCCCCCGGTGACCCATCCGTCCATCACCTATCTGCTGAGTGATTCGTCCCTGAATCCGATGATCCGATCCAGGGAGATTACTATGGGTGAACAGGTACCCGGCTTAGACCACTCGAAGTTTGATTATCTGGCTAAGGTTACCCCAGGAGGGGCAATCAAATTGTTACACGAGGGAGCGCACCGCGTCTCTGGGCCGCCACCGGGCTTTACGAAGCCTGATAATCTGGCTAATGTCCATCTTGCTGATGAGACGTTGGCCCGAGCTGGATCCGCTGATCCTGAAATGACCCGAGAAGGGAAGGAAAAGGATCCCCAGGGGCAACAGAAAGATCCCCAGCCTGGCCTGGGATATCAGACAAATCCCCAGGCTGGACTAGGGAAAGGAGGGCCCAGCCGCGGTAAGGGTAAGATGCCCACCAGGAAGACAAGGGGCGGATCCATATATGATCGTCCACCGGAGGTGAGGAAGCAGAAGGAAGATTTGCCTCCCCAGCACCACACACCAGTCCAGACCTACCTGAAGACGGAGGGGGCAACACAGTTGGAGGCACATGTGTCTCCAATGCAGGAATGAACCGACCCAGCAGGGGTGGGTGGAGTCGCCTTCGGACTATACCTACAGACCCGGGGCAGCCGATGGTGGGAGGTCCCAGGTAGCCTGCATAATAAGCAAACTTTACTTTTATGCATTTTGATTATCTGCTTTATGTTTGGAACTCTTTTTCCTCTGTTTGTTTTCGGACTATCTCTTTTATGTCTCGCTATATTGGGACGGTTGTAAGAAGTTGGCTTAAGTTTGTGCCCACGATCGTAAGTGGGCTATTATTATGGTTCCATGAGCACCGGGCTTGCTACGGTCGGCCCTGACATATATCTGGAACCCGAGGCGGTCACGCCTCACTCTACTTAATTACCTTTTGGTATTAATGAAAGTCTCCGGTTACCCGTTTCAAAAAAAAAAGAAATTTTAAAAATAGTTTAGAATACATTTTTAAATTTAAAAGAATATGAAAAGTGTTTAAAAAACTAATCTAAAAAGAATTAAAACCTGAGGTTGAAATCAAAACTTTAAAACTGAAATTTGTGTACTTGTCAGAGCAGAGCAGAACTCTCTCCAAAGAGAAAAGAAGTAGACTAAATCCTAATTGTCGTCGTTGTTAGTGGCGGCACTCTTTTTTGTTTTGTTTTTCTTATTTTCTTAGTTGTTTTTGATGAACTCCACATTTTGGTGTTTATGAGAGTCTATTTTTTGAAGCTTGGGTTGTGATGAACTCTACATTTTAGTGTTTGTGAAGGTCTATTTTTTGAAGCTTGGGTTTTGAGTGCGAACCTAGAAAACTCTTGGAAGGTTTCGTTGGTCAACCTTATAGAAATTACATCTTTGTCTTTTTTGTAATTTTTCGATCTCTTCCGTGAAGTTCTACATCTAGGGATGAAAAAAAATCTCCTTTTTTTTTGTTTCCTTCTAGGTTTATTTGATTTTTCATTTTTCGCCACTTCACTTAATTCCTCTAAATCCAATGAGCTTTTTGTTCAAAGCCCAACTCCGATCTTCGTAGATCATCTTTATTTTTTCGATTTATGATTGCGAATCGATTGTGTAAGAGCCCCAATTTCTTGAGTGTTCTGAAAGTTGTAGGTTATGTACTTTCATAGAGGATAGGGAAGAAGAAAGCTCAAGAGAGGAAGAGACAAGGAGAGAGAGAGAGATGGGGCAATTTCGACATTTCAAAAGGGTAAGTATGCACGTGAATCACAAATGTTCATGCTTTCCGTCCAAAAAATAATGGAAATATATGGTGTATACTAAATTGAGACAACGAAACTTTAAGATAGTGTGAAGAAAAAAAAGGCTTAGGGTAGTAATTTTTGAATCTCACAGTTGCAGGGTCGTGAGATTAAATTATCCATTTTTTATATTAATAATCATATTTTTGTTACGAGGGTATTTTGATCATTTTTAGAAAATAGGGTCATGTGCGAAGCAATTGACCTTTTTTCATCCAAAAATAGGCAAAAAAGAATAACTTGATAAAATGTATTGTTATGGTGGCGATAGAAGAAAAAAGGGTAAATTACATCTACATACCCCGAACTATACGACTTTAACGGTTTACTACCCCAATGTTTATTCGTAACATTCGTCTACCCCGAACTAACCATTAATTACAACGTTACCCCTTTTCCATCCATACCTGTTAACTTTTTTGTAAAATGACCGAAATGCCCTTAACTATTATAAGAATTTACACTCTCATGCCCTCAAATCTGTTAAATTAATTCATTCTTTTCAAATATATATCAATATTCTTTAATTTAATAATAAAAACAATTATTTTTTATAAATTCCTTATATTAATTTTAAAATCTGATTTAAATCACTTTCAAATATTTTTAATACTTCAATATTTTAAAATACTTTTTTTCTTTCAAATTTTATTTAATTAATTTTGATCTTACTTTTTCATTTAATTTTTATTTACAAATCAGTTTTTAGTTCTTATAAAAATCAGTTTTATTTAAAAATATATTTTTTATTTTATTTTAATTTTAAAAAATTCAGTCTTCATTTAAAAATAGTTTTTTTAAATGAATTTTATTTTAAAAATCATATTATAATCCTTTTTAACTACATTTGTTTTCTTCAATTTTTTTGTTAATTTTTTTTATTATATCTGTTCATCTTCTTCGTGGAGGAGGCACCAAACCCAGAACCCCAAATCCCTAAATTTTGTAGCAAAATTCAGATTACAAACTTAACCCAATGAACCCATAACCCAAATCTTTTCTTAGCTTCAAAACTCGGATTAAAAAGTATAAACCAACAAAAATCAGATCTGGAACAACTGAATTAAAGATGGAGTTGGATATTGCTATAATCAAGGTGTTGGAGCTCTCGGAGACGAAGAACACCGGTGGCTCCATCGGGCCGAAGCTCCATCGGAGACGAAGAGGACCGGATCTGGAGCGGGGCATGAGCTGTGCCGAAAAAAGGGTGGAGGTCTCGGGACGAGGATCCATGTACGACGGCGCGAGGAGAGACGGTCAGAGGCGATGGGCGTGCTCGTCTTCTCTGTCTGGTCCTGAACATTGTGGTGGAGAGAAGCATAGAGGGAAAGGGATGAGGTTGAAGGAGAGAAAGGGGTGCGTGTGGTGTGAAAGAGGAAAGAGAGGTTGGGTTGTTATGTTAGATTAGGTTAATTAGTTTATGTTAATTAAGTTAGATTAGGTTTTAATTAGATTTAGTTAGATTAATTTGTTTTTAAATTGTTATATTAATCATTTTATTTATCTTTAATAATTATTTCTGAAATTTTAATATATCTGAGGGCAATTTCGGAATTTTGGAAAAAATGAACAGTGAACAGATGGAAAAAGTGGACGGAGGGGGTAACGTCGTAATTAATGGTTAGTTCGGGGTATGCGATTGTTACGAACAAACTTTGGGGTAGTAAACCGTTAAACGCATATAGTTCGGGGTATGTCAATGTAATTTACCCAAGAAAAAAACAAGGTAGGGTATAGATTTGCAAATAAAAGAATTTTAAGGAAGCGAGCTGAAATTTTCCCTAAAACTTTTGACGGAAAATTAATGTCATGGACTAAATTGAAAAAATTGTTTCGTTAGGGCAGCGTACTGAAATTTTTCCTAAACTTTTGACGAAAAAATAACCAATGGACTAGATTGACAAAAAAATGTTTTATCAGGATAGCAAGAAGAAAAAAAATAGGTTAAGATATTGATTTGCAAATAGAAGAATTTTAGGATGCGAACTGAAATTTTCCCAAATCAATTTAGAATGTTTTTTTATCTATGTACTTAGAGAAGAAATCAAATAGAAATCACCTCTTAACGTAAAAACCGTGTGAACCAATACAAGCCATATAATTTAAGAATTGATAGATGAGATGCAATTGAGTTCTTGACTGGAAAAAACAGCACTTTTTTGGTAAGTTGTAGGAGCTTTTTGGTAAAACTATCATATATTTTTTTACCAATTCACAAATTTAATTTTTCCCGCTTCGTTTGAAATTTGATTGGCTTCAAACTTGCGCCAATATTTTTGTTTTTTCAAGGGCTTTCTATCAAGATCAGTCATGAATATATTTTGAAAAACGAAAAAAAAATCGGGGCTGATTTAATTTTTTTTTATATCTGGGTAATTTTTATCGACACTTTACATTGGTTTTATCAATACTTTACATTGATTTTATCAACATCAGACACTAGGTTTATCACCTCATTTTTCAAAATTAAACACGATTTAATTTTTTCCGCTTTGTTTGAACTCCGATTAACTTCAAACTTTCTTCAATATATTTTTTTTTTCAAGGGCTTTCTATCAAGATCAGTGGTGAGGATGTTTTAAAGCAAGAAAAAATAAATTATTTCGGGGATGATTTAAATAGAAATTATAAATGGGTAATTTTTATCAACACTTTACACTGGTTTTATCAACACTTTACTCTGGTTTTATCAACACTGAACACTAGTTTTATCACCTCATTTTCCAAAACCGAACATGATTTTTATCACCTCATCACATGTTTTTTTTATGAACACTAAGCACTAGTTTTATCAACACTAAACATTGTATTTATCACTAAATTACATGTGTTTTATCACTCCATCATATGTTTTTTTATCAGCACTAAACTCTAGTTTATCACACTTATTATCAAATTTGTACACATATTTTATCACCTCATTATTTGTTTTTATCACCTAAGTACATGTTTTTTTTAATCAATATTTAGTACTAGTTAGATACACCGGTATAAAATATTTGTTATTGAAATATTATCAACATTGAACATTATTTTTATCAACTTGATATAACCTTTTATTTTCGTGCTTCAAAATATATTCATGATTGATCTTGATTTAAAGCCCTTGGAAAAAGAAAAGTATTTGTGCAACTTTGAAGCTAATCGGAGTTGAAACAAAGCGGGAATGATTAAATTAGTGAATTGGTGAAGAAAAAAATGGACATTTGTCCACATGACACCATGCTATTACAATTATGTCATTGCTTGTGTGAGAAAGGAAGAAAGTGGCGTGAGTTTTGGATGAGATTGAGGTGATGATGTGACATTATGGTGAATGTTGGATCTTAAGAGCATCCACAACCATCTCGCCGGCAGCCGGCGAGATGGCGCTGACGGGGACAATAAAAAATCAATTTTTTTGGCTTACAGCCAGCACTCCCAACCAGAAAGCTACAATGGTAAAGCCTTTTTGTTGCCTTATAGCATCCTCTTTTATTCACATTTTTGCTCCCCACCAGCGATAAGTGTCGGCCTTAAGCTCCCAGCCAGCACTCCCCGCCTGCTCCTCGCCAGCTCCCCGCCTCCTCCTCGTCGACGTTTTCTCCTCGCTAGCGACATCTCGTCGATGACTGTGGATGCTCTAAGAGTGTATAACTAGCATTGGTTCACACGATTTTTAGGATAAGAGGGATTTCCATTAGATTTCTCCTCTATGTACTTAAGTAATTTAGGCATCCGGCAGGGCTCAATCCCATTCATGCTACACAATTTAATAGTCTGCTACTTTTTTAAAAAAAATCAGATGAATAAAGAAAGATAATTTGAACATCTTGTTTTCAATATTAACACCGTTAGTCAAAATTAACGAAAACTTAAATTTTCTGATAAAATAACTAAAGGTGACAATGCATTATTGATAAAGTATGATGTTTAGGTTGTGTTAGTTCGAAACAAAATTCAAATGAGAGATATATATTTTTGAAACGGGAACGAGATATTATATTAACTGTAACATATAAGTCTTATAGGGTAGGACATAACGTCCCAGATTCCAAATTTGTGTCCCAACCGGCCGTAGCCCGTTAGGCTCTCATGGATCCATAAAGATAGTCTACTTTGCCTCGCAGATCCGAACACAAGAAATTCTTGAACCAACGTTTCAAAAAAATAAACAACCCAAAACCTAGCCCTGTCTAACCAAAGTTTTATTCGACCTAAAACAGATAACTGACCAAACAAATGAATTGAAACTAAACTTGACTCCAATCTAAAACATAAAAAGCGATCTGCTTCCTTTCTTCTCCCAGGACGGTCGTGCAACGTCAGTCCCGAATCATGATAGGTAGGTCCCGGATCCCAATTCCACTGATGCTTCAGAACCTTCTCCAAGTGGGTAGACTGTAGAGGTCGGTTCGTGAATACCCCGAAGGGTTCAGTTTTATCTGAAAAATCAACCTTCTCCAAGCGGATACACTGTGGAGATCGGTACAGAAAAACCCTGAAGGGTGGAATATAAACCGAAGATGCAACATAGTCTTTTCGACTTTGTGTTACCTCGGTGGGTGGTGGGATAAATCACCAACCGCACACCCGATTGAAGCGTATATCCGACAACGGTGGAAAAACACGACGATGACGGTGGCGACAAAACGAGGGCGATGAGAAAGTACGCATGTGAAGCCGATCGTTGAGAGAGGGACTCAAGGAAAAACGGAAGCGGAAAAGGGATCTCCATCGACAACCTCCATAGCCGAAGCCATGGAGGTCGTCGACGACTAGAGTTTTTAAAGGGGGGACGCGCATAACTCTTTTGGAGAGGAGAGCTTTTTTCAAAAATGAGAGACATTAATAATGAAGTTACCCTAAATGAAAACAACACAAAAACCTTGTATTTTTTTTGTAGCCTTTACAGAATATATAAATTAATATGGTATAGATAGTTTTTAATCTATGTTCAAGTATGATTTGTTTATATTGAAATCTAAACTCAAGAATTCACTTATGTAGTTGATCCTTATGTAAAAATGGAAGGAAAAGACAATTAGTTCTGTAGTATCATTCTATAAAAACATTGATACAAACTAAAATAGCATGTCATGTTCTATTTAAGAAAAGCAATACATCATCTATATGTATATATCTAAATTAAACACAAACTTAATTATACAAATCACCACTCAATAGGAAATAGGCAATATGTTTATGTTCTAATAATTCTTACATCTTTCCCCGCCTCCATAACTATATGTAAATGTATCCGAAGAAACACACAAGCACTGATTATCGGCACGCACGGTGGTGTAGCAGTAGCTCTACTCATTAGTACCAAACCGAAGGGATCTTACTGAGTGGTTGGTGCTTGAGAAGTGCCGTTATATTGGGAGCCGTTGACGAATTACCAGGGACAGTGGGTTTCTTGATGGACAAGGAAGCGGTGTTGAGTTGGAGATCATGATCATCAGGAGCTGCCGCCACGGGCAAAGAGGCCGTGCGGGCGGGTGGGTCGACGGTGGGCGGGTGGGGACGAGGGTAGAAGAAATCGGTAGGGAAGAAGCTGTATTGGAGACCGGCCATGTAAGGCTCTACTTGTTTTTGTGTGTGGTGTTGTTGTTTGTGTGTGTTTGAGTTGTTTGGTTGTGGGTGTATTTATGGATGTTTTCTTTTGGAGGAAACAAAGGCTTTTGCTTAGGCTCCGTGGCGTGCAATCTGAGGCTGTGGTGTGTTGTGCGGCGATTTTTATAAAGGTGAAATGCTTTTGTGGTATTGGCATGCGCGTTGACCTGATGTTTCACTATCGCTACATATGATTTAGATTTAATTGGGTCGTCCGCTGCGCAAGAAACAGAAATTATTCCGTCACTTTGCACAGCCTTTCCGAGTCATTTGTCCTTTCCAGGTATGTTTTTGGGTAACCGCCCTTGTACGTGTGGGTGGGGGTATGCGTGGCGGTCCAATGCTGATTAATATTGACGTTAAATTCTATGATCTATGTCAATTTCAAACGGTGTTGCCGTTACATGCTTAGCCATCGAGTTTAACCTTTTGTTTATCGTTTTTTATCGGCAAATGCAAAATTATAGATATTCATCTTTTAAAGGATGAAAGATGAGACATAAGAGCAAAGTCGTACAAATATGAAGACCAAACTAATTTCGACTGAAACAGATGATACACTACTACTGATAAGTAGTTGGTAGACTGATCCTATCCATTGTCTAGGAAGCTGTATCCGTCAGCCAAATTCCTAATCGGCGGATGGATCGGCCTGGTCGCATGGACCAAATATTTGACCAACAAATTAAAATATTCGTCGGTAGGAACTAAACTTTACCCACATATTGAATTTGTTGGTAAAGTAGTACACTTCGCCCACGAATTGGATCCGTGGGTATAGTTCAGTCCCTTTACCCACAGATGTCATCCGTTGGCAAAGTAGTACACTCCACCAACGGATGTGATCCGTTGGTAAAGTAGTACACATGTGGGCTTACCGACGGATACACATCTGTCGCTACACACATGTTGACTTCTTTGACCAATAAACCGTCATCCATTCCGACCCTCATTTCATTGATAACGGAATGTTACAATCACGCATCATGCATGCCACATAAATTTCATAATCACATAGTAATATGAAAATCATGTATTTCTAAAAATCATGGTAACATTGCATACATTACATCCGTAGTACCGAATATGGTTGTCGGCGAGGGTTTAGGTTTTGCCTGCTTTGAAGCCTCTCGATAGAGTAGTTAGGTTTTTGGGTTCCGTTGGGTTTCCACTAGTTTAGTCTCCGTCGTTGCGGTCATGGCTGCCAACATTTTGTTAGGGATGCAGTCGCCCTCTTCAGGGGATTATGGTCCTAATGAGCTGGAAGTTGTATTGTTCATGTTAAGGTTTTGGGTTGACATTTGGTCTGACTTTTGAGTAGTTGAATCATGTACTGGTTTTCTAGTGTTTAGTGGCAGTGAAATCCAGGTTTAAGGCCTTCTCTTAGTTTGTTTTCTTTTGTTGGTTGGTTGTTCTGGTTTGAGGCTGAGTTTTATCTCAGTGCTCGGGTTGTAATATGTTGTCTGGTTGTTTATTCCTTGGTTTGTTTTCTTTTGTTGGTTGGTTGTTCTGGTTTGAGGCTGAGTTTTATCTCAGTGCTCGGGTTGTAATATGTTGTCTGGTTGTTTATTCCTTGGTTTGTCCCTTATTGGGCTTTGTTCTGGTTTGAGACTGAGTGTTTCCTCAATGCTCGTGTTTGTAGGGGCTTTGCCAATCGTTCTTTTCTTTTGGTCTTTGAAAGAAAAGATTTTAATATATTCTTTGTTGAGCTAAAAAACACATTACAAATTATAATTAGGGAATTGGAGTTACAACATTGTACATGTTCGTATAAGGTGGTTTACTTAGTTTTTTTTGTACATGTTCGGGCTGCACCACACGGACACGGAGGCTGCAGCACGACACCACCACGAGACCATGAACACGGCGGAGGTCCAGTTTTGATGAAGCTTCCGGCCAAACTCTGAGCAGGTCAGCCCAAACAACGAGTCGTTCAACCCAAAGGCCAACGCGGGAACAGAGACGCAGATCTGGACGGGTTCCAGATCTGCGACTCCACGTCACCGTGCCCAGCCCCGGAGACGAAGCCAAAGGACAGGGTAGAGAAAGTTCCGGTGAACACAACCCCGACTACAAACGGGCTCACCTACAAAGACTTGCGACCAGATCGATATAGCATAAACAGAGAAGAGAGGAAGAGAAGGGAAGGACAAGATGGGGTGGGGAAATGGTCGCCATCGACAACAACTATGAACAGAATCGTGGCCGTCGTCGGTGGAGACGAAGAACTTTGGAGAAGGAGGTTAAGGTTTGATAAAAGAGGGGGAGGAAGCGTTTTTCAGAGAGGGCTTTTTTTGGTTTGACCTTATCCCGATCTTTGTCTAGCTTTGTTTTTTTATATATTTGATTCTGTTTTATTTTTCGGATCATATTCTGAACTCGAACATAGTTTTCTTAACCTGATACATGCAATAGTTTTCTTAACATGATACATACAAGTTTCGGCTTCCCTCCAATTTTCGGTACGATGGAATCAAGAATATAGGATCTTTTGGCAGCTTCAAATACTTTAACCATATTCATTGAAGTTGTTTATGGTAGGCTAAGGCCACATGATAAGCTCATAATTTCCATAAAATATTCAACAAGTTAACGCATGCCTAAACTTCTACAATATGGGTCAACTTGTCCTAAATCATGCCATGGTATGCAACATGAATACGCAACATCCAAACACCATTTCCAATAATATTTCTTAATCAATCAACATAATATAAAAGACAAGAAGCACAACAAATTCACTACTTCTCTTTCTAAACGAGAGCCTCTCTCTCTAAAACCTTTTCCCTCTCGCTTCTTCGCCGTCTTCTACCTTTCCCTCGTCGGCGACTCTCTGGTTCTTGTGACCGGAGAGCTGCCGACGATGGCCATTTCCTTCTTCCCTCTCCACCTTGCTTCCTTCCCTTTCTCTATCCTCTCTCTTCTCGCCCTCTTTGACCTTTTCGTTCCAGATCTACGATATTAGGGTTCCACGACGGCGCGTGCCACTCCTCCGGGCTTCTCAAGCTCCGGAAATCGTTGGATTTGGTGTTGTCCACCAACGATCTTTAGTGGCACGGTGTTGATGCGGTCGCCGGAAACGGAACCCGTTTCAGTCGTTAACCCTAATTTTTCAGATCTGAGGTCGAACTCGCCGTCACTCTCCCTCGTCCGTTCACTGCTGATGGCTTTCTTGGCTCCGGCCGAGGAAGTCACCGGTGGTTCTTCCCTCACCTGCCTTCTCCTTCCTTCACCTTCACCTTCTTCTACCGTCCCTTTACCCCTCTTTTGACTTGTTCCCTGGTTTTCTTCTTTCTTGGCCGACCCTTTCACCGGTGGGTGGTGTAGATCTGCAGTGGGAGACCTTCCTCCTCTTAGATCTGGGGAAGTTGGTCGTGGATCTATTCCCCATCTCTGTTTCCTTTCTCCTGAAGCTATGGGTCCTTCGATCTCTCTCCCCCTAGAAATCTTCGTCGCTTTGGCAGTTCAGGCCTTGTTGTAGCCCCGATGTGGGTCTTGTTGAGTTTCATGACTTCGGAGCTCTGGGGTTGGAGGGTGATTTGGGGGTCGGTGATTCTCAGATCTGAGGTCGGCGATTTTTTGTCGGTGCTCTAGCTCTTGCTTTTCCTCGGGTCCCTGGTTTCTCAACACTGTCTCTCCTCTTGTGGTCGGCGTTCGGGTGCTAGCTCGTTGTCGGGATCTGATTCTTCGGATCAGAGATGGGGACGTCGATGGCTCTTGGCGCGGGTCTAGAAGGACAGTGGGGTAAGACCTCTTTTCCTAATCTCTCTGCCCTTAATCCCGTTTTCCTTCCTTTCATCTGATTATGTAAATCTATCGGTGTTGGCCGGATTTGCTTATCGATGGGGATTTTTGAAATATGGGTTCTGGGTTTGCTTACTGTAGTCTCCCCCGGTTGGTAAATCCTGTTTTGTTCTCGGTATCAATTTGATACCGGCTCTTCGCCTTTGGGGGATTCCCTCAGTGTTGGCTGGGGAATCTGGGTCTTGGCCTCGAAGAGCTGAGAACATCAGGTACTCCAGGTGGAGCTATAGTTCGTTTTTGGAGTTGCTATGGACTAAAGGGGTCTTTGGGGTCGGGCACTGGAGGATCTTCGCTCTACTCTCTCTCTCTCTGTTTGGTGTTGTTTTGTACTGACTGCTACCGAGGACTTCAAGGCTGGTTTTCAGAGTTTCTAGACTCAGTTTTCTTGTAAGGGCTTCAAGGTTGTTTTTGAGTTCTCAGACTCGTACCTGTTGGTTTCTTTGTTTGGTATTGGTTGTTTAGCCTGTTATGGCTTTGTTGTTGTTTGGTTAGATTTGGGTTATAGGAACTTGTTAGATTCAATTCTGTTCCTTAGTTGTTCTTCATGGTAGTGATCTCGGTTGATAGACCTTGTTGTAACTGGTTTGAGATACCCATGGGTATTCTCTTGTTTGTTCTTGTTGGGTGGACATAGTCCATGGCCATGTTTTCATTTTGAAAACATGGTTTTTATAAAACAAAAAATTGCTGATAAAAAAAAATCAACATAATATAATATAGTGTCATGATTCACTAACTTTTATATCTTATTTGCCGACAAGATTCATAAAAATGGTATGAATTACAACATCTTCAATATAAAATTAATTTATATTATAAAATTAGGTTGCTGATTCATTCCATTCATCACATACCTAAATCAATTAACCAGTTGAATTTTCAAAACAATTTAAGAACAAGTGAGGTGATTTGTTCAAATATAGATCAAATTAATATACTTTGATTCTAAATTTTTCGATATCGATCTCGCCTACTCCTACGACCGCCCTAGATCCCGCTACAGCCACTACTGCAATAACATGGAACGACAGAATCTGGAGACAAATGAAGCTGCCTCGAGATCCCGTCACTAACCTTCGTTGCTGCTGCCACTATCGTCATTGCCTCGACCTCCGAACCTCCCACCGCTACACTCATCATCGCCACCGTCTTTCCTACCTCTTCCTACCCCATGCCTCCTATTGAGATACATGGATCATCACTTTCACCGGGAGGGTAAGGGAGAGAAGGGCATCGACCTTATACGAAACTCATTCTATTGGAATCTCTGCGGGAGGTACCTAACACGTTTGGGTTCTACCTTCGAGAATGAGAGAAATGACTGATTTTACGGGAATGGCCGATATGGGAGGGGAAAAGGTTCTCCTTGCAACGCCGACAATGATGCATAGTACATCGGCGACGATACTACACCTAGGTGGTTCAGGGTTTGGAGCACTGCTGGATTGGGACCTCCACGGATGGCCCCCTCGATGCGTACCTGGATGAATGACAGAAGTGGGCGATTTTGTGTCTATGGCCATCATAGAATGTCGATCGGGAATCCCCGTCCATACAGACAGTACAACATCAATGGTGCTGCATAATTGTTGATCACGACTCGTTGCTCTCACCAACCACCTGCCCCCCCCCCCCCCCCCCCCCCAACCCTTCGACGCGTACTATCAAGACAGAGAGTTGTGGCCGGACAAGAGCCTTGGCCCCAAAGCTGAAGAATGACATCCCTACTAAACTCCACAAACAAGCAAGGTCTGCTATACAGACTCGCCATGTCAAACGAGTCACATACCGAGAAATGGAGTGTGTGGGGGGACACACACCTCACCCTACCCAGTTCCGTGCAAGTCCGACAACCTGATTCCCTCTTTTCTTGGTGTTCTCCCCAGAAGCCCGCTTCCCACTCCAATGCCCTGTATCAGATGGTATTGACAGTTCCAGATCGAGTCAAGGATTAATTACTATAAGTTGTAAATGAGCAACCACCAGCATAAAGATTGTCTGTCTTGGAGATCACCCATCTTTAAGTGTCCCTGAAATAGCCAGACATTTAATTATAGAGTTAGCTCCAGAGCTTACGAGACGAGACTTTTATCTCACTCTTTTCGTCTCTATCATTTCTACGTATGTATTGTTTCAATTTTTATTAATGAAGTGATCTTATATGCTCAAAATAATAAATTCTGATTCTAGGTCAAATTTATATAATCTAGCCCCACATACATTTTTTTTATAGAAAACATGTAAGACTTATATTTCATTTCCTTTAGACGAATACGGTCAAACAAACTAATAAGAGCATCTCTAATGGTCTGCCATGAGTAGTGTCAAGAAGCCATGATAGGAGGTGTTTTTTGGCTTTCTCTCTCCTCCCTACCATGGCTTCCTGTCATGGCATCTCCAATGATCTACCATGACTAGTGGTAAGGATCCATGGTTTGTGATTGTTTTTGAAGCAAAGTGGCCTTCTCTCTCCTCTAAAATAGCTCATACCACGGCGTCGCGTCGTTGTAGGATCCTGCAACGACCCCCTGACACGACCCCTTGACACGACGAGTCGTGGCAGCGCCTGCAATGACCCGCCTGCCACGACCATTGGAGATGCTCTAAGTAATAACTATAGCCTTATACCGTTTCAAAAAAAAAACTGTATCCTTATACCAAGAAATTCTATAGCCTTATACCAAGAAAACTATAGCCTGAGGCCACAAGAAGCCCATGAAAGTATGGGCTATAAACAAGGACTCATACAAGCAGGTCATAATTGGGCTTTAGACAGGGCTCAGGCCCATGAACGCCTTATAAAAGCTAAAACGTAGAGGTCTCTTGTGGGTGTGAACGTAATTGTTTTTCACCATTTCTTTCTTACGAGAAACAAAAACATTTACGTTTACCCCAAACATTATCCTCACATTTTCCCGGGAACCAAACGCACGATATCTTCATTTCTGTTTCTCGTTTCCCACTGTTATTTTCTCAATTGTATTGCTTCTTGTGTTTCCAGTAATGGAATGTTCTGAAATCGACACCCTTGTCCGGTAGCAGTAACCCTTTATCCGTGATCGGATCACGATTCTATCCAAATCTGTGACCCATACCCTGTTCATTACCGTTTCGGCATCTCTATCACTTCCCGCCAACCAACGCCTTCCACACCACCTCTTACATTTGTCTCTCGAGTGCATTTGTTTCCTCGGCCCAACTTGTTGGTGTGATTGATTGTTTTTGGTTTTCGGGGAATATAATATCATTATCCGGGTTTTGTGATAGGGTTTCCTGATCTGGATTTGATTGTTGTTGGGGATTGAAGGAGATATACCCTTATTGGTCTGGTTTGATTCTGTGGGTTGATGATTCGGGTTATGGGATAAGCTTTTTTCTGAAGAGTGAAGACCCATTTCACTTTTGTGTTGCAAATTCGAGCCTTTTTGAAGGTTGAGGGCCTGATTTATGTGGTTTTGGGTTGCATTGATATGATTTTCTGGGATTTGAGAACCCTGCTACTTGTATCCATGCCGTGTGATTTGATCTGTTAATTTGAGATTGCTTTGATTTTTGGGGAAAATTTGTCCATTTTGTTCTGAATTTATGAGTTGGGTAAACTATTTTCTATGTCTGTAGTTCTTTCAGACAGCCCATAAAGAAAGTAGTGAAGGAGGTGTTGGTGGATTATTTTTTTTGCTGCTCACTTCCTTTTAGTTCCAAGGTTTCTTGTACAGCCATTTGTCATTTAATCAATTTTGGAAGGGGAACAAATCCATACTGCCAAAAAAACCCCCAAAATTTCATCCTTACCCATATAAAAAATACTTTTCATCTACTAGATATGGATATAAGTAATGAAGCCAGTGTTGATCCATTCTCAATTGGACCTTCGACAGTAGTTGGTCGAACTATTGCTTTCAAGATATTGTTTTGCAAGTCAATGTCGCATTTGAGGCATCAAATATATCGTGCACTCTTGATTTTGTCGTATGGATTCAAGGATGATATGGCATCTGTGTTGAAGTGGTTCCATCCCCGCAACCCGCAAGGGATACTGGCAATGGTGACAATAATTGCTTTCATGGTGAAGCGGTGTACAAATGTAAAATTGAAGGCTGAAATGGCTTACCGGAGAAAATTTTGGAGGAACATGATGAGGTCTGCATTGTCATATGAGGAATGGGCTCATGCTGCAAAGATGCTTGATAAAGAGACACATAGGATCAACGAATCAGACTTCTATGATGTGGAGCTAGTGAGGAACAAGCTCCAAGAGCTCCAAAGCCGTCGGCAAGAAGGATCTATTCGAGATATAATATTTTGGATGCGAGCTGATCTGGTGAGAAATCTTGGTAATATGTGCAACCCTGAACTTCATAAGGGTAGGCTTCAGGTGCCTAGACTCATAAAGGAATATATTGATGAAGTATCAACTCAATTGAGAATAGTTTGTGATTCGGATACAGAGGAGCTTGCCTTAGAAGAAAAACTTGCATTCATGCATGAAACAAGACATGCCTTTGGCCGTACAGCTTTGCTCTTGAGTGGGGGTGCTTCACTTGGAGCCTTTCATGTGGGCGTGGTTAAAACGCTAGTAGAACATAAGCTTCTGCCCAGAATAATTGCTGGTTCTAGCGTGGGATCCATAATGTGTGCAGTTGTTGCTACAAGGTCTTGGCCAGAGCTGCAAAGCTTTTTTGAGGATTCTTGGCACTCATTGCAATTTTTTGATCAAATGGGTGGAATTTATACAGTTGTGAAGAGGGTGATGACACATGGGGCTCTTCATGAAATCAGGCATTTGCAATGGATGCTAAGGCATCTCACAAGTAATCTCACTTTCCAGGAAGCTTATGACATGACGGGTAGAATTCTTGGAATAACAGTTTGCTCCCCCAGAAAGCATGAGCCACCCAGGTGCCTTAATTATTTGACTTCACCTCATGTTGTTATATGGAGTGCTGTGACTGCTTCCTGCGCCTTTCCAGGCCTTTTCGAAGCTCAAGAACTGATGGCAAAGGACAGAAGTGGAGAAATTGTTCCATATCATCCTCCATTCAATTTGGATCCGGAGACGGAGTCAGGTACATCTGTACGTAGGTGGAGAGATGGTAGCTTGGAGATTGATCTACCCATGATGCAATTGAAGGAGTTGTTCAATGTTAATCATTTTATTGTCAGTCAGGCAAATCCTCATATTGCACCATTATTGAGGCTCAAAGAGTTCGTGAGAGCTTTTGGAGGTAACTTTGCCGCCAAGGTATGTGCCTATGGTTTTAAATATTCAGTTTTTGTTCTTCATTTTTCCGTGCTAAGATTGTTTCTCATTTTGTCCTTGTACCAATTTGAAAGGCAATCAGAAGATGATCATATCCCATTATTTCTTAATAATGTTATTATGTTATCTTTTATTCAAGGATGTTCTGTACCAGGTGATCTTTCATACTATGTTTCAGCCACCCAGCTTCTAATTTATTGAACTTAGGTTTAATAGGTCTCAATCCCATATTTTTGTGTTTTATGAGCTGTGTAACTTGTGAAGGAAGCCCGATAAACAATTTGGCGTTAGCTTTCCAATCTTAATCGCAGGCCCCTTTCAGATTGGAAAGGTTCAAACATCAAACCCAGATTGCTTTGACTAGGGCATTGCGGATTTTTTTTTTAAAATTATTCTTCCCATGCTTACTTTGCCAAGTAGTTATGTGACAGGCCTCAAGTCCAGGGAGCGGCATAAAATTCACCCTTCATTTATTTTTAATTCTCCTTCCATAGTGGTTTGGTTTCTATTTTTTAAGTGTAGGAATGCCAAATCAGAGTTATTGGAATTTATTCATTGTTTATACTTTATAGTGATCTGGTGTTTATGCTTTTTAGGTTTGTAATCTCTTCTTTTGCGTTGTGATGACATGAAACTAATTAATTTCAATGCTAAACGGTGTAGCTTGCTCATCTTGCTGAGATGGAGGTAAAGCATAGATTCAATCAAGCATTAGAACTTGGTTTTCCATTAGGTGGGCTTGCCAAGCTGTTTGCTCAAGATTGGGAGGGTGATGTCACTGTTGTTATGCCTGCCACTCTAGCTCAGGTACACATGATGAAAACTTATACACCCTCCGTTCAAAAGCAATCGTCCTACTTTCCAAAATTGGATGTTCCACAATAAGTGCCTTACATCCTTTTGAGGAGGTAACTCATGCGTGAATTACCAGCAGTATACTTGTATGAGCTAGTTTTTCCCACACTATGGGCACATGGTGGGAAAGAAGAGCACTGACTTCACTAAACCTTAATTTGACCTAAAAATCAACCATGACACCTATATCAGAACCAAGTATTAGAATATTGCATCAAATCAATTCATGGTCTATTTGGTCTGGAAACCTAAAATAATCTAAGAAAAATGTGATATGTTCTTATTTATGTTATTTAAGAATGACAAGAAATTGAACTTGTTGAAATCACCGTAATCTAGAATTCTTTTTTCTTTTCCTGCTATATCGAGTTACATTATTTGGCTAATCGGAACTGATTGATCTTCCTTGACATTATTTCCTTACTAGTACTCAAAAATCATACAAAACCCATCTCACGGGGAGCTTCAGAAGGCGGCCAACCAGGGGAGAAGGTGCACTTGGGAAAAGCTGTCAGCCATCAAAGCCAACTGTGGCATTGAGCTTGTCCTTGACGAGTGCGTAGCAATTCTCAATCACATGCGTAGACTCAAAAGAAGCGCTGAGAGAGCCGCTGCTGCTTCTCACGGCTTACCCCCTGCTCCAAAATTCACAATCCCCAAAAGAATCCCCTCTTGGAACTGCATTGCTCGAGAGAACTCAACCGGCTCCCTCGAAGACTTCCTTGCAGATGCCAGCTCATTCCATCATGGAGTTGGGGGACCCGCAGGTAGAAACTGGAAGGCTCACCGCACCGTTCATGATGGAAGTGACAGTGAATCCGAGAGCGTTGATGTGAACTCCTGGACAAGATCCGGAGGGCCATTGATGAGGACTGCTTCAGCCAATACCTTCATTGACTTTGTACAAAACTTGGATATGAACACAATTCAGACAACAGGTAAGGATCCATTTATTCAGAGCCCCAGGGATCAATATATTCAGAGCCCGAGGGTGACAACACCGGATAGAATCTCAGACTCGGAGTCCGATCATCAGAGGGAATTTGGAACTAGAGTTAATATCAACGGCTCCAGCATCATGGTCTCTGAAGGAGATCTCCTGCAGCCTGAAAGGACGCATAATGGCTTCGTTTTTAATGTAGTGAGGAAAGAAAACTTGACATCCCCTACCAGGAGTCATGATTCAGAGAGCAATCACAACGAAGCTGCTGAATGTGTGCAACTAGACTCGAGAGAAAAAGAGGAGATGGATGCAAGTTCTTCATCTGAGTGTGGTGAGGATGAGAAAGAGGTCATCTCCACAGAAAAGGCTGAGGAAAAATGAACATGAGAAGTCCTCCATATGGATTGATCATACCATAGTTCTGTATCTGAAATTATTTTGTATTCAGGTTTGCATTAAACTTTACCATTTGAGAAAAAAACCACAGCACTGCTACTTTAGCACACAATCTGTAATCTGTAGCTTGTTGAAATGAGAATTTGGATCACATTTTGGTCAAATTATGAAAAGAGCCTTATGTTTATAATTTATTGCTAAAAAACCTCCAACCATTGCAAAAAGACCTCATTCTTTAATGAATTTTTAATTATTCCTCTTATGCCCTTTT
Source organism: Erodium maritimum (assembly GCA_963921825.1). Lineage (NCBI taxonomy): Eukaryota > Viridiplantae > Streptophyta > Magnoliopsida > Geraniales > Geraniaceae > Erodium > Erodium maritimum. The sequence continues at coordinate 29,626,666 of OY997589.1, read as the reverse complement.
TTCGAATTTGGATTTCTCCCCGATTTTCAAAATTTGAAAAATTTTCAACCTTTTCGATACCCGCCCATTTTTTTGGCCCCCGGATTTGGCCATCCCGCGGCAGATTGGCCCAATCGGCGGCGGGATGACCCCAATCGGAGCTGATTGGGGCCAATCGGCTCCGATTGGGATTGGCTCAATCTACCGCGGGATGGCGCCAATAGGCGGCGTATTGGCCCCAATCAGTTCTGATTGGCGGTAGAGAAGAAGAAAGAAGAAAAATAAGGGGAAGAAGGGTTGAGAGAAAAGAAGATGAAGAGAAAAATAAGGCTACCGTGATTTCGTGGCAACCTCAATGTGACAACGACGAGTGGAGGTAGGAGAAGTAAGGAGAAGAAGAAAAAGATTGAAGTCTGAAGAGAAAGAGAGAAAAGTTGAGAGAAAAGAAGATGAATAGACGTGATTATGAGGTGATTGTGTTGATGTTGGGGAGTTAAAAGGGTTTAAAGATGATAACTGAAGGGTATAATCGTATTTTTGTATGTTTGGAAGAGCTGCAAAATTACGGAGGCTACCCCTCAAAGAAATTATCACGCGGAGGCCCTTTTCAATAATTTCTACTCACATTTTTCAGTTGTTGACTTTTGTAAGTTTCTTCTTTTCAGTCATCATTTTACGTTACTCTTCAATACGTAGCATTACTTTTATATTGCTTTTCTTTTCTTCCAATCTATTCCATGCTCTAAACACATTTCTCGTGCAGCTCAACTCTTCATCTGTGAATCGCTTTAGTCCTCGTGCAGCTCAACTCTTCATCTATGAATCACTTTAGTATAACTTTTATTTATTATTTTTAGGGATAATTCCACCTCAGTATCCTAAATCTTTCATATTTCATTTAGAGTATCTTAAATCTTTTTTATATCACCTCAGTATCCTAAACTTTCATTAATTCACTTGAAGTACCCTAAACATTTTTTGTGTCATCTCAGTACCCTAAATTTTCGTTATATCTATTTTAGTACTCACCGTTAATTTTACGCTAAATTTGGTTGTTAGTGAAGACTATTATGGTCATTTTACCTGTTTTGGATGGAAAATCAGATGAAAAGCTAACAGTGGTACTAAAATGGAATTAATGAAAGTTAACAGTGCAAATAGGATCAACTCGCTTCCCTCGACACTACAATGAATTCTCTTGTTCCCCATCTAAAAACTCTCTCGCATATTTGTTTTCGGCCATTTACTTCTATTCCCAATCATGTCTCAAACGAATTCCCATGTTCCAGTGATTTTGGTCGTTGTCTTAGCCTGGACAACTCGCCAAATCATCTGAAAAGGGGGCGACTGGTTCGTTGAAAACTTATGGGTGTAACACCAACAATCCCAATATCCTAAATCGCCACGTAGTCAAATTTCGAAACAACACGATACAATTTTTTTGATGCAAGGATGTCTAATTTTCTCTCGTACTCTCACAAATTTTCAGATGCCAGTATCTCATTTGAAGGGATTTCCTCCTCTCATGGACATTTAGTTATCGTTTTTAGACATGTTGTGGTCGTAGGGGCCAGAGACTCAAATGCAAACACCACTAGGTAACATTGGAGTTGGCGCTTCGGGATCGTCGTCCTTCATGCACGACATATTTCCTTGCTACCAACGAAATAAGTCAAGGTACAGAAGCCAGTAGGCACACCAAAGGTGAGAAGGTAAGGAAATCTAAGGTTGACCCAGAAACTCATATTCCGCCTCCTTCTTTTCCTTAAATAATTAAAAAGAATAAGTCTTATAATCAATATGATAAAAAAAAATTAATGTGTTTAGAAGGCTTGATATTAAAAAATCGTTTCTTACAGTTATAACTTAAATGCCAAAAATTGCTTCATTTTTGAAAAACTTATTAGCTAGCAAGATAAAATTATTAGATAGAAAGATTGTAAACCTACATGAGGAATGTTCCACTATATTATTATATGATTAAATAAGTTATCCCTTAAACTCAAGGATCCAACTAGTTTCACTATTACTTGTGAGATAGGTAAATTTTTATTTATCAAATATTTGTGTGATTTAGGAGCTAGTGTCAATTTTACGTCCCTCTCGATACTCAGGAAGTTAGGATTTGGAAATGAACCAACCCCATCATCAATTACCCTACAATTACATAGATCGACTAAATATCCCAAGAGGATTATAGAAGATATGTGAGTAAAGTTAGGTGAACTTATTTATCCTGCTGATCTTTTTATTTTGGACATGGAGGAGGATCATGCAATCCTTCTTTTGGACATGGAGGAGGACATTTAAGACGGACCACCGCATAGCTCACCTATGACCAGCACCACAAGTTGAATTTTGATACCAACAGACCCTAAACCTATTATCGGCGACCAACAAAAGGGGAAGGCGGCACCGACATGCCTAACAACCAAAACAAAATACAGAGCAATCAAACTCTACACATATCTGCCAAGAAGCTCCCGGCCGAAATCCATCGCACACTACTCGACTACCAAGATAACCCACCGGGAGCCAGCACCCATGGGCGATCCCATGGATTAGAGATAGCATCAGTCCCTCTCGATTCCTCCTTCGGAACAGAAAGTATAAAATAAAAGCATGGTTGCTAAGCACATCAGAATCTAATCCAAAAATCAAGACATATGGAGATGAAATGACAAGCGACATAGGGAGAAAGTACTGTAGAGGAAAGAAAGAGAGAGACCACTGGCGACATCGTTGACAGTCACGAAAGTGTCGCAAAGGCACCACCGTCAGCGAAAATCTTAGGTCAGAATCGCCCCCAGTAGTATCATTGATATCAATCTTACTTCAATATCAACATGACACCCTTTTAGCTCATCATGAATCAGTTGTTGGGTCCCTAAAATCATATGTCGCGACCTCTAATTCTAGTTAGGAGAAGTTTCTAATATGCCTCAGAGCACCTACAACGGTTGTTGCAAGGATGTTGCAGTCGTGTCGATGCAACGCTTCCTGCAATGTGTTCGCGACGCATGAGCCGTTGCAGCACCACTTGTTGCAGCGCGTCGGCGGTAGATCTTACAATGATGGGACGCGGCGTTTCAAGCCCAACGGCGACGCATGGCAGCGTCAGATTTTCAAAAAATTCTACTTTTTTTCCATATATACACTATTACCCCTACATAAATTTCACGCCTACTTTGTACGATTCTTCTCTTCTACACCTTTTTCTTCTCTCAATCTTCTTTGTTCTTGTTTTGATTGATCCATTAATAGCAAAATCGACTCAAATGACTCATCGAGAAATGACGAAAGCGGGGGAAAAGATGGGAGAACTAATGGCCAAACGACTTCTTGATCGGATTTCGACAAGGGTACATCAAAGGAAAGAAGATGGGGAGGCCGAGGAGTAACAATCGTCAACGGCACCAAAGCGGAGAGTGGCATAATAAAATCGAGAAGAAGCACACGAGCGATTGAAGATCAATGAAGGTCGTACCCATTGATCTGTTTGCAGATATTGGTGTCCCGACCACAGCGAACCCGCACAGGACCACCACCAACAGTGAATATCACAACTATCATGGGCCATAGAAGAAGACTCCAAGATAGAGAAGTTCATCACCATCTCTACAATAGCCTCATAGATCATATTTGAGCAGAATATAAAGATATTGTTCAGAATTAGAGTAGTATAATGTATTTTATATTTGGTATAAATAAAATTAGTAATGTGGAAAGGGGGGTGTTTTGGAAATATTAGTAGTGTACTCCTGGTTTAGCTCCTCTTGAATATATGAAAAGAAGACCAAAGAGGAGTTTGAATTTTAAAGTAGACAACTTTTGCTAAGCATTGAAGCAAAAACCACTAGCACTTGTCATCAAGTTTCCAATCAAAAGATACAAGTAAAGACTAGATCGTTATGATCTCATTCATAACTATATATCAGATGTAACACAAAACTTACATGCTTAGTCCTACCGTTATCCCCATTTCGATAACAGGGACAAGACTAATACGCAGTTTATACAAACTGAGGTAAAGAGGAAGCAAAGCACATGATCAAACCTGCCCTTGTGCAGGAGAGAAAGCAATGCCGCCGCCCCCGCCTGTTGAGGCTTGCCTACGGCTTCACATGGTCTCTCTACCTCAGTCGGGCTATTCATCCTTGGTGTGTCTATCTGAGTCGAGCCTGATTGTTCGACCTTGCTCCTTCCTATGGCTCCAACCATTTCAATCACTTGACTCATCTCTGGCCGTAGGGTCGGGCAGTCAGTAGTGCACAACAGAGCCACCTCAACCAGCTGCTCCAGCTCCCGTTCGGGGTAGCATCCCCTCAAATTGGGATCCGCCAGCTCCTCTACCTTCTCGTCCCTCACAACCCCTTTAGCCCAATTCAGTATATACCTGTCATCGTCCGGCCGAGCACGATCATAACCTTTCCGGCCACTAATGAGCTCCAGTAGCACGATCCCGTAACCAAACACATCGCACTTCACCGAGCACTTTCCGGTGGAGAGGTACTCCGGAGCTATATACCCAATCGTGCCGCGCACCGAAGTACTGACCTCTGTCAAGTCGTGGTTAACCAAATAGGATCCACTCCGACTGCTGTCTTTCGATTGACCTCTCCTTTTCCCCAAAATCGACCCGCTTAAGCTACTCGATTTCACTTCCTTCTTGATTGTTCTGGTCAAGGACTTCAATTTCGTGATGCAGCTTACAATTGTGTGATCGTCGGAGCTCGACTCGTCCTCGTTGTCGTCGTCGTCTTCTCCGTCCATGAACATGTTCTGCAGAGGGGAAAGCATCCGTTGACTGGAGTCCCGGTCGACGATCACGACCAATCCGAAATCTGTGATGGCCGGTTCATAATTTTTGTCAAGCAAAACGTTATCGGCTTTCAAATCGCGATGAACGAGCTTGAAATCGGAGCCATGGTGCAAATGAGCGAGCCCCTCCGCGATCCCGAGAGCGATTCGTTTCCGCTGAGGCCAATCGAGACTCGTCGGCGAGTCTCGGAGCCTTGAGGCCAAGCTTCCGTGAGGCTGAAAGGGGTACACCAGTATGCGCTCTTTCCGGCTCACGCAAAACCCTAGCAAGCGTATCAGGTTCCGGTGGTTTCGGATCGTGCCTTGCCCGAATGAAAGCTCCGTTTGGAAATGGAGCTCCGATCCAGGGTGGTTCCGTAGGTTTCTGGCGAGCCTTTTGACGGCGACCGAGGAGCCGTCATCGGGGAGACGGCCTAGGTAGACGTTTCCGAAAGCGCCCCTGCCGATGACGTTGTCGGTGCTGAAGTTGCGGGTGGCTAGGAGAAGTTCCGGCAGAGAAAATCGGCGTAGCCTGCCGTGAATAGCGAGCAGGTCTTGGTCTGAACGAGGTAGAGGTAAAGTGAGGGTGCGGGTCTTGAACACCATTTCTCTCCTCTCGTTTTGGTTCAGACAATTCAACGCCGTATATGAGCACCAAGTCTTGAATCCGTCAACACCTCAAATATTGGCCACTTGTAGGATGATCACTCTGGTCAAATAAAATTTCCTCCTTAGTTTGAGTGTTGTCATAAAAGAAAAAGACTTATGTGATCACTGTGCTCAAATCAAAACGACCGGAACTGACGCTAATATATTTTTTTCCTATCATAATTCTGAACTCATGTGTGGATTTAAATATTTTTTAATGAAAAATAAATATTTCATTCATTTGAAAGGCAGGTGGATCGGGATAAAACCGACCCCTACCGAATGTGGAAATAAATGATGTCAATGGTAAAAAGGGTAATTTTCACTTCAATATCTTAACTATCGTTTTTTTCACCTCAATACCCTAACAATTTTTCGTGGCACCTCAATACCCTAAAAAGACATTTTCTGCCACTTTAATACCCGTCGTCAACCTTCCATCCATTTTGGATGGAAAATGCTTGAAAAGTCCAAAATACCCCTAACTAACAATCAAATTTTCAAATTATGCCATTGGTTTTCAAAATTTCTTTTTATTTATTTATTTTATAAAAAAACATTTTTTATTTTATAAAAATTAGAATTTCTTTAAAAATATTAATTTTTTATTTTATAAAATCAGTTTATATTTAAAAATATATTTTTTATTTAAAAAAAACATATTTTATTTCAAAAAAATCATATATTATATAAAAAATCAGTTTTTATTAAAAAAATCAGTTTTTATTAAAAAAATCAGTTTTTATTTATAAAAAAATCTGTTTTATTTTTTAAAAAATCAGATTAAATTTTCAAATTTTACAAAATCAATTAATATTTTTATTAATTCAGTTTTTATCTATGAAAAGTATTTTTTATTTTTAAAATTCAATTTTTTATTTTTAAAAATTCAGTTTTTATTTATAAAAAATATATTTTATTTCAAAAAGTATTTCAAAAAAATCATTTTTTGTATATTTTAAAAATCATATTTTATATAATAAAAAAATCAGTTTTGTTTCAAAAAAATTAAAAAATCAGATATATTTATTTTTTTAATTATTTTTACTTTTTTTATTAATTAATATTTTATTCAATTCGTTTTTTTTTTCAATCTACTACCCAATTTACTAATCTAACTTATTACCCTAATCTTTTACAAACATCTTATACCCAGTACACATCCTCGCCATCCCCAAATTTTCCACTAAATTCTTCAAACACACAAAACCAGAAATTCAGAAATTTCTCAGAAATTGAAACCTTAGTCTTCGACTTCGACTGAAAACCCAACAATCAAAACCTGACCAGATCTTGCAGCAGCAACAATGGTGACTCAAAACCTGACCAGATCTTTCATATTCTCAAAAACCCACAAATCGAAACCCATATCTCGCATGTCCTTCTAAAAAATTGAAACCTCAAAACCTGCTTCTGTTATGTTCTTATGTTGAAGAAGGGTAACCCCATCAAAGGGGACGACGAAGGGAAATCAGATCCACTCGGAGGATGAAGAGTCAGATGGGGTTACTGGTTCTTCAATCTCCGGCTATGGTGAGGTCCGTGTCGACCGTAATCGGAAGATCTGGTTTGGTTCTTTGGAGAACACGAGGAAGATGAAGAGGTGAATATGAACGGGTGAAAACGAAGAAAGTTGAGGCATGGTCAGTGATTGATAGAGTTAGACAAATGGTATCAATATAGGTTAATCGGGTTAGTTGTTAAGCAAATTAGATTAGGGTTTGCTGATATTTACCCCAACACAGATATTTAAATAAAAATTGAATTTTTATTTTTAATAAAATCTGATTTTTTTTTATAAATAAAACTGATTTTTTATAAATAAAAACAGATTTTTTAAAATAAAACTGATTTTTTTAAAATAAAAACTGATTTTTGAAGATAAAATAAGATTTTTATAAATAAAAACAGATTTTTTTAAAATAAAATATGATTTTTTTTTTATATAATATATGACTTTTTGAAATAAAATATGTTTTTTTGAAATAAAATATGTTTTTTTGAAATAAAAAATATATATTTTTAAATATAAACTGATTTTATAAAATAAAAAATTAATATTTTAAAAGAAATTCTAATTTTTATAAAATAAAAAATGTTTTTTATAAAATAAATAAATAAATAAAAAGAAATTTTGAAAACCAATGGTATATTTTGAAATTTTGATTGTTAGTTAAGGGTATTTTGGACTTTTCAAGCATTTTCCATCCAAAATGGATAGAAAGTTGACGGCGGGTACTAAAGTGGCGGAAAATGTCATTCTAGGGTATTGAGGTGCCACGAAAAATAGTTAGGTTATTGAGGTGAAAAAAAACAATAGTTAGGGTATTGAGGTGAAAATTACCCTTGTAAAAATGATCTAACATTGATCACCAAATTGGTTAACCTAGCAGTCTGGGTTTATGTCACTGAATAAAAATGGAGAGCACTTGTAGTAGAACGTCATAGGGTCATCGTAGATTGTTCGTTACAGCACATGCAACGCTGGAGATGTTACAACACCGCGCCTCACTAATGGTTCTTACAGCGATAGACTCGACAACGAAGCACCCAACTGCTAGTCATCGGTCCAATAGCGATGTACCATGTGTCGATGCAGCTTTCAAAATCCTCAAAATTTTCTATATACACATAGTCAACCCTAAACAAAACTCACACCTCTTCTCTTTTAAATCTCTTCTCTTCTAAATCTCCTCTTCTACACTTTATTTTTCAACATCCCTTCAATGGCACCCTCCAAAATATGGAGTTGAACGAGTCAGCCACTGAAGAAGAGCTAACATCTCAAATATGATACTTAAGCTCTTTCCTCGAACCCACCCAATCCGAGATGCCGTCTTGATTCAACCCAGAGAAAAAATTTCAATGGGTGTCGTCGCAATTCACCTACAAGCAACCTTCCCAACCTGCCCCGGCCAAGCCATTGAAGAGTCGGGCGAAGAAATCAACATCAACTACACCTCCGAGATTACGATGGAGTGTTGATGAGGAGGTTCGATTGACAAAGGTGGTGAGTGGGGATGAGTATGGGTCAAATCTCTTTTTATGTGCATCAATACACAGTCATCAAGTAATATATTTAACGGTTAAGTACCGTTCTATCCCACATGGAGTAGAGGTATCATTAGAATTTCGATAAAACCAGGGGACGTGGGTTGTCACTTCCACATCCCCAAAAGAGAAAATAAAGGGCGTAAAAGATTAAAATGTTGTTCTAAGTCTAGCAAAAGAGAATTATATACACGCTACCACCTAAGATACATAGCTATTGATTCACACAAAGAGCCGGTCACGGGTACAAGTAAACACGGATTCCAATTAACGCATGACATGGTTAACGATGGGTAAATCAAATAATGCTTTCCTTATAGTCTTAGAACACTTAAGTTCCTATGTATGCGGTACCATGAAATCAACCACATACTAGTCACGGGGAGAGGGCGCAAAACCATTTCCCGGACCGATATGCGTACCATCAATAATCGGAAAAGCAATAATAATAGGGTGTAGTTCTATGATCTTGAGAAAAACTCGACCAATCATCGAAAAAGAGATAACAACAACAAATGCATGTCATTCTTGCTACCAACTACCACAACTAGAGATAGCTACTTCAAGCGGAAAATCTACTTAGTTACGCCTAGTTCAACGTCCTAACGACCGAAAACATCGATCATCAAGGAGAACTAAATAGAGTAACGAATCACGAAGCTCTGGTAATACACAAGCATAAGTAAGACTCTAAATAAATCGACGTATCTACTTAGCTACGCCTAGTTCACTTCTTGAAAACCAAGCACCACCAATCAAGATGATTTTGGTAATTAAGGAGAACTACATAGAGTAACTAATCACGAGACTCTGATATAGCAAGCATAAGTAAACTCTAAAACACTAAACAAGTCTACTTAGCTACGCCTAGTTCAATCATCCTAATTATCGAATGTCATCGATAAATATGGTCACCGATAATCAAGGCGAACTACATAGAACATCGAATCACGATATTCTGGTAATACATAAGCGTAAGTAAATTCTAATAAAAATGAATATCATCTCACACTAGATCGAATCATGGATTGCTCCAAACATCAATCTACATAGCGCACACAACAAATATGGAAAATTCCTAAATCGTTCGGCCGCCTTGAAACATACAAGAGAATTGAGAAATAGAACTTATGATACTTCTATCTTGTCAATAGGAAATAAAGACATATAAACATGAGAAATCTCAGATAAGTTCACTAAATGGATAAAGATGAGATTTTTACCAACTTAACCTAGAACTTGATATACACCTGAGAAATCAAATAGGCAGCACATGAAATTGGGTTCAAAAATATGAAAATTACAACATAAAGTAAGATAATCATGAACAAACATAGATAACTTAAATATAGATAAATACTCATACAATCAATTAGATGCTAATTAAACTCAATTAACCCAAATATGTGTTGTTTTCATTACCAAATTTTTCATTACTGAAACTAATTGTCATCTTCATTATAACCATATTTTTCACTAAGATATGTGTTGTCTTCATTATTCATGGAGAATTATGGAAGTGTGTATATTAGATTCCAAGGTTCTTTTATCCCACACATAAGCTAGTCGGGTAATAATGTGCACATAAGCTCGAAGAACTACAAAGCTCTTTTCATATCATTACCTGCACTTTCTTGATGTAAGACAAATAGTACATCTTTTTCCTCAAGCAGTCGTGTAAGAACCGCTCCCGGTCAACGCTGGTCAAATCGGCGGAAAAACAGAAAAAATTAATTTTTTGGGGCAGACACCTAAATGAACCTAAAATTGACCCCGAGGGTCATATCGGGCTTAAGTTGACCCCGATATCGACCAAAGTGAGTTCTGGGTGACTCAGGGCAACTTTTGACCAATTCGGGAAAAGTTGACTTTTTTGCCGAAAAAGTCAACCGAGCGACGTTTTGGCCCGTTCGAGGCCCGATTTGGATCCAAAAAGCTTAGCCGTCGTTACAACGGTCTTAGTTGGGTCGTTTCCTTGTACCACGTGAAATTTCGTAATTTCTTGGAAAATGGGCCCGCACGGGGCCCGAGACGGCCGAATTTCGCGAATCTGACTGAAAAATATCTACAAAGATATTTTTCAAAAAAGTGGGACCCACAAGACACTTGTCACCAAAGTGGTGGTGGTTGGTTTTTAAAATAAAGAAAAAGAAATAAGAGTGGTAGTTTTGTAAATAAAAGGTGGGGTGTTTTTTTAAAACAAAATAAAAGAGAAAAGGCAGAGAGAGTGTTCGGCCAAAGCAAAAGAAAAGAGGAGGAGAGAGAAAAAAATAGAGAAAAGAAGAGAGAAGGAGGAAAGGAAAAAGGAAAAGAAAAAGGGTGGAGTTTTGTTGATTTCCCGACGATCCGACCGACCGATCGACTCAACGACTGCGGATTCGAACTCCCCTCGTCATTCCCTACGGTGAGAACCCATTTTTTTTTCTCGTTTTGGTACGTTTGAAAATTAGGGTTTGAGTTTAAACGAGTCAAATATGGTTGGGTTTTGGTTAGAATTGGTTTAAAGACGAATGGTTGAGGTTTGGGGTTCGTTAAGGAACGTTTTGGGGCGAAAAGGAAAATTTTCCATTGTGGCCGTGTGGGGCCCACTTGCCCGGGCCTCGGGTTTTTCATGTTCGGGTGGTTTTGGACGATACCCGAATCGATGATTCACACCCGGAACGAATTATGGGATTAAATTGTGGAAATTGGAAATTTCGGGTTTAGAAACTTTAAACGTGAATTAAATCGCTCGGAAGTCGGAAATTGATTCTGTCGATTGCGTTGGAACACTTGAATTATTTTAGGATCGTAGAAACGAAAACGGGAATTTTCGGAGCCACGGAAGGGCGTTTTCCGATCCCGGGCAGATTCGCCGAGCCGGGCGAATCGAGCTTTTCCGGGCCCTTTGTTGACAATGTCGAGTAATTGGGAAGTTTGGGAGTGATCGGCATTGTCGGGGTCGCGTTTGGGCGTCAAATTCATTAAAATTCAGCTTTGACTGCGAACTTAAAAAGTGTTTTAATTTGTGATCTTATTAGATCGTGCCGCCGACCGCGGAAAGAGGAGGCTAAGCGGCTGACTGCGAGCACGCCGGAGCTTGAGCGTGGATATTTGGAAAGCGTTACGAGGTAGGGAAAAGTAGCCGGATATCGGCCTTGACTAGGGAAAGTTATCAGTAGAAATGCATGTGACACTGTTGGTGTTGTAGGATAAGTAAACCTGTCGAACAGTAGAAATGCATGTGGGCACTTAGTTGTGCCCGTAGGTTAAGTAACTTGTTGTGTTTATGATTGTGGCTATGTGTGCCTTTGGGTGTTGAACCCGTATGTTATTGGTGGTGTTTCGTGGGTGGCCATGTGTGCCTTTGGGGTGTTGAACACGTCTGTTACTGGTTGTGTTTCGTGGGTGGTCATGTGTGCCTGTGGGGTGTTAAACCTGTATGGTTGTTGACTGACTTGTTGAGGGGTAGTTAGTTGTTATATTATTGTCGCTATTTGTTGAACCTTGTGTGATGACTGTGATTGCATGGAGGTTGGGCCCGCCTGACGACAAAGGGTGCCACGGGGTCGCACGCGTAAGGGTTGGCAAGCCTTCCGACTAACCATCGGTTAAGTGTGCATTATTCTGCGATGAAGGGCGGCTCCCCTTCCGACTAGCTATCGGAAAAGTATTGTTGTATATGTCGCGAACAAGTCGACCGCCTGGCCCGACTGCGTGTCGGGGAAAGTTGCGTGGGGCAGGCTCAAGCCCAACCGGTTAGCAACCGGCAACTGAGCGGCTGGTGTGCGATCCTTTGTGATCTTGGGTGTTGTGTGGTTATTATTTGCGTATTTGATTGAGGTCGTAACTGCTGGGTCGGGTCTACATTACGTGTCCGAGTTGTGAGATGGTTGGGAAAGTTGAACAGTTGTATTGCGTGACTGTCAGTCTAAATTGTGTTTTGGGGTAGTAGTCCTCGGGGTTGTTATTGTCGGGTTCCCGGCATTTCTGCTGGTATGCCGTGGTCAACCCGGTATCCGTGGCGGTGAGCGAAATGCTCACCCCCTGCTACTTTTCCTGCAGGTACTGGTCGTGAGACGGACTAGGAGAGCCCTCGAAGCTTGAAGAGCTGGGAGCGGAAGTCCGGGTCTCTGGGTAGTTAGTGACGTACCTTGTAGCTCGTTGTTCATTGTTTTGAACGTGTATTCCGCTGTAAAATTATTGTTTTTGATCAACGTAAGTGGTAATTTTAAAAATGTTTATTAAAATGTTTGAAAATCGTTTTACTGTTTCACCGTTCGCGTTCCGGGTTCGGTCATACCAAATTCGGGGCGTGACAAGTCGAGGTATAGTTCTAACGAACAGACTCCATATAGAACAAATGATGCAAACTAAGTAGTACGAATAGTTGTAAAGAGTACCGCCTACCTTGTTCTACACGCTTAGTTGTTTGCCTTGCAGAACTTCAGTGAATAGATGAGAGTCATTTTTTTTTGATCGACAAGACAAATTTAGATTAAAACCTCAAACGAGGAAAAGAGGAGTACAAGGCCGATCTTTCACTACAGATCAAGGCTACAAAAAAGAACACCAAACTATGAAACCACAGGGGAATGAATGAAAGCCCCATCCCCTAGAAGGTCGCAGTCTTCATCTTCGGGCGGTACCTCAAATGAAAGTAGGGCGCAACCTACTAATAATGAAATACAGATGAACAAGTTCTAAAAACTAGATTTTGCTACCATAAAGTCCTGAAAAACCGAACACAAATGAGAAACTCCCAAGAACATGAAGCTCAGCTCAGAAATGAAGCTCGGGTCTTAAGTACCCAAATGAGGCCACCATGAAGCCTTGAAGGGAGTAAAATCCAAGAGTCTAACCTCACCGGCGAAGATCCAAGCTGTAACTTTGATTTGCTAAACCGACTCCCATCTCAATAGAGATGCCCAAACAAGGACATCAACTCTAATGCCGCGGCCAACACCACTAATGGCTGAGACATATCCGAATTATCATACAACTCTAGCAGAAGGCTTCTGAGGGGCAAACAGCACCCATGAAACTCGCCGGCGGTCAACGCCTTTAACCGACGAGCTCGACCCACCACCGGGTCGAGATGAAGCGAAACCAAATACTAAAGAAGCATGCACGAATAGGAGGGGCTTATCTTACCAAGGGAAAAAGGTCGCAGAAAGCTTCAGACCTGACCATCATGGCATGCACCCGTGTCGGTCCTCGACACGAAACCGGTCAACACCGAGAATCGCCTGTAGGGGACCCAGTATTTCTACCAAACACCAGGTTTGCCTTTCTGTCAGACAACGGCTACCACCGGTGAGACCCAAAAACAACCAAGAACTCCGGAAACGAGAGCCACCCAAAACCCAACCCTAGAACCGAGAGCTTTCCTAGCAACAAACCAAGCTGACACCACACGACCTCACGCGCCCCTACTTTCGCCGGAGAGTCCCTTTAGTGAGAACCTCGTCTCAAACCACTCCGACATGGTGCAGGTGAAGGGCATCAGTGAAGTTGCGCAACAGCAGGCTCGGACGACTTCGAACTCACGGAGGGTCCGCTTAACAATTCGGCCAGCACCGAGAACGCTAGAAGAGAACCAGAATTTCTTCAAATCGGAGCCGAGAGAGGAGAGCAGCGGTTCTGACCCTGGGAAGCCCGAGAAGGTCGGGATAACCTTCCGCGCCACCAGGGAGGATCAAGGCCAGAGGGCGGCGACTCCTTTGATTCCATATGAGATCCGGCGAGGTCGGGGAAGACTCCAAGCTGAAAGAACCCGAACAGACAACCGAACCGTACACCACGACACACCGCCACACAACAAAAGGTCACCAAACATCACCAGCACGTCTAAACAAACTGCTCCAATCTCACGGGAGAAAAGAGTCCCACTGTCATATTGATCGGGCCGCACCGGCAAGGCAGAGACACAACCACCGTGCAGAAGGGAAAAGATGAGCCAAACGAAATGTCGGGTTCTGCTTCCAACTTTGGAGAAACTCGTGAATAGCTGTGGAAAAAATGGGGTTTTTCGAGTTCCAAATAGAGACAACAGGGAGGTGTAAATCTACAGCGGAAAAAGGCAGATCTGACTGAAGCAAACGACGCCGGACATTGACTGTGACGCCGGAGCAGCAACACCTGAACGAGCCCGCCAGAGAGTAGAAGAGGTTCCACGCCGGCGCCGGAGCAGCAACACCAGAGAAAGAGCCACTCCGGTCCGGCCGGTGAGGGGGTGCCGACCGTCGGAAGCAGGACCAGATCCTCGGAGATGTCAGAGCAACGTCGTCCAGCTTCATCTCCTTGAGAGGTCATTGATTTGCCGGACCTGGTCGACGGTGTGGTCAGATCTGACCGATGAAGCACATATCTGCGACGAGGAGCCGAGAACACCGGAATAAGCCTTCGCCGGAGAGAGGAAACAACCGATCGTCGGCGAGGAAAGGCGCGCAGACAGGGGAGGCGAGAAGAAGGAGCAGCAAGGGAGGAGAGGGGCGAAGTCCTCACCGGCGATAGCTACAGCCATGAAGGCCGTGGCCGTCGCCGGCGAGAAGGGAGGGGAGGCAGGCGGCTGAGGAAAGGAGGCGACACGGATTTCAAGCCAGAGAGGGTTTGGATCCAAACTTTGTTTTAAAAAAGATGAGAGTCATTGACCACAACAATGCCATTGTTCGACCCGACGGTACCGTAAAAGACAAGCGATCCACTGGCCGTGTGAGGTAACTACTTGCAATATGATTTTTGGGACACCATATTCAAGATAGACATACAACATGGGGATAAGACCATGAAAGGTTCTGATTACTAGCCAAACCAGTCCTGGACCCTCCTGGTTAACCACCGTGTATTGCGGTCCATTACTCCAGACCATTTTTTACTGATTAATAGCCAAAACACAGTTCTTCGGAGAGTTACTCATTACCGCTTTCGACCATCACTCCTTTTAAAAAAATCGTAGGTGATGCCACTTACCACCAACCCGCATCGAGCCCAATATTTCTCCGCAAAACAGCAAAAAACCAATAGGTGGAGTTCTGATTCAGCTTTACCCCACAAATTGGACTTCAAATCAAAACCTCGACAAACTTCACCCAAAAAAAATTGTACAAAAAAAATTAAGTTTATTTTTTTTTTGAGTTTTTTACTATTATTTGTAAAACAATACAATTATTTTCTTAATTTTATTTATTATTAAATGAGACTAAAATGGTAATTTCCCTCTTAAAATCCATATAGTTCAAATGATTAAGGGAAAATTCGTTATTTCACTATCCATTAACTGGAACATGACGTCACATGACTAACCGAATGAAATATTCCGTTCATTTTTCTAACAAATGATTGTGACCAAAACATAAGGGTAGCGCATTGAAAACTTTTAAACATATGAGACTATAAGACACACGACCTAAATTTAAATTTAAGGGTATTAAAAGATATTTAACCCTTTTACTTTTGCAACTATTTTCACCTCCAAAATTTTATTTCAATTAGCAAGTTTAGAAAAGTTTCATCTTATTAACTTATAGAGGTTTCAATCCATTTACATATTCCAAATTATAAAAAAAAAAACTTGAAGGAGAATTGAACAAAAAGAATGACAAGAGCTTCGAAACAAAAAAAAACGATTGAAAACTCTTACATTCATTTGAATCTCAAATTTGTCTTTCATTTGAAATTCTGCTATAATTGCCCTTCTTCTGAAACCCATAAAATATATCCTATGTTCTAAAAATGGGCCTTACGCATCTAGGAGGGGATTTTTTAAACACCAATCTTATTTTAACAAATCAAATGACTCTAGGCGAAATTGAAAAAAAGCGAGTCAGTGCTGTAAAAATCCTCATCCGATTTTTATATTTTTATTTTAAATATTTATTAATAACAATTTATATATCTCTAATTATTATTGATAAAATAATATTTATTATTAAAATATATCTTAAATATATAATTTTTACAAAACTAATAATCATAGATGCTATATATATATATAGTTGTGGATGTTAGTATTGTTTACTTGTTTGGTTAAATGTAAAAATTTATCTTTACGTATTAGTCACGAACAATAAATTGTTAAGAATTTCAAAATATTTAAAAGAAAGATTTTATGTATTAGTATAAATGGACACAATATTATATTCTATTAGTTTCATAAAATTAATAGGGAGTGAAATGATAATATTATCCTTATTCGTTTGGAACCTATAAAGTTTACCTGAAAAATGATCATTTCACTCTAGTTTGGGTTTGTGAAATCTTCTTTCGATCTGTACCTAACTGCTCGAGGTCTTCTAACGACATAGATTGAATGAGCAAATGGGCCATCTGATGGCCGATCTAGGTCGGGCTTGCAATGAGGCCCATCGAGGACAAGGCCAGATCAGACGCTCCTCAAGCTCTCCCGCTACAGTGACAAGCAGACACTCTACTGTAGGCTGTCGAGTCGATTCCCTTCTCATCTCAATCTCACAGCTCAGTGAGAAGCACTCTCTCTCGTCTATAAATGTTCGGACCTGATATAGATCCCAGAGCCATATCGCTTGTTCGTCTGTGATCTCTCCCGATTTCCGCTAGTAAATTCAATTTCGACCTAGATAGGAGGAGAGGAACAGAAATGGCGGTGTACCCTTTGAGGGCTGCGTTCGATTCGAAGACTGGGCAGTTGATAATGGTGGCTCTGCTCATAATGGTCGGATCGTTTTACAGTGGCACCATCTTTGGAAACAACGCTCCCATCTACGTCTCTCACCTTCCCTCCAATTCTTCTTCTGACTCGCTTCCTGGTACGTATACTTGTTTACGAAGCCTTCCATATTGCTTTCTTGTAGTCTATTGAATTTGAAGCTTTTGAATTTCTGGGAAATGGGATTTCCCCACTTTGTGTTGGATTTGGTTTGCGAGGATAAAGATGTGTTTTTTGGGGTTCTGGGATATGTCTTGTGAGACGTTCTGAATGTGGTTCCCTTGCTTTCTTCCCTTGTGTTCCTTGTTCAATTTGTTGGTTTTCTACTTACATAAATTGGGAACTGTGAATTTTATTTGGTATGATCTGGTTGCAAATTGAAGATGTGTTACCCCATTGGTAGAAGATCTTTGTGTCTCTCATGCTAAGTTGTGGATGGAGAGTTTTGTGTACTTGGCACTTTGTTAGTGTCACTTTCATGTATTGGCAAGCGGGGAAAATTAAGATCTCAGTACTGGTTAAATATGTTTTTGAGTATGCAGTTGATCTCGTCTTCACTGTCTCTGCCATTTATTTCTTTTCCAGATTTATTTTTAATCGTCATATTTTGTACAATTAGAAGCGTTGGACAATGGCAATGAACAAAAGTTCCTATTTTTCAATTAGTATTTGGTCATTTTTACATAAGCTCTGTGGGGAATGCTCCCTGTGTGGATCAGATGATAAAGTTCATGCTTAAAGATCAAATTTGGTGGAAACATTCTGTAGAAAAGATCTTTTGAGCATCTAAAATCCTTGGTTTAATCTTTTTTTCCCTAACTGTACTCTCTTAAGAAAATTTGAATTGTATTGATTGATCTTATATGCTGCAGGGAGTTCGGTGTTTACAAACAGAGTTTCTCTGACTTATAGAAGAACCCCGCTTTTGATCCCTGAATCAGGGTTAGATGTATGTCCACTGAATTTCAATGAGTACATTCCCTGCCATGATATTGCTTATGTAAAAAAATTGCTACCAAGCTTAGATCTTTCCAGAAGAGAAGAACTAGAGAGACACTGTCCTCCACTTAAAAAGAGATTGTTTTGCTTGGTGCCACCACCACAAGATTACAAGTTACCTATAAGATGGCCAACCAGTAGGGATTATGTGTGGAGGAGTAATGTAAATCATACACACCTTGCTGAAGTTAAAGGAGGGCAAAATTGGGTTCATGAGAAAAATGAATTGTGGTGGTTTCCTGGTGGCGGTACTCATTTTAAGCATGGGGCAGTTGAATACATTGAGAGGTACTTGTAGTTTCCTTCTTTTTTTTGTGTAAGCGTAGCATTGTTAGGGTGTATATGGTTTTTTTTGTATAGATGATACTAACCAAGCTCCTAAATCATAAGATATAAGATATGCTTGATACTGGGAACTATCGAGTTCATAATAGCAAGTTTGCATGCGGAAACTTGTCTTCCATTATACTGACATACAAGCTGCAAAACTTCAACTTTTTTGTATGACATGAGACTAGTGCTTTCTAGTTTGGTAGTTACCTTATTTTTCCCATTAAAGTAGATCTCTCATCATGATAGTTAATCTGAAGTACATTAGTAGCTACTGACTGTCACATTGTTTTAGTAGTAATTTTAATAAAAGAAAAGAGAGACATTTATCAGGTTTTGTGGTACCTTTGTCTAGTATGAACATATTCAGTTATTTTTCCATAACAATTTTACTAAGGTGATCGTTTAACAGAGGGAATTGAACCCGCTTAAGGGTACGAGAGGTCAAATATAAGATCTTGTCCAGTTTAAGTGGAAAAAATAGAAATTTCTGTGACAGTTTATAATTATTATATTCTCATCTACTCATGCATCAAGCCATGTTATGATGAAATTCATAGTTTCACTGTACAACTATCTCATCTTCTATTTTAGCATCTCCCTGCCTTGGATTTCTGGTGTAATTGTTGTTTATCTACAATTCATGTTCATCAGTGCATTTCAAACTTTTTGGCTCACCTGTCAATTGTCCTAATTTATTTGTATACGGGAGTTATTTCTGTAGAAAGCTGATAAGATTAGACAGTGGGTCTCGTGGGACTGATTCCTGTGCCCCAATTCATACAAGATACCAGTATCTTTCAAGAGAAGCTGGATTTGATACATGTTCAACGAATATGTGTCTTTTCCTGATTTATACCCCAATAAACAGTCCAATAAGATCTTGAAGAGGTGGTCTCAAATACTAGATTATACTTTATAGTATTGTCACTTGTTTACTGTTCTCTTTTGTGCCATCATGTTTGATGTGATAAATCATTTCATAATGTTGTTCCAAATCATGTCTATTTGATTATACTTTGCAATTTGGATATCAACCATACTGTAACCAATACGCTATGCCAAAGTTAACTTATTGTTTCTGTAATAGAATTAGTATTGTCTGACCTAGTATTTTGCTCGTTTGACTTCATTGTCAAAGGACATCACAGTCATCACTATTATACCATCTGAACCTTGGCTGTTCTTATCTTCTAGTATAACTGAGATTTGTAAATACTTTTGTCCACAGGAATGTGTCTTATTTATCTATTTTTTATATATATTTATCATCAACATTCTTTTTGCTTTCTGTTCTTAATGCAGGCTAGGCAATATGACAACTAATGACACAAGTGATCTACGTTCTGCAGGAGTAGTTCAAGTTCTTGATGTTGGTTGTGGAGTTGCCAGCTTCTCTGCATATCTTCTACCCTTAGATATACAAACAATGTCCTTTGCACCCAAAGATGGCCATGAAAACCAGATTCAATTTGCCTTGGAACGAGGAATAGGTGCAATGATTTCCGCTTTAGCAACAAAGCAACTACCATATCCCACCAGCTCGTTTGAAATGGTTCACTGCTCCAGATGTCGTGTTGATTGGCATGAAAATGGTATGTGCCCTTGTTTCTTGGTATTGGCATGAAACTGGTGTGTGCAAATAAATTCATGCGGATGGTATTTTGCTCACTATAGAACTAAGCTTACTTTTTGTTCTTGCTTACTTTGCTTCCTGCAGATGGTATTTTGCTCAAGGAAGTGAATCGCCTTCTACGACCTAATGGATATTTTGTCTATTCCGCTCCACCGGCTTACAGAAAAGACAAAGATTATCCAATGATTTGGGATAAGTTGGTGAATCTGACTTCAGCAATGTGCTGGAAACTTATTGCTAGAAAAGTTCAGACAGCGATCTGGGTCAAACAAGAAAATAATTCCTGCCTCCAGCAGAATGTAAAGCAGAAGCTAGTAGATTCGTGTGATGCCGTGGATCCTTTTGAACCATCATGGAATACACCTATGAAAAACTGTGTACATCTAAAGACAGATACAGAGTCTCAAAAACTCCCTCTTAGACCAGAACGTCTTTCGGTATATTCAAGAAGTCTCAGCAGAGTAGGTCTGTCCCATTCTCTTTTCTCTTCTGTTTTCTATTCATCTTTATAGATAAGCTTTAGACTCCTTCGGTGCTCGTGCTCTAATAGTTGAGCCTTCCTTGTTTGCTAATGAAGTAAATGTTGACCAAATCCAATCTTTCTTTCCCTATTTTGACCTCATAAAGCACCACAAGAGCATCTGCGCATTTTTGTCTTAGAAAATGTAATATGATTTTATCAGCACTTTCTGAGTAGGGATGAGAGATATATCACCAAGTTCACTTTTTACCATATGTCATAGAGGTTCACTTTCCAGCCTGAACTCATCCGAATGTTCTTAACAGGTATCAATGAAGGAGAATTTACTTCAGACTCTATCTATTGGAAAGATCAAGTTCAACACTATTGGAAACTTATGAATACTAGCAACACAGAAATACGAAATGTGATGGATATGAGTGCATACTGTGGAGGATTTGCTGTGGCTCTGAACTCATATCCTGTTTGGGTGATGAATATAGTTCCTGCAAGCATGAAAAACACCTTGTCAGCTATTTATGATCGAGGTCTCATAGGTGCTTTTCATGATTGGTGAGTTCCATCTCCTAGTAGTGTTTGGTTCTGTTTTTCCTGGACGAGTAATAGTGTAATATTAAGTGCAAAACGGTGATTTTTTCCAAATATTTTAGTCATTTGACAGTTAATACAAATGCTTGAACTTCAGGTGTGAGCCGTTTTCAACATATCCTCGCACCTATGATTTGTTGCATGCCAACTATCTCTTCTCTCACTACGACAATCATAGGAAAGGTTGCTTGCTTGAAGATATTATGCTGGAGATGGACCGTATGATTCGGCCTCAGGTTAGTGTTGTACAGATCATGACCGTGCTTGTATGAATTGGTGATTTTGAAATACAAGTGTCATATGCCAAGGATAAAATGTTACCATTAGTTATATATAGAATTAGATGCCTAAGAATCTAAACCCAATTTTAATATGCAGGGATTTATGATCATCAGAGACAAGGAGTCAATTGTGTCAAGAATTCAAGAGATTGCTCCAAAATACCTGTGGGAGACAGAATTGCATCACTTAGAAAACAAAGAAAAGAAAATGGAGAGTGTTCTAATTAGTCGGAAGAAGTTTTGGGCGATTCTCTAAGGTGCAATTGCCTACAGAAGGCTCTCTTCAGATCCACAATACCTTGCTAGTAAGGCCGTGTTCCACTAGTCTTTTTCTAATCTGTATCTCTCTAAATGTGTAATGAACCTTGATCAGGGGATGTCATAGGTTCATAATTTATCTCCAATGTTCATTTCTTCTGTACATGTTTAGGGGCATTAAACTGCTGCTTGCCTTTCATAGATGTTTTCTTTTGAGATGGAACTATAAAACATACTGAGATTCGGTTTCTGTATGCATTCTATGTTGTAAGATCAAGAAACAAAAGAAGAAAAATCTGCTTTGCATTTATTTAGCTATAGATGCTTTCTCTTGTTCCATTGTGAAGAGTTAGACATTGCCACAATCCATGCTGAAGACCCTATCGATCATAGCCAAATGGGAAGCTTAGGTATATTCATCAAAATAAAATTGTTTGGAAGCTTTGGTACATTCACGAGGAAGAAAATAGATAAGGTTAAAGATTATTGAGCTGAACAAAGCTTGTTTTCACACTAAGCCACACGATTAAACTCATCTACATTACTCGAGTTGGCTGCATACACACTAAGACATATAGTCCCTTGATGCCCATCTCTCCTCATATCTCCCGAAAGCATAGGCTGTGGAAGGCACCTCAGTTAAATGGAGAGGGTCTGGTTCAATGCCATAATCTGTCAGAGGTCTATGCTCAAGAACATCATCATGATCTTTTACAAATTCTGGAATCTCAATCTCTCCCTTCTTCACATCATCCCATAAATACTGAAGGCGACTTACATACTTGATTTTCCAATATAATCTACAAAGAAAACATAATCAATTTTCACAGAAAATTGCATCTTTGACATATGATAAGAATGGCATATTTAGCTTTCATCTAATGTTGTGACTTACCCTCCACTTAAGAAGAACCGACCAAGAGTGGCTAAGGCAAGCCTGGAGCGCAGCCCAGGGTGAATGAAGTAGACAGTTTGGAGCCTGTCCTTGCAATCTGATGGAAGTTCTTCGTAAATCCACCTCACAATAGTCATACCAGGGGAATTGTCCTCCGTCTGCACAGAAGTGTGCATGTACACTATGCAGAAAGGCCCTTCTGGCCACTCACTACACAGCTTGTGGATAATATATTTCTTCAGTCTTTCCCCACTCACAACTGGAGCTACATATCAGAGAAGAAACACAAATCACCTACTTGTATCACAGTTCATTTAAGAAAAAGATTGAGAAGGGAAACATGGATCCAAATCAAAGAATTGACATTTAAACAAGGAAACGGTGCATGCTATGAAGGTTTCCCAGATTCCCAACAGTTAAGAGGAGTAAGGGTTTAAGGTGGGAGTAACAATCAAAAGGTAGTAAGGCAAAAGTTCTACTAAGATGTCCAACGCCAATTTCAACAGAAAGAGGATAGTACACAAGTACAATGAAAAGAGAAGCACTGATTGAGCTGCAGAGTAGATATTATAGCTATCTATTTACCAGAAAACATGGATCTAGATAGAAGTTCATGATGCCAAATACATTGCAGTAAGTCCTTAAAGTCCATTTACTAACCTCCGTTGGATCCTTAAATAAACTTCCTAAACAGCAGAAGCATTCCCAGTTAACCAATTCATATGTCTGTGACTGCAAACAAATCTAGTTTCAAACCATGACTACAGAAACAACTATAATGTAAACTCTACACCCTATGAAAATAATTTATCCATCTTCCTTTCCAGCATCAAGAGTTTTTCTCTCTTGCCATATTTAGCACCGGGATAGGATCAAATAGTGAAAAGTGAACACAACAAAGAAGAAAAGTACATAAAAATGTAATCCAAGTTCTTTCCAACACCATTTCTTACCTATTCATTATTGGAAAAACTCCAAGAACAAATAGTCATTTGACTATTGAACTCAAAAACTAACTATAGACTTGTTAGTCGATCAATCTGACACTGTAGACTTCAGGTAATTACACAAACTAACATTTTCTGTTAGAGATGACAGAAGATGTTAGGAAAAACTCAAAAAAAAAATTAACAAGTTGACAATTAGTTTTTGAGTTCAATAGTCATGACAGTTAGTTCTTAGAATTTGTCCTAACGTTTTCGGAAAATGTTAGTTTGCGTAATTACCTTACTAACAAGTCTATAGTTAGATTTTGAGCGGTACATTCTTTTAGTAGTTAGTTCTTGGTGTTATCCCTTCATTATTCATATGCTGAAAAATATTCTGATCTCCAGACTAGTGTTACCGAAGCTAAATCTAATCCAATGCTTTGGGAATTTCCAGCATCATAGCATCAATCTCAAATCAAGCACAAAACTAGAATTTTATCATAGAATCCTTCAATTATTAGCTGCCCTAGTTTGTAGAGAAATCATCAAAACCCTTGTCCATTAAAACCTATCCGAACCCATTTCTTTGACCAATGTTCCCATCACGATCCCAGAAACACAAAATCCCAGACGTCAGAGAAGCTCGAATTTTACACCAAACACAAAAATCAGATTCGAATTCAAATCAACCCGGTCGACAGAGAGTTGGGTTTGTTTGCTTACCAGGAAAATACCTTCCGACGATGCGGAAAATACGATTGCCAGACTTATCGGAGCCCTCCATGCGAAAGAACTGCAAGAGCTCGAGGTCGGAGAAGTCCTCATCGGGAGAGAGGTACTGAGAACAATCGTGCCAGTGCTCTTGCTCCTCCGGCTGCTCTCTGTCCTGGTCGGACAAGAAAGGGCGTGCATCGATGCCCAAATCCGACGCCAAAACCAGCACCGAGAAATCGTCCGACGAACTACCCATTCCTCGATTTTAATTTATGCTTTCGAATCTGTCTGATATCGTGTTCTGTGAAGCTGAAGGTGGGCAGCTTGGTAACGCCACCGGGAGGCTCGATCTACTCGTGTACGTGGCGAGATATCATTGGTTTTATTTGAGAAGTGAAATTTGAGGTTAATCAAACACCGATAATAAAGGGAATTTTCAATATAATACCATACTAAACATTTAATATTTCGATAATTTTTTGTTTTTTACAGTTTCACACTTTAACCAAACCATTATCAGTACTTCCATAATCCTGAAACCACACATTCAACTACACACTCTCGGAGAACCCTAAGGGTTATAACTGAAACCCTAAGGGTTATAACTGAAACCCTAGGGGTTGAATTCTTTCGCCGGCGACAACACACCAGCCACGTTTTGGCTGCGTTTCGACACACGGTTTCTCCGATCACCTTCCTCCATCATCATGAATCCTGATCAGCATTGGATCCCTTACCCCTTCGTGCGGTCGGCCGCCCCACTTCATCGTCGACCTCCTACACGTCGAACCCTGGGATGGCAACTGCAGCCATCCTTTCCCCGCCGCCAGGATCTACACCACCGGTCAGCGTCTGTTACTCGGCGAGACCCAATTTGGCACCACTACTCGGCACCATCCTGGCCAACTACGGGCTTCTTCGGACGCCTGACCGACCTCCTCATTGAGACTCGACAACCGTCGTTGATAGATCGGGCAAGGATCAGCGCTCAGGCCTAATCGGGACTCACCACAGCCTCATGGATCGCGGGTTCTGTCATGCACGGCTTCCGCCACCCTTTATGGGCACCCCAGGCGTTCCTAGCGTCGAACCTAGGGTTTATGATCCTACCGGATCCATATCCATGCTCCCAACAACTAATGATCCCTCGCCGACGTGTATTGCCCCGGATCTGACACCCCCGCACACCAAGCCGAAGGACAGCAATCAACTTGGCCTCGTACAATCGAATCAGAACAAATTTCGCAAGAAATCCGAGATTTTTGGTAGAGTGATCAAGGATCTACCACTTGTGTCTCAAGGAGTGATTGATCAACTGCAATCCTTTGATGGATGGTTGGACGCGACCCTCAAGAAAAAGGCCAATAAGGGACTAGTCCCTCGTATTCATAATACTAGGTCTAAGACCCGAGCGTTCAAGTCGGATCCGAAGTCTTCTGATAGTGAGTGGTACGAGGAAGATTAGACCTAGTGTTGCCAGTTTTTGTTTATCTGGCCCAAAACTTTTTTCAGGACGTTTAGTCCTATGGTTTCGGGGTTTGCCCGTGTAAGCTCCCGTTGATCGAGCTCTCTTGAAATCGCTGTATCTTTTGGTTATTTTCCATTTCAGAAAGTTTCTTTTAATAAATTTTTTTGTGCTTATCCAAAAAAAACAATCGAATCAGAACGAGATACCACAATCCCTTGCATGGCCGAATCCTCGGGTGCCTGACACTGATATGGGTGGAGCAACGTCGCGACCCACAACGGAAAAGGAATCCCTAAATAACAATGCTAGAGTTGTAGCTCCCCGTTATAACCAGGATCACTTACCAAGGTACCTCAGGGGTTTGCTGCGGTACAATCCGGCGATGGGACCTCGACCTCGACATAAAAGAGGCGAGACGAAACGGGGCCACACTTTGGAGAAGGTCACACCTTTGCCAATCCCCGGGGGGGGGGGGATCATGATCCCGAAGCCCTTAGGATCAAGAACCTAGGGGAGCACACAGAACCAGTGGACCGCCCTCGACCACACACGATGCAAGAACATGAAGAGGAGGTAGATGAAGCAACAAGCACCCCGAAAAAGCTGGACATGAATCCTACATTGAAGCTAGTCCAAGAAGTGTAGATGGAGGGATATGGCCCTCCGTGGGGAGAATGATAGGACCCGACGGGGGTGGGAAGGTCTCCTCGGGACCTATACCCACAGACTCGGGACTATTAGTGTTGGGGAGTCTCGGGAAAGCCGCACTCAAAGCACGATTTCAAGTCTCTGTTAAATCTGCATTTTTCTGTTTTTTAGGTCGAATAAGTCTTTGGTCAGTTTGGGTTAGGTTTTTGAGGTCTATTATTTTTGAGATGTCGGTGAGGGGAACTCATGAGTTAAGATCTACGATCGAAAGCAGATTATTTTTACGGATCCATGAGCGCCTGGTGGACTACCGTCGACTGGGACAAATATCTGGAATCCTGGACAGTTATGTAATAACCTGTAAGGTTTATACTTTACATTAATACCCCATCTACTTGTTTAAAAAAAATACTTTCATATCATCTCTGGCCATCAGATTTTGTTAACTTTTCATCTAAAATAAAGAAAATATTCATAATACCTCTAACTATCACTCAAATTTTCATATTCATAATTATCAAAAATTATTTTTTTATATAAAAAATCAGTTTATAATAAAAATCATATTTTAATTTTAAAAAAAATCAATTTTTGTTTAAAAATCAATTTTATTTATAAAAAATCATTTTTTATTTGAAAAACAATTTTATTTTTAAAAAATCATTTTTATTTTTAAAATTTTTAATTTGAATTAAATATTTTTAAAAATTAAAATATAATTTTTTTATATATTTTAATAAACTATTAATGAGAATAAAAAAGCAATGAAAAATAAATTATGATTTAAAAAAATGATTTTATAAAATAAAATCTGTTTTTAGAAGTAAAAACTGATTTTTTTAAAATAAAATCTAATTTTTATAAGGGTAAACTACAAATACCTACCCCAAGCTTGTAGCGTTTAATTGATACCTACTCAAATTTTTAGTTATATAACAAATAGCCCAATCCGTCAGTTAAAATGACGAAAATGCCCTCGGTGATTTCTTTTAAATAATTTTTAAAAAATGAAATTGAAGTGATTTAATAAGTAAATATGTATATATAGCAAAAGTGATTTTTAAAATTAATTTTTAAAAGAATTATTAAAGTGTAGTTGAAGGTATTTTCGTCATTTTACCCGACAGCTTGGGCTATTTGTTATATAACTAAACATCTGACTAAATATCAATTAAAAAAAACTTTAGGGTAAGTATTATCGCCGTTGTTTGAGGAGAAAAAGAGGGAGGCTGCAAGGCGAGAAGAACGGGAGAAAGGGGAAACTCGCCGCCGAGATCTTCGATGTGACACCATCGCCGGTCATTCTCCATGGCCGAGGCGGAGATGGAGTCCACGGCGGCAGATCTGCGCAGCCCTAAGTGCTTCATCCATGCGAGATTCTGAAAATTTTGATGTGTCCTGAATTTTTTTTGTGTTTGATGTGTTATGAAATTTTGTTTTGTTCATATTCTGGAAATTTTGAAATGTCCCAATCTGCAGAACTGGGTATTTGGTTGTATTTTGTCTTTGATTCTCGAAATTTATGTGCTTTGGTGTGAAATAATGATATGGGTCGTTTGAATTTGGTGGGTTTTGAGCTATTCTTTGCTTTGTGCTTATCTATGGCTTAGTTGATGAACAATGAAGCCTGGAGAAGGGTCTTGCAGGACAACAGAAGTTGGGATTTGGTTTGGGTAGGAAAAGAAACATGGAAAGTGCCATTCAGCTTCAGATATCACCAAAGCTCTGTGAAACATGAAACTGAATTTGGAGTAAGTCCAAATTTTACTGAATTAAAAAATAAAATTGAATTAAAAAAAATAAACATTGATTTTATAAAATATATAAACTGATTTTATAAAAATGAAATCTAATTTTATAAAATATATAAACTGATTTTAAGAAAATAAATAAATGGAAATAATTTGTGAATATATAAACTGATTTTATTAAAAAACTGATTTTTTGAATAAAAAATCTGATTTTTTTAAAAATAAAAGCTAATTTTAAAAAGAAATTAATTTTTAAAAATAAAATCTGATTTTTTTTAAATAAAAACTAAATTTTAAAAAATAAAATATTAATTTTTAAAATAAAATTAATTTTTTTAAAAAAATTATTTTCAGAAAATAAATAAATGGAATTTTTTTTTTGAAATTCAATGACATGAGTTTGAAAATTTGACTGTTAGTGAGGGGTATTTTGGACTTTTTAAGTGTTTGGATAGAAAAATGAATGGAAAACAGACAGAATCTAACGGCGGGTACTATGTTGAAACAAAATACTAATGGGTCACAAAGTTTGGTTAGAGTACTCGGATGAAAACCAAGTATTTTTAGGGTACTCGGATGATAATAACCCTAAAATAAATGAATATAAAGAAATTTTGAATACCAATAACATGCTTTTGAAAATTTGACTGTTAGTGGAAGATATTATATACTTTTTTTAAGTGTATTTGATGCAAAATTAACAACGGATGTGAAAAAGATAAAAATCAATTTCTAAAACAGTGAGATGCTAAAAAAATAAAGGTAGTATAGTGAGATAAAAAAAAAACTATAGTTCGGGATACGATAGAGCCTCTTTTGGGCCAAGACCACCAATCCAATCTTTTCCCAAGCCCATCAAACTTCAAGACGGGATTCACTAAGTTGTGGGCCAATACGGATTCAGAGAAGAAGAAAAAGTGGAGCACCTACGATGCTTCCTTGCACTTCCCAGATCCGCAAATCCTCAGATCAGACCTGGCTAGAGGCGTGAGGATATGTTACTCTTGGCAATAATATATAGACTGCTGATTATTTCAATTTCTTCCCCAACCCCAACTACTATAAATACAGTCTCGTACTCCTCTCTTTTGCATATTTAGAAACATTTTCTAGACAAATGGCGAAATTGTTCATAAACCAAGCAAAGCAGTACGCCGAGACTCGGCCGAGTTACCCGCCGGAGCTCTTCCAGTTTATTGTCTCCAAGACGCCTCTTCGGGACCTTGCTTGGGACGTTGGCACCGGCAGCGGCCAGGCTGCCAAATCTGTACGCTCCTCTACTCTCCCTCTTTCTGCCATTTCTTTAACATTTTAGGCAAAGCTATGCTTTATTGTTCTTTTCTCCGATCACCCTTTAACATTAAGGTCTCACCAAGTAGCTCTGCTGTCCTGTTTCAGCTGTCTGAAATCTACAAGAATGTAGTGGCAACTGACACAAGCCAGAAACAGCTTGAATTCGCACCAAAGCTCCCCAACGTAAGGTACCAGCAGACCCCTCCCACTATGACCCGAGCTGAGCTCGAACAGAAGGTTGCAGCACCTGCAAGTGTCGACGTAGTGACTATTGCTCAGGCCCTTCACTGGTTCCCCAACTCCAGTTTCTACGAACAAGTGAAGTTGGTGCTCAAGAAGCCTCACGGGGTTATCGCTGCCTGGTGCTACACCGTGCCTGAGATCAACCATTCAGTAGACTCTGTCTTTGGGACGTTTTACTCTGATTCTGGGCCTTACTGGGATGTGGCGCGAAAGCTGGTGGATGACAAGTATGCGACCATAGAGTTTCCATTCGAGGCTGTAGATGGAGCAGAGAGCACAGGGCCCTTCAGGTTCATCACTGAGAGGGTCATGGCTTTGGATGATTTTTTCACTTACATTAGGTCATGGTCTGCATATCAGACAGCCCGGGAGAAGGGTGTGGAGCTCTTGAGCGGCAATGTCGTCCAGAAGTTTAAGGAAGCTTGGAGTGAAGATGGAAGCAACCAGAAAGTTGTCAAGTTTCCTGTTTATCTGAGGATGGGAAAGGTCGGGAGTGCGTAAGTAATTTCAATATTGTTCAGTTTACATATATCAGCTAGAGCTTTATTTTTGTTCAATTAATCAAGCTCATGTAACAAATAAAATTAGCATATTTCACTTGTCAAAGACCATAAACAATCACTCTTTACTCTTTAGTGTTCCAAAATGAGCAAAGAAAAATAACACACAAAACTGTACCCGGAAATAATAATTCTTCAATTGCTGGTGGCGAGGGCTGAATGCAGCACATCTTCAAGATACTTCTCGGCTGAAGCAAATTGCCTTTTCTTGTACTCGATCGCCAAAGCAGCCAAAGCTTTATCATATAAGCACAAGGTTTTTTGATGAAAAAATTAAGAGCTCTCCAACTCTTTCCTGTAATGATATAGTATGATCCAGAACATAGAATTACCGGTGGCAAGTCTTAGTAGCTCCTCAAAGTATCTTGGGTAAGTTTTGCCTTCTTCTCCAACTCTTTTCTGTGCTCAGCCATTTCAACTAGCACCCCATGGCTAATCTCTGGGGTGAAGCCAACACGATTAAGCATTGCCTGTCAGAATAAATTATAAATTGGGATCGTCAACAGATAAACTATACATATACCATGTACTATCATCCTTAAGAATCAAATAAACCATGAATGAGCAAGCACGTTTTTTAGTTGACTACTATTACATCTTCACATTTATTTCTGATGACTTATTGCTGAATCGCTAGGGAATGTTGGTTCAGGAGAAGCAGCAGCCAAAGGCCAATTCTGCATTTAAAATGTATATAAAAATAAGCAAAACTGGACAACTTCTCCAACCGACCTTATCACACACCGTAAAATTTTCCTGGGTGATTCTTTTTCATGCATCCTAACACCAGATCATGTTCAAGCAAAATTATGCATAGACCATAAAGGGGGGTTCATCAATGGTTCATTGAACAAATGATGTTAATAGATCAATCTTCAAACCATTGTCAGTATTTGAATACAGATGGTTAAGATTTATCCTATACGGTTGCTGCTCTGTCGTAGACAATACAAGTCTTTCACAGAGCATATGGATACTATTTGAAACACTGGATAATTCTGCCTATAGTAACATGCAAAACAGACCCAGTTCATGCAAATTCCTCCAGCATCTCCTATATATAACATAAATTTGTTTTACGGACCATAAGCGATACACTAGAAAAACTATGATAAGCATATCAATTATTATTTTTAGGGATAATTGTCAAAACATGCACTTATGTTTCGTCCACAAACGAAATAGTGCACAATGTTTTGTCCACGTCGTCTGGCTACCCTTATGAATCGTCCACGCATTTCTGTTAGAAAAGTGTAACAGCAGAACCTGAATTGACAATTTTGCCCTTTTGGTTTGAAATTCAAAAATGAGAATTTCGTCCAAAAAAATGAGTGGCTGAGGATTGTTAGGGCAATTTCGTCCAAAAAATTTTTCAGACACAAGCACATGATAGCACGTGAGGCTACAGATTTGAATATTCTGTTAATTTTACTGACAGAAGTGCGTGGACGATTCATAAGGGTAGCCAGACGATGTGGACGAAACATTGTGCACTATTTCGTTTGTGGACGAAACATAAGTGCATGTTTTGACAATTATCCCTTTTTTTTACATATTTAATAGGAAAATAACCTCAATCCTAGATAGATGTAAAAAGATACACCTGCCATTGAAAAAACTGATATAATCAATTTCACAGCCTCTATGGCACCAACCAGCCACATTCCCTAAGGCGCATAAACTCTAGGCCTCCTTCTCAATCAGTGTTAACTATTGAGAAAAAAATCCTCTTTTAAAATCTACAACTTCATAAAATACCCTCTGCATCACCTTACCCTCCACATCATCTTACCCACATGACATTTTCTTCCAATTATTTTCGTACTCTTGATGTTGCATTGATAATGGGAACACTGAGGGAAAAAGGACGAGTACCTTGTAGTTATGATACTGTTGGACGTATTGTCTTTCCTTTGAAGCCATGAGTGTCAAATTCGTCTTCCAAGTTTCCATTACCACCTCACAAGGCGGAACATCATCTTCTAGCTGTGCAAATGCCCTAACATCCCATCAAAATCTATAAGCATCCCCTGAGTCCACTAAACACACACAATCTTCAGAATGAGTACCTTTTCAAATAAGTTAACCTTGCAAGAGCCTAAGAAGAATTTTGGACTCCTTGTGTACTTTAGCTCTCTTCTCCTCCACCCCGGTCTTCGTCAATGAAAGATCCCCCATTGCTACAAGAAAACTAACAAGTCAGATATTACAATGAAGTCGTGGATAGTAGTACAAGGAAGAAGAGAGAAGCTCACCTGCTGAGCTCAGTGTCCCTTATATTGAACAAATTGGCCACGTTCGCGAGCACCTGCGGATGTAACGACATTGGAGGGCAAGCTCTCCTGAGCCAACCCTAACTCTCCAATATCTCCCTATTTCGCGCAGCTGCAACGACAACATCGTCTCTTTCTTAGCACAGCAGAAACTGTTAACTTTCACATTGAATTTCAGTCCATAGAAATTTGAGATCGAGAGGGGTGGGGGACCTTGGGATCGGTACTCGGCGGCGACGATGTTGGCCTGGGAGAGGGTGGCGAGGTTGTGAAGGTGGGCGAGGAGTGTAGTCGAAATCGGGGATGTCCTTCGAATCGGATTACCCTCCTCCTCCTGCTGCCTTCAGATCGCTCATTTCTATGCTTCGACTTTTTAAATATTTGTGCGGTAAAAAAAGCGATTATATTGAAGCAACAGATTTGCTATCTCTCCGGTGCTTTTTTTTAGTATAGGAGCGTGTATTTATTCGAGCAAACCACGATTCCAATCGTAAGATCAAAAAATAAAACTAGAAACAAGTAGAGATATTGGCAGGCATTTTTCATTTGCAAAAACAGATGATGTGATACATTAAACTGAAAATAACAAAGATTTTTATAATAACATAATAGAAGATAGTTGACATTAGGAAATAAGCATAATACACAAGATCAATAAACTAAATACCCATCCGGGTAGTTGTCTTGATTTGCGAGGGAGTGGTTGTCTTGAATCTCGAGGGATAATGTAGATTGCCCCAAGAAATATGACTATCCCAAATAAGACCAACAATTAGGGCGAGGGGACCAAAATCGTCCGGAGATGAACAATCTAGCTGCAGGGCACGGGGATAATGGAGATCACCCTAAAGAACATGACTATCTTATATAGGACCAACAGCCGGGGTGGGGGGCACAAGATCGACTTGAGTTGACAAGTCTGGTTGTAGGGGTCGGGGATGATGGAGATCGCCCTAAGGAACATGACCCTCACAAATAGGACCAACAGTTTGGGGGGGGGGGGGGTAAGATCATCCGACATTGAAAAGTTTGGCTTCAGGGGACGGGAGCCAGATATGTACTTGTAAAGACGGACATGCTCTATAGACCCTGTGACAAAAAAGGATATAACCCGGTTCACGCAAAGTCGACCACTACTCCACCATACGTGGAGGCGGCTACGACAAAGGCCCACATGAGGGCGATCAAGACAACGACTCACGTGGAGGCATCCACTGAGGTCGATCGAGCGAGGCTCCCGAGCCACAGGAGGAGAGGACGTCGCACCAGCCATCCTCGGGGAGAAAATGAGAGGAGGGCCCCGTCCCTTTTTGGTATAAACCGGAAAAGATGAGTCTGGCAAGACCTTCCCCGGAAAAAGTTGTATCGTTCAAAGTTCATCCATCCCCGGTGAGATCTGCTCCGGTAAGACTTGTACCGGTTGGAGTTCGTCACTCTCCAGCGAGGCCAGCGCCGACATAACTTGCACCCGTCGAAGTTCGTCCTTCCCCGACGAATTCCGACCAAGAGGAGCATCCGTGAGGCCAAAACGAGGGGATCTGGCCCACACGGTCAAGGGTGATGTTACCTTGGTGAGGGGGTTCTCATTGAATAAGGCAAGTCGACAGCAAACGAGAGGCGTCCCTTCTCGACGAAGTCAGCCCAGACGAAACGTTTGTGAGATCTGCTAGAGGATATCTGGGCTCCACGGTCGAGGATGTCGGGGTGAGGGGGAGCGGCTCCGCTGTTGAGAGAAGTCCCACGGAGAGGGAGTGGCTGGCTGCCGATGAGTGCTAGAAGGACATTTGGGGTCGGGGAACTCAGAAGAAGCATAGGGTGAGAGAGGGAGAAGCCGAGTAACTGAAAAACGGATAGGGAACACCTCCACCAACGACCCCTTGAGGCCGGAGCTCGAATATCCGCCGATAATGGGGGCGCCAAGACGAAGAGGACACGAAGTCTGTGTTAGGGTTTCTTCAGAGAGAGAGAGCATCTCTCTCCTCCATTTCCACTTTTATGAATAATTAAATTTTTTTCATAGAAGATCATATGCGCTTTGGGTTTTGAATATGTTTGTTTAATCATCGAACAAATTTTTTTTTGCTCATGATGGGTCGTTTTCTTTAGCAGTATACTAGATTATCTTATAAAATAGATAGTCCAGGGCAAAGTGGACAAAACAATCACAAAGTAACAAATAATGTAATAATTGGTCATAACATCCTGGGACCCAAAATAAAACAGATGATAAGAAAAACAAAAGTGCTCAAGTTGTCGAATCACTCCACTAAAATGTTCGAAGGGGGATACAACGATAGTGTCTAATGACATCGATACAACGAGACCAAACAAAGAGTTAGGACACAGCTGGCCCATTTCCGGAATAGCACTGAGGCGAACAGTGTACTCTCCCAGGTTGCCAGTGTGCATAGTCCTACCTCAAATGATAAAAGTAGGGCTCCAAAACGCGAGAGTGTTGGCCTCCGAGATGGTAGGAGAGTACTGTACCAGAACTTGGTGGAACAACTACCACCTTACATCCAGTGGGGCGTTGTTGCTGGCCGACCCCCCACTAGACCCCTGGTAACTCATTAGACGAGGCGGGGGTGCTTGACACCCGTGTCGTTGTACAATACGCCTCTTCGGGACGTGTAGAGCCCACATTCCGAACTCCTTGGCCCACTAGACTACAGTCACCCTCGGTCCATCAAATTTTGGTCCTCCAAACCTCGGCCCAAGCCAACCTCGTGAAGCCCAGCCGAATCAAGAACCCTAGGACCCGACTGACTCCACAATCCGTGGTCCCCATATCTTCTCAGAGAACCTCCCCACCCCGCCATATGTGTCACCGGTACACTCCAGCCACTAGCCTAGTCGTCGGACGCAAAGGCGCCTCAACTATCCCCATCCCCAGCGTCGGTCTTGGAACTTCGGACCCAAACCCCTAGCATAATGCAGCCCCGCTCCTCGATCCGTCGGTGATTGCAACCTCCGATCGGGCGAGGATATCGACCTTGGCTCCGGACTCCCGACCGCCACCACTCGAACCTATCATGGACGAGGTCCCCGCGCTAGGGTTCTCTTGATGAGGGCCCTCGGTTGTCCCGACACCCTCATGTCTCCCCGCCGTCAGTAACAACGGGGGTTCCTCTACCGTCGCTTGTACGAAGAGTACGAGCCCTACCTCCGTCGTCGGATCGAGCCCAAAAAGACCCATCATTGAAAAGGAAAATGTAACTCACCTAGTGAACCGGAGAGAGATGTCCCAGGTTCACTACAAATGGAGGTGTCAGTCGTCGTTGTCGAAACAATTTTCTTACCATCGTCTATCAAAGAAGACACTTTGCTGCTACGAATCCTAGCCGCGAGAGAATCCTCAAACACATGGTAATAACTAGTTTGGGCATATACCCATACCATGATATGATATGGTGATCAATCACCATGAAAGCAGCGGCGATGCCTCCGCTTTTCTGGTTTTAGGTGATATGTCGTTTTCAAATTATTAGAGCACCTGTTGTGGTAATAGATTTTTCCTGAGGTTATAAGCACTTGTTATAAAATGTGTTGGATTTGTTTCCCCATAATGTATTGAAATTAAAACCAAAAAAAATCTTACGAAATAAAAATAAGATAGTATTATTTAAAAAAAAGGACATAAACATAATTAGATAAAACTTGAAAAAAAAATACTTAGGTGAAAATTAGAAGAAAAAAAATCTCATTTTATTACGAATGTTAATTTGAAAATAAGGAAATCTCGCTTAGTGTAATAAAAGATACTTTAGATTTGTTTATTGAAAAAAAGGGTGATAATTCCATCTCATTACCCTGTAACTAGAGGTAGGCACGGTCGGCATCGAAAACTGATTGAAACCCCAAAAACCATTCAGGTATAATATTCTCTTGAATTTCAATTTACTATTGAAGCCCAAATTAAGACCCAAATAAAAAAAACACAAGTAAAAATCTAATTTCAATTTAAAATTGTACTGTTCAATTTTAACATCCAAGACTAGAAAGAAACTAAAACAAACATAAAAACATCCAAAACTATCATTCTACAAAGTTGCATAATTTAAAAATATTCAAAAACGTAACATCATTATATTTTATTTTATTATACAAAATATTATATATAGATATTGTTAGCTTGAATTTTTTTTTGAAACGGGAAAGAAGTAGTATTACGATCTTATCAGGCTTACAAGGAGGGACCTAACAGTCCCGAACACCAGCTTTTGTCTCGATCGATCGTGGCCCATCGGGCGCACATGGTTCCATACATATAGTCTGTTTTTTTTCGCAGATACGAACTCAAGAGCTCCTCGATCCAACGTTTCGAAGGGTAAGTAAAGGACAGAATAGAAACTAACTAGCCAAAGCATTATTCGCCCTAAACCAAATAAACTGAAATGAAATATAGCCTGGGTTGCGGATTCCCCGAGACTTCCCGGCTTTGGACGTCCCGAGTCTGTGGATATAGGCCCCTGACGGTCTTCCCCACCCCCGCCCTGGGGGATCATTCATCCCCCCCCCCCAGGGCTAACTTCCCATTCCTGTACTTGCTCAGTGTTGGTTGGCAGCATCTTGGACTCCGGCTTGTGATCTGTCTTTATCACCCTAGGTCTTGGTCCAACGGCTGTTGTGAATCGTAGGATCCCCCGCCGGGCCAAGGTGCAGTCCTTCAAGTCACCCAATCTCAGATCAGGTATCTTTCACTTTGCCCCGATCATCAGATGTGACTTAGGGCTTGAGGCTTCCTTGCCATGTTGTTTGGCTATTGTTGGAGACGGGATCAAAACCCTAACAGTTGTTCTCCGAGTATCATGGCGTGCATGGCTCCTACTGTGCGCGAACCTCCTAGGGTTTGCTGGCCCCGTGGAGTGAGAAGCCCTTCCAGGGTGTAACCCAATTCCCGAGGTAGCATACCCTGGTTGGTAAGCTGAAGACCAGGAGAAGCATTGCACCGGATCCCATTGGTAGGCCGGGATCGCGGTGTGCGCTGGTGAGGGGACGGGGGCCAGGCCCTGGTACAAGATCTCCTGGCGCCGGAGTTCCTGTTCCCAGTCCGGTAGGGGGCGTCGGTTGTCGTGACTAGCTGCAAAGGACTAGACGGGCTCCGGTACGGATCGGTTCTAGGGAGACAGGTGCAACCACGTTGGATCGTGGATCGCAGCATGCATGGACCACCCATGATTGTGCGGGATCAAAGTGGGATTGGGGTGGTTGATCATGGGGGGACGCAGATGGCCAGGTGCGAAGAAGCGAGGATGGGGAAGTTGGTCCGG
Organism: Erodium maritimum; assembly: GCA_963921825.1. Lineage (NCBI taxonomy): Eukaryota > Viridiplantae > Streptophyta > Magnoliopsida > Geraniales > Geraniaceae > Erodium > Erodium maritimum. The sequence continues at coordinate 29,588,906 of OY997589.1, read as the reverse complement.
TGACCATAGTGTCCGAGTGGGATGACCATCTTGATGGCGGCGCGAGAATGGTAGAACCATGGTGCTGATGCGAAAGGGAGGAACAATGATGAAGAGGGGCTGTAGACGATGAAGGAGGGACGGTGGCTGGTGGTGGATCGGTGGCGGCGGCGGCGACGACGGTTGTAAACCCTTAGTAGGATAGAGAGAACCTCACTTTAAGGTGTTTGGAGAGCTTTTAGCTTGAATTTTTCAAGTCTTTGAATGCTTTCATTTGCTTTTGATGGGAGCTTTCATTTGCTCCCAAAATGTACTCAAGTGGAAGCTGAAAATATATATTAATAAATAACAAAAAATATATTAATGAAGACAAAATACAGTAATGAAAAAAATAAACATTTTATACAATAAAAATAAATACTTTACCATCTTTTGGTAGTTCTATCATGTTATAACTGGAGCACTAATTGTGGTAACTAAGTTTTCAACAGCTAAAAATTCAAATAACTCAATAAGTGAAATATATGTGCTTGTATACAAGGAAGAGCTTGTACAACTCTTATACTCAAAAGATGATCGAAATGGGTCAAGTATCTTACTGCCAGCACTAAAGGCACTTTCAGTAAATATCAAAGTCATGGGAATGGCTAGCAAATCTCTAGCCATCCTAGAGATAATAGGGAATCGAGGTGTATTACTAGCCCAACATGAGAGTACATTAAAACCATCAATATCATTAGCTCGTTACTCACTAAGATATGTTTCCAATATAGTTTAAGGAGTTCCAGCATGTGAAGTACAAAGCTTCTTAAAAATTTCAAGACTATGGTGTTTTGATGGTTTGTCAACAACACTCATGGAACAGTCCAATTGTGCTTGTGACATATCAACGCCATATTTTCTTGTAATGTTCAAAATATCATTGAGAGATACATTGACACATTGGGATAGAGAAGCATTATTTTCAGTTGAACACATGTCTTCTAAGATGTAATTGACATAACTCAACTTCTTTCGGGGACCAAAATGTGGTGTTATAAATGTGAACATGTTCAACATTCCCAAATTCCCGACGTACTTGTTGAACTTTTCATTCATTCTAGAAGACATGTTTCACATACTTAAATTACTACTACCCTACCCATATTTTATAAGAAAGTCAGTGTCTGATATTTCATCCAATATCATACTTGATGTTGCATATGATGGACCTGATATACAGACTGTTGCATTAAAAATGCCTCTAAAAACTTTATGAAAGGTTTAATCACTTCTCATTCAGCTTGAGTAAGTCTCCTTAAATTTGACCTTTTTTTTTCAAACTTTTGAATCTAAATCAGCATTCAAAGTTGGGTCTAAACAACTATATTGATGGAAAACTTTCTCCAAACTACATGTTGAATGAAGCATCATGCAGGTTGAGTTCCACGAAGTAGAAACATCTACAGACAGTAGTCTTTTGGTTTGATAATCACCCTGCTGATAAGCAATTTTAAACCTAAATAGTCTCATAGGGGAATGTCAAATAAACCTAACAACAACCCTTACCCTATCAATAGATCTATCTACTTCCTTAAGACTGTCATTCACAATCAAGTTCAAGATATGTGCTACACATCTCATATGCATGTATCTATCATCCAATAAATAAAACACAACATTTTTTTTACGAACTTGTACTCTTAAATACTCTATGGCGCCTTTATAAAGGAATCATTATCAACTGTTATGATCATAATTTTTTCCAACTCCCATGCACGCAAATAAGATTCAACAGCTCTCCCAGCATCTTCCCTTCTATATAAAATTATTGGGAAGAAGTTCATATTTTTTTATGTGAAACACACACATCATCAATTAAGTGTGCAGTGATGCACATATATTTCACTTGTTGGACACTTGTCTAAGTGTTCGTTATGAAAGACACTCTAAATTTTGACTTGCTGAAATACTCATACAACTTGAGTTTTTAGCTTCATATAGCTTATATATACCCTCGTGATTATATCTTGAGGGAATTACAAACATATTACATCAATCTTTGACGAAGTCATGAAACCCTACTCCATCAACGAACCCAAAAGCACATTCACCAACAACTATTATTCTAGCTAAGGTATTTTGACAAATTTGTTGATCGAAATGCCAGGTTAATAGTTCACTCTATATATCCTTACCCACCTTGACAAAACCTAATTTTTTTGAACAAGATCATTTTTTAACTTTTCAAGGTTCTTGGGGCAATTACTAGTGTACATTTAATATACTAGTACCATTTTTATTAGAATCAACAGAATAATTCTCAAGACAATACTTACAAAATGCCCTAAATTTATCACCTACTTCAACTAAATCAAAATTTTCTCATGCAAATGAAGTACGTTTATTAGGTTTAGAAGGTTTAGTTATACTTGAGGATGTAGTTGTTGCTGCGTCCGGGCCATCTTGCACAACTACAACAACAACTCGCTTACCTCTAATAACGATACTTCTACTTGTTCTTAAACCCCCAAATGGTCCTTGACTACTTGTAGTAACGGTTTGAGGCAGCTATATCTCCTATAAACATTCAGAAACACGCAATTTTAAGCATTAGTACCAATTTAAGTAAACCCAACACTCAAGCATTCATACGTCACAAATCTACACTAGTTTTTAACTTCTGCGACTGGCTTGAAATATACGATCGCAAAAAGTAAGCCTTTATGACTGTATAGAATACGGTTGTAGCGGCACACAACCTTTGCGACTGCACGAAAGTGTGGGCTACTAGAGCTTCTACCGACGCGTGAGCCTCAAGCGGTGGTCGGACGGGGCTCAAAATTTAGCTAAGGGTTGACATGAGTACCTTAAGGCTTCTGAAAACGGATGTGACTAAAGTTGGAGGTCAGAACACGTATTTTTCGTTAGAAATACACCACTACGCACTTGGGTAGTTCAACACCTTTCAGTGTACACCGGGGCACCCAATATTCTCTACACATCCAGAGTTAGGCCTCAAATTTTTCATGCCCACAAAATTATGGTGTAACAATCAAGTCGCTATTCACATTGCCTCAAAGCATGTGTTTCATGAATGAACTAGGTATATTGAGATTGACTTTCACTTCGTCAGTGAAAGGCTTCAGTAAAACTTGATTAGTACCGCGTATGTAAAGACCGGAGAGCAATTAAGAGATCTTTGTATCAAAGTACTTCCGAGTATTCAGGTTGATTACCTTTATAACAAGTTAGGCATGATTAATATTTATACATCAGCTTGAAGGGAAGTGTAATAATTATAGGGTAGTTGAAAAGTTCCTTATTAATGAAAGCACCATTAATGAGATAGTTGGATAGTCTTATGTTAATATGTTATGTATGATTGTCTCTGATACCATGTTGTAGTAAGAAGTGTTCTTAGAGCATCCACAATGCTAAAGTGGGAAAACTGACGGGGAGGTGCTGGCAGGGAGGATAAAAAATTATATTTTTGGCTTATAGTCGATACTAATAATCGGTATCCTACAATGTTAGGTGGTAAAGAGCTTATGGTAAGTGCCTTTTTCTTTACAATTTTTCTCACCGCCGACGTTGAGAAGAGGTGGTGAGCTCAACGTCTCTTTTCATCACCAGTGTTAAAAGGTCAGCTCCCTGCCAGCTTCCCGCCGTCGATTGTTCACCGCCAACAACTCTTCGCCCAGCGTTACGGATGCTCTTATTCACTTGTCATTTTACACATGATAGATATATATACACACAACACTTGACTACCTAACTATTCTATTAATGACGAGTTTATTAATGAGGAACTTTTCAACCACCCTATATTCATTACAAATATTAAGATTATATAATTAATAATACAATAGTTTCAGGTTTGTAAATTTAATATTTTATCATTTAAGATCTCAATAATTAAAATTCGTCAATAACATTTTAATAGTTGTCATGCTTTAGACTCACATTTGATCGATTCAATCTTTTCCTACAGTGAGAACCAAATCGGATTCGACAATATTTGGGAAAGAGTTGGTTCAATTGACCCAGAATAGACCGATTTGGTCTATTCCCACTGGCTGCGCTCTAATGGTTGAAATAGTAGTGTAACATGATATAAATTACAAAATAATACCACTGACATAAGTTTCTCTGTTCTTTTTCTTAAAATGTAAATCAAATTTATTGGGTCAATTCTCATTAAGTTATACCATTCTTTTTTGGTTGCTAAGAGCATCTACAATGGTTAGACACTGCACAATGTCAAGGAGCAGTGTCAGGGAGTGGTTTTTGCCTTCCTGACACTGCTCCTCCAATGGTAGTGTCAGGAGCAGTGTCAAGAGCTGTGTCAGCATAGTTTCAATAATTAAAAAAAACATCACAAATATTTGTAGCACTTTTAATTAAAATCAAATATGAATTGCATAACAACTTTGTTATTTCAAACCAGATAGAAATTACATTAAGATTGATAATTAATATTTAATATTTAATTGCGGTCGCCATCTCCAAATTTAGCCCAAATGTGTTGGATGAGATCATCATGGAGTTGGTGATTGTAATAAATAGATAATATTAGAAGTCACTCATTAATGGTATCACCATTAATAAGGAAGTTCAGAAGTCACTCTAGCTGTATATATATATGAGTAGTTCTTGTATAGAGAAGATAAGTTGAATAAGAAAGTGTCTCATTTCACATGGTATCAGAGCATGTGGTAGCTCTGGGGGATTAGGGAAATTGGGAGCAAGCCTCCATTTTTGTCTGGTGTGCACTACCACTGTCCAAGAGTGCAGATTCGTGTTGTTATCGACAACGTTTTTTATCACCTCCTATCCCATAAGATAGAGGTCTTTCTGGGCTACTCATATCTGAAATTTCAGACCTAGCCGACCACCACCGGAGTCACACTTTCCAGGCGAAGTCACGAAAGTATTGAACCTGTTCCGGTCATTTCACGAAGCTCCCGACTTTATTTTTCCTCACCTCCGGCGAGTGAAGCTATATCGGAGAAAAACCGGCCGATCTGGAGATTTTGGGATTTTTTGCCGCCGCACACGGCAGCGCGTGGGCCCCACGCGCCACCACCTACCGCCGCGCGCGACATCACGTGCCGCCGTACTCCGCCGCCGCCTGTCCGCTGAAAGTCAGTATCTCTGTTTTTCTGCTTCTGCCAGCCTGATCCGGGTATTTTTCATCTGTTATTATTCAATTCTACGCTTTACTTCTTTGAATGGCTGAAGAGACCAAAAATACAATTGTGATGGAAAGTAACCCTAGGCATTGGAATCGAGAACCACGATATGTTGGTTATCGAACAATCACTCTATCTGCTGTTGAGTATGATCAATTTCGTCCGAACCAGAAGACACTCATGCGTTCATCCCACTATGTCGCCTCTGCCGCCGAGTCAGGTAATCTACCTATGTGTTCCATTTCATCACCATCCTCTTCCCAATGGGTCCTTGATTCTGGTGCCACAGATCACATGACAGGTAACCCTAAATTACTTAACACTTATGAGCCTCATTCTTCGTGTTCTTCTATAACATTAACTGATGGGTCTGAGTGTCCGGTTCTCGGTTATGGGACCGCCCACCTCACACCATCCATTTCCTTACCATCTGTCTTAAGTTTGCCTGGATTTTCTTTTAATCTGATGTCCATAGGTAAAATAACTCGGGCCCTCAACTGTTGTGTCTCATTTTACCCTGATCATTGTTCGTTTCAGGATCTTTTGACGAATCGGATTATTGGCAAAGGACATGTATCAAGGGGGCTTTACATTATGGATACCCAAAAACCCGCACCGTCAATCGCTTGTTCAGCCTCCTTAACCTTGCTTGAAGCTCACTGTCGTTCCGGCCACCCATCACTTACGGTTCTAAAGCGCCTCTATCCCCAATTTGAAAAGGTACAATCTTTCGATTGTGAAGCATGTCGGTTTGCTAAACATCATCGTCTCCCTTTTACTCCTAGAGTCAAGAAAAGAGTTTGTTCCCCTTTTGAATTAGTTCACTCTGATGTTTGGGGTCCGTCACCCGTGGTGTCTAAAACTGGGGTTCAATATTTTGTCTCCTTTGTGGATGATTTTTCCTGAACTACATGGCTTTATTTCATGAAAACCCGTTCTGAGTTATTTTCTCATTTTACTGCTTTTTGTGTTGAAATCCAAACACAATTTGGTACTAAAGTTCGTATCTTGAGAAGTGACAATGCAAAAGAATATTTTTCTGAGCCATTCACTACATACATGGCTCAGAATGGTATCCTTCATGAATCTTCATGTGTTGACACTCCATCTCAAAATGGTGTTGCTGAAAGAAAAAATAGCCATCTTCTTGAAACTGCGAGAGCCCTTTTATTTCAGACTCATGTGCCAAAATATTTTTGGGCTGACCCTGTCTCCACTGCATGTTTTCTCATCAATCGTATGTCTTCGTCTGTCCTTCAAGGTGACATCCCGTATCAAGTCTTGTTTCCCACAAAACCTCTTTTTCCTATTACTCCTCGTATATTTGGGAGTACATGTTTTGTTCGTGATGTTCGCCCTAGTCGTACAAAATTGGATCCAAAATCGGTCAAATGTGTTTTCTTGGGGTACTCTCGGTTACAGAAAGGATATCGTTGTTATTGTCCAGATCTCCACCGATATCTTGTCTCCATTGATGTCACTTTTATGGAACATTGTCCTTTCTTTTATTCGGAAATTCCTCATACTCCAAGACAGGGGGAGAACGATGACTTGTTAGTTTACCACATCTCTCATCGAGAACGGATTGTACCTACACCTAGCACCACACCAACACCATTTATGCACACTGTTCCGAATCCACCACCACCACCAACGCCACTGCCAATCCGATACATTTATTCCCGTCGAAAGGCCCCTCCCGCTACCCAGGCACCTACCGCTACTCAAGCCCCTCCCGCTACATGTCCGGAGCCGAGTTCCTCTTCGCTAACAGATCCTGATGATGATCTCCCCATCACCCTCCGTAAAGGTAAACGACAGTGCACGTATCCTATCTCTTCTTTTGTGTCATATGATCAGTTGTCTCCTATATCGCGTTCCTTTATTGCCTCTCTTAATTCAGTCTCGGTTCCTAAAACTCTTCACGAGGCTTTATCCCATCCTGGCTGATGTTCAGCAATGACAGAAAAGATGAGTGCATTGGATGCTAATGGTACTTGGCGATTGGTTCCACTGCCTCCCGGGAAAAAGGCTATTGGTTGTAAGTGGGTATTTGCTCCTAAATTCAACTCTGATGGCTCTATAGCACGTCTTAAGGCTCGACTCGTGGCAAAAGGTTTTGCCCAAACGTATGGTGTGAATTACTCTGATACTTTCTCTCTTGTTGCTAAGTTGACTTCTGTGCGATTATTTATCTCCTTGGCAGCAACTTATGATTGGCCCTTACACCAATTAGATATCAAAAATGTTTTCTTACATGGGGACTTGCACGAGGAAGTTTATATGGAGCAACCTCCAGGTTTTGTTGCTCAGGGGGAGTGGATTGGTATGTCATCTCCAAAAGTCATTATATGAACTCAAACAGAGTCCTCGAGCTTGGTTTGGAACATTTAGTCAAACAATTGAAAAGTTTGGAATGAACAAGAGAAAGTCCGATCATTCTGTGTTTTACAGGAGCTCTCCAGCATGTGTTATTCTTCTAGTGGTATATGTGGATGATATTGTTATCACCGGCAGGATAAGGTGGGCATCTCTTCGTTGAAGTCGTTTCTCCACAATCAATTCAGTACCAAAGATTTGGGAGTCTTGAAGTACTTTCTGGGAGTAGAAGTATCAAGAAGCAAGAAGGGAATATTCTTATCTCAGAGAAAATATGTGCTGAATTTGTTATCAGAAACTGGGAAGCTAGGAGTCAAGCCATGTTCTGCCCCATTATCTCAAAATATGCAACTCGTGAAAGAAGGTGAACTATTTGAGAATATAGAGAGGTACAGAAGAATTGTGGGGAAACTGAACTACCTTATGGTAACTCGGCCTGATATTGCATACTCAGTGAGCATTGTAAGTCAGTTTATGTCCTCCGTTACAGTTGAGCATTGGACCGCCCTCGAACATATCCTGGCTTATCTAAAAGGAGCATCTGGACAAGGTATACTCTATCATAACCACAGTCATACTCATATAGAGTGTTTTACAGATGCAGATTGGGCAGGATGCAAGATTGATCGTCGATCCACTTCAGGGTATTGTGTGTTCGTAGGAGAGAATTTAGTCTCATGGAAAAGCAAGAAACAAAATGTCGTTTCTCGCTCTAGTGCTGAATCGGAATACAAAGTCATGGCCCAATCTGTAAGTGAAATACTGTGGATCTACCAACTCCTTTCAGAACTTGGTCTCAAAGTCTCCATGCCCGCAAAGTTATGGTGTGATAATCAAGCTGCTCTTCATATTGCCTCAAATCCCGTGTTTCATGAGCGAACCAAACATATTGAGATAGACTGTCATTTCGTCCGTGAAAAACTCCAGCAAAATTTGATTACCACCGCATATCTGAAGACCGGAGATCAATTAGGAGACTTGTTCACGAAAGCACTTCCGGGCACTCGGGTTGATTATTTTTGTAACAAGCTAGGCATGATTAATATCTATGCCTCAGCTTGAGGGGGAGTGTAATAAATATGGCATATTAGAAGTCACTCATTAATAGTATCACCATTAATGAGGAAGTTCAGAAGCCATATATATATGTATATATATATAGGGTGGCTATCCAGTAAAAACTCTCCTTATTGTGCAAACTACGAACCAATCTAAGCCACAGGATGCGGTCAAAGTGACGTCAGCAGAGCGCGCGCGATGCTGACACGTGGCAGATGCGCGCGCGCCTCTGCCCGCGCGCGTGAGCGTGTTGACCACGCGCGCGCACGGTGCTAATAGTTTGGCGCGCACAGTGCTAATAGGTCAACCTATTAGCACTGTGCGCCCAAACTATTAGCACCGTGCGCGCCACGTGTCAGCACTGTGCGCGCGCATCAACAGCGCGCGCGCCCACGTGTCAACACCTGGTGAGTTCGTAGTTTGCACAATAAGGGTGGTTTTTACCTGATATCAATCCTATATATATATATATATATATATATATATATATATATATATATATATATATATATATATATATATGAGTAATTCTTATATAAAGAAGATAAGTTGAATAAGAAAGTGTCTTATTTCACAGTGATGAACATTCCTATCTCGAATCCTTGATCTATGGCCCAGGATACTTTCCCTGGTCATCGCTGGTGGTGGTCCTCTACGGACGGTTGGGTCCGGGACACCAATATCTGCAAACGGATCAGTGGGCCACGGCCTCCACTCATCCTCAACGATCATGTTGTGTAGGATCACACAAGCAGTCATGATCACTGAGAGTGAGCCCCTATCCCACATTCGACCCGGGCGAGTAACGATGTGAAACCGGGCCTGCAAAACTCCAAACGCTCGTTCGATGTCCTTCCTCCACGCCTCTTGGTATCTAGCAAAGCATCTTTGTTTCGGCGTTTGTGGAGCAGGTATGGACTTCACAAATACTGCCCAAGCAGGATAAATTTCATCTGTCAAGTAATACGGGGTTTCGTATTCTCTACCGCTGATCTTGAGCTTCACATCTGGGGCGAAGCCTTTTACTGCTTGGGAGAATAGTGTAGACCTATTGAGCACATTGATGTCGTTGTTGAAGCCCGATGTCCCGAAGAAAGAGTGCCAAATCCAAAGGTCTTGGGATGCTACGGCTTCGAGCATGATTGTGGGGACGTTCCCGTGGTCCCTACTTGCGAACTGTGCAACCCATGCCACATGACAGTTCTTCTAATCCCAGTGCATGCAGTCCAGACTCCCTATCATCCCCGAAAAGTCGCGCTCTTCGTTGATTCGCAACAACCGTCTTGTATCTTCCACGGTCGGGCGTCGTAGATAGGCCCGCCCGTAAACCTTGATGACGCCAATGCAAAACTTCTTCAGGCAGTCCAGCGCAGTGGTCTCCGCCATTCGCAAATACTCGTCACAGGCATCGGCTGGACTTCCATAACAGAGCTGACGAAGTGCTACCGTGCACTTCTGGTGTGGAGTGAAAGAGGCCCTCCTTGTAGCATCCTTGTTGTTCCGGAAGTAGGCGTACCGGCCACTCAAACCATTCATGATCCGTATGAACATGTCCCTCGACATCCGGAACCGTCGCCGAAATTGTTGGTCGTTGTACACCGGTTGAGGCGCGAAGTAGTCACCAATCAACCCTTCGTGTGCATCTTCGCGGTTGCACTCAATCACTCTCCTCTTTGGTATCGGCGCCGATATTGAGCTCTCGGCCTCATCATCAATCCGACTCATTGGTTGTATGGATGTCATCAGTTGATCCTCTAATGCTTGTTGTGTTGCCTTCAGAAACCTATCCATCGCGCCATCTATTTCTTCTTCTGTCATTTGCTTCATTTCGTCTAGCGTTGGAAGATTTGCCATCGAAAAAAATAGAACTAGGAAAAACTATAGGATCTGGAGAGGAATAGAGGAATAGAAGCTTGAAAGAAGAGAGGAGAACTGAAATTTCAATTGGGATAGATCTGAATTTATAGGAAATTGTTGGGCCTTTGGAAGTCGGCGCTGCCACGTGTCCTGTCGTGAGTGGCCAACCGACTAGCCGTTGGCGCCTGACACAACCGGCTGCGTCGTTGCTGGAACCAGACACGACCAGCAGACACGCACGCGCTGACACGACCCCCTGACACGACGAGCCGTGCCAGCGCGTCGTGTCAACGTCGTGTCTACGCCTGACACGACCTCCAGCAACGACCCGTTGGAGCTTCTCTAAGCTCTCATTTCAAACATGAATTCTCACTTGATCTACTCTCTTGATAAAACACAGCAGCAACTGAAAAGAAAATGGAGATCATTGTTCGGTTAGGTACTACATAAGTAAACACACGAGTCCGTGCCTTGTTCCGTTCAAATTCAAGAGAGTTACAGCAAGTATATTCAAAATGCATCACCATACGCAACGATAAGTGACGTACAACCCGGTGATTTCGCCACTATATGTGAACTTTACCACCTGCCCCTTTTGGAGTCCGTAGTACCGTGCAATTGCATCTTTCTGAAGCATACGGGGAAGCTGTAAAACAAACGCAAACCAATCAGATAGACTGATACATCGTTAAAGGTCTTATTAGCTAATTAACCATAATTCTGGCTTGCAAGTTCGCAAACGATGGAGGCATGAGCTAATCCTCTTACCTTTTACAAGTTAGAACCAAGGAGAAAGGAAATCATATACACTAACCTGCTTTTCTTGTATACTGTACTTTTTCAAGAGCTTTTTCTTCTCTTCATCAGTTAGTACACGATGCTTTGGCTTCAATACGTGCTTTGTGATGTTTACAAGCAAGTCAGTGATCTGATATTAAACCAAACCACATTAAGTATACTAATTAATATACAAGCTCATCAGTTCACAATTTGCTCGTGAAGGTCAGGAAAGTATTATGTACATGGCCTGCTCCGAAAAAGTAAATTTAAAGCTATTTGGAATGGAAGCATGCATTACAGAGAAAAAAAATCAAACAACTATTGATGAAAGTATGACGGTAAGATTGGTGCAACAGTATACAACTAAGTTAATATATGTTTTGCTCTAATATCCAGACCGGCATTTTAGAATCTGAAAGGAATGCAGAACAAATATAGATTTGAGAGGGGTATCGGACTATTGGGACTCAGTGACCATTTGACAATCATAAGAATCTCAGCTGCAGCTAAAGGGGGGGGAGGTACAGAAGAGATAGAAATCATGAGAGATGAGCAAAATGCCCTTGCAAACAGGGAGTTACTTCCTATCATTTTGTTCATTAATAAGTTAAGTTTGGGGTTATTCTCACTTTAAGAATCCCACCAATACGTGTTTGGGGCAAGCTATTTGAAGATAGCACGACGTATAACCACCACACTGGAGTCATAAAATAAATACCATGCCTCCAGCGCATATTTCCTTGGAGGGTTTCCATCACCCATCCCAAGAAAAATCAGACCTATTACCATATTAATTAAATGACCTGATCTTTTCTAAACTAAACTTAGAAACATGATGAGAAATCATTAGCTGGTTTCTCCATGTGATATTGTCCTGTCATAAAACAGCATCTGTTATAAGATTTGTGAAATATATTGCAATGAGCCGAAACACAGCCTCAATGGGGATGTCAAACAGCCAACCAAGTTAAAACACTCCACTATCCTAATTGGGATTATGCTTTGATGATTTCAGCTTCCTTTTAGCATACTCACAAGTCACAGCATACATATACATAATTGGAGGAACAAGCCCTCTCTACCCCCTCACAAGTGTAGAGGCGGACATGCAATCCCACTTTGAGAAGAAGGAAACCGAAACAATAGACTACTTATACAGAGCCAATGTCAATGAACATGACGAAACACTAAGGAGCATACCTGGAATATCTCAACTTTGAATTTGAAAAGATCAATAGACTTTTGAGCTTGGTTAGTGATAGTGCTTTGCAATATCAAAATCATCCCAGTCAAAGAATCCCTGTTGACAATCTGAGCTGTAATGAAGCGGATCGTAGCAACTTTCACGACACCAGGGCCACAGAAAATGACCAGCATCTGTCACAACTAGAACAATCTCAAATGGAACTTCAAAAAGCACACCTGATAGCACTTCAAAGTGCCTTATAATCATTTTCTTTTAAAAAAAACATCACAGAAATCAGCTTCTTAGAAATTTGCATCAAACTCACTCAATCATCAAGCTTGAAGCCTACCCAAGTTGTACTACCGATGTGTAGTTGTAGGAGACTAAACACAACAGAAAAAGGCAATGCAAAGCTAAATGAAAAAAAAAAGCTTAATTAGCTTTAGTATCCCTTATGTATTGGTAACACATCTTTAATACCCCTTAGGTGAACAAAATTTTGGTCAGTTTACACCATTTTGATGATCTATGACCAATTCATACGGCATATAGTTGTTCTGTCACCCATACATAAGGGTATTGAATGATTTGTGAACAATACATAAGGGGTATTAAAAATGTGTTACCAAAACTGATAGACTCTTATTGAATGTTATCAAAATTTTGGGTACTAAAGGCGTGTTACCCATTCAATAGGGGTACAATCAAGCACGGAAAAGGAACCAAGCAAAAACAATTCCCGGCAGAGACACATGCGATCATACAAGTCAGTTGCTAACATTTCAAAATTGAAATGTAGCGTTAGGAGAAAATGGAGTGAAATGAGCCTCAATTTCCCGGGGAAGCAAATCAATGGGAGAGAGAGAGAGAGGAAACCTTATTGTCGGGGTCGGAGCGGTGGGTGGTGGAGAAGCGGAGAGCTTCGCAGTCGGGGTTAAGGCCGTGAGTGGCGCGGAATTGTTGGAGGGTGAGGTCGATATCGGCGGAGGGAACGGCGTAGCCTCTGTCCCTGAGCATCTCCAGAACAGTCCTGCGAGACAAGTAGTATCTGTGGCTCTCGGTGCCGCCTTGCTCCACGGAGCTGCTCAGGCACGTCCCACTCCCAACACCACCCTCCCCGTTCTCATCTCCGACTCCATCCATCACTCTCTCTCTCTCTGAAAAATGGAAGCAGAGTAGTAACAGTGTTGAGTTAGGTCAGTGGTGACAGTAGCTGCTCGTGGTCGTTTCAGTAATACAGAAGCAGTTACTGACTCACTTGTCACTTTTACTTTGGTGTCAGACACCTAACCGTACACTGTATTGATTTGGGCCTAAACACTTGTTATTGGGCTACTGTACCTGGGCCCTTATGGTTCATCGTTAAAGGTTTATCATGATAGCAAATTCTATAATAGCGAATCCGTTTAAAAAGGTTTATCACTATTTGTTAGGATTTATGGATCAAATAAACAATAAACCTTAAATCATATACATAACTTCGTTGAATTAAAAAGAATACACAAATAAATAATATCGGAATTGTTATTTATTTGATGTTATTGGTGAACGATGAACGAGAAATCTCAAAATTGTACTTCTGTCTTCGAATAAAATAAACGCTCTCTAATTTGATTATTCTATCAGATGGGGTGAAGTTGAATAAGAAAAACATGTCTATTTATTGAGGACCATAACCACTACAACTCTAATTAGGTTATCAAGTTTCCATAATTTGTAATTTGGCCCCTCAACAAATAACAAATTATAAATCTGATATCTACACATTAATTTTCATGACCATTTATAATATCTGTGATACAATACTTTATTGATCATTTTAATTTGTATCCAACCTTATGATAACATGTACATTAAATACATATGTGCCCATATTAGGATTTTAATCCAACCGTGGCCTGCGAATTCGAACGTAAGGAGACCTCATCCTCAACAAGAACTTGCGAACCAAAAATAGGGGACAATGATGTTGGGTCTCAAGGACGAGTAGGAGATGAATAATTTACAAGTTACAACTATAGCAAACAAAACTCAAGACATGTCATAGAACACTACCAAAGTTAGATACACAACACAAAATCGAAGTTCATGATTCCTTACCAAGTTTGTTCAAGAACACCACGGAAGAATGAGAACACCAAGGATGGGATGATCGGGCTTGAGTTTCTAAGACACCTACATATTCTCCAAAGAATCAAAGTCACGTAGTTCTTGAATTTCAGAACTCAAGAACACGACAACTATGGAGGAGCTAGGGGGTTCGGCAGAGTAAAGAGAAGAAGAAGAAGAAGAAGAAGAAGAAGAAGAAGAAGAAGAAGAAGAAGAAGAAGAAGAAGAAGAAGAAGAAGAAGAAGAAGCTCCAAGCTCCTCTGCATGTGATGTGATGTGTTATGTCTTGCATGTAGAGATAAGTGGAGTATTTCACTTCTTTTTTTGAGAGAAGGGTATGTATTCGATCAATCACGACAAATCAAAACATGCATCAGAGTACAACAAACGAAATTCGGGGATAAACCTCGATTGCAAGCCAAGGTAATGGTAGGTACCCCCGTCGAAAAACAGGTGTTCTCGCGCACTGGACTAACAAACAATCTTCTAAAACAGAATCTAGAAGTGAAAAGACAACAAACGATTCACTCGAAACTACAGGTCATAAGAACTAAATACCTCAAAAGGTGGTTGTCTTGATTTACTGGATGATGGGTCCCAAGCCACGACAGGGAAACCCAGATGACGCGTTTACTTCTGGGCCCAACGGGTTTCCATTCCCTATTGGGTCCATTTTTCGAGGGTTTGGGTCGGGCATTGGTGGGGATGGGTCCAACGCGTCTGGACCCATCCCCGTCAATATGCATATGTCTCGGCCTACATGTCGAGCATCTGTCTGATAGTATTTTGATCCATCAATATGCATATGTTGAAAGGCTCCTAAAACGCTTTAGCGTGTATAATGCTCATCCACTTAGTACTCCAATGGTCATTCGTTCTTTGGATCCCAAGAGAGATCCATTCCGTCCCAAGGATGATGATGAAGAGATACTCAGTCCTGAAGTACCATATCTAAATGCTATTGGAGTTTTGTTATATTTGACACAGTGTACGCGGCCTGATATAGCGTTTGCAGTAAATGTAATTGCCAGGTTCATTTCAAAACCCACTCAACGACATTGGAATGGTATCGGGCACATATTGCGTTATTTGAGTGGTACTAGAGATTTGAGACTTTTATATTTTAAGTGCAGAGGGTACGTTGACCTAGTTGGATATGCAGATGCTGGATATTTATCAGATCCACATAAAACTCGCTCCTAGACGGGATATGTATTTACCTACAATGAGACGACCATTTCCTAGTGCTCAACGAAGCATACTTTGGTTGCGACGTCGTCCAATTATTCGGAAATTCTTGCACTACATGAACTAGCCGAGAATGTATGTTCCTCTGATCAGTTATTCATCGTATACAAAGCTCAATCGACATTCCTCTACAAAATTCCCTTTCCATAATATACGAGGATAATGCAGCTTGTATTGCTCAAGTCAGGGGAGGATATATCAAAGGAGATAGAATCAAACACATATCTCCGAAATTCTTTTATACTCTTGAACTTCAGAAGAGTCATGAGATAGATGTCAATCAGATTCGGTATAGTGAAAATCTTACCGACTTATTTACTAAGGCTTTATCGAGATCTACTTTTGAGTAGCTAGTGTTCAAGATCGGGATGCGTTGACTCAACCAATAGTCAAAGTGAACCCGCCATCATCATGTGGATCAACAATCAGGGGGATCGAGAATCTTGTGTTGTACTCTTTTTCCTTTATTCAATTGTTGTCCTACAGAATTTTTCCAAAAAGATTTTTTAACGAGACAGCTTAATGTACGTTCGATATATTATCGAATGGTGGTCCAAGGGAGAGTTATGAATTGTAGCCCACCATTTAAGAGCAGGATAAGATAAAGACATCATTAACTTTTTCTCATATTGTCTCCTTAGATTAAGGTTCATGTATGTGAATATTTAATTCTTATTTTTGCATTATCTTGTCTTAAAAATAGAAGACTTTGGTTGTACTCTTCGTCGATGAAATACACATATTGTGCTTACTCTCTTCTTTTTCCCATTTGTTCTTCTCTCTTTTATATACTTATGTTGTGTTTTTACTATTTCTGTTCAAATTCTAATACTCACCACCGTGAATAACAATTGATTGGAGTATGTTCTTGGTACATCACCACAACCGTTTATGTTATTCATACATTTTACAACACTTTACTAATAAACAAAATCATTTTTTTTCTGGAGTACAAAGATGTAGCATTATTTTTAAACTATGATCAAGGCATTGATGAGACCGCGGAGGTGGTCCATCCTCTCTCTCTTGTAGGGGACATGAGCATATGAAAAAACACCTTTTACAGTGCAATATAACATGCACATAACTTGATAAGTCAGCCTGGTAAAGCAGGAGTCACCTGGCGCTGGTGGAGCTGTGCGCCTCAGACTTGACAGCTCACCTTGAGCTTTAAGGGCATGGGGGATCCTGCACATGCATTTCCATCAACCTCCTCAATCATGCTTGTCCTCATATAATCTGGAATTCACAAACTCACCTACATAGATAGATTGTATTAGCCTATTATCAAACAGATATGAATCAAAATACCAGCTTAATCATGTTCACATACGTAAAAATGACGAAGAACTCAGCATCGCCTTCCCCTCTCAAAAGTCTAGGAATCTCCCTGTACTCAACTCTATAAAGCATTCTATGTAAAAAATTGCAACATAACTAACTACATTTTCCCTTTAGGAATGATAGAAGTGACATGTTGTGGAGATAAAATATGAAGATGAATATGAACAACCTATGCATACTCCTTGATAATCTAGAACGTTCATATGTAAATGAATATTGATATCTTACTGATAATGGCAAATATAAGCCTCTGGAAATGGTTTTGAAAAATGGATTCACAAGAAAGTCTTTTCCAAAGCTACAGCCAAAGTTTCAGCATCTTGGGCCTCTGATAACTTATTTACTGAATCAGATGCTATAGATAGGAAACCATCAGACTTACTCAACAACAGAATATGTCATCTTTAGCTGCCTGAAAGAAAACAATTCATGTAAAGATCCTCATGTAAAGAGGAAAATTTTACAGGGGAAGCAGCAGACCTTTTACACCAAGTTTTCAGAGCTTGTAATTGAACATCTTCACGCTCCTGATACTTCAGGCTGCTTCCATCAAATCACAATCAACTGAGATGGTCGGTTATACGTTGTTTATGCAAATCTTGCAGGTAATTGGCATCTGATCAAAAGCAAAGAAATGGGTTTTTTGGATTTGGACCATCAATCATATATGTATGAAACATAAATTGAACCAGTTCGAAGAGTTTAATTATATTAAAAGCCCTGATCTCCAAGAAACTAGCACAGCCTAAAAGCTACTTTAAATGTTAAGACAACTTTGATGCTAAGATCATACTCATTCCAGAGTGTGGGTTGCCAGTTTGTAGTAGCATGTTCACCTCATCAATCAAACTGGTGACGATATCAAATGTACACATTTTGCTGATTTTCTCAAAAGCATGGATTTTCTAAGGCATGTCGATAGCGCAGCATGATATGAGCACCAAAAAGCTGTTCGGTACATTCTGTTGAACCTGAAACTATCATCATTATTGAACTTACAGTTGTTCAAGCATCACTTATAAAACATGAGGATGTCCATATCTATAACTCTGTCCTGCCTCAGTATCCCAGACCACCAGGTCTTGTTCACATAGACAAATATTTGTAGTCACTAGCCACGTGAAAATTCAAATGTCTTAAGGCAAGTAAAACTAAAACACGTGAACTATATATGACAAAAAAAAATTGAGTTCCCAGAGACCATGCTTATAAGAATAATGGGATACAACTCAAGTTTCTAACGATGCACTGCTTTCTAGTTTCTACTACCCGGAAGACTAATTTCACAGCCAACTCAAATTCTCGATAAAGAAGGCACTAATTACAAATTAAAAAAATCTGTTACTTTTTATTTCATGTAGTTCAAAGAGACAATGAACAATAGAAAGCTATTAACAGATCAAAAACATTACAAAACTTACATTAAAAAAATTAAATAAACATGATTCTCCAATAGTTGTAGTTATTAAACTAGCATATACTAAAACTATATGCATCAGTACTCAAACCAGGATTCATGAGCAGCAAGCAGGGCACCTTATCAAGCCATTCTCGTTGCAATCTGGACACCTCCTCAACTGTCCTTCCTCTTCCTCAAAGATCTTTCTACTGCCATTACAATTGGGGCATGGAACAAACCTTGCATCACCACAACTCTCACATACAAACCCGGGATCCAGAATAGGGAACCCTTTCAATAGCTTTGTCAATTCTCCAGCTTCATTGAGCTGCCTAATCTCATCAGCACCCCCAATGTGCTTCCCCCTGATGAAGACTTGTGGCAAGGTCATTGCTTTCCCTCCCAACGCATTTTGCAATTCCTTCTTAAACTCAGAGTCCATAGAAATGTCCCTTTCATCCACAGGAACTCTAAAGCCCTTAAGTATCATCTGAACTGAACAGCAATTCTCATATGTCGTTCGGATTCCTCTCAGGCTGGTGAAATACAGTACAACCCTATAATCTGTTCCTGGTAAATTGAAGGAGCTCTGGGGTTTTCTGAAACTCGGAGGAGATGTGGGTTGGTTAAAGCTCAATTGCCTAGACGACAATGCGCGAATGTAACTAGCAGCCACATTTGGGTCCATTTTCGCGAGCAAAGCTTCCTCGGATAAATGCTGCCACAGCGGCTTCGATAATGGCGGTGAAGGCGAATAATCCGCCATAGATTTCACCGAATCGAAGGCGCCGAACATTCTTTTCGGAGACAAATCACTACCCAGACACTGAAATGAAGTGGGTTTTTGGGGGGACTCGGCGATTCGGTCAAAAGCCACCGCCTTCTGCTTCGCTTTGTCGGCGGCGATGAAATCGAAGTCGTCGTCGAGGCCATCCATGAGCTCCCAGGCATTGATGACAGAGTCCGGGGACAAGGAGTCTCTCGGGGCCGCTGGGTTTGGCGAAGGAGAGCGATCTTCGGAGGCGGTGAAGTTGGGGTCGATGAGGAGGAGAGAGCCGTAGGTGGTGGAGGTGAGACGGACCAGGTGGTGAGTGTCGCCTTTCCGGAGAGGTGGGTGGTGGACCAATGTGGTCGGACGAGACAGGGCTCTGGGGTACGGAGACGAAGAGTACGAGGACGATGAACTATGGTCATCTGAGGTCTTGGTGATGAAGGTATGGGGGCTTGACCTTGAAGCAGAGCAGCCCATGAATGGAGATGAAATAGAGACGAGGGTTGTATAGGCTTAAATTGAAAGGAAAAAAGCAAGAGGGAATGGGTTGGGGAAGAAGACGGAGATATTAAAGCTTGTTGGCTGATCAAGAGGTTGAAGAAGATGAATTTGTTCTGTGAGTGTGACGGTGGCTTCACTGGCTCTGGCTCCTTTGGAGGCTGTAAAGATTAGGAACTACTTTTCATTTCCTTTTCTTCATGTGTTTGAAACTCAAAAGAAAAGAATAACATTTTTTACCTGCTTTCAAAACAAAAGAAATTAGCTTCTCATTTTTTCTGATAATTTCATTTGTTATTCTTCAATTGCCTAGACTTTGGGACGTTAGTTTTAGTCCTGACCAGATCATTTACTCTTGAGATAATGATAAAGTTAATCACTAATTAACAAATATCACTACATTATCAAAAACGGTTTAATCTCAAAAGCGTTTCATGCGGGGTTAGCTTTGGTGGATTATTAAATCAAATAAACATTTTTTTTTATAATAAATCAAATAAACATTTTTTTTATAATAAATCAAATAAACATTTGATCAAGTGCTTATTGATTTATTGAATCAAATAAATCAAATAAACGCTTATTGATCCATATGTGAATGTAACTATAAAACAAGGGAGATCTTGTTTGTATCTACATATTCCATAATTGTTTGAGGATAAGTTGTTTTGTCTTGACCTTAACCACCATATCATATCCATGTGGTGTTTCAAAGAACTGTTGCTCAAACAGAAGCATCAAACAAGGTAATGTTACTAGGTTTCCTAGAACTTGTGACAGCATTTACACTTTGGGATGGGCACAAAAATTTGTACGCCGAAAATCGACTATGAATTACGAAAAAGTCCACGTGGTTTTTTTTTCTCTGCTAGGGTTTTAAGAGCCTGCCGCCGTCCTCTATGACTATGGTTATGACAATTGTCATAGCCTATGCCATAGTTTATCTCATCTCTTCTTCTCAACCTCTCATTTGCACTTTCTATTTGATCCTGCGAAGCTTTCTTTTGTCAAGGCTTATTTCAAACCGTTCTTAGCCACCGCGATGTTGGCCGTCTCCTGCGACCAACGGAGTACCTCCCTATTTGCTTCGGTCTCCCCTCTGCCCCAGGGGTTTATGTCTCTACAGTCGTTGTCCTTGATGATGTCGCCGCCGTCCAGGAAGCCGCCACCGCCCCTGTTGCTGTCGCCGCCTCGGATGTTGCCGCCGTCTCTGATGTCGCAGGCATCACTAGAGACGTCCCAAGTGTTACAGCAGCCGGCTCTACCGCAGCCGGCGCGTCCTTCTCCCTGGCCTCCATCGCCGAAGCCGCCTCGTCCCCTTTCACGATTATGGCCCTGGCTAATCGAAAGGGTCTCGTTCATGTTGTTTGAGTTTGTCTTTGTAGGATCACTATCTATCACTCAGAGTATCATGGAATTCTCTAGGGAGGAGAGCATCAGGACTGGCCCGACGATGCGCTGCCTCCCCC
Source organism: Erodium maritimum (assembly GCA_963921825.1). Classification (NCBI taxonomy): domain Eukaryota; kingdom Viridiplantae; phylum Streptophyta; class Magnoliopsida; order Geraniales; family Geraniaceae; genus Erodium; species Erodium maritimum. Next base: position 29,567,653 of record OY997589.1, on the reverse strand, counting down.
ATCACTTTTACCGTCGAAGGTCCCTCTGGATCTCCGATACTTCTTACCTCTCCGCCTCTTTCACTTACCCTTGTGGCACCACAAAATATTGTTGTGTCGGTTATGATATTCATATTCTGTCCTTGCCCAAGGGGCACCAATTCAAAACCGTCGAGGACGGTTCTACTGTGAAAAGAATAGCGAACATTCTTAAATGTGCTTGCCATGTTCTTCGTGGTCAGAGAATCTCTGATGCACTTTCTTGTAATTACACAATTTAATTAATGAAATTTCATACCTTTCGCTCAATTTTTTTACAAAAAAGTCCAGAATAGTTGGTTTTGGGTGATAAAAAAAGGGATATAAATAAAGTTCCCAAATTTACAAGCTGAACTTGAAGAACATGTTTACTGTAACATATTCTATTGCAATCTTTACTCATGGAACTAAAGTATCAATTACTATAAACAGTGGCGGAACTAGCTTTTTTCAATAAGGGGAGTACCAAAAAAATTCAGTAATAGTACGTGATTATAAAAAAAATGAGGGAGGCACAACTACGAAATTAGAAGGAATTAAAGTGTATTTTTGAAAAAAAAATCGAAAAACATATAAGAATTTTTCACAAAAAAATTGATGGGGCACGTGCCCCCTAGGGCCCATGTGGCTCCGCCACTGCTTGTAAGAGCATCTTTAATGGGTTGTTACAACAGAGGCGTTGTAGGAATCAACTTTAGTCTCATATCATCCCTCCTATCACTAGCTCCTGCAATGGTGGGGTCAAGAGACGTTGCAACAAAAATAGTGGCCAAAGTAAATTTAGAATTCTCTCTTTCAAATCATTTACGCCGACGCTTCCTAAATTGTTGTAGTATTTACCAACTAGCAACACTCTCTCCTCCTCCAATCTTATTAGTTTTTATTAATTTCTCTCTCCTCAATCCTTTACTACAACGCTTCTTGTGCCGACAATTGGAGATGCTCTAACGTGTACAAAAAAAGATGAGATGTATAAGAATTTTATTTTATTCAAATCACTTTCCATTTCTCTTTTTAATACAATGAAATTCAAAACAAGAAAAAAGAAACAATTGAGTAGCAACACTTCTATGTTCTTGTTCCTCTATTTATAAGGAACAACACAAACAAGACTTTGAAGCTTTCTTGATAAGGATTGTAAAGCTTACTTGATAAGATTTAAAGTGGGGACCATAACTATTTATAACACTCTTCTTTGATCACTATTATTTGTAAAATAATTAGATTCAACATTTTAAGAAACTTGTAAGTGTAGATTGTGCTTCAAGTTGCCTCGTTAAAAACATGTTCAGGAAAATCCAGTGGGATAAAACCTGAACAAGTGAAATAGAGTAAAACGCACGATTCTTATTCCCCTTGATGACTGACGGGATTACTTTGGTTACTAGTTGAGTCGATACATCCTAATCTTGAACATTAAATTCTCAAAATTGGATGTCAACAAAGCCTTATCGAGTATATTGTACTTCTGGTGAGTTGGTCGTGCATAACAGTTGACTCGTTAAAAACCTTTCCAAGAAAACTTTGTGGGACAAAACTCGAATAGGGAAAAAGAGTGCAGTGCACGAACACCTACTCCCCTGACCATCACTCCTCTGAGATATGATAGAGTGATCTTGGTTGCTTGCTAAGTCGACTCATACTATCTTGTACACTGACTTTCCCAAAATTTGATGTTGCCAAACTTCCAGTGAACAAACCTGCAAGACTTTCACTACATGATTCTGATCGACGCCAATCTCTTATGGCTCTTCTAGAATTCATGATTATATCATAATTTCAAACAAAACTGAGCAATTGCAACTGAAACAATAAAGATTGTCTTCCCAAAGCTTTGCATATCAACTTCTATCTCAAAACCGATTATGAACACTGAAAATTTCTTATGGTCTTAGAACACTTGAGTTCCTATGTATGCGGTATCATGAAATCAACCACATACTAATCACGGGGAGAGGACACAAGACCATTGCCCAGACCTATATGCGAACCACCAATCATCGGAAAAGTCATCATAATCAGGTGTAGTTCTATGATCTTGAGCGAAACTCGATCAATCATCGAACGAGAAATAACAATAACGCATGCGTTTCATTCTCGCTACCAACTACCAAAAGTAGAGATAACTACACCACTCGTCGAATCTACTCAGCTACGCCTAGTTCACTTCCTAAATCATGAATGCCAATAATAAAGATGAATAGAAAAAATCAATTAGAACTAAATAGAGTGTCAGATCACGATATTCTAGTACTACACAAGCATGATTGGACTCTAAATAAATTTTCGAATCTACTTAGCTACGCCTAGTTCAATCAGCCTAACGAACGAATGCATCGATCATCAAGGAGAACTAAATAGAGCGACGAATCACGAAGCTCAGGTAATACACAAGCATAAGTAAACCCTAAATCAATAAACAGATCTACTTAGATACACCTAGTTCACTTCTTGAAAACCAAACATCATCGATCAAGACGGTCTCGGTAATCAAGTAGAACTACACAGAACATCAAATCACTATATTATGGCAATACACAAGCGTAAGTAAATTCTATACAAGTGAAATCTTGTCTCACACTAGATCTAATCATGGATCGCTCAAAACATAAATCTACATAGCGCAAACAACAATCATGGAAAATACCCAAATCTTTTGGTCGGTTTGAAACACACAAGAGAAATGAGAAAACACTTCCTAACATATTTATATCTCGTCAATAGGAAATCAATACATATGAATGTCGAAAATCTAGATAAGTTCACTAAATGGCTAAAATGTGCACTTTTAGGAACTCTAGCCTAGAACATAATATACAACCAAGAGATGAAATAGCTAGCACATGAAATCGGGTTTTAAAATCATGAAAGTTTCGAACACAAAATAAGAAAATCATGCTTGAACATCGTGTAGCTTGAATATAGATAAAAGACCATACAAGCAAGTAGATGTTATTTAAGCTCAAAACCCCAAAATCATGTAAATAACATCACCAACATCAAATTGACCCCAAACCCATGCATCAATTTAAAGGAAATCAACATTTACGCAACATTCATAACCATAGATTGAAATCCAAGGCCATGGATTCAGAATCCTACTCAAACTACCCAAAATACTCAATTTTACAAAAAAAAAAACTAGAGAAGAGTGGAGATTAGAATCAGGATTGGATTGAGAAACCAAATAAAAAACTCCTCTAATTGTTGAAGTTGAACCCACATCAGAAAAATATAAGAATAATAAGCTACTTATAAAGGCTAGAATCACACCCAACTAATAAGGTTGACCTTTTAGTTGTGGAAGCCCGACCCGATATAAGTAGCCGGTAAAAACAAAATTTACATGGCATCAGAGTTGGTTCGGCGCACGGCCCGTTTGTCACCTCCACCATGTGGTCTCCAGTCCATATGCAGATGTCCAGTCCTGTTATGACTCACATGTAGATGTCCAGTCTTACACGTAAGGGGGGGGTGTTGAAATTGAACCTACATCGGAAAAATATAAGAATAATAAGATACTTATAAAGGCTAGAGTCACTTCCAACTAATAAGGTTGACCTCTTAGTTGTGGAAGCCCGACCCGATATAAGTAGCCCGTAAAAACAAAATTTACAAGCTTGCAAACCCGCCGTCTCCAATTCTCTAAAGCTTCAACCCATGAAAATGGAGAAATTGGAGATGGTGAGAGGCTCATGGATGCTTGAAACCTCCTTGGATCGTCAAACTTATGGTCTCAAGTGGTAGATTTGCTCTATAAAATGAAGAACACTCAAGAAGAAATGAAGAACACTAGAAAGAGAAATAGAACAAAAGAAAAAAAGACAAGCTGGAAAATTAAATTTAGTATAAAAAGTCTGATCCAAAAAAATATGTTATCTTTAATCTATCCTCGTATACGTATATGTAGAAGAAGAAATAAGCACTGCTTTACAATCAGGCGTAGAGGGAAAGGGAGCGAGCTGGCATGGAAAATCAGGTGCAGTAGGGAGGAGTGGCCTTGTTGGCAAACGGCCTTCAGAACCTTTAGATCACACGGTCAGCAATCCCACGGCCCACAACTGAAGTCAATGCATGCAAAACGAATGGTTGAGATGGATTAGTGCAGTCTTCAGCTTAATTTGTGGCTCAGGCACGCAGACGCACGGAGTTACGGTGCGATGACAGCGCACCTCATCAGTTCCGCAACAACCTTTTCCATTTTTTAATTTAACACTTCATTTGCTCATACTCGCTCCACTAGCGCTCCGATTGACCTCGTTCTTGCGTCAATATTTTTCTTTTTTGCGGCCTACAAAACAAGACCAATCGTGAATATATTTTGAACATTTGAAAAATATCGACACAGAACGAGGATTTTCCCAGTTATTACTTTTTTTGATAGATAATGATTTTATTAGGGCTTTGAAAAAACAAAGTCGATGATCTTTTTGCCCCAAGCTGGAGAAAAAAGAGGGGACCGCAAAAAGCTATCCCAAAAACCTTCAAAAGAGACTCTACCACACAAGGTAAGAGAATCTGCCTAAAAACGAGAAAAAACGAAGAAGGGAAAATAAAGTCATACAAGGAAAAAACTATTCTAACATAGTCCCTATAGCTTTAAAATGTCTCCAAGCTTCGTTTATACGCTGAGCCTCAAGCTTCTGAGCTTCACTCATACAAAGTGAACGGGTCGAAACTCGAAAAGGCTGGTGAGGTTTCTTTTTTCGTTTCCCTTTAACCTTTTGAATAGTTTCTGGCGACCAAACTGGGAAGTCTTGATCAAAACTTGTCGACGGGATAAGGGGGGTAGACGATGAAACTTGAGAGTCCAAATTTGGGTTGAAATTCTTCACTAAATCAGAGCATGATGCAAGAGGACGGACCGGGAGCCCACAATGCATAAGGGGCGCTGGCCTAGTAACATTTGGCCCAACATCCAGACTGTTTTGGGCTTGATTCACCAGCCCAGCATTTAAACCCAGTTCTGCGACTACAACCTCCTGCAGCGTCTCAACTACAGTGCAGATCGCGTGAGACTGTGGCACGATCTTCGCAGGGAAATTTGCAGCGTTAATAATGCGAGAAACCAATTTCGCAGCTTCAGAATCGCGAGGATTAGAGGAAATCACGGGAGAATCGAGGACCAGATCTGCAGCATCAAACTCAGCGCGGTCTGCGCGTGGAACGGCCGAGTTCGACGATGAGTTTTGCGATCCTGTATCCACGCCTGAAATTGAATTCGAAACTGGAACACGCGATTCACGGGCCGGATTTGGCCGGGGCAGAACGTCACCGACCGGTTTCTGATTATGCTTCAGCTGGAGATGCAAGTCAAGGTGGTGAAACACCTTCCGCAAAGGGATTGTACCTCCTTTCAAATTTGCATCCCCTTTCTTGATCTGATTTTTGGAAGCACTGGACCGTTTACCACGTCGGGAGATGGCAACACCAATCATGTGCCTATTGAATTTGTAGCCGTTCAAAGACTCAATTACCAGAGAAGCTGAATCTTTGGAAGAGAACTTGACAAATCCAAAAAATAAGCCTTCTTTGTTAGGCCTCTTTCGGATGTTGGCTGCAACAACTTCACCATAGGACCCCAAAACATTCCTTACCCACTCCGAGCTTGTACCGGCCGGTAGATTGTTGACATACACCTCTGAGTCTGAAGCATTATAGGCTTCGTCCTTCTCAGGTATCTCCTCTTTATGTACCTTCCGGGCCTTCCAAGGAGTGGATTTATGATCATGTCGTGTCTCATTACGAACCTTCCGAGCCATCTGAGGGTAGCTCAAACCGGTATCAGATTTTGGAGTCGAACGTTCTGCTTCGAGAGGCCGAGAGCGGATCGGATGCCCTTTGCTTCTCTTCTCTTTGTTCCCTTTTCCTCCCTTTGTATTATTCAGTGGCTTCTCAATAGAGACATAGTCTCTATATGATGATAGAAGCACCGAACAGAAAGTAGAGAAGGAGAGTAGATGGAGAGAAGAGGGAGAAGACATTGTTAATCGAAACAGGTTAATTAGTAGCTTTGCCCAGTTATTACTAAACGCTAAAAATATAAAAACGAGGCACAAACAAGACAAAAAAAATGATCAAATTAAGTAGGATACATTTACGCTCATCAGGTAAGTATTTCAATCTTTTGCAATTCAGATTCTAACATGATTGGAGATCACATGACCTACATGTATTTCAAGTATTTACTTGTGTCTAATCTGTTTTTGTGTATATGAGAATAGAGGATAAAGATGTCATTTCTTCTTGGGAGATCAGTGTTGCTTTGAGTTAAAGACAACATAATGGATGTCTGGAGGGTGAATTTTATTATAACTTCCTTCCATAATTTATTTTGACAAAAGACTTCCTCTCTAATTTATTTTGATAAAAGACCTCATTCTTTAATGAAACTTTGGTTAGAGCATCCACATCAGTGGGGGGCAGAATCCTAAACCCTGAGGTAGAACCCTTTGCTGACTGGGCAGGGTTTAGCCTCATGTCCCCCTAAAAAAAGTGTGATGTACATCAGAGGGGCAAGTATGGGGGGCATGATTTTCATAAATGTTGACTGTGTAATTAATTAAGCTTTTAACTAAATCTGTTAACGTTATTTTTAAATCGACAACTATTAAATAAAATAGAAATAAAATTCATAAATAGAAATAAAAGTTCATTAATAAAATACAAAATTTAAAAAGTATATATAACTTAAAAAAAATACGTAAGTAAAAAATATATAATTAGGCATCCCCATTAATGTTGTCGAGTTGTTTATGAAGTTTTCGAATTTGATCCATTCATACCTGCATCATTTCCAAATGTTGCTCCTTCTGTTCCGGGGAGAAATCAGACGTGTCCGTAGCCTTCATATCTTTAAGTTCCTGCATATATTTATCAATTTTCTGGTCAATAACCACGGCAAGCTTCACCTTCTCACACCTCCCCTGATCCATTTGGACGATATACGATGCTCTGTCCGACAAACTCTTCCCCTTCCTCTTCGCGGCATTATTGCCAATTGGGCGTTCTCGTGGAGGCGGCATGCCAATTGGGGAACTTGGAACCACGACTGGGGATCGTGGACGTTGGGTTGGGGAACTTGTACCTCCGTACGGGGAACTTGAGCCTCCGGCTGGTTGCTCGTCACCACTTAAATGTATGACATTATCATCGTCGGTGGGGAGTGAAGTGGGCGGTGTTGTGCTGCTATAACTGTCGGATCATCCAATCGTCGTCGAAGTACCCCGACTTCGCCAAGTTCCTCTACCCAGAACTTGTCATCATTTTCCAACGGCTATATCCAATGGTGGAGCTTGAAAATATTCGGCTCGTGTTTGATAGCCATGGCGTGGATTCGATAGATTTCCATCACCCGCACCCTAAACTTTTCTTCGTTCCAGCCGCTATGACCTAGCTCTTTCTTCTCCTTCCTCATCAGTGTGATATACCGCCTGACTCTTGTAGTACTTTTGTTGAAATGGCTCTTGACGGCTTGCACCGTCCACTGATTGGTCGGGAAATTCCCAGCTTTGCACAAGCGCCTCCTCACCGTGGTCCAGAACGTGTTCCCATCTTGAGAGGTTCCGGTGATGGGGTCGTGCATTGTGCGTGCCAGGCGTTGATCAGGAGCAAATCCACTTCAGGGAGGCCATTTTTTTCGCCTTTCTGGTGTCTCCCGGGTGCTCGGTCCCACGGATGATGAAGTAGACGACATGCGGTTCCGGTGGCGGCCGACATTGAGAATTGTTGTTGGCCGAAATAGTTCACCCCCATGTGGTAATGGTCGAACAGTGGGCGGGTGAAAACCCCAGTCGCCGATGGCGGATGTCCAATGGGATTGGACGGTTGTCCCATTGGATTGGATGGTTATCCCGTTGGGTAGGTCGGTTGTCCAATTTCACCTACGCTGACATTTAAATTTTAATAACAATTAAAAATGGATAATTCAAACTTTGATCATACATAATTAAAACTAAACATATAACTTAACTACAATTGAACATACATGAAATTTAAATTAATGAAATGATTAATATTTTAGTTTATGAAATGAATAAAATTATAATTCATAAAATTATAATTACCTTGGCCCCAAAGAGAGGCCATGTATTGGTTGAACGCATCAGGGTTCCAACCACCGGTTGGAGTGAAACCGGTTTGCAACATTTGTACGTAGTTCGACTCGGGTTGATTGGTGGTCGCACCTTGTTGATTGGTGTTCGCACCTTCTTGATCGGTGTTGTCCTTCTCGTCCGTATTGAAAACTTGGTGTTTCGGCGGCTGAGTGAAATCGTCGTTAGACATTATCGATCGGATTTTGCAAAGACGATATGAATTTGAGAGAGTGAGGGTTGAGAGAATGTGAAGTTTGTTGTGTGGATTTGGTGAAATGGGGTGAGAGGTATTTATAGTGGTTGAAGAAGTTATTTTTTAATGTAATTAAAAAAATTAGAAGTAGTCGTTGCCGACCGTTGCTGAGAGCAACGATCGTTTTTTTCCGGATGGGGCACGTGGCACGCTGCCACTGGACAACAGAGAGGTAGAGGGGCAGCGAGGCTGATTTTGGCCTCGCGCCCCTGCCCCCCGAACCCTCCCACTCCGTCTCCTCCCCCGCGCCCCGCACGCCCCCTCCCCACACCGGCCGAACCCCGAACCCTCCTCCTTCTGCTCCCACCCCAGCCTCACACACACTCTCCCCCTTGATGTGGATGCTCTTATTACTCTTTTGTATTTTTTTTAAATGTTGATCCCCCCTGTTTTTTTTAATTTGAAATTCCCGCTTGTTTTTTCGGGACAGAATTTGATCGATCGACCATTTTCGTGGTCGATTGACCATGAAACTTGGTTGATCGACCAAAAACGATGAAATTTGGTCGCTTGACCATAATTTGGTCAATTGTCTAAAAAGTTCATCGTTTTGTGTGGGTCGATCGACCAAAACAATCTCGATTGAGACTGGGCGTAGAGAAGAAGAAAGAAGAGAAAAGGTAGCGGAGAAAGAAACGGTGATTTCGTTACATGCTCGACGGAATGGTGACGATGGTTTTGTGGCGAACTCAATAGGACGACGACGGGTTAAGGTAGGAGAAGTAAGAAGAAGAAGATAGAAGTTTGAAAAGAATAAAAAGAAGTTGAGAAAGACAATAGGAAGAGAAAAACATAGAAAGACGATTAAAAGATGGGGTTGAATTTGTGTTGGGGAAGTTAAGTAGTTTAACCCAAATAAACGACAAAATAATATTTTTGTATGTTTAGAAGAAAAGAGAAAAAATGAATGTTACCTTTTCAATAAAATTGAAAAAAGAGGTCTTTGACACAAATTTCCCATGTCTGGACCTGTATCATGAGAGGCGTTTTGGTATTTTTACAATGGAGGGATCGATCGGGAAACATGTCTCTACGTTATAGTAAGATGGAGGGACACCCAAATAAATGGGAAAGAGACAGAACAACAAACGGAGGAACTCACCAACACCCCTTGGATCTACCTAACCTCTCATATGGTCCTTCCTTCCTATGATGCATGCACGTGATAATAAATTCTACTTCTGAATTCTTTTTCTTTTTATGTATAAAATCCTAAAAATTTGAATTGGATTTTAAACCCTTAAACTCACTTTCAAATGTAATCCGAACTACCATTCTGGGACACGTTACCGGTTTACCAGTAATAGAGCAACTAAAATTTCCATTATTTCTTGTCGATAATTTAAACATTTTTTTATAATAAAATTACCATTTTGACGTAAAAATCATAACGACTCCTATGTCATATCATATCAATATCGATAAAAAAAAGATATTCTTTTGTTAAGAAAATACTGACTAATGGTAATGGATAAGTTAATAAGCTTCTATATGCCTTGTTTTTTTAAAATTGAATCAGGTTCAATAATATGTGAGTCGTTATGACTGCTTTAAATGTGTTTTTTTTTTCCTGTGGTAAAGGTGACGCGTAAGAGCAATTTGGTTAGGTGGTATTTGACGATAGTTAAGCACGCTTGGTCCAGGTCACAGTAAGTAAATTTCAATTGCGAAGATTGATTGACCAAACAGATGCAGCCAAGTGATGCAAGCATTTTCTACCCACAGAAAAATACTTATAAGTAAGTACTAAGGCCATTATTTATTTAAAATGACATAAATAAATAAAAAATATATTCTACCCACAAAACAAAAACTTGTAACTCTATGGAGCACGTATGGCCGGTCGAATTGTATCGCGAACCACGAAACCGAACCGTATTTTAGCGGTTTGGGGGTCGCAGGTCAGTGTGGAACGTCGATTACGCGACCTGCGAACCGTTAAAACACAGTTCGGTTCGGGACGCAAGACTCGCGCTTCGGTATCGCGGGTCGTGGGTCATGCGAACCCAGTCGCTCGACCAATCAATACGAGCGCGACATGTGGCATTGGGAAAAAAAATTCGACCGTTTCCAACGGTCGAAAAAAAACGGTAAGATATTTTTTTAATTCAATAAATCTTATTTCAACGTTATAAATACCCCCAAACCTCATTCTCAAACCATCAACCATTCTCCAACTTCTTTACAATTTTTCTACCAAATTTCACTCCTACATTTCTATACAAAATGTTTGACGATAAGGGTCCATTGTATGAGGAGTAATTAGCCGCCGAAATGCGTTTAGTTGAAGAACGATTTTGGCGAAGGGTTGAGAGAGGCATACAAAGAGCAATGCCAAGGATCAACGCACTAAGGGAGAGGATCAAACGTGGGGAACCTTCCCGACGAGTGATTCACAGAGGCCGTCTCGAAGCCCACGACCAACTCATGAAGGATTATTTTGCCGATCAACCCATGTATGGGCCCGCTATGTTTAGGCATCGATTCCGTATGTGCCGACCACTTTTTCAACGGGTGATGGACACAGGTAGCAGAGCATGACGATTACTTCGCTCAAAAGCGGGACGCTTTTGTAGCATCCTGTGATTTATGGATTTGGCATGCTTTTTTGGGATGACTGGCTCGAACAACGACATCAACAACAACCACTTGTTGCACGACGCTTTTCATGGCCGAGTTCTTTTCGTGGAGTAAGAGATCAACGACCATCGTTACATCCGACCTTATTATTTGGTGGACGACATTTACCCATCATGGAGACGGTTCGTGAAGTCTATTCGACATCCTTATACTAGCAAACAAATTTTTTTTGCTAAGGTCCAAGAAGGTGCTCAGAAAGATATTGAATGAGCTTTTGGATTCCTTCAAGCACGATGACACATCATTTCTCATCCCGCTCGTGTTTGGAGCAAGTTCACTTTGGCTGATATCATGCACACTTGTATCATTCTACACAACATGATTGTAGAGGATGAACGCGGCCGGTATGAAGCAGGAGATGGCGAGTTGTAGTTTGACCCCCCTTCAGAAATGCCACATTGGACACCACCGTAACGATGACACCGAGGAGGGCCCTTGGCCTACCAAGCACGCTTGGATGCTCGACTCAGTGTCATAAATGATTCCACCCATCGACAACTACAAAATTACCTTATTGAGCATATATAAGGTCGATACGAGAGACTCATAATTGTTGATTGTGAATAATAGTGAATCTAAACTCCTCAGTGAATAATGAGTTTCATAGTTGTAAGTAGATGCTGAATTAATAATATTTTACCGAATTTATTAAATATAAAATTAATATAGTAAATAATAACAAAATTTAAAGTTAATTGAAAAAAATTAATTAATAATAAAAGAGAACTAAATAGAAAGAAACTTCAACTTTTATTCATCCTCGAATAACACAACCAAAACACATTGATTGACAAGATAAATATTGTATATAAAAAGCATAGAGAGTGGACTTTTGTCACTCTTCTGATTCGTAATATGTTCCAAAGTGACCTCATATGTGCTCAATAAGGTCATCTTGAAGTTCCAGTGGGTGTTATCATTTTCTCACTTTATTTCGAGTGGTCACGTGTTATTCGTAAGAAAAGAGCCCTCGTTGGTGCCATCGTTCATGTGGTGTCCAATTAGGTATTTCTGGAGAGGCGTTGTAATACCTTTCTTCAGATCATTGTTCGTACCGGTCACGTTTATCTTCTACAACCATTTTGTGTAGAATGATACAAATGTGCATGATATCAACCAAAGTCCTAATGCTCCAAAAACGAACGGGTTGGGAAATTATGTGTCATCGTGCTTGGAGGACTCCAAAAGTTCGTTCAACATCTTTTCGGACACCTTTTTGGACTTTAGCAAACAATTTGTGTTTGTGTATAGTGGAATGACGAATCGACTTTACGAACCAACTCCATTGTGGGTAAATACCGTCAACCAAATAATAAGGTTGATCGTATCGATGGTCGTTGGTCTCGTACTCCACATCATAGTCATAGTCGACAAGAGCGTCTTGGAATAAGTGACCGACATTGAGAACGTTGATGTCATTGTTCGCGCCCGCCATTCCGAAATACGAATGCCAAATCCACAAATCACGGGACACTATAGCTTCCAGCATTACAGTTGGACGCCCGTGGTGATCTCTCCGGCCAAAGGTTCCTTACAACGGGGTTGGGCAATTCTTTCACTCTCAATGTATGTAGTCAAGACTCCCAATCATCCGGGGAACCCTCGCCTATATCCTGATTCCAATAATCAGGTCAAGTCCTCGGTAGTTGGTTTACGCTTGTACTCATCCATAACTCGAACAAACCTACTTCGCGGGTAGTTGAATTTGAAAGAAAAATGTTGGAGATGAAAATAAATTGTTGATAGTTTGATGGACAACATTTATAAATGGAAAAATTGATATTTTTAATGTTTTTCTGAATTAAAAAAATAATCGCTGGCAACAGTTAATGGCACACCAACGCCACGTGGCGCTTTATGATTGACCGTTCGCGACTCAGCGACTCACGATTTAGTGTATCAAAACCGCAAGAAATACACGCCACAACGTGTCACTCGCGGTTTGCGATTCACTAAACCGCGAACCGGGAACCATGAGTGACGTTGTGAGTCGGCACGATGTGATACTCTAAGGCCATCTTTTTTTTGTTTAAAATGACATTATAAATAAATATTTTTTTTATTTTATAGAAAGGCTTAATAAGATATTGGATGCGTGTCATTACGTGTCGAAATGAAAATGAAATTACTTTGCATAATAAATATACAAAACAACCATAGGAAACACTGAAGCGCCAAACTGGTAGACCAAACCAAACAAAGACCATCTCTTCCCTTTACTGTACTGATTCTTCGATCATTATTCTTGCTTCAATTGTGTGAAACTGAAGCAACCAAGCACAAAAATATGCAGTCCGGTCAAATGCTGGTGGAGGAGCTCCGCCTCGCCTCTGTTCTCATTCCTTCTACACCTGTAAGCTCCATCTCCATCTCTCCAAATCTACGTTTCTGATGCTGTATGCTTAGGTTTACGTTTCTCTGTGTGAATTCAACGTCCTCGGACAGATCGGTTCTTCTTCTCAAGTCTGAAGCAACTTCATCGTTTCTGCATTTGGCTTCGCCAGATCGACCAGCAGCTTTACTGACTTCAGATTTGAAGTTTATTTCCGATTATTTTGTCACTGTTTTTGGTAATTTCCGGCATTTTACCGAGAAACCTGAGAAAACGAACCCGATTTACTTTTTCCTTAGCCGTGTTGCACCTGTGGATCTCGAGATGAATTAAAAGCTGAAATAGATATGTGAGACTAAAAGCAGTTTTTGCTTGATGGAAGGAGTCAATTTAAATGTAGTAGATGGTTGGATTAAATGTTCTGTGTGGCTTGTTCTGGGATACTAGGGGAATGATTCAATTCTGGAAGTTCCTCAGGAACCAAACGGCCGAGTTGATTTAAGAGCTAAGAATGTTTGGTATGGGTTTTATACTCTCTTTGTGATGTCTCAGATTCACCAGTTCTTCCCATAGTTGTAAAAGTCAACAGATGAAGAAAAGTCTTTGCATAAGTGACAAATTACATGTGGTTTCGACTATTACATCTGCAGAGAGACAAACACCAATGCTTATAATTTATGAATGCATATATAGACATATATGTGTAACTAATTTATAGCTCTGGACGTACTTGTGACATGTTGCCTATATTGTAACAATCACCCATTTGCTTGAAACTCAGATTGTGACTTACCGCGACCAGAGTCACTGACAGTCTGTGACCTATACAACCAATATACCTAGTCTGACCGATATTTTTTTGTTTTCTTTTTCTAAATGTTGCAGAGTTTTATACCTTCGCTGACCAAAGTAATTGGAACTCTTGGACCAAGCTCGCGCTCAGTTGAAGTGATTGAGTCATGTCTAAAGGCAGGAATGTCAGGTAGTGTTCGTTATTAATGATGCTGTTGGATTTCTTGATCCCTATATTTTGGATTTGTATTCATTTTCTTCACTCTTGGTTTTTTCAGTTGCGCGGTTCGATTTTACATGGTTAGATGGTGACTACCACCAGGAAACTCTTGAAAATTTGAGGACAGCTGTTAAGAAATCTAAGAAGACCTGTGCTGTAAGTAACAGTGATGAAATTTTGCTCTAAACAATAAAACCTGCACTGGTTGAGTTGCTTTATATGATACATGTTTAATCCATATCATGTTTATGAGATCCTGATGAATTTCATATATTATCTTTCAATTACTTCTTCTATACAAATCATGAACCTAAACTTATCATATGTGATATGACTTCAGTTTTTTTTCTTTTCTGGTAATGACTTGTCAGTATATTTTGTTTGATGATACATTTTAGGTGATGCTTGATACTGTGGGCCCAGATCTTAAAGTTTGCAACAGAACTGGTAACCCCATTGAGCTTAAGAGAGATGCTTACGTTACCATCACTTCAGATGTCACTAAAGAAGCATCTGCGGAAATTTTACCTATTAACTATGATGGACTAGCTGAGGTGTGTTTCTGCATCTCCATGTATTTCTGCATTACTTAAGAAGTATTCAGGTCCGAGCAGGTTGTCTATATCTTTCAAGGAGACCATGATTTGGCTTTTTCATACAGAAAAATTATTGCTCATGGATACGAATTTCGGGATCCTGAATTAAGGTTTTCATGGTATGAAACTTCATCAACATCATTAGTCGAGTTACACATACTCTAACCAACCTATGCATTTAACTCAAACTTCTTAGCTAGATTGTATACCACGGGTCCCTGGCCACCTATCATAACTCTTCATTAAAATTAAATTAGGTTCCATTTTCCGAGCTGTTATATAGTTTTGTCTGAACTCTCTCACTATTTTTTTTCTTGATTATTTAGATTTCTGTTTTTCTCCATCTTATGTGTTACCTTCACTTTCATCGAATTTCTGGCAATGCTCCCCATTAAAACTATTTGTCTCAGACTCAAATTATTCTATTCATCCATTTTAGCCAGTGACATAGCGATGAAAGGAAAGCTGGTAGATTCTTGTTAACATGCTATCTAATGTAGCATATGGTAGTTCATTTTATTGAATACATAATGCTCAACTTTCCTTCTCTTTCATTGCAGTTCTCATCTTTCTTCTCATAATTCTCTATGACATGCAGACAGTTAAGAAGGGGGATACTGTTTTTCTGGGACAATACCTCTTTACAGGACACGAAAGCTCATCTGCATGGCTAGAGGTGAGTTATAGTTGTTGATGTACCTTTTCTAGTTTGCTTAATGGAATGCCTGATTCAGCTGTTCACTCTCTTCAATTTGTCTACTTTATTGGTCTACAGGTTTTTGAGACAAAGGGTAAAGATGTTATTTGTCAAGTGAAAAATAATGCCACTCTTGACGGCTCTATAATAACCATTCATGTTTCCCAAGTCCATATCAATATGCCTACGTTAACTGAATTTGATAAGCAGGTATTGTTAGGGTCGTTGCAAGCTTTTCATGGCCATGGATTTTATTTTACTCTCCCTGTATCAGCAAACAAAAAGAATTTACATTTTGTGTTCTAATGGGTTCAGTCTAAGTAGTAGTATTAGGGTGGCCTTTCTATGCAGCAACATTTAATTCACACTTAATTCTGCTGTGTACTTTTTCGAATTTCAGTAATGGTTTTCAAGCGTGATGAGATTATGCATTCTAAATAGTAAATTGCAACGGTCAAATGTTTATTGATTCAGTATCATTAGGTGAGAGTTTTTGTAGGTTGTTCATGGCTTTGCCTTATGCATGTTTGAGATGCTTCAGTGAAATTTAGCTTTGAGTTGTATCTGATAGATTTTGTGGTTTGAAAATTTCCTTAAAGCGTCTGAAACTTTAACTGCTCAACTTGTCAATAATGATCACGAGGTTCTCTTGAATCCTTAATACTCCTTGAAACTTAGAATTGCTATCGCATGCCAGATATTTCCTTATTGATTCACACTTTTTTTTTGCAATAGGTTATCTCAAGCTGGGCAACACGTAACAAAGTTGATTTTATTTCCCTTTCATATACCCGCCAAGCAGAAGACATCCGTGAGGTCAGATTTTTTTTAAAAATGGGATCTAATTTTCTCATTGAAACATGAGCGTCTACAAAGTTTTTGTAGTCAATAGTATCAAGCCTATTACTGCCACTGCTTGAAAAATCTTGTACTTAACGTGAATGTCACATATAGCTAGGGCAAGGATGATCTGAACATTTGGCAACCAACATATTAAGCTTCTGAATATCATAGACTCTAAGTTTATTCTACTGAAATTTATCCTCTGTTAGATACGTATTTTGTGGCATCTTCTTTTCATAGCTATCTCTTGTTCATTCTCTTATGCAGCTTAGAGCTTTCCTCAATACGCAAAATCTTCAGGGAATTCAAATATTAGCCAAAATTGAAACTGTAGAGGTGGGTTATTGTTCAGGACATACTAATTTATTCAGAAAATTTCTCCAATGATAACGAAAATCTCTATATATGTTAGTGTTATTGGTTTATGTCTGATATGGTCTTTCTATCTGTAATTTTGGTAGGGCCTTGATCATTTCGACGAAATCCTTAATGAAGCTGATGGAATTATCCTTGGTCGTGGGAATTTGGGAATTGACCTCCCCCCAGAAAAGGTATGGCTTCTGTTTATAAGTTGCAATAATAACCATCAAACCAGACCCTTAATTTAAGGTTTTCTCGAGCATTTAGTGGCAAAGCCCAACTCATCTAAATGCGCAAGCTGATGGGTGAAGGCATCAATGGTATCTAGTGGTCAATTAATTCACATTCTTCCGATGTCCACGTCATGTCCGCGGGCCTCACATGTGTCGCACAGTAGGAATGCACCAAAGAGATTATCTTGCACACTATGGAAGAATCACAAAGCCAAACCCGCTCTGCTATCATGTTAAACTAGAAAATAGGAAATATTATTATGAGAACTTGATATGAAGTATAAGGAAGAACTCTCTGTTTAATAGAGAGAGACTAACACTCAACCACCTCATTAATGAGCAAACTCCATCTACTTCATTCAGTACAGTCCTAGCTCCCTAAATTAGTGACCTACTTTACATGGTATCATAGCTGATTTAGGTCCTAGGTTAGATTTTAATAAGTTGTTGTTCTGCACACTCGTTAATTCATAGTTTAACGGGTGGACAAGGCATCATCTGACAAAATCCACGGCGAAGCTACTTTGCTAGCGATTTTCTTTGTTAGAGTTTTGCCCAGGAGTGTAGAAATGACATAAACTGCTACCTAGATATAGTGGCTAATAATGTCCACGTGGTGCCAATAATATTGGTGGCTATTGTCCAACAATAGCTTATCATGTTCATGTAGTGTCTAAACAAATAAAAGCCATTGTTGGGAAATAAGAACTATAATGGTCCACGTGATCACTTAATTTGTGGTTCATTTAGATATAGCCACTAAGTACAATAATGACCACTTTTAACAAATGTCAAGATTCCCACAATGAGATTGTTAGTCAATATTCTCATAATGGGACAATAGAATAAGAAAGGAAGTTGTCATGACCTATTCCTTGAGCTTATATTATAAACAGAGGTGCTTCGCATTGTCAACCACAAGCGGAGTTGTAAGCTAAGTCCATTAGAGTCCCGTATAGTCTTGCAAGAAGCAAAGGTGCCTAATAATTTCTCTTGTAAGTGCTCTTATGTTTATCAATATGGCTTTCGTCAGTGTATAACTCTTCGTGTTTGTATTCTTGTCGTGTTTGTATTCTTGTCCATCTATAGTTCTGTCTATCTTGAGGTTCTCAATGTCAAGAACATCTATTTATAACAAACTCAACGATCCTCATTTCTTATTCTACCTTTCCATCAAATGGACCCCAAACTAATTGGCCATATGGATCATCATTGTATGTATTGGGTGACAATGATACTACGTGAACATGACTAGCCATTATTGGACAATTTGAAATGTGCTACTATTATTGTTATGGGCCTTACGGACCGTAACAGAATGGGCTAAACACATCACAATGGGAAGAGAAGTCGCGCGCAGCAAGAGGGAAGAGGAAGTCGCGCGATTCATCTGTTTCCTTTTTTAATTGCTTTCTTAATTTCAATTGTATTAGGATTTGGAATCTTTGGGTAGTTTGGAATTATTGTTGAATTAGGATTTTGGGTTGTTTAGGAAAGCTTCTGGTTATATATACCAGAAGGATTCATGAATAAAACATTGAGAATTTAGTTTACTACTTTGTTCTCTAATAGGTATTAGGGTCCCTCTATAAACTGAGCCTGTGGTTCACACACAATAGGGAGAAACAAGAACAAGGCTTCGCTCTAGCGAAACCTTGGATTGAATCTTCAGTCCTACAAAGGTGCCATAACGCGTTCGATCTCGCAGGGTCATAACAATTACCTACCAAGTGAATGGTGACACTGTGAGTAGTCATTCAATGAACGGTACCCCAAAGTTGAAGAGTGACCGCTTATATGGTTTCAGTCTCCCAAAGTATACTGTAATATCAAGAGGTAGGTGGGGGGTTTGTGATCGCTTTCAGGTTTCTTGGGGATCAGGTGGTATATGTTTTCTAGCGAGCTGTTGAGTTTTGGTTGTTCTAGCTGGTTTTTGCTTTTTTGGATTGGATTGTGTTCTTTGTACTTTGAATCTGTTGTATTGACAAGCTCATTTTCTCCATGACCCATCTTGGGCAGTGGAGAGTTTTATAAAACTTTGCCGATCAAAAAAAAATTAGAGAGTTCCGCTTTGTACTTCATATCAAGTTCTCACAATAAAATTTCCTATTTTCTAGTTTTACGTAAAATAACTATTTATCGTCCTTAATTGATCTTGTTACCAACCAAATTTGCCGTAGTAGGCTCTGACAGGGAATAAAAAAAGTTTTTTTTTTGATAAATGATGGTTTTATTTAAAAGCTTTGGAATAATAAATTACAAAGCTATGAGAATAGATTCCCAAATAACCTCCAAAGACAAAAACAACCAAAGAATCATCTCCTGCAAGCAGAAGCAAAACAAGAAAAAGGAGAACTCAACCAATGGGAGAGGGAAGAGTCCTCCACTAAATCACCATACATTTTGCAGATACTGTAGCTATGCAACTGAAGTTTGTGGAAAACTGCATTGATAGGTTCGAGCTGTTGTCTAAAAACTGCGGAGTTCCTCTGGAGGCAAATATGCCAAAGACAAAGATAGGCCACCTTCACCCATTTTTGCCACCAACTTCGACGACTAAGACCTCTCCAAGCGGAAAGAGAGGATAAGCAATCACCTGGCATGATCCAAACAATAGACCACCAATAAAAGACCTTGGCCCAAAGCAACTAAGAGTAGTCACAATGCAGAAATAGATGAGAGGAATCCTCAAAAACTCGGGAGCAGAAGCAGAACAACATATCAGTGATGGAGATCCGAATCCCTCGCTCCTCCAAGAAAGTCTTGGTAGGCACGACATTGTGAGCCAACAACCAGAGCAAGGAACTATATTTAAGGGGTAAGTTCTTGATCCAAAGAATGCCGGCCCAAGAGACAGGAGAAGAATCTGAATTTGAAAGCACGAGAAAGGCAGAGGAAGTAGAAAAACCAGCCTCCCTCTAGGACCAAAAAACCTGATCAGTGGTGTTAGGCCGAACACACACCGATCCCAAGAGCTCCATTAACGAGTCCGATTCATCCCACTCATAAGAGAAGAGGAAAGAACGACGATAGTCAATGTGCCAAGAATTAGCAAACCACAATTCACCAACACGCGACCATTTACCCGTGCAAATGAGGTAAAGCCGGGAAAAACGATAGCGAAGGGCTACGGTACCGACCCAAACATCCTGCCAGAATCGAATACGATCTCCACAACCGAGCCTCCAATGCAGACTCTGATTACCAAAAAGGTTCCTGAAAGACTGAATCTCAGAAAGAGCCATTATATGGTCAAATAAGAAAGACGAGCCAGGCTTGTCAAGAGCAGTGAGATCCCATTCAGTCAAGTCCCAGTTAAACTTTGCACACAACACCCTCTTCCATAAAGAGTCTTTCTCGACAGCAAATATCCAAAACCACTTAGCCAATAGGCTATTATTTATCCTCTCTAGACCCCGAATACCAAGACCACCCTCATCTTTGCTTTTACAGACCGAAGACCATCGAACTTTGCAGAAAACACGAGTTCGGGCCCTGTTATGTCAAAGAAACCTCCTCCTCCAGGTTTCCAATTCTCGAATGACACCCTTAGGGGCCCTGACTAAGGACATAAAGAAAATTGACAGTGCAGAAAGAGTGGATTTAATCAGAACCAACCTCTCAGGCATAGAGAGATCCTTGGCCTTCCAAAGGGCAAGGGAGGCCTTGAACTTATGCACCACTGGTTCTCAAAAAGAGGCACGTCTCGGGTTTGTTCCCAAGCTAAAACCGAGGTACTTGATAGGAAGTGATCCTACTAAGCAACCTAGAGATGAAGCAACAGATTCAGAGAAGAGGGAACTGACATTCAGTAGAATTGCAGTGGACTTGTCAAAATTAATTTTAAGCCCCGAGCTGAACTGAAAAGTGAGAAGGGTACTCTTAAGCCTTAAAAGGGTGTCTGCCGAGCCTCGGACAAACAACAGGGTATCATCGGCGAACTGTAAATGCGAGATAATAGGACCCGAAGACCCTATCTGCACCCCCGAAAATTCCCCCAACCTGATTCCTTCCTCAAGAACCTGATGCGACCCCTCTGCAGCAATCAAAAAGATAAAAGGGGAAATGGGGCAACCCTGTCTGATCCCATTTAGAATAGGGAAATCACGTCTAGGGGAGCCATTCACAAGAACAACTAAGGAGGCCTGAAACAAGAAGCCACCCAAGAACACCATTTCTGACCAAAATTCTAGCAAGCATCATCTCTACTACGTAATCCCAGATGACCTTGTCGAAAGCCTTCTCAAAATCAAGTTTGAGGACAATCACCTCTTCACCAGAGTGTCGGACCAAATCAATGACCTCAGAAGCGATCAAGACCCCATCAACTAACCATCTTCCTGCAACAAAGCCAGTATGAGAATCACTGATAACATCACTAAGAACTTGCCTGAGGCGGTTGGAGAGCACTTTGGCAAGAATCTTATAGGGGCCGGAGATAAGGCTAATAGGCCTAAAGTCCTGAATTCTGTAAGCATTACGAATCTTGGGAATCAAAGTAAGGAAAGTGGAGTTCAAACCGTTTCCAATTGTCCCCGAAGCAAAGAAATCAGAGAAGAAATGAAGCAAGTCCTCCTTGATGATATCCCAACAGACTTCGTAAAAAAGCATGGAGAAACCATCTGGACCCGGGGCTTTTTCCGCACCTCAGTCACAAATAGCAGCATAGATTTCTTCGGCAGAGAAAGGTTCCTCCAAAGAGGATGATTGGTAACCAAACAGTCTAGCAAAAGGGAGTCGAGGAAGAGGAATACGAACCCCGGACGACCTTGAGAATCGGAGACTGAAATGGTCTGCTGCATGATTCTTGATATCAACAGGATCCGAAAGAATACCCGAGTCCGAACGAAGCTGCAGGATCCTGTTTCTTGAAGCCCTTAGATTGGCAATTTTGTGATAGAAACGGGAGCAAACATCCTCATGCTTATGCCACTTAAGGTTAGCCTTTTGGCTCCAAATTCGAGCCAAGACCTTCTGCTTCCGAATTAAAGCTACCCGAGCTAAGGAACGAGCAATGCACTCTGTAGCTGACAGATCACGATCATCAAGGGTAGCATCAAACGCATTAATCTCCGCGGCCAGAGCCTCAACCTCCCGATCAACCCTACCAAAAACCTCTCGGTTCCAACGCTACTAGTCAAATCTCAAGCTCTTGAGCTTGAACCAAAGAATGCAGCTGGCCGAGCCTTGGCAGCTATACGAGACCCAAAATGCCCGGACATCAGACAGAAAATGCTTGTGCTCGGTCCAAGCATTGATGAACCTCATGGGTTTAGGGCCCCAGTTAACGGTGGAGGAGGAAAGCGTCACCAGTCTGTGGTCCGATAAAGAGCGATGGTGAGCCGTCTGGGATAAATCGCCGAAGAGTAAGAGTGCTGTTGGAGTGATCACAAAGCGGTCAAGACGAGAAGCTTTCGGGCCTCCTCTGTACCAAGTAAACATCACTCCAGAAAGATTGAGGTCCACGAGCTCCATATTTTGCAGGAAATCACAAAACAGAGCACAATCCAAAGAGGAGGAGGAGGAGTTTCGACGTTCAGCAGGGTTCAGAACCGAGTTAAAATCGCCCTCAGCAATCAAATTGTCACCAAATCGAGCTCTGTTCTGAATTAGAAGCTCCCACATGCAACGTCGGCCCGAAACAGAGGATGGACCATAGACATTCAACAGAGAGATGGCTAAACCTGTCGGGGTATGTGTACCAAACCAGGCAAGAGCAGTGCCGAGGGGCATTAAAGAAGAGACCTGAAACAGAGATGCTTTCCAAGCAGATAAAACGCCCCTAGAGGCTCCCTTAGAGGGGATAAAACAAGACTCCCAACCCAAAAATAAGCCACAATCTTTTAAAAAACCAGAAGATAAAAAAAGTTCTTCCTTTTATTCTACACCTTTCAGTCCATTTTTTAGTGTTGATCATACTGATGAAAAATTGTCCATCTTAAATCACAGGTTTTTGTGTCTCAGAAGTCTGCGCTCAACAAATGTAATCTGGTTGGAAAACCTGCCATAGTTACTCGAGTACTTGATAGTATGACGGGAAATCTACGGCCAACTCGTGCTGAAGCCACTGATGTTGCTAATGCTGTCTTTGATGGTTAGTAACTTAGTCTGATACTAATAGCTTTTTGGATCGACTTACACTTAACATTTTCTAATCATCCTTCTCTTTTGTTTAATAGGTGCCGATGGTATATTGTTAGGTGCAGAGACACTTCGAGGCCTGTATCCTGTTGAGGCTTTAAAAACCGTAGGGAGCATTTGTGCTGAGGTAACAATATCTAGACAAAATATCAAAACGTAGTGTTAATTTTATACCTCAACATATATAGCAGATCTACTTGAAGTATTGTCCCTATCCCCAACCCACAACACTGTATTTTCATGAGATATCTAATGGCCATTACTATCTCTTAGACATACATAATTATAATTTAAAAAATTGTGAGGAAAATTAAGCGAAACATTTTCACCACTCTGGAAAAATAATGCTAGTATTCTGTACTTGGAATCTTGGATAGCCATGACCCATCCATCTCTTGCCTCTATAACAAGGCTTCTCAAAAATACAACTGAAATGCATTGCACCATTATTGTTAAAATCTTTTAACAAATACCATACTTTTGTAATGAGTTTATATTGATCCAGTCACTCTTATCATATTTCTAGGCTGAAGCTGTTTACAATCAGCCCCTCCAATTCAAGAGAATTATCAGACATGTAGGAGAACCCATGTCTTATGCTGAATCTGTTGCTTCCTCAGCGGTATGTTGGTATCTGTCATTATTCTGAATGTGCCATTGCTCCCACTGTCATTCTTTCAAACCTTCATCTCTAATTATTAGTATGTGCCGTTGCCCTGACCAACTAACCTCCAGTCTCTTTGATGATTCTCCATCTTGTATAAAGGTACGTGCTGCTTCCAAGGTTAACGCTGCTATTATTGTTGTATTCACTTCCTCTGGAGGAGCAGCAAGGTACTACTACTACTATACATATTATGCAGAACTTAAGTCTAATTTCAATAAAAACGACATAGGCTGTCCATCTTGACCATGACTTGTTCTTGTTTGGTAGGTTGATTGCAAAATATAGGCCAACTGTGCCCGTGGTGGCTGTGGTCATCCCCCGCCTCAGAACAAATGTTCAAAACTGGACTTTTGCTGGCTCATCAGAGGTAACTAAATTTAAGTTTTCATATCCAAGAGCACAAAGTTCCACATATTCAAGTTACTTTATATATATTTTTCGTTGAGTATTTCTTTCCACATTGCAGGTCAGGCAGTTGCTTGGTGTGAGAGGGGTCTACCCAATATTAGGAAGCCCTAATGTGGTAAGTCTATGTTGCCTCCTCAATCTGAAAGTAGTCCTTTTCTTCTTATATAAATGACTGACAAGATAAAATTTCCGGTAACCCTCTCCGCAGACTTCAAGTGGAACAGCTGAAGAATATGGATTGAAACTCGCTCTAGATCATGGTCGATCAGTTGGATTGCTCAAGCATAACGATCGAGTCGTCGTCTTCCAGAAAATAGAGGACTCATCAGTAGTCAAGATCATTGACTACCAGGAGTAGCTCGCTTATTAATGTTCATCAGTAGTCAAGATCATTGACTACCAGGAGTAGCTCGCTTATTAATGTTCCATTGCTAGTTGCTACATAGGATTTTATATCTGATGCTTCAGTTGGAGTTGCATGCTTGGTAGAAACTTTTTGTTATTACGTTGAGTCTGTAACAATGTAATGTGTTTTTTTTTTTGTCGGATCTGAATTTATAACGTTTTGTGAACATGCTTGAGAATAAGGTACTTGGGTTGCTGATTTGGAAGGTAGCCATGAAGCCAGGGTGTACACCTAGAATATTTTAGATCAAGCAATAATGTTATGTCGAATTTTAAAAAATCTGTTATTTAACCTTTTTTATCCCTCTTGTACATTGTCCTATCATCATCGGTCTCGGTCACGGTCACCTCAAACATATCAGATATCTGGTCGGCAGTGAGAGTACAAAAGTAAATTATAATGTTTGCTGGGTTTTTTTTAATTCTAGTAAATAATGTCTAACTTTTTATATATCAATGAGAAAGATATAGTTATCAAATAAACAACCATTATCCTGGTGGTATGGCGGCTGCGCAGAGGCTTCCCCTCCTAGGGTTTGAAGGTTCTATGCAAGTCCATGGCAGCGGAGGCAATACATCTCTTCCAGCTGCTCATGGGTCCAAGCCGGAGGGGGCAGGGTGGCGATTCTTCTCTTGGGCTCTTGACACGGGTGACAGTGCACCGGCCATGGATGTTCCATGGTGTGCGATCTCACTCCATGATCTGTCATGCACGTGTAGCAATGAACATAACGGGCTCAGATAGGTTGTGTTCGACGCAGCCCTTTCGCGTTTCTCTTGTAAAACCAAAAGCTAGGGTTTTGCGCTTTGTTGGAGGCGACAACAATGATCGATTCCAACGAATCCGGTAAATCCATGCAACGAGTGGAGATGACACGGGAACGGGAGCGACGTTTGGGCTCAAGGATGGAGGCCGTGCGACGATGGGGACGGGTTGTTTCCATGAGGCGTCGCAGAGTATTAGACGGTGCACGCCGATGAAGGGACAACGACCAAAGGTTGGTTGGTCGGGAGACGTCGGAGATACCACCGGTGGCGGTGGCGAGACGGCGTGGGACAAGGACGACGATGGCGTGCAGAATCAGTAGGGTTTATGCAAGTGGGCTGGACCGGGAGCAAGGTGACACGGGCCTGTGCCGTGGGCTACTCGTGAATATGCGTAGGGCCTGGCAGGATGGGCCGACGGGGTTGCCACGGGCCGAGTCCGAGCCTGGTCGGCGCAGGCCACGTGCGGTCCAGCCCATAGCTGAGACGGGTTGGAACCGGGTTGGATCGGGCGACGGCGGGGCATGGGTAGCAAGGTTCGGGTCGGGCGGCCCGGGGCAGGGTCGGGTCATTCATCGCCTGGAGCGGGAAGTGGATCCAGAAGACTCGGAAGGGTCGACGACGACAAATGAGGAGTCATATGTAGCAGCGGCGGGGGCCACAAGCACCCCCGCCTCCAGGAATGAGTCCGTGGAGGTCCAAGAAGGTGTTGGTCGGCTGTACCACCTTCCTGGCTGATAGATGGCGATGGTTCCATCACCAGCCGACAAGATTCTCCCCTACCAGTCCGGGGTCAGCAATCCCGCGTTCAGGAGCCCTACACGTATCACTCAAGGGAGGACGACGCACGCTGACTTACCGGGGGAGATGTCAGTCCACCATTATTAATCTTTCACTTGGTTGGCTCGACCAGTGCCATTTGGTATAAGTACGCTGTATCAGTATCTCAGGATGCTACCGCATATATCCCCTTCAACCGCTCCTATTTCAAGAGCAAAGTTTATTTTCCTGTTATTGCTTTATGTTCGCTAGTTGGTTTATGCCATGTAAGATGAGTACAAATATGTGCTCATCGACCTACTTTATATTTCATTAATAATTGTATCTGTTCTTCTAAAAAAAAAAAATCAAATAAACAACCATATGTAAACTCCTAAATGGTTGAGGTTAAATCTCTTTCTAAACTCTAGGAAAAGTTTTTGTCGCATCATTCAAAAGTCATGACTATGACCATGGTTTGTAACATGGCATATATTATGGTTATGCTTCTCTCCTCTACACATCCTCTCCCTTGTACCGTTCTTAGGGATCCTACGAAGGTTTTTCTGCTAGGGTTTCGTTCGAGCCGCCTCTAACCACCGCTACGTTGACCTTCTTCCGCCCCCAACGCAGCGTCTCCCGACCTGTTTCGTTCCCTCCTCTGCAACTCCGGGGGTTTCCTCCTCTGAGGCCGCCGTCCCTGAGGTCGTCGTCGCCGTCTCTGAGGTCGTCGTCGCCGTCTCTGAGGTCGTCGCCGCCATGTATGATGTCGCCACCGTCTCTAGAGTCAGCCCTGAAGCCGCAGCCGGCGCGCCCTTCTCCTTGGCCTCCACCGCCGCAACCGTCTTGACCCCTTTCACGGTTATGGATCTGGCTAATTGAGCGAATCCTTTTTACTTTATTTGAGCTTGTCTTTGCAGGTTCAATGCCTAGTAAACAGAGAATCGGGGATT
This sequence comes from Erodium maritimum, assembly GCA_963921825.1. Lineage (NCBI taxonomy): Eukaryota > Viridiplantae > Streptophyta > Magnoliopsida > Geraniales > Geraniaceae > Erodium > Erodium maritimum. Next base: position 29,540,475 of record OY997589.1, on the reverse strand, counting down.
TTTTCAGGGAGGGAACTCCGATTTATGTATTGCCTCCCACTATTAGTGTTGAAGTCCTTGGCCAGTTTTCGGAACAGGAATTTCAGTATCACCTTCTCAACCCCCGTCTTCCTTCCTTGCCTATTCGGCATCCCAGCTCAGTGTTAGCTGGCCTACCCAATATCGTCAGGGGCGATTATAATATGATAAGAACTGTGACACCATTATGTCTTTTGTCTGTTCTTCGTGGTCAGGGATTTATTCCTGATGCACTCAGATTTATTTGAATTTAAATTAATGAATAGCACATTTCGCTCAAAAAAGAGAGAAAGATATAAGTACATCTGATGAACGTACATGACAAACAATAACAACACGTTATAGACTTTAAACCGAAATAGAAAACAATGTAGTATAGTACGCACAAGTCGTGCGGAAAATGCACACCTATCTAGGATCAATTTCAAGACCTCTCATATGAAAGGTTGAGCCTTAACCACTATAATGTCCCCTTGACAATATGTTTGTTGTAGGGGTTTGTTTATCTAATTAATTAACATGCAAGAATCAAAATAGTACCGAAAAAGAAATGTTAACTTGAATTTAAGTGGATAGAATCATCCAGACATTTTTTTTAATGGAGTAGATTTGTTCGGTCTGTTAGGGTTTTAAATTTTCTCTCCCCTCTCACTCCCCCCCTTCTATTGCGCATCAGCCATTATGGCCTTACCCCCACCACTATTGTGCACGTTTTTAGCTCCTCGCTTGGCCATGCGCCCCTCCACGCCACGACCATCCTAATATGGACCTTGGGTCCGGATGTCCGGCAACGAACTTCCTCCACACCGAGCCCACGACACATTTTCCTCTCCACCGAACTGGCCTACCCTCCAACAAGGAATATCCTTCCCATGACGGCCCTAAGGGCTATGACGACCATCTGAAGAAATAGACAGAGGGAGGACACTAAACCGTTCTTTCAATGGATTTCTTATGGTACGACTTGGTCACCGTGTGATCCTCCTCTGAGAATCCTTCCATCGGTTGGCCCACCGATGTCCGCCCATGAAAGAGGAGACCATTATCCCTCATGGGTTTGTTGTCTCCGGCGAACCATGGGGGGCGATCATGAGGAGGAAATCCTAGGGTTCACCCAACGTTTGGTCGTGATCTGCCTCATTTGGTCGTCCACCCATGGAAACTGATCCACCAAGACGAAATGGTGGTGAAGGAAGAGCTCAACGCCGGAAGGCTACCTTGGATCATCCTGGAAGCACCACAACCACAACTCGTGCTCTTCTGTATACGTACCATAGTGAAAGTACGTCCCGCATGTACCCCCACCCCCCCAAATGAATCCCAAGAATAAAGGGGAAGATTCCGGGTTTGTAGAGTTGCTCTAGGTAATGAAGGCCTTCAAGGCGGACGTCAGGAAATGAATAACAATCACCCCCCTCAACCGGACCAGAAGTCTATGCAGGAAATGGCACCAATGAGGCAGAAGTGAGGCCAACTAAGCATCCTTGTTGGTTCCAATGAGAACCTTCAGGTACTACAGGGTGTCTCAAAGGAGCCACGCCCCGACCCTCAAGGGACGGATAATAAACATCCACAGCCTCCTCTTCTTATTTATATACTCCTCGAACGACTGTCCCGATAAGATAGACACGCTCGAGTCGAGACAAGGAGAGAATTCTAGATCAATTACACCAACCACCTAATGAATAGGGAACCACTCCTACTGTTTTCCCTGGTAGTAGCATGTATTTTTATGTAAATTTTTTGGTTGTTACCAAAACCGCAACTCGTCCTTTCTAATCATTCTCATGATCTTTTTGTTACTTTGTTTCTACATTTAATAACATTTCATATTTATGCTAAAAAAATAATTTAGATGGATAAAGACGATATAAGGTAGTAATCCCTAAGACAATAAAAAGAAAGAATGTGCCAGCATGATGCCTACGTGGCACACCTCTACTTTCCTGGTCTCACAGCTCGTATAGACATCTGCTCCCTTCATCTTCTACCTTTTAATTCTCTGTTTGTTTGTTACAAACCGTTCTCCTTGCTAGACTCTTCTTCTTTGTAGACCTGTCATCTCAAATGTTGCTCTCTTCCCTTAGCCTTTAATTCTTTCCACCGTTACTCTTCTTCTACACTCTTGCTCTCCCTCTTTTTGCATTCAATTCGTAGCTATCGTTACTCTTTCTATCTTCTCAAAAGCTTCAAATTCATTATAATCTTTATTTCATCTTACCAAATGGATGAATGGAAAATCAGAAGGAATTGTCAAGGCTTATTGATGTGGGCCTCGCCGCTCCTCAAGTTCTCTTCTGCCTCTCATCTTTTTTATCCTATTTGTTTGGTTTGTCTTCGGGCTTCTATACGACTCAACTCACCAGTCTTGAAAACCTAGATTTTCTGCCCTGGTTATTTCTTTTGGATATGAGGCTGATCAAGTTAGGCATGCTTTTGAGTAAGGATTTGGACGATGTTGTGTGGAAGGTCTAGGAGAGGAGTATTAGAGGACCAACTCAGCTAAAAGTTCAAGCTGATAGTTGAAGGCTCAATTATAGTTATATTCTATCACGCTCCCTCACAGACAACCCCGTTTATGGGTTTTGGAGGTGTGTATTTAGAGGAGGAGATGAGCTCACTGGGAAGAAAGAAAAGCCCGTTTATGGGTTTGGAGGTGAATTATTTAGAATAGAAGATGAGCCAATGGGGAATAGTGATAAGGGCTGGCCCATTTCGGGCAACTTTGATCAGTAGAGAAGAAATTATAATTTTTTCTAGAGGGTGGGGTTTGAACCCCTGTCCGTGAGGTACCAAGCTCTAATACCATATTGGAGCACCAATTCAACTAAAAGCTCAAGTTAATAGTTGAAGGCTCAATTATAGTTATATTATAACGAGAAGAATCGATTGAGCTGGAGAGGGTTTTGGGAAATCGAGGATTCCGATTGCTCCCGAGAAGCTGACTGAGGTGGATGTGAGATCCAGTTTTAGAATCACAATTTCTTCATTATATGGATGAACGAAAATTTGATGTTGAGAGTATTATGTGGGTATCAATTAATTGATTTAAAATTTTCAAGTTCTTATATGCGCCTAGCGTATGCAAATTGGTCATCGTCTCTCTATGCTCTATGTTTGCCTTTTTATTTTTATTTGATTTTTTTTTGCGGTAAAGGATGGGTTGTGTTTGCCTGCATTTTGTTTGGTTCCTTATTTTTTTTACAGAGGGTGAATTTGCACGTTTTCCTATTGTTCAGCTAGGTAATTGTGATTGTTGGAATGATTGAACTTATGTTTTTGTTCAAGCTTTTGGTAGATTTTCTTCTCTCAATTGATGGGTTACTAGTTGATTCATTTCTCAAATGTGTGTTCAAGATTTGATATAGGCACATATGAGATTGTAAGACATGCAATTCATGATTACTATTAGCAGGATTTCAATTGTGGGTACAAATGGATTATTGACACACAAAACAGTGCACTAGTTTGGCTAGTACTACCTGTTAGAGATGGATTATATCTAGAGTTTGAATTGTTTCAAACTCTAGATATAATTCAAACTTTAGATATAATCTATCTCTAACACTACCAAACCAATTTCGGTTTATACATGCTAACTATTATGGTCGATAATTCAACCAAAGAGAGAACCTTAAGTGCATTAGTTTACAAGTTTTTAACTCCACTACATAATTATTTAGTGTCTTATTTATTTTGTAGTTCATCTTGCTCTCTTTCTTATTTCGAGCTACATTTCTCCCTTCTCATTTTTGTATTTAGTCTAATGCATTCCTTCAAATTCTCTACAAGGTTGTATGAGGGAAAAACTTGCCTGTTCTTATAAACTAATGTATTATGATACACACATTTTCCTTTTCTTTTATATTTAGAGAGGTGTTCTTCGAAAATGAACTTGTTTTCTACTATTAAAATGACATGCTTTTGCCAAGCCTATTTGTTGGTTAAATATTTTGGATTAGTTTATTTACCTATAGGACCTTGGTATATTGGTGGTCATGTTATTAAAGGATTTGGTTGTGGCTCGAAAGTACTTGGATTCCCGACAAGTTTGTAATCTGTCCACTAATTGTATTAAATATCCTGTCACGAAGCCTGTTTTGGTAGTGGAAGCGAATATTTCCATAGTTTTATGCCATTTACATTTTTTTCCTTATCAGAGTTACGTTTCACCTTTTCTATTCATTCTTGTGACGCTCTTCAATTATGTCATAATAATGATTCTTTTCAGCTAATTTATCGCCAGAGGGTTACTGAAGTATCCTCTCAAAATATCCTACAGGGGTATACTTTGGTTGGGCAGGGTTGTCCGCAAGAGGTACTTACGAAATGGTCATGAGTATTGGATGAAACCCATACTTCAACAACACAGAATAGGCTATTGTAATTGCCAACTAAGATTTGTGATCATTGACATTTTGTAGATGAGAGGTTTTTAGATACTGATGGGCAAGCTAACACAGACTCTAATTCTGAATAAGTTTTCCAAGTGATAAGGTAACCTGTTTTTTGAACAAACCTACCAGTAACACACACAATCTTTTTATACTAATATTGTTCAGTTACACATTTAATTTCAGACAAAAGTCAATTTCATATGCATTAGAAAGACATCGCAAGTATTTTGCACTTTGAGACTATTTGAGACATTAAATTGCATCATTACATTTCTGGATGACTCATCTACTATGGACGATACTAAGTCACTCATTAGTTGACTTTAGTAGATCGTACTCTAACAGATATGTTCATGTTGAAATCAGAATGGTTGGGTTAGAGAAGTTGACCTAGGTGTAGCTAGATACTTCACACTTTCTAGAGGTTGTGTTCTATACTTGAGTATTACTAGAACCATGTTCTATTTAGTTCCACTAGATCATTGGAGACCATCTTGATCGGTGGTGTGTCGATATTCATGAAGTGAACTAGGCGTGGCTAGACACATCCATTTTTTGTGGTCATATATTTTAGCATTATGTATTATTAGGATAATGGTAAAGCATCCGCTTATCATATGTAGGTTGACTTATTTGGATTATTTATTGATATGGTATATTATCAAGGCGAGAAGCAACCTAAGAGAACGCAAAATAGATGTATGAGAGTTTGATGATTGATTTTACTCGAACCATAGAATATCATACTTGCACATTTATTCCGATGATTGGTTTTTGAGATATGACAGGAACACTCTTTTCATCATCATCATCACATTGTTGACCTTATGATTGATTGACTTTATGTATGAGCACGACACCCATAGTTTTTTTCTTCTATAAAAAAATCATCTTTATTTCCATTATTGTCTTTCTTTATTGTTCACCTACATATTATGAATATTTCCATTTACGTCATGATAATCTACCGTATCAATAAGGAGAAAACAAGAATGAAACATTGATCAATTGACGCTCACAAAGGTGCAGTGGGAAGCGCTGCATGACAAGAAGCTCGGGGAAAGCTTTGATAATCAGTTCAGAGAGAGGTCTTATCGAGGACGAATGAAGAGTCGAGGAAGAGGTCGAGGCTATGACAAGGCACGTGTAAGATGTTATAATTGCGGCAATTTCGGGCACTATGCAAATGAGTGCAACAAGTCTCGATCTGAAGTAGGCTTGTCCGGTGATCACAAGGTCCTAGTTGATGTACATTACATTCCAAAACTAAGGAGTAAGGAAGGATGCAAGATGACACTTGAGAATGGTTACTTGTCTATTCATCATCAAGACTAGAAAGTGCTCGTTGTAATAAATGTGGGAGACTAAGGGTCACCCATTAATGGTCCTAGAAGTCTAAGAGTCTCTCATTTATATACTACCATTAGTGGGGTATTTGAAGAGTCATGTAATTGTGTATATATACCTAGTACCTTTGTACATTCTAATCAAGTGAATAAGAACAACTTCTTATTTCAACATGGTATCAGAGCTGTGGTTATCAGCTCTGAGGGATTAGGGAATTTAGGAGTGAGCCTCCATTGGTGCCCCGGTGTGCACTTTTACTGCCCATGTGTCCAGGTTGATCCCTTTTCGTTAATAATATTTTCTCACCTCCTATTAGGGGTGCAACCGGACCGGATACCCGGTCCGGAGCCCATCCCATTGTCCTGTCCGGAGCAACCGGACATCAAAAACTCGAACCCATGTCCAATCCGAAATACCATGTTTCGGACCGAGTTTCGGACCATCGGATACGAACCGGGTACGGATTTCAACAGGATAAACCCGTTTATCAATGGGCTCAATTTTTGAGCCCAATTTCACTTTTGAGCCCATTTCTTGTAACACATAAAACCAACCAAAATTCATAATAACAAACTAGGTGAAAAACCATTTAACAAGGGTCATTGAGTTTATCTCAATGAGTTGAACTCATTGACCCTTTCCAAATGATGAAAAAACACCCCTACCCTACTTATATTATAATAAAATCCATCATCCAACAGTATGTGAGACAAGTTATTACACAACTTAAGAAATTAAGAAAAGTGAACTATAAAAAGTTCTCAAGAACAACTTCATCCTCAACAACAACTTCATCTTCTTGCACAAGAGCTTCTACTTCTCTTCCTCAACAGCAATTTCTCATCCACACTAGCTTCAAGTCATATTTCTCAACAACAACTTCATCTTCATCAAGATAGCTCCACTTCACCAACAACAATACCTTCTAGTCCTGAAATTTTTATAAACAGTACAAGACATCAACTAAAAAAACAGATAATAAACTAGTTTCAAGCAATGCAAATATCTTAAGCAATGCAAGACATAAATAAAGACAATAAACTAATATAAAGCAATAAAAATATACAAATTAATTTGTACCTTCTTGAACTTGCTCAAACAAATTCACAGCCTCCTCATCATCCAACCATGAGTTAGTTGAACATTTAAACCAATCTTGAAGGCAAATCAAACATTCCATTGTTGGTGGCTTGAGACTACACCTATATTCATTCACAATCCTGGAACCAGAACTAAAAACAGATTCAGAAGCAACGATGGAGACCGGAACGGCTAAAACATCTCGGGCCATTTTGGAAATGACCGGAAACCTTTCAGCATTCATTCTCCACCATGCCAAAACATCGAAATCTTGAGTAGGTTTCACCCTAGGTTCAGATAAATACATCTCCAATTCTGACTTACAAGTATCGAATTCACTATTTGTCATCCTCTCAAACATAGCATCATAAATTCCAACATCACAACTATCATCATCTAATTCAGTTGTGGGTTCTACAATAGGTTCAACAACAACATACAATTTCTCATATTCAACATACATAGCATCCAAGGTTGTCCTAACATGTGATTTTAGCAAAGCACGTTTATTAACAGAATATATCTTGTCAACAATGAAGTGCACATACATCAATTTGCGACGAGGATCTAATATGGGAGCTATGAACACAAACATATTCAACTTGTCTAGATTATTGAAATATTTGTAGTACTTAATCTCCATACTAAGAGCCATATTAACAATATGATCATGTAATGAACTCTTACCCCTATCAATCAAATTATACAAATCACTAATATCAGCTAAAACCATATTAGATGTGACATGCAAAGAGGCAGACAAACGCACAATCATCTTATAAAATAGCTTCAAATATCCCATAACAAAGTCAAGCCCCAAAAAATCAGCTTCAGTCAATACCCCAAGTGGTTCATCACTATCTTTCTTCTTGGCTTTTCCCATTTCAGATTTGAGAACGCGATATTTTAGAAACGCTTTCTCAAGCCTTAGGGCAGCATCAAGCATCAAGTAAGTGGATTCCACCGAGTGCACACATCAAGACTAAGCAATTTTTTAGATGGAATTTCTAATTTTTCAACCAAGGCTTTAAACTTGAGTAACCTAGCAGGAGATAGTCTAATCCACCTAACAGCAAATCTTACTCTCTCAATGGAATCAACTAGCATTTTAGTACCATCACTCACAATGAGATTTAAAATGTGAGCTACACACCTCATGTGCAAGAACTTTCCTCCCAAGAGAGAGTTCGGTATGAAATCGAAACTCTCTTGCAAGTACTTAATAGCCTTATCATTTGCACTAGCATTATCAACTGTTACAGTCATTAACCTATGCAAACCCCAAGCATTAAGACATGTTTCTAGGGAAGCTCCAATAGCATTCCCACTATGTCCAACTATTGGACAAAAATTGAGTATTTTTTTTTTGTAACTTCCAATTCTCATCAACATAATGAGCAGTTAAAACCATATAATTGATATTTTGTTTGGAAGTACATGTATTAGTAGTCAAAGAAACCCTAGGTTTAGCATGCTTGAAATAATCACACAACAAAGACTTTTCAGTTTTGAACAAACCAAAGATACATTTAGCAATTGTAGTCCTACATGGGATATCAAATGATGGACAACAAACCGACATAAACAATCTAAAACCTTCACCCTCTACATGCGTAAAAGGCAACTCATCAAGCACTATCATCTTGGCGAGAGCTATTTTGCAAGCTTCTTGATCAAATCGCCAAGATAATAGTGTAGCTGGTTTGCCTTTTTCAGCAGCAGTAAAATCAAGCTGTGTTTGTCCCTTTGGAAGTCTTTGAGGGTTTTTAGGACAAGATAAAACATGTCTATTAAGAGTAGTAGTACCATAATCTTTCGTATTACCACCCAATAACTTCTTACACAATTGACACTCAGCCTTAGTTACACCATCAATCGTTACCAATACAAAGAAATCCCAACAAGTAGATGCATTTTTTTTCTTAATTTTAGGGGCAGGAAGTAGCTTACCATGGGGAGATGCCGTTGCATCTCCCCCACCTTCAGCATCTGGTACGTTTGAAGTAGAACCAGATGCAACCATATCACCAACAGCTCCCATAGATTCGGATCCATCTTCATATGCTATGACATGTTCTCCCTTCAATATTAAAACAAGACATTAACATATAATAAATATTTCATAAAAAAATAGTTCATAACATATTCAAATGGATCATCAATTAACCATGACTGATTTCACAAAATAGGGAAACAATAACAATGATTTTTTCACATTTTGAAATAGATTAACAAAGAACCGTGTTAACAAATAGATTAACAGTTCAAAATCGATTAACAAACAAGCATGATTTTTTTCACAACAGTTAATTTTTTTTTTCACAACAGTTCATATTTTTTTCACAACAGTTCATGATTTTTTTTTGAAGACAAACTAGTGGATGAAAAGATACTAAACAGTTCTAAAAACATAATATGGAGATCGAAACTAGGGGTGCAACCGAAAATAAAAAAGATACAAAAAAAGTTCAAAAATATAGATCGAAAATCAGAACAAAAATCATATAATAAAGACAATACGATAGAGTTAGAAGTTTATACCTGACTGGAGCCGGAGAGAATGGCTTTGTTGCTCGGAGACTCGGATTGGGCTAGATTTGGAACCGGAGAGTAAGACATCGGAGAAGAGGAACAAGAGCACAATGAAAGAGCTTCTTCGTCCTCTACTCTCCTTTTATGGGCGTCGGCATCCATTAGGGTTGGAGTTTCTGAGACAAATGGAAAGAGGGAAGATTGATGAGAGGATAAAGATCGAAACTAGTGTTTGTTGTATGTTACTTTCGGCTGCAACAGATGAAAGATGAGAGAAGAAGAGGAGAGAAGAAGAGGGAGAGACGAAATTAGGGTTACAATTTCTGATACAAATGGAAAGAGGGAAAGAGAGATGAGAGGATAAGGATTGTGAGGATCGGTTTGCAATTAATGCATCGATTCGTTTTTTGACTTCGTGAGAATCTAAGAGACGTTGGTCTCTTAGTGCGATTCCATGTAAGTAAGAGAGAAAGATATAATGCTTGTTGGACTGGACCGAGCAAGAGTTGGGCTCAGATGAAATCCTCAGGCCCAATTATGTAAACCCACGCTACCGGACCGGATAAAACCCGAATCCGCGCGGATCTGGCTTCCTGGATCCGGATCCGGGTCCGAACCATCCGGGTATCCGGGTTCCGGACCGGGTTTTGTCCATTTTCGCTCGGATTGGTTATTTTTCGGATCGAATCGGACCGGATTCACCTATTTTTCCGGATTACGGATTTTTTGACACACCCCTACCTCCTATCCCATAAGTTAGAGGCTATTCTGGGTTGTTGATATATGAAATTTGAGACCCATCCAACCACCACCGGAATCTCACTTGCCTAGATAAGTTAAGGTGTTCTTGAATCTATTCGACTCGTTTTACAAGGCTCCAGAGCTATTTTTATCTCACCTCCGACGAGTGAGGCTTCAGAAGGGCAAAACTGGCCGCCCGCAAGCTTCTGGAAATTTTCGCCGCCGCCCACAGCCGCGCGTGGACTCCAGCATCGCCGTCCCCCACCGCGCGTGGACCCCACGCGCTCTCGTCCGCCACCGCGCGTGAAGCCACGCGCCGCCGTCCGCCGCCGCGCTCAGTGAAAGTCAGTGTTGATATTTTCTCGTTCCTGACAGCCTAATCCGGGTATTTTCCATCCGTTATTATTCGTTTCTACTATCTATTTCTTTGAATGGCTGAAGAGACCAAAAGTACTATTTTGATGGAAAGTATCCCCGTTATGTCAAGAATTACCGATCACAAATTGACTGGACCTAATTATCCGGGTTGGTCAAAGAGTGTTCGTATTTACTTACGAAGTATTTCAAAAGATGATCACTTGTCTGATGACCCCCTGCTGATGAGGAAGCTAAGAAAGAATGGGTGCGTGATGATGCACGCTTGTTCCTTCAAATCGGGAACTCTATTGACCCTGAAGTGGTTAGCTTGGTTAATCACTGTGAGTATGTGAAAGAGTTAATGGATTATCTGGACTTTGTTTATTCTGGAAAAGGGAATGTTGCACGTATTTATGATGTTTGTCAGGGCTTTTATCGTGCTGAGCAAGGAGGACAATCCCTACAAACCTATTTCATGAACTTCAAGAAGACTTATGAGGAACTAAATGCAGTAATGTCGTTCAGCACAGATGTTAAGGTTCAACAGACACAGCGAGAACAAATGGCGATAATAAGCTTTCTTGCAGGACTTGGCTCTCAGTTTGAATCGGCCAAATCTCAAATCCTTTCTAGCACAGAGCTAACCTCATTGGTCGAGGTGTTTAACAAAGTTCTTCACACAGATACCCAGAAAGGAGAAGTGTCATCTACCCCCGAGGTTCACAATGCTCTTATTGGTCATTCACGCAGTTCTCGCCCTTATGGGAGAGGCGCTCACAAGGGAAGTGGACGAGCAAGTAATCCTGGTCGTTGAAGTAGTCGAAATCAAGAGACAGGGGGAGTTATCTGCTTCTATTGTAAGGAACCAGGACATACCAAGGGATCGTGCCCAAAGTTAATCCCACGATCATCTGCCAATGTTGTTGCTACTTCCTCTAATCAGACCGTCACTATATCTATAGCTGAGTATGACCGCCTTCGCCAGTAGCGGGATACATCCACGCACTCATCTCACTCTGTCACCTCTGCCGTTGAGTCAGGTAATCTACCTAAGTGCCTCGTTTCGTCCCAATCCCCCTCTCAATGGGTCCTTGATTCTGGTGCCACAAATCACATGACAGGTAACCCTAAATTACTTGACACTTTTGAACCTCGTACTTCATGTTCTTCTGTAAGCTTAACTGATGGTTCTCAGTGCCCTGTTCTCGGGTCTGGGACGGTCACCTCACACCATCCATTTCTCTACCTTCGGTCTTAAGCCTACCTGGATTCTCTTTTAATTTAATGTCCATCAGTAAAGTTACTCGTGCCCTAAATTGTTGTGTCTCAGTTTATCCTGATCATTGTCTGTTTCAGGATCTTTTGACGAAGCGGATTTTTGGTAAAGGACATGAGTCAGGGGGGCTTTACATCATGAATACCGAGAAACCTGCACCACCAGTCGCCTGTTCAGCCACCTTAACCTAACTTGAAGCCCATTGTTGTTCTGGCCATCCGACTCTTCCAACCTTGAAGAAACTTAATCCCCAGTTTGAGAAGGTACAATCTTTCGATTGTGAAGCATGTCGGTTTACTAAACATCATCGTCTCCCCTCTACTCCTCGAGTCAAGAAAATTGTCAGCTCTTCGTTTGAATTAGTCCATTCTGATGTTTGGGGTCCGTCCCCTGTAGTGTCTAAAATTGGGGTTCGGTATTTTGTTTCTTTTGTGGATGATTTTTCTCCAACTATATGGCTTTATTTCATGAAAAATCGTTCTGAGTTGTTTTCCCATTTTACTGCCTTTTGTGCTGAAATACAAACTCAGTTTGGCTCTAATGTTCGTGTTTTGAGAAGTGATAATGCCAAAAAATACTTTTCTGAGCCATTCACTACTTACATGGCCCAGAATGGTATCCTTCATGAGTCATCTTGTGTAGATACCCCGTCTCAAAATGGAGTTGCTGAAAGAAAGAATAGACATCCTCTTGAAACTGCAAGAGCACTTTTATTTCAGACTCATGTACCAAAATGTTTTTGGGCTGACGCTGTCTCAACTCCATGTTTTCTCATCAATCGTATGCCTTCATCTGTCCTTCAAGGTGACATTCCATATCGAGTCTTATTTCCCACCAAACCTCTTTTTCCTATTACTCCTCGTATCTTTGGGAGTACGTGTTTTGTTCGTGATGTTCGTCCTACTCGTACGAAACTGGATCCTAAGTCTGTTAAATGTGTTTTCTTGGGGTATTCTCGGGTACAGAAGGGTTATCGTTGTTATTGTCCTGATCTTCATCGATACCTTGTCTCCATTGATGTCACTTTTATGGAACATTGTCCTTTATTTTATTCGGCAACTCCTCACACTCCAAGACAGGGGGAGACCGAGAACTTGTTAGTCTACCACATCTCTCATCAAGAACCGATTGTACCAGAACCTCCTGTTTTACCGCCCACCACCACACCAACACCATCTGTTATTCCGAACCCGCCAACACCACCACCACCACTGCCTATCTGTTACATTTATTCCCGTCATCAAGCACCTCACGCTGCATGTCCGGAGCCAAGTTCCTCTTCGCCTCCAGATCCTGACGACCTCCCCATCGCCCTCCGCAAAGGTAAACGACAATGTACATATCCTATCTCTTCCTTTGTGTCATATGATCAATTGTCTCCTTCATCATGTTCCTTCATAGCTCTATTGATTCAGTCTCGATTCTTAAAACTGTTAATGTGGAACTATCCCATCCTGGCTGGCGTTCAACGATGATAGAAGAAATGAGTGCACTTGATGCAAATGGTACTTAGCAGTTGATCATGTTGCCTCCGGGAAGAAGGCTATTGGTTGTAAGTGGGTGTTTGCTGTTAAATTTAACTCTGATGGCTCTGTAGCCCGTCTTAAGGCTCGACTTGTGGCCAAAGGCTTTGCTCAAACTTATGGAGTGGATTACTCTGATACTTTCCCCCCTGTGGCTAAGCTAACCTCTTTGCGATTGTTTATCTCTTTGGTAGCCACTTATGATTGACCTTTATACCAACTGGATATCAAAAATGCTTTCTTGCATGGGGACTTGCATGAGGAAGTCTATATGGAGCAACCTCCTGGTTTTGTTGCTCAGGGGGAGTGTGGACTGGTATGTCACATTCGGAAATCATTATATGGTCTCAAACAGAGTCCTCGAGGTTGGTTTGGAAAGTTTAGCCAAGTAGTTGAAAAGTTTGGAATGAACAAGAGCAAGTCTGATCATTCTGTGTTTTACAAGAAATCCCCAGCATGTGTTATTCTTCTAGTTGTATATGTGGATGACATTGTTATCACTGGCAGCGATCAATTGGGCATCTCTTCTCTAAAGTCTTTTCTCCACAGCCAGTTTAATACCAAAGACCTGGGAGTCTTGAAGTACTTTCTGGGAGTTGAAGTATCAAGGAGCAAGAAGGGCATATTCTTATCTCATAGAAAATATGTGCTGGATTTGTTATCAGAAACTGGGAAGCTAGGTGTCAAGCCATGTTCTGCCCCATTACCTCAAAATACGCAACTAGTGAAAGAAGGTGAATTGTTGGAGAATCCAGAGAGGTATAGAAGAATTATGGGGAAACTGAACTACCTTACGGTGACTCGGCCTGATATTGCATACTCCGTAAGCATTGTAAGTCAGTTTATGTCCTCCCCTACTGTTGAACATTGGACTGCTCTTGAACATATTTTGGCATATCTAAAAGGATCACCAGGACGTGGTTTACTCTACCAAAACCACAATGATACTCATATAGAATACTTCACATATGCAGATTGGGCAGGATCCAAGATTGATCAACGATCCACGTCGGGATATTGTGTATTTGTGGGAGGAAACTTAGTCTCGTGGAAAAGTAAGAAACAAAACGTTGTCTCACGTTCTAGTGCAGAATCAGAGTATAGAGTCATGGCTCAATCGGTTGCTGAGATAATGTGGATCTATCAACTACTTTCAGAACTCGGTCTCCAAGTCTCCATGCCCGCAAAATTATGGTGTGATAATGAAGTTGTTATTTATATTGCCTCAAATCATGTATTTCATGAACGAACCAAGCATATTGAGATTGAATGTCATTTCGTCTGTGAAAAGCTTTAGCAGAATTTGATTACTATCGCGTATGTGAAGACCGGAGAACAATTAGGAGATATGTTCACCAAAGCACGTTCGGGTACTCGGGTTGATTATCTTTGTAACAAGCTGGACATGATTAACATTTATGCATCAGTTTGAGGGGGGGTGTAATAAATGTGGGAGACTAAGGGTCACCCATTAATGGTCCTAGAAGTCTAAGAGTCTCTCATTAATATTCTACCATTAGTGGGGTATTTGAAGAGTCGTGTAATTGTGTATATATACCTAGTACCTTTGTACATTCTAATCAAGTGAATAAGAACAACTTCTTATTTCAACACTCGTCAAAATGAAGAGGAATAGAAACAGGTTATATGTTCTCTACTTGAAACAAGATATACCAATTTTTCTTCTTTCCAAGTATGAAGATTCAAATTGGTCGTGGCATGCGAGTTATGGCCATGTTGTCAATTTACCCCTAGTTGACAAGATATAGCCCCCCTGTTCCGTTCATCATTTTTTTAGTATACGAATCTTACACTATGCTACTCCATTTTATTGGGGAGAGTACTATGGAATTACTTTGTGGATTATTTCATATTGGGAGAAAAACTTGTCAAATGGTTTAACATATTATCCATCATTATCACTACTAACCACTTTATTTTTATCAGCGACTTTGATAAAATATTTAACTCTCTACAATGGAAAGAGAAGCACATGGTTTCCAAAAAAATGGTTACTATCAGTACAACTACAAGTACAAAATCTTTGAAAAACAAGGTACAAGGCCTAAAATAACCAGAACTGTAGACCTTAGAAACAAAACTGACCGAACTGGTTAAAAGAAAATAAAAATGGGCCTGCAATGCATACAAAACGAACAAGGGCCAAAAAGTCTATTGTAATAACCACTTCCGGTCAACGCCAGTCAAACATGCGAAAAACAGGAAAAATTAAAAAATTTGGTCAGACACTTAATTAAACCTGAAATTGACTCCGAGGGTCATACCGGACGTAAGTTAACCCCGTTATCGACCCAAGTGAGTTCCGGGGGACTCAGGGAAACTTTCTGACCAATTTGGGAAATGTTGACTTTTCGTTGGAAAAGTCAACCGAGCGACGTTTTGGTCCATTCGAGGACCGTTTTGGATCCAAAAATCTTAGCCGTCATCGCAGCGGTCTTAGTTGAGCCGTTTCCTTGTAGCCCGTCAAGTTTCGTAATTTCTTGGAAAAAGTGCCCGTTCGGGGCCCGAAACGTCCGAATTTCGCGAATCTGATTGGAAAATATCTAGAAGATATTTTTTCTTAAGGTGTGGGACCCACTTGACACTTGTCAAATATGTAGTGGTGTTAGGTTTATTGAACAAAACAAAAGATGAGACATGTGAGGGGTAGTTTGTAATTAAGTATTAGTATTGTTTTTTTTAAACAAAATAAAAGGGATGGTGGTTGTTGATACACGTTCATTTCAGAAAAAGAGAAGACTTGGAGAGAGAAAGTGGTGTTAGAAAGAAGAGAGAAGGAAGAGAGAAAAAGAGAAGAGGTTGGGGGAATTTGTGACGTTTCTCGTCGATCAAACCGGTGGATCGTCTCAACGATAAAAGAATCGAGCTCACATCGACATTCCCTACGGTGAGAACCGAACCGATTTTCATTTTGGAACGTTTGAATTTTAGGGTTTGAGTTTAAACGGTTGGATTAAGGTTGGGTTTTGTTTAAGATTGGTTTAAAGATGAATGGTTGATGTTTGGGGTTCGTTCGGAACGTTTTGGGGCAAAAAGGGAATTTTTCCATTTTGGCCGTGTGGGGCCCACATGCCCGGGTATCGGGTTTTCGTGTTCCGGTGGTTTAGAACGTTCCCCGGACCATTTATTCATAACTGAATCGAAATTTGGAATTAAAATGCAAAAGTTGTAATTATTGGGTTTAGAAACTTTAAACGTTAATTAATTGACTCGGAATTCGATTCCGTCGAGTGCCTAGGAACCCTTGAATTATTCTAAGACCGTAGAAACGAAAACGGGAATTTTTGAAGCCCCGGAAGGGCATTTCCAAAACCCGGGCAGATTCGCCATGTCGGGCTAATCGGGCCTTTCCGGGTCCAATATCAACAATGTCGAGTAATTGGGGGAGTTTGGGAGTGATCGACATTGTCGGGGTTACTTTTGGGCGTCAGGTTTATTAAAATTCAGCATTATGCCTGCAAGCTTAAAAGCGTTTGAAATTGTGTTCTTTTAGATCGTGTTGCGGACCGAGGGAAAGGAAAGCTAGGCGAGTGACTGAGATCACGCCGGAGCTTGTTGGTTGGCTTTTGGAGAACATATACGAGGTAGGGAAAAGTAGCCGGATCTCGGCCCTGACTAGGGAAAGTTAACAGTAGAATTGCATGTGACACCGGGGTGTCGTGGGTTAAGTAGGTTTATCGAATATTAGAAAGGCATGATACGGGAACGTAGCGAATATTAGAAAAGCATGTGACACTTAGTAGTGTCGTAGGAGCAGAGAACTTATCGATGTTAGAATTACTGGAGGCATATGACCATGCCCGGAGGTTGATTGTGAACTTATCGATATTAGGAGTACTGGAGGCATATGACCATGCCCGAAGATTGATTGTGAAACTGTTGATATTAGGACTGTTGGAGGCATTGGTTATGCCAGAGGTTGATTGTGTATTTTTTGTGTCTTGGGTGGCCATGAGAGCCCGTGAGGGAGGTTACTGAGCAGCTGGTATGCGATCCTTTGTGATCTTGTTTGGTGTGCGATCCTTTGTGATCTTGGGTGTTGCGTGGTGGTCTTTTGAGTCCTTGGAAGAGGTCGTGATCGTGGTGTTGGGTCTACTTTACGTGTCAGAGTGTTGAGTCGGTCGAGGAAGGTAACAGTGGGTGTGTGTCAGTCGGAGTACTTGGGTTGGGGATAGTGTTCCCCGGTGTTGAGTTTGTTGTTGGTGTTACCGGCATTGTCTGCTAATTATGCCGTAGTCAGTCTGTTATCTGTGGTGGTGAGCGAACGCTCACCCCTAGCTGCTTTTCCTACAGGTACTGATCACAGGACGGACTAGGTGAGCTCTCGAAGCTTGTGGAGCTAGGAGCGGAGTCCGGGTTTTATCTTTTGAGTCTAGTGACGGATACCTTGTATTTTTGTCCACTTGTTGGGACGTATTTTGTTAAGTTGTAAATGATTATTTTGATGAACAAATGGTGATTTTAAAGTGATTTATGGAAAAGGTTTTCAAATGTTTTATTGTTTTAAATGTTCGCGTCCCTAGTTCGGTCTTACTGAAATTGGGGCGTGACATCTATCTAACAACCAAACAACACCACTTTGGGAAACCTCATACCGCCAACACCAGATGCCTCGGGACTGCACGACTGACACTAACCACTAGAGGGTGCCCAAAGCCACCACCAGAGAGTATGCGACACTGCCAGAAACGCCTTCAACAGTCGGTGGACAGCACCATAGAACCCGCCCTTTATAAAAAAAGACGGAACCAAAAACGATAGGTAATGTGAATAGGTGTACTCTATTGTCTAAAACATGTAATTGTGCACAACTCTCAGCTTTCATAAGGAATATGCCAACTGAAGGCTAGCACCAAACGACGATTAAAATAAAGGGAGAAACAATGCTATACCTCTAAATCCACTACCTACGCAAAAGACCAAAAAAGGCAAGGAAACGAGCACCGCCAACCAAATAGGATGGTGGATATAGAACTCGATGAGACACCATACAAGAGCACAAAAGCTTAGACGAAGCCCACGTCCAAATCAGACCACATAATCATCTCTCGGTTGCCAAAAGACAACCCACCGAGGGAAATACCAGCTGGTGACCCAAGGGATAGATAAAACACTATCATACCTTAAAAAGGTGATAATGAAACTGGAAACACGAGCGACGATTTAGGATCGAAAGCAATGATGGATAGAGACGCAAGCTGATGACCATTGGCAAGACAGTGGGAGACAGAGTTTCAAGAGAGAGAAGGATTTTTAACAACTACTTCTAATCACTTTGATTTTCTTATCAAGGCGAGTCTCCAATTAAAACATTATTAACGTATTGTAGCCCTATAAATTTTTGTCCAATAAATTGAGAATAATACCAAAAAAAATCTCTTTTCAACGTGAGTCTCAAATTAAAACACTTCAAACGTAACCAAAAAACCCTAGCAGCCCTCGCCCCTTCCTTCGATCCTTTCCCCCGCCGGTGGCGACCGTGGCTCAGTCCCGGTTGTTTCCGGAGGATGCCACCTTTTCGTTTTCTCCTTAATCTCTTGGGGGTTCTATTTCGTTGGTCTTGGCAATTCGGTTCTCGTTCGTTCATCACATGCCTTTTTTTCCTCTTCCATATTCGAATTCTTCAGTCTTTTCGTTGCGCCGTACTTCATTGATTAAGCCAGAGAGTCCGTTGAGGCAGCCTCTGATTTTTAATCTGAGTGTGGAAGGGGCGTTGTGGGAGGAGTGTTGAAGTGTTATGTGTGGGACTACGTGTTCTTCGGTGTTGTTCTTCTGATGTTGGTGCTCAAAGTCAGATGGAGGAGCACCGAGATGATCGGCGTGGTTGGATCCAAGGAGACATGGCTATGTTTCAAGTTTTTTTTTCTTATTGTTAGGTTTTGGTTTTGGTTGTGGCCTTTTCGGGGCAAATAACTGCACTAGATGTAGCATCAGTGTGTAATAGTTGCACTTTTTGGTGTGCACTTGTTGCACTTTTGGTGTTCACTAGTTTGCACCTTATGTGCTCTAGTTGCACTTTGATGTGGTTGTTATGTGGCACGGTTTGATGTGCCTGTTATGTGGCACAGTTTGGTGTACACGTTGTTACAATTTTGACGTGCACGTTGTTTGTACGTTCTGGGGAGCCTGTGTTTACGTTCTAATTTTGGTAGGGAGTCGATAATAGTATAGGCTAACTAAGCTGGAGTCTGCGATATATATCGACCACTTGTACGCCTTCAACAGATTATATATATTTATCACTTTAACAGATATATAAAATTGATGTCTCTCGTTATAAAAAAAAAAACACTTCTTTTCGGATGACATGAGAGCAGTCACTGATCGAGAAGTATATAAAAGGGCTCCTTCTCCTTTTCTAGCTCTGTAACGACTGCTACATCGACCAGACCCGCATTCGTGAGTTCCACCATGGTCTCGTCGCTCGCACTAAGTCCCAGCTTGAACTCCATCGTCGCTAACCTCCAGGACCGCGTAAGATCCTTGATATATCTATTTTCGTTCAAAATTTATTCTGTTGTTTGTGTTTGGTTCCCGAGAACAATCTGGGGAAGCTAACTCAAGTGATCATTTTCCTTGTGTTTCCGTAAGGGAAAATTAGCAAGTCGGTTTCATCGCTCGACTTGTTTTCCATTTCCGATCCCATTAATTCTTAGGTACGGGCGACTCAATGTGCTGCGTAAATCAACAAGAACGTAGGATTAACATCATTCTCCTAATTAGGATTGGAGTTCTCTAGAACGAACATTTAGGTTTGGTTGCTGAAGAGAGGAAATGGTCGGTTAATTGTAGATTCTGTGTGGTTTTGTTTTGTTGTAAGTTGCTGGATGGTGAAGCTTATGGTCAGTTGTTGGCTTTATTAAATTCTAATGCTTCAGTTAAATCTCAGGTATCAAATTGTTTTAGGGAAACTTTACAGTCTTCTTGTTGAAATGATGGCAATTCTATGAACTACAACCCCTACTTCACTTGCATGATTGAATTGCTATTTTAATAATCACTGTTCTGGAACTGGTGACAGCTTACACGAGATATAATTATGTATAAATACATCTAATTTAATATTTCTGTGCTTCCTTAGCAATGGAAGGTAGGTTTTAGGTTGGGCTCTGATTCTGTTTGTGTATTTTTATGCAGAATTTCTCTTCCGGCAAATTTCTTGTAAAGTTTGTGTTTAATAAACAAGCAAAATTTAAAGGAAAGTTGTTACTATTTCCAAAGAAATTTGAGTTGAGTTGTACAACATACAGTAAGATGGAAGTGAGCACTTCAGGTTTGGCAGATGGTTTGGCAGAATGCTTAAAGGGTCAGTTCAGTTGTTTCCTCTATGGTACTTAAACCAATTGTTTCTTCGGCACTAATGATTTGTTTATATTATTCATATGTGCTATATTTAGCAGAAAAAGAAACTAAGGAACCAAGTATTTCCACAATTTTGATGAACTCCGAGAATAACTTCGATCCTTACCATGCAATGAGTACACCACTTTACCAAACTGCTACATTTAAGCAGGTAAGGTCATTGAAGTTCTCCCAAGTACTTTTTTGTTCTATTTGGTATCCATGGTATGCTTGTTGTTCCAATTTAGTACCCCAAACTTCCCTTTATCGTTCTATTTTGGACATTGTTGTTTCAAGCTGTCAACCTGGGCACCATCGTATTATTTGTTTATTGATTAAAATTCATTAATATGCTAATGTGGAGCTGATGTGGCAGCCATGTCAAATTTTCAATAAATGAAAAATGTTCCGAATATGTCCAAAAGATACAAGATCCAAAAACAATTCAAGAGGAAGATACTTCTTTTTAATTTGGTACCCTAAGTTTGCTTGCTGTCCCAATTTGATACGCTTCCGTTTCAGATACTCGCATTATAATGTTGTTAAGTATTAGATGACTCTCATATTTTAGTTCTTTCTTATAAAATTCAATTTTGATGCTGCTGTGGTACCAAGATAGATTAAAAAAATATAGAAAATGTCCAATCTTAGCTGTGAGAAAAGTCTAAGACTAAGATTAACCTTTACCATATAAAAATATAATTTAACCCTATGTTTTCCTACAGAAAAAAAGGGTGGTGAAAATAAATCCTATGTTGCATGGACATGAAAACAAGTATCACCAGGACAATTCCATCTGCATGTTACCATGTTTCTGAACTGAAGAAAATATTAAAGTTATAAAAATATGTTGGACATGCCTTACAGATGTCCAAGAAGTTTGACTTCTAATTTACATGGACACGGTTCCTCTCGGGCTGCACATTTGTCTTGTCCTGATTTATGACTGATGATCATATAAAGTTCATTCTTCTACGGACCCTAACACCATTAGCGTTTTGGGCTTCAGTTTCTTTCATGTACTGTTTTATTGATGGCCATCATTTTGCATACAAGCACTGTCATGTGATCCTTATGGATCTGCAAATATTTATCTGTTTTGGCATGATATTTAATTTTTTTAGATTAATTCAGCCCTTCCTTTTTCGTGATTTTGTAGCCTTCAGCTCTAGAAAATGGCCCCTATGATTACACCAGAAGTGGAAATCCTACTAGGGATGCTCTTGAAAGGTGCTATTTACTTCTTGCATTTGAGTGACATTTAAAGTGGTTCACTAGATCTTCACAAGTGGCTATTTCATCTTGGATTTCTTTGCTCTTCATCTGAATATAATAGTCCTTTATTTTATTGTTTAGCCTCCTGGCAAAGCTTGACAAAGCAGATCGGGCATTGTGCTTTACTAGTGGAATGGCTGCCTTGGCTGCTGTTGGTCATCTCCTTGGAACTGGTGCTCTTTTATGTGCCCTATAGAATTTTTCTTCCATGTCCTATATTTAAAGTTCAAGCATCTAAGGTTCTACATGGTAGACTTCTAGGGACCAAAAACATGCTTTATAGTGGGTACTTTCAAGCAAAATGGAAATGGGTTTGTTATATAGTGCATTACAGTATATCTATTTGGTTTGGGCTATTTGGATACTGCCCCTCATACTAAGTGAGGACTTTGATGGTCCATGGTTGTGATTTGTGAGGTTCTTTGTCCTCATTTCCTGTTCAGGCAAACTCATACTGCACTGTTTCCTGTAGAAGAAGACACATGCTTTCTTTTTTATCTGATTGTAATGGCCACATTTTGTTATAGTGGGTACTTTCAAGCTAAATGGAAATGGGTTTGTTATATAGTGCATTACAGTATTTCTATTTGTGTTGGGCTATTTGGATATTGCCCCTCATACTAAGTGAGGACTTTGATGGTCCATGGTTGTGATATGTGAGGTTCTTGGTCCACATTTCCTATTCAGGCAAACTCATACTGCACTATTTCCTGTAGAAGAAGACACATGCTGTCTTTTTTTTATCTGATTGTAATGGCCCCATTTTGTTATGTATTTCCTGTACTAACCTGGCAAAATATTATTTCAGGTGAGGAAATTGTTGCTGGTGATGACCTGTATGGTGGTTCTGACCGATTGTTGTCACAAGTAATTCCAAAAACTGGAGTTGTGGTGAAGTTAGTATAGTTTTTCTCTTTCTTTCGGCATGAATATACTGCCACTAAGGGCTGAGATACTAATTCTAACAATGTGCAGACGAGTAAATACAACAAACTTGAATGAGGTTGCATCAGCTATAGGCTCCCGGACAAAGCTTGTATGGTTGGAGAGTCCAACTAACCCAAGGCAACAAATTTCTGATATTCGTGTAAGGCATTGTTTTCTAGAATCATGATATTCTCAGTAAATGTCATTTAGGTTGTAATTGTTGTGGCAATCAGCGGCATGCTTGATAGCATTGTCTGAGAGGGTACATTAGGTTTGTGTTCTTTTGATAGAACACCATGGGACTGTGCACCTCTCGTCATCTATTCTTCTTACTCATGCAAGTTTGTCAAATAATTTAAACTGATGTAGAAAAACAAAGGTACTTATTAAGGCAAACGTCAAACCCGACTAATAACTTAAGCCCTTGTACCCATTATTAAATAAAAGTTTAACATGGTTTTTGGCTGTAGCAATACTGAAAGTACTATTTCTCATGCCCGGAAATATTCCTTATTGTTTTTCCTTCTTTTTTCCAGAAAATAGCAGAGATGGCTCATGCTCATGGAGCTCTTGTGTTGGTCGACAATAGTATAATGTCCCCTGTCTTGTCACAACCCTTGGAACTTGGGGCAGGTACCAAGAACATGCTCTTGGTGTAACTTAAGCTTCTATGAGCTGCACTGGGCCGTTAGTATGTTGTTCACTTTTGACTAGTTCATCCTCCTTTCAGACATAGTGATGCACTCGGCTACTAAATTCATATCTGGACACAGTGATGTTATGGCTGGTGTGCTTGCAGTAAAAGGAGAAAGGTTATGTCTCACTCTTCCCAATTTCTCCTCCCTTCACCCTTATCTGCTAACATTTTAATGTGGGTTATATAGAATAGACTTTTGCTGCTGACTTCAGTAGTATGCTTTAATGTGTTTACCTTTAAACTAAAGATCACATCAAATTTCAATTAGACTGTTCATAATTGTGGCCTCATGCCTGTTTATCGAAGGTGTGAAAGAACTATCGTTTCATTATTTGATTTTTTTTATGTTTCTGATAGCTTACATTGAGACATCTAGTGGCTTAAAAAGTTTGAAGGGCCTTTGTACAATTCAGTAGTCAAATTCTGGTGTTCTACCTTCATATCATGGTGCTCACCTAAGCTTGGCAATGCAGGTGGTGAAATCATTGTGTTATATACTTAAAAAATATTAGGTTTAATTGTTTTTCCTAACACTATAATTGGTTGGAAGTTAATGTATATGTTGTTCCTCTTTAAACGGCGACACATATACTCTTTGTTAGATCTATGGAGGCTAATCTCGTTTCTTATCTTTAATTAAATACACACGTATTACTGACACATGCTTTTGAGTTATAGTTTTAATTCCTTTTTTTTTTTGTAAATGATCGTCATGCTGTGTTAATCTCTGGCATATTCCTTAGTTACTGTTAGCTTCTCAATTCAAATTAATGTTTCACCTTCCTAATTTTTTTCCCTCCTGTGTATATATTTCAGGTTAGCGAAGGACTTGTATTTCCTACAAAATGCAGAAGGCTCAGGCTTATCTCCATTTGACTGTTGGATCTGTCTACGGGGAGTTAAAACCATGGTCTTACGCGTGGAGAAGCAACAGGTGCCTATTCAAATCTTGTTTTAGTAAATATGTTGTTCTTTTGGTTGATTTTCTGGGGAAAATCTTTGACAGAACTTTGGAGACAATTGGAGGCCAAAATTAATTAGTTTGACCAGCAAAATATGAATCTCAGTTTATTAGGAAGCATGCAATTTTTGGATTTAATTATTATAAGCTTATGAAATAAATTAAATGGCAGGATTTTGCACAAAAGTGCTACACTATGTTTCCAAGTCTTTCATTGTATCTGACATTATATGTCCCCATGCCAAATAATTATCTCAATCTATTATTCAGTAGCCATCTACTGCTAAGTGCAAATATGGTTAAGATCCTTCCATGGTACTTACCTAGTTACCTTTCTATAAGAATATGATAAATATACAGTGACATTACATCTATGAAACTTTTAGGAAATAATTGGTAGATCAACATGGCTTGTAACCTGAAACTTTCTTTGTTTTTTGTTGGCTATAATTTGGAACCAAGCCTTAGTATAGAATGAGCCTTTTGTATTTTTGTCAGGAAAATGCACAGAAGATCGCCGAGTTTCTCTCTTCCCATCCACGTGTCACAAAAGTTAACTATGCTGACCTTCCTGATCATCCTGGACGTGACCTACACTATTCCCAGGTATTTCATACTACAGGGATATACGAGATTAACATTGTAATAGATGAATTTGCAATAAGTACCTCATGTTGAACTCTTCTAGGCAAAAGGTGCGGGTTCTGTGCTAAGTTTTTTGACGGGATCAGTGGCACTGTCAAAGCATATTGTTGAGGCTACAAAGTACTTCAGCATAACTGTCAGTTTTGGTAATTATTCTTCCTAGCCGTACTTCAATTATTTACATTACAACAATAGATTTTACAGGAAAGTTGCATATCCTCCTAAAATATCCACATGCCTGTAGATACAGTGGTCGGTGATTGTGCCCTTCCCTCTTAAAGCAACATTGATAATGACACAAATATTTATACAAGGAAAACAATCAAGATTATGCTTTAGTTTACACACTAAGCAGGAACATGTATAGGATGCACATTATAAGGGTAAACATTGTTTTCCCAAGTGCACGATATGAATCACGAGAGTAGTAAGGTGCCTTTGACATTATTTAACTCTATATCATTCAGACTTTGATCTCTTAGGAGAACAATTAGCAGGCAGTTATTTTTTACAATGGGAAAATTTTAACAACCTGAAAAGATGTCAATCACTTTGCCTGTCTGTACGAGTGTGGTTGCAGGGAGTGTGAAGTCCCTTATAAGCATGCCTTGCTTTATGTCACATGCAAGCATACCGGTAGCAGTTCGGGAGGCCAGGGGTCTAACGGAAGACCTTATTCGTATATCGGTAGGGATTGAGGATGTGAATGATTTGATTGCTGATCTAGATAATGCACTTAGGACGGGCCCTATGTAGATCCACTATGGTCAAGTGGCATTGCCTGAGAAGACAGCTTATCCCCGTTTTCATCTGATGAGTCCAACAACAATGCGGAGTCTGAGTTGGCCACTACTACAAAAGAGTGTTCCTTGAGCACTCAGTCAGCTGTTGCTTTTGATTTAGCTTCTTTTCCTTCCTGCTGAAGGGAAGGGAAGGGAATGCCAAAATGTAGAAATGTGCTTTCCTCCTTGCTACTTTTAGAAAGCCAAACATTCAACATATTACTTTTCTTGCCTTCCACTTAGTTACAAGTTAGAACAAGTGATTTGAGTCAACATCTTAAACCAACTCAATTAACATTTTGTATCAAGTGTTGAATATACAGTTGGTATATCAAGTGTTGAATATACAGTTGGTAATGCTATTTTGATAATTCAACTTTGTTAATGGTTCACCCCTAAACATTATCGCCACTTCGTTTTGAATTTAAATTGCTCCTTTTGAATTAAAGAACAAAAAAATACTTATTACCAAATTTCTTCTCTTTTTTCAAACCACAAAAGGGTAGTTTCACACCTCGGAAACTTCAATTGAAAGTGAGTATATCAGCAGATGTATATACACAGAATCATACAAGTAACTGAAAACACTTGTTTGCAACAACTACAAATCAATACCAAGGGGAGTACACACAATCACCTTAGTTACATTTGGTGCACATATCGTTGCAGATGGAAACATAATTTACACAGCCATAACCCAAACATCATCATTGTAATAATGATACTCAACCATTAAGATAAGCGGTTACTAAAACCACTTATGCATATCGAGCCTATATTGAGCCTTTACACTGCAACATTTCAAAGACACTTTCCTAGTACCAATTCTAATCACTACAATTAAGCTGTGAGTGAGCTTTTACACAAATCACTAATTCTGAAGCCTCTCTACTTCTAAACAAGTTATGTACAAACCTTACAGTCATTCCTCTCGGTATAGCAGGACCTGCAAGTAACAAACATGAGAGACTGCAAATTAGTGTCTTGGCAATTTGTGTAATAAATAGCACCAATTGCGTTCTAGAATACTGAACTGGTACAGAAGTTTGCGGAGGAAGAAAGGCTTCAATTGCCACTACAGTTGTGTACAATATCGTAGTTATACTTACAGACCCTAAATATTCTATCAAGCACACAATTGTCTATTGCAAACTTGCTACATAGTGTGCCTCACAGGCACATGACATAGAAGGTTAAGCATCAATCAACAAATTCTGCTAGAACTGCACACTACGACATATGCTGATCCCAGACATTTGAAAGAAAAAAAAGAGCTATTTGGCCAGGCATGTGAATTAAAATAGTGGCCTATGTAGTAATCTAACATAAAATGACCTTGCTGCTATACTATATCTAAGTACAAGAAACAAGTAAACTATTTGTATATATGATATATCCGTCCAACTTGGAAAGACAAATTGTTATAACACGCGAGATTTAAGAGTGAAGCACATCCGCTTAGTTTTTGTGTGAAATCCAAGTTCAAAATATTATAAGCTAAAAATTAACTCACCATTGGAATGTTACAACTATTTACTGCCAAAGTCTTCATAACTCAAGCCTTCTGATATGGTGTCCAACCTTCTATTGTGTCCTGTAAGAAACTAGAGCATATCTTCTTAGTACTCCACTTTGAGATTAAGACACAATATATTAGGCAAAAAAACCTCACCAGTATCTGTTGCTAAGAAAGGTGATCTAGGGTAGCTCTCCAGTATATCTGGAAATTTCGACAGCAATCATTAGCATGAATTCTATAATCTGTATCTTGGTTAGTAATGTTAACTTGTTAGCCTACATAGAATATAATTACAGCCCTCAAACAGATTGGCAGTAGCTTTAGTTGAAACACACTCTAAGAAACTACAATGTCAACTTGCCAAGCACATGACATGACAGAGGACAAACCTGAACTCTGAGAAAAGTCTGCTGTTAGATCTGAGAGACTAAAATTCCGAGGAATTTGACCCAAAAACCCAAATGAAGACGAGTCTGCATCCAAAAGTGAATCATTGAGGGCCTGTGAACTGGACTCTACGCTACTGTAAGATGCAACAGATGCATCTCCAAGTGCTGGACGTGTTTCTAAGACATTGCCATCAGCACCAAACATATATGAAGAATTGCCGGAATATCCCCCTTCTGGTTTGATCATCACCCCGTTGATTCCTGATATCAAACCCATGTTTGAATTCTGATTTGGCAGCATGTTCAAAGTTGCACCAATCCTATTGGTGGTATGAACAGGCATTTCAACAGCATTGTGCATACTTCTTTGCATTGTCGAAGCACCGTTACTAAATGTGTTGGACAAACTGGATCCGCCATTACTGAATGCATTAGGCAAACTTGAACCAATATGGTGTTGCATGGTTTCTGGCTTCAAAGTCGCCCCGGCAGGATCTGGGGCATAGCAAGCAGAATTCTGTTGCACTGGTAGCAGAAAAACACATTAATTACTAAATCAATAGAGCTGAACATGCAATAAGAGGCTTGTAATAGCATGATATTTTGGACAAATTAGAAAGAGTCTTCTACCAAAATTAGGAGAGAGGTCATTCTGCCTCAATTATCATATAGAAACCATTCTACATGGTTGGATCAGGGAATTTGGTTGATCACATGACGAGACAGGGACTATAGGAAATCTGAACTGGATGGGAAAAAAGTCTTACATGCTGGGATATTAGATCCATTGGAAATAGGCACACGAGCAACTCCCGTTGGGTTTATCTGATGCATCAGCTGCACTTGTTGTTCAAGCAACTTGTTGAATTCAAGTATTTGGTGCTTTACTATCAATCTCAGGTAATATGCCTTGAAAAATTCTCGATTCTCTTCCTCAAGCTTTTGCCAAACTGCAAAATATTATGTTCAATGAAACGAGAAAAAGAAAAGCACCATACACGGTTGCTTACACTGATGTAGTTTCCCTATACAACTGAGCAAGTTACAAATAGTTTGTTTTATATATTTAACTCACGGTCTTCTCCATTCCCACATACATTTAGGTTCTCCAGCAAGTTATATAGCCCCGATGGTTCTCAGGTACCACACAACATAATCATGTACACCTTCTAAAACGTGCCACAGCATAAGAAAATGGCTTTTATAATCTACTCTAAGCATTGTTCCTCAATTTTAGTAGTTCATTAACGGTGATCTACAACACCCTACAGTTATGTACTTAAAAAGGCAACTAAACCCAGTTGATGGCTAAGAACTTTTCAGATTGTCATACTACCATTAACCTATACAATATGCAGACTTAATTAAGGTGCGAGGAGGCATAATGTGTCAACTATGCCACGTTAATATATCCTTTCAGGTTTATTCTGCGGCTTTCATTCAATAAATCCATAACAGTAACAAGAAACCGACAGCCCATCTCTGCATAAAAGCGAGAGATACCAAAACTAGTATTACAAATTTACTTGAAAAAATACGCCATACTATACATTTCATACACAAAGCAACTATAGTAATATTACCGAGTTCTGTAAACCCAGGCTCTATTTTGGCTTGAACCAGGAGAGTTTCCACAACTTCCTTTTGGTTCATGTAAAGTTGAAGGCATCTCTCTATTAGATTTTGCACCTGGATTAAGATCATAAAAATATAAATTATGAAAAAATCCAGACCATGTTCAATGTGTATATATATAAGTTATAGCAGCTTAATAAGAAAAATACAGAAACTAAAATTGTGGACCAAGAAGAAAAATAGATACTAATACAGGAATAGAAACCTATTGCCTTATTATTTATAAACATGATAGCTTTGTTTCCAAACATAGTTGAGAAATTTCAAAAAAGAAATGCACCAAGAGCACATGCTTAACGTTTCAATGCACTTTAACATGCTTCACTACAATGCATCAGACAAGAGACTCAACAGCATAAGATGGAATTAAAATAAGTTGGTAATAGATAATCTTGGACAAGTCATCAATAATTTACCAGCTGTATGTCTTGACGAGAGACTCTTCTCACTGCACTACTAGACATTTTCACAGTTCCAGTCTGACGGAATAGTTGAGAAGACCAGAGCAATTGTCTTCTGAAGATATTCAAAATGGGCCAGTGAACTTCAAAAGGTTATTTATTCTCCAAGCATATGCTTCACTTCAGCTTTCACTTATAGAACACTGAAAGTAAAACAGAACCTGATGCCACAATCCATGAGAAGAAAATAAATGGAATTAGTTCTTCTGATACACTAGAGATTATAATAATGGAGTTTTGGACAATAATCGCCGATAAATAATCATGGATTTTACAACTTTAGTTCCCATTTTCAAATTTCTCGGTTCATCTATCAATTTAAATGCAGTTTTTTATTCCATACACATCAATTGATAAAAACTCACCACAAATCCAAAAAAAATAACAAAACGAGGGGGAAGTAAGAGGAGAAAAAATCCACCTAGTGCAAAGATTTCAATTAGCTAGAGCTTCGTTACTTTTCAAAGTATCAGCAAGTTCACCGAATTCAACCATGATCACGACCAAAACGACACAACCCTAACAAGCACCTGACCAACCCCAATCGATAGACACCACAAACTCACACAAACATATACGTGTACATGCACAGTGAAAACTGAAAAGCTCGACGGATAGACATGAAACCAATATGTATAAGCTTTTCGGCGACGGAGATCTTACCGGAATTTGAAGCGAGAAGGAGAGGAACCTTCGCGATCAAGCTCTGTGCTGTTGTTAATTTCTTTTTCAACTTTATTCTGTTTCTTAAAAATTAATCCCAACTCGTTTTCGAGTGCTCTCTTCATTTATACCGGCGACCTGATCACTCGGGCGGATACCGGATGTTGCCACGTGGCGTGTCTCCGCCTAGTTGGGGCCATATCGGGGAGATCAGGTGATTGATTATGACTATGACTATGTCTGCCGTCAATTATCGTCAAACCTTTTTCACAGAAACCCAAATATGCCGATAATCATTCATGGGCCTAGCCGAAACAGCCCGTCATACAACGCGTTTGAGCCCAATGTTTTGGTTCCCCAGCGAGCCCATTATCTGGTGTGTGTTTTTTTAATAGCACAAACAAGACTCCTTTTGTTACGAACATGAAAAAAAGGCATATCCGAGCCGTTTACCCTATAATCATAATGATTGTTTTTTTTAATGATGAGAAATTTAGTAATCACATACAAACATCATATTAATAATGATTATTGCAGATGTGTATTGGATCGTTTTACTCGTTTCAATTCAATCCATCCTATTGTGCTTATGTTGTATCTTAGCTTTTGGTGAGGACTATTGGGAGGAGGAGGGGGAATACTTCGGGTGTCCGAGGAATTGTAGTTGATTAGACCTTATAAAAAGAAAAAAAAAAATCAAACGTAGCGACTCGAAAACAGAAGAAAGATGGAGGAAGCTGTCAGGACGAGGTAATAAGGAGCAAACGACGACATCGTTTCACCACAAGCTTCCAACTCGGTTAGCTGAGTTGGCATTTAGTAAGCTGTCAAGTACACCTTGTTAGGGAAATGGGTAGCTATCAAGTCGAGTAAGTTAGGAGTTGTTAGAAGTCTCAAACTCCTCAAAGAGTTTGGCACTTTTAAATTGTGAAATCAATTGTAGGAGAAAGAGAATGGGTTAACTGTGGAATGAGAGCACAACAATTGTGTAATGGTCTAAAAGAGTTGAGAGGACAGAGAGCTTTGCATATGTACTTCTTCAAATAATCAATAAAGTGTTCCATTTTCAACAGATCATGAATTGATTTCTGGCATAAGTTCTTTACCGGAGAATGATAACTATGTCGTAAAAGAGATAAGCACGAGACAATAGGAGATAAGAGGGAAAGAGTCGTCGTCGAAGACAACTACAGTTAGGGTTTGGGAGTTCTCTCAAGTCTCGACCCGGAGAGAATTTTCGAACGAGCTAAGTAGGTGCTTTTTTGTTTAATTTGAATTAAAAAATTAATTTTTAAGATCACGTATCTAAACTGTCATTTATAATAAAATATATTTTATTTTTATAGAAATATAAAAACCAAATACCCAATATCTGATTTATTTATTTATTTTCAAATCGATGGTTACAATAAACTGTAATGTGATTCTATTTATGTCAGAGCTGGCAAGGGTTGCCTAGCTTACGTCTTGATGAATGAAAAACCTTAGACCTATTAAAAAGAATTACATCTAACTCAGCAGTAAAAAGATGTTCATGAAATAAGATAAGATTGTGTTGATTTGTTTTGCAGTACGAGTTTCAGGTCACATTCAAACATGAACATCTTAACCAAACTTTCCTCGTCGAGAAAAAAAACACTAGGACTTTCTGGGTCAATCCCAAATCAACAAATTCATTTGTTCTACCCATCCAAAAACAATCATACATATTTCACTTTTCACCACCTTATTCTAGCACAATTAGCACAACAAAATTGAAACCAAATATCATTAAGAGGAATCTTTACATGAAGGAACCAAGTATCATCATGAGGAATTTGAACATCACAAGTATCTCGGCCCATCGAACAAGGATTTGAGATCGAGAAGTTTATTATTGTCTCTACGTTGATTTCATCGATCACATTTAGGCTAAATATGGAGATGACGAGCACAATTAGAGTAATATAATGTAACAATTTGTATTTCATATTTGATATAAATAAAATTAGTATTTTGTTTTGAAATTATTAAAAATTACAAAAACAATCATATATTTAACTCCTACCACTAGCTGGTGGTTACCTTTACAGAGTTAGTAGTAACAACTAGTGGTTTGTAAGAAAGAAAGTAAAAATGTACTTCTACTATTACCTCCTATTACTATCTAATTGTTTATCATTGAAGATGTCCTTATATAAAGACCCATTAAGGTTAGGAATGGGTACGAGTATGACTGAAATTGTGAAATGGGCTCATTTCAAAGAAAAACATGGGCCGAAATAATGGGCTTTTTAAACCTTAAATGGGGCTGTAATTCATAAGTGGGATGGGTTGTTAATGTTGTTACAATTGGGTTGATTGGTTGAACTGGTTAATCATTGGTTCTAGAAGTAAAAACTGGACCTCACCAGATACATCGTCAGTTTTTGACTGGTTCTGATTTTGTTGTTTTTGGTGTCGGTTGCGGCAGGTTCGGTTATCTTTACTCACCCCTATCACATGACACATGAGACTAACGATATCCCAATATCTGATTTTTTTTTTTTAAAGGAGAGGAACTTTGGTATTACTTGAAATGCTTCAAAACATATAAAAACGCATGTGGTATATGAAACCTAGACCATGTCAAAACAGATATGGAGCGGGACTCCCTTACTAGCCAGTAGGCACCTCCGTTCGTAGTTCTAGAGATGAACTCGAGTTTAACATCCTCGAGTGAGATAAAAATGGACCTACATTATTCAATAATACGGCCCACAGGTAAGAAAAGAGGGGTTGACCCTAAAATCATTCTCACCACAAACTAGGTGTCGCTTCGAATAATATCGCACGACCGCCCTGACTACCGTACCCATAGCAGAGCCTGATGTATGGCAATGGCATGCGCCATCTCGAACATCGGAGTGCCCATCCCAATTTTATTCCAACCTTCCACAATTGTTGTTCTCTCATCCCGACATACCATACCCCATTCCAACTGAGAAGTGTCTGTAAAAACCGCCTCATCAACGTTCAGGGATAGCCATTGTCGTGGCGGTGGTTTCCACCCTCTCGTGGCAGGACAAGTAGGGGGTCGGAGCTGCACACTGAGCTTCCTATGCGCAACCTTCCAATTGTGGACGTTACTTCTGATTGTAGCATCAATCGAGCTGACCGACAGCTGAGTCTGATCCCAAACAACACTATTACAATCTTTCCAAATCTCCCAAATTGTCAAGACAATTTTACTCCTTTTTGTCATATCCATAATGACCACAATATCTGTTATCCACTGTATAAAATTAGTAGTTGAGGAAGCTGAGAAAGGTACCTTGGATCGTTGCCATACCTCCTGAGCAAGCTGGCACTGAACTAGTAGGTGAAGAGCTGTTTCACTTCCTGAAACACACGCTGGACATTCCTTCGAAATAGGGACATATTTTGTTCGGAGGCTCACCGCCACCTGTAGGGCACCTGAAATAGCTCGGCACAGGAACACCTTGATGTGTGGTTGAATGTCTAGGTCCCATATAGCCGACCAAACCGATGATTCTTGAGTTAGCACCCACTAGCCGTGCAATCGAGCCAAAAGGCGATACCCTTTCTTACTATTGTAATTGCCTCGAATGTCTTGTGTCCAATACCATCTATCTGTGGTATGTTC
Organism: Erodium maritimum; assembly: GCA_963921825.1. Classification (NCBI taxonomy): domain Eukaryota; kingdom Viridiplantae; phylum Streptophyta; class Magnoliopsida; order Geraniales; family Geraniaceae; genus Erodium; species Erodium maritimum. Next base: position 29,506,263 of record OY997589.1, on the reverse strand, counting down.
AATACCTCTGGAATGAACTTCGACGGTAAAGAGGTAGTGATCTTTGGCACATCCCAATGTCCATGTTCGGTAATCATCTTTGAGATTAACATCTCTCCATTTGCCACCGTCCCAATAGGAATTGTGGGTATGTCCCTCATGAGCCACGGTATACCTTCCACTTTGGTGGTCTGACCATTCCCTATAGTCTTTCGAAGACCTTCTTGCATGAGTTTTTGAGTAGCTCTCAGACCCGACCATAATTGATTAGGATTCAACCCCTTTCTTACCGTAAGAAAGTCCCCATATCTCAAATACCGAGCCTTAAACACTTTGGCCACTAAGCAATCCAGGTTGGATAAAAAATTCCATCCCATTTTTTTTTCTAAATCAACTATAGTTACAATAAATTGTAAAGTGCTTCAATACCATCGTGAGTCTACATCTTGATATCTGAAAATCTTAGGTCTATTCAAAAGGATTACATCTAATTCAACAATAAAAAGATGTTCATGAAACAATATAAGATGCTCTGTTGATCTGTTTTGCAGTATTAGTTTCAGGTCACATTCAGACATGGACATCTTAACCAAACTTTCCTCGTCCAGAAACAAAACCCAGGACTTTCTGGGTCAATTCCAAATCAGCAAATCCATTTTTCACTTTCACAAAATCCAGCAATCAATGATACATGTTTCACTTTCTCTCCTGTTCTTTTCCACCATCTTGTTCTGTTACAATTAGCACAACAAAATTGGAACCAAATATCATCATGTGGAATTTGTACATGAAGGAAGTCTCTATATTCAAGCCTTTATGGCGAAAGAAGAAAGAAACTCATTTAGATCACAGTGGTGAGTTCTGTAAATCTTGGTCTTGTTCTATCAGGTGCAAGCCCATCCTCCATGGCCTTTCTCTTGTTGGATTGCTCTTGTTGTGCTAAGGGTAGTGGGAGCTCCTTCTGTTGCGCATGCAGCACAGGGGGTTTAGCCAATTCAAGGACTGGTTGTTCGCATCCCTGATCCATTTTCTCCTTGGCTTTTGTTTTCATCATATGGGGTTTAAGCCGGTTCACATCCGCTAGTCGCACAGGCTTCAGGAAAAATTCCTCAGCTCCTTCTTCCAAGCATCTGGGAATCATCAATTCACTCACATTGATCAGTTTCATGGCACCAAAATCAAATGATCAAAATAGGTAGGTTCACATTCACATCCACATTGTTATTTTTAGTTTTTACCTGTTGATCCTGGAAGGAACATTCTCTGATGACATAATCACCACAGGTAGGTTTCTCAGAGATGAAGATTCCTGGAAAATCAGAACAAATGAAAGCCTATAAAGAATTAAACAGATGACCTATCATGGGCATCAATGTAAATTATCTATGCACATGAGATAAGATGGAGATAATCAAAAGACAAATCTTTGTAATATCTGGAAATGATTTGTTTTGATGGAAAGTAGGTAGGGAAATATTCCAAAAGATTTCCATTGACATTCAGAAAGCAAGTGGCAAAGAGAGGACCCCATGGCATCTTTCAATTAATCTACTTAGAGGTACTTTCAATTAATCATAATACCATTTCATCAACAACTAAACTATTCCTAAAACCAGGACATCTCATACCAATTTTATTCAAACCATATGCATTACATAGAAAACTACAGCTCAGAAGCCTAAACCCAACTCTTGATATTTTGTTAAAACACCATCTAGCTCAAAACCTCAACTTGATGGATCCAAATATATGCTCCCAAGCCTAAACCCAGCTATGATACTATGTTAAAACACAATCTAACCCAAAAGCTCAACTTGGCAAGCCACATTAGTTTAGACAATTCAACAATAGCCTTGGAGCAATCCATTAAGGTAAATACCTCTACCAACAATCAAAGAAGCAGAATAACTTAACAACTGTTCATAATATGCTAGATATAAGTGGGAAATTGAAAAAAAAAAATTCCAAAGAAAATTCAAATAACTGGACTTACCTTAATTTTCTTAAGCAAATCATACCCTGTCATGCCTGGCATGCAATAGTCTGTAATAACTAAATTCACTTCAACCTCCTGGAGAAATCAGAGAAGATTGAATAAAAATCTCAGAAACCCAGAAATTAAAATGACTTGAAGACTTACATAAACCGAAATGGAATCAGTACCTGGTGATTGTTAGGAGAAACAGATGGTACATTTGGGTTGCTCTGGTGATTTTCGAGCAAACCCAGAAACTCTAGAGCCTTGCTGCCAGAATCCACAGTAGTGACTGCCATAAAAGGCAAAGAAAACAAGCCGATCAACACCCAGAAAAAAAAAAGGGACAGCACAGGTAGATTCAATTCAAATACGCCCATTTGGGAAATTCATAAAAATTTCAAGTTTGGATCCAAAATCAACCGACCTTGATACGAAGAGGTCTTGAGCAGCCTCTCTATCAGCTTCCTGTCGATGATGCTGTCATCAACAGCTAAAACATGGAACTGAGACTCCGTTGCAGACATGCCCATTTCGCCAGTTAGTCAAGATCCAACACCGAGGTGGAAATAATACCCAGAAGGAAGAAGAAACAAAACCCACTAAAATCCACGCCCAGCGAGGCAAGATCCAGCCAGTTTTCAACCCAAATCTTCAAGTTGATTATTGAATTGGAGAGCAAGCGAAGCAATGAAAACGAAACGAAATTTTCTATATATGAGAGGAGAGGCAAACAAATGATTAAATAAAATGAATAAAATAAAGAGATAGAATCTAAGTGGGAGTGAAATTATTTTTCAAAGGGAAGAGATTGAGAGGTGGGTCTTATTTATACATATGAAATGAAGAAAACTCTAAAATTGAAATTAACAATGGAAGAGATGATGGTTGAGAGGGAGAGGACAAGTTTTGGGAAGAAAGCAAGAGGGAGAGAGTGGGACCCAGGAAATCTAGGGTAGAGATACAGGTGACGTCAGCAGGAGGGTGGGCTAGTGTGAAAGGAAAAGCATACATAGACATGCCTACTTGTCTTTGATTCTCTTTGCTTCCCATCCCATCAAATACATCTACATACATGCATGCAAATATACACTATTTTACTTCCTTCACGCAAATATATACCATGTGTAATGAGCGTTTTAAAATTTTGTTAAATTGATAACCCGGAAGGCGCACGTTCGTTAGTTTTGACGTTGAAGAAGCGATTCTAGTGTTTCTGTTGTATTTGCGGTAGTCGAGATTAAGGTTTCGTTTAGTGGTGAAACATCGAAGCGAATTGTGGATATCGAATGTGAAACATTGATACACCGTGGTCAAGTCGTCGTATCCTAATCGAGCCTCATGTGACGATGTGTGGCTATTCTACGTAGCCTTTTGATCGGTGGAGGGTCACCGACATATGAGTTCCAAAGGCGCCAACAACAAATACAAAAACCAATAATAGAAAATGGATTTTACCCTTTATAATTAGGAGGGTAAATTACATTGATATATCACGTACTATACGCGTTTAATGGATAAATATCCTAAAATTGTTTTGTAACTAAAACATCCTCCATTTCATCCATTTTTCCGTCAATTTATTGTTCCTTTTTTTAGAAATTCTGAAATTATTCGTAGTGTTACAATCCTAAAACACTTTCAACCCAAAATCCAACACTAAATCTCTCTCCAAACCTAAATCTAACCCTAAAATGGATGGAAACTGGATGGACGGGAGATGTTTTTATTAAGTGTTAGTTCGGGGTATGTTTTCGTTACGAAATAACTTTGGGGTATTTATCCGTTAAACGTCTATAATATGGGGTATGTCAATGTAATTTACCCTAATTAGGATCAACTTGTTTCCCTCAACTCCGCAACGAATTCTCTTTCTGCCCATCTACAAACTTTCTCAAATATTTATTCCCGAACATTCACCTTCCAATCTTGATCGTGTTTCACAAGAATTCCCATGTTCTGGTTATTTCGGTTGTCGTCTTAGTCTGAACGATTTACCACCATCATTTGAAGAAGACGGTGGCTCGTTCGTTGGTGACTCATCGTTGAAACAACAACAATCTTACTTTTGAATCGCAAAAAAATAATAATCAAATGTCAGAACAACACAATACAAAATTGAGCCACACGATACAAAATTGCACCGACAATGTGGCAAAGCGATGAGTTCTGATCGAGAGTATGTTTTGACCCGAAAAATGCTAAGAAGTTGTCGGATTTGGACACTGACGCATTTTCGGGTTCTCCAAGTGATGTATCATTGCGTCTTCAATCTGGACTGCATCACCGAAGCACCTTTGGACTTGTCCACCGACCATTCTGAAAGAGGATCCAAATCAAAGACTATCTGCAAAGGAGGAATAGATGATAGTGATGGTGTTGGAGGAACGATAGACCGCCGAAACAGTATTAATAAGTAGAGAAATTATCATACAGAATTAGGAGCAAAGGAAGGAGCCATGGCACTATTCTGAAGAGAAAAAGAGTCTGCTCCTGTTTTTTTTTTCTAGATGCTATAAATATTATTTATTTTACATCTTTTTTTTGTGATACGGGAAAACAGAGGTGGGTATTATACCCATCGAAAGATTACAAAGTAGGGCCAAGCGGCCCTGGGCACCAGAATATTGTTCGAGCCTCCCGTAGGCGACCCAGCTCTCATGGTCACGTTGAAAACTCTACTTTTCATCGTATATACATGTTGAGGACAACCTTTTACCAGACGTTCCAAATTATTGAAACTAAGATTGAAAACAAAACAGTAGAATAAAATCCAACTAAAACAATTCAAAAAATGAAACTAAAATTGCATCCAAACTAAAACAGGAAAAGCGAGTTGCTTTCTTGCTCCTCCCGGGACGGCCAAGCAACGTCGGTCCCAGGTCATGACTGGTAGGCCTCGGATCCCAAATCCACTAACTGGATCGTTCCAAAACTTTCTCTCAGCGACTCGTACATGTGTTCGGTTGGTAAAATTTTACCAAAACCAAACCTTGACAAATCGAGGCCATAGGTTGTGGAGGTCGATATTGGAATAGCCCTGGAGGCTCGCTGTAGGCTCTTAGACTCGGTGTAAAGTCTCTTGAACTCGGTGTTTGGATGAGGGAGGAGGAGGAAGCCTGTTGACGACAGAATCCGGTAACGTTGCAAGGAGAGTTACGAGCGGCTGAGAAGCACAACTGGTGGCAGAGCATGGCTGATAGAGAAGGATCGTGGAAGGTGGCGGCGGAGCACTTTGGTGGATTCGTGGCCGGCAGCTGATGGAGCTGTTGTGCTCGGGCGGAGAACGAAGACAAATGTTGAAAAAGAGACTCGAAAAGAGGAGAAGGAGGAGAAGAGAACTCCATCGGCAACCTTCATGATCATAACCATGGAGGCCGCCGACGACTACAAAGGTTTGTGGGAGAGACGCTATACATGAGAGAGTTTAAGGTTTTTTTGGGAAAGACATATTTATTTTACATCTTAATGTTCTATATCTTTTTTGAGCAATATTAATGTTTTATATAATGGAGGAGAAATCTGCTAGAAACTACTCTTATCCTAAAAACTGTGTGAACCAATCCAAGACACACACACCTAAGATCTAACATTCACCATGATGCCACATCGTCACCCCAATTCCACCCAAATTCATGCCACTTTCATCATTTCTCACACAAGCAAGGGCATAATTGTAATATCATGGTGCCATGTGGACAAGTGTCCATTTTTTTCTTAACCAATTCACTAATTTAATATTTCCCGATTCGTTTGAACTCCGATTAGCTTCAAAGTTGCGCCAATATTTTTCCTTTTTCCAAGGACTTTAAATCAAGATCGGTCATGAATATATTTTAAAGCGCGAAAATTTATATTGGGGTGATAAAAACAATGTTGAGTGTTGATAAATCTTCACTAATAAATTTTTTATATCGGGGTATCAAACTAGTGCTAAATGTTGATAAAAAAACATGTACTGGGGTGATAAAAAACAGATAATGAGGTGATAAAAATCATGTTCAATTAAAAATAAGGGTGATAAACTAGAGTTTAGTGTTGATAAAAAAACATGTGATGGGATGATAAAAACACATGTAATTAAATGATAAAGATAGTGTTTAGTGTTGATAAAACTTGTGCTTAGTGTTCATAAAAAAACATGTGATGATCTGATAAAAATCATGTTCGATTTTGGAAAATGATGTGATAAAACTAATGTTCAGTGTTGATCAAAACCAGTGTATAGTGTTGATAAACCCAGTGTATAGTGTTGATAAAAATTACCCAGACTTAACTTTTTTTTAAAAATCTGCCCCGAAATAAGGGTGATAAACTAGAGTTTAGTGTTGATGAAAAAAACATGTGATGGAATGATTAAAACACATGCAATTTAATTATAAACATAGTGTTTAGTGTTGATAAAACTAGTACGTAGTGTTCACAAAAAAAACATGTGATGATGTGATAAAAATCATGTTCGATTTTGGAAAATGAGGTGATAAAACTAGTGTTCAGTGTTGATAAACCAAGTGTATAGTGTTGATAAAAATTACCCAGACTTAACTTTTTTTAAAAATCAGCCCCGAAATAAGGGTGATAAACTAGAGTTTAGTGTTGATAAAAAAACATGTGATGGAAGGATAAAAACACATTCAATTTAATGATAAACATAGTGTTTAGTGTTGATAAAACTAGTGCTTAGTGTTCATAAAAAAACATGTGATGATGTGATAAAAATCATGTTCGATTTTGGAAAATGAGGTGATAAAACTAGTGTTCAGTGTTGATAAATCCAGTGTATAGTGTTGATAAACCCAGTGTATATTGTTGATAAAAATTACCCAGACTAACTTTTAAAAAAAATCCCTGAAATAAAAAAATTGTGCTTCAAAATATATTCATGACTGATCTCGATAGAAAGCCCTTGAAAAAACAAAACTAATGGCGCAAGTTTGAAGTCAATCGGAGTTCAAACGAATCGGGAAAAATTAAATTAGTGAATTGATAAAAAAAATATGATAGTTTTACTAAAAAAAACCCTTACCACTTACTAAAAAGTGCTGTTTTTTTTTTGCAGTCAACAACTCAATTGCATCTCATCCATCCATTCTTAAAATGAATGGCTTGGATTGGTTCACACGGTTTTTACGCTAAGGAGTGGTTTCTATTTGATTTTTCCTCTTATATAATATAATTAGTATTATAGCATATATAATAATAATAATTTTATTTTAAGAAATAAAAGTTGCATTTTGTTAATTCCGGAATAGTCTTCTTCATGTATGATGTATCTATAGAATTCATATCTGTCTGACTATGTTTATGTAACTTTGTGTACGGCATGACTCATGAACACCATCCATCTATCCATATTTTATGTATATGTGTGAGGTTTTCACTGTGTCGTTTTATATGTATTATTATGTTTCAATTTCAAAACAGTTGAAATGCTTTAAGTATTTTTTTTAAACAAAATGTTTGAAGTAATTTTTGGTCAGTCTGAAGACCACCTCGGTGAAAAAGATTTAATTTATTTAACTTTTGTTCAATCGGAACGTCGAGGTTGAAAATCGGGTCGGTTGTTGGTAACGTCGTGGTGGGAAGAAAACGGATCGAAATTTTTAGAGCTTTTGCAAAAAAAAGGAGAAAAGAAAAACAAAAAAAAGAATTTCAAAAAAAGGAGGCGGCCCGAGCCGGCCCGCCCCGAACTGGTCTCCCCATCTCGCTTGGGCCGTGCGGCCCAAACCTGCCGAAGCTGATCCAGGCCTGTGGGAGCCCAGGCCCGTCTGAGGCCCAAAGCGCTACCAGTCCCGCGTATATAAACGCGTTTTAGGGTTTCAACGTCTTCACTTCCTCCCTCTTCCCTCACGCGTTTTCTCTCCCTCCTCTCTGAACCCGACTTCCTTCTCTCTCTCTCTACTTCTCCCCTCCAGTTCTCACGCCGCTGCCGCCGTCCCTCTCCCTATCTCTCCCTCTTCTTCTCCGTTCAAACCTCGCCACCATCACCGTCTCCCTCTCCCCCTCATCGTCTCCGACCGGCCTGAACTCGCCGTAACCGGAACCTCCCTCTCCTCTTCGTCCCGTTCAACACGCTGGCTCCGAGTTCGGCCACCACCCGTCCCTTTGGCCGTGTCAAGCCGTACCGCCCGTGTGCTGCTCCGGAATCAACGCGTCGACGCCGTCCCGACGCTGATTCGTCACTCCTGTTACCGTAACCACCTCCCCGCCGTCGTCTTATTCCCCCACGGTCAGATTCACAAACCCGTGAGACTTTGGTCGCCGGCGGTGTCTTGCCGGTGGCCGGTCGGATTGAAAACCGAGCTTCTCCCTCCTCTTTCTTTGTTTCTTTTCCCGAGCTTTCAAATCTGGACGAGTTTGAATCAGAAACTACAGATTTTGTTGAAAAAGAAAAGAAATTGATTTTTTAAAATAAAAACATATTTAAATGAAAAAGAGGTTAAAATCAGATTTGATTTAAAACGAACTTTTGGACTGATTGAACGAAAGGGAACGTTTAGATGACGGATTTACCGGATCGATATCAATTTTGGAACCTTGAACAAATCTGTTGAACGTGGAACGATTGAATCGGACCGTTAATCGGACTTAGAACGGGATTAAAGCGGGAACGATGAATCGTGCCTCGAAACCCGTGCCTTGGGATCCGTGCATTGGGAACCATGCCTCGGAAAATGTGCACCGGGTTCTGTGCTCGGAGCTCGAGTACTCGAACCCGATTCATCGTATAATCCCACTTTTAGCCCGCTCGAGTTTAAAAGACAATTGTTTAACTTAAATCGAACCCGTCGTAACTTTTAATTGAACTTTGGAACCGGTTTTTAATTATAGCTTTCCGTGTTATTTTAGAGTCCGGCTTTGATCGAAGAGAAGACCGGAGGTAGTGAGCTAGGACGTTAGCAACTAGGAGACGTAGCTATTGTTCTTTGGTTGAGGTAGGGAAAGTAGCGGATACCGCTTTAATTACGGAATGTTGCTAGTATGCATGTTTATGAATTAATAATAAACGGAAAGGTCCTAGTTGGTATATATGATGCAATTCACTAGAATAGCTGCTTTCGTTTACTAAATACCGGACGAGTCTAGTAACATGTAGGTTGATACCATTTGAACTGTTGGTGAGGAACGAGTGAACTGAAGGATAGCTTACGTGCCATGTCGAGCCGTAAGTTTGGGATTGTTGTGCTGGTAGATGGGCCATGTCGAGCCTTATGATTTCGTGTTGTGTGGTATAACCGCTGTGTGAGAGTCTAAATAAGATTATACTCGGTGTTGCATGATGTGACTGTGTGTGGGCAAGTGTGCCATGTTTGATGATGTGAACCCTTGATTGTGATACGATCGGGTGAGTGATAGACCAACTGTGTGCTATGTTGAGTTGGTCCGGTTGGTATACCGAGACCAGTAATGGCTTTGTGCGGTGTGCTAGACCCTGTTTATGTGGTCCAAGAGACGCGTAGTCGGAGTGGTACTTGCACCGAGAGATAGTTCCGGTGTAGTGTATCGAGGCCAAGGATGGCGGGTTGGATACCCGAGTCTCTGTGATGGGAAGGCGTACGACCGAAGTGAGTGCCGGTCCAGTACGTATGGCGAGTATTGCCCAAGTCTGTGTGACGGGAAAAGTATGGCCCCGAGTCTGTGTGACGGGAAGACATCGGACTGAGAGATTTCCGGTCGAGGATGTTACCCCCAGTCTCAGTGGGGGGAAGATATCGGGACTGATGCTGTGTGGTCCAGTACGATATAAGTGGCTCAATGCAAATGACTTAGTGCATTCAATGACGTTGGAACTGTTGTACGATATCTGTGTGTATCTCGCTGTGTGCCCTTTTCTGGTTGTTTGTCTTTGTGTGTTGTCTGCTGTGTGGGCTATGTGTAGTGTTTGGCTTTGTGCGTTGTCTGATGTGTGTGTCGTGCGTGCTGTCTAGCTTTGTGCATCGGGTTAAGGGTGACTTTGGTCTTGTGAGAGTATTTGGTGACTCGAGGTGCTGTTATACCTAATCATGTGTTGCCGTGCCAGTTCGCACGAGTGCTGGGCTGTGATAGCCGTGAGCGTTGTCCGTCGAGAATTTTTAGGGGATGAGTGTCAAGAACTAGTTGCGAAAGTGGTGGGTTCGGTTCATTGTGAGTCGTCTTAAGGGTTGTGCTTGCGTGAAGGTCATGCGTTGTCTTGGAGTAATTGTTTAATTTTGACTTTTAATAGTTGTGCTTTACTAGTATGCCCTAATTGGACGGTTACCTGTGGTGGTGAGCGCTTGCTTATGACCTTAACTACTTTTCCTACTGAGCGAAAGCTCACCCCTTACTTTGTTGTTTTTTTCAGGTTCTAAGCGGGATATGTACTAGCTGGATGCTCGATGCTTGGGAGCTTACGAGGGTCCTAGGCTAGAATGTCTAGAGACGTACCGTTAGCTGTTGAATGATTTTTACCGTGGTTTTTACCGAGCTGTGACTCGCGACGTTGTTTAAAGTTTTAAACTACTATTTGAGATTTGTTTTGACTTTATTTTCAGTTAAAATTGTTATTATTTTAGTTCACGTCTCGAGTCTGGTCAAAACCGGATTTGGGGCGTGACAGTCAGAGTGTCGTATCTAAAATCAATATTAATTTATGTTATAGTAATTGCATTTAAAATGAATATTGAGCTTGGTTCATGGGGTTTTTCGGATATGGGTGATCCCAGAGAGGCTGAATGAGACAAATTTGATACTAATTTTGAAGGCCAAACATCCAAAAGAGATGAGTGAATTCAAACCAATAGCATTGTGTAATGTGGTATATAAGGTAGTGTGAAAAGTGATTGTGCAAAGAATGGTAGGCATATTACAAAGTTGTGTTTCAGAAACATGTAGTGTTTTTTACAGTGTAAACTTATTAATGACAATATCATAATTTCAGAAGAAGTACTTCATGCTCAGATGAATAGGATATCGGATGTAGTTGGACAGATGGCCTTAAAAGTGGATATGCGTAAAGCATATGACAAAGTTTATTGGGATTCTTTGGAGCGTTGGGTTGCATTAGTCATGACCTGTGTGAGGTCGGCGGAGCTTTTGGTCAGAGTGGAGGGTTGTCGTATTGGGGTGATCAAGCCAAGTAGAGGACTTCACCTAGGTGATTCATTGTCCCTCTATTTGTCTATTATCTGTGCAGAGGGCCTATCTAGACTGATTGAGAAGTATGAGCAGGGGAGATTAATTCATAGGACTAGGGTGGTTCAAACTGCGCCATCTATATCCCATTTATTGTTCGCGGACAACAACTTATTTTTTGGGAAGGCAACAAAAGAGGAAGCAAATAGTTGGAAAAGGCTGTTGAATCAATATGAAGAAGCTTCAAGCTAAAAGGTGAATGTTAACAAGTCTTCTTTCTCTTTTAGTCCGAACACAAATGAGGGCTTAAGGGAGAAGATTTGTGAGAGGTTGGGAATGAGGAGAGTGGAGGAGATGGGTATGTATTTAGGAATGTCGCCGGTAGTGGGAAGGAGAAAATATCGAGCTTTCAAGTTCGTCATTGACAAAATGCAGAATCGTGTAGAAAGTTGGGATGAACTGCTTCTGAGCAAATCAGGGAAGAAAATGTTATTAAAAGATGTGGTACATGCACTCCCTACGTACTTAATGAGTGTCCATCTGCTACCTCTGACTTCAATAAAAGAGATTGATGTAGCCATTAATAAATATTGGTGGAAATCGGATGGTTCGGGTAATAGAAGGAATAGGTGGAAGAGGCCATAGGAGGGGATCCTCAAATTAAATACTGATGGGACGGTGTTTGGGGACTATGGTGGAAGTAGAGGTATGATTTGTAGAGACGGTCAGGGTGTGGTTCAAGATCTTAAACATGTGGTGTTCAAGGGGTTACAAGACCCGAAGATAATAGAAGCTATGATAGTGTTTGAAGCACTACACTGGTGGATCAACATGACTGGGTGAGTGGAGTAATTAAAACATATTGTTAGGCATTTTTTAGCCATATCTAGTACTGAATAACTCAAAACGCCCTTGGGGATCATTATAGATGATTGTAAGGATATCTTAAAAGAGAGACCAGGTTTCAGGTTGATTCATACTCGTAGGAGTACTAACCAGGTTGCGAACGTATTAGCTAGGCGATCTTAGAAGTAGAAAAGTGTTTTATAGAATCTAGAAGTTTTGCTATAGCCTATTTTGAGGCTTCTGGCATTGGACTCAATCCAATGAAATGCGTTTTATCTTTTGAAAAAAAAAATGAAATCTGTGGGTATTTTGTATTAAAAAAAAAAAAAGTTACCGTTATCGACCGTTGCTAACGGTTGGAATTTTTTTCTTCGGATTGGCCACATGTCGTTCGGGCATTGGTTGGCGCCTGAATTGCGACCTGCAAACCGACAACCCACATCTACAGTTCGCGAGTCGTGGTTCGCGAACGCGGCCACGATTTAACAGGTCATAGAAAACGCGTTTCATAACGCATGACCTGCAAACCACAATCCGCTAAATCAAAGATCGTGGTCATGATTCGGTTTTCGGTTGGAACCGATGTACATGTTCTTATAACAATAGAAGATATTTTTCGCGAAGAATAGATGATACAAGGACAAGAGATATTTTTTTCAACACAACTTTAAATGCACTTTCTTAAGAGATGGAGTAAGTAAACCAAAATCCACCGATCTAAAAGAATACGTACGGAAATCATAATGATTAGATATTTAAAATTGGTAGGGCGTTGAAAAATTATATATGAACATAAATTTAGGAAAACGTGGCAGGTGAATTTCAACTCATAAAGTGAAAATAAAGGGCACAAATCTTGTGGACCAAAGACGGTGCAAAATTTCTCCAAATCATTCGATTCTTTGCTTAATTGGAGACCATAATCGCGACCAAACTAATGAGTGCTATCTAGACGAGAAGTCATGCGGTTTGACAAACTTTCACAAGTCAAGATTCAACTTTTCAAAAGGTTTCAATCTAGATGATTTTCAATATCTCCAGAACTTTATTATTGAATTTTAATTTTACATAATATAGAACTTTCAAAAATCTTATACACACGTGACATCAAACAACATTATTTAACATAACTCGGACTTGAAGAAATTCCATCTCGTTAATCGAGAACTAAACCCTAGTCTTAACTGTTTTATCTATGCGATTATAGCGCTCCCTCTCTTTGTTTTCATCGTCGACCCGCCTGACGCAATTGTTGTTGCAGTCCCTGTCGGCCCATCATGTCGTGCCCGATGTCATCCTCTCTTTCGGAGACGACGTCGTCCCTAAGAGAGTTTTAAGCTTCAAAACCCCGGCGTAGGAGAAAACAAAAGTCAATCCTAGTCTAAACTTCTTCTCTTACCCCGGTGGTTCCGGTGACTCTCTCTTCCTTCATGGCAGTGATGCCCTTCTCTGTGGGTGCCTCTGCTCCACTACCTACACCCAAGCCACGACGAGGGCGATCGATGAAGCTGAAGGGCGTTCCTTCACTCGCAAGCAACTCGGTGGCGGACTCTCTTCCTCCGTCACATGTCGTCACCCTCTCTCCATCACCTCCCTCCAATTCTCTCCCCTAAGTTGATCCTCCCTCTCTTCAACGGGATTCGGCGCGAGGATAGGCACCAATGGCGGATCTCCTAGGGACGGTGGTGGAGGCGTTGGGATTGGGTCGCTGTCTCCCCAACCGAGATAGGATCCCACTCATTCCCTCTCTCCTTACTGTTTCGGATGGTATGGTTCGTGGCCGGACGATGGCTCTGTCCTTGGATGATCCCTCATCGCCTCCCACTGTGGCCTTACTAGAGTTGCATGCTTCAATGGCAGTACTCCAGGATGGGCTCTCATCCTGCTCTATTGAAGACGACGAGGAGGTCGAGGTTGTAGTCCCTTCTTCTCTTGCTACCTCCACTATCATCGCCCGTCAACAATGGGGACTTTTGGGGAAGCTGTGGACATCTACACCACCTTGGAAAGAGGTCCTGCTCCGTATCATCACCACCGCATGGGTTCGGGCAGTAGAGGTCCTTGTCATCAAGGATCTCGGGTCGGGCCTCTTTGGCTTCTATTTCCAAACGACGGAGGAGCGGTCATGGATCCGGGGGAATGAGCCCTAATGCTTCGACGGGCGGCCCATCTTGCTCGGTGATCAGGACCCTTGTGCCCGGAACCTTCCTACGTTGGACCGGCTGCAACTCTAGGTTCACGCCCGGGAGCTTACCGTTGTTGGTTTGGATGAAAAACACTGTAGAGTCAATTGGGGGCGCACTAGGAGTTTGTGTGGAGGTACCCCTGCTACTAATGGGATGGACATGTGTTGAGGGGTATTGTGCGAGTAAGCTACTGGCACCTTATTGAGCGCCCCTTCAGGCGAAGTCTGGTGCTAGGCTTCAAAGCATTCTCGGATCCCGTCAAGTTCGACCTCGCCTACACAAAACTCCCAAGTTTTTGCTTCAACCATGGGAGAATGGGGCACGTGGTGCGGGATTGCGAGCTGGTAATACGAGGCACCTTGAGGTATGACACCTCTCTCTTAGAGTTTCAAAGGGATAAACTAGTAAAACCGTATGTGACATACTGTAATGAGTTACCGAGTGTACCCCCAGGGCTAAGGAGGCTTTCCCCAAGCACTATATCAAAGGGTTCCTCATCTCGAGCGAGCTGTCACTGTGTTTCCTCGAGCATTGTATCTAACCATACAGAGCCTCGGATTAGCACCCAACCTGTAATGGTGGACCCAGGCTGGAAAAATTTGGTGATCGGCCGGGTCTTTGGTAGCCGGGTCACTGAAGTTTCAGTGCCCATTCCACATGGGCATAATGTTAGAGGAATTGCTATCAGAGGAATCAAGAGGACCGCTACTGATACTCCCCGAGACGACCAAGCGAGGGCTGGTAAACAACCTCGTTATGAGGAATGTTAGATTCTCCATGCTTTAGGGACTGGCTCCAGGAGGGGTCCCTGGTGAAAGCTTTGCCTCCTACTACTGATGCAGTCCTTGGACAGGTTTCGTACCATGACTCTAAGTATCGTTTTCTCATCCCCCATGCTTCCTTCTTGCCTATATGGCGTTTTAATATCGTCTGTGATGGTTCTAGAAATTTAAAGATCAATCAACTTTGTGTTCTATGTCTGTTCTTCATTGTGGTCAGGGAGTATGTTCCCTGGTGCACATCTTATGTAATGGGTTTTTTATTTATAATATTGCACCTTTTAGTAAAAAACATGACATCAAATACATTCTCATAAATTATCGCAAAAAATGCTTTATGATCCTTTAGGGTTCTCTCAATTTCAACTGCGCTCTTTTGCTCATACGCATCATAACTATTATTGACAATACCCAGTCAGCCTCTACCACATCACCCCTCAGCTCCACCGATGACCCCACCACCTTGACGACACTCATGTCGATCTCTTCAACTGAGAACGCTACCCCCGTGACGAGTCCCTAAGCGATTGTAGTTGCTCGGCCCAAGATTCTCCTATTGTCTCCCACCATGCCTCGAACCCCCACCCTGAAGTTTATAAAGCTAGAGCGGCTCTTGGGGAAAAAGTGATCTCTGAACCTTCCCCCTCGCTAGACTCGGCCCAAGTCGATCCAAAAGAAACTTGTCTTTCATCCTGACCACGTCCCATAGAGAGACCGATAACCGGAACCCTTCATCCACCAACTGTTGCCATCGCTACCAATAAAAGATGTAATTGAATCCCAAACCATTTTGGATGATCCTGGCCTACAACAGGAGCCTCCTAACCCTACCACCTTCCTTGGATGGGGAGACCTTCTTTGCTTACCAATTCGCACTTGGCTGGCTCACCTAGGTGAGCGAAAGAGAACTCGAACTGTCCTGGCCCCGGAGTTTCAACCCCCGCCCTATCCCAGGTGGGGAATTTTGTGACTTGGGGAATCTGCCACTAACTTGTCGCTGACCGAAAATTTGGCACAAGGGATTTTACAAAAAGGACCTGAACGTCGCGGCATACCCTCGGCCATCCACTGCCTCTGCTGTACCATTCACTAGTGACTCATAAAAAGGAGCATATGAAGTGGGAGCATCCCGAGCAGCACCAACATCCATTGGCAGGACAATAGAATATTAGGCGGGCAATCCAATGGCCATACCCTCATCCCATACCAGGGCATGCCACCCTCCCCCTCCTCACCCCAGCACATATACAAGATCTCCTGCCTACAACACCGTCACCAGTCGGGATAGGGTGCGTTGTGTCTATTCCTTCCAACCGATCTCCCGATGGGGGATGGAATCTAGGACCTAGAAAGGCAAAGGAAATACAAGACCTTCTACCTAACTAGGGGTCCTATGTTATTGGAACAAGATCCTTGGAATCTTCTAAGTCCGTCCATGACGCTCTAACAGTCGAGCAGCCCAAGTCGTCACTATCGTCTCCTCCTTTACTACCGTCTCGGTCTGGACCGTCTCTGCCTCTGATCACAACTCAGTGGAGGCATGATTCAGGATCTGGCGATCAGTTTGTGACGCACCCAACCGGTCGCACATATAACAGACAAATGTCGGAAACGCACCCGATCTTGATGTCACCGATCCTTCTTTGGTTGGTTAAGCCCGGGGATCTCGTTCCTACTAGGGCAAATGCGAGGTCTGTCAGGAACTTTGGTCCCGAAGGGACAATAGTGAGGAATGTTGAGGTGTCTCGCATGTCTCCATGGGTCAGTTAAGGCATCTCGGGGGGTCTATGAGGAGCCACGCCCCGGGTCTCTATGAATCAGATATCTTTTGATTCTCAGCCTTCTCTTTTCCATGGCATTCTCTTTGATCGACCGCTACAACATAGCGACATAGATTAAGTCGAGACAGGAAAAGTCTCATGGACCGATAGCGTTAAGCATTGTTGGAATAGAGAACCACCCCTTACCATCTCCCTAGATTTAACTGGGTTTCAAGTATATGATTAGTGTTTCGGCTGTCACCGAAACTATATCTCATCCTTTTCGTTAACTATCACCTTTGTACGACCTTTATGACTACCTTATATCCATATCAATAAAAAGTCTCATCCATATGCTTAAAAAAATACATTCTCATAAATATCCCGACTAACACTTGACTCAAATTCGTCACAGAACAATCTAAAATCAAGTTTTTCGTTCTAACTCGATGAAAGTAATTAAAAACAGACAAAAAATATTATTAAAATAAATAATAGCTATCCATTTGAATTTGTAGTGAAATGACTAAATTACCTTTGAATAAATTAAAATGATGGGAGAAGAAATGACATTTATCATTTTCCAACCGAATGAGCAAAAAGTTGAATGAACGTTTTTCAAAATGGGTTGTGCATTGCATGGTTTCAACAGTCATATGATAGTGTACTATGAAAATGTAAAAATATGAGAAATAAAATTTGAGGAAAAAAGTTGATGACAAGAAACCGTTAAAGGAATAAGACGAGGAGATTGATGCAAAGATTCCCCGACACACCAGAATTTACTGTACAACCTGTCACACGTAATCCAAGCTTGCCAGATTATAAAAGCCCAATTTGGTGGGGGCCTATTATTTTCTCACACCACTTCTGTTCTGCATCTCACCTTAATCCTCTAATCATGTTCTTTATTATCAACATTATTATGGAGATTCGATCTAACTTACATGTTAGAGTTTTTAAATAATTATAATCTGAAATCAAAATACATGTAAGTGTATTGGATGTGAGGCGACTCGATTGTTGATGAATGGTCAAGAGCATACTCTTTTTTACGATTAAAAGATCGATTTATTGAATGTTTAAAAACAGTGAAAACAAATACATATTTGATATTAGATATAATATTTTTATGTCAGTTAAGGCCTTCTGCCAGTTTCGCCTCCGGGCCTGCTTCGATCGCCACAGCAGGGAGTCGTTTGTCTTCATCGCGTCGTGCCCTGCGTTGTTGTGTTGCTAGGCTTCGGCTTTGGGCGGTTGTGATTCAGCGGAAGTGGTGAACGAGAGTCGTTTGTACCTTCAGTGCCCTGCATCCGACTGCTACATGGACCTACTCAATGGGGGAATTGGTTCTTTTCTCCTCAGCTTTTGTTGGTCTCCGCTTCTGATTTATCTGAACTTTGGAGAAGTCGGGTTGGATTATTTGCATACTGTTGGTGGGTTGAAGGATGCTTTTTTGAACCCCAGGAAGATGTTCGTCCTCAACAATCCTGAGTCGTCTGAGAGGAATGGTCTCATCTCCATTTTCAATGCAGCAGGTCTGATTGAAGACTTGCAGCTGCCCCTTGCTCCTAATAAAGCTGGTAAATACTTTTGTTTTGTTATTTTTCAAAAACCAACAGTTCTAGAAAGAGCAGTGGAGATGTTCAATGGTTCGAAGCTTGGAGGTTTGGTTTTGTTTGTTGCACAAGCTAGAGAAAAGTTCGCATTCAAGGACAAACCAAATCCTGTTTCTGACTCCACTGTGAATAGTGAAGATCTGAGGTCCTTGCTAAATAGGAAAAAGAAGTTGGGCGTCCCTAAAGTCTCTGTGAAAGGAACTGAAGTTGATTATCTCCGGACTTTAGCTTCCAATGCGTGGATGGGTGTAAGTAACTGCATTAGAAGTGCAGCTTTAATTCAGCAAGAAATTTGTTCTCAAGGTGTTTTTGATATCCAAGTAAGAGATTTGGGAAATCGGGTGATGATGATCAATTGTGCAGATGATGCTTTTAATGCTAAAATGATCGAAGAAGATTGGGCCTGGCTTTCTTCTTGGGTCACTATGGTTCATGGCAATAAAAACCTTTTGCTTAAAGGTGGAGTATATAAGTGGCTCAACATTCAAGGGATGCCTATTCAAGGTTGGAGTGTGGACAACTTCGAAGAAATTGCAGGTAGATTTGGAAGTTCCCTCCTTGTGCACCCTGAAACCAGTTCAGGTTTCTCCTTTAACAGGGGTCTTGTTCTGATACATTGTAGTTCTGCAAGACCAATTTTGGAGGACATCTCTTTTACTTTGGCTGATGAGTCCTTTAGAATCTCTATCTCTGAATTGGATTATGTGCTAGTCCCTCCAATTTTAGGCTCTAAGGTGCACTTGTCTGCCTCTCTGCCTTCTCACTCTACTGATCACTCTGGTCTTGTGGGCAACCATGTGGTTGAGTCATCTCACTACTCTCCCCATGTTATTTCCACTGATTCTGAAGAGACTCTTGGGAACAATTCTGCGCCTCCAAGAAACTCTGAGGAGTTAGTTGTGACGGGTGAAAATAATGTTCCTTCCAAGCAAGATTTTGAGGAGCCTGTATCGAGGAATGGAAGTCAAGTAGCGGATTCTGAAAAAACAATTTATGACCTTCCTAGATTCCCAAAAAAGAAGAAAAAAGGAGGGAAGAAATTGAAAAAGCCTCAGCTTTCTCAGATTGGTCTTCATTCTGCTTCGGATGATTGTTCTGATGCTTTTGCTTTGGCTATTAAAATTGTTAAGGAAATGGGGTTCAAGACTAAAGGAAGAGACGATCTGTTGAGAGATCACTTGAATTCTCTAAGGGAGGTAAAAGAAAACTGGCATGCTTTCGTTGAGGATATGGGTGGAGAGTCTGACCAAGGTGACCCTAATTCTTGAGGCGTTCGTTGCTCGGTTTTCTTCCTCCTGGTGGCTGGTGGCCTTGCTGTTTTTCAGTGTTTTCAAGTAGTCTCTTTCTCGTTGCCTCTTTTTGGTGTTGCTGTCTCGTTTGTTTCTCAGTTGCTATTTTGGTATTTTGCTTAGGGCTCATTGTATCCCTGTGTAGTTCCTTGGTAGTTGTGCTCCCTTTGTATTTGTTTTCCTTGGTTTCATGCTCTTATATTTGAGCTGATTCTGTATTTCGACTGCAGTTTTGCAGCTTCCCTTTTTTCCTATCTTTGGAAACTGTGGATTTATAAAACCTCGCTGATAAAAAAAAAGATACAATATTTTTTTTTGAGCAAAACGAGATAATATTAGGAATTAAAAGTGTTTACAGACAAACAAACACTAGAACAATGAAATTGAAATGACATGAACATGACAGTAAAAGCGCTCTAGAGGATTCAGTTGTTGTCTGGAGTGGAATATTGCGGTAGCGTCCGACAACACCGATACAACGAATCCAAACGAGTGTGCAAGGGCCGAGCAGACCCATTTTCGATATTTGTTGTGGTGGACTGGGTACTCCCCCGGGATGTCAGCGTGCATCGTCCTCCCTTGACTGATAGTGGTAGGGCTCCTAAACGCGAGATTACTAACCTCCGAGCTGGTAGGGAAGTACCATGTCGGCTTTTGGTGGGACCGCTGCCACCTTACATCTAGAGGGGCGGTACAACCGATCGACCCCCCTATAGACCTCTCCGGACTCATTTCGTGAGGCGAGGGTGCTTTGAGCCCCCCCCCCCCCCCCCCCCCCCCCCCCGCTACAAATGATGCCCCTCCCGTGGTGTTAGTTGTTCGAGTCCGGTCCAAAAAGTGAGACCCGACCCGGATGTGAAGCCCATATAATCCATCTCCATGACCCGACCCGGGACAAGAGTCCTGACCCGACCCGTCAGCATGCCCAATTGGACCCGGCCCAGGTCCGACATCCATGATCCGATCTAGCCCAGTCTTGAGGCCCTTGTCCCTGCCCAGCTCTATGACCCGGTCCAACACTAGCCCGACTCTCTTGACCCGTACCAGCCCAATCTTCAGCATGAGCCCATCATATCCACTCATCCCAGGCCCGATCTGAAGGCCCAGTGTCCATTGAACCTCCGTTGA
The DNA here is from genome assembly GCA_963921825.1 of Erodium maritimum. NCBI lineage: Eukaryota > Viridiplantae > Streptophyta > Magnoliopsida > Geraniales > Geraniaceae > Erodium > Erodium maritimum. The sequence continues at coordinate 29,485,609 of OY997589.1, read as the reverse complement.
AACCCTAAGGGATTCTATCCCAGACCGTCACCTCCCCGTCCCAACCCGCCGCCTTTACATCTTCGGCCGCCCATGCACGTCCTACCCTACCATCTCAGAGTCCGAGAAGACCGCGACCATTGGAGCCGTTAGGGCTTTCTCCCACCGGAAGCCTTGGACTGGGCCCTCATTCGTGACGAAATCGTCGTCTTCTCCCCCAAACGATGTCGAGGACCCAGTCCCACCACTGGAGTACGACGTAACCTGCCCCAACGGTACTACCGATCTCCATCCGGTGACCGAGAATCAGGGTATCGAGAGGGTGCACTAGATAGCGAGGTCGGGGACATCGGAGAGAAGAAACTTACCGTCCGTGGTCCTGTGTCATCGCCACTTGGAACATGGAGGCTGCCAGAGTCGTTGGTACCGATCCTTGTTGTCGCCTCCACGAGATCACAAAACCCTAGCTTTTCTATTTCAGAAAGAATCGAAAAGGAGGGCTGCGTTTGTCCATACCATGACTTGGTATGGTGATCAACCACCATGAAAGCCGAGGCAATGATAAGAGGCATGACCAGAGCCATGGTCCTCGCCACGAACACCTGTGCCGCTCTAGGGTTTAGACGCAGAGCCATATTTCTATGTATTATAGTTTGGTTAAATGGTTCCTCGCTGTACATTGGAATCAAAGGTCAATAAAAATATATTGAACCTTAAGACTGTCTGAGCTCCTTCAAGCCATCAGTTGTTTTCTTTGCTGTTTATTTATAGGGATAATTTTCTAAAATTATCCTAAAGTTTCGTCCACAAACAAATTGGTGCATAATGTTTCGTCCACACTGTATGGCTACACTATGATTTCGTCACACACTTATGTCAAGAAAACTTAATAGAATAAAAGGATCACATATTTTGTGGGAGTTAACAGGTACATACTTATTGGGTTATAGGGTTCTTAATATGTCGTAACAATTTGTCTCACTTACCAACAACAAAAATACTCCGCTTCTGTAGCAGTTGTACTATATGAACGCTCAGTTGGTGGAGGGTCATGAGGAGTCAATTGTAGAGTTTCTTGAGGAATGGTTTTTTCCGTTTGAGAGGGGTCTCCAGGTTAGGGGTGATGTGGCTTTGGAGAAGATCAGGGTCCGCCTGGTGAGGATTCGTTTGGTGCGTCAACGCCCATATGTGCTAGCCTGGTCAAGGGATCCGAGAGGGTTCTCTACCGCTAAAAATTTCCTGGGTTTAGATGGTTGGGTGTATTTCGGTGTCGTGGCTTGAGCTTCTATGATCTGGTATATCCTAGTTCCACCCAAGATTCAGTTGTTTGCTCATGATGAGATTCTCACTGTTTCCTTCTTGGTGGATAATGGTGTGTCCGTTCCGTTACATTAGTGGATGTGTGTTATGTGTGGTTCAGGTGGTGAGAGTGTCAAACACTTATTTGTTGCTTGCTCGTGGACCTGGAAACTCTGGTCCTTGATCTTGGGGTGGTGTGGGTATTCAGTCGTTGTCGTCTACTGTTTTCCTTGAGTCTCATACTTCTTTGGTATAATTTAGGAGGCTGAGGTCGGAGTGGGAGGTATCAGGCTTCTTTGTCTCTGCATATATGGCTAGAGTGCAGTTGACGTGTTTTCTTCGGATCTACTATCATCGAGCCAAGCATTCTTCTAGCTAGGGTTTAATAAGAGTCATTTCCCACCCTAAGAACGATATGTTAGTAGATTAGCTTCTCGAGTAGATCGAGTTTCCGGCTGCCGCGCTGACTAGCAACGCCTGACGTTTATCGCACCATGTTTGAAGAGTTCAACACTTTATCCCCCGGTCATCTTTAACACTTGTCTCTCCTGACAGATCTGGTGTTTGCTTGTTGGTCTGATGGGTTAATGGTTGTTGAGGTGGACCGACGTGTTTTTTTTATTACTTTCTGTTATTTAGCTGCATTTCTATTCGGATTATAGTTGGAACTTGGTTTGAAGGTGCATGACTCTCATCACGGGATCCTCACCTATATTTTTTAATACACTCCCTTCTCTCTGATAAAATAAAAAGCTGCACTATATGGTAATTAAACGAGAAAAACCCAAACCAAAATAGAGTGACATAAGAGCATCCATAACCATCTCGCCGGTAGCTGGCGAGATGGTTTAAAATATTTGTTTTTAATCTCCCAGCCAACTCACCGCCAGCGAGCTCTGCAGTGGCGTTTCTGTTGCTGGCGGGGAGGCGCCAGCAACAAATATTAAATGGAGAAAAAAAATAAGTTTTTTAATGGATTTGTTATGTAAAAACAACTATTAAATGGAAAAAGAATGAGTATTAATCGAGTCAAGTTCGATCGAAGCTCGATCACACAGCTTTGCCTTGGCTGAGAAGACGATTAAGATGGCGAGAAACACAAGTTCCGGAGTTAGCATTTACAACTTGAGAAAAGTGGTCATCACACTAAACGATATAGATAAACTGGAACGTCCGTCAAAATCATAGGATACCAATACGCATAAACATCACAGATAAAAGAGTAGAAAAGATGATTTGAAGACGAAGCTACTGAATGAACTAGAACTGAACTTAAAACCTAATAAAGGAAAATAGCAGCTAGGTGTCTCCAAATTTATTCCAAAGGTGTTCGACGAGATCGTCCTTCAACCGGTAATGCATCCGTTCATTTTACATCCTCGTAGTGTTTCCAAGTATGACATTGGTCGGGACGAAGCCTCCTCGTGCAATATGTGGTTGACTTGAACCACCTTCTTCTGTTTGTTCAAGGTACCCGTCGTACGTATGACGTTCAACCTCAACTATCATATTGTGCAGTATAATGCACGCATTCATGACCAACCCGATAGACTTGGGAACCCACAAGCGGCTCGGTTGTTTGATAATGTGAAACCGAGCTTGGAGTACGCCGAAATCTCGTTCCACATCCTTCCTGCACGCTTCTCGGACTTCAGCAAACTTCTTCTGCTTCGGAGTTTGAGGTAATGGAAATGTTTTTACGAACACTGGCCACGAAGGGTATATGCCATTAGCAAGATAATACGGGAGTGTGTAATTATTACCATTTATCGTGTATTCAACCGGTGGTTGCCAACCGTTGATAACGTCCGCGAACAGTTTGGAATGGTTGAGCACCGTCAAATCGTTGTTCGAGCCCGTCATGCCGAAGAACGAGTGCCAAATCCATAAGTCGCGAGTAGCAACCGCCTCGAGGACAACGGTTGGGCGATTACCGTGGTCCCTCCGGGAATGTGCTCCTCGAAGGGCCTTTAGGCAGTTATTCCACTCCCAGTGCATGCAATCAAGACTTCCAAGCATGCCCGGGAACCCTCGCGCTTCATTAACCGCCAAAATGTGGTCCATATAAGCCTGTGTAGGCTTACACCGGTATGTAGGACCAAAGACTCTATTAAGGCCACTGCAAAAATTTTGCAAACATTATAAAGAAGTTGTTTCCCCTATCTTCAAGTACTCGTCTAACCCATCAGCTGCGATTCCGTAACATAACTGCCTAATGGCGGTAGTACATTTCTGATACGGAGAAAATGAAACTTGGGAACATGCATCTAACCTTTCCTTGAAGTAATCATCGTGCTGCTCCAATGCATGTACGATACGGAGAAACACAGACTTTGGCATTCTGAACCGACGCCGAAACTGCACCTCGGTGTACACAGGGTGGGTGTTGAAGTAGTCCTTCATTAACCGTTCGTTCGCGGCTACCCGGTCACGTGGAATGTATTTTCGCTTCCATGGTGGATAATCGACCAAAGCGTCGTCTAACAACCCCCCGTCGGTGGACATACATTCTTCTAGCATCTCGTCTAAAATAGAATTGAAATAAACATCGTCGGGTAGGTTGTCCATGATGACGAACAAAAAAGAATGCGGGTCGGGACGATGCTTTTTGAGAAGGATGAATAGTGAGAGTAGAGAGTTTGTGATTTTTAGTTTGTGAGGGTGGGTTTTTATAAGGGTTTATGGTTGGTTTAAACATAGATGTTGTAGTTATGGTGAGCGTTTTTTAACATAAAAAACGACGATCAAGGTTCTTCTATTGGACGTTCAGATTTTTTGGATAATATAGGTGTTTCTTATTTTAAAATAAAATTAACATTGATCAAGAGTATTCCATTGGACAAAAAGGATTTTGGGGATAAACTAGCCGGTGTCGCCGGCGTGAACTGCCAGCGAGAAGATCGTCGCCAGCCGTCCTCGCCAGCGAGCTCCCCGCCAGCTCCCAGCCTGCTCCTCGCCAGCGCCTTACCGCCCATGGTTGTGGATGCTCTAATAAGATATAAAAAGCACATGTAATAACATATATGATGGCTAGTGTAATGTTGAAAGGATTGAAGCTAAATCATCTGATGTTATGCATGATATTAGAAAATCGCTTGTGTACGTGGAAGTCTAACTTGTGGGTTAACTTCAAAAAGCACACCCTTATCGGTTTTCATATACACTGCCCATATTCTCTTAGCCTTATCGATTGTACTGTCTAAAATACTCAAGAGTTCCTGAAACACGACTATCCGAAATAAGGCAAAGTTCACAAATCGTAGTTCTACATTGGATGAAAGAATAATGATACGTACAAAAATCACATCAACATCAAGAGCTAATTGACTAGAACAAACATCATTCTATCACACTAGCTTGTAAATTGAAGTGCAAGACAATCAAGTGGTAACTTTCAAGCAGAGCTAAAAATAAATAATGGTAAGTGAAGCTTATGGAGCTTTAAATTCATACTATACACAAAATTGGTGAACAATGTTTGGGCTTGTGATCAACAAGGCTCTTGTTGCATCTGCGCAATAAATTGGCATGATCATCCGAGTTCGGAATTTGGTAAAACTGTTCACATATAACCAAAATCATATACAAAATTTTCGGAACAAACATATGAAAATTAACAAAAACTGATATTCAATCAACATTACCAAATTGAAATTAAACAAAAGAGCTTTGGAATTCTTCTTGCCAATTTTTGGTATTCTATAGAAGCTTTCTCGAGAACGAAGATGACATGTGACCTTTTCGACTTGAGCTCGCTGGGAATGCCCTCGAGCTCCAGTGTTGCTTTTGTCTCAGCTTCTCCTCGTTCCTCTTCTCCTGCTTCTGACTTTTCTTCGTCGCCTCTGTTGTTTATAGAAGGAAAATTGTACAAACAATCCCTTTTTCTTTGCTCCCTGGTTTTCTCACGTTTATTCTTTCCTTTTCAACTTAAAAGTCAACAAAATCATAAAATGCTTGGCTTATCCCTTTCTAGAACATTTTCTATTTCCTCTTTATTTCTCATTAATTTCTCCTTAACCGAATCTTGAGTACCCAACATACAATAATCCTCACAACTAACCCTTCAACTTACTCCCCCACCCTCACTTTAATATCTCTTTTCTCTGATGGTCGTCGTTCGTTTTACCCCTTACGCAGTCATGCTCGAGCTCGCCATTGCAGCCATTTTCTCGAGCTCGCCACCGTCTCCGTCTCCAAGGTATGTTTTTCTCTTTTATTTTGACTCGATATGGGTTAGATTTAGAGGATTAAGTCATTGCATTAAACGTTTGGATAATTTCCGATCATCACCAAAGAATTACAGTGACAGTCGAAGTTTTGCGCCGGTCTTACCCTACCATATTTGGGGTCCGATACAACATTGGTTGACCGAGACTTCTTTGGTCGTCCGAGACCTTTTGGTCTACTAAGACCTATTAGTCGGGCGACCAAATTTGGGACCCTAGACAAGTTTGGTCATTCGAAATTACTTTGGTCGTTCGAGACCTTTAGTTCACTTGGCCAAATTTGGGGATCCGAGACTTATTTGGTCTTCCGACCAATAGGTCGGGATGTAATGCCTCCGTTATTCTCGACCGAGAGAGTATGTTGGTCGACTAAGAATATTTAGTCCCATAGTTTGTAATGTATACGTTAATCAACTTTCCTAATGTTATTTTTCCTACACCATGCAACTTAATTCAAATGAAACCAATCACCAAGAAGCCTAACAGTGTGAGGTCAGAATCTGATGAGTAGAGATAAGAGAATGTAGATTTGCTCATGAAAATCATACTCAATTCCAAGTGCTTTCACCCTATCACCTCTAGTTATTTTTTCTCAATTAACTTGTATTTTTCAGAAGAAGAATTTTTTGTCTACAGGGTTACTATGAAATGCAAATACAAGATGTGGAAGGAGATCTCAAATGCATTGTAGGGTGATAAGACGCATCTGAAGATACTACAAGAAGGTCTATTTGATTATTTGTCTGAGTTACCTAGAAAATTTGGGCATTCAAATAAGATAATGTGGGGACTTGTTGTTCGAGGTTGCTCGATCCAAAGATCATCAGAAGCGTGCTTTGTAATAAATGAGATTACAACAAGATTGTCTATGAAGAAGTATGCTTTAATCACTGGGTAGAATTGCACACGCCCCCCCCCCTGACGTGTAAGTGCATCAAAATTTGAGAAACCAACTTGTTGACAAACTTTTTGCGAGAGAAATTTCTCGGGCACAAATAGAATTGTCAAGGGAAAAAATGTGGAAGCTAATTTAAAGAATTGGCTGATGAGTTCAATAGGAAGAAGACCGAAGTGAATTTGTACATCATCAAAATGACGTGGTTGTGATTCTCCTCTTCCGCGTTGGCTCCAAATAACAAAAAAACCCCTTTGCATTGAAAATCAATGAATGAGATTGGTTGAGAACCTTGATATATTCACCTTTCCATGGATTTATGTTTCTTTTGAATATCTGATTAATCAAATACGTATAAAGAATATGAAAGTCAAAGTAAAACAAATTTGAGAGGATGGAAAGAATAACGAAGACACATACATATTTTCAGGTTATTTTTCCGCGATAAGCAAATCTACTTAACTTTGTTTTGTAAATATTACAAGTTCTCTTATTTGCATGTAGATAGTGGCATTCAAATGTTTGAGAACTAGCAAAAAAGCTTGCCACATGGATCATCGGCGACGTAGCTTTACCCCATATTAAACGATGGTCGAAGAAATATTTAAGCCTCACTGTTCATGAATAAGAATAACAACTAAAATTAAATTGGACTAAAATGGACAGATAGGACTCAAAATAATGAATACATTAATGTCCGAATAAAATCCAAAGTCGGTCCATACCCTAAAATTTAATAGTTAATCCGGATAAGATCGGACATGAAAATATGGATTCGGGTGATCTGATCCAAACATTAAAATAAACAACAATGTGGATGCCTGTACCATTTCCACCCTTAATCATGTCTGAAAACTGTGTTTTAGGGTAAGTGAGAAAAAAGAGTAGGGTTTTAGGATAAGTGAGAAAAGAAGTAGTAGGATTCTGTATTTCTCACTTCTTATTAGCTTATCCGTGTGTCCAAACAGAAAATAGCAGTCCGAGAGGCTATTAGGTTAGGAGTTGTGTGTGAGGAGAAACCACAACAGAGTCGTTGCAGCCGGCGGGAACCGAAGCTTCCTCCAAGAGAACCCTCTCCGATCACTCCATTATTTTCTTACAAGCTTTGAGGAGAAGTTGAGCAAGCTCTAGCAATGTCGTACAAAGGGAACGGCATGAAGTCCACCTCCATCAATGGGGTCAAAATGTACTCACTGACTTCCCAAGACCCATCCGTCGCTACTTGGATTGACAAGAAGAAGAAGCGCGGTCCTCGCAAAGTCCAAAGTACTCACCTTTCTTTACCCTTCTTCCCTACTTCGTTAAACCCTATCTTAAACCTCTTAGGGACATGTTGAATTTGTTTGGTTGGGTGTGTTACTCTGTTTCAAGGCTATGATCGTCATGTTATACTCTGATTTAAAGCTTCATATAAACAATTCTCTGATTTTAATGCTTTTTATGTGTTGTGTTATTGATAGACCATACGCAGAGTGTGGAATTGGTTCAGGACTTGAGGTTTGAAACGGCATCGAGCAAAATCAAGGCAACCCCAGATGGGGAGTATCTTATTGCATCAGGTGCTTGCTTTAGAGTTTATGTTTAGATTTTTGTCCTTTTATTTTAGTATCTTAAAATTTGAAAGAAAAAAGAGTGAGAATTCTTAACTGTTTTGCCATTGAAATCCAGGTATATACCCTCCACAAGTTAAAGTATATGAGGTGAATCAGCATGCACTTAAATTTGAAAGACATTTGGTATCGGAGATAGTTGATTTTGAGGTACTTTTCATCTCTTTCTAAGTCTCTATTTTACCTATGCTGCTAGTTGATTTTGGGAGGCACTATGTGTTTATGATCTTTCCGTTGTGGTTGTGCAAAATTATACTCAGAAGTCAGAACATTTGGGATACACAAACTCTTAGTATGCCTGTTTTGTCTTTAGACGTCGCTGGTTCTCATCACTACTTTCGGTTGAATTTGCCATCTCTAAGCATTTATAGTTGTGATTTGCATACTTGTTTTTTGATAACAGTGATTTGCTGTCTTATGCAGACTCCAATATGTAGATGGACCTAGAGGTATATAAAAAACATAGTATTTTTTTGCATCATCATGGATTAAGATGTATCCAACTTCAGTATATCACCTGCCTTGGAAATATTGACATAGCAACACGGTTCATTTGCAGTCTAGCTAGTTTTTTATAAGGTTAAGATCTCAATACTGCCACTGTGAATTGTGATTTCTTGGACAAGTAAGCTTTGGTGGTCTAAATAGTTTTCACATAACCCATAACAACTTATCACTATTCTTCGTTGCTTATGTTAAATACTCTTTTATTTTTGGAATAGGAATAATTTAGTGTTTCCTTCTTGAAATAATAGGTACTGGGTGATGACTATTCTAAGCTTGCATTTTTATGTGCTGATCGATCTGTTAATCTACATGCCAAATACGGAAAACATTACAGTTTGAGGATTCCAAGGTTCTCTCTTTACTTTATATGTGTTTCTCCTATAATATTCATTTGAGATGAAGTCAAGATGATTTAAAAGTAAGATATAAGTTGAATGTACTAACGAGGTTTGGGATATTGATTGCTTCTACTTACCGACCTCTATTATTAATTACATTCCTTCGTGAACTTTCTGACCATTTTTTGGGCTTCTCTATTGTGTTCTTATCAAACAGAATGGGAAGAGATATGGCATATGATTGCTGGTCTTGTGACTTGTTTTGTGCTGCCTCTTCTCCGGATCTTTACAGAATAAATCTAGAACAGGTATATAGCTTAAACAGTTTTATTTGGTTTCATCATGAATTTCTATATGCTGGGTCCTTAAATGACTTCTCAGTACTTAAATCTTAACCTTACAAGGATTAAATATTTTTAACAGCGTAGAGGTAGACTTGCTTTATGCTCACTATCTGAATAGTTGTGCCGACTTTTTTCTTGCAGGGACGTTTTTTATCTTCTCTTAACACGCAATCTCCAGCACTAAATGTAGTTTCCCGAAGGTTATTTATTCAACTTGTTATTGCTGTATCATTCTCACTATTAGTATTTATTTTTAATAAAGTAGTGCATGTACTGTCTATTGTGGCCTATGCTTATCCAATGCTAAGCAATTTTTTAAACTCAATTTCAGCAAGCTCCATGGACTAGTTGCTTGTGGAGGTGAGGACGGTGCTGTCGAATGCTTTGATATGAGAGTGAGATCATCTGTTGGTAGAATAAATGTGATTGCAGCTACTGGTGATATTGACCAGGTAGCTTGCTTATTTCTTGGCAATATGAATTTTGTAATTAAATGCTTACTTTTTCTACAAGCTGATGAATGTTGTTCTCTTGTCAAACCTTGAGGGAGTATAACCTGTAAGATTTGTTGCAAAGATGGCGGTCATTGCATCATAGACTCTTTTTTCTAATATATTTGCATTACTTTTTGGGTTCTACTTGTAAGGTTTTTTAATGGCGGCTGCCCTTTTCCTTCTCAACTTAATTACCATGGAAGTTAGAAGATGTTATAAGTAGCGACAAGCTATTATTGCCAATTTTGTTCTCCCTGGTGCTTTTACGCAGAAAAACCAGGGAATGCAGTAGTCTGTTGCCATGTTGTCATAGTTGTCCTACCTGTTTATTTTATTTTCCATTTTTTTGGTTTCCCTAAACTGATATCGTACTGTACCTGGTTGGTTTGTAGGAGGTCACTTCAGTGGAGTTTGATGAAGATAGTGGTTTCCTTATGGCTGTTGGAAGCAGTGAAGGAAAGGTGTGAAATCATGTTGCAGATGTCACTGATAGAATTATATAAGGACTTACTTTTCAGCTTCTCTCTCTCTCTCTACACACACACTACAGATCTTATAAATTACATTATGTAATGTCAGTGAACCATATAAGTCATGTTGTAATAAGCAAGTATCTATTCAATAAAGATTATAGTACTAGTTCTGTATATGGTATGCATATCAGGAAAGTAGGTAACACTATTTGATCGAGTCCATGTGCTTCAGCTTTCTCCTCTGATTTCTTTCTCATAAAAAAGTTAATCAGTTATAAAATCTGCAGGTTCTTATCTATGATATGCGTTCCTCATATCCTGTACGAATCAAAGATCACATGTGAGTTCATATAACAATATATTTTTTATTTTTTGTGCATCAACAGTGTCAGGTTATCTCTTAATTTTGTTCTCTTGCTGCTTCTTGATATCCTCTTTTCGTTATATAGGTACGGGAGCCCAATATTAGACATCAAGTGGCATCGCACTCTTAATTCTGATCATCCTCATTTAATAACAACGGATAAGCATGTTGTTAGAATATGGGACCCTGAGACGGTAAGGGGTCTTATTTATTTTGCTAATTTTATGGGTCCTATGTTAGGGATTCTGAGATTTGTTGTTTATCAACAATTGAATCTTAGAAGTGGTTTTTGTTTTGATCTCTGTTGTTTTCAGGGAGAAGGTCTGACCAGCATTGAACCAACAGCTGGAGCAATCAATGATTTATGTGTGTTCAATGATAGTGGATTGATTTTGCTGGCACTGGACTGCAGTGCTATACCATCTTACTTTATACCTGCACTTGGACCTGCTCCAAAGTGGTGTTCGTACCTGGAGAACATTACGGTATGTTGCATGCCATTATGACTATTCATTCATGAAAAATAATTCCGTTTCACTTGCGATGATGCTCTATTTTCGTTACCTCTTATTTTCTTTACAGGAAGAGCTAGAGGAGGGTGCACAAGCAACTATATATGATAATTTTAAATTTTTGACAAGAGAAGATCTGGAGAAGTTAAATCTTACAAATCTGATCGGCACCAACCTTTTAAGAGCCTACATGCATGGCTTCTTCATGGACTATCGTTTATATAAGAAGGTAAAGCTTCACTTTACCATGAAGTTAGTGTTTAAAATTATGTGTAGAATTCATTGGTTCTCAGATGACTGTCCCTTGAATCTGTACTATACCTCTTCTTCTTTTTAATCTTTTGGGCTCTTCAAGGGGATGTATGGGCATGCTATTGTATATGGAAATCTTTACTTTCTAAGTTTACTTTTGTGATCTTAAGCTCTTTGTGATAAAGAACCTGTGAGACAATTTATCAAGATCAATATGTGGCATGGTAGTGAAGTTTGTTAGTTACTTTTATGGTGCTATTGGTAGCAGTGTTCTAAAAATTAGCTTAGGCTGGGATTTTTAGAATATCAACCCGATTTCATAATCCGTTGGTCTAAACCGGTGGAGCTATTTTTTTAGCAGCTAGGTGGATCAGTGTTCTAAAAATCGGTCTAGGCGCACCTAGATGTGGATTTTTAGAACAGGGCTGGTTTATAATTTTTTTTGTGTTTTTATATCTTCAATATGTATTATGTTTTTTATACATTATAATTCATATTTTTGTTGTATATATAATATTTTATTTAATAAATATTGAAAATAGAAAAATACAAATTTGATGGGGCTCATCACTGAAGGCCCTATCCGCCTGACTAGTAGAATAATTTTTCCAGGAAAATCCAATAGATAAAGCTGATGTGCGTGTCATGATTTTATTACCTTTGTGCAGGCAATGACATTGGCAGATCCTTTTGCATATGAAGAATTTATAGAGAAGCGAAAACAAGAAAAACTAGAGGCTCAACGAGCTTCCCGTATCACGGTTAGTTATTTTCTTCATAAAAGTAGCTGTCTTTTCACTCTTCTTGAACTACTGTTGAGGTAGATTTATCCCTGCCCATAATGTTTTTGAAGATTGGAATTCTTATGGGTTGTTAGTGCAAGGTTTGATCATATTTTTGAAGTAAAATACATGGGCAGATTTAATATGGTGGTTTACTATCACCATACTAACTATTAAATTCCTTGAGGACCTAAATCCATTGCATGAATTTGTTCATTTTGTGGCAACTAATAGTGTGATTTTCTATGAACTGGAAAATACACTTTGGCATAATTGTATGTTGAGTAGAACATTGTACTGTTTTTGTTTTATCGGGTATTTATTAGAGGCAGGTAATAGTTATTAGGCCTTTTGGCTGTGACAAAGTGCCTAAAATGAATGTGATGGTAAGAAAACTATTTTTTGCATCAGCTTATGCTTGGAACCACTATTTCCAATGCATCCTTCTACAGACCGAGAATAGCCATTTGAACCATCAGTTTCTTCTTTCCAATTCACTGTTGGTACTTGGAAAGTGTTATTAGAGTTTTTTTTCAAAATCTTTCTTGATTTTAATATCATATGCGGGAAGACCATCTTTCTTAGGGTTGGGTTAGGGGATGTGGGATAGAGAAGGGTGTATCATTACGATGTTCAAGTTAGTGTTTGCTCATGCTGTTTTGGAGTTATGTTTGTACTTCATGCCGATTGATCCATCTTGGCTACATGTGTTCATTTTGTGTACTACTGCAGATTAGAAAAAGATTGCCCAAGGCTAACAGGACTCTTGCTGCTCGTCTCCTAGAGGATGAGGAAGCAGAAAAGGAAAAGGATGATGAGAAGGATGCTGCCCCTGAAATTGAGACTAAGAAATCCAAGAAAAAGAAGGGACTTAGTAGTGAGCTTTTCAAAGATGAACGATTCAAAGGAATTTTTGAAAATAAGGTATGGTAATCATACATGTTTGCTCATAAGTGTTGGTGATCAATTATAATGTTTCATCCTCGTATGATTTTCGCTACTTGTTCAACTTTAATAGTGCATCACTATGTGTTCCCCTTTTATTTATTGAATTATTCATTCTCTTTTGTCGGTAATTCAGGACTTTGAAATTGATGAGGAATCAGCAGAATATGTGGCTTTACATCCTGTACCTTCCCAAAAGCCACAGTCTTTGGTGGAGGAACATTTCGAACCTGTCCTTGAGGATGAAAATGAGGGTGCAAGTGATTCTGATGCTGAATTATCAGATGATGTGAAAAATAAAAGATCACGAGGTCCAAGGTGAGCTGTTTGTATTACTTTTGTGCCCCTCATAAGTTAAAATGTTCGTCAAGTTTGTATATTTGGTCAAACATGCAAATTCTGCATTCTCAATAAGAAATTTATTAAATCTGTAGGTTGTATGAAGTCAAGAGTGACCGGCATGCGGAGGCATTCCGGAACCGGGAATCACTTGCAAAGGAGGATTCTCTACCTTTGGGAGAGAGAGCAGCGGCCCTCAAAGATAACAAGCGGCCTTATGGTACTCCAAAAGACGTCAAGCTGGGCCCAGGTGGGTCTCGGGAGATATCCTTTGTATCTAGAAGCTCAGCCAAGTACAATGAGGACGAGGTGGATGATGGGGGCCCACGTAAAAAAAGAAGGGGAGTACACTCCTTAGGGCTGAAGCAAGACAGACCCGAGTTTCAAGGGAGAGGAGGGGGTCGAGGAAGAGGTGGTGGTCGAGGAAGGGGTGGAAGAGAAGGGAGTCGAGGAAGGGGAAGAGGAAGAGGAAGAGGAAGAAGATGAAAGCGGAGCCTTATGCAGTCCTCAGAAGTCCTGGGAGGAACAATGTTTTGTTTTGGTCCATGTTTCTGAAATTGTTTTCTACCTGTGAAAGTATATTGATTTGTCATAATCTATATTTTTCTTGCTCAGTTGTATGATACATGAATCAATCTAAACATTATATCACATCTCAATTCCTCATTGCTTAGCATTACTCCTCTGAGCCCTGTACTGTGGGTGTTGGTGCTTTGCTGTCTGTCGTTGGTGTTTGGTGTTGGCATGTTCTCTCTCCCGCTTGCCAATCAAGCTGGAACATCATATCAGGGTGTGATATCTTCTCTCTGTAACTGATACGTGCATGAATAAAAAAAAAATGGGTAAATTTCATCCCACTATCCTAAAAAAACTTAAATTCCAACCCACTACCCTAACGAAACTTAGTTTCATCCCACTACCCTAACCAAACTTTTAGTGTCAATTTAATACCCGTCGTTAGTTTTCCATCCATTTTGGATGGAAAATGGTCATGTGCCTAGCATATGACCCCAATCTTTTGAAAAATGACAACCCTACCCTTTTATTTATTTTTAACCTATTTCTAAACCTTTTACGTTTCTAACATATTTCTAAACCTTCATTTTCTCTCCATCTCCACACACTCAGCCACCACTCCCTTTGCCACTATTCTCTCTCTATCTACACCCCTTCCATTTCTAACCTCGAACCTTCATCCACGCCATGAGTTCGCACGCCACGAGTTCGTCGGAGCCGCAGCCACGAAACCGAGCATCGCCGGCCAGATCTGGTTCTCGGATAGATCTGAAACTGGGCGACGTCTTGTGTTGTCCCTCACCGTGTAGATCTGAACAGTAAGGGTTTTTGTCTCGTATTTCTTCAATCGATTTTTCTATGGGCTATCTTCAATCGGACTCTAAAATCGCGCTGGTGAGTGAAAAAATCGTGTTTCTGGGTTGATTCTTGGAATGGGGGTGATTCTGGGTTTTTGTAGATGAAGATGGAGGTGGGTATGAGAGGTGGGGTGTGGAATGACGAAGACTGGGATATTTTGTGATATTTGTGAAATTTGTGAAAATTTCTAATCTGGATGTAATTTGTGAACAAACTGTAATGATTTGGTTGCTGTAATTCGTACATCAGAAGGAATTAAAATAAAACTGAATTTATATAAGAAGAACTGAACAGGTGGGGGAAGATTTGTGAACAAACTGTAATGATTTGTTTGTTCCTTCATCAGAAGGACAAACAAGCAATTATCTTCTATACAAACCCGGTGATCAGGTGGGGGAAGAACTGATTTTTTAAAGATTAAAATATGAATTTATAAAATAAAAACCGTTTTTTAAAAATAAAATCTGATTTTGAAAAAAAATAAAAAATTGATTTTTTTAAAATAAAACTGATTTTTTGAAAATAAAATACTGATTTTATAAAATAAAACTGATTTTTTGAAAATAAAAATCTGATTTTTCGAACTAAAATATGATTTTTTTTTAAATAAAAGCTAATTTTTTCAAAAAAAATTGATTTTTAAAAATAAAATCTGATTTTTTAAGAATAATCTGATTTTTTAAAAATAAAAAAACTGATTTATATAAAATAAATAAATAAAAAGAATTTTTGAAAACCAATGACATGTTGTTGAAATTATGAGTGTTAGTGAGGGGTATTTTGGACTTTTTACCATTTTCCATCCAAAAATAGATGTCAAGGTAACGGCCGGTATAAAAGTGCAACTAAAAGTTTCGTTAGGGTAGTGAGATGAAACTAAGTTTCGTTAGGGTAGTGGGTTGGAATTTAAGTTTTATTAGGGTAGTGGGATGAAGTTTACCCCAAAAAAAATGGTATGTTTACATCAATTACCGTTTAAAATGTGAACTAATGTTTATGTAAGGGGTTACTCCATGTCCTAACCCCCACTTTTCGTTTAATACTAAATCATAACCCAAGCAAACGTAAATGGTCATGTAGTAACGTTGACCGCATTTTCCGTCCAAAAGTTTAACGGCCGTTTAGTGAGTAATAGGAAAAGTTGATAGTTCAGAGTTATGATTTGAGAATAACGAAAAGGTTCACGTTATGATTTAAGAATAAACGAAAGACCTACGTTATGATTTGAGAATAAACTAAAAGTTGAAGTTTACATTTTAGGAAAGTTTTAGAGCATGTGACTGATATTTCACGGCGTTAGACACACTTAACAAATTTTGATATATTTTGAGAATTAATAAGGTAAAAACCGTTACTATATGTGAGTTATGATTTGATGTATGACTTTTGTACAACGAGGTGACATAGAGTTCTTTCTTCAATACATTGATGTATTATTTGTAGAAGAGCTCCCCTTGAAATGCCGACCGGCGACCTCCAAGAAGGGAGCGGCCTCCGACCTTTATTTTGTGAAAGAGAGACCGATAAAGAGCGGCCCCTAATGGATATACTCTGATGTTAAGATATGCGTGATTGACTTTGGATATTCATAACCTGTTGCTGTTGGTGTTGTTGTATAATACTAATGAAGTTTCTGTTCTTGTCACTGTTGCTTAGCACACTCAAAAAAGTCAAAATTAGAAGAAAAACTAAACAACTAAAATAAAACTTTCTATTAAGTCAAGATACCATGTGTTTAAATGTGCTAGTTTTTTCTACTATAGAAAGATGTCCAACTTTAGGACAAATTGTTTTTATAGTCAACCAACTCTGACGACAAGAAATTGTTATTTGACTCTGATAATTGTCAGTTTCAGGTTTTGCTGTAATTGTTAGCCTCGTTGGGTCTCTCTTGCCTCTGCTCTTTTGTTCTTCGCCTTTTCGATTGTATTTCTCCGCTGGAGAGTCTTGATTGGTCGAATAAAATTAGTTTATTTTTGCTGATCAAAAAAAAAAAAAATTGCCAGTTTCTATCTTCATATTATAAAAGGAAACTACTAGTTCAGTATTTTTAATTTAGCACGATTTTCATCTAAATTATATTAGTTATTAAATGTCGTCCACCAAGTAATAAGGTCGGTCGTAACGATGCCTGTTGGTCTCGTACTCCACGACAAGGTCACGACTGTAATAAGCGTCTTGGAATAAATGACTGTTGTTGAGGACGTTGAGGTCGTTGTTCGAGCCAGCCATCCCGAAAAAAGCATGCCAAATCCATAAATCATGGGACGCTACAGCTTCAAGCATAACAATACTTACCCCGTGGTGACTTCCCCGTCTATTGGCACCTTGCGATGCGGTTGAGCAATTCTTCCACTCCCAATGCATGCAGTCAAGACTCACAGCCATTTCGGGGAACCATCAGTTGTACCCTTCTCGGAGTAAGCGCTCCATGTCAGCCAGTGTGGGTGTACGCTCGTGCTCGGGTTCGAATACCTCAATGATGGCATTGCAAAAATAACGTAAACATTCAAGTATGGTGCTTACCCTTAGGTGTAGAGTTTCGTCCAATGAATCGGCCGAGTACCCATACGCAAGCATCCGTATCGCGGCGATGCACTTCTGTTCCGTTGATAAGCCCAAGCATTCGACCGCATCCGGCTTCTGAACGAAGTAATTGTCGTGTTCCTTAACCTTGTCCATTACCCGTTGAAAAGGTGGTTTGCACATACGGAACCGACACCTAAACATATCTGGCCTATATATGAGTTGATCGCAAAAATAATACCTCATTAGTTGATCGTGGGCTTCGACACGACCTATTAATCTCTCGTCGCATCGGTTCCCTACGGTCGATCCTCTCCATCAGAGCGTTGATCCTTGGCATTTCTTTCTGTATGCCTCTCTCAATCCTTCGCTGGACTCGTTGCTTAACTACCCGCATTTGGGCTGCCAACTCCTCATATGATGGACCCTCATCGTCGGACATTTTGTATCAAAATGTAGAAATGAAATTTGTAGGATGGTTTGTGGTTTGAGAAAGGGGTTAAGGTATTTATAGGGGTAGAATTTAGCATTTTTGAATTTAAAAAAATATTCGTTACACCCAACGGTCGGGACACGTGGCGGCCATCCATTGGTTGGCGCTCGGACGTGGGACCATGGCCTCAGCCTGTCCCGGGGTTGCGTGACGCGGGACTCGGCCCGGCCCACGTTTTTGCGAAACGCGTAAAAACCGTCCCACAACGGGATGTCTCGCGTCCCACAAAAACGCGAGCCGGGCCGCCGGACGCGTAACGGACCACACCACTGTTCCTACTCTTATCATACACGAGTAACTTTCTAGGAAGCTAAAAAGAAACATTTAACTGCTTATAATTTTTACAATTTTCTTATGAAGAAATTAAAAATAAAATAAAATTATAATATTTAAATATTAGATATAGCAACTTACTACCATTTCGTTAATAAAATATTTATGATATAAATAACTTCAATATCTATGTTTTATTATTTATCTATATTATATGGTTTATTTCCCTAATTTAATAACCCCATAATATAAACTAGATAAAATTATTATTTTTAAGCTGTAATTGTAATCAATATATTAAATGAAGATACAATCTTGACCCGATCGAGATAGGCAAAGAGTAATACAGAAAATAATTGAACTGAACAGTTCGAACATTGTGGGACAAAAAGCGAGCATAAAAGAAGAAAAATTCTCATATACCGAAATGTTCTAGGCAGATGTTGGGAGAGGGATACTGCGATACCAACAGAAGTAACTGATACAACTACTTCCAACAGTGAACTTGGACAGAGTGGGCCATTTCTAGAAAGTTGGCGCCGAGGCGGACTAAGTACTCATTCGAGGATCCAACATGCGTCGTCCTCGCTTGATTGATAGTGTAGGACTCCAAGAATGTGAGAGAGCTAGATCCCGAGATAGTAAAAAGACACATGTGCTGGTACTTGGTGGAACCACTGCCACCCTACGTCAAGGGGGTGGTATTACCTGCAGACCCTATACTAGACCACGAACTCCTCTTTAGGCGAGGTGGGGGTGATTGTTGCCACCCCCTACTGCTCGGTTCTGTCCATCGGAACGTGTAGAACGCTCATATTCTGAGTTCTGACGCTTCCTACCCTTCGGGAGAGAAGTCGTAGTTAGTCCTCAAGTGTCCACTGGTATTTCCTTCGTACGACTCATCAGATAGGAGTGAGACTGACCTCTGGCCGGTACTAGTAGTGGCAGGGAGCCTCTTCCTCGCAATGAGGGCTCGTCGGGAAAGTCTTGGTGAGGCCCCATGACGGGAAAAAGCCTAATTGGTTTTTGGAGGCCCCTAGTCGGACGCTCACTTCTAACGGGAAAAGACATGACATTTTCGAACAATTTTGCTTCCTCGTCCACCATCTTACCCTTCCCTTTTCGGTCCACTCGTCTCGGGGACACTGGTGCAAAGTTTAGTGTTTGGGGAACGGATGAGCCTTCCTAAATGGGAGCAGTTCGTCCCCAGAGTCTTCTGTCCATGTCGATCACGTAACCGAGCAGTTTGTGGGTCATCAAGAGATTGCAGGGATGGACCCTATCTCCTTGTCCGACTGAGCAAGCCGAGGCCATATGCCTGGCGCAATTACAACCAAAGCAATGGTCTAGCAAATGTTTATAGAAGAGGTGAAGGAGAATTCGTACCTTTGATTCCGAGAGAAGAAACCACATTTGACTATGTAGGGTTAGTTGTACGTCCACATCCACTTGGACTTGCTAAAGTCCCCATGCTCATCCCGTCACCATTTTCATCTACAGCCAGACAGGTGCCCAGAGCATTCCCCAACCGAAAACCCACCCCTCAGTTCCAAGTTCCCACCGAGAGGTTGGATATACGAACCCAGACCGAGAAATGGGTGAGGGCATACCCCGAGGCCGCATTTGGGGACAAAGGGTTGTGAACAGCACCAGGGAGAACTGAAAGGCCCAAGGCTCCTCAACCAGCACCCAAGCTCCCTCTCTCCCTGTTCGAAAAAAGAAGCCGAGCACTCCACCTTTCAAGTGTCGTGCCACCATATCTATTAAGTTCCAAATCTCCGCTAGCCAATCATCAAGAGACTACTAGTAAAAAGTCCTTATCGTCATTACCCGAGCTGCCACCATTTATGCGAAATTAAGGCCCTTATCGCAAAGTTCCCTCGGGGGAACGAAATCCTCCTGAATGGCCAAGCCTCCCATGCAAAGAACGAGGTCGTCCAATCCATCTTGCATAGGGGCACGTCGGACCTACGGGCCTTTCCATATACAAAATGCCCTATCGGGTCACCATCATACTCAACCCCAATCAGGTTACTTACACCCGCCCTAGTCACCATCACGACATCACCCTAGAAGCCTCCATAGGCGATCTCTATTGCCACATCCTCTTCATCCTGATCGGAGGAGCAACCAGTCTCTCCCTCCCCGTTGTAGCAGACCCTATTAGAGCGAAAGATTTTGATCGAAGATCTGTATCGAGTTTGATCTCTGTATCCCTGTCCACCTCACCCGAACCCCGGTTCTTATTGAACACCTAAACCTGAGCAGTCCCACCGTCGTGCATGGCGACTTCTGGAAGAGGATGACCTGTACCGTCCATGACAATCGAAAAGATATGGTAGATCGACGAGACGTCCACCTCCCCACTACCCTTGCTCGTGGTCAAGGTCCCCTAGCCGGAATCTACCGTACCGGTCCTCAAGAGCCGTTTCATCGGAGGAGAGTCGTTCTTCCTTGCATATGTCGCAAAAATAAACCTTGTCGTCGTTAGGGTGTCCAAAATTGGCCAATAACCCAGTCCACCCGGTCAATTCACCCGGCCCGGCCCCAGTGGGTTTTCCCTCATGGGTTACGAGGACGGGCCCGGGTTCAGAAATGGCTAACTTGGAGTGAGCGATCCAGGTGACGGGTCCGTGACCTTGTTTCCTACATAACAGATATGGTATAAGTTCAAGGCCCCACTCTTACAATTTTAATTACTTTTGCAAATGAAGGTTAAAATTGATGGCTTATGATTTTGAAGACGATTTCCAATTTTGTAATAAAACATGTCGTAGTTTCAGGTTGAGTTGAACTCCTCTGTTATAATCGTAATCTGTTTTGGGTCAATTTGAACTCCCTGTTTGACGTTTGTAATCTCTGAACCTTTGATAAAAAAATCATGACACCCCTTGCCATCGTTTTCGATGTTAAGCCGATCAAGAGCACATCTAGAAGCGAGAGAGAGGGTTGCTGAAACCATCGGATGAGAGAGCCTCAGAAATAACTACAGCCGTCGCTGTCTCGAAGAAGTTGGAGTCATCTTCTACAAACCATACTTTGAGAGAGAGCCAGAACTTTCGTACTAAATAACTGTTAAAACTATTAATAAGAAAGGTTAAGAAGCACAATTATATATCATGATAACAATTGTGCAAATTGTATTGTATTCGATAATTAAACCTACAATGTACATGTGTATATATAATGGTGTTGTACCACTAGGGTTTCCTAAACCCGATATTCTAACACCCCCCTCAAACTCAAGATGGTGGTAATGAACCCAAGTTGAGTTTGTCATCTAAAGGTTTGAACTTTCCTGGGATTAAAGCCTTGGTGAAGAAATCTGCAATCTGATCGCTAGAGGAGACAGATCGGAGAGCGAGGGTGCCCTGATTGAGATGTTGTCTGACAAAGTGAAAATCGATCTCAATATGCTTGGTGCGTTCATGGAAGACATCATTATGAGCAATCTGAATAGCACTCTGACTGTCACAATGAATGGTAGTGGCTGACTTGTGAACAACACCCATGTCATGTAGTAACCAACGAAGCCATATGAGTTCGGAAGTAGTATCAACGAGGGCTCGATACTCAGCTTCCGTGCTGGAGCGGGCAATGGTTGTTTGTTTCTTACTTCTCCAGGAAATCAGAGAGTTACCAAGAAAGAAACAGTAACCTGTGGTAGATCGTCAGTCTGTGGGATTGCCTGCCCAATCTGCATCTGAATAGGCCTGTAGGACTAAAGGTGAGCCATAAGAGAAATGTAGTCCTTGTGTTAAGGTGCCTCGAACATAGCGCAAGATCCGAAGAACGGCCTCATAGTGAGTAGTGCGAGGTGCGCACATGAAAAGACTGACGATGTGCACAACATATGCAATGTCAGGCCTAGTAACAGTGAGGTATACCAACCCTCCAACTAATCGGCGATATAAAGTGGGATTCTCGAGAGCTTGACCATCTGATGGAAGATACTTGACATATGCTTCAATGGGAGTGGAAGCGATCTTGCTATCGGTTAGTCCCCCCTTGGAGATGAGCTCGGCTGCATACTTGGCTTGGGACAAATGATAAGCAGAGGACAGAGAGGAAATCTCCAAACCAAGAAAGTAAGATAGATGACCCAAATCCTTCATCTCGAACTGGTCACTTAGATGACGCTTAAGATCCACAATGCCGATAGCATCATCACCAGTAATGATCATATCATCCACATACAGAAGTAAGAGAGTATGGCCCCGAGAGGTCCGACAACAAACAGGGAACTGTCGTGCGGACTAGAGATGAAACCAAAGACTGCCATCGCACTACTGAACTTGGAGTACCATGCCCACTGAGCCTGCTTGAGTCCATAAATGGATTTGCGCAAAAGGCAAACCATGTGTGGGGGATGATCATAGCCGGGTGGGGGCTTCATATAAACCTCCTCTGAAAGATCTCCATTGAGAAAAGCATTCTTCACGTCCATTTGAAAAACGTCCCACTGTCGACCAGCAGCAACATCAAGAATGGTGCAAACAAAAGTGAGTCTCGCAACAGGAGCAAATGTTTCCTCATAATCAACCCCATGTTCCTAGGTAAATCCACGAGCCACAATACGTGCCTTGTAGCGCTTGATAGAACCATCTGCCTTGGTCTTCACCTTGTATACCCATCTAGAACCGACCACGTGTTTATCATGAGGTAAAGGTACCAGATCCCATGTATGAGTCTTCACCATGGCCTGTAGTTCCTCAGTCATTGCTTGCTGCCACAGGGGGTTAGTGCAAGCCTCCCTATAGGTGTCAGGCTCATATATAGAGGACACTATGGAAGCGACACGAGATGGTAGGGTTACCTCAAAGTCTTGGAGGTGAGATGGGAGTTGGCGATGACGTTGTGGTCGAGTCGGTAGCACATGATCCTCTAGCACAGGATCCTCTGGCGGAACATGGTCCACGGTAGGAGGCAGAGATGTCGGAGCACTTGCAGAAGTTAGCTCAATGGGAGAACCCTCATCATCATCAGAAAACAGATCAATATCAGGATTAGAAAAGAAAGGAGTAGACTCGGGAATGTGAAAAGAAGACATGGAAGAAAACATTTTATGTTCCCAGAATGTGACATGGCGAGATATGCGGAGACGTTTGGAAACCGGGTCCCAACATCTGTACCCTTTGTGTTCGATCCCATACCCAATAAAGCAACAAAGACGAGAACGAGGTTCAAGTTTAGTACGTTCATGAGGTTGAAGATGGACAAAACAAACACACCCAAAGACACGAAGAAGATCATAAACTGGAGGACGCCCATACAAACACTCGTAAGGAGTTTTGTTACCTATGACTGTGGATGGAACCATGTTGATGGTGTAGACGGCTGTGAGGGCAGCCTCCCCCCAAAAACGTTCAGGACAGGCAGCTGCAATGGTAAGAGCACAGACCGTATTAAGAATATGGCGATGTTTGCGTTCTGCTCGACCATTTTGTTGCGATGTACCAGGGCAGGAGCGCTGAACGATAGTACCGGCGGAAGCAAGTTGTGCAAGGAAGGATGACTCTTTAAGTTCAATGCCGTTATCCATACGCAGTGTTTTGATAACTTTAGAGAATTGTGTGCGAACCATGGCAGAAAACTCAAAATAAATTTTGTTGAAGTCAGATTTATTATGCATGAGATAAATCCAAGTAAAACGAGTATGATCATCAACAAATATGACAAACCACCGAGACCCCCCATGGTCGGAACAGGTGCCGCTCCCTACAAGTCAGAATGAACAAGATCAAAAGGTGCAGAGGAAGTAGTATTATTAAGGGAAAACGGCAGTTTAGGATGTTTATCAAGCTGACAAGACACACAATCACCAAAGTTATGCGAAACTGACCCCAACAACCCACTAGAAATAAGACTACGCAAACGAGAGGAAGAGGGATGACCTAGGCGAGAGTGACAGAGATCGGCGGAGACGACATCGCCACAAGTAGACGAGGATGATGATGATGGTGAGGGAACCACCAGTGAGGTGAGTTCGAACAGGCGACCAACCTTATGTCCTGTCCTATGGATTTGTCCCGTCAGTGGATCCTGCACAAGAACAGAAGAAGTACGACCAGAAAAGCTAACGTCAAAACCCAAATCACACAGTTGACCAACCGATACAAGGTTCAGTGACAAATCTGGGACACGCAAGGTGTTCGGCAGTGATAGTTGGTCTGTGATTGCGGTACCACAGTGTGTGGCAAGCAAAGTGGAATTATCAGTAGTACGAATAGACGGAGACTTGGTGACCGGGGTTACACATGTGAGCAAATCTGACTGAGGGCTCATATGATTGAAACAAGCAGAATCAAGATACCACGTGGATGTGCTACCTGGCGTAGTAGTGGATGAGCTACCTGACGAGGCAGTGTGAGCTGATAGGAACGCTCGTATGTCACCCAAGAGAGCAGTCATGTCAGGAGATTTGGACGACACATCAGGTGTAGCAGCAACAGTGGATGAACTACCTGACGAGGCAGTGTGAGCTGATATAGCGCTCGTATGTCACCCAAGAGAGCAGTCATGTCAGGAGATTTGGCAGACACATCAGGTGTAGCAGCAACAGTGACATTGGGCCTGTTGGAAGGCCGATGATCCCCACGGGAGCCACGCCCCCCCTAAAGTATTGAAAGGGCCTGAAGTTACCCCATCGAGGGTTGTCTGAGGCAAGAAGGTGACGAGCATGAGTTCTGCATTCTGTTAAGACATGTCCAGATCTGTTGCAGAACGTACAATGGGGCTTTATAAAATTTTCCATTAGGAATACCTGAAAAGAAACACTGAAATAAAGGATTAATTTTTTTTTGAACAATAGAAGTCAAAGGCGGTGTGAGTCACGCGGTCAGCAGTGGAGGCGCGTGATGCGCGTGGGCGCATGGGCGCGTGGAAGCGATCGGAAGAACAAGCGCGTGCTATGCACGCGTCTTCTTCGTCGAGCTGGTTCGTGCGTTTTTTCCGGCGGTGCGCGATTCCGGGTTCTGCGATGTCGGCGTCTGCGGTGCTTTCTCGTCGTGGGTCGACGTGGGAGTAGCAGCGACGTGGGAGCAGCAGCGGAGGCGAGATCTCAACGTGCTGGAGACGGAGTGCTTCGCCGGCGTGATTTGATCGGACGTGCTGGTTCGGACGTACTTCGCCGGCGTGATTTGATCTCCGGAGTGTGACGGACGTCCGGGACGGCTGGAGACGCAGAGAACTCAGGCTGGAGGCACAGGGAGCTCGGCCGAGTAACTCGTTCAACGAAGGTGAACGGTGGCGGCGACATCGACTGAAGCGGAAGCGAGATTTAGAGCGATAGAGGCTCTGATACCATGATAACAATTGTGCAAATTGTATTGTATTCGATAATTAAACCTACAATGTACATGTGTATATATAGTGGTGTTGTACCACTAGGGTTTCCTAAACCCGATGTTAACCCTAACGAGCCACACATGGGTTGGACCTATACAACATATTCTAACATATCCTAACCACGTGCGTTTAAAGTTGAATTTGATAGGGCTAAACTACACCCTGTAATATATATTTTAAAACAGTAAGAATTAATTTAATTGATAGATTACGAAGAATATGCTTCGGATCTTTGTGGGGTCTTAGAATATCCACAGGACATTTTTGAAAAATAATCATACAAATCGTTTACTTGAATATTTCATTGCATGCACTCGACCTGCTCAGTTCTACCTATACACCAGCACATGACTCATTTCCTCCATAAATATATAAAACAAGACGAATCAGTTAAATTACTCAGTTCATCAGAAAAAAAAACAGAAATTATTGGCTTCAAAATCCACCAATCCATCCAACAATTAATAATAAGAATGATAAAATGAATCAGTTTGATTGAAAACTATACGAGAAGAGACGGAAGTCACTAAATGATACTTCATCTTGCTATCAAGCTTTCTTTTATCTCATAGAGTATTGAATATGTATTTATTAAAATAATGCAATTAATTTATGTGTCATAATCATTATTTGTACGCCTATATATAGAAAGAGAGACATTGACTGATATTTTCTCAGAGACCCCAAAAAATGCTAGCTACGTCTCCTTCTCCGGCTCAATTTTCTGAGTTGGTATGGTCATTAAATCACGACGATCCCATGAGGCATCAACGTAACAGTTTGATCAACAATGGATTATCCCGGTGAAGATCAGTGGACAGCCGAGGCTGATCATAACTCGGGCAGTAGCAGTGACCCGAAAGCGACCAAGAAACTGAGTCACAATGCCAAGGAACGTGAACGCCGCCTACCTCCGATCTCTCCTCCCTCCCTCACATTCCTCGGTACTAATTAATTCATTTTCACTTTTTATTCTAGTAAATTTACACAACGATACATGTCTCATTTATATCTAATCCGATTTCATAACTAATCGTTACATGACTTTTATTCTAGCAAAAGTCAAAACTATTATTTTGATGATGTATCTATTAATGTTTGACAGAAGAAAAAGAGCATACCAGCAACCATAACGCACGTGCTAAACTACATACCAGAAATGCAAAAACTTGTGCAGAGATTGAGCAGAAGAAAGGAACAGCTCTTCACTGAGCTTGATCTTGCCCGTCTTACCGCTACACTCCCTGCTTCTGCTCAACGCTTCTTCCTTTCAGTCTACTGCTGGAAACCTTTTTTACACCTTACATTTCAAGGTATATATTCTCCTAATTTACTTCTTTTTTGTTTGTTTTTGTTTTACCAACTCTCTTTATTAATAAGTTTTTTTTTCTTTCTATAAAAGTAATACTATATTTTTTTTATTATTAACTTTTTTTTAATATTTTCAGGTGGGAGAAGCTTCTAGTTTGGAGTGTCAATTGTTGAGTGAGAAGATCCAATCATTATTAGACACGCAATAATGACTTTTTTAATCAAAAAAGTCAGAATTTTGAGTTTCATCTTTACGTCCAAAAGCTGTTTAATTAAATATTCGAACTTATTCATAAGTATTGCTCATGAACAGTACATTATTCACGTTTTCAAAATGAACACTACACTACCTTAAGTATTGGTCACACAATTTTGTTAGTAAAAATAGACGGAATTTTCCATTCTGCTAGTTATATGACCTCAAGTGTCATATAATGATGGTAAAATGACGTTTTTTGCCCTTAGGTATTTTACCTCTATACATTTTATAAGGAACAATAATGAGGATACAATGGTAATGTTCCTTATAAAATGTGTAGAGGTCATATAATTAAGGGGAAACACCATTTTACCATCCATTATATGACACTTAAGGTCATATTACTAATGGAACGAAAAATTCCGTCCATTTTTACTAACAAAATCGCGTGACCAATACTTAAGGTATTGTAGTGTTCATTTTGAAAACGTGAGTAGTGTACTGTTCGTGACCAATACTTAAGGTACTGTACTGTTCATTTTGAAAACGTGAGTAGTGTAGTATTCGTGACCAATACTTAAGAGTAAGTTTCGATATTTAACCCAAGATTCAATACTGAATTTGTTACTTTCGATATTAAAATAAAAAAGGCATTGCAAGTCTCGAGATATAAAGTAACGTGATTTTTTTTTGAGCGAAAGGTGCATATTTCATTAATTAAAATACGTTATGACAATAAGGTGCATAATAGACTCTCTGACCACGAAGAACAGGGCAAGAGCACTTAAGAGTGCTCGCTATTCTTTTCACAGTAGAACCGTCCAAGAAAGTGTTGAGTTGGCGCCATATGGGCAAAGATAAATTACGGGCGGGGGGAACGGGTTATCGGAGATCAGAGACCTCGACTGTAATAGTGATGGTGGGAGGCAGAGCATCAACTAGGGACCCCTCCCAGGGAAAGTCCCCAATGCCTAGGCATGACCTCATCCCTCCCAACGGGGCTTCTTCCCCACGTGTGACTGAGCTCCCCATCCGGATGCAGGCGCCTCCTTCCTCCAGCCTCCGACAACTACTCTTCCCCCAGCCTGGGCTGCTTGTACTCCTAGAGTTCCTCCGTCGCCCATCCCACAGCTTCCCAAGGGTGAGGGATCAGTGGTGGACTCAACAAAGAGCTTGTTCCCGTCCGCCGACCACAAGATCTTCGTGTGTACAAAAGCCGGGATGTGGGGGTTGTACCACCCACGGATGCCTGGCTCCTGCGGCGGAACATGAGGACCCTGGTTAGGTATCAGGTCCATTGTTATGTCAGATCCCAGCCTCCGAAGTGATCCAACAATAGGTAACGGGTCCATTGTCGCGGGGCCGGGTCCGGATCTTCCCGTTTCCCATCTAGGGCAGCATATGCCCTAGGGGTCGTGGCCACATCCCCGAGGGCCGGAGGCCATCTCTCCTATGGGTAGGGACATCTGGGGGAACCTATACCCTTGTCCTCCGCCAAGTCCAACGACGACGAACAACCATGGAAGCGGTATCAACCGAGATCCTCCGTTCCCCATACCGGTCACGAATCAACTATCGAGAACGAGTTCTGATCCTCGTGACCCCAGTGGATGTCGTGCACTCCATCACGGCCATAGTTGTACTCCCTCTGGGCGATCCTGGCGGGAACTAATCCCTAGCCCTTGCAACACCCATCCCAGGCGAAAGACGCGGCGTTGAATGGCGCAACGACAAAGCCCTAGCATAGATGGATAGCGCCCTAGACACCAGATCAAGGTCTTGGTGGCTGCGGACCTTGAGAGACATGCTAGAGGTCACCCCCTAGCAGAGGACCTGTAACTTGGAGGCGAAGTCATCGAGAAAGCACCCGAGTTAAAGGGCGATTCTCGTGGATCGGAGATCCCCGACGCTCCTAACGGGGCCGAAACCTGGGTCATGGAACTCGCCGGCAAAGGGGGTCGGGCCAAGGTATGTGGGAGAGAAGAAGGTGGGTGGGGTAGGGATTATAGGATAGGCATAGGGGGACTTCCAGACACATCCGGTAGAAGAGGCATGGTCATCGGTGTAGGGGTCACCGGTGGCACAATAGAGGCGGAAAGAGGGAGAGGCGACGAGGGCTGTGGAAAAGCTAACCATTCCCACCCGTATTTAAACGCCGCACCAGGCGTGGTTTGCGAGGTCAACGGGATGGGAAAGACAAACACCGGGACAACGAAGCCGACATATCCTGACGGCGCAACAGCAACAACGACAGACGGAAGCTTCATAACGGTGGCGCAAGCTAAGGTTAGGGTTGGCCTAGGCTCTCAGTTCGAGAGAAAATAAAATAAAACTGAAGTGATAAAATAACGTGATAAAATAGTATTTCCTACCTCTTTCGTTATTGGCCAAGCGTCGGTTATCTCCTCTCACAAGTTTGAAGAACCATTAGACCATGGTGGTAGAAATGGAGCTAGAAGGCCGATTAAGGATGCCTAGAAGTCTAAAGTTACGTCGATTCCTTTCGTACAAAAAGGACAGCTTTTGTTTGCGGATCGATTTGACGTGGACACATGGACATGAGGTTTTCTTTGTTTGAGCATATACAAAACTTTATTAGATAGATATAAAAAATAAAAAATATATTGTTAGATATGTAAGATCAAACTGAAATTATAACAAAAATAAACGTAATAAAAGAGAAAGACTTGAGATGTCATACATTAACTCTATAACAAAATACCTGATTAATTCAAAAACAATTTATTGATGAACAGTTTCCACACAGATGACTACTCAGTTGTAGTTTATTGCAATCATTATCTGACTCGACCTGGAATTGTTCGTGCCAAATAATACGGGTAGCAGAACTCGCCTGATTGTTGTGGCCATCAAGAGCTCCTGCTTTTGATCCCCGACAGTTCAGCACCATCGTCGATTTTTCACCCGATGTTGTCGACACTCCTGGGGGGACACCACCATCTTTTAAAGTCGGCCACACCTACACAACCATCCATTGCTCCTAATCTTCATGAGTTCGATCGGGGGCTGAGGGGACCTCGCGCAAAGATCCTTAGTGAACGAAATCAGGTCTATCTCGGTGTTGGAGCCTTTCTCATCCTCCTAAGGAAATGGTGGTCTGTGAAGCGAGGGAGAGGTGGCGACGGATCCGACATGGGAGAAGGGTGACGTCCGATTGGCAAAACCACAGTCTCTGCTTCACTGGGCGGTTCATGCCTGGACGACAATTGTTGCATCAGGGAGCCGCGCGGGTCGATGGGGTAGTATAGCGTGTAGAAGGGGTTGATGCACTTGTGGAGATGTCGAACAGAGCGGGATCCGAGGAGGAGGCCGCAAGCGGCGAAAAGTTGAAGCCCCACAAGGGGGGGGGGGAAAGAGTGACGATACCATTAGGTCTCCCACGAATTCGTAAGGAAACCATAAAGAGAAGGAAACATAAAGCCATGTTGGAGAGGGAGCGGCGACAATGTCTGAGGTTTTGGACATGAGGCTAATTATGTTGCACAATGAAATCAGTTAGCCGTTCAGAGATTTTCAAATACGAAGTCTCAATTTTTAAATCGACACCAACATCTCTATTTATATATCCAACACCAATAACATCTCGTTTTCAGGCGACACGATCTGACGTTACTGTGGAGTCGAGTTAATGTAAAGACCACAACCGATTGTTCTACTTGATAGAATAGGCAGTAGCCTAAGTTCACTATTTTAAGAATGGTTCAAAATTTTGTGAATTATTTTATATTTGTTTTATAAAATCAAATTGTATAATTTGAAATTCAAAACAG
This sequence comes from Erodium maritimum, assembly GCA_963921825.1. Taxonomy (NCBI): domain Eukaryota; kingdom Viridiplantae; phylum Streptophyta; class Magnoliopsida; order Geraniales; family Geraniaceae; genus Erodium; species Erodium maritimum. Next base: position 29,454,936 of record OY997589.1, on the reverse strand, counting down.
ATTTCAAACAGGTTTTAAAATTTTGAAACTTAACCATTTTATTTATCTTGTTGTGTTGTCTTACAATTGTGTTGAGGTTATATGAGTGTGTCTAATACAATGAGTTGGTACATGTATTTATAGATACCAACAATACACTAGAGATTGCCACATATACCATTGCATGTAAGAAGTGGTGCCATGCATATTGTGGTGGCCATATGTGGCATACACATGTTACTCTCACAACACTCCCACTTGTACGCCACAATGTGCTTCAAGTTCAGGTTGCCTAGTTAAAAACCTCCTCAGAAAAACTTGGTGGGAAAAAAACCTGTAAGGAAAAGAGTGCAACACACAAAACGTGTTTGAAGTTGTGCTTGATGTTGCCTCGTTAAAAACCTTTCTAAGAAAACTCTGTGGGACAAAACTTGGATAAGGGAAAAAGAGTGCAGCGCACAAAACTTGTCTCCCCTGATGACAGTCAGGCTCACTTTGGTTGCTTGCTAAGGCAACGCATGTTGATTCTGAATACTAGCTTCTCAAAGGTAGATGTCGGCAAAGCTTTAGTAAACAAATCAGCCATATTCTCGCAGTATCGTATCTACTTGACATCTATCTCATTCCTCTTTTGGAGTTCATGAGTATAACCTCTAGACTTAGACCTAGTTCCCCTTACATGCTCTATGTGGTACTCGATCGTTGGTGGATCTAAAATCTCGATCAAAACTATTTCAAAAATAAACCGAAGTAAAACCAAACCTAAATTGATACAGGAACGTGGTGGTAGGATGGAGAACCTTAGCTGGTCGTACAACACTTTCTAAGGTTCCAATGGATGAAGATGGAGTCGATGATGGATATTGCTTCAAATGGTCGTACAACACTTTTTGAAGAATCGAAGTAACTAGGAGGGTAGATGGTGGATTGAATGACGCCACACAGATTATGGAAAGTCTGCGATAAGTCGAACAAACAACTTCAAGGCTTCGCACACAAGAAGGTTGAATGTGATAGGTTCTTCCCAGAAGAAAACTCGAATTTTTATTTCATAAAACTTGGATAATACATGCTGAGAAGGGACTTTATTAAATAGTCCAGCAGCAAGTGACCTTCAAGGGTCTAAAATTGATTACATTTGACTCAATTAATGCTAAATGACTTTTGATAAACTAAATGCTTGGAATCTGCAAAATAGCAAAAGTAACTCATTAATAATCTGAATTTAAATGCATACCTTGGCTATTTAATGCTCTTGAGTGGTTTGAGGGGCTGAATCTCCTTTGGAAATGATGAATAAGTTGGCTTCATTAATTCCTTGAAGTAGAGGCAAAAACAGATTTGTTGAAGTCTTGAATTGTTCTTGAATGCCTTCTTGATTTTCCTTGGTGATCACGTCTTCTTGGAGTTCTCCATGCTCTATTAAATTCTCCACTTTCTTGTTGAATTCTTCATGTAATGCTTTAGTTCCCGATCTTGTCCTTGGTACTGATCGCATAATAGGAATGTTGCTGATAGCTTCTTCTTCGGGATTAGATAAAGTACTGATAGCTTCGACGTCCGGTACTAGTCGCATAATAGGAATGTTGGTGATAACTTCTGTAATAACCACTTCTGGTCAACGTCAGTCAAACCTGCGAAAAACAGGAAAATTTAAAATTTTTGAGACACACTAAATTTAACCTAAATTGACCCCGAGGGTCATACCGGACCTAAGTTGACCCCGTTATCAACCAAAATGAGTTCCAGGGGACTCAGGGCAACTTTCTGATCAATTTGGGAAATGTTGACTTTTCGCTGGAAAAGTCAACCGAGCGACGTTTTGGTCCATTCGAGGACCGTTTGGGATCCAAAAAGCTTAGCCGTCATCGCAGCGGTCTTAGTTGAGCCGTTTCCTTGTAGCCTGCCAAGTTTCGTAATTTCTTGGGAAAAGTGCCCGTTCGGGACCCGAAACGTCCGATTTTCGCGAATCTGATTTTTTTTGGATCGGCAAAATTTTTCATTAAAGAAACCTCTTTTGAGGTAAAAGAGGAAGAACAATAACCAGGGGATACCCCAAGATGATCATATGTCATCTATAAGGGAAATCAACTACTACAAAAAACAAGAACACCAGAAAGACAGGGTACGCAGACCCTAAAGAAAACCAACAGACAGCCCCTACGGCCCGGGCAAAACAATACAGCCAAGATAAAACAACCAGAAGATCAATCAACACTCCCAAGAAACAAAGAAGGATCTGGTATCCGAAAAAACCACCAAGAAGCTGTAACTTGAACACCATGAATCACAGGGGGGAGACGATTCCAAACTTCATCAGAAGATAGCCAATCCCTAGCTCTGCGTGAATCAACCAACTCCCATCTCAATAGAGCTTCCAATCCTCAGAAAGAAACAGACAACAACTAATAAGCCGGCGGCCAACCCCGCCGGCTTATTAGTTGTTCTAATAAGCAGAGAAAAACCGACCAACAAGACTTGCCCTCCCGCTCGGTCCTCTTCACGAAACCAGCCAACACCGATAAACGTTCATAGAGGAGAGGACCCGGTATTTCTACCGAGCACGAGGCAAGCCCAGCATCCCGACACCAGCAGCGACAGAGACATCGTAAGCTTGTTGAACTCCAGAAAGTCGAGATGAAGGGGAAATCCAACGACCAGAAGCGACTAGAACAGCTCAACAACGATCCAGACCCAAAGGGATGAAGAAGCGCGTCCCACGACCTGAGCTAGAGCCAGACACCTCCAAAGCCCTGAAAGAAGGTCCTCCACCAAAACCGCAAGAAATTGAGCAGACTAAGAAACTAGCACTCAGTCCTCCGAAACCGAAGATCGATAAACACCGAAAAGAGGCCCATAAGGGGGAGGACCGGTATTTCTACCGAGTACTAGTTCCACCTCAAAGACGGCCGTAGGAAACCTACAAGACTGAGAAACCAAAGCTGAAAAGCGGGCTGAGCGTTCTGAAACCGATACCGAAAACCCCTCGCAACTGACTACGAGGACCCGAAGGAGAAGGCCTGTAATGATACCGAGCATCGTCCAGCTTGGACCCAGACTAAAGAGACACCCACGCCAACCAAAAGAGCAACTGCCAACTCCGACTGAAACCCAAAGAAGTAAAACCAAGTCCGCTACAAACCAGTACCCGGACGGTCGAGCAAGAAGTCCGAAAAAAACGCCATCCCGACCAGGAGTAACCAGAACCAAACCGATCAAGACCCAGGCCAGGCCAAGAATAGGAACAGACCCAGCCCAGGCCCAGAATCTGGTCCAGACCCAGAATCTGATGAAGGCCCAGGCCCAACAAATCCAGGCCCAACCCACCAAATCAAAGAACCCAACCCTGTGAAACCCTACCCGGAACCGGCCTTTAGCCGCTCCGCCGTCAGCCGGAAGAAAGACCGCTTCGGCAAAGGTCCAACAGCTCCGGCGAAGGACCAACAGCTCCGGGAAGAAGCTAGCAGCGTCGGCGAAGTGAGATCGAAGCCGTCCAAGGAGGCTCAGCTGAGTATTTCGGCGCCACCCCAGATCTGAAGAAGCAGCGGTGGCGGACAAGCAGCTCCAGCGAAGGCCGTAGAAGAAGAAAACAGCCGGAGAAGATGTAGCAGGCCGGAGAAGAAGATGTCGAGCAGACCCAGTCCTACGCCGCCAGCCAAGTCCGACGCATCCGAGTGAAGATGAAGCAGCCACCACCGGAAAAGCTTGGTGAACAGCGGGCCATGAGTAGACCCGAACAGATGAAGGCAACAAAACGAGAAGAACGAAGCCTGAAGCTGCAACGAATAAAAACGAGGGGGATGGAAATAAACGAATGAGGAAGGAAGGATGACCTCACCGGCGATGTCCAAGGCCGGAGGCCGAGGCATCGCCGACGAGAAGAGAAGAAGGTGAGGAAGGGTACTGTAGCGACTGCGCTTGGGAGAGAGCGTTTTTAGGGTTTAGAAATGTTAAGTTTTTAGGATTGACTCTTTGGCCTTGGAATATTCGCGAATCTGATTGGAAAATATCAACTAGATATTTTCCAAAAGGTGTGGGACCCACCTTGACACTTGTCCTAATTGTGGTGGTGTTAGTTTTGGGGGGAAATTTGTGTGGTTGTGAGGGTGGCCGAACCTAAGGGGTTAAAAATAGGGAAAATTAGTGTTAGTTGTTAGTTGTTTTAAAATTAGAAAGAAGAAGAGAGGGTTTAGAGAGAGAAGGAGAAGAAGAAGAAGAGAGAAGAAGGGAAGTTGAGCTAGGGTTTGTTATCAAGCCCTTGGATCGATTCAAAGCAAGAAGGAAACGTTCTCCCCTCGTCTTCCTCGTCGGTAAGACCTAAACCGATCGTCGTTTCGTTTATTTTTCCAAAGCTAGGGTTTGGTTATAAACTATGGTTAGGGTTGTAGTGAGTTTGGGGGATAGTTGGGGACGTTTTGGAGGTGGTTGGAGGTGAAGAATGACGTTTTCCGGTGACCGGAGGCTCGGGAGGAGCTCCGGCCACCGTGGGTGGTGGCCGGCCGGCCATGAGGTGGCTGGCCGGAGCTGGCAGCAGCCACCACATGGTGGCCGAGCCCCCCTTGAACCCTAGGGCACGGCCAAGTCTCTTGGGTGGGGCCCACGTGCTCGGTTGCTCGGGTGTTAATGTTCGGGGAAGTTTAAAACGTTCCCCGGACCATTTATCCTAAATCGAATCAAAATTTGGAATTAAATTGGAGAAGTTGTAATTAACGGGTTTTGGAAACTTTAAACGTTAATTAATTGACTTAGAAGTCGGAATTCAATTCCGTCAAGTGCGTTGGGTTCCTTGAAATATTCTAAGACCGTAGAAATGAAAACGGGGGCTTTTGGAGCCCCGGAAGGCAATTAACAAAACCCGGGAAGATTCGCCATGTCTTGCGAATCGGGCCTTTACGGGTCCTTTATCGACAATGTCGAGTAATTGGGAAGTTTGGGAGTGATCGACATTGTCGGGGTTACGTTTGGGCGTTAAGTTCTTTGATTTTCGATTTTTTCGTACTAGTTTAAAAGTGAGTTGAATTTGTGTTCTTTTAGATCGTGTTGCGGACCGAGGCAAAGGGAAGCTCGGCGAGTGATTGGGATTGCTTCGGGGTTTGTTGGAGCGCTTTTGGAGTTATTTACGAGGTAGGGAAAAGTAGCCGGATCTCGGCCCTGATTAGGGAAAGTTAATAGTAGAATTGCATGTGACACCGGGGTGTCGTGGGTTGAGTAGATTTATTTAAATATTAGAAAAGCATGATACGGGATTGTAGCGTTTAAGAGAAAAGCATGTGACACTTAGTAGTGTCGTAGGAACAGAGAACTTAGCGATAATTGAATTACTGGAGGCATATGACCATGCCCGGAGGTTGTTTGTGAAACTAGTGATTTTAGGACTGTTGGAGGCATCGAGTATGCCGGAGGTTGTTGTGCGTTATTTATTGTTGAGTTTGGGTGGCCTTGAGAGCCCGTGTTATTTATTGTTGAGTTTGGGTGGCCATGAGAGCCCGTATTTAATTGTTGGTGTCTTGGGTGGCCATGAGAGCCCGTATTTAATTGTTGGTGTCTTGGGTGGCCATGAGAGCCCGTGTGTTTAAATTGGTGTCTTGAGTGGCCGTGAGTGCCCGTGTCTTACCGTTGGTGTGTCTTGAGTGGCAATGAGTGCCCGTGGGGTTGTTGAACCCGAGTCTTGACCGTTGGTGTGTCTTGAGTGGCAGTGAGTGCCCGTGGGGTTGTTGAACCCGAGTCTTGACTGTTGAGGTGTCTTGAGTGGCCTTGAGTGCCTGTGTGATTGAACTTGCCTGTGATTGTGATTGTGGTTACCTGAAGTGGTGAGTTCTAAAGGTCGACAGCCCGATCCGACTTAGTGTCGATGAATTGCGAGTTCTAAAGGTCGACAGCCTGATCCGACTTAGTGTCTATGAATTGCGAGTTCTAAAGGTCGACAGCCTGATCCGACTTAGTGTCGATGAATTGCGAGTTTGAAAGGTCGACAGCCTGATCCGACTTCGTGTCGAGGAATTGCGATAGGTCGAACCCTGACCTGATTGAGATTGGTTACTGAGCAGCTGGTGTGCGATCCTTTGTGATCTTGTTTGGCGTTGTGTAGTCTTTCTGTCGTGTCCTCGAGGAAGTCGTCGATAGTTGTGTCGGGTCTACATTACTTTATCGAGTGTTGGGTCTGTTGAGGAAAGTAACGGGTGGTGAGTCAGTTGGGTACTTGAGTTGGGGACGGTAGTCCCGGCGTTGGGTTTGGTTTTAGTGTTACTGGCTTTTTCTGCTAATTATGCCATGGTCAGTCTGTTATCCGTGGAGGTGAGCGAACGCTCACCCCTAGCTGCTTTTCCTACAGGTACTGGTCACCGGACGGACTAGGTTAGCTCTTGAAGTTCATGGAGCTTGGAGCGGAGTCTGGTCTTTATTTTGTTGAGTCTAGTGACGGATAATGTACCATGTCCACTTGTTGGGACGTTTTGTATTGTAAATATTATTATATTTTTGAGAACTAAATGGAAATGTCAAAGCTTTTATTCAAAACAGGTTCAAGTGTTTTTATGTCTTTAAATGTTCGCGTCCCGAGTTCGGTTCTCTGAAATTAGGGCGTGACAACTTCGATGCCCTCATCATAAATCGACACCATGTTGCTTATTCCACTCAATCACATCTGTAGGATTCGTCACTAAAATAAATGTAAGCCCGATTCTAGTGGCCCTTTAAATAGGTGGCAGGGTCCAACGTCAGATTCGCTTTTGTAGTTTCAATAACGATATATGAAATTAAACAAGCTTTAGAAATTTCGGACTTGTCTGAGCAGAGACTTTAAATTCTTATTATTTCTCTAAAACATGTGACCATCCAGATGAGAACAAGGTATCGAGTAGTAAACCAGGTTGAACTCCAACCAGTGATGAATGGCAAGCTACTCCCTACATTACACCCATTCCGGAATTATACAATCATAGGACCCATCAAAGCTGCTTAACATACCCCGCCTAACAATTGGTGACTTCACAGAAAACACCAATAGCTCTAGCTGCCAAAGAACCAACAAAATATAATACCAAATCCCTAGCCGCCACAGATGTCGTGAAAAACCCAACGATCCGTTCTTTATTTGGAAAAGTATTTTGCAAGCATACGACTTTATCCAACTAGGACGATGGGTTGAGGAAACTCAATTTCTATTCATGGTGACCCTTCCTTCCTGATCATCTGGATCCTCTTGTCCTCGTTTATAGGGAGAAATTGGAACGTGGAACTCGAGCGTGATATTCGAACCCCCTCCCCCACCACCCTCCCCCCCCCCCTTTTCAAACCCTAGCCGCCCGACCCTCCTCTTCTGCGCATTTCCCACTGCCGACGTCGTGCTCTCCGGACATGGACGTCGCCGGTGGGTTTCCTTCTACCGTCTAGCTTAGTTCCCCCCTCCTTCTCTTCCCTGCGTCCTTCCGCTCCTCTCCTTGCGTTTCAGGCGTCCATGTTTCCAGACCGAATCCTTCGTTGCTGTTGTCTGTGTTCGCTGGTTGCCGGAGAGTGCTCGCCTTGTGCTAGGAACCTCCTCTGGATTTTGCGGCTCGTAGTTGGTAGCTGACCGGTCGGGTTTTCTCGTTTGTGTGGTTGCTCTTGCAAGCTCGTCGGAGCTCAGTTCGGCTTCTCTCGCTGGAGCACTGAAGATTCTGACGGCATGACGGCTTGGACGGTTTCGTCGGGACGCGCAGACCTATGGCGGTGGCTTCGTCGATGCAGAGACCTCATGTGCGTTAGGGTTGGGCCAAGAGGCTCTCGGGTTTGGGCCGGACTATCTGGGCCAGCTGCACTGGTCCGGCTACGGGTTGGATCCGGTTGGATCTGGACCAGGTTCAACCCGTTTGACCTGGATCAGGTTCAGTCTGGTGCGGATCAACCCGGCCCAGTCTAGAGTTGGTCAGATCCGGTTTAGCCTAGGCCGGGCCCGACCCGGTTCGGTGGTTTTGGTTTTGGTTGGATCTGCCCTACATCCCGACTTCCTCCCCAGCTCCGGGATTCGCTTCGTGGTGATGCTGCCGGTTGATTGGTTCGTTCTTGATCCTTCGTGGGAAACTTTTCATATTTCATTGATTGGTTGTGGATTTGGTCTCGTTCTGTCGGAGTAGGCTGCTGCTCTTCTTGCTGGCTTTGGTGTCTTCTCTTGTCAGGCTCCAAACTAGATCGTGCTCGGTATCATTACATGCTTTCTACCGATCTCGGTCAAGGAACGCTCAGCACGCTTTCCAGTTTCGGTTTCATGGTTTGGAGTTTGGAACTCGTTCTCGATAGAAATACCAGTCCTCCCCCTCTTTAGAGCATTTTTTCGGTGCTGGCCGGAATACGGTATGGGAGGGCTGAGTGCGAGCTTCTTTTTCTGCTCTGTGTCTCGCGGTTTTGTTGGAGGAGCTTCTCGCAGGTCATTGGAGATGTCTGGCTCTAGCTCAAGTCGTGGGACGCGCTTCTACATCCTTTTGGGTTTGGATCTTTGTTGAGCTACTCTAGCTGCTTCTGATGCTTCGCCACCCGGTACTCTCTTTTCCTCCCTTGTTCGGTTAGTTTTCTCCGACCCGTTCCTACATATCTGTGTGTTTTGGCTTTCAAACCGGTGTGTTTCGAGCTCGTCGGTTCAAGGTGTTGACCGCCGACGAGTTTCATAGGCGTTGTTTGCCTCCTTCAGAAGCCATTTCCTAAGATATGTATGGTTATCCGGGTTCGTCTCCACCGTTAGCGGGGTTGGCCGCCGACTTTTTAGTTGCTGTCATCTTCTCCTTTGAGGGTTGGCAGCTCTTTGGAGATATGAGTTGTTCTTTCCTTTCAAGGTAAGGGTTGGGAGGTCTACTGGTTGGGCCTGTCAGTTGGATGCTTCTCCTCTTTTTGTGCCATCGCCTGTGCTTAATGATTGCAAGAACTGGGTGTGGAGCGCCTTGTTGTCTCTTCAAGGTCTGCGTACCAAATAATCTCCCCGGTTTGGGGCTCCTTTAGGTTCCGAAAGGAATGCTCTTTCATTTCCCCGGTGTGGGAATTTTTCATGTTTCAGGGTCTGCGTACCCAATCATTTCTTGTTTCAGGGTCTGCGTACTCAATCTTTTCTTGTTTCAGGGTCTACGTACCCAATCTTTTCATGTTTCAGGGTCTGTGTACCCCTTCATTTCCCCGGTGTGGGGCTTCTTCATGATTCAGGGTCTGCGTACCCAATCATTCCCCCGGTGTGGGGCTTCATGAGGTTCCGAAAGGAATGCTCCTTCATGTTTCACTTCCCCCTACCGTATTCTTTATTTAAAAAAATCGATGTTTTAATATATGCATTGCTGATCAAAAAAAAATCTTGTCAATGTGCATTTCGGTTGTGGAGTTTAAAATTACCTCCAAAGGTTGTGAATTTCTATTAGTAATAGACTTGGTCCTATTACGATCCTTTAGCACACCTACCTAGCACATACATGCCCATTACACTTTTCTCAACTTGAAGTTTCTTTTGTTTTTTTTTGTATAGATGAAACAATTTAGAGTACACAGGAACCGATGAGGAAAAACATTAATAAACCGTCTCATGGTTATTCGAATTCCAATTAGGAGAAGAAATCAAATAGAAACCACTCCTTAACTTAAAAACTGTGTGAACCAATCCAAGCCATTCATTTTAAGAATGGATGGATGAGATGCAATTGATGTGTTGACTCCTTAACGTAAAAACTGTGTGAACCAATCCAAGCCATTCATTTTAAGAATGGATGGATGAGATGCAATTGATGTGTTGACTTGTTGACTGCAGAAAAACAGCACTTTTTATTAAGTAGTAAGGGCTTTTTAGTAAAACTATCATATTATTTTTATTACCAATTCACTAATTTAATTTTTCCCGCTTCGTTTGAACTCCGATTGGCTTCAAACTTGCGCCATTAGTTTTGTTTTTTCAAGGGCTTTTTATCAAGATCAGTCATGAATATATTTTGAAGCACGAAAAAAAAATTATTTTCGGGGTTGATTTTTTTAAAAAAAGTTAAGTCTGGGTAATTTTTATCAACACTATACAATGGGTTTATCAACACTATACATTGGATTTATCAACACTATACACTGGATTTATCAACTCATTTTCCAAAATCGAACATGATTTTTATCACATCATCACATGTTTTTTTATGAACACTAACACTAAACACTATGTTTATCATTAAATTACATGTGTTTTTATCATCTCATCACATATTTTTTATCAACACTAAACTCTAGGTTATCACTCTTATTTCGGGGCTGATTTTAAAAAAAAGGTTAAGTTTGGGTATTTTTTATCAACACTATACACTGAGTTTATCAACACTATACACTGGGTTTATCAACACTAAACACTAGTTTTATCACCTCATTTTTCAAAATCGAACATGATTTTTATCACATCATCACATGTTTTTTATGAACACTAAGCACTAGTTTTATCAACACTAAACATTATGTTTATCATTAAATTACATGTGTTTTTATCATCCCATCACATGTTTTTTTTATCAACACTAAACTCTAGGTCATCACCCTTATTTCGGGGCTGATTTAAAAAAAAAAAGTTAAGTCTGAGTAATTTTTATCAACACTATGCACTGGGTTTATCAACACTATACACTGGATTTATCAACACTGAACACTAGTTTTATCACCTCATTTTCCAAAATCGAACATGATTTTTATCACATCATCACATGTTTTTTATGAACATTAAGCACTAGTTTTATCAACACTAAACACTATGTTTATCATTAAATTACATGTGTTTTTATCATCCCATCACATGTTTTTTTTATCAACACTAAACTCTAGGTTATCACCCTTATTTCGGGGCTGATTTTTAAAAAAGTTTAAGTCTGGGTAATTTTTATCAACATTATACACTGAGTTTATCAACACTATACACTGGGTTTATCAACACTAAACACTAGTTTTATCACCTCATTTTCCAAAGTCGAACATGATTTTTATCACATCATCACATTTTTTTTATGAACACTAAGCACTAGTTTTATCAACACTAAACACTACTTAGCACTAGTTTGATACCCCGATATAAAAAAATTATTAGTGAAGATTTATCAACACTAAACATTGTTTTTATCACCCCAATATAAAATTTTAATTTCGTGGCTCAAAATATATTCATGACTGATCTTGATTCAAAGCCCTTGGAAAAAGAAAAATATTGGCGCAAGTTTGAAGCTAATCGGAGTTGAAACGAAGCGGGAATGATTAAATTAATGAATTGTTGAACAAAAAAATGGACACTTGTCCACATGGTACCATGCTATTACAATTATGCCCTTGCTTGTGTGAGATAGGAAGAAATTGGCGTGAGTTATGGTGGAATTGGGGTGATGATGTAGTATTATGGTGAATGTTGGATCTAAAGGGTGTGTGGTTAGGATTGGTTCACACAGTTTTTAGGATAAGAGGGGTTTCTATTAGATTTCTCCTCTTCCAATTAGATATATCATCCAAAATATCTATTTTCTTCAACTTGACTCAATTATTCAAAGATTACTGAGGAACCAAGTCTGCCACACAGCTAACTTTACTTGTTGCCCAAGAAATGCAGTGTACTCTCCTCAACCAGCAAGTCTCCTTGATGCTTGCTTTTCTATTCTTATAATCTCGAGACAAAAACATTTTATATGTCCAATCCTTACAATCAAATCAAGAATCCAACATCATGGGACAAGCTCTCAAGAAAATCTCTACCGGTACCTCGTTGAACTATTGTCATTTCATTTCTTCTTCATAGACATTGATAATAAGATCCTTCCCTATAGTATCATCGACCCTTTTCTTTCCATATCAACTGCAGGAGGGGAAGAAAATAATGCATCTAAATATGGCCCCATTATAGATAAATACTATGCCAAGTATTTTACAGACAGTGACACATCAAGGCCTAAGGATTGGACTAGAGCTGACTTCTACAGAGCTGTATCTGAAATTGTCCAGTATGTATATATCCTTTACTCAAGCTTGTTGCTTCTAGTTTCATTAATTCTTAACATAAACTCTGCTGTGCAGAGAAATAAACCAGAAACTTGGTAGCACTCAATTTGTTGTCCCAAAATACCAAGTTATCGAGGACGCATACAGCGTAAGTGTAAACAAAACAAGCTTATTTTGTTAAGGAAATGTGGATAGATATGTGAAACATGTTATGTAAAATGATAGGAGCACCATGGAGATACAAGGGACACAAAGTTGGGGAGGGAAGACTTCCAGAAGATTCTACAGTGTGTGATGATAAGGTCAGGGTTGAAGGGGATCGGAGCAAAGGACACTCTCTTGTACATATTTGGTGTCCCTGTGACTGCTCTGCTCCTCAAGCAGCGACTCATTCCCCGAGCTCTTCCCAACGACATCTTCATCCCTCTCGTCACCTCTGCGACCGTTCTTGTTCTTGCCCAAATCAACAAGATATGAATCAACTCTCATGTACCTGTATTGATCTGTTGTTTTAATAGTATCTTAGTGGAACTCTTTTTTAAAAATTATGTAAGATTTAAATGAGCCATGTTATGTTTATTACCACCAACCTCAATATTTCAACTAGGACTTTTTTAGGGGCTTCTCTCTGTGACCAGCTAATTCAGGATTCTGACAAGTTCTTTCTCCTGCCGTCCACGGAAGTTATGCCAAAGATTAAGTAGGTTTTAATTTGCTTCAATGGTTCTCTATCATGCTGTGTTAAACAAGTCAACTTATCATTAAGTTCATAATTATTATTCTTGTATAACCAAGTTGTTGTCTCTTCTCATTAGGTTTTATTACTTGATCATTGGACTCCACTTTATTTCACTCAAAATATAATTGTATTGAAATTCGATTATAGACCCAACTTAAATGTGAAATTTCCTTTACACTTAACCTATAGAAGAAAATTTGACTAGTGTGCAATTTTGGAGACATAAAACTCGAATTTTGAGATTTGTGAACATTTTAATCATTGAACGTAATTACTTGTACAATCAAAAAAAATTATCAACCCATATGAACCCATTCACCTTTTTTTTTTGAGGAAGAACGATTTTATATTATAATTTAAAATTGCATATAAGACAGAAGTATTTCTATGCAACAAATTGAAATAACAATAGCACTGAAAGTAAACTTGCTCTAAAGAGATCAAGGGTAGTCTGGAGGAGGATATTGCGACAGCGTCTTTCGAACACCGATACAACAGCTCCAAACTGATTGGCACGGGCCGAGCAGGCCCAGTGTTGAGAATTCCGATTGGACATAAATCGACTCTGAGGTTCGCTCTAGTAGAATACTGAGTCCTTAGAGTGACGTCCCAGACAGTCCTGTAACCAGGAACTGAAATGGCTCAGATGGACTTTGCATTCTCCCGAGGAATCAGCAGACGTCGTCCCCCCTCAGATGATAATGAGGGCCTTTAAAAACGTATAATTGCTGGTTCCTGATCTGATTGAAGAATGTCGCGCCGGTATTTGGTGGAATCGATGCCACCCTACGTCCAGTGAGGCGGTATTACCGGCAAACCCCCCACTGGACCACGAAGGACTCATTGATCTAGGCGAGGGAGCGTTTCGCCCCTCGCCGTTTGTGGTGTTCCTCCATTTCCCGGTCCCCGAACTCGCCCTGGAACCCGACCCGGGACCCTGCCCTGGCCGATTCCCAACCCAGGTTGCCTTCGACTCGGGCTTGTCCTGACCCGAGCCAACCGGGTCCCGGTCCACCCATCTCGGCCCAAGATAATTATCTCGGAACCATAGCCTCCCGTGCTTCCATTCCCGACAGCGCTGCCTTCGTCTCCAACCGTCCTTCGGCCTCAGACAACGCAAACACCACCAACGGCGCCATCACCGGCGGTGGCCACGGTTCTCGTGCCTCCTGCCCCCATGCTGTGATCGCCGGCGTCAACGCCACCCCAGACTGTACCCACAGTCAGCGATCCAGCCTATCACACCAATCCACCGATTGAACGTGGGGCAACACAGATTTCCTCTGACCGCTTCTTGAGTATGAGACCCGCTACCGATCGAGAAAAATCTGACACTAGACAATCGAGAACCAAGAGAAAGTCTCTAACGACTTACCCTGACATCGTCGACGTCCACAAGAGGAAGAGGCCCCACCATCGTCGCTTCCCCCGCCGTGCTCAAGCCGTCAGGCACGCAGATGCACCTGGTCCTGCCCTGTCCATACACGATGAGCCACCCCCATACGTTTCCCTCTTTCTCGCTACTCCAATACCCTTCCTTAAGGCTCCACCTAATGTGTCTTTGTTGAGAGAAGCCGAAGATCAGCCATGACCGAAGCCATGACAGATCACACCAAAGGCTTTACCCCCAAAGACGGCGGCTCTAGGTTTTTGGAGAGCAACCCATTCACCTTTTTGTTAGCACAACAAAGAAAACTTTATCATAAAAAAAGAAGATTAGACATAGTTTTGGACATGCTTCAAACGTTGCACCCGTAACAAAATACCTAGTTTATTCCCAAGTGACAATATAAGAGGTTTCCTTATTTTGCGAGACAGTTCATCTAACACTATTCTTAACTCGACTTGGGTGGAACAACTTTTCCTAGGTTACACATTAGTCCCACAACAAAGACCCTTGGGGTGAGGAGAAGGTGACGTCAAGTAGCCGAGGAGGTATATGGGATCAAATTGTGTAAGATCCCATTGGGATGGGACATGTATTCCCAACAACATCTCGCTCTTCTGTCCGGTACTCATTAGAGTTGGTGAGGTTGCGTAGCAGACATTGCCTATTTTTTTGGGCCAACATGAACTCTTATTATTTATCGACGACAACACTTCACCATCGTCGATCTTCCACCGCCTGCTACAAGCACTCCGGAGGACACACAATGTCTTCCACCGTCGGCCTCGCCTTCAAAATCAGTCGCTGATCCCAATCTCCATGATCAAATTGAGGGACTGAAAAGACCCAGTACATGGATCCATAGTGGTCGAGCCCGACCATTTCTTGTTGTCTGAACCATTCCCATCATCCAGATTAAACTGGTGGTCCGTAGAGCAAGAGATGAGGTACATGACCATGGCATAGCCACCGCATACGTTGGTGAGGTATCCCTTACCCTTGTCGTTTTAGGAGTAGATCCGGAGAGTGATCGCCAGAGGAGATGGATGGGTGGTGGTGATGGATTGGCGGTAGATGATCGAGACAAGGTTCAGGAAGGAAAACGTCAATGACGGTGTGAATCTCGAAGACAACGAGATGCCTTAGGACCTGGTGAGAGAGAAGCCATATTTCCTTTGCCCAACTAATTCAATATATCAGATGAGTCCATTCACTTCACTTTTAATAAATATGATAAAAGAGACAGATAATTATACATAAAAAGTATGAGTTATTCACTATTTGTAAGTTGTAACCATTTTTTTTTCTTTATACGATGGATAACGATGTTATAAAATAGAGTTTGAGTGTACTGGCCAAAAAAAGCCACCGGAATACATCTACAATCAACAATTAAGACTGGAGACATGAATAAAAGAAACTCTGAATGTCTTTTTTTTTTGGATAAGCTCAAAAAAATTTATTAAAAAAAAGAAGGATCCAAGGAGGATCGATCCAGAACACAACCATAACAGAGAAGCTCTCAGCTGGAGCTGTGGGAACAAACCCCGAGAAAAGAGCAATCTCGAAACAAAAAGAAACACAAAGTCAACCATCGGTAACCCACTCATCATCTTCAGAAGTCAAGGTTGGGTCATCAAAAGCTTTAGCTTCATGAGCCAACTTAGCAGCTTGAGTTTGTTGTATAATCTGCTTCCCAATGTCCACAGGATTTACAAATCTCTCCCGACTCCTAGAATGGACTGGTATGATATGAGTGGTATAATAATCCCCTAAGAACTTGGGAGGCTGACTATGACGGTTCGAAGTTCGAGAGGGCTGCTTCGAATGTCGACCCTTGTTCAAAGGTTTAGGATTCAGAGGTTTAAGGAGGACCTCCTTCCATGGACTACTTGGATGAACTCCGATCAGATCTCCCTTTTCAACCTGATGAGACACAATAACTCCCGAAAAATCCACCTGTAATGGCGGAATTTGAGACACCAGGTCCGAAACCGACCCATTAGAATCTAGCATCGATTCTAATGGTTGGACCTTACCTAAAGGAAGAATTGGGCTTAAAACCAGAGCAGACTCAGGCCCATAAACCAAATCTGAGCTCTCTGTTCGACCTGGGCTTTCGGCCCGAATTGCAGGCCCAATGTTTTCTTTTTCAGTCGCGTCCAGAACTTCGTCAACGCGAATCACTCGATCCTCCTTCCCCAAAACTCTCTGTCTCGCGATTACCTCAACTGGAAGCGCATCAGAATCAATCCCAATCTCAGAATCAACCACCCGAGATACAAGAGGATTTGCTTCAGAAAAAACTGGCTGCTCCGAACGCCCAGTATCACAGGATTCACCGCCACTTGAAGCTTCACCGGAAATTGGTACTTGCACGTAATCGATCAAACCAGTCTGCTCACCATTCTTTTGATCATCAAATTCTGGTTTTGCTCGGACTCCATAGATCGAAGAATCCGGCCGATGCAACACCGGAGCGGGCATGCTCTGTTTTGCATCGAGCTTACAATTCCGACCTCCATCACGAGCAAAAGCGACAAAGAGCTTAAAACCATTGAATTTAAACCCATTGAAAACCTCTATTACCTTAGAAGCTGAGTCCTTGGATGCGAACTCAACGAATCCGAAGTAACATCCACGTCGATTTAGTCGTGTAGGGATCTTGGCCGATACGATCTCACAATAAACCCCGAATGAATTTTTTGCCCAATCAGCAGTTGCATAATACGACAAGTTATAGACAAAGAGCATGGCATTGGACGAAGACTCTGCAACAAGAGAAATTGTTTTGTTCTTCAATACCTGCATACTGGAATCAAGCCCTTTCCTCGCAGACAGAACTACCACAGGCTCTACATCATTCATCACTGGTTGTGGTCCCTTATCGAACGCCATCACCGAACCATTACTCACAGGAGCACCCTTCCCTAATCCAGAGCTAGAAGCTCTAACAAGATCAGCAGTTCTCTTATCAAACAGCTTCTCCCTACTTCGACTCTTCCTGGCTTTTTTGTCTGAGGAACCTGTAACTATTTGACAATACTCCTTGTACAGGGAAAGCAACTCAGAACAAAAAGATGGGAAGGAGAGAAGAAACTGATCCTTTGATCTTTGAGTCTTCATTGAAACCAATTTCAGAGCATCCTTGACAAAGTGTGATGGTCAGAACAAATAAGAAACTCTGAATGTCGAAGGACTAAAAGTGAATAACTACAACTACCAAAAATAAGAACACGAACAAAAAAAAATACAACAAACTCTAAAGTGCGTCTTCACTGGATATCCACGGTAGCGCTTGAGAGCATTGATATAGCCACTGAAAACCGAGAGTGAAGGTCTGGCCAACCTTTAACCATAAAACTACCAGTGCATATTTGGACAATGAATTATCCTCCCTTGAATAGTAGTGAGGGTCTAAAAAACATGGGAGTACTGGTATTTGGTGGAACCGAGGCCACAAAAAAATCAACAACTGGCCTCTCCCGAGGCTTGGGACAAACCCTGTAACTATCATTTCTGTTCCTTGGGTTTCAGCTTCTTCCTCCTTCCACGCGAGGTCGTCGAGAACCGAAATGGTTATCTACCTCTCAAGTTCCCACTATTTTTTTGGGAGAGTGGTCTCCCTCCTTGTGACAAAATGTGTCATTTCTAGTGGAATAGGGGAGGAGTTGACACCTTCTTACCTAACAGAATGAGTTATTTCTTGAACCACCGGTTTCTCGCCCCCTGTTTTTATTTTGCTTTTCCCTATACGTTTCACCGAGCTTCTTTATGCTTGGGATCCCTAGGCTCATCCGGGTCACAAGCCTACGACCCCCCATTATTCCCCACCAGAGGCCAAAGATTTTCAGCGCCTTTTTTACGACTTGGTTGTAGTCGATTTGTACCAAATCG
Source organism: Erodium maritimum (assembly GCA_963921825.1). Lineage (NCBI taxonomy): Eukaryota > Viridiplantae > Streptophyta > Magnoliopsida > Geraniales > Geraniaceae > Erodium > Erodium maritimum. The sequence continues at coordinate 29,436,982 of OY997589.1, read as the reverse complement.
ACGCGTGGTTCGACTACCTCGAGGTTTCACACCAGCTTTCATATAGAGTCCCCAAATTCCGGTCCCCGACATCTAGCCTGTTTCTATATGACCCACACAATCACGATTAAAAGTAGGCAAGAATTTATGAGTGAAATGGTAGAGGGCATACCTCGTGTTCTCACTCCCGAAACTAAATCTAATCTTAGGGTGGTAGGCATGCATTTCCTTATACCTGAATGTGCATGAAATCTCCCCAACCATTCTGTCTCTATCATCATCCACTATCAGACACGTACCCAGGGTGCCCCCACTTGGAATCCCACTCCTTGGTTCCAAGCTCCGACCGATAAGTTAGTGACTTGCACCCATATCGAGAAATGAGCAAATAGTATGTCGTGGGGCCGTGTAAATGGTCGAAGGTCTACAAACAACACCAATGATAATCGAAACGCCTATGGCTTGCCGACCAACACCTGAGCCCTCTCTTTCATTGTCTGGAAGAGAAAGCTAAATACTCCGTCTTTAAATGGACGAGCCACGATGCCTTTAAACTTCCACAATTTGGCCAACAAATCGACAAGGGATTGCCCGTGAAAGTTTTTAGACGTCATGAGCCACCCCGCCAAGGTGTAGGAAAAATTAAATCCCAGCCCGCATATAATCCCTCCATGCTCTTACATCATGATTATCACATATCTCCCCCACCTGCTTCATCATGCCTTTGAATGGAGATTGAATACATGTACCCAAAATCTTGTTGCATTACACTGTATGTCCTTCGGATTATTGGCAGGGTTAAATTCTCCCATGTCTACCAACACTTTGTGAAGGGTCAATGGTTCTAATTCTAAACTCTCTACTTCACTCGTTCAATGGGGAGGAAGAAACCAACATTTCTTCTGCAATGGCTTTATGATTAACCCCCTTCCGCAAACACTTTTTTGTTATAGGTTCTGCTCCAATTCATTTTCGGGGATGACTATTTCTTATTTATCCTTTGATACCAAGAAAAAGTCGGACCATTGCCCTTGTAGTTGATTCATACTACCTCTCAACTTCAATACCACAATCTTTACGTACACCTATTTCCATCTCCAAGTATGGGATCACAACCCGACCTCCATTGTCGTAGCAAACTTGCACGATTTTGAAACCCTAGTATACGGGAAATTGCTGTTGAGGGCTCTGATCAGTTTCTACAAGTATACAGATCTTTTTTTTTTTAATAAATAAGCTTCATTCACTAAAGCAGCACTTTAGATCTTTTTTTTAGAACATAGCTATTATTACTGAAATATAAAGTATATCGATGAGCACATAGTTGTACCCATCTTACATGTCATAAAACAAGAAACTAAAATACTACAAGAACATGAAATTAAACTTTGCTCTAGACATAGGGGCGGTTGAAGGGGCATCTGCTGTAGCATCCTGAGATACCGATACAACATACTTCTACCAAAAGGCACTGGTCGAGCCAACCAAGTGAGAGGGGAATACTGGTGGACTGACATCTCACCCGGTAAGTCAGCGTGCGTCGTCCTCCCTGGATTGATAATTTTAAGGCTCCTGAACGCGGTATTGTTGACTCCGGACTGGTAGGGGAGACTGTTGTCGGCTGGAGATGGAACCACCGCCATCTAACAGCCAGGAAGGGGGTACAGCCGACCAACCCCTTCCTTGACCTCCTCAGACTCATTCCTGAAGGCGGGGGTGCTTGTGGCCCCCCGCCGCTGCTGTGCTTGACGCCCCATCGGACGATGTCGGGTCAACCGATCCGAGTCCATCTGCTTGCGACCCGTTCCTGGCCCCGCAACCAATACCCGACCCACCCTCACGCGATCCATTTCATCGCCCAGTTAGGCCCGGTCCAATCCCAGCACGCGGCCCCCACTCCGGCCCAATCCCCTAAGCCTTGTCCACCAGAAGCCCACAGTCCACGACCCATGGCAGTACCGAGTCCGAAGAAACCCTAGGCGCCACTGGCGCCTTACCCTTCCTTCTCCGTCGTCCCCACGTCGGAAACCGTCGCACCGCTCCCCGCTTATACTCCATCAACTGCCCCTGCGACCTCCCACCCGAACCTCGGGTCGTCGCAGAACGCACCCCCTCCTCTCTTCGAGCAGGGGAAAGGAACCTGCCCCCCTCCGGTGACGCCCTCGACGAACCGGACCGGGACAGAGATCGCTTGGGATATGGATGATTCGCCGGCCGACCAGACCCTGTGGATCTCCCGCTGCTCACCTCCTTGCTCCCACGTTGGTGGTGGTCGGAAACAACCAGCAATCTCACCGCCGCCGCCCACCAGACCAAATCGCAAAGCCCAAACAAAGGCTGCGAATATACTACATCTTCGTACATCATCATCTCTAACCTTAGGACCGGTTGTTAGCACTTTAGATCTTGATGCCCCCTTAATTATGTTTCTTAATACAAGATATAAATAAACATATATAAGGTAACCTACAACCCATCGGGCAATGTAGAGCAAAAATGAGTAATAGAGAGAGAACCTAGAATCCGGAGGTTTCTCCAAGTGTCATGTTGGTTAGTTATCTGAGGAGAGACGAAACAGTCTTGTCCTGACTCATCAAAAACAGAGGGCACACTCATCTCGTATAGGAACCAATCTCTCCCGACACGCGTCGCCGTTTCTGCCCCGACGGCACAAATACTCCGGCCCCCGCGGGATCATAACTTTCGGAATTTTGAGGGACAAGAAATTAACGCCAAAATGGACGCTCGCTCTTTTCGCTAGCAACGAAACAACAGAGAAAACAAAAACAGAGCAAGAAATAGACACCGAGAAAGTTTCAACCTTTTTCAAATGTTTCTGCAGTTCTTCACCCGAATTCCATGTTTTGATCCGAACCATCGATCTGGGTGATCGTGAATTCGACCTAAAATCGTTCTGGTGATTTCGTCCGACATGAAGGCGTGGGAGGCGACGGTTCGGAAGACGCAGGCGGTGGCTCGGAAGCGCGCCAACAGCATTTTCGGGACGCCGACCGTGAGCCACGCCGACGACGACGAAGGGGAAGAGGATCTCGACGCAGCCAGCAGCAGGAGCAGCTGCTCGAGCGAGACCTACAGCGCCGAGAAGGTGCTCCCGAACGGAGACTACTACTCCGGCCAGTGGTTCGAGAACTTCCCGCACGGCAACGGGAGGTATCTGTGGACCGACGGGTGCATGTACGTCGGGGAGTGGTACAAGGGCAAGACCATGGGTCGCGGCCGCTTCAGCTGGCCCTCCGGCGCCACCTACGAGGGCGACTTCAAGAGCGGCTTCATGGACGGGAAAGGCACCTACATCGCCCCCGCCGGCGACACCTATAAAGGCCATTGGGTCATGAATTTAAAGCACGGCCACGGGATTAAGTGCTACGAAAACGGCGATTGCTACGACGGCGAGTGGCGGCGCGGCCTCCAAGAGGGACTCGGGAAGTACCAGTGGCAGAACGGAATTTGGTACTCCGGCCAATGGAAGAACGGAGCCATGACCGGAGACGGGACGTTCACGTGGACCGACGGGAAGGTGTTTGACGGCAACTGGGACGAGGGGTTGCCGGACGGCGAAGGAACTCTGACCTGGACGGACGGGAGCTACCATTCCGGCACCTGGAGCAGAGACCCGGCGAAGTTGACGGTAAGTTACTCCCCTCCGGACGACGGAGGCCCCGGAGACGGCACCGATTGGGACCCACACCAGCTGTACGAGGTCGATTTGAGCGGGTTCAAAGTGTGCGCGGGAGAGAAGATGCTTATATGGCCATCGCAGAAGAAACTAGCAATGTGGAACTCGACGAAAGGCGGGGAGCCCTCGAAGCCGCGGCGGTTGTCGGTGGACGGGAGGGTGAGCGTGGGAGGTGAGCGGCCGTTGGACCGCATGCGGATGTGGGAGAGCGACGGCGACTATGAGAGGAAGTCAAATGCCATATCGGGTTTGGAGGAGGAGCTCTTGGGTCAGCGACTTGAAGACCCAAAGTTTAGCCCCGGCCTCCAAATCAGAGTCCCCAAAGTCATCAAGAGACAGGGCGTCACCATCTCCAAAGGTCACAAGAACTACGACCTCATGCTCAATCTCCAATTAGGAATCAGGTATCAATTCAATGATCCCACATTCAGGTCTGTAGCTAGACCACCTTTATGTACTACTTCACTCTCACTCTTTACTTTAAAGAGTGAGTTCTTTATAATACTAATCGTTGGTGTAATAATGTGTCAGGCATTCTGTGGGAAGACCTGCTCCGACCGCTTCCCTTGATCTCAAGGCCTCGGCGTTCGATCCTCGGGAAAAAGTATGGACAAGGTTTCCTCCGGAAGGAACCAAGCACACGCCACCCCATAGTTCTTGTGAATTCAAGTGGAAGGACTACTGCCCCTTAGTCTTCAGGTAGTTGGCTCCTTGCCTTCATATCCATTAACAACATTATTGTTGACTTGATGATTTTGCTTCTTCTAAGGACTCTGAGGAAGCTGTTTAAGGTGGATCCAGCCGATTACATGTTGTCCATTTGTGGGAATGAGGCCCTCCGGGAGCTCTCCTCTCCGGGTAAAAGTGGCAGCTTCTTCTACTTGACCGACGATGATCGTTACATGATCAAGACTATGAAGAAAGCAGAAGTCAAAGTGAGCTTCAAGGAACAACAAATACTTTTATTCTTGCTCAACCTGTTGTTCATAATCCATACATTGTGGTTTACAGGTTTTGTTGAGAATGCTATCCGCTTATTACAACCATTTTCGCGCCTTCGAGAACACATTGCTCATCAAATTTTACGGCCTACATTGTGTAAAACTAACAGGAGCAATACAAAAGAAGGTAACTTTGTCTTTCAGTTGCTTGTAATCTTAAAAAACACATACGATGTCTGATGATGATTAATTCAGGTTCGGTTTATCATCATGGGTAATCTCTTCTGTTCCGAATACACAATCCACAGACGGTTTGACTTGAAAGGGTCTTCTCTAGGCCGCATGACAGACAAACCCGAATCAGAGATCGACGACACCACCATCCTAAAAGACCTTGACCTCAACTTCATTTTCAGACTCCAAAAGTCATGGTTCCAAGACTTTTGTAGGTAAGTCCTCTATTGATACACACATTGCATTGCATTGCAGTGCGAGGATGGTGTTATAATAGTCATGGTTGTTACAGGCAAGTTGATAGGGACTGTGAGTTTCTAGAGCAAGAGAGAATAATGGACTACAGTCTACTAGTGGGTCTTCACTTCAGAGATGTTACAGCAAATGGAGAGCTCATCCCTTCGGCTTCGGGTTATTTTCTATAAACTTCACTCCAATTGTGACTCTCATGAGCACCATCCTGTAAGAGGACTGCCCTTTTCTTTCTTGCAGGAGAGTCTGAACCCCAATCAGCACCCGCCAGATCAAACATGGACAACCTCCTCCTCGACCCCTCCAGGTACCATCCATAACGCTAAATCCCAGGTCCTAAAGAATCAAATTCTGATACCATATTAGAAGACCAGCTCAACTAAAAGCTCAAACTGATAGTTGAAAACCCAGTTACATTAATATTCTAACACGCCTTTATTTCAGGTTAGCTCGTATTAGACTTGGCATCAGCCTGCCCGCTCGAGCTGAAAGAACAATCAGAAAAAACGATTGCGAGTTCCAGCTCGTGGGAGAGGCCACCGGGGAGCTATACGAGGTGGTGATGTTCTTCGGGGTCATAGACATTCTGCAGGACTATGACATTAGCAAGAAGCTTGAACATGCTTACAAGTCCATCCATTACGACCCTACCTCCATATCAGCCGTCGATCCTAAGCAATACTCTAAGCGTTTTCGCGATTTCATCTACAGAGTGTTCGTCGAGGAATCGTCGGTTTAATTTGTATCTTGACGGGTAGTCAGGAGCTGTACAGGATGGAATGTTGTTGTTTTGGTTCCATGTCACTTTTACTATACTATACACTTTGTGTTATGCGTATGATTGATTTGTGTAGAACTGAATTTAGACTTTCTTCTTTAATACATCTCTCTTAATCTGCTTGGATCATAATTATTAACTGTTACCGAACCTTTCTATTTTCAGTTTCTCTTATCTTATGGACTTAGTAATTGAGATCTTTTAGGAGTTGATCTCACAGCTTCTTTATTTAGTAATTGTAATATGTGTATAAAGCAACCACTATCAATGATAGAATCATCATTTAGAGCACCTACAACGGATCGTTGTTGGAGGCCGTGTCAGGCGTAGACACGGCGCTGACACGACGCGCTGGCACGACTCGTCTTGTCGTGCCAGACGCCAATGGCTAGTCGGTTGGCTAGTCACGACCCGACACGTGGCGACGTCGACTCCAATACAACCCTAAATTTGTGTATAAATACAGATCCACCCCAAATCAAATTTCACCCTCTCTTTACTTGTTTCAAGCTTTCATTCCTCCATTCCTCATCAAATTCTCTCCAATTTTTTTCCTACACTCGCTATGGACAAGAATCGAGCCCTCCAATCCCTTGAAGAGTCCTTGAATGACGAAGACGCCGATTCTCAACACACCGAAGAGGACTTCATGGCCAATTACTCGTCGTATTCCCAACTCCTCCAATCGGGTTACTCAACGCCGCTTCCTCCATACACCCCGCCCACCCAATGGAAAGAGTCTCAAGTGCAACCTTCCCAATTCGTTCCGGCCACTCAACCTTGTCAATCTGCTCCGACGCAATCGAGGAGGAGGAAGGGGAAGGCGGCTGCATCTTCATCGGGCCCGAGAGCACCTCCGCGACCGAAGTGGACCAGCGGGGAGAAGGTAAGATTGGCACGTGCGTGGCTGAACAATTCGCTCGACCCCATCAACGGGAAGAACCAGAAGAATGACCAGTACTGGAAAAAGGTACATGCCGAGTACGAGTCGGTCAGACCGGCAACGGACCCACCTCGGGCGTGGATGGCTTGCAAGGACCATTGACATAAGGTTAAAGGCCAAATCAGCAAGTACGAGGAGAAGTACACCAGCTTTGAGAACACGCTGACAAGCGGGAGGAACGAGGTTGACGTGCTGGCAGGCGCTGACCAGGCGTTCCTTGATGAGGAAGGCCACATGTTCAAATTCAAGCATATGTGGCAGATCGTGAGGGGGCAACCGAAGTTTTCGACCAAAAAGGTTCCAGAATGTGACATCCCCGACCTCGACCTCAACCTCGACGCCGAAAGTGAAGGAAGCAAGCGGAATAAAATGGACGAGTCTCGCACTTGTGGAGACGAGTTCGACCACGAGTTGAACTCGTTTGTCACCGAGGAGCGTCCGATCAGTCAGAAGAGAGCCAAGGCCAATGCTCGAGGCAAAGGCCAATCCTCCCAGCCGGCGTCTGGGCTACCTCCCGAGCAAATGCAGTTCATCGACTCTCTTGTCCATAGGAAAGAGACACAATTAGACATCCGAAGGATGATGCAGAAGGAGGTCATGGACACCTTGAACGAAGTTCTTCGCCAAGACACCACCAACATGGGCGTGGATGAAAAGGCCGCTCGTGCCTCTCTCCTTCAAAGCCTCGGGAAGCGTTTTGAGTTCTTGGGTTAGGCAAGGCTTCAATTTATTTTTAGTTTTTAATCTATGTAATTAATTTTTTTTAATCTAGTTGTTTTCTTATGTACTTTGTGTTTTATTTAAATTTTAAAAAAAGTTTATCGGATTCTCGGAGCCTCGGTGAGCGTGCTAGGGTTACTATTTCAAATAGTAACCCTAGGGTCGTGGCAGCCGCGCCGACCCGTCCCCCTCCCCCTCCTATAAATACCCATCACCACTCCCTCATTTTCTCACACCTCTCAAACTCTCTCTCTCTCACAAACTCTCTCATTTTCTCTCAAGTCGATATGTCGGGTCCATCTAACTGGGAAACCGGGCCTCTTTGGTCCGTAGAGGAGGAAATGCATTTGGTGATGAATTGGCTCACCCATTACGAGCACGGGGGACAGTATTTGCGTGTACTGTACATTGCTTACGTTGAAACCGGGGACGATATGTGGCCACCACGGACGGAGAAGCAAGTCAAGGACTACTTCTAGAAGATGAGCAAGAAGTGCAAGTTGTTTGATAAAATCTATCGGGGCAAATTGGCCGACCCTAGGAAAGAGGGAACGGATGACGAAATATATGCCGCGACCGTTGCTGAGTATGATGGCCGACATGGGCAGTGGACAAAACGTCATGTGTGGGAGATGCTCAAGGACGATGCGAGGTGGCGTTTACATATTAGTACCATTAGGAATTAGTTTAATATTATTTTAATAATTGTGTTTTAAATTATCTAAATATGCACTAGCGTTCAAAATATTATGTAATGTGTTTGTGGTTTGAAATAAAAGTAGTATTTAAATGTGGGGTGCTTTTTTAATTTACTGAAACTGTGTAGACACTGCTCCTGACACTACCATTGGAGGAGCAGTGTCAAGACGCAGTGTCAAGAAGCCAAAAAGCACTCCATGACACTGCTCCTTGACACTGTGCAGTGTCTAACCATTGTAGATGCTCTTAATAAGATAAGCTTTCTCTCTGTTTGGTATCATAGAATCGTCAGTCCATTTCATAAAACAATAAAACAAACGACGCATTAAGCAATTGAAGGAGAAGTTGCGGTTATTATAAAAAGGTAGCTAATTGATTACGAATTTCATGCGCGGTAACATATCATATGGTTACTTTATTTGCCTTGACAGTTGATTTAGAGGAGCATGTCCATGGATATGTCATACAAATCGGTTGTGGATGGAGACAATGCTTAGAGCACCTGCAACGATCATGAGAGGCGTGTCGTTGTAGGGCCTGCGACAGTTCTACCACGACTCGCTGCTGCGGCTCGTTGTTGCAGGGGGTCGTTGCAAAGGGGTCATGGCAGGTTGTTGTTGCAGGATCCTGTAACGACGCAACGCGTCGTTGCAGCGCCAACGGCTAGTCGGCGGCCCACTCACAAGCCGACACGTGTCGGCGACGAATTAAAAAAAAAACTAATTTTTACTATATATACAGATTGACCCCTACCTCAAAAATCACCCCTTCTCTTCTACACACAAGATCATCTCTTGTTCTCTCGAATTTTTTCCCTTTTATTCACAATGAACGACAGTAACAACCTCCAATTCGTATTCGACATGTTGAACAATGACGATGCCGGCTCTCAACACACCGAAGAAGACCTCATGACAAGTATCGAATCATACACCCACCTCCTCAACTCGACCCAATCAACGCCAATTCCCTCATTCAACCCTCTCCAATACTCCCAATGGCCAGAGTCACAATTCCCCACCGAACAACCTTCCCAATCCGTTCCGGCCACGCAATCGAGGAGGAAGAAGCCTGCATCTACATCAACTTAAAGCTCCGCGGCTGAAATGGTCCATTCCGGAGGAGGAAAGGTTGGCGAGTTCGTGGCTCAACAATTCTCTTGACCCCATCACAGGGAAGAACCAAAGGAACGACATGTACTGGAAAAAGTACATGCTGAGTTCCATTAGACAAGAAAGGAGGGCGACCCACTTCGGGAGTGGGGTACTTGCAAGGACCATTGGCATCAAATAAACAAAAGACTCACAAAATTCCAGGAGAAGTATACCAACTTTGATAACGATCTCACAAGCGGGAGGAGCGAGGCTGACGTCATTGCAACAGCTGAATGGGCGTACAAGTCCGAGGAGGGCCACGAATTTGATTGGAGGATCGTGAGGACGCAACTGAACTGACAACATCGCAAGGTCCCACAATGTGACATTGACATTGACCTCAACGCAGAAAGTGAAGCAAGCAAGCTTACAAGGTTGGACGAGTCTCACAACTACACATCGGGCGACGGAGCCGACCATGAGTTGACCTCACTTGCAAGGGAGGGGCGACCGACCGGCCAGAAAGAGCCAAGGCCAAGGCTCGAGGCAAAGGAAAAAACAAATGGACCCCCACCCCCGCCAGCAATGTTACCACCCGAACAAATGCAGTTTTTATAATGTCGGGGGCTTCGTCTTCTTGGGCGATCAGTCCACTATGGTCGGCGGAGGAGGAGATGCATTTGGTGGTGAGTTGGCTAATCTTTGTTGAGGTCGGGGGCAAGTATTGGCATTAACTCTACCTCACTTTCGTTCAAACCGGAGATGAAGCGTGGCCGAAGCGGACAGAGAAGCAGATGAAGGATCATTTCCAAAAGATGAGCAAAAAGTGCAAGGCCTTTGATAAGATTTACTGGAAATGTCTCAACGACCCTAGAAAGGAACAATCAAGGAGAACATCTATGCTGCGACCGTGAGTGATTATGAAAAAGTACATGGGCTATGGACAAAACATGATGTGTGGGAGACGCTCAAAGATGAGGGGAAGTGGCGTCTATACATTGGAGCCGTTAGAAATTAGGCTAATTATCGTTTGTATTATTTTTAATTATCATATTTTAAATTATCGCATGTTTAATTATCGTAGATTAATTAGGTTAATGTGTATGTTGGGTTTGTGGCTTTAAATAAAAATAACAATTATATTTGGGGTAGTTTTGGAAATATGGAAAGTTCATACAATGACTCCTTACTAGTAGTCATAGTATGCCATTGGAGAGGTCATGGTATGAGGTAGTGGTATGGAGGAGAGAGAAAGTCAAAAAGGTGCTCTTACCATGGCTCCATACCACTAGTCATAGTATACCATTGTGGATGCTCTTAAGATGTTCTGATCTCATTCGAGGAGCTTCACTGGAAACGCATGAACTTGGAACTCTCACTTTTCATCACATAGAAACAACTCATGACACCGGTTACAACATCTATTGTCCAAACACGTAGTGAAAAAACAATTTCCTCCGCCCAATCACCCTCTACAACAGATGACACTGCCTCTTCAATTTCAGCAATGCAAATTATATAAGGATGGTTGTCAATGATGCAACCAACATGGGCACTCAACTGTAGAAGATTCATCTTTTGTGCGTTTTCCAAATGTTGTTCCTCAACCTTAGGCTCCCTCCGTGTTTACTACTCAATCAAATTTACCACAAATTTACATGTTGGTACCAGTACCATGTATGTTAAAGTACCAACACTTAGGTATGTAAGGTAGCAACACTTATGTATGTAATGTATCAGCACTACATTACATGATATGGTACGGGTACCATACATACACAAGTGTTGGTACCTTATATACACAAGTGTTGATACCTTATATACACAGGTGCTGGTACCTTGTGTGTTGAGAGCGTGGTCAATACGCGCTACGGTGCGAGAATTTTTTTTGTTATTTACGAAATTGCCACCGCACAAAAATATCCACGTGTACGCATTTGGTGCGCTCTGATGACGTTAGCGTGCGCGCATCCGAGGGCTCATGTGCCTTCTCAATTTGCACAATAAGGATGATTTTTAAGTTAACCCATCCCTATATATAGGGATGTAATCAGTTGTAAATTGATCTTTATGTTGTAAAATGTAAAACGAAACATCAAGAACAAAAATCCATAACATAAGGATACAAAATATGTAACATTGAATTTTGGGTTTAAATAATGGGTTCAATTTTGTTACAGAACTTTATAATTGATATTACAGAATAATTAAAACCAAAATTCGGTGCTACATTTTTTTGATCATTGTGTTATAGTTTTTTTTTGTTACTATTGTTACTTTGATTTACATTTTACAACATAAGGATCATTTACAACGGATAGTGCCCCTATGTATATAATTATGATTACTTAAATATTGTAAATTTGCAACCTGAAGTTCACAAATATCATGAAATTTTGGGTATGAAGTTCCAAAGTTGTTAAAGATATGTTCATTGAACAAATCGTTCGAATGAAATAGATTTGTGCATCATTCTTAAATGTCGTATGACCAAAAGCTCATACAAACTTAAAGTTTTAGAAGCTCATACATTTCTAATATTTAACCTTTGTTGAGATAAATGTTAACAATATTTTGGGTGTAATAAAATTAATTAAGGGTCCCGAAAGAGCTACCATATTGTTGAGAATTAGAATAGAGTTAATTATCCATAATGCTCTGTATGAAAGTAGATGTAGAAGTATCTATGCAGTGTTAATGATATACACTTTGATACATATCATATTAAGACCATAAATGAGACCGAGTTTCTTAAATATCACCTGAAGTGGTTAAGGGGAAAAGCAAGTACTGAAAAGCTAAATGTTCGGATACATGGGTTATATTATACAACTATGAGAACAGTCAATGCACGCTATATTGAACCAAAAGTTCAATAATGAAAATGTTTTATATGTCGACGTATTCGTCATGATCATTTGGATAGATGACGATGCATAGGATAATAGAAAATTAATGTGAACATTCATTAAAGAACTAGAAAGTTCCAGTGTCTTATGAAATATTTCATACTACTTCTCATAAGATATATTTTGTGGTCTAACCATCTAAAGACAATTTTAGTATGTAATTTCAATTACTCATGTAGAGAATTCATAAGGATACATGTCACGCCCCAATTTCATCGAACCGAACTCGGGACGCGAACATTGAAAAAGATACAATACTTGAAACCTGTTTTCATTAAATCACTTTTAAAAACACCATTTGTTCAACAAAATAATATTTACAATTTAAAACACGTCCCAACAAGTGGACAAAAGTAGGTATCCGTCACTAGAGTCAAAAACAACCCGGACTCCGCTCCTAGCTCCACAAGCTTCGAGAGCTCACCTAGTCCGTCCTGTGATCAGTACCTAGGAAAAGCAGCTAGGGGTGAGCGTTCGCTCACCATCACGGATAACAGACTGACTACGGCATAATTAGCAGACAAAGCCGGTAACACCAATAATAAAGTCAACACCGGGGGACACTGTCCCCCAGCCCAAGTACTCTGACTGAACATACACCCACCGTTACCCGCAACCATTGACGACCTCCTCCAAAGACATGACAGATAAATACGCAACACCAAAGATCACAAAGGATCGCACACCAAACAAGATCACAAAGGATCGCATACCAACTGCTCAGTAACCATCTCTGTATCTCTCGCCCTTTCCGATCCTAGTCGGGCCAGGCGGTCGACCTGTCAGTAACCATCTATGTATCTCTGTCCTTCGCTCTTTCCAACACAAAGTCGGTCCAAGAAGTCAACCTGTCTTACAACTTCTCTGTCCCTCGCTCTTTCCAACACAAAGTCGGTCCAGGCAATCGACCTGTCTTACAACTTCTCTGTCCCTCGCTCTTTCCTAACACAAAGTCGGTCCAGGCAGTCGACCTGTCTTACAACTTCTCTCACTCAGGTAACCACAATCACAATCACAATCACAAGCAAGTTCCACAAACAGCAACAACACAGGTTCAGCACTCCACAGACACTCATGGCCACCCAAGACACCAACCACAAAACACGGACTCAACAGCCCCACGGGCACTCACATCCTCCCAAGACACACCAACGATAAAGACACGGGTTCAACAACCCCACAGGCACTCACGGCCTCCCAAGCCACACCAATAGTAAGGACACAGGTTCAACAACCCCACGGGCACACACGGCCTCCCCAGACACCAACAGTCAAACACGGGCCCTCATGGCCACCCAAGACTCAACAGTCAAACACGGGCTCGCATGGCCACCCAAGACACACCAACAGTAACTCACGGACTCAACAACCCCACGGGCACTCACGGCCACTCAAACTACCAACAGCAAAGACACGGGTTCAAGACCCCACGGGCACACACGGCAACCCAAAACACCAAAGGTAAAGACACGGGTTCGACGATCCCACGGGCACTCATGGCCACCCAAAACTCAACAATAATACACGCTCGCAACTTACCGAGACTCTAACTCGTAAGCCAGCAAAAGAATGCTTGCAACCTCCCCCGAGACTCTAACTCGGTCAGGCCAGCCAAAGACACCAACCTTAGTACACGGGCTCTCATGGCCACCCAAGACTCAACAGTCAAACACAGGCTCTCAAGGCCACCCAAGACTCGACAATAATAACACGGGCTCTCAAGGCCACCCAAGACTCAACAATAATAAAACGGGCTCTCAAGGCCACCCAAAACTCAACAATAATAATACGGGCTCTCAAGGCCACCCCAAACTCAACGATAATAATACGGGCTCTCAAGGCCACCCAAAACTCAACAATAATAATGCACAACAACCTCCAGCATACTCAATGCCTCCAACCGTCCTAAGATCACTAGTTTCACAAACAACCTCCGGGCATGGTCATATGCCTCCAGTAATTCTAATATCGCTAAGTTCTCTGCTCCTACGACACTACTAAGTGTCACATGCTTTTCCAATAATTACTACCATCCCGTATCATGCTTTTCTAATAATTAAATAAACCTACTCAACCCACGACATCCCGGTGTCACATGCAATTCTACTGTTAACTTTCCCCAGTCAGGGCCGAGATCCGGCTACTATTCCCTACCTTGTGCGTGTTCTCCCAAAAGCCAACCACGAGCTCCGGTGATGATCTCAGTCACTCACCCAGCTTTCCCTTGCCCCGGTCCGTGGCACGATCTAAAAGAACACAATTTAAAGGCACTTAACAACTTGCAGGAATAAACTGAAAATCATTAAACTCGATGCCCAAACTTAACCCCGACAATGTCGATCACTCCCATACTTCCCAATTACTCGACATTGTCGATAAGGGACCCGTCAAGGCCCGATTCGCCCGACATGGCGAATCTTCCCGGGTTTTGTAAATTGCCTTCCGGGGCTCCAAAAGCCCCCGTTTTCGTTTCTACGGTCTTAGAATAGTTCAAGGAACCCAAAGCACTTGACGGAATCGAATTCCGACTTCCGAGTCAATTGATTAACGTTTAAAGTTTCTAAAACCCGTTAATTACAACTTCTCCAATTTAATTCCAATTTTCGATTCGGTTAAGGATAAATGGTCCGGGGAACGTTTTAAACCACCCGAACGATAAAACCCGAGCACCCGAGCATGTGGGCCCCACCCGACCCACTTGGCCGTGGGCCTTAGGGCTCAAATGAGGCTCGGCCACCATGGTGGTGGCCGGCCCTAGCTCCGGCCAGCCACCTCCTATGGTGGCCGGCCACCCCCCATGGTGGCCGGCCACCCCCCATGGTGGCCGGGGTTTCTCCCGAGCCCCCGGTCGCCGGAAAACGTTCAAACAAACCTCCAACACCTCCAAAACGTCTCCAACAATTACCCCAACATCAAAACCACCTCAAACTAATAGTTTTACAAAAACCTAACTTCCAAAATTAACCAAAACGAGAATCGGTTCGGTGTATACCGTAGAGGAGAACGAGGGGAACGAGATTGCTCTTTGCTTTGAGACGATCCAAAGGTGGGATGACGTGAATAGTGGCAACCAAGCCCAACTCCCTCTCTTCTTCTTCTCCTTCTCTCCCTTTCTTCTCTCTTCTTTCTCTTTCTAAAACAACTAACTCATTTTATCCTCTTTTTTTTTCTCTTTTTAATACATGGCCGGCCACACCTTGTCCTCTCATCCTTCCCCCCCCCCCCCCAAAACTAACACCACCACAATTAGGACAAGTGTCAAGGTGGGTCCCACACCTTTTGGAAAATATCTACTTGTATTTTCCAATCAGATTCGCAAAAATCGGACGTTTCGGGCCCCGAACGGGCACTTTTCCCAAGAAATTACGAAACTTGACGGGCTACAAGGAAACGGCTCAACTAAGACCGCTACAACGATGGCTAAGCTTTTTGGATCCAAAACGGTCCTCGAATGGTTCAAAACGTCGCTCGGTTGACTTTTCCAGCAAAAAGTCAACTTTTCCCAAATTGATCAGAAAGTTGCCCTGAGTCCCTCGGAACTCATTTTGGCCAATAACGAGGTCAACTTAAGTCCGGTATTACACTCGGGGTCATTTTAGGTTCACTTAACTGTCAGTCTTAACTTTTTTAAATTTTTCCTGTTTTTCGCAGGTTTGACTGGCGTTGACCGGGAGTGGTTATTACAATCTACCCCCCTCAAAGGAATTTCGTCCGCGAAATTAGAATAACGCTCATAAAAGGTACAATAAACACGTACCCTGATAGGTCTCGCGGTAGGTAGGGGATCCTGGGGTCCGGGAGTCGGTGACGGCGTACATTCTTCCCTCCGACTCCTGCTGCCTATGACCTGGAGCACTGCCCGCTGGATACCCATAGCTCTGCTGTTGTCTCGGATTCGGCGCACTCGTAGAAGGCTGTGACGGTCTGGACTGCTGACTCTGACGAGGACGACCCATGGGCAACTGTACTGTACGCGACTGCTGCGGTCGCTGCGCTGACATTGCCCTCGACGGCTCACGGCACCACGCAATGGTGTGCCCAACCCGGCCGCATCGGACACAGCCGGTCTCGTCGGCTCTCGACTCCGTGCCCTGGACTGTACGGCTGGTCGCCGGCTGCGTTGTGTGCCCTCCTTCCATCGGACACTCGCGACGAAAGTGGCCTCGCTGGCCGCAGGTATGGCACTTCGGCGCCCTCTCTGACGTGACTGGCCCAACTGATGCCACTGACGCCCCACCCTGATGAGTCGGTGGTCGGAAGAACCCCGTGGTCCTCTGCCTCCGCGAGTCTCATGAGTCGGACGGCCCTGTAAAGCTGGTCGGCCGCTGTCGAACCTCGCGGGTCCTGGCCGCATCGCGAAAACCCTGCTCCACCGTCGCTTCGGTGTCCACGAGGTCTGTATACTTCCGCAGTCTCAAGGCAAGGACCCTGTCCCGAATCACCGGTCTCAGTCCCCCCTGAAACCGCAGGCACCGGTTCAGCTCGGTAGTCACCATCTCCGGCGCGAATCGGGTCAAGGCCGTGAACCTGGCCTCGTATTCCGCCACTGTCAATCCTCCCTGCTCCAGATCTAGGAACTGTCGATGTCGCTCCAGCCGAGCCGACTCGGGAAAGTACTGTGCTAGGAACACATCCTGGAAGATGCTGTAGTCGTATCCGACCATGTCCTTCACACGCCCCCACCAGTGGTAGGCGCTGTCTCTCAGCTGATGGGCCGCGAAGGACACCCTGCGACGGCTATCCTCGACACCCGATGTATCCAGGTCTCGCGTGACCTGCTCTAGCCACCTCTCGGCTAGGTCGGGGTTCGGCTCCACGACAAATGTAGGTATCCCGAGCTTCAGGAAATCTAGTAGTGCTCGGGATGTGTGATCCTCTGTCTGACCGGGCCTCACTGGGACCGCGGCTGCCTCTGGGGCTGGTGAAGCCAACTCTCGGTTGGCAATGACCGCCACTAAACTCTGGACTGTCCTGGTCAGCTCATCCAGGGCAGTCATGACGGGTGGGTCTGCGACCGGCGGGACGATGGGCGTGCCCGTAGAAGGTCCCGCATCGCTCCTCCTGTCCTCACCGACAGGAGTACCCTGCGCCTCGGCGTACTCGGCGGGCTCAACGATGGGCACCCGTCCTGGTGTCCCCGCTGACCGTCCCCGCCTGCCTCGCGAGGGCGCTCGTCCCCGTGCCACTGCTGCTCTTCCTCGTCTGCCACAAGCCATCAGCAGGTATCCTCTGCACGGATACACGCAAACGTTCAGTTTGCGAACTCAAATAAAGACAACCAGCTCGAACACACTAAAGTTCACACGGTCTACGTCTACCCCAAAGTACTTGTTACTAAACGCCACACCGTTCACGCTAATCATACTTTAAATATAATAACACGCGGGCGGAACCTCAAATTTAACCACACAAACGTACAATCAACCCTCATCCAGTCCTTTATGCACTTACTTATAACTTTCCGCAACCAAACCAGTGTTCGCTACTCGTCCCTTGCGGGAAAGTAGTAAAGGGGATGAGCGTGATGCTCACCTCCACGGACACCCGTTCGATTATGGCATACTAGTAACGCACCAAAGACTTACCACTTTAGTCAGGGCAAACCACCAACACAAAACTGAAGCCAAACGTCACACTGCTCACGCTATTAATGCCTTAATTATAATAGTACGTAAGCGAAACACTCAACAAAAAACCAACTGTGCACCAGGCCTACGGCCTCTACAACCCACGCCCGCGAACCCAAACACGTAAGACCAACGCTCAAACCGCACGAACGTGAACCGAGTCACGCAACCGCAAACCTAAATGCACAATGAAACAAAACAACCAAAGGAAAACGAAGACGGCTAACTGGACCAGGCCGGTACACGACCCTTGCCGTGCCACTCTCCGGGCCGAGAACCACGACTTGCCGGACCCCATACTGGGCCGGCGTCCAAGTCTTGCCGGACCCCTTGCCGGGCCGGCGTCCAGTACCTGCCGGACCCCTTACCGGGCCGGCAACCAAAACCTGCCGGGCCCCTTACCGGGTCGGCAACCAAATCGCCCCAACCCACCTACCGGGCCAAACCAGTGACCCCGATAATGTAGCGGTAATGATTTCACACTACTTACACTCGCTACGTCTACCCTAGGGTACTCGTAATTTTCCCGGCTAATAGTGACCCGTACGCTAGTACGTCGCAGACAACGACCACCTAACACATAAAACAGTTACGGCAACTCCAGACCGACCTCAAACACAGGCCAACACGGCCGAGTAATAACAATACACGCCCAACAGGCCAACCAACACGGAACTACGCCCACCGGGCCAAACACAGTTAAACACACACGCCCACGGTGTCAAACAAAATCAAAACACGCCCACCGGGCCAACCAACTTACACACACGCCCACAAGGCCAATCAAAATCAAATGCGCCCGCCGGGCCAACCAATTTTAAAACTTTCTCCACTTCATTTTTAAAACCTAATACTTGACATCACGCAGTTACAACCCGGTCCAGGCGTCCCCGAACTACGTTGTACCGACTTGATATCAGCACCGTCACGTTCGACTACAGGAGCGCTCATGAGTCGACCCGCGACAGCTTAAAAACGTTTCATGCAGCAACAACAATCAGCAAGCCAGCAAGAAAACACTGCACGTACAGACGAACCCAACCAGGACTCATAACACTACGAGGCTACACTGACTCGACCCTCCCCACCTAATTGACGGACAGTCCGAGGTGTGAAACCTCGAGCTCTGATACCAAGTTGTCACACCCCAATTTCAGCGAACAGAACTCGGGACACGAACATTTAAAAAGATATAATACTTGAAATCTGTTTTCGTTAAATCACTTTTAAAAACACCATTTGTTCAACAAAATAATATTTAAAATTTAAAACACGTCCCAACAAGTGGACAAAAGTAGGTATCCGTCACTAGAGTCAAAAACAACCCGGACTCCGCTCCTAGCTCCACAAGCTTCGAGAGCTCACCTAGTCCGTCCTGTGATCAGTACCTGTAGGAAAAGCAGCTAGGGGTGAGCGTTCGCTCACCACCACGGATAACAGACTGACTACGGCATAATTAGCAGACAAAGCCGGTAACACCAATAGTAAAGTCAACACCGGGGGACACTGTCCCCCAACCCAAGTACTCTGACTGAACATACACCCACCATTACCCTCCTTGACCAACTCAACACTCTGACACATAAAGTAGACCCGACGCAACCATTGACGACCTCCTCCAAAGACATGACAGATAAATACGCAACACCAAAGATCACAAAGGATCGCACACCAAACAAGATCACAAAGGATCGCATACCAACTGCTCAGTAACCATCTCTGTATCTCTCGCCCTTTTCGATCCTAGTCGGGCCAGGCGGTCGACCTGTCAGTAACCATCTATGTATCTCTGTCTTTCACTCTTTCCAACACAAAGTCGATCCAGGCAGTCGACCTGTCTTACAACTTCTCTGTCCCTCGCTCTTTCCAACACAAAGTCGGTCCAGGCAGTCGACCTGTCTTACAACTTCTCTGTCCCTCGCTCTTTCCTAACACAAAGTCGGTCCAGACAGTCGACCAGTCTTACAACTTCTCTCACTCAGGTAACCACAATCACAATCACAAGCAAGTTCCACAAACAGCAACAACACAGGTTCAGCACTCCACAAGCACTCATGGCCACCCAAGACACCAACCACAAAACACAGACTCAACAGCCCCACGGGCACTCACGGCCTCCCAAGACACACCAACGATAAAGACACGGGTTCAACAACCCCACAGGCACTCACGGCCTCCCAAGTCACACCAACAGTCAAACACGGGCCCTCATGGCCACCCAAGACTCAACAGTCAAACACGGGCCCTCATGGCCACCCAAGACTCAACAGTCAAACACGGGCTCTCATGGCCACCCAAGACACACCAACAGTAACTCACGGGCTCAACAACCCCACGGGCACTCACGGCCACTCAAACTACCAACAGTAAAGACACGGGTTCACAACCCCACGGGCACACACGGCCACTAAAAACACCAAAGGTAAAGACACGGGTTCGACGACCCCACGGGCACTCATGCCCACCCAAAACTCAACAATAATACACGCTCGCAACTTACCGAGACTCTAACTCGTAAGCCAGCCGAAGAATGCTTGCAACCTCCCCCGAGACTCTAACTCGGTCAGGCCAGCCAAAGACACCAACCTTAGTACACGGGCTCTCATGGCCACCCAAACACAAATAATAACACGGGCTCTCATGGCCACCCAAGACTCAACAGTCAAACACGGGCTCTCAAGGCCACCCAAGACTCGACAATAATAACACGGGCTCTCAAGGCCACCCAAGACTCAACAATAATAAAACGGGCTCTCAAGGCCACCCAAAACTCAACAATAATAATACGGGCTCTCAAGGCCACCCCAAACTCAACGATAATAATACGGGCTCTCAAGGCCACCCAAAACTCAACAATAATAATGCACAACAACCTCCAGCATACTCAATGCCTCCAATCGTCATAAGATCACTAGTTTCACAAACAACATGGTCATATGCCTCCAGTAATTCTAATATCGCTAAGTTCTCTGCTCCTACGACACTACTAAGTGTCACATGCTTTTCCAATAATTACTACCATCCCGTATCATGCTTTTCTAATAATTAAATAAACCTACTCAACCCACGATATCCCGGTGTCACATGCAATTCTACTGTTAACTTTCCCCAGTCAGGGCCGAGATCCGGCTACTTTTCCCTACCTCGTGCGTGTTCGCCAAAAAGCCAACCACGAGCTCCGGTGATGATCTCAGTCACTCACTCAGCTTTCCCTTGCCCCGGTCCGTGGCACGATCTAAAAGAACACAATTTAAAGGCACTTAACAACTTGCAGGAATAAACTGAAAATCATTAAACTCGATGCCCAAACTTAACCCCGAAAATGTCGATCACTCCCAAACTTCCCAATTACTCGACATTGTCGATAAGGGACCCGTCAAGGCCCGATTCGCCCGACATGGCGAATCTGCCCGGGTTTTGTAAATTGCCTTCCGGGGCTCCAAAAGCCCCCGTTTTCGTTTCTACGGTCTTAGAATAGTTCAAGGAACCCAAAGCACTTGACGGAATCGAATTCCGACTTCCGAGTCAATTGATTAACGTTTAAAGTTTCTAAAACCCGTTAATTACAACTTCTCCAATTTAATTCCAATTTTCGATTCGGTTAAGGATAAATGGTCCGGGGATAGTTTTAAACCACCCGAACGATAAAACCCGAGCACCCGAGTATGTGGGCCCCACCCGACCCACTTGGCCGTGGGCCCTAGGGCTCAAATGAGGCTCGGCCACCATGGTGGTGGCCGGCCCTAGCTCCGGCCAGCCACCTCCTATGGTGGCCGGCCACCCCCCATGGTGGCCGGCCACCCCCCATGGTGGCCGGGGTTTCTCCCGAGCCCCCGGTCGCCGGAAAACGTTCAAACAAACCTCCAACACCTCCAAAACGTCTCCAACAATTACCCCAACATCAAAACCACCTCAAACTAATAGTTTTACAAAAACCTAACTTCCAAAATTAACCAAAACGAGAATCGGTTCGGTGTATACCGTAGAGGAGAACGAGGGGAACGAGATTGCTCTTTGCTTTGAGACGATCCAAAGGTGGGATGACGTGAATAGTGGCAACCAAGCCCAACTCCCTCTCTTCTTCTTCTCCTTCTCTCCCTTTCTTCTCTCTTCTTTCTCTTTCTAAAACAACTAACTCATTTTATCCTCTTTTTTTTTCTCTTTTTAATACATGGCCGGCCACACCTTGTCCTCTCATCCTTCCCCCCCCCCCCCCCAAAACTAACACCACCACAATTAGGACAAGTGTCAAGGTGGGTCCCACACCTTTTGGAAAATATCTACTTGTATTTTCCAATCAGATTCGCAAAAATCGGACGTTTCGGGCCCCGAACGGGCACTTTTCCCAAGAAATTACGAAACTTGTCGGGCTACAAGGAAACGGCTCAACTAAGACCGCTATGACGACGGCTAAGCTTTTTGGATCCAAAACGGTCCTCGAATGGACAAAAACGTCGCTCGGTTAACTTTTCCAACGAAAAGTCAACTTTTCCCAAATTGATCAGAAAGTTGCCCTGAGTCCCCCGGAACTCACTTTGGCCAATAACGGGGTCAACTTAAGTCCGGTATGACACTCGGGGTCATTTTAGGTTCACTTAACTGTCAGTCTTAAATTTTTTAAATTTTTCCTGTTTTTCGCAGGTTTGACTGGTGTTGACCGGGAGTGGTTATTACAATACATATGACCATACTTACTTTATGAGAGATGCATCTAGAAGATGGTGTTATCGTGTAACGTTGCATCTTCTAAGCTGTTGACACACTTTATAAATTTGATGGTATACTTTACCGATCATCTCACTGAGTCTATTCGCCTTGACAATGTTGATATCTTGTGTCCCTAAAGGAAAAGGTGTTTATTGCATGATTTGTTAGTTTCATTTTGATGAGACGATGTCTTTCACATTTTGATGAAGAGAAAGGGTGTTCCTAAAGTAAGGCATAAAACCCTTTTGGAAACTTATTTTTTTCTTATCAGATATTTGCTTGAAGTACACGACCTCACACATTTGAAAATGTTGCAGACTAAATGTTTGATGCATTTATAAAGATAACCAAGTCATCTCAAGATACCACAAATATTAAAAAGCTTTGTGAAAACATGGAATGACTCCTCTTATACACACTAAAAACGTGAGAGACTATTGGAATTAAAGAATATTGATTACAAAGGGGAATGAATAAGGCAAATCTTAATGATTACCATAAGTCTTCACTATCGGATTTGTTCCAACAGAACTATCGGTTCAAGAAGAATCGTTGATTCTGAAAGAATCAAACTCTTCTGTCACATTGGCAATTCATGAATGAACATTATAAAATTTATTCTCGAACTTTATTTCAGAAGAATATCAGTTCCAACAAAAGTGTTGGTTCTAGAAAAACAAAAGAATGAGCAAATGCATATAAGTTGTTCCCATATATTAAGAACCATGGAATCAAAAATCGATTACCATTGATAAAAATATTACGTTTGTCATGAAAATAAAATGATGATAAATGATTTTCATATTGAACCACGTATGGGTGTCCAAAGTTGGACCATCACCTAGTTTAACCGGTCAATCCGGCCCACCCGGCTCCAATGGGTTTGCCCCCATGAGTTACGGGGATGGGTCCGGGTTCAGAAATACAAAACCCAGAGTGAGTGGTCCGGGTGACGGATCCTTAACATTGTTCCCTTCATAACTCGGACCACTCGGATGGTACATGCCCAAGGCCTAATGTAAAACCCGTCTTTTAAAATAGCAATATTGTGAAATCTGAAACATCGGGTGGGAATTTTCCATTTATGTTTTGTTTTTTTAAAAAAAGAAATTCAAAAAAGGATTGGATCAAGAGGTATGAAGCCTTGAGCTGGGCAGATTTTGGGCCGGAAACGACCAGGCCCAAGCCTCAGTGCCAGGCCCAGTACGATTCACAGCATTCCTAACCCTACTACCGCACCCCATCTCTCCCTTTTCTTGCGCACGTTTATCGAGACAGATGTCTCCTTCCTCCTCTCGCGTCCTCATCTCCCCTCACTGAACAAATCCCCGCCTCCCTCTCTCAAATTCGCACCGGCCACGTCTACATCAATTCCCGGCCTCGCCACCACGACACGAGACCGAGCAGAGATCGTCGTGTCTCACCGTGTCCGGGACTTAGCTGCCGCGAACTTCGTGTGTCAGATCTGGGCGAGCCGCCGGAGCTCGAAGCTTCTCGTCTATTTCATCTCCCCGACCCGTTCAAACCCACAGCGACGCCATCGGAACCTCACGGCGGTGCGGGCCCGGAAGAACTCGGCCGGGACGACGCCGGCACTTTTCTTCTCGCCAGATCTGGTTTGGAGGAGGCACTGGACAGCGTGTCAGCCACTTCTCAGCCGCCCTGGCCACGCCGGAGTCACAGCGCCTCCCCCAGCCGTCGCCGTGCGTTCTCCGATCAGCCATGCCGCCGTCGGCCACCCTGTCCAGCCGGGAAACTTGCCGGAGCAACCTTGAACAGGCACGGACCTGTTCCTTCAGACGAAGACGGGCCTTGGGCCCTGGATCGAGCTTGGGCCAGGCCAGGCATGTACTTGGGCCTCGGGGTAGTTGGGCCTCCGGTCAGTCCAGGCTTCGGCCCGGGTCGACTGGATCTGGACCAGGTTCTGACCTGGGTCTGGGTCGGATCAGGCTTGGGTCCGGACCGGGTCGGACCGGATCTGGATCCGGGTCAACCCAGTTCCAAAGAAAAATATATTTAAAAAATCAGTTTTAATTAATTTAAAGGTGAGGATTTCAAGGACAATTTCGGTTAAATCAGTGGACCTTCGAACTTTTACTGGTTTTGATTCGGACTTTTTGCTTGTCAAATCTAGATGGGACTTCGCCTGAGATCAAGGGCTTGGAACTGAGCTAGAAGAATGAAGATCACGCCGGAACCCGTGTGAAGAATGGAGTTGTGACCACTCGAGTTTTCATCAGAGTTTATTAGAGGACGACCGCAAGGTAGGGAAAGTCTTAATTACCGCTTAGTATGCATGATTAGGATAATAAAATCGGAAAGGTCCTAGAATTGCCTATAGGATGCGAATAACTAGAATAATCGTATTTCAATTACTAATAAATAGATGAGTCTAGTATGCATGCTTAGGATGATGACAATTAGTGAAGTGTGCTTTCAATACTTGGGAAATTGATTTACTGGTAGAGAGGATGTGAAGAGCTCTCGGATTAGTTGTGTGCTAGGTTCACATGCTTGGTTGTTCGTTAGTAGGAAATCAAGAGTCTAATGGAACTAGTTTACTTTACTGTTGATTAGTTGAATGTTTGCTTGATTGGTTGAACGATTGTGTTGATATAATTGTTGATTGAATGGTTGATCGAGTATGATTGGTTGTGCCAAGGAGGCACGATCAGGTGATCGATTGACCGGTGGAGAGCAAGTGGTAAGTGATGGTAAGTGATGGTAAGTGTAATTATAGGTATGAATCCCGTGTGGTGTGTATTGATGAACGTGTGTATTTCTATGATTGATTGTGGACCCTGCGGGGCTTTGTCTGATAGATTCTGCGGGATACTGGTTAGTGTACCCACACCGTTGAGGATTCCGGTGCGGGGATAGTTTACGAGAAGGATTAAGGGTGATTTGGTATGGTACCCACACCGTTGAGGATTCCGGTGTGGGGAGCGGCTTACCCTACGGGGCATTGGTTATTGGATATACACCGTGGAGGATTCCGGTGCAGATAATGGTTTACCCTACGAGGCTTTGGTTATTGGACCTACACCGTTGAAGAGTCTGGTGTAGGGTGAGATAATGATTATTGTGGATACGTGATGGTACCTACACCGTTGAGGAGTCTGGTGTAGGAAGAGAAATGATTAATGGTACCCACACTGTTGAGGAGTCCGGTGTGGGAATGGTTTACGGGAATGATTGGAGCCGAAAGGCATTGATTATTGGATCTACGGGGCAGTTGGATGGATTACTTCGTGAGAGATGGTTACTATGGTTTCGCCCAAGTGTATGCGTCCTACGGGAACACTACCTTGGTTCCCTAGGACATATGGTTCTTTGGATACGTTTCCGAGAATACCGATGATATGCGTCCTCCTAAGGATGTTTCTGGTATTCGCGACGTTATACGTCTTTGTGACGTTATGCGTCTCCTCTGGAGCGAGGGAAAATCTGATATGACATGGATACTCTGGTGGATCGGAATTATGGGAACCGAGGTGATCCCAGAATCTATCTATGGATCAGAGGCTTGAGAAAGCGAGTGGTTGGCATGAGATTAAATACTCTCATTTTACTCTTATTGATCTGTTAAAGTATTTATTATGAACTCCTTTTAAGTTACTGTTATCTTGGAAAAAAGCGATACTGTTTCATTATCCGAATCCTATAACATTTCATTGATTTTTAGAATTTACTCGTTCCCGTTGTGTCAATTTTCTATGTTAGTCTAACGTTCTCTGTTTATTCTTTGAGAGCTCATCGTTATCCTCGAGAATGCGTTATTGTTATTGTTGCTTCTTATTCGTTCATTATACCTTTTGGTCTAAAGGTTTTAAATACTTTTGTGACATTGATTTAAAGCAGCTTTACTATCAAATTCAGAGACTAAAGTTATTTACGATTTTCCCTACTGAGCGTAAGCTCATCCCTATTTGTTTATTTATCGTGTGTACAGGTGTGCTTGGGATCTGGGAAATTCGAGGCTCGGGGGCTTCCGGATGTCTTGAGAGTTGTATTAGAGATGTGTTGGCCCACATTGTTGGTCTTTATTTACCTTTGTCACCTATCAAGTTTTGACACTATATTTGAAGTTCAGATTGAATTATTGCGGAATACTTGAGACTCGTTCTCAGCTTTAAAAGAATTTATTTCTATTGTACTACTTTTACCTCGTTTGTTTCAGGTCACGTCTCGAGTCTGGCCAAGACCGGATTTGGGGCGTGACACCTAAGGCCCCTTCTTACAATTTTAAATAATTTTTTGCATGAAGATGAAGATTGATGTCTTGAGATTTTGAAGATAATTTCCAATTTTGTAATAGAGCATGTTGTATTTTTGGGTTGAGTTTAACTCCACTTTTGTAATCGTAATCTATTTTGGGCCAACTTGAACTCCCCGTTTGACCTTTGTAATCCTTGAACCTCTAATAAAATTTTAATAGGTTAGGTCGTTTTTTCATCATTAAGAAGTGATCAAATTGAGAGTTTCTAAGCACTCTTTGTCACGCCCCAAATCCGGTTTTGACCGGACTCGAGACGTGAATTAAACTAACAATTAAATAATAGAGATAAAAGTAAACTTGAACAATTTTAAATCTCCAAATTCAGTTCCGATCAAATAAATTTGATAAAATAAGTCCCAAACCGAAGTTACGAGTCAAAGCTCAGAATATAACAAATTGGACACAAGGTTCAGTACAACGACAAAAATACGTCTCTAACATCAATTCCACCCGGAATCTCCCAGAAGCTCCCGAGCCTCGAGCCCAACTCTAGGAACTACTCACCAAGCAAGCCTGTACAAACAGCAAATAAAACAAACAAGGGTGAGCTTACGCTCAGTAGGGAAAAATAATAAGTAAAAGCAACCTCCACTTTGGTAATAAAATTGAATTAACACAATTAGCCACAATTTACAATTAACACGATTAACCAACAAGATGTTATGATAAGGAGAACAATAAGAATATTCAATGCTTAAGGAAAACAATATTTCAAGAGGATTAAGGAAAGGCAATGTAATCTTTGATAAAACAACAAAGGAGAGATAGTATAAACGTCGCGTCGATACTTAAACCACAATACTCCGATCCACAATTAGTCCTTGTGTCATGTCGGATACAATACTCCGATCCACAATTGGTCCTTGTGTCATGTCGGATTTCCCCTCTTTCCAGAGGAGACACATACGTCGGGGCTACCGGAAACATCCCTGAAGGGACACATATCGTCGGGATTCTCGGAAATGTCCACAAAGGACCATAAATCATCGGGGTGAAACAGGATAACCTTCCCGGAATGCTCCCGCAGGACGCATACACACGGGGTGAAGCAACAAGTAACCATCCCCGCAGGGTAAACAATCTCGCGTCGTACCAGAATTCCCTTCGGCCTAGACGTCTTCCCAGGATTCACATCGGGTTGAACACAATCTCTTGGCTATGATACTACCCCACACCGGCGTAACCCCTCAGTGTAGGTACCATACCGGATCACAAGTCATCGGCCTAGGTACTACCCCACACCGGCTTACCCCCTCGGTGTAGGTACCATACCGGATCACAAGTCATCTTAACACACACACAAGAGAGCAACATACCAAACGGTCATAGTACAACCAAAGCTTAGCAACTCACAATCTTACCACAACACGCCACAAAGAACTCATATTAACAACACACTTACCAGCATACTTATCAATCACGTCCCATCAGTCTATCACTCACCCGATCATACCATTTGACACCATCGAATTACATTCAACCATTCATCCAATCAATCATTCAAGCATTCATTCAATCAATCATTCAAACATTCATTCAATCAATCATTCAAGCATTCATAATCCAATCATCGCAATTTATCTAGTTTACTTTGACTCTTATCTTAACCTAAAGACTAAGCAAGCACGGCATGTGAGGCATTCACAACCAATCCTAAGGCTCGTCATGGCCATTCTACCAGCACGACAATTTCACAAGTATTGAAAGCAATTAAACTAGTGAATCACATCCTACATGCATACTAGACTCGTCCAGTTATTATTGTAATTGAAAAACGATTATTCTAGTGAATCACATCCTATATGCAAACTAGGACCTTTCCGGTTATTATTAACCTATAGGCATACTAAAGCGTTAATTTAAAAGAGGAGTTTAGTACTTTCCCTACCTCGAAGTCTTCCACGAACAATACTCCTAGCTGCTGACGTCTGGGCTAACTTCTTCTCCGTCTTCTCACGGGTCCCAAGGTCTTCTTCTTTCCTCGAGCTCGGGTCCAAGGTCTTGGATCACAATTAAAACTCTAATTAAAGACTAACCAAGATACACGCATCTAAGTTCAAAAGAGCCTAACCGTTTGTTTCAAAAACACCTTTCGAAGTAAACAAAAAACAACCATAAAGGATTCAAAAGGACCAAAACTGGTCTACAACGGATCGGGTCACGGAGCCATGATGCCACCCGTCACGGATGACGTCACGGACCCGTGAAGAGTGCCGTCACGGTCTCCCTCACGGAGCCGTGACATCTCCCGTCACGGTTCCCGTCACGGATCCGTGACGGTCCAGGCCAGTTCCGTCCTTCTTCTTCCTCCAGCCTCTTTTCCACGAAAAACAACACCAAAACTCCATTTTCAGTCATCCAAAACTCCCAAAACAATTAAATAACTCCAAATCTCCTTTACCCATGGTAGGAATCATCAAACCAACAAGTACCCAAAGGATTTCCAAAACAAAAATCAAACCAAACTCAAGGGTTTCAACCCAAATTAATCATTACTTCACACAAGCAACATCTAATAACAAACCACCATATGGAATAACAAACTTAGCTAGTTTTAGGCAAAACTCAATAAAACCCAAAGCTTGAGTTGGATGGAAAAGAGATTAGGATAGTGTTCTTACCTTTAGAATGAGGAGATGAAGAAGAAAACAAAGTTTTTGAAGAAGAAAGGGTGAAGAATGGCCTTGGATGAGTGCTTCCTCTCTTGCTTTCTCTTCAAGCTTCTATGGAGGCCTTCTTCTCTTCCTCTCTCTCTAATTTTTGGCTACAACACAAAGAATGAGCTGAATTGTTGTCATCCAAATGCCTTTAATGACCTAGATTGAGAAAAGACCAATAGCCCTTTAGTTCTTATCCCCTTTATGGACAACTAGCGAGGGTAGAAAGGTCATTAAAGCCTCTTTTATTTTCCTCCAAGCCACTAATGACATGTGTCATAGTGGGGACCACTCTCCTTTAGTTAAATTCCAGCAGGCTAAAGCAAAACGGATCTAGTCGACAAAAAGTTCGGGTTTGACCAAAATTTGACTTTTCCAATATTACAGTCAAACGAAAGGAAATGGCCCAACTAAGCTATCCGTGATGACGGCTAAGATTTTCGGGCCCTGGAAAGCTCCCGAACGACTCTCGGAGTCATCGGTTGACTTTTCCGGCCGAAAGTCAAACTTCGCCAAAGTTCATCGGTTCGACCGGTATCGACCGGGGGCGGTTCTTACACTCTTTGAAACTTTTAATGGTTTTTTGGCCAATGAAAAATGTATTTTAAAGTATATGTGTTACTACTTACTGCTAATGTAATATATTTTTAATAAACTCAAATAGGTTGGTCCAACCCGGAGAACCAGCCCATAATTTGGACGGACGGGTTCAAAGGTCCCTTTTTAGTCCTGGGGACAAGAGCATGTTAAAATTTTGTTGGACCCAGTCACTTCGGGACGATCCAAAAAAAATCATAAGACTAGGGCTCGGTCCATGAACACCCCTAGTACCAATAAATATCGTCATGATTGACCAATACGAGAAAAAGACAATCATAGTAGAATTGGTTTATGGAAGAAATGTAAAATATTCGAAATCATGATAAGAATCTCGAAGGATGTTTTACCAGCTGGGTATAGATAAATATTGGTAAGGAAATGAAAAGAGAAAATCAAAGTTGCTCAATATAAAGAACGCCTTATAGTTAATGTGGGGTTTTCAATGACTTGAGGTCAACTTTTGATAAACTTGTGACGTGTGATCACCTTCATATATTTATATTTGATGGGTGTATTCATTGGTAATGGTACTTTGAGTGCCAACATTTTATAAAAGTCCCCCTAAGGTCTTGCATTACCCAAAGCAATGCAATTTTCCTAAAGAACATCCTCTGAAAATTTAAATTGCTTGAAGAAATGTCATCCCCTAAGGAATTTAAAATTATCTAGGAGCAATGAATCCCTGAAGGTTTTCATTTATATGAGACAATCAGAGATGGTATGAGAAATCAAGTACTCAATAAGTAGTGTGCGTCGATAATACGAATTTGACTTAAACTCTTGGAGAGATCCTTAAAATTGTAGAATGTCTAAAGAAAGGCTTGCAAATGAAAGTTTTAATGATAAAATGTTGTTTCGACCTATAAATCGGGTTTTTTTTGTAAATGGATCCATAAACATGCATTTTCTAAGAAAACATCTAAAGCGTTTCAAATTAATACTTGAATGATTGATCGGTCTTTACATCCTACAGAAGATCTCACTTGTCTCAAAGAAACAAGTGAAAAGATATTTGGCCCTGAAATACCATATCTAAACTTGAGACCTTAGTTTACTAGTTAGAATGTATAGGGCCCGATACAAAATTTGCAGTAATGTGCTAACCAGTTTGAGCTCAGAAGCAACTACTCGATTTTTGAAGTGGAACCAAATCCCCTCAAAGCGCTCTCCTATACGATTATGTTTAAGATGACAGTTTTAAGTGTTCAGTGGTTTGGTTGCAACCCATCAGTTATCCAGAATTCCTTTTAGAATGAACTCCTCAAAGTCGTGAGACTAACATCAATTAGAATCATGTAATTAAAATTCTGCATGTTTTTTCACAGATTTTTGGAAAATTTTGTGTACAAGATAATACGAGTCGACTTCGTAAGCAACCGATATCACTCAGTCAGTCTTTAGGGAGAGCGATAGTGAAGGGAAATAGGTGTTTCGTGCACTTCACTCTTTTTCCCTTCTTTAGATTTTGTCCCACTAGGTTTTCCTGAAAATGTTTTTAACGAACTTGTCATGTACGTCCAACTCACATGAAATGAGTGAATGGAAGAAACACTCTACCGGAAAGGCTTTGCCAAGTTCCACTTATGAGAGATTCAGTGTTCATGATCGACATGTATCGACTCAACCAGCAACAATAGTAACTCCATCAGTCATCTGGGAGAATAGTAATCAGGGAGAACCATAATCGTGTACTACACCTTTTTCCTTTGTTCGGATTTTGTTTTATTGAGTTTTCTTGAAAGAGTTTTTAACGAGACAACTTGAAAAAAATTCGTCGTCATGACCTGATATGTGATTTTTTTTTGATAAGCTCGAAAATTTATTAATAAGACCGATTCCTAAAAAGAAACCGGAATGCCCTGATTAAAGAATAATCAGGGAAAAGGAAAACAATTACACAGGGACTCCATAAAGGGGAGTCAAAAGGCCAAACCTTTTCCTAAAAACGAAACAAGGAAACAAAAAAAAACAGAAAAGAAAATCCCACGAAACCTCGCCTCCCGATGTCAGATACGATTAATCACATCTTTCTTTTTGGAAGCCAATTCACGGATTGTAATCCAAGCATCGGTTCCATGAGACGAAGCTGCAACTACAGATTTTCCAACTCTGCCAAGCTCAACCTGTTTTCCAGTGTCAACGGAACGAGAAACTCTTTCCCGTTCCAAAGAGCGATTCCTTGATTTACACCGCATGGTATAAAAAATCAGACAAATGTTTTGGAGGCCGACTCACTCGTTTCGACGGTTTAAGTAGGACTTCCTTCCAAGGACTACCCTCAGTAGGATCACCAATCTCTCCCAAAGTATTCGTCGGGCTAACCCTTACAAGACTCGGATCGAAAGCCTGAATTGGAATAGCTTGTACCGGATCAACCGAACTTGTCGATGGAATTAGAGCATTATCCATTGGACTAGAAATTGGACTCAAACCAGGCCCAAACACAGGCCCAGTCGAGTCCAACCCAGAACCTACTCCAAACTCACCTGCAGCAATATGGGTCGGTTCCATCACCACGGGCTGGGCTGTTAGAGGCTCAACTACATCAATAACCGAACCCTGTGAGTGAAATGCGACTGGTTCAACAACACTCGATTCTGCAGTATTCAAAATTGGCAAATCTGAGTTAGGCCCACTAGGAATAACAACCGGCCCAACCTCTTGGTTCACCAAACCAACTGTAGCTGCATCACCTCCACAATCGCGATCTCCTGCAACTGAATTTGCGTTATCCGAAGCTAAAGCAATATCATTCGTATCGTCAGAATCAAGCCGAATCGAATTCAAATATTGAGAAATTGAATCCGAAATCACCCTGAGATTCTCCAGAGCCGGACGCCGTGCATCGGAGTCACCCTCGATCAACTCCAGAGCTTTATTTTCCGGCAAACGACCGTCTACCCTACCCGCTTCATCGGAATCAGGTACGACATGAACCTCGACCGGAACCACTTCAGCATCAACGAGCGCGACCAACGCCGGCGAGTCACCGGAGAAACCTGCCGATGCCTGAACAGAGGTGCTCGAATCTGCAATTTTCTCCTCTGAGAAGCTCAACCATGCTGTTCATCTGAGGAAACTCTCTATTTCCAATACCGACCGGCCGCTCCGATGAGATCGCCGGAGCAATCAAGCTCTGTTTTGGGCGACGATCGTAGGCGAGAGCAACGAGCAAGATGAAGCCATTATACTTGAACCCATTAAGAGTTTAAACCATCTGAGCAGCTGAAGCCGGGGATTTGAATTCAACAAACCCAAAATACGACCCATATCGATTTGGGCGTTTGAGAACGGAAGCCGATATGATCTCGCCAAATACTCCGCATGAATTTGTAACCCAATCTACAGATGTTGCATAAGGTAAATGACAGATAAAAACCTTAGTGTTTGTGTAATAACCACTTCCGGTCAACGCTAGTCAAACCTGCGAAAAACAGGAAAATTTAAATTTTTTAAGACAAACACTTAACTTAACCTAATTTGACCCCGAGGGTCATACCGGACTTAAGTTGACCCCGTTATCGACCAAAATGAGTTCCAGGGGACTCAGGGCAACTTTCTGATCAATTTGGGAAATGTTGATTTTTCGCTGGAAAAGTCAACCGAACGACATTTTGGTCCATTCGAGGACCGTTTTGGACCCAAAAAGCTTAGCCGTTGTCGCAGCGGTCTTAGTTGAGCCGTTTCCTTGTAGCCCGCCAAGTTTCGTAAATTCTTGGGAAAAGTGCCCGTTCGGGGCCCGAAACGTCCGATTTTCGCGAATATGATTGGAAAATATCTAGTAGATATTTTCCCAAAAAGGTGTGGGACCCACCTGGCCACTTGTCAACCAAGTGGTGGTGTTAGTTTTTGGGGGGAAAATGAGTGGTGAGGGGTTATAGGGGGTTCGGCCAACACTAACCAAAAAGAAAAAAAAGAAAAAGAAATAGAAAAGAAGAGAGAGTTTGGAGAAGAAGAAGAAGAGAGAAGAGATGAAGAGCTAGAGTTTGGAAGAAGGCTAGCCCTTGGATCTTCTCAAGACAAAGAGCAATTGTCTTCCCCTCATCCTCCTCTACGGTTTGTACTAAACCGATCGTCATTTTGGTTAATTTCTTGAAAGCTAGGGTTTGGATAAACTATGAGTTAGGGTTGTAATGAGGTTGGGGGTTCGTTGGAGACATTTTTGAGCGGTTTTGGAGCGTTTTCCGATGACCGGAAGCTCGGGGGAGCTCCGGCCACCGTGTGGGGTGGCCGGCCGGCCGTGTGAGGTGGCTGGCCGTGCCTTGTGGAGGCTGGCCGGACCGGGCCGGTGCTGGCCGGAGTTGGCCGGGGCTGGCCGGACCTCGTGGTGGCTGGCCGGAGCTAGGGCTAGCCACCACCAAGGTGGGCCGAGCCCTAAAAGACCCTAGGGCCCACAGCCAAGTGGGTCGGGTGGGGCCCACATGCTCGGGTGCTCGGTTTTTAACGTTCGGGTGGTTTAAAACGTTCCCGGGACCATTTACCCTTAACCGAATCGAAAATTGGAATCAAATTGGAAAAGTTGTAATTAACGGGTTTTAGAAACTTTAAACGTTAATTAATTGACTCGGAAGTCGGAATTCGATTCCGTCAAGTGCATTGGGTTCCTTGAAATATTCTAAGACCGTAGAAACGAAAACGGGGGCTTTTGGAACCCCGGAAGGCAATTTACAAAGCCCGGGCAGATTCGCCATGTCCGGCGAATCGGGCCTTTACGGGTCCTTTCTCGACAATGTCGAGTAATTGGGAAGTTTGGGAGTGATCGACATTGTCGGGGTTACGTTTGGGCGTTAAGTTTATTGAATTTCGGTTTATTCGTACTAGTTTAAAAGTGCCTTAAATTTGTATTCTCTTAGATCGTGCTGCGGACCGAGGCAAAGGGAAGCTCGGCGAGTGACTGGGATCACATCGAGGTTTAGTGGAGCGCTTTTGGAGTTGTATACGAGGTAGGGAAAAGTAGCCGGATCTCGACCCTGACTAGGGAAAATTAACTGTAGAATTGCATGTGACACCGGGGTGTCGTGGGTTATTTAGGTTATCGAATATTAGAAAAGCATGTTACGGGAACTTAGTAATTATTGGAAATGCATGTGACACTTAGTAGTGTCGTAGGAGCAGAGAACTTAGCGATATTAGAATTACTGCAGGCATATGACCATGCCCGGAGGTTGTTTGTGAAACTAGTGATCTTAGGACTGTTGGAGGCATCGAGTATGCCGTAGGTTGTCGTGTTATTTATTGTTGAGTTTGGGTGGCCTTGAGAGCCCGTGTTATTTATTGTTGAGTTTGGGTGGCCTTGAGAGCCCGTGTTATTTATTGTTGAGTTTGGGTGGCCTTGAGAGCCCGTGTTATTTATTGTTGAGTTTTGGGTGGCCTTGAGAGCCCGTGTTATTTATTGTGGAGTTTGGGTGGCCTTGAGAGCCCGTGTTACTATTGCTGAGTCTTGGGTGGCCATGAGAGCCCGTGTTGTTGTTTTGGCGTTTTGGGTGGCCGTGAGTGCCCGTGGGGTTGTGAACCCGTACTTTACCGTTGGTGTCTTGGGTGGCCATGAGGCCCCATAGGGTTGTTGAACCCGTATTTTGTTGTTGGTGTCTTGGTGGCCTTGAGTGCATGTGGAGTTGATACTGGTGTCGTTACTGTCTGTTGAACTTGTTTGTGATTGTGATTGGTTACTTGATACTGGTGGAGGTTGTGTGGTGTAGCTAGCCTCCTGACTGGGATCGGGAGAAGCGGAGATGTTGTGGGCTAGCTCCCCGACTGGGATCAGGGGAAGGACGCGCGGGTGTGGCTAACCACCCGAATGGGATCATGTGAAGCGGAGAGGTTGTGGGTTAGCCTCCCGACTGGGATCGGGAGAAGTTGCGCGACAGGTCGGCCGCCTGGCCCGACTGGGATCGGAAAGGGCGAGATACAGAGATTGGTTACTGAGCAGCTGGTTTGCGATCCTTTGTGATCTTGTTTGGTATTGTGTGGTTGTCAGTCGTGTCTTTGGAGGAGGTCATCAATCGTAGTGTGGGGTCTACATAACATGTCCGAGTGTTGGGTCGGTGGAGGAAAGTAATTTGGTCGTGTGTGTGTCTTTTGAGTCGTTGTTGGTGTCACCGTCTTATTCTGCTAAGCATGCCATAGTCAGTTTGTTATCTGTGGTGGTGAGCGAACGCTCACCCCTAGCTGCTTTTCCTACAGGTACCGTTCGCAGTCTGGACTAGGTGAGCTTCTGAAGCTTGAAGAGCTTGAAGCGGGTTTCTGGGTGTTTTGAGTCTAGTGACGTGTACCTCGTTTTGTCCAAGTGTTGGGACTATATTTTGAGTTGCAACTATTATTCTTTTGTTGAACTAAACTGGCTTTTTAAGGTGATTTAATGAAAACAGGTTTCAAGTACTGTACCAATTTTAAATGTTCGCGTCCCGAGTTCGGTTCACTGAAAATTGGGGCGTGACAGTTTGAAACCACACGATATCGCCTTCTCACAACTGAAGTCGAAACAACACCACCTGCACGAACTTCTCTGCTCACTTGTTTCCTCTCCGGTGCTACCTTCAGTTTGACAGATTTACGACTCCGTCTCACAATCGAAGGTGTAGTATTTGTACACACGGGAGGAGCTGTATCCCCTGGACCTCCATCCCCAGCAGACCTGCCTGAGGGTTTCGTCCCTGGAGCATCCTCCCTCATCACCGGAGTAGACCTCTTAACCTTGGGTTTCCGTCTGGCAAGAACGTCCCTGCCTTGCTTAGAAGATGATGTCTTAGAAACCACTTTGCAGTAATCGCCATACAGAGACACCAAAGTATTGCAAAAGGCAGAGAACGAGAGCAACATGTTCTTTAACCTGATATGTGATTTGGTTAGATATGTATCCCCTTTGGTTTTTCCTTGTTAAACTAATATAATTATCTATATAAGAAAAAGTGTAAAAGAAAAGGTGTTATAAAAAATAAATTCCACTTAATCCTTAAGTCGAAAAAAGAACGGTGCTTTAACTTTTTGCTTATGTAAAGGCATGAGCTCTGCATTCTACAATAAAAGATTAATTCATATAGAAATCAAGAGAGGATTAGTAGCATTATTATACCGTGAGTAGTTATAAAGGTCAAGGCAAAACCATGTTCTCTATCCGATATGTTCGTATATATTTTATTAAAAATCATCAAGTAAGAGTTTTTTATCAACAAAGACATGTTACAAAAACCTGTTTTTTGAAATAAAGAATAGGTGATATAGGTACAACCTAAGGAGCATTCCACAAAGGAAACCTCAACCATGAAGTCTCTATACCTAAAACAAAACCATGAAGTCTCAGCACACTGAGGATGAAATACAACCAATGACAGAACCCAACCAGGGGTGATGAACCTAAAACCATGATTTCCAATAGTGGGAAAACCCCAGAACAATGAGAAATGAGGTATAATAACATAGATTTGACAAACTTTAAGTATAAATTAAACAAGTAAGAAGTCTAATAACCCTGATTTTCCAACCATCATAAAGGAAGAGTTCTCATAAGCAATCAGTATTAACTCAAACATTGTGTATATTTTTACCACAAAAACCTCATTACTGTATATATCTTGCTTTACGATAAGTCTTGTATACATATAGGACTTGTACTTATCTCGAAGAGGAACAAAGATTATCACTAAAAAAATGTTCAAATGATAAGTGGTTAATAGTGCATCTTCTAATCAAAACATAAGTCATATACGAAGGTTGAAATTAAGAATACTAATAATTATCATAGAAGTATACG
The DNA here is from genome assembly GCA_963921825.1 of Erodium maritimum. NCBI lineage: Eukaryota > Viridiplantae > Streptophyta > Magnoliopsida > Geraniales > Geraniaceae > Erodium > Erodium maritimum. The sequence continues at coordinate 29,399,116 of OY997589.1, read as the reverse complement.
AATAATTATTTTACTAATTGTTTTTATTTTGAATAAAACAAAGGAAAAATTACACATAACCATCTCTATTATCGTCTTTTTTCACATCATCGCCTTAACCTTTTTTTTTTTACATTTAAACCCCCAAACTATTTTTTTCACTTTAGTCATTTTCCGTCCATTTTTGGACATAAAATAGCATGCGCACAACACATGCCACTATTTTTTTCTTCAAAAATACTCATACTACCCTTGTGTCCATTAAAAACCTAACTAGACTCACAAACCTAATCCTTCTCTACACTCATCTCTCTATCTCATCCTACGACCTCCTCAACCTCGACCCACCTTTATAAACCCCCAATCTCCACTCTCCATCCACTCCCAACACTTGTCTCGCCACTCTCATAACCTAACCTAACACATACCCTTCCAATTATTCCTTGCCACTTCTTGCATATCCTCCCACCACCAAAACCACGAAACTCATATGGGTTTGCTTCAAAATTGTCCCTAAATTCGGCTCTTGGTTATTGTCTTGGCCGGAATTGCGACTGAGGGAAAAGGAGGGGGATTTAGGGACCTCGACGGTCGGAGCTGTGGCGAGGGATGTGGGGACCTCGACGGTCGTGGTGGGTAGTGACCCAAACTTCATGGTGGGTTGTGGCCGTAGATTTATGGGTTGTGTTCGAAGATTCGTAGTGGGTTGTTGAGTTTTGGGTTTGAATTTGGTGGGTTGTGGGCGAAGCTTTTGTTAGTCTTAGTGCCTGTAGTCCAATCGTAAATATTCAAATGTAAACATCATCATTAGCAATGAAATTAAAGCGGCTTTATATTACTTATGTGTTGGAGTACTATATCGATGTGTGTTCTGATCTATGCCCACAATGCGAATAGAACCATAGATCGAGATAGATCACACTCGATGGGTCCCTAGTCAACAAAGCTTCACTAGAAGCGACTAGTATGAAAGATGGCTCTTTATGGCTTACGTTCTGTTAGTCACTGAAATGGGATTCCGGAGACTGATCATAGATATCTTGTGGGACATGATATTTGACCACCCCCTGAATATGGGCCATATATTGAGTCATGAATATATTCAGTGTCGTAACTTGTCATGTATCCTTAGACCAAGGTGTCTTTGTGATTGCTATGCAGTCAACAACTGAGTTTGACCTGAGCCCAACGTTGTCCCTAATATGACTTCCATAACGGCCATGATTGGCTTGGGGATGGACTGCATAAGTGACACGAAAGACGGCTAAGAGATTTATCCCTCCTGCTGCGGTATGGGAAAGATATCGGTTCTCGGCCGCTTGATCGAGAATGACTAAATGAATAGCATGATCATGCACATGATATTGGTTATCATATATTCAGTCATCTCAAATATCAAGGAAAAGTGATTGAAAATAATAAGGATGATGACTCTATGCCATATCTCAATTAGGATATCGGTGATAAAAGGATAATGATAGGAACGTCGGAAAGGTTAGAATCGACAAGGTCGATTCATTATGCAGTGCCAGGCTATACTAATGTCTCGTTAGTTGTCACTGCTATAGGATCAAGTAAAATGGGATTTTACGTTGATCTATTGACATGCATAAACCTAAAGGTCACACCGGAGGATGAAACTCATTAACACATTTATGGAGAATGGCCAAAAGGGAGTTGTTTCGGGACATGACCAAAACTGGGTTTTGGGTCATGTGCCCGTAAGTGAATAAGACTTTACGGATCGAGACAAATCTTGGAGTCTTGGTATTGATCACGTCGGATAATGTTGGATATTTCCGGTATGGAAGGCTTGGAGGCGATGAGCGCGTCACGGGACCTCGTTGGGAATGGCCACGGGCCATGTTCCAAGAGGCCCATGGAACCAAGGCACATGGAACTAATTAATCAAGTCTTGATTAGTTAATACTACGTAAGTAAGACAAAGATTAAGGTGTTGGTGATTCACCACCTAACCCTATCTTGTCTAGCCTTACTTAGCACCATACTTGTCCTAGTTCACACCATGCTTCACACCTTACTTTTCCTTAATGTTTGTTGATTATTTTGATGGATTAAGTCATCTTATTCATATAACAAAACACAATACAAGAATAAGAACAACTCCAACTCCCTCTCCTATCTCTAGGTTCGGCCAAAGAGAGTTTTCTCTCCAAATTGTGTGTTCTTGAGTTCTAAATACAAGAACTACGTGACTTTGATTCCCGGGGTGTCTATGTAGGCGTCTTGGAGACTCAAGTCTATCATGCTTTCCTTGGGTTTGTCTTTTATTATTATGTTCTTAAACAATTCTTAGAAATGATGATTTCATTTTGTTTATGTGAATCTAATCGTGGTAGTTTTTCCTTGCATGGTCTCGAGTTTTATTTGCTTCCGCTGCAAGTATGAGTTCATACCCTCCATCAAGATCCAATAGTGGTATTAGAGTCGTGCTACCTTCGGGATTCACAAGACGGTGTTGAGATTTTCTGTTTTGCTTGAAAGTTTCGTTTTTAGCATATTGTTTTGCTAAATTGTTTGGTAACGTGTTTTAAATTATTGTTTATGGGTTTAATGCATGAAAAATGATTTTTTTAAAACTATATCAAATCTGGAATTTTTGAAAAAAAAAATTGATTTTTCGGGTCTCAGGAGCGGGACTTTCGGGGAGCCAAAACCGAGACCGAACGGGGCTCCGTTGGAAAGAGTTAGGCCGAGCATGACCGTTGGATGGTCGATATGACGAGCCAAACCGTTTTTTTATTCATGACGAGTTTGGAACCGTCTTGATGAACTCAAAAATCAGATGTTCAAAAGTTTCAATTTTGATCGGTTTCGATAAACCGAGCTTCAAAAAAATTCGAAACTTGGCTATTAATTAAAACCGGAAAATAACATTATGTTGGATAACATGCTTGTTTGATAACACGATGTGTGATGTGATGTTGGCATGGTGTACATAATATCCCCGAGCTTGATTTAAATATTTATCGCTTTTCACGGCCTGCGAGTCGTTAAAGTTAGTGTGTAATTATTTTTTTGAAGTATGGTAGTCTTACCACTTATTTGTAATATTCACTAATTCCCGACCTGCGAGTTGTGTATTCAATTGTAATCATTTGCTCGAGACGAAGAAAGGGCGAAAATGTCAATTGGTGGCTTCTCGGGTTTTAACATCGGTTTGGAGTCGGTGGAGCTCAAGAAGCTAGTGGGAGTTAGTTTTAGGGGCTATTATGTGCACATTTATCGCTTTATGCTTGGCTTAGTTTTTGCATGATTAATTATTTGAGTTTTAGAATTACATGCTTAACTTTAATTACCGAGCATATCACCTCACATACAAAGATAAAATTGGATTTTGATCCTTGTTTGTAAGCACTTGGAACCCTCATTACATTGGATGAAGTTGACAGGTTCGAAGTAAGAATTACATTGGATGTAATTCGAGGCATCATTACATTTGGAATGTAGTTGATGTGCTCATTGCATCTAAGGATGTGCCAAAAGTTATAAACACAATCAAACAAATAAAAACGGGTCATGTCCGATACCTCCCAATTATCAACACCTTACTACCTCCCCGTCCTATGGGTTTCGTGCGCCTTAATGGAGCATCCATGGGAAAGCGGGGTAGTAAGTTTGGACGACATATGTGGGTGCCGTGCGCCTTAGCGGAGCACCTACATAATGATGTGCCATAGTTGAAAATTGGTGGACCAGGCTACGATTCTCAACTAGGGTTGAGCTAGGGTATCAGTAGGGTAAGTCGTGTACTTAAGTACATACCCTAGGTCTTACCTACATAGCTTGATTGAGTGGTGATCCTTCGTTCAACTTGATCGAGTGAATAAAAGATTTAGAATCAATTGGTTGGTGTTTAAACTTGATCTTCAGAAAATTTATTCAGTTTACTGATTAAATTTTATTTGTCGTATAGATCAAATGGAAAAACTAAACAGTAGTTTGTCATTGAAAACCATGATTGACGGGGTCAAGTTTAATGAGAAAAACTATATGGATTGGTATAGTAATTTCAGGATGGTCCTCAAATATAAACGCAAAGAAAATGACCTTGACAAGGCTATCCCTTATGTCCAGAAAATGAAGGGGCATCTCGAACATCTTAATGGACTGAGTCTTAAAATAGAATCAGAGATGGCACCAGATGGGCTTTTGCGCTCCCTTCCTCGTGCATATGTTGAGTTCATCATGAACTATCACATGCACTATATGGAAAAGAACATATTAGAATTACATGGCACGTTTGTAACTGCTGAGAAGATTATCAAGGATTTGGAGTCCAAGGATATTCTGATGGTCAGAAAGGGATCCCGTTTCAAGAAAGAAACTGGTAGTGGCAAAGGGCAAGGGCCCTAGGCACTTGGCAGGAAAGATGAGACGCCCGATCGCTTCTAACCCTCCAAGGATTGTTAGTGTTAGTGCCCGTAGTCCAATCGTAAATGTCCAAATGTAAATATCATCATTACCAATAAAATTAAAGATGTTTTATATTACTTATGTGTTGGAGTAATATATCGATGTGTGTTCTGATCTATGCCCACAATGCGAATAGAACCATAAATCGAGATAGATCACACTCGATGGGTCCATAATCAACAAAGCTTCACTAGAAGCGACTAGTATGAAAGATGACTCTTTATGACTTACAATCTGTTACTCATTAGAATGAGATTCCGGAGTCTGATCATAGATATCATGTGAGACATGATATTGGTCGACCCGCCCTAAATATGTGTCATAGATTGAGTCATGAAAATATTTAGTGTCTTAGCTTATCATGTATCCTTAGACCAAGGAGTCTTTGTGATCGCTATGCAGTCAACAACTGAGTTTGACTTGAGGCCAACGTTTTTCGTAACAGGGCTTCCATAACTGTTAGGATTGGCTTGGGGACATATTGCATGAGTGACACGAAAGACGGTTAAACGATTTATCCCTCATATTGCGGTATGGGAAAGATACCGGTTCTCGACCGCTTGATCGAGAGTGACTGAAGGAATAACACAGTCATGCACATGATAATGGGTATCATATATTCAGTCATCTCACATATCAAGGAAAAGTGATTGAGAATAAAAAGGATGATGGCTCTATGCCATATCTCAATTAGGATATCGGTGATAAAAGGATAATGATAGGAACGTCGGAAAGATTAGAATCGACAAGGTCGATTCATTATGCAGTGTCAGGCTACACTAATGTCTCGTTAGTTGTCACTTCTATAAGATCAAGTAAAATGGGATTTTACGTTGATCTATTGACATGCATAAACCTAAGGGTCACACCGGAGGATGAAACTCATTAACACATTTATGGAGAATGGCCCAAAGGGAGTTGTCTCGGGACATGACCAAAACTGGGTTTTGGGTCATGTGCCCGTAAGTGAATAGGACTTTATGGATCGAGACAAGGCTTGTAGTCTTGGGATTGATCACGTTGGATAATGTTGGACATTTCCGATATAAAAAGGCTTGGAGGCAATGAGCGCGTCACAGGACCTCGTTGAGAATGACCACGACCCATGTTACAAGAGGCACATGAGAGGCCCATGCAACCAAGGCTCATGGAACTAATTAATCAAGTCTTGATTAATTACTATTAAGTAAGCAAGACAAAGATTAAGGTGTTGGTGATTCACCACCTAACCCCAACTTGTCTAGCCTTACTTAGCACCATATTTGTCCTAGTTCACATCATGCTTCACACCTTACTTGTCCTTGATGTTTGTTGATAATTTTGATGGATTAAATCATTTTATTCATATAACAAAACACAAGACAATAATAGGAAAACTCCAATCCCTCTCCTATCTCTATGTTCGGCCAAAGAGAGTTTTCTCTCCAAATCGTGTGTTGTTGAGTTCTAAACACAAGAACTACGTGACTTTGATTCCCGAGGTGGATACGTATGCGTCTTGGAGACTCAAGTCGACCATCCTTTCCTTGGTGTTCGTTCTCTTATCTTATTATGTTCTTGAACAATTCTTAGAAATGATGATTTCATTTTGTTTTTGTGAATCTAATCGTGGTAGTTTTTCCTTGCATGGTCACGGGTTTTATTTGCTTCCGCTGCTAGTATGAGTTCATACCCTCCATCGAGACCCAACAACTTTGTGGTGGTGAGTTGTGGGTGTCGTAGATGGTGGTAGGGGTGGTTGTCGGTTGGATCTCATATTTGCATTTTTTTTTATTTTGTTGTTCATTGAACGAGTGGGTGGGTTGTTTTGCATTGAAGCAGTGGGTGCTGAACGTTGATGGGTGGGTTTTTCATTGAATTTTATTTGAACCAATGACATTGTTTGAATTTTTCTTTTTGATTCCATAATTAATGAATTATTCATTTGGTAGCATTGATGTTCATCAAATATTCATCTTGTAAAATTGAAGCTGAAAGATAGAGATTGAAAGGGTGTGCTGTATTTAATAATGCTGCTTTTTTTTTATTATAAAGAATATCAAGTGAAATTAACTAAGTAAATGAAACAAAATAATGAATAAAAAATTAAAATTTTGAAATTTAAAATTAAAATTAAAGAATAAAATTTAACAGAAATTAATATAATTATTTCATTAAAATTGAAGAAAAATGATTTATGCAAAATATATTAATAAAAATGAAGAAAATGAAATAAAAAATAAAAATAATATTTTTAGTAATAGATTTTATAAATTTAAAGGTTACAAAGTATTAAGGATATTTCGATACTTTTAATTTTGGAGGAGATAATGATATGAGTTTGAAAATTTGATGATTGATAAATGATATTTGGATTTTTTTTTGGACAGAAAATGAATAGTGTTAGAACAAAGTGAAAAAATAATAATTAAAAGGTTTAAATGTAAAAAAAAAATTAAGAAGTGATGTAAGAAAACGATAATTAAAATGATGATGTGTAATTTTCTGTAAAACAAATTCCGATTCAGCGAAAAAATTATAGAATAAAATAAAAACCCATAAAAAAAACCGACCTGATCTGACCCGACAGAAAGACAGACTCGCTCTTGTTCCGCCCGCGCGACATCGCTCCCTTCCCTTGTTGCTCCTTTCATGCTCTTCTCCTCCACCTTCAATCTCGCCTCCACCCCCGCTCACTACTTTTTCTTCCCGCGAACGGAGAAGTCTGCTCTCGATTCACGGTATTCCATGCCTCGCCGCCACTGCTGATAATGGGGTTCTAGAGAACCAACATTTGTCTTTCCTCCTTCCTTTTTTCTCCCCTGTGAAATCGAAGAATAGGGGAAAATATAACGACCCAGATAGATTCTGATAAAAATTTGGCGAATATGATTGCCTTTGGTGGCTGTTTGTTTCTTATACTGAGGGGGTTATTGTAGCAGCGGAGGTGGATAGGGCATTGAGGAGGATTTCGGAGAGAATGTCGGAGTTGGTGGCTCGGACCGGTCGTCACCAGCAGCGGTACGAGGATGGTTACCGCCTCGTTGCTGGGTAATGCCCTTTTTTATGTTAGATCGTTTTATGTGGTTTTTTCTGACACCCATTTGGATTTGTGGCTTCATTTATCAATTTTTGTGGTTGATTATATTGGGATTGGCATTATTTCCCATTGCTCTTACGGTTCTGTTCGTCGTTGTTTGTGTAATGGCCTGCATTTTGTTGATATTGGGAAGCATTTTTTGATATATATGGGGGCCCTTTTGCCATATATGTTTTCTTATTCTTAAGACAAATCAAGTGTAGTCTTTCAATTGAATTTATGTAAAACTGATGCAAGAGAATTTGGTGTATGTTGAATTTGAGCAAGGCAAATATTGAACCAATTTTGTTTCTGAAATGATTTTGATTTAAGTTCGTAAATTAACAGAATGTGCTTATTAAGAGTTCACTGCTATTTGGTTTGCTAGAAAGCAACCAAGCACATGTAATATGACCATTGCACTATGGATTGGCTCAGTATGCCTACACTACTTTTTTTTTGTTGCTAAAAGTCCACCCGCCAATATGCAATGGATAGAATTCAAAACACCTGGCAGTCGAGCCACCAAGGTTCCCAGCATCTCTGTCTTTGCAAGCATTTACATTTATTTAAATTTGCAGTGACCGATATTAGCTTGGATACATTGTCCCATCTGAAAAATCTATTTGCTTTAGCTTCTTCTATGCTATCTTATTATTAGAATTGGAATTTTATTCTGGCTGGACTACTCTGCTAGGTCTTATTTACGTGTAAAGTTATTTTTGTTTGTATTATAAACGTGCTTGATTTGTATCTCACTGACTAAATGTTTTCCTCCTTATTTTATGCTCATAATCATTTTGCGAAAATTATTGGGATCTTCCACTCTTATTCTCCTCCTCCACTTCATCTTATCTAATACAGTTGCTGATCTTATTTCTATCATCTCATCAATTTCTCTTACCTTTATAATTTATAAATTTAATGTTATTGGCAGGTGCATTCCATTTAAATATGGAAGTAGTAATCAGAAGGATGTTGAGGTACTAATGATAAACTCGACTAGTGGACCTGGCCTCCTATTTCCAAAGGTACAATTCTGAGAAGTGTAACACCTGCTTTGCTGATTCTAATTTTAATTGTACTTGTCATTTTAAAAGCATAGCATTTGGTTTTAGCATGATTATATAACTAAGAAATAGGTATCACTGTCAGCAAAGGAAATACACAGAATGACCGCCTTTAAAAGTATGAAATATCATACTGTTTCAAACGCTTAGGAAGTGACCCATCATTTGAAACTTAGCTATGTGTTCTGTTTTTGCTGCTTGGGAACCACCACATTGTATCCTTATAAATTTTCTTGTTGAAGGACCCTCTTAGTCAATAACTTCTTATCTGTAAATTATGTTACACTACTCCAAAAGATATGAAGGTAAAGACTTTTTTCATCAACCTTTATGCGGTCTTAGGGTGGCTGGGAAAATGACGAAACTGTTGAGGAGGCAGCCGCACGCGAAGCCCTAGAAGAGGCTGGAGTTCGAGGCAAAATAATGGTAAGATTGATGTTTGCTCTTTTCTTATCATGCATATGAATATTACTAGGGATAATTTTGTGGGTGCATTGAAGTTTTGTCCACGCTTTTGTTCAATCCGGGAAGCACTGCCCAGAGGCCCCAGACCATCATTCTGAACATCCCTATTACGTCAAAACTAAAAAAGTCGTGGGCAAAACTTCTGGGTAGCCACACAGCGTGGACGAAACTTTGTACATCAACTTGTTTGTGGACGAAACTTTAGGATAGTTTTGGACAATTATCCCATATTACTATAACATAACAATGTAACCTTAAACTACTGTTCCACAATAAGTGTCCTGATTCATTTTTTCTAAGGATAAGTGAAGTTAATGCTTCATTTCCCACTTGCTAATACTTTCATGTACGGTAATGTTTCACTTCCCACTTGCTAATACTTTCATGTACGGTAATAACTAAACCCAGACAAGCACGTTATTGGTAATCCATGCAAAATTCACTTCTTCAAAAAGAAAGTGGGGACCTATTTTGGAACACCCATTTTATAAAAGTGGGCTACTTGCTTTGGAACGGAGGGAGTATGTCAATGACTTGTTGAGATAAATAACTTAGTTATGTTTACGTCTTGCTTATGAATCTGAATATGTAAAGCCTATCAGTTATTGAGACTCTGATGTGGTGAACTTAAGTAGATTTAGTCTGTTTTTATGGGTTAGGTTTATTTTCTATCTTGTAACCTTGAAATAAGATGTAGTTAGACTTCATAAAACAGAAATAAAAACTGCACCGTTCTACATATAATCAAGCCTGGAAAAGACCAAAGAATCTGGGAAAGAAAAGTTCAGGAATACATAAGGTTTTATCCTAATTTGCTAGTAACTACTGGGGGGAAACAGGATGCGCATCAAAACACATTTTAGTTCTTTTTTTATTAACAGGATCTGCGTACCTGTTTCTGGATCTTCGCTCTATTGAAACAACTGTCTTTATTGTTGATTAGACTTTACATTAGAGCCTCTTCTACCAATCAAACATAGCATAATAGGATATAACCGCCCGTCTTCCATTCAATGCTGGCATGGAGCAGTGCATGGTCGAGATGGAAGAAAGGTTGGTATTAGCAATTTAACATTTTTCTTTGAAAACATACTCTCTAGTTTTAGACTTCAGAAGGGATGCCATACTTGGAGTTTGCATTTTTGGGCATAATTCAAAGTACCTCAGCTAGGAATTTATATGTGTGGGGATAGTGATAAAAGTTCCAGGGAATCAAGAATTAATATAGATCTTTTGAGTCCTTGAGTATTATGAAAATGCTTCTAACTTAGCCTCATGGGACCTGCATGGCAATACTAAGACTGGGTAGTGCGACTTTAGAATCAGAAACCCCCCAATAGGTGTCTTATCCAATGATGGGATATTTTGAAATGAGGAATTTTATAGGAGGAAATTGGAAAGGATAAGGAGAGTGCTCCCCAACTGGCTGTCCTACACCTGCGTTATTGTGTATTTATTTTGGGAATGTCTTCGTTAACCTGTTGTGACATGCTAAACAAAGGGCATTCCACGTGACAGCATTTTCTGGGTTACTACCCTTTCAAGAGCAAAACCCTCCGAGATGAGTTTAGCCCCGAAGGATGGTGTAAGGCCGCCATGTTTGCCTTGTTGGTGATAGAGGAACTTGAGTCTTGGCCAGAGCAGAGCACTCGCCAAAGAACTTGGTTAACCATTCCAGAAGCTATTGGCTGTTGCAGACATCCATGGATGCAGGAGGCTCTTGAGAAAGCTTTCTCTCAGTGGCAGGCAGATATAATGAAGAACGAGGAAGAGAATGATTGCGATTTGTCTGCATCATCACCCGAGTAGCATCTACTTTGATGGTTGCGGTGACTTCTCTTGAGCTCATTTCAGCATTTTATTTGTGTCCTTTTTTATCCGAACAGTATAGTTTCATTTTGGGAGGGCTAGGAGTTAAGAAGAAGGTACAGCATTTATACTCTCTTTAAGGTGTTTTGCTTGTGTTATCTGGTTTTGTTGACTTCAATCACATATGACTGACTTTCGGATCTTATCTTCATTTCTTGTTTGATATTTGGGTTCAGGTTGAGAAATAATCCATCAATTCTGTATTGTTGCTTCAGACCGTATCTTTGAGGTTGTAGAAACAGATAACATGGTGTTAAAGGCATGGTTGTAATAAGCGCTAGGTGCTAGTCGGGCGGTGAGGACCCCTAGGTGTTAGGCGGGGATTAGTCGGGGCCTAGGCGGATTTAATTTTTTTTAATATATTAAATTATTATTACATAAATATAATCAAATTTTCAAAATATATATTATATTTGTATAATATAAAAAATATAAGTATCAAAATACAAAAAAAAAATAATGCTCTCATTTTGATTTTATTCTAAATTTTAATAAAATTCTAAATTTTAATGATAAACAACTAAAGAGGGACACGTTACATATTCATTTTATCAAGAAATTCAAGATCATTACAAATATAACGTGTCTCTCACCTTTTCATCTCTGTTTTAAAGATCCAATTTTACAAATAAGAGTTCTAAGTTTCCGACTAATGTGGTTGGACGGTAAGTTGGATGGTTTTCAGATTTTGGGGCCTAAGTGAGGCGGCGAGTCAGACGTTTTTATATATTTTGGGGCCTAGACGGATTAGACGGGAACTTTAAAACGGCGGTTGAAGGTGATACAGGAAAGTTTAAAATGTTGAGATGCTTCATCCTCTTGAGTGAATATATAGCAGCAGGCCATGTGTTTTGCGTCAATTACTGTTTTCAGAGGCCAAATTTATTCTTCGGTGTTTCTGGTTGCTGTATAGGTGCATTATTTGGGCTTATGTTTCTGTAGCTGGTCGGAACAAAAGGTGCAGTTCGGCACTATAGTTCATTTTAGGGTAGACCCTTATTCTCTTGGGACCCTGACACAGGACTGGCCCAACCTCCAATTTCTTGGACTCATATATACTTGAAAAAGAGTGGAGACAGAATTGAATAGGAAAAATGAAGGGAGATGCGTTGAAGACTAAAGGTTTAATGTTCGTGTTTGTAAAGAGTTTTTTTTCTTCTTCCTAATGTTTCCTAAGTTTTAATTATAAAAATAGTATTTTACAAAATTCACTACACACATGTCAATCTTTACTTGGTCGAATCCGAGAGGCCAGCCTCTTGTCGTCGACTCGACTTCAATCGACTTTGATCGCAGAATTGATCGACATCCAATTAAGGGCGAGGCCTACCTCACGGTCAATTCCAGACTTGAAATGGTCAATGGAAGAGGATGATAATGAGTGCTCTTAGGCTATCCACGGTGTCGTCGAAACGTCGCGTATTTGAATCACCGAATCCGACGTGACAGTGGAAAAACGCGTCGAATCTGCAGCGCAAAGTCGGGTCTATGTCGAATCTGCGAAAGAGCAGATTCGATGTTGAAGGTTCTGTAGACTCAACGAGCCGTCGAATCAACGGATTCGGGGCCAGTCGAATCTTGGACCGACGAACCGGGATGTGCCGTGTGGCACGATTCGTGCTTAAATAGCCTCAATGCTTCGTCTTCCTCACGATTCTTCTTTAACGCTTCTTCTTCCTTTGTTTCTTCGACTTCCTCCACCACCTCCGTTTCTACCATCATCGTTTCCACCTCCGGCGTATCTCTATCTCCGTTTCTACCACCGACGATTCTCCCTCGCCGTTTCTTTCTCACATTCCCTGACCTTCAGCTTTGTGCTACCACTGTTTCAACCGAAGTGTTTGCTCGATCAGACGACAACACCGTTTCTTCACCGCCGGAACGTCAACACCGTTTCTCTAACGCCGTATCTCCACCACAGGAGGGACACCACCGTTTCTCTACCAGCATTACGTCGACACTGCCGTTTGTCTACCTCTCGTGTCTCCGACGTCTGATTCCCCTCCAATGGCCAACAACACCCCTATCGAAGGGTCTTCTATGGTGCCGGGCTCAAGCTCAACCCCCCATATCACGACTAGCCCGCCAAGGATGCTACAGATGTACCAGAAATGGAGTCGTCCCAAGGACGTCACGTTGGTGTGTGCGTGCCTCAAAATGGCGGAGCAAAGGGGTTGACCAACATGGCGATGGATATTGGGATGGCATGCGGGGGGAGCTTGCCCACATAACCCGTCAAACCCTGATGACTGAGCGGTCCGTCGAAAACTACAAATATCATTGGATTGTCGTCAACCGGAAGGTCAGTGTTTCAATGAGTGCTGGTCGGAGATGAAGCGCATTTACAAACCCGGTTGGTCCGACGCTCAGGTCATGGACATTACAGAGGAGGTACATGCTGAGAGATACGAACACGAGTTCGTATGGCAGCATTGATGGATTCTCGTGCGGGACCTTCCATGTTGGTGGGGGTCATAGACACAACCGCAATCAAAGATAGCAAGTGAGCCGAAAATGGTTTGGAAAAAAATAATCATCTTTGGCAAAACAGGAGGATCCACATCTGATGCCGAATAACCTGTAATTTTTTTTGGAGGTGTAATGTGCAGGACGACTTGAAATTGTATCTTAGTTGTCCATAATAAAAAATGACGAGTGACGTGGGTTCCTTAATGTCATTGTTCCTAGAACATAGCAAGTATTGTCCGATGACCGTATCTTCTACACGCTCACGTGACATTACTTGCCATGTTCTTGGAGCAATGACGTTAGCGAATCCATGTCACTTGCCGAGCGCACCAAGTACAAATAGGGGCTTATTGTGCAAACTACAAACAAATATGGGTCATAGGATCCTCCAAAGTGACGTTAGCAGAGCACACTAAATGCTGACACGTGGACAATTAAATAAAAAAACAGCACCTTATTGTGCAAATTATGGACGATTCTTAACCACAGGATGCGCGCGTGCTAACGTCATCAGAGCGCGCAAGATGCTGACACGTGGGGGCGCGCGCTGCTGGTGCGTGCGTCCAATGTTGATAGTTTGCATAACACGGTGCTGATAGTTTACATAGCACAGTGCTAATACCTTATAGTGCTGATAGTTTACATAGCACGGTGTTGGCCATTTTACATAGCACGGTGCTAATACCTTATATGTAAAGCAGTGCTGATACCTTACATGCATTTGTACTGATAGTTTACATACACATGTGCTGATAGGTTATATATACGAGTATTGATACCTTAAAATCACAAGATGTTAGTGCCTTTCGCACTGCGCGCGTGGTCAACACGGGCTACTATGCGGGCAGAGGCGTGCACAAAGTGGCCACGTGTTCGCATCTGGTGCGCTCTGTTGACGTCACTTTGACCGCATCCTACGGTCCAAATTTGTTTGTAGTTCGCATAATACGGGTGCAATCAGGTGCGAACCAGGAGTTACGGTGTGAACCTGCGAACTTTGCGTGTTTAGTGTATCTGGTTTGAGGAAACATCGTTCTCGGTTTGAGGTGAATATTCTCAGACAAAAAAATTTGCAAACAAGAAACACTATTTTCGCAAACCATATTTTCTCAAGATAAAATGCTGTTTTTCAAACTTTTTTCCGCAAACTGGGATACTTATTTCCTCAAACCATGTTCGCTATTTCCGCAAACCAGATTTGAGGTTTGCAAATTCACACCGTAAGGGAGGTTCAAAAGTCAATACTACTCCACCTAATTGATCGATGATCTCTAATAAGAAGGCCTAAAGAGAAAGAAATGAGCTTCAACCATTGATGACATTAATAAATATTCACGCTCGGTCTCTCTCTCTCTCTCTCCTCCTCTCTCTCTCTCTCTCCTCTCTCTCTCTCTCTCTTCAGAGAGACAAAATTTTATAAACAAAGCAAACAAAATAGAGCAAAGAACTCGCAAATTAAAAAACGAGTCGATGCTAAATCACAACCATCAAAAGCAACAACAACAGCAAAAAAGAAATACAATCAAGTGACCTCGACAGGACTAGTAACTCCGTTACTATAACAAGGAGTCAACGTCGCTTGAATCTTCTTGAAGCCTTCCTCTCCCAAATATCTATAGCAGGTCCCCAAGCTTTGAGAAAATCTCGACACATTGTGCGTAATGCTCTTCATTGTACGACCGTCAATCATCGGAGAAGAAAACACAGAAAAGACATCTGGTTGAGGGAGGGCGACATCACCATCAATATGAGGCGGCGAGGGGGATTGACTTGGGAAAGGGACGAGAACTTGAAGAGGCTACAACGAGGAACACCCCGAGGGAAATCCAAAAACGGAAGGACGACATAAATATCTGCTTGAAAAGGGTGCGGCGAACGATCTGTGAGCGGAATGAGATCCTTATCTAGACCGACGTACAAGTCAATAGTTGAGGTCAAGTCATCAGAGTCTTCCTCTACCATGTTCCCCCATTTGACCGATTTACCGACAACCAATCCCAAAGACCCAACGACGATCGGAGAAGGCCCAACAGGCCGAGGGGTAGATTGGTCAGTCAGGATAGCTGATGCACTAGTAGAGGGAATAAGAGAGCAAGCACTCGGGAGAGATATAAGAAGATAATGACTCCCATCCCCGATGGTCTAGGATAAGCCCATATCCAACCCACCCTGGGGGAGAAGTGGAATAGAATAAGCAAAGATCGTCTCGAGAAGCACATTAACACAAAAGCCAGGACACTACGTCCCAACCACCCACATGTCCATCGAAACATCCAAAACGTGGAACAGAGGCAAGGAACTAGATGATTGAGATGCAAAACAGAGAGCATGGGTGAATGAAAACAAGCAGCCCGAACGTCCCAACAATCTCTGAGGTTGATCCACTACTCTAGGACATAATAGGATGACCGATAATGCCAACCCAAAGAAGACGACCTCCAAGAAGAACTCGGTCAACACAATCAATGAAAGAGAAGAACCAAGGACGCAGAGCATTTCAACCATCAACCATCAGACACTCCCAAATGTCATGGTCGGAACATGACAACAAAAAAGCCTTCGATCCCAATTCAAAGAGTTCCACCAAGTAATCCCAGCAAGCTGAACAACAATATTGAGGGAGGCGTCGTAACCGAGGTAAGAGATACCTCTATCACGCTAAAGGCCGGTAAAATTCGGAAGCTAGTAGAAAAAGAGAGCAATCATCGAGAAGGTTTGTCCGACTTAGGCGGAGAGGGTGTCGAAGTCGGCGTGTGTACGGTTCCAATAGAGGACGCAACCCCAACAATGGAAGATGACCTTTTCAATTTCTTACCTACTTCCACTCGAATGTTGCGCCCCTGAAATATAAACTCGCTCGAGGTAGAAACAACACAAGCAAGGTCAACGAAGTTCTTGTACTACACGAAAGCAAACTGCGTGCCTTTGGAAACAAGGTTTGTACCAACATCAACTATAGTAACATCCCCACCTGAGAGAAAAGACTCCTCAACTTGTCACTAGTTGCAGACGGAGGGGGGGGGGGGGGGGGGGGGGGTTAGCTAAGAAAACCAGATAGTTCTTATCATGTATTTCAATGAGAGGTGGAGCAGACCCCGACTTCACGATTCCTTGAGATCAAAGTAGCTCCTTTGGTCAAGGAAGTTGCGGTAACCACGACATCGAACCCAACCCCATCTCTCGGAGCTCTCTTCCAAGGCAGATCAGACCTAACTACAATAGAAAATGAGGGGACCATACCAACCGCACCAGGCACATCTCCTTAACATGCTACAACAGTTGAGACAACACCATGTGACATATGAGCAGCCAAGGGGGTCCGATGAGAAACTACTTGTTACCTCGCCTCTTTGCCAAACCAAAGTCGGATGAACAACAACCAATGAATCAAGTTGAGGAGAAGAAGAAAGACTCATAACTGTTCGACAGGCCAAGATCCGAATTCAGATTTTAACTAATACTGCCCCCCATACTTCTTATTTCCTAATTATAACTAATCAAAGTGGTTTAGGATCTTTTCGGATATGACCGTGCATATTGTGTTTTTTTAGTGAAAAAACTTCATTAATGATCCGTATTCAGAGTACATTGAAGCGCATCAAGAAGACTTTCTGACCACTGAAGAACATGCATAGTACCAGCCTTTCTTTCTAACCAATGAGCGGTTTTGTTCATAGTTCTTTTACAAAAATCGAGAGATACTCTCTCGTTCTGAAGGAGCATTTGACGAATGTCACTGATAATAGTACCCATCGGGGATACTGGTGTGTTCCTTGCCTTAATCATATTAAGAAGGGCCTGGGCGTCTGACCAAATGATAATCGGCCCTATGCCTAAGGAGTGGAGGTTTTGGATAGCTATGGCAAGAGCATAAGCCTCCACTAGCAGCGGTGACCAAGTGCCTTAAAGGACCCCGTTTGTAGGTAGGGAGACCACTCCCCATAATGACCGGGTAATAAAGACTCAATCCGCTTGGTTCGAGTCTTGAAAGGTGGCGTCGTCGATGTTAATGACTAACATCCCTGCATGGGGTGACATCCATCTAGATGGCCAACTCCAAGTTAGTATGTGGGGCTGGAAGGTACCTATATTTGCTTCCCGTCAGTCCCGTATGGACGTATTAGCAGTCGATATCACCCTCAAGGCAGCAGGGGAAACACCATTCCAAATGAGGGTGTTCCAAGCTTTCCATATTTCCCAAAGAACAGTAATAATGTCTTCCCTTTAAGTTGGTGTACCGTCCGTAGTCGATGATATCCACCATGTTTCAAAGTCAATATTCGGCCATCCCGTTGAACCGCCCCCCCCCCACCCCAAATTGTATCCAACAAGATTTAGCGAACCCACAATAGATAAATAAGTGGCTCACCGGTTCTGGGGCTTGGCCACCTATGGCACATGTAGGGTTGATAGGGACGTATCAACGGTTGAGATTAGTAGCCACCTCCAGGGTATCGGATTAGCATCGCCATAAAAAAATCTTGAACCGGGGAGGAACTGGGATGTCCCATATAGCTGCCCAAAGGACCTCGTTGTTGTGTTGACAAGATTGATGACGAATGGTATCCAATATCTTATAGCCTTCTTTAGTTGAGTAGAGGCCTTGCCTATCCAAAGTCCATTTATTATATTTCTATATTTTTTAATTTCTTGATTATATTTAGTGAAAAAAATATTCCTATTTAATATATTGGTAAGATGAAAAGACCCCATCAATCCATGTTTTAATTTAACCCTCTACACAATAATAATGGAGATATGTTTTGAGTATGATCTCCCGATTTCAATTTTTTATTTAAATATCTAAATTTTAACTAGCCTATACAAAAAATTCTTATTTCAGTTATTATTTAGTCTTATGATTATCATTAGTTTGAGCTTGGAAGTAGTTTACTGCAGAATTACTAAAATCGTAGAAAGATATTTCAAAAGATAGTATAATCGAATATCATCGCGATCGAAGAGAGACAGAGAGTGTCACGCCCCAAATCCAGTTTTGACCGGACTCGAGACGTGAACTAAAGGTAAAGAATAAATAGCAGTTAAAAGGATCAAATAATACGAAATGTTGTAAATTAAATAAAACCAAAAACAAGAGTCAACAGCTCCTTTTGACAATTAATGACAAAAGTAAATAAACAGTCAGTACGTCTCTAACTCAAGTCCCAAATCCCAAAGAGCTACCGAGCCTTGAGACCACCTCTAGGAACTACTCACCAAGTAAGCATGTAAAAACAGTAAATAAACAAATAGGAGTAAACTTACGCTCAGTAGGGAAAATAATCAGGTAAAGGAACTTCGACTTTGATAAATAAAACCTGAAGTAGCACAATTAACTGCAAGTTACTAGTAGTGCGAATAACAACAAGATGCTATAAATAGAAAGCAATAAGAGTTTCATAGCTTAAGTAAACAGTAACTCAAGAAGATTGGAGAAAAGCGATGTAATCTTTGACAAACAACTAAATAGAGAGCAAAAGAACATCACAATGATAACTAAAATCGGAATGCTCCGATCTACAATTATTCATTGTGTCATGTCGGATACAATACTCCGATCCACAATTTATCCTTGTGTCATGTCGGATTTCCCTCAGTCTAGAGGAGACACATACGTCGGGGCTACCGGAAACATCCCTGAAGGGTCACATATCGTCGAGATTCTCGGAAATGTCTCCAAAGGACCATAGATCATCGGGGCGAAGCATGATAAACTCCCGAGAATGCTCTCGCAGGACGCATACACCCGGGCTGAAGCCACAAGTAACCATCCCCGCAGGGTAAACAATCTCTCGGCTATGACACTACCCCACACCGGCTTACCCCCTCGGTGTAGGTACCATACCGGACCACAAGTAACCGTCCCCGCAGGGTAAACAATCTCTCGGCTATGATACTACCCCACACCGGCTTACCCCCTCGGTGTAGGTACCATACCGGACCACAAGTAACCATCCCCGCAGGGTAAACAATCTCTCGGTTATGATACTACCCCACACCGGCTTACCCCCTCGGTGTAGGTACCATACCGGACCACAACCCCTCTTAGATCACACACAAGAGCATAATATACCAAACAGTCGAAGAACAACCAAAGCTTAGCAATCCACAATCTTACCACAACACGCCACGAAGAATTCATATAAACAATTAAGCTTACCGACATACTTACCAACCACGATCCATCGGTCTAACACTCACCCGATCATACCATTTGGCACAATCAATTACACTCAAACCTTCATTCAACAATTCATTCAATCAATCATTCAAGCATTCATTCAATCAATTAACAAGTTCAGTTTGACTCTTAGTTTACCCTACGACTATGCAAACACGGCATGTGAGCCAATCACAATCAGTCCTAAGGCTCGTTATGGCCATTCTACCAGCACGACAATTTCCTAAGTATTGAAAGCAGTTAACTAGTGAATCACATCCTATATGCATACTACGACTCGTCCGATTATTATTATAATAGATGAGCGGTTAATAATTATATTATAGGCATACTATTAGCATTCTTATATTAGGAGAGGAGTTTACGACTTTTCCCTACCTCAAGATGATCACAACAGCTACGTCTCCTAGCTGCTGACGTCCGGGCCTAACTTCGGTCTTCTCAGGCGAAGTCCAAGTCTGGGTTTAACAGGTAAACGTCCGATCAGTTCCGGTAGTTCAAAAGTCCTCTTATTTTATCAGTTCAGTCCTTTCAATCCTTAAATTTTAATTCGCATTAATTAATTTATTAATTAATTAAAACTGCCTGACCCGGATCAGACCCAGATCTGCGAACCAGACCCGGATTCGACCTTGACCCGGTCCGATCCCGAACCCGAGTCAAGACCCGACCCGACCCGGCTCCAAACCGAGTCCAGACCCAACTGGGCCTGGTCCTGGCCCAAAGGGCCGTCTGGTCCTGGCCCGATTGGCCCGATCATGTCTGGTCCTGGCCCGAGTGGCCCGGTTTTGTCTGGTCCTGGCCCGAGTGGCCCGGTCCTGTCTGTTCGAGCCGAAGACGACGAGGGCGGCGAGGGTTTCGACTCTGGCCGCCGTCAGCGGCGTTAGCGAAGCTGGAGGGAGGTGGCGTGCTCGGGAATCGAATCCCTTCACGGCCTCGGTGATGGTTGTCCGGCAACTAGCGCCCATCGAGGACCCCTAGCCTCCCAGAACCTCTCGAGCTCGGAGTCAAGCTCCACGGCGGCGCACCCAGAGAGAGAAGAGAGGGGAACTTCGCGAGGGGAAGAAAATCAGAAGGTTTTGGTTGGGGAACAAGGAACCAACGACGAGGGAGGCACCACCGTGCGATTTCTCCCATCGCCGGCGCGATTCGCGCTCGGGCTAGGGAACTAGGCCGAGAATCTCCGGCGACTGGTTCGGTTTCTGACACGAGATGAGGCTACGGTGCCTCGGCGTCGATTTCGTACCGGCGCGGTTCAAAACGTGACCGGGAGAGAAGGACGATGAGGGTTACTCGGTTTCGAGATAGGGAGAGAAGAAAGGGAGTCTGAAGGGAGAGGAAGAGTGAGATCCAGAGAGAGAAAGGAAGCGAGGCAGCCGTTCTCGGGAGTCGTGCGCATTCGTGAGGAAGGAGACGCGAGCTTAGGGTTTTTAAGAGAGATTGGGCCTGACGCAAAAATGGATAAGGTTTGGCTTGGGCCTGGTCAACCTGGTCCAGCCCAAATCTTATTCCCTTTTTTTTTCTTTTGCAATCGATCTAATTTTCAACTCGTTTTTCCAGCCTTGACGTTTCAAGTCGATAAAAATAAAAATTTACTTCATTTAATTTAGACGCTCTTTACAGTCTTCCCCCTTTAAAAGAATTTCGTCCTTGAAATTTAAAATGAACACGCTCCACTTGACCCTATCTCAGGGAACACCCGATTAAATCTCACAAGCGAGGGATTCGTGGTGTACTTCCGCAGTTGGGAATGTGGAAGACGATAGGTAGCGACTCCAACTCTGCCCAACCTCAGAAGGTCTGATATGCCGTGGGGCCAACTGGTCTCCGTCACGGCTGAACCGTACTAGGCCCTTCTTCGGACTCACCCTCAGAAATACGGGATCACCGACTGTAAACCCAAGAGGTCGAAGTTGTTTATCTGCGTAAACCTTCTGTCGGCTTGGCGCGGTCCTTAACCGTTCTCAAAACAACGTAACCTTTGCTTAAACGTTCAACACTTGAACACACTAGTTACCCAAACGCCATACTCGGCGGTAAAAAACAGCTTTACTCGACAGTTCACAATTTCAACGTGCAACAACTCACACGAAAAGTCAAAGAATCACTGAGTACACACAACAAGTCGATTAACACTCAAACACTAAGGAAGAACATGTAACGGTCTAGATATCCTATACCGGAATCCTGCATCAGTATAGATATCGTACCGCCACAGACAACCTCGGTCTAGATACCTTATACCGAAATTCCTCATCAGTGTAGGTATCACACCGGAACACACGACATTGGTCTAGACATCCCATACAAGAATTCCCCGTCGGTATAGGTGTCGTGCCGGAACACTCTGAAAGTCGGAACCACGTAGACGTAGCCTTTCAATTTCTCTTCAGCATCCAATAGAGTTAATTCACACCGGGACACAAACCTGGTCATGTCACGACCAACCACAACAAAACAAAGGAGTAACACACAAATGCATTCATCAAAACAAAGGTTCTCATAACTTGTGCACGGTTCAGCAAAACCACGTACTCTACTGACATCTAATCGGACGAACGACGCACAACAACAAGGAACGATAGAACCTCTTATTGGCACTGAGTCGAAAGTAGGCATCTCTCAAGACACACCCAATCCAAACGTTACGATAATCACACTCGACAGTAGAACACAATCCAAGATCGATCACCGAAGGTTATCCCAACCGGCGATATTCTTTCTGCTGTTTACACTTGCTCACATACTACCGATCAAATCAGCTTATAAGTTGTTTCAACCAAGTCACCACATTAATGGGCACTCAACAAGGATTGTGATCACAAGGATTAAAACGGTCCTTGGGGTACCTTGCGCGTATTTCTTCAAACGTTTTTCAAACGACTTAGGACCAGTCGCTGGTCAACTCTTAATTCTCATTGTGCACTGCATAGGCACAAGACCTGACCTACCATACGATGCTTCGTTCGGTTCCATCTAGTTACTGGCCTGGAAGCTTGTGGTAGTCGCACTCGGCTAACTGTCTTCGGACCCAAACATGAGGTGCTCTCATTTCTACGGCGTAAACTTAGTGGTTGCACTAGTCCTCGTGGGACGCTGGCGTTCTCCCTTCCCTTGCTGCCAAGGGTACGTCTTGATACTCGGTTCTTGTTCTCCGCGTTCTGCTCCGCTGGAAATTTCACTTGATGTCGCTTCGATTTTGTTTGACTGTACTGTGCGGCGCGAATGATGTGACTCTCGAACACGTCTTCTTGCTGCTGCGCGACACGAACTCTCTCCTCAATCCGCTACATGCTCACGATCCTTTGTGTCGCCGTCGTTGACCATCTTCTTCTGACTTTGTCGCGTCGGCACTGAGTGTCGGGTCTTATCTTGATGCAGTCCAGCTCCCGGTGGTCTTGATGCCTCCTCACCGCTCCGCTCCTCTCTTTCTTGAAGCGTGCTGCAGTCCTCATGGCGATGCGCTCGGGTAGGTTCTCCTTCGATCTTGCTCTTCGGGCTGACGTTCGGTGCAGGCAACTCTGCTGGAGCGAATCTGCATGGTCCAAGGATGTTGGCATTGTGTCTGGTCTCAGGTCAATTCCGATGCTGGCTACGTGAACTGGCAGTAATCTGATCGGATCCTCCGGGAAAATCTTAGGGACAACGCACTCTATTATAATCCCACACGTACGACACACACTCGTCCAACTCTTCGCTCGTTTTCCGGGGTGTCAAGACAAAAAGGTCGTCTCTAAGGTTCGAATCTTATGACTTAAATCTTCCAGTGGGGTAGAAGAAGCTGGAGATTGCAACGTCTGTGGGTTATGGGCCCACCACTCTTCCGTTGCGCTACTCTGATCTTATCGCCACTCGGTCATCTCCGGTGACCGGTCGGACTGTTTACTGGTCAATGCTACAGGTCCGCCACTACTCGGACATTCGTTGCAAATAGCCCTTGATGAGCGCCTGATGTTTCACCAATCGGTTCTTAAAACTCGATTGTCACGTTCGAAGAAGGCAAAGAAACTTTCAGTACGACAAGGTCTTTAAGAACGAGACGGTTTGTTACTCCACTTTCAACTCACACTAACACTAGTCGGTAATACCACGCCCCCAGTCGGCGCGTTAAGGTACTGGTGGGCTTAACCGTTTTAAATTCCATTCCAACATAAAGTAATCATTAAACCACACAACCAAGCGTAATACTCAAGTGTCAGTAAACACGATATCCAAAATTAAATAGTAAACAAGTACTCTAAGCAATCTCATGATCGGAAACGTGTCCCTCAGCTCGGGGCCCGACAATCGCGTACCCTCAGCCCTGCTAGATCTGAGGTCCTCCTCTCGGGCGTGGTGGAAGAAATTGATGCAGTGGGGCCCTCGGTTGCTGCCTCTGAACTGGCGCTCCTGCTGCCTGCCATGTGGCTCTCGTCGCCTTGGTCTGACGCTGGTGGAAAGGAGGTGCCCGGCCTGTCTGTGCCTGCTGTGGTCGTTGTACGGGTCCTCCCCCTACCCAGTCAGGGCATGCGGCGGAGAAGCGTCCCACTCTGCCACAACGATAGCATATCCGCTCTCTACCTGAGACGGGGCATTGTCTCGCCAAATGTCCGACCTGGTCGCAGGTACGGCATCATCGCGTGCCGTCCCTCTGGCAGTCTCGGCTCCGATGGCCTGACTGGTGACAAAAGTAACATACTGGCGGTCGCTCTGATACGGCGGGTCCGGCCGACATCATCGACCCATCCTGTCTCGCCCTACCAGACTGAGTGTGAGGTCGAAAGAATCCTATGATCCTCTGCCTCCGTCGACCACGGACCTCCATCGCCCTCAAGAAGCTGCTCGATCTCGGCCTGCTCCCCCGGGCTCTGACTATCTCACGGGAGCGTCGCCCCACTGCTGGTGTCTGATCCACCAGCTCCGAAAACACTCGGGTCCTGACTGCGGTAACCTGATCCACGATTGCGGGGCGAAGACCTCCCTCCAATCGTCTACAACGGTGAGTCTCGGTCGGCACCATCTCCGGTGTAGAGCAGGATAAGGAAGTAACTCTCGTCTCGTACTCGGAGGTCAACATCCCTCCCTGGCGCAGTTCCAGGAACTGCTGATGCCTGCCCTCCCGGGCTGACTGTGGGGAAGCCTGATCTAGGAACGGTTCTCTGAACAACCGGAAATCATCCCCAACTTGTACCTCCTCGCGATACCACTCATGGTATGCATCTCCCTCCAGCTGGAAAGCGGTAACGGAAACTCTCATGTGCTCAACTACGATCCCCGACGCATCTAGGTTGCGGGTGATCTGTCCTAGCCATCTCTCGGCTGCCTCGGGATCTGGCTCCCCAGAAAAGATTAGTGTGTCCGGCCTGCGAAAATCTCCCAGAGCCAGTACCAAGTGGCTGTCAGCCTGACTCGGCCTCTCAACAGTGGCTGCAGTGGTGGTAGGCACGGTCTCGGGTGTCGGTGAAGTAGTCCCATGCTGAGCGCTGATCGCTGCAAGAACCGCGCGAACCACCTCCTCCAGAGGGGTCGCCTGAGTCGGTGCTGGGATTGATGGAGTCTTGGGCGGTAACCCTGATGGCCCGGCCGCATCTCTCTGGTGCTCCGTAGAAGTAGCAGCCTGGGCGCTAGATGCCCCGGCCTGATTAGTGGAAGGTGGCTGCCCCCGGCCCCTAGCTGGGCGTCTCCCAGTGCCTCTCGGTATGTAAGCAGGTGTCATGTCGTATCCTCTGCATGGATAACGCACATGCTCCGTTTTCTCAGATTTCCAATAAAGCAGCTCGCTTAAAGCAAAAACGTTTGCACGCGTTTCAAAAGGGTCATACCCGGACCAACGATTATACTTAGTCTTAGTATAGTCATATATAGTACTTCATATGAGCAGAGAAGCCCGCACACTTGTGCGTCTCACCGAATCAAATCACACAATTCAATCAACTCCCGCAGGAGGCACAACTTCAAACACGTCACACAACAACATACCAGACCGGCATACACTTCGGTCGGGTATCTTCTAAAAACGGGGGTGCAAGATCATAACTCAAACCAATTTCACAGATCTTAACGTTGTTTCGAATTGTTAGGTTTTCAACACTTTTCTCTTTTCATCACAACATTCATGTCGATCTCGCGTCGTTACAACCCGATTCAGGCGTCCCCGAATCTCGTTGTAACCAATTGACATCCCCCTATCACGTTCGACTACAGTGGCGCCCCTGAGTCAACCCGTGATAGTGCAACACTTCAGTTTTGCATAAATTTCGCATGACCCGTTCGTATATTCTACTAACCATCCGTTCAAGCGGGACATTCAATAACAAGCCCTACAAGCATTCAACACAACATAGCATCCAACAGAACAACGCGGTACACACTACCACAAACAACGTAAGTACACAACTCGGGTCTTGGTAATTACTCGATTACCACCCGGCCAGGTCAACTTTTCAATTCCACCAACATTCACCCAACGGCTGACCAAGGCGGCAAACCAATAACGATCGATTAAACAAGACCATCATGACATAAACATCTCGAGCATCGCTCGTTAAACCAACCTCGATCTCAACCGATCGGCATCACATATCAACTAAGGTTCACAACAGAACACCGACTAAGGCACCAATCAAACAAGGCAGATAACATACCATAAAGAAGGTAAGACTTAACAAACTACTTCAAAAACGAGAAAATTGTCGTTTCGACTCTACGCATAGGATAATTCCGACTTGCATCACTGAGCACTACGACCTTAGCCACCTAACTCTACCCACCTAGTTGACGTACGGTCCGAGGTTTTGAAAAACAATTTCAAAATGAAACCAGGCTCTGATACCAAATTGTCACACCCCAAATCCGGTTTTGACCGGACTCGAGACGTGAACTAAAGTTAAAGAATAAATAGCAGTTAAAAGGAACAAATAATACGAAATGTTATAAATTGAATAAAACCAAAAACAAGAGTCAACAGCCCAGTTTGACAATTAATGAAAAAAGTAAATAAACAGTCAGTACGTCTCTAACTCAAGTCCAAAATCCTAAAGAGCTCCCGAGCCTTGAGACCACCTCTAGGAACTACTCACCAAGTAAGCCTGTAAAAACAGTAAATAAACAAATAGGGGTGAGCTTACGCTCAGTAAGGAAAATAATCAAGTTAAGGAACTTCCACTTTGATAAATAAAACCTGAAGTAGCACAATTAACTGCAAGTTACTAGTAGTGCGAATAACCACAAGATGCTATAAATAGAAAGCAATAAGAGTTTCACAGTTTAAGTAAACAGTAACTCAAGAAGATTAGAGAAAAGCGATGTAATCTTTGACAAACAACTAAATAGAGAGCAAAAGAACATAATAATGATAACTAAAATCAGGATGCTCCGATCTACAATTATTCATTGTGGCATGTCGGATACAATACTCCGATCCACAATTTATCCTTGTGTCATGTCGGATTTCCCTCGGTCCAGAGGAGACACATACGTCGGGGCTACTGGAAACATCCCTAAATGGACACATATCGTCGGGATTCTCGGAAATTATCTCCAAAGGACCATAGATCATCGGGGCGAAGCATGATAAATTCCCGAGAATGCTCCCGCAGGACGCATACACCCGGGGTGAAGCCACAAGTAACCATCCCCGCAGGGTAAACAATCTCTCGGCTATGACACTACCCCACACCGGCTTACCCCCTCGGTGTAGGTATCATACCGGACCACAAGTAACGGTCCCCGCAGGGTAAACAATCTATCGGCTATGATACTACCCCACACCGGCTTACCCCCTCGGTGTAGGTACCATACCGGACCACAAGTAACCGTTCCCGCAGGGTAAACAATCTCTCGGCTATGATACTACCCCACACCAGCTTACCCCCTCGATGTAGGTACCATACCGGACCACAAGTAACCATCCCTGCAGGGAAAACAATCTCTCGGTTATGATACTACCCCACACCAGCTTACCCCCTCGGTGTAAGTACCATACCGGACCACAACCCCTCTTAGATCAAACACAAGAGCGTAATATAACAAACAGTTGTAGAACAACCAAAGCTTAGCAATCCACAATCTGACCACAATACGCCACAAAGAATTCATATAAACAACTAAGCTTACCGACATACTTACCAACCACGATCCATCGGTCTATCAGTCACCCGATCATACCATTTGACACAATCAATTACACTCAAACCTTCATTCAAGCATTCATTCAATCAATCATTCATTCAATCAATTAACAAGTTCAGTTTGACTCTTAGTTTACCTTACGACTAAGCAAACACGGCATATGAGGCAATCACAAACAGTCCTAAGGTTCGTTATGGCCATTCTACCAGCACGGCAATTTCCCAAGTATTGAAAGCAGTTAACTAGTGAATCACATCCTATATGCATACTACGACTCGTCCGGTTATTGTTATAATAGATGAGTGGTTAATAATTATCCTATAGGCATACTATTAGCATTCTTAAATCAGGAGAGGAGTTTACGACTTTTCCCTACCTCAAGATGATCACAACAGCTACGTCTCCTAGCTGCTGACGTCCGGGCCTAACTCTGGTCTTCTCAGGCGAAGTCCTAGTCTGGGTTTAACTCTGGTCTGCTCGGGCGAAGTCCAAGTCTGGGTTTAACAGGTAAACGACCGATCAGTTCCGGTAGTCCAAAAGTCCTCTGATTTTATCAGTTCAGTCCTTTCAATCCTTAAATTTTAATTCGTATTAATTAATTTATTAATTAATTAAAACTGCTTGACCCAGATCCGACCTGGACTCGCGAACCAGACCCGGATCCGACCCTGACCCGGTCCGAGCCCGAACCCGAGTCCAGACCCGACCCGACCCGGACCGGCTCCAGACCCGAGTCTAGACCCGACTCCAGACCGAGTCCAGACCCAACTGGGCCTGGTCCTGGCCCAAAGGTCCGTCTGGTCCTGGCCTGAGTGGCCCGGTCCTGTCTGTTCGAGCTGGAGACGACAAGGGCGGCGAGGGTTTCGACTCCGGCCGCCGTCAGCGGCGTCAGCGAATCTGGAGGGAGGTGGAGTGCTCGGGAATCGATTCCCTTCACGGCCTCGGTGATGGTTCTCCGGCGATTAGCGCCCATCGAGGACCCCCAGCCTCCCAGAACCTCTCGAGCTCGGAGTGGAGCTCCACGGCGGCGCACCAGAGAGAGAAGAGAGGGGAACTTCACGAGGGGAAGAAAATAAGAAGGTTTTGGTCGGGGAACAAGGAACCAACAGCGAGGGAGGCACCACCGTGCGATTTCTCCCGTCGCTGGCGCGATTCGCGCTCGGGCTAGGGAACTAGGCCGAGAATCTCCGGCGACTGGTTCGGTTTCTGACACGAGATGAGGCTACGGTGCCTCAACGTCGATTTCGTACCTGTGTGGTTCAAAACGTGACCGGGAGAGAAGGAAGATGAGGGTTGCTCGGTTTCGAGATAGGGAGAGAAGAGAGGGAGTCTGAAGGGAGAGGAAGAGTGATATCCAGAGAGAGAAAGGAAGCGAGGCGGCCGTTCTCGGGAGTCGTGCGCGTTCGTGAGGAAGGAGACGCGAGCTTAGGGTTTTGAAGAGGGATTGGGCCTGACGCAAAAATGGATCAGGTTTGGCTTGGGCCTAGTCTCTGACCAGGCCTGGTCCAGCCCAAATCTTATTCCCCTATCTTTTTTTTCTTTTGCAATCGATCTACTTTTCAACTCGTTTTTCCAGCCTCAACGTTTCAAGTCGATAAAAATAAAAATTTACTTCATTTAATTTAGACGGTCTTTATAGAGAGAGTATTTTATATTATGAATATAATTAAGAATTGGTTAAAAATCGAATGAAAGACTAATGGATCAATGATAGTACGGCCGTATTCAACGGAAAAGATATTTTTTTTTCATTGGATTAAAAACGAAATTGTGTAAACTATTTTCAAAGTATACGATCTCAATGTCACGTCCGCTAATAAGTAGCCAGTTATTAATTTTATGTAATGTTAATATTATTTCTATTATTTTGACATTATATGTTATTATTTAAAAAAAATGGTGTCCCCTCTCACTAAAAAAAAATGAATCTGCCATTTAGCCCAATAGACGAGATGGTTGTCATTGATGAAGAGAAAGGTGCGTGAAGATCCATTGGAAAGGATGGCGACGGTGAAGTGATAGATAAAGGAGACGATAGTATAATTAGGGTTTAGGGCCAAAGAGAGACCTATAGAGGAGTAGAACCCACGAAACTGACACTGTGAGAGTAAATTATCATGCCCCGTGTCTATCCAAATTAGTTGTGGTGTTCTTGTATATTCGAAGGATTTTACACTGCAGAAGGTTCCTTAGAGGTTGGAAAATTAGGAACTTCTATGCATTATGTTATTTGCTCAATACTATCAACATATTTGATTCTAGAGATGATCAATCTTCACTAAAAGCATTGGACAAGGGCTTCTGAGTCACTAGATGTACACTTATCTTCAAGGTATTACTGGTCATAATGCTCTGGATTGGATCTCTTTGTTATGAAATTCTCTCTTACCTCCCAAGATGTTTGTATTTGTTTGGCTTACTTGTCACTAGGCAATCCCTACTAGAGTATTTTTGGAGGGTAGATGACTTTAGATTTCACTCTCAGACATGTTGTGCCCTTTTTGTAGGAGGGATATTGAGGATTGTACTCATCTTCTACTTCACTACAACTCCTCTTCGTTGATTTGGTTAAATATTTTGGCATGGTGGGGTTTGGTTTGGTTTGGGCTTCTCCTAGTAATATCAGAGCTCCACTAATGTCTTGGAAATTCTTGGTTCCAACTTCCTCTTAGAAGTAATGGTCAATGGTTGTTAACATTTCCATATTGCAGATCTGGCTTAGTAGGAATCAGTTGCTTTTTCATAATCAAAGCACTTCTACAGTGCAAGTCCGCAATTACATAATGAGTGCCACCTTCAATTTTAATGGTCTTTGTTTAAAAAAGTATCATCTCTTCTCATTTCAGCAATGATGCTCCTCCCATATCCTCTGTCTCAGGAGAAAACTTACTACAATTTGATATAATACTGAAGTGTTGGGTTGGAAAAGGTTATGTGAGGCCCAAGTTTTCACAGTGCATGGTTATGTGTGTGCCTTGGCACACGAGTTTGCTCCTAACTCCTATTATTTTATGTGTTGTAGTGCCTGACTAGTTTTATGCAGGTTGTGTCTGTGGTTCTTTTTGATGTTTTTTTATCAGTAGATTTTTTTAATTACAATCCAACATCTTCAAAGTGAAGCCGAAGGACAAGGGCAGAGCCCTCAGTACAACCAAGAACACTGGCTAAGTAGGCACAACCTCGAACCAAAGGAATCCTAACAAGGGAAATCAAACAGAACATGTCTCAGTACCAAATACAGACAATTAACAAACAATACAAGGATGAACAATAGGTCTGAAAACCTAAATTTTTCTACCATTAAGCAAACCGAAAACACCCAACAAGGGTTGCACTAAATGCAGAACAAAGTAATCAACAAAAACTAAAACAACCAACATGTCTTCAATACCCCGATTTAACCACCTTGAAACCCAAAAGTAGATAGAAAAGTGAAGCTCAAAAGAAGTGCACAGTGAGTCCGAAGCTCGGCCTCAACCTACACAAATACTAACCAGAAATCTCACCGAAGCACCCAAAAGAGCCGGTTGTCGGGGCCAACAATAATATCGACCGAGTAACGTCTGATCCAACCAAATCCCTCATTACCCGAGACCCAAATCCACTAGTACTCCCAACCTTTGGCCAAATTGATCGATAACAACACCCGTCACGGCCAACACCAGCGACGGGCCCCGAAAACACCGTTGCACCACCGCATGTGGGGCTGGAAGAGAGGAGAGCTTAGGGGAATAGAGGAACAAGGGAAGGAGGAATGGTAAAGATCTGACCTGGAAGGAGAATCGGCGATGAAGAAGCGAACCAGGGACGGCGGAGCAAGTCCAGAACAACCAGAGAAACAACGACGAGGAAATCCAACGCACTAACTCCGACGAAAGGTTAGATCTGGAAAAGGTTCACAAGATCTGACACCACCAAGGTCAGCCACGACCAGGCGGATGATCCTGGCAACCCTACCATTGTAAGCACGTCTTCAAAGGTGAGGAAAGGTGGAGAGGTGGGGAGGGGGTGGAAAGGTTGAGAAAAGTCAGATCTGGAGGGCGAAGAGGAAGGGGGCAAGGAGAGAAGGGAGAGAAGATGAGGAAGGAGGGAGGGGAACTCTCGCCGACGACCTCCATGGTCGAGAAGAGTAGGAGGAACGTCAACGAAGAAGGAGGGGATGCGACGGCTGCGGTCCTGAGCGAAAAAGACGAAGGGTTTCTTAGTCCCTTATGATGGACTCGGTTCTTTTTTATGTTATTCTGTTATTCTCTTTGTGTGGGATGTGTTACTTTTGTTTCCTCACATTTTTAATTGGTTTGTGGGAGGTTACGATGATTATGTTTGTTCGTTCATAGAATTTGTGAAACGAGTAGAGAGGTATTGTATTACTTTACAACCGTAACCTTACAAGGTAGGACATAATCGCCCCGGATTCCAGATATTTGTCCCGATCGACCGTAGTCCATCAAACACTCATGGATCCATAAAATAGTCTGCTTTGATTCGCAGATCCGAACTTAGAAGTTCCTCTTAACGACATTTAAAAAAAAACTAATACTCAAAATACTAACCCTATCTAGCCAACCATTTATTCGACCTAAAACAAGATAAAAAATTAGCACATGAGCGAAATAGCAAACTACCAAATCTGCGATGCCAGTTCTTCTGGGCCCCGTGCCATTGGAGCGTTCTGGTATCGTCAATTCTTCGTCTTGATTCGCCCGGATCTTTCGAAGTAGTGCGGAAGACGGTATCATCGATTTGACCCGCAACGGTTTGTTCGGGATCGAGGGTCCCGATTTCTGGTGTCGTGGAATCAGGCCCCAGCATATCATCCCTCCTCCCGGATCCCAGGTCCATCGAGGGAGCGGAGCCATGTTGGCTAGGGTGTGCCCCGTTGATGGATTAGCCCTAAACTAGCCCGCTGTAGATGGACGGTGGCGCATGGAGCACGGACCCCTGTGGACGGCAACAGGGAGGCCACGGTGGCTATTGGCACTAGCTTGGGACCAAACCGGCGACGCAGGATCGGTAGCACGAGGTTGTGGGACGGTTTGAGCGAGCGGCGGCGACCTGCGAAGGTGGGCGGCGGCCAAAAAGATGAAAAAAAAATGTTGTAAACGAAAACCCTAGCAAGGGTACTGTTGAATCTATTAATGGGTAAACCCGTCAAAAGTAACGGAGCGCTTTGAGTCAAGAGCTTCAATGGTTGAGAAGAAGGGGGGAGAGAGAGGAGAAGAAGGAGGAGGGAGAGGAGGCTGATTGTTAGTTCATAGAATAGTTTTACTTTTATCCTTTCTTATCTCTTATGAGAGAGGACTGATGAATAAAATTTCCTGTTTCAAAATAAATAAATTAATGTACGTTGTTTTGTGAAGCGTAAAAATTACATAATTTATTGTTGTGAGTGAAAAGAGACTCATTTTCAGATGCTGCTATTAGCCCCCAAATCCCTGGAGCCAGCCGCCGAGACGCATACATGTAATCAATGGGACCAGAATAGAAACTATAGCGATATTTGAAAAGTATACATTCTTATCTTGTGTTATTCACTTTGGCTTCCACCGGAGGTCTTGGACTTACTTTACTCACTTTTGTAATAATTAGATCATGTTCATTGCAATGTTCCCTGTAATTCAAGGTTTAACCTCTTTTCTGCCACATATGTATGCGTTAATATGTGAGATCAGGTAAGGACGTTGATATATAAGCTCGAGCGTTTAAATTATTTGTATATATGATAAATATAATTAAGTATTTGAAATATCTTTTTAATCCATCATGAAATAAATTTGTAAAACCGTGTTGGAGCTGATTTTTCAAATATATTTTAAAAATAAATTAAACTTAATGGGTTTAATTCTAAAAACAAGGGATGATAGCAAAAGAGTTGCGATGAATTATATGTATTTTGCAAATATTATCGGTAGTAAAATACTGTAAATGTCATCCCATTTATTTTTCATTTGCAAATCAATCATTTTTAAGGGGGTGGATGTGGATAAGGAGGGGTTATGCTGGGGAGATTTCATGAAGGTCCGGATCAGGGCGGATATCAGAGTTCCTTTGCAGAGTCAACTGTGGTTCCGGCTATCGGTATCTCAAGTACAGACTCGGTTATATATTTCTTATGAACACCTTCCCGAGCACTGTTTTGGGTGCTGTTGTGCGGGACATCTGTTTCCGGTCTGTCCGGTAGTGGGTGGGGTACGGGGACCGTCCCTGAAAGCGCCGGCGAACCCGAGATCGGCTCTGGAGAAGGCAAAACGTGGGAAAGGAACCCCGGGAGCGAATTGGACATACATGGGAGGTATGGGAAAAGGGGTGGTCAATCCGGCTGGACCAGGGACGCCAGCACGACATCAGGAAAAGGAGATGTATGGGGGGCAGACAGAGATGGGAACTGAGGCTCCTGCAGGTTGGCTTCCATGAGATCACTGGTCGTCGTTGTCAGGGAAGAAAAGGGCGGTGAGGGAAGAGGACCCTGAGGAAGAGTAGCGATCATCGGCGTCTGATGGGGCATCACAGGTAGCGGCGGGGGGCTCCAAGCACCCCCCACCTCCAGGAATGAGTGCCTGGGGGTCCAGGGGGGATTGGTCGTCTGTATTACCCCCCTGGCAGACTGGTGGCATTGGTACCGCCCACAGTCGACAATATGCTCCCCTACCAGTCAGGGGTCAGCAATCCTGCGTTCAGGAGCCCTACAAGTATCAGTCAAGGGAGGACGACGCACGCTGACTTACCGGGGGAGTTGTCAGTTCACCAGTATTCACCCTTCACTTGGTTGGCTCGACCAGTGCCATTTGGTTGGAGTATGTTGTATCCGTGTCTTAGTTTGCTACCGCAGATTTCCCCTTCGACCGCCCCTAGTCCTAGAGTAACGTTTAATTTCATGTTTTTGCATTAAGATAGTTACTTGGTTTAGTGATTGTAAGATGGACATAGAAATGTGCTCATTGCTTTATATTAATTTCCAGTAATAATATTATCAGTTCTTCTCACAAAAAAAACATAAGTTAATCATATGATAGAAACGTGCCTCCCATTCTTTTAGGAAATGATAACTTTTTGTTTTACACTATACATGTTTAGCAAAGTGTAACTCTTATTTATACTTTTTTTTATCAACAAAATCAATTTAAGCTTCTCTTGAGAGGAAAGAGGAGTACATGTGTGCGAATTAACTTAAACCACAAGGACCAAATGATGCAATAACAACAAGTCTTGGGAGTTGTAGATCAGTTCTAATATTTGTTATAACAAGCTTTGGCCGTCCCAACTGACAAGATGTTGCATAATGTTATACATGTTATACGATTTGAAACACTTTATGTGTATAAACTTTTGCATGGTTATTCTATTTTTTCACAAAAAACTTATTAATGAATTAACTTATTAATGAATTTGTAGACGTAAATAATTGAAACATATCATTTAAAAAATAAATATTTGAATGATAATCTTTAGAAACCACACATAATCGTCGGTAGAATTTTCAACTATATATCCCCCAATGAAAAACAGTACAAGTTGAATTCATGTCATGTTTGTATCAGTTCCAGCGATGGTGAAATGCCCTGGTTACGAAGCAACAGTGGACACACTTGCTGGTATTATTAGCATACTTTTATTGAAGACTCCAAGATATTAGCAGTCAAGTGGTTTCATTATTATTATTCACAAGTCAAGTGGAAATTAAGTGGGCCGTTTGAGCCGGACTTGAAGCGTTGTCTCCAACTCCATTC
Organism: Erodium maritimum; assembly: GCA_963921825.1. Taxonomy (NCBI): domain Eukaryota; kingdom Viridiplantae; phylum Streptophyta; class Magnoliopsida; order Geraniales; family Geraniaceae; genus Erodium; species Erodium maritimum. Next base: position 29,363,752 of record OY997589.1, on the reverse strand, counting down.
GCATTCTACTCGTGTATAATATGGTAGGGGACCTCTTACACATCTTTGTTTCTCATCCTGAGTTTTCTTAATTAGGTTATGAGATGTTGTTGCAGTGACACTAGTTATATGTGTGGAATAAATATGAAATCTTTTATTATTTTGATATAAATTTTGCATTCTTTCTATTAAATAAATTTTTCAGAGGGAAACCTTTTATAATTCGAAAAAAAGCGCTCTCCCTGGAGCCCTCCTAGGTTTTCCTCCATAACTCTTCAGGGGTGGAATACTGTAATAACCACTCCCGGTCAACGCAAGTCAAACCTGCGAAAAACAGGAAAATTTGAATTTTTTAAGACAGACACTTAACTTAACCTAAATTGACCCCGAGGGTCATACCGGACTTAAGTTGACCCCGATATCTACCAAAGTGAGTTCCAGGGGACTCAGGGCAACTTTCTGGTCAATTTGGGAAAAGTTGACTTTTAGCTGGAAAAGTCAACTGAGCGACGTTTTGGTCCATTCGAGGACCGTTTTGGATCCAAAAAGCTTAGCCATCGTTGTAGCGGTCTTAGTTGAGCCGTTTCCTTGTAGCCCGTCAAGTTTCGCAATTTCTTGGGAAAAGTGCCCGTTCGGGGCCTGAAACGTCCGATTTTCGCGAATCTGATTGGAAAATAAATTCTAGATATTGTCCCAAAAAGGTGTGGGGTCCACCTTGCCACTTGTCAACTAAGTGGTGGTGTTAGGTGTATGGGGAAAAACAAGAAGACAAGGAGAGGGGGGGGGGGGTTCGGCCATAAGGAGAAAAGAGGGGGAAATTGAAAAAGAGTTGTGTTTTAGAAAGAGAAAGAAGAGAGAGTTTGGAGAAGGAGAAGAAGAGAGAAAAGAGAAGGAGTTGGGCTAGGGTTTGACATCTAACCCTTGGATCGTCTCAAGGCAAGGAGAAGTCGACTTCTCCTCATCCTCCTCTACGGTATACACCGAACCGATTCTCGTTTTGTTAACTTTCAAATGTTAGGGTTTGTGTAAAACTATTAGTTTAGGGTTGTTTTAAGTGTGGGGTTCGTTGGAGACGTTTTGGAGCGGATTTGGAACGTTTTCCGGTGACCGAGAGCTCGGGGGAGCTCCGGCCACCATGTGGGGTGGCCGGCCGGCCATGTGAGGTGACTGGCCGGAGCTGGCCGGACCTCGGGGTGGCTGCCCGGAGCTAGGGCTAGCCACCACCAAGGTGGGCCGAGCCCTAAAAGACCCTAGGGCCCACGGCCAAGGTGGGCCGGGTGGGGCCCACGTGCTCGGGTGCTCGGGTTTAGTGTTCGGGTGGTTTAAAACGTTCCCCGGACCATTTATCCATAACCGAATCGAAATTTGGAATTAAATTGGAAAAGTTGTAATTATCGGGTTTAGAAACTTTAAACGTTAATTATTTGACTCGGAAGTCGGAATTCGATTCCGTCGAGTGCCTAGGAATCCTTGAATTATTCTAAGACCGTAGAAATGAAAACGGGAATTTTTGGAGCCCCGGAAGGGCATTTACAAAACCCGGGCAGATTCGCCATGTCGGGCGAATCGAGCCTTTACGAGTCCTTTATCGACAATGTCGAGTAATTGGGAAGTTTGGGAGTGATCGACATTGTTGGGGTTACGTTTGGGCGTTAAGTTTATTAAATTCCAGTTTATTCCTGCGAGTTTAAATTGCATTGAAAATTGTGTTCTTTTAGATCGTGCTGCGGACCGAGGCAAAGGGAAGCTAGGCGAGTGACTGGGATCACGCCGGGGCTTAGTTGAGCACTTTTGGAGAATTACTCGAGGTAGGGAAAAGTAGCCGGATCTCGGCCCTGACTGGAGAAAGTTAACAGTAGAATTGCATGTGACACCGGGGTGTCGTGGGTTGAGTAGGTTTATTTAAATATTAGAAAAGCATGATACGAGAACGTAGTGAATATTAGAAAAGCATGTGACACTTAGTAGTGTCGTAGGAGCAGAGAACTTAGCGATATTAGAATTACTGGAGGCATATGACCATGCCCGGAGGTTGATTTGTTTAAATTATGTCTTGGGTGGCCATGAGAGCCCGTATTTTATTATCGATGTCTTGGGTGGCCATGAGAGCCCGTATTTTATTATCGATGTCTTGGGTGGCCATGAGAGCCCGTATTTTATTATCGATGTCTTGGGTGGCCATGAGAGCCCGTATTTAAATTGTTGGTGTCTTGGGTGGCCATGAGAGCCCGTATTTGATTATTGGTGTCTTGGGTGGCCATGAGAACCCATGTTTTATTGTTAGTGTCTTGGGTGGCCATGAGAGCCCGTGTTGTACTGTTGGAGTCTTGGGTGGCCATGAGTGCCCGTGGGGTTGTTGAACCCGAGTCTTGACCGTTAGTGTGTCTTGAGTGGCCATGAGTGCCCGTGGGGGTTGTTGAACCCGTGTCTTACCGTTGGTGTTTGGGGTGGCCGTGAGTGCCCGTGGGGTTGTTGAACCCGAGTCTTGACTGATGAGGCGTCTTGGGTGGTCTTGGGTGTCGTGGAGTGTTGGACTGGTGTTGTTACTATTTGTTGAGCTTTGGTTGTGTTTGTGATTGTGGTTACCTGGTTTGGGGTTGTGAGTGTGATAGGTCGACAGCCTGATCCGACTTGGTGTCGATGAATTGCGATAGGTCGACAGCCTGATCCGACTTGGTGTCGATGAACTGCGATAGGTTGACAGCCTGATCCGACTTTGTGTCGAGGAATTGCGATAGGTCGACCGCCTGACCTGATTGAGATTGGTAAAAGGGCGTGAGGGAGGTTACCGAGCAACAGGAATGCGATCCTTTGTGATCTTGTTTGGTGTGCGATCCTTTGTGATCTTGTTTGCGTTGCGTAGTCGTTATGTCGTGTCCTTGGAGGAGGTCGTCGATAGTTGTGTCGGGTTTACATTACGTTATCGAGTGTTGAGTCTATTGAGGAAAGTAACGGGTGGTGTGTCAGTTGAGTTACTTGAGTTTGGGGATTGTATTTCCCGGTTTTGGGTCGGTTGGGGTGTTACCGGCTTTGTCTACTAATTATGCCGTAGTCAGTCTGTTATCCGTGGTGGTGAGCGAACGCTCACCCCTAGCTGCTTTTCCTACAGGTACTTGTCGCAGGTCGGACTAGGTGAGCTTCCGAAGCTTGAAGAGCTTGAAGCGGGAGTCCGGGTTACTTTTTAGTCTAGCGACGGATACCTCGCATTTTGTCCGCTTGTGGGACGTTTTATTTTGAGTTGTAATTATTATTTTGTTGAACTAAATTGGTATTTTAAAGTGATTTAATGGAAAAGGTTTCAAAGTGTTTATTATTTTAAATGTTCGCGTCCCGAGTTCGGTTCACTGAAATTGGGGCGTGACAAATACTATCATCGTCGATCGCCTGCAGATCGTCGTTGGTCACCGTGGGTCTGATCCAGATCATACTTCACCTTCGTTCGCTCCTCGTCGTCGTCACCGCGACACCATTGCCGCCTCTGCCCGTCGTCGATCCAATCAGGGCTGCATGCGTTCAGCCGCATCCAACCTTTCCGATCTCACTTCCACGATACCAGGCCACCATTCTCCTCCTCGCTGGTACTCCCTTCCTCCCGTGCTCGTACCAGTAGCCACCGTGGATCTCCTGCCTCCGTCTACCGGGAACCGTGCTCCCTTCACCGTCCTCCCTCCGCAGCTGCCTCCCGCCTCATGACCATCTCTCGCCGGCCAGATCTGGGCGTCTCCATCAAAGGGGAAAACCATAGCCAGCATGGCTCCGCTCCCTCGATGGACTTGGGATCCGGTAGGACGGACGATAGGTTAGGGCCTGTTTCCACGGCACTCAAAGTCGGGCTTCTCGACTCCGAACAAATCTTTGTGGGTCGAATCGATAATGATCAACTTGCTTCTGCGTGAAGTATCGGTGAAGTCACATCCGGAGCACCGGGCGCATACCCCGTCCTCCACACTACTTTTATACATCCAAGCAATTCAAGACGACGAATTGACGATACCAGAACGTCCCAATGGCACGGGGCTCAGAAGAACTGGCATCGCAGATTTTGTAGTTTCTTATTTCGCTCATGTACTTATCTTTGTTTATTCAAGATCAGATATACAAAAGCGATCACCATTACGGGTCAAGTTCGCCAGAATCCCTACGAGGATTTCTGACATATACTGAAACCCAGGGCCTGGGACCCAAGTTATGTTTATGATTTATTGTCATGAGTAATAAAATTTCTATGTTCTCGTTTCAAAAAAAAATAATTTTTCACATGGATCAAATTTTAACACTGTCATTTATTACTTCCCTTTGATCCATATTAAACATATGCATAATTCATTTGTTTTTTTATCGGTAAAACATATTGAAATTTTATAAATTATTTTTTGAGGTGAAAAAGGATTACAAGATCTAGCTATAGACCTTCAAAAGAAACCCTAAGACGATTAAAGTCGACTTATAAAGGAAACAACAAGACCACAACCAGATTACAATCAAACACAACTAAGAAACCAACCCCAAAACCAAGAACTACCAAGAAGAAAAAACAACCCCAAACAAGGAAAACCAACCCTGAAGAACAACAGACAATTCAATCTCACAAGAAGAAAAAACAGCCAAAAAACACAGAGAAAACACTCTTAAAAAACTAAAAAAAATAAACAGGATCTGAAATCCGAATATAACCGATATACATAATTCATTTGTTATATCACTTGTAGGTTCCTACCCAAAAGCCTTGTAGCTAGGTACCTCTCCCTCTTCACCTCAACCTAATCTTAAATTCACTTGTGAATAACAAGAGATAACAAAACCCAAAATGTTGAAAATTGATGGACTCCACCCCTACACTACACGTGTTATTATATACTCTTCTTAATTAATGACTCATTTATAACTGTTTATTATAAGTCAGTGAGAACAGTATGCGTTGGCTTCTATTTGCCCTGTGTAAGAAAAAACACCAACTAACCAACGAAGAAAAGTTTCTTACAATTAATTGTATTCACATAAATGCAAAGCTTGGTCTAGTTATTTAATACACCGTCGAGTACATACAAAAGAAATGGAGAAAAGTATTTACCACATGCACTGTTTTTATTTTCTTTACTTAATATTCACAACACAAAACAATCCCACCATATGAATCTTATGTCGGTATTTTTTTTGAAACATTATTAGACTTCATTCAATAACAATACCGAATACAAGTAACGCCGAATAGTATATGTATAGTCGAGATTATAACTCGAGACTCATCGACCATATGTTGTTACTAACACAACTCTCATAACATAAATTAGGAAGACAACAACAAAAAACAACATAATAAAACATATAAACAAGGACAAGCATAGGTTAACTATAATTTTACATTATAAATATAAACTGTCCAAGAAATAATTATTTTCTCAAATATGATTGCAAAAGTATCTGCTATCCGCTCTTCCAAACAACTACTTAAAAGAATGTTTTTGTTTTTAGGGTAAACTACAAATGCATACCATTAAGTTGACACGTTTAATCGATGATTACCCTGAAGTTCAAAAACTATTGATGCATATCCTGAAGTTACAACTTGTAACTAGAAGCCCCTTCTGTTAGCTAAAATGATGAAAATTGCATTTATGTGAATACAATTATTTGTAAAAAAACTAAGGAAAATAAAAAACAGTGCATGTATTGAATACTTTCCTCCACTTCTTTTGTATGTATTTGACAGTGTGTATTTAATAACAAGACCAAGATATGCATTTATGTGAATACATTTATTTGTAAAAAACTTTACTTCATTGATTAGTTGGTGTTTTTTCTTACACTGACTTCTAAATGAGTCATTTTTTTAGTTGAAACTTGAAACTAATATAAAAACATAACAAAATATAAATTAATATAAAAAACAAAATTTTATTCCAAATATAATAACATAAATCAAATGACTAAAGATTATCTGATTCGTCCATCTCGACATCTCGACATGATTTATATGGTTCACATGGTGTCACGTGTAAAGTCATGCATAGTATCGGTCATCTGTTTTTTTTTTCTTGGTTTGGTCTTTGAAGAATCGGTAGCCAATCATATTATGCATCCAGTTTGACGATTCCACCACCGTTGACTTTGCTCACCCATGGAAACATGTATTCAAGTAAGTTAGGTTAAATGAAAAAAAAAATTAATTAATATCATAAACGGAAAAAGCAAACATAAATAAAATCCCAATACATTCTTATAGGTTCTTCTAGCGCGTGGTTGTTGTAGCGATCGTGACCACCCCGAAAATAGTCTCAAGAAGAAGAGCGTAAAGGTTTGGTCGACCTTTCACAAGAGATTTGGATTCGTTTAAATGTATTGAATTGTATTTGTCTACCAAAAGTCCAACATCAATTATGGATTGTTGCAAAATCATGTACTACAAATGATTTTGTTTTTGCGTGATTGAAAAAAGAAAGAGAAATAATTTTATTAATTTTTTATATTATCAACCCATCTTTTTTCAACCTCAGCCACTCAATGATCATAGATAATTTAAAATTTATATAGTAGGATTGTTTTTTTTATCGGTAAAGTAGAATTAATTGAAACCTCTTCCGAGATTAAAGAGGAGTAATAAGATTCAGTTACAAATTGACAAAAATAGTTTCAAAGACGATCATATGTTGACTATTAAAAAACAAAAACAAAAAGTAACTAATATAAACCATACGGTTAATCCTTCCAAGGTTACAATGATGAAGAGATATGTAAGAGTGAGAACAATATAGTGGGATTGTTTTGTGTTGTGAATATTAAGTAAGGAAAATAAAAGCAGTGCAGTGTGTATTGAATACTTTTCCTCCATTTCTTTTTGTATGTATTTGACAGTGTATTAAATAACAAGACCAAGATTTGCTTTTATGTGAATACAATTAATTGTTAGAAACTTTACTTCATTGATTAGTTGGTGTTTTTTCTTACACAGAGCAAATAGAAAGCCCACGCATACTGTTCTCACTGACTTGTAAACGAGTCATCGATTAAGAGCAGTTGAAGCTAATATAAAAATATAACCAGATATAAATTAATCTAAAATACAAAATTTTATTTTAAATATAGTAACAAAAATCAAATGACTAAAGATTATCGCGATGCTCTCTGCTGCCCTAGCGTCGCAGCGGCATATGGCGAAGCAGAGAGGGATCATGGCCATGATTACGGTCATGATCCTAGGTAGGCTGATGATGGGTACTAGCATTGCTATGCCCAGCCCTAGCTTCGGCGATTTCGCGAAGGGGAAGCAACCGTGTGCGGCGGTTTTGCGTGTGGCCGGGAGGTGCTCGTTCGTCTCAGATCAGGGAGATGGAATGGGGGTAAGTCTTTTGTGCTCGGTGTTGTCGTTGAATTCTCTGATTTTCGGGTCGATTTTGGGGACTCAATCGACGAATTTAGGCTCGATTTTTTGGGGAAAATCGGGTCTTGTTGCCCCTCTTCCGACGGCGGCGTTGTTGGGGTGGTTGGTGGTGCAGTCGGAAGAGAGTTCAGCGGCATGGTTCGTATGGTATGGCTGTGGGGATGGACGTGTGCAGACACGGACCGGCGACGAAAGGCCGGAGTTTCCGACTGGTGATGGATCATGGATCTGGTCCTGCTTGGGGTTGTAGAGGGTTGTCGTGGTTCTGTTTTTCAGCAGGTTTTGATCAGCGTCGAATGGTTGGGGAACCGGGGACGGGACGACACAAGGGTGCGAGGTTGGCTCAAGGTTCGGCGGCTGGTGAGGTGATGAGGTGTTCAGGTGATCGGCCATCGTGGTCTCCGATGGTGGCCTTGCAGAAGAGGGTGCAGGACAAGGGTGGGCGGGGGAAGCCAAGGGAGAGGACGGCGGCGGCGGCACCCTCTAGGGTTTTCCTTGGTGATGGACCGGGTGGGCCTACGGGCGTGGGCCTGGGTTACAAGGCAGGTCCGGCTGCTTTGGCACGAAGTTCGAGGAGTTCTCGGAACTATGATGGTACGTCAAACATAGCAGCGGCGGGGGGCTTCAGGCACCCTCGCCACGCGGAATGAGTCCAACAGGGTCTAGGGAGGGGTCGGTCGACAACACCGCCTCCCTAGACGTAAGGTGGCAACAGTTCCACCAACTGTCGACAAGGTTCTCCCCTCCCACTTCGGTGTCAACAATCTCGCGTTCAGGAGCCCTACAACTATCAGTCAAGGGAGGACGACGCACGCTGACTTACCGGGGGAGTAATCGGTCCACCACTACACACTTATCCTCTGATCTGCTTGATCAGTTTCTTATGGTTGAAGTATACTGTATCGGTGTCTCTGGATGCTACCGCAGTCCCACCCCTCCGACCGCCCTGATGCCTAAGAGCAACATTTACTATTCTGCAATTATCTTTCAGTTTATGTTAGTTTTTTTGGTTGTATGGTGTCTTCCGGCTACTCGGGAACCAAGTTACTTTAATTTATAATATCTACCGTTCTATCTCAAAAAAAATGACTAAAGATTATTCGAGTCGTTCATCTCGATATGATCTATTTGGTTCATATAGTGTCACGTGTAAAGTCATGTATTTTTTTTTATCAGCGAATGCAAATTTAAATTAAGTCTCTTCAGAGGATGAAAAGGATTACAAGAGTATGGTCTAGCTACAGACCAAAGAGAGTAACGAGTGCTGGCATGATAGCTCAGCCTCAAGACAAACCCATCACGGGAAGAAACCAGATACAAGTAAGAGCATTCCTATAAAGGGAACTTTGGCTTCCCAACATGGGAGCGAGAAGACAGTGAAGGTCTAACTAACCAGATTTTACAACCATGAAGCGAAAAACAAGTAAAAAAGAGAGGTCTAAAATCCCAATTTTCCAAGCATGAAGCTCAAAACCAAAAGTAAGGTCTTAGTACCTAGATTTTCCGACCATGAAGTCATGTATAATATCGGTCAAGTGTTTTATTTTTCGGTTTGATCTTTAAAATATCGGTAACCAACCATATTATGCATCTGGTTTGACACTTCCACTGTTGACTTTGCCCACCCCTAGAAACATGTATTCAAGTAAGTTGGGGTAAATGAAAAACATTAATTAATATCATAAACTGAAAAGGCAAACATAAGTAAAATGTCAATATATTCTCAAAGGTGTTTTGAGTGCATGGTTGTCGTGGCGATCGTGACCACTCCGAAAATAGTCTCAAAAAGAAGAGAATAAAGGTTTTTTTTTTATAATCAATGAATTTATTAATCTTTAAAATTTGAGATAAATTACAAAGATGGGGATGTACCACCCGAAAAAGGGTCGTCCCGAGACTTAAGCGCTCTTCCACTGAAAAGCAACAAAAAAAAACTGACCTTAAAACAAAACAATTGAGAACCTAACAAACACCTCTAGAAAAGATACAAGAGACAATTTAGTCAAGGACTACAGCTTCCTTATAGTGACAAACTGTCTCCACATATATCTTCTACGTTGTGCTGCTAGAACTTCGTGGTCGCTCTGAGTTTTGGTTCGAGTTTGTATGGTATAAGTACAAGGGTGCGAGTGTTTTTCTTCATGTTCCCTTTGGCTTTCTTAGCGATTGCAGGCGATAGAGCAGGAAATGCTTGATCAAAATTTGTCACGCCCCAAATCCGGTTTTGACCGGACTCGAGACGTGAACTCAAATGTAAATAATTAATAAAAGTAAAAAGGAATTACGTGAAATAAACATCATAATTTTAGTTCCAAAATAACAATTCCGATATATATATAACATGAGTCAACCGCTCAAATCCGAACTATTTAAAACATAGTTTAGTAAAGACAAAGGGATACGTCTCTAACACAAACACCACCCGGACCCTCAACGAGCTCCCGAGCCCTGAGACGTCCTCTAGGCCTACTCATCAAGGAAACCTGTAAAACAGTAAACACGAAAGGGGTGAGCGTACACTCAGTGTGAAAAAGCAGTGAAGTAAAGGAACCCCGCTTGACAACAAAAACCCGATTAGTGCGATTATCCAAAAGACACCATAAGTAGAGATCAACAAGAACTTCAACACTGAATAAGCTAATAACTCAAAGGGGATCAACGGGCAGACCGCCTAGTCACCAATAGAACAACTAAAGAACACACAAATACAGAAATATAGATAATTTAAACAGCTAGACTCCGATTCACTTACAAACCAACACATCGTACTAGAATGCCCCTCGGTCACGATGGGACACATATCATTGGGGCTCCCGGAAATGTTCCCACAAGGAACACATATCATCGTGGCTCCCGGAAATGTCTCCAAAGGAACACAGATCATTGGGGTGAAGCAAGATGTCCTCCCAGAAATGTCCCCGAAGGGACACATATCATCGGGGTGAAACCAGTCTCTCCAGAACACGTAGCATGGAAGTGAGATAACAGTATACCATGCCGGAATATCCCTCGGCCTAGGTCTTATCGGAACACGTAGCATCGGGGTGAAACAACAAAATAAGCATATCGGACCGGCACCTCCCTCGGTCGGATAGCCTCCCGGAATTACACCTCGGGGAAAGTAAACCACAATGCACACAATACCAGTCAAACACACAACACCAAACTCATATGATCAACCAACTTATCGGCATGACTTACCAACCACGTCTCATCGGTCTATCATTCACCCGATCATATCATTAGGCACAATCGTATCACATTCACACATTCACTCATTCAATCATATCACATTCACACATTCACTCATTCAATCATAATTCGTCTAATTTTGTATGACTCTTATATTAACCAAAGAATGGAACATGCATCAACATTTGAGACAATTGAACACAATCTAACACAACCACAATCATTCCTAAGGCTCGTCATGACCATTCTACCAGCACGGAAATTTCCCAATAATTGAAAGCGGTTAAAGTAGTAAATCACATCCTATATGCATACTAAGACTCTTCCGGTTATTAACATAACTGAAAGCGGTTATTCTAGTGAATCACATCCTATATGCAAACTAGGACATTTCCGGTTATTATTATCCTATAGGCATACTATTAGCATTCTTTAAATTAAGAGTGGAGTTTACTACTCTTCCCTACCTCGAAAATAAACCAACTCCTAGCAACTGACGACCTGGCTAGCTTCCTCCTCGTCCTCTCACGCGGTACAAAGGCCTCCTCCGTCGAGTTCGGGTCCAAGGTCTTGGATCACAATTAATATTATAATTAAAGACTAACCAAAGGTGGTTTAAGAGGCCAACATCTACGTTGTGAACCCCAATCAAACGGTTCAAAGTAACCTTTTGAAATAAACGAAAAACACACAAAAAGGGCTCAAAACAGGTCTGCCACGGATCCGTGAGGCCACCCGTCACGGATGACGTCACGGAACCGTGACGCGTGCCGTCACGACCTCCGTCACGAAGCCGTGACGTCTCCCATCACGGTACCCGTCACAGATCCGTGACGGGTCTGGGCAGACTCACCCTTCTTCTTCCTCCAACACCCTTTTCACGAAAATACAGTCCAAACTCCATTTTTAACTTCTAAAAACTCCAAAAACAGTACCAAAGTCATCAAAACTCCAATACCCACAAGGGTTTCATCAAACCAACAAATGCCCAAGAGATTTCAAAGCTAAAAACAACCAAAAGCCAATGATTTCTACATAAATAAATCATCTACTTCATTAGAACAACATCTAACCACAATTAAAGCAAAACCCAACAAGTTCTAGCAAAACCAAGGAAAACCCATAACTTGAAATGAATTGAAAGAGTGATTTTAGAAGCTACTTAACTTGGTAATGGAAAGGGGATGAAGAAGAGATGATTTTGGAGAGGTTTGGTGAAGAAATCCCTTGAAAGTTGCTTCCTTTTCTCACTATCTTCTTGTCCAAGCCAAGTTGTTCTTCCTCCTCTTTCTTCCTTGCACTATTCGGCCACCAAAGGGAAATAATGATTGATTTGGTTGCTTCAATTTCTTTAAAAGACCTAAATTGATGAATGTCCAAAAAGCCCCTTAGGTCCACTTCCCCCATTTTGGCTTATGTGAGGGTAAATGGGTCATTGAAGACCCATTTCTTCTCCTCCAAGACACTATGGACACATGTCCAAGTGGGGACCACTCAGCTCTTAGAAAAAACCAGCAACTTCAAATTAATACGTTTTAGTCGATAAAAAGTCTCCGTTTGACCGAATGTTGACTTTTCCAAAATTACAGTCATTTGAAAGGAAACGGCCCAATTAAGCTAACCGTAACGACGGATAAGCTTTTTGGGCCCCAGAAAGGTCCCGAATGACTCCCGGAGTCATCAATTGACTTTTCCGGCAAAAAGTCAACTTTCGTCAGGATTCACCGGTTCGACCTGGATCGACCGGTGGAGGTTCTTACAAAATTAACCACCACTTCCTATACATTCTCTCTCACAACGAGAACATGAATATTAAGACTCAAACCTGTAAGAGGAATGACAGTACCCAACAAGCCCACCATCTCCTCAAAAATCGGGACCGATACATGATCTATGGGATTTGAATTTGGAAACAAATCCTTGTCCGTAGATCTCGCCGAATATACCCTATACATAAGGATATCGTTGGAGAAGGGTGTCAGAGAAGCTTCAAAAACCAGAGCCTCTTGGCCGTCCTCCTGTATTTGAGCTACTCGCGTCGTGCCAATATTCACTGACCGAGCTACCAAAATCTTGCCAAACTTCGTGCTTAACGATAAAGCTAACATGGTGGAGTTCGCCCCGAACCCAGCATCCTCCGATCCTCGCCGGTTTGGATTCAAACTTTCCAATTCGCTTTAGACGTGGCAGGCGAGCTTTAACTACAAGTAAGCTATGCCCATTCAGTTTAAGACTGTTAAGCTCTGTATGGCCTGAATAACATCTTCTGACGTTTGAAACATGATTAAGTCGGAAAAAATTCCACCTTTTTTTGGGAGTTTCAGAACTTGTATAGAAACTATGGTACCCCCACCCCCGATATGATTGAGGACCTTGATTAGAATGTGGTTGCTTCCCTAGACCTTGTAAGAGACCATTATGTTGATGCTAAGTGGAACTAACACCACCTGATGTAGTGATAGGAAAGACCCCTCCCCCAACATCTCTCATGGGAAAAGGCGGGGTTGCATATCACCCATCGCCAGTTCAGTTGCCTCCTCCATAGAGACCGTTTCTCCGAGTGGACCATTGCCTTGTTGTTCATCCCCAGACCTCATTTACCTCATCCTCAAGTTTGGGAGAGTTTCGAATGCCACCTCATTTAATTGGGTTTTCATTTCTTCACCCGTCACAATGGTTAAGAAGAGATGGGACCCATAAAGATGAAGAAATCGGAGAGGGTTTTTCCGATAAAACCTTCGCGTTTTCAAAGAAGTGGACACAATGTATATAACTAGATAGAAAATAGTGTTAATATCATAAAGCACCACACAAGTATACACGTTTTTCAAATAACACACTAAGTTATGATTTTTTCATGTGGCACACCTATGTATCAACGATTTTTTCATGTGGTATACCTATGTATCAACAAACTTTGATAATTTGTTGGTACATAGGTGTGCCACATGAAAAAATCATAACTTAGTGTGTTATTTGAAAAACGTGTATACCTGTATGATGCTTTATGATATTAACCCTAGAAAATAAGTTTAAAATATCTAACATATACTTATATTTGTGAAATGAGCTCAAGGTCGTGCATAATTTGTTTTATCAGCAATTGTTTTTATAAAAGGACCAAGTTTTAGAAATGAAAACAAGGCCTAAGGAAACCACTCAACTTACAACCCTGAGTATGCCTAACAAGCACCTCAAACCAAAACAACAATTCCAACAAGTGGGTACAACACGGGTCTACAAACCCAGATTTTGCCTTTAACTAACAAAAAGTACACATAAGCTAAGAAGGGCTTGAGGAACCGAACAACAATTGAACCCTAAAACAGACTACCAAGAAGCTCAATAAAACAGTCGAGGTCTAATAACCCAGGTTTAACAAACTTGAAGCTCCAACAAAAAACTAAGGTCCAAGATACCCGGATTGACAAACTTGAAGCCCAAATAAACCTCCAAACAGCAAAATCTAGTCTTAAACCAAACAAGTAATAAGCGATTTATCTCATCGAGACCATCTACTCAAGATATACACCGACACACTGACAGTCAACACTACAAACAGTAGAGATAATCCGGTGTACAAAGTCACTGAAACACTAAAACCCTAAAAAATAAATCCAGACGATTTCAATAAAGGTCAAAGACCCAAACCACCCGTTAGGGGCCAACACCACAACCGACGAGACCCACGCCAACATATGACAGGGAAACCATGAAATCAAACTAAATCTAGTAAAGGATAAATGGAAAGTTATTACAAGAACGAAAAAGGCATAGATGAAGCTTGAAAGACCTTACCAAAAAACCCGCCTTGAAAAGTGACGGAACGATTTCCTCCTCCAACAACAACAAAATAGATCAAAACAGGGGAGGCAACTAAGCGGCCAACACCAAACAATCAGAGTTGTAGGCCTTCCCCAAGTGTAAATCTGTAGAGAGGTAAACAAAACCAAGGATGGAGTTGTGAAGAGTAGAATTGGAACTGTGTAGCCTGAGGAAATCGTCGGTCGATGGAAGAGCAGGAGCCAGAGGAGAGAAGCTAGCCCTCAACCGCTCCAAAGCACTCCCACCCGACAGTTCGTCATCGGTGAGGACCCCTCCAGAAACCGTCAGTCCTGGAGCAAATGACAACTTCGACCAATGGCCAACACCATGAGCAGCTAGGCGAGACGACTGGTTAACGGAAGAGACGGATTTGACGGCCTGTCCGGTAGAGGCGTGAAAACCCAGCATAGAAGCAAACCTTGTGAAGCTCCCCCCGATCAACAACCTAAAAGGTTGAGAAGCAGCTCCCACTGAAGAACCTCACCAGAAGCACCAGAGGTGAGGTTGGTGAAGACCAGAGAAGCTCAACCCATGAAACGCCCAAGTTGAAATTGAAAAAAAAGGAAGAAGAGAAAAGTCGCAGGGAATGGAGAAATAGAAGTGGGGGAGGGGAGGAGGGATGGGGGTAGCCTCCGCCGGCCACAGCCATGGCCAGAGTTTGCGGGGACAGGAGGCGGCAGCGGTTTAAGGTATGGATTAGGGTTTTATGCGAGTGCGTTTTTTTCTAGAGAGAAACTAGAAATCAGTTGAGGTCGTGCATAAGTTGTATCATAATTTCCACCAAAAAAAAGAACGGTCGATTAGTTATCCAAAATAAAAGGTTAAATTGATTTTAAAGTTTAAAATATACAAACAAAGAACAACAAGAAAATTCAAAGATTTATATTGAACATCGTTTACAATTTTTATTGTTGAATTTATATCTCTATCTTATTTATGTATGAATGAAGTAGAACCAATTCTTTGACTTCAACATTAACTAAGTCTAGAATGACGCAGAAAGTCGCAATATTTGGATTTTTGCATTCCATGGCAGCAGCGGTGCAATTTCTTCCACCACTGTCCATGCGACTAGGACAGAGAGGCCAAAGTCATGTCTGGAGATAGAACAACTCCTGACGCCACACCTCTCATCTCCTTGCGTGAAGTCCTCCCCTCCTCGTTCAAAGCCTCCAGTTACCAAAAACGTGGAACAGTGGCGGGTCGAGGCCCTGTATTTCTCGCCTCTCCGGTGGTGGAACGAGACCCTCCCACTAACTCTCAAGGGAAGAGAGCCAAACGGTCACAAGGACTTCTCATGGAGAAGCCAAAAGGCCTTTCAAGGGGGTTTCCGGCAATTGGCCCTCGTCCTCATCAGCAACGAGGACTTACCTTCCCTTATTATCCACCAGACTAGTCTCAAACTCACATGCCTCTCTCACTGGACTAGTCGGGACGGTTGGGGGAGTTTGGTGACCTTACCGGTGTATGCAGATCCGGTGGGGTTTTGTCGGGAACCAATCAAGGTGGACTACGTGGGATGGGTAAGAATCAACCTTTTGTGGAGGACGAGGTCGGGGAGCCTAGAAATGTGTGCTCGACACGAATATGGCTACCAGATGGTGGCGACGTGAGAACAAGTATCCAGGTTGGGTTCCGGAATCGAATGGGACACCCACGAAACCAAATGACCCGACCCAGCCATCCCAGATACATGATGCTAATGGGTTTTGGCTAAAATATGAGGTTTATGGGCTTGGGTTGAATTGTGGGCCTGTCTCGGACCTAAAAGTATTTATGGGCGAAACCTGGGAGCGATAACACTCAATTTAAATTCGGATGAGGGACCCGAAATGGGAAGGAGCTATACGTTCTAGGTTTGCTTCACTTGCAATAACGGGGGGCTTAAAGCACCCTCGACTCGCCGAATGAGTATGGAGCGGTCCAGTGGGGGTTGGTCAGTATCACCGCCACACTAGATGTAAGGTGGAAGAGGTTTCATCAAGATCTGCACAATACCCTCCTACCTCATTGGAGGCCAGCAGCTCCGCGTTTAGGATCCCTACTATTATCATTCTAGGGAGGACGACGCACCCTGCCATCCCAAGGGAGTACTTAGTCCACCACAGGACCACTCCGGAAATAGGTCCGCTCTGCCCTAGCCTTCAGGTCAAATTAGTTGTATCTCGACGCTACCGCAATACCACCTTTTGAACGTATCAGCGAAGTGGTTTGGTTCAAAGAGTTTGTTTTACTTTTGTTGCGATTTCAGTCCGTTAGTATTTCATTTTCAACACTCATGTTTTGATGTTTTGTTACTTGTTTGTCTTTCATCAGTTTACATTTATAATATCAAATCGTTTGCTTCTAAAAAAACAACTCTTTGAATAATCGTACGATAGAGTTAAAATTTTACCATACTTTCTTTTCTATTATTTTCAAGTAACCGAAGGAAGGTGCTTTTCATACCCTTCTTATAGTTACCATTCCTTATATATAGACCATGATTTCATGATGCAGTCATAAACTTGAGCGGGAAGAGGTTGTCTTGGCTGCGACAACGTTTCGAAAAGAAGAAGAGAAGCTATGAGACGACGTCGTTTGGGGAAATGGGTTTTTACCTGGATGATACGGTATCGTTTCACTCGCTGCTTCTTCCAAAACAGGTAGGTCACACATAAAAGAAAATTTTTCCCATCAAAGAAGAATATCGATGAACATCTTGGTATTTCCATTTCCATTTTCATTAGCTTAAATTACAATAAAAGGTAGCATAGTTTTTATTCAATTTCTATAGCTGTAGTTGGTATAGAAAAGGCCCGATAGAGGTTATCTTGTATTGTGATTCCATTTCTATTTCAATTGAAGGAAAGTTCTTCTCTTGTTAATCATTTAATTACTCAAGGATTAGGTCTCAATCTTGTCAGTGGTATCCGAGCCATCTCCTCGCACTTGTAGGTATGGCAGAAAGAAACATCGTTGATGAATGGAATGTTGAGTTGCATCTATGATGCTTAAAGAATCAGGACAAGATGGAAGTCATCATTAAGAGTCTAAATCGTTTCCTACTTGACAGAGCTCATGCTTCAACTCCGACTCCATCCATTCGATTTTCTCCACCTTAGTGTTTCGGTGGCTCATATCAATCCCTCAGAGGTCCAGTCGATAGAGGTAAGTTCTGGGTTATGACTCCATCAATTGCTCCATGTGTTTATTTCTTTATAAGCTCTAAAAATTTATTAAAAAGAGAGACTTTCTGAGGAAAAAGTCTAAAGGTCAAACACCCAGCCAACGATTACAAAAGAGCTCCGATACGGAGAGCTAAAAAGCCCGAGCCTTTTCCTAAAGACAAAAAAAGGTAAGCAAAAAGCAGAGAAAGATCCCCATCAATACTCACCACCCCAGGTCAGAGACGGAATGTCAACAAAAGTCTTTCTTCTTTGCAGGCATTTCGCGAACCTTAGTCCACGCATCAGGATCAGACGAAGATGTAGTACCAACTTTCGAAGATTGAGCCTTTGACCTAGTGAAACGGAGGTAATTGGGAGTGCGTGCGGGAACTGACTACTTCTTCTTTGAAGGGCGACCCTTATGAGACGTTGGCTTCAAGAGAGCTTCCTACCAAGGACCCGAAGACTGAATCACGACCCCATCCCCAACCAATTCCACATCAGTCAGCACTTCCAAAGCCTTGGTCTCAAATAGAGGGTCCTGGGTTACTTGACTAGAAGCAACCCACACTCAACCGACCCACCCAAAATCTCACTTGCTGCAACTCACGTGAAAAACCAATACCAAGGGTCAAGTTCTGAGCCTTTGGACTCTGAAGTCCAACCAACACAGGCCCTCCAACATGGACTTGATCAGGCACAACCGGCTGCGACAACACTCATGAATCCTCAAAAGATACGATTTCCTCGTTCACGCAATTAGAAACGAGAATCACGCAATCCTTAGACTTATTGTGATCAGCAACACAATCACCAGAAGGATCACAACTTTCAGCAATATCGGGGCTGAGATCTTGGAGTTCAAATTCAAATCCAAATCCCATCGTCCAACCGTCTGCTCGTCGGAGGACTTCGCCAAAAATGGATTAGGCACGAACTCAGGTGAACAGTTCTCCTCGCCAAGGTCCAGCGACGTTTGGCCACTCAGAGAGATGCTCTGTTCCACGACCTCAAAATTGGGTCAGTTGTTGAAGCTCCGATACACCTCTATAGAAAGACCATCAACACCCTTTACACCAGAGGGTGTCGCCTCTAATGAATCACGGTCCACCAATGACATTCTTCCCTCACTAAGCACATAATGATTGCCGATAGCCATTCTCTACTTAGAGCTTTCTATTTTCCGTCTGGCGAGAGCAACAAACAAACAATAGTCATTCACCTTCAAACCATTCATACTCTCAACCGCCTGAATAGCTGCCTCCTTGGATCGGAATCGCACAAACACATAAATTTGATGCTTGCGGTAGGCAAAGCGCGGACAAGGACATTACTTCTCCAAAGGGACCAAACGAGTTTCGGAGACAATCCACTATAGTATCGTAGGGAAGGTTACGCACGTACAGTTCATCTTCTAAGGTGTCGATCTTCCTCGTATGTCGTCCTATCCTGAGCAACGAACCAGACTTGAATAAGGGTGTCGCAAACCATGTGTCATTCACAACAAGACTCACTGTAAATGCAACGGTCCTTCAGGTATGCTTCTTATCGACCTCCTTTGTCGATTCAGAAGTGTCAAAACCTCTAGGAAAGTCCGACTTGGTTGAATGTCTGTTAGTATTCATGGCCGGACTCGACGTTGTGCCAGAAATACCATGTCGAACTCATCCTATGTTATGCTTAAACACAATCGGGCTCGACTTTGAACGTCGAACTCTTCCCTTGTTCTGCTTCTTGACTGAAACAATGGTCTCCTTACCAGCAATGTTGCAGTACGCAGCATAGCTCGAAACCAACACAAAGCAAAAGACAGAGGAGAAGGGGTTGAGTCGCAATTATCTAGAGTGTTCCTCCATATGTTTCAAATCACCCATAAAAATATTCTTGAATTGGCTCTGCATCCTCCACAAACCTTATACCAACAACCCTCTCAACAAAACTACATATGGGAGCCCTAATCATACTCTCGTCTAGCCCACCGACAACACAATAATGTCCAACCGTGTATACTTGCACATCCACATATGATACAACAAACTCCACACCCTCACTCACCTCAACATCTTGAGAACCCATACGATCAAGCCGACTTGAAGAGGAAGCGGTTATTGATACAATTTCAAGCCTGAAGATAAGTTAGAGTTATAGAACGACTTTAGGAGAGAAACATGGGATACCACCATCATTTCTATCATAGCTAATGTCTCAATAGCTAAGTCATATGAATATGGTAAGGACAAATTACTGGGGGCAAAGGATGGCAATACGAGGGAAAAGAATGAGGACATTGTCCTAGGAAATGTTGAATTGTCGCTTGAAAAATAGTATGATGGGTTGCCTATTGCATTCTTGTGGGATCGTGTTCTTGTGTTTCATGATTTGGCTTGTAAAGTTATGTGGTGGAATAATATGTTTTGGCTCTTCGAAATGTCTATGGAATGGGTTGGGGGTTGTTTTTATATGACAGATGGGTTCAACTCCGAAGGTCGAGCTTATTTGCCAAGCTTGAGGACAAGCTTGCTTTAAGGGGAATGCTCTGTCATGATGCAGTGATGACCTTAAGTGGGAAGAGGCTGCCTTGGCTACGGCACTATTTCTGTAGGAAGAAGAGAAGCTAAGAGACAACGTCGCTTAAGGCAAGAGTTTTTTACCTGGATGATGCGGTACAGTTTCACTGGTTGCTTCTTCCTGAACAGGTAGATCATGCATAAAGACAAAGTTTGTACAACAAAAAGGAACATCGATTAACATCTTGGTATTTCCATTTCCATTTTTCACTTGTTAAATTACAGTAAAAAATAGTATAATTGTTATTCAATTTCTAGAACTGTAGTTGGTATAGAAAAAGACCGATAGAAACTATCGTATACATGTTGTGATTCCATTTCTATTTCAATTCAAGACAAGTTTTTTTCTTGTTAATTGTTTAATGGCTCAAAGATTAGGTCTCAATCATCTCACATAAACTCGTAGTTTATGGAAAAAATCAAACATATGGGCCAAAACAAATCGATAGAAGGTGTTGTACCTTGTTAAAGCTCCATGTATAAAAATAAAGTGTTGAACAAATTTATTAAGTGAAAAATACATCTTAAAAAGTCACATTATCCGCTACAAAGTAAACAGAAATAAAATTCATATAATTAGATGGAAGGAACCCTAATCAACTATGAGGACTTTGAGCTACAAGACAGATGATCGATCATATGAATACATAAAAGTTGGAGCTCACTCTGATCATCAGTGAAGAGAGTAGAAGATGGACGAACTTGGTTTCAAGCCATCCATGTCGTCCAGAGGAAAGCATCGCTCTCAACCATCTGATTCTGAGCATCACCCATCATCAAGAACTCATCCCCGTAACAAGCACCACCCAATAAGTCTTCACAAGACGACGTCGTGGAGGAGGACCCTTCCGGTATGGACTTCCCACTACCGCGGAGCTGCTCATTACTATCCCCACCGACAAGAACATCAAGTTTGTCGGTACGATGATGATCGGTGGCGTCGTCCTCGTACGCGGTCGGATCTGCGGGCAACTCGGAGTCCCGGCCGGTGAGCTGTTGCACGAGGGCCCTGAACCGGGACGCGCTGGTCTTGACCTTCATGGGGTTGGAAATGTAAACCACTTTGATCGGCGGGTTCTTCTGCTTCATGGCCTTGGTCTTGGTGGGTTTTGCGAGCTTGCCGGAGATGGTTGCGAGGTGGCTCATGACGGCTGTGGACTTGATCGGTAATATATAGAAGGCGGCTCAAGTCAGAGAGATATTTATAGGCTAAGGTTAGGATAAAGGGGAAGGAGGAGAGAGCCAGGATTGGGTTTCGTTGATGGATGTGTGGAAAATAATTAAAAGAAAACGAAAATGGAAAAAATGAATAATACAGACAGTGTTTGATGTTGACGGATGTGTGAGGGAAAGGAAAGGCTATTAAGACAGACCCTTCTGATAACTCTATCACGCGCCTCAACATGCGAGTTTCCATCACGACACTTATTTACATATACATTTAATTATTTACTCTTAAACCCAGTTTCATTTCATATATATATATATTTTTTTTGAAATAAAGCATTGTGGAGCTATGTTATTGAAATAGAATTTTTATACATCAAGTTTGATATGAAGGTAGGACAAACAATCCTTCATTGTTGAGTATTCATAGTCTCCTCTAGCACTAACTTGACAAGCTCATGAGCTGTATGGTTTGCAGATCTTTTACCTAGCGTAAGTTGTTCAATAAAGGAGAGGCAAAACCTGTTAGAATATCATTAAGGGAAAACTACCGATACCTACCCAAAACCATGTCCATTTAACTGATGCTTACCTAAAATTTAAAGTTAACTGATGCATACCCTGAAGTTTCGAAAATGTAACTCAAAACCCCTCTGTCAGCTAAAATGACGAAAATACCCTCAACTACACTTCAATAATTATGTTAAAAAAATTATTTAAAAATTACTATATATATATATATTTACTTATTAAATGACTTCATTTTTATTTAAAAAATCACTTCATTTATATTTTAAAAAAAATTATTTAAAAAAATCATTGAGGGTATTTTCGTCATTTTAGCTGACAAAAGGGGTTTTTAGTTACAAGTCGTAACTTTAGGGTATGCATCAGTTAACTTTAAACTTCAGAGTAAACATCAGTTAAATGGGCATGGTTTTGGTAGTTATTGGTAGTTTTCCCTATCATTAATTACATCCCCAAAACCACATTGATTCTCTCTCTGATTGACAGCGTGAATTAACGTTAAAGCATCAGACTCCACATGCTCAACTTGAAAATTATTATCGAGGCAAAGCTTTACTCCTTTCCATAAGGCTAAGCATTATGCATCTTCTGGGTGAAAAGGACCTTCAATATAACCCAAACAACCGGCTACTGATTCTCCTCCCCAATTTCGAATTATCACTCCAAAACCCATTCTGTAGTCCCGGATAATAGCATCAACATTCATTTTTAGCTCACCAATTGGAGGAGGTTGCCACCTTGCAGAAACCCTAGCGGTGACAAAATTTGTATGGCTTTGAATCATAAGATTTGTGCTACGGAAACCATGAATCCATTCTTTATTTTGAATTGATAATTGATCTTGACGCCTCACTTGACCACCAAATAAAGCCTTATTCCGCTCCCACCAGATATTGTAGCAAAACCCAAGCCATAGTACAAAATCATCGGTTGATAGAATATTAGCTGCATCTTGAAGCATAGCTTGAGCATTTACGGGCCGAAAACGCGCAACATTAATGGGAAAGTCACTGGATGTCCAGAATTCTTTTTCAAAAGGACAAAATAAAAGCACATGTACCGAAGTTTTCAAGTGACATTCACAAACTCGACATCGTCAGTCCGTTTTAGTGCCATGCGCACGAAGGTTGTCAGTTGTGGGTACTAAGCTCCCCCAAACTCTCCACCCAAAAGTCTTGAGTTTCGGAGGCGCTACCAATTTCCAGAACCAAACCACCAAGTATCTGGACCCTAACTAATAATGTAAGAAGGATTTGTGAAACTTGTTGTTGCAACCTTGTATCCCGAACGATCTGTATAGAAACCTCTACTTTCTAGGGCCCAAAGCCAACGAGCTGAACCCAGTAATCTAGTTATCGGGATGCCTTTTATTTTCCAAACATCAATGGGCCATAAAACCTCATTAACTTTATCGAAATCCCATTGTCCCGAGGTGCCAAGCAAGTCAGCAACTAAAAGAGTTTATGTTTGTGTATTTGGGGGAGTAATCGGTATGTGTAAAGGAGTATGAGGTAGCCAAGGATACAAAAATACTTTGACATCACGACCATGTCCAGGTCTCAAGATAGCACCTTCCTTCACTAGGTTTCTAGCCCAAAGGATACTCCGCCAAAAACATGATGGCAAATTTCCCACACCCGCAGACCATATCGAATAGGCCCTGCAATATTTATTCATAACAACTCTTGACATTAAGCTCGAACTCGCAGTCAAAATGCGCCATATTTTCTTCCCCATAAGAGGCATGTTGAAACTCTTTAAATCCTTAAAACCCAATCCACCTACAGATTTAGGCAAACATAAATATTTCCAAGCCCTCAGTGTAAAGGTTTCTTATCTTCATCACCACCCCATAAGAATTTTGCAGCTAACCCATTCAATGAGGATATAAGTGTGTCAGGTAGTTTGAAGATACTCATTATGAAGGTTGGTATAGCTTGTACTACCGCTTTGATAAGGACCTCTCTGCCTCCCATTGAAAATCTCATTTGCTTCCATAACTGGAGTTTCTTCCTAACCTTGTCGAGGAGCTCCTTGAAAACTTCTGATTTATTACGGCCTATGACTGAAGGGAGCCCTAAGTATTTACCATGACCACCTTCTTCTCTGATGTTAAGGACATTGATCAAGTAAGATCGAAGATCAGGACTTGAATTTAGAAAAACATAATGCTTGTTTTTTGGAAATTGACATGTTGCCTGCTGGCTAATTCATAATCCCGGAGAATATATTTGAGCTTAGAGATCTCAAATATATTAGCTTTCGTAAATATCAAGCAGCCATCTGCAAATAAAAGATGGGTAATTCACGGACCGGTTCTAGTGCACCCAAAACCAGCCAATTCCCCTCGGGCATGCGAACCTCTTAACATGGCCGAAAGAGACTCCGCAACAATAATGAATAAGTATGGAGACAATGGGCAGCCTTGCCGCAATCCTTTGTGCGGGATAACATTACTTTTCACCTTCCCATCGATTGTAAAAGAGAAAGAGACAGTTCGGACACAATTCATAACACGTTCCACAAAATTTTGAGGAAAGTTCATTCTAATCATCATGAATTCAAGGAATTTCCACTCTGTTCTATCATACCCCTTCGCCATATCCAATTTGAGAGCACACTAGTGAGTTTTTGACTAGGTTTTGTGTCAGAGATAATGAATAAGCTCAAAAGCGGTTATGATGTTGTCCGTTATCAATCTACCCGAAACAAACGCACTTTGAGCCTCGTCAATAACCAAGAAAAGAACCTCTTCAAATAGATAGCTAAAGCTTTTGAAACAATTTTGTAGAGATCGTTGCAAAGGATAATTGGCCGGTAGTCACTAGCTTTTCTCCAGGAAGCCTTCTTTGCGATTAGCGTTATATTGGTATGGTTTACATCACCAATCGAGCCTCCAGAATTCAGAAAATTCAGACAATAGGTCGTAATATCCTCACCAACAATGTGCCAAAACCTCTGGAAAAAAGAAGCATGGAAGCCATCAGGACCAAGTGCTTTCGTGGCTCCAATACTAAAAGTTGCTTGCTTGATGTCATCTGCAGTAAACTGTGAGCTCAGAGTCAAAACACCAGAATTTGGTAAGGTCTGTACACCATCAATTGTATCTCGTTCCATCATTGTCAAATCCGTATTATCTGAAGTGAATAACTCTTGAAAATGATTCTCAAGAATTGATTGTATAGCTACAGGTTCATCCATCCAGTTTCCATCCCCATCTTCTAGGCCTGAAATTAAGTTCTGCAATCTTCGTCTTGAGGCTCGAGCATGGAAGTAAGTAGTGTTTTTGTCCCCTTCTTTCACCCACTCTGCTCTCGATCGTTGCTTCCAGTATTCTTCCTCTAGTAATAAAAGTCTGGCCTTTTCTGTTTCTAGTGAGTGAATGAGATCTAGATTCTCTGCATCCCTGTTTCCTGCATAAGCATTCTCCAGATCATGAGAAGTTCTGTGCAGATCCTTTGATAAATTTCCGAATTTGCTCCTCCCCCAACTACCCAAACGATTCGAGCAATAACTCAATTTGTCAATTAAACTTATCCAACCATGCCTTTGTCCTTCATTCCATCCCTGAGTTACCACAGTATCACATTCACGATCTAGTGCCCAAAAAGGATCAAAACGGAAATTTCTCTGAACTAGACCAGCAGCTCTAATAATAGGTTCTGTATCAAGGAGAACTACCCGGTGATCGGACCCCCAGAATTCCTTGTGGGTCACCTGCAGCCTTGGGTAAGCAACTACAAAGTCATCTGAAGCTACAAATCGATCAAGCTTGTCTTGGATATTTTCCATTCCACATCTTTGGTTATCCCAAGTAAACAACGGACCTTGGAAGCCAAAGTCTTTGAGATGATTAGATTGTAAGGCCTCTCGAAATAAAAGAGACGATGTCTCACTTTTCTACAATCCCTCAATCTTCTCACCCATATGAAGTATTTCGTTGAAGTCCCCACCACAAATCCAAGGCAACTCAGCTAAACTCTTGAGTCTTTTGAAAAAAATCCCAAAATTGAACTCTTCCTACGGATTTAGGTTCCCCATAAATCCCTGTAAAACGGAACCGAAAACCTGATGCATCAATGACCCTGGTATCAATGTGTACAGGGGAATACTTTATTAGTTCAACCTGTATAGAGTTTCTCCAAAATAGAGCAAGGCCTCCCCTTCTACCCCGTGCCTGAACCCCAATACCATTCTCGATCTCATGACACATACGTAAATCAATAGCAGCCTGCACAGTCAACTTTGTTTTTGATATAAAGATTAAATCTGGGGAACATTTCCGGATTAGGCATCGTAAATTTCTGAATGCTTGAGGGTTGCCCAATCCCCTAGCATTCCAACAAAGTATTTCCATAATATTTGGCGAGACTGTTTCACAGCCTGCGCCGATTCAACATCATGTATCATACCTTTCCTCTTTCCACTGCAATGCCCTGTATCCCCAATTCAAAGCTGAGAAGGATCAGAAGCAGCATATACTAATTCTATCTCCCTGTACATTAGGTTACCCTCCAACTCCAAAGAACTAGTGTCAACATCATCCCCGCACCCAACCATAGATGCCATATGTTGCCTTGTGATTTACCCTCCTCCCTTTCCCTTCTCTTCCAATTTTTACTCATCGGGTCGCTACTAATTGCTTGAGGAATTGAGTGTTTGGTCTGATCAGAATCCGTAGTCAGCAGACCTCTCTGCTCGGGTACAACAATTGAAGGATGAGGATCAGATAATTCTTCATTTTGCATAACAGTATTACTATCCATTTCCCCTCCGACACAATCGTCCTCCTTAGTGGCCAGATAAACATTTTTCTTCTTTAAATTTGGGACTTTCAGAGTCATACCCACCCATTCTGTGACACCTTCAGCCGAAACAGATATGCAGTCCCTTGCCAAATGCCCCATAATTCCACAACGAAAACAGTAATCAGACAACCTTTCATACTGAAAAGAGATATCAATACCTGGTTCCTTAACCAGTATTATCCTCATTGATTTTTGTAGTGGCATAGTGATATCTAACCTCACCCTGACAAACCTGATATCGTCCCCCCATCATCTCCCCTTCTTATTGCATTTGATTTTAACGCACTCCCCCAATTGATTCCCGATCATTTTACCCACTTCTTCAATCATACCCTCGAAAGGTAATCCGCATACTCTCACCCAGAAAGTGGTGAATTGAAAATTCAAGTTTTTCGGATGTTTCTTACCATTGAACTTAGTCAAGACCACCAGTGATTTGTTGAAACTCCACGGTTCTGTCCTGAGAACCCGTTCCTTTTCTTCAACATTGGGAAAGAAAAACCCCAATATATTTTCACCCAGAGATTCAATTACAATACCGTGCACCTTCCATTCCCTTGAGAGTGCATCTTGCATGGCCGGAAAATTGCACATTTTCGCAGATAAAACCTTCCCTACCAGCGCAATTTGGTACCTAACCCGTCCTCCTTTGAGAACTTCTTCCCCGATAACCAGAGTATCACCATCTCCCTTAGTGATGGCCACACCATCAACACCGTCTCGGATCCGATCCATAGACCAGCCAAACACCACACTTCCTATTGTCGGCTATAAAGGAAACTATTTTCCGTAGAACTCCGAAACGCATGGAGTAGAGAATGTTATCAGTAGTAGTTTCATTTCATATTAGAATATCTACAAAAAATATATTAAAAGAAATATCAGATCCCGTGTGTTGTGTGGTGAAAATTATGTTTAGATGTTGTGTAAGAACCGCTCCCGGTCAATGCCAGTCAAATCGGCGAAAAACAGGAAAATTTAAAATTTTTGGACAAACACTTAAATGAACCTAAATTTGACCCCGAGGGTCATACCGGACATAAGTTGACCCCGATATCGACCAAAGTGAGTTCCGGGGGACTCAGGGCAACTTTCTGGGGAAAGGTTGACTTTTTGCTGGAAAAGTCAACCGAGCGACGTTTTGGTCCGTTCGAGGTCCGTTTTGGATCCAAAAAGCTTAGCCGTCGTCACAGTGGTCTTAGTTGAGCCGTTTCCTTGTAGCCCGTGAAGTTTCGTAATTTCATGGAAAAAGTGCCCGTTTGGGGCCCGAGACGGCCGAATTTCGCGAATCTGATTGGAAAATATCTAGGAGATATTTTCCAAAAAGGTGTGGGACCACTTGCCACATGTCACACAAATGGTGGTGTTAGGTTTTTTTGAACAAAACAAAAGATGAGACTTGGATGGTAGTTTTGTAAATATGGAAAAGTGGTGTGTTTTTGAAACAAACAAAAGATGAGGCATTGTGTGGTGTTCGGCCATTGTGCAAAAAAAGAAGAAGAAAGGGAGAGAGACAATAGAGAGAGAAGGAGAAGGAGAAGAAGAGAGAAAATAGAAGGGGGTGTTTGGAGTTTGGTGATTTCCCGTCGATCAAACCGGTGGATCGTCTCAACGATCAAGGAATCGAGTTCACATCGTCATTCCCTACGGTGAGCATCTAACCGATTCTCGTTTTGTTAAGTTTGAAAGTTAGGGTTTGGGTTAAAACTAGTGGTTTGTGGTTGAGTTGAGGTGTGGGGTTCGTTGGAGACGTTTTGGGACGAAGATTGGATGTTTTCCGGTGACCAGAGGCTCGGGGGAGCTCCGACCACCGTGTAGGGTGGCTGGCCGGAGCTAGGACCGGTCACCACCATGGGGGACCTGCCTAAAAATAGCCCTAGCCACCCACGGCCAAGGATGTCCGGGTGGGGCCCACATGTTCGGGTATCGGGTTTTCGTGTTCGGGTGGTTTAGGACGATCCCCAAGTCGTTAATCCACACCCGGATCGAAATTTGGAATTAAAATTTAAAAGTTGTAATTTACGGGTTTAGAAACTTTAAACGCGAATTAAATTACTCGGAAGTCGGAAACTGATTCCGTCGAGTGCATAGGAACCCTTGAATTATTCTAAGACCGTAGAAACGAAAACGGGAATTTTCGGAGCCCCAGAAGGACGTTTTCCAATCCCGGGCAGATTCGCCGGGTCGGGTGAAACGGGCCTTTCCGGGTCCATTATCGACAATGTCGAGTAATTGGGAAGTTTGGGAGTGATCGACATTGTCGGGGTTACTTTTGGGCGTCAAGTTTATTAAAATTCAGTTTATGTCTACGAACTTAAAAGTATTTAAAATTGTGTTCTTATTAGATCGTGCCGCCGACAGAGGAAAGGGAAAGCTAGGCGAGTGATCGTGATCACGCCGAAGCTTGATTGTGAGCTCTTGGGGAAAGTATACGAGGTAGGGAAAAGTAGCCGGATCTCGGCCCTGACTAGGGAAAGTTAACAGTAGAAATGCATGTGACACTTGGGTGTCGTGGGTTAAGTAAGTTTATCGAACAATAGAAAGGCAGGCGACACCGGGTGGTGTCGTATCATACGGGAACGTATCGAAAAATAGAAATGCATGTGACACTTAGTAGTGTCGTAGGAGCAGTGAACTTATCGATATTAGAATTACTGGAGGCATCTGTTTATGCCCGGAGGTTGATTGTTTAGTTTGTGTCTTGGGTGGCCATGAGAGCCCGTACCTTACTGTTGGTGTCTTGGGTGGCCATGAGAGCCCGTACCTTACTGTTGGTGTCTTGGGTGGCCATGAGTGCCCGTGGGGTTGTTGAGCCCGTGTCTTTACTGTTGGTGTGTCTTGGGTGGCCATGAATGCCCGTGGGGTTGTTGAGCTCGTGTCTTTACTGTTGGTGTGTCTTGGGTGGCCATGAGTGCCCGTGGAGTTGTTGAGCCCGTGTCTTTACTGTTGGTGTGTCTTGGGTGGCCATGAGTGCCTGTAGGGTTGTTGAACCCGTGTCTTTACTGTTGGTGTGTCTTGGGTGGCCATGAGTGCCCGTGGGGTTGTTGAACCCGTGTCTTTACTGTTGGTGTCTTGGGTGGCCATGAGTTCCCGTGGGGTTGTTGAACCCGTGTTTTACTATTGGTGTCTTGGGTGGCCATGAGTGCATGTTGAGTGTTGAACCTGTGTTGTTGCTGGTTGTTGAACTTTGTTTGTGATTGTGATTGCCTGAGGTTGGGGGCCCGACAGAGATCGGGGGAAGTTGCGTGGGGGTTGGCTAGCTTTCCGATATAGATCGGTAAAGTTGAGCATTCTTTGGCTAGCCTTCTGACAGGGATCGGTAAGGTTGAGCATTCTTCGGCGATGGAGGGTTGCTCATTTTCCGACTAGCTATCGGAAAAGTAGCTCGGTACATATCGCTAACAGGTCGACCGCCTGGCCTGACAGGGATCGGTAAAGTTGCGTGGGGCAGGCTCGAGCCCAGCCGGGTAGCAACCGGCACTGAGCAGCTGGAGTGCGATCCTTTGCGATCTTGTTTGGTGTGCGATCCTTTGTGATCTTGGGTGTTGCGTGGTTATCTTTCGTGTCTTTGGAGGAAGTCGTAATCGTTGTGTCGGGTCTATATTACGTGTCCGAGTGTTGCGTCGGTTGAGGAAAGTAACGGTTGTGTATCAGTCGGGTTACTTGAGTTGGGGGATAGTAGTCCCCGGTGTTGGGTTGTTGTTGGTGTTACCGGCATTGTCTGCTAGTATGCCGTAGTCAGTCTCTTATCCGTGGTGGTGAGCGAACGCTCACCCCTATCTGCTTTTCCTACAGGTACTGGTCGCGGGACGGACTAGGTGAGCTCTCGAAGCTTGAAGAGCTAGGAGCGGGAGTCCGGGTTTCCTTTTTTAGTCTAGCGACGTACGCCTTGTATTTTGTCCGCTTGTTGGGACGTACTTTTGAGTTGTAAATTATTATTTTGATTAACTAATTGGTGGTTTTAAAGCGATTTATTTAAAAGGTTTAAAAATGATTTTATTGTTTTACCGTTCGCGTTCCGGATTCAGTTCTACTGAATTTGGGGCGTGACATGTTGAATTTAATTTTATCAATTCGAATGTTATTAAATGGACTTGTTAAAACACACTCAGCTAGTATGGTTACATTTACTCTTCCCGTGCATTATCATCGAAAACTACCGCATCATGGTTGGATTCGGGTTTCACGTCAAAATGACCAATGACCATCATCAACCGGAGCAGATGCTAAGACCTTCCACAGTGGGATTGGATCCGAAACGGTCTAATCTCGGTCTAATTAGGTAAGTTTAAGAGAAAATAAATCGAGATTAGACTTAATTCGTTGGTCTAGTGATTTTGTTGTCGCAGTGAGAGTATACTCATTCGGTCTATTCCGAGTCTATTGTGTAGATAAAAAAATTGAAAAGTTGTTCAAATCGATGTGACAACCCGACCCGACCAAAATAAATTTATTAATACTTCTCAAAACGTTTGAATAGAAGTATAACGCAATACGATCTACATGCCTTCATCTTGGACGTTGAGTAATGTGTCTGGGGGTGTAATATGGCGACACAATGCTAAAATTTATTCCCGATAATCAGTAATCGAAGATGGCAAGTAACATAGAAGTTGTATTGGTAGTATTGTTGGGAACATAGCGAATAATGTAACGTGACCTTCTTCGACCGTGTAGTATCCGGGAGGTCCTCAACATTCCTCTTAGATCCGCAACGGCCAACCTCGACAGAGGTGGTCTACGACATACTTTACGGGCTCAGACCGGAGTAGAGTCGTCCCTTATCCCCCTTCGTTCCTCCCTTGGTGGCGTCTTTGAGGACACTTATAGAAGGCTGCTCCGGTTGATCGGCTAGTGGTCGTGTAAGGGGGTTAGGGTGAGTTCCACACCAAAGGCCCCATCATCGGGATGCTGAGGACCAAGAATGATGCTCTAGTGCTTACTCCATTTTAAAAACGGTAGGTCAATATATGTGCCGTTGAACCATCGATGACTTTGGGTGAGCGGATCACCGGTGGAGGGGAGTATGCAGACACCAATTTAGGAAGGAGAGTCCACCGGGATTAGAGGACCTTTTGACTCCCGATTGGTTCTCCTCGGGTGTGGTGGCGATGGGAGTCGCAGGGAACCGCTCACTCGCATTCGACATAGATACGATGGAGGTATTCTTTATCAGCAGTTGCGGAGAGGCAGGAAACGGTGGTGGTGGTCAGAGATTGGGCGGGCGGAAGGAGTCGTGCCATGACCCGCCTACTCGATGACAGAGGTTCCAAAGAGTGGTAGTGAAGGAGGGAGGGATCTGAGAATTGGCTTCATTGGAGGAGGTCGGATGGGGGCACTGTACCTCATGGTACCGGACACAACCACGTCATGTGCAGGATGCATAGGGGCATGGGTTCAACCCATACATTCCTAACTATGTTGCAGCTGGCGCAGCTGTGGTTGACACTAGCGGTGAGCTAGGGGAGGAGGCAATCATGGGTGACACCGACATTGGGAAATGAGTGAGAAGACGAGAACGATGTCTTTTTTTATTTGTCGAGCTGGTTTTATAAATGCCCTTGGTGGGGCTGATGACATGAAACGAGGGGTCTCCAACTGTGATAGGACATGGGTCAGAGCAGCATGGATCCGGGAGGGCACCACATGGTTAAGGGACAACACAATAATGACGTTGGAAATCGATATGATAAAGGTGGAACACAAAAATGACGCGGAGTAAAGGAGCTCAAGAAAGACGTGGCAAAACCCTAAAGACACATTCTTTTGCTCAAAGAGATTTCATTGTTTGGATTCTTATTGTTGAAGTTCTTTACTAAGAATGCTCTTTTAATAGTTTTCTCTTGAGAGGTTTTTCTCTTGTCCGTACTTTTCACTTCGAAGAGCAACAAATATATGGTGCTTAAAAATATGAATTATCAAAAGGGAAAATTTCAGCTTAACACCCTACAAAACATTTAATTTCATTTTGATGCCCTGACATAAATTTTTAACACTTTCGTACCTAAACCAAACATTTAATAACATTTTCATACCCAACCGTCAGATTTTGTTAACTATCCATCCAAAATAGGTAAAATGTCCATAATACCTCTAACTATTACTCAAATTTTCAAACTTGTGCCATTGATTCAGAACTTGAAAATAAATGAAATGACAATAATACCCTTCATTGTTAGGGTGTTAAAATGAAAAATATCCTTCAGAATTTTCAAATTTTACAAAATCACTTTTTATTTTTAATAATTCCGTTTTTATTTATAAAAAATGTTTTTTATTTTTAAAAAATAAATTTTTATTTTTAAAATTTCAGTTTTTTAAATTAATATAAAAATAAAAATAATTTAAATTATTGTTTTTTTTAACTTTTTTAGATTAATTCATATCTTTATATATATATTTCAATTCAACACCCACCAATTTAACTTTTTTCACTTTCTCTCTCTAAAATTCCCAAATCTACAACCTCATCTTCATCACTCTCCATCTCCACACACGACATGGCCTCAACCCCATGAAACCAGTGCTTACAAGGCATCTCCTTCGCAACCCCACCAGCCTCCCACTCCTCCAAGCATATATCATACTCACCCCTCTCCATCTCCACACAAGGCATGGCCTCGATCGAGGCCTTCGACGGCGGCGGCTGGCCCTTCGTTCTTGACATGTCACGGAGCAGGGTCTCCAAGCTCTAAGCCCCTCTCTCTCCTCATATTCGTTTCTCTTTTTGGGTCACGGGTTGATTGAGAATTTTATGGTTTTGAGGAGTACGGAGGTTCGGAATCAATAGACGTTGGGTTTGATTCCGACCGGCCAGAACATGCAAACCAAGCTCTTCCCCGGCCAAAAAACCTTCTCGCCAAGCTGTGATTCCATGAATCAGGAGATCGAGAGATTCAACCCGAAATTTCCCAGGAAAATCGAATCTAGGGCTTGGGTCTTCTGGGCATTTTCAATTCCTCTCAATCTCTTTGCTAAAATCTCTATTCTTTTTCGATTCAAAGATGGGAAATGATTTTGGGGCTTAGGGTTCTGGAATCGAATCGAAAACAGAAATGGGAGAGACAAAAATTGATTTGGGCATAAGAGAGACACGAAGAAGAACAGGAGAGAGAGGGGTAGAAAAATGAAAAAATAAATATACTAAAATATTAATTAAATTTAAAAAAATGATT
This sequence comes from Erodium maritimum, assembly GCA_963921825.1. NCBI lineage: Eukaryota > Viridiplantae > Streptophyta > Magnoliopsida > Geraniales > Geraniaceae > Erodium > Erodium maritimum. Next base: position 29,329,984 of record OY997589.1, on the reverse strand, counting down.
CTATGTACTTTAAAAAATAAAATATGATTTTTATGTATTTTTTAAATTGAAATCTAAATTTTTGAAAATAAAATAAATTTTATAAATAAAAAATGAATTTATAAAAATAAAACATAATTTTTAAATAAAAATAAATTTCAAAAATAAAAACTGAATTTATAAAAAATAAATTTATAAAAGAAACTGATTTTATTTTTAGAATAGTGAAAATTTTATTTTAACACCCTAACAATGAAGGGTATTATTGTTATTTCATTTATTTTCAAGCTTTGAATCAATTGCATGAGTTTGAACACTTAAATAATAATTAGGGGTATTATGGACATTTTACCTATTTTTGGATAAAAAGTTAACAGAATCTGATGACCGTGTATAAAAGTGTTATTAAATGTTTGATTTAGATATAAAAATATTAAAATTTTATATCAGGATGTCAAAATAAAATTAAACGTGTGGCAAGAACTGAAATTTTCCCTTATCAAAATTTTGTATTAGCAGCGCGTGGAAAAATATTGAAGGACGGCAAAATCATGAGGGCCATGGAATGAGTGCACTACATTTCCACCACGTGGCCTTCCCGAAAGCAAAGTTTAATGTTCTGACGTCAATGGTGTTCGTACCGATGACGTTCATTTAAAAGTTGGTTACTGACTACCGGCAACAGGAGGTGATTTGGACAGTGGGCCCGGTCCATCCTTCAGAGTCGTCAGTTTTGAACGAGGCCTTATTTCTTTTATAACTGATTTGACATTTGTGGAAATAGTATTAATTTATCCAACCGATAACGAAAGCTTATGAAAACTAATACCTGAATAATTATTTAATTATATGTATGAAAACAACCAGCAGAGCAGCTACGGATTGAATGATATTTATATAGTAAGTTAGCCTCCAAAATGTATCATTTATTAAGAGTAGTATTTGATGAAATAATACTTGACAGGTGTCAGTACGGGGGATCCAGAGCACATGATTGGATATCATCCATTTAATTATAACTGCTACCAGTAATATAGTACTATACTTTTCATTATCAGTACATAAAGTAGTTTGCATTATGAGGGACGTGACATTATACATAATACATGCATAGTTGATGAACCTTTAAACAGCTAGCCCGTGAGCCTTCTCTTCTTCCCGCTCTTGACTTGACTTCTGTTTATAATGTGGATAATTCTTTGTTGACCGTTCCATTGACTTTTCACATTTCAGGATAATTTGTAGATTGTACGTGGCTGGAAACGGCTATACGGGCTTCTTGTCTCAATTTCTTATACTCTGGACTTTTAAGTTTAAACCTGTCTACTAAATATACTTCATCTAATGTTCCATATTCAACTGTATTTTTTCAAGTATATACTTGTACTTGTTATAATCCATCATAATATTCATATGTATCAGTGCCCAAAACACCCCATTTTCCCATCCTCATTTGCTACTGCAAGCAACCCAAATAAAGGAAATATCTTACTTTCTAGGGTTATCAAAAGGCATATCTGATATTTTGTCTGATGTACCTACCAAGCAAATTCCAAAAAGAGTCAAAGGAAAAAAAGCAAAAATTACTTACCTCTACCCACAAATATGAAACCAGATCAAATTTGAAGGATGGTCCAAGGGTGAAGCAACCAAAATAGAAGCATAATGAAGCAAAGAAAGCTTGGTCTTTTCGAAAGAAAATTGGGCTCTTGGCAGGCTGCAGTGATAATCAAATAATCCACATTTAAATGCTATTGAAGATGACAAGCTAGGGTTTGAGTTGGATGAGAGAACCGAAGAGGATGATCTGCAATTGCCACTCTCTGATACAGGAGGTGATAAATCAAATCACCACCTTAGTTTCTCGATAATCAGGATAATAAAAATCTTCTCTTGGAATTTGAGAGGTGTGTCTTCATCACAAAAGAAGAAGACATTAGGTGACTTCATACGCAAGCAACAACCTCAGATACTCTTAATTCAAGAAACAAAATTATAGAACATACCCTTTGGCTTTTTGAGAGCCTGTGGACTTGGCTGGGGATGGGAGATGGACTTTATCCCAGCCTCAGGTCTCTCTGGAAGCTTAATTACATGTTGGAAAACAAATTCCTTCCAAAGGATCTCTGTTAAGAAGATCAATGGTGCCCTAGTTTGGGTAGGACAATCTAAGGAGCTGAATAAACCTTGTTGCATCACAAATGTGTATGCTCCTTGCAAAAAAAGAGGAATGAGAGCTTTATGGGAGGAACTACTAGTTGAGTTGCAACTTATATCCACAACCTCATTGTTCTTGTTAGCAGGAGACTTCAATGCAGTACTCTCAGCAACAGAAAGAGCAACCAACAAAGCTTCAAACTCAGACATTTCCAATATGCAAGCTTTTCTCAACTCAATGGCTCTTATTGACCTCCCTCTTACAGGTGGTAAATACACATGGTTGGCCCTGGTTCATTGGCATCAAGAATAGACATATATTTTATCTTTATTGACTTTCTCAGTAAGTTCAACACCCTCACACAAAAATGTTTGCCTGGAAGCATCTTTGATCACAAACCTATCCTACTTTATGATGATCAAATTGATTGGGGCCCTATACCTTTTAAGTTCCTTAACATTTGGTTAGAAGATGACAGACTATAAAACTGTTGAAAGCTTCTTGTCACGCCCCAAATCCGGTTTTGACCGAACTCGAGACGCGAACTAAGATAATAATAAAATAATAATAAAAGTAAGTTTAAACAATATAAATCTCCGAATTTAGTTCCAAATCAAAAATCCGGTGCCACGAGTCAAACGCTCAAAATCCAAATAAAGAAAGACATTGTTTAGTAGAGAAAGAGGAGGTATGTCTCTACTAAATAAGTAATCCCCGGACTCTCGATGAGCTCCCGAGCTCCAAGACGTCCTCTAAACCGACTCACGATCGAAATCTGTAAAACAGTAAATAGAGGCGGTGAGCTTTCACTCAGAAGGAAAAAAGTAGTAAAGGGAATGGACTTCCGCTCCGTCGCCATAATTAATAACACATACTAATAAATGACAACACAAATAGAAACCAAAAGGAACGCAACATTATCGACAATAGAACCAAGTTAAAGAAACATACAAACAACAGAATATCATGTTGTGGCGTCCACTACGAACGTCACTCAAACCCGACATCATACGGACATAGATAGGTACAACATGATACTCCGATCACCACGCACAGCTCAACATATCGTACCGGAACACGACATTGGTCTAGATATCTTCTCGGACACACAACATCGGGGTGAAACAAATACATCATACCGGAATACACCATCAGTCTAGATGTCTTCCCGGGACACACAACATCGGGGTGAAGAAAATACATCATACCTGAATACACTTTCGTTCTAGATGTCTTCCCGTACACACGGCATCGGGGTGAAGCAAATACATCATACCGGAATACATCGTCGGTCCAGATGTCTTCCTGGACACACAACATCGGGGTGAAACAACACATCATACCAGAATACACCATCGGTCTAGATGTCTTCCTGGACACACAACATCGGGGTGAAACAACACATCCTACCGGAATACACCATCGGTCTAGATGTCTTCCCGGACACACAGCATCGGGGTAAATCTCACAACATACCGGACCAGAATCCTCCGTCGATCGGGTATCTTCCCGTAGCACGGGGTACAAATCACACCACACAATACCATACCAAACATATTACACCGAACTTATCATACCATCAAAGCTTACCGACATAACTTACCGAGCACACCACATCGGTCTATCATTCACCCGATCATATCATAAGACAACAATTCATATTACATTCTTATAGCATAACATGATTCTTAAATTAAACATGGGATATACTACACATCAATATTAAAGGACTACTAGCCACAACCAAACACAACCAGCACACAATCCTAAGGCACGACATGACCACATGTGATTCTACAACACGAAAATTCCCATAATTTAAAGCGGTTACTCTAGTTATTCACATCCTACATGTGAGTCTACACTTATTCCGGTTATTCTTATCCTATATGTGTTCTAGTGACATTCCTTAATTAGAAACGGTATTTAATAAAAAGAACGGTATTACTACTCTTCCCTACCTCAATCGCTATCCAAACGCAAGCCAAAGCGAGTCGCCTAGTAGCCTCCTCCTCCATGCTCGGGAATAACGTCTAGGATCACAAAGTAGTACTAAAATTAATAATAAAACAAGGGCGGTGTAATGATAAAACATCCCCAATTAACCCTCAAAAGTCTCGGTTATAGATAACCTTCCTAATTAGTCGAGAACCACCAAAATGGGTCCAAAAGGCCCAATTCTGATCCGTCACGGTTCGGGTCACAGAGCCTTGACGGACTCCGTGACGGTCTGGGTCACGGAACCGTGATATTCACCGTCATGGGTGATGTCACGGAACTGTGACGTGTGACGTCACGGGCTCCGTCACGGAGCCGTGACGCACTCTGTCACGGTCCCCTACATGGATCCGTGACGGGTCTGACCAGTTCCATCCTTCTTCTTCCTCCAGCTTTTTCTCCACGATTTTAACCCCTCAAAACTCCATTTTTAACCTCCAAAACTCCCAAAAATAGTACCATAAACCCCAATACTCCAATGCCCAAAATGGGTTTCATCAAAACAACAAAAACCCAAATGATATTCACTTAAATCATCCATTTTCTCTTCATAAATCAAGCATTTATCATCAACAAACTCAAACCCATAGAAACCCAACCTAGTTCATGCTTTTTCTATCAAACCCATGACCCCAACTTAATTGAAAGTAGGTTTTTAGAGGTTACTTACCATAGGAATGAAGAGATGAAGAGGAATATGAGGTTTTTGAGAAGTTTTGGTGGAGAAATCAATCCAAGCTCCCTCTTTTCTTCCATTTCTTCTTCTTCAAGCTATGGAGCTCTTCTTCTCTCTTCCTCATTGTAAATTTCGGCCACAATGAGAAATGAGCTGAAATATTTGCTCCATGTGGCCTTAAATCTAGTTTAGGAAAGACTATTTTGCCCCTTGCTCTTTTAACTCTCTTTTGGCACACATGAGGGCAAATGGGTCTTTCTAAACCCATTTCTTCTCCTCCAAGCCACCATGGGCACATGTCCATGTGGGGTCCACCTCTAGCCAAAATATCTCAGTCCAATTAAATTAAATTCGATAAATTTCCGAGTTTGACCCCGTTGACCCAAATTTGACTTTTTCGTAAAATTAGTCATTTGAAAGGAAACGACCCAACTAAGCTAACCGTAACGACGACTAATATTTTTGGGTCCCGGAAAGGTCCCGAATGACTCCCGAAGTCATCGATTGACTTTTCCTACAGAAAGTCAACTTTGGCCAAAATTCGCCGGTTCGACCGGTATCGACCAGGGGCGGTTCTTACACTTCTAGTTCAATCTCAAGGTTTCAGGCCAGCCATATCTGATCCTTTGGCAAAAGCTCAGTCTTTTGAAGGGTATGCTAAAAGAATGGAAATCCCGAGTATATGGCCATTTAGATACACAAATCCAGGGCCTGAGAGACAAGCTAGATAACTTTGAATCTTTATTTGAAGAAAGAAATCTCAATGCTCAAGAATGCAATGAAAGAGGTGCCTGCAAAGCTGATTTGATCAAGAAAACTAAACTTTTATCAAAACTTTGGATCCAGAAAGCAAGAAAGAAGTGGTTTCATGAAGGAGACAAGCCCTCAAAATACTTCCACATCCTAGCCAATTTCAAAGGAACCAGAAATAAAATTACTCAGATCTTGGATCAGGAAGAAGTACTTTAGGACGTAAAGAAAATCAAGGATGCAGCTGCAGATCATTTTAAAGCCATATTCTCAAAGCCTGTTACAATGCCAATGAATATTGATCACCTACTTTTCAAGTCAATAACTCCAGAACAAGCAGAATGGCTAGAAAGACCCTTTACAGAACAAGAAGTGGTGAAAGCCTTGATGGCCTGTGCAGGTGACAAAGCAACTGGACCAGATGGATTCACACTCAAATTTTATCAGGTTTGTTGTGTTAGTCTTAGTGCCCGTAGTTCAATCCTAAATGTCCAAATGTATATATCATCGTTAGCAATAACATTAAAGCGGATTTATATTACTTATGTGTTGGAGTAATATATCGATGTGTGCTCTGATCTATGCCCACAATGCGAATAGAACCATAGATCGAGATAGATCACACTCGATGGGTCCCTAGTCAACAAAGCTTCACTAGAAGCGACTAGTATGAAAGATTGCTCTTTATGGCTTACGTTCTGTTAGTCATTGGAATGGGATTCCGGAGTCTGATCATAGATATCATGTGGGACTGGACGACCCGACATGAATATGTGCCATATATCAAGTCATGAACATATTCATTGTCGTAGCTTGTCATGTATCCTTAAACCAAGGAGTCTTTGTGATCGCTATGTAGTCAACAACTGAGCTTGACCTGAGCCTAACGTTGTCCATAACAGGGCTTCCATAACGGCCAGGATTGGCTTGGGGATGGGCTACATGAGTGACACGGAAGACGGCTAAGGGATTTATCCCTCATACTAAGGTATGAGAAAGATATCGGTTCTCGGCCGCTTGATCGAGAGTGACTGAAAGAATAGCATGGCCATGCACATGATACCAGACATCATATATTCAGTCATCTCACATATCAAGGAACAATGATTGAGAATAATAAGGATGACGACTCTATGCCTTATCTCAATCAGGATATTGGAGATAAAAGGATAGTGACATAAACGACGGAAAGGTTAGAATCAACAGGGTCGATTCGTTATGTAGTGTCAGGAAATACTAAAGTCTCGTTAGTTGCCACTTATATAGGATCAAGTAAAATGGGATTTTACGTTGATCTAAGGGTCACACCGGAGGATGAAACTCATTGACACATTTATGGAGAATGACCAAAAGGGAGTTGTATCGAGACATGACCAAAACTGGGTTTTGGTCATGTGCCCGTAAGTGAATAGGACTTTACGGATCGAGACAAGGCTCGGAGTCTTGGGATTGATCGCGTCGGATAATGTTGGACATTTCCGGTATGGAAGGCTTGGAGGCGATGAGCGAATCACTGGACCTCGTTTGAAATGGCCACGGGCCATGTTCCAAGAGGCCCATGAAAGGCCCATGCAACCAAGGCCCATAGAACTAATTAATCAAGTCTTGATTAATTATTACTAAGTAAGCAAGACAAGGATTAAGGTGTTGGTGATTCACCACCTAACCCAATCTTGTCTTGCCATACTTTGTCCTATTTACACCTTACTTGTCACCATGCTTGTCCCATGCCTTTAGTTGGACAAGTATGGGGTGTGTTATGTTTAAGTCATCTTTTTTCAACATAACAAATACAAGACACAAATGGGAATCAATTTTTTCTCTCCCTCCTCCTACCATTTCGGGTTTGGCTACTTTCAACCTCCATTTTTGTGTTCTTGAGTCCTCAAAGAGAAGAACTACGTGGCTTTGATTCCCATGTGGATACGTAGGCGTCTTGGAGACTCAAGCCAATCATTCGTTAACCGGTGTTCTTGTTTTGGTAAGATATAGTGCTGAATTTTCTCTTGTGAATCCATTCTTTGTTAGTTGTTTCATGGTTTAATCGTCTCTTGGTTTTCATTGATTTTCTGCTGTGAGTTGGTTCATCTCCAACCCTACCTCGAGACCCAACAGTGATATCAGAGCCGTGCTACCTTCGGGATTCACATGACGGTGTTCAAAGTTTCGGTTTTGCTTGAAAGTTTCGTTTTTGGCATGTTGTTTTGCTAAATTGTTTGATAACATGTTTTAAATTCTTGTTTATGGATTTAACGCATGTAAAATGAATTTTTGAAAATTATTTCAAATCTGGAAATTTTGAATTTTTTTTTGATTTTTCGGTTCTCGGGAGCGGGACTCTCGGGGAGCCAAAACCGGGACCGAACGGGGCTCCGTTGGACGGAGCTAGGCCAAGCATGACCATTGGATGGTTGATATTCTGATGGTCAACAAGGGAATTGGAAGTGGCAAGGGCGGGGCCCATGCGCACTTGGCAGGAAGATGAGACACCTGAGAATGTCTGCTTCTACTGCCAACAGCCTGGTTATTGGAACCAGGATTATAGGAAGTTCACGGCTGATCTGAAGAAGGGTAGTGGGACTGCGCCTTCATCAAATAGTCTGGATGATCTGAAGAAGGGCAGTAGGATTGCGCCTTCATCAGGAAACCTGGATGATCTAAGGAAGGGCGGTGGGACCGTGCCTTTATCCGGTATTAACTCTATAGAGCTACATCTCTCTACTTCCAAAGATTCATGGGTATTAGATACCAGGACTGAATCTCACACATGCACTAATATATGGTGGCTGAAAGTAGGAGAGGTTTGGAAAGCACGAAGTGGACCTCAGAGTTGTGGAAACTGCTGTAGGATCCATGAGTCTTGCTTTTCCAAGTGGTCTTGTCTTAGTATTGTATAATGTATACTGCATACCTACTTTTAGTAGGAATATTATATCTGTATTCGTGTTTGACAAGGAAGGATATAATGTTAATATTGGAAATGGAGTTTTCAATGTTCTATGCAATGATATGTTTTATACAAGTATTGACTTGGTTGGAGGATTGTACATATTAGATATGGGTAACAATGCCTCAAGTTCTATATATTACGTTAATACCAAGAGTTCTAAATCCAACGATTTAAACCTAACTCTGTTATGGCACTGTCATTTGGGCCACATAAACAAGAAGCGCCTATCAGCACTTCAGAAGTGCGGGCTTTCAGGTTCATTCGAATTCCATTCGATCGATAGGTGCAAGGTTTGTTTGATGGGCAAAATGACTAAAGTGCCCTTTATCATCACGATGAAAGGGCGGGTGAATTATTGGGGCTGATACACTCGAATGTGTGTAGACCAATAAGTTCACTTGCCAGGAGGGGTTTTAGCTACTTTATCACATTTACTGATGATTACAGTAAATATGGTTATGTCTATTCGGTGAGACATAAGTCTGAAGCTTTTGATAAATTCAAAGAGTTTAAGACTAAAGTAGAAAACCATCTCGACAAAGGTATTAAGGCACTTCGATTGGATCGAGGTGGAAAATACTTGCCACAGAGGTATTAGATCATCTAAAAGAGAATGGGATCCTTTTGGAATGGACTCCTCCTGGGACACTGTACTTGAAAGGTGTAGCCAAACGGAGAAATCAGACAATGTTAGACAATGGTCCGTTCCATGATTAGTTGGACTGATCTCCCAATCTCTTTTTGGGGTTATGCTCTAGAGACGACCGCATTCATAGTGAATTGGGCTTCGACGAAGGGTGTGGAAGGGACACCATTTTAAAAATGGTACGGGATGATTCCCGCTTTGTCCTTCCTAAAGATTTGTGGTTGCGAGGCTTATGTGAAACATTTGGTTTCTACTAAGCTCGAACCAAGATCTGAGATATGCACCTTCGTGTGGTATCCCAAAGCAACAAGGGGATACTACTTCTACAATCCCAGTGAGAACATGGTGTTCGTCGCTTGGGGTGGGGTCTTTATGGAAAAGGAGTTTTGTTTCCAAAGACGTCATTGGGAGGACTGTGCATCTCGAAGAAATTCAGGATAATACAGATCTGTCTAAACCAATTGACAACCCAGTAGAAAGGAGCCAGAGATTGTCATAGAGTAAGAACCAATTCCTGTTACAATTCCGGAAGGTCCAAGGCGATTTGAAAGGATCAATCTTCCACCTCCAAGATATGGTATCTGGAGGTGACAATGAAGTCATGGTGGATCACGATGATCCAGCCACCTTTCAGGAAGTCGTGGATGGGCCCGACTCCGAGTTATGGCTGAGAGCCATGAGGGAGGAAATGCAATCCATGTCGGACAACCGAGTTTGGGAACCGGTTGATCCCATCAATGGTGTGAGGACCATCAGATGCAAATGGATCTTCAAGGTGAAGATGGAAAAGGACGGCAACCCTCTGACCTACAAAGCTCAACTGGTGGCGAAAGGTTATAGGCAGATCCAATGGGTTGACTATGAGGAAACCTTCTCCCTAGTGGCTATGGTCAAAATCGATCCAAATTCTTGTTGACATAACTGCGTATCATAATTACGAGATATGGCAAGTGGATGTCAAAACCGCTTTCCTAAATAGAAATTTGACTGAGTACGTTTGTATGTCTCGGCCCAAAGGTTTTGACGATCCGAAGAATAAGGGAAAGATTTATAAGTTGTTGAAATCCACTTATGGATTGAAACGAACTTCTCGGAGTTGTATCCTTCGTTTTGATGAAGTTGTAATTGGATTTGGCTTAATCAAGAACGAGGATGAATCTTGCGTTTATAAGAAGGCTAGTGGGAGCAAGATTACCTTTCTGGTTCTCATTGAAAACGACATCCCAACCTTGCACGAGACTAAAGCTTGGTTGAGGAAATGTTTTTCAATAAAGGACTTAGTCGGTGCTTCTTATATCTTAAGTATTAAGATATGTAGAGATCGCACCAAGAGGGTCTTGGATTTAAGTCAGGGAACCTATGTGGACAAGGCATTGAGTAGGTTCTGAATGCTTGATTCAAAGAAATGACTCTTACCCACTAGTCATGGCATTGATCTCAGCAAGACTCAGTGTCCTAAGACACCTGATGAGCTGAAAAGGATGATGAGAATCCTATGCGCCTGGGGGCAGGATCGATCATATATGCCATGACATGTTTGAGACCGGACGTCTCGTAAGCCTTATGTTGTACCAGTAGACATCAGTCTAACCCGGGGGAAAGATGATGCTGAACTAGTCGTCAAAGGATGAGTAGACGCTAGTTTTCCAAGACAAATCCAGATGACTTTAGAAGTCAGTCAGGATATGTGTTTATGTTGAATGGTAGAGCTTTAGTTGGGAGAGCGTAAAACAAGATACCATTACCGAATCTACGACAGAGGCCAAGTACATGGATGCTGCAGAGGCAGCTAAGGAGGCTATGTGGATTTGGAAATTCACGGCAGGGTTGGGTGTAATTAAAAATCCATCCAGCCCGGTGATTCCATTTTGCGACAACACAAGGGCCATTGTGCAAGCTAAAAGCCCAAATCGCATAACAAATCCAAACATGTACTACGGCATATCCACCTAATCAGAGAAATACTGAACTGAGGTGAAGTGAAGATAACCTATATTGCAAAAGATGATAACATAGCCAACCCTTTGACGAAGGCAGTGTCGCTGCCTAAACATGTTAGACATGTAAAGTCGATGGGGACATATTGGAGTTTAGATTGGAACTAGGGCAAGTGGGAGATTGTTAGTCTTAGTACCCGTAGTTCAATCCTAAATGTCCAAATGTATATATCATCGTTAGCAATAACATTAAAGCGGCTTTATATTACTTATGTGTTGGAGTAATATATCGATGTGTGCTCTGATCTATGCCCACAATGCGAATAGAACCATAGATCGAGATAGATCACACTCGATGGGTCCCTAGTCAACAAAGCTTCACTAGAAGCGACTAGTATGAAAGATGGCTCTTTATGGCTTACGTTCTGTTAGTCATTGGAATGGGATTCCGGAGTCTGATCATAGATATCATGTGGGACTGGACGACCCGACATGAATATGTGCCATAGATCAAGTCATGAACATATTCATTGTCGTAGCTTGTCATGTATCCTTAAACCAAGGAGTCTTTGTGATCGCTATGTAGTCAACAACTGAGCTTGACCTGAGCCTAACGTTGTCCGTAATAGGGCTTCCATAACGGCCAGGATTGGCTTGGGGACGGGCTACATGAGTGACACGGAAGACGGCTAAGGGATTTATCCCTCATACTAAGGTATGAGAAAGATATCGGTTCTCGGCCGCTTGATCGAGAGTGACTGAAAGAATAGCATGGCCATGCACATGATACCAGGCATCATATATTCAGTCATCTCACATATCAAGGAACAATGATTGAGAATAATAAGGATGACAACTCTATGCCTTATCTCAATCAGGATATTGGAGATAAAAGGATAGTGACATAGACGACGGAAAGGTTAGAATCAACAGGGTCGATTCGTTATGTAGTGTCAGGAAATACTAAAGTCTCGTTAGTTGCCACTTATATAGGATCAAGTAAAATGGGATTTTACGTTGACCTATTGGCATGCATAAACCTAAGGGTCACACCGGAGGGTGAAACTCATTGACACATTTAAGGAGAATGGCCAAAAGGGAGTTGTCTCGGGACATGACCAAAACTGGGTTTTGGGTCATGTGCCCGTAAGTGAATAGGACTTTATGGATTGAGACAAGGCTTGGAGTCTTGGGATTGATCGCATCGGATAATGTTGTACATTTCCAATATGGAAGGCTTGGAGGTGATGAGCGTGTCACAGAGCCTCGTTGGGAATGGCCACGGACCATGTTCCAAGAGGTCCATGAAAGGCCCATGGAACTAATTAATCAAGTCTTGATTGATTAGTACTAAGTAAGCAAGACAAGCATTAAGGTGTTGTTGATTCACCACCTAACCCCATCTTGTCTAGCCATACTTTGTCCTATTTACACCTTACTTGTCACCATACTTGTCCCATGCCTTTAGATGGACAAGTATGGGGTTTGTTATGTTTTAGTCATCTTTTTTCAACTTCCCAGTGTTGGGTTTGGCTTTGGTGTTACTGGCGTTGTTTGCTAAGTATGTCGTAGTCAGTCTGTTATCCGTGGTGGTGAGCGAACGCTCACCCCTAGCTACTTTTCCTACAGGTACCGGTCGCAGGTTGGACTAGGTGAGCTTCTAAAGCATGAAGAGCTAGGAGCGGGATTCTGGGTTTACTTTGAGTCTAGCGACGTGTACCTTGCTTTTTGTCCAATTGTTGGGACGTACCTTTAAGTTGTAAATGATTAAATGATTATTTTTGATGAACAAATGGCGATTTTAAAGTGACTTATGTAAAAGGTTTCAAAATGTTTTAATGTTTTAAATGTTCGCGTCCTGAGTTCGGTTTAATAAAATTGGGGCGTGACAGCTTGGTATCAGAGCTCGAGGTTTCACACCTCGGACTGTACGTCAACTAGGTGGGGAGAGTCGAGTCAGTAAAGTCCCGTCGTGCGTTGGGTACGCAGGTCGGAACCGTGTGTAGACCTGTTGTGTTTTGAGTCCTGTTTTTGTTTGTGTGTATGTGCAGTACGGGGTTACTGGCATACTGTTTGTGTGTTGATGCGTGAAACGTTTTTAAGCTGTCGCGACTCGACTCAGGAGTGCTCCTGTAGTCGAACGCGATAGTGTTGACATCAATGGGTACAATGTATTTCGGGGACGCCTGAACCGGGTTGTAACTACGTGATGTCAAGAAATGAGGTTTTAAAATGAAAAGGAGAAAGTTTTGAAAAGTCGTTGGCCCCGTGGGCGTGTTTTTGATTTTGTTTGGCCCTGTGGGCGTATGTTTAAGTTGGTTGGCCCGGTGGGCGTGTTTCGACTTTGGTTGGCCCTGTGGGCGTGTGTGTGTGGGTTGATTGGTCCGGTGGGTGCGTTTTGATTTTGGTTGGTCCGGTGGGTGCGTTTTGATTTTGGTTGGCCCGGTGGGCGGGTTTCAGTCTTGGTTGGCCTTGTCGGCTAGTGATTGAGGTTTGGGTGACTTGTGTTTGGTCTGTAAATCGTTGTACGTGTGGTGTTAGTTTGGTGGTCGTTTGTTTGTGACGCACAAGTGTGCGGGTCGCTAAGAGCAGGGTAGGATGCGAGTGCCCTAGGATAGACGTGACGGTGTGTTAGGTGCGAAGTCGTGGCAGCTACGGGACGGGCCATGGACGGCCCGATAGGAAACGTGGTCGGGGCCTCTGTTTTGGCCCGGAATGGGGCACGACACTGTTGGCGTGCCGGCCCGGATGCTTGCACGGCCCATCTGGCATGCCGGCCCGGAAGGGGGCACGACCCGGTTGGCGTGCCGGCCCGGAAGGGGGCACGGCCCGGCTGGCGTGCCGACCCGGTAGGTGGCACGGCCCGGCTCACTTGCCGGTCTGGTCCAGTCAGCTACTTTAAAAAAAAATATATATTTTGGTTTCGTCATGTGGTTAGTGTTGTTGTTGCGTGACTGGGTTCACGTTTGCGTGGTTGAGTGTTGGTTTTGCGTGGCGGTGTTCATGGTTGTGTTGGTTGTAGAGGGCGTAAGTTCAATGTTAAAGGATGAGGTCTTGGGTTCGAGACTCATCAATAACCTACAGTAATGATATAGCGCCTCGGTGTGAGAATCTCACCACGAAGAGGGGTTAGGGTTGGTGCGCTGCGGCGCCATACGAACTAGGTTCCCCTATGTGAACGGGTGTTCGAGGTTTCCCTCGCGTGAACGGGTGGGTTGAGGTTTCCTTCACGTGAGTGGGTTATTTGAGGTTTCCTTATGTGTTCGGGTTATTGGGGTATTGATAGTATGAGCAATAATGTTTGCTTAGTTGAGAATATAATCCCCGTTTGAGGTTTCCCTACGTGATCGGGTAATTGGGGTATTGAGTTTGTGAGCAATGGTTGTTTGCTGAGTTGAGGATATGATCCCTGTTTCGAGGTTTCTCTTACGTGAGCGAGTACTTGAGGTGTTGATAGCGAGAGCAGTGTGACGCTTGGCATCAGGTTTTGAGGTAGTGGTTTGCCCTGGTTAGATCGGTAAGTCTTTAATGCTTTACTAGTATGCCATAATTGAACGGGTGTCCGTGGAGGTGAGCATAACGCTCACCCCCTTTACTAATTTTCCTGCAACGGACGAGTAGCGAACACTGGTTTGGTTGCGGAAAGTTATAAGTAAATGCATAGAGGACCGTGTGAGGGTTGCACTAGACCTTACTGGAGTGACTAGTGGAGTGGGTGTTCGGTCTCCGATTTGAGCGTCAGTTTCATTGGATACCGGGATGTCACACTCGTTTGTTCGTCGAGTTGTGCTGAAAGGTTGGGGCTGAGTTTAGAGCCGTTGAGTCCACCCCTGCATCTGGACACGCCGGTTGGTGGTGGGGTGGTGTTGACTAGGGCATGTCGTGCCTGCGGAGTTGGAGAAGCAAACCGATACAGGAGGTTTGAGAGAGGGCTCAAGAGCCCTGATGCTGGATCGAGTCCTCACCCCGAGGATCGGGTATGTTCGGAGTTGGTAGGCACTACGACGGTAGTAGAGCGAGGTCTTAGAGAGACTGCGAGGATCTGTGAGGATCGGCAGCGACTGAGCTTGTGCGTGTACCCGTGGGAATGATACTTACGAAATGACAACCTTTAACGTAATCTTGGGAATGGATTGGCTGGCGAAGTGCCGAGCCAATACCGGCTGTTACTGGCGACGAGCGATTTCAGGTGTTCTCGGATCATAAGAGCTTTAAGTACATCTCTTCCCAACGAGACCTGAATGCGCGCCAACGGCGATGGATGGGACAACTCGAGGAGTACGACTTTGAGCTACACTACCATCCGGGTAAGGCGAACGTGGTTGCCGACGCCCTGAATAGGAAGTCGGTCCCGAGTCTTACTAGCATATTAGTCCGAGAGTGAGACATGATATGGGAACTGGGCACGCTCGGGTTGGAGCTAGAAGAGGTTACTAGCGGCCTGGCCATGTACTTCTTGGTGACTCAGCCCACCCGGCTTGGCCGGGGGATAGAGGCAGCAGTCGGTGGATGTCGAGACAACGGAGATCCAGGAGAGAGTTGCCGGCGGTGTTGAAGCCGAGGCTTGGGATCGTCGTGCTAATTGGGAGTTACGGTATCGTGGAGGTTTGTGGTGGAGCGGGATGCGGAGAGCGGTTGCGGAGTTATTATCGCGGTGCCTCACTTGTCAAAAGGTTGCAGCCACTACCGGTTGCACAGTGGAAATGGGGGCACGTCACGATGGGTGTCGTGAGCGGTTAGCCGAGTTCGCCTACAATAACAGCTTTCAGGCCATTATCATGATGGCACCGTTCGAAGCGTTGTATGGTAGGCCGGGTCGATCGCCGTGTGCTGGGCAGACGTGAGGAATAAGAGTTTACTGGGTCTAGAACTGGACCGAGAGACAGCTGAGTCGGTCGTGCCGAAGCATGAGCGGTTGAAGACCGCGCAGAGTCAGCAGGAGCTATGCTGACAAACGGCGCCGACCTCTCGAGTCAGCAGTCGGTGGTCATGTATCCCTAGAGATGAGTCCGAAGGGTGGACTGGTGCGTGTCAACCGCGGCAGAGGCGGGTTAGCCCCGCGGTGTATCGGGCCTTTCGAGGTCTTGAGTACGTCTTTGAGTGGGCGGATGTCGAGGTAACGGGTGATGTCCCGTATAAGGAGAAACCGATGTGGGAAAGGGATCCACGAGAGCAGGTCCTGCGCGGAAAGGCTATCCGCTTATAACTGGTGTTGTGGGGACACCACGAGACCGAGTCGACTTGGGAATGCGAGGACGAGGTCCGCGCGAAGTACCCCGACCGGTTCGACTCCTAAAGTGCGTCGTTTTTTAAATTTCGCGGACGAAATTCCTATAAGGGGGGGGGGGTAGATTGTAATAACCACTCCCGGTCAACGCCAGTGAAACCTGCGAAAAACAGAAAAATTTAAAATTTTTGGACAGGTACTTAAATGAACCCAAATTTGACCCCTAGGGTCATACCGGACTTAAGTTGACCCCGATACCGACCAAAGTGAGTTCCGGGGGACTCAGGGCAACTTTCTGACCAATTTGGGAAATGTTGACTTTTCGCTGGAAAAGTCAACCAAGCGACGTTTGGTCCATTCGAGGACCGTTTTGGATCCAAAAAGCTTAGCCGTTGTCGCAGCGGTCTTAGTTGAGCCGTTTTCTTTTAGCCCGTCAAGTTTCGTAATTTCTTGGAAAAAGTGCCCGTTCAGGGCCCGAAACGTCCGAATTTTGCGAATCTGATTGGAAAATATCTTTTAGATATTCTTCCAAAAAGGTGTGGGACCCACCTTGCCACTTGTCAAACAAGTGGTGGTGTTAGGTTTTGGGGGGAAAATAAAGAAGAGAGATAAGGGGCGGGGGGGGGGGGGGGGGGTTCGGCCAACTATCATAAAAAGGAAACAAAAATAGAAAAAGAAGAGAGAAGGTGTGGGACCCATTTGCCACATGTCACACAAGTGGTGGTGTTAGGTTTCGGGGACAAAAACAAAAGATGAGAAGTTGAGGGTTAGTTTTGCAATTATGATAAAAGTGTGTGGTTTGAATTAAAACAAAAGGATGAGACTTGTGATGGTCGGCCATTGCTTCAAAAATTAGAAAAGATGATAGTTTTTAGAGAGGGAAAATAAGAGAGAAGAAAGGGAGAGAAAAGAGAAGAGGGTTGGGGTTTTGCCACTATTCACTAGCATCAAACCGTTGGATCGTCTCAACGATAAAAGAATCGAGCTCACATCGAAATTCTCTACGGTGAGCACCTAACCGTTTTTTTTGTTTTGGTACGTTTGAATTTTTAGGGTTTGAGTTTAAATGATTCAAATATGGTTGGGTTTTGGTTAGAATTGGTTTAAAGATGAATGGTTGAGGTTTTGGGTTCGTTAGGAACGTTTTGGGGCGAAAAGGAAATTTTCCCATTATGGTCGTGTGGGGACCACATGCTCGGGTGCTCGGGTTTCGTGTTCGGGTGGTTTAGAACGTCCCCCAAGTAATTAATCTACAACCGGATCGAAATTTGGGATTAAATTGTAAAAGTTTTAATTGACGGGTTTAGAAACTTGAAACGTTAATTAAGTGACTCGGAAGTCGGAATTCGATTCCTTCGAGTGCCTAGGAACCCTTGAATTATTCTAAGACCGTAGAAACGAAAACGGGAATTTTTGGAGCCCCGGAAGGGCGTTTCCAAAACCCGGGCAGATTCGCCGTGTCGTGCAAATTGGGCTTTTCCGGGTCCAATATCGACAATGTCGAGTAATTGGGAAGTTTGGGAGTGATCGACATTGTCGGGGTTACGTTTGGGCGTTAAGTTTATTGAATTTCAGTTTATGCCTGCGAGCTTAAAAGAGTTTAAAATTGTGTTCTTGTTAGATCGTGCTGCAGACCGAGGAAAGGGAAAGCTAGGCGAGTGACCGAGATCACGCCGAAGCTTAATTGTGCGCTTTCGGAGAAAGCATACGAGGTAGGGAAAAGTAGCCGGATCTCGGCCCTGACTAGGGAAAGTTAACAGTAGAAATGCATGTGACACTGGGGTGTCGTGGGTTAAGTAAGTTTATCGAATGTTAGAAAGATAGGCGACACTGGGTAGTGTCGTATGATACAGGAACGTAGCGATCATTAGAATTGCATGTGACACTTATTAGTGTCGTAGGAGTAGAGAACTTAACGATGTTAGAATTACTGGAGGCATATGACCATGCCTGGAGGTTGATTGCGAACTTATCGATATTAGGAGTACTAGAGGCATATGACCATGCCCGGAGGTTGATTGTGAAATTGGTGATATTAGAACTGTTGGAGGCATTGGTTATGCTGGAGGTTGTTGTGTATTACTGTTGTGTCTTGGGTGGCCAGGAGAGCCCGTGTTTTACTGTTGTGTCTTGGGTGGCTATGAGAGACCGTGTTTTATTATTGGTGTCTTGGGTGGCCATGAGAGCCCGTGTTTTATTGTTGGTGTCTTGGGTGGCCATGAGAGCCCGTGTTTTACTGTTGGAGTCTTTAGTGACCGTGAGTGCCCGTGGGGTTGTTGAGCCCGTGAGTTACTGTTGGTGTGTCTTGGGAGGCCGTGAGTGCCCGTGGGGTTGTTGAGCCCGTGAGTTACCGTTGGTGTGTCTTGGGAGGCCGTGAGTGCCCGTGTGGTTGTTGAGCCCGTGAGTTACCGTTGGTGTGTCTTGGGAGGCCGTGAGTGCCCGTGGGGTTGTTAAATCCGTGTTTTACTGTTGGTGTCTTGGGTGGCCGTGAGTGCCTGTGGAGTGTTGAACCTGTGTTGTTGTTGTTTGTTGAACTTTGCTTGTGATTGTGATTGTGGTTGCCCGAGGTTAGTAACCCGACTTCGTGTCGGGGAGTGGTGTGGAATTTTGGCTGGCTTACGAGTTTGAGTCTCGATAAGTTGCGAGCGTTCTTTGGTTGGCCTGATCCGTGTTCGAGTCTCGGCAGGTTGCGAGCGTTCTTTGGCTAGCCTGATCCGTGTTCGAGTTTCGGCAGTTTGTGAGCATTTGTATGCGATGAGAGGGCATCTCCCCTTCCGACTAGCTATCGGAAAAGTAGCTCGGTTTATCGCCAACAGGTCGACCGCCTGGAGCCTGACAGTGATAGGTAAAGCGCGTGGGGCAGGCTCGAGCCCAGCCGGTTAGCAACCGACACTGAGCAGCTGATATGAGTGCGATCCTTTGTGATCTTGTTTGGTGTGCGATCCTTTGTGATCTTGTTTGGCGTTGCGTAGTCTTCTATCGTGTCTTTGGAGGAGGTCGTCGATAGTTGTGTCGGGTCTACATTACGAGTCCGAGTGTTGAGTCTGTTGAGGAAAGTAACAGGTGGTGTGTCAGTTGAGTTATTTGAGTTTGGGGATGGTATTCCCGGTGTTGGGTTTGGTTTTGGTGTTACCAGCATTGTCTGCTAAGTATGCCGTAGTCAGTCTGTTATCCGTGGTGGTGAGCGAACGCTCACCCCTAGCTGCTTTTCCTACAGGTACCGGTCGCAGGTTGGACTAGGTGAGCTTCTGAAGCTTGAAGAGCTAGGAGCGGGATTCTGGGTTTACTTTGAGTCTAGCGACGTGTACCTTGCTTTTTGTCCAATTGTTGGGACGCACCTTTAAGTTGTAAATGATTAAATGATTATTTTTGATGAACAAATGGCGATTTTAAAGTGATTTATGTAAAAGGTTTCAAAATGTTTTAATGTTTTAAATGTTCGCGTCCTGAGTTCGGTTTACTGAAATTGGGGCGTGACACAAGAGACCCATGAAAGGCCCATGCTACCAAGGCCCATAGAACTAATTAATCAAGTCTTGATTAATTAGTACTAAGTAAGCAAGACAAGGATTAAGGTGTTGGTGATTCACCACCTAACCCAATCTTGTCTTGCCATACTTTGTCCTATTTACACCTTACTTGTCACCATGCTTGTCCCATGCCTTTAGTTGGACAAGTATGGGGTTTGTTATGTTTAATTCATCTTTTTTCAACATAACAAATACAAGACACAAATGGGAATCAACTTTTTTCTCTCCCTCCTCCTACCATTTCGGGTTTGGCTACTTTCAACATCCATTTTTGTGTTCTTGAGTCCTCAAAGAGAAGAACTACGTGGCTTTGATTCCCATGTGGATACGTAGGCGTCTTGGAGACTCAAGTCAATCATTCGTTAACCGGTGTTCTTGTTTTGGTAAGATATAATGCTGAATTTTTCTCTTGTGAATCCATTCTTTGTTAGTTGTTTCATGGTTTAATCGTCTCTTGGTTTTCATTGATTTTCTGCTGTGAGTTGGTTCATCTCCAACCCTATCTCGAGACCCAACATGTTGGCCAATCATCAAGACAGATATCATGAATTTCTTCTCTCATTTCCACAGATCAGGGCAATTGGGGAAAGGGCTCAATTCATCATTTATAGCTCTTATCCCTAAGTGTGATGCTCCAAGGACATTTGGAGACTTCAGGCCTATCAGCTTAATGGAGGGCCTTACAAAATTCTTACTAAGATACTGTCAATGAGACTGAAAGAAGTCATAGGCCCTTTGGTGGGCTTTGAACAAACTGGTTTCCTAGCAGGAAGACAAATCCTTGATGGGGTCCTTGCTGCAAATGAAGTGGTGTAGGAAATCAAGCAAACCAAGATCAAGGGCTATCATATTTAAAGCAGATTTTGAAAAGGCTTTTGATAACATACATTGAGGCTATATGATGAAGCTACTGCAAAGACTTGGCTTTGGGGTTCTATGGGGGCTATGGATGATTTCCTGCTTCAGAGCTCACATGTATGTCCTTATTAATGGCTCACCCTTCACCTGACTTCCCAATGTACAGAGGACTTAGACAAGGCTGGGCACTTTTACCACTACTATTTGCCATAGCTTCAGAAGGTCTAAACCAAATCATGAAGGCATGATTAAATCACTCTCAGTTCCAAGGAATACAAAAGGGAAACACAGGTCCTCAAATCTCACATCTACAATTTGCTGATGTCTCTATCTTTTTCATCAAAGCATCAACTCAAGGAGCAACAAACCTGAAGCATGCTCTTGAGATGTTCAAGCTATCTGCAGGATTGAAAGTTAACTACAGCAAATCAGCCATCATACCACTGAATTTATCTCTAGAAGAAATACAAGAATATGCAGAAATACTATCATATACAGTGGAGACACTACCTTTTAGAGATTAATTACTTGGAAGCCAATCATTGAGAAATTCAAAAAATATCTAGGGCTTTGGCAAGCCAAAACTCTATCCTTTGGTGGTAGAATAACTCTCATAAAGACCACCCTGAGTGCATTGCCGCTATATTTTCTATCACTACTGAAAGCACCAAAGTCAGTCTTAAGATCTATGGAAGCTTGGCAAAGGAGATTTCTCTGGCATGGTTTAGCTCCTGCAAGAGTGTTTTGCAAAGTGGGATGGAACCGGATCTGCAAACAAAAATTAGAAAGGGGGCTTGGGATTAAAAATCTTAGACTGATGAACACAGCCTTATTAGCATAATGGTGGTGGAGGTTTGTCGTTGAAGACAACTCCCTTTAGAAACACATCATTTGTGCCAGATATGGTTGAGGGCTCAAGGATTGGGACCTGTCTAATTACATTGAGTTGGGAGGCTCAAGCTTTTTTTCACATATTATTTCACTGGCCAAGGATCCAAACTTTGCTGATTTGTTTGAAAACAAATGACTCTCTTGGACTCTGGTTAGAGGTACTAGAATCTTAGTCTGGGAGAATGTTTGGTGGGTGAATTACCTTTCAAACTCTTATTCCCTATAATTTACTTACTTGCCAAGATAAGAAAATTGTTATAGCTGACTTATGGGAAAGGAACAGTTGGAATCTTGATCTAAGGAGAGATGCTAGAGGGTGGGAACTGTTAGAATGGGGTTGTATATGTGTCATACTCAATGTTGCTAGATTAAATCCACAAGATGGTAAGCTATGTTGGTCTGGAGATGAAAAAGGCTTTACTGTTCATAAAATGTACTCCTTTCTTGCGGCACAAGGAACCTCTTCTCTGAATTGGACAAGGCACATTTGGATCCCTGTGATCCCATCCAAGTTATCTGCATTTTGTTGGCTCGCATGTCTCTAGGCCATACCATCCAAATGTTTTCTTGAAGGAAGAGGAATCAGACTATCTCTACAGGACATCATCTGTCCTCAATGCTCTTGGGATTTTGAAGATGGAGCACATATACTTTTACACTGCAGAAAAGCTTGGGAAGTTATGAACCTAATCCTCACATAGTGGGGTATTGTTTGGGTCTGTCCTGCAGATGTCAGAGCAGTTTTTTGCTCATGGGCTTACCTGGTTCCTTCAAAATTCAGAAGAGGATGGGGTAATATCATTCAAGCTCTATTCTGGCAGCTATGGCTCTCAAGGAATACCCTCCTCTTTAAAGGCCAACAAGAATCAGCTCCACTCTTATTTGCAAAAGTATTGAATATCACTTACAATTGGGAATGGGCAGCCTTTGACAAGAACCATCACTTCACTCTTCAGGATTGATTCAACAATCCTAGGCTGGTTATCAAAAATTGAGATCTGAGTATTTCTTTGAGGGGGGCTTGGGATGGTTTTCTGGGGTGGTTTAGGTGAGTGACTTGTGAGTTTTGGTAAGGTCTCTCTTCTGGTTTGGTTCCCTTGACTCTTTTCTTGTGTGTGGGTTCTTCTCCTCCTTCCCCATTCTTTTTTCTCTCTTTTTGGTGTGTGGGTAGTCTTCTTCTTTAGGACTGAGAGTTTCTTTTCCTTTTTGGCTTTGTCTGTTCTGACCTTCTCTTCTTGTTGTGCCTCTTACTTGTTTGGTTCTGGTGTTTGTTGGCTAACTCATTTAACAGACCTATGGAGATCATTCACAACTTCCAGGTGCCAATCTACAAAGCAAACACAAAATGAAGCCTTTAGTTCCTGTTGAAGATTGAAAGGCCTAGTTGAAAATTATGCAGCATCCTTTTACACTTGTTGTCTAGATACACATTCACAACCTCAGGTCATCAAGTACCAACCCTAGGCTCCCTATTCTGCAAGCGACACAATTAACAAAACACAGCAATTGCTGAAGAAAACTCACAAGTTGTTGTAGAAGTATGCAAAGTTAATCTATTCCACTACATCCTCTAGCATCACAACAAAACACTGACTGAGAATCACCCCATCCATCTGCTGAGGGGTGAAGGATCATCCAATGACTCTTGTGCTCATCCTACAACAGCCTGACAGCTTATTACACTGATGTTCTAACCACTATTTCCTTTCTTGCTACGTAAGCAACTACTTTTGTCTCAGATTACTACTCTACAGTAGTGCTGATTACTTCTAGTTGTTGTTTTTGAGCTAGTTTCCACTTTTTTTTTGGTTTCATTGCTTTGACCTTTGGTTTGTTGCAATATGTAGTGAGATTGCGTTTTTTGTATCCTTTTCTACCTCAGAAAATGAGGTTAATCTAAATTTTTTTTCACCGATAAAAAAACTATATTATCATGTAAACTCAGAACCATTATGAATTATCATAATCTCTGAGGTGGTTCAGTACATCACAAATTAAAGGTTCAAAGTTTTTACCTTCAAAGCTGATTTTGAAAAGGCATTTGACAATGGACAGTGGGGTTTTATTCTCCAGTTACTCTTGTAAATGGGTTTTGGTATACAATGAAGGATGTGGATGATTTCTTGTTTCAAAGCCAATGTATCTATTCTGATTAATGGGTCCTCATCCCCAAATTTTCAACTATTGAAAGGGTTGAGACAAGGTTGTGCTCTTTCTCTCCTTATTTTTGTACTAGTTGCAGAATGGCTCAATCAATTGATGAAAGCATTAATTACACAAGGTTTCATAGAAGGGATTCAGATGAGGAACAATTGTCCTATTATTTCTCATTTGCAATTTACAAATGATACCATTTTTTTTCCTACAGGCTACTCAAGAGGGTGCTCACTGTTTGAGATATGTTCTCAAATTGTTCAAATTGACAGCGGGTTTAAAGGTTAATTATGACAAATCTCAATTCATCCCCTTCAATATTAAAAATGTCGAAGATGTAAAACCCGCTTTGTTTTTACAAGAGTGTTATTTTGAAATTTGAAACAATGAGGTGAGTTTTTGCAACAAGTACCTTAAAAAAATGGTTTTAGGGTCAAACCAGGCCAGGCCTGACCCATATGTTCGACATTTGGGCCGAGAAGCCCAAAATCGATGCCTGAGGCCCGTTTACGAACGACCCGCCTATATAAGGTCAAAATTTAGGGTTTGACCCTCATTATTCCTCCTTTTTCATTTTCACTCGGCCGACTCTCTCTCTTCGTTCTCTCTCACCGAAACCCTCACCGACCTCCTTCTCTCTCTCTCACGCCATCTCCGGCGACCTCACCTCATCTCTCCCTCTATCTTCTTCACCGGCCAGGCCTCGTCACCACCATCTCTCACCCTCTTAACTCGCCGACCACCACCAGTCCTCTCCCTTACCTCCCCATCCAGACCAAAACCGCCGCCGCCACTTTCGTTCCCGAGCCCCTCCTCTCCTATTACGTCCGTCTCCGTTACAGTGTACGCCCTGTCGAGATCGCCACCGTCCGGATCTGAAACGGAGGCGTCGAAATCCACCGCAACCCGAACAACCACCACCCGACGCCGTATTTCCCCCCCTACGGTGAGAACCACGACCACCATGAGCAACCACCACTGGACCTCGGGAGCCGTGCCTCGGGAAACGTGCACCGGGTTCTGGGGTCGGGGCTCGGGTACTCGATCCTGATTATGCGTTTAAGCCCGCTTTTATCCCGTTCAAGTTTAAAAGTCAACGTATTGAATTTACTTGGGCCTTATCTGATCTGATCGTAAGTTTGAACTGTTAAAAACTCAGACTTGGACTCCGCCCGAGAGCTTGGATTTCGCCCGAGAAGACGGAGTTGGCCCGGTCGTCAACAACTCGGAGTATTATTAGAGAAAGACCGCAAGGTAGGGAAAGTCTTAACTTCTCGTTTAAATAACGCTTAGTATGCCTATTAGGTTAATAAAATTGGAAAGGTCCTAGAATTGCATATAGGATGCGAATAACTAAGAATAATTGTCTTTCAATTACTAATATACGGACGTGTCTAGTAAGCATGCTTAGGATGTGAATCACTAGTGTAGCTCACTTTCAATAATTGGGAATTGATGTACATGGTAGCTTCACATGCTTGGTTGCCTAGTTTGGATAAGTTAAGAGTCTAATACAACTAGATAATTCGATTGATCAAATATGAATGCGTGAGTGCTTATTGGATCGAATGCTTGGATGAATGATTGTGAACATCGAGTGTAATTGTTTGTGCTAAATGGGACATGATCGGGTGAATGATAGACCGATGTAGTGCTGATGGTAAGTATGATGGTAAGTGTAATTGTGGGTATGAATCCCTTGTAGTGTGTATTTCTAAGCTTGGTTGTACGACGATGTTTGGCATGTCATTCTCTTGCATGTGTTTAAGATGATTCGTGTTCCGACATGGTGCCCACACCGGGGTGGGGGGGGGGGGGATCCGGTGTGGTACTTACGTCGTGGAAGGTCCCAATGTGAGGTTGTATCATAGCTGAGGGTTATTGGGCTACGGTTGTGGACCTTGCGGGGCATTGGTATTTAAGCCTGCGGGCAATGGATTGGACCCTGCGGGGCATTGATTGTTGGACCCTGCGGGGCATCGACTATTGGACCCTGCGTGACATTGGATATTGGACCCTTCGGGTAAATTGGATGGTTTACCCTGCGGGGATGGTTATTGGTTGATTCACCCAAGTGTATGTGTCCTGCGGGAGCAATACCTTGGTTCCCCATGACATATGGTCCTTTGGAGACGTTTCTGAGAATCCTGACGATAAGCGCCCTCAGGGGTTGTTACCGGTAGCCTTGACGTTATGCGTCTCCTCTGGACCGAGGGAAAATCCGACATGACACAACAAGTATTGTGGATCGGAGGGTGGCGACTTCATGTCCCACAACATTATTTGAGTGTATTATCTTTTATTGATTATTTAAGGACTGCATTGATTCTCGTATTTTCCTATGATTAATGTTGACTCTTTGAAAGTGTTAAACACTCGGTTTGCCTTCGTATTTCATCATTTGTTTGGTCCCTCGCCTTATTAAGATGTGAATAAACTTGTGAAACCCTAATTCTTTAACTAAAAGGATGCCCTAGTTATGCATTTTCCCTACTGAGCGTAAGCTTACCCCTATTTGTTTATGATGGTTTTACAGGTTTGCGTGATGACTGGTGGACTCGAGGCTAGGGAGCTTCTAGGGTCCGGGTGCTTATCTCCTAGAGACGTTTGGTCACACTTTGTTGGTCATGAACCTTTTAGTAAAAGAAATCACTATGAATTTTATGAACCTTTTGTTAAGGGATTTGTTATGAGTATTATTTGAGAATTTTGATTGAAATAAAGTTGGAGGATTTTCATTGGTTTTATGGTATAATATAGTTATAATTGCTTCTTCCTTAAGTCACGTCTCGAGTCCGGTCAAAACCAGATTTGGGGCGTGACAGAAGAAGAGAATTTCACAACTATATTGAATTGTCCTCAAGGAGCCTTTCCATTAACTTATTTGGGATTTCCACTAGGCTTTAACCTAAACAGCAAGATTACTTGGTCTACTATCATCCAAAGATTTAAAAATGCTCTTGGCCTTAGGGAGGCCAAACTCTTATCACAGGGAGGAAGAATTACTCTACTCAAGTCTACATTAGGTGCTCCACCCTTGTACATCTTCTCCATTTACAAAGCTCCAAAGGGTGTAATAAAGTCAATGGAAAGCTAGCAGAGAAGATTTTTATGGCATGGGTCTTCTAATGCTAGAGTCTTCGGTAAAATAAACTGGAATAATGTCTGCAGATCCAAGAAGGAAATAGAACAAGATACTAAACTTAGTCGGTATAGCCCTTCAAAAATATTCCCTTCTTAGCCTCCTCACTTTCACCCTTGGCAGAGTACTTTCTAAGATGAGCAAGTGAATTTGCCTTTGCACGTAGAAAAAGAGCAATATGTGCATCCGAACTTTTTAAGGCGCCATAGCCATGTCTTGAGCACATTGTTCTTAAGAGCACGTGCATATGAGAAGGAAACATGCCATGGGTTGGGGCAGAGCCGACCCTGAGGCCAAGCAGCCCATGCCATGGCTTGGGGCTCAAGAAAAAAAAATTGGGTATATATGTATTTTTATATATATAATAAAAAAGACCAAATACAGAAACTGTCACGCCCCAAATTCAGTAAAACCGAACCTGGAGCGTGAACGTTTAAAACAATAAAACAAATGAAACTTGATTTGAATAAACACCTTAAAATCACCAATTGTTCAACAAAATAATATTTACAATTTAAAATACGTCCCAACAAGTGGACAAAAGTAGGGTATCCGTCGCTAGACTCAAAATAAACCCAGAATCCCGCTCCTAGCTCCTCAGGCTTCGGAAGCTCACCTAGTCCAACCTGCGACCGGTACCTGTAGGAAAAGCAGCTAGGGGTGAGCGTTCGCTCACCACCACGGATAACAGACTAACTACGGCATAATTAGCAGACAATGTCGGTAACACCAACAAC
Organism: Erodium maritimum; assembly: GCA_963921825.1. Classification (NCBI taxonomy): domain Eukaryota; kingdom Viridiplantae; phylum Streptophyta; class Magnoliopsida; order Geraniales; family Geraniaceae; genus Erodium; species Erodium maritimum. Next base: position 29,302,351 of record OY997589.1, on the reverse strand, counting down.
AAACTCAACACCGGGGATCACTATCCCCAACTCAAGTACTCCGACTAACACGCACAAACGGTGACCTTCCTCAACCGACTCGACACTTGGACACGTAAGGTAGACCCGACACAACGATCACAACCTCTTCCAAGGACTCAAAAGACCACCACACAACACCCAAGATCACAAAGGATCACACAACAAACAAGATCACAAAGGATCGCATACCAGCTGCCCAGTAACCTCCCTCACGCCCTTTACCGATCTCATCAGGTCAGGCGGTCGACCTGTCGCAATTCATCGACATAAAGTCGGATTAGGCTGTCGACCTATCGCAATTCATCGACACAAAGTCGGATCAGGCTGTCGACCTATCGCAATTCATCGACACAAAGTCGGATCAGGCTGTCGACCTATCGCAATTCATCGACACAAAGTCGGATCAGGCTGTCGACCTATCACACTCACAACCCCAAACCACACACGCGCGGCCAGGACCCCTTTGTTGTCGGGCGGGCCCCCTACCCCGTCTGAATATGCAGACGCGTGTGCTCGTGGACCCCCATTTCATGAAGCGGGCCCCCAACCTCAGGTAACCACAATCACAATCACAAACAAAGTTCAACAAACAGCAACGACACAAGTTCAGCACTCCACAGGCACTCATGGCCACCCAAGACACCAACAGTAAAATACGGACTCAACAACCCCACAGGCACTCACGGCCTCCCAAGATACACCAACGGTAACTCACGGGCTCAACAACCCCACGGGCACTCACGACCTCTCAAAACCACCAACAACTCACGGGCTCAACAACCCCACGACACTCACGGCCTCCCAAGACACACCAAAAGTAACTCACGGGTTCAACAACCCCACGGGCACTCACGGCCTCCCAAGACACACCAACAACAAGACACGGGTTCAACAACCCCACGGGCCCTCATGGCCACCCAAGACACACCGACAATAAGACACGAGTTCAACAACCCCACGGGCCCTCATGGCCACCCAAGACACCAACAGTAAAACACGGGCTCTCATGGCCACCCAAGTACACAACAGAAAATATACGGGCTCTCATGGCCACCCAAGTACACAACAGAAAATATACCGGCTCTCATGGCCACCCAAGTACACAACAGTAAAATACGAGCTCTCATGGCCACCCAAGTACACAACAGAAAATATACGGGCTCTCATGGCCACCCAAGTACCCAACAGAAAATATACTGGCTCTCATGGCCACCCAAGTACACAACGGTAAAATACGGGCTCTCATGGCCACCCAAGTACACAACAGAAAATATACGGGCTCTCATGGCCACCCAAGACACAACAGTACACAATCAACCTCCGACACAAACAATGCCTCCAACAGTCCTAATACCGATAAGTTCACAATCAACCTCCGGGCATGGTCATATGCCTCCAGTACTCCTAATATCGATAAGTTCTCTGCTCCTACGACACTACTAAGTGTCACATGCTTTTCTAATATTCTCTACATTCCCGTATCATGCCTTTCTAATATTCGATAAATTTACTTAACCCACGACACCCTAGTGTCACATGCATTTCTACTGTTAACTTTCCCCAGTCAGGGCCGAGATCCGGCTACTTTTCCCTACCTCGTGCGTGTTCTCCAAAAGTGCCCAAATAAGCCCCGGCGTGATCTCCGTCACTTGCCTAGCTTTCCTTTGCCTCGGTCCGCAGCACGATCTAAAAGAACACAATTTTAAACGCTTTTAAGCTTGCAGGCATAATGCTGAATTTTAATAAACCTGACGCCCAAAAGTAACCCCGACAATGTCGATCACTCCCAAACTCCCCAATTACTCGACATTGTCGATATTGGACCCGGAAAGGCCCGATTCGTGCGACATGGCGAATCTGCCCGGGTTTTGAAAACGCCCTTCCGGGGCTCCGAAAATTTCCGTTTTCGTTTCTACGGTATTAGAATAATTCAAGGGTTCCTAGGCACTCGACGGAATCGAATTTCGACTTCCGAGTCAATTAATTGACGTTTAAAGTTTCTAAACCCGATAATTACAACTTTCACATTTTAATTCCAATTTTCGATTCGGTTGTGGATAAATGGTCCGGGGAACGTTCTAAACCACCCGAACACTAAACCCTATCACCCGAGCACGTGGGCCCCACACGGCCATAATGGGCCCTAAAATGTTCCTAACGAACCCCAAACCTCAACCATTCATCTTTAAACCAATTCTAACCTAAACCCAACCATATTTGAATCATTTAAACTCAAACCCTAAAATTCAAACGTACCAAAAAGAAAATCGGTTAGGTGCTCACCGTAGAGAATGTCGATGTGAGCTCGATTCTTTTATCGTTGAGACGATCCAACGGTTTGATGCTCGTGAATAGTGGCAAAACCCCCAACCCTCTTCTCTTTTCTCTCCCTTTCTTCTCTCTTATTTTCTCTCTCTAAAAACCTCTCCTATTTTCACCAAATGGCCGAACACCCTCCGACACTCATCTTTGTATTTTTTTCAAAACTAACACATAGCAAAAAGACCAAAATACCCCCCCTTTTCACTTTGTCTTTTCTTTAAAGTCAAGGGCAAAGTTGTCCTCCCTTTTTCCTTCCACCACATTCATGACATGTGTCATGTGGGTCCCACACCTTTTTGGAATTATCTCCTAGATATTTTCAGTCAGATTCGCGAAATTCGGACGTTTCGGGCCCCGAACGGGCACTTTTTCCAAGAAATTACGAAACTTGACGGGCTACATGGAAACGGCTCAAGTAAGACCGCTGCGACGACGGCTAAGCTTTTTGGATCCAAAACGGTCCTCGAATGGACCAAAACGTCGCTCGGTTGACTTTTCCAGCGAAAAGTCAACATTTCACAAATTGATCAGAAAGTTGCCCTGAGTCCCCCGGAACTCACTTTGGTCGATATCGGGGTCAACTTAAGTCCGATATGACCCTCGGGGTCAATTCTAGGTTCAATTTTTAAATTTTCCCGTTTTTCGCAGGTTTGACTGGCGTTGACCGGGAGTGATTATTACAGAAACAGTTTTACAATTGGTTTTAATAAAAAAAAAAAAGCCCAAACCAAACCAAACGGGTCCAAACCAAACCATTTGACGCGCCCCTTCCTCTTCCCCATTCCCATTCGAATCGGTTTTACGATCAGAGACAAAGATACAGCCTCACGCAGTCACGCACGCACCCACCTTCCTCGTCGTCATCGGACCTCCCGCGCCCACCTTCCTCGCCGGACCTCCCTTTCAGCAGAAGCAACCATTCAGCCACAACACATGTATGTTTCTATTTTTTTATATCAGACATTGTCATATAGGGCTACTTTGTTACTCTGTTATTTTGGTTGTTCCTAAGGATGCTTCAGGAGATTGCTTATAAAATAATTAATGATAGTTTGGAATTGTTCATTATGATTCTAAATTTGCTGCTTTCATGGCTGTGACAATGGTGTTGGGTGGTGTTTATCACTTGGAAGACCCTTTTCATGTTTGCCTTTCTTTTGTTTCTAATTTGTACATCTGATAAATAAAAATATTTGTTTCGAACTATGTCGTCCCCAAAACGATCTTGTATGAAAAAAAGATATTATTCCAAAATAAGTTTGCTAGATACAATGATCACAATTTCACTTCGGACTTCGTAATTCTCTGATTTTGTAATTGATATAGTATATACAAAGTTTTGTGTGATTGTTTTGTGTCTTTGACACAAGCATAATTCTGGACTGACAGCAAGTTTAAGTGTGATTGGTTTAGTGTGAATGTGTGATTCACTGATTGCATTGTATTACTAATTTCCTATATATATGTATATGTATATGTATATGTATATGTATATGTATATGTATATGTATATGTATATGTATATGTATATGTATATGTATATGTATATGTATATGTGTATGTGTATGTATATGTATATAAGTATATTGCACTAATTTACTATATACATGTATATGTATATGATCATAATTATATGAATGTAATGTAACACATATTTCAATTGTACATACTATAGTATTCATTTTGTTTGAGCCCTTCACAGATTTGTGATTATACACAAACATTTGATTTACGATGAAAAAACATCGTTCCGGAGCTCAGATAAGAAAAAAATCTCAACAACAAGTTGGGTTTTTGAAGGACTATGCTAAAGGTGGGGGACTTTTGAAGTGGATGAAACCAACAAATATTGTTGGTGGTGAATCCAATAATGTAGATGTTGATGAAGCCGGAGAAAGTGAAAATATGATCATTGTTGATAATAACAACACAATTCTTTGAGATGAAGAGTTATTGCCCAACAACGAAGAAGATTCTGGTAATAATGCAGATGACAATGCTAATGAGAACGAAGCTCGAGAAGATGCAGGTTTAGTGAATGACATTGAAGTCGAAAATGTTACTTCCGAGAATGTTGGTGATCTTGGAGACGGGGATGGTGAACCTATAGATATCTGTGACCCTGGAAATTGGGGTAAAATCGATAATAAAGTCAGAGACTTCATGGTTCAGAAAGGCCCAATAAGAGTAGAACTTGACGACTCTCGTTATCCTTCCGATGATACTAGAAGACATTTTTCAAACTCCTATAACTCTCAAAAGCTAATGAATGTGGAGAAACAAGATAGAAAGTGACTTCTTTATTCAAAAGTTGCGAAGAAAGTTTTGTGCTTCTGTTGCAAGTTGTTTAGCCACAATAAGTCTTCTAGCTTTCTCGCTTCCACGGGATATGATAATTGGAGAAACCTTAGCAGGAGTCTTAAAGAGCATGAAGTTGGCAGAGATCACATTAGATGTATGCATTCGTGGAAAGAATTAGAAAGAAGATTTAAGAGTGATGCTACTATTGAAAAAGACGTGCAACAAGCCATTAACAAGGAGAGGGAGCATTGGAAGAAAGTTCTGATTAGGATTTTTGCAGTGGTTAAGACTCCTGCTAAAAACAATATGACTTTCCGTAGAGATAATGAGAAGATTGGCGATGAGATCAATGGTATTTTTTTGGGTATAATTGAGATGCTAGGTGAGTTTGATCCAGTTATGAAGGAGCATATTCGGCGCTTTCATGGTGAGGAAATTCATTATCATTATCTTAGTCATAAAATTCAGAACGAATTGATTCAGATTCTAGCTGGAGAGTTGAAATCATTGATAATCAAGAAAATTCAGGATGCGAAGTATTTTGCAGTGATACTTGATTGCACTCCTGACCTAAGTCATGAAGAGCAAATGACACTTGTTATTAGATGTCTGAACACATCAACTGATCATGCCAAAGTTGAAGAATATTTCCTCCAATTTATAAAGGTTGATGATACATCCGGAGAATGACTTTTTGATTCACTTACAAAGGAATTACATGATCTCAACATAGATATCGATAATGTGAGGGGGGCAAGGGTATGATAATGGAGCAAATATGAAAGGTAAAAATAAAGGTGTGCAGAAAAGACTACTCGACATAAATTCTAGAGTATTTTACACTCCATGCGGATGTCATAGTGTCAATCTCACACTTTGTGACATGGCCAACTCATGTGATTTGGCAATCTCATTCTTTGGAATTGTGCAGCGTGTTTATTGCTTGTTTTCTTCTTCTACAAAGAGATGAAGTGTTTTTACTGAAGCAATTGGAACTAATGGCATCACTGTGAAGCCATTGTCTGAAACTCGTTGGGAAAGTCGTCTTGAGAGTGTGTCTGCTATTAAATTCCAAATTCCAGAGATAAAAAAAGCACTGCTTAAGATAGCAAAAACAAAGGATGATCCTAAGACACGAAGTGATGCCGAGGCATTGCTAGGAAAGAAAGGAATTCTGAGTTTAGAATTTGTGTTCGGTATGGTCATTTGGCATGATATTTTGTTCTCTATTAATGTCGTCAGTAAGTTATTGCAGGCAGAAAATATGGACATCGATGTTGCGATTGCTCAACTGAGAGGGTTGATTTCCTACTTTCAAAATGCTCGGGAGCATGGATTTGAAAAGGCTATGGAAGAAGCAAAGAAGATAGCACGTAAATTAGGTATTGTACCTATACTTAGTGAATCACGTTTCAGAAAAAGAAAAAAAACAGTTTGATGAAAGTGGTGAAGAAGATGTGGTATTGTCAGCTGAACAAGATCTTCGAGTGAACTATTTCATTCGTTTACTAGATTATGTCGATTCATCATTTCAGTTCAGATTCGATCAGTTTCAGTTATATGAGAAGACTTTTGGTTTTTTATTCAATGTGAGAAAGTTGCAGTCTGCAAATGATGATACTCTTACGGCTTCTTGCATCAACCTTGAAAATTTTCTGAAGCATGGCGATGCCTCTGATATTGATGTGAGGGATTTGTTTCTTGAGTTAAGAGTATTGAAAGAATGCTTGACACCTGGAACTGAAAAGGCAATTGAGATTATAAATTTTTTAAGATGATGGAAAGGTGTTATCCGAATGCTACTATTGCTTACAGGATTCTATTGACTATACCAGTTACAGATGCTTCTGCTGAAATGAGTTTTTCAAAGTTAAAACTGATCAAGTCTTATCTTCGTTCTACGATGTCACAAGAGAGGCTGAATGGTTTGTCTCTAATCTCAATTGAGAAAAATTTTCTTCTGGATATTGATTATGAAAGATTGATGAATGATTTTGCTAGCAAAACTGCGAGAAGAACAATTTTTCAAAATTGAAGAGCATATATGCATTTTAGGTATTTTCAACTTACTTGGTTGTAATTCTTATTTTTGTTTGCATTCGTTTATTATTAACATGGCTTCTTTTTTCTTTTTCTTTTTATGTTTTTGAAGGTTTGGCGTGGAGCCTTCTCTCAAGATTATGGATTCACTTTTGTATTGCATATTTCTTTGTTGGAATGTTGGAGTTCACTGTTGTCTTCTATTTCATGTAAGTACTCTCACTCACTATGTTTACTCAGTTATCTTCTCTCAACACGTGTAGCTACTGTGGTTACCATTTCTATGTTGATAGTGGTTTAGGGAATAATGAAATTATTGTTCAATTGAGTTTGCATATTAAGATGTGATATTGATGAATTTGCATCTTAAGATGTGATATTGATGAATGTAATATTATATGGTTTCAGTAAAAAAATCGAGATTAAGGGGCTAAAAAAAGTGAGTCGTTTGAGGCTCCAAAATCTTAGGGCCGACCCTGTGTTGGGGTATTCGTTCACTGCATTTAGGCTCACAGTAGCTTCCATTTTAGATTGTCCTCCTCATAACTACCAAAAACCATACAGAAAAACATGCATTTTTTTATAAGCTCGAAAATTTTATTAAAAAGCCCGACCCCAAAAAGGAAATCGGAAAACCCTGATTCAGGGAATCAGAGTAAAAGAGGTCAAAAGACCTGAAACACGTTTACAAAGGAGTTCAGCTAAGGGTGAACTATAAGGATAAACCTTATCCCAAAAGCCAATAAAACAAAACAAAAAACTAATGAGAAGATTTCTGTCGAGCCTTATGAGACGATCTCCATAAGGTCGAAATAGGAGGCGCTGTCTTGATTGCACGTTCCCGTGTCAGTGAACGAGCTCTCGACCGAGTAACGACAGTATAAGTAGACGACCGGCTTTGACGAGGCTGCAGAAGGGCGTCCTTCCATGGACTATCTTCCTTCTCCTCCGCATCCGTCGGGACCCGCAACCCTTCGGTAGCCGAAACCGGGGCTAAGGAAACTACCGACACGTCATCCACATAACTCTCCTCAAACCCTGGGCCTGTCACCAAATGACAGCCCTCTTGAAATTGGGCTTCCACAGCCCCAATCTGGTGACACACCATTGGACCCGTAGATACCAAAGGGCTGGCCTTAACGAAGCCCACATCCAATTGGACTTTAGCCAAGCCCGGTACCTGAACCCCAACAGACGAAGGAGTTCCAACTTCCGAACACACATCAGTTGCAAGGTCTGCATGAATCACTGACGCCAAATCTGAATGGGTTGTACTACAAACCACCTTAGACAAATCAGCCGGAGATAACGCATCGGAAACGGGAATGATATTCGAATTCAAAATCAAATCTAAACACTTCCGAGAATCGCGAAACACAGGTGGAGAAAATGGCACAATCTGCGCACGGATCTCCTCCAACAGCCAATCAGCTACTAGCGTCGAGCTCCGGTCATCGGAAAGCTTCCCATCTTCCGGCTTGTCCCTCTTCACTGTCGATGGATCCGAACCTCCATCGCCAACACTCTGGTTTTTAACATAACCATTGGGCCAGCTCTAGATGGGATCTACTTGTCCTAAAACATGCATTTGTCATATGATAAATTGCACATGGATACCAACTGCGTACCATAAGTACATAGATTCATCACAAAAAAATTTTGAAATCTTGCTAGCTCAAGTAACCACAGCTCAAGCATATGAGTAATAGCTACTTAAACATTGTAGATTAAGCATGAACAATATATAATTTAATCCCTGAGAGTAACAAGAAATAACAATCTTCATTATTGTCATCAGTTATTCAATAGATGGAACATCGATTTGTATTCATATCTTTTATGTCTCAGTACCATGAGTAATGAATCATGTATTTTTTAGAAGGGTTTACTCCATGTCCTAACCTCGTACTACACTTGGAAGTGAGTTTTTCCGCACCCAAGGTTTGGAAAATTGTCAAATAGTAACGAATTTCAAAACTAAATTATTAAAAATCACAAAGTACTGTTTAAATTGACTTTTTCCGTGAACAGTGAATCACGTGCTGCCCACGTGACTCATTTTATAATGGAGCTTGCGCGAGCTGAGGTCGCGAAGAGATGATATTCGAAGCTTGGACACAAAGAGATGAAGTTCGAAGAGCTAAGATGAAGAGATTAGGTCACAAAGAGATGAAGTTAGACCAAGTTAACATCCGTAGGAAGAACATATTTGAGGGTAAACTCGACTTTTCACTTGGCCAAGTTAACGCCCGTTTAAAATTAGAAACAGTAGGCAATTTCAGTTAATTGACCATTACTACATGACAATTTCAATTGTACAGGGTTTGGATTTAACAATTTCTGAAAGTTGGGCGTTAGGACATGGAGTAACCCCTTTTTAGATTAATGAAGTGAGGTTCGGGATTGAATAGCGAAATTTCAAGAACAACGGGAGGAACTCTCCTCTGAAGCATTGTGAGGGTATATTTCGCAATAGTTTCTGGCGTACCCTGCTCCTTGTGTTCAGCTCCAAGGGTTGCCATGCCGGGTTTAAGAAGGATTCAATCAAACATGATAGTGTTTTCAGCCAAGTAAAAGAAAACTTCATACGACACCTTCTCTACCACTTCAAGTGTTCTCTCAAATGGATGGTCCCAATCAAGAAGAATCTTAGGTTCCACAATATATCAAGGTATTTGGAATAACATCAAATTTAAAATCACCCGTAATTAATACAAGCGAAATTGGTAACACACAAGTTATATTTTCAATCATGAACTTGCAATCTGCCATAATTAAACCAAACAAAGTCTTACAAAACAATACCATATTCTTAAAAAGGAAGAACATGTCACGATTGCTTGCGTGACAAGCTTCCTAAGGTTGAAGACAAACGCAACGCTGCGTTTCACTTAAAACCATTTAAGTGAAACGATGTGTTTTGATCAACGAACCGAAGTCGTTATTTTGTACGAGTCCTCCACGTGTCCGCTTGTCGTTGGTGACCGAAGTCAATGGAGCAGTGTCATCGTCTTCCTCTCTTGTCTGGAGCGGAAAGCAGAACAGAGCATCAGAGATCAGGAGCAACGGGTCTTGCAAGGGCACCAAGCACATGAGGATGTCGACCTATATATGGAACCTGAAGTCCTAGGGATTAGCATGCTTTAGAACCTTGTAGTTTGTAGTGTAAAAGAGGAAGTCCTCGTTAGAAGTAATTTGAATTCCTATAAGAGCATTTTGCTTATTTCTATATCAACCCAGTTCAATTTCTGTTTAATTCAATCCTCAAGAGCGGTTCTGCTCTTGACAGAACAAAACAAGTAATAAAGGAATGGACATGAATTTAATATGTTATTGCAAAATAAAAATGCTTTCCATGTTTAAAACACTCAATTAAAGTGTCTTGAAACAAAATAAAGTGGTGTAACCTGATTTTCCTTCTCCACCAATCAAATAAGGGTATCTTATTCATACCCCCTCACAAGTTCTTAAGCAAGGTAAGGCTTCTCAAACCAAACAAAAGAAAAAAATATATCAAAGAAAAAGACTTTAATGAGACAAAGTACATTCATATAACCTGGAAAGGTAGATGTCTTTTACATGTTCCAACTTTACCTTCCTTCTTGGAAAGTTTGTACACTGGTAAAATATTAGCAAACATATCTTCTTAAGAAGCAGTAGTAATTGATAAAATAATAATTAATGCGATTCACCTGTTAACTTGTATAAATGAGAAAAGGAAAAATACTGAAGTTAGTAAGGTTTCTTATTCCGAAAATGGACTCTTAAGATTACCTAAGACTTCACCCTTTAAGGAAATGAAATCGAAGGTGGCAATTGAAGATGTGGAGATGTCTTCACAATTGCCATTTTTTTTTAATTCTTCTCTATCAGTAAGAGTTCCTTAACTGGCCAACTTAACTCACAAATTACCGATATTAAATTCTACCAGTAGACAATTTATGGTTTTGCACTGACCAAGTGGTATATTTGGTGCAACTACAACCACACTATAATTCATACTTATCTAACAACAAATTGTTTATTTACAGAAGAAAGCACCCTTTACATTAAAGCTTAGAGTAACAACTCTTAAAAGGGACATGTTCACTACTACATGAATCTTATTTAAATCCGATAATAAACACGGTGAAGCCAGGGAATGGAAACAAAATATCAAGAACCTACAGAAGGTAATCAAAACCTTTCTTTAGCCTTTTCTTTGATAAAGAGAGAGGACGAGGATGTATGTCAAACTATAGGACGCTTCTGAATGTTTTTCATGTGCAATCAAACTGACAACATGTAATTCAATCTGATTAAGTTCTATGATCTCAGGTTAAAAAGAACTTAAAAAATATCGAACCAATAATATAAAAATTTCCTCTCGACTCTTCTCTCTCGCTCAAAACCCTAAATCCACCTCGCCTCTATAGTCGCCCCTTGTCCCCATCGGCTTCAGCCATGGCTTTGGCCTGGCTATGGTTGACGGTGACTCCTACGTCCTTTCCGCTTGTTTCCCCCCTTTTCCCCTCTCCTCCCTTCTTGTTTTCCTCGCGCTGTTTCTGAGTGGTGGTCGAGGAAGCTCGGGTCCTTCGACCCTATCAGAGACCTCGTGGGGAGCAGATCTGGGTCTTGCTTGACCAGATCTGTTTCGCTCATGCCAGAGTTTCACTCGTCATCGCTTTTCTTTGTTCAGCTCATCTTGGTGGCACATTTTTGGGTTTTTCTGAGGGTTTGGGTCGTCCCCGTTGCTGCATGCTTGTTTCTGGGCCGAACTCTTTCCATCCTCAAGGGTTTCGAAGATCTTGATGTGGGAAGCTGTTTCTGGTGGTTCAAATCGACAGGGAATTCCTCTGCTCCAGGTGGCTCGCCAACGCCTCTTCGGTTTACCTTCGACCTCGTCCGGGATATGTTTCGGGCAGGGTTTGTTAGATGAGCTGGGTCGCGGGTGTGATTCAGCTTCAGGTTCGGGTTGATGGCGGGCGCATGTTGGGTACGAATTAGGGGAGCGACTTCGGTGCATGCTTTGGGCTGTGGTAGGGTCTGGCCTGTGGACCTGTAAGGAGGCCCTATTGGGCCGGTCCAAGTTTCCTTTTGAGCCGGTCCGGGATTCCTTTTAGGATGGCCTTGGTCAGAAGAGCACTTCTGCCTAAGTGGGTTTGCTGTTTGTTTCTTCTTTTTTCAGACGTTGTGGAAAGAGGGCACCAAGTGGTTTTAGGACTGGCTCGTTCGTGGGAGGCTTTCTTCTCCGGGGATTGTTGCGGTCTGATGGTGTTCCAGTGAAGTGTTCTCGATCCTTCCTCTTCTTGGGCGAGCTCTTCGTTTTGATGTTGATGTAGTCTGCTCCTCCTTCCGCTGGTATATTTGATTCCCTCTCTTCCATTTCAATTTTTCGTCTTTGCTTCCTTCTTCTCGATTATGGTGGTGGGTCAAGCTCGTCGGTTTTAGGTGTTGGCCGTCGTCGAGTGTTTAAGACTAGATGCCTTTGTGAAGCATTTCAAGTTTTTGTAGGGATAGGTGAGTATCGGTTTTTACTGTAACTGTTACTCCCGTTTCGGTACTGGCCGACGGGTTATTAAGGTTCCTCTAAACCATGGGGATCTTAATGTTTTAGGGTTTTGATTTCCTTCATTTTTAGGAAATCAATGCTCTTATGAGGTTTTGTTACACTATACTTAAAGGTTGTCAAATCTAGGTTTTCTAGACCTCTTTTTCAATTGAGATTCATGGTTGTACAATCTCGGTATTTGACCTTTTTCTATTAGGTTTATTTCTGGTATCTTGGTTGGTTCTTTTACTCTTTTCTGTTGTCTTGCTGCCTTAGTGTTTCTTCTGTTTTGGTTGTAGCCTCATAGTGTTGAGTGCGTCTGTTTGTAACCTGTTTGAGTTGTGTTCATCCCCGGATTGTGGGGCTCTGGTTTCTTGAGATTCCTTCACGGAATGCTCTTAGTTTGTTTCACATTCACCCTCAATCTTTACTTCAAAGATTGAGTTTTAATGTATGCTTTGTTGATAAAAAAAATGATCTCAAGTTAAAACCAAACATATGCATGAATAAAATAAATACAATTGACGACGAATAACCACCCTCATCACATTCACACACTAAATATACATTAATTGAAAACAACACCGTGGGCACAACAAAAATATCTCATAAGTGTAAAAAATGTGTAAAATAACATACCTCAACCATTAAAAACAATCATATTAGATTTCCATGAGAAGTTTAAGTTAATGCTCTCAGAATTGCTTCTTTTGCACCTGTAAGAATTGAAATCTCATCTTGTAGGCCGAAAGAGAGAATACAATACATATTAGAAATTGCCTTGAAATATGAAGGCAATTGTTAGCATCTATGCCCGTAGTCCAATCGTAAATGACCAAATGTAAATATCATCATTGGCAATATAATAAAGCGACTTTTGATATTACTTAAGTGTTGGATTAATATGTCGTGTGTGTTTCCGATCTATGACCACGATGCGAATAGAACCATAGATCAGGATGGATCACACTCGACGGGGTCCCTAGTCAATAGTCTTCGCTAGAAGCTACTAGTATGAAATATGACTCTTTATGGCTTACGTTCTATTGGTCATTGAAAATGTTTCCGGAGTCTGATCATAGACATCATGTGGGACATGATGTTGGACGACCCGACCTGAATATGTTCCATAGATTAAGTCATGAACATGTTCAGAGTCGTTGCTTGACAGGTATCCTTAGACCGAGGAGTCTATATGATTGCTATGCAGTAAATAACCAAGTTTGACCTGAAATCCCAACGTTGCACCGTGACTGGGCTTCCATAACGACCAGGATTGGCTTGGGGAATGATTGCATTAGTGACATGATAGGCGGCTAAGGGATTTATCCCTCATACTATTGTTGGGTCTCGAGGTATGGTTGGAGATGAACCAACTCGCAGCGGAAAATCAATGAAAACCAAGAGACGATTAAACCATGAAACAACTAACAAAGAATGGATTCACAAGAGAAAAATTCAGCACTATTTCTTACCAAAACAAGAACACCGGTTAACGAATGATTGGCTTGAGTCTCCAAGACGCCTACGTATCCACATGGGAATCAAAGCCACGTAGTTCTTCTCTTTGAGGACTCAAGAACACAAAAATGGAGGTGGGAACTTGCCAAACCCGAAATTGCAAGGGAAGGGGGAGAGAAGTTGTGTTTCCTATTCTTGTCTTGTGTTTGTTATGTTGAAAAAAGATGACTTAAACATAACAAAACCCATACTTGTCCAACTAAAGGCATGGGACAAGTATGGTGTCAAGTAAGGTGTAAATAGGACAAAGTATGGCAAGACAAGATTGGGTTAGGTGGTGAATCACCAACACCTTAATCCTTGTCTTGCTTACTTAGTACTAATCAATCAAGACTTGATTAATTAGTTCCATGGGCCTTGGTTGCATGGGCCTTTCATGGGCCTCTTGGAACATGGCCCGTGGCCATTTCCAACGAGGTCCCGTGATTCGCTCATCGCCTCCAAGCCTTCCATACCGGAAATGTCCAACATTATCCGACGCGATCAATCCCAAGACTGCAAGCCTTGTCTGGATCCGTAAAGCCCTATTCACTTACGGGCACATGACCCAAAACCCAGTTTTGGTCATGTCCCGAGACAACTCCCTTTTGTCCATTCTCCATAAATGTGTCAATGAGTTTCATCCTCCGGTGTGACCCTTAGGTTTATGCATGTCAATAGATCAACGTAAAATCTCATTTTACTTGATCGTATTTAAGTGGCAACTAACGAGACTTTAGTATTGCCTGACACTGCATAACGAATCGACCCTGTCGATTCTAACCTTTCTGTCATCCCTGTCATTATCCTTTTATCTCCGATATCCTGATTGAGATAAGGCATAGAGCCGTCATCCTTATTATTCTCAATCACCGTTCCTTGATATGTGAGATGACTGGAGATATGATACCCAGTATCATGTGCATGGCCATGCTATTCTTTCAGTCACTCTCGATCAAGCGGCCGAGAACCGATATCTTTCCCATACCTCAGTATGAGGGATAAATCCCTTAGCCGCCTTTCGTGTCACTCATGTAGCCCGTCCCCAAGCCAATCCTGGCCGTTATGGAAGCCCTGTTACGGACAACGTTAGGCTCAGGTCAAACTCAGTTGTTGACTACATAGCGATCACAAAGACTCCTTGGTCTAAGGATACATGACAAGCTACGACACTGAATATGTTCATGACTTAATCTATGGCACATATTCAGGGCGGGTCGTCCAATATCATGTCCCACATGATATCTATGATCAGACTCCGGAATCCCATTCCAATGACTAACAGAACGTAAGCCATAAAGAGCCATCTTTCATACTAGTCGCTTCTAGTGAAGCTTTGTTTACTAGGGACCCATCTAGTGTGATCTATCTCGATCTATGGTTCTATTCGCATGGTGGGCATAGATCAGAGCACACGTCGATATATTACTCCAACACATAAGTAATATAAAGCCGCTTTAATTTTATTGCTAACGATGATATATACATTTGGACATTTAGGATTGAACTACGGGCACTAAGACTAACAATCTCCCACTTGCCCTAGTTCCAATCTAAACACCAATATGTCCCCATTGACTTTACATGTCTAACATGTTCAGGCAGTGACACTGCCTTAGTCAAAGGGTTGGCTATGTTATCATCTGTTGCAATATATGTTATCTTCACTTCACCTCAGTTCAGTATTTCTCTGATGAGGTGGATACGCCGCAGTACATGTTTGGATTTGTTATGCGATCTGGGCTTTTAGCTTGCGCAATGGCCCTTGTGTTGTCGCAAAATGGATTCACTGGGTTGGATGGGTTTTTAATTACACACAGCCCTGCCATGAATTTCCAAATCCACATAGCCTCCTTAGCTGCCTCTGCAGCATCCATGTACTTGGCCTCTGTCGTAGATTCGGCAATGATATCTTGCTTTACGCTCTCCCAGCTAAAGCTCTTCCATTCAGCGTAAACACATATCCTGATTGACTTCTAAAGTCATCTGGATTTGTCTTGGAAAACTAACGTCTACTCATCGTTCGACGACTAGTTCAACATCATCTTTCCCCGGGTTAGAATGATGTCTACTGGTACAACATAAGGCTTACGAGACGTCTGGTCTCATACATCTCATGGCATATATGATCGATCCTGCCCCCAGGTGCATAGGATTCTCATCATCCTTTTCAGCTCATCAGGTGTCTTAGGACACTGAGTCTTGCTGAGATGAATGCCATGACTAGTGGGTAAGAGTCCTTTCTTTGAATCGAGCATTAAGAACCTACTCAATGCCTTGCTCACATAGGTTCCCTGACTTAAATCCAAGACCCTCTTGGTGCGATCTCTACATATCTTAATCCTTAAGATATAAGAAGCATCGCCTAAGTCCTTTATTGAAAACACTTCCTCAACCAAGCTTTAGTCTCGTGCAAGGTTGGGATGTCGTTTTCAATGAGAACCAGAAAGGTAATATTGCTCCCACTAGCCTTCTTATAAACGCAAGATTCATCCTCGTTCTTGATTAAGCCAAATCCAATTACAGCTTCATCAAAACGAAGGATCCAACTCCGAGAAGTTCGTTTCAATCCATAAATGGATTTCAACAACTTATAAATCTTTCCTTTATTCTTCGGATCGTCAAAACCTTTGGGCCAAGACATACAAACGTACTCAGCCAAATTTCCATTTAGGAAAGCGGTTTTGACATCCACTTGCCATATCTCATAATTATGATACGCAGTTATGTCAAGAAGAATTTGGATCAATTTTGACCATAGCCACTAGGGAGAAGGTTTCCTCATAGTCAATCCATTGGATCTACCTATAACCTTTCGCCACCAGTTGAACTTTATAGGTCAGAGGGTTGTCATCCATGTCCATCTTCACCTTGAAGATCCATTTGCATCCGATGGTCCTCACACCATTGATGGGATCAACCGGTTCCCAGACTCGGTTGTCCGACATGGATTGCATTTCCTCCCTCATGGCTCCCAGCCATAACTCGGAGTCGGGCCCATCCACGACTTCTTGAAAGGTGGCTGGATCATCGTGATCCACCATGACTTCATTGTCACCTCTGGATACCATATCTTGGAGGTGGAAGATTGATCCTTTCAAATTGCCTTGGACCTTCCGGAATTGTAACAGGAATTGGTTCTTACTCTACGACAATCTCTGGCTCCTTTCTACTGGGTTGTCAATTGGTTTAGACAGATCTGTACCATCCTGAATTTCTTCGAGATGCACAGTCCTCCCAATGACGACTTTGGAAACAAAACTTCTTTTCCATAAAGACCCTACCCCAAGCGACGAACACCATGTTCTCACTAGGATTGTAGAAGTAGTATCCCCTTGTTGCTTTGGGATACCACACGAAGGTGCATATCTCAGATCTTGGTTCGAGCTTAGTCGAAACCAAATGTTTCACATAAGCCTCGCAACCACAAATCTTTAAGAAGGACAAAGTGGGCATCATCCCGTACCATTTTTAAAATGGTGTCCCTTCCACACCCTTCGTCGAAGCCCGATTCACTATGAATACGGTCGTCTCTAGAGAAAAACCCCTAAAAGAGATTGGGAGATCAGTCCAACTAATCATGGAACAGACCATTGTCTAACAATGTCCGATTTCTCCGTTTCGCTACACCTTTCAACTACAGTGACCTAGGAGGAGTCCATTCCAAAAGGATCCCATTCTCTTTTAGATGATCTAATAACTCTGTGGTCAAGTATTTTCCACCTCAATCCAATCGAAGTGCCTTAATACCTTTGTCGAGCTGGTTTTCTACTATAGTCTTAAACTCTTTGAATTTATCAAAAGCTTCAGACTTATGTCTCACCGAATAGACATAACCATATTTACTGTAATCATCAGTAAATGTGATAAAGTAGCTAAAACCCCTCCTGGCAAGTGAACTTATTGGTCTACACACATTCGAGTGTATTAGCCCCAATAATTCACCCGCCCTTTCATCGCGATCGATAAAGGGCACTTTAGTCATTTTTCCCATCAAACAAACCTTGCACCTATCGATCGAATGGAATTCGAATGAACCTGAAAGCCCGCACTTCTGAAGTGCTGATAGGCGCTTCTTGTTTATGCGGCCCAAATGACAGTGCCATAACAGAGTTAGGTTTAAATCGTTGGATTTAGACCTCTTGGTATTAACGGAATATATAGAACTTGAGGCATTGTTACCCATATCTAATATGTACAATCCTCCAACCATGTCAGTACTGGTATAAAACATATCATTGCATAGAACATTGAAAACTCCATTTCCAATATTAACATTATATCCTTCCTTGTCAAACACGGATACAGATATAATATTCCTACTAAAAGTAGGTATGCAATATACATTATACAATACTAACACAAGGCCTCTTGGCAAAGCAAGACTCATGGATCCTACAGTAGTTGCCACAACTCTGAGGTCCATTTCGTGCTTTCCAAATCTCTCCTACTTTCAGCCATCATATATTAGTGCATGTGTGAGATTCAGTCATGGTATCTAATACCCATGAATCTTTGGAAGTAGAGAGATGTAGCTCTATAGAGTTAATACCGAATGAAGGCACGGTCCCACCGCCCTTCCTTAGATCATCCAGGTTTCCTGATGAAGGCGCAGTCCTACTGCCCTTCTTCAGATCATCCAGGCTATTTGATGAAGGCGCAGTCCCACTGCCCTTCTTCAGATCAGCCGTGAACTTCCTGTAATCCCGGTTCCAATGACCAGGCTGTTGGCAGTAGAAGCAGACATTCTCAGGTGTCTCATCTTTCCTGCCAAGTGCGCATGGGCCCAGCCCTTGCCACTTCCAATTCCCTTGTTGACCATCAGAATATCCTTGGATCCCAGATCCCTGAGATATTCTTCTCAGCAGTTAATGACACTTCATGTAACTCTGATATGGTCTTAGAGACAGCCTTGTCAAAGACATATTCTTTGCGTTCAGACTTGAGGACTATCCTCAAAATTCTGTACCAGTCCAAATAGTTTGTCCCATTTAGCTTGACCCTGTCAAGAATGGTTTTTAATGACAAACTATTAATATTCGCTGAATTTGCCATTTGATCTACAATAGATAAAATTCAATCAGTAAACTGAATAAATTTTATGAAGATCAAGCTTAAACACCAACAATCAATTCTAAAGCTTTAGAATCTGAAACCAAGATCCTTGATTCACTCGATTAAGCTGAACTAATGCTCACCACTTAATCGAGCTATGTAGGTAGGACTCCATCCAATCACATCCAATGTGACTCTTGGCTAGGGTATGCACTTATGTACACGGCTTACCTTATCTGTTACCCTAGCTCAACCTCAGGCTGAGAATCGTAGTCGGGTCCACCAATTTTCAACTATGGCCCGTCACTATGTAGGTGCTCCGCTAATGCGCACGACACCCACATATGTCGTCCAAACCTACTACCCCGCTTCCCCATGGATGCTCCGCTAATGCGCACGACACCCATAGGACGGGGAGGTAGTAAGGTGTTGATGATTGGGAGGTATCGGACATGACCCGCTTTTACTTGTCCAGTTGTGTTCAAAACTTTGGCACATCCTAGATGCGATGAGCACATCAACTACATTCCAAATGCAATGATGCCTCAAATTACATCCAATGTAATTCTTCCTTTGAGCCCGTCAACTACATCCAATGCAATGACGGTTCTAAGGGTTCACACACAAGGATTAAAATTCCAATTTTATCTTTGCATGTGAGGTGATATGCTCGGTAAATAAAGTTAAGCATGCAATTCTAAAACACATAGAATTAATCATGCATAAACTAAACCAAGCATAAAGCGATAAATGTGCACATAATAGCCCCCTAAACTAACTCCCACTAGCTTCTTGAGCTCCACCGACTCCAAGCCGATGCCAACACCCGAAAAGCCACCAAATGACATTTTCGCCCTTTCTTCATCTTGAGTAAAAAATTACAAATTAATACACGACTCGCAGGTCGGGAATAAATAAATATTACAAACAAGTGGTTCGACGACCATACCTTGAAAGAATAATTACACGCTAACTCTAACGGCTCGCAGGCCGTGAAAAGCGATAAATAATTAAATCGAGCTCGGGGCTATTATGTACACCAGGCCAACATCACATCACACATCGTGTTATCAAACATCATGTGATTTTCCGGTTTTAATTAATAGCCAAGTTTCGAAATTTTTTGATGCTCGGTTTATCGAAACCGTTCAAAAATGAAACTTTTGAACATTTGATCTTCGAGTTCGTCATGACGGTTCCAAACTCGTCATAACTAACAAAACGGTTTAGCCTTGGCATATCAACCATCCAATGGTCATGCTTGGCTTAGCTCCGTCCAACGGAGCCCCGTTCGGTCCCGGTTTCGGCTCCCCGAGAGTCCCGCTCCCGAGACCCGAAAAATCAAATTTTTTTCAAAATTTCCAGATTTGAAATAATTTTAAAAAATTCATTTTACATGCATTAAATCCATGAACAAGAATTTAAAACATGTTATCAAACAATTTAGCAAAACAACATGCCAAAAACGAAACTTTCAATCAAAACTGAAACTTTGAATACCGTCTTGTGAATCCCGAAGGTAGCACGGCTCTGATACCACTGTTGGGTCTCGAGGTATGGTTGGAGATGAACCAACTCGCAGCGGAAAATCAATGAAAACCAAGAGACGATTAAACCATGAAACAACTAACAAAGAATGGATTCACAAGAGAAAAATTCAGCACTATTTCTTACCAAAACAAGAACACCGGTTAACGAATGATTGGCTTGAGTCTCCAAGACGCCTACGTATCCACATGGGAATCAAAGCCACGTAGTTCTTCTCTTTGAGGACTCAAGAACACAAAAATGGAGGTGGGAACTTGCCAAACCCGAAATTGCAAGGGAAGGGGGAGAGAAGTTGTGTTTCCTATTCTTGTCTTGTGTTTGTTATGTTGAAAAAAGATGACTTAAACATAACAAAACCCATACTTGTCCAACTAAAGGCATGGGACAAGTATGGTGTCAAGTAAGGTGTAAATAGGACAAAGTATGGCAAGACAAGATTGGGTTAGGTGGTGAATCACCAACACCTTAATCCTTGTCTTGCTTACTTAGTACTAATCAATCAAGACTTGATTAATTAGTTCCATGGGCCTTGGTTGCATGGGCCTTTCATGGGCCTCTTGGAACATGGCCCGTGGCCATTTCCAACGAGGTCCCGTGATTCGCTCATCGCCTCCAAGCCTTCCATACCGGAAATGTCCAACATTATCCGACGCGATCAATCCCAAGACTGCAAGCCTTGTCTGGATCCGTAAAGCCCTATTCACTTACGGGCACATGACCCAAAACCCAGTTTTGGTCATGTCCCGAGACAACTCCCTTTTGTCCATTCTCCATAAATGTGTCAATGAGTTTCATCCTCCGGTGTGACCCTTAGGTTTATGCATGTCAATAGATCAACGTAAAATCTCATTTTACTTGATCGTATTTAAGTGGCAACTAACGAGACTTTAGTATTGCCTGACACTGCATAACGAATCGACCCTGTCGATTCTAACCTTTCTGTCATCCCTGTCATTATCCTTTTATCTCCGATATCCTGATTGAGATAAGGCATAGAGCCGTCATCCTTATTATTCTCAATCACCGTTCCTTGATATGTGAGATGACTGGAGATATGATACCCAGTATCATGTGCATGGCCATGCTATTCTTTCAGTCACTCTCGATCAAGCGGCCGAGAACCGATATCTTTCCCATACCTCAGTATGAGGGATAAATCCCTTAGCCGCCTTTCGTGTCACTCATGTAGCCCGTCCCCAAGCCAATCCTGGCCGTTATGGAAGCCCTGTTACGGACAACGTTAGGCTCAGGTCAAACTCAGTTGTTGACTACATAGCGATCACAAAGACTCCTTGGTCTAAGGATACATGACAAGCTACGACACTGAATATGTTCATGACTTAATCTATGGCACATATTCAGGGCGGGTCGTCCAATATCATGTCCCACATGATATCTATGATCAGACTCCGGAATCCCATTCCAATGACTAACAGAACGTAAGCCATAAAGAGCCATCTTTCATACTAGTCGCTTCTAGTGAAGCTTTGTTTACTAGGGACCCATCTAGTGTGATCTATCTCGATCTATGGTTCTATTCGCATGGTGGGCATAGATCAGAGCACACGTCGATATATTACTCCAACACATAAGTAATATAAAGCCGCTTTAATTTTATTGCTAACGATGATATATACATTTGGACATTTAGGATTGAACTACGGGCACTAAGACTAACAACTATGGTATGGGAAAAATATATGGTTCACGACCGCTTGATCGAGAGTGACTGACAGGAAAAGCATGGTCATGCCCATGATACGGGGTATCATAAGGGTCAGTCATCTCACATATCAAGGAACTGTGATTGAGAATAATAAGGATGACGGCTCTATGCCTTATCTCAATCAAGATATAAGAGATAAGGGATAATGACAAGGATGACTGAAAGGTCAGAATCGACAGGGGGTGATTCGTTATGCAGGGTCAGGCGATACTGAGTCTCGTCAGTCACCACATTAGTAAGATCAAGTAAAATGGGATTTCACGTTGATCTTACCGACATTCATAGACCTAAGGGTCACACCGACAATACAATACTCAATAAGAACATTACAAACTTGAGTTGGAGGGAGACATGGCGAGGATCGCCATAGTGGACCAGCTAGCAAATTGGGATCTCTTGGAGAGGCCCATGGCCGGCCCACATTGGCTAGGCCCAACAAGGACTCAAGTCATTGGATGACTAATTATTCTTGTTGACCAAAATGGGTGGGACCCAATTTCCAGTAAACTAATAAACTTGGATAGTTTATTAGCTTCACCTTGCACCTAGACTTGGACACTTGTCTAATAATGGAAGCTAAGTGATTTGACTAAATGCACTTAACTCCACATGCAAGAGGTGTTGGGAGAATATAACATGCAAGTGTAGAGAAAGAGAGAGAACAACTTCTTCTTCTTCTCTTACCTTGGTCGAAACCTCCTCCTAGCTTCAAAGTTGTTTGTGCATGTTCTTGAGTCATCAAACTCAAGAACTACGTTGGCTTTGATTCCATCTCGGAGACGTAGGCGTCCAAGGGACTCAAGCCGAACCATAGTTGGTGTTATTCATCCATTATCTCCATCAAAACAACAAGGTGATGTTTTTGAAACCTTGCTGAATTTTCAGCTTTATTCTTCATATTTGGTAGTGTTAATTTACTTGATTTGTGGTTAATTTCCGCTGCTACTCTTGTTTATCTTGTACACGACATCAAGTTCCAACAATTTCTAGTATGTATAACGCATAGAACCCTAAATTCCTAACATCTAACCATAAAATTCTAAGTTGTTTCCAAAATTTCTTCTATCAACAAAATCTCCTATCCGAGTTACTTCAAATATGAAGGCTATTAATCAAAACTCAACACTGATACAATAACAAAATCCATGATAGTAATTAGTTACTTTAATCAATCTGAATATGGAAGAACAATAAGAAGAAATAAACATGATAATAAATCCTAAATATCACCCTACAAACACATGCCACTCACAAACAACACTATGCAAATACATTGAAAATCAAATGACATGCCAAACACAGCCAAACCAAGAACAACACAAACTACTGCATCCTACTACGAACCTATCACTCAAAATAGGAATCGTTGGGTAAAATTGCAACAGTATTTGACAACACCACAACCCCCATACCCATTAGAGCCCTAACGTAATGCCTAGGTTTATTTACGTACCTGAAACCTCGCTGAGAAGGGAGGAGCAGTAAAATTCTAGAACAAACAAATCAACTCCAAATGGTTATCCAAGTATATATCACCCTTAGATTCCAAAGTTCATCTCTTTTATTTTCCATATCTTCTTACCAAACAAACAAATGACATGGCTATGATTGAAAAACAAATCCATAGGTTGATCAAAGTAAAAAAATTTGTCATGCTACTTTTCCAAATCAAAACACATTCACAAAGACCACAACAAAAATTAAAAATGCAAACCTTTTGTAGTTTGGGGAAGCTATCTGTAACATTTGCACCAACTATCTGCAAAAATTACAATCAAACACCTCAGGTACACGAACTGTCCGATAAAATTAATAAACAATAGTAACCCAATTACATTCTCATGGAAGGCATCATCTTAGCACCTCTAGGCATGTTAGTGTTGAAACTCGGATTCTGAGTCATGAATTTCTTAAGGCACCAACGATAGTAGTCACTATCTTAGCCCATGTATCCTTAGTGGAGGAAACCAAGCCAATGTCGTGATGTGAGGAAGAAGGAACCCTAGAGAGGGCTGGAGGGGAACCGGCTGTCGGCGGAACCCTAGGACCCGCGCCGCCCTGTAAAGGAGGAGCCAGAGCGAGTCATGGCTATTGTGGGGGCAGCGAACTAGGGTTCGGAGGGGGGAGAGCGAGGAGAACGTTTTGTGGAGATGAAGCCACCGAGGAGCGGCATGAAGGTCTCCTTCATCTCGGTTTTGCGATCAGATCCAGAGAGGCTAATCCTAATGAGAAGGAGACCCCATCCAAGATTGCTTATAGAGGAGGGAGAGTCGGCGTTGACAGCACAGGCGGAGATGAAGAGGGAGCCAAGAGATGTTTGTGCTTTCGCCGACCTCGGCTCTTGTCTTCAGTACCGGGAGTAGGTTGTAGAGGGAAAGGTAACGCAAAGGGAGCATCACCAACAGGAGTAGCGGCGCCAGCCACAAGCGGAGCCACGACAAAGAGCATGTCGGCGGTGGGGGTGGAGGAGAGCACAATAGCTGTCGCGCGACTAGGGCTAAAGGGAGATTGCAGAAGTTGAGAGAGAGAAAAAAAATTAAATGTACGACTTTATAGTTCACTAATTCCCTTTGTCAACAGTTCATTTTCTAATAATAGTAATAATAAATGTCAAACCCAATTCAATCTAAAGAAGTTCGCGCCCCCTCATATTCTTTCGACATTTGGCGGTTAGGGTTTGTAGTATTAATAATAGCGAGATTCGACTCTTTTTTCGATGGCGATGACCAATAGTGACATGGAAACTCTGGTGACTCCTTCACTGATATCCAGTAGAGGTAGTGAGTCGAGAATCCCACTTTTTGATTCCCTTTGTGTTTCGCCCCTTTTCGTTCCGACAATCAGACCCTTCGAGGTTGTATCTGCGACTGTAAGTTTTTTGGTCTTCACGACCAAGGCGGTCGTGGATCCATGTCTGGTGGTGCGACCATCGGGACTCAGGCGAGAGGACCACGTCCACGACGACCTCGGGCAGCGGGGGTCCTCAAAGGTGCGACGAATGCCATCCTTGGTTTGATTGGTGCAAGCCGTTGAGAAGGTGCCACAAGGGTCCTGAAGCCCAGACTTGGGTCTTCTAGTGTCTTTTGTCCCGAACCTCCATGGTCGACGATAGTACCTTGTCACATAAGAGAAGGATCAGGGATTTGACGAGGAGACAAGCAGTTGGAGCAGCGAGCATTCCCCCATGATGAGACGGAGTTTTGGGAAGGAGTTCGGTCGATGGAAACAGACGAGTAGACATGATCCTAGGGTTATTGGGATTGGGCATGGGCCTGGGCCAGTCAAGGTGGGCTGAGGTGAGGACCTTTTTGGGCCGGGTTGGGGTCCCTGTGGGCCGGTCTGTACCAAGAGTATCTAGGGTGACTACTAAGTGCCATGTTGGAGGTGGGCCGGCTCTGCCCCAGCTCCAAGTTTGGATTCGTTGTTTCGGTGTTTTCAGACGCTACCGCAACATGCCTTTTTAAACATCTCAATGGAGCGGTTTAGTTACCTGAGCACTTTTATATTTAGTTGGGTCCCATGATGTTTGGATCGCTTTGTTAGTACTCTATTAGTTATTTGTTGGTATCCACTTTGGGTTATATTGTTTTTTATGATTTATAATATATCTATGTTTTCCACTAAAACATAATATTGATCTTCTTGTATGAATATATTTGAACTTATGAATTTTTTTGGGCATATGGATGAAACTTTTATTGATACAAGAATAAAAAGGTCACAGGGACCATAGAATAGTGAAAATAATCGAATAGGGTGATATAAAGTTTCGGTGACGACAGAAACACTAATCATATAACTAAATTCCCGGGAAACTCCAAAAAGAGGCTAGGGGTGGTGCCCTATTCGAGATGTTCTTGGCGTCATGGATCCATGAACCTTTCCCCATCTCGACTTGAACGATATTGTTATGTCGTAACAGACGTTCAAGGAGTATGCTAGGGAAAGGAGAAGGTTGGGGGACAGATAGCGTCCGTACCCTAGGGGCAGGGAGTGCTCCTCTGGGATACCTTGTGATGCCCTAGTGGTCTCATGGAGACCAATGAGGTCGTTGTACAGGCCTCGCGTCCGCTCCATCGGGGGGGGGGGGGGGGGGGGGTGGAGCATTCTAGGGTCCTCCTTCCTTGTTCAGAGGGGCGGTAATGGGCACCCAGTAGAGGACTGACCAGGCTTCTTTGAAGCGATGATACCGGCGGGATGGTCTCGTTGCACAGGGACGGTAATCTGGTTTGGAGGTAGGAGATCCTCTACTT
This sequence comes from Erodium maritimum, assembly GCA_963921825.1. Classification (NCBI taxonomy): domain Eukaryota; kingdom Viridiplantae; phylum Streptophyta; class Magnoliopsida; order Geraniales; family Geraniaceae; genus Erodium; species Erodium maritimum. The sequence goes on along the minus strand of OY997589.1, from coordinate 29,276,055 downwards.
TCGTGATCGGCTCACAAGAGCGGGGGTGGCGATGGATCTGGCCTGGTCCCCGTTTCCCCGAGCGGGCTCTGGTTGGACGCCGCTCGTTGTATCGGGGAGGAAAAAGAGTCAACAAAGGAGGAAATGGTGTCACCATGGGTGAACTGATTGGCGGTGTTGTCGACAAAGGCGATTTTTACCGGACCAGTGGGGGAAACAAAGAAGATGGCAGGGACTGTTGCACTGATGGATATGGTGGATAGGACGAGGCCCGAAAGAAGAGATCGTACACGACGATGAATTGAAACTCCATAAGATGGAGGAATAGCGGCCGACGACTTGTTACAAAGCCCAATCAAGTCATCCCCACAAAAGCAGGACCAGGGATGATGGTTAACAAGGCCACCACAGGGGCTAGATCCCAAATACCGGTGAAATGGTGAGAAGTGAGCATTCTCTTGCTCTGTGTTGTCATTAACTTATGAATTAGTTTTGCATGTTTTATAATCACTTTATGTTACGCATCATACAAACAAAATTGAGTTAGATATATATTTAAAAATATTTATTAAACGTGTTTTAAAAAAACATGTTTATTAAACAAAATAATCAGATTGTGATTCAATTTTAGATTTAAGATAACTTACAAATAAACAACAATTATTTTTCCAGTTAGACAAACTCTTAAATATCTTCTTATGAAACAGGGTTGAATTCGTAGCAACAAATTTATGTATATATTAAGAAGGAAATTGCACTTTTTTCTCTTGTATTTTCAACTATTATTAGGTTATTATCAATCTTATAAAAGTTGCAGCCGCTACTCTCTGCTTAGGTTAGGGTTTTGTGATTTCTTCGTGGCAATCAATGACAACTTCGGCGGCCAAGTTGTCTAGCGAGTCTGGTAACGCTTCGGAGTGGTTTCAAGAGCCGAGCCCGGAGGTGATCAAGGATCACACGGCGAAGGTGGCGGTGGAGAAAGACGGGCCACGTTCGCAGGGTGTGGCGGCTGGGTATACGTCAGAGGACGGGACGGGATCCGGTCTTTCGGTGACGTCGGTGGAGGGGGCCTCGATCACGCCGGAAGAGCCGTTGTCGCCGCGTGAGGAGGGATCCTCCCCGATGAGGTTCTCGGCCCGGAGGACAGGGGAGGACAGCCGAGTAGATGGGGGGTGGTTTCACTCGGCGGCGAACCGAGTGCGGCGTACGCCGGCGAGGGGCCCGCGTCCGAGATGTGTTAGGGCTCGGGGACGCCGTTTGAGATGGGGGAGGTGTTCGAGTGGACGACCGTGCCGCAGGTGCAGGGGGACGGGGAGGCGGTCGCTCCGGGAGGGGATGACTCGCTCCCCATTGTGGTGTCCTCGGACCCGGTGGTGACGCCGGAGGAGTCACCGGCGGCGCATGCGTGGAGAAGAACCAAGGGGAAGGGTATTGCGTGGGAGGAGGCAAGGGTTTCTGAGGTTGGGCTAGGCCGGGAGAGCGCAAGGGATGGGGCCAGGAGCGAGGCCTTCTCGCGGATGCCAAATGGGCCGGGAGAGGGGCTTCGGGCTGGGCTCCTCGTGCGGGCGCTGGACAGGTCTGGAGAGAGCAATTGGGCCACTCGAGTTGGACCCGGGGTGGGCCTGTGGACGTGGCCACCTGGGCGGCCCGTTATGGGTCAGGTGCGGAGCGGACTCGGGGCGGGCAGCAGCGGATCGGAGCAGATGGAAGTCCGGGTGATCTGGCCGGGTCGGAGCGGATCCATACTCCTCACCCGTGGATTGATCCAAATGGCCCGAAGCTGGAGCCAGGTCGGTCGGGAGGCTCAGGTGGGTTGAGGTCGAGGGCTGGCTTGACCCGACAGGGAATCGGTCTCGGGCGGGTCGAGAGACCCGAGGGACATTGTTTCAAGTGGGGGATCTGGGATCCAAGATGTCATCAATGTGCATTAAAGAGGTGGTGATCCCGACGGTGGATATTGTCAATGCTGGGGCACAGTACCAATTCGCGCTGGCCGCTAAGGTGCTTACATCGAATAAATTTTTCTTGAAATCCTTGGTGGCCCGAATGGAGGATCTATGGGGGATGAAGGTAGAAGCGAAACTTTAGAAGGGGGCTTGGTGGCTTTCTTTTTCAAGTCGTCTAGGGAGAGGGCGAGAGTTCTAGCAGGGGATCCGTGGGCTTTTTGGGACTCGCTAGTGCTATTCACAGTCCTTTGGGCCCATATGCACGCAGGGGACCTGAGCTGATGTGGACAGTTCAGGACTATGCTCGGGTGATTTCATGAAGATCCGGATTCAGGCTGACATTCGAATTCCCCTTTAGAGTCAAATTTGGTTCCGACTATCGGAATCACAGGTACGTATGCTTCTTCAGGTGTCTTATGAACATCTACCGGATCACTGTTTTGGCTGTAGTTGCGCAGGCCATATGTTTCTGGCATGCCCTATATCCGGAAGAGTGAGGGGTCCATCCCCGAGAGCTCCAACGGATCCGAGGTCAGCATTAGAGAAGGCCAAGCACGACAAGGCGATCCCAGGGACCAACTAGGTGTATCTGGAAGGGGGAAGTAGGGGAGGAGCTTGGGTTCCGAGGCCACCAACACCCCGGCAGGAACATGAGAAGGAGAGGTCTAAGACCTATGAGACTTGGACCGACGAGATTCCATCTGCATGACTGACAAATGAGGCCGCTCCATCTCTGTCTGGGAAGAAACGAATGGAGCGGGAAGAGGAGCCAGAAGAATCGAAAGGTCGATGGCGTCAGATGGGGCGTCATATGTAGCAGCGGCGGGGGCCACAAGCACCCCCAACTCCGAGAATGAGTCTCTGGAATCCCAGGGAGGGGTTGGTCGGCTGTACCATCTCTCTGGATGCTCGATGGCGTTGGTTCCATCAACAGTCGACGAGACTATCCTCTACCAGTCCGGGGTCAGCAATCCCGCGTTTAGGAGCCCTACACATATCACTCAAGGGAGGACGACGCACGCTGAATTACCGGGGGAGATGTCGGTCCACCACTATTAACTTATCACTTGGTCCGCTCGATCAGTGCCATTTGGTTGGAGTATGCTGTATCGGTGTCTTCGGATGCTACCGCAGATTTCCCCCTTCGACCACCCTATGTCCAGAGCAACATTTACTTTTCTGTTATCGTATTATATTATATTACATTATCAATTTGGTTTCTTGGTTGTATGATGAGAACAACAATGCGATCATCGTTGTACTTTATTTTACTTAATAATATTATCATGCCTTAAAAAAAATCAATCCGGAAAGAATCAATCCAGGTGGTAAGCGACCTTGACATTTTTTTTCTTTCGTTATTCTTCTTTACTTCCTTCTCACCCCGTGAGCCTTCAACTTTCTCTTCTCTCCTCTCTCTTTTCCATATTATGCTGCCTCTTCCCTCTCTCTCCTTTTCATCTTCTCTCTCCTTTTCTCTTTGTCTCTTCACTTTGTAGTCGACTCTTCCTCTCCTTCCGTTACAGACGTCCCCTGAGGCTCAAACATGTTGCTATAGTTATAAATACCTCAATTGTTCCTCGAAGTCGAAACACAACAATTCTCCGGTCCCAAATCAAGAGCCCTAATTTCCTCTCATGGAAATCCTCTCCGACTACCAAGATCAAGACAACAATCAATCCGTTGCAGCTTCTCCTGCGACCATCACCATCGTCGTCTTCTTGTCCGGGAACACCGATCGCTTCGACTCCGTCTACAGAAAGTTGTGCCAGTGAAGCTTGACAACTCGATCTGGAGCTTGGAGAACATAGGGAAATATCGATTATGTTGACTAAGATTTACCGGTAGGATTGGTGGAAGTCTCTAGTGAAAGGAAGTCCGGAGGTGGATATGCAGAAGATGGAGACGAACATGCTGTCAGAGCTTGATGGAGTGACGTGGTCAGTAGTGGGGAAGATGATGTTGGATCAAAGGAAGAAACAAAAGGGGCTGCTGACGAGCGACAAGATAATGAATTAGGAGCTCTAGCCCTAGTAGGGTACCGCTACTGCAGCGAGACCCGGCGAAGGGGAAAGAACCCATGAGGGAGCTTCCTAGGACGATGGTGATGACTTTGAGGTTAGGGCGCTACCTTCCCGATCATGTCAAGATCCCGATCATCCCGAGATGTCTCACTACTCTGGAAAGGATGGCGCGAGACCGGTCGAGGCATTTGGATACGGAGGAATTTTCTCCGGCCGACTTGGTCTCGGATCTTCAAGCTTCACTGGTGGGTCTTTAGGACTGGTTATCATCCCACTCTTTGGAAGAGGACGAAGAGGTCGAAGTGGTGGTTCCCTCCTCTCGGGAGACATCGACAGCCATTTCCCGCCAACAATGAGGGATTTTGGGGAGGCTATGGTCCCCATAGACTTCCCGCAAGGAGACACTCTTGTGTATCATTACCAACGCGTGGGGGAAGGCTGTTGAGGGTCTCGTGGTCAAAGACCTAGGGTCGGGGCTGTTTGGATTATACTTCCAGTCCCCTAAGGCTCGGTCGTGGGTCCGAGGAAACGATCCTTTGTACTTTGATGGACGGGCCCTGTTTTTGGGTGAATTGGATCCATGTGCTCGAGAGATTTCAATTCTCAACCAAGTACAATTGTGGGCACATGCAAGGGGTCTACCGCCCCTGGTACGGACGCGGGAAGCGGGTACTTCCATCGGGGATGCGCTGGGAGTGTGTGTGGATGTCCCATGTGACCAGTGGGGCGTATGTTGCGGTGGCACTGTCAAAGTCCGGTTCTAGTACCTCCTTGAGAGGCCGCTGCGTAGGGGGCTGGTGTTTCGGTTTAAGGAGTCCCCTGAGTCGATCCATGTGGAACTCACCTACTCAAAGCTTCCGGGCTTCTGCTACAATTGTGACGACTCGGCCATGTCTTGAAGGAATGTAATGTTTGTTTTTGTGCCCTAGGCCAATCGTGATTATGGACGGCATTATCATTTCATTAATACACCGGCACTACTATTATCATTTGTGAAATGTTAATAGTGTGAATAATACTCTTTCTTAAGATCATCGGGTTGAGGACCTGATAGTAAAACTCTTAGAAGTAATAGAGTATTATTCACTTGATCCCTGGTCTTACTGATATACTAAGACTAGTATGATGTTGGCTGATGATTACGTTTTACTGATCATACATATTAGATATGAAGTCAAATCATAGATGTCATTTAGGGAAATGGCATTGGATGGCCCACTATGAGAATACTACATAGGAACTGTCATGAGTATTTCTCAGTACCGTAATATGACTTAAGTCCTCTGACCTTATAGTCATCATGATTTCTACATAGGTGGCTGTGTGCTTTGATACAGTTAAAGATTGTCTTTAACCGGGCAATTATAAAGGCTGTGATTGGGTGCATAAGTGTCTATGTGAGAGATATGGTTGACTTATAAGGGATCTGTCACTCATATAAATATGAGAGATATCGTTTGGGCCCCTTGATAAGTGAGACTGCAGGAAAAAGCATGGCCATGCGAATTGATAAAGAGTTATCACTGGCAGTCTACTTAAGATCAAGAAACAGTGATCGAATAAAATAAGGATGACGGCCCTATGCCTTATTCGATCGAGATATTGTTGACAGAAGAGTTAGCATATTAGCGTGTAAAGTTTAAGTCGCATTGACGATCATCATACACGTTTGGGTAGTCATATTGCTTTGCTAGAAGACAACTATGACATGTGGACGAATCGAGGATTTCGGGCCCACTGCCGAACGTCGTATGAGCCTGCAGGGTCACACCTTACAACAAGCCCAAAATCGTATTGGACTTTGGAAGTCCATTAAGTGAATAAAATAATATATTATATTTGATATAATATTTATTTATTCATTAAACTCGTTTTTCGAATTGTCAATATAACAAAGATTATGGTGGGCAATTAAAATGCAAAAATTACTCTTGAATTTGTGAAATTCAAAGAGGGTATTTTTGCATGACCACTACTCCTAAAATAGGACACTTGTCATAAAAGAAAGTCCAAGAGTTGGACTTGCTAAAAATGACATAGTGGAGTCATGCAAAACCTAAGTGAGACACTTGTCCAAGTTGGAAGTCCAAGTGTTGGGTTTTTCCAAATAAAATAAGTGTGGTGATGTTGGGTTAAGTATGCATGCAAGAGAGAGAAGAAAAATCTGATTTTTCTCAAGGTTGTGTTGAGAATGGTTCTCAAAGTGTAGAGAAAAACGAGTAGAGAGAAAAGAGAGAGGAAGAAGTGTTCTTCATCTTGTGGTAGCACACAAACGATTTTGGGAAGGATTGTTCAAGAACTACGTGGCTTTGATTTCTCCAAGAGGATACGTAGGCGTCTTGGAGACTCAAGCCAAATCCATTTGTTTCGGTGTTGTTTGTTTGCAAGAAAAGAAGAAAAATCTGGGCAGATTTTTCTGCCCAGATTCTGTCCAACCAGCCACTGTAAAAAGCTCGAACGGAAGTTCATACAAGGTCCGATCTTTCTGATTTTTGGAGTGAACGTTCTACACATATTGGTCTTCAATCTGACCGGAGGGATTTTCATTCCAAAGGTTCGTTGCTGAGATATACGAGCTGCAAGTTGGCCCCTGTTTCGAACCAAGCTGAAAAATTGAAAGAAGTAATCTCTCCTTTAATTTTTGTTTGTAGGTTTACTCGGAATAACATGGATCCTGAGGCTATTCTAGGGAAATGTTTTTAATTTCCGCTGCGTTTGATCCCTAGAATTCCAACATGTAAGTGATCGGTCAAATGCTCCCCGAGGTTTGACTACTTCTTGCTGGACTATCAGAGGGAGAAGCATGTCAAAGACTATGCAACGGATTGGGGGGAGAGTGATCGTTCGTCTGCTCCACCGGGCTTCATCTCGAACGCCCCCCTCGCTCTAAATAAGGCCCCTCGGACACCCATGCCTTCTGGTCTGGGCGCCCTCAGGGTCATACCAGAGGTGCCCTACTCAGTCCCCAGTTATCTCGACACTGGTGGCCTGTCCACCACCCTCTAGATAGATGAGTGGGGGAGCTTGTGAGGGCTTGGGAGCAAAGGCTGTCGGGCTTCCTGGCCCTGTTGGAGTTGGAGAGAGTATTGGAGCGCTCAAGAGATCAGCAGCTAAAGCTCCTCGGGCGGATCAGTTCGGGGCGGGAAAGCAGTCTCGCCAAGAGGAATCAGAGGCCAGATGAGCATCGGGTACTGGCCCAGGGAGGGGTCCCAAGACGATGTTTTGCCTCCCACCATCACCATTACTGTTGAGGTCCCTCGGGATCCCCGGTACCCCCTTCCCCCTCTTCGTATTCTATTTTTTCCCATGCGGCATCAAAATACCGCTTGTGATGGTTATGGTACCACAAGGATCAGAGAACCATTGTTCAATCAATTTGTCCTTCTCATCGTGTTTGGGGAGTCTGTTCCTCAACACACAGTAATGTAATTGTCTTTTGATCAATAATATCGCAACTTTCGCTAAAAAAAAATAAAGTCGTACATATATAGTAATATATGCAAGTAGCGATATACATATGTAGTGTGAATACATTAGTCGAAACATCGTATTTAACATTTATTATGTCATAATTAACAAGGAACTGTCTTTTGGAAGGGCTGTGGCATGGACCTCCCTAAGACATGCAGGAGAAGGCATGGCCAGCAACTACTACGATAATAATCACCTGCCAACTTAAATGACAAGGTAAATGTTGACAGTAGTTTCTAAGAGCATCCACATCAAGGGGGGCTGAACCTGGAACCCTGAGGCAGGACCCTCTACTGACTGAGCAGGGTTCAGCCCCCTCTGCCCCCCTAAATTTAGTGTGTTGCACATCAGAGGGGCAAGTATGGGGGACATGATTTTCAGAAATGCTGACTGTGTAATTAATTAAGCTTTTAACTGAATTTGTTAACGTTATTTTTAAATCAACAACTACTAAACAAAATATAAATAAAATTCATAAATAGAAATAAAAGTTCATTAGTAAAATACAAAATTTAAAAATTACATAACAAATAAAAAATACATAATTCAAATTGACAATTCATTTGGTCGATATAAGCTTCTGCAACGATGAATTCTTTGATGACCGTTACTAATACCATATATATTTTTTGAAACACTGATAGTTACTATTCTTGATAATAACGTTTGGACATCGTCGTCGGACATTTTTTATCGCAACAGAAAAATGATTTTTAAAATAAAAAAATGATTTTTAAAATAAAAAACAGATTTTTATAATAAAAAACTGATTTTTAAATTTAAAAACTGATTTTTAAATTTAAAAACTGATTTTTAAAATTTGAAACTAATTTGTTTACCTATAAAAACCTAATTAATAACTTTACCATATATTAGTCTAACTAATTACTATATATTAACCTAATTACTAACTCACCATATATTAATCTAACCTAATTAATACCCACAGTTACGCAGCAATCTTTCAAAAAAAAAATACACACTGTTACTGTGCTTCTTCTCCACTGTTGTGTCTATGTTTTATTTTTTTAGGCCACGTGTCAGCACTGGAAAGGACGGCGACGAAGTAGCGGGGAGCGAGGCAGCGGGGCTTGTTCTTGCCTCGCGCCCCGGCCTCGCGAACCCGAACCCTCCCACCATGCCCCACGCCCCATGCCCCGCACCCCACAGCGACCGAACCCCTCACCCTCACCCTCCTGGCACCTGACTCGCGCACCGGCCTCGCTCGCACGCCCCGCTTGATGTGGAAGCTCTAAGAAGCAGGATTTTATTATTACTTTTTACTTTTTAGAGTAAAATGCAGATACAGACATAAATTAATTTATGTTTTACAAATATATGAACCATATTTCGATTACAATAAATGTAGTACATTGTCTCTAATGTTTTTAGAATAAGAAATAGTTTTCATTAATAACGAGAGCGATCTAATAATCTTCATATACGAATCGCTTCAAAACGGATCCGGTTATAACAATTAGGACAATACATGAAACATAACTAAAACATGAAAAGTAACTAATACAGAAAAGGAAACCAAAGCTAGAACTGAAAAGGAAACCAAAGGGTGCCATTTGCCAAGAACAACTCAAGGTTGGGCCAAAACGCTGCTTGGTCCTTACTCTCCAAAGACTCGTCTTGTCGATTGGTGGGTCGACTGAACCACCGAACTTGAACTCGACAATAGGAAGGGAGGAATGGCTCTCATCAGGGACCCCTCCAGAGATAGATCCCTGGAGCCATGAATCCTTTCATCCCTTATGGCGGGGCTTTTTCCCAGCCCTCGGCCGATCTTCCCGCGGCTCCCCCTTCGTGCTCCTCGTTTGGACCCCAGGGCCCTATAGCGTCCCAAATGGGCCACACCCAGGGAGACCTATCTCTGAAAACCTAGGGTGGCCTACCGTTGACGACTGGCCGAGGCCCCAAGTAGAGGGCTCCTTACGTAGTCAAAACTAGGTAACCAGACTTGGGTTAAGCATCGAGTCCATGGTCATGAGGGGAGCCTTCCCTCAGGGCAATCCAACCTTAGGTATCGAATCCAAGGTCAGTGGTACGAACCTCGACTGTAATGGTGGAATCCGATCACGTCCCCAATCACTAGCATACGACTTGTCTTCCTTCTTCGTTTTGAACTCAAGCACGAAGTCATCATATCGAGGAATCTGCGGCACCTCCCACTCACAGTCTGTGACCATATGACCAATCCTTCCATAGTTGAAACAGAAGGCATGAAGCTTGGCATCTGTGAGGGTAACACGTACTGGGTCCTAGTATTCCCGGAAACACATTATCATCACCCGTTGGAGGGTTCGATGGATAGCCATCCAAAAGCACACCTTCACCGTACCACCCCAGCACAGACCCCATTGGTCACACGGGGTATCCACATGCTCTCATATGGTTGCCCCAATAATATCTCTGGTTGCCCGCGTATGGACGAGGGGCGGTATCCCCCGAGAAAATACCCAGAGTTGAAGACGATCTAGGCGAAGAAGGTCTCGGCACAGTAGGTCTACAATCTCCCCGAGCAGTAGAGGGTGGTCGTGGAAGCACCACGTTCTAACTAGTGTACCCATACCCGTGCTTCAAGAGACAAAATAGAAAGCGGAGGTGCCCGGTTCAAGGTCGTTGATGGCTACCCCCACACCAACACGCCCCTAGGAACGGGTGATGATGGCCAAGAGGGGCTCCTTCCGAGGAAGGTTTGGAGAAGCCAATCGGCCCACCAGGGAAAATTGGAGTCTAGCTAGGGTTTGCAGATCTAGTGGAGTGAAGGGAACCACCACCTCCATCGCCTCTTCTTCAGTGATGCAGCAAGCCGGGAAGACCGTCTGTGGGTCCCCTATCATCGGGGAGTGATAAGGAGGAGTTGAAACTCCTGCATGCAGGCCCTCCACCAGTTGCATGGACGGGGGCGTCTTCTCCGAGAGGGGAGTCGTCTTCTCTGAGGAGTAGGCGAGCGGAGTCAAAGTCGGAACAAGTGGTGGAGGAGTCGTGGCCTTTATCGGCCGGCCACGTTTGATTTTCACCGATGGAGGAGCCAGAGTAGTCACTCCAGACGAGAAAATCACCAGGTGGTAATCCTCAGGGACCGGTTGTTGAAGGAACTCAGACGATGGATGAGGAACCATCCCCGATAGAGGAGCTTTGCCTAGAGGGGATTTCGTTTGCGTTTTTTCCTCTCTCTCATGGGTTTGGTAAAACCTGTGGGTGGTTTTGGGGGCATGACGAGGGGAAGGGGAAGATGAAACACCTAAGGAGGGAGACACGGAGAAGGCGAAGGACAACTGCACGGCAACCAAAGAAGGTGTGGTCATGTCGGTAGGACTATAGAGAGACTCCAGGATTACGGTTCTAGAGAGACCGAGTAATATTTGTTTTTTAATTATCTATAAATTAACTCATTTAGAATTTCAATTCAAATCTGTAACAAAAATCTATTAGTTTTTTTTTTTGTTCTTCTAAATTTAATGAACTTATCCTCATTATTAAAATTAAAATTTGGAAAACTAATAATTTTATACCACATGGCCCACTGAGCTTTTGTTTTTAATCCCAACTAACCTAAACCTACCGAGCCTACCCATTTCAAGTCAGTGTTCAATCTAAGTTAAATTTATAGAACTAATACCTCCTGTAGTAAGTTAAAGTTTACAACATATAATTTCACAAGCCATATTACAACAACAACAACAACAAGGAAACACAACTTCCAAATACTGGTAAGGTGCTATTTTTTTTTTTTGAAACGGGTAACCGGAGACTTTAATAAATATCAATAGGTAATTAAAAAACACAGGGCGTGACCGTCCCGGGTTCCAGATGTATGTCCGAGGCGACCGTAGAAGGCTCGGCGCTCATGGACCCATAATAATAGCCTACTTGAAATCGTAGGCACAAACTCAAGACAGCTCCTTACCATCGTCTCAAAACAACGAGATATAAAGAAAGGTCCTAACCAACACAGGAAGTAAATTCTTCCAGAAATAATACGGATAAAAATAAAGCAGGTAAAAAAGTTGAGCTGTTGGTGCAGACTGCCCGGGACCTCCCAACACTGGTTGTCCCGGGCTTGTAGGTATAGTCCGACATCGACTCCACCCACCCCTGCCGGGTCGGGTCATCCCTGCATCGGAGTCTTCCCTTCCTCCGTCTGCTTCACCTGGTCCTCCTCAGTGATCATCATCGGGTGGTGATCGCTCCGATAGGTCTCGGCCCGGCCCCATGCCAGTTCCGAGCGTTGACTCCCTAGACGGTCACCCGGTTCCGGATGAAGATCCACCGGTGGAGCTTAAACGAGCCGGTACTGCAAAAACGGCCACGGGGCCTGTGTGCCCGCCCTTGCATGGGCCAATTGCATCGTCGTTGCATGGTCATTGGCCACATGGCCAATCCGAGGGGAGGAGGCGGGACCCGATGAGGATCCACCGGTGACAACGGTGTCATACCCGTGAGAGATCTGCCTTCACCGGCATGACGTCGTTGCAAAAAGTGGGACATCGTCGTCGATTGAGGAAGGTGGGGAGACTTGAGCAGCGTTGAGGAGGAGAGATCCGGGCGACTGCAGTGGATGGCGTGGGATCGGTGAACGGCGACGTACAAAACCAGATCGGATCCGAGGAGAGGCGCAGGTCCTGACTCGGCGATCGTCTTACGGATCACGACCGGAGAGGTAATACCGGCGTGGAGGAACGACTGAGGCGAGCAAAGCGAGAGGAGACTGACTCCAATAAACGGCGACGGTAAATTAAAACCCTAGAGTTGCACAGAAAGCTTTTGTTTATTCTTTCAAATTGTGAGACTTCATATTATTGTTAGGTACTTGGTCAGCTTTGTAATTATTTAATATGGTAACGTGCTATTTAGTTATTACAAAACAGAAAGTGTTTTCAAAAGTCTTTTTCAAGTCAAGGTAACTATCAAAATAAATAAAAGGAATTATTTTTTTAACTGAGAGAGTAGATTTGATTGAACTTTAAATATTTGAACAACGATGTGTATCAGGAAACAAACTCCCTGATCACTAAAAAGAACATTACGAAACCGAGGTTCGTCAATCCTTTTTCTATAAGGACCGCCACTGACGATATTCAGATGCCATATTGGCCAACAAAAACAAAAAGTACGAAGATGAAACTGGAGGTCCAGCTCCTAACAATTGTCACCACAGTCCTGGCCAAGGAGATCTCCAGAAGTGGGAGGCACAACATCATCAAGGGACCCCTCTTAGGCCAGTCACGGATGCCCAACCGGCTCATCATACCTCTCGACGGGGATGCGTCCCTGCACGAGGTTCTTCAGCCACAACTCTCTTCATTGTTCCAGAAGCCACACACACCCCACATCTAGACCCGAGAGCCACGGGCGCTGGAACTTCAACAGGCCATGCTCCCAAGTGTGCGCGGCCTCCATCTTCAAATCCTCCGAGATCGAGTGTCATGGTCGTAGTACTCGAATCAGTAGAGAATCGAATCTTTGCGTGTACAAAACCCTGAGGGCCCGCAACCGACCACTCAGGGAGACTTATCGGCCGCGAGTGGCCGACGTCCCAGATGGAACCAGATACCCCCAGATTAGGTATCGGGTCCATGGTTACGCTGACCTCCCTTCCGCGAGACGATCCATCATTAGGTATTGGGTCTATGGCCATCGGGATCGAAGCTTCAGTCTCCATCCCCGGCTCCTAGTCTATGTCGTCGATCCCACGGGCCATAAGAGACGATCGAGGGTGGGTGAGCCCCCATCCGTCCGACCCGAGGACGAGGACCGATCGCCGGAGTACGCCGCAGCAAGTCCCTCTGATACGCCGGAATATGCCTCTGATCCTTTCTCTGGAACGGCTGCGTGGCTACCCCCTGAGTAGGATATCGTTTTCTACCAATGCAGGGAACCGGCCTACTAGAGCCCAATGGACCCTTCCTAAGAAACAACGAAGGAGGGTCAGAGTAGTCGCGACCATGCATGAGACGAGGAGCCACGTTATCTGTGTACATTAACGCCCACACCCGAATATAGTCGTGGCGGAGCGTCCGTGTGGAAGAGGTCACCACCGTCCTTCGCACCCTACCGTAAGCGGCATGGGAAAGGTGGTAAGTGCGGCTCGACACCCTAAAGGTCGTGGATACGGGTGAGACCGCCTCCAGAATCACCCCCAATGGCGGAGCTGGTACCAAGGGAGGCTGGAGCATGGTCCGAGGAAGGCGAAACAGTAGAGCCGGTACAATCCTAGAACACCCGCCGCACGGGGCCAGAGCAAGGTCGTGGCAAGGGTGGGAGACAAGCGGGCTAGGGTTTATGTCGCTAGAGGGAAAGCGGGTCGCATGACGGCACAACCATCTCTACCGTAGCGGCGAGACCCGCGACGGAGACCAGGTTCTCATAGAGATCGGACTGAACCCTGACGAGGCATCGTGGGGAGAAATCCAGGTCGGGAGAGAGACGAAAAAGGAAGGCGGTTGGACCAGCCCTCGTCCCCTCCTTTGATTCTTATCCCCCATATCACGCACTATCTGCGAGGGAGAGGACTCGATGGGACGTGGGGACATAGGAGTGACGCAGCCGATAAAAGCAACAGGCGACGACACAAGAACCAACATGACGGCGGTGGCAGGAGGAAGCTCCATAGTGGCGTAACTAGGGCGAGAGTCTCGAGACGTCATCCTGAGAGAGTGTGTATAGAAATAGGTTTAAAATAAATAAAAGGATTAGAATCCGTGTTTACTTAAATCAATTCCACAGTTTTTCAAAAACAAAATCGATTCAAAAGTAAAACTGAAAAAACACAAACTAAAATATTACCAATTTTATTAAATATGTGATCACATTATAATTAAGGTACCTATTTTATTGGATATGTCCTCGATTTATACAAATCAATTATGAACTTATGTAAGACAAAAACAAATAACATGATAACTAAATAATGTAAAACAAAACTTCAATGGTGATAATATAGTTGATGATTTTGATGAGTACGATATTGATGAGACGGTTGCAAGGGAAGATGCAGACAAGTACATGAGATTATTGAGTGTGTATTAAGCACTATTGTATGAGGGATGTAATGGTTCCGATAGATATTGACAACCATTATGGAGTTGATGTCCTTTAAATAAAAATATAAGGTGTCGAATGTAGAGTTTGACGATATATGTACAATGAATAAGAAAAACTATCCCGAGGGGAACAATTATCCATGATCGTTTGCTGAGGCGCAGAAAGTGATGAAGGGCGTTGGGTTGGGTCATGAAACGTTTGATGCTTGTGAATATAGTTGATGTTTATACTATGCTGAAAATCTATAGTTGAAAGAATGTCCTATATTAGAATTTGATATTTACTAAATCACGATGACTAAGAATCCTAACCACCACCACCACTAAAAAATGAAATCTAAATTAACTATTTTTTATAAACAAAACTGATCATTATCGACGAAACGGACATTTGAGTTGTTCAGGCTTCACATTCAACCTTTTCTTCTCTTGGATTGTGAAAACTACACAAGCTCATCAACAACCTTCCCTCTTGGATCCAGAAGAACCCTTTATGAAGAAGCAGATATTCAAGGGTAATTTGGTCCATTCAATTTGTTAAATGGATTCCGTTTGAATTTATAATGGAAACTCATAGCTTGTAGGATTTTGTCCTTTTACGAGGTATGTAGTTGGTAATAAAATTGACGACCAATACATTTTTGAGAAAAAAGGTCAATAGCGGTTATATTTTTATACTTTCTCCCTTATGTTATCCAAATCTTTTTTTATCGGCAAATGTTTTATTAGAGGTCCAATTCTTTGAAATAAAAAAGTCAAGGGTAAAACTTTCAAGGAACAACAAGGAATACCAACAATCACCCCATACCCAACAAAGGATCGCTTGTATTCCAAGCACCCATGAGCTAAAACCCCCAAAACTAGATCACAATTTTACATCTACCTGACATCATTGAACTAAAACCCCCAACCCAAATAACAATCTTGATTTTGGGTTTTCAGAAACCATGCTTTCTTGTGTAAAATAATATTTCCTTACGAAATTTTAAAAAATGTTTCCTTCATATTGAATATTCGAAGTCATTGTTTGTTATTAAATGATATGAACAATGATTTTGATGGGATATAAGACAATTTTGAACATTAGAAGAGGAAGAAATGTCACATCTACTAAATTTTTATAATTCATTTGTAGCCTCGTAGGTAATTTCATTTTCTAAATATGAGTGAAAAAATCTAAAAACTATTTAATTTTGATGTAATAAATAAAAGCAAGCACTCTAATGTGTGACTCATTTTGTTGCAATATTAGAGAGATAAGCAGGTAAAGTCATATGCGACGGATTGGGGAGAGGTTCCTCACACACCCGTTTCTTCGGGCATTGTACCTAAAGGCGCCTTGTCTTTGTATAGGGGCCCCCAGGTTTTCACGAGCATTGTACCTAATGGTACTGTGGCTCGGGGTAATACCCGCCTAATGACCGGTCAGCTCTCTACTGATTCGGTTGCTGAAGTTCCAGCGCCCATTTCTAGTGGGTCTGGAGATGGTGGGAGCGCTACGACTGGAGCGCTTAAGAGGTCGGCAGTACGAGCGCCTCGGAAGGATCAGGCTTGGGCTGGGAAACAGCCCCGCCAGGAGGAATGCTAGACCGGCCGAGCATCAGGGACTGGCTCTAGGGGGTCCCTAGACGATGTTTTGCCTCCCACCACTACTGTAGAGGTCCTTGGCCAGCTTTCAGAGCAGGACTTCCGGTACCCCTTTCTCATCCCTCATATTAAATCATTTCCCAAGAGGCGTCACAATACCGTCTATGACGGATCTAGTATTACAAGGATTAGTGAACCATTGTTCTTTATTCTAACCTTTTTGTGGTGGGAAAACCTGTTCTTCGATGCACAACATTGTAGTTGATTTAAATTAATAGAAGTTGCATCTTTCACTCAAAAAAAGAAGAAGCCCGAAATAGGTTAGCAATATTGGGATGATTAAATAGGTCCCAAATTAGATGATACAAACTTCATTTAAAATCAAGTGTAGTTTATGTTCGAGTCATATAATCGAAAACCGAACCATAATCAAATTTCTTTAGGTATAAGGTCTATATCTATTAATTGCTTCTGAATAATCCAACCATTGGATTCCATACAAAGAATGGAGTGTCGATTAACTAGAACCACCCCTAATAAAATAGCTTTAGTTTCTTTGACCATAAAAATTGGAAAAGTTCTAAATCAATTCAGTATTACCTAATCTTGATTTGAAAATTATGTGTTCTCTAATTTTTACTGGAATCCCATTCTTAATCATTGATTTTCAATCTCCTCCCCAAAATTGGGAAATCCCATTCAAATGATTCATAGGATATATATGTGGAGTTTGGGAAAATATTATGGCACACTGATTTCATCATATTTTCGAATGAATCATGTAAGCTAGTGCTGGGCTAGGATGGAGTGGGCTGAGCCAACCTAGAGAATCGTTTGATGGTTTACGTCGAAATACAAGACATCATTGGGCTCGTGACCCAAAGACACCACTGGGCTTGTTGTGGTTACATAATGAGTTTTCATGTGATCCATTCATAATTGTAAAAAAAAAAGTTGTGGGTGTTGTGAGGTGGCAAGAAAACATGCCACATGTGGCCACCACAATTAGCATGCCACCACTAATTGCGTGTTAATAGATTATGTGGCAATGTCTCATGAGCTTTGTATTCCTAAGTAGAGGTGTCAACCCCTTGTATTAGTTGTTCCAACACAATCCAACACTTCTTGTAAATGCTCTCAATGAATATAATCCTTTCTCTACTCTCCATTTTCTAAGTGTTATTTCTTGTCTTGCTTGATAACCAACCCGTAGACACTAACCTTCGTATTATTCTTGGGTCATTGGTGTCTTGGTGTTGGTTCCGATCAAACTTGATTATTACATCACGTTATCAGCACGATCTTGTGTAAGTGGCTCAACTTGCAGCTCGTATATCTCTAAAACGAACCGTCAAAATCAAATTTCCACCGGTCATTTTGAACACCCATATATGGAGAACATTCACTTAAAGAATCAGCTTCATCCGACCCTGGATGAATCTCCGATCGGGCTCTTGAAAGTGGTTGGTCGGGCAAAACTGTGCAGAAAATTCAGCACCCTTTTTCATATTCTCGCAAATTTATTTATGCACATTTAGTTATGACGTTCATATAAGTATGCTCTGTGATCGCCAATTTATATTGGATCTTTCACATCAGAAATTTGATGCTCATTATTTGTGCTCTTATCATCAAAGACTCGGGTTTAAAACTTGTTGAAACCGAAGCATTTGGGCCTGAAGTTCCAAGATGCAGAAACTACTTGCATGTAACATGCAACTTGATTTATAACCTGAAGCTTATAAATATGATGGTATGTTGGACCTGAAGTTCCAAATACCAGTAAATTGAGGCATATTGGACCCGAAGTTCCAAATAAATAGTACTAGAGATCCGATACATATTGGACCGGAAGTTCCATGTCACGCCCCAATTTTAGTAAACCGAACTCAGGACGCGAACTTTTAAAACAATAAAACATTTGAAACCTTTTTCATAAATCACTTTAAAATCACCATTTGTTCATCAAAAATAATCATTTACAACTTAAAGGTACGCCCCAACAGATGGACAAAATGCAAGGTATACGCGCTAGACTCAAAAGTAAACCTAGAATCCCGCTCCTAGCTCTTCAAGCTTCGGAAGCTCACCTAGTCCAACCTGCGACCGGTACCTGCAGGAAAAGCAGCTAGGGGTGAGCGTTCGCTCACCACCACGGATAACAGACTAACTACGGCATAATTAGCAGATAATGCCGGCAACACCAACGACCAACTCAACACCGGGGAGCACTATCCCCAAACTCAAGTAACCCGACTGACACACACACACTGATACTTTCCTCAACCGACTCAACACTCGGACACGTAAAGTAGACCCGACACAACGATCGACGACATCCTCCAAAGACACGACAGACAACCACGCAACACCCAAGATCACAAGGGATCGCACACCAAACAAGATCACAAAGGATCGCACTCTAGCTGCTCAGTAACCTCTCTCACTCGCGCGCTTTGCCGATCCCTGTCAG
Organism: Erodium maritimum; assembly: GCA_963921825.1. Classification (NCBI taxonomy): domain Eukaryota; kingdom Viridiplantae; phylum Streptophyta; class Magnoliopsida; order Geraniales; family Geraniaceae; genus Erodium; species Erodium maritimum. The sequence goes on along the minus strand of OY997589.1, from coordinate 29,257,520 downwards.
GCCAGGCGGTCGACCTGTCTCAGTAACCTCTCTCACTCACGCGCTTTTCCCGACACAAAGTCGGGCCAGGCGGTCGACCTGTCTCAGTAACCTCTCTCTCACTCAGGTAACCACAATCACAATCACAAGCAAGTTCAACAACAGCAACAACACATGTTCAACACTCCACAGGCACTCATGGCCACCCAAGACAGCAACAGTAAAACACTGACTCAACAACCCCATGGGCACTCACGGCCTCCCAAGACACACAAACAATAACTCACGGGTTCAACAACTCCACGGGCACTCACGGCCTCCCAAGACACACCAACAGTAACTCACGGGTTCAACAACCCCACGGGCACTCATGGCCACCCAAGACACCAACAGTAACTCACGGGTTCAACAACCCCACGGGCACTCACGGCCACCCAAGACACACCAACAGTAACTCACGGGCTCAACAACCCCACGAGCACTCATGGCCACCCAAGACACACCAAAAGTAAAGACACGGGTTCAACAACCCCACGGGAACTCATGGCCACCCAAGACACACCCACAGTAAAGACACGGGTTCAACAACCCCACGGGCACTCATGGCCTCCCAAGACACACCAACAGTAACTCACGGGTTCAACAACCCCATGGGCACTCATGGCCACCCAAGACACCAACAGTAACTCACGGGTTCAACAACCCCACGTGCACTCACGGCCACCCAAGACACACCAACAGTAACTCACGGGCTCAACAACCCCACGGGCACTCATGACCACCCAAGACACCAACAGTAACTCACGGGTTCAACAACCCCACGGGCTTAACCAATGCCTCCAGCAGTTCTAATATCCACAATTTCACAATCAATCTCCGGGCATGGTCATATGCCTCCAGTACTCCTAATATCGATAAGTTCACAATCAACCTCCGGGCATGGTCATATGCCTCCAGTAATTCTAACATCGATAAGTTCTCTGCTCCTACGACACTACTAAGTGTCACATGCAATTCTAATGTTCGTTATGTTCCCGTATCATGCCCTTCTAATATTCGATAAACCTACTTAACCCACGACACCCCGGTGTCACATGCAATTCTACTGTTAACTTTTCCTAGTCAGGGCCAAGATCCGGTTACTTTTCCCTACCTCGTATGCTTTCTCCAAAGCGCACAAAATAAGATCTGGCGTGATCTCGGTCACTCGCCTAGCTTTCCCTTGCCTCTGTCTGCAACACGATCTAAAACAACACAGTTTTAAGGCACTTTTAAACTTGCAGGAATAAACTGAAATTCAACAAACTTGACGCCCAAAAGTAACCCCGACAATGTCGATCACTCCCAAACTCCCCAATTACTCGACATTGTCGATATTGGACCCGGAAAGGCCCGATTCGCCCGACATGGCGAATTTGCCCGGGTTTTGAAAACGCCCTTCCGGGGCTCCAAAAATTCCCGTTTTCGTTTCTACGGTCTTAGAATAATTCAAGGGTTCCTAGGCACTCGACGGAATCGAATTCCGACTTCTGAGTCATTTAATTAACGTTTAAAGTTTCTAAACCCGTCAATTACATCTTTTACAATTTAAATCCAAATTTCGATCCGGTTGTAGACTAATAACCCGGGGAACGTTCTAAACCACCCAAACACAAAACCCGAGCACCCGATCAAGTGGGCCCCACCCGGCCAACGATGGCCGTGGGTGGCTAGGGCCCGGCCCACCATGGTGGTTGCCGGCCCTAGCTCCGGCCCGCCACCCCACATGGTGGTCGGCCACCCTACATGGTGGCCGGAGCTCCCCCCGAGCTCCCGGTCACCGGAAAACGTGCCTCTTCCCTCCAAAACGTCTCCAACAATCCCCACACCTCATTTCCACCATAAACTACTCATTTTAACCAAACCCTAACTTTTGAACTTAACCAAAACGAAGATCGATTAGCACCGTAGAGGAAGACGATGTGAGTTCGAATCTACTATCGTTGAGACGAACCCATGGCTCGATGCTCGTGAATAGTGGACAAACCCTAGCCAAGCCTTCTCTTTTCTCTCTTCTTCCTTCTCTCCTCTTTCTCTTTCTAAAAACACTAACTTTGCAAAATTCCCCCCTTTTCTCACATATGGCCTAACCCCCCCCCCCCCTTTAGGTGTAGTCTTGTTTTTCCCCAAAAACCTAACACCACCACTTGTTTGACAAGTGGCAGGGTGGGTCCCACACCTTTTTGGGAAAATATCTACTAGATATTTTCCAATCAGATTCGCGAAATTCGGACATTTCGGGCCCCGAACGGGAACTTTTTCCAAGAATTTACGAAACTTCACGGGCTACAAGGAAACGGCTCAACTAAGACCGCTGCGACGACGGCTAAGCTCTTTGGATCCAAAACGGTCCTCGAATGGACCAAAACGTCGCTCGGTTGACTTTTCCAACGAAAAGTCAATATTTCCCAAACTGGTCAGAAAGTTGCCCTGAGCCTCCTGGAACTCACTTTGGTCGATATCGGGGTCAACTTAAGTCCGGTACGACCCTCGGGGTCAAATTTGGGTTCATTTAAGTGTCTGTCTTAAAATTTTTAAATTTTCCTGTTTTTCGCAGGTTTGACTGGCGTTGACCGGGAGTGGTTCTTACATTCCAAATACACATTACCAACGACCCGATGCTTATTGGACCAGAAGTTCCAAAATAAAATACTAACAACCTGAAGTCGAGTATGATCCCGACATGCAGTTATTTTGATCAATGTGCAGGATGGATAACCTAACAAAGTTCAGTTATACACCCCTCAAATTGGACGGGAAGAATTAATATGAATGGGCGTTGGATACGACACTCCATTTAAGATATCAGAATCTTGGAGACACTATAAAAGAAGGGAACAATGAATCTGTTAAAAACAAAGTGGCCACAATCTTGATTTGTCATCATATGCACAAAGACCTAAAGATTGAGTATTTAGCTGATGAGGATCCCTTTAGTTTATGGGTTAAGCTCAAGGAGAGGTTTGAGCATATGAAAGCGATAGTGCTCCCCCGTGCCTTATATGATTGGTCTATCCTCAGGTTACAGGACTTTAAGTCTATAAATGAGTACAATTCAGCCATGTTTAGAATTGTTTCCAAGCTTCGCAGTTGTGGTGAAAAGATAACTGACGAGTCTATGCTTGAGAAAACATTTTCCACATTCCACCCCTCGAATATGCTCCTGCAGCAGCAATATCGAGCGAAAAAATTCCAAAAGTTCTCAGACCTGATCGCGTGTCTACTCGTTGCTAAGCAAAATAATGAGTTATTAATGAGGAACCATCAAACTTGCCTTGTAGGCAGTTCTCCATTCCCTGAAGCGAATGTGACAAGATATGATGGTAGCTCAGGGCACAGACGAAGCCAAGGACCCTTTAGAGGTCGGGGTTGAGGTCGAGGTCGTGGACGTGGTCGTGGTCGTAGTCACGGTTATGGGCATAGAAATTTCCAACCTTATGGAAGAGATAACACGGTGTATCCCCAAAAGCGGAACCGATATGATAAAGGAAACAGCCCTCAAAACCAGACTCCCAAAAATGCTGAGACTATGTGTTATCGATGTGGAGGGGCTGATCATTGGTCACGTGTATGTCATGTACCAAGTCATTTAGTGAAGTTGTATCAAGAATCAATCAAGGGAACGGATAAGATCGTTGAGACAAACTTTATTGATCATGCGAGCCCTGAAGATGCTCCGATCAAGCTTGCAGAACATGAGGGCCCTGAAGATGCTCCGACCAAGGTTACAGTCTTGGATTTCTTTAAGGATGATGACGGAAATGTGGACCTTGTTTGGAATATGGCTTAAATTGTGTTTTCAGTATTCCCCTTTTCTTTTGGTTAATGTAATGTGTGTATATGATGTTTTTGTAATCCTTTCTTAAGTTTACAAACTGATGTAATACTTTTTGTTTATGAAAGGATATGGATCTTGTACGTGCTTGCAGAAATGATGGAGACTTATGTATTGTTGATTGCGTGACGACGCACACAATCTTAACAAACAAGAAATATTTTTCTTGTCTAACCTTGGTTGAAGCGAATGTTAGCATAATTATGGGTACTAGAAATTTCATATAGGGCTCCGGAAGAGCTACCTTGACATTAGAAAATGGAACAAGGTTGAGTACCCATAATGCTTTGTGTGGAAGTAGATCCAGAAGAAATCTACTTAGCTTTAAGGATATTCGTGACACCGGATATCATGTCGAGACCAAAAATGATGATGAAACTGTGTTTCTCTGTATCACCAGAAGTGATATAAATGGTGAAAAGCATGTACACGAAAAATTAAAGGCCCTATCATCAGGTTTGTATTATACAACCAAAAGGCCAATTGAGACCTACACTACAATGAACCAGAAATTCATTAATCCAAATGCTTTTATGCTTTGCACAACCGCCTTGGTCATCCGGGAGCGACGATGATGCGTAGAATTTTTGAAAACTCATGTGGACATTCTTTGAAGGGCCAGAAGATCCTATTGTCCAATGAGATATCATGTACAACTTGTTCACAAGGAAAATTAGTGGTCTGACCATCCCTAACCAAGATTAATGTTGAAAGTCCATCTTTCTTGCAAAGGATTTAGGGAGATATATGTGGCCCTATACTTCCAGCTAGTGGACCATTCAGTTATTTCATGGTCCTGATAGACGCATCCAGCAGATGGTCTCATGTATGTTTGTTGTCAACGCGAAATGTTGCATTCGCTAAACTGTTGGCACAAATCATTAAGCTGAGGGCACACTTTCCTAATCATCCGATTAAATCTATTCGTCTTGATAATGCTGGTGAGTTCACGTCGGGGACGTTTGATGATTATTGCATGTGTATAGGGTTTGAGGTTGAGCATCCCGTTGCACATGTCCATACCCAAAATGGTTTAGCAGAATCATTTATCAAACGTATACAGGTGATTGCACGTACTTTACTAATACAATCACAAATACCTATTTCTGCTTGGGGACATGCTGTATTACATGCTGCATCTTTAATTCGGTTGAGACCTAGTGCATATCACCGATATTCTCCTATGCAACTTGCGTGTGGTTATGAACCTGATATTTACCATTTGCAAACCTTTGGTTGCTCCATGAAATTGCCGATCGCACCTCATAAACGCACGAAAATAGGACCCTAACGGCGATTGGGTGTTTATGTTGGTTTCGATTCACCATCGATAATCAGATATCTTGAACCCTTGACTGGTGACATGTTTACTGCAAGGTTTGCAGACTATCATTTTGATGAGACGTCCTTTCCACCACTGGGTGAGAAAGATAAGCCTCCTGAAGTTAGGCCTGAACTTGATTGGAAAGTAAGTTCCATGTCTCATCTTGACCCACGTACGCCACAGTGTGAGATGGAAGTCCAGAAGATACTTCATCTGCAAAATGTTGCAAATCAAATGCCTGATGCATTTGCAGACACGTCAAAGATGACGAGGCCTTATATAGATGCTATCAATGTACCGGCTAAAATTAAGATCACTGGTGATACTGCAAAGACAGCTATCGATTCCTCTAGTACACGCCTGAAGCGTGGGAGACCAGTTGGATCAAAAAACATCGTTCCTCGGAAGCGGAAATGTCAAAAGAATAGAAGGGATGAAAGAGCCTCATTACCAGAAGTAGTTCCGGGAGAGCTACTAGAGCCAGTTCCAATAGAGCCGAGCGGCCTAGAAGTGCCTCCGACCGACCCACAAGTGTTTCCGAGCGACCCGAAAGTGCCGGCAAACGACCCAAAAAAGTTTACGGTCGGCCCAGAAGTGCCACCGAGCGACCAAGAAGCGCTTTCGGTCGGCCCCGAATTGGAGCCGACCGACCAGGGAGAAGAACCGGTCGGCCCCGACCCAAAAGCGTCAAAAAACTCTAATGTTATTGTCGATGAAATCTTTGCTTTCAAAGTGGCTAATGAGATAATCACCGAGTTTGATTTCGAGCCCCGAAACATTGACGAATGTCGTCACAGAGATGACTGGCCTATGTGGGAAGAAGCAATCTGGGCATAATTGTCTTCGTTGGCAAAACGCCAAGTCTTTGGACCCGTTTCCAAGATACCCGAAGATGTCAAGCCTGTTGGTTACAGGTGGGTATTTACCCGGAAACGAAATGAGAAAAATGAAGTCGCCCGATATAAGGCTAGACTTGTAGCCCAAGGATTCTCTCAACGACCAGGGGTCGATTTTGATGAGACATATTCCTCTGTAATGGATATGATCACTTTCAGGTATTTGATCAGCCTATCAGTCTCTAAAGGACTTGATATGTGCATGATGGACGTTGTCACTGCTTACATATATGGTAATTTGGACACTGATATCTATATAAAACTCCCTGATGTGTTGAGATTGCCTGAAGCAATGGTAGATGTCCCCAGAGATCTGTGTTCCATAAAGCTACAAAAGTCTATGTATGGATTGAAGCAATCTGGTAGGATGTGGTACCATCGCCTAAGCGAGTACCTTATCAGAGAAGGCTATAAGAAAGATGTCATATGTCCATATGCATTCATCAAAAAAACAAACTCTGGTTTCGTCATTATAGCAGTATATGTCGATGACATAAATCTAATTGGGACTCCTGAAGAGATCCTCAAAGCTGCTGAGTACTTGAAAAAAGCATTCGAAATGAAAGATTTAGGTAGAACTAGACATTGTCTCGGCCTGCAGCTCGAGCACTTGTCTGATGGCATTTTGATCCATCAATCTGCATATGTCGAAAAACTCTTGAAGCGTTTTAGCTTTGAAAATGCTCGTCCACTCAGTACTCCAATGGTCGTCCGATCTTTAGATCCAAAGAAAGATCCATTTCGTCCCAAAGAAGCAAACGAAAAGATACTTGGTCCTGAAGTACCATATCTAAACACTATTGGGGGTTTGTTGTATTTGGCACAATGTACGCGACCTGACATAGCGTTCGCAGTAAATGTACTTTCCAGGTTCAGTTCAGAACACACTCGACGACATTGGAACGGTATCAAGCATATATTTCGTTATCTGAGCGGAACTAAAGATTTGGGACTGATGTATTCTAAGTCCAGGGGGAGCGTTGGTCTGATTGGATATGCAGACGCAGGTTATTTATCAGATCCTCACAAAGCTCGATCCCAGATAGGATATGTTTTAATCTGCAGTGAAACAACAATTTCCTGGCGCTCTACGAAGCAGAATTTGGTTGCAACATCCTCAAACCACTCAGAAATTGTGGCGCTACATGAAGCTAGCCGAGAATGTGTGTTCTTGCGATCAGTTATCAAGCATGTACTATGCTCGATTGGCATTTCTCCACCAAGTTCTCCTTCAGTTATATATGAAGACAATGCAGGTTGTATTGCTCAAGTCAGAGGAGGCTATATCAAAGGAGATAGGATCAAGCACATCTCTTTGAAGTTCTTTTATACTCATGAACTCCATAAGAGTAATGAGATAAATGTCAGGCAGATTCGTTCATGTGAGAACCTTGCAGATTTATTCACAAAAGCCTTGCCGACTTCTACATTTGAGAAGCTAGTTTACAGAATTGGCATGCGTTGCCTTAACAAGCAACCAAAGTAGCCTGCCTGAAATCAGGGGGAGATAAATTTTGTGCACTGCACTATTTTTCCCTTATCCAAGTTTTATCCCACAGGGTTTTCTTGGAAAGGTTTTTAACGAGGCAGCATCGAGCACAGCTTCAAGCACATTTTGTGCGTTGCACTCTTTTCCTTACAGGTTTTGTCCCACCGGATTTTCCTGAGGAGGTTTTTAATGAGGCAACCTGATCTTGAAGCGCATTGTGGTGTCCAAGGGGGAGTGCTGTGAGGTGGCAAGTAAAATGCCACATGTGGCCACCACAATTAGCATGCCACCACTAATTGCATGTTAGTAGATTATGTGGCAATGTCTCATGAGCTTTGTATTCCGAAATAGAGGTGTCAACCCCTTGTATTAGTTGTTCCAACACAATCCAACACTTCTTGTAAATGCTCTTAATGAATATAATCCTTTCTCTACTCTCCATTTTCTAAGTGTTATTTCTTGTCTTGCTTGGTAACCAACCCGTAGACACCAACCTTCGTATTATTCTTGGGCCATTAGTGTCTTGGTGTTGGTTCCGATCAAACTTGATTATTACAACAGTGGGAGATAAACTCTTGTTACAATAGATTGATACTTTATTTTTTGAACGAAAGGTGTAATTTATTAATTTAAACTTCAATTACATTTGAGTGCATCAAAGATAGATCTCTGACCACGAAGAACAGACAAAAGACACAAAGGTGTCGTAGTTCTTTTCATATTATAATTGTCTCTAACGGTATTTGGTGGGCCAACTAACACTGAGTTGTGATTTCGTATAGGCAAGTAAGGAAGACGGGGGTTGAGAAGGTGATACTAGAATTCCTGCTCCGAAAATTGGCCAAGGACTTCAACATAAATAGTGGGAGGCAGTACATGAATTGGGGTTCCCACTTTGGAAAAATCCTCGATTCTCTATTCACTAGGCATTGAACCTACAAAAACAAGCTCAAATAAAGTAAAAAGGACCCGCTCGATTAGCCAGATCCATAATCGTGAAAGGGGTCAAGGCAGTTGCGACGGTGGATGTCAGAGAGAAGGGCGCGCCGGCTGCGGCTTCAGGGACGACTCTAGAGACGACGACGACATCAGAGACAGTGGCGGCTTCAAAGATGGTGACGACAACATTAGGGACGCCGACCTTAGAGGCGGAAACCCACGGAGTTGAAAGGAGGGACCGAAACAGGTCGGGAGACTCTGCGTTGGTGGCGAGAGAATGTCAACGTCGCGGTGGCTAGAGGCGGCTCGAAAGAAACCCTAGCAGAAAAAACCTTCGCAGGATCCATAAGGAATGTGCAAGGGAGAGGATGTGTAGACAGAAAAGCATAACCATGACCATAGCCATGGCTTTTGGTGCTGCGGCAGAGAACTTTTCCTAGGGTTTACAATAGATTGATACTATTATTAGTCTGATTCACCTAAATTTATTTTATGAGTAAATGAAAGTTCACATTTAATATTTAAGTTTATTTTTTGTTAGCTAACATACGTTAAATTTTGAGATAATTTCAAATCTATGTGGCAGCTAAGTCTTGTTACCTGGTGCTGCCCACCATGGATTTCTCTCCTCCAAAGGTAGGAGGGGCTAGGTGTTTTTTGTCGCGCAATATCCAAGAAAATCTCATGTTCTTATCGTTTTTTTTTCTTCTGATTTTAGTGAGTAAATCTCGATCATGGCAGTGGGCATGGTCACGGTGGGAACGGGATGGTTGACGAGGGAATGATCTCTCCGAGGAGAGGTTCGTTCTTCTCCGGACAACGTTTTCAAAGGGGGTGGCGATCCAGACATCATCTGATGAGTGGGGGACCATGGTACCGATGGAGGTGTTGAGTTATGAGTTGCTATGAGAAGAGCGTGTTCATGGTGTGTTGGTGGGTCGTATATTCGTTTTGACACCTCGATGGACGGCGGGGTGGACTCTCATCCTCGAGCTCAATCTTGCCTAGGCCGCGAAGAAAATGGACATGTTGACGACAATTTGACTACTCGACTGAAGTATGGACTGGTCAGGGACGACGGGCAAGATGAAGGAGAACGACGAGTCGTCCGTTGTATCGATCTTTAGTTGTCGTTCACTTGGCAGCATGGTGGATTGAAGACCCTACGGGATCAAATGGATTTCCAATTCAACTGGCAATGGGCGTTACGCACCATTGCCTCGATCAATGAGGACCTCATTTTCTAGTGGGGTTGGCCAACAACACCGCCCCACTATACGTAAGGTGGCTATTATTCCACTAAGATATGACACGATACTCTCCTACCACCTCGGAGGCCGACATTAGGCATTTTTGGAGCCCATATATATCAATCCAGGGAGAACAACACATGCATCCAACCCGGGAGAGTTCACAGTGTGCCAAGGCGCTATCCGAAAATGGGACGGCTCTAAACTAGTTCCCCATTTTGATTCAACACATCGGTTTCTTCGAGCGTTACCGCGACATTGTTTTCCAAACATATTAGTGGAACACTTCGGTTTCCTTAGCATTTATATTCAGTAAATTTCCCTTTCATGTTGGGTCCCAGGTTGTTCGGGCCTTTATTTTGTTTTGTTTCAGCTTGAACTTTGTTTGTGTCCGCTTTGGCATGGACATTATGATTTTTAATATACAATACTCTTTCACTAATTTTAAATGAATATCATAAAAATATAGGATCAAGAAATATTCGAAATTTAGTTGAAAAAGCTCTCTCTATACCCTAAGAAACTCTACCTATGTGCTCCCGTATCTACACCATCCTTTTCCGTCAATCCAGCGCACCTCTCGACGAAGACCTACCTACTTCTAAGCCGACGTCACCTATCGTAACCGCCCCTATGGACGGTAGGTCTGCTCCCTCACCGTTTTCCTCTCCAATGAAACCCGTGGAGGAAGCCCCACCAACACGTCCCTCCAATGACGCGACTATCCCTATTAAAGGTCGTTGAAATAGGAAGCTGAAACCTTCCATCCCTTCATCACCGGAAACGACTTCTCTCTGATACCGCTGCAACCTTCTCAAGGGATTGTATCGTTTGTCTTGGAAGCCTTGTCCCCTATGATCCGGCAAAAGGATGCCTGAGCGAAAACCGCTTGCACTTGAGAATGTTGTTATGAACACATTCAATAAATTAAAGATGAACTTCGATCAACAGGTTGTTGGATGTTTCTTTTGTAAGAAGTAAGGGAATTGGAAGAGAATTAATCAAACAAATCAATATTTACTTTGGCACTATAGCTTGGTCATATCGGTGAGAAAAAAGTAAACAAGTTGTATAAGGCATGGTGTCTTGGGCAATATGATTATGAATCATCGATATTTGTGAATCTTATCTCATTGGAAAAATGAAAAAATCTCCTTTTACTAGAATTGGAGAAAGAGCTAGTGAACTTTTGGGACTCATACATAGTGGTGTATGTGGGACAGTGAAAGCTCAAGCAAAAGGTGGATATTCTTACTTTATTATCTTCACTGATGATATGTCGAGATATGGTTTCATATATCTCATGAGACATAAGTCGGAATATTTTGAAATGTTCAAAAGGTTTAGAAGTGAAGTTGGTAAGAACATCAAGGCATTGAGATCTGACCGTGGGATGAGTATCTCACAGATGATTTGATTGATTATTTGTCACAAGATGGGATCCTATCACAGTGGACTTCTCTTGGGACACAACAACACAATGGTGTTTCTGAAAGGAGAAATCATACCTTGTTAGACATAGTGCATTGATGATGGGATTCACATATCTCTCAATCATCCTATGGGGGTATGCTTTAGAAGCTGCTACATATTTGTTAAATAAGGTTCATACTAAGGAAATTGCTGAAGCACCATATGAGATATGGAAAGTATGGAAAGCCTGCCTTAAACATTTAAGGGCTTGGGGTTGTCTAGACTATGTTAAGAGACGACAATTCGACAAGCTTGACATTAAGTCTAGCAAATGCAGATTTGTTGGTTATCCACGGACACTATGGGATACTAATTCTATCATCCTTTAGAACACGAAGTGCAAGTGGCTAGGAATGCGACCTTTTTAGAAAAGGAGTTCCTTGGTGTTGGAAGAACTGGAGTAGAAATAGATCTTGATGAAATGCAAGATACCAATGAGTCAACGCTGACTCAAGAGAATTGGATGCTTATTAAGAAAACTTTTCTTGATATCTTACAGCTGCCACCGAGGGTTCCAACCTCAAACGTTGAGGTATATGATTTGGTTAATGAAACAGTTCAAGAACAAGGGCAACAACATAATCAAGAAGTACATGAGCCTCCTAGAAGATTCATTAGAGAACTTCGTGCACCAAATATGATCAATCTATTATTGTGTGATAATGAGGATAATCATATTGATAATGACCTTATTATTGAAGACGATCCCAAGTGTATCCAAGAGGCGATGGCAAGTCCAGACCATGAGAAATGGCTTGTTGTCATGGGATCCGAAATAGAGTCAATGAAAATCAATAAGTTATGGACTTTAATTGATGACTCTAAGGACTAAAACCCTATTGGGTGTAAATAGTATTTTAATAGAAATATTGGAGCGGCGGGTAAGGTTGAAACCTTTAAAACCTGTCTGGTTACTAAAGGGGTATAATCAAAAGGAAGGTGTTGCTACATCTGTGATTGGCTATTTTGAGTCAAGTCAAGATGTTATTAAAGATGTCAATAGACATCATCGTGTAACCGATGTAGAGCTAATCGAATATGTCAATAATGAATGTCATTGACATGATAGTGGTTGATAGTACAGATTTGAGAATTTATTGAATATATCTTTTGCACGCCCGTCTTTATCCGATGAAGATATGTTTCTTTTTCGTCTAGATACTCTTTATCAGAGATCTACTTGCATTAGGAAACAAGATGATTTACTTTCCAAAACTAGATGCTATACACGCATATCCTATTAGATAAATATTAGAAAGTCTTGTTGAACAAGGGAAGAAGAGATTAAGCTAAATCATGCCTCTGAAGATACTTAACCCTAGGAGGCATGTGTTCTACAGAGGAAGTGCTATATATACCATGGAGATATCATAAACTAGGGTTGATCGCACTATAGAACTATCAGTCGATCATTTGGTCAAAAGGAAGACCTTCATGTGCAGTTTACTTGCTCTCATGAATTCAGTGGTCTCAAGCGTGTAAGACTAGCGTGTTGAGAAATTGAATGAAGGAAAGAAAAGTAAATGCCTAAGTGCTCATGCTACCCAGCGTAACTGATTAAGCATTAGAGCTATATTCTTGTGTTTGAAGCATCACGATCATTGCAAAAGAACAAGAACAACCTGAGACTACATGAGCTCAAAGAGTGGAACCGAGATGGGATCTCAGGTTCAGGGGGAGTCTTTGAACTAGGTTTGTCATTATTTTATAATAGCATAAGGTTGATCTGGATGATCTGAGAACTTGTATGCTGACTGATTACTTTATAGTGAAAACCTTTCCATTGGCAAAGTGCCCCCAGACATAGGTATGAAGTACCAAACTGGGTAACCAATCTTGTCTTCTTATGTCTATTATGTCTTCGTGCTTCATGTAATGAGATGTCAATGAACGAGTCAGAACATCTAAACCGACATCTCACTCTCATGTGTATGATTGATCATAAATAATAGTTCTTTCAATCAACTACTAAAGTGAGATGACTAATTACTTGTTTTAACATCCTAAGTCTCATCTCATTCTATAATAGCATGTGATCAAAATTTCATTTAGTATCAGAGCTAGTCACTAAACATAAAGTGGTGTGATTCTCAAGGGAGAATCATTCTAAACGTGCGTAACGGAAAGCTCAAGAGAAGGAGGCTTAGTTACTCTCCACCCATGCTTGATGGAACAAACTATAGCTACTAGAAAGCCAGAATGTGTGTCTTCCTATAATCTATGGACAGTAGAATGTGGGAGTTTATGATTCATGGTTGGAAACCTCCTCAAACCATGGCCGATGAAGGAAAACATGTTAATACTAAACCAGATGAGGACTGGAGCCCCACAGAAGATGATGCAGCACTAGGAAATTTGAAAGCACTAAATGTTATCTTCGAAGGAGTGGATAAAGATGTGTTTTACCTGATATGCACCTGCAATAGCGCCAAAGAAGCTTGGGAGATCTTCTCCGTTGCATTTGAAGGTACTACTACATTTAGAAAGGTTTTTGCACAAAATTAAAAGGATAAATCAAGACCAAATACAAAAGAAGATATGGAGAAAGCTGAAGCTATGATAGTCAAGAAAGAAATAGAACTCTTCAACATCTCATACCAAAGGAGACAAAAAGCCTCAGAGATAAACTTCAATCATCTGGACAAAGGGAAAAGGCAAGCTACATATCCATCCTACAAAGATGATGAAGATAAAAAAGAATGGGTTAGAAACCATCTTGCTTTCATAACTAATTATGTTTCTACTGATGCAGGTGAGACCATTAATGGTAGTCATCTGTCTGAGCAATCCTCTGATGATGATATGACTACTAAGGATGGTCAATCATACAGTAAAACACTAGAAAATGAAAAGACCATTGGGTCACTAAGATCCCAAGTACAAACTCTATTGCGAAAAAAGACACACCTTCTTAAGACAGTTGCATATCTACAAGATGAAGTAGGAGACTGAACGGAGAAATTGGTTGAATCAACAAGTCTGTCAGGATATTAAATTCAAACATTGACACGCTGGACAACATTCTGCCTAGTGGTCGTACCCCTAAGGACATGACTGGTCTGGGCTATAACGAGACAAACTTTACTCCTCAAATTCTTCATGTTCCGCAACTGGTGGTTCGTCAACCACTAACAATTAGAAAGCTAAGAGTGGATCTCACGTCAACAACCTTTAAGGTCAGCAAAGTTCAACAACCTCACGTTCAACAACTTGTCAAACATCCTGAACATCATCATAAAGTACATCCAAAGGTTCAGAAGCTCAATAGACGAAGTGAACGTGAGTATCCTAACAACTCTAATAAGACATCACGAAGATGCCACTTCTGTGGAAGGAAAGGTCAAATAAGACCACATTGCTACTCATTGCATGAATCTTCATATGTCCAACAGAGAAAACTTTCTCAACCTCGGATTGCTATAAAACAAGGATGGAGAATCAAGGAAAATCATTCTGAAGGAAGGTTGAAATAGGTATGGAGAGATAAAGGAGAAATCTATCGTGCTAATATCGCATATACTACTCTATCTGGAACTGATGATCATTTGTGGTATTGTGACAAAGGTACTCCAAGAGACGTAACAAGGAATAGTGAGTATTTATCAAATATTTGTCAGTGCCTTAACGAACACGTCACTTGTAGAAATGGGATCAAAGTAAGAAGCACAAAACAAGGATGGAGCACTAAGAAGATATTGTAAAATCTTAGTCATCAAATCTCAAGATTGGTGAAGAAAACAATTTGTGATAAAAACACAATCCCTTCCAAATCCACACTTACTTCAACTGGTCATCATAGTCCAAGAAATATAGATGAAGAGCTAACTCATTACCCTTTGAAGAGCACTTCCCACAAAGGGGAAATCATCAAAACCTCACTTCTTGAAAGGAAAAAGGGTTCGATTGCTCGATTATTTATCACCTTGATGCAGAGATGTCATCACAATGGGACTGACATTTGTTGAGTAAGTGTGTCTGTATTTACATTGTCATGACATCATCTTTATCTCAATGGACATCTTGTTATCCAAAGAGCTAAATTTCAAGGGAGTCTCAACTCAATTTGATTATTTTCACTATATGAAAAGAACTCTCTCTCTCTTTGCTTGAGAATGCATTGGAACAGTCCCTATGTACTTCATCTATAAGATGTCAACTAGAATATCTAATAACATCTTCCTACAATTTGCTGAGAAAGGAAATAATTTGAATTCCAGAAAGTTCCCATCAAATCCTATAACAACTTACGTGTATCGGGGCACAACTTTCTAGCCACATTTTGAAAAGTAGAGTCATTATTATCCCTATGTTATAGGAAGAGAAGATGAAACATGTGTGAAGACTAAAAGAAAGAAAATTTTGATTTGGACTACATCTCTTTCTTTGACGAAGACTAGGGTTAGCGAATTCCCCTATTTCCTCTCGTCTTTTACAACTTCATTCTCAAAGATCAAACTCATATGTGGCACATACTGCACTGAGAATGGTGCTAGAGAAGGAAAAGTTGGCGAAGATGGCTTAGAAGTTCAAGGGACGTCGATTGTCTTTGATGATCTAGTTGAAAGAAAATTTGATCAAGACTGGCTCAGAAGTTGTAGCTGAAAAATCATTTTTTCCAGGGCTCAGTCACCCACCAAAAGAAAATTTCCTCAAGATCTGCCATCTGAAGATCCTGAAGACTCAACTACTAAATCAGATGAGAAAGGTAACCATACAATCTCTCTTGTTGTTCAGTAAAGAATGTTGCTAGTAAAGGAACTCTAGAGGAGTCAAATATTCCCATGAACATGTATGTAGATGTCACATGCTTCACTGCATCCAACATTAATACCTTGCATGCAAAGAGAAAAAAGAATAGAAAGGGTAAAAAAGGTTATAGACTCCGTTAATAAGGCCAAGGATGGTGTGTCAATTGATAAATTTACAGAAGAAAAAATTATAGATCCTAAATTTGTAGATATTAGAACCATGGTTACTGAAAAGGATAACGTGCAAGATGATAGGAGTAAGGGTATCTCAGTAAATACCATCAAAGAACTTCATGAGGGGTCAAAGGATCCTGAGAAAACTGTTGTTGATGTTACTTGTTCCTCAACTCAATCTGTTAATTATACGCATACAAAGACAAAGAAAAAAAATATAAGGGTAAAGGTGGAATGGCTTGTGGTGTTTTGGAAAATATTGATAATGTAGGTTGTGAAACTAGAAAAGGAAAAGGAGCAAGAAAATGAGAGTTCAAATTGTTACATCTTCTCCAAGAAGGGAGTCCAAGAGACTCAAATGTCTAGATGTGGAAGAAGATTTGACTATCCCCTTGAGCAATTTGAAGAAGAAAGCCACATAACCAGAGGGAACAACTACATCTGCTCTACAGAAGTCTATCAAGTCAACCAAGTCAATCAGTTCTACTATTGATGAACCCTTATCAGAAGAAAAAGAGGTAATTAAGCATACATTTGTGTTTGATCTTAAAGGAACAAATATTGTCTCTGTAAAGAGAACCCCAGAAGAAGTTGATCAAAGAAGGGAATGTGTGTCTCATAGATCATTATGTCCACAAAGAGACGACTCAAGATGACACAAGATTAGAGAAGGTTCTGAAGGTCCTTGCAGATGCTCAACTAATGAAAATAGTCAAGGATATTGGTCCTTACTATCCTCATCTTGTGAGAGAGTTTATTGCTAATCTCCCTCTAAGTTTTGATAAGCCAAACGATCCTGAGTTTAGAAAGGTCTGTATAAGAGGCAAGATTGTCAATATGAGTGAAGAAGGCATTAACAGATATCTAAAAAGGTCTGTGACTATTTCACAAACAACAATGGCTCACCTAGATGACATTGCTAACGAGATTACATGCTCTCTTAAAAAGAAATGGTCGACAAAGGGAAAACTCCCTACTTCTGTACTTCATTGTATTCAGGATTGGGGTAGCTAATTGGGTTCCCTCATCACATGTGTCCAGTATAACACCAGAGCTTGCAAGGCTTGTCTATTCTCTAGGTACTTCATCTTATGTGAGTTTTAATTGTGTGATCACTGAACATCTTGCTCGACATGCCAGATCCAATGCCTTGAAACTACCAATTGACTTCCCATCTCTTATCTTGGGATTGATCCTACATCAGCATCCTTGCATTCTGAGTAAGATAGACATTCCAGATAAGAAGCATGTTCCTTTCACATTCAACTTGAAGTGAGTTGGAGGCTTGGATGTTTCTATTGATAACTCTACATCCAAGAAAAAGAAACTCAAGGCTAGCTGCAGCTCAAGATGCCCAAGCATCTCTAGGACAATTCGTGCCAAAATCCAAGCTGCAATAGCAATACTAAAAGAGATCATTCAAGTTGGTCAGGATGATGTATGTGAAGATGTCACGGAAGATGCTGATATGGAAGCCTCCTCATTCCAATCCGAATCATTTTGAAGATGCATGCTGCTGTTTCTCTCTAGTACCTAAAAGCTTTGTTATGTTTGCCTTGGATATGTCTGAGCTAGAATATGTGATGTATTAACTCCTCTAATCTGCTACTCTTATTATGCATAGACTTAATGGTTGTTTTTGTTTTACATATGCATGTCAGTTATGGGTTAGTATTTGGGTATTTTCTCTTCTACCTAGTATTTGCAACATCGAAAACTAGATCTTTATATTTTGTTGAAATATAAGTCCCACATAGAAAGTGTATGGACAAATTGAACACTTGATAAGCATATTAGTGCCTCTACCCATGAGTTCGAGGTTTTGGGTTGAATTGGGCTCTAACATGGTATCAAAGCTAGTTCGGCCCATGCCCCGTTTGTCACCTCCACCCTGTGGTCTCCGGTACATATGTAGATGTCCAGTCCTGCTATGGCCCACATGTAGATATCCAGTCCTACACGTGAGGGAGAGTGTTGAAATATAAGTCCCACATAACAAAGTGTATGGACAAATTTAACACTTGATAATCATATTAGAACCTCCACCCATAAGTTCGAGCGTTTCGGTTGGATAGGGCTTTAACATCTTTGACCATTTGTTGAGGCAATCAGGGGGTGAAGAAGAATAGAAGCACCTAGATATCAATATGCATGCTTACGAAGGAGAAGAAAGGATAGTGATATTAATGGTGGGACGGTTATGGTTTCACCTTGAATGATGGGATGGTTTTTTGATAAAGTTCCAAACAAGCTACCGTAGCTAATTCGATAACTGAAGTAGAATACATAGCTGCATGTAATACTTACTGAGAAAGGTGTATGGATAAAGAAGTTCTTAACTGAGCTTGGTGTGGTTCCTTTAGAAAAGGAAAGTGTTCCTTTATTATGTGACAACACGACCGTTATTGCACAAGCCAAGGAGCCAAGAGCACACCAAAAATCCAAACACGTTCTTCGGAAGTTTCTTCTGATTAGAGAAATAGTTGAATGTGGAGATGTTCAAATTCTGAAGTTGGAAGGAAAGGAAAACGATGCATATCATTTCACTAAGGCGCTTGGTTCAAAGGAGTTTGAAAAAGCCTAAGTGGAATATAGGATTGAAGTTCAAGAATGTTTGATTGTACTAAAATGTTAATCTTCATGGGACATTGTTTTTAGCACATTTCATATCATGTTTTTCTTATTAGCGGTGACTAATATAATGAATTTTATTGTTATCATATATGAATATTTATTGATATTGTGATATGATAAGTCCTTGATTAAATTGTTATACTTGTCATTATAATAGAGATTATGATAATGAGAGTCCAGTATTATAAAGTATGATCTAAATGTGTTCTTGGTCATAAGATCATCCTATTAGGACTAAGGTGATCCGAATAGACCAATATAAGTATAGCAGTACTCATTGGATGAGTATTAATGGATCTCATTCATTAAGTTATAATATAGATGATGCATATAGTGGATATAATCATTGAACTAACCAAAAGTGAGATTTCCAAATGGTTGATTTTACCTATATTGTCAATGTGAAAATTTTTCTTAAGGAACAAATGTATATTGTTTTGTCCTTTCACCTGAGATCACCATAGTGATTAATAGAATGCTTGTTATACTTTGATATCGGGCACCTAGTGTGTAAAAATACTAGTTGAAAGGTCATTGGGTATAATTGAGTACCTATATAATCAGTGGCGAGTCAAGAGGGAATCCATCAACTCAAGGTAATGAGTTTGAACTCTATGTTGTTATGAATCTTATGGTTGAAAAGATCCTTGGTCAAGGAACAACCAGTAACGATCTACATGAAACATAGTGGTTATCAATTAGGGTTTGGCAGTCAAACTATACCCTAGGATAATCCGGAGTTGGAACGATGGAAGGAAAACTATTCATTATCCTTAACCAGATTCGTCTTTATTGGATATTGATATTCACGTTATCTGGCCGTCGAGGAGTGTTGTTAGACACCAACCTCGATTAGTAGTTAATGAGAATAGTTACTATCATTTTAGCGTTGAACCTATGTGGTCACACACTTACGAGTGACGTTTGATGTTTAAAATCATTTAATTTATTATGAGATAATTTATTAAAATGATCTCGATGACATATTTGCTATACATTCTGCTAATACAAGAATATAATAAATATTGGAGTACTTAGATTAGATCTAGGTCAAGTGGGCTATTGTTGGGTTTTACCCTAAGAATTGAGTCTTGGACCCAATATACTTAACAATGTATTAGGAGAAAATTAGGTTTAGTAAATATAATTCATCTTATTTTCTCCTGGTCTTCTTTTCTATTCTCTCCCATACAAACAAAATGAAGAATGGTTCTTCATCTCTATAGCCGTCTCAAGTGGTTAAAAGCATCAGATCGTCACCCGGTGTGGATACACTAGAAGCTTCATAGTTTCGAAGAAAATCAGTTTCGTTTTACATATCAAGTAAGTAGCCTTTTAATTTTATCATTAATTCAAATGCAATAGATTTTTTTAGGATCGAATAATTTATTATGATGTGAACATGTGATGTTTATCGATCCTTCAAAGTCATGTGAAGGAAAGACGAGATTCTTCTTTAAATTATTCGAAAATACTAGGTAGAAGACCTATGTGGTCACACACTTACGAGTGACGTTTGATGTTTAAAATCATTTAATTTATTATGAGATAATTTATTAAAATGATCTCGATGACATATTTGCTATACATTCTGCTAATACAAGAATATAATAAATATTGGAGTACTTGATAGATTAGATCTAGGTCAATTGGGCTATTGTTGGGTTTTACCCTAAGAATTGAGTCTTGGACCCAATATACTTAACAATGTATTAGGAGAAAATTAGGTTTAGTAAATATAATTCATCTTATTTTCTCCTGGTCTTCTTTTCTATTCTCTCCCATACAAACAAAATGAAGAATGGTTCTTCATCTCTATAGCCGTCTCAAGTGGTTAAAAGCATCAGATCGTCACCCGGTGTGGATACACTAGAAGCTTCATAGTTTCGAAGAAAATCAGTTTCGTTTTACATATCAAGTAAGTAGCCTTTTAATTTTATCATTAATTCAAATGCAATAGATTGTTTTAGGATCGAATAATTTATTATGATGTGAACATGTGATGTTTATCGATCCTTCAAAGTCATGTGAAGGAAAGACGAGATTCTTCTTTAACAGATCAAAGTAGAAGCATCGTGAGATTGGTACTCGGTGGAGTGGAGGAAATGCACAATTAAAACAAATTAAAGAAGGTTGGAGATAAGAGTAGTGTGTAGATGAGATGCGTGAGGTTTATAAATTCATAGGGGGATTTTTTTTTTCTTTTTTTCTCTTTCTCGTCGCTCGATTTCTTGTGCGCCTATGACCTTGGGCCAGTCAAAAACTTACACAGAAACACCACCCATCGAACGAGAGAGTAAAAACATGACACCTGGTTGTGTGACGTTGACATCATCATCGTCTATTCTAACGATCTGACTAATATGTCGACGTTAACGTTAGTATTAAACACGACTCCAAACCAT
The DNA here is from genome assembly GCA_963921825.1 of Erodium maritimum. Taxonomy (NCBI): domain Eukaryota; kingdom Viridiplantae; phylum Streptophyta; class Magnoliopsida; order Geraniales; family Geraniaceae; genus Erodium; species Erodium maritimum. The sequence continues at coordinate 29,236,335 of OY997589.1, read as the reverse complement.
GTCACGGTAACATTGGTAGGTCGGATACATTCATGCTCCCACTCCCCATTGTAGGTGCCTACTCCGACTCTTTTTCTTAATGTCAAAACATGCCTACACATAATAGTCTAAACATAGGAATCATTTTCATTTGGGGTCGAAGTCGTCCGACCAAGAAAAATAGTGGCGGCTTGGGGTCTCGATCATGGTTCGCCGCCATCATCAAGTCCTGCCTGGCCACGGAAAATCCCTCGAGAAAACAATCTTAACCGTTATCATTAATTAAAGTAAACTCTCCTTCTAATTTTCACACAGCAGCTGCTGTATCTGAGATCAAACCCAGAACTTTCGGGCTGTAATAAATTAGCTTTAAACGGTGCTATAAAATCATATAACAAGAACAAGAAAAAATGTTACACGATTTCTTTTGAAATATATATTTTTCGATTTAATACATATAAGACAAGCGACCGTGGAAATTGAAAAGAATAGGAAAAAAAAAGTTTTATTTTCAGAAGAAAAGGACATACGGAGGAGATTGGGATGATCTGAACGTCAGGCTTCATCTTCTCAATCCCTCTCTTACCCTTCGAGTTCAAGGGAAGAAAAAAAAACTTTGGAATTCGAGGTGGGTCTTCAATTTATTTTATTTTTTTTCAGTTTTCCGATGGAAAGAGAGATAAAAATTATATCTTGCTTTACTGTGCTGTGCTAATATAATAATGCGTACCAACTCATTTGATCGTAAAGTCAAAGAGATTCAGTATTTGGCATCATGAGCCTTAACTAATTAGGGTTTTCTTGGGTTGGTCTCTTAATTTCAGCATCTGGGTGTTGCTCAGCTCTACATAGTCAGCTCGGTACTTCTGTTCTTCGAATTCCGAGTATCTGATCGGTGGTTGGTTGAATGGTTTTGGTGGGTCAGGTGTGGAGGAGGGACTTCAGCTGAGGTTTAGAGGGTTTTGTTGGGCCAAGCTTGTTGTGCTGGTAATTTTATTTGTTCATGATTTTCTGCTTAGCTGCCTGAATTTGGGTTTTCATAATTTTGTCTTCATGTTCTGTAAAGTGTTGATTTTTCAGTGTTGCAGGTTAGCCTATGAGAATTTGTCCATGGTTTGATAAGTCGTGCCTGTAGTTCAGGAGTTCCTGAGTGTTTCGGGTATCAGGCTATTCCTGGTTCTGTGAAGAGGCTTGAAGGTTCATCTGTGCTGGGTTGTGTGCTCTATTGTGGCAGTGATGATGATTACTTCTCATGGGCAGTAGAAAAGCTGAAGTCTTCGCTCAAAATGATAACAAGGTTGCCCAGCTTTGTTCCTTAGATACCCATTTCCACTTCGAATCACGTGTTAGTATCTTCCTCTGTATGGCTTTATTGAATATTTTTGCATTTCAACCACAGTTTAATTTGGTTACACAGGTACTCCTGTATGTATTGGGCCAAAGTTGCTGTTTGTTAAATTTAAATAAACTTTCTATTTTAATCTTCTGGTTAGTTAATCATGTTAGAATCTAGCAAAAATGAATCAAACTAACGTAAGCTCCATTTGAGCCGATGATATAATGTTTCGTACCTCAAGCATAAGTTATGTCACCCAAGTTGCCTACTTCTGTTTGCTCCTTCCCTCATTGAAGTTAGTGTTTATTCAGCCTCACTTTGAGATAATGGTCTTATTGTGGTAAGAAATGATATTCTGTTATCAAAACAATTCCTGCTAGAACCTTCTGGTATTCTAAGATTCACTAAGATCTCGAACCTCACTTTTTCACATAGTAGGCAAGACAACCGAAAGACAAGTGAAGTGATCAAATCAAAGTATATTAGTGGTAATGCTCTGTCTTGCTGCCTACAGATATGTTGGCATAGAAACTTTTTGGTTTCTTGTTTTTTTTTCTTTCTCCGGTGGTGGAGTATTATCTTCCATAGATTTTCAAATGATTTGTACAATCATTCTGTGGATTGTGGATTTCCATTTCTCTTACGGGCTTGGCTTACTGCTCCTTATTGTTGACTTTTTTTTTCTGGTAAAGATATTTGAGTTGCCTCAGTGGCTATGGGTTGAATGATAATTTGTCTCTTCAGTTTGCTTTAGCCCCAATTAACTGCTCACGTGGGCTAGTCTGATAGTGGGAAGTACTGTAGAAAGTTTAAGTGCTGAATTACTTCTGTTTATACTGTTGGTTCATTTTAAGAAGTTCACCTTATTTTCTTTGGTGTGAGTCAATTCAATTTTACCAACGAACTAAAGATAATTCAATTTCTGGTAAATACTTGATGACTTTGTTTTATGCCATCTGATTCTAACCATCTTATATGGGCAATTCTTTATCAGATCCGTTTTTAGTGCATTCAAGGCAAGTCGCCTGGGGATAAGTCATGATATCCAATTTGACACTTTAAATAAGGTAAATATTTGTCTCACCTACGCATTTTTTCTTCGAGTTGAACAAAGTTGAAGTTACTCATTAGTCTCCCTATCTTTTCTGGGATTCAGTTGATTGCTTCTTCAGATAAAAATTTGTTGGCCTCTCAAATTTTGCTAGCACAATAATAATCCAAACCATATCTACTTTCTCCACCGGGTGAGTTGGGCGAGTTCAGAATGGCAGATGCCAGTCCTATGACGGATACTTCAACAGATGGAGATACAGATGATAAGAATCAGAGGGTGATGTCTCTGACTTCCAACATTCAGTTTATAATTCCAAAATTGTCTTTGTTTTTTTCGATAAAGTTCTATTTGTTCTTTACATTTTAAAAATATTTTCAGTTTCATACAAAAGTACAGAAGATTCAGAAACCTTTCAGTTAATGTTGTTAGTTTTTGGTTAATTGCATGCTCAAATAGATTGCTTTTCTCTACAGCTTGATAGGCAGTTAATTGCAGCTGTGGCCTCCGATTCCAGTGACAGATCAAAAGAAAGACCAGGAGATCAAAAGGTTACACATCATAATATTATGCTTATGTAGTTCAGCTAAGTCAGATCATGTATGTATTCATTTGCTTACTTAAAGAATTATCTTGCAGAGCTTGCGTAGGCTTGCACAAAACCGTGAAGCTGCCAGAAAAAGTCGATTGCGAAAAAAAGTATGTTCCGTTCTAAATAGAATGTTCCATATGTGTTTATTTCAATCCAACTGTGATGGACACACATTATGAAATTGTTTGGATGCTTAATTTATTTTTAATTTAATTTTTTCTTTCAGGCATATGTACAACAGCTAGAAAGTAGCCGGCTAAAGCTGACTCAACTTGAGCAAGAGCTCCAGCGAGCCCGCCAGCAGGTTTAGCTTTGTACACTTGTTGACCTGACCGTGTTTGATGTTTTATTTCATTTTTCAAAAATTCTGTGACAGCACTATAGTCTCTTATGCCTCTGTTTAATTTCAATGTAGGGCATTTTCATTTCAAGTTCTGGAGACCAAACACAGTCAATGAGTGGGAATGGTACATATTCACTTTAGTGCTCCATTTTCCCAGTAATTTATGTTATTTAGCCGGATGATTGATTACTTCTGCAGCTACCACTCTTGATTATATTTGGATCTGTATGAAACTGTCGTTTTGTTTTAACAGAGAAGTGACACATTTGTTGATATTTACTATCATTATTGAGAAAAAGTTCGGGTAATGTTCATTTTAAATTGTTGTTAAGATTATAAAACCATAATTGGTCCTTCCACTATCAGCTTAAGTTTTTAGTTGAGTTGGTACTCAAATATGGAATCAGAGCTTGTACCTAAAAAAATATCTATCATCACGGTATTTACCTCATATGCCTTTAGTTTAGTGGTCCTCATTCAAACCCGAAAACAGGCTTGTGTTAAGAGTACAGATTGCTAATATATGAAGGACTGCGTTGTTGATTGAATCGGTGAACAGGTGCGTTGGCGTTTGATGTGGAATATGCGCGCTGGCTTGAAGAGCACAATAAGCAGATAAATGAACTCAGGGCTGCGGTGAATGCGCATGCGGGTGACACTGAACTGCGCACGATAGTTGATAATGTGTCGACGCACTTTGATGACATTTACAGGTTGAAAGGCACTGCAGCAAAAGCTGATGTGTTCCATATCTTGTCGGGAATGTGGAAGACACCAGCTGAGCGGTGTTTTATGTGGATCGGTGGTTTCCGCTCATCCGAGCTTCTTAAGGTCAGAATTAATGTGCAGATAGATACATTAAAGTATAGTAGATCATATATTAAAGGAGAAATTGGCATTGGATGCAGCTTCTGGTGAATCAATTGGAACCTCTAACGGAGCAACAGCTAGTGGGAATCTATAACTTGCAGCAATCATCCCAACAGGCGGAAGATGCTCTATCTCAAGGGATGGAGGCGTTGCAGCAATCTTTGGCTGAGACATTGGCCAATGGCTCCCCCGCTTCATCCGGATCATCTGGGAATGTGGCTAACTATATGGGCCAAATGGCCATGGCCATGGGTAAATTAGGGACTCTAGAAGGGTTTCTTCGCCAGGTACATTTCTTTCTTTTCAGTCGAATCATATAATGTTATTGATAGTTCTTGATCATAGTATTCTCCTTAGGCTGACAATCTGCGCCAACAAACACTTCAACAAATGCACCGCATATTGACAACAAGGCAATCAGCGCGAGCCCTCCTTGCAATAAATGATTATTTTTCCAGGCTTCGCGCCCTGAGCTCACTGTGGCTTGCTCGGCCCCGAGAATGAGGTCCTAGCTTTTCGCCCATGCTGCAGCAATTCTACCCATGTATTAAAATTTGTCCACATACGAAGTTGTGCTTCTGGTGTAGTCGGAGCGCATGTTGTAATTATATGCTCCATGGGTGCTCTAGTCTGAGACTTGTTTTCATAGGTGTTGTGCGCTCTTTTTTTTTCTTTCTTAGAACAATAATCTGATTATGTTTAATAGTTATGTACTAGTGTTGTATAATGAATATAGATGTTGTATTTGTTAGTGTTTTCCACCCTTAGAGCTTGAGCAGTCATGGATTGCCCGTTGAGGTGCCGTAGCCGACGTCTCTAATAATATATTGTATTTTAGTGGCTTCGAAGCTCTGAATCGGGTAATTCTGTAGTGTTGAGAAGCCTACAGGAATACACGCATAGATGCCTAGAATTAAATATTATTAAACTTACTTGTATTTAAAGCGAACAGTAAATTTTATTAGAAAGTTAATATGACACAAAGATAATATATTATTTGAAATGCAACATAGATATCCATTACATGGGATTTATTTTAAATTACTACAAAATATTAAAAAAACGTCTACTCGATAACAAATGTGCTTAACAAGATCGCCCATCAGCTTCCTATGAAGTTGTGCATCGTCCAGGTCACTACGTTTGTGCAATCACTCCGTGTATTGAGGAAGTGGTTCATGGACCAACTCTACAGCCTCTACATATTGTGGAATATCATCATCCAACTTATCAACAAAATTTTCCGCACCTCCTTCATACGAGTCATGTTCTTCCTCCACAATCATATTATGCAAAATAATGCAAGTATGCATTATGTTTGCTAGTGTGCTTCTGTCCCATACACGGGTTGTTCGTGTGATGATGTGTCATCGCGACTGTAGGACTCCAAAGGCTCGTTCCACTTCTTTCCTCGTACTCTCCGGATGCTTCGCAAACAGTTTATCCTTCGGCGTGAGAGGCCGTGGTATTGTTTTCACAAAACGACTCCAAGTTGGGTAAATTCCATCAACCAAATAATAAGGATAATCGTAAGACGTACCGTTGATTTCGTACTGAATGGTATGTTCACGACCTTCCAATACGGTTTGGAATATGTGCGATTTGTTGAGAACGTTGATGTCATGGTTCGACCCAGCCGAACCAAAATAAGCATGCCATATCCAAAGGTCACGGGAAGCAACGGCTTCCAACATAATCGTTGGTTTGTTATGATGATCACCCCGACTAAATTCTCCTTTCCATGCCGACGGACAATTCTTTCACTGTCATTGCATGCGATCAAGGCTCCCAATGTAACCTGGGAACCCTCGTCGCTCACCCATACGCAACAACCGGTTCATGTCTTCCGCTGTCAGGCGTCGTTCATACTCGTCCCCAAAAACGTGAATGATCGCCTTACAAAACTTTTTCATACAATCCATGATGGTTGAGGCCCCCATTCGCATTGTTTAGTCTAGTGCATCAGTGGCACTACCATAAGCCACCATCTGGATTGCATTTGTACATTTCTGGTGTGGACTGCATCCAAGTTTACTACAAGCATCAATCTTCTGTCGAAAGTAGTTATCATGGGCGATAATAGCATCCATAATGCGAATTAGAAGAGGTCGGGTCATTCGGAAACGACGTCGGAATGTTTTTGCCCTAAAGAGCGGCTCCTCTGCAAAGTAGTCGCGCACCAAACGCTCGTTCCCATCTGAACGATTTTGAAACAACACCCTTTTCTTTCGGGGCCCTTGAACGGGTTTCTCAATTATTCCGTCTAAATTGGCCTCAACTTCTGCAATGAACTCGTCGGTTGTACGTGTAATCTCTTCCTCGGTCGTTGCCAATTCTGCAACCGCAAGCGCTGATATATCTTCACCCGCCATCGAACTCCTAATATCGAAATTTGAGAGAAATTGAGATGAAGCTAGTTGATTTTTGGTGCACAAATGAGGAGGGTGTGATCATATATTTATAGGTGCAAAAAAATATTTTTATCACTTATTATATCTTATTTTATTCATTTTTTGGAATTAAAAAAAACAGTAATATTACCGTTTGAAGCCCACTGCAATTTTTTTAAATATAGAACAGGTGTCAAGAGGAGGGAGGAGACGTGTTGAGGAACCGCAGCCGAAGGACGGATCGCGCGTGGAGGTGCGGCTCCGCGTGTGGAGAAGCCTAGGCTCCCTACGCTATAGCAGGCCGCTTCTGGGTCTTCGATGTGGGCTGCGGCTGCAGCACCCCAATTTGGGTTGTGGTTGCACATGCTCTTAGAGCACCTACAATGGAGTCCAAAAACCACCCGTCAATTCTGCCTCGAAAGTGGAAAAAAATGGTCCTATCCCCGAATCTTGGTCGATGCCTCGATGGTGTCGTCGATTATGTGGGGCTAGAAGGTTTTGGCGACAACTCTATCTACATTGTCAAATTTGGTAATCGGCTTGAATCTATCGGTGGAAATGCTTATCACTAATCAGAATCCCGCCACATGGGAACGTCAAGAAAAAAAAAAGAGTTCTTGATTTTGTCTCATAACTCCAAAATTTAAGATTCATTTCCTTAAACTAAATTATAGATGCACAACATATTGACAGTGTGAGATCTATCCCTCTCGTAAGGATGTTTATATGTCATTTTTACAAGCTTGACTCTAATCAGTCTACTTCACCTAGGTTGTGCCTTGATCCTTTGGTGAGGACCCGTGGGGGAAGGAGGGGATGTTTTAGGTGATCGAGGAGATGCTTAGAGAAAGAATGAGGAGAATGATTGGGCCCTACCAGATCACAATGGGACATGACGGGTCTCTTAAACAGCGTTCCGCTCTCCCTTATGGTACCCATTGATTTTGGGGGACAATAAAGGCTCCTGCTACTGATCCACGATAGTAAAGCGTTGTCGTCGATCTTCCACCGCCCGCTACCAATATTCTAGCAGAGACAACATCGTCTTTCATCGTCGGTCATGCCTTCAAACCCAACCATCAATCCCAATCTTCATGTTACAGCTCAAGGGGTTGAAATGATCCAGTACGGAGATCCGACCCTCTCTTGTTGTCAGAGTCGTTCCCTTCCTCCTTATGATACAAGTGGTCTGTATATTAAGGGAGGAGGTGGGGAGCCACCTCAAAACCACCGCATACGAATAAAAATACTCAGTCGGGAACAATAACGTCTGACTTCGACAAGGCAATTCGGTGAGGATCATTTACCAGCCTTACTTCCAACAAAACTTAATTACTTCTGAAATTCAAAAAGTTCATTGATTAAGACAACACTTCATTGACATAACACTTAATAATTTAAATAGTCATATGACAACTAAATTTTCTAGACCAAGACAATTGTCGTCACGTTGAAACAATAGAAAATATAAAAGTTAAAACATAAAACAACAATACACAATGCATTACGAAGATGAATGATGAAGGGAATCCGTTCTCTTTATGATATGTGTTCTGCTTTTCCCCAAACCCACAGTTCAGTCTCAAACATGATAGATGTATTCTTCTCCTCTAACTCTTAGAGTTTGTTGTTCAGTTTTCCACCTCGCTTGCACATTTTTCCTATCCCCTTAACTCGTCAGCCTTGAAGTTTTCATATGATAAGATAATGATGATATCCTCATTTAATGTTTTTCCTTTTCGCGACCTAGTGCCTCGTGGGATGCATTTGTGAGGGTTAGTCTTGGGTGTACTCTGTAGGACTTGGTTGTGTTCATTAAGGTTGTGATTCACAAACTAAACCACCTTTGTCTTCGGTTGATGATGGGGTCCGCGAGCTATACGAACCATATTCATTCAACCTCATCCGTTTATTCTTTGTTGTGCCTTCTTCTGCTATAAGTTTGGGCTCATACCTCAGAAGCTCCCACCAGTATCGGTTTTTGGGTATTTCTTCCTCTGCGTACGAACCTAAGGCAAATTAGTAGATATGATCATTGTTGTATCCATTGGTGAAAAAAATTCGGGTGTCTTTGTGATGAGTATTGAAATGTTTTACCCGAGTGGTTGTTTCGTTCTAGTGATTCTTGCATTGCGTCAGCTTACAGTAAACGAAGGGGTTATACGCTTTCGATATTGTTGTCTAGAAGGTATCCCCTAATTGGTTGTTCCCTTTCACCGCATATTTTGATATGTTAAGCTGAACTGAGATCAACCTCAAATCCCCATCCTGCTCCCATAGTTTTTGGGGCCGTTTTTGTTTATTGGGGTGTTGACGGGTCAGTAGAAGATGATTGGGCGGACGATCAGGTTGGATTGCCTCCTCGCCATGAGTTATGCACATAACCGTAATATTTGGGATCTAGATTATACGCTTCTAGCACCATTTTTTTCAAAGGATAACCATATGGTTTTTAATCAACAACCACGAAAAGCTCTTGGTTGTGACGTTGGTTAGGGTCAAATTATCTAGCTCATCTCCTTACATTTTCTTGGGTGGGAGAAGAGTAGGAGATTGAACATTCGGAAGAGTGAATTTGGGATGGAGATTGAAGTGTTTATTTTAGAACGGGAGAATGGAATTTATAGAGGTGAGAAGTTAATTTTTAAATAAATATTACAGTTTTTCTTAAATATTAGTAGATTGTTGGTCGAAACCAACAACTATTTTGTTTAATTAGTGGGACACATGTCCCTCGCCATTGATTGGCATTCAGTTTGGGAATCGGTCAACGCGATGCTTGAGATGACATCGATTTTCAAAATCGACAACTCGATGTTGAACCTATCATGACCAACGCTGCACATTTCTCTCATGCACCATGTTGATTCCTAACTCCAACTCTAAAGTAGGTATTCCATATCACCCTTTTTGTGAACGATGTACATGATCGTATTAGAGGATTAAGCTTCAATATAAAACGTCAATGTGGGTCTAAAGTTGTGTAAATTATGAAGAAGTCATTGAACAAGAGTTTTTACTATTTAATTGTCAGCGGATACAACTAATTGATTGACTTTGTCATCTTCCTCTTGCCTAATTTAGTGGTGGTTTGTATGTAATTCTCAGGTGGAATGTTGTTAGTAGTGTGCTATAAAATAATAAACCTAACCAACATCCTGAAACATCGAAACGAACTCTATTAACAACAAAATGGGGATTACACCCTAATCATATGGAGGACCAAAAAATAACAACTAACACATTGCACCAACCTAGAAATACTTTCCATTCCCTAGAGAAAGAGCCTATGGGTGGCCAAATTCTCGGGCTCCATCTTGGAGGTCGAGAGGCCCTTCGATTAGTCCATTTCTACTGTCTTTCACCGTTCTCGCCTTTGCGGCCTTTTGGACGGCGAACGCGGACGGGTCTAGGGTGCCCCCTGGCCTTTTCAGTTGTGGCTTCAAAAATATCCATCTCATTCATTGTGTTTCATATGAAAGGTGTTCGAGATGTGAGACGTATGTCGGTGCCGATGAACTCCCTGATGGTTCTGGATAACTCGTTCTCAAAACGCTGCATCCAGCAAGGATTGTCTCGTACGAGAACCCACCTGGGCTTCCATGCAAACATATGGTTGTACTTCTCGACGTACTCTTTCTCTGCATCTGCCATGATCTGGTCATTTGATCTATCTGATTGATAAATGGGCTTGAACTTTGACCATCACCCCTGAAACATCTTCACCTTCTTGTTAGTGACACTCCAGTTCTGTTTGTACTTCATCGATATCCGCCCAGTCATCAGGGTTTGACGGGTCATAAAGACGAACTCCCTTCGTATGTTATCCTAGAATGCATGACCAATCTTGTCGGCCCCATACTCGGAGTTCTTCAAGTTTTTAAGCCATGCACAAACCAAGGCTTGTTCTTCAGGAAAATTCCACTTCCGATACATACAGACACGTCTGCTTAGTTCAACTTGTAAACTCCCTTAAGGGGACACGGAAACATATGATAGAAGTTTAACGATGTATTCCCGAGTCGAACATCTTAGTAAAGGCCATCACCGAGCTGCCACGTGGGTAATTTGTAGCCCCCTCGAAGGCCATGGTACTTGGTAACGTTGATGCGGAACGATACGGGATGGAGTCATTGTATAGTAGGGAGTACGGGACGGAATGTTGGACGGGCGAGGGCACATATTCCTCTTGTTTCTCCCGAAACCGTTCCTCCGTGTTGCACGAGTAATGTTGAGAATCAGGGACAAAATCCCATTTGCAAGTGAATCCGATTGGAAATTTGAGGTTGTTGTAATTGGCCATCACTAGAGAAAAAGAAACGACGGTGAAGCGTAGTCAGCGATAATGCTACAATGACGGTGAAGTTTCTTTTTCACGATGGAGATTTTGCTTCGTCGTTCTACGGTGGAATGTCGAAGAACCTGTGTTGCAACGCCGTAGTTTGAGATAGGAATCGCTGGTTTTTCGGAGCTTTAACTCTGATGAACCTTCTGCACCAAAACAGAAGGAAGGACTGAAGAATTGTAAACTCAGGAAAGTGATGAAGATGGTGCAACGTTAGAAGATAATTAAAGACCAAAAATTAACTTTCGGCTTCAATTACAATAACTTTTCGGTGACACTTGACAAGTTAAGATTCATCAGTCCACGAATTTGAGGGCCCGACTACGTCCAATCTGTAGAGTGTCAAAGTCGACAGAATCCTCAACGTCGGTTTGATGACGCACTGATTCGACGTGAATGAGACTCATTTGCAGAGATTTGACACGTCTTTTTTTGGATTTCAACAGAAACGACGAACATAATTGACGACGAAGATACATCACTATTGTTGCTCTAAGAAGTGAGGGAAATATAAAAATTGTTGGGATTATTTTTCATTAAATGGAAAAGTCCCAAAGCTCATTTGTGGTCACTTAAGCCCAAATAGAGAGAAGCAAAAAGAGAAGAAGAAGGTGAAGAATTTTTCTACATAGTTTTGTCCGTCCAACCACTTTCAAGATCCCAATCGGAGGTTCATCCAAGGTGAGGTGAAGCTGATTTTTGGAGTTAATGTTCTCCACATATAGTTCTTCAAAGTGAATGGTGGAATTTTGATTTTGACGGTTCATTTTTCAGATACACGAGATGAAAGTTGTGCCACCAAGTTGGTGAGATTTATCTTCTTCTTGTGCTTTGTTTTTAGTTCCAACACTAGTTTGTGTTGAGATATTGTGTATGCCTCTAGTACGTCTAGAGAGACGTTGTACCCATTATTGTTGATAGTGGATGATTAAGAGTCCTTAAGGGTCCCATGGTTTTTACTTCTCGTTTTGAGAAGGTTTTACACGCTAAAATTTTGTGTGCATTGTGTTTCTTGATTTGCTCTATTTGTTGGTTTCAAGTTGGTTTGTACAGGTGGGGGAGAATTGATTATGCTGTTTACCATCTATCTGTTAATAATTGGTAATTCTCTCTATCAGAGTGGTATCAGAGCCTGGTTGACTTGTTGAGTTTCTGTGTTAAACGATGGAAGCTAGTACAAGTAGAATGGTTAATTTGTACGGTTTGAATTATCATATTTTGAAGGACAAGATGGAGGATCTTCTTTATGTGAAGGATTATTATCTACCGGTATTCAATGAAGAAAAGTCTGAGGGTAAATTTGATGGTCAGTAGAAATTATTTCATCGCCAAGTATGTGGTTACATCGGGTAATGGGTTACATCACTTTGGTGATTGCAAGTAGAAGCGCACCAAAGTTCCCATGGTAGTGGCTAAAAGGAGAAAGTGTACTTCATTGTACATTACACGGGCTAGATTTTGTAATGGCATTTTTAATGCAGTTGAAGATGAAGGTACAACTGAATTATGGAATAGTAGGCTTAGTCACATAAGTGAGACCATTGAAGAAGTGTGAACATTACTTGGTTGGTAAGCAAACGAGAATTTATTTTAAACCATCTCTTCCTTCTAGAAAGCCAAAAATACTTGCTTTGGTATATTCCGATGTGTAAGACATTAAGAGGTGCACTTTACTTTGTGACTTTTATTGATGATCATTCAAGGAAGGCATGGGATTACACCTCGAAGACGAAAAATCAAGTGCTTGGAGTTTTCAAGCAATTTCATGCCCTAGTTGAGAGACAGATCGGGAATAAGTTGAAGTGCATCAGGACAGATAATGGAGGTGAGTATTGTGGTCATTTTAATGAGTATTGCATGGATCAAGGTATTCGACACCAAAATACACATACGAAGACACCCCCGGTTGAATGGGTTAGTTGAGAGGATGAACAAGATACTTTTTAAGATGGTGAGATGTTTTCTTTCACAAGCAAGACTATTGAGATCTTTTTGGCGTGAAGCTTTGAGTTTAGTAGTACATGTATTAAATCTCATACCTAGTGTTCCTCTTTGGTTTAATGTTCCAAATAGAGTTTGGATAGGTAAGGACGTCTCATATGATAAGAGTTTTGGGGTGTAAGGCATTTGTGCACAAACCAAAGGATGAAATGTCTAAGCTTGATGTGAAGACAAGACAATGCATATTCATCGGTTATGGCTTAGATGAGTTTGGATACATGTTTTATGATCATGTACAGAAGAAGATAGTTAGAAGTCACGATGTGGTTTTTATAGAGAACCAGAACATTAAAGATATAGAGGAAGTTGAAGATCTTCCTCCATATAGTGATGATTTGTTGACTTTGGTATAGTTCCTTCTACAGGTTTACAAAGTCAAGTTGAAGATGAAGTTCATGATGATCAGCAAGATACATGCAATGTTGACATTCCAATAGAGGTTGAGAAGGATAATAAAATCCATGAGCGGTTGCCAATACCAGACGTTCTAGCAGTTGTTCCACTCATGAGATCTTTTAAAGAACGCCATCCTTCTTCAAGGTATTCTATTGATGAGTATGTTTTACTAACTGACGGAGGAGAGCCTTAAATTTTTGAAGAACCCTCTGAAGATGAGAACAAAGAGGAGTGGGCTGAGGCCATACAAGATGAGATGAAGTTATTGCATGAGAACCATACTTTTGAATTGGTTAAGTTGTCGGAAGGTACGAGAGATTTGAAGAACAAGTGGGTGTATATAGTAAAGAAGGAATAAAATTCCTCACGCCCACAATACAAAGCTAGATTAGTGGTCAAGGGATTCAGCCAGAGGAAAGGTATTGATTTTGATGAAACATTTTCTCTGGTTGTTAAGATGTCATATATTCGTGTTGTTATGGGTTTAGCAACTAGTATTGATTTGGAGATTGAGCAGATGGATGTGAAAACTGCATTTCTCCATGGTGAATTAGACAAGGAGATCTATATGGAGCAGCCATATGGTTTCACAGTAAAAGGGAAAGATGAGTATGTGTGCAAGCTACAGAAAAGTCTTTATCGTTTGAAGCATGCGCCAAGATAGTAGTACAAGAAGTTGGAATTAGTTATGAGGGAGCAAGGTTACCAGAAAACTAAGTGTGATCACTATGTGTTTGTGAGGGATTCTCTGATGATGATTTTATCGTATTATTGTTATATGTTGATGATATATTGATTGTTTGGAAGAATATCTCGAGAGTAGACAAGTTGAAGAAGCAGTTGAGTCAGATTTTTTCTATGAAGGACTTAGGTCATGTGTAGAACATTCTTGGTATCATACGTATTCGCGATAAAGGCGTGAAGAAGGTGTATATGTCACAAAAACAATATATTGAGAAGGTGTTGCAAAGATTCAATATAGACAAGGCTAAAGTGGTTAGCTCTCCTCTTACTACTCATTGTAAGCTAAGCACAAAGGAGAGCCCTTCTACAGAGAAGGAGATGGAAGACATGGAGAGAGTATCATATGCCTCGGTTGTATGAAGCTTGATGTATGTTATGGTATGTACTATACCCGACATTTCTCATGTAATTGGAGTTTTTTAGTCGTTTTCTATCTAATTCAAGTTGTAAGAACCGTCCTCGGTCGATCCCGGTCGAACTGGTGATTTTTGACGAAAGTTGACTTTCCGCCGGAAAAGTCAACCGACGACTCCGGGAGTCATTCGGGACCTTTCCGGGACCCAAAAAGCTTAGCCATCATTACGGTTAGCTTAGTTAGGTCATTTCATTTCAAATGACACCTTTGTGAAAAAGTCAAACTCGGGTCAAACTAGGTCGATTTTGGAGTATTAACGAATAAATATATTATGACCAATGTCCATGTTAGCTTGGAGGGGAAGAAAAGTGGGAGAAAAGACCAATTGGTCCCTACTTAAGAAAAAAGGAGAGAGAGAGAGGGGGACTAAAGGACGAAAGGGACATTTCCACCTTGAGGATAAGACCACATGGGGTAACAATTTCAGCATTTTTTCACCATTGGCCGAACCCCATTGTTGCGAGAGAGAGAAAGTGAAAACTCCATTGAAGCTCCATTGCTTGAAGAAGAAGAAAGAGAGGAAAGGGAGCTCCTTTGGGTGATTTCCAACACTATTCTTCTCCAAAACATCATTTTCCTCTTCCTTTCTCCATTTCTAAGGTAAATCTTCAAACCAAATTCATTTTTATGGAGTTTGGGTTTATGGGTTTTCTAGAAATGGCATGAAATAGGCTTGGGTCCTAAGGATTTAAGGTTCTTAATGTTTAATTAGCTAAATTTTGGAGAAAGTAGAGATTATTGATGAAGTTTCATGGGTTTTTGGTGGTTTTGATGAAACCCACCTTGGGTCTTGAAACTTTGGAATGTTTGAGGTGAAATTTGAAGTTTTAGAGCTTAAAAATGGTGTTGTGGAGAACCTAGAACTAGTTAGGCACTTATTAGGAGAAAGGAAGTATTTTCCGGCGACCGGAGGTTCGTCTGAGCTCCGGCCGGTCGTCGGAATCCAACCATCAGAGGAAGGGGGACCGGCCATAGTCGGCCCTTTTGGATCGTGATCGGCCCGGTCCGGTCCGGCCACCCACAGCCCTGTGTGGCCGTGGGGCCCACATGGTCGGGAATTGGTGGTTTCGTACTTGGACGGTCCTGGGTGAACCCCGGGATGTTAATTTCACACCTGGAACGAATTATGGATGTGATTCGTGAAATTTCGGGAAAAGCGATTAGAAACTTTAATTGCGAATTTAGAGCGCTCGGACCTCGGAATTTAATTCCGTCAAGTGCGTTGGAACAAGTAAATTTAATTATGAAAGACAGAAATGAAAAGGGAAATTTTCGGAGTCCCGGGGGACGTTTTCCCGATTCCGGGCAAAATGGGCCTTCCAGGCCCATTTTGACGAGTTGAGCAATTGGGATTCATTTGGGTATTTCCCTCTCTAAAACCGCTTTTGAATTAGCATTAATTCCCATATTGCATTTGATCTTAGACGTTGGACCCGAGCTCGGGGGAGGAGACTTTTGGGCATCGTGAAGTGACTAAGCGTTTGGAAAGCGATCAAGGTAGGGAAGAGTAGTAATTACCGCTTTTAATTAAAGAATGTTAATAGTATGCATATAGGACGTTAATAACCGGAAAAGTCTTAGCTTGCATATAGGATGTGATTAACTAGAATAACCGCTTTCAATTATGGGAATTGTCGTGTTGTAGAATCACATGTGGCCATGTCGGGCCTTAGGATTGTGTATAGGTTGTGTTTGATTGTGGTTAATAGTCCTTAAATTTCGATAAAGAGTTTATTCGTTAGTTAATTTAAGAATCATAGTATGCTATATGAACTATGATGAATGTGATATGAATGGTTGTCTCGTAATATGATTGGTTGAACGAATGTGATGAGTGTGATATGAATTGTTATCTCGTGATATGGTTGAATGAATAGATGTGATGAATGTGATATGAATGGTTGTCTGGTGATATGATCGGTTGAATGATAGACCGATGTGGTGTGATTGGTAAGTTTTGACGGTATGATAAGTTCGGTGTGACACGTTTGGTATGGTATTGTGTGATGTGACTTGTACCCCATGCTATGGGAAGAGAGCTGACCGAGGTGTGTGCCGGTCCGGTATGTTGTTTATGTGATTTACCCCGATGTGCATTTCTGGGAAGACCGATGTGCGTTTCCGGTATGATATATTGTTTACCCCGATGTGCGTTTTCGGTATATTGTTTACTCCGATGTGCGTTTCCGGGAAGACCGATGTGTATTCTGGTACGATGTGGTTGAGCCGTGCTGTGTGATCCGGCGTATTATTGACACTTGTTGTGTGTGTGGTTATTAATGATTGACTGTGTGTGTTGACTAGTTTGGTACGCTGTAGTTGCTTATGCCTGTTAAGTGATTCTTGTGTGACTCGAGTGTAACGTTATGGGTGTTCGACAACGAACTGTACGATGTAATTGTTGAGGTATCATTGCTAAGAGATGCTGTCACGCCCCAAATCCAGTTTTGGCCGGACTCGAGACGTGACCTGAAACAATCGAGACAAAACGGTAAAACTGTAATAAATTCTTTTAAAGCCGAAAGCGAATCAATAATTCAATCCAAAATTCGAATATAGTGTCAAAACTTGACAAGTAACAAAAGGTAAATAAAGTTCAACAATGTGGACCAACACATCCCTAATACAACCCTCGAAACATCCGGAAGCTCCCGAGCCTCGAATTCCCCAGATCTCAAGTACACCTATACACACAACAGATAAACAAATAGGGGTGAGCTTACGCTCAGTAGGGAAAATCATAAACAACTTTAGCCTCCAGTGTTATATAATAAAACTGCTTTAGTTTGTTGCCACAAGTACTTAAAACCCTTAGACTAAAAGCTTATAATAAACAACTAAAAGTAACGATAATAATGGCGCGTTCTCAAGGATAACGATAACTTCCCAGAGAACAATTAGAAAACATGGTAAAAAAATAGAAAACCATCACAACTGGAAACGAGTAAACACTGATAATCGATGAAAAACTATGGAATCAGTGTAATGAAAAAGCATCGCTTTTTCAACGATAACGGTGATTTAAAAGATTCCATGGAAATACTATAATGAATCATAACTCATTAATATGGGAGTAATTATATCACGACAACCACTCACTTTCTCAAGCCTCCGATCCATGGATAGATTCTGAGATCACATCGGTTCCCATATCCCGATCCACCAGAGTACCCATATCATATCAGATTTTCCCTCGGTCCAGAGGAGGCACATGCGTCGGGGCACCGGAAACAATCCCAAATGGGCGCTTATCGTCGGGATTCTCAGAAATGCCTCCAAAGAACCATAAGTCATAGGGAACCAAGTAGTGCTCCCGTAGAACGCACATACTTGGGTGAAACCGTAGTAACCATTTCTCATGAAGTAATCCACTCAATATCCCGCAGGATCTGCCGAGCCCTTAGGCCCCTCACATCACTCAATAACCACTCAATATCTCGTAGGATCTGCCGAGCCCTTAGGCCCCTCACATCACTCAATAACCACTCAATATCCCGTAGGATCTACCGAGCCCTTAGGCCCCTCACATCACTCAATAACCACTCAATATCCTGTAGGATCTGCCGAGCTCTCAGGCTCCAATAATCACTCAATAACCACTACCTCTGTCAAACTCCAACCACCACAACGGGGCACCGGATTACACCCCCCCCCCCTCCTGGTGTAGTACCGAACCAAACAAACAAACAAACATACATTTCAAGAATAAGAATAAAGGGAACAAGCATAAACATTCATCCATCAATCAACACTCATCGAAACACACTTTCACCACAACACACAAAGACGTTCACTTAATCCTCAATCTTAGAAGTACACACGTTCAACAATACATACCACACGGGATTCATACCCACAATTACCCTTACTGTCATACTTACCTGTCACGAACCAACGGTACATCGATCACCTGATTGTATCCCTTGGCACAACCAGTCATACTCGATCATCCGTTCAATCAACAATTATATCGACACAATCATTCAACCAATCAAGTAAACATTCAACAAATCAACAGTAAAGTAAAGTAGTTCCATTAGACTCTTGATTACCCTAATATCTATCAACCAAGCATGTGAACCTAGCACACAACTAATCCGAGAGCTCAACATAGCTTCTCTACCAGTAAAACAATTCCCAAGTATCGAATACGAGTTACAATAGTTAACCTCATCCTAATCATGAATCTAGACACTTCCGGTTATTAGTAAAGTGAAATACGATTAATCTAGTTATTCGCATCCTATATGTCATTCTAGGACCTTTCCGATTTTATTATCCTAACATGCATACTAGTAATGAAATACTCGAGTCATTAGGACTTTCCCTACCTTGTGGTCTTCCTCTAAATACTCTGCTAAAAAGTCGATTTGCCCCTACTCCGTTCTTCACACGGGTTCCGGATTGGTCTTCGTCTTCTCGGGCGAAGTCCAAGCTCTCGGCAAGTCCAAGCCTGAGTTTTAGCCGTTAAAACTTACAATCAGTTCCCATTTAAACCTGAACGGGTCAAAAGACGACTAATCGGGTTCGAGCACCCGAGCCCCGAGCACAGAACCCGGTGCACGTTTCCCGATGCATAGATCCCGAGGCACGGGTTTCGTGTCACGATTCCCAAGGTCCGATTCTACGTTCCGTTTTTGTCCCGTTCTAAGTTCGATTTAACGTCCAGCTTAAAAGTTCGGGTTCCAAGTCCGTTCAACATCCCACAAAACCTCATATTAGATCCAAAACTCAGTTAAATCCATTTTCAATCTAAAATCATCTTTGAAATTCTTTTAAATCCAGTTCTTTTATGTTCTTTCGAAGCTCTTTGTCCAGATTCATACAGATTTCCCCAAAAAAATGTTCAGATCCAACTGAGTTCGGGAATAAAACAACGAAAAACAAAAGGAGGAGGGAGAGGGATCGGGAAAATCTCCGACCACCGGCGAAGGTAACGCCGGCGGCCAAACCCCGCGGGTGAGAAACTCACCGAGGGTAAAGAATGACGGTGGCGGCGCGATGCGCGGGCTTGGGGTCTTCCCGCTTCCGGATCTGGATGACGGCGCTGGATGGGTGACTCGACCGGAGAGAGTGAGGGGACTGAGAGAAGGGAGGGAGAACCGACCGGTGGGTGCGCGTGTTGGCGAAAGGAAGGAGAGGAGGTCGGGAACGGGGGCGTGGCGGCGACGAGGATCGGTCGGAAAGGGAGAGGCGGCGGCGAGACAGATCTGTGAGAGGGAGGGCTCGGCGAGCTTGTGGTGGTCGGGGTTGAAAACGAAGGAGAAGAGGGCGGTGGAGGTGGTCGGGATGAGGGAGGAAGGGGCGGCCGGCGACGGGTTCGACGAAGGAGGAGGGTCGAGAAGATCCGAGAACGAAGAGGGAGGAAGAAGACTCGGCTGCGCGAGTTGTGGGGAGATGCTGAAAAATGAGCGAAACCCTAAAATTTTTGGGTTAAATAGCTGCTCATTTGGGCCGGGTCAAAGTCTTGGGCCCGGGCTGCGGATCGGGCCTGGTCCGTCCGGTCCAGCCCAAACTGTTTCCCCCTTTCTTTTTTTTACTTTCTTTCTCCAATTTCCCTCGTTGCGAAAACCCACCTTGACGTTTTGATTTTCAATTAATCCCCTTTAGAATTACTCGGGGTTTTACAGATGCTCTTGAGGAGAAGTTATTTGAGCTTGAAAAAGGTCAGACGGATGATAATGGATCTGATATGTGCACTAAGGCACTACTGCGGGAGAACCTTGAGGTATGTTGCAAGAGTTTTGGAATGGCGATGTCCTCCATTTATGGGAACGAGGGAGAATTTTTGGGCTTATTTTTCATTAAAAGTAAAAGGTCCAAATCTCATTTGCGGTCACTTAGGCCCAATGTTCTAAAAATCCCGACTGGGCGCCCGCCTAGGCCCCATTTTGTGCCTAGCCGACCCGACTTGGCGCTAGAACAATTTTGCATATTATAGTGAGTAAATTACAATAATTAGATGCTTGTCCAGTGTTGTCCGGTGTTGGAGATATTAGGGGTTGTGCTTCTAAGTTGTTTGGTGTTATTTTGTTAGGTATTTTAAATATTTTTTAATATTTTTAATATAAGGAGGTTCATATTTTGTTTTTTTATGTAGTAATATACCTATTAAAAATTAAAAAAAATAGAGAAACACAAATCGGATTAGTCCTCGTTTAGTCCCCGATTAATCTCCGAAGGCTATAGCCGTCCGACTAGCGCCTAACGACTTTTAGAACCTTGCTTAAGCCTAAATAGAAATATTAGGGTTTCTAGTCTTAAGTAGCTACTGGAAATCAGATTAAGAATGTGTGAGAGAAGCAAAACGAGAAGAAGAAAGTGCAAAAAAATTATGCACAGTTTCTGTTAGTCCAGCCACTGTTAAGAGTCCGATTGAATGAAATTTGAGAAGACAAGAAAATATCCCCTTAGAAGTTGCATAGATAAATTAAATTATTGTAGACAATGCGGTACAAATTTGCAAGAAGTTATATTTGGTACATCTTAATCAAACAGTTGCTCTCTTTTATTGGTTATGAAAATTGCTTATTTGTGGGCTGAAACACGAGGTACCTGACATGTGAAGGTAAGTTTTCCGAGTTGCTGAAAACTTGCTTACATATATTAGGCAAAAGGAAAAAGAGTCCATTTTGTCTTGAATGAAATTTGAAAAGACAAGAAAATATCCCTTTGGGCCGTTTTTGTGTGAGGTCAAGTTATTAAACATCCCTTGAAAAGCAAACCCTTTTCATGTAGAGCATACTACACCCATTTGGCTTTATTAATGTCGATTGATCCTTGTAATGTTGACATTATAATAGGCTGAAGATGCAGTCTTTTGTTGTGTTTGCTTTTGCCAACTGACTATCCTTTCACTTGAAGCATTGTCTGTCCCCAAGAGTGGTCCTCATATCAATTATTGTTTGTGTGTTTGTGTGATCATTGGTCACATTTGGATCGTGTGTTTGGTAGATGAACATAGCGATGGTTGGTTACCTTTGGAAGTTGCAACTTGCAAGAGTTTTAGCTTCATTACAATACAAGTTGAGGTTGCTATGCACATATAATACCATTAGTTAATACCTTAGCTTCTGCTAACAAATATGGGATTTGTGAATGAGTTTGTGTCAGCTACTAGCTTATTGATATATGTTTGTGTTGGCTTTGGTCGCAAGACATCCTATTTGACTCTGATAGTAAATGTGATTAATTAGTGGTATCAGATAGCTAGTTTAAAGCATGTGCATTATTTATTCATGTAGTACAGAGCATCGCAAGCTCTGGTTGAAACCAAGGTAGATCCAACAATTATTAGTTGATAATGAAATCAGATTTAGTTGGGTTCATTGACTTGTATTATCTGTGTGCATGTGGTGTGTCCAAAAAGAACAATGATGGTGATGATGATCACTTCTCTAGTGTATAATGGAGTGCACGTGTGGCCCAAAAGAATTGATGTACAAGGACCCGCTCTGGAAGTACACCATGTGCTCGCTCTTTGTCCTACCTTCCTGGGTCTCATCAGAATGTGAATATCAGCTTTTATAATGTAAATAGCAATTGAAATAAAAGAAATTTTGAATTCATATGAATTTTCTGAATTGAATTTTGGGATCCAATTTCTAATTATTTTGTTGGCTTTGTTTTACCAGATAGAAAGAAATGCATTAAAAAGAAGGTGTGGGTCCTGGGATAGAAACCACAACAACCAAGTCAAAGTCCAACAAAACAAGACAGCATAAAAGCCAAAAGCAACAAAGGAAACAAACGAAACAGACAAGACAAAACAAACACCCCGGTCCACCACAACAACTTCACCAGACTAGTGAACAGTACCTCAGGAGACCGCTTAGGCAACCATGATCGGACTAGTGAACAGTACCACAGGAGACCGCACGGGTGAATCCTCTGGCCTCAAGAAGGCTAAGTGATCCATGCCCCTCCACCCGAAAACGGGCAGATCGGCCCCAACCTGTGACTCCGGAACAAGTACTCACCGGACCCTACCAAGGTAAAGCAACCCCAAAATGACTCCCGAACGAGCACTCACTAGACCTGGTCAGAGAAACCACCGAAGAGGACCGTGGGAAAAGGTGTTGAAATCCTCAAACATGACACAGCAATCAACAGTCCATCCTTATACGCTCCTAGTCAGCGCAGCACCCGGAGACTCGACCCACTCGAGGAAGTTGAAAGAACGACCAGCCGCTCCCAAACTGGAAAAAGAACCCTGCTGAACCCTAGCTAGAAGAACGCTTGGATCAATAGCAGCAGTCCCTGAGAAGACCCGGCGATTGCACTCCAACCAAATCTGCCAAAGGCACAGCAACCCAATACCGATCCACTCAGATCTCAGACTACACAATCCCAACAGAGAGGTCCAAGACTCAAGAAACAGAGCCGGCGATAGCGGAAGAACACCCACAACTCCCCACCATCCCAAGATCAGAGACCAGACCCTCCAGGTCCAAGAGCAAGTGCCTAGAGTCCTCCCCACCTGCTCCACACAGCATACACCCCCAACGGGCAAACGGAATCGACACACCCCTATCCACCAAGAAAGAAATAGTGGGGACCCCGTCGTGAGCAAACAACCAGGCAAATAAAAGGATCTTGGGAGGAACAGGGGCTGACCAGATCACAGAAGCCCAAGGAGCAACCTCATAATAATCCACCCAACCAGCAATAACCTGAAAAGCCCTAGTTGTAGAGAACCCTTTCGGATCCCAAGACCAGACCAACGAATTTGGGCGCCCACGAACCAAACGAACGCCAATCAGACGGACCCTGATCTCCTCCAACTCCTCGGCATCGCGGACCCGAAGATCCCTACCAAACAGAAAAGCCCAGTCCCCATCCACATAAAACTCTGCAACAGACCCATGGTGGCCTTCCACCAACCTATAAAGCTGGGGAAAACGAGTCGCCATAGTTGTATCAAAAAGCCACGGGTCCTCCCAAAAACGAATCGTGGTACCCGAACCGACCACCCATCTCAAAGTACTAGGACCAAACATTCTCACAAACCCAGGGTCTCGATCCGAACGAACCACATGGCGGATGAAGAAAGATGACACCCTTGGGGGAACCGAGAGCGATCCCAAGTCCCACTCAGTCTCCCTCCACCCAAAACAAGCACAAATAACTCGCCTCCAAAAGGCAGCCCCCTCTGTAGCAAAACGCCACCACCATTTCAGGAGAAGACTGGTGTTTACCTCCGAAAGAGATCGAACACCTAGACCTCCTGAGTCCTTGGACCTGCAAACCATCTCCCATGGAACCTTGGAAAGACACCTCCTCTCCCGACCTGAACACCAAAGGAACCTCTTCTGAAATCTCTCTAGTTGCCGAACCACCTTCTTAGGGGCTCGAAATAAGGACATGAAAAAGATCGGAAAGCTAGCCAGGGTCGCCCTGATGAGCGTATGGCGACCTCCTAAAGAGAGAAAACGGGTCAGCCAAAATGCAAGTCTCTCTCTGAACCTATCCACCACTGGGTCCCAAAACAAAGCGAGTCGAGGATTGCCTCCCAGAGGGAATCCAAAGTAAGTGAAAGGTAGCGTGCTCACAGAACACCGCAAGGCTTCCGCCAGAGCCGTACACAACTGATCATCCACAACGAAAGAAACTAGAGACGACTTGGTGAAGTTGATCCGCAGACCAGACACCAACTCAAAAGTGTGGAGAACCAACCTCACAGCACGAAACTGATCCACTCCTGCCTCAAGGAACAGTAAAGTGTCATCCGCAAACTACAGGTGAGAAACTTTGATGATAGGGCCAACCCTAATGCCACCGTACAAACCCTGCCTGATACCAAGCTCAAAGATCTGGTGAAAACCCTCGGCAGCAATCAGAAAAAGATAAGGCGACATCGGACACCCCTGCCTGACTCCCTGTAAGACCTTAAACTGCTCAGATGGGGACCCATTAATCAGCACAGAAGAAAAACCTCGTAGACAAGAGGAGACCCACATAATCCACTTCCCACTGAAACCCATGCTCCGAAGAACATGAAGCAAATAAGACCAATCAACCTTATCAAAAGCCTTCTCGAAATCCAACTTCACCACAGCGGCTGGCTGGTGGGAACGACGCACAAATCCAAGAACCTCCATAGCAACAAGGACATTGTCCGATAACTGCCTCCCCTGCACACACGTTGACTGAGTAAAGCTGATAAGGTCTCCAATCACCCTCTTCAGCCACCTCGACAAAATCTTAGCCAAGATCTTGTACGAAGCTGTCGTAAGACTAATAGGACGAAACTCCGAGAAAGATCGCAGAGAAGGGACCTTCGGGATGAGAACAATGAAGCTCGAGTTCACCCCACGACTAAGCTGAAACGAGGCATGAAAGAAATGAAGAAAACACATGAAGTCGGCCCGAATAATTGGCCAAGCCACTCGGAAGAAGACCAGATTGAAACCATCTGGCCCAGGGGCCTTGTCCCCAGAACAAGCAGACAAGGCCTCCAAAACCTCAACCTCAGTAAAAGGAGACTCCAACATACATGAGTCTTCATCGCTTAACCTGGAAAACGGCAAAGCGGGTAAGGCATGACGGGTCGACTGGTCAGAGAAGAAACGAGCCCCAAAGTGAGCGACAGCCTGAGCCTTGACCCCTGTAGGATCTGAAAACTCTGTACCATTCTCTATCACCGAGAAAATCTGGTTCCGAGCACCGTGGGACTGAGCAACCCGATGAAAGTATGCTGAATTACGATCCCCTTCCTTGCCCCACTTGACTCTGGCCTTCTGCCTCTACAAACTAGATCTCTAACCTGCCTTAGTGGCTAACTGGGAAGTGCACAAAGCTCTCTCGATCAGCTCTTCCTCCGTTAAAGGCCTAGTGTCAACCAGGACATCAAAAGCATCAATACGCACCTCCAACTCTAAAATACAAGTGTCTAGATGCCCAAAAACTAACTGATTCCATTCACGCAAATCACCCCTCAAAGTCCTCAACTTGGTCCACCAAATGAACTCTGGATCTCCATGGACCACATAAGAGGACTAACGTTCCCTCACAAAAGGGAGGAACTCGTCGTGCTCTACCCAAGCATCGACGAAGCGAAAAGGCCTAGGGCCCTAGTCGACCCTCTCAGCAGCCAACAGGATCGGACAATGATCAGAGAGTGAACGGGTGAGTCCCTTCTGAACAGGTCCAGAAAACATGCATAGCAGCTCGGGAGACAAAAGAAACCTGTCAATACGACTGCACCTAGAAGCGGGGCCAAACCAGGTAAAACGCCTATTGGCTAAAGTGAGATCGAGTAACCCCGCAGCCGAGATAAAGTCGCAAAACTCTGAACTATCACCATGCAGAAGCCCCCCTGAGGAGATCTCCTCCTGAGAACAAACCGTGTTGAAGTCCCCTGCAACAAGCAACACAGGCCCAGCACCGTCAACAACAGAATGGAGAGAAGTCCACATGTCTCTCCTCGCCACAACAGAAGTAGGAGCATACACATTCAGGACTGTCAAAGGAGTACCCGTAGGCAAATGAACTCCAGACCAGACCAGAACGCTAGGTAAGGGATAGACCTGACTCATCTAAAACACTCTGTTATTCCAGATAGAAAGAAGACCCCCAGACAAACCAGAGGAAGGAATAAAGAATGGGTGAAAGCAGCTCCCAAACCACACGATCGAGCAATACTAAGGCTAATGTCTGACAACTTCGTCTCCTGAATCAAGACAAAGTCAGCCCGATGAGCTCGGACTAGAGAGGCCAATAGACTCCTCTTCGAAGATGAGCCTAGACCCCGAGCATTCCAGGAGGGGAAAATCATGGAGTAATCGAGGGGTTAGCAACCCCGCTACTATAAGTATGGCTAAGCACCGCCTCAACCTTCCGAAAACCTCCTCAGCTGAACCCTTGTAGCAGACCCCCATACTCTCAGCAAAGCGCGCCACTGTGTGGGTGATGCTCTCGCCCATATGCCCATCAACAAGGTCAGAATGAAACTCTGTAAAAACCGACGGACGTGAACAAGCCAGGGGCGCCACCTGCTCTCCTGTAGAAGAATCCAAACCACCCCCACCACCAACCATCAACTCAGACTCAGGGGGGCCATCAAACAAAACTAAGGCAGTCTCCACACAAACCTCATCAGTTCCCTGCTCCCGATCAAACTCAGACTCAGAGTCACGAGTGGTGTCACACGCGGCCGAGTTACTCTGCTCCTGATTACACCCTGAGTCATCACCTACTGGTTGAGCCTCAAAAGGAACTACAGCCTGGGACGAGGCACCTACTGTAGATCTAATCGGCAACCGTAAGGATCGCGGCTTAGCCGTGAAAGCGTGAATGATCGGATCGACACCAGACCCCGACGAAGCAGCCGGAGGGGGTCTGGGGGTAGGGCAGGGGGGAACACTATCCACATGCGTCCTCTTCACTAACACTTCCGCAGACATGTCGTCCCATCGTACCGGAACAACCACACTATGAAAGGAGACATCCGAAGTGTGAACAAGGGCTAGGGCCCTTGTCAACTGGCCTGAGACTAAAGAAGCCGGATGAACGACAATCAGATGACCAACCCTCTCCACAACATGGACCATACTATTCCTACACCACCTATAGGGGGTAAACCGATGATGTCAACCCACAACAGGCGTCCACCGGAAAGGACCATGTCCAAACAGCTGGAAACAGAGAAGAACCAAGGTCGAAGGCTGGCCCAGTCATCCTGGGCCAGGCTCTCCCAAATCGAACGATCACCACACCGAAGGATAAACGTGCGCGATCCCAGGTCAAATAGCTCTATACCAGATAGGCCTGATCTCCCCATAGCAGCTAATATGGGAGGAGGGAGAAGACGAAGTCGCCGCCACCACTAAAACGCAAAGATCAGTCCGACCGACCAAGGAGGGGTTAGCCGAGGGGAGACAAACCGCCTCCAAGCACGGTGAAGGAGCTAGCTGCTCAACCACAGAACCCCTAACACCAGGACGTGTCCCAGTGGGGTCACACTTAGAAGGGGAGATATTCCTAACAGGTACCTGCTCTTCCACAACAAGGTTAACTTCGGCACTGGACTTAACACCAACAGGAACCAAAGGGGGTTCAGGCCTACTTGGCTCAGAGGAAGGAAAAGGCTTGGCACGTCTACCCAAATCCACAACTAACTTTTGCGAGCCCCACAGCAACCCATTCAGAGACGCCACAGCTTTAACCAAATCAGAATACAACGAAAATTAAATAAAAGCAAATGGCCTACCTCGCGTAGAGAAGCGAGGAGAGAAACCGATCCCACATAGGTGCCCGAACTGACTAAAAAGGTCCCAGAGCTTCTCTTTCGAAGTCGACTTGGGGTAATTAGAAACAAAAGCCGGGAACCCCCGACCCTGACTTTTGGCAGCCACCTTACGAACCATCGCCTTCTTCGACCTCCTGTTCAGGACTACAGTCCAACCATCCTCCTCCTCCCCTGTAACCACCTCACTCGCTTCAAGCACGGAGGCAGGTTCTGAGTGAACAATGCCATGCTTGAGAGCTCGATCACTGGTGCCCTCGCTGGTCGGGAATGGGCCATGGGTACCAACGAAACCCCGATGCCCCACCCCGATTCGCTCAGCGGGTTTGGAAACAGCCATCCACGGACGAGACCCACCATTCTTTTTTGCTGATACCGGCCCAACAACCACCACTCTCGGTTCAGCAGAAGAAAGGGAGACGGTGGTACCTCCCAGTGACAACCTTCGTCGGACCCGAGCCGATCCGGAGTAAGCAACTCCATCCAAACCAGTCTTAGCCACCACACCAGCACCCTTTTTCATCGCCGGAGCAGCTCCATTCACCACAGCACTGAGGAATGACGACGCTTCCGAACTCCGGCTGTTCTGGCGCACGACCGGCAGCCCTGAAACCCGCCCACCCAATCTGTTGCCCGATGTTGGCCTCGAGAAACCACGGGAGGAGCTGCGTCCTCTCGCCTCGAAGTCGCCAGCCTCGAACCTGTCCCCCCATCGCCGGGGATCACGTGCTTTTCTGCCGGAAACCGATCCCGACACGTTCTGTGCGCCTTGGCCGAGCTGTAACAAGCCCATCACCACTGCTCCACGATCAAGCACACCACCCTCATCGCCCTGACTCCCCGATCCCACCAGAATACCCTTCAACTTCAAGTCTGCTCCTCCGGCCGGGAAGGATCCTCCTGAGGAAGAAGCTGCCACACAGAGCGTCGGAGTCAGTGAACGCAGCAGCCTCTAGCCAACGACAGACGCCTCTCGCCAACGACAGACGCCCCAACATGGCTTTCCATAACCGATCCGCTCCCCCACACTCAGATCAGTGGAGAACGGAGGCCATGCACGCCAGGGAAGTCGTCGCCGTCGCTCAAAAGCCCTAAAAAACCAGAAAGTTGCGTTGAGAGCGAAGTCAACGCAAGTCAACCCAAAATTAGTAGGTTAGGTTTGCTTAGAACATATGTGATGCATGAGTTGGATTGTTTCAACTCTCTTGCAAATATTCGTCTAAATCTTATTTTATTTCAATCTGTTATCCAAGGCCGGATTGCTTTAATGTGTAAATTGTCAAACTATTTCACTTTTTAATTTGATGTGAAAAATAAAATTTTGATTCTTTCTAGAACACGAAATTAATCTTTTCACGGTTTTAGGATGAATCGATCCGATGGATAGTTGAACGTCGGGTTGACCATTTTCACTTCTTCAAACTCATTTTTGTCCAACGCAAGTATTGATTGAAGAAGACAATTTCTTAGTTGCTCTCAACGAATGGTCTTTCGTGTGTAATCTTTGACAATTACAAGACGATAAAATCAAAACAATTCACGTCGCCTGATCAAATTTATCAACCAAATCGTTGAGAATCTCCGAATCCACTTTTTTTTAAGTATTTGAATCCAAAAGGAGCTGTAGCCGTTGGAGGGTCATGATAGTGAGAGGACCCTACAATATGAGTATCAAAAAGCAGGCAGTTGATTAGAAGATTATTAAACCGTACGATTAATAAAACAAACTGACATCACATGTGGATATGAGTAAAACAAACTTTGAAGATAAATCGTGAACTGAAGATCGATTCCGGGGCCCACGCCAGTGCATTTACACACATCGTTGGAAATAAACTCGCGCCTAAACCTCTCCTTAATGATTTAATCTAATCTCTGACTTGAGAGAGCGCTCCCTTTTCTGTCTTCACTCTTCCAATTCAACAGATCTCTGGGATGGCGAGCAACTGCGCTGATCCGCCGGAGACGCTGACCTCGTCGGCTTCCTTCCGCTCTCGCAAGAAGCCCGCCGCCGGTCGGGAGGTGGAAGACATCGTTACCCTTCTGCACGGCTCCGATCCTGTCCGTGTCGAGCTCAATCGCCTCGACAACGACCTCCGAGGTAATTCCCTTTCTCTTCTCTCAGCTCCGGCATCATTTTCTTCTTTTTTGCTAACCTGTCATCCAAAGAGGAATTCTGCATGCTACCTTTTCACTTCTGTTTGTGAATTGCAATGGCTAGGAGTGTTTTTATGACATTTGCTTGATCAGGTTCTGGGTTGCTTGTTTGGTACAAAAGATATTATGGATGTGAATTCAAAATCTCTAACAAGCTTTATCATATAGTTCCCACTGATAGAAATTCAGGTTGTCAGTTTAACTTATGAAGCAATGACTGCAGAGATAAGTTGTAGTTTTAAACTGTTTCTAATACTGACATCTGATGGAGCTTGTTCACTCTACATAATCATATGCAAATTGGGTAGTGAGAACCAAAATGTTTGAAACAGAATATTTTGCCAAAGGAGTTTTACAGTGATTTCATAAAATAATATGATCCCTGTGTACAGTTTCTACACAGTGTAAGAGAGTCTCCAACCACTACACATATGCAGCTCTTAGTACTCGTCATTTCCATCAAAATAGAAACAAAGTTGTACTAATGCAGGGAACATGTAGAATCTTATTTCATTGGGGTTTTAAGGATATAGAACTCTGGTGGTATTGGTGCTTGTTGCTTTCTCTGGTGACTTATAACTCATTTTAGCTTTTTCTGATGGGATATCTTGTGTATTATGATTGCAGATAAAGATAGGGAACTTGGAGATGCACTTGCAGAAATCAAGTCATTGAGGAATTCAGAACGTCTGAAAGAGAAGGCAGTTGAAGAGGTATGGCTTGTTTGTTATCACCTCAAAGTTCAATTCTAATGTTATCAACTCTGATTTTTATCATCCAACGGTACCATGTTCAATAAAGATGAATTGGGAAGTCTTATTAGTGCCACTACTACACATGCTTTAGCAATAATGGCTCCGAATCAAATAGTTGTGTATCGTCTCTTTCCATTTGCCTTAACGACTAGCATCAACTCCTTAGATCCAAATTTTTAATAACACTATTTGTTTTTACATTTTTCATGTACCTTTTGTTAATTTTAGAAGGAAACATGCTAGAATTTTGTTTTAGAGAACAATTTAATAAATTAAACAGTGAAATAAATTTATATCTTTCGTCAAAAAAAAATGGGATGACATGCACATATTGTTTGACATTCTGTCAGATTGTGGATGAAAAGTTATCTATCAAACTTCTCTTATTTACGATTTGTGTCAATAGCTTGGTTCATTATGTATTCCCCCATAAAAATAAATATGAGAGTGCCTTTATTCAAGCTTTCTTCGTATACTTCTGTAGTTTGGGCATCCGACAGGGCTCAATCCCAGCCATGCTAAACAGTTTTGGTGAATGGGTGTTTGGCCATGTAGGTCCAAATGCTCTTGTTGTAGTTTATTTGAATGGGTGCCTGGGCATGATAATAGATTTTCACATATTGACTACTGTATTTCAATTTTGTCAGTGTACAAATACATTTGTCTCATTGAACTGGAAGTACAACATTGATACTTGTAGCTAATGAGCTTTTCGACTTACAATGATTTCCCTCTTCTTTTCTTGTTTTTTTCCTCCTTTTTAAGTTTAGACCCTAATTGCAGCTCACAGATGAACTAAACAGAGTGGATGGAAAACTTAAAGCAACTGAAGATCTCCTGGAAAGCAAGGTACCATTTTCACTGCTGAGTGCTGTCTGATATAATCCGTGTTCCTCTGTAGCCACCAATGGAGCCTTTTTTTTTTTTTTTGCAATAATGATCTCATTGTGATTTCCAGAACCTTGAAGTTAAGAAGGTAAATGATGAGAAAAAAGCAGCACTTGCTGCACAATTTGCCGCAGAAGCTACACTTAGAAGAGTACATGCAGCTCAAAAGGATGATGAAATGCCCCCTATTGAGGCCATCATTGCTCCATTAGAGGCAGAGCTTAAGATGGCCAGGCTGGAGGTATGTTTTGAAATTTTACTCAATATATAGTTTCCTTCCACAGCAATTATTTATTCCATATCAATATTTACATAGATCTCAACTTCTTGAATTTTGGAATTGTATGTTATAAAATCCTACACGAGGAAGCATTGTGATCAGGAGTTCTGATGGTTGATAGTTTCAACTTATCAGTGTTGGTCGGGTTTTTTTTTTTGTCAGGCTGCAAACTTGCAGGATGATAATAGAGCACTTGATAGGCTCACTAAATCTAAGGAGGCTGCTCTACTTGAGGCTGAGAGAACTGTTCAGCTGGCGTTAATAAAGGCATCCTTGGTTGATGATCTGCAAAACAGGAACCAAGATCTGACGAAGCAGATTGAAATCTGTCAGGTGTGTTTGTCTTTTTAATTCTCCTTTTGGTGGCTATCCATGCGAGTATTGGCTTGAACCTTGGATTGATAATGGGGAGCCCAATTTGGCGTGTATTTATCATATATCAGGAAGAGAACAAGATTCTGGACAAGATGCATCGTCAAAAGGTTGCTGAGGTTGAAAAGCTTACCCAAACTGTTCGTGAGCTTGAGGAGGCAGTTTTAGCCGGTGGTGCAGCTGCCAATGCTGTGCGTGATTTCCAGCGAAAAGTGCAAGAGATGAATGTAATACTTGTGAACCCCGGATTACTTCAAACTATAATTTCCCTTAACTTTCCCCTGACTTTCAAAAGCTTGGATAGGAGGAGAAAAAAACTTTGGAACGGGAAGTGGCTCGTGCTAAGGTTACTGCCAATCGGGTTGCCACTGTAGTTGCAAATGAGTGGAAAGATGGGAATGACAAAGTTATGCCTGTAAAGCAATGGCTTGAAGAAAGAAGATTTTTTCAGGTATGTATTAGATCTATGCAGCCTTATTACTCACTGAAAAGTTTGCCTGGATATCTACAGTTGTATCAGCCCATAAGTTAAAATTCACTGGTCTATATACTTATAATCATTGCCTAACTTTTTGCCTTTGTTTATACATACGTTATGTAGACTTTTGTCATATTTAGCAGGGAAATGAAACCCAAATGTCAAAACAATTACTCTTTGAAACAGGGTTTTGGTGATTAACTCATGTTGGGTTGACTATTTTCTTTCCCAGGGAGAAATGCAGCAGCTCCGTGACAAATTAGCTGTAGCTGAGCGTGCGTCTAAGGCAGAAGCACAAATGAAAGTAAGTTAATCCGACTCGTTTCATTCCTTTCTTCTGTTTCTTGTCTAATAACTGATACTAAATAGACTACTGATTTATCACTGTAGGAAAAATACCAACTAAGGTTCAAGGTCTTGGAGGAACGCCTTAAAGGGTCTAGTGGTAATTCCCATGGTCCCATAGAAGGAAGAAGTGTTGCTAATGGATCTACAAGGCGACAGTCTCTTGGCGGAGCAGAGAATTTCTCCAAACTATCCTCTAATGGCAACCATTCAAGGAGAATACCGCAATCTGGTTCGGGCAGTGCTAGTGCATTGTTAAAGCACACCAAGATGTCATCAAGATCACTTGATGGAGGCGGTAGACCACTTGAGAGAGGTAAACTGATATCTAGTGCCACTATTGAGCAAACAGATAGTGAAGAGGCTAAGCCAATTGCTCCACATGAGGAATTCAAAAATGAAAAAACAAAAGCTGAAAATGAAGATTCTGTGTCTGGGATGCTGTATGATATGATACAGAAAGAAGTTATAGCTCTGAGGAGAGCTTGCCA
Source organism: Erodium maritimum (assembly GCA_963921825.1). Classification (NCBI taxonomy): domain Eukaryota; kingdom Viridiplantae; phylum Streptophyta; class Magnoliopsida; order Geraniales; family Geraniaceae; genus Erodium; species Erodium maritimum. The sequence continues at coordinate 29,202,861 of OY997589.1, read as the reverse complement.
TGAAAAAGATCAAAGCCTCAAGGACAAGGATGACGCCATTGAGGTTTGATACTGTTCTTGTTTGTCTCTTGTTTTTATAGTGTTACTTACTGGCAAATGGTAATGATGATGCTAGTTTGCGATTTGAGCAGATGTTAGCCAAGAAGGTAGAAACGTTGAACAAAGCCATGGAAGTGGAGGCGAAAAAGATGCGCAGAGAGGTAGCGTCACTGGAAAAGGAGGTCGCTGCAATGCATGTTGGGAAAGATCAAGATCAGAGGACTCAACGTCTGAGTGTTCCAAGAGGGGCTCTGACTCACTCACTCTCTGCCAGGTCAAGTTTGTTTACTCATGCACAGCTCAACCTATGGCTATAGAGGACCTTGGATCTGGACGAGCTTTGTTCATCATGTCATGTAACTTTAATAGGTTTGTCCTTCATTTTTCAGGTATGCGCGGAACTGCTAATTGACCAATGTGGACGCGTTCAATGACCCTTCTGCTCAGTAATCACTCGTTTTTTAAAGTTAATTTCTGTTTCCTAGTGTGATTTGAACTCTGATCAGCGGTCAAATTGTAAAGAACCAACGTTAGGCCACATAACTCATCATCCGGTCTTGTATATTTATACACATAAATATTATAGCATTATTTTAAAATATTTATTTTTTTGATCGAATTTTAAAATATTTATAATATACATATGTGAGATCTCAAATTTATATCTTATGAAAAAAATAATATATTTCTTTTACTTTGATTCAAGTCATTAATTAAAAAGTATCACAAAATTTGAATCAACTAGTATGCAAAAATATCGTTTTTTAGGGTTCTTTCTCCCCTCTCTTCGACATCATGTGCACCGTCCTATCGCCATTGGCGACCTCACTCAATATTTACCACAGCATCCTTCCGGACCCATCAATGGCCCCCACCACCCACGTGATGATGATTACTCCTGAGAAAGTTGCCCCCTCGCCGCTTCCCTAGGTGACCCGCTTTTTTAATTTTAAAATATATATATTAATAAGGGATAACTTTGTTTCCTAACCTTTACAAACGTTTCATTATCAGATCCTAACTCAGGCCAACGTTTGGTCTCAATTCCTAACATAATAGGTTTGGAATTTCTCAGAAACTATAAAAAGCCGTCTAAACTCACGATTCCGTCAACTCATCCAAGCGTTGTCGTTGTTGGCGTACGTTACCCATGGTGCCTTCCTCGACGTTGAACTTATCCTCGTTCTCAAGCAACTGAACCCAATGCTCGACGAGTTGACGGAATCGTGAGTTTGGACGGCTTTTTATAGTTTTTGAGAAATTCCAAACCTATTATGTTAGGAATTGAGACCAAACGTTTGTCTGGGTTAGGATCTGATAATGAAACGTTTGTAAAGGTTAGGAAACAGAGTTTTCCCTATTAATAATTCATATCTTGTTTGAATAACGCATAATATTTTGTTTTTACACATGGTATTTTCTTATTTATATTTTATATCTAAAAGATAGAAAACTTAATTCGAATATGTCAAATGGTAATTTTTCTTATTTGTATTTTATATCTAAAAGTAAAAGGTAGAAAATTTAGTTCGAATATGCACATTATGAGACACGGATGTCGTATGATGTTTGTTTTGTATGCATGTTGTTTAAAATTATGGATTAAGAATTGTGTGATGTCAAAATGTGTAAAAAAATCTAGGCAAAAATGAGGCGGGGAATCCTTGTTCCCCGTAGGGAAACCAAATGGTAATTTTTTCTTATTTATATTTTATATCTAAAAGATAGAATATTTAGTTCGAATATGCACATTATGAGACACAGATGTCGTGTGATGTTTGTATTGTATGCATGTTTAAAATTATGGATTAAGAATTGTGTGATGCCAAAATGTGTAAAAAGAATCGGGGCAAAAATGGGGCGGGCAATCCTTGTTCCCCGCGGGGAAACCAAATAGTAGTTTTTTTCTTATTTATATTTTGGGATAATTCTATTTTAGTACCCTAAAACTTTCGGATTCCGTTTTGAGTACCCTAAATTTTTTTTGTGCCACCTAAGTACCCTAAATCTTTATTTATTCCACTTTAGTACCCAACGTCTGATTTTCCAACCAATAATGTTAACTTTCCATCCAATGAACATAAAATGTCCAAAATACCCCTCATGTTACATCAAATTTTCAAAATTTTGCCATTATCCAAAATACCATTTATTAAATCCTTTTTTTATTATTCTTAGAAATTATTTATTTAATTATTTCTTATTTATTTTATTCATATATTTTTCAAATATTCATATAAAATTATATTTTATTTTAAAAAATATATATATCTGATTTTATTTTATAATATATATAAAAGAACAGGTTTTATTTGTTTAAAAAACCAATTTTTTTAAAAAAAATCAAATTTTATTTAAAAACAGTTTTATTCATTTTAAAAAATCATTTTTATTTTTTTAAATTCAGTTTTTATTTTAAAAAAAATAGTTTTATTTATAAAAAAATCATTTTCATTTTTTAAAAATTCAATATTTTTTTCCAATTTACTACCCATAACCCTTTGCAGCAATCAAGCCAAATCAACCTTCGTCATTCTCAAATCAACATGCCCGTCACAGCTCTTGTGCCAGCACCAACAAGGGCATTACGTTTTCTCTGCTTTTCTCACCCGATTCCTTCAATTTCCCAGCAACCAAACACCCCCACCACCACGTTATCGGCTAAGCCCAAAACCAGTATGCTGGAGAAGCACCCCCTCTTCTCCAAGGCCCACCAGAACTTGTCCTCCCAGATCAAAGAGAAGATCATCTGCCTCAAAATCATGGACGTCGATGCCGGCAAAGCCTTAGCCCTCAACCCCTCCCTCCACGTCGTCACCCTCTACTCCATCAAATCCATCATCGTCTTCCTCCAATCCAAGGGCCTCCGCAAGGATGACCTCCCCAGGATCTTCGGCATGTGCCCTAGAATCCTCACCTCCCACATCAAATCTGACCTCGCCCCCGTCTTCAATTTCCTCCGCGACGACCTCAGTCCTCGACACCAACTTCCGGAGGGTCATCAACAAGTGCCCTAGGCTCCTCGTCTCCAGCGTCCCCGACCAGCTCAAGCCCGCCTTTTTCTACCTCCACTGCATCGACTTCCGGATCTAAAACAGTAGAGGGAGAGGGGGTTTGGATCCGAAATGAAATAGCACATAAAATTAAGGTTTTAAAGTATTCAAGGGCAGATTGGGTATTTTTTTTTTAAAGACATAGTCATGTGTTTGGCACATGGTGATTTTCCATCCAAAAATGGATGGAAAGTTAACGTTGGGTACTAAAGTGGAATAAATGAAGATTTAGGGTACTCAGGTGGCACAAAAAACATTTAGGGTACTAAAAACGAAATTCGAAAGTTTTAGGGCACTAGAATGGAATTATCCCTTATATTTTATATCTAAATGATAGAAAATTTATTTCGAATATGCACATTATGAGACACGAATATCATGTTATGTTTGTTTTGTATGCATGTTGTTTAAAATTATGGATTAAGAATTGTGTGATGTCAAAATGTGTAAAAAAACATTCGGGGCAAAAACGGGGCGGGGAATCTCCGTTTCCCCGCGGGGCGAGGTCAACGCCGGGCTGGGTCAATGTGGGGTGCGGGGCGGGCGGGGCGGGGACGGGGCGCGATGTCCCCACCCCGTTTCCATCCCTACCTCAAATCATGCCCCCGACACCTAGTTTGGAGGTTATAAATCCGGAGCGTTTTCGGATGAAGAAATGACCTTCAAATCTCCTTTCCTATCCAACCTATCCCAGCCTGATCCATATTGTTTCTGATCCTCAACCTGATCCATATTGTTTTCGATCCTCATGTTCCTGATCCATTCTACTCCAGTTCCTCAACATTGTCTTCTTGCTCTGGAGTCTTTGCTACCTCTGGTCCCTCTTCTGCCACAGGTCCTTCTAGCTGCTTCCCGGACCTCAAAGCTATTGCATGAGCTCCTTCCCTCGGATTCTTCTCAGTATTGCTGGGTAGGCTTCTAGGTGCTCTCGTATGCATAGCTTGGGACCATTGCCCAACCTGAGTCTCCAGAGCTTGGAAACGAGCGTGGGACATCTTTTTCTCTTCCTCGTCTCTCTTATTCTTTTCTTCAAATTGAGTCAAAAGTGAGAGCATCATCTTTTCCATTCTTGAGGAAGACTCTTGGGAATTGGCATTCTGGGTATTCTGTTGATAGTGTTGATTTTGGTTCCTCTGTTGATAACCTTGCCCTTGAGATCTTTGTGGATAACCAGGGGGATTTGAATTCTGTCCCTGAGGTTTCCATGAGAAATTGGGGTGGTTCTTCCACCCTGCATTATAAGGGGACGAGTATGGGTCATTTATCAACGGATCAATCTTGGCCTTGGACATGCCCTCCAAGTACTTTGTAGTTTCCTCATGTGATGGATCGCTCATTTGATCGAATTGGCCGAACTGCCTTTGTATATGATCCACCTTTTGTGTCATGATTTGCATATGTTCCATCATCTTGTGCATAATCGAGGAGTCTACTACATTGACTGTGCTTTGAACCGCTCCTCTCTCAGAGTGTCATGCATTGTTGGACACCATCAAATTCAGGAGTTCGACAGCTTCTTCTGGTGTTCTTTGTACAAAAGACATACTCGCTGTAGAGTCCAACTGAGCTTGACTTCCTGGATTCAATCCCGCATAGAAAGTCTGCATGTATAACCATAAAAGGATGCCATGATGGGGACATTGCCTCAGGTAACCTGAGAACCTTTCTCATGCCTCAACCAGCGACTCATCACCTTGTTGTTTGAATGAATTAATTGATGCTATTAGCTGTACTATTTTCTTTGGAGGAAAGTATTGGTTCAGAAATAGTATGCCAGCTGATCCCAGGTTTTGATGGTTCCTATTGGAAAGGATCTTAACCAATGACTCGCTTTATCTTTCAATGAGAAAGGAAAAGCTAGGAGCCGTATTGCCTCTTCTGTGACTCCATTCGTCTTGAATGTAGCGTAGATCTCTGAAAATGTTGTCAGATGGCCCAGAGGATCCTCGTGTGCATTCCCATGAAACAGGTCACTCTTTAGCAGATGCAAGAGTGAGCTATCAATCTTGAATTGATTGGCTGCAATTGTTGGGGTTGCAATACTTGATCCACCCCCAATAGAGACGGGGGTACTGTACTCCATCAGCACCCTTTGTCTTGGTGTTGCTTCAATCACAGGTAGATTGTTTCCTTGTTGCCCCAAGAGTGCTTGTTGATTCCTACCAGGAGGTTGTGGCGTGTGCTGATCTGTGCCATCTTGCCTCAACTGATTGATCATGTCATTCGGGTCGTTCCCAGGTGGGAGGTTCATTGTGGCTGCTTTCCTCTCCCTTCTCAATAGCCTAGCGTTCCTCTCAACCTCTTCAAGATCTGCAGTAAATAGGCTCGGAGATTGGTGAGATCGCAAGTGCATAAAAACAAAATAAAAATAAAAATTAGTGAAACAGTCTTAACACATATTAGAAATATAAAGTGTTGCCTTAGTTGCTCCCCGGCAACGGCGCCATTAACTTGACGCCATGAGAATTAACTCACAAAAAGGGCGCGACAAGCGCACCGGTCGTCAAGTAGTATTTCGGTTCAAGTCCGGTTATCGTACCCAAGGGAGCAGTAAAACAGTCACTCGATTTAAAATCCGTTATTAATCTGTTTCTGAAAAGAGGTTGTTTTGGTTTTGAAAATGTAAATAACAGTTTGAGGTCTAAAGTAAAATAAATTGGAATCTAGTAAGAGACAAAATATCAGGTGTTTGTGAAATTCAGAGAAAAGGGTTATCTAGGGTCTAACGGGGTCACAATATGACTATTGACTCGCAGGGGTTTGTGTTTACATTTGCAAATAAGGTAAGTCTAAAGGTAACAGAAGTTCTCTCAGCTGGTCCTAAACATCTTTCGATCGAATTAGGTCCCTAGTATAATCTGACCACCTAGTTATTTCTAATCTGGGTGTAGTGAGACATACAGCATTACGATTCATGAACTCCTCTAACTTTCGGTTTATACGCCTATAGTTGTTACATTCGTGTTAACCTAACTTTATTAGAGACTAGATTTAAACCCGAGTTACATAATCCTTAGTCCTTTTAGTCACTCTCAGCTTTCGATTATTGAGTGCTAAAACCTAATCAACTATCAAGTGATCAATTTGATGAAGCATTAAATCCAAATAATGTAAACATTATCCTAAACACAAATTGCACAATATAACTACAAACTCATTGAATCAATTACTCATATTGCTTCCCCTAGCCCTAGATCAATGGAAGCTTAGCTCATGATGGAGAAGAAGAGCAAGCAAAGTGAAGAAGAAGACATATAGATAAACATAGTGTAATTGAGTTTGATACACAATACCCAAGTATGAAATGTAAAATCACAACAATGTTCAATCCTTTCTCTAAGATGCACTCTTCTTCCTTCAAGCTCCAAGCCCTAGCTCCAAAGTTCTCCTTTTTACTCCCAAAATTCGTAACCCTTGCAAATAAGTCTTCAATCAGCATAAATAGGGCACTGAAAAATGCAGGTCTGAACACGCATGGCACGGAACATGCCACATTCTGGCCCTCTAAGTGGCACGGACCAGGTCATGTGCCGGCCCTCTAAGTGATACGGAACGTATCACATACCGGCCCTCTATGAAATACAGACCGGGTCAGGTTCCGTATCAAAACAGAGAGCACGGCTCTTTTTCCCCTTCAGGCGCCCGGTAACCCGCACGGAACGGGCCTCATTCCGGCCCGGTAGACTGCACAGAACGGGCCTCGTTCCGGCCCGGTATACCATACGGACCGTATGGGACTGAGGATCCGAAGAGAGAAGCTTGTTCCTGGCTCGGGCTTCTGTCCTGCAGCTGCTAGGCTCCTGTGTTCTGATAAATACCCTTGTTTCGCTCCAAATATTTGGAAACTCTAAAATCCGGGCTCACTGCACAAAAGGTAGAAGAATTACATTAAACAACCTATTCCCGGGACCGAAAAGCTTAAGATGTGGGATTAAAAACATCGAAAACGATGCATTTTTGCGTCCACATCAACACCAAACACTTGAAATTTTCTCGTCCCGAGAAAACCAAACTAATAAAACATTAAAAGATAAGTCCCGGTTAAACCCCGAGGTTCACCTCGATAGGAGTCCGGGCCTCCTTTATTCAAACACAGAAAAGTAAAGATGCACGTGCAATGCATGAACCTAAATCTAATGCATTCCTAAAACACACTACATGATGCATGCAAAGAGGAACGAAAATAGGTGACAAACTGAGTAATCATGCACAGTGGATCAACAAGACTTTCTCAGAGTCGTCACATGCCACAAAACTTTACATTCATCAAAGAAGCACATAGACTAATGAATACCACAACGTATGATGCTACTCACATTAATGATTAACTCTGTTTATTTAAACTCGCATTTCTTCATTCACAATAACCGGGTGTTTCCTTTTTTCCTTTTACATGGACTTTAGAGATTCATACGTTATTATGCCGGACCCAATCTCCACTAATTGTAAGGAATCATAACTAATTAAGAATCAGAAAGGTCTTTACTTAAGCTTGTAATGTATGGCTAGGCGAAAGGTAGGGAAGGAATATGAAAAGAAGCTCATATAGATATCTCAAGACAAAAATGCTTCATTATCACACCAACAAGTGTTTCACACATCCCAACCCCCGTTTTTGCACCATCCAACTTTTGCAATCTCTAATACCCCTTTTTTCCTTTTATTAAACGGCTAAGTGTAGTACTAATTTGCTCATTTTTTTCCTTAGCTATCCACACTTATACCACCATTATTCAACCCATCTCGCATTACCCCACACTTACTTTTCACTAAGGACATAAAATTTGATATTTGTTCCCTCTTTTTCTATATTTTTTTCTTTTCGGGGTCATGCTATAATAATTTCTCCCAATACAACCCAATGACATATAAATACAATTTCTTTCTTTCTTTCGCTTACTCAACATCCCAAATAATACCCCCTCTCAATGAAGCACCTAAGCCAAGAGATATGGGTTCAAACAATAACGAGGATATACAAAGAAACGAAAGGCACATAGGATCATAATGTTCGGGTTAGAAACGACAGGCTAAAGCTCAAATGGGGTGACTAAGAGATATAATTATGCAAAGGTAGGCAATTTTGGCTCAAACGGTCCATAGATGGCCTAAAATCATTTTCTTAATTAACCATGTCCCTTATTCTTATTTCACCTCGAATGGGTCGTACATGTAGTTCTAGACTCAATTTACCATGCGTAGGAATCAAGGAAAATCAACCCTAGTTCTAGCAAACACTTGAAACACGAGTGAACGAGCTAATTATAATGCATGTGCTCTCATACTCATTCGATTCATTTATGCCTATATACAACTTTAACTTATGCAAAGAAATTGGCATTTACGACAGTTCAATCATCGAAATCTTAAGAACATCTACATTATACTCACATATCACCAGGAAAAAAATTTCTGGTTTTTTTGAATTTTTGAATTTTTTTGGATTTTTCAAAGTTTTATGACACGAAATGATGCATGAGCACACAAAACAAAACACAATGCAATGCAACATTCCTCTACTGTGGGTGGGTCGGGTATGTCCCCCTCATAGGGAGTGAAACCAAGAGCTAGCCCGAACTCCCTTTGGGAGAGTCGGAACTCTCATCCACACAACCAGAAACACACGACCCTGTCGTTATTGGCCCATCGAATGCTAAATGACGCCAAGAACTCCAGTGTTAGGTTCCTATAGGAACGAGGATACCAAGTGGAAAGAGTTGACCAACCGACTTCCTCCAGCCGGTTGATAAACTCCTCCCTGCACCGGAGTCATGTTTGCACAAAGCCCAAGTCGACAAACTTGGGTGTCATTATTTCTCTTCCCTGCAGAAGATCGAGTCGTGTGTTTCGAATATTATTACCACTAAAAATGAGGCAAGGGATGCAAGGGGTACCTATATCCGAGTCAGGCGACGAGGATGTCGTGGCTGTGGACTCGTGTCAATCCAATTTTCCACAGGTTGCTCTGGGGCTTCTTGATTCCTTGCTTGGGAGCTTGATCCTTCCCCTGTTTGACCCTTTCGAGTTCTCTTCTTCCTTTGGTAGTGGATTGTCTCTGACATTTTGTAATTCTGCCCTTCACTGGTTTGGCACGGAATGAAGTACGGGGCGGGTCACAGGGCGTGCCGGAATGCAGCACGGAACGGCTTGCACAAAGGGTCGGACTGTCAACCGGTCCGCGCTTCAGGACGGGCCGGAATAAAGCGCGGAACGGATCCTTTACCGTGCCGGAATACAATACGGTACGGGTCGCTTACTGTGCTGGAACGCAGAACCAAGAGGTTCGCTGTAGACGCCAGACGTGTGCCGGAGTGGTCTTGGAACGGCCCGGAATGCATCACGGGAAGACCCTCTGACGCGCCGGATTTCAACACGGAACGGGTCTTTGGATGCCTGTGATCTTCCTTGTGAATCGATAATTAGCCGGACTATTTGTTTAGAGGAAGGGAAGTGAGAGTACGAGGGTTTAAGTGAGATGGTGGGATGGATGAAGGTTGATGGGCAGGATTGGAGCTGTGGAGTATTTGGTGTTGTTGTGATGTGGAGATGAAGGTGTAGGTGTGGTGGAACGAAGAGATAAGGTGAGAGGAAAAGGAGTGGTGGCTGAGGTGTTCAGGAAAGGGATCAGGTTTTCAGGTTTGGGCCAGCCCATTGGTTGGCACGGCAACCCATACGGAACGGGCGTCTGCGCGGCCCGATTGGCAGCCCGGTCCGTATCACAGTTCGGCCCGTTTCATCACCCGTTCCGGTTGTCTTTCGGCCCTTCCAGAGGCCCTTGGCGTACCGCTTTCCGGCCCGGTATGGCACCCGGTCCGTTTCACATAGAGGCCCTTCGTGTTACACCTTCCGTATTGCTCAGAGGATCAGAACAGTGCTTGTTTTCTATTTCTTTTCTCCTTCAGACCACAAATCTTGGTACCTGCAGTGACATATATCCTTAATCAGCTCAACAAAAAGAAAAATAAATGAATATACAAACCTCGGGTTGCCTCCCGAGAAGCGCCTTTGTTTAAAGTCGTTGGCTCGACTTAAAGGCGGCTTAGGCCGCCTCTACACCTCAACTTCAGACTCTTGTAGGAAAAATACTTCCTGATTCCAATCATACCACCATAGTAGTGCTTGATTCTATGCCCATTCACTAAAAATGGGGCCCCTTTACCATCGGAGATCTCGACGGCTCCCTTAGAGAGAACCCTCATCACCCAAAAAGGCCCACTCCACTTTGAAACGAGCTTACCAGCTATGAGCTTGAGTTTAGAATTATAAAGAAAAATCCGGTCTCCTTCTTTAAATTCTCTGGGATTGATGTTCTTGTCATGCCATGCCTTTGTCCTCTCATTGTACAGTGCAGCATTGTGATAGGCTTGAGATCAGAATTCCTCCAATTCATTTATCTGCACTACTCTGTTTAAACTACAAGCTAGGGGATCAAAGTTAAGAAATTTAATTGCCCAAAACGCCTTATGTTCTAATTCAACAGGTAAATGACAGGATTTCCCATACACAAGCCTATAAGGTGAACAACCAATAGGGGTTTTAAATGCAGTTCTGTAAGCCCAGAGAGCATCATCAAGCTTGGTAGACCAATCCTTCCTAGATGCATTGACGGTCTTTTCCAAGATGCTCTTTAGTTCCCTATTGGTCACTTCTACTTGACCACTAGTTTAGGGATGATAGGGTGTGGCCAATCGATGGTGTACTCCATAGCTAGCTAAAAGTTTCCAAAAATATTTGTTGCATAAATGTTTTCCACCATCAATAATTATTGCCCTAGGTACACCAAACCGGGAAAAAATATTTTTCTTTTAAAAGGCTAATACCGGTTTATGGTCATTTGTGGGCAGAGCCACTGCTTCTGCCCATTTGGATACATAATCCAAAGCCACCATAATGTATTCATTACTATTCGAGCGTGGAAAAGGTCCCATAAAATCAATTCCCCGAAGGTCAAATAATTCTACCTCAAGAGAGACGTTCATTGGCATCTCCTGCCTCCTAGAGATATTACATGTGCGTTGGCATCGATCACATCATTTGACATATACATAGGCATCATGAAAGAGTGTAGGCCAATAGAAACCTGACTGAAGCACCTTACGAGCTGTTCTGGCAGGACCAAAATGCCCTCCTACTTCTCCCCCATGATAGTGAAAGAGGATCTCTTGGATTGTAGAGTCGGGTACACACCTCCTTATCATTTGATCTGCACAAACCTTAAACAAAAGAGGATCATCCCATATATAATCTTTTGCATCATGTATAAATTTCTTTTTCTGGTGGGATGTTAGATCCCCGGTAACTATCCCTGAAACCAAATAATTTGCAAAATGTGCAAACCATGGGGCTTTTTGGTCATCTACTTTATAGAGGTGTTCATCAGGGAACTCCTCATTTATAGGCATTTTAGTGTTTTCGTAAGGATTTTCAATCCTAGATAGGTGATCAGCAACTACATTTTCTACCCCTTTCTTATCCTTAATTTCCAAGTCAAATTCCTGCAACAAAAGAATCCATCGCAGTAATCTGGGTTTAGCTTCTTTATTACTTAGGAAATATTTCAGGGCAGCATGATCAATATATACTATTACCTTAGACAAGATTAGATAGGAATGAAAATTTTCACATGCAAATACTACATCAAGTAATTCTTTTTCAGTTGTAGCGTAATTTACCTGAGCTTCATTCAGTACTCTACTAGCGTAGCAAATTGTATGGAATACCTTGTCTTTTCTCTGTCCTAGGACAGCCCCAATAGCTAGATCACTAGCATCACACATGAGTTCGAAAGGTAGAGACTAATTGGGGCTTACCATCACATGTGCCTTTACTAACTTATTTTTAAGAGTTTTAAAAGCAGTTAGACAAGCATCATCAAATACAAAAGGAACATCTTTAACAAGTAAATTACTTAGTGGTTTAGATAGTTCTGAAAATCCCTTTATGAATCTACGATAAAAGCCTGCATGTCCTAAAAAGCTCCTGACTCGTTTTACTGAATCAGGCGGAGGTAATTTCCCAATTACATCCACCTTAGATGTGTCTACCTCAATCCCTTTTGAGGAGATTTTATGTCCTAAGACTATTCCCTGTGTAACCATGAAATGACATTTTTCCCAATTAAGCACAAGATTTGATTCCTCACACCTTGTTAATACATCATCTAAATTACTTAAGCAGTTATCATATGAGGACCCAAACAAAGAAAAATCATCCATGAACACTTCTAGATATGTGTAATAACCACTCCCGGTCAACGCTAGTCAAATCTGCGAAAAACAGGAAAATTTAAAAAAATTCAGCAGACACTTGATTGAACCTAAATTTGACCATGAGGGTCATACCAGACTTAATTTGACTCCGATATTGACCAAAGTAAGTTCCGGGGAACTCAGGGCAACTTTCTGACCAATTTGGGAAATGTTGACTTTTCGTTGGAAAAGTCAACCGAGCGACGTTTTGGTCCATTCGAGGACCGTTTTGGATCCAAAAAGCTTAGCCGTCGTCGCAGCAGTCTTAGTTGAGCCATTTCCTTGTAGCCCGTCAAGTTTCGTAATTTCTTGGAAAAAGTGCCCGTTCGGGGCCCGAAACGTCCGATTTTCGCGAATCTGATTGGAAAATATCTAGTAGATATTTTCCAAAAAGGGTTGGGACTCACTTGCCACATGTCACCAATGTGGTGGTGTTAGGTTTATTGGACAAAACAAGACATGACTACTTGAGAGTTAGTTTGCTTTTAAGTATTATTTTGTTATTTTTTTAAACAAAACAAAAGAGAAGCAAATAGGAGGTCTCGGCCAACACTTCAAATTAGAAAAAAAATAGACTTTTAGAGAGAGAGAAAAGAAGAGAGAAGGAGGAGAGAAAAAGAGAAGAGGCTTGGGGAATTTGTGACATTTCTCGTTCATCAAGCCGTTGGATCGTCTCAACGATAGAAGATTCAAGCTCACACCGTCATTCTCTACGGTGAGCACCTAACCGATTTTCGTTTTGGTACGTTTGAATTTTAGGGTTTGAATTTAAATGATTCAAATATGGTTGGGTTTTGGTTAGAATTGGTTTAAAGATGAATGGTTGAGGTTTGGGGTTTGTTAGGAATGTTTTGGGGCGAAAAGGAAATTTTCCCATTATGGCCGTGTGGGGCCCACATGCTCGGGTGCTCGGGTTTCGTGTTTGGGTGGTTTAGAACGTTCCCCAAGTAATTAATCTACAACCGGATCGAAATTTGGGATTAAATTGTGAAAGTTGTAATTGACGGGTTTAGAAACTTTAAACGCTAATTAAATGACTCGGAAGTCAGAATTCGATTCCGTCGAGTGCCTAGGAACCCTTGAATTATTCTAAGACCGTAGAAACGAAAACGGGAATTTTCGGAGCCCCGGAATGGCGTTTCCAAAACCCAGGCAGATTCGCCATGTCGGGCGAATCGAGCCTTTCCGGGTCCAATATCGACAATGTCGAGTAATTGGGGAGTTTGGGAGTGATCGACATTGTCGGGGGTTACTTTTGGGCATCGGGTTGATTAAAATTCAGTTTATGCCTGCAAGCTTAAAAGAGTTCAAAATTGTGTTCTTTTAGATCGTGCTGCAGACCGAGGAAAGGGAAAGCTTAGCGAGTGACCGAGATCACGCCGGAGCTTATTTTGTGCGCTTTTGGAGAAAGCATACGAGGTAGGGAAAAGTAGCCGGATCTCGGCCCTGACTAGGGAAAGTTAACAATAGAATTGCTTGTGACACCGGGGTGTCGTGGGTTAAGTAGGTTGTTGATTATTAGAAAGGCATGATACAGGAACGTAGCGAATATTATAAAAGCATGTGACACTTAGTAGTGTCGTAGGAGCAGAGAACTTATCGATGTTAGAATTACTGGAGGCATATGACCATGCCCGAAGGTTGATTGTGAACTTTTATCGGTGTTAGAATTACTAGAGGCATATGACCATGCCCGGAGGTTGATTGTGAACTTATCGATATTAAGAGTACTGTAGGCATATGACCATGCCCGGAGGTTGATTGTGAAACTGTTGATATTGGGACTGTTGGAGGCATTGGTTATGCCGGAGGTTGATTGTGTATTTTGTGTCTTGGGTGGCCATGAGAGCCCGTGTTTTACTGTTGTGTCTTGGGTGGCCATGAGAGCCCGTGTTTTACTGTTGTGTCTTGGGTGGCCATGAGAGCCCGTGTTTTACTGTTGGTGTCTTGGGTGGCCATGAGTGCCCGTGGGGTTGTTGAACCCGTGTCTTTATTGTTGGTGTGTCTTGGGAGGCTGTGAGTGCCCGTGGGGTTGTTGAACCCGTGTCTTTACTGTTGGTGTGTCTTGGGAGGCCGTGAGTGCCTGTGGGGTTATTGAGCCCGTGAGTTACTGTTGGTGTGTCTTGGGAGGCCGTGAGTGCCCATGGGGTTGTTGAGCCCGTGAGTTACTGTTGGTGGTTTTGAGAGGCCGTGAGTCCCCGTGGGGTTGTTGAGCCCGTGAGTTGCTGTTGGTGTATCTTGGGAGGTCGTGAGTGCCTGTGGGGTTGTTGAGTCCGTGTTTTATGGTTGGTGTCTTGGGTGGCCATGAGTGGCTGTGGAGTGTTGAACTTGTGTTGTTGCTGTTTGTTGAACTTTGTTTGTGATTGTGATTGTGGTTACCTGAGGTTGTGGGCCCGCTTCATGAAACGGGGGTCCTCGAGCACACGCGTCTGCATGTTCAAACGGGGTAGGGGGGGCGCCCGTCAGTAAAGGGGTCCTGGCCGCGCGTGTGTGGTTCGGGGTTGTGAGTGTGATAGGTCAACAGCCTGATCCGACTTTGTGTCGAGGAACTGCGACAGGTCGACCGCCTGACTTGACTGAGATCGGTAAAGGGCGTGAGGGAGATTACTGAGCAGCTGGTATGCGATCCTTTGTGATCTTGTTTGGTGTGCGATCCTTTGTGATCTTGGGTGTTGCGTGGTGGTCTTTTGAGTCCTTGGAAGAGGTCGTGATCGTTGTGTCGGGTCTACTTTACGTGTCAGAGTGTTGAGTCGGTCGAGGAAGGTAACTGTGGGCGCGTGTCAGTCGGAGTACTTGGGTTGGGGATAGTGTTCCCCGGTGTTGAGTTTGTTGTTGGTGTTACCGGCATTGTCTGCTAATTATGCCGTAGTCAGTCTGTTATCTGTGGTGGTGAGCGAACGCTCACCCCTAGCTGCTTTTCCTACAGGTACCGATCACAGGACGGACTAGGTGAGCTCTCGAAGCTTGTGGAGCTAGGAGCGGACTCCGGGTTTTACTTTTGAGTCTAGTGACGGATACCTTGTATTTTGTCCACCTGTTGGGACGTTTTTGAGCTGTAAATATTATTTTGATTAACTAAATGGTGATTTTAAATTGTTTATTCAAAACAGGTTTCATTTGTTTTATTATTTTAAACGTTTGCGTCCCAAGTTCGGTTTTACTGAAATTGGGGCTTGACAGCTTGGCATTAGAGCTCGAGGTTTCACACCTCGGACTGTACGTCAATTAGGTGGGGAGAGTCGAGTCAGTTAAGTCCCGTCGTGCGTTGGGTACGCAAGTCGGAACCCGTGTGTAGACCCGTAGTGGTTTGAGTCCTGTTTGCGATTGTGCGTATGTGCAGTGTTTGATTGCTGGTGTGCTGATTGTTTGTTGCTGCGTGAAACGTTTTTTTTGCTGTCGCGACTCGACGCAGGAGCTCATGTAGTCGAACGTGACGGTGCTGATATCAAGTCGGTACAACGTAGTTCGGGGACGCCTGGACCGGGTTGTAACCACCTGATGTCAAGAAATGAGGTTTTTAATGAAGTGGAGAAAGTTTTAAAAAAAAATTGGTTGTTCCAGTGGACGCGTTTTAAAATTTCATTGGCCCTGAGGGCGTGTTTGATTTTGATTGGCCCGGTGGGCGTGTTTTGATGCTGGTTGGCCTGGTGGGCGTGGTTCGGTGTTGGCTGGCCCGGTGGGCGAGTGTTGTTGTTTGGTCGTGTCGGCTTGTGTTTTGGTTGAGGTTGAATGACTTGATTGGTCTGTGAGTCGTGGCGCGTGTGTTTGCTGAATTGGTAGTCAAGCGTGTGTGTCATTAAGGCTAATTTTAGGGTTGAAACGGGTTAAGATTCGAGTTGGAACCGAGTTTGGAAAACAGGTCTGCGCGAGCGTCACGGATCCTGTCACGGATCCGTGACGGATCAGAGGGTTTTGGCCATTTTAGGGCCTTTGTCACGGCACCGTGACCCGAACCGTGACGGGGTCTGTACCGGGTCCGTGACCCCTGTCTTTTTCACCGTCTTGTTTACGCAGTTGTCGCGTTGTGGTTACGTGACTTGGTGCACGTTTGTGCGGTCTATTTGAGGTCTCTTTACGTATTATTATAATTAAAGTATTGATAGTGTGGGCAATAGTGATTTACTGATTTGAGGACGTGTTTCCCGTGTCGAGGTTTATCTTACATGAGCGAGTACTTGAGGTGTTGATAGCATGAGCAGTGTGACGTTTGACATCAAGTTTTGAGGTAGTGTGACGTTTGACATCAAGTAAAAGTAGTTTTCTCTTGGTCTTTAGGGTCTATGGCAATTTGGTTATACCCGCTATATCCATCTAAAAAGCAATAACAGTCACGTCCTGCTAATCTCTCTAACATTTGATCGATAAAAGGTAGGGGAAAATGGTCCTTACGGGTGGCATCATTCAATTTCCTACAGTCAATACATACTCTCCATCCTGTAACGGTCCTAGTTGGGATTAATTCATTATTATCATTTTTTAGTACTGCAATTCCCCCCTTTTTAGGCACACACTGAACTGGACTAACCCACGCACTATCAGAAATAGGATAGATGATACCTGCATCTAGGAGCTTGATTACCTCCTTTTTCACTACTTCTTGCATCAACGAGTTTAGTCTTCTTTGTTGCTGCACACTCTGCAGTTGCTCGGCTCCTGTGTTCTGATAAATACCCTTGTTTCGCTCCAAATATTTGGAAACTCTAAAATTCGGGCTCACTGCACAAAAGGTAGAAGAATTGCATTAAACAACCTATTCCCGGGACCGAAAAGCTTAAAATGTGGGCTTAAAAACATCGAAAACGATGCATTTTTGCGTCCACATCAGGACTCCTACGACACCTTGACGTTCTACCACCCCAAGAGTAGGGATGAGGACACAACTGCTCCGACTACGATCAAGGTGAGGCCCGCTAAGTGGTCTTCCAAGGTGCATGAGTAGCCCCACCAGTAACGGGTGTGTATGGGGAAGCACACATTGTCTTGTCGGGTCGGTGCACACCTGACGTCATATTTCCCCCATTTCCTAGGTTCCTCCCTTGATGCCTCGCTATCCTTCTAGGTGCCTTTGATCTTTTACTACAATCATTTATGGGTCGAGACAGGAAGTACAAATCATTGATGTCTTATCGCCTACCCTTCAAATCGAGGCACTGTTTATTGTTAAATTTTAATTTGTGTTGATATGATTTTTTTTGAAACCATATTTATATGTCTTAATTTTTAAACATTGATTTTTTTACGAACTGATTATGTAATACTATGACATTGATTATGTAACATTGTAATTTTGATTATATAACACATTGATTTTGTAGGTAATTTGTAGTGATTGTTGAGTGGTAGACCGAGACGTGATGGATACAGAGTTCAATTCAAATTAGGGTTTTTTTAGAATAGGTCTTGGATTAGAGTAGAACAGTGTGTATAACTTTTTGTAACAATTTGTGTAATTTTCTGCAATAATTTATGTAACTTTCTGTGACACGTGTAATTTTCTGTAATTGATCTAGTAACGTTTTGGGGATGTTTTAAGTTATGTAATTTTTGTTTTTATGTTATGTAACAGGTGATATTCATTCGTGTAACTTTTGATATGATTTTATCAATTTAAAATATAAAATCACGATATAAAATATTTGAAATTTCGATATATATTTTTTGTAGCATTCTATACAAATTTATGTAATAGTATGCATCACATTCTGTAATGTGTATAAAATTTGAGTAACGATCGAAATTTAAAATTAAAAAAATAAAATATTATAAAATCAGATCAAGACCGTAAAAAATAATTATGATGTAGTTTTTTCAAATGAGACAAAATTACAAAACTAACATTTTGTTGAGATTTTTATTTCATTTGTGGATAATTAAGGCTTAAAATCTATAGTCATTAGATTTAAAAATTCAATAGTTTAGTTTGGTTAACAAATAACAAATTAGTCATAGATATCATGTGAAAGTTTCTATATGTATAATTTCAAAATATACTAGTTCTTTTACTAATGTAGTCCGTATTTATTTTTAGAGGAAATGGACTTTTCTATCGATTTGTATAATTTTGTTATGCGAACATTTTTTTTATTGCATTTGTTTGTCTTATATTATTTATGGGACGGGATAACGTACAAACTCCCCTTATCGTGTAAATTGTGGACGCACGAGAAGGCGACACATGTCCCTTTCGCGCGCGCACAGTGCTGGTAGCGTGCGCCCGTGGTACTGGTACAATACGCACACAGGTGTTGGTACTTCATATACACGGGTGTTGGTACAATAAGAAAACAAGTGTTGGTACAATGTTTATTAAATTAGAAAAACTGATATACAATCAAAGCCTTGTGTGTTTATATAAAGAAACTAAACCCAACGTCCTAATATAGTAACTAAAGTAATCCCAAAGTCCTAATACGAATAAATGAAATAAGAAAACCCAAAAACAAAACGGAAATAAACACCCAGAAACTAAAAGTACGAATTTGACCCTCCAGATGACCCCGGATGGCCGAAAAAGATCGTATATCACGGCATAGTCGTGCGTCTTTCTCGGGAGGCCGTTTCCACCCAAAAAATGCTAGTGTTTTGTCAAATTCTGACACTGACTTCTTTCAGGTTCTCAAATGGCCAATTCAATATACATACGATTTGGACTACACAAGTGCTGATACTACATGTACCAGCGCTTACGCATTGGTACCAGAACTTTGTATGCGCAAAAAAGAACACGTGTCAGCATTTGTATGGAAGGGTACCAACTCCTTGCACAGGGGGTACCAGAGCGTGAGCGTGCATGACCAGGAGACGTGCACACAAATTGGACACGTGTCACCCTGTTGTGCGACCGCAGTTTGCACAATAAGCCTTGGTTCTCACTTGATACCGGGTCTATTACTTATAATACACATTTTCATTCGGCTTAATCACCTTTTGTATCCCTTATGTGTAACAACCTTCTATTAGGAAAATATAACAATAGAATGTGAAATGTCTATTTTACCCTTTTAACACTTGAATGCAAGTAACCCATATGAGTTGAAAGACCAATATAAACCTTTTTTATCTGATTATTATTCATTATTTAATTTTTATTTAATTCATAATCACTTTAATTAAATATTTTTAATTAATAATTATTCTTTAATTAGGTAATTAATAATTATTTTCATTTTATTAATTGTTTAAAAATTTAATTTTTATTTATTATTTTTAGAAAAATTAATTCTAAAATTTATATAAAAATTATTTTATAGTTTTATATACAAAATACATTTTTATTTATAAAAAATATTTTATTTTTATTTTTAAATTATTGATAAAAATAATTTTACAATAATTTTTCAATTTATTATTAAATGAGGGTAAAATGGGCATTTATAAAACCATAAGTTTTAAAAGAGGAAGGGAAAACTCATCCTTTCACTCTCATTTAACTATCATATGGTGTCACATGGCTAACGAAACGGAATATTACATTTGTTTTTCCTAACAAAAATTTCTTACCAAATCATAAGGACAATTATTTATCGTTCTAAAACATAAGGGTACTATAAATATGTTACCAATACGTAAGGGATAGAAAAAGTCATTAAGCCTTTTCATTTGTAGCGAATCTATATGTGTAACTGAAATTCTGTTTAACTACAGGAGCAAGATGTCATTCAAGATGCTATAACTTGTTGAGTGGCATCTTGTTTTACAGTAAAATGGAAACAGTATTAAGAACAATCAATCAAATAGAAGAAATACAAGATTGGTTACTCAGTTCGGTTATCATCACCTACGTCTAAAGGCACTCTCCCAGTGGAAAGGTTTTCACTATAGAGTGATAATCAACATACAAGTTTCTCAGATCATCCAGATCAAACATATGCTATTATTATAGAGTGACAACCCCAAATCAGGGTCTCCCCCTGAACCTCAGATCTCATCTCAGTTCCACTCTTCGAGCCCTTATAGTCTCGGATTAATCTTGTTCTTCAAAGATATTTGTGACGCTTCAATCACAAGAACACAACTTCAGTACTTGATCAGCTACGATGCACAACCTGGACACAACAACATTCCCTATGAATCACTTCATTCAAATTCTTAACACGCTAATCTGGCACGCTTGAGAACTCTGAACACAAGTGCAATACACACAACAGTCTTTGAGGACGACAAAAATACAACTGAAACGACTTACAAAATATTCTCTGAATGTAGTAATCGATCTGAACCAAGCTATGAAGATTTACCATATATTTATGGCTCCAATCATCCTTGTAGCATGCCTCCCAGGGTTTCTTAACCTCTAGAGTCACGATCAAGATGAATCTATTTGTTTCCTTGTTTTAGAGACTTTCTAAAATGGAGCATATATCTATTAAATAAGTATCTATAAACTAGGAAATAAATTGGCATACAAGATAAGTATATATATGCACACAATACGCATGTGCTCCCTATTGACATCATTTCTATCTTTTCCACCGGCTGCATACAAATAATGTCAACAACATCCTGGCTAACATCTTGCTTGGCACAAATATTGTCAACCTTAAATGTAACAACAATAATTGTTTGCATCAAACCCAAAAATCAACTAAAAACTCTCTCTAGGTTGAGAGAACCCCAAATATTGAGGTAACATCTACTCTTATCCCGAACCTACGTCGCCTTGATGGTTTTTGTGGTTTGGGGTTTGTATTGATGTGGAAAAGCCTTTATATTGACGGATTCGTCTCCGCTTCCCGGGTCATGTGGAACCTACCACGGTGGGTTTATAATATGAGCGTCTCCCGTGCTTTTGTGTCCGCTGTGGAAGACTCAACCACCATATAAGGATATAGAAGGCTCGCATCCATCTAAGGAGTAGGACGGGATGAGGCTTGGTTTGATGACTCGTTGGGACTCCAGATGGGATTTGATGTGGATCGGCTGCTCCGGAAAAAATGGGAGGTTGTCTAGGGTACCACAGGTCTTCCTGGTTGATGAACTACTTACCTCATTATCTTTGGACCCGATTAGGAATTTCCAAGGCGGAAGTAGGGTTCCTCTTCTCCACCTCGGATTCCCGACACTTGATGATGAGGGGTGAGGGCAGTTCAAAGACCTATGACTTGGCTAAGGAATTTCACGAGGGGACAGTTCCAAAATCCCAATAGACGCATCCCATATCGTTAGATGGGTTCCCATGGATCACAAAGACTTGTGACATGGCTAATGACCCCGAGGATGAGGCTCTCATGTTATTTGTAATGGCTGCGACCATGACTCTGCCTCACATGGGGAAACAGAAAGAACATCGAGGTTAGACGGGTGGGTTAGGACCAATAAGAATGAAGTCGTTGAAGGAAAAACGAAAGGGGAAGACAGGGATCCGTCAACTTTTGGATCTTGACCCCTACCCGTCAACTTGTGGACAAGGAGGACAATGATGCCCAATACGTGAGGGCTCCAAAACATCCCTCTAGGACCCATGATTGGACCTAGGGAAGGGGGATGAGATGTTTTTGGTCTATCCCCCAAGACCCAGGACAGTTGGTGTTTGGCTGTCTCAAGAGGAGCTTGGAAGTAATGGAATTCTATTTCTATTCTTGTTTTTTTTTTCTATTTATTGAACCGATGGATGTTTTTAGTTGTTTTGATTTATTTTGTTTGGAGGGTAGAATGAGAGATTTCTTCTTACTTGTGTAAGATGAAAATTAAAGTCTTTCTACTGGTCCAAGAGAGTTAGGTCACCTACTAGGGTCCCAGATATATTCTAAAGTCCATGACCTATAACCCTACCCTTGTGACTAGAAATTGATCTTAATGTATTTATCCACGTTTGTTGTTTCAAAAAAAAAACGCCCGAAACTATGTTCGACACTTTTTTCATGTTCTCTTAATAAAATAAAAGTCCACTTTATGCTTTTTTTGAACGGTGTTTCACTTTTAATAATATCAAAGAACTATATAGGTGTGGCCCGGGGAACAAATTCCCCGACCACGAGTAGAGGGTTAGAATAGATGAACAATGCTTCTCTAACCCTTATCAGAACATAATCGACCAAGTCAGTATATTGAAGTCGTATAAGCCGTGACAGAAAACAGAGGGGGGAGTGGGGTACCAGAGATCCTGAGGGACCTCAACGGTAAAGGTAAAGTGGGGAGGCAACTCATCGTACATGGATCCTTCCCAGGGACAACCCCAGATGCATGATACGCCACTCATTCCTCCCGGCGAGGCTGCTTCCCCGCACTGAACTGTTCCTCCCTAGGGACCCCAACTGCCGACCGCTTCAGAGTATTTTGGTTTTCCTCAGCTGCATTTCGTCTAGGGGTATCATCCTCAAGAGCTCCCCTCTCTATCCGAGGCTTCCCATCCAAATGGTCCTTGTGTGGTAGTGGTGGTTCCCGTCCCGAAGGAGCAGTTGGTCGAGACGACTGTCCACTCGATGCGCCCAGCTGACCTGGTCGAGTTGGTAGAATGGGTCTCGGGGTCCAGTCTAAATGACCGTATGGATCCGGGACCGGTGGAGCATTGGACGGTAGGCGGACTGGCTCTCCCCAGTCCGTGGCGTACGCCTTGACCTTCTTCTCGCGATGGTATTCCAGCATAAACTCCCCAAACCGCGGAGGTCCTCTAATCGCCCACGGGTAATCTTTCAGGATAGGGCCGACCTGACCACAATTATAGCAGAAGTTAGGGAGTTTAGTATAAGTGAAGTCGATAGTGATTGGGTCTGGAAATTCCGGGAACCTCAGCACCAAGCTCTTCCGTAGCGGTTTTCTCAAGGATGTGTTAGAACCTCACATTAACAGCTCCTCCCCAACATTATTCCCCATTGGTCGCAAGGGACATGCACACATATTCCTAGCGCGTTGCCAATGGAAGTACCCGTCTCCCTCGTTCGAACCAGAGGTGGCAACCCCCTAGCATGCACCCATAGTTGCACCCGGTCCAGAGGGGGCAACTCTCGAGCGCACGGATCCAATTCTCCCAACACTTGGACCTTACCATCGAAACACCAGGGTTCATTATTTCGAACCCATGATCGCGAATCCGCTGCCCGGGAGTAGAAGCCGAACAAGCCGGGTCCTAAGTCCTTGATCACCAGGCCCTCTGCGGCTTTACCCCAAGCTGTGGTGATGATACGCAAAAACACGTCCTTCCGAGGTGGCTTTAGGGTCCAGAAGCGTCCCAGTAACCCCCACTGTTGCTGAGCTAGAGCCGTCAGTGCAGTCGCCCGAGACGCCGGGACTATGACCTCCACCTCTTCCTCTTCCTCTTCCTCTTCCTCTAAGGAGCAGGATGTCAATCCTTCCTGGAGGCCCACTAAGGAAGACTAAAGATCTGTCCCCCTAATAATCAAGGCTGAATGGAGCTCAACCGGAGCCAGATGCCGTGCCCTGTCCCGCGACATGGTCGGCGGGGTAGCATGGGCCGTGAGAGTGAGTGGTATCGCTGCCTGAGCAGGAAGGCAACGCCCTAGTCCCAAGCCCGTCAACGCCGTCCTTGGCAAGTCCTCCATGAGGGGCTTCCCTTTCGCCGGGTTCCTCCGTAACGGGGGGAACACACTAGGATCGACTGCCAATTCTCCATCCGTCGGGATGCAAACCTGATCCCATGTGATTTTAGGGGCAGACGTCATTCGAGGGATATGATCTTTAGGGCTCGCAACACTCGATAGAGAAAGGGTACTAACAGGCGCCGTCGGAACCCTAATCTCTCCTCTTGCAAATATTGGTGCCAGAGCAAGGTCGTGGAACGTAGGATCGCCGCTTGCGGGAGACGCCTGAACATTAGGGTGGAGGGAAACCCTAACAGGCTCTAAAGACGGCATGCACACGGGGCACGTCGGGACATAGGGTTTAGGGAAACCCTGAAAGAATCGGGGGGGGGGGGGGCTCGCTAGGGTTTAGAGAAGCCCTAGCGTGACTCGCAAGCCACGCCGGCCCCCTAGAGGTCAAGCTTTCTGGGAGAATTTGGCCTATCGCACCAACCAGGTCGCTAGGGTTTGGAAGAGGACCCTTGCTTGAGGAAGGCAGCACCAGCGGGCGACGCAGAGGTCTTCCCCGTTTCGGTTTTACGGGCAGAGTTGGGGAGGTCAATCCCACCGAGAAGGATGGATCACCCATCATCTCACCCCGGGAGGGAGAACTAGGCGGTGGCGGTACAACCAGAGTCGCCGATAGGGAAAAGAGAGTTCACTTCGGTTTTCGCCGACGTCGACTCTTGGCTCCACCACCAACAATGGGTTGTGGATCGCAAGGCGGAGGAAGAAGCGCATCACCGGGAGGAGCAGCAACGGATACCTGAGGCACGGCTGGAGCAGCGGGCACGACGACGGCGAGAGAAAGAGAGGGTAGCACCATGACGTCGCACAACTAGGACTAGGGAGAGTTCTCAATGCGAGAAAGAATTTAATAGTACTTAGTTATTTTAGTCCACTTTATGCTTAATAAAAAAGGGTTAAATATCGAAACTTACTCTTAACTATTGGTCACGAATACTACACTACCCATGTTTTCAAAATGAATACTACACTACCTTTAAGTATTGATCACGCAATTTTGTTAGTAAAAATGGACGGAATTTTCCATTCCGTTAGTCATATGACCTCAAGCGTCATGTAATAGATGGTAAAATGACGTTTCCCTTAATTATACGACCTCTACACATTTTATAAGGAACATTACCATTGTACCCTCGTTATTGTTCCTTATAAAATGTATAGAGGTTAAATACTTAAGGGAAAAAAACGTCATTTACCATCCATTAATTGACACTTGAGGTCATATGACTAACAGAATGAAAAGTTCCGTCCATTTTTACTAACAAAATCGCGTGACCAATACTTAAAGGTAGTTTAGTGTTCATTTTTCAAACGTGGGTAGTGTAGTGTTCGTGACCAATACTTAAGAGTAAGTTTTAATATTTAACCCCCCAAAAAAAATCAAATTAACAAATGCAAGGGTAAACTACAAATGCATACCCTGAAGTTGGCACGTTTAACCGATGATTACCCTGAAGTTTAAAGTTAACTGATGCATACCCTGAAGTTACGAGTTGTAACTCAAAACCCCTTCTGTCAGCTAAAATGACAAAAACACCCTTAGTGGTTTTTTTAAATAATTTTTTAAAATATAAATGAAGTGATTTTTTAAATAAAAATGAAGTTATATAGGATAACATTCAGGTACGAATTAGCCAATTTTGTGCGAAATACGACTCAATCCCAGCCTTGGAATCGCAAATCGCATGGCTGATTTTTTTATATTTTTTTCACCAAGTTTCTTATTTTGATCTTTCCCGCTTCGTTTCAACTCCGATTAAATTTTTTCTTGCGCCAAAAACTTTCTTTTTTCAAGATCTATCTATCAAGTAGCATATTGAATATGTTTTGAAGCAAAAAAAACATGTACAAGCAAAAACACAATTTGTTAACCGTACACTAATGTATGTTCTTGCAACTGCATTTGTATGAATAAGCTAATCTTAATGTATGTTTTGTATGTATGTTTTTACAACTACATGTTTTTTAATTTTCATTTATATATGTACGCTGAACTTAATGTATGTTTATACAATTTTAAATGTATGTTCTTGACATTTTCATTTGTATGTGTAAGTCAACCTTAATGCATGTTGTTTCAGTTGTATGTATACGCTAAACTTAATGTATGTTCTTAATATTTTCATTTGTATGTGTATGAATGTTTTGTACGTGTAGGATAATAAATTAAGATTAACTTAAACATACATTAAGATTAGCTTATTCATACAAATGCAGTTGCAAGAACATACATTAGTGCACGGTTAACGATTTGTGTTTTTGCTTGTACATGTTTTTTTTTCTTCAAAACATATTCAATATGCTACTTGATAGATAGATCTTGAAAAAAGAAAGTTTTTGGCGCAAGAAAAAATTAAATCGGAGTTGAAACGAAGCGGGAAAGATCAAAATAAGAAACTTGGTGAAAAATAAAATAAAAAAAATAAGCCATGTGAAAATCGCAGCCCTTGGGCAATATGCGATTCCAAAGTTGGGATTAAGTCGTATTTCGTATTTAAAGATTGTGTTGTACCTGAAAGCTCCCCTATATATATATATATATAACAAAAGTAATTTTTAAATAATTTTTTAAACATAATTATTGAAGTGTAGTTGAGAGTATTTTCGTCATTTTAGCATACATAGGGGTTTTGAGTTACAACTCGTAACTTCAGGGTATGTATCAGTTAACTTTAAACTTCAAAATAATCATCGGTTAAACGTGACAACTTCAGGGTATGCATTTGTAGTTTACCCACATGCAAGTCTTCAACGATGGGCACCTTGGAGATTAAGAGCATGTACAACAGAAAGGACCTTGGTGAGGGAGTGGGAGTGCAGAACTTGTGCTGACTAGACAAAAGTGAGGGAGTGGGAGTGCAGAAAAGTAAGTGTTTTGCAATAGAAAGGACCTCTGAGGTCCTGGGAGTGCAGAACAATGATGATTGGATTATTAATTGATATTTTGTTGTTTTATTTAATTCGTTATCAGAAACCGTTTAAATTATTTATAATTTAAACAATTTGGGAAATAAAATAAGCAATGACAATCAATAATTAACAAATAAATTCAACACGAATATAAATGAACTTCTAATTTTATTAAACCCCTTTTAATACAACACCCAAAAAACAAGCTCCAAGAGCATAAACGACTACTCGTCGTCATGGAAACCAGCTCCAAATCGACCCCATAAGTGCTCCATAAGATCATTTTGTAGTTGATGGTGGATCTCAGGATTTAGGACACTTTGTTGAGCATCCACAAGTTGCTGGTATTCCAATGGCCCTCCGTGGTGCCATCGTTCCGGTGGTGTCCAATTCGGCATTTCTGGAGGTTGCGCGTACAACAACTCCTTATCCCCATACTCATACCGGTCGCGCTCATCCTCTACAATTATGTTGTGTAGAATTATGCAAGTGTGCATGATATCAGCCAAAAGGTGTGGGCTCCAAGAACGAGCGGGACGGGAAATGATGTGCCACCTTGCTTGAAGTACTCCAAAAGCCCTTTCAATATCTTTTCGAGCACCTTCTTGGCATTTAGCAAACAACTTCTCTTTGGGCTCGAAGGGATGCCGAATAGTCTTCACGAACCGTGCCCATGTTGGGTAAATGTCGTCCACCAAGTAATAAGGTCGGTCGTACCGATGGCCATTGATCTCGTACTCCACAGCTAGCTCACGACCGTAGTAAGCGTCTTGGAATAGGTGGCTGTTGTTGAGAACGTTGATGTCGTTGTTCGATCCAACCATCCCGAAAAATGCATGCCAAATCCATAAATCACGGGACGCTACAACTTCAAGCATAATCGTCTTTTCCCCGTGGTGACCTCCCCGTCCATGGGCTCCCTGGTCTTCGGTTGGGCAGTTCTTCCACGTCCAATGCATATAGTCAAGACTCCCCGCCATTCCGGGAAACCCTCGGATGTACCCTTCTCGGAGTAAGCGGTCCATGTCAGCCGGTGTGGGTGTACGCCGATACTCGACTCCGAATACCTCAATGACGGCCTTGCAAAACTTACGTAAACATTCAAGTATGGTGCTTACCCCTATGCGCAGAGTTTCGTCCAATGAATCAGCCGCAGACCCATACGCAAGCATCTGTATAGCGGCGGTGCACTTCTGCTCCGTTGATAAGCCCGGTCGTGAGGCAGCGTCCTTCCTCTGTTTGAAGTAGCTGTCGTGAGCCTTCACTGCGTTCATAATCCGTTGGAAAAGTGGTCTGCACATATGGAACCGACGCCTGAACATTTCAGGGCCATATAAGGGTTGTTCGTCAAAATAGTTCGCCATCAATTGGATGTGGGCTTCCGAACGACCTCTGTTAATCTCTCGGCGCATTGGTTCCCCACGGATGGCCCTCTGGACCCTTAGTATTACTGTCTGCATGTGCCTCTCCATCATCCGCCGGAATCGTCGCTCAACTGGCTGCATTTGGGCTGCCATCTCCTCATACGTCGGCATCCGGGGAGCCAGCTCCTCGTACGTCATCTCCTCAGCGTCGGACATAACCTCGTCGTCGGACATTTTCAAAAATAGCGAGTAGGAAGTGAGAATGAAAGAGTGAAAGTAGAGAATGGTGTGACAGAGGAATGAGGTTGTGTATTTATAGGGTTCATTTTATCTGATTTTTGAATTAAAAAAAAAGAGCCGTTAGCCGACCGTTGCAAACGGTCTGACTCGGCTGTGCCACGTGGCGGCACAGGAGACGACCACGACAGCAGAGGGAGCGAGGAGCGAGGGCGCGAGGACCGGCCAGCGTCAGGGGAGCGAGGAGCGACGGACGGGGAGCGGGACCGCGATTTTTCGCGTCTACAACGGAACGGCCAACGACCCTCGGACCCGGCGCGCGCGGAGCGAGGAACGGGTGCGTTCCGTTGTGCCTGCTCTAAGTAGCCTTCCAAATTTTAATTGCAATCGAGGTAAAAACTGCGCGTGTTGTTTCGTAACTGTGACGACGAGAAGAAAGAGAGGTTGTAGTAGTTGCCTAGTAGGGTTTAGAGAGCCAACCGGAGGTTTATCCTCTTTTACTTACTCTGTCTCTCTGGTGGAAAGAACTCTCTCTACCATCGTTTCCAATGGCGCTAAGAATGAGACCTCCTTCTCCTTATCTTCGTATTCGCTTCCTTGCTTCTCGCTTCTTCTTCACTTGCTCCCCTCCGTCCCTCTCTTCCTCTTCTCCTTCCTCGGTCTTCTTCACCCCCAGGTTTTCCTCTTCATTACCCCTCTTTTTCACTGTTGCTTTTTTTTTTCTCCTTTGTTTCCGCAGGAAAATGTTTGTTTTTTCTTTTTTTTCACTGTTGTTTGAAGAGGGTTTTAGAGGGTAGAAGAATCGCTTCTCCGACTGCTGAATGAGGAGTTTTGGGGTTTTAAAATGTTCACAAATAGTTTGATTTTTGTTTGTTAATATCTATCCGGTTGTTTTGATTTTATTCAGAACTCTTTTCAGAGCCACTAAGGTTCCTCCTTTGGTTGGAAATGCTGCTACTCCCAGGGCTTTCATGTCTTCAAGTGTGTCCTCTGAGGCTTCTAAAGGAAGTGCAGGCTATGGGGCTGATCAAATTAAGGTCTGTGTGATTGACATGGAATATGAGCGAAAAGAAAGAGCCGTGTTTCTGTTCCATGATTTTTCTGTTGAATAATACTAGCCTGTTTCCTGATTACTCTGGGAAGCAATGCTTGAAGTGCTTATTGTTGTTGGAGGAAAATAAATTACTTAGCATGATGCTGCCATTCCAACTCCATACTACCTATTTCCGGGTTTTGAAAATGTTTTCCGACTTAACTGTGGTTCGGTGTCTTCTTTGATTTCTGATGTATTTAGGTACTGGAAGGCTTGGAAGCAGTTAGAAAGAGGCCAGCAATGTATATTGGCAGCACAGGAATTCGTGGTTTGCACCATCTTGTAAGTTTTTGCTTGCATCTTTTATCAGTATAGCCTTAATATCATTCTGTTTGCCAAGTGCCTGCGCACTCCAATTAACTGTTACTATTCAACTCACAAGGTGTACGAGATATTGGACAATGCTGTTGATGAATCTCAAGCAGGATTTGCTGTTAAGGTCAACGTCATTCTACATGCAGATGGTTCTGTTAGTATATCAGACGATGGGCGAGGGGTATGTCTCATATGTTTTTATTTAGGTTTGGAAAATATAATTCATCTTTTCAGATCTATTGTGAAATAAGAAGAAAAAAACTTGGTATTTTCTAGAAGCATGGTCGGTGTTTTCATATGCATGCGTGCCACACTTGCATAGTCCACATGTACAGACTCTTCATATGTCACTGATTGGCCATTGCAAACTGCTCTATAATCTATTGCTATAGAACTTGTGCCTGTAAAAAAACTATGTTGGCATCTTTTTAATTACCTCTTGTATTTGTTGGTCTGCTGTATTCTTCCCACATGCTTAACACTATTTGTAACAGTTTCTGTATGGTTTAATATTTGGAAAAAAAATTATGCCTTTCCAGCTACACATTGAATTGGTAACTATAATATTGACACTATTTGTAGTTTTTGTTTTATATATGTACTTGAGATGTGATGTTCATGACCAAGATATAACGCCTTAGCCATTTTCCCTGATATTATTTATCCTGTATCCATGCTTGCTTGGACAATGTCAGGGTGCATTTTCCAGTTGCTACCTTGGAAGTGCGTTTCAGCTACTTTCCTTTGTATAATGCGTTTATGGTCATTTTCCAGTTATTTCTGACTGCTTTTTTGTTTTACAGATACAATGTTATCATCACATGTTTTCAATGTTTCTCATCTATATTGCAGATTCCGATTGATTTGCACCCAGTGACCAAGAAATCTTCACTGGAGACTGTATTGACGGTAATACTGAATAATGAACCGGTTATATTTTTAAATTGCTGGATTGTAGGTATTCAGGGCTGTATAATTCACACTGATTAGATGGGAGGGCTACTGATTTCTTTCTTCAAATTCCGTATCTTTTACATTATTTTCTCGTTCAAGCTGCATGATTTTTCTCACTACAAGGATGTATGAAGTATGAGCTTCAAGTTCATTTGTTATACTACTGATGTCAACATTGAACATCTTTTTGGCATACCAATGTCTTTGTTGACTCATTTATTGTTATTGCATATGCCATGCTAATGTAGAGCATGTAGAAAAACTTACTGCACAATCTTGCTTTTGGCTACTGTTAGCATGAATTACAATAAGTATTGTACTTATTTGTGACCTAGTTGCATAATTGTGTCGGATGGGTTGCAGTCTTTTTCATGTCATGTTATGCCACTGGATTTAATTAAGAGTCCTAATCGGTATTGTCCTACATCATGTTGATATTTAGGAATTTGGTAAGAAGCATGAGTTTATAATTAATAACAACCGTGTGATAAGTTTATTTTATTTAAAGTAGTGAATCCCTGATTTATTAAAGATATCACCTAAATAATGAAATATTACATTATTCAACAGGGATAACTGTAATGAAATTTAAGTATTTGATATTATGCAGGTCTTGCATGCTGGTGGAAAGTTTGGTGGCACCAGTAGTGGTTATAGCGTCTCAGGCGGGTTACATGGGGTTGGATTATCTGTTGTTAACGCCCTTTCAGAGGTGTGCAATCGCCTTTTCTTATCACTTTTTTTGGTTGCGTTTTCTGGAACTGTAATATATTATCGAGTTTCAAATTTTCAATTATCTCTCAATGTTGTTTGAGGTTCTTTCTGACTCATTAGCCATAGATCAAATTAATTCCTCAATTTTCACATTTCTAGTTCCTTAGGATGGTATTTCACTGCACCCTCTGTTTTGATGGCTCAATTGATAATGCATTGCAAAGAAATCTAGACATTCTAATATTATAATGATGTTATCCATTTTATTAAATGGCTATTTGGGCTAGTGAATTATATAAGGAGATAATTATACGCTAGAGAAAATATGAATATGTTAGGATTGATGTGGGGACCTACAATGTTCCCTTACGATGTAGTGCTGTTAATTTCATTTTGATTTCTTCACACACTTTGATGTTTATGTGAGGCCTATAATGGTTTCAGTTTAAGTTGATAATAGAGAAATGTAAGAGGGAGGATCAGTAATGTGGTGCGTTGTACTCTTACTGATAACTGAAAAAAAATTGGGGTTCTTGTTTTCTAGTAATGATATTTCCATTTTATTGAACAAGAATTCTACAATGAGGTTATAGAAAGAAAAAAATTCATTCTATACACCAAAGAACTTACAAATATGTTTTGGATTTGACCCAGACACACTTATGATATTCTTCTATAATCTGGTAGTACAGTTACTTTCGGTTCTAATTTCCTCGTATGCTTTGTTTATGAGTAACGACATTGTAGCATTTAATAGTGGTGGGCAGCACATGATAGCTTGTTATAATGATTTTGAAAGCATACATAATATTTTATTTAGAGTAAATCTTATATCACATGTTTGTTGTGAATTTTCATGGTAGACTTTGGAGGTCACAGTGTGGCGTGACGGGATGGAGTACCAACAAAAATATTCTCGTGGTAAGCCAGTGACGACTCTTACATCCAGTGTGCTTCCACTTGAATCCAAGGGTTCTCAAGGAACAAGAATACGATTTTGGCCAGACGAAGAAGGTTTTATCACTCTTCTGATGTGTTGTGATTTGATACATGTCACTAGTTATTACATCGGGTGATATGAATATCCTTTGTTTAACTGACAATTTTCTTGCAGTGTTCACAACTGACATTCAGTTTGACTACAGCACTATTGCTGGACGTATTAGGGAGCTTGCTTTTCTAAACCCAACAGTAATGTCATTGCTTTTATTATTTGAATTGTTGTCTTCATTTCTCATTCAGCGTTCTTGTTGGAAGATATGTTTTTATTCTAAACACTTCATTTTGAAATTATTCACAATGCTTTTTGTATTTGTTTTATCTGACTGCAATTAGCTGGTAGCAATCTAAGGCTTACTGTTTTGTACCTTTCAGCTTACCATAACTCTGAAACAAGAGGATGACAATCCAGAGAAGTGCCAGTATAATGAATATCATTATGCTGGGGGGCTGGTTGAATATGTGAAGTGGCTAAATGCTGATAAGGTATGCATCTTTTCTTCACACAATCTCTCTATGATCATTATGTTGTCTTGTATAGTAGCATGTCTTTTTTATTAGTAAGGGCATCGATTCTTTTGCCTTGTGTAGTAGAATTGGCTTTGTTGAACACCTTTGGTTATATGCTTTTCCAATTTCATTGAACACGTTATTTGAGAATGAGGGAGCAATTGACTGTTGCCCATACTATAGCCCTAAGCAGTTCCAGGGCTGGTAACAAGTGGGGCACATGCTCCACCTTGAGGAATTCTATGAGTTATGGATACATAGTTTTGTATAAATGAGGCTATATAGATCTTATTTTATAATCTCTCTACATACCACCTTGATGTTCTTGTGTTTGAATTTTTGCTAAATGGGGGTTTTACTCTTGTTTGATCCAGACTCCACTTCATGATGTTGTTGGTTTTCGTAAGGAGACAGGTGGGGTCACAGTTGATTTAGCACTTCAATGGTAAGTCATCATGTCCCACCTTTTTTGATGCAGTTCCAAGATTCCATATTCTTCTGAACAGGAATGTAAATTATTTAAACATTAGAGGTACTATATAACATAATTACAAAAGCATTTCACTAGACTTAATTTATAAACTTATGTGAAAGCCGCTTGATTCTGTTCGTGAGTTGGGATTCATTTGTTGAGTTTGGACACAACTGTCATTGCATCTGATTAAAGATATTTCATTTGAGGTCTATCATATGTACTAATAACCATTCCTGTGATCCAATTTACTTATGACTTCCATTTAACCAGGTGCTCAGATGCTTATTCAGATACAATGCTTGGATATGCTAATAGCATCCGTACTGTTGATGGTGGAACCCATATAGATGGTGTGAAGTCTTCATTGACAAGAACTCTCAATAGCCTTGGGAAGAAATCAAAAGTTATTAAGGTGCGTTGTTTCTAGTACGATACTTGAAGGGGTTAAATGTTCAGTCCTTGTTACAAGGGAAATTTGTATATGTACTACAAGGAGAAAACTTGGTTCAATTTCACTTTCTATTATTAAATATCAATAAGGAAATTTGATATTCTATGCTTGAAAGTATAACTTTTTTGTTTTATGTCACTATAGTTTAAATTTGAAATCTGTGCTTTTCAAATATTTTAGGACAAAAATACCCTTATTACATTTAAACCTTAACATAAATTGTATTTGAGAGGATTTGAACCATATATGTTTGCCACAAAACATATCAACTTAACCACTTGTTGTAAGTTACTTATATGCATTATAACCCTTTATTATATGCTAAATCCCCGTACTACACAAAAATTTAAAAAATTGAAATAAAACTCTAAAAATGAGTTATGTTATTCTTTGCTTTTAGTAGAAAATTATTGATAAATAAACCACTATTATGATTATTGCGCGACCCGACGAAATTGCCGGATACCGAGGTCAACGGAGAAATGACCATTGTTGACAAAATTGCATGACCTGACTGCGATTTCGGTGGCGTATAAAAGTAAAAAAGTTGTTTTATTTTATTTATATTACATGGGTATTAAGTGTCCTTTAAATTAATATTCCTCACGAACTCAAAATTTAAACCAAGATCTCAAATTTTAGGGTCTTGGTTTAAATTCTGATTTTATGAGGAAATTAAAATTAAGCGCACTTAATACTCGGGTAATATAAATAAATTAAACTAAGTTTCACTTTTTACATCGCTGTCGGATCACACAATGGTCATTTCTCTGTTGAGCTCGCCGTCTTGCAATTTTGTCGAGTAACGCACATAAGCATGATAGTGGTTACAATTACTTAGCTATAATTTTCAACTAAAAATAAAGAATAAAATAATCCATTTATTAGAGTTTAATTTTTGTGTAGTACGAGGATTTAGCATATAATGAAGGGCTATAATGCTTATAAGTAATTTAGCACAAGAGGTTAAGTTAATATGTTTTGTTTCAACCAACCATGGTTCAAATCCTCCCCAATACAATTTTTTTAGGGTTTAAATGTAATAAGGCTGTTTTTGTCCTAAAATACTTAAAAAGCATAGATTTTAAATTACAGTGGCATATAAAACAAATATCCTACATTTTCAAGCATAGAATATCAAATTTTCCTATTAATATGAGGCGAATAGACTTTATTTCTTCTGAGGTGTAGTTTTCAGTATCAAAGTTTGTGTTATTTTTCTTTCAGGATAAAGATATTAGTTTGAGTGGGGAACATGTCAGGGAAGGATTAACATGTGTTATTTCTGTTAAAGTTCCTAATCCAGAGTTTGAAGGACAGACAAAGGTATTTTCAGTTTATGTTAGTTGCTTGGGTCTTATTGATGCTTCAACTAAACATGTAATCTGGATGTTTTCTCTAATAGACAAGGTTGGGTAATCCAGAAGTTCGAAAAGTGGTTGACCAGTGTATTCAGGAGTATCTTACTGAATTTCTGGAATTAAATCCAGATGTACTTGATTCTATACTTTCCAAAGCTCTGAATGCTCTAAAGGTATCTCACGGTTCAAATATTTGGTTTTGTTAGACCACTATTCCATTGTAAAAACTTATTCTAATGCCGTGGAGAGAAACGTCATATATTTGTTGGCTTCATTATTTTAGGCAGCTCAGGCAGCTAAGAAGGCACGAGAATTGGTGAGGTCGAAGGGTATTTTGAGATTATCCTCTCTTCCTGGAAAACTAGCTGATTGCTCTTCTACAAACCCCG
This sequence comes from Erodium maritimum, assembly GCA_963921825.1. Taxonomy (NCBI): domain Eukaryota; kingdom Viridiplantae; phylum Streptophyta; class Magnoliopsida; order Geraniales; family Geraniaceae; genus Erodium; species Erodium maritimum. Next base: position 29,167,206 of record OY997589.1, on the reverse strand, counting down.
AAGTATCTGGTATATTTTGAGTTTTAGTTGTTTTAACATTATGGTGGAGAACTTTTGAAGTTTGCACTATAGTCATTGTGCTCTGGATCTTGCTATTATCTAGAATCTTTCCAGTTCATGAGGTCTCCTTATGTACCTTCAATTTTGACTTTGAAGAGTGCCTTTTCTAGATATGACCTTTTAAAAGGTGTTTCTCCATACCTCTTTGAACTCAAGAAATGAGTTTGTAGTGTATGTGCTTATCTGGTTCTAAGATTGTGTTTTTGTCAGTCTCCTTAGTTTCCCCGAGTTCTTTTCAAGTTAGACCTTTGGAATCTCTTCATTTTATTGGATGTGTTTTGTCCCTTGTTCAATGTTGTTAGAGTTTAATTTATTTCTAGTTACAAGTATTTCCTATTCTTAGTTTAGTTTGGTTTCCTATGTTGTTTAGTATAATGTTTCCTATTTAGTGTAGATTTAAGCCCTATATAAAGAGATTCTCTCATTGTATTAAAAGACAAGGATCATCAATAATATATTAATTTCAACATGGACTAAAAACAATTAAAAACACCCCTTTTTTAAAAACTTCATTAACAATGAATAATAAGCAAAGGGTTCCGTTTTTTTGTAAGAAAACATATCGACTTGATAGTAGTGTAAGGAACATGCTCCGTCTTTTTACTCATTTTGGCACTAAGAATACTTTCCCTAATCTCCATGAATGATCCTAGGTTAGATTTTAGTGAGTCATTTCTTTGCCTACTCGTGAATACATGATTTAACGGGTGGGCAAGACGTTAATGTTCGGAATTTCCACCTTTCATTGCCCATACTGTTCACAGAACTACTAACGTCGGGCATCAGGCTGATGATTGGCTACGTCCAACCAGTTTTTTCGATTCTCTTCTTTCTGGTTAATTGTATGGTCGTCATGATTTTACTAAAAATCACATATTCTTGCGCGTCCATAAAATCATTGTGGTTTGCGCTATTGTCGTGCTTACTTGAAGATGTTTCGCACTGTCATTGTGCGACGTAGTTGCTCGAAGTTAGTTCCCATTTGTCACCTTCACCCTATATTAATATGTAAGTCCATAAGCAGACGTACATTCCTGCTATGGTCCGTATGCTGTCGTCCATTCCTGCTATGATACACTCATAGTTGCTTAAAGTTCTTTCGCATTGTCGTTATGTGACTCGTGTGAAGATCTTTTGCTCTCACGTGGTGTAATTGTTCGAAGCTGAATTGTGCGTCTGTAAAATCAGGGTATGAGCCATGACTCTAGGTCGTGTTAAGCTTTAAAAAATCATTATTGGATGTATTCCCATGTGTCACCTCCACCCTATATTAATGTCTAAGTCCATAAGTAGACGTACATTCTTGCTATGGCCCATATGTAGACGTTCATTTCTGTTAAGGCCCACATGTAGATGTCTAGTCCTACATGTGAAGGGGAGTGTTCTTCAACAACTACAACCCAATGGCGACGCATCGACATGAAGTAATTTGAAATTTTGTTCTTCGTCCACGTGTAAGACTTGTTATCCGACTTGCAGTGCGAGGGAGTGTTAGAGTTCAGATTATTTCCAGATATAAGCATTTCCTATTCATAATTTAGTTGGGTTTCCTATGTTGCTTGATATTATTATTTCCTATTTAGTGTAGAGTTAAACTCTATATAAAAGGATGCTCTCATTATATTGAAAGACAAAAATCATCAATGATATTTTAGAATTCTACATTTTCATTTAACACTAGTACTTCAAAGTTCATTTTTTTTATTAGCACTCAAGCTCTCCAAGTCTTCAGCCAATTAGTGTTGAATTCAAATTTATAGCTAATGTATGCATCAAGGTTCAAATTCAAGACCTTGCTATACGCCACTTGACCCAAACTTTGCATTCTGAAGATTGGATTCATTCCCTTTTCATTATTATTATAAAGTACTTGTACCCAAGGTTCTAAAAAATGTGGCTGGAGCCTTCGAGGATTAATCGCAGACTAGTCGAAGATTAATCGGATTTGTATTATTCTATTTTTTTTAGTTTCTTAAAAATATGTTATTATATGTATGAAAAAAATATGAAGTTTATTATGAAAAAGCAGTAACAAACATTTAAAAAATACAAAAAATATATATTTGCTACATATTTATCTTTAAATGACAAAAAAGTTCAAATAAACAACATTAATATCCTTATATAAAATATAAAACTAGTAACAAAAAATTGAAAATTAATATGATATTTTTCTATAAAGATAAAACAAAATGTCAATAAACAAGTAAACAACATTAAATCCACAATTATTTAATCCCTGCCTAGGCCCGACTTTTAGAACACTGCTTGTACCACCATATATTGCTGTAATTTATAATGATTAGTGATCAGTCCTTGTCATTAGCTGAAACATGATGATTATAAATATCAAAATATTTTAACATGACTGGTCAACAGTACTAGAAGCTATCTTGTATAATTTATGTGACAATTGCATTTTATCCAAACTACGGGCTAATATTACTATATCTAAAACTAGAACTATGTTTAATTCCTAATCACGTATTCCAAATTGGATCTCTAATTTAGTTGGTGCTATTTTTGTCTTCTGCACCAGGTTTAAGGATACCTCAAACAACTTTTGCGTTATTGTTTTTGTTACTGTGGGCATTTATCTTTGTTTTTATTCAATTCTGTAGAAATATTTATAGTTGAAGGAGATTCAGCTGGCGGCAGTGCCAAACAAGGCCGGGATAGGCGCTTTCAGGTGAAGCCTTTTCTTTTGCCATTTGCATTTTGTAAACATACAAGTCCAAATAAAGACTGGAACATAATTATTCTGAAACTTAACAATTGTACGTGCCCATTTTATTTGTGAAAGATTTCAATGCCTTTTGATCTTTCTATAGATTCACTAAAATATAAAGATCAAGGGAATGGATGCAAGTACTGATTGGACATGTTCTAGTGCAGGCTATTCTACCTTTGAGGGGGAAAATTTTGAACATTGAAAGAAGGGATGAGGCAGCAATGTACAAAAATGAAGAAATTCAAAATTTAATCCGTGGTCTTGGGCTTGGAGTGAAGGTTAATTCTTAAATATCTATATGTATATATAATATTAGTAAACTGTTTTGCTCTATTCATTTTTTTAGTCTTGGTTTCAGGGGGAAGATTTTAAAAAAGATGCTCTCCGCTATCACAAGATCATAATATTGACAGATGCTGATGTAGATGGTGCCCACATCCGAACTCTACTGTTGACATTTTTCTATAGATATCAGGTAGATAATGGTGAAAATTCTGGCATGCATTTCTCCATTGAAATAAAGATACTAAGAAGAGTATCCCTGTATATATATTCAGTAAATTGATGCCCTTTCTTGATGTGCAGAAAGCCTTGTTTGATGAAGGTTGCATTTATGTTGGTGTACCACCCCTCTACAAGGTTTTTCTTATTGGTTCAGATATCCTTTATTCTGAAAGATGAAGCCAAATTCTCATTTTCTTTGGTTAAATATGTGTAGGTTGAGAGAGGAAAGCAAGCGCACTATTGCTATGATGAGGCTGAACTTAAAAGTATCCAGAGATCCTTTCCTTCAAATGCATCATACAATATTCAGAGATTCAAAGGTAACAATTTGAGTAGTGGGATCACGAGAACATATGGGGTATACAATGAATGTTTAAGCATTAAAATTTTGATTCTTAATTTTTGCAAATATTTGAAGGCAAGACTTAATTTAGATTCTTGATTATCCTGCGGTGTTTACCATGCATTCAAGGTCCTCAAAAGCTTCATTCACTGTTTTGGATTATGTGAGACACTTTTATCATATGCATATGCGCCCATTGCAGGTTTGGGAGAGATGATGCCTCAGCAACTATGGGAAACGACAATGGATCCGGAGCGACGACTACTGAAGCAACTGGTTGTTGAGGATGCAGCGGAAGCTAATGTTGTGTTCTCGTCCCTCATGGGTGCACGGGTAAGCACGCCTTTCTGTTTTATGTTGTACAAATCGATTGTCCCTGAGGTTTTTGTACCTTTGGTTTCAGGTGGAAGGTAGGAAGGAACTCATTAAGGAGGCTGCAAGAATGATCAACCTTGATAAGTTAGATATATGATGGTAGTTTCAAATACTCTTATATGTGCAGTTTGAGGAAATGTTGGCCGTCATTTTGTGGTGCGTGTAAAAAGAAGTGGACTTTGTATACAGATTCTTCAGCTTGGTTACCTTTAATGGAAAATTTTAGGATTGTCCTTTTCAAAAAATTAATATTATTCATCTCTTTTTAAGCTATCTGTTTACTTTTTATCACCTAAATTAAAAATGACACTTATAATCGGGCATAATTAGATGTTTGTTGGAGTGTAAGTGTCTGGAATTTCCGTGTCTTTAAAAAATGTTGACGGAATATAATCTAGGTAAGCTCATTAGTAAGAGATCTAATGAGTGAATAATGTAGAGTCAGGCATCTCCAGACTGTCATGGTACCTTGAGTTGCGAGTTATCTTTTATTTTCAAATGAAACTGTTCAGTTAAACGGTGCGTCTAGTGAGTTGTTGGCCAAGCATCGGGGGGAAGTAAGAGCACGACATGTGTTCAAATTCTATTGATGGAAGGACAATTTTCACATTCGGTTCGGACAAGTGACGATATGAAAGCGAGTTTATAGATATCCAAATGTTCGTTCGATACCCTTCCTCACCGTCTCTTGGTTTCTAGCGAAACATCTTTTCTTAGTCGTTTGTGAAGCTGATATTGTTTTCACAAATGTAGCCCAAAAAGGATAAATTTCATCTGTCGAGTAATAAGAGTTTGCGTATTCTCTATCGTTGACCTTAAACTTAACCTGTGGATCGAAGCCTTGAACCGCATGGAAAATCAATGTTGACCTATTCAGTATGTTGATGTCGTTATTGGACCCTAGTGTTCCTAAAAAACGTGTCATATCCACATGTCTTGGGATGCAACGACTTCTAGTAGGATTGTGGGCACGTTCCCGTGGTTTCTGCTTGAGAATTGTGCAGCTCATGCCACCGAACAATTCTTCCAATCCCAGTGCATGCAGTCAACACTCCCTATCATTCCCGGGAGCCGCATGCTTCGTTGATTCGCAACAAATGGCGGACATCTTCCTCGGTGGGCGTCGTAGATATGTTCATCGGAAAATCTTGATGACGCCCAAGCAGAACTTCCTGACGCACTTCAAAGTAGTGCTCTCCGCTATTCGCAAGTACTTGTCAACGCTATCAGTGGGACCTCCATAACAGAGCTACCGAAGTCCTGTCGTGCACTTCTGGTGTGCAGAGAATCCGGGCTTCCCTGTAGCATCGGGCCGTTGACAAAACTAAGTGTATCGCTCACTCAATTCATTCATGATTCGTAGGAACAATACCCTCGACATCCGGAAGCGACACCGAAGTTGTTGCTCACTGTACACCGGAGTAGGCGTGAATTAGTAAGCTATCAATCGCTTGTGTGCTTCGTCTTGATTTCACTATGTCATTCTCCGCTTTGGTATTGTCGACGACTGTGGCCTTCGGTCTCCCCATCTGCTTCCCTTTGATGTACCCTTGTCAAAATCAGATCGTGAAGTCGTTTGGCCATTAGTCCAGTCATAATTTCCGCCTCTTTCTCCAATTCTCGGGAGTCATTTGAGCCAATTCCGTCACTGTTAGATAACGATTCATCGGAAAAAGAACAATAAAGTTTGAGAGAAGAAGAGGATAGAAGAGAATAGGCGTGAGTTTTGTGTAGGGGGTGATACTGTATTTATAGGAAATATTAGTTTTTTTTAAATTGTTGTCGCCACGCGTCGTGTCGTCATTGGGCCGACGACTAGTCGTTCGGCCTCGTCCCATCGTTGTAAAATTCTGCGGCGACAGGCTGCAATGAGCGGTGTTGCAACGGCTCCTGCGTCAAGGAATCGTTGCTGGCACTGCAACGATACCGTAATTACGAGCAAACGACGACCGCGGCAGATGCTCTAAGATAATCTTTGAGGGTCGCTTTCAATTGCGGATTATTCTAAAGAACAAAACAGACGTGACAAAGTAATTGGCAAAAACTAGAACACGTTCCGTTGCATCAATGCTCATGAGATCTTGTTGGAGAATTCCATGTTGCCTTGTTTGGAGTTAGCTAAACCGAATTTGAAACCAACATTTGATTTTGTTGGAGGGTAAGCTCCAGAGCAACATCAAAAAATGAAATCTCAAAGCCTAATCCTCATGTTTCAAGAAACCTAATTGATTGATCATAAAGTTGTAATTGCCTATCTTCTTGTGAAACTGAAACCTCACATTATGTAGTGGATTGGTCTCCACCATTGTTCCTAGTCATAATAGTAATAAAAATAATGGTGGGAGAGTTTCTTAATTGAGATTTGAAGCACCAAAACCACAATTTGTTTCTTCTTTGACCAACATTCCATTTGTAAGACTAAGAGCAGCCCACCACCATCCATATCCTTCACTTTTGTTTTGCTTTCATTTTTAATTTCCCCTCATCTTCATTCCTGTGGATTTAGTTAGTCCATTTTGTTGGTTAGAGTTAGAGATTGGGGTAAGGCTCAAGGCAGAAACTTTTGATTGGACAAAGGTGGAAAGAAAAAGAAAAGCAAGTATGGCTTGTGTTGTCAACATTGGATTTGGTGCATATAATTTGGCCAATTCAGGTCACCAATGTGTTTCTTGAGCATGTGACCTTTTCTCCTTTCTGTTATGGTCACAACATAAACATGAACAAATAATTATATCACTTGAAGTACATATGACAAAACTGCCAAAAAAGCAGCAAAAGTGGCTGAGGAAGCATAAGAGACAAGAGCCACAGGCCTAGCAGCATAGGTACAAGTTACAACTAGGAGAGCATTGGAGGGTTCACATGCAACAAGGCAATATTGTTGACCCAATCTTCTTCTGTTTTTAACCCTCAAAGACTCTAAAGAGGGTCTTATAAAATGTCAAGTCTCATTCTTCATTAGTGGATCATGATTTGAATGTTTTTGAGTTATATGTCTGTATGCTGTGAGTGAGGTGGGGCCGTTGAAGTTTGGTGGGAGTTAGGCAAAGGATCAGGTTAGCTATTTATCCTTTGGAAATCACAATTCATACTCAACAAAGACATTAAACAAGAGTTTCCTCCAATTCCCTCCCATTCCCATAGCCATCAATCAGGTATTGCTTCTTTTCTCTATCTTTAGCATATATATATATATGATCATCAAGATTTGGATGAAGAGAGACCCACCACTTGAACAAGTTCTCATCTTCTTCCTTTCAACTGACCATTTCTTTTAGAGATCTTGTTCACCTATAATTACACTGTGATTTGTGATCAACTCACCAACCCACATCTGTCTTGTTTGGTTTTGCTTCTCTCAAATCTTCATTAGCATGTATGATATAATATGATCTCTCCAATGGGTTGTTGATTCAAAGCAATCAAACTAGGAAAACCCAATAGATTCTGTTCCCCCAATCTCTCTAGGACAGCTGTCAGTCACCTATTGATAGTTCAGTTTTGGTTCTCTTCTCTCAGTGAGTGCTGAGCCTGAGGGAATTGAATTCTCACCGGTTCTGGATGTTACTGTTGCTATGCCTGTATTCATTAAAAGCTTTGTCTGCTAATAGTGTCAAGTGTCAACAGATGTGTCCCTCTTTTAGCTAGCATACCCTGAACCCATTTGTTTTCTTTCTTTTTCATAATCAACAAGCCCTAAAAAACAATTCAATAACAATCTCTGGCTCTTTTGAGTGTGCAATATATATTGCTTTGCTTCACTTGCTATTTGGGTCTTCTTTTCTCACCCCAAAATTGATGCTATTCTTGTTGATTTCTTGTTTCTCCTTCATCCTCCTCTCCAACTCATTCTCTGTCAAGACAGTGCCTTCCAAGATGAGTGAGTGGAGATTGTTGTCACCATGTTTCTGGGGCCAGCTGTCCACTTTCATTACATCCTGGTTCAAGAACAGCAAGCTGTCCCTGAGCATCTCTCTGCTCCAAGTCCCTCTTGTGATGCCTCTCAAGAAGATGGCCCCAAAACCCCAAAATGTGGAGAAAGAAGAGATCTGTCTCCTGGACTTGCCTGAGTTGACCCTTGAGTGCATTCTGGAGAAGCTGCCACCAGCTGGGCTGTGCAACATGGCTGGAGTATGCAGCTCCTTGAGGGAGAGGTGCACAAGTGACCATTTCTGGGAGAAGCACATGAAGCAGAAATGGGGCAGGCTATTTGGTGAAGCTGCCCAAAGAGAATGGGAAAGGCATGTTGATTCTACTTCTAGGATGAAGCCTAGGCTCCTTCACCAAAAGGGTCTCTTCAGGTCCCTTTGCCAAGCCCTGCCCATTCCTTGGATTAAGCCTAGAAATGGTGAAGAAAGGAGTTGCTTACCAGATGATTCACTCATGACTCTGTACCTTTCTCTTGAGAGTGGCAAGTTCTTGTTTTCGGCTCAAGTCTACAACCGTGAGGTAATTATTAGATAATCAACTCAACTAAAAATTTAAGCTAATAGTTGAAGGTCTAATTATAGTTATATTCTAACATGTACTCTTATGGACAAATTCATTAACGGGTTTGGAATTAAATTATTAGAAGAGGAGAAAACCTATTGAGAATAGTGATAAGGGCTAATTCATTTTGTGTAAATTTGATAAATAGATAAGAAATTAGATTTTTGTTGTTGTAGAAAGTGATGTTTGAACTCTTGTCCGTGAGGTACCAATATTTGATACTATATTTGAGACCAACTTAACTAAAAGCTTAAGCTAATAGTTGAAGGTCCGATTATAATTATATTATAACAATAATTTCCATCATTGACATGCTACTTTTGATGCTCAACAGCTGTTTATGTTCTAATCACTGTCTTTGGCTGCAGAATGGGAATATTGGGTTTATGCTGTCATGTTACGATGCCAAACTTTCCTATGATTCCCAGACAGATACTTTCCAAGCAAGGTACGTACGAGGTTCTCTTATTCTGGTATTCATATCATATCATGGTCTTATGTTATTATGAAACTCAGGTACTCGCCTCAAGGACGACTGACAGCTGAGGAAAATATAAGTTGGGATAGGGTCAGAGCACCGCCAGTTGAAACTCCTGCACATGTTCTTCATGTGTCGGATTGTTTGGATGAGTTGAAACCTGGAGATCACATTGAGATTCAGTGGAGAAGAAACAAAGACTTCCCTTATGGTGTGTTTTAAACTTAAATCCGTTCTCGAATGTCATGTTGTCTTCTTTGGAAGAAATGTGTTGTGATGGTGTACAAAAAATGTGTTGCAGGTTGGTGGTATGGTGTTGTGGGGCACTTGGAATCATGTGGTGGGAATGAGCATCACTGCCATTGCCATGCTAGTGGTAAGAAAATCAACTTGGACTCTACATTTATTGTCTAAGTGTTAGTTTGTTAATCTCTAATTAACAATGTCGTTGATTTACTCTATTCATGACAGAGACAATTGTATTGGAGTTCAAGCAGTACAGCGGAGGGTCTCGATGGAGACAAACAGTGGTGAAGAGGAAGGATCATAGGGAAGAAGGGGACGAAGCAGGAGGGTTTTATGGAGGTATTAGAAAGCTTTACAAAGAAGAGGAGATCTTAACATGGAAGCGCCTCTGGCCTAACGATGTCGTGGAATAACAAACGATTCATTTGCCTTCAGCACCAATTGCATTTTCATTTTCCTCTTGAACTCAATTGTGAATGCTAGGAGAGGATATCATTGCAGCGCTGCTGAGGGATTCTAGTTTTTTTTTTTCCTTCTTCAGCATATGCCTAGATTTGGGTACAAGTCCATGTATTGCGTCCTCATCTCCGGACGGTAAAAAATATTGAAATTTGTAATTTTGTACAGAAATATGCAACATTGATCATAATATGTCACCAGAAACGACCCAAATGAATCCTCTTTGTAGTAGGGGAGAGCAAAATAACGTCTGAACGAACCAACCAAAACCTAAAATTGATCACTTCAAGAATAAGAAATTGGAAATGGAAGTGACATTAGAAATAGAAATTATGTAGGAGTAGGGGAAGTTGGATGAATTATGAATTGGATTTTTTTTTATCGGAGAAGTTTTATAAAAGCTCGTCTTTCGGAAAGAGAGACAAAAAGTGCTGAAAGAAACGATCCAACACAAAAATAATACAAGTCTGATAAAAACAGAAACCAAACCTAACAAAACTTAGCCATTGGGCCCAGATCAGGCCCAAAGAGTACAAAACCAAAGACTAAGATGCTTGCAAAGCCCAAAGCCATCAAGGAAACCTCCGAAATCCACATGCGGCCTTCCTTACTGAACACACCATTAGGGTCGCACACGGAAGCAACCAGAACCTTGTCGGACCTTGCCAGAGTTCTCACTACCCGAGACTCAACAAAGAATTCCCATGCCCATGGCCAACACCACCATCAGACTCTACATTCTCTTCCAGAAGAGGGGAACACAGGTTTCTAGCAGCCCATGGACAAAACGAGTCTAAGAAAAAGGAGAAGAGAATGGGAATAGACAGGCTCATCAAATCCAAAAGAAGACGACAACGCTAAGGAAGATCCGGAGCATAGAATTACCGAGAAAAGAACCGACCACACTTGTTCCCATACATCTTTACACACCAATCGTAGTCACAAGAGAACATTGCCGAACACGGTGGACTCCGATCTACATGAACACCAAATCTAATCCAAGACAAGATCGAGCACCCCTTCAAGGCCGGTGGCGAGCACCAACATAGGAAGGCTACCAGTGACTCTCATGGCTCCAAAGAGCCCTCAAAAGCCACAGACAACAAAAAATTCAAAAGTGGCCGGACTAGGGTTTGACCAGGACTGAGAGAAAATTAGGAAAAAAAAATATGCAAGACAATGTTAAAAGTCTTACGTTATGAATCGGAATTGGTAAAAAGTAAATTGTTGTTTTGAATTTGATTAAAATTTGGTTGAATTGAGTAAGGTTTATGTTGTACTTTTACTAATTAGTTTATTTTGTAGAATTAGTTTCAATTATTAGTTTAATTTTTGTTTGAATGCATGTTTTGTATAGTTTGATGCATAATTTACAAAAAAAAATGAATATTTAAATTTACTTGGCCAACGAAAAAAATTGTAGATCAAGCACTTGACTTATAATTGAACTTTTAGACGAAAAATTCCCTTTGTTGATCAAGTGGTTTTCGACGATAGTAATTTCAACTGTACAACATAATTAGGATACCTTTTTTATTTTAACTTTATGAAAAAGTTGTTGAGCTTGAAGCTCGAGAGGTTGGGCTTCAAGAATGGTTCCCAAAATCTAATGGATTTTTTGAGTAATTGATCAATCGAGGTTTGATCGAAAAAATCATAGAATTAGAGGAACTTCTTCTTTTGAACGAAATACTAAAGGAATACTCAAAAGTATATCTACAAGAGTTTCGAATAGGACCCAATAAGGAAACGACCCAATTAATGAAGATGCACAATGAGGATTAGATCCATACGATTTTACCTTTAGTTTCTTAAAGTATTGATCACATACCTTTAATTGTCTTAATTTTCTAAGTGTCCAATAAAGGCCAGTAAGATTTGGAAACATGCATTTATTAGAAAAAATGGATAGAATAATTCTTTTCGTTAATCATGTGACATAATATGTTAATTAATGGAGAGTAAAGTTATGATTTTACCCTTACTCATTTGAATGATATAAATTTTATAGGGAACTTACCTTCATACCCTCATTCATAATATTACTTAATTTTATGTGTCTGGGGTCACCTCGCTAGATCCAAGCTTCTCGTCATGAAATGCACTCCGACACAAACCCACCTGGTTCCTCCTTAGTTACAATCATTGTTTCTTGTTTCTAAGCTCATTTATGCTCCGAGATTTCTTACTTCGCCTACGGGTTCTTGGGATTTACTACCCATATCTGGTTATGTTTTTTTTTTTGTTTTTTTTGTTCAAATCTGACGTTCCTTGTGGGTTGTTGGGAAATTGGAACTTAGATACAAAGGTAACTTAAGATCAGATCTATCGTTCGTTGAAGTCATATAATTTGTTATGAGATTATTGTTAAATCCATGGTTCATTCTTGAGGTTCAAATCTGGAATAAATTATATTTGTCTATTCTCAGATTTTTGGTTTTGCTAAATTCTCATATTTATTATAAGGTAAACTACAAATGCTTACCCTTAAGTATGCACGTTTGACCGATGCATACCCTAAAGTTTAAAGTTAACTGATGCATACCCTAAAGTTTCATTTATTAACCCAGAACCCCTTCCGTTAACAGTCAGTGATGGTGCAGTTTGGAAAAAAGAAAATACACTCCGTTTAAAAATCACAAACTTACGCTTATTTACCCGGTCTGAACCCTTACACTGCTCAGTCGTGTGTTGCTGGAAACGAAGAGACTATAGAGAAGATGGAGAGAATAGACGAGAAAGAAGAGGGAGCTCTGAGCTTAAACAATGGTTTCAGCTTCAGAGTCCGATTCGGAAAACGGTGGTTACATGTACGAAGATGAAAGGTTCGAAGATGCAGATGTTGTAAGTTCTACAAACCCCTATTGTTTATGCGATTTGAAACTGGTTTGTTGCTTGTGGGTTGAAATTTTTTAGGGTTTGTGAAGTTTAAAAATTAGGGTTTTCTGATATTAGTAATGTGTAGGGTTGTGTTGGTTTGATTTGGGTTTTTCTTCGATGAATGTGAGTTTAAATGAAAGCACAATGCCTTTGAATGTCAGCTAGGGTTTGAAATTTTTAGGGTTTTTTAAGTTACGAAATTAGGGTTTGGGTTAATCTGGGTCTGTGTTGAAAGGAATTGGGGTTAATTTGGGTAAATTAATTTGGGGTTTTCTTATGAAGTGTTAGATATGCTAAGTACCTGACAGTGTGTTACTTGTTTGTTGCTTGTTGTGTGTGAATTGTCCTCCTTTATCAGCCTGATGAAATCATACATACGATGTTTGAAATTCACTATGGGGGGAGATAAATGAGAATTTCACCCAATATGAGAAGGAGGCAACACTGAATATGTGGTACTTCCACAGGAGCAGTGTGCATATTTTAGGTTTCAGAAACTAATAGCTAATTTAGGATGCCCACCAAATTCGTTAAGTTCTGGAAAGTCCCTGGTTGTCATATTGGAAATCATTGGGAGGAAGCTTGGTTTAAGGTAATTGAGGGTGATAAGGATTTTGTTGAAATGTTTGACACTTACCCTGGAACTGTATCAATACGAATGTATGGGGGTGCTGCCATAGAGCCTGTTAGGGTTGTTTCCCCTAGGGGTGATGTGTTGTGGTCAACATTACCAGTTAAGGATGAGAGATATAAACCAATAGATAAGTGTATGGTGAAGAAAAAGTGTAACCTATTTGTGAGCCCAAGTAAGTTTAAGAGAATGCAGATGAAGGGTGATTTTAGGAAAGTGAATGTTGTTCATTCACTTGAGTCAGATGATGAGAGTAGTGATGAAAATGATGATGAAAATGATGATCATGATGATGATCAAAATCATGATGATCCAGAAACTGAGGAACCTCAATCCCAACCTGAAACTGATCGTGTGCCTTTAAATGACCTTGAACCGGTAAATGACCCTAACCCTGAACCTGAAAGTGAGGAAGACGAAGATTGGTTGAGAGAGGCAATGGAGAAATCAATAAATGAGGAGGCAGTTATGGAGGAACAAGCTGTGGAGATAAATGAGGATTTTAAAGTACCTAACACATAAGACGAAGTTTAAGGTGAAACTGGACCTGGAGCAGAAACAGGACTTGGAGCAAAAACAGGAGAAGGACCAGAAGGAGCAGAAGTACCTGAAGGATTCTTTGATCCAGATGAGGATGAGGAAGAAGAACCTGAACCTATAAGGTATAGAGGGTGACAACAAATGTGGGACGAGGATTCAGTCCTAGAGGGTGTGGAATTAGGTCTGTATTCCACATTCGCAAACAACAAAGTGTGCAGACTGGTTTTGAAAGCCTATGCTGTGGAGCATGAGTTTGACTACAATTTCACAAGGAAGGAGCCCTAGAAGATTGGTATTGTATGTACTGGACCTGATTGCCATTTATACTACTACACAAGCACTGATAAGGACAATGTGGTGTTGTAGATCAAGAATTGGAAGCCTAAGCACAACTGCGAGTCATCAGAAAAGATCAGGCAATATACCATTGATTACCTAGATAAAAGGTGAGTGTATGTCCTAAATTGTGTTGAACTGAATGTTTATTTTCAACAATGTTTATCTACTAATTGGTTGTGACTTTCTATTTGCAGGTTCTTGAGTGATGTGATGACATGCCCAAATATGAAGGGCAAAGAGATGCAGACCAAGTGTCACTCCCCAAATCTGGTTTTGGCCGGACTCGAGATGTGACTTGAGTTGATAATCAAATAATAATAAAAGAATAATAAAACCGATTAATTTCTCAAAGGGTTCCAATAAAATACTCGAATAGCATGTTCCAAATCATAATTAAGAATCGAGGCTCTATAAAGAGTATGTAAAACAAGGGTTCACTACAGTGACCAAAAGGATGTCTTTAAGACCATAATGCCCCGGTTCTCCAGAAGCTCCCAAGCCTCGAGCCCACTACTCATCAAGCACGCCTATATAAACAACAAATAAAACAAATAGGGGTGAGCTTACGCTCAGTAGGGAAAATCATAAACAGTTTAACCTCGATTTAGTAAGAAAACTGCTTTAGCTCGACGCCACATGTTGCAATTAATACTTTAAATCAATAAGATGTTGTAAACTGAGCAAGATACGAATAATATCATATTCTTAAAGATAACAGTAACTTTCAGAAGAATAAGTGAAAAGTACTCTAAAGATTTAATAACTATTAGAATGAGATCAAGTGAATATCTCATCAACAGCTCAATCCTCAATAAAGATTTAACAACTATTAGAATGAGATCAAGTGAATATCTCATCAACAGCTCAATCCTCAATACTCCGATCCACGAATAGGTTCTTGTGTCATATCGGATCCCATACTCCGATCCACAAGAGTACTCGTGTCATATCATATTTTCCCTCGGTCCAGAGGAGACACATACATCGGGCTACCGGTAACAATCCCTGAGGGACGCTTATCGTCGGGATTCTCAGAAATGCCCCCAAAGGACCATATGTCATCGGGATGCAACAGAATAACAATCCCTCGGCTATGATATTACCCTACACCGGAATCCTCAACGGTGTAGGCACCATACCGTATCAGTAATCACCATTATACCACCCTACACCGGAATCCTCCACCGTGGGGTACCATTCAACAATAACCAGCATACCTCCCTACACCGGAATCCTCCACGGTGGGGGTACCATTCAACAATAACCATCATACCTCCCTACACCGGAATCCTCCACGGTGGGGGTACCATTCAACAATAACCATCATACCTCCCTACACCGGAATCCTCCACGGTGGGGGTACCATTCAACAATAACCATCATACCTCCCTACACCGGAATCCTTCACGGTGGGGGTACCATTCAACAATAACCATCATACCTCCCTACACCGGAATCCTCAACGGTGTGGGTACCATCCATCGGCTATGATATTACCCCACACTGGAATCCTCTACGGTGTGGGTACCATACCGGATCACCAATAATCAATATCCCGCAGGATCAGCCAATCAACGCCCCGTAGGGTCCTCTAATCAATATCCCGCAGGATTAACCAACCAATGCCTCGCAGGGTCCATAACCAATATCCCGCATGATCAATCAATCAATGCCCCGCAGGGTCCACAACCAACCAATATCCCGCAGGGTCCACAACCAACCAATATCCCGCAGGGTCCACAACCAATATCCCGCAAGATCAATCAATCAATGCCCCGTAGGGTCCACAACCAACATCCCGCAGGATCAATCAATCAATGAGACAGATTCACCAACACACATCACAAGGGATTCCATCCCCACAATTACACTTACCTGCATACTTACCAACCACGTTCCATCGGTTTATCACTCACCCGATCATACTCTTTTGGCACAACCAATTACACTCAATCATTCATTCATTCATGCATTCATTCAATCATACAATCATCCAAGCATTCATTCGATCATACAATCATCCAAGCATTCATTCGATCATTCAAACATACAATTTATCTAGTTTCATTAGACCCTTAATTCATCATAAAACTAAGCAAGCATTGCATGTGAGGCAACCACAACTAATCATATGGCTCGTCTCGGCCTTTCTACCAGTAAAGCAATTTCCCAAGTATTGAAAGCGAGTTACACTAGTTATTCACATCCTACGCATGCATACTAGACACGTCCGGTTATTAGTAATTGGAAGACAAATATTCTAGTTATTCGCATCCTATATGCAATTCTAGGACCTTTCCGATTTTATTAACCTAATAGGCATACTAGGTATTGAAATGCACGAGGAGTTAGTACTTTCCCTACCTCAAGGTCTTCCTCTCATAATACTCCTAGCTATTGACGACCGGGCCAACTCTGTCTTCTCGG
Organism: Erodium maritimum; assembly: GCA_963921825.1. NCBI lineage: Eukaryota > Viridiplantae > Streptophyta > Magnoliopsida > Geraniales > Geraniaceae > Erodium > Erodium maritimum. Next base: position 29,150,702 of record OY997589.1, on the reverse strand, counting down.
GCGAAGTCCAAGTTCTCGGGCAAGTCCATGCCGGTGTCTGGGTTTACAGACAAAAGGTCCAATCAGTTCCGGTATTTGTCCAAAGGTCCTTTGATTCGTCTAATTTATCCTTTAATTACCCAATTTAGGTCGAATAATTAAATTAATTAATTATTTAAATATTATTTTAAAAATAATAAACTTTGAAACCGGGTCGACCCGGATCCGAGCCCAAACCCGGTTAAGACCCGGTCCAGAACCCACACCCGGTTCCATACCCGGTCCGAACCCGGATCCAAGCCTGACCCGAACCCGACCCCAGACACGGTCTGTCGGACTTGGGCACGTCTAGGGTCCGGCTCGAGATCCATGTGAACCATGCCAGTCCTAAGGCCCGTTCCAATATTTCGGCCCAAGGACCGCTTGGTCTGGTTCCAGCCGGAGACGAAGCGAGGCGGCGCTGATTCTACTCCGGTGGTGACGACGGCGGAAAGGAGCTCGGAGGAGGGGGGAGAGATGGCTAGTGGTGGTGCTAGGACTTTGTCATGGACGAGACGAGGGAGATGAAACCTATTACGCCACTCACCGCTTTTCTGTCGCAGATCTGACGAAGGAGCGAGCACGCCGGTGTAAGGTGATGCGATGTTGGGGCTCGAACGAAGGGAGGAGGATCGGGAAAGGATAACGAGGCTAAGGCGTTGATTACCTGTGCTGAAGCCCATGTCACCGGCGCGACGTGGGTCGGTTCTGGAAGAGAAGGATCGAGTGGGGGTTCCGGCGGTGACACTACTCAGATCTGGTTTGAGTTGTCTCCCGACGTCGTGGCTGTACCGGGCACGACGAGGATTCGACTGGAGATCGTGAGCGGGACGCGTGAAGCTCGGGCGGCGATGGATGAAACCGATAGAGAGAGAAGGAGAGGATGGGGTTGTTTTCTCGAGATGAGTGCGCGCAAGGGGAAGAAGACGCACGATGCATTTTAGGGTTGAGAGAACTTCTGAGTTGGGCTTGGGCCCGCGCTGGCTGTCTTGGGCTTGACCCGGTTGAGTGAGCCCAAGCTGACTCAGCCCAAAAACTGCTTCCCTTTTTTTTTTCTCTTTAAACAACGCTTGCAAAAACTTACCCCAATGTTTCGTTGTGTAAAAGATTACCCCATTTTAATTTAGCCGGTCTTTACACCAAGATCCAAAATGATGTTAAAGTGTATGTTCATATACAGACAACATATAGGACCATCTGGAGGGCTAAGGAAATTCTTGGTGGGGACAAGGCGAAGTAGTACGAATATTTATACACATACTGCCAAATGGTAATGAGTTGTTAAATTCCAGTATAAATTACCTACCTTTTACATTCATCTTCTAACATAGGCACACCCTGTTTCAGGTTCGCCAGACAAACGACAACATCACAACAAAGGTGGATATCGAACACCTTCATGTGGAAAATGAACCAGATGCTAAGCCACATTTCAGAAGGATCTATATACGGTATGAGGCTCAGAGGAGAGGCTTCTTGGCAAGGTGTAGACCCCTCGTAGGAATCGATGGATGTCATCTGAAAGGAGATTTTGGGGGTGTGCTACTCAGTGTCGTTGGCTGGGACGGGAACAAGGGCATGCTACCACTAGCATTTGTCGTGGTCGAACAAGAGAACAAAGCATCATGACAGTGGTTCCTGGAGCAGTTCTTCGAAGATTATGGATCAAATGAACTACGTGGGTGGGATATCATTTCTGACAAACAAAAGGTAATCTGGTTCCAATTTAACGCTTCAAATTTTGTTCCACTCATCTACCATTCCCATAACTTCAATTTCCAAACTTTTAATGCAGGGATTGGTTGAACTCTTTAAAGATTGGATGTAAGGTGTCGAGCATAGGTTCTGTGTTCGACATTTGGTGGACAACTTCATGTCGACCTTCAAAGGGGAGGAACTCAAATCAGCGGTGTGGCTATGTGCCAAGGCAGCGTCAACTACACAATTTCAGGAGAGGATGGAGAAATTGAAGTTGCTAGATCAGGCTGCCCATGACTTGCTGAAGGAGAAGGATCCTAGTAGATGGTGCAAGTTATTTTACACTACTAGGTCCTGCAGTAGTGTTCAAGCAAACAGCCTATCCGATTCCTTCAACAAATGGATTCTTGATGCTAGGGAGATGCCTATATATGAACTCCTAGAGGAAATTAGAAAACAGTTAATGGGGCTATTCTATAGGAGACATACTTCACATGAGGGGTACGATGAGGTTATCTATAAAGCAATTGCTATAGACCTAGCTAAGTTAGAGGAGGAGGGTAGGAAGTCTTGTTCAATCCTAGCTAGTGGTGGTGGAGTATTTGAGGTCAAACAAAACACCAGGTCTTTCACAGTTGATTTGAAGGCCCTAACTTGTACATGCTTAGAGTTCCAATTGAACGGTTTACCGTGTGTCCATGGAGTGGCATGTATTAGTTTCATTAGGGATGAACTTCATAAATATGTACACAATACTACCATGTTAGCACTTATAAACTAGTGTACTTATCTTTCATTACACCAGTGCCTAGCAGGAAAAATTGGCCAAGGGATTTAGGGTACCCAAAACTTTCTCCACCTATAGTACATAAACCCCCTGATAGGCCTAAGACTAGGAGGAGGCAAAGTGCTGGTGAGAGGGCTGAGAACAGTCACAAGAAGGATCAGAAAGCTACCAAGAAGGTTGAGAACCCTCACAAAGCTACCAAGAAGAGCATAACTGTGATGTGCTCTAAATGCAAACAAAAGGGTCACAACCAAAGGACATGCTCTACAAGGGACCATGGTGAAACATCCACACAAAGAAAGGCCAGACAGACACAAGCTAACGTAATCAATTTGTCTAATAAATATTTTTAATTCAATTTGTGTAATCATTTCAGTTAATCAATTTTTGTTCCAAATTTGTCTAATAAATTTTTTTTATTCAATTTGTGTAATCATTTCTGCTAATCAATTTTGGTTCCAAATTTGTGTAATCAATTTTTGTAATCTTTTTTTCAGGGTAAAAGTCAACAGAACCCAACTACTGACCAATCTAAGGTTCATAAGGAGGTCGAGGTTCATAAGAGAAGACAAGAGGCTGCAGTCAATAAAATGAAGAAAAGGAGGAAGACCTGCAACCAAGAGGAAATTGAAGTCAAAAAGCAAGAAGCTCTCCGAAGAATGCGTGCTCGGAACCCGGAACCAGAACAACCTCCACCATCAGTTGACCTAGCACAACAAGAACTCAATCTCAGCCAACAAAACCGTCAGGTAACGATGATACAATTTTTTTTATTAAATTCCTTGAAATATGCAAAAACTGACCCCAAAATTTGATACCACAGCAAGCCTTCACCTCATTGGGAGCACCTGGAGGAACAAGATTCATGCAAGAGGCTAGGTTTTTTGTTGGTGGATCAACCTCACAACCACCTCCTGCTACTGCAACCTCATCAAGAGGGAGAGGGAGGAGAGGTAGAGGAACAGCTGCAGGGAGGTCGAGGAAGAGCTTCAGGGAGATCTGGAAAAGGGAGCACCTCACAACCAACTTCCTCTACTACTTGGATCCCTTAGTCTTCAATTTAGGGTTTTTTTGTGGTCCCCAATGCTACAGCAACACCACATGACAGTTTATGTATTTTTTTGTAAGAAAAATTATCTGTGTTGCCTCTGTGAGTGTCATTGTGTAATAACAGGTGGAACCTTTATGGTTCTTTATGTGTGCAAGTGCATTTCAACAAACTTCCTCATTTCATGACAATTTTAGGTTCATTTGAGGTTTTGATTTTGTGGTTTGTATGATTGACAATGTAATTTCGGTGTTATTTTGAAATGTATAAGTGGATTTTTTGATTTCAATTTCATTTCAAGTTCATGTGTGTATATTAAACACAGGTTTTGCTAAATTTCCAGCCACGTCCTGTCAAAATTTTGCTCAATTTGCAGCCAATTCCTATCAACATTTTGCTCAATTTGCAGCTAAGTCCTATCAAAATTTGAACCACAACATCAACTAAATGCACATCAACTACAAATAACCCAACTACAACTAAACCAACTACAAATAAGCCAACTACAAATATTTAAATGCACATCTTTAAGACTTGAAAAACAACCATCTACTTCAACAACAATTTTCCTGTTACACATCTAATGAGCTAGAGAAAATGCACAACAAAATACACATTGTGATGAACACAAACATCTACAATTCTTTCTTTTTCTTCTCCAAGTAATTTTTCTCCAGCTCCATCCACTCAATCAATTCATTCCTTTTCCTAATTTCCTTCTCCATTGTTGAATTCTTCTCTTCCATTTCAACTTTTGCAGTTAAGACTACTTCAAACTCCTTTTCAAGACTTGAATTTCTCCTCCATTTCACCTAATGATTTATGTAGCTTCCCATTTTCTTCATCCACACTCTGAATTGTGCACTCCAATGCTTTGATTCTTGAATACAGCCCTGGCATCACCTTTTTCCCAGCAGCACAAGTAGGATCATCAATCCACTTGGAGAAACTACATTTCCTTGAACTCTGCAAAATCGATTTTAAACAAAACCTTAACCAAAGCATTTTATTTCAGAAACCCTAGAAATACAAATTAATGCAAATCCGAAACTCTGCAACTCTGCAAATTCGATTTCTTAACATGGAGAAGTAAATCTGAAACTTAAATGAAAGGGACATTTGACAAACCCCTTAACACAACCTTCAATTTCACAAACCCTAAAAATTCGAAATTAGGGCACCATTTCAACACTTACCTTGTACAGTGCGCATCCAGCGAATCTCCTCCCAGGATTTTCGTTCGTCCTTGAGGTTCGAATGGGAGTTGCGAGACCACAACAACACCTCCACACATTGTTCTCCATCTCACCCCTTCCTATCGCTTCTTTCCTTCCTTCAGAGCTGTCAATCTCTCACAAGAACGTTTGAACACAACTCACCAAAGAAGAAGAAGAGTTGAGGGCATTTTGGCCATTAAGAAAAAAATTCCCTGCCATGTGACCAGCACGTGCGCCTTTTTGTAACGGCTGATTGACGGAAGGGGTTTTGGGTTAATAAATGAAACTTCAGGGTATGCATCAGTTAACATTAAACTTCAGGGCATGTATCAGTTAAACGTGCATACTTAAGGGTATGCATTTGTAGTTTACCTTTTGTTATATTTTGTTTCTGAAAACTACATGAGATGGATGATATTGTTGGAATTTGTTATTTTTTGTTTGTTTTTAAATGGATTTGTGTATTTGGATTCGGATTTAAGATCGACGGTGAGAATTTACTCTGATGAAGTAGTGCCAGAAAAGACGAACATGGTGTTGAAGAACTTGAACATGATGGCCGAGTTGTTCTTATTTTAAATTTCAAAAAAAAATTCATGAAAAGAATAAATAAATTTTATTTGGAAATTTTTAAACTCACCTAATTATGATAATTTAAAATTAATTTTTTAATAATATTATTAATGATTAATTTAAATATTTAAATTTTATTAAGATATTAATGATAAAATTAAGGAACTTATTAACGAATTAGTAAATATAAAAAATTAATCTGACATAAAAATAAAAAATAGTGAAATATGATAAAAATATAATTTGTTTTTGGGTTAAATATTGAAACTACTCTTAATTATTGGTCACGAATAGTACACTACCCAACGTTTCAAAATCACAAATGCAATACCCAAACTATTGGTCTCACAATTCTGTTAAGTACAACCGGACGAAATATTCCATTCCGTTAGTCATGTAATACCATGTGTCAATTAATTAAGAGTAAAATGAAATTTTTTTTTTATTCTTTTGAACCCTAAAAAGTTTATAGGGAAAATTATTATTTTGACTTGCATTAATAGTAAAAAAATTCATAAAATAATGATAAAAAATAAATATAATTAAACAAAAATAAACATAATTTTTATATAGAAAAATTAAAAATTAAAAAATAACAATAAAATTATTTAAAATATTTATTAAACTATCTAAACCTAACCTATTTTACCTAATCTAAATTCTCACACATTCAACCATCGGACCTTTCCTTGTGGTCATCATCTTCTTCGTTGTAGCAAGGATGCGAGCTTCGGCACAACAAGGACACGAGCTCCGACACTTGACCACAAGTCCTGGGAGGACCTCGACCACTAATCCTTGGTGAACCAACAACTCATCCTAAACCTTCACCTCGTTATCGTCGTTGGTTCTCTCCCCCTCTGATGGTTCTCATCTTCCCGATGTCGTCGTTAGTCCTCATAGAAGAATATACGACGCACTCGAGAACTTCAATCGTTTGATAAGCTTCATATCTTTGACGTGGGATCCTAGATCTGGAGGTCTCCAGCGTCGTTTGTAGAGCCGACATCGGTTGTGGTTGTTCACATCTCCAAAGATTTTGCTCTAGCTTGAATAACTCCGATTACCTGTAGATTTCGGCTCTAAATCTAAGATTTTTCTTTTGGTGCTCGATTCGATTGTCTAAGTTCGATTAGTCTATTCAATTTAGGGTTTGAATTTTCGGAACGCTTGAACTCACAGAATCTGAGCTCGCTGCATTTGCGTGTGGGTTGTTCTTCGTCTCCGGCAGCTTAGGTCATCATTTGTGGCTTCGACATTTGGGTCACAAATGCACTTACTTTTGGGAGTTCACTGTTTGAGTTCCCGATTCATGAGATTGCTTTCATGCGAGGGTTTCACGGTCGAGTTTTTCGTGGCCTGAACCTCGAGTTCAGATATATGTGTCCACAATATGACCGCAGTACGGAGACATGTTCTAAGAGACCACACCACGCCACGACAGATTTGGAGATGAAGTTGTGACAGATCCGGGCGACAATCCACGACGTCACAATTTTCTTCTCTTTTCACGAACGGTTCGAAATTAAGAAAATGAAAAGGCTCATATTGTTGGAAGAGTAACACTTTTGGTCTTATTTTATTTTATTTTTAAAATTTTGTTTATATGCAAACAAATATATGTGTTATTATTAAGAAGATATCTTATTTGTTTTAATTTAATCATTAAACTAAAAATAATAATAATGAATTTTTTTAATGAAAGTATAAAAAATAATAAAAAATAGAAAAGAAAGGGTTAATAATATGTATATAATTTAAATATTTTTTATGGAAATTGCTAAAATTTAAAGAAAATGATTTATAAAAACTAATAAAATATAAAGAAATATATATTTTTGAAAGTTTTAAAAATTAAATAAGAATTAATGAATAATTATGAATTAATTAAAAAAATAAAATTATTATTAAGACTTAATTAAATATTAATTAATTATTAAGAAAATTAATGATGAAGAGGGAGAAAAGAGTCATTCAAGTCATATGAGTAACTTAATTCAAATTTAGAAGGACAAAACAGTCATTCTACGCTCCACTATTAGTTTTTACTCACAGAATCGTGTGACCAATAATTTAGATATCGTATTTGTAATTTTGATACATTGGTAGTGTAGTATTCGTGACCAATAATTAAGACTAAGTTTCATTATTTAACCTTTTGTTTTTAATAGAATAAAAAACATACATATTTATGATTTAAGTTTATCAAACAAAATTTATTATTTATTCATTTAAATATATGTAATGGTATTTTTGTAATTTTGCAATAAAGATAATTACATATTCTTAAATTTATAAAGCATATTTAAGATTATGACTTCGATGGTGAGAACGTTTTTGTCATTTAAAAAAACAAAAAAAACTTATCTAATGGATAACGTTGTTAAATAATATAAAGTTATGTGTGTAACTATAGTTTAAGTGTTTTTTTAACGAAAGGGACCCGTTTTTATTAAAAACTCAAGGGTAACATAGAGAAGAATAGTGGGAGAGTGAATCATTCAAAAATGGTCCTACATCTAATCCTCTAATTATAACTAAGGTGTAAGAACCGCCTTCGGTCAACGCCGGTCAAACCGGCAGAAATCGGGAAGAGTTGACTTTTCGCCGAAAAAGTCAACCGACGACGCGGGTCGTCCGAGACTTATCCGGGACCCAAAAAGCTTAGTCGTCGTTACGGGGAGCTTAATTGGATCGTTTCCTTGCAAATGAGAGTTTTCGTAAAAATGTCAAAATCGGGCCGAACGGTTTCGATATTTGAAATATCGGTTTATTAAAATATATTATGAGATATTTTGGAGAGAGAGTGGTCCCCACTTGGACACATGTCACTAGCCTTGTGGAAGAGAGAAAATGGGAGGAGAGAAGATGTCACGCCCCAAATCCGGTTCTTGCCCGGACTCGAGGCATGACTAGCAATAAATGAATTAAAAGACAATAACTCAACAAGGAATTCCTGAAAAACTCCAATAAGAAACTCAAATCCACAAAATTCGGTTTAAAACATAAATAACCCTCCAGGGGTGTAACAATAATCCTCCACAAGGTTTGTTCCGAACAAAATAAAGTAAAAGCGAAGTCTCTACAGACACCCACACCAAGAAGCTCCCGAGCCTCTACTCCTCAATCAAGCCTGTAAACACAACAATAAACTCACAGGGGTGAGCTTGCGCTCAGTAGGGAAAACACATAACAAGGTGGAACTTAAACATAATAAAGTCAACAGCAAAGTCAACAAGATAGCTCTTAACAAACACGGGTAATATGTAAACCAGCCAATGGCGTGGCACATGAAGTCTCCACCCTCCGATCCAAATATGATGTGTCCTCTCGGATTTTCCCTCAAATCCAGAGGAGACGCATAACATTGAGGCGATCGGAAACAACCCTTCGGGGCGCTTATCATCGGGATTCTCAGAAACGTCTCCAAAGGATTTTATGTCCTCGGGAACCAAGGCATTACTCCCATCGGGAGTATACACTTGGGCAATTCAATAATAAACAGATAATAATTGAGTAACACACTCAAATCGAAACAATTCAATCCCAACGAACACCAATCCACTATCACACATAGCTCACGCATCACCGTTTCACCACAATACACCACACACGAATCACATAATCAAACACACGGATCACACGATCACAACTTACCGTTCACTTACCAGTCACGACCCATCGGGGCATCGATCACCTGATCGCACCGCTCGGTACGACCAGTCATACTCGATGCTCCAAGCAACCATTTAAGTGAATCAAGAAATCATCCAAATACATTCAACAGTCAAGCGGGAGTTTAATCAACCAAACATAAAAACCTTCAAACGACATTCAAATATGCAATTCAACTAGTTCCATTAGACTCTTTAGCCTATCCACTAAGCAACCAAACAACCAAGCATGTGATCCTAACACGCAACTAATCCGAGGGCTTTGCCAAGGCCGCTCTACCAGTAAAACAATTCCCAAGTATTGAAAGCGAGTTACACTAGTGATTGGCATCCTAATCGTTCACCACTAGACACTTCCGGTTATTAGTAATTGAAAGACGAGTATTCTAGTTATTCGCATCCTATAGGCATTTCTAGGACCTTTCCAATTTTATTAGCCTAACATGCATACTAAGCATCATAAATGAGGAGTTAAGGCTTTCCCTACCTCGAGGTCTTCCTCTCAACACTCTGATGATAAGCCCCGTGGTCACCACTCCGTTCTTCACTCGGGTCCCGGCGTGTTCCTTGCTCCTCTAGCTCGATCCTCAAAGTCTTGGACACAAAGAAACAATAATTAGACTCCTCTTAACAGCAAGTAAGACCCCAAAGCCCCTCCAAAGTTCAGCTCAAAACCAAGATCAACCAAGGTGAAAAACCCTCAAAGAAACCCCTACCCTGGTCTGTCACGGACCTGGTCACGGATCCGTGACGCCAACCATCACGGTTACCGTCACGGAGCCGTGACGAGTGCCGTCACGGACTCCCTCACGGAGCCGTGACGTCGCCCGTCACGGGATCCGTCACGGATCCGTGGCGCACCAGGGCAGTTTCGCCCTTCTTCAACCTCCAGCTCCTTTTCTCCGAAAAACCACCTTCAAACCCCAAATTTTACTCCTTCCAACTCCCAAAACAGTCCAAATCCTTCAATACTCCTCTACGCATGGTAGGAATCAACACACAAACAAGTTTCTAATGATTCATCAAATCAAACTCAACTCAAAAGCTCCAACAGCTAAGGATTTCTCATCAAAAAACCCAACAAAGCTTCTCATCCATAACATCTCCCACCATTTCTACTCAAACCCAACAACATCTAGAAATTTCACCCAAAATCCATGAAAAGAGATGAAGGGGAATGAGGATTAGAGAGTTCCATTACCTCTAGAAGAGTGAGATGAAGAGGATGGTAGTGATTTTGAGAAGGGATGGCTCGAGGAAGACTTCAAGTGGCCTCCTTTTCCTTGATTCTTCTTCAAAGCTCCATGGGAGCTCTTCTCCCTTGCTCCTCCTCCAAATTTTGGCTACACCAAAAGAATGAGTTGGTTTTGCTCTTCCAAACTCAAATAATACCTAGATGTATCAAATGACTAAAAGCCCTTGAGCTAGAATCCCTTGTAGAAGCTTTTAGGAGGGTAAAATGGTCCAAGACCACTCCCCTATCTCATTTCCAACCAAAAAGGGACAAGTGTCCAAATAGGTTATTTACTTTTCCAAAATAATTTCCAGCACAATAAAATAATGCTTTTAGTCGATTAAAAAGTCTCGTTTTGACCAAAATTGACTTTCTCCAACATTATACTCAAACGAAAGGAATTTCTCCCCTTAAGCCAACTGTGATGATGGCTAAGTCGTTTGGGTTCCGAAAAAGTCTCGAGTGACTTCTTGAGTCATCGGTTGACTTTCCGGTAGCAAGTCAAACTTGCTCGAAAAGCCGCCGGTTCGACCGAGAGCGGGTCTTACAGAAGACCTCTTTACCCTTGCTTTAAAGGCTAAAAGACAAATTGGGAGGGCTCTTTTGTGTTTTAACAAAAGTAGGTCTTTATTGAGCATTTAGACATGTGTGGCCAACATTTGCAAGAGAGCTAAGGAAGAAGAAGAAGAAGAAGAAGAAGAAGAAGAAGAAGAAGAAGAAGAAGAAGAAGAAGAGGAAGAGGAAGAAGAGGAAGAAGAAGAAGAAGAAGAAGAAGAAGAAGAAGAAGAAGAAGAAGAAGAAGAAGAAGAAGAAGAAGAAGAAGAAGAAGAAGGAAGAGAAGAAATGAGGTTTTTCCCCATCATCCAAGCCTTGTTTCTTCGATATTTTTACATATTCTTCATCTCCTCGTCGTTTCCTACGATAAAAACCTCTTCTTTTCCCATTTTGTTGAGTTTGAAGTTATGGGTTTTGTTGGGGATGGATGAACTAGGATGAATGTTAGTGGATTTGAGTAGAAATGATGGAAAGTTGGAGATTTGTGGTGGAAAATTAGTGGGTCTTGGGAATTTGGTGAAACCCTAATTTGTTCTTGGAGAAATTGATGAGATTGAGATTGGATTTTGCTGAAATTGGTTGAAACTTGGTGAAATTGGAACCTAGAACTTGCTAGGAGTGTGTTGAAGAAAGGAAAGAAACAAAAAGGGGAAAAACCCGCTGGTCCATAGCGGATCCGTGGTATCTCCCATAGTGGAGCCTACCACGGCTTCGTGGTTTTCCCCGTAGCGGAGCCTACCACGGCCCCGTGACTCACCCGTAATGGAGCACGTCACGGCTCCGTGACCCACTCCGTGATATAGCAGAAATGGGTCATTCCGAGCCCATTTTGACGACATCAAGTATTAAGGAAGTTAATTAATGACCGTACTTGTTGGGGTACATAGGGGTGTTAATTCCTCTAAGAGCGACTTTGGGTTGTTTTTGAGACTTGCGTGATTTCCTTATCTTAGATCTTATCCTCGATCGTAGCGAAGTAAGGCACTAGACGGTTCGTCGTATATTGTCTTAGATTGCGTTTGAGGTAGGGAAAAGTAGCGAATACTGTTATGATTTAGGAAAGTTACTAGTAAATGCATGTGGGCACCTAGTGGTGTCCGTAGGTTATGAATTCTCGATATAATATAGATTTGCATGTGGGTCCCTGGTTGGGCCCATAGGTTTGTGGACTTGTCGTGCTGTAGAATTGCATGTGGGTACTTGGTTGTACCCGTAGGTTGTGTGTGCTATGTGATCGTCGTGACTTGTCTATTGACTCATGTTGTGTTTGTGTGATTGACCTGTTGCACGTTTGAAGTGTTGAAACCGCGTTTGTAGCGAATAAGTTGTGAATTGAATGATGCGTGCGACGTAATAGTTTCCATGTGATATTTGGCTGCGATTGTGATTGTTCTGGTGATACGTGGATGAGTTGTGCCCGAGAGGTGTGTCGTACCTTCCGATGCGCCGCCGGTAAAGTGTGAGAGCTGTGTTTCCCGCGAGGTGTGTTGTACCTACCGGCGCGCGATCGGTAAAGTGTGAGGCTTGAGATTCCGCGAAGAGGTGTTTTCCCCGCCTACCGACTAGCACTCGGGAAGTGTGCGCTTATTCCGCGAGGAGGTCGACCGTCTGGCCCGACTGTGTGTCGGGGAAAGTGCGTGGGGCAGTGCTAGGCCCAGCCGGATTGCTACCGGAAACTGAGCATAAGGTGTGTTGATCCTTTGTGATCTTGGGTGTTTGTGTGTGTTGCTCAATGCAGTATTGTGTGTGTTTGCATTTGGTTGTTGTAGATATGACCGGTGTCACGTGACTTCCCGTGTGAAATTGAGAGTATAGGTATGGGTGTTGAGAATTGACCTTGTGACGGTTGGGTGTCAGGTGTGAGATATGTTTTCCCCTAGGTTTGGACTGGGTGTTGATATTTGTTTTACCTGTTTTAAACTGTTGGTTCGTTGATGCTTTACTAGTATGCCGTGGTCAGACGGGTATTCGTGGCGGTGAGCGAAATGCTCATCCCCTTTACTACTTTTCCTACAGGTTGGTCGTGAGTTGGTTAGAAGGACATCTCAAAGCTAGGGAGCTCATAACGAGAGTCCGGGTTGTGGGCAGTATTTAGAGATGTACTCCTTTGCACCAAACTTATTTATTTTGGACTTAAGCGTAGTACTCATTTTATGTTAATTTATGTTGTTAAAGACCATTTGGGATGATATTTTTGGTTTTAAAACTGTTTCCATTATAATTTTCCGGTTCACGTCTCGAGTCCGATCAAACCCGGATTTTGGGCGTGACAAAGGTATAGTCGGTTTTGACAAAACGAATAAACGCCACTACAATGGAACTGCCAATAGGAAATAGATAAACCAATCCCGACTCAATCTGAAACCAACCATAGATCCCTAGATGCAACTGGAACCTCCCATGAGGCTCACTAAAAGTCTGGATAAAATGTTTGGCTTGGACAAGGAACATAGTAATTGGTGGAAGGACATTAAATATGAGGCTACGAGCAGACCTCATTGATCCCAACGAGGTTGTTTCCCAACCCTCGCCTAATAGTCATTGTATTCTTCAGACGCTTCCACCATATTCCGAACAAGGGTCTTGTTCGGCTCAATGTCTATAGGGAGAGGTTGACCAACACCATTCTTAGATGTTCTGGAGGTTGGTGGCATTGCGGAGCACCTTTGGAAAACTTGTTGAACTCGTCCTACATGTTACAAGGTTAAGCAGGACGTTGATTGTCACAACTAACCACACATCTAGAGTCATGCCCTCCTCGGTCTCTCTCGATGAGCGGCTGAACCAGATGGGTTTGGAGAACCCGAGGTATGCTGATGGATTAAGGAAAAACGTTAAGGGCCAAGTATGGTCCCCGATCAGGTAGAGGTGAATAATCTTCGGGGGGGGGGGGGGTGTTGTTGGTGAGGATGAGCATTAGAAGCCTATCACTTTCTGTTAATTGGTTGCCTTATCTTCATAGTCTCATCGGTTGGGGAGATGGAACAACGATGAAGGGTAGTAGTGTCCTGCCAAGAATTTCCTCGGATCTTGCCTCCCTAGTTGGGTCGTCACGCTAAGGCAGATGATGATGTGTGAGGTATTCTTTTAATGGTCGATTTTTATGGCCACCTGTTATTTCCCGTGAAGTGGCCTGAAAGAGGAGACGACAATTTTCATGGAACTTCAGTAGGTTGGTCCCGCGGATAAGGTGCCTACGATAAGTGGGGAGACACAAAGGACGCCGATTGGAATGGCCGCAAAAGCCACACCCTCGGTAATGACAACAACATATTAGTGGAGGCATGGATAGTAGCATTCTTATGCGGTTTCATCGTTTGAGGTGTTCAATTTTCCGGATGACCTCATAGGAGGGCCGAGGCGGGGGAACCAAAGCATCCCTTATTAAGGAGAGTGCAGAAGTTGGAGATGGTGGTAGAGAAAGAGCCTTAGAAGACTTTCTAATAGGCTTGGGACCTCAACTAGGTTTAATAAAATCCATGGTGAGACACTGGGCATTGCTAATGGGGAAGGTGCTTAATGCAATCATGATGTTGGTGGTCGACAAAAACAGGGAGTGGTTGGGGAACAAAAAAGTGGAGACGATAACGCCATGAGAGAAAAGCTGCATACCATTATACAATTTTTTCGTAATTATTCCTTAAATATAGTCACCCACGCAATTTATTTATTTTTTAGGAAAACAATTGTATATTATAAATAATGGGTGTTTACAAGAAGAAAAGCAATAAAAAACTGGAATTGAAATGACATAATTATAAACGAGTTCCCGCTATGGAGAACACTCAAACAGGAAAGTAAAGAGCTCAAGGCATCGACCGCCTCCCTGAGATGTTTGGAAGGGGATACTACGGTAGCGTTTGACGACACCGATACAACGAATCCAGACTTGAAGCTAGGGTAGAGCAGACCCATTGTAGACAATAAACTTTGGTGGACTAAATACTCCCCTAGGTTATCAGCGTGTGTCGTCCTCCCTGAACTGATAATGGTAGAGCTCCGAAACGCAGGATTGCTGACCTCGAGCAGATAGTGAAGTATCTTGCCAGTTCTTGGTGGAACCTCTGCCACCTTACGTCCAGCAGAGCGGTGATATTGGCCGACCACCCACTGGACCACTTCATTCTCATTTTTCGAGGCGAGGATGCTTATAGCCCCCCGCTGCTGCATGTGAATCTTCCCCTGAGCGAAAAAAAATCCAGGATCTTGAATTCGCTCTAGAATTTGGCCCATCAATACTTGTTAGGCCGAGACAGTTCCATAGAAAATCCGGGCCCATTAACATCGCACCTAAAACCAAGCCCAAAAGCCTTATGGGTCTGGGTTGGTCGGGTCTGATCACCCGCCCAAGCGGGTTTCCTAAACGGGTCTTGCACCCTACATAAGTTCTTGTTCCCCTGCCATGAGCATCTGGTCGCCGACCTCGATGCTGACCCCCCGAACCTAGGTGCCTCGACCTTGTCCACCACCGATGTTGAGTCTTCCCATATCCTAGAATCACACCTTGGCTAATCTCAGACAATACTCCACCGACTAACCAAACCCTGTTGAGAGCTTCAACCTTCCCTTGTACTCCTGATCGGCCCAACCAGAATGAAGGTGAGGAGAACTAACGTTTCTGACGAGGATGAAGGTTGGTTGCCAGCACCCTCCCCGACGGACCTTTTGGCTTCCCTAGAAGAAGGCCGTGAATCCGCTTGCTTCCTCACACCCGAGATTTTGTGGTGAGGTCTCGTTCCATCGTCGGAGTGGCGAGAAACACGAGACATTCCCTGGTAGAGTGGGTTCTTATGGGGGATTTCAACGGTATCCTCCGCCCTTCAGAAAAACGAGGTGGTCAAGCGTACCCTTTAGCTCTTATGCATGGCTTTCAACATGCCATCTCTGATATTGCTGTAGAGGAGGTGACGTTACAGGGCTATCAGTTCACGTGGTCCCGTGGACATGACCCAGAAACGCAGGTGGAAAGTCAACTGGATAGGGCTTTTATTTCTCCTCAGGCTCGTCTTCGATTCAGGGACGTGTCCTTACAAAATATGGGAGTGTCAACCTCAGACCACAAGCCCATCCTGCTCCAGATTCAGAAGGACCCGGTGGAACGTTGGCCTCGACAATTTCGATTCGAGAACATGTGGTTAGAACATCCTGAATGTGGTACTCTGGTCCAATCTGAATGGGGTCAGCCGGGGAACCGCCACATCAAGCACCATATCAAAGATATTGGCACATCGTTAGACGACAAGGGCCAGACAGTTTATCGGGACAACATTAACCAGATCAAGCATTTACAGAGGAGATTGGATGAACTCAATGGCAGGACTGATAGACAGGGAATCAAACTTCGACTGGCACTCCAGAGACAGTATAATAAGGCTCTGGAAAAATAGGAACAATTCTGGCGCCAGAGAGCGAAACAACATTGGCTAGGGGAAGGGGACAAAAATACAAATTCTTCCAGAGATCAGCTACGAAGCGACAGGCTAAAAACAAGCTGAAAACTCTGATCAACGATGCAGGGGTGGAACTACAGTGGCATACGGGAATGAGTGAGCTACTACACTCTTACTTTGCCAACATTTTTACGCCAGGCGATATCGAAGATTAGGATCTTCCCATGCCAGTCCCCCTTATGGTCACCTCGGCCCAAAATCTGCAGCTGACCAAGAGGGTAACGGATGCGGAAGTGCGTCATGCAGTATTTCAGATGGGACCATCGAAGTCTCCAGGCCCCGACGGGCTCAACCCGAAAATTTTCCAACATTTCTGGGATACGTTGGCTCCGGAAGTTATAGATTTTGTCCGCACTACAGTGGCGACGTGTACCATTGACCAGGACGTCAACAAAACCACACTAGTTTTGATCCCAAAGATCCCAAGGGCAAAGAAGATTACAGAGTTGCGGCCGATTGCCCTTCGCAACGTTATCTTTCGAATCCTCTCTAAAGTTCTGGTGAACCGGTTAAAACCACTCCTGGAGCCAATTATCTCTACAAATCAAGGAGCATTTGTTTCGGGCAGACACATACAGGACGATGTCCTTATCTCCTACGAAATTATACATACTCTCCGGCACAGAACGTAAGGGCAAAGGGGTTTTATGGCCTTGAAACTGGATATGAGTAAGGCCTATGATAGGGTGGAATGGTCCTTTCTACTATCTATGATTGGGGGCCTTTGGCTTCGATATGGGGTGGCGGGCTATGGTTTTGGCGTGCATGCGCTCTATCCAGTACACAATGAGCTCTGATGGGAAGCATACGACGCCGTTCACAGCAGGGAGGGGTATTCGTCAAGGCGACCCTCTATCCCCATATCTCTTCTTATTTTGTATGGATGGCCTGTCCCGTATGCTCAACCAAGCAGAGAGGGTTGGAAAGATTCACGGAGTTTCGGTGGCCAGAGGGGCACCGCTTGTTTCTCATATATTCTTTACGGATGACTACTGTTACGCCCCGAATTCAGTATAATCGAACCCGGAACGCGAATGGTGAAGCAAGTAAAACAAAGTCTCAAATAGTTTAATAAACCGCTTTAAAAGCACCACTTTTATTAATCAAAACAATATTTTTACAACTGAGTTTTAATTTAAAAAAAACGAAAGAACACTAAAAACGTGAGTGTACGTCGCTAGACAACCCCGACAGCCCGGACACTCACTCCCAGCTCTTCAAGCCTCGAGAGATCCTCCTAGTCCTCCTCGCGAACAGTACCTGTAGGAAAAGCAGCAAAGGGTGAGCGTTTCGCTCACCACCACAGACACCAGATTGACTACGACATACCAGCAGAAATGCCGTGAACACCGGCAACAAACAGTAACACAGGGGACTACTACCCCAAATCACATGTTAAACCCGACTGTCACACAAATCATTTTCAATTCCCCCCCAACCATCTAAGACTCGTGCACGTAATGGAGACCCCAAATCAGAGACCATACAACCATGCCATTAGTCACACTGACAAGGTAAAGCACAACCCTCACACATCCTATGTGCATTTACTTGTAACTTTCCGCAACCAAACCAGTATTCGCTACTCGTCCCTACCTCAGAGGCCTGCGGGAAAAGTAGTAAAGGGGATGAGCGTTCCGCTCACCTCCACGGATACCCGTTCGATTATGGCATACTAGTAAAGCATCAACAACTTACCAATCTAAACAGGGCAAACAACTACCTCAAAACCTGATACCAAACCGTCACAACTGCTCACGATATCAATACCTCAAATACTCGCTCACGTAAGGGAAACCTCGAATGGGGATCATATTCTCAACTAAGCAAAACACTATTGCTCACCATATCAACACCCCAATTACCCGATCACGTAGGGGAAACCTCAAAACGGGGATCATGTTCTCAACTAAGTAAATCACTATTGCTCACAACATCAATACCCCAACTACCCGATCACATAGGGGAAACCTCAAACAACACACTCACGTGAGGGAAACCTCAAACCACCCATTCACGTGAGGGAAACCTCAAACAACCCGTTCACGTGAGGGAAACCTCAAACCACCCGTTCACATGAGGGAAACCTCAAACAACCCGCTCACGTGAGGGAAACCTCAAACCACCCGTTCACGTGAGGGAAACCTCGAACCACCCGTTCACGTGAGGGAAACCTCGAACAACCCGTTCACGTAGGGGAAACCTAGTTCGTACTACATCGCAGCGCATCAACCCTAACCCCTCTCCGTGGTGAGACCCTCACATAGAGGCGTTGTATCACCACCGAAGGTTATTGATGAGTCTCGAACCCAAGACCTCACCCTTTAACACAGAACTTACGACCTTTACAAACAAACACAATCGTGAACAAAGTCACGCAATATCAACAATATCAACACACACAATGCACGCAAGATCACAAAGGATCAACACCCATATTGCACAGTTTCCGGTAGCAATCCGGCTTGGGCCTGGCACTGCCCCACGCACTTTCCCCGACACACAGTCGGGCCAGGCGGTCGACCTCATCGCGACACATAGCAACACTTTCCTGATTGCTAGTCGGGAGGAGGACCTCTCCTTCATCGCGGAACCTCAAGCCTCAACACTTTACCGATCACGCGCCGGAAGGTACGATACACCTCACAGGGAACACAGCCCTCGACACTTTACCGGTTGCGTATCAGAAGGTATGACACACCTCTCGGGCACAACTCAAGCCTCAGCACTTTACCAATCGCGCGCCTGAAGGTACGACACACCTCACGGGGAACACAGCCCTCAACACTTTACCGGACGCGCATCGGAAGGTACGACACACCTCTCGGGCACAGCTCAAGCCTCAGCACTTTACAAATCGCGCGCCGGAAGGTACGACACACCTCACGGGGAAAACAGCCCTCGACACTTTACCGGTCGCACATCGGAAGGTACGACACACCTCTCGGGCACAACTCATCCAGGTATCACCAGAACATTCACAATCACAACCAAATATCACACAATACTCCGCAAATAGCAAAATTAACATCACGACTAACTACTACTCAGCAAGTCAGTCAACAACAAACGGGTTCAATACCCCACAGGCACACATGGCCACACATAAACACAATCAGTTCACTCAACCTACGGGCACAACCAGGTGCCCACATGTGATTCCTATCGCACGGTAAGTTTAATTAACCTACGACACCACCAAGTGCCACATGCATTTCTATTGTTCGATACGTTCACTTATCCTACGACACCACCAAGTTTCACATGCATTTCTATTGTTCGATGAGTTCACTTATCCTACGACACCACCAAGTGTCACATGCATTTCTATTGTTCGATAAGTTCACTTATCCTACGACACCACCAAATGTCCCATGCATTTTTACTAATAACTTTCCCTAGTCAAGGCCGATATCCGGCTACTTTTCCCTACCTCGTAAAGCATTTCAAATGTCCACGCTCAAGCTCTGGCGCGCTCGCAATCACCCGCTTAGCCTCCTCTTTCCGCGGTCGGTGGCACGGTCTAAAGTGGTAAAAAATAATACACTTTTTAATATGCAGGCAACACCCGAATTTAAAGTAATTAACTTCCAAATGCAACCCCGACAATGTCGATCACTCCCAAACTTCCCAATTGCTCGACATTGTCAACAATGGGCCCGAAAAGGCCCGATTCGCCCGGCTCGGCGAATCTGCCCGGGATCGGAAAAACGCCCTCCGGGGCTCCGAAAATTCCCATTTTCGTTTCTACAACCCTAATATAATTCACGTGTTCCAACACAATCGACAGAATCAATTTCTGATACCCGAGCGATTTAATTCCGCGTTTAAAGTTTCTAACCCAAATTTCCAAATTCTCACAAATTCATTCCATAATTCATTCCGGGTATGAATTATCGACTCGGGGATCATCCAAGACCACCCGAACACGAAAAACCGAGGCACGGTCAAGTGGGCCCCACCTGGCCACAATGGAAAACGCCCCCTTTCGCCCCAAAACGTTCCTAACGAACCCCAAATCTCAACCATTCATCTTTAAACCAATTCTAACCAAAACCCTAGAATTCAAACATGTCAAAATGAGAAAAAGACGGGTTCTTACCGTAGGGAACGATGAGGGGATGACGAATACGCGAGAATTGAGACGATCCGTCGGTCGGATCGTCGAAAAATCCCAAAACTCCAACACTTTCTCCTTCTTCTTCTTCTCTCTTCTTTCTCTCTCTTCTCTCTCCTTTTTTTTTCTTCTGAAAATGGCCGAGACTCACTCCTCTCTTCCCTTTTACTTTGTTTTAAAATATAACCACACATCAAAAAGATGAAAATACCCCCACATCCTCTGTTTTTGAATTTTATTTCCAAGGACAAATTTGTCCTTTCAACTCCCTTCCACCACATTCTTGACAAGTGTCAAGTGGGTCCCTTAGTTAAAAAAAATATCTTTGTAGATATTTTTCAGTCAGATTCGCGAAATTCGGCCGTCTCAGGCCCCGTGCGGGCCTATTTTCCAAGAATTTATGAAATTTCGCATGCTACAAGGAAACAGCCCAACTAAGACCGCTGTAATGACGGATAAGCTTTTTGGATCCAAATCGGTCCTCGAACGGACCAAAACGTCGCTCGGTTGACTTTTTCGGCAAAAAGTCAATTTTCCCGAATTGGTCAAAAAGTTTCCTTGAGTCACCCAGAACTCACTTTGGTCGATATCATATCATAGTCAACTTAAGTCCGATATGACCCTCGGGGTCAATTTTAGGTTCATTTAAGTGTTTGTCCCAAAATTTTAAATTTTTCCGTTTTTCCGCCGATTGATCGGCGTTGACCAGGAGCGGTCCTTACAATTGCTATATACTCTGTAGGGCGGACCCGGGAGGCGTCCCAGCTGAACCAAATCCTTCATACATTCGGTCGTCTCTCGGGCCAGGTCATCAATAAAGGTAAATCGTCCATCTTCTTCAACACCAACACAACCCTGGCAAACAGATCGGCATGTTGTGGTATCTTAGGGATTCGGGAAATCTCTGGTCCGACTAAGTATCTGGGGGTCCCCAATATGTTGGGACGAAGAAAAGGCCAGAGTCTCCAGTTTCTGTGTGACCGAATCGTGGCAAGATTGGAACCTAGGACGATCAAATGCTATCTGCAGGGGGAAGGAGGTGATGATACGGCCAGTCCTCCAAGCTATGTTGATCTATGCGATGAGCGTTTTCCTATTCCCAAGGGAATCCATCAACAAGATCCACGTCGCGCTAGCTCGATACTGGTGGGCGGGCACCCCTAGAGGCACGAAACCGATCATATGGCAAGATTGGGCGAAATTGTGCAGGCCAAAGGAGGATGGCGGAATGGGCTTTCGGGACATGAGGGATATGAACATTGCAATGCTGGAAAAAATGGGATGGAAACTATTAACCCAGCCAGACAGCTTGGTTGCCCGTATCCTCAAGGCAAGGTATTACCCGAAGGGCGACTTCCTTTCAACGGAAGGTGGTAATGGACCCAATCAGATCTGGACGGGACTTCGTGCAACTCAGGGATTACTCCGAGAGGGATTGATCTGGACTATTGGGGACGGTTGCTCTACTATGGTAGAGGGCTCCTCATGGCTCATGGGGAACACTCTGGTCATTCCGCTCCATACTTGTATCACTCCGGCTCTGAGGGTGTCAGATCTGGCTACAGATACTCATCAATGGGACGTCCCGAAATTGCAACAAAACCTCCCTCCGGCCATTGTTGATGATATTATGCAGGTGCCCCGCCCCTCCCCCGGCATGCAGACAGATGGTCCTGGAAGTTTAACATCCGAGGGGTATACTCGGTCAAGGAAGGTTACATGGCTTTATCCAGGGAGAATGGTCGCTGGCACGTATCGGCAGGGACGACAGTCTGGACGGGCATATGGGACCAAGACATTCAACCTCGAATCAAGGTATTCCTCTGGCGAGCTCTTTCTAGCACCCTACAAATAGCGGTCAACCTTCGGACAAAGTTTGTCCCGATTCTGGAGACATGCCAGATGTGTCAGACCGCACAGGAATCTACGGATCACCTCCTCCTCCATTGTCCCTTCGCAAGATCTATCTGGGATATAGCAGGAATACCGATTCCCATTCCCCTATCAGCAAGTTGCACGACTGGTTAACTGCCCCTGTTCCTGTTGCCTGATCCGCTGACCCGGAGTAAAGCCTTCCTGTTCTTGTGGGAGATATGGAAGGCGAGGAATGCTATGGTCTGGGACCAGACTACCTCCACTCCACATGAGCTGTTTGCCACGGTCCTCAGTAATCAGTGTAGTTGGTCAGAAGCACAGAATGGTCGCCCGAAACCACCATTGTCCCCCATCACAGGCAAACAAGTTGGGGCCCACCTCCCCCTACCTGGCTCCTGATCAATGTAGATGGAGCGACTTTTGCGGACTCAGGTCAATTTTGTTGGAGTTGGATATGCCGAACGGAAACGGGTGAGGTCCGGGAAGCGAGAAATGGATGTGGGTGTGGTTCACTAAGTCCTGAATATTCTGAGGCCATGGCTATTTGGCAGGCCCTGGAATGGATCCAAGCATCACACTCCTATAGGGTCATTATACAGAGCGATGCTCAGTATCTGGTGCACTTGATTCAGGGAACACATCAGGTATTTTCTCCTATGGTCCGGTTGATAGACGACTGCCAGACCCTGTTAGCTACTCTCGAGGATGTTAAACTCGAGTATATTTGTAGGTCAGCGAACGATGCAGCCCACTGGCTAGCCCGGAAAGCCTGTTTTTCGCCTGTCCTTCTGTGGTCCAGCTTTACTATTCTAGATGCACTTATGTCTATCTTACTACCGTATAATAAAAGCTTATTCTTCTGTTTCAAAAAAAAGAACAGTGAGATCGATAGACAAAATAATTGAGATTAGACTACTGATTGTGTTTTAACATGCTTTTAGAGGGGAACTTACTCCATTAAAGAATGCATTTATATTTTATAATGGCAAAAATTAAGAAACAAATGGAAAATCTAATTACCGAAAATATATACCCACACAAAAAAAAGGAGAAGAAAAGAGCGAGGCGGAGAGAAGAAGACTCTGAAACAAAAACCAGGCGAGAGTGGTTAGCTTAGCTATCTCCTTCGCTGACAAGATGAACGGCGGTCCATCTGGTTTCAGTGCGTATAGTTCCTTTTTCTCTTTCCTTGATCGATCAGTTTGTACCCAAAATCTACCTTGAATCCAAGAAATGAATGCTCAATTTTTATCTACCCTTCTCACAATTTCGTTAATTTCTGCAAAATTTCTGATCAGATGGTTGTGGGTTTTGTGTTGCAGACAATGCTCCTGTCACTAGAACATTTATCATTGCTTGTGCACTCTTCACTTTGTTCTTTGGGATCAGAGGACGGTCCGGCAAGCTCGGGTTGTCATATCAGGTGAATATTTCGGTGCTCTGGGATGGTGATCTAATTGGGTTTTCTGTAATTCTGGCTATGACGATGAATTTAGCTTTTTGTAGATGTAATTGCTACTGGGTTTTGGTCTTGTGTTGTACTGTGGGACGATTTCAGATAAAAAAAGGTTAATTTATGTGTTTCTCTTTCCTTTTGGGTCGTTATCTGTGTGGTTGTTTCGAGGGGTTTGCTGATTTGGCTTGCAATGAGCTCAGTTTTTTATTTGAAGTGATTCAGTTAATGACTGATTAGCTTAGATGTAATGAGAGAGGGTTCAGCTTGTTTTAGGTAGAATGTCTGGATTAAGTTTGATGAGGTACTGCTCTGCTTATTTAGTGATGTTCACGTTCACTGTTTATCACATCTTAAAGCATCAAGTAACCTGGTATAAAGTTCTAATTCAATTAGTATTACTGTTTTATGTGAAGTCCATGAGTGTTTCATATTCTATTTTGTTTGAAAATGAGTTCTATGGTCACTGCTTAAAATGGTTGAACCTTTGGCTTGTCTCCGTCATCAATATCGTATATGGATTCTTAAACCGTTTCAGCTTTCAAATAACTACTGCCACTGGATTTTATATTGTCCTGAGAATGTAAAATCGTTACATATTATGAAGTCAAATACACTGAAAAGGCATTAAATAAATAATTAGGATGTATATTTAAGAACAGTGTTCAATCATTCTTCTTATTCTTAATCTATTGTTTAAACTTCCCTCGGGTTTTTACTGTGTAAGAAAGATGTTTAATCTAAAACATCTTCGTGGAAAAGGTGGAAACTAACTCCAATCAGGACCTTTTTCCAGTTATCTTTCAGCCTTCGCCCTTTTTCCATGACAATTTCGTCACTAGATTAGTTCAAAAGAGAAATCTGTGAGAGCAAATATACTGGATTGGGGTAGGAGATGGAGTGGATATTGATTTGTATATTTATTGCAAGGGGAGATACTATTCTTTATCCGACCACCTAGGAGCTAAAGATTGTAAAATTGTACATGAGGGACCTGTGGAGTTACTTTCCATATGGCTATTCTATTACTGATAATGAGATATGACACGTGGGCAACTTGGGTAGCAGTAGGCCTTCATAGTTTCCCTTCTTCCATTTTAGCCTTCATTTATTTATTTGGGTCCCTTGATGGCCCTCTTTAAAAACTTGTTTGACATTATTGTTGTCATGGAATAGAGGTGTGCTGCTTTACAGGTTGCATTCCTTTCCCTCCTTAAACCTATATTTCTCAACAGATCATAAATAGAGCCAAAGAGACAGTCCCCAAGCTTCAATGCCAAAATGATAAAAAATAATACTACTAATATAGTTTGAGTCATCCCCTGAAAAATTTACGTGAAATAATTGTGTAGTTGAGTTATAATTTTTTTAATTTCTTGCCCTCACCAAGCTCTTGTTATTACTAGTTAGTGCTGCCTATCTTCTTGTGGAAAGAAAGTAAGTGTGTGAGTTAAGAAGGAAAAGAGTTTCTCTAATTATTGTGTTAGTGATCTACATTAGAAATATACTTGTAATGCATGATTGCCTTGGTGACGATGACACAATGTACTGTATTTTTGTATATTTTATTTCCTCCATGAAGGATGATTATAGGATGCATGGCACATCCTTACCATATTTCTAAATCTTTATGCAGGATATTTTCGGGAACCTTCGTCTTTGGAAGTTAATTGTTTCAGTCTTTGCCTTTTCATCTACACCAGAACTGATGTTTGGGCTGTATTTACTATATTACTTCAGGGTCTTTGAGAGACAAATAGGTTCCAATAAGTACTCCGTGAGTAATCATCCAACTTAACTACACATGATCTTCTGTAGCAAAACTCTTAACGACATATTACTGCATTATAACTATACTTATCAAATTGTCCACAAAGTGAGTTCCAATTGTTCGTTATTGTATTGAGGGAAATATAAATATAGTGTTTACTACTGTTAAATTCATAGATACTGTTAAATTCATAGAGTATGTGGTACATAGTTTCTGGAAGAGAGATAAGGGAAAAATTTATTTCAGGGAACTTTCAAGTCAAAGTCATACTAATGAAGTGTAGTCTTGTGTTATTGGGCTTAGCCTGAGAAAGAGACTCAGCCATCCCCTTTTATATTGTATAATATTTAGTGGAAAAGAATGGTCTTTGTGATACCCAGTTTGGGCTTTAATGTGTAAAACACTGCAGCCTCTTTGATTTGCTTATGTTAAATCAAGTACCTTTTGATAGAATAGTAGTAGAATTTACCAAGAAGAAGGCAGTTGATATGCAAGTATTAGAGATAAAAGGGAAGATAACTGAAAACAAATTTTCCGCTGTAAGAGAATTTCTTACACGTCTTCATTACACAGGTTTTCATCCTGTTCTCTGTGATGGTCTCTCTATTCCTTCAGGTCCTTGCTCTAGCACTTCTAAAAGGTATTTATTGTTTATATGACTCTATTTTCATATTCTTGGGATTTGTAATTTATGCGATTTCTTTGCCTATTACATTTTGTCTGCTCATGTCCAATGCTTTGAGTTTTTGTTATATTTTTTCCTTTCTTGTCTTATTCCTCTTTGTAATGTTCCCAAATACTAATTGAAAGCTTGTACAGTCTCACAATGTAACAATTGTTCTTGAGGTAAAAAAATAATTATTGTAATTATAACATTCAGACTCATTCCTCAAATTGATGCAGGATTTTCTAACCCAAACCTTTGTTCCTCAAACATTTGATGCTATTATATAAATGAGTTTTGTATCAGGTGGTATGCAAACCACCTTGTAAAATTGCAGGATTTTCTGGATATTCCTTTTATGGAAACCAAATAGCAGAGGTAAAGGCTCTATTGCAGTATGTTTGCAATCATCTATAGACTATAGTGAATGTCTTTGTTAGAAGTTGGCTCTACTCGAAAGGTTAAAATAGAAGTTAGTTTAATCATATTGTTTAGTTGTTCATTTCCTCTTTCTAGGCTACCTCATAAACTAGTATGATAAATCTGGACCTGACCTCATAGAATAGTACATGGCTGTTTAGCCATCCTGGTAGTTAAAAATGTTTGGTTATGCGACATAGAGAAATATACACAAAATAAAGTACAAACACAAGCTAAATACTATCTCCTTGATCAGGGGATATTGAAATAGAGCCTTTCAACATTATGTTGGCTATAAAATATATTTAGAAAATTTGTGGTGTTTGTTTTTGCTCTTGGAGCGTATGCAATGCTTAATTTTTCATCAATTTGCTTTAGGGATCCAGCTCCCCCCTTTGTTGCCCTTTATTTCTTGGCAATAATATGAGAATAATATCTATTTTTATATATATTTTTGCAGATCCCGCCGCAAACCTGCTCACATCTGGACCTTACAGTCTTATATTTGCTTCATTTATTCCCTTTTATTGTGACATTCCAGTTTCATCGCGGTTTCGTGTTTTTGGTGTTCACTTCTCTGATAAGTCGTTCATATATTTAGCCGGCCTTCAGGTAACTGTTGCTTGTATACTTATGACTTGTTATTTGCCACTTCCCTCCTTCATCATGCTCCATAAACTAGTTGAGTTTCTTGTTGTGCAGCTTCTTTTATCATCTTGGAAAAGATCATTCTTCCCAGGGCTGTGTGGCATACTTGCTGGTTCCTTGTATCGTCTGAATGTCTTACGTATCCGCAGGGCAAAGGTGATTCTTTTATCCTCATTTTAAGCAAATGTTTCTATTTCATCTGCAGTTATGTCTTAACAACTTGCATGTCCTAGCTTGCCATTCTAGAATCTCATATAAAAGAATTTCTTATTTATGGCTGTGAAGAACTAAGAGAGCCCGTGTGCACTTGCAAGGGCATGAAGGTAAACTTACTATAGTGATGATCTACAGTACCAGTCAATGTTCTTAGAATGCATGCCCATGGAACCAGTCTCAAATCTTAATTTTATTTTGGTGATGATCTATAGTGCCACTCAGTATTTAAATCCTTGGCTCTTTTTTTTGATTAACTTTCTGCTATCTTTTTAGGCTCTTTAAGTTTCCTTTTTGTTTGTTTGTTAATATTTACCTCAAAACCAATCCTTGGCTCTTTTGATTAACTTTCTGGTTTCTTTTTAGGCTCTTTAAGTTTCCTTTTTGTTTGTTTGTTAATATTTAGCCTCAAAACCGCTTCCTGTGTATTTTGATTTTTAGTGTCCAATTTATTTAGGCACTACACTGTTACCAATTAATAGAATGACGTGCTGGACAAGTTAAAATTAAGCAAGGAGGCTGACCACCAAAGAGAGCACGTTGTGGAAGAAGTACACAAGGAATCGGCCGGGAATGTTACCAACCCGGTGAATTTTAACTTGTTCCGCACGTCACTCTCTTGACGGGTAACATCACCCCTCTTCAAGATAATGCTTGACCGAGAGCATGAACTAGGGTAATGCTTTGACAATGTCATCGACCTGCTCCCATCACGTGTTTGCTAGCGAACGGCCTTCCCAATGCATCAATACCTTGTGCGTGCTTGCCACATACGACCTTGACCTCCAAAAGGGCTTGAGGACCCAGGAAGGAGAACGAGTCGTACGCTTGGTAATTTCGGCCCCTTTAGAGGATTAGCCCATGAAGCGTTTCAAACAAGACATATGGAAAATCTAGTGAAGTCTAGATGACTTCTGGAGAGGAAGGCAATATAACCATAAGCCATTGTCCAAACATAGGCTTTGACCTGAAATGAACCATAAAATGAGGTGCTAGTTTTTTGTTCCTTTTGATTGTGATAGACTGTTAAGATATGGCTTTAAACGGAGGAGGACCAACCGACTTCGAAATGGACGGGGGACCATCTGTCATGACAAAGGTAAGCTCCCGGGCTTTGAGAACATGTCTTAGTAGTCCTGATTAATTGGTCAATGAATCCCCGTCTTACATTTGCCATCCGTTGTGGCCACGACACAGCGAATCGGTGAGCTCTTAAGACCCCATAGTTGTAAGGGTTTTCCCTTCCAGACAAATCCCGTCAAAGCTCCACGAGAAATCATGTCTATGTAGTCGTTATCAGTCGGTCAATGAGTCCTTGTCTCAGATTGGCCTCCATTTCAACCACAACAAAGGGAATTGTTGAACTCTTGAGACCCCATAGTTATAAGGGGTTCCCTTTCAGACAAATTAGATCAAAGCTCCACGAGAAATCACCTAAG
Organism: Erodium maritimum; assembly: GCA_963921825.1. NCBI lineage: Eukaryota > Viridiplantae > Streptophyta > Magnoliopsida > Geraniales > Geraniaceae > Erodium > Erodium maritimum. Next base: position 29,121,848 of record OY997589.1, on the reverse strand, counting down.
TCTGGAGATAGCTCACATCGAGCACTGCTCTGTGTTGTGAGGACCCAACCTGAATGGTGCCATCCGACTGACACCCGAGCATCCTGGTCGAGCAACGTTGTGACATAGAGGCTTGCCTTCTCAGCGATCTTAGAGCAGCTGCAATGGTCGTGGGAGCGCCTTTGCAGGCCCTGCCACGGCTCGCTGCCACGACCAGTCGTAGTAGGCGTGGTAAAGGGTGCCGTTGCAGGCGGTCGTTGTAGGATCCTGCAACGACTCGTCCAGCCGTGGCAGCCCCAAGCCTAGTCAGCGGGCCAATCCCACGCCGACACGTGGCGACAACAAATTAAAAAAATGCAAACAATTTAATTTCAAGTGCAAACCATGACTTCTACTACTAGTCGTGGTTTGCCATTGGAGAAGCCACAGTAGGAGGTAGTAGTATGGAGGAGAGAAACCTAAAAATGCTCTCTTACCATGGCTCCATACCACTATTGTAGGTGCTCTTAATGTGGGAGTCACGAACTAGCCTTTCATCAAAAAAGTTATGGGTGGAACCATAGTCCACCAAAACACCAAGCTCGTGCTATTAATCTCGCCTTCGATCTTCATGGTTTGTGTGAATTCCAACTACGGAACCACATGTAGTAATATGGCCAAGCTATCATCCCTCTTCCCGCTCCTCGTCCGAGTCTTCTTTCACTACTGCAAGTCAAAAAAGTTTCTTGCACCTGTGTCCCGGCCCATATTTCACATCGCAGTTTAAGAAGATCCCTTTTGCTATGCGATCATCCTGGAATATTTTTTTGGACTAAATGTGCTTGAGGTTGAGTGTTCGGCGTGCCTTACCGAGCCTGAAAGACATCGTCACGGCCTTTGGTGTGCCTCTCCTTGTATCAACAAGCCAACCCCATGGCTGGGGGCGATCATAATACTTCCACGTCTATTGCAATCTCCAATTTGAGCCCGTTCAGAAACAACATGACCTCTTGTTCTATCATGAGAGAGGTAACCTGGGTCGAGGTCTTCTTGAACAGGTTCTGATAATCAGCGAAAACTACCTGTTTTGCACAGCCTTGCCAGCTCGCCCAAACGATTGCCCCGCAGTGGTAGGGGTGTTCAGAAACATTCGCGTCGCTTGGTTATCCGCCCAACTTACTATTCAACCTCATATAAGTAGGTGGATAGTGAATCGGATTTTAGTTGATCCACGCATATTGTGGATCAGGGTAGATGGATCCATGAGTGGTCCGTTCGCCCACACATGGTACCAAGCCAATTTAATATAGAGTCCATCATACTACAAAGTCCATCACCAGTTGGCTCAACTGCATGTGTGGAACCAGTAGTTTGTAATGTAATCAGGTGTAGTATTTTTGCAATGAAAACTAGTGTTTGAAAAGTGTGTAAATCATGAAATGGTATTATTCTTTCAAAAATAATTTTCATCTTAGGTCAATTTGTGGGTCACGCAGACGGGACCTGATCCACCCACATATTTGTGCAAATGAAATCCACTAAATGTTCATTTGTTATGGACGGGTTGTGAAGTACAAAAATGCAAATCTGCACCCGTGCAGGTGAGTGAAAATCCTCTTCCCATGGATGCATATCCGCCTATGAACACCTTTACGCTGTAGTGCATTGAAACACATCGAACAAAAATGTTTGAAGACCACCCAAGGTAGTTGTGGATATCCTGCTGAATTTCACATGCCAAAGGAGTGCGTCAGATTCAAGATTGGAAAAAGCATAAGATACCTTGTCATCCTCCGTGGTGCATCGGTGATAGATTAAACTCTTCCATGTGTTGAGCCATGCGATAGGATCCTCGCCATCATCAAAATGCAGGAAGGGTGGAAGAATCCGCCACTACCTCTGCCAACTTACCACTGAAAACTGGTTGAAACCCAGTGTGGGACATAGGCTAGCCGCGTGACTCCCGTTCCCAACACTACCATCCGTACGTGTTATGTTTAGAGACTTGGAGATGCATTGGTCCTAGATTGCCATGTCACGCAGGCGTTCTTCCTCAACATGACATCGTGCCTCCTCGACTTCCATCTGAGCCGCGTTGCCTCCTAGTCGGCATGGTAGGATTGCCATGTCACGCAGGCGTTCTTCCTCAACATGACATCGTGCCTCCTCGACTTCCATCCGAGCCGCGTTGCCTCCTAGTCGGCATGGTAGGATTGGATGAATGTTATCAAATGCTCATGTACCAACCGGTGTTGTGCATAGCTGCTGGCTCTGATACCAATATGTTACCTCAGGGGATCGAGAACTGGTTTGGATACCAGTATAGCTTGGGGATATGGGGTTAGGTGCGAGACGGTGAATTCACCTTCTCATAATGACCTATAATTGCTCTTTGGTTCGTTAGAGAGAACACCGATCTCATGAGACACCATAATGATTCAAAACTTGAATAATTCTGTTGCCTTGAATCAGTACTTATTAAACCAATATCTTATTCCATGTATGAGACCACATCACTGCGTTTCCAAATGTCCTGTTCCAATTATGATACCGATATCTACTAACCCAAAGCCTATTCCGACTAGAACTTAAATTAGGAAATAACTAAAACAATAATTACTTAGGAATCTATTACTGTTCGGACCTTGAGACTTTCCGGCTCACAATTACAGTTCATCGCTCTTCAGCTTCGGCTGCAGTACAGTTTACCGAGCTACTGTTCACTGGGTCGGTACATTCCCATCCCCGATTCCTTTTGTACTTCTTCCGGAACGTGTTCTCTTGGTCGGCCTCATTGCTTGATTTTATCTTGTCCAGCAGGTCACTTTCTTGACTGGTAACTTACACATGACGATGCATTTCTGTTGCTGTATTGCAGTTCCCAGAGTTTATCAGTTCATTCTTTTATCGGCTTTCTTGGCCATCCACGGGAAGACCGCCTGCAGCAGCATCTAGGAATGTTTTAGGAGGTGCACCATCCTATGCAGGTCGACAAGTAGAGGCAAGTACTTTTGATGAATGTTTCTTTTCCGCAATTACTTTGAACTTGTCATTTTCTCTCAAAAGCACACAGATTATATATTTGCTTCCTGTGCATCTATTTGTGTTTACTTTTGTTCTCCCATAAGCTATCCTAGTACCTGCTATTTATTTGTCGTAATGGGGATTATGTTCAGACCTCTAACATACTGTGGTGGTTTCAGAGAAGCTATCCATCTCCTACGGTGCCTTCAGCCATAGAGCCGGCAGAAGAGTCCATTGCCACACTAGTTTCTATGGGCTTTGATAGAAATTCTGCGAGACAGGCGCTTGTCCATGCTAGGAACGACATAAATGCAGCCACAAACATTCTTCTTGAAGCACAATCCCACTAAGTCTGGACTGTGCTGTGAAGAATGATCCCCTGTCCAAAGGATAACTTATTAGCTCATTTCAACATCCACACATATCTGCCTCCAGGAACCTTAACCGGGCATGTCATTATTCTTCACGGTTCCTGTTTTTCTTTACTTTTTCGGATCCACTCTAGTGTGACCCCTTCAGGATGAGTATATATACTGATATGGCTGAAAATTAGGAAGGAGTTTATACACCAATGTCTTCCACAACAAGCATACACTGATACTCACAAATATGCATGTGGGGATTTTTGTACATTGCTTAATTTGTATGTACTACCTTCACTGGTTAGCTGCTATGGTTGACTGGTTTCTGGTCTATAAGCCTCTCTTTTTTCCCTTTTTAGGCAGAAACAAAACCCAATAAGTAGAGCTTCATTCACCTCTTTAATGATCTACTTGGAAAATCTACTCTTCATGCTGTTGACCAAAACTGGGGAGCTTCAAATTGGAACAAAAGCGTAAGGAAAAGCTAAGAACGAAATTTATACGACACTAACCTTCAATCATGCGTGAAGACGCAAGTGAATCACAGTAAGACAATATTTGCAATAACAAATGGAATTTAGAAAACCTACAAGCACAATTAGCTTCCTGGGGTAGAGAAAATGGTTCAAGTGTGTAGCTCTAAGTGGTTGGTGATTAAAGAGATTCCTGGACATGAATGGGTAGAGGAGGAATGTTTCTCTCTCGACTGCATTATATCCATATGGAAGGAGGAAATGGAACCCAAAGAAAGTCATGCCAACATACTGAGCAAGTACAACTATGGTAAATAGACATCTTTGTCATTTTTTTAGGGATAATATCATAAAGCACCATACAAGTATATACGTTTTTCAAATAACACATTAAGTTATGATTTTTTCATGTGGCACACCTATGTATCAACGATTTTTTCATGTGGCACACCTATGTATCAACAAACTTGGGAAAACACCAAGAAACAACTATGGTCCGACTTTATCGCTCAAAATACAACTATAGAGAATTTTGTCGACCAAATCACATCGTCCCGAAACTTAAACTTCAAAAACCATAAATATCTGTCAAAATTTAGACGGCCCGTTAACAGCGCAGGTGTAAAGACCAAAATGCCCTCAGTTTCAATCATACCTCTATAGTTGTATTTTGTAATATAAAGTCAAACCATAGTTGTTTCTTGGTGTTTTCCCATCACGCGGTTAACGGGCCGTCTATTTTTAGACAAATGTTTATGGTTTTTAGAGTTTAAGTTTCGAGACGATGTGATTTGGTCGACAAAATACTCTATAGTTGCATTTTGTACTATAAAGTTAGACCATAGTTGTTTCTTGGTGTTTTCCCAACAAATTTTGATAATTTGTTGGTACATAGGTGTGTCACATGAAAAAAATCATAACTTAGTGTGTTATTTGAAAAACGTGTATATTTGTGTGGTAGTTTATGATATTAACCCTTTTTTTTATTTAAACAAGATTCGCATGTTTCAAATATCACATGAATTCAAAATTCATTAGTTTTGACATTTGCGTCTCTTATTTAAGTGTCCTAAACAGCGATGGTAGTGAATGGTAGGGTTTGACATGTTAAATCCTTATGTATCAATATTTATTGACATATCCTTAGGTTAGTTTATAGAGGACTTTATCATGATTCATGATTAATATTTTATTTATTATGAGTAATGAAGTCAAAGTCTTCCTCTATTAGGAATCATAAGTAGTATTCCTAAATTGTAGATACATGACGTTTAATTAATCGAGAATATATCTTCTAGCTTTATATGACTTTTTAACACAGGAATATTTGACGGTTAGGACTCCGTGATCCCTGCGTTTTAGTTGTCGTTTCGACTTGATCAATTAATTATTCAACTCTTAGTACGTACAATAAGTGATTCTTAATGCGGAGAGAATATGTATTGTTCACCAATATGTAATAATATATAAATGGAGAGAAATCTAGTGAGAACCATGTTTTAACGTAGGAACCGCGAGAACCAATCTAAGTCATCCATTTTAAGAATGGATGGATGAGATGCAATTGAGTAGTTGACTGCAAAAAAACAGCACTTTTTAGTAAATGGTAAGGGCTTTTTAGTAAAACTATCATATTACTTTTTTTTAACCAATTCACTAATTTAATTTTTCCCGCTTCGTTTGAACTCCGATTGGCTTCAAATTTGCGCCATTAATTTTGTTTTTTTAAGGGCTTTCAATCAAGATCAGTCATGAATATATTTTGAAGCACGGAATTTTTTTTATTTCGGAGTTGATTTTTTTAAAAAAAAATCTGGGTAATTTTTTATCAACACTTTGCTCTGGATTTATCAACACTTTTACACTGGTTTTATCAACAATTTACACTGGTTTTATCACCTCATTTTCCAAAACTAATCATGATTTTATCACCTCATCGCGTTTTTATTATGAACACTAGTTTTATCAACACTAAACACTAGGTTTATCATTCAAATTATGTGTGTTTTATCACCCCCATCACATGTTTTTTTGAAGCACGAAAAAAAGTTATTTCGGGGCTGGTTTTTAAAGAAATTATATATAGGTAATTTTTATCAACACTTTGCTATTGGTTTATCAACACTTTACCATGGTTTTATCAACACTTTACACTGGTTTTATCACCCAATTTTCCAAAACTGATGATTTTTATCATCTCATCACGTGCTTTTTATGAACACCAGTTTTATCAACACTAAACACTAGATTTATCATTGAATTATGTGTTCTTTTCACCCCATCACAAGTTTTTTTTATCAACGTTAAACTCTAGTGTATCACACTTATTATCAAAATTGAAAATGGTTTTTATCACCTCATTATTTGTTTCTTATCACCTCATAACATGTTTTTTTATCAACATTTAGCACTAGTTTGGTACTCTGATATAAAACATTTATTAGTGAAGATTTATCAACGCTCAACATTATTTTTATCACCTTGATATAAATTTTTATTTTCGTGCTTCAAAATATATTCATGACTGATCTTGATTTAAAGCCCTTGAAAAAAGAAAAATATTGGCGCAAGTTTGAAGTTAATCGGAGTTCAAACGAATCGGGAAATATTAAATTAGTGAATTGGTGAAGAAAAAAATGGACACTTGTCCACATGGCACCATACTATTACAATTATGCCCTTGCTTGTGTGAGAATGGATGAAAGTGGCGTGTATGTGGGTTGGATTGGAGTGGTGATGTGGCATTTTGATGAATGTTGGATCATAGGTGAGAGTGGCTAGGATTGGTTCTCACCGTTCCTATGTTAAGAGTGGTTCTCAATAGATTTCTCCTCATAGTTAAATATCATCATTAATAAAGCTTTTAAGATATTCAAGACCAAGCATATCGACGATTTTTTGTAAAAATTTCTTTAACACAAATATATTGGTGGTTGCGCTCATTCACATATACTTATCAATTACCTTTTTGTAGATAACTCAAGCTAGCAATCGGACAATTGCTATGCATTTCCGTTACAGAGAAAGACCGAATTTATGACAACCATCTAAAAGCATCTCCAATGGTTTGACACTAGGTAGTGTCAAGGGGCAGTGTCAGGAAGTGCTTTTTGGCTTCCTGACACTGCTTCTTCAATGGTCTGACACTACTAGTGTCAGGAGTCATGTTAACACAGTTTAATTAATTAAAAAAACACCCCAAATATTTGTAATACTTTGATTTGAAACCAAATATGAAATGCATAACTACTATTTTTATTTAAAGACACATATAAAATACATTAAAATTGATAATTAATATTTAATTGCAGCCGCCATATCCATATCTAGCCCAAATGTGTTCGATGAGATCATCGTGGAGTTGGTGATGAACATTCCGATCTCGAATCCTTATTCTATGGCCCATGATACTTTCCCTGGTGACCGTTGATGGTGGTCCTCTACGGATGGCTGGGTCCGGGACACCAATATCTGCAAACGGATCCGTGGGCCACGACCTCCGTTCATCCCCAACAATCATGTTGTGTAGGATAACACAAGCAGTCATGATCACTGAGAGTGAGCCTCTATCCCACATTTGGCCCGGGCGAGTAACGATGTGAAACCGGGCCTGTAGAACTCCAAACGCTCGTTCGATGTCCTTCCTACACGCCTTTTGGTATCTAGCAAAGTATCGTTGCTTCGGCGTTTGTGGAGCAAGTACTGACTTCACAAATGTTGCCCAAGCAGGATAAATTCCATATGTCAAGTAATACGGGGTTTCGTATTCTCTACCGTTGACCTTGAAATTCACATCTGAAGCGAAGCCTTTTACTGCCTGGGAGAACAAGGTAGACCTATTGAGCACGTTGATGTCGTTGTTGGAGCCCGGTGTCCCGAAGAAAGAGTGCCAAATCCAAAGGTCTTGGGATGCAACGACTTCTAGCATGATCGTGAGGACGTTCCCGTGGTCCCTACTTGCGAACTGTGCAGACCATGCCGTAAGATAGTTCTTCCAATCCCAGTGCATGCAGTCAAGACTCCTTATCATCCCCGGAAAGCCGCGCTCTTCGTTGATTCGCAATAAACGTCTTGTATCTTCCTCGGTCGGGCGTCGTAGATATGTCCGCCCGTAAACCTTGATGACGTCAATGCAAAACTTCTTCAGGCAGTCCAACGCAGTGATCTCCGCCATTCACAAATACTCGTTGCAAGCATCGGTTGGACCTCCATAACAGAGCTGACGAAGTGCTACCGTGAACTTCTGGTGTGGAGTGAAAGAGGTCATCCCCGTAGCATCCTTTCCGTTACGGAAGTAGGCGTAGCGGTCACTCAAACCATTCATGATCCGTATGAACATGTCCCTCGACATCCGGAACCGTCGTCGAAATTGTTGGTCGATGTACACTGGTCTAGGCGCGAAGTAGTCATGGATCAACCCTTCGTGTGCATCTTCTCGATTGCGCTCAATCACTCTCCGCTTTGGTCGTGGCACCGACCCTGAGCCCTCGGCCTCATCATCATCCCGAGCCATTGGCTCTATCGCTGACATCACTTGATCCTCTATTGCTTTTTTCGTTGCCTCAACAAGCCTATCCATCGTTTCGTCTATTTCTTCTTCTGTCATTTGCTTCATTTCCTCTAGCGTTGGAAAATTCGCCATCGAACAAAATAGAACTAGGAAAACAAACGAGAGAATTTGGAGAGGAATAGAGGAAAAAAGAGCTTGAAACAAGAGGGAGTGAAATTTTGCTTGGGGTTGTTCTGAATTTATAGAAAATTGTAGGGGTTTTGGGAGGCGTCGCCGACACGTGTCGCCTGCGTAATGGCCAGTCGACTAGTCGTTGAAGGCTGACACGACGCGTCGCATCGTTGCAGGAATCAACAACGACCGACTGACACGCCCCCCTGACACGACCGTGTGACACGAAGAGTCGTGCCAGCGAATCGTGTCAGCGCCGTGTCAGCGCCTCCAACGACCCCCTGACACGACGCGTTGGAGGTGCTCTAAATGTAACATGCAATGAAACACTCTTCATAATATATATAAAAAAGGCTAAGATTACTATTCTTGGGATTTTGGTTTTTTGGCTTTCGAGGAGCATTGTTGTCTTCACCAAAATCATGGAGCTTCTTGAGCTGATATTCTCCAAAATTCAGCATTTTAGTTACTCCCTCTTAGAGCATCTCCAACGCTGGTGGTAAAACCGCGGGAAGAAAACGTTAACGTTGAGCTGATGTTTTGCTGACGTTAAGTCGACGATTCGACGCTGACGGTGAGTGCCGACAATGAAGATAACACCAACACCAGCCGCTGGCGGTGAGTATTATCTTTGTTTGTTTATTCATTTTTTTCTTCTTTTTTCTTTTGTTAATATTTTTTTTCCAGTTTTTTAAATTTATTTTTTTTATAATTTTTTTATATACATTTTTTTATTAAATTTTATATACACTTTAAAAAAAAATTAATTTTAGTTTTTTCTTTTATTATTTTTTTATTAATTCTTTTTCTTTTTAATTCTTTTATGAACTTTTTTTTAAAGAATTTTCATTAATATTTTTTACTAATTCTTTTATTAACTTTCATATACTTTTGGTTAATTTTAATTTTTTATTTTCTTTTTTTGTTAATTCCTTTTCCTTTATTAACTTCATTTTTTATATTTTTAAGAACTTTCATTAATGTTTTTTTACTAAACTCTTGTTCGTGTAATGTGTGTTTTTCTATTAAAAGTATCATGTTTAATATAATTTATTCGAGTAGTCAACAACAAACAGCCAACTGAAAAAATAATATTGAAGGATGTTGATTATTAATGTTGATTGTTGGTCGAAAAATGACAAAAATATTATCTTTTTAATCCAACGATAACACAAATGTTCTTAGCTCATGACTCTGCCTATATGCTACTCAATGGTTGATGATCTTCTTATAATACCGTTTGGAATCTTTATGGTACTTTTATCACCATCTAATGTATTGTATTTCCTTCATAGCTTTCGAGCTATCTCAATAAAAATATATTTTTAGTGGATCAAAAAACAGATGTAGACTTTTGGGCGGCTAACATGTTTGATTTTTTAGCTTTTGATTTTTAAAATCAAGGGAAAATTTCATTTTATTACCCTGTCAAACATTTAATTTTAGTTTAATACCTTGACATAAATTTTTATCACTTTCATACCCTAATCAAACTTTTAATTTCACTTTCATACCTAACCGGGTAAAATGTCCAAAATACCCCTAACTATTACTCAAATTTTCAAACTCATGTCATTGGTTCAGAATTTGAAAATAAGTGAAAAGACAATAATACCCTTCATTGTTTAGGGAGTTAAACTGAAAATATCACTATTTTTAAAATAAAATTAATTTTTTTTATAAATTCAGTTTTTATTTTCAAAAATTCATATTTTAATTTAAAAATACATAAAAATCAGTTTTTATTTATGAAAATTATTTTTATTTTTCGAAAATTCAGATTATTTTTTATAAATTCAGTTTTCATTTATAAAAATTATTTTTATTTTCAAAAATTCTATTTTTATTTATAAAAATTATTCAAAGATTCATATTTTAATTTAAAAAATACATAAAAATGACCCATCATTTTCATTGTACCAAATGCATTAATGATACCTCAAATTAGTATCAGATTTACACCGCGAAACATTCAATCACCATTAAAATCTACAACAAGCATTTAATCACAATTAAACCCATTTGATTGACTTAAAACTTCACAGTAAGCATTCAATCACAATTGAATGCGAATATTTTCACTTGATTTCAAATTTCATAGATCTATAATTTTGGGTATTTTAGGTGCAGGGTTCAGAAAAAAAATGAGGAAGAAGTTGAAAAGGAGTCGAAGATTTGTGGAGCGGGCGATGGCGGGGCTTTGTTGAGAGATCTGGTGTTCTCCGGTGTCCAGAACGCCGACACCTCGTTAGGAGGTTGCGCGTGACGACCACGAGCCCCTTGCGGAGGGCGTCGAGCCCCGGAAAGGTCAAGAGGAGCACCATCACGGCTTCCGCCGCCGCGGCGTAGCCGAGAACAACCATTCGAGGGCCATCTAGGCGTAGATCTGGTCTCGGTCTCTCTATGCGATTGCGACGATTTAGGGCTCGGACTCAAGATCTGCCCCCCTCTTCTTCGTCACCTTCCTCTCATCGATCTCTTGAACCCGGATCTGGACGAAGTCGCCGCCCTGGTTGAAGTTGAAGCTTCTCTGGTGTGTGTTCAGATGATATGAAGAACAGAGGCGATAATGTGTACTGGGATTGGCTTAATGTTTGTTAGAGATTAGGGTAATAGGTTAGATTAGTAAATTGAAAAAAAAAACACTAATTTAATAAAATATGAATTAATAAAAACGGTAAAAGATAATGAAAAAAATTAAAAATATATATATATTTGATTTTTTTTAATTATATAAAAATATAATTTTTGATAGTATTTTTTGAAAATAAAAAACTGATTTTTTTAATTATATAAAAATTTGATTTTTAACTTTTTTGAAATAAAATCTATTTTTTATTAAAAAACTGATTTTTTGAAAATAAAAATAATTTTCATAAATAAAAACTGAATTTATAAAAAAAAAACTGATTTTATTTTTAAAATAGTGATATTTTCAGTTTAACACCCTAACAATGAAGGGTATTATTGTCATTTTACTTATTTTCAAATTCTGAACGGGTATTATGGTCTTTTTACCCGGTTGGGTATGAAAGTGAAATTAAAAGTTTGGTAGGGTATGAAAGTGATAAAAATTTATGCCAGGGTATTAAACTGAAATTAAATGTTTGTCAGGGTGGTAAAATGAAATTTTCCCTAAAATCAATGGGGAATCAGTACAACGATCTCGATAAGTCTTCATATATGAGGATCATGTAAAAATAATTTACCATCTTAATTAAATTCAAAAACAAAATGTAATGAAGGGAGCGTTAAAGTTGATATTATCAAATATTCAACCTCATAATGAATTCGAACAAATTGTAAGGACAATGATTTTGTTTAGTGATTAAACTAATCTTGAATGGACTTTTGGTTATTCTTGATTATCATATATTAAATACCAATAAATATTTTCTAAAAATCAGCTCGAAATAACGGATGGGGTGGTACAAGTGGATAATATGGTATGTAATATAGATGGTGGAAATCTGGATCTTTAAAAGTTAAAAGGGTAGAAGACGGATTCAGATTTAAATAATGCATAGAGTCCGGACAGATTTGGAGTTTGGGTCTCAAGAACAGGCCTCGGCCAATGGACACCCCTATTTGGGTGCAAGACAACGGCAAACGATACCACTTATATTGTCTTATGCTTGACGGGACATCCCTGTATTTTTTTGGACGGAGCCCCACCCAAACTCTTTGCAACGAGGACGCCTATAAGATGTACACAGTGAAAAATACGACAATTGAGTCGCTTTATTATTGTATATAACATACACTATTACAGATGAGAAATAAAGAAAATACAAGAACCATTTTTCGTTCAATATTTGTTACAAAATGGCATGTGCTTCACAACATGTTCTTCTGACATTCCTATACGACCTTGTGAATTAATTCTTCTGTTATGTCTGCGCAAATACGAAACAACAACATAAAATTATTTTCATTACAGTTTAGACTTGTGTTTTTAGTAATGATGGATGATTGAATTGATTATTCTTCATATGAGACAAAAATTAACATTTCTTACCGATAGTTTTTATGACACCACATTTGGTGGTACACAACATGTTGCACAGGATCGGGCCGGGATCTTCAGTGGCACGACACTTGGGGTAGCAGGTATCGTAACACTTAGTGAAGTTGAAGTCTCCGTATTGATTATCGGCCGTGACTTGTGGCACCCCAATTATTGCAACCACGACAATGAAAATCATCAAGGTTGCAATAATTTTCTTGGCCATTTTCAACCACAATCTATGATTCTTGATATGAATTTTCGTTTTAACTCATATGTCTAACCATCAATTATAATATGTATTTATAAGAGAAGATGCCTTAAAAGGAGTGATAGACAGGAAAAGGAGGAGTTTTTTGAAATGGTCAAATAACATCCGAAAATCTGTTATTGATGGTATTATTTTTGTATTCTTCTTTTGAAATTGTGTGTCGGAAAATTCATAAAGCTATTTACAGTGGTGTCGAAACGGCGGTGTTTTTAATCGTCGAATCTGACGTGACGTTGAAAACGGTCGACGAATCTACGGTGCAGAGTCGGGTCTAAGTTGAATCTATGACTGCGCAGATTCACATCAAGGATTCTGTACACTCAACGAGACGTCGAATCGACGAATTTGTGGTCCAGCTGAATCTTGGCCCAACGAATGAGAGTGTAACGCGTGACACGAATCGGGCTTAAAGGCTGGCTTCAACGCTTCATCTTCCTCACGATTGTTCTTCAACATTTTTTCTTCCTCCATTTCTTCGACTTCTCACGCCTCCGGCATTTCTGTCATCACCGATCCCGCCTCCGACATATCTCCACCATCGGCGATTGTCCACAGACGTTTGTCCCTCACATTTCCCGACATCCAGCGTTTCTGCCACCACTGTTTCCACCAAAGTGTTATCTCCAACAACGTTATTTCTACCACCCCCGTTTCCACTGAAGCGTTTTATCCAACAACGTCGTTTCTTTACTACCGGAGCGTCACAACCGTTTCTCCAACAGCGCCGTTTCACCACCACTGGAGCGTCACAACCGTTTCTCCACCACGTTTCTCCACCAGCATTACCTAGCCACTGCCACTTGTCATCCCGTTGTGTCTCCTAGGTCTGATTCTCCTCCAATGTCCGACAACACCATTGGAAAAGGGTCATCCACGGTGTCGGGCTCGAGCGCAACCCCACTGTATCACGACCAGCCCAATCCGGGAACGCAAATCCCATCGATGGTCTTGTACGCATGACTTAACGTCAACCCGTCAAGCAGTGGCAGATCTAGCTTTTTCTATGAGGGGGCACCGATTTTTTTTTGTATGGTAAAAATTAACTAGGAACAACATAAAATAATATTGAAAATATTAGTACCGTATAAAAAGATAATAATTAATACTAATCACAAAATATAATGTTAAAATTTTATATTTTGAAAATATTATATAAAAAATCATCGTAAACACAATAAACAATATATATTTCGCGACGTATACGATATTGATTGACATTTTAATCGATTTCTTCTTAGGAATTTTTTTTTGAAATATCTCTCAATAACTAAAAATGATGACTTAAATTAAAATTTTAAGATTTTTATTAAGATTATCAAATCTATTTTTTTTTTGAAACAGAGATTATCAAATCTTAAACTATAACAAAACTTAAATTATTAATGGTCTTTAATTTTAGAATGATGACTTAAATTAAATTTGTGTAAAATTTTAGAAACTTAAATAATATAAAATATGAAAAAATTAATATAATAAAAAAGAAATTATAAAATATAAGTAAATAATATATAATTTTATGAAATAAAATGGAAAGAAATTAGACACGGAGTATCTTTTCTATTTTTTGAGGAGGGGCACATTTAAAAGAGTATAATATTTTATAGGAAAAAATATTTAAAAACTAAAGTAATAATAGGCATTTTGAAATTTGAGGGGGGCACGTGCCCCCCTGGTTCCTTAGTGTGTCCGCCTTTGTCGTCAAGGATGCTACGCATGTACCAGAAATGGAGTCATCCCGAGGAGGTCACGTTGGTATGTGTGTGGCTCAAAATAGAGGAGCAAGGGGTTGACCAAGATAGCGATGCATATTGGGGTGGCATGCGGGGGGAGCTCGCCCATGTGACCCGTCAAACCTCGACGACTAAGCGGTCCGCCGAGAACTGCAACTAACATTAGTCCGTCGTCAATCGGAAGGTCAAGTGTTTCAATGAGTGTTGGTCGGAGATAAAGCTTATTTACCAACTTGGTTGGTCCAACGCTCAAGTCATGGACATTGCAATTGGGGTGTATGCCGAGAGATAAGGACACGAGTTCGTTTGACAGTATTGGTGGATTCTCGTGCGGGACCAACCATGTTGGAGGAGGTCGTAGGCACAACCGTAATCAAAGATAACAAGTGAGCCGAAAATGGTTTGGAAAAAATATCCATCTCTGGCACTACATGAGGATCCTCATCCGATGCCGAAGAACTTGTAATTGGTTTTGGAGGTGTAATGTGCATGACGACTTCAAATTGTACCTTAGTTGTCCATAATAAGAAAATGACGAGTGACGTGGGTTCCTTAATATCATTGTTACTAGAACATAGCAAGTATTTTCCCATGAACGTATCTTCTACACGGTCACGTGACATTACTTGCTATGTTCTTGGAGCAATGACATTAGCAAATCCATGCCACTTGTCATCTTTGATTATGAAATACCAAGAAAACAATTTGAAGTCGTTCGTCATATTACACCTTTAGACCGATTACTCAAGTCTGGAAAGTTGGTTTTCGGTTGCCGATAACTAATCATTCGTTTGGAGGTGTAATGTGATGACATGAGTAGTAAATTTGACTTTAGTTTCCCATAATCGAAGAAGGCAAGTGACGTGAAAGCTATAGTGGCAGTGAAAATTGGAACATAGCAAGTCCTGTCACGGTACCATTTATTTGACACGGTCACGTGACACTGTTTTCTATGTTCCCAGCAACACTGCCAATACAGCTTCCATGTTACTTGCCATCTTCGATTACAGATTACCAGGAATAAAATTTAGCATCGTGTTGTCATATTACACCCCCAGACCCATTACTCAACATCCAAGAGGATGACATGTAGATCATATTGCGTTGTACTTCTATTCAAACATTTCAAGAAAAAAAAAATATGCGTCGGGTCAGGTCGTGTTGCGTTTTTTAAACATTGTTTTGAACAAATTTTTCGATTTTTTATCTAGACGTTTGACTCGGAATAGACCGAGGCGGTCTATTCCCATTACAACAACAAAACCTCTAGATCCACGAATCGGGTCTAATCTCTTTTCTTTTCCCCCAAAATATACCTAATTAGATCGGGATTAGACCGATTCGAGTCTAATCCCACTGTGGAAGGTCTAAATAGAGATATTATTTCGGGTACTGCGTACAAATATTTATGGTGTACTTAAGAGTATATGCAGTCGGAGTTGTCGTACCGGTAGAAAGCATGGGTGCTTTCAAAACACCTCTAAAAATTCAAGCATACGTCGATTTGTTCGGCTGAAAAGTGTGTTTTTTGAACTTACGGCTATAATATTATTGTCACACAAAAACGTACAAAAAAATACATTTTCATCTTGTTTTTAATTATTTATTTATTTATTTATGTATGATTTAAATATTTATAAAAAAATATATATCCCTTATGTTTTCCTTTTTTATTATTTAATAATTCATATATTCGTAATATTCATTAGAAAATATTTACAAAAGTTAGATATCACTTGTTTTTTTTCCTTTTTTTATTGTTTTGTAATTCAAATATTCCTAACATTAATTAAAAAATTATAAAATCTGGATAAATTATAAAAAATGTAGAATTAGTTTATTCTAAATTGTATTTTATAACTATATTCATGTATATAAATACAATTATATATTTTAGTTAATGAAATATATTATTTGTACAAATATAACATCTTTTTTTTTAAGTGTAATATAATTTAAGTGTTGAAAATAAGTGCTCTGACAGAAGCTTCGAAATCTAGTTGTCGATGTCGACTTTAACGGCGACTCTTCTTCTTCTTCTCCTTCTTCGATCCAATGCCTTCTATAGATCGTTTTGTCTCTTTCCTTTCAGCATACATAGCATATTTATCCTTAGTGAGTTATCGTAAATCCCTCGATTTGGGGTTGATTCGGTCGTCTTGTTATCTCTTGTGCAGGGCTCAGAGACGGTGGTGGGCGACCATATGGGGGCTCATTCATCTTGTGGTTTGGGAAGCAGCTACATCAATGAGATAGAGTCTAAGAACGTCAAACATGTATTCTAATGATCGTGGGACGCTTATGACGAGCAACAATCCACTCTTTGATCCTACTCGTCCTTCTCGCGAAGACCTCGTCGGATACTTTCGGGTTGAACCACGAGAAGAGCAAGATGCGCACATTCATACAGATAGGGTTAGATCCCTTAAGTTTACACCTAGGATAGTCATTGTTTGTATGTATTTCTTATGTGTTTCACTGCATCCATTCAAAGATGCGATGCAAAGCTGTGTTAATTGTTTCAGGGTTAAAATCTCGGATCTTACAAGATCTGAGACTATGCTTAACTCTTCCTTAAGTCTTTCATTATGTTATTCGTAATAAAGATGAACTCCTATTATGCTCAAAAAAAATTATATTCAATTTTTTTAGATCCAGAACATGATATTTAGCCTCATCGACTTTTAGCCTACACTAGTCTAATGAACTACAAATGAAATTGTATTAGTCAGGTTAAAAGAGGAGAGAGAAACTGATTTTCTCCTTCCAGCCTCAACCAGATTGAAAGATTGTGGATGCTTTTAAGATGTTTTAAGAGAATAAAACTTGTTCTTACTCTCTAAATAATACCATATTTTCTTAAAACTTATTTTCCATCGGTATTATAGAGAGGGTTTATCCATAAAACCAAACACTAAACACCACCTCTTTAGCCAAGTATTTACAATGCATTGCTATAGCATTTGACTAAAGATTGGCCTCATTACATCTATTAGCTAATCAAAACATTGTTTTTTCTCTCTCTCCTATCATAACCAGAAAAGCGTTGTTGTTGCGTCGTGTAAGGGGTGTAGTAGATTGACTCAGCCCACTAAGTCAAGTTGTTACACCAAGTGCTTCAAAAGACTATACATTCTCTTCCTTTTTTTGCTACACCACACTTGCTTTAACCCTCATTTTTGTTCTATTGTACATGCTCTAATGCCTAATTTTTTAAAATAAAACAGAAAACCATATTTATATTTATGTTTTTATCCAATTTCATTGTGATTTGTAACTTTATCGGCACTTGTTTATATAGAAGGAAATTATATGTTTGGTGAATGATTTAATAAAATAGCAAATACCTATCATTTTCTCTCTACCGAAAGCTCTCTAAGGAACCCTGGCCACCACCTTCTCTTCTCCATCGACGGCGTCATAGCCTCCGCCTATGAACGTCGCTAGTGGTGACCACCTCTTCCCCTCATTCTTCTTCTCTCTCTTTCCCCCTCCTCGTTGTTCACTTCCTTTCGTCGTAATCTTTTTGTTCCTCTCGTCGGATCCTTGTTGTTCCAACTTCTTTTACCGGTCTCGACCTTCCTTCGATCTTTGGGGACCTAGATTTGGAGAACACTTTCATATCTAGATTTGTTTCTCCGTCTCGTACCTCAGATCTGGACTCGATGAGGAGTTGTTGTGTTGGTTGTTTTTTACTTTGCAATTCGTCTTCCCGATAAGTCTTCATCCGCTGGATCGAGACCCTCAGTTGGATTCATGGAGATTGGAATCAACATTGCATTCTCTGGATCCTCGTCATTCCCCCAAATATCCCGAGACAATCTCCGTTGAGAACAATATAAATGATGACTAAACAATCACTATCACGAATATCTATTCCCTAAATAAATCGAATAGAACATATAGTTGGAGACCATGTTCTTAGCTTTTCCTTTTATCTCACGTATGTTTTTTCTGTTGCTCACTGTTATTATAAAATTCCACATATACGCTGGAACAACAATTAAGGTTTCACAAATTGTATCTGTATCTCCGATTCCGGCATTTGGTCTTGTTTCTTTCTTCAGCAAAACGCTCCAAGAGAAAGAGAGAAGACGGATCCGAAAACCATACAGATTGATAAAAAAAATGGAGTGCGTGTTCGGTCTAGTCGGAAACGGTTTCGCAATTGTTGCGGCGGATTCATCTGCTGTCCACAGCATACTCGTCCACTAATCCGACGAAGACAAGATCATGCACCTCGATTCCCACAAGCTCATCGCCGCCAGCGGTGAGTCCGGTGACCGGTATTGGACGTCTCCACTGAAACAAGTATACCTGTGATCGGTTCCGTCGCTTCAATTTCTGTAGATTGGATTGAATTTTTTTATAGGGTTCAATTCACGGAGTACATTCAGAAGAACGTTGCTCTGTACCAGTTCCGTAATGGGATTCCGTTACTTCACCCGCGGCGAGCTCGCTACTGCTCTCAGAAAGGTGCTATTTTTTTCTTATGGTTTGCTAATTATGTAGTTTAATGTTTTTGATTGGGTACTGTGGCTTTTGTTTTATCTTGCTAATCAGTGGTTTATATGGGGATTTTGTGTATTAATTTTTTTCAAGAGGATGGAAATTTAGGGTTTGATCACATTTGGGTAATTGTTACATCAGACATTGAGTTTCATTGTTCATGATATGTTGAGTGAAGTTTCAATTGTGAAATGAGCTATGAAGTTGTAGGGCTTGATGCTAGTGTTAATTCAAGGTGAGGTGACGATATCATAAATTGGCTTTGCAAGCTTCCGAAGGATAAAAATGGCAAGGTTAAGTGATGTCAGATAAGTAGATTGTTAGTTATCATGGACTGATCTGAAATCCTTAAACTGTGTCTTGTGTGGCAACTGGACTTTGTAGCATGCCCTCCTAGATGGTGTTTTGAACATGTATATATACCCTTGCAATGGTAGATAGTAGATTATTAAAAGACAAACTAGGTGACTATTAGTGAAATTCCTCAGGAACTAGCATTTGAAGGCTGTGGATATTTGGTCTGTCCTTAGAGCATCCACATTGGTAATCTCCCATTAGTGGGAGTCTAGAGGGGAGAGAGAAGGATTTTCGAGGAGAGAGGACGGGAATTTCCCAAGTACTTCACAGTGGGATTCACCAACCTCTCCGGATTCACAGGTGCTTCACCAGATTTGCCAGCCCGGGCGCTCCACTTTTCGCCCGTCTCCCGTCGCCTGGGGACTACAACGGTGATGCAGGCTGAATCACCCCATTGTGGATGCTCGTAGGGACAATCTGTTAGGATGATATGCTGGGGCCTTAATTGGAATATCAAGAGTATTATACCTTGTTGTGCGTCAATGCAAGTTTTCTTTCAGGTTCGCGAATGATCCTGTTTGTGAGGTAAACAGGTACCCAAAGTCATATGAAACAAGTTACCTAGAGAATTTGCTGTCTGTCAGCTAAATGCAAGTACGAGACTATTGCTTATTGGCTTATATGGATTGACTCTGGAACTGAGAAGTTAGGTTTTTCTAATAACTTATTCAAATATGACAAGTATTCACATGGGGGCGTATAGTTTGTGAGCACATTGGTGGGTTATGCCATTTCTGAACTGATAATAACTTTTGTTATGGTTGTGCTTTTATTTTTATTAGAATTGAGGTAATTGATACTATCATTTTGGTATACTCTCTTCCATTTTCTCTATTCTGATCCTAATAGGTACAGCGAAGTCAATCATGGATGATCTGCCTTTGTTTTAATTTTCATCTCTAGGTTGTGTGGTGATAAGTGATTCAAATAAAAAGTAAAGAAGTAAAAGGTAGAGAGGGGGGAGTTTTGTTTCAATTTTAAAGTATGAAGTTGCAAATTAAGAGGCTTAGTGTTCATATTTAAGCTTTCAACTTAGAGAAATTAGTAAAACAGTACCACAGCAACATGTTGATGTTATGTCACTTCACCACAGTTGAGGAGCTCATATGAGTTACCTGTTTTCTTTCACTAATATGTTTACATAAAACTATGGATTCATATCTCATGTACATGGTAGTTAAATTGTTTTACCTTTGGTATTTTTCTCTTCAGAATCCATACTCAGTGAACATTCTTCTGGCTGGATATGACAAGGAGGGAGGCTCGTCACTGTACTACATTGACTACATTGCTACCCTTCACAAGGTTGAGAAGGGCGCGTTTGGATATGGGTCTTATTTCGCACTGTCTAAGATGGACAGACACTACCACAGCGGCATGTCAGTGGAAGAAGCAATTGCTTTGGTTGATAAATGCATATTGGAGATCCGGTCGAGGCTGGTTGTGGCCCCGCCAAACTTTGTCATCAAAAATTGTCGACAAGGATGGAGGGAGGGAGTATGCATGGCGTGAATCTATGAAAGATGCTGGTGCTGCTCCTGCAATCTAAACCCTGCTTGGGTGTTAAGTTTGATCGAGAGTATGCCTTTTTAAATTAGTTTAGAAGATTTAGTTCCTCTGTTTTGAACATTTCCACTGATCTTTATTTCAGCACAATATGTACATGTTGAACCATGCTTACAGTGAATTGACATTGTGAACATCATGAAATTATACTTATCAGATTTAGAAGATGGATGCTTACAATGTCATTGAAGTTACAGTGTCTCTTCTCAGATTCATGTACATGAACTTGATTATTCCGAAAGGCCAAAAAAAGAAGACAGAGTATGGCAGAGCATGATTTCTTCTTGACAAAACCAATATGATAATGCCATCAAGAAGAGTAATGAAACTAAAAACACGATACCAGGATGAAGATTACAATTACATGTAGAAGAAGGCAAGTAGAACAACCGTTGCAGAAGTGGGTTGCTGGTGATCTTTGGGGCTCCATTGATGAATTGGGAAGTGTTGATGATCTGCCATTGGTTTCTGGTGCCAAGCCCATGTCTGGAGATGGGTCATCACCAAAACCTGCAGATGAGCCATAGAGTTGCTTGATATATAGAAGAAAATAAAGAAGAGATCAATGGGGTGATTTTATTACCAGGTCCTCTAATCTCCAAACCAGAGTCACTTCCAGAAGAAGGTGGAGCTGATGAATCTGTTGCAATTTTGCATGTAACGAAACAGAGTCAATCAATGTTGATGATGGAAGAATCTTGATATTGAAAACAAAAACAATGATAAAAAAAGTTGCATTTTTTAGTTCAAGAAGCAGAGCACCCAAATGATAGGATCAAAGAAAGCATGAATCTTGAAATCCCGATGATGCAAGAATCAGAGAAAAGCAAAAGAATGGAATGGTTACCGGAGCAGAGAGAGTCGAAATAGGTGGAGCTGGCGTGGACGAAAGGCTGAGGGCAAACGGAGGGGAGAGAGAGAAGCCTGGAGGAGTTGAGGGGAAAGCCGAGCATGTGTGGCTGCCAGAGGAAGTAGCAGAGGCAGAGGGCCGTGCCGGAGCTGAATATGCCGGAGAAGGCGTCGCAGCAGTCGCCGGGGACGGTGAGGGAGGCGTTGTTGGGGGAGGAGGAGATGTAGGAGAGGCACGGGGATATCGCCACCAGCTCGTGGACGCATCCCTGTAGGGTAGGCGCCACAGAGGCTGTCGAGGAAGTCAGGAGGAGGACCAGAAAAACGCCACTCACCGGAGAAGGACCTTTCATGCCGGCGATTGTGTTTGCTCGGACAGATCGCGATTCGATTGTGTTTCTCCAATTGCTTCTTTCTTTCATATAGCATAATAATGGCGGGAATGTGCATTTCCAGTATTACCCTTTTCATTATTCGATTCCAGAAACGTTTAGTGAATTCCATTTCAAATTGAGGAATTATTTCATTGAAATATATATAGCAGAAAAAAAAGGGATTATTTTAAGTGTTTCAAATATCTAATCACCATTCTTTCTTGCCACTGTTTTAGATAGATCATTTCTCCGTTCCAGAATAACTTTTAAATTTGATAATTCTTATGTTGTTATGAATATTTGATTGGATGACTACATAGAATATTCTAGGTAGGAGTCCCAAGACTTTTGTGTGAGTTACAAGACTTTTGTATTTTGGATTCTATCATTTATGTAGTTTATTAAGGTTATGACTCTCTGATTATGAGCCTATAAATAGAGGTCATTGTAAAAGATGAAGTGATCAATAATATTAGATTCTCTACTCTCTCCATATTCTCTTGTTCTCTCTAGTTTTTGTTCTTCCATTCACAAGTATCGTTCTTACTTTTATAACACGTTATCAGCACGAATTGCTCCACTATCCAGGTATCAAAGTTTTGTATTATCGTGAATTTATTTTAATTCGATTCATGTTTATTTATACAAGTTCATTTATGTTTTTCGATAAGTATGCTCTGTGATTGCCAATATAAATTGGATCTTTCACATCAGAAATTTGATGTTTATTATATACTTGTGTTCTTGTTGTTGATACTCGAATGTGAGATTTATTGAAATCAAATCATTTGGACCCGAAGTTCCAAGATACGAACCGTTTTTCTTATAACATGCAACTTGGCTTAAAAGCATGAAACTTGAAAAAAAAAATTACATGGGTAGTTTGGCTACTCCGTGTATTCTCTCGTCGCATGGTCATTTTGCGAATAAATTTGTGGTCGTATATTTGTATCCTGAAGTTTACAAATATGATGGCATGTTGTATCAGAAATTTCAAATACATAGTTCTATCGATTTGATATATGCTGGACTAGAAGTTCCAAATACATGGTACAACAAATGTTGTGTATTCTCTCACATATATGAATAAGAGTATTACAATTGATGGTTAATGTGACGAATGACACGTTCTTTACTTGTATTTTTACTTAGTTGATTATATTGATTTTATAGTTTTACAATGTCGAACCATTTTGAACCCGAAGTTCAAATATTAACGAGAAAAGGTTTACAGAACCTGAAGTTTTGATTTACGACCATGGGTCTTATAACTTACTAAAATTAGTGTGACCCGAAGTTCACATGTACCTAATGATGACGAAACCTGAAGTTTTGGTTCAACGTATAAACTTGAAAGTTAAGCCCGAAGCTTGTAATTTGTGTCCAAGGCTTGAAGCCTAAAAATTTTCTATGCACTTATTTATATATTGTTTACCTTATGAGTTCGCTCGATGTGTGGTCATGTTTTTATCTAATTCTTATATTCACCCCACAAATTACTTAGTGTGTGGTTATGTTTATTTCATGCATTATAATGCGTACGTTCATTGTTTAATCATAATATATACTTATTTATATTTGTGTAGACATTATGTATATTCGATATGTGTAGCCTGAAGTTTACACAAGACATGATTTTTTGAACATGAAGTTCTATAATCACCAAGAAAACGAGTTTCTTGAACCATTCGTTCAAGATGTGTGAAACTAATGAAAACTGTAACCTGAAGCTTAAATAAAGACCTGAAGTTCTAAATTGATAATCCCTGCGTAAGGATCAAAGAAAATATTTCCACGCGTCATCATATTATTTATAATCGATGAAAAATATTTTTCTCTACATTACTTCCATTTAGTATGCTCTTGAAGTAGCATTATCGAGAACGAAAAGAATCAGACTTAATATATTTATAAGTAATGAATTATTGTTGAAAACAATCAAGCTCGCTATGTTGGAATCACTCCATTCCTTTTAGTGAATGTGATAGGATATGGGTAGATCCATACTCAAGCAAGACCAATGCCCCAGACGTGGTCGCGGTCGTAGTCATAATTATGAGCTAAATAATTTCCAATTCCATGAAAAATAATGTGTACCACCAGAAGTGGAACGAGTATGAAAGGCGCAAGAAAGAATATGGCCCATCAAATGAAAACTCATGAACGTGATGAAAGTTATTTTGTAAATGTAGTTGATTGCGTACCTAAAAGTATGATCAAAGATTTGATTGAAGGCAAATAAGAAATCGTAGAGAGAAACTTTATTGATAACCTAGATCCTGAAGATCTAATCGAATGTCTTTAACTCATTTGTAATTGATGACGAGAAAACAAGTATCATGCATATGAGCCAATTTTTGGATGATTTGTATTAATGTTTCTGTTATATCCTTTTGTAGTATGTAAACCAATACATTAATTTTCTCATATTAAAGGATATGGATCCCAGAAGTGATCTATCTATTTACCGAAAAGGATAACGATATGAATATGGTTGATAGTGTCACTACACATACAATTCTGATAGACAAGAAATATTTTTCATGTCTGACCCTGATCGAGGCAAACATGAACACCATTATGGGTGCTGCAAATATAATGGAGGGCTCCGGAAGAGCTACCTTGTTATTGCAAAATAAAATATTTTGAGTGTCTTTTTTATAATTTTATTTATTTGTCTTATGACAAACTATGGACAAAAGTTTCTCTAATTATGTTAAAAGCAACGGGAAAATATCTGGTGCATCGGATCTTATTGAAGCCTCCGGAAGAGCCAGTGTAATGTTATAGAATTTATTATCAATGATGCAATATTCTCAGCCAGATCAAAAAGAAACTTGTTAAGTTTCAAAGATATTCGCTGAAATGGTTATCACATTGAGACAACAAATGAAAATGATGTTGAATGTTTATACATCACATCCGTGGTCTCGGGGAGAAAAGAAATTGTTGAAAAACTCCCTTTATATAGTTTTGGATTATATTATGCTTTCATTATTCCAATTAAATGCAATATGGTGATTAACCAAAACCCAATGGACCCATCAAATTTTATGATATGGCATGATCGTTTAGGCCATATGGGTTTCATAATGATACAAAGAATTATAGAAAATTCACATGGACATAACCTGAAGAGTAAAAATGTCCTTTTTGTCAAAAGATTACCCATGTGTTGCTTGTTTTTAAGGAAAACTTATTACAAGACCATCTCCAATGAAAGTTGAGACTGAATGTCCAACATTTTTAGAAAGAATTCACATAGATATATTGGAATTCATAACACGTGATATGTTTACGGCACGATTTGTCGACTATCAATTTGATGAGACAATTTCCCTGCATTAGGGGGAGATAAAGAAACGTCTGAAAAAGAAAGACGAGAAATTTCATGGAATGCATTGACATTGTCTCATTTTGATCCTCGTACGAATCAATATGAACTAGAAGTTCAGAAATTATCCACTTACAAAAGGTTGAAAATACATTGCCTCATGCATTTACGGATGTTAAGACTGTGATAAAATCACAGATACCAGTTGCTAATGTTCCTTGTAGAATTAATCTTCCTGATGAAGAAATGGGAAATATGCTAGCGCTAGCAAATGAGTCTAAAGCACGCAAGAAGCGTGGCAGACCTATTGGATCCAATTATAAAACCCAAGAAAAGGAAAGGAACAAGTTCGGCAAGTTGGTACGTCAAATTATATTACAATTCCCGAAGAAATAAATGTGATAAAAATGAAGAGACGTCTTCAAAAGATAATGAAACACCTGAGAAAGATGACAATGAAGAGATCTCGTTTAACTATGTCATTCCAGGTGAAAGATGGAATAGAAAAGAATTTGTTGTGGATAATATATTTGTGCATGCAATTGCATTAGATATTTCAAAAGAAAATGAAAATCATGAACCAAGATCGGTCAGTGAATACCGACGAAGAAATGATTTGCCAAAATGAAAAAATGTCATTGAGACATAATTGAATTCACTCAACAAACGCCAAGTATTCGGACCTGTAGTCCAGACACCTGAAGATGTCAAACCCGTAAGATATAAATGGGTATTTGTGCGCAAAAGAAATGATAAAAACGAGGTCGTAAGATACAAAGCTCGACTCGTTGCACAAGGAATTCACAACGACCATGAATTGATTATGAAGAGACATATTCACCGGTTATGGATGCAATCACACTCAGATTTTACTTCTTTTTATTTATTTATTTATTTATTATTTTGTTTTATTTATTTAATTTATTTTACTTACTTAGTATGAGTCACTTGATAATGACACTTACATAAAACTCCTTGAAGGATTACAAATGCCTGAAGCATGCATCTCAAAACCTCAAGAAATGTACTCAATAAAGCTCCAAAGATCTTTGTAAGGGCTAAAAAAAATCTGGTCGAATGTGGTATAATCGTCTTAGTGAATACCTTTTGAAAGAAGGATACATCAACAATAAAATATGTCCATGTGTTTTTATTAAACGGACGAAAACCGGATTTTCCATCATCGCGGTTTATGTTGATGATTTGAACATCATTGAAATGCATCATAAACTTGTAGAGACGATGAAATACTTGAAAGGTGAATTCAAAATGAAAGACTTAGAAATAACAAAATTTTGTCTCGGCCTTCAGATTGAACATTTGTCAAAGGGGATTTTTGTTCACCAGTCATCATATATTGAGAAGATCCTTAAACTATTCAATATGGACAATTCACATCATTTGAGTTCCCCCGTGGTTGCTCGATAACTTGATGTGAAAAAGGATTCATTTCGCCCCCGAAAAGAAGAAGAACTCCTTGGTCCCGAAGTACCATATCTTGGTCCAGAAGTACCATATCTTAGTGACATTGGGGCGTTAATGTATCTTGCTAATTGTACCCGTCATGATATTGCATTTTCTATTAATTCCCTAGCAATATTTAGTTCTTCTCCGATTCGAAGACATTGGACTAGTGTTAAACAAATTTTAAGATATCTTCGAGGAACATTATATATGGGGTAATTTTATTTAAAAGACTCGAAGTATGTATTGATGGATATGTTGATGCCGGATATTTATTGATCCCCACAAAGCACGGTCACAAATTGGGTATTTACATAAGGTGATACCGCTATATCTTGACGCTCAACAAAACAGACATTTACAGTAACTTCTTCAAATCACGCTGAGTTGATAGCTCTTTATGAAGCCAGTCGTGAATGTATATGGCTAGGTCTTTGATCCATCATATCCGAGAATCATACGGTATTGCAATAAATAAAGGAAGTCCAATACAACTTTACTCAGATCAAAGGAGGCTACATCAAAGGAGATAGAACGAAATACATTTCTCCTAAATTCTTCTTTACTCATGAACTTCATTAAAAGGGAGATATCGATGTTTATCAAATTCGTTCTTGTGACAATCTTGCAGATTTGTTCACTAAAGCACTTCCTACAACTTGCTAAGATCAGAATGAGAAAACTCCTTGATTTATGAGGAGATGTTGTAATCAGGGGGAGAAATACGTGTTACACTCTTTTTCCCTTGCTTTAGGTTTTATCCCAATGGGTTTTCCTAACAAGGTTTTTAATGAGGTAACTTATATACGTATTGTAAAAATTATGTACTCGTTTTCCTTCTAGGGTTTTTCCCACTGGGTTTTTCCTAGAAAGGTTTTAACGAGGCATAATAATATTTGTACATGTCATCCAAAGGGGGAGTGTTATGAATATTTGATTGGATGACTACATGAAATATTCTAGATAGGAGTCCCAAGACTTTTGTGTGAGTTACAAGACTTTTGTATTTTGGATTCTATCATTTATGTAGTTTTGGATTCTATCATTTATGTAGTTTATTAAGGTTATGACTCTATGATTATGAGCCTATAAATAGAGGTCATTGTAAAGGATGAAGTGATCAATAATATTCGATTCTCTACTCTCTCCATATTCTCTTGTTCTCTCTAGTTTTCGTTCTTCCATTCACAAGTATCGTTCTTACTTTTATAACATATGTCTCAATATTTATAATTTAATCACTTCCGGGTTTAAGAGCAATATCTAGATTCGAAGTTGTGATTTTCATGATTAAAAACAATAACTTAGTCATCATTACATAAATTAAATATATGTCAACTCTGCTACTAATCGTGAAACAAATGTAAATAGCTCAAACAAAATCAAGCATGACATAGAACTCATAATCAAAACATTTACAAGTCTCTAAGTCCGCTGCCTACCGAAACTGATAATTTTATCTATGAATTCGTTTCTTCCAAAACTGATAAGTTTAAATGAGAAAACATGGACGAGAAGCATCTTCAAGGCCAACTTTGTGCTGCTACATTTCTATTCAGACTCCTGGCGGAACATCAAACAGTATCGGACAAACCGTCAGTATTGGAATCAGAATAGTATATAGTTGGTCATACGACTGAACACTGCAAATTGCGCAACAGCAACTCTTCTTCATCGATGTCCATGTGCAGTGTTTGTCATAAGCATCTTAACAAAGCTCCCACTTTTATACCTATTGAAAAAAAATGATCTGCTTGAGTTCTGTGATGTTTAATCTGATAACAAATATTATATATACAGATTGTAAGCACTATTTGATTGTGATAATCTCAATCAATTGAGGTAAAGCAAGGATTGGAGAAACAAATGCTTTCATATCAAAATATTCCTTTTCTTTACTATCACTATAAACCTATCAGCTGTTATTCTGTGCAGCAAATCATATTTGCGGTAACATATATAAAAAGGGACTTTAGGAAGGTATCAGTTTTCAGACAAATAAAAGTAGATCAATTTGATAAGTAGGTTCATACATGAGAAGACACTTACTTACCAACCACAGACACTTTCTTACATGTAAGGCAAATCCAAGGGAAATATAGATAAATGAATTCCTAGGCAGAATAAAATAAAGATACTTTACATTAATTGACATAACAAGGATCCTACCCAAGTTTACCCATATTATTCAATTCACATTTATCAAGTGAAAATGCGTTTAGCATTTACAACTTTTTAGGACTTGTTGTTCTGTGGTTCAGATAAGGTCACAAAGCTACTGATGAGCATCCTTGCAATATACCATTCTCAAAATTACCCCAAATCGCATACCAGACAACTTACTCGGATTTAACTAACCAACTTCCTCATTTAATTGAAAAACTAAACTTAGAGTTTGTTGTCTACCAGAGCTTCATTGTGCAAATTAGTTATTTAATGCCAAGCAGAATTTATGCTAAAGATCCCAAAAGGTCAACGCATCCCAAACCGGCGGATATAAACATGTTAACCCATTTTAGCATCTTAAACCCAGATAGAACTGCCACCTATTTACCAATATAATCACAAATACAGTTGTCAATACAGGATTCCGCGTTCACTCCCAAATCATATCAAATTTGAATCCTAATCAAGTACCACCCATCCCCATACTGTTAACAATCGACTAAGGATTAATACATTTTTGCTATCCAGCCGGTTTCTTAGTACAAAATGGTTTGTAACGTCAAAATTATTATGTCAGCTATCAAGCAAAGTTAGTAGTTCATCATATAGTCGCGTCATAAATTTCTTTGTTTAGCATTTAGGGTGACACTGGAATAATACTCCTAGTTGATAAAAACCAACAGCATACATACAGCTTCCTTAAGCAGCTCCATAGCACCTCAAGAATGTGACCTTGACTGCACAAATTGTTCTAATCTGTCCCACACCTCTAGAGCCGCAGCCCTATCCTGATGCCGCTTGTTCTTGCTGATCTGCAAGATAATGTTTAATTTTCACAAACCATTAAATATGATACAGTGAGTTTTACAGTAAAGGGGAAACAAAAGAGTTAACTAAAACATTGACCGCCCCTCTCCATGCCTGAAAACACAAACATATTTCTTAAAGAGTGGAGGTGTAAATGCCAGTGAACAGCTCCTAATGAGATTGAACAGTGGCTTCTACTGTCACATATGGTACCTTCCCACACATGTTTATATGGATTTCAACACTCATGATTGTAAGAATATATTTACTGCCAGGCACAAATTGAATGTAGCACAGGCCGAAATATTTCATTAAATAAACCTTTGGTTTATTGCATACCAAGATGGGTCCATTGCCTAAATCACACATGAGCTGGTACAGACACTGAGGTAAATGTGGAAAATACTTCCTTCCAGTGAAAAGGGGAATTAATATTGCTGCTCAAACCAGGAGTAGAGTTAATATCATGCTTACCGAGATGATCTTTACATTCCATTGCTTGACAATCTTTGCTGACTCCACACTATCGTCTTCAAAACGCATGTAGAATCCAATAACTGGAACAGATTCAACAGAATATCACTCTATAAACTGAAATTATCTGAAAATGTACATATACATGCATACGCTGAGATAAAGTCCAATTACTTTACTTGTGCTGGCATACAAACCCAGTTCAACTATGAACTTTCAAAAAGGGGCAGAGGAAATCATAAATCAACAATGTAAATATCATCATATTTCTACCAAGAAATCAAAATGTAATGTTTACTAAACTTAAAAACACAAGCTTTGAGAGCAAAACTGAAAATCCACTCACTTTTATTAAATATCTCAACATGGTCCTTGAAAGGCCAATCCTTGAACTGCCACTCCTTGCCCAGCACAAATACTGCCACCACCCGATCCCAATCCTCAGACTTCAATGCAGAGGGCTTGTCTCTGACCTCATAGGCAGTGACCGCCCTGTCTCTGCTGACCTTCTTCTGCACTGTCACGCAGTCAGGCTTCGGACCCTTCATCTGCTTCACCTTCACATCGGTTGGTATGTAAACCCCATCCTCCAAAAACTCCTTCACATTATAAATGGTGATCAGAGTCTGGAACGCACTGGGGACCAGAATAATCGGGACCCCCTCGCCAATTTTACTTCCCTTGAGATGCATCTTAGGCTTGGGCGTCGAATCAAATCCCAAATCGTCCCCAAACCCTAAACCCCTCTCGTCCGCGCCCATCAATCGACTCTTAGCCACTAGCCCGTCTTTCCTCTGCTGCGATTCGATCCTCTGTCGCTCCTCTTCCCGCCGCGTCGACGCCACCAGGACGTTGTAAAAGTCCCGGTGCTTGCATTCCAGCAAGGCCTCTCGATCTTTCAACGGCCTCTCCGCAGCCCTGATCAATGACATCAGGTCCAAATCATCCCCAACAGGGTCATTGCCGGGGGCGGCGGTGTGGAGGAAGGTGGGGTCTTCGGGGCGGTACTCGGCGGCGGCGGGAGGGTTGTGGGGGACGAGGAATTCGATGGCGTCGACGGAGGAGAGCTTGCCGGTGAGGTAGTCGAGGAGGGGTTTGCGGTCGGGGAGGGTGACGGTGGGGACGCGGTGGGTGCGGGCAAGCTGGAGGTAGTCGGTGTGCTTGAGGGCGTGGTTTCTGATGTAGAAGAGGAGGGTCTCGAGGGTGTAGAGATTGCCTTGCTTGGAGCGATAGGCGGTTTCGGCGGAGCAAGGGAAGGAGTAGTCGGAGGCAAAGCGGAACTCCTCATTCACTCGGACGATAGCATCGAGCTCGCCGCGGGCGGTGAAGTCCCGGAGAGCAGAGAGCGGATCCATCCGGATTGGGCAGAGGTGAAGGAAGGGGCAACTAGTTGTGAGTTGTGACTGACATAAGTGGGTACTTTTTTTTTTTTTGAAACGGATAATCGGAGAATTACAGTATTGCAAAATAAGTAACCAAATATTTGTCTGGGCCGACCGTAGCAAGCTCAGCGCTAATGAACCCATAAAGATAGCTTACTTGACATCGTAGACAAAAACTTAGGACATCCCCTTACCAACGTCTCAACGCAACGAGACATAAAGAAAATCAAAGTCATAAACCAACATAACCAAAGACTTATTCGATCTAAAAAGAAATACAAAGAAGACCTAACAGCTGAACGTAGTGCCTTGAATGCGGATTTCCTGAGACTCCCCAACACTGGTGGTCCCGGGTCTGTATGTATAGTCCGTAGACGGACCCTCCCACCCCGTCGGGTCTTCTCATTCTTCCGAAGGAGGCTGAGACGCCTCCGTCTGTGGGCCCCGGACCAGAACGAAGGCATGAAATATGCCGAGGTC
This sequence comes from Erodium maritimum, assembly GCA_963921825.1. Taxonomy (NCBI): domain Eukaryota; kingdom Viridiplantae; phylum Streptophyta; class Magnoliopsida; order Geraniales; family Geraniaceae; genus Erodium; species Erodium maritimum. The sequence continues at coordinate 29,089,581 of OY997589.1, read as the reverse complement.
CTCATGTTGCATTATTTCGACGTCCCATGGACGATCCTTCCGCCTGGGGTGCTGGCGGCGAGCTTTGCCCCGCCGTCGACTCAGCCAAGAGGGATGATCGCCCCGGTATGGTTCGAACGGGTACTAAGCCAGTTCCGGACAGCAACGCCCTAACTGGCGACCCGGTGCAGGCTGTGGATACAGGACGAGGTGCTGCACGGGGGCAAGTCCATGACCCAACCCTAATGGCCGAGCGTCGGCGGCCCGTTGATGCAGGTCGACCAAGTGAACGAGGAGAGGGTGACGCCACGACAACGAGGGTTGCTGCAACTGTCCTTCCGTGATCCAGGGACGACAACGCTGATCTGCGCTGGTATGCTGCAGTACCGAGCCGGAGGGGGGGCAGGGACCCGGGGACGATCCGTCGGTGACGACGGTGCCCTAGCAGGGTTAGGGTCTTGGAGATTGGTTTGGTGACGATGATGGGACATGGAGCATGCCGGGACTCAGAAGAGGCGATGAGTGGCCGGCTTGATGCAAAAAAGAGAACCAACATCAATCAGAAATCGACGACGGCGAGAAGCAACCCCAAGGGGTTATGGGTGACACTAGCTAGGGTAATCACAATGCTTGGAAGCAGGGGGCTTCAATGGTGGAAGCAGGGGGGCTTCAGTGGGGGGTGGGGGGCTGCGCGCTAAGAAAGCACGGCTAGGTTTTTTTCGTAGAAATGGAAGGTTAATTTTCATACATAAGTGGGTACTTATTAGGCCCTTAAGTACACACGTAAATAAAATTGAAATTGAACAACATAAATTTGATTTGGGCCCACATTGAAGTCAAGAAATATATTTTGTGGTATTCAACGTGACGTGTCTCTCTCGAGGATGTGTTAGAGCATGTGTCGTGGTATATTTTGGAGTCGGTGTGATAGACTCGACATAACGGATGTGTCGGCGTGGTAAGAGATGACCTAGAGTAGTACTCGACGTAGTTGAGATGGCGCAGCGACTCGACGCAGTCAGTTGCAACAAGCTGGTGCGTCGGGGGTACAACGAAGAAGCGAGGACACGTGGCGCCAACGACTCTTTGCCTCGCTAGTGCGATGTTTTCGCGTGGCTGCAACAGCTAGTTGCAGCCCCAATGAGTTGTTGTCACATGACATCAACGGCTTTTTCTACCCCTGTCACGCCCCAAATCCGGTTTTGACCGGACTCGAGACATGAACCGAAAATAATAATAATAAATGAAATTTTAAAACCAACGGAAACTCCAAAATAGTTCAAAATTATCAATCTCGACAACAAGAGTCAAATGCTCGAAATCCAAGTAATAAGAAGTTTAGTACAAAAGGAAAGTACGTCTCTAGACCATCCAAACTAGGACTCTCGCTAAGCTCCCAAGCTCCGAGACGTCCTCTAAATCAAATCACACTCAAAACCTGTAAAACAGTAGAGAAGGGGGTGAGCTTTCGCCCAGTAGGAAAAAGTAGTAAAGGGAGTGAGCAATTGCTCACCACCACGGATACCCGTCCGATTATAGCATACTAGTAAGGCAATAACAAGAACCATTTAAACGAGTAACCCAAAGGCAACGCTAGACCCCACTCGGGAGCAGCCCGTAAATCAAACTCGACACTGAACCGATACTCAGACTTTTCTCCTCAATTATGCTCTTAGCACCCGTCACCTAAACAATCCTCACTGGATTACGACCACGGTTATTTCACAACTAACCCCGCATGCGAACTCGCACAACAAAACACTGAACTCAGATATAAATGTATTCAAGATCACAGAGACTCACATGACCGACATAAGTAACCACATCGAACCAAAACATATCAACACACAGAGTAGTATCATTAGTAACCACACCCACACCAAGTACCCCAGAACAATACGCCGGATTCCATAGCCCGGCTCAACCATATCGTACCGAACTCAGCATCGGCCTAAATATCTTCTCGGAGGGGGGTAGAGTTCTATGACGGGGCGTCGCAATGGTGTTGGAAGAGGAGGAGGCAGCAGAAGAAGCCATGAAGGAGAGAAAATAAAGGCTCTGATACCAACTCAATATTTGTGTATGTATATGTTGAAAGTTGACCCAAATTCAAGCAACATTGTGGCTTGATCTCCAAGTTACCAAATTTAGGGAATTGTCTTGGTTTGATTAGCAAGTAATCAATTAAGGGATTTTATGCCATGTTTCCCAAACTGAGTCTTAATTGTGTAGAGATTTTTATTTCCCTATTTTGTATGGAGTATCTCTACACCACTCCTATAAATACCACTTGTAAGCTGCCATGAGGGATAAGTTGAATCAGTGTAAATTCCCGGCGTTGTGTAAACATTCTCCCTATAGTGAAGTTTTGCTGGTTGGCGCCCGTGGTTTTTTCCTCTTCATTGTTTGGAGGAGTTTTCCACGTTATATCGTTGTGTTCTCCGTTTTTGGTTTTGATCTCTATTTCGTTTTATTGCCTATCGTTTTATAACAAGTGGTATCAGAGCCTGGTTCTTCAATCTAGGTTTTCTGACGATATGGCATCATTGAAATTCGATCTACCGTTGTTGGACTACACCACACGATTTTCTCTGTGGCAAGTAAAGATGCGGGCCGTTCTAGCTCATCCTGACCTTGATGATGCACTAGATGGATTCAACAAAAAGGATCTGAAGACGTGGACCGATGAGGAGAAGCGTAAGGATCGTAAAGCTCTATCTCTGATTCATCTTCATCTATCAAATAATATTTTGCAGGAAGTACTGCTGGAGAAAACTGCAGCAACGCTTTGGCTTAAACTGGAATCGATCTGCATGTCCAAGGATTTGACCAGTAAGTTGCACGTGAAGATGAAGTTGTTCACGCACAAGCTGCAAGATGGTGGTTCTCTACTCGATCACCTAGCGGTCTTTGAGGAGATCGTTTCTGATTTGCAGTCCATGGAGGTAAAGTATGATGATGAAGATCTAGGTCTATTACTCTTATGTTCATTGCCTAGTTCTTTTGCAAATTTCCGAGATACCATATTATTGAGCCGCGATGAACTAACTCTTGCGGAAGTATATGAGGCCCTTCAACAGAGGGAAAAGATGAAACTTATGGTACAGGGAGAAGGATCATCATCCTCCAAGGGAGAAGCTCTGCAGGTACGTGGGAGGACCGAGCAGAGGAACACAACTATGGAAACAAAAATAAGAGCAATAACGGGAGAGGTCGTTCTAAGTCCAAAGGAGGCGACAAGTTCTGCAAGTATTGTAAGAAAACAAATCACACCATTGAAGATTGTTATAAGCTTCAGAATAAGGAGAAAAGAAACGGTACGTGCAAACCGAAAAACAATTTTGATGGTGATGGTAAGGCCTCCGTTGTTTCCAACGATAATTCTGATAGTGATTGCTTAGTTGTGTTTGTTGGCTGTGTTTCTGCTTATGATGAATGGATTCTTGATACTGCCTGTTCATTTCATATCTGATGTAACAAAGATTGGTTTAGTTCTTATAAGTCTTTGCAGAGTGGAGATGTGGTGCGTATGTGAGATGACAACCCACGTGAGATTGTGGGCATAGGCTCCGTTAAGTTCAAGATGCATGACGGCATGATACGCACATTGACAGATGTGAGACACGTACCAACCATGGCGAGAAACCTCATCTCTCTCAACACTCTTGACGATGAAGGGTACAAGTACTCCGGTTCACAGAAAATTCTAAAGGTATCAAAAGGCTCTCTCGTTCACATGATAAGTGATATGAACTCTGCAAGATTATATGTTCTTAGAGGTAGCACTTTAAATGGTTCTGCTACTGCTGCTGTTATTTCTGATGAACCTAGTAAAACTAATTTGTGGCACAAGCGCCTTGGACATATGAGTGAACAAGGCATGACAGAGTTGATCAAGAGAGATTTACTTGATGGCTGCAACATGAGTAAGTTGGAGTTTTGTGAGCACTGCATTTTTGGTAAGCATAAGAGAGTTAAATTCAATGTTTCTGTTCATACCATATAAGGGATATTAGATTATGTGTATGCTGATGTTTGGGGTCCTTCCCGTAAAACTTCTCTTAGTGGTGCAAATTACATGCTTACTATTATTGATGATTACTCTAGAAAAGTGTGGCCTTATTTTCTAAAACATAAATCTGATATGTTTGATGCTTTTAAGAAGTGGAGAGTTATGGTGGAGAAGCAAACCGAGAAGAAGGTAAAAGTGCTTCGTACTGACAATGGCATGGAGTTTTGTTTAAATGATTTTGACAATTATTGTAGCAATGAAGGCATTGTAAGGCACCACACCATCCCGTCCACGCCTCAACAGAATGGTGTGGCTGAGCGCATGAACTGAACCATCATCTCTAAGGCTCGGTGCATGCTTTCTAATGCTCGTATGAGCAGACGTTTTTGGGCTGAAGCAGCCTCCACCGCCTGCTACTTAATAAACAGATCTCCAAGCATTCCACTTGATAAGAAAACTCCCATTGAGGTATGGTCTGGTTCACCTGCTGATTATTCACTAATGAGAGTTTTTGGTTGCACTGCTTATGCACACGTTGATAATGAAAAGCTAGAGCCTAGAGCTGTCAAGTGTGTGTTTCTTGGTTATGGTTCAGGAGTAAAGGCATATAAGTTATGGAATCCTGAAACTAAAAGAATTTTGCTGAGCAGGAATGTTGTTCTTAATGAGGCTGTCATGTTCAATGATAGTTCCTCTGTAGATGCCTCTGATGTTTTTGATGTTACTAATTTTTCTGATGATGAGCAACAGAGGATAAGCGTGCAGGTGGAGCACCTGAACGACAAAGTGAATGAGGTTGATGAAAATAATGAAAATGATGACATTGATGTTCAGCTTACACCACCTGTTTTGCAGCAAACAAATAATTCCATTGCTGCTGATAGACTGAGGAGAAACAAAGGTCCTCTCCGTCGTTTAATTGAACAATGTAACGTTGTTCATTATGCTTTGAGTTGTGTTGAACAGGTGGAGCATGATCGTAAACCTGCTACATATGCTGAAGCGATTGCATCCGTTGACCGTGAGAAGTGGATTTCTGCCATGCACGAGGAGATGAAATCGCTTGACAAAAATGGCACATGGGATGTTGTGCGCTTGCCAAAGCAAAAGAAGGTCATCCGCTGCAAGTGGATATTCAAAAGAAAGGAAGGTTTGTCTCTTAATGAGCCTCCAAGTTTTAAGGCAAGGTTAGTAGCAAAAGGTTTTAGCCAGATTCCAGGTATTGATTATAATGATGTATTCTCTCCGGTTGTGAAGCATAGTTCTATTCGTGCACTCTTTGGTATTGTGGCTATGCATGATCTTGAACTTGAGCAGTTAGATGTGAAGACTGCTTTTCTGCATGGAGAATTAGAGGAGGAGATATACATGGACCAACCTGAAGGTTTCCTTGTGCCTGGTAAGGAGGACCTCGTTTGGAAGTTAAAGAGGTCACTTTATGGTCTTAAACAGTCCCCAAGGCAGTGGTATAAGAGGTTTGATTCATTTATGCTTGCACATGGTTTTAAGAGATCTCAGTATGATAGTTGCGTTTATATTAAATTTGTTAATGGATCACCGATATACCTGTTGTTATATGTTGATGATATGTTGATTGATGCTAAGAGCAAGAAAGAGATCACTACTTTGAAGGCACAGCTAAGTAGTGAGTTTGAGATGAAGGATCTTGGAGCTGCTAAGAAAATCCTAGGTATGGAAATTACAAGGGACAGAAATTCTAAAGTCTTATTCCTTAGTCAGCAGAGTTACATTAAGAAAGTTCTTCATCGTTTTAATATGCTTGATGCAAAGCCTGTTAGTACTCCTATTGCTCCTCACTTTAAATTGTCAGCACTACAATGTCCTAGTTCTGATGAGGATTTTGAGTACATGTCAAAGGTTCCATATTCTAGTGCTGTTGGTTCTTTGATGTATGCCATGGTTTGTTCTCGACCTGATTTATCATATGCTATGAGTTTGGTTAGTCGATATATGGCTAATCCTGGTAAAGAACATTGGAAAGCTGTTCAGTGGATTTTCAGGTACTTACGTGGAACATCCAATGCTTGTCTGAAATTTGGCAAGATGAACGAGGGACTCGCCGGCTACGTGGATTCAGACTATGTTGCTGATTTGGATAAGAGGCGGTCCCTCACAGGTTATGTATTTACTGTTGGTGGATGTGCTGTGAGTTGGAGGGCAACACTACAACCAGTTGTTGCTCAATCTACTACTGAGGCTGAATACATGGCTATTGCTGAAGCTTGTAAAGAATCAGTTTGGTTGAAAGGTTTGTATGCTGAGCTTTGTGGAGATAATTCTTGCATTAATCTGTTTTGTGACAGTCAAAGTGCGATCTACCTTACTAAGGATCAGATGTTTCATGAGAGAACAAAGCACATTGATGTCAAGTATCATTTTGTTCGAGATATTGTTGCTCAAGGTAAACTAAAGATCTGCAAGATAAGTACTCATGATAATCCTGCTGATATGATGACAAAGCCAGTTCCTGTTGCTAAATTTGAGCTTTGCTCAAGCTTAGTTGATATAACTGTTTAGCCCTAGTGGCTGTTTGGCGCCGGAAGTTTTTCCTTTGTTCGTTCAGGGAGATGTCTACCGTTTCATGCTACAAGGAGGAATTTGTCTCAAGGTGGAGTTTGTTAAAAGTTGACCCAAATTCAAGCAACATTGTGGCTTGGTCTCCAAGTTACCAAATTTAGGGAATTGTCTTGGTTTGATTAGCAAGTAATCAATTTAGGGATTTTATGCCCTATTTCCCAAACTGGGTCTTAATTGTGTAGAGATTTTTATTTCTCTATTTTGTATGGAGTATCTCTACACCACTCCTATAAATACCACTTGTAAGCTGTCATGAGGGATAAGTTGAATCAGTGTAAATCCCCCGGCGTTGTGTAAACATTCTCCCTATAGTGAAGTTTTGCTGGTTGGCGCCCGTGGTTTTTTCCTCTTCATTGTTTGGAGGGGTTTTCCACGTTATATCGTTGTGTTATCCGTTTTTGGTTTTGATCTCTATTTCGTTTTATTGCCTATCGTTTTATAACAGTATATATGAATCAGTAAAGAATACGTACAAATACATGGCTTATATATAGAACTATACAACAATCCTATACATATAAGAACACTAAAAGATAAAGATGAAGCATATAACTACTCTATATGATAAGCCTTAGCTATTCTTATCTGATAATATAAACTCCGATATAAACCCGTAAGATATCAAATCGAAAATAACTAAAAACTCTGGGATTATATATAACTTTTGAAGACAAGGGTATGCCATGACCCTTTAAATCTACCTCTACCACATGTTCACTGTTTCAAATCTACAGTAACATTCTACACGATTGCCTACTACATAAAATGTATTGATGAACGTTCATGCCAAACGTCGCGTAACGCATGGTGCACCCTCCTATTATTGATAACCAGTGGGTAATATATCTCTGACAAGTTAAAGCCTGTCCTTAAATTTGGGTTTGGCCCAAAGATACAGTTGGGCTTTGGCCCATTCGCTTCAAGGGTGGGCGAGAAATGTAAATACCAGTAGCTTGAGAAGTAAACTTGCAGTGGTCGGCGTAGGGAGACGATCCTTTGACGAGGATGACTTTCCGGAGTTCCTGCAGCAGCAAAAGCCTCTGATTCTTCGGTTTTCACCTCATATTCTCCTTCTATTACGTTCTCTCTTTCGTCTAAGGCCGCCCATTCCTTCTCATTCATCATCCCGAACAATCATTCCGAACAATCATTCATCAACTACCATGGCCTCTTCGATTCTCCGCCGGAAAGTGTCGCCTTTCTGCATTCACCGCACTCTCCACGGTTCTCCCCCCATACCCTCTTCTCCTTTTTTTCTCAATTTCGTGTTTGGTTGCTGCAATATGGAGATACCCCTGATTTTGTGTGTGTGTGTTCTAATATTGTATTGGGGTTTTCCAATTTTAAATGATAAACGAATGAATAGATATGGAGACGGGACTGTTTGTGTTAGTCTTATTTTCTCAGCTATCCCAGCTGAGTGTCATGGAGAAATTCATTTATTTGGTTGCTTGGAAAATGAAGGAAAACATAATGACTTTAATTTTGTTTATCACGTGGTAATGCTGCTTACTACATACGATTGGAGTTTGTTCTTCGATATTCTAACTATACTATTAGTACCAAACTGCCAATACTTTATTTTGTATTTATAGTTTTGCCAATTCGAAGAGTGTTGGGTGGTTATAGGGAATATAACAGGGCTTAAGATGTACCTATATGCAGGTACAAGTAAATATATTTTGAGTAGCATTGGGATGTCAGGCAATCAAATGGCATCCGGATGCCACTGCTATGTTGTTTGGATATGCAAATACTATGTAACCATAAGATGCTAGTAATTAAAATTGATAAATAGCTTAGACTACTTTATACAGAGGAAAATTTATAGGGGTTGGTAGCTTTGTATGATCCGTTACATGGCTATCTGTATTGACGTCTCTGTGTGACTATTTGTGATGTTTTATTGTTTCTCACACTCTCCTCATAAATGTTTAGCAGATAATATTGATCCCTTTCGAGCACGCTTCGACTTGAAATTTGCAGCCTTAATTAGTGTTTGTGGGATGTGGAGACAGTACACCAACTTCGTTCGTACAACAGGGTTGGATTGTATGGACTTGACGTAAGAATTATATAGCCCAGTGCTTTTGACAGTAGTTTTACATTATCTCGGCGTGTTGCTCCTCATTATCATGTTTGTTTTAAAATATGCTTGGCTTAAAGGATACGTGTATAAGTACCAAGTTATCTTTTTCTTAAAACATTTATAATAAGTTTATTTTACTTAGTTCATTGTTGCTTGTGATAATTTTTAATTTGATCTAGTTCATATTCTATTCCAGCTCTCCTCATACATGGTACCCACTTGCTAGAAGGAAAAAGCGCAGGGTTATTCTGCATATGGGTCCAACAAACAGTGGTAAAACTCACAATGCGCTGAAGCAACTTGAGTCAAGTTCTTCTGGTATGTGTACTAGATATTCTAGATTTCCTACCATTTCATATTTTATCTGATCTACACAGTTAAACAGCATTGCTGGATAACTATAATTACAAATAAGCTTGGTTACTTTTGTTGATATGCAGGTGTATATTGTGGTCCTTTGAGACTGCTTGCGTGGGAGGTAGCAAAAAGGATGAACAATGCAAAAGTTCCTTGTGATCTAATTACAGGGCAAGAAAGAAAGGAAATTGATGGGGCAAAACACAAAGCTGTGACAGTCGAGATGGCTGATATAGCCTCTGACTACCATTGTGCTGTCATAGATGAAATTCAGGCATGTGAAAGGTTTTTCTCTAGAATTACCTCAAATCATAGTAAACTTAAAAAATTAGATGATAAAAGTGGCCAACAGCAAGGGAGAGTGACGAAACAGTTGTGTGGTTCCCTACCCAGTGGTCGGAGTTTCTCTTTCTCTCTCTCTCTCTCGTTGCTGCTTTAGTTCCTTTGTAGCTTCAACCAAAAATAGAAGTGGTTGCCATCTATGGTACAGAGAAAGGGGCTTGCTTTAATATCTGGCTTCTTGAATTCACTGTCTTTCATAAATGGTTGATATGAAAGGAAATATGTAGCTTTGTTAGTGTTTCTTCTACTGCCTGCCCAGCAAACCTGAAATTTCGTTACGTTGGAACTGGAAATTGAAAATATCTTATGTCAAATCTCACATTTTACCAGTGTTAGCGTCTAGGGAGAGACCTCCTCAGTTAGTAATGGTTCAATCCAGTTAAATTAATCAATATATGACTTATGGTTTGTGAACTGAAGCATGGTTTTTCAATATTTGCTGCCTGACTTCTGCTTATGATGTTTAATGGTCATGCTGCGGTTACTGTGTACAATAGAAGTGGGAATTATTTTGTTCAGCAGAAATACAGTGTAGTGAATATGTTTCAGTTTTGCATGTGGTACATAGTTCCATTATCATCAAACATCATTGCCATGCACCTGATCAGTATGAGTTTTGCATAAGGCCTAATTGTGATTCCCAGCAATCCAGTCCTACTTCCCTCTTAAGTGTCCTATTGATATGGTGAGACTGTCTTTCTTAGGTTTGACTTATAAAATTTTGACAAAAGCAACCTTTTGAAAATAACCACTCAAGCACGTTCCCGATATAGTAGTTTAGAGAATAATAGGTAACCAAACTGGATCACTGAGTCAACTTTGAGCTCATTCAGCGATTGGTCCAATTTGAGTAAATAAGCTAAATTTTGCGTACAAGTCATTTCCCAAACCAAGTTAGGATCAGGTATTTGAATTTTTTAACAAGACTCCATGTGTTCTTCGATTTCCATACTTCTTAGTCACTCTATCCTATCTCATGCCATGTCCTCCTATAAGTCACGCGTAACCATGACCTTTTTTTACTTCTTTCCATGAAGCTGAATTTGTATCTTCATATTAAATGCTTCTTCTCCATTTTGATACAAATTCTTCAAATTACAATTATTATTTTCTCAGATGGTGGGATGTGAGTCAAGAGGTTTTTCATTTACACGAGCCCTACTGGGGATTTCTGCGGATGAGCTTCATCTTTGTGGAGATCCTGCTGCTGTTCCTCTGATAAAGGAAATACTGAAAGTCACTGATGATCATGTTGAGGTATTGACTGACATCATTGTGGTGAATATTCATCGGCCTATCATGGCAATAGTTTGTTACTCATTTGTCCATGGGTGAACTCAAATTGTGTGTGATTCATAATTTACTAGTTACATTTGTATTGCTTGGTTTTTTTTGTATGTTCTCTATTTTCATACCTTAACATAATCCTTTATCTCTCTTCTTCCCCCCTGCTCTCCAAATTGTAAAGCCCGTTTCTTGGTTACTTTAGGTTCAATACTATGAAAGACTTTTGCCACTAGTCCCCTTGAAGAAACCTATTGAATCCTTTTCTGACATACAAACGGGTGATTGTCTTGTATCTTTCTCACGTAAGAAAATCTACTCATTTAAGGTAAGTAACTATTTAATATTGTTTCCATTGCTGCTCCCTTATCATTATTTTTTGTGTTGGTTCTTTTTCTTCTTTTTCCTGTATGGTGCAGTTTCGAAGATCATCCATTTGTTGTGATTTCTATTTTGCTTGATTTTGTAATGTAGATGAGGTTATGTAGCCACTGGTCAATATTTTTCTCATGTACTGTAAAAAAAGTGTCTGCCGTTTGTGTTTTGTTGTTAATACCTGAACAAAGGTTTTAGAAGTTAGAAAATATGGATTTTGTATATCTCATGCAGTGCTGTGTATCTCTTTGCTGCTGAACTAGGCCAATATCCAGGGTAACCTGTTGAGCTTCATAAATTTAGTTACCTTCAACTGGAGCTGTAACCCAGATATTTTTAGGGTAAATTGCATAAAATGACCGTCTTTTGAAGACCTTTGGCATAAAGTGACCGTGAACTAAAAACCGTGGCAATTTGTGACTGTGTATCTCTTTCTGTGGAGCACTGTAGTTTAACTCCGTTATGACGGTGCTCTGTGAAAAAAAATACACGGTCACAAATTATAGTCATATTATGCAATTTCCCTAATTTTTAATTATGAGCTTTTTAAGGACACCATAGCATGGGAATGGAACTCATCATGCTGTTCAACTATAATTCAACTTGTTATATAGTAGAAACTCATCAAGCATTGAGGAGTTAAATGGATTTTTTTTCTCTCTCACTCTCTACTGAGCATGAGATCTCTGTTATTTTTATTTCACATCGTAAACTAACTTGATCTATATATTCACTGATACGGTAGAAAAATGTCGAGGAGATAGCAAAGCATCGCTGTTCTGTGGTATATGGTTCACTGCCACCAGAGACTCGCACAAGACAGGTAAGAGTATTGTGCTGCTGTTTGAAATGTGTAATCATTCATTTCAGCTCTCGACTTTGTGGATTGCTATTGTAATTACTTGTAATCAATAAGGATCGGTTGAGCAATATATTCTTTATTTTTGCAGGCTATGATGTTCAATGATGAAAGCAGTGAGTTTGATGTACTTGTGGCTAGTGATGCCATCGGGATGGGTCTCAACCTTAACATTTCTAGGATAATCTTTACTAGTTTACAAAAATTTGATGGTACAGAAAAACGGTTACTGACTGTATCAGAGATCAAACAAATTGCAGGTACTTCATCATACTTATTGATGAACTGTGAAATATGCTTGGTATTGTGACTTCTCTGATTGATTCTATTTGTAGGGAGAGCTGGTAGATATGGATCAAAGTTCCCTGTTGGACAAGTCACCTGTCTGCAGGCATCTGACATACCTTTGATTCACACAGCCTTGAAATCCCCGTCTCCAATCCTAGAGGTCATTTATAGGTTTCTGGGTAATTTCCACACTATTACCTTTATGAATTGCCCATAAACACATAACCACATAGTAAAACTTCCTCAGACATGTAACTGCCCTTATGAATTTTCATGTGTCACCTTCATACAAAATAGATGGAAACCATTAAAAAATCGTTTTTTTACGTCAAATGACTTACATGTGAGTGTAAATTTTAAAAATATCCCGAACTACTCATGATTTACTATTCTGATTACAATTTGATTATAATCTCGAAATCCCCCTCGGAATCATACTGAAATTGAAAGATTAAAGGATGAGGATGAGTAGCTTTTGGATATTATAAAATTTTAAATTCATGTGTACGTTGAAAAAATCGAATCTTTTTATCGTTTCCGTCTATTTTGATCGATGGTGACACGTGAATATTCATAAGGGTAGTCATTTGTCTGTGGATAATTTACTACGGGGTGATGTGTTTGTGGAATTTTATTATTGGATTATGTGTTTGTGGGCAATTCATAAAGATAATTTTGTGCAATTTACCCTAGTTTTTTTTACAGTTTTAACATGACAGAATCTGATTTTCTTTGTAACTAGTTGAACTTGTAACTGCAGCGTGCAGGGTTATTTCCCCCCTTTGAACTATTGCTAACATATTCACGTTCACACCCGACGTGTGGTATCTACCAGATATTTGTAAGTTGGTGTTTAATTCTACAATAAGTCTTATCAATGCATGTATCCTTCACAAAAGATATGTTGATATTATAACCCAGTATTGTGCCCATTAGTTGATTTTCCTTCCTCTACAAAATGGATATCTGACTGTACAGGAGCATTTTATAGAGAATGCCAAGTTGTCAGCAAACTTTTTTATAGCCGGTATTGAACATATGTTGGTAAGTTTCATTTTCTCATGGTTTGTTGAAAGATCAAACAACTTTTTGTTGGGAACTAGATGCTTTCTCTGTTTGCACATCTGGAATGAGCTAACTCTACTTTTTGATATCAGAAAATTGCAGCCGAAATCGATGAGTTGCCCTTGTCATTGCATGATAAATATCTTTTCTGCATGAGGTAATATCTGTCTGTCAATGCAGAATAATGATGTTATATAAAGTAGTTGGTTTCAGGCTAAGATCATTGATTGCTGTGATGTGCAGTCCGGCTGAGGTGGACGATCCCATTTCTTGTCAGGGTCTTGTACAGGTTTGGTGATTATGGATGTATCTCAAATTTGTATTTTTTTTATCTTCTGTACAAGAGAAATAATGTGATGATAATGAACCAGTTTGCCACAACATATGCAAAGAAAAGCATTGTTCCACTTAGAGAGATATTTGAACCTGAAATGCTTAAGGTTCCGAAAACACCAACGGCTCTCAAGGAGCTTGAATCTATTCATAAGGTTAGAATGTTTTTCCACTTTGCAGATGTTATTTCTTTTTCTTTTCCTCCTGATATCCAATGTTGTTGTCCTTAACAAATGAAGGTCTTGGAGCTGTATGTTTGGTTGAGTTTCCGCTTAGAGGACTCTTTCCCAGATCAAGACCTTGCAGCTTCACAGAAAGCTATTTGTGGCATGTGAGTATCGTTTGGCTTCTTTTGTTGGACTGTATAAGTCACTCAACCTGACACCGTTCATGTTGCCTTAGGTTGATCGAAGAGTTCCTTGAAAGACATGGAATGGAGATGTCTGGGGGAAGAAATTTGTCATCCATAACTAATTTGAGATCGTTACTTGCAGGAAGAAATAGACACTCATTTCTCTGACAGCTGAATTAGTTGTTGGCTTCAATCTGAATACCCATCCACAACCTATCTCTCTTTACCAGTTGAATTCTCGACTCTTCTCCATAGCCTTTTAACACTGATAGACATAGTTGATCATTGTTTATAGTTTCAGGATTCGAAGAGATTTCTCTTGCAGAATGTACCTTTTGACCAGTATTATCGAAGCAGACACCGATCCTGCAGCAGTGTGGCTGGCTTTGGGAAGTTAGTCAAGCTGCTTTGTGGTCAAGGTTCGCAATCCCAAAGACAGTGTAAACAGACAGCTTGAAGCACATCACACTAGCAGACAACTATACAGGCACACAAGATGTGAATAATAAAACTAAAATGTTTTGGTGTTCATATGAACCTTTCTTCACTAGCTTGCAAGCAATAATATCAGTTTAGTTCTCATCAAGGAGTTACAAAGTTCATTTTTTTATGGGTTGCTTTTATGCTATTGATTCATAGGTACTTGCACCTCAGTCCTAGAACTTAAGGACAGAAGGTTTGTTGTTGGAGAGAGCCTTTGCTATCCCTCTGATGGTGTTTGGGGTAGTCCTGCAGCACCCACCAAAGAGTGACGCTCCGGCGTCACACCATTTGCCTACATAGGACACAAAATCCTCATCCACCACTCCACTTGATTTCTGCAAATGTAAAATAATACTTCAATGTTTTAAGGATCAACTAGGAACATAAAACACAAGAATCGGTTACAGAGTTGAAGTACTGAGAAAGAAAGCAACTCACCACCCACTGTTTACTCTCACCATCATAGGTCTCACCGCTGTTGGGATATATGACCACTGGTTTCTTTGTTACCTGCCAGATTATATAACAGAACACGTTATTTTAACGAACTAAATAGCATAATTAAAGAGACTCAAATAATGTGCAAGTTCCTGTCCAATTTGAATGAGGTTATAATAGGTTAAAAGACGGATATAAAAAGGACCTTTCCAATAGACAGAATCAGTCCATGGATAAACCTCGGAGGAGTGCAGTTGATTCCAACTGCAACGACCTGCTTGCATGAATCCGCAATGGAGGCGCACTCTGACATAGAGTCCCCACTGACCACATTGGTTCCATCCTTGGAATTGAATGCAAACCAGGCTGGGATTTCAACACCTTCTTCCTCGAGAAGTTCCACATAGGCCTGCAACTAAATCTAGTCAAGCAAAACTAACAGAGTACAAAGGCAGTTACCAACAAAACTTGTCTCTCGAAACTCAGTTGACCAGAAATACCCTAGGACAAGATTCTTCTAATACCATAATCTTTTGATTGCCTTGAGGTCAATGAATCATGTCTGAACCATTCACTGATATAATGAACATAGAACAATGCATGTAAAATACCTGCGCCTCGAGCTTATTCGGAATGGTTTCAAAGGCAAGCAGGTCAGCCCCTGAATTCCCCAATAGCTGCACCCTTCTCCTGTGAAACTCCTTCAATGTTTTCAGTGTAACAGCCTCACCATAATTCCCACTGCAACAGGATATACACACTAATTCAAGATGAATATATATCATCAGCAAAACAATGGCTCGGTTTGTCACCTGTATTCAGAGCCATCGGCCAAATAAGCCCCATAGCTTCCTATAGAAGCTGCAACTAATATTGGTCGTGCTGAAACCCCATCAACTCCATCCAAAGTGTCCCAAGACCCTTTGGTGCATCTGTCATTAAAAATTTGACGAGCCTCACACGCAATCTCAACGCTTCTCTTCAGCAAATTTTCAGCTTCTTCTCTAGACAAACCTTTGGCCTCAAAACCTTGAATAGTAGCCTAAAACACGGAAACCAACTAAGAACTTACACAAGGTTGCTACTTAGGTACTAATAAAGCTGAACTGGCAAATACAACAATAGTAATAATTAAACACAGCTCTAATCACCTGATAAGATGCTGTTAATATAATATTAGCTCCGGCATCAAGATAATCCAGGTGCACCTGTCGATGAAAGCATGTTTTAGCCACGCGTAGTAGCTGGTATTTACACCAAAATGCTTTAGTACTAAGTTACAAAATGTTTGATTTTATTGCAGGAAAAAGACGGGTGTCACCAGTCTATAAAATAAGCACTGACATGTGCTGCATGCACTTTGCCACCTGCTTTCAGAAAATTCGGATTTGCATCACCTCCGTATCCTTCATTACTTACCCATCATATTTTAAATTACAAACATATATGAAGTAATAAATAGCTTACTGTAATAATAGTAAATTCATTATTGCTGGGCCTGGTATTGCCCTAAAGATGTATACTACAATAGGAATTTATACTGCAATAGGAATATGTTCAACGAATCTATAGTGATTGAAAGCAATCAATTTGGGATTTTTCTTTCCCTTTTTAGAACAATGAAAAGATTGATGGTAGACTAGGAATGCGTGACTCAAATAAATTTCAACTCACTAATCCGAACAGAAATGAAAGGGGTTTTTGAAACGCAATATTTTCTGTTATTTTCCGTCCTTTTCCCTCGAACCAAACAGTGACATAAAGATATTCGATTGGTTCGAAAATGAAAATAAAAAAAATCATCAATGCAGAGCGAAAGGGAGGGAGAGAATACTCTTCTGACGAGGTGAGGCGAAGTCATGAGGCACTTGGCGCTCCAGAGAGGGTCGTTGAGGTCAGCGCCGTGCCGCTCCAGCTCGGTGGCGAAACCACCGTCAACGACGGCGTAGCCACCGCACTTTTCGAGGAAATCCAACAACATTATGAGGACGTTTGAGAGCAATGGCCAGCAGAGAGTGGTTATCGTTCCGTATATCAAACAGTGAACAACTGCCTAAAGACAAAGCGGAAGCAATGTAATTTTTCTCCTTAGGAACGCTTTTATAGGGGTCAAGTCTAACGTCAATTTACTCTCTTGCCCCTGGCCCACTTGTGGATTCACACCCTATTTTTGTTCTTCCTATTTTGTTCCTTATTCACAATGGGAAGTATGTGTTTTTAATAGGCAAGGTTCTAAAAGTTGTTAAGCGCTAGTCGGACGGATAGGTCTTTTAGGGATTAATCGAGGACTAGATGGGGATTAATCGGAAACTAGACGGGGATTAATCGGATTTGTATTTTTTTATTTTTAATAGATATATTATTATATATATAAACAAAATATGAATTTCATTATATTAGAAATGGTAACTAATATCTAAAATACCTAAAAAATAACACCAAACAACTTAAAAGCACAACCCCTAATATCACCAACACCATAACCATCTAATTAATTTAATTGAGTTAGTATACTACGTAAAAATGTTGTAATCGCCTAGGCGGCTAGTTGGGTCAGCTAGGCGTAGGCGGCGTCCAGTCGGGATTTTAGAACACTGTTAATAGGGTAAATTGTAAAAAAAAAACTATGTATCTAGATTTGTGACTCAAGTGCTCATTATCTTCCAAACGTATCAGATTGAGATATGTGTAAACAATAATATCTCCCCCCCCCCCCCTCAAACCCTAGAGCACGAGGGGTGTTTTGTGATTCTCGAAACAGTGGTGGCAATGGCTTCTCAAGCTCCTTCCGATCAACAGACCAATAAAGGGGATACCAACGTGGTGTATGCGGTTTCTGATCGCTCGGCCTCGCTCTCCCCCTCGGCGATTGAACCTGCATACCATCAATCAGGGTGGACGAGGTTGTGGCGGACATCCCACTGGTGTTCTCAGCGTGCCGGGGAAACGGGGTACGTCTGAAACCATGGGAGGCGAGTGGGTGGTTTACGCAGGCTTACCTCATGGAGTACCGTCGAGGCCTCATGTGCAGGCCTCCGGCGAAGGGCCCTCGGCCTCGAGCAGAGATGGGCCTTTTTCTGAGAGTGAGGACGAAGAGTTCGCCGCTACACTCACCGATCTTCCACTGGGGACCGACTCTATCCGTGAGGATGGACTCGATGGAGGTAATGGTGGTTGGAGAACAGACTCCGGAGGAGTCAGAAGGGTCACGACACCAACCATCGGAGGTGGAGAAAGGACCGTTGGAGTTCGGTGAACGGGGATCCTTGAAGAGGCGGTCGGGGAAGGAGCCTGCTACTAGGGTTTCGGCGGAGTCGAGGGGTCAGTTGGGCCTATGGATGGAGCTGGAGTGGGAGCTGGACCAAGAGTAGGAGATGGCCCACGGGCCTAGGTAGATCCGGGTCAGGATTCGCGGGCTGGCTTAGGGTGGATCGGGACTACCGGCCTAGAGCCAAGACGGGTCGGGCTTGGGCAGGACCGAGTCAAGACTCCCGGGCCTGGGGGGAATCGGATCAAGGTGTCTGGGGCAGTTCGGGTTGATACTAGGTCGGGCCTCAATCTTTAGGCCGACTCCAAAAAATCGATATCACAGATGGGGCATCTTATGCAGCGGCGGGGGGCATCAAGCACCCTCGCCTCACGGAATGAGTCTGAGGTGGTCCATAAGGGGGTCGGCTGGTTACACCGCCCCTCTAGACGTAAGGTGGCAGTTGTACCACCAAGAACCAGCATGGTACTCCCCTACCAGCTCGAAGGTCAACAATCCCGCGTTTTGGAGCCCTACCACTATCAGTAAAGGGAGGACGACGCATGCTAACATCCCAGGGGAGTACCCAGTCCACCACCACAAATCTCGACAATGGGTCTTCTCGGACCTTGCAACCCTGTTTGGAGCCGCTGTATCGGTGATCGTCAGACGCTACCGCAGTACCATCCTCCAGACAACCACTGAATCTACTAGAGCGACTTTACTTTATGTTCTATTGTTAGTTTCAATTTCATTGTTCCTGTGTTTACCGTCTGTAAACACGTTTAATTTATAATATTACCTCGTATTACTAAAAAAATCAGATTGAGATATTACTTTTACGGTGCCCCGTCTAAACGAAGTTTAAATATAAATGGAATAACTAAAATGTTTTGCGTGTTGTGAATGTCAAAATAAATTATCAAACATTCTCTTAATACTAGCTCCATATTATCGTTTGAATAAAAGGGTAAGAAAGAGGGTCTTAAAGAGAATAGTGTTGGAAGGTAATTTGAAAATGTTGATGATAAAATAGAAATTAGAAGTCTTTAGGGTTTCTTTTTAAAACCTTCCTATTCCCCTCAAACCATTTATTTCTCTTCCCGACTATCATTGTTTCCACTTACAACTCCCGATCATCATGGATTTTTTATTACCGTGCTCGCCGACCACTGCTGTTGCGTTCTTTCTGCCTGTCCGTCGTCCCTCCACAGCCCGACCAACTAGATAGGACCCGTGGATCATGCGACAAGAGGAATCAACTACCTTCTTCATTGACCATTGACTACTCCCACACGAGATGACATACTCCCACCCTGGAGACCAATAAGTCAGTCCGACATCTCAGCTCCTACCACCACGGCGGAGGGGCGATGCGGAGGAAGAAGATGGCATCGTCCTCCACTGAATCTCCCACGAAGCTTTCATGGACATGAGGACTTACGGTCCCACTAGGGCACCAACATTGACCGCGGTCCCGCCTCACCTTTATCGCATACCATCCAGTATCGGCCCTAGGCGTAGCTGAGCAGCCATGCACCCTGACGGACCTTTGGAGGGGGAATCCATACCTCGATCACATCCCGCCTCGGACCGCTGGTCCCAATCAAGAGAAGATTTCCAGCAGAAGTTGATCCATCAACATGAATGAGTCTTTATTAATCGATCAATGCAGGAACAAACGGACAAGGCCTTGACCGTTCACCGCGAGTGATGAAAATGATGCAGTATATCCAACTTGTGGTGGACACCCGCTCGTGCATGGCTCATACAGGTGATGAGGGAAACCATCCTCAAGACACCCAGAGGTATGGGGATCGTCTTCATGAGCCTATCCCTGCTGGTATCCCTCCCCTCCAAAGGCGGATGATTCCGCCCCTACCTAACAATTAGAGGAGCCCCGCTGGTACATCTCCTCTCCAGGGACGGAAGGATCCGATACCTCCACCCAAGGAAGTCTTGTATCCGCGGATATAACCGAGGAAGATTGCCACGATGGGGAAGGAGCGAGGCACGGTGAGCTGCCTCGCGAGTCGCCATGAGTCACCCATGGTACCTCGGGGTGTCTATGAGGAACCACACCCCAAACTTTGTGAATCAGATACCGTCTGATTCCCAACCTCCTCATTTCCCTGGCATACTCCTTGATCGACTGTTACGACATAGTAGTATCGGCTAATTCGAGACATGGAAAGTCCACTAGATTCACAACACTTAACATAATAGGAATATGAAACCACCCCTTAGCATCTACATGGGTCTAACAAGGTATTTAGGTATAGTATCAGTGTTTCGGCCGTCACCAAAACTGTATCTCATCCTGTTAAGTCATTTCCACTTTTGTACGGTCTTTACAACCTTTTTATTTCCATATCAATAAAAAGCTTCATCCTTTTGCTAAACAAAAAGAAAATGTTGATGATAAAATAACGGTAGGGTAAAATGATTTTTTTATTAGTCGTTTCTGTTGATGGTTTATTTACCTACTTAGAGAGAAAAAAATCAAACTGTTGTCTTACGCCAACAGTGTTTTTCAAATCTGGTCCCATGAGGCACCATACTATTTGATATCGCATTTCAGTTTCAGCTACGGTTTTGTTGTGTCGCGATGACGTCTTCGATGTCACGCTTTGACATCGACATCCCGTTGATGTCGTCCTCTTACAATCGTTCTCGACATCGACAACGACTTCTAAACTCGACATCACATGTTGTATCCCGTTAGACTTACTATAATAGATAACATTATTTGTGTTATTACCGGTTAAATAACTTTATATTCAATGTAATACTTTGATGGAAAGAATTAAAATCTTCAAAAGAATTTTAGTTATCAAGCTTTTAATGTTTAAAGATATAGTAACCTAATTCATTAATTTTTTTAACAATATGTTTAAATTTTCAAAAAAAAAATGGAATTTACCATATGTACAAAAAAATACATATTTTTTAAATTGTGGAATTTTTTTAATGTATTTTTCGCATTTTGTGGATGTGTTTGTCAAGACGATCTGTATAATGCTGAAATGTGAAGTCGGTGCATGTTTTGCTACCAAACGGTGTCACGATTGACCCGACGCGTTCATTGTTGCCCCCAAAATACATTTTGTGGATGTATTTTTCATAGTTCTGATAGTTCAAGACAATCCCAACCTTTTGGTCACTGTTGCTCTTTCAAAAAAATTCTAGACGCGTGGTTTGTTTGTATTTGTAGTCCGTCTTATGGGTCTTCCTTTCTATTATGAAAATGTGTGCTTGTCGTTTGTCTAGGAACGACAACCATTTCAAATTCTTTTGTAATTTACTATTATGCTTCCTAGACATGTTTTTTTTGCAAGTTGTATCATAGGTTTGTCTTTTGTTTCTAATCGGGAGTTAGGGGTGGCATGGGTCGGTTAATCAGACATAATCTCCATTCTCTACACCAGATTGGAAAGTCCGACGACACAAATTATAGACATAGGGTGGGACCTAAGACCCTTAGAAAGTTATGTTATTTTGGATTTTAGTTATGGTTTGGTTACCAATTACATTCGAATCAGGCCGAAACAATTAGACTTTCGAAATTAGGCTCAAAATTCCTTTACATTTGGCTTACCTAAAATTTTAGAACATATAAGTATACATATCAAACCTTATTTGGGTGAAAAACCATTAGAAAGGGATAAAAATAATAATTCTATTTGATCACTTTCGGATGATGAAAAACTATATTTATTTATCATACCATTCATAATCTTCTCTTACTTTAAAAGTAGAAAATTCGCCTACGTCATCTTCTATTTGTTTCATTTCTTCGTGCGACTTCCCTCAACGTAGCTTCCTCCTGTTTCTTCTCCTCTCAACTTGTTCGGCTTCTAGGCATTAAATTCGAGCCCGACTGTGTCTGTGCTCCGCTACAACTCTTCTCTTCCCTTCATCCTTTGTCTTTGTTTTTCTCTTTAATGCTTCTCTACAGATATAAATCGGCTCCAGAATGCACCAACCGACATGTGCGGTTTCTTCACCGATCCAACCTCTTGGCTTCGACCTTAGACACCCTAGAAACTACGTCGTCTTTACTGCCAATTCGGCCGACCGGAGACCCCATGGACGCAGACCTAGAACCCTCATGGTCGACATGGCTTCCACTCCTAACTCTCTCGAAGTATGCGTCAAATCTTCCCTCACCGCCCTAGATAAGCTCGGCGACTGTGAGATTTCACCTTCCCCTCATATTTTCTCCTTGTGGGTTTCACATTTGACGATTTTTGTTGAACTTGGTTCTTCCATGAATAACTAAACCCCCATAATCTAGGATAATGGGGGATTAGAGATTTTGGTTCCAATGTTTTGAATGACATGGATATTGTGATGCTTGATTTGAATTTATGGCTTATCATTTGATTTGAACTTAATGTTCTATCTCCCGTGTAGGCTTGATAGATGATAGGAATTGAAATCCAACACTTAGGAGATGAGGATTGCAATTGGTCTCAAATCAGATATAAATTGAGTTTAAATCTAGACTAGGGATAACTAGATTTAAATATCGCAATAGCTATAGGTTTTATACTAAAATCTAGAAATTATCATAGAACTTAGTGATTTGGGACTTCCTACATCTAGATTCGGGAGAAATAGGTGGTTAGGTTCCATTACGGTCCGAATCATTCGAGAGAAGTTAGGACTAGTTTAGTGACAGTTCGTTGCCCCTAAAATCAGACAGATGTACAACGTTTATTGGTATTTAATGCACTGGAATGGTCTCTATGAACCCATTCCTTAGATTGTTTTTTCCTTGATTCGAGCATCTCTCTGAATTGCCTGAGTGCTTGTTCACATTTTCGTTATTGTTTGCATTGCATGTTTTAAAACCAGAACCATCTTTTTAACGAAACAAATTAATAGCAAACTCCGAATAGAAATTGTTTGTTTTTTGCTCCCTTGGGTACGATTATCCGGACTTAATTCCAAAATACTACTTGACGACCGACACGCTTGTCGTGTCCTTTTCTGTGCCAAAACCGTAGGGCATCATTCCTCCACTACCCTACCATCCTTATCTGTCCCATAAGTGACACGACGCTCTTGGACATGTAAAAACCGTCTAATTTTCATCTTAGACAACCACAAAAAAAATCTAAATTCGTACCATCAACAAAATAAAACAAAAAAAAAACTACCAGAAAAGTAACAAACAACTAAGCAGAAAGAAATATGGGGGTGTTCCTTTGCTCCACTGAGAACGGTAGGTCACCAAGCATCTACCACCCCGGCCCCTGGCCAACTCATGTATCCTGGTGGGGCTGTTTGGCATCCCTCTTCTGTTGGGAGTCGTCATCATCTTTATCCAGAAGTTGACAAGTTAGGGTGTGAACACCCAAGAGGTCGAGTGCCCATTTCAGCTAGCATGTACAGGTGTAGAACTGACCCGATTTACTCCGCCCCCTTTTCTTCAGAACCTTTGATTTTTTGGGGCCTAAACCACCCGACTACTCTCGAGGCTCTTTCTGCTTTCACATTCGAATACAGGGCTCATCGTCCGCTAGTGAGTGCTCCAAAGAAGGTGATAGTGACTATGCGGGACTGCCACTGTATATTTGTGTTCTTCTCCCTACACACCGATCGTCAACTTGGGTCACGTTAGCCATATCACAAGTGTCACACCCCAAATTCAGTAGAACCGAACCCGGAACGCGAACGTTTAAGACAATAAAACATTTTCAAACCTTTTAAATAAATCGCTTTAAAACCACCATTTAGTTAAACAAAATTATAATTTACAACTCAAAGTACGTCCCAACAAGCGAACAAAATACAAGGCGTACGTCGCTAGACTCAAAAGGGAAACCCGGACTCCCGCTCCTAGCTCTTCAAGCTTCTAGAGCTCACCTAGTCCGTCCCGCGACCAGTACCTGTAGGAAAAGCAGCTAGGGGTGAGCGTTCGCTCACCACCACGGATAACAGACTGACCACAGCATACTAGCAGACAATGCCGGTAACACCAACAACAACCCAACACCGGGGACTAATATCCCCCAACTCAAGTAACCCGACTGACACATAAACTGTTACTTTCCTCAACCGACCGAACACCCGGACACGTAATGTAGACCCGACCCAACGATTACGACTTCCTCCAAAGCCACGAAAGATAACCACACAACACCCAAGATCACGAAGGATCGCACACCAAACAAGATCGCAAAGGATCGCACTCTAGCTACTCCGTCCCCATGCAACTTTTCCCGACATGACGGTCGGATCAGGCGGTCGACCTGTCGCACTTTTCCCAACACGACGGTTGGATCAGGCGGTCGACCTGTCGCACTTTTTCCAACACGACGGTTGGATCAGGCGGTCGACATGTCGCACTTTTCCCGACACGCAGTCGGATCAGGCTGTCGACCTGTCACACCCCAACCCCAGGCAACCACAATCACAATCACAACCAAAGTTCAACAAACAGCAACAACACCGGTTTAACACTCCACATACACTCATGGCCACCCAAGACACCAACGGTAAAACACGGGTTCAACAACCCCACGGGCACTCATGGCCACCCAAGACACCAACAGTAAAACACGGGTCAACACCCCAAAGGCACACATGGCCACCCACGACACACTAACAGTAATACACGAGTCAACACCCCAAAGGCACTCATGACCACCCAAGACACACCAACAGTAAAATACGGGTTTAACGACCCCACAGGCACTCATGGCCACCCAAGACACAAACTAAACACTCAACCTCCGGGCATAATCAAATGCCTCCAGTAATTACAATATCGATAAGTTCACTCCTACGACACTACTAAGTGTCACATGCATTTCTATTGTTCGATACCTTCCCGTATCATACGACACCACATGGTGTCACCTGCCTTTCTATTGTTCGATAAACTTACTTAACCCACGACACCCAAGTGTCACATGCATTTCTACTGTTAACTTTCCCTAGTCAGGGCCGAGATCCGGCTACTTTTCCATACCTTGTATGCGTTTCCCAAAAGCTCACAATCAAGCTGCGGCGTGATCTCGATCACTCGCCTAGCTTTCCCTTTCCTCTGTCGGCGGCACGATCTAATAAGAACACAATTTAAAACACTTTTAAGCTCGCAGGCATAAACTGAATTTTAATATACTTGACGCCCAAATGTAACCCCGACAATGTCGATCACTCCCAAACTTCCCAATTACTTGACATTGTCGATAATGGGCCCGGAAAGGCCCGTTTCGCCCGACCCGGCGAATCTGCCCGGATTGGAAAACGTTCTTCCGGGGATCCGAAAATTCCCGTTTTCGTTTCTACGGTCTTAGAATAATTCAAGGGTTCCAACGCAATCGACGGAATCGATTTCCGACTTCCGAGCAATTTAATTCGCGTTTAAAGTTTCTAAACCCGTCATTTACAACTTTTACAATTTAAATCCAAAATTCGTTCCGGGTGTGGATTAACGACTTGGGGAACGTCCTAAACCACCCGAACACGAAAACACGATACCCGAGCATGTGGGCCCCACCCGGCCATCCTTGGCCGTGGGTGACTAGGGCCGGTTTTGGGCTGGTCCACCATGGTGGTGGCCGGTCCTAGCTCCGGCCAGCCACCATACACGGTGGCCGGAGCTTCCCCGAGCCTTCGGTCATCGGAAAACGTCCAATCTTTGCTTCAAAACGTCTCGAACAAACCTCACACCTCAACTCAACCACAAACTACTAGTTTTAACCCAAACCCTAACTTTAAACTTAACAAAACGAAAATCGGATAGTTGCTCACCGTAGAGAATGACGATGGGAACTCGGTTCTTCTATCGTTGAGATGATCCACCGATCGGATGATCAAGAAATGGCAAAACCCTAGAAAACCCTTCTCTTTTTCTCTCCTCCTCTCTTCTTTCTCTTTCTAAAACCCTTTCTTTTTCTCTTTCTTCTAGCCATGGCCGAACACCCCTCCTCCTTTTAGTCTTCTTGTTTTCTCCCAAAAACCTAACACCACCACTTGTTTGACAAGTGGCAAGTGGGTCCCACACCTTTTGGTAAATATCTTCTAGATATTTTTCAGTCAGATTCACAAAATTCGGCTGTTTCGGGCCCCGAACGGGCACTTTTTTCAAGAAATTACGAAACTTCACGGGCTACAAGGATCGGCTCAACTAAGACCGCTGTGACGACGGCTAAGCTTTTTGGATCCGAAACGGACCTCGAACGGACCAAAACGTCGCTCGGTTGACTTTTCCAACAAAAAAGTTAACATTTCCCAAATTGGTCAGAAAGTTGCCCTGAGTCCCCCGGAACTCACTTTTGTCGATAACGGGGTCAACTTAAGTCCGGTATGACCCTCGGGGTCAAATTTAGGTTCATTTAAGTGTCTGTCCAAATTTTTTAAATTTTCCTGTTTTTCACCGATTTGACTGGCGTTGACCGGGAGTGGTTCTTACAACAAGTCTTTATGATCTCGCATGTCTCATCTAACATTTTTGGATATGCCCACAGAAAACCTGGAGTCATACCCTCGAGATGCTTCTTAGCCAGATCATAGGTCTTTGAAATAGACTCCCTCATTCCGATAAGTACCAGAAAACGTTGGGGAGGAAGCAATTTCCTATTCACCCTCGGGTTGTCCCCCTCGGCCTACAACGTGAGGAATGTCAATAGTTCATCAACCGTGAGCACCCATTATTCTCAGGGCGCCTCCATTCCATCCGGAGAAACTGCTCGGTATTAATGCCCATCAAGATTCGGAGTGAATCATCATATCAGGTCTTCTCCATACCCACTCTCGGCATACGAGCCTAGCATGATCCGATTAGTTGGTTGAGCCTACAGAAACCTGGTAGCCTATCTTATTGGAGACTTACATTTGTAGGCTCCATGTGATTTGGGAAGCGGAGGCAAATCCTCCAACGAAAGCGAAGTGGCCTATCAACATCCAGACTAACTTGGAGCCAGAGATAATCATCCCACCGATAAAGTATCGGCAGCGGTGCCGAGAGCACCTCAATTCCTAGTGTATTTTCCAAGAGGAATACGATGGGAGAATTTTGAGCATCTCCTAGGACACTGTATACTCAAACCCCTATCTTTATGAATCGAAATGGGATAGTGTTCAGCTTCATGCAAGGTCGAAGGGGTACCAAGATCAACAAGTATTCGCTAAAGCACCACATGCACCGGTGACAGACGCTCTCGATCGTCGGACTGGACGGGTAGTGGAACGTCACCACCTCATTGGAGAGGCACTCAATCTCCAAGCCCAGCGAGTGGCGATACAGGCCATCAGATGCTGCCAGGACGGTTTCGACAGGTACGACCACCACGTCATCCTCGTTGTCTGCATCTTCCTCAAAGGAAAAATACTTGAGATGGTCTTGGATGGTCTCAATATGTCAAGGATCTGATGAAATGACCGGGAGCGGTGGTCCCAGCCTTGTGACAACCTATGGTGTGGCTGGAGGGTAGCGCGAAACTGGTAAAAAAAACTGCACTAGGCAGATGGGATGCATGAGGCATCCTGGGCGGGGACCAGGTCGTTCGCTAGCTAGAGTGAGATTGGTGGGCCTTCAAGGTCTCTGAAGGGAGTTGCGACGACGAGCCCTTCCAGATCTCGGTGGACTGCCCTATCGCACGATAAATGTGCCTGCAGGTAGTCCGGTGAGCAGCGTCGTGGTGCGGATCCTCCGCTGAGAAGATGCCGATAAGGTATCTTCACCACTAACAGTAGCAACATGAGAAGCTTGAGAAGAGGAGGAAGAAAATGAACTCGACATGATCGGAGGCTTAGACGATGATGGTAGACGGAGAAGGTTTTGCGGTAGTAGTGGAAAAAAGGGAGCAAATCCTATTGTCAGTCTTTGAGACTCTAATTGGAGTCATTACCTTATTACATTATAGTTTGATATGTTGGAGCTCTGATTTGAAATTTAAAAATATTTAATCTTGGTTGTATACACCGTGGGCCAATATTTTACTTTTATAACAACAATTTAAAAGTCAGGTTCTAATAATATGCACAATTATTTCGACAATAACAATTTAAAAGTCAAGTTCTAAAAATATGTTTTAAGATTATTTACAATATGTTAATCACGTTACATGCTTTCGTCATTAAGATTCACTACTCGTTTTCAATTTTTTGAATTCTAGATTCGTATCGTCATCTTTTTTTTTTATCAGCAAAGAAAATTGAATATACAACCTCTTTTGAGGAGAAAGAAGAGAAATTACAAGGTTCAATACAAGAGATGGATTACCACCAAGAGAAACAACTAGCCCAAGAAAATTAAACCCTACACAATTACAAACAAAGTATGTTGCAACCCAAGAAAGTCCAAAATCAAGAGAATACTAAAACTTGGTGCCCAAGAAAAGACTTAAGAGCCTAAAATCACCAAGAACAGCAAAACTTGCGGCCCAAGAAACGTCAAAATATACTAAGCTTGCGGCCCAAGAAACACCAAATGCACTGAGATTGCCAAGATAAATGTAGGAGTGATCCCTATGATGAGAACCAAGGTTATGAAGAACCTATCATGCATCAAACTACTATAACAAGCCAAAGAAATAACTGAAAACACAGTAACTACAAGGATGAATCAGAAGTCCGTAGAATGGGTATGCAAAGATGAATGCAGTAGCATGGATCCTACAAAGAAACTCTCAACCTAAAACTACCCCACACAGAAACAAAAAAAAACAAAGGGAGGGAGAAACCCACACTCAAGGAGTCACCTAATCTAAACCCAGATCTTACAGATCCTGACCACAGAAAAAACTCAACCCAAGAAGAACCAACTCAACCCTTCCCAAACCCCACCCAACAGCAGCCAAAAACCAGACAGGCCAAAGACAACTACTCTGCATAACCAAGAGCCAAATTTATCCAAAACATAATGCCCAAAACGAAGCAACATCAAATACTTAGCAGTTGGAGGATCTCTTTAATGAAGCAAGTTGAGGGGGATGAGAGCCATGCATTGAAAGAGAAGAAATGTAGCTCCTTTTTTGAATTTGGCCCATTTCCAATTGTAAGACTGGTTTTGAATTCTAAGTATAATATCCATTGCTGAAAGGAATTTATTATCAAAAATAGCTTCATTCCTAGTAAGCTATATCTGTCGAATACCAATTTGTATGATATTCCTCCAACCATACTTAGACTTTGATAACACAAGAGAGTTTCAGGCTATGAAATGAGACTTTAAGCATTTGGGGACTACCCAGGAGACTCCCCACCAATTGAGGACTAAACACCAAACATACCAAGCTCTAGAACAGTGTAAGATTGTATGTGGAGCATCTTCCAAGTCATTGTTACAGATAGGACATAAAATTCCTTAAAGAGATAATTGTAGCCCTCTTGAGTCTAGAAAACATCTGGTTGGAATTGTCTCCAAGTAAGCCAGCCAACAAAAAACAGTGACTTTGGGGGGGGGGGGGGGGGGGGGGGGGGGGATTCCAGGGATCCATAATGCCCTTATCCAATCAGCATTGATAGAAGGGACAGAAGCTTTAGTATCTAGTAGATTGTACAACTTTTTCAAACAGAAACCTTTAGGATCTGTTGTCCAACCTAAATGATCCTCACACTGTAAAAGGATGACTCCTCTAAGAATTCCAGATAACATAACCATATCAGATTCAGCCCTCCCTTAAGAGTAGATCTAAAGTTGAGATCCCACTCCTCATCAAAAGTAGCATCAACAATCATCATATTCTTGGACTGAGATAAAATGAATAATCTAGGGAAGAGATGTTTGAATGAAACCTCACCCACCAGATATCAATCCAAAAATGAATTCCTTCACCATTACCTAATTTCCAAGACAACCCTTTTATTCCAAATAAATTCTCAAAAACTGGATCAATATTTAAAGCTAAAATATGGCTCATAAAGCTTGAGTTGCCAATTTCTGAGAAACAAGAGAGATCCCATTCAGTTAAGTTCCACCCATATTTGCTGCAAATGACCCTTCAAGAGCAAATTTCAACCACCATTTAGAGAGAAGGGTAACATTTTTCTTTGTAAGAATTTTTATACCTAGACCTCCTTTCAACTTTAGTCTGCAAACACTGTTCCAACCGACCTTGTAAAATGATTTGGCAACTGAGCTACCATGCTAGAGGAATATTCTTTGCCAGGACTCCATGATTTAGATCACCTTTTAAGGGCTTTAATAATTGAGAAGAAGTACAAGGGAAGGGCTCCCAAGGTAGATTTTATTAAGGTAATTATGCCCCATAGAGATAATAATTTAACTTGTCAAAGGCCAATAGATGCTTTAAATTTATCAACAATAGGGTCCCAAGTCTTAATCCTCCTTGAATTTGCACATAAAGGGAATCTTAGGTAAGTTGTTGGAAGTTTCCCAGAAGAGCACTGCAAAATTTCAATTATCCTATTCTCCTCTTCTTCTTCAAGATTTAAAGGGATTGCAATAGATTTCACATAGTTAACGGACAGTCCAACAACAAGTTTGAACATAAAGAGAGCTAGCTTGAGACACAAGGCATCATCTTCAGTTTCTTTTATGAAGAAAATTGAGTCATCAGCAAATTGAAGATGGGATATAACAGGGCCAGTGAGGTTAAATTGGATGTCATTGATGAAGCCTTGAGCCAAACTAGTTTTCATGATTTGATTTAAACTTTCAGCCACAATCACAAAGAACAAAGGGGATAGAGCACAACCTTGCCTAAGAACTCTAGATATTTGAAAATCAAGACTGAGAGAGCTATTTAGAAGGACTGAAACATGCGCCCTTAAGTAAGAGATAATCCACATCTTCCATAAAGAACCAAAACCCATCCTTGTTGAAGATTGCAATAAGATGATCCAGCTAACCTTATCAAAAGCTTTCTCAAAGTCAACTTTAAAGATAATGGTTCATCTTGTTCTACGAAGCAGACCATCTCAAATTTGAATTCATTGATGAATAGTGTAACAAAAGCCAAAAATTCATATATGAACAAGTTAATATCGAAAATGCATAAAAAAATTAGATAAACTAAATGAATTCAAATTTACAAACACGATATTACATAAAAAAAATTGAAACGATATTACATAAATTTAAGTACTAACGAAATTACATTTTTTATTATTGAATGGAGTATATCCAACATCGTCAATTCGGGTTTGTCTTTAGCTATCATCCGCCAATGTTTCCTTTTTGTATTGATGATCCGCATTGTTGGATGCATTGGGCATCAATTGCATCTAAAACATGATTATTGATTTTCTCAGAGGTTCAGTTTTGTTCACGTGGTCGATAAATTGAGTTGATTTTTCTTATTTTTGTTTCTAGTCTTCAACTCATGATTTTTCACTTGTTTGTGGCTTCGAACTGAGGCGTATAGTGTGGATGCGTCTTATAAGAAGTTTAAGTAAACGGTATTTCACTATTCGCTCTCAAGCTCGATATGGAAGAACCATGTTATAATGAGTCAAACTACTTTAACGGGTCATAAGAAATTGCATTGTTCAATAACCATGGCTTGATGTTGACTAGGTGAAATATAGAAGAGAGTGTGAGAATGAGAGAAGGAAATCGGAGACGATTTTGAAATAGTTGGAAAAAGAGTTAAGAAATTGTATGTTTTATATAGAGGGAGACGTTTAAGCCGCCGACAACTATGCTTTGGAGACTAGCTATTACGTCTCCAACTGCTATTTGTTAAAATTGTTACCATCCATGTGTTCATTGATTTAGAGACGCAACTCGAATGGTAGAGACCGGGACGATTTTGGTGCCAATTATTTCCATTTGGTTATAATTTAGTTCTCATGAATTTGTCTGATGGTAGTGACATCAATTTGTTGATACACTGATCGATGTTTCGGAGCATTCGTCGTCTACACCTCGGAGGCAGATGCATATTTCTATAGGGAATCCAAAATGAAATTGTCCTAATATTGAGACCACATTCGTTGTAATGATTCACTTGGTTAGTATTGAATCCTACCTCCTTTACGTCCAGATTCCCATGTTTTCCTTGCCATTTAACCACGTACATCCATTGGATGAGACAGCCACATCCCACGTGTTTCCTTTACCCAAGATACAATCTACTAATATATTACAGTTTCGAAAAAAACCCTACTAATATATTATTTTTCCATTGAATTGTAATTCATACTGTTTTTTATTTAATTTGGGTGCTCTTATTATTTATTGCAATATACAATAATTTTATCAAAAACATTATTTATGAGTAGCATTATATATACTTTTTTGTTATCGAAATTTAACTCTCGTGTAGTTTTTTTTTTAAGGATAAATTGGTATTTTATTGCGAACGATCAAAGGTTAACAACCCAGTTAAACAGTCTGGCAAAGTATTACAGTCGAAGTTTAAATCTACACAAACGTCCGCAATTCTTGCCAACTTATTTGCGACCTGATTCGCCTCCCTCCGAATGTAAGCGAGATTAAAACCTGGTAGATCTTGGAGAAGCTTTTTACAGTCATTGACAATACCTCCAATTGGGCCTAATATGTTCTCCGAGCTATTTACTGCCATCATCACATTCTGGCAATCCGATTCCACCACCCCTTCTCTCCAATCTTCCCTGCGAATCCAGTTCAAAGCCTCACGGACAGACAACGCTTCTACGACCTCCGGGTCTCTCACTCCCGGGAATCTGCAGCATCTCCAACCCGCCACTTGGCCCTCACTGTCCCTGCATACCATACCCCCACTTCCGCCTCCCTGTCCTACTGTGGCACCATCCACATTCACTTTCAAAAGTTTGCCGACCGGTTGGACCCATCTCTTCCGTCCCTCCATCCTTCTCTCGTGGTCGGACAAGCCTATGGCATTGGCCTCCCTCCCCGAGAGTAACATGGATGTCGCCGCCCCGTAAATCGCTTCGCTCGACAAGTTCTTATCCTTCCACACCTTCGAGTTACGAGCTTTCCATAATTCCCAGCGCAGGACCCCTACTAGTTCTGCTTCCTCCCTACAACACCCCGCCCAGCACACTCTCAAGATTTCCTTTGCCGAATCACCAACTCCAAACCGAGCATTTGGCACCCTGCTCCAAACCTCCAACGTTTTAGGGCAGCGAAATAGGACATGGACACAAGTTTCCGCCTCCCCACATTTTAAGCAATGCACTTGTGCTGAGACCCTCCTCTCCCTCAGTTTGGTAGCTACAGGAAACAGGTCTGAAGCCCCATGCCAAAGAAGGTGACTTACCTTGGGTGGGACTCGCAGCCTCCACAGATCCTTCTAGAAGTTGTCTTCTTCCAGTTGCTCCCCTTTCATATCTTCTGCTTGTAGTTCTCTGTAAGCCTTACGAACTGAGTATTGTCCATATTTATTTTAACACCAATATCAACTTTCTTTCTCCGGAAAGGAGCTCAAAGGGACTCTTAGAATCGCCTCAGCATCATCTTCCGAGAACGATTCTCGTATCAATTCAGTATTCCACTCAGCCACTCCCGGCCGGAACAACCTGCTCACTTTCCACCCCTCCATTCTCCTCAGCACATCCCCAAGTAAACCCGACTCCGAGCCAATCCATGGCTCCGTCAACCACGTATCCTCTTCGTCCCTTATACATCTCCTTATCCCTTTTTTCAGTAATTCATGTGCCCCAACTATGCTCCTCCAGATTGGGCTCGCCTCTGCCTGGGCGCTGGCCTGCAGGAAATCACATAATGGATAGTACCTTGTTTTCAGCAACCGAGCAACCAGGCTCTCCGAGTTCTGGATCAAACGCCATCCCTGTTTACCCAGAAGAGCCACATTAAATTCTCCTAGGTGCTTAAAACTCAGTCCACCCACCATTTTATGATCACATAGATTCGACCAACTTCTCCACCTTATCCTGGCCCCTGAGTTGCTGTTTTGCTTCCACCAGTACCGGTTCATCTCCACTTCTATTTCGCGTATAATTTTTTGGGGTAACGTATATACGCTCATTATATATGTTGGTAGGGCTTGTATTACTGATTTTAATAATATCTCTTTATCTGCTTTACTTAGTAGCAGTTCATCCCAGGTGCTCAACTTCCTCTGAACTCTCTCCTTAATGTGCTTAAAGGCCTGATATTTACTCCGAGCTACAACTGATGGCACTCCCAAATAAGTACCCACATCCTCCACCACCGACATCCCCAATGCTTCCCCAATTGCCACTTTCGTCTGCATGTCAGTATTCGGGCTAAAAGAGATAGACGATTTCTGCACATTAACTTTCTGACCCGAAGCTCTTTCATATTTCCCAAGCAAATCTTTCCAACTGACCGCCTCCTCCACCGACATTCTTCCAAACATAAAGCTATCGTCTACAAAGAATAAGTGTGTTATGGAGGGGGCACCACGCACCACCCTATGACCGTGCACCCTGCTTTGAGTCTCATAGTGACTAATTAATCTCGAGAGGCCTTCAGCACAAGTAATAAACATATAGGGGGACAAAGGATCCCCTTGTCTAATTCCCCTCTTTGGAATAATTGGCCTGATTCTTCTTCCTTCTGCTGTCACCCAGAGATTTGGCAATCTGACACATTCCATAACTAAGGTCACCCATCTCTCCCCAAACCTCATTCGCGTGAGAACCTTCTCCGAAAAATTCCAATCTACCCTGTCATACACCTTTGTCATATCTACCTTCATGGCCATTAATCCTTGTCTGCCCTGCCTTTTATTGCGTTGTGCATGTAACATTTATCCTGATATATGATGATGTTATCTGTAATCAGACGACCCTACAGGAAAGCACTATGAGACTCAGAAATTATATCCTGCATGCACCCTTTCATTCTCTGTACCATCACCTTGGTGATTACTTTATAGCACACATTACACAACGCGATAGACCTGAACTCCTTCATTCTCTCCGACCTATGTGTCTTTGGGATCATCACTATATTAGTATCATTTATGCCCCGTGGAAGCTTCCCACTCTCAAAATAGTACCGAACCATCCGAAAACTCTGCTCCCCCACCATTAGCCAATAGCGCTGATAAAAATCGGGGTTGAACCCGTCAGGCCCCGGGGCTTTCATCGGCAGCATGCTAAACATTGCCTTCCTCACTTCCTCCATGTCAACCGATCTTAAAAGGACATCATTCTGTTCAGGCGTAATGGACTCAGGAATTAGTTCATTAACCTCATCCTGATCTTGGTGTTCCGGTGTGAAGAGCTCCATAAAGTATTCTTGTATTACTTCCTCTAGTCCCGAGCTCCACTCCCTTATCACCCCACTTTTGTCTTTTAAACTCTGTATTCGGTTTCTGCGTCTCCTCTTAGAGCATTTGGCATGGAAGTACCTGGTGTTTCGGTCTCCTCCCTTATACCAGTGTTGTTTCGCTCTTTGTCTCCACTGATCGTATTTTTGCAGTAGTAAACCTGTAAGCTTCCTGCGCAACTCACAAACCCTTTCTCTCTAGGGGTTATGTCTAGTTTTTTTTTTCCTTCTAATTAATGATTATCTTAGGCGCAAATTAGGGATTTTAAAATCTTTTAGAGCATCTCTAATAGTCTGCCATGACTAGTGTCAAGGAGACATGGTAAGAGGTGCTTTTTGGCCTTCTTTCTCCTCCCTGTCATGACTTTCTGCCATGGCCTCTCCAATGGTCTGTCATGACTAGTGGTAGGGAGCCATGGTTTTGTAGTTGTTTTTGGAGTAAAATGGGCTTTTCTCTCCTCTCAAGTAGCTCTTACCACGGTGTCGCGTCGTTGCAAGATCCTGCAACGACCCGCTGACACGCCGCCCCTAACATGACCCCTTGACACGACGAGTCGTGGCAGCGCCTGGAACAACCCGCCTGCCATGACCGTTGGAGATGCTCTTAACTATATTTGATGGCGATGAACCTTAACAAGAAATATCTATCTCACAACTTGAGAGCAAACCCTAGCCTTAACCGTCGTACCCCTGCGTCTATGGTGCTTTCTAGCCGTGTCCTTGATGCCGCCGATCTCGCCGACGTTATTGTTGCTCTCCCTGCCGGTTCTGTCATGGCGTCTCTGGTGTATAATTTTCCCTCGAAGCCTCTATCGTCTCCTCTTGTGAATCTGTCTTTGAAGGCACGGTGCGGGAGGACGTTGAAGCAACCTCTACACATTATTCCTTCAGCGCCTCCCTCTCCTATGTCACTACCCTTGCAGCCACCACTGACGCAGCCATCGTTGTCCCCTCCTCCTTGGCCTCTACCGCTAGGACGGCCCACACGACATCTCTTGGTTGCGTCCTCCTCAAGCAATGCCCTTCCCCCACCAAACCCTAGGTCGCCGTGTAAAGACCGAGAAAAAAAAAGGATTTAACGTTTAAAATTATTAAATAATAACGTCGAGGTAGGGAACGAGTTCGTTTTGTGTAAAAAAAAAAGGGAAGCAGGTCCGGACAAGGCACGGCGCGCAGGCCAAGCCCAGCCCAGCCGTACTTGGGCCCGAGCCACCTGAGGCCCAACCCGAGTCAGGCATGGGTATTTAACCCCCATACCTTCTCTGAAACCCTAATTCACCCTCCTCACTCAGTCGACCTCCCGCCTCCCTCTTCTCTCTCCCGATCCCGTACCCTCTCTGGTTCTCTGTTCCGGCCGCCGTCGCCGGCCATCCTTATCCCTCCCCGTCTCTCCCTCCCGAGCTACCGGCGTCACAAGCCACCGGCCACACCTCTCCTCTCCGCCCAGTCTCAACACCACCACCGTCATCCCGACCTCCCTTCTCCTCGGGTCCGTCCAGATCAGACACGGGCGCGAAGCCGCCGTGTCCCGCCGTATTCGGCCGACGCCACCGTCATTTTTCTCTACGGTGAGGCCCCGGCCGACGCCGCCCTCGCCGGCGGCCGGTCAGTTCGAAACGCGAACCTTTTCCCGTTGTCTTTCCTTTTTACGAACCTGCTTTGGATTTGGTCATATTTGGAACAATATTTTGGATCAGGACTCGAATCGTTGAACGGTAAAAAGGAAATCGAAAGCAAAACTTAATTTCAGTCTTGAGTTTTTAAGGAAAATAATGGAAAAGGGGTAAAGTGAGTTTTGGAACTAATAAATCAGATCTGCAAATTAGAGTCTCAGGAGAGGTTACAAGCATTCTTTGGCTGGCTTACGAGTTAGAGTCTCGGTAAGTTGCGAGCGTGTATTATTGTTGAGTTTTGGGTGGCCACGAGTGCCCGTGGGGTCGTCGAACCCGTGTCTTTACCTTTGGTGTTTTGGGTGGCCATGTGTGCCCGTGGGGCTGTGAACCCGTGTCTTTACTGTTGGTGCTTTGAGGGGCCGTGAGTGCCGTGGGGTTGTTGAGCCCGTGAGTTACTGTTGGTGTGTTTTGGGTGGCCATGAGAGCCCGTGTTTGACTGTTGAGTCTTGGGTGGCCATGAGAGCCCGTGTTTGACTGTTGAGTCTTGGGTGGCCATGAGGGCCCGTGTTTGATTGTTGGTGTCTGGGGAGGCCGTGTGTGCCCGTGGGGTTGTTGAACATGTGTCCCTACTGTTGGTGTGCCTTGGGAGGCCGTGAGTGCCTGTGGGGTTGTTGAACCCGTGTCTTTATCGTTGGCGTGTCTTGGGAGGCCATGAGTG
The DNA here is from genome assembly GCA_963921825.1 of Erodium maritimum. Lineage (NCBI taxonomy): Eukaryota > Viridiplantae > Streptophyta > Magnoliopsida > Geraniales > Geraniaceae > Erodium > Erodium maritimum. The sequence continues at coordinate 29,051,961 of OY997589.1, read as the reverse complement.
CCCGTGGGGCTGTTGAGTCCGTGTTTTGTGGTTGGTGTCTTGGGTGGCCATGAGTGCCTGTGGAGTGCTGAACCTGTGTTGTTGCTGTTTGTTGAACTTGCTTGTGATTGTGGTTACCTGAGTGAGAGAGGTTACTGAGACGGGTCGACTGCCTGGACCGACTGGGATCGGAAAGAGCGAGGGACAGAGAAGTTGTAAGACAGGTCGACTGCCTGGACCGACTTTGTGTTGGAAAGAGCGAGGGACAGAGAAGTTGTAAGACAGGTCGACTGCCTGGACCGACTTTGTGTTGGAAAGAGCGAGGGACAGAGAAGTTGTAAGACATGTCGACTGCCTGGACCGACTTTGTGTTGGAAAGAGCGAAGGACAGAGAAGTTGTAAGACAGGTCGACCGCCTGGACCGACTGGGATCGGAAAGGGCGAGAAACATAATTGGTTACTGAGCAGCTGGTTTGCGATCCTTTGTGATCTTGTTTGGTGTGCGATCCTTTGTGATCTTGTTTGGTGTTGCGTAGTTTCTTTTGAGTCCTTGGAAGATGTCGTAATCGTTGTGTCGGTCTACTTACAAGTTTGAGCGTTGAGTCGTTCGAGGAAGGTCACCGTGGGTGTTTGTCAGTCAGAGTACTTGAGTTGGGGACAGTGATCCCCGGAGTTGAGTTTGTTGTTGGTGTTACCGGCATTGTCTGCTAATTATGCCGTAGTCATTCTGTTATCTGTGGTGGTGAGCGAACGCTCACCCCTAGCTGCTTTTCCTACAGGTACTGATCACAGGACGGACTAGGGAAGCTCTCGAAGCTTGTGGAGCTAGGAGCGGAGTCCGGGTTAAGTCTTTTGAGTCTAGTGACGGATACCTTGCACTTTTGTCCACGTGTTGGGACGTGTTTTTAAGTTGTAAATATTATTTTGATTAATTAAATGGAGATTTTAAAGTGTTTATCCAAGACAGGTTTCATTGTTTTATGGTTTTTAAAACGTTCGCGTCCCGAGTTCGGTTTACTGAAATTGGGGCGTGACAGCTTGGTATCAGAGCTCGAGGTTTCACACCTCGGACTGTCCGTCATATAGGTGGGGATGGTCGAGTCAATGTAGACCCGTAGTGTTATGAGTCCTGGTTGAGATTGTGTGTATGTATAGTGTTTTATTGCTGGCTTGCTGATTGTTGTTGCTGCTTGAAATGTTTTTAAGCTGTCGCGGGTCGACTCAGGAGCGCTCATGTAGTCGAACGTGACGGTGCTGACATCAAGTCGGTACAACGTAGTTCGGGGACGCCTGGACCGGGTTGTGACTGCGTGATGTCAAGTCCGAGGTTTTAAAAATGAAATGGAGAAAGTTTTAAAATTGGTTGGCCCTGTGGGCATGTGTGTAAGTTGGTTGGCCCGGCGGGCGTATTTGATTTTGATTGGCCATGTGGGCGTGTGTGTAAGTTGGTTGGCCCGGTGGGCGTGTTTTGATTTTGTTTGACGACGTGGGCGTGTGTGTTTGATTGTGTTTGGCCCGGTGGGCGTAGTTTGGTGTTGGTTGGCCCGGTGGGCGTGTATTGTTGCTACTCGACCGTGTTGGCTTGTATTTGAGGTCGGTCTGGAGTTGCTGTAACTGTGTTATGTGTTTGGTGGTCGTGGTCTGCGACGCACTTGTGTACGGGTCGCTATTAGCCGGGAAAGTTACGAATACCCTAGGGTAGACATAGCGGGTGTAAGTAGTGTGAAATCATTACCGCTTTATTATCGGGGTCACTGGTTTGGTCCGGTAGGTAGAATGGACCGGTTTGGCTGCCGACCCGGTAAGGGGCCCGGCAGGTATTGGTTGTCGGCCCGGTAAGGGGCCCGGCAGGTATTGAACGCCGGCCCGGTAAGGAGCCCGGTAGGTATTGGACGCTGGCCCGATAAGGGGCCCAGCAGGTTTTGGGTTCCGGCCCGGTAGGGGGCAAGGCCCGTCTAGGTTACCGGCCCGGAAAGTGGCATGGCAGGGGTCGTGTACCGGCCCGGTCCAGTAAGCTGTTTTCAAACTTTTGGTGGTTGTTGCTTCGTTGTACATGTAGGTTTGTGGTTGTGTGACTCGATTCACGTTCGTGCGGTTTGAGCGTTGGTTTTACGTGTTTGTGTTCGCGGCCGTGGGTTGTAGAGGCCATAGGCTCGGTGTCAAGGGATGAGGTCTTGGGTTCGGGACTCACCGATAACGTACGGTAGTAGTACAATGCCTCGGTGTGAGAGTCTCACCACAGAGAGAGGTTAGGGTCGGTGCGCTGCGGCGTCTTACGAACCAGGTTTTCCCTATGTAAACGGGTGTTGAGTTTTCCCTCGCGTGAACGAGTGATTGAGGTTTCCTTCACGCGAGTGGGTTATTTGAGGTTCCTTACACGATTGAGTAACTGGGGTATCGATATTGTGAGCAACAGTGTTGGCTTAGTTGAGAACATGATCCCCGTTTGAGGTTTCCCTACGTGGTCGGGTCTTTGGGGTATTGAGGTTGTGAACCATAGTGATTGCTGAATTGAGGAAGTATTTCCCGTGTCGGGGTTTATCTTACATGAGCGAGTACTTGAGGTGTTGTTAGCGTGAGCAGTGTGACGTTTGGCATCAGGTTCTGAGGTAGTGGTTTGCCCTGGCTAGATCGGTAAGTCTTTAGTGCGTTACTAGTATGCCATAATCGAACGGGTGTCCGTGGAGGTGAGCATAATGCTCATCCCCTTTACTACTTTTCCCGCAAGGGACGAGTAGCGAACACTGGTTTGGTTGCGGAAAGTTACAAGTAAATGCCTAGAGGACCGTGTGAGAGTTACACTAGACCTTACCAGGGTGACAAATGGAGTGGGTGTTCGTCTTCCGATTTTGGGCGTCAGTTTCATTGGATGCCGGGATATCACACTTGTTTGTTCGTCGAGTCGTGCTGAGAGCTTGGGGCTGAGTTTAGAGCCGTTGAGTCCACCCCTGCGTCGGGACACGCCGGTTGGTGGTGGGGTGGTGTTAACTAGGGCTGTCGCGCCTGCGAAGTTAGAGAATCGAGCTGATACTGGAGGTTCGAGAGAGGCCGTGAGAGCCCGTGTACTAAGGTTGGTGTCTTTGGCTGTCCTGACCGAGTTAGAGTCTCGGGGGAGGTTGCAAGCATTCTTTGGCTGGCTTACGAGTTAGAGTCTCGGTAAGTTGCGAGCGTGTATTATTGTTGAGTTTTGGGTGGCCACGAGTGCCCGTGGGGTCGTCGAACCCGTGTCTTTACCTTTGGTGTTTTGGGGGGCCATGTATGCCCGTGGGGCTGTGAACCCGTGTCTTTACTGTTGGTGCTTTGAGGGGTCGTGAGTGCCGTGGGGTTGTTGAGCCCGTGAGTTACTGTTGGTGTGTCTTGGGTGGCCATGAGAGCCCGTGTTTGACTGTTGAGTCTTGGGTGGCCATGAGGGCCCGTGTTTGATTGTTGGTGTCTGGGGAGGCCGTGTGTGCCCGTGGGGTTGTTGAACCTGTGTCCCTACTGTTGGTGTGCCTTGGGAGGCCGTGAGTGCCTGTGGGGTTGTTGAACCCGTGTCTTTATCGTTGGCGTGTCTTGGGAGGCCGTGAGTGCCCGTGGGGCTGTTGAGTCCGTGTTTTGTGGTTGGTGTCTTGGGTGGCCATGAGTGCCTGTGGAGTGCTGAACCTGTGTTGTTGCTGTTTGTTGAACTTGCTTGTGATTGTGGTTACCTGAGTGAGAGAGGTTACTGAGACGGGTCGACTGCCTGGACCGACTGGGATCGGAAAGAGCGAGGGACAGAGAAGTTGTAAGACAGGTCGACTGCCTGGACCGACTTTGTGTTGGAAAGAGCGAGGGACAGAGAAGTTGTAAGACAGGTCGACTGCCTGGACCGACTTTGTGTTGGAAAGAGCGAGGGACAGAGAAGTTGTAAGACAGGTCGACTGCCTGGACCGACTTTGTGTTGGAAAGAGCGAAGGACAGAGAAGTTGTAAGACAGGTCGACCGCCTGGACCGACTGGGATCGGAAAGGGCGAGAAACATAATTGGTTACTGAGCAGCTGGTTTGCGATCCTTTGTGATCTTGTTTGGTGTGCGATCCTTTGTGATCTTGTTTGGTGTTGCGTAGTTTCTTTTGAGTCCTTGGAAGATGTCGTAATCGTTGTGTCGGTCTACTTACAAGTTTGAGCGTTGAGTCGTTCGAGGAAGGTCACCGTGGGTGTTTGTCAGTCAGAGTACTTGAGTTGGGGACAGTGATCCCCGGAGTTGAGTTTGTTGTTGGTGTTACCGGCATTGTCTGCTAATTATGCCGTAGTCATTCTGTTATCTGTGGTGGTGAGCGAACGCTCACCCCTAGCTGCTTTTCCTACAGGTACTGATCACAGGACGGACTAGGGAAGCTCTCGAAGCTTGTGGAGCTAGGAGCGGAGTCCGGGTTAAGTCTTTTGAGTCTAGTGACGGATACCTTGCACTTTTGTCCACGTGTTGGGACGTGTTTTTAAGTTGTAAATATTATTTTGATTAATTAAATGGAGATTTTAAAGTGTTTATCCAAGACATGTTTCATTGTTTTATGGTTTTTAAAACGTTCGCGTCCCGAGTTCGGTTTACTGAAATTGGGGAGTGACACGCCGGCCCCCCAAATTTTCCAAGACCTTGCTCTGACTTTTCCTCTCCCGGGTGATGCGCTTTCTAGGGTTGCGCATTCACCATGTTCTGCTCCAATCCGGGCCCTGGTTCCCCCTCTCACTAGCGGAACGGGCTCTAAGGTTGTCTCCTCTTCACGGCGCGAGCCTCTTCTCCCTACCGTGGTCTAAGGTTGTGACTAACACCAGCCGACGTGCCTCTGAGTCTATCCGGGCGGCCCTCACAACTCCGTGAGGAATGTCGAGAGATCGATCAAGGCACTTGGATTGGGATGAGTTCTCCTGTTTAGGCAAGGGCGGGGAAACAACCCCACCGGGAGGAATGAAAAGCCGACAGATCATCAGGGACTGTTCCTAGGAGGGGTCTCATGCAGATGTTTTGCCTCCCACCATCACTGTTGTTTGGATCTCTGATTTCCGACGCCCCCTTCCCCCTTTTCGTTTTTTGTCCTCAACTATATGATTGTCAAAAACCGTCTGTGACGGTTCTTGTGGAAAGAGGTTCAATGAGCCATTGCTCTTTTTGTCTGACCTTAGTGGCCTGGGAGATTGTTCCCTGGTGCACATCGATGTTCTGATATAAGTTTAATACAATTGCAACTTTCGCTAAAAAAACTATATTTAATCATTGTTAACGAGGTTAGGACGGGACTACGAAGACGAATTTGCTCAAGTGATACTAAAACCATTGGGATGCCATGGTTGGTATCCGATTCAGGGATTCTGGAGGAGACACCACAGAGGCTGGAACTTTGGACAATCAATAGACTAATGATACCCAACAAGACAGAGTGGAACTGGGCGCTAATTGATCAAGTTCTCCCAGCTCATGCGAGAGGACTCATAACACAAGTCCCTCTTTTGGAGAAGGGATGGGCAGACGAGAGGTATAGGTATGGGTCCTCAACAGGTGATTATAATGTCTGAGATGTTTATGGGAAATTGCAGTAGAGAGAAGGGAGGTGGAATGAAGGGGATCATGAAAGTTTTTGGAAGGCATTGTGGAGTTTGAAAATGCCTCCAAAGGTGCACTACCATCTTTAGAGAGGTGTCTCAGGGGTGTTGCCTACGAATTCAGTTCGTCGAGTGCAGGTACAGACGAGTTGTTGTTTTTGCGGGGAGCTTGAGACGGTTGAACATGTCTGCTTTCAGTGCCGAGTTGCGAAGGATGTATGGAGTAGGGTTCGACACATACCAATGAGAAGTCATGATCCAGCCCGAGAATGGTTGGAGGAATGCTGGCAGCTATAACTAAGGAGGAGGCAGGCTGGGTAGGCACGATCTACTGGGAGCTATGGAAAAAACAAAATTACAAAGTGTGGAGTGACAAGTATAATTCGACCAAGGAGTTCTATTGGGCCGGGATAGGACTTTGGAGAATTGGAACGATGCTCAGGGAATAAGGGCCGGCCGCCCGACAAGAAGTGCGAGACCGGCAAAATTGAGTCAGCCGGAAATGGGAATCTTCAAAGTTAATATAGACGGATCTGTATTTGAGGACTTTGGTGGGGGAGGTGGCTTGGTGTGTCGGGACATTTGGGGTGCCGCCATATGCTTTGTTATAGCCTAAAGCACTGAATTTTATGCTAGGCGAACCGCATATTGGTTGTCACAATGAAGTGCTACTACATATTGGTTGTCCTAAAGAAATATTGGTGAGATCGCGCCAAAGACGAACCGAAATGCTCCAAGGAGCTTGATGTTGGCTAAGGAAGTCATGACACGCGAGCGAGTTCATGTATTGTATGATATCTGTGATAGTTTTGAAATCTGACGAATTGAAGCAATGTGTTCCCTCCAACACCCCCCCCCCCCCCCCCCCCGTCTATTAAGAGCATGGAACAAGATCAGAAGGCGGAAAAAAAATCAAGAAGAGAATATAAAGAAAATGTCAACGTCAATATCAAGGCCACCGTCCGACGACCAACAACCTAAACTTTGGTGAGGTTGAGAAAATAAGGGTCGAGGCTGAAACATTTTAGGCGAAAGCCAAACGAGTGTATTGAAGGTGGAATGAAGAATTGGAGCACAATGGTGGGTTCGTTAGTTATATGCCCTATGGCAATCCCACTTGTATTACATTATCATTTCTTATTAATAAAATGACATCTTTCATTATCATTTTATGAAATGTTAGTTGCCTAAATAACTCAATCTTTCTAAGATTATAAAGTATGTGACTTGATAGTAAAACTCTTACAATTATAAAGAGTATTATTCAGAAACATTTGGTCTTAACGATATACTAAGTCTAGTATGATGTTGATTGATGATCATATTTTACGAATCATGCATATGAAATATGAAGTCGAAACAGATATGTTATGTAGAGAAATAACATTTGATGACCCACCATGTGAACATTATTACATAAGGGTTGTCATAAGTGTATCTCAATACCGTAATATGTTTTATGTCTTTTGGCCTTGAAGTCATCATGTATTCCTGCATACTTGGTTTTATGTCTTGACACAGTCCAACATTGTCTGTAATGAGTGACAGAGAAAGAATTTTTCCCTTATATAAATATGAGTTAGATATCGCCGACCCCCTTGATTAATAAAACTGTGGAAATGCATAGTCATGCAAATGGATAAAGAGTTATCGCTCACAGTCTACTTGGAAGCAAGAAACTAACGATTGAAAAAAATAAGGATTGAATCAGATACTGGACAACAACCTCATTGTTTCGTTTCACCATGCATGTCTGCGACAAGGAGATTGGACGCAATTTCAAATGACCTTCTTCAGTTGTTTCAGACAGTGAGTTCTGAAGTCGGTTCTTCCGGCCAAGGTGGCGTTTGAGTAGAGAGACATGGAAAACATTGTGGATTCTGGACGAGGGAGGCAATTGGAGCTGGTAAGCAACCTTTCTGATCTTCTCTGTGACCATGAATGGACCATAGAATCGAGTGAAGAGCTTGAAATTTCTTCTCAACTGGACTCACGACTGGCGATAAGGCCTAAGGCGCAGATAAACCCAGTCCCCGACCTCAAAACTCCTTTCCGTGCGATTCTTGTCAGCCTGTAGTTTCATACGAGCTTGTGCCTCCTTCAGTTGGTCCTGGAGCAACTTGGAGAGTTCCTTTTCTGTTTCTCACAAAGGTTTCAACAACATCCACCTCAGAAACAATATCATGTACAAGACTTCGAAGGGTGAGAGTTTGAGAGCTAAATGGTAAAAAGAGTTATACCAAAACTCAACCAGCGTGAGCCACTTGCACCAACGTTTGGGAAACTGATGGCACATTGCTCTCAAGTAGTTCTCCATACATTAGTTTGTGGGTGATAGGCAGAGGAGAAGGACAATTGGACCTCCTTGCGACGAGATAGCTCCTTCCAAAATGTGTTGAGGAAAATTTGATCTCTGTCTAAAACTATAGACACAAGCAACCCATGAAGTTTAACAACTTGATCGAAGAACAATTGAGCGACTTGTTCTACCAAGTATGGGTGCTGCAATGCCAAGAAGTGGGCATACATGGTAAATCTGTCAACAATCACCAATATACAATTCTTGTCGAATGAATTTGAAATCCCTTCCACGAAATCCATGACAATTTGAGGTCATTGAGAAGAGTGATAAGAGTTGCTCATTTGAGGCAAAATTGATAAATAGAGAAGAAATTATTTTTTTTGTAATTAGTGGGGTTTGAACTGAGGTTCGTAAGAAATTAAGCTCTAATACCTAGGGCTGCTCAACGGGCGGGTATCCGTCCCGGAGACGCAATACCCAGACCTGCCCGGTTCAGAACGATATGGAAGAAACGTAACCGGACCCGGATCCGGTAGTATGCGGGTGGTCCGGGTTTTTGGGACCGGGTGGACAGTCGGGTCGACCGGTAGGAATCAGGTCTGATCTACCATATTTGGTATTTTTTTAATAGGCAAAATGTAGGCCTAATGGAAAATTTTGTTTATTTTAGATATGTTAAAGTTAAACCAAGATTATAGTACTAAAATTTTATCCATTCATTTATTCAATTTTGATGATGAGGAAGAACACAGAAATTGAGACACAAGTATTGACATCACTGTCATGAGTTGTCTTCATGAATAGCAAATTAAATGCCTTAAACAAATAATTAATACATAAAAAGTAAGATTTCAGTTTGGAAACACATCATTGTCCCGAAATTAACTCAAAGACCCAATAAAAATAAACTTGCATCTTCCAAATAATAAATAGAAAGAGATAATCTACAAGGAAATAGAAATAAAAAATATATAAACAAGTGAATGTTAGAAGAAGAGAATCAGAACTCGGATGTATTGAGAGGCTGTAGCTGATACTTGGAGTTTTAAGAGAATCCAAACTCAGAATGAGGTAACTATTAAAAGAAGCGTGTAAGGTTATGGTGGTAGAAGAAAAAGTTTGGTATTTATAATTGGGAAAACTACAGATACCTACCCAAAACCATGGTCATTTAACCGATGTTTACTCTGAAGTTTAAAGTTAACTGATGCATACCTTGAAGTTACGACTTGTAACTAAAAATCCCTTTTGTCAGCTAAAATGATGAAAATACCCTCAGTGATTTTTTTAAAATAATTTTTTTAACATATAAATGAAGTGATTTTTCAAATAAAAATGAAGTCATTTAATAAGTAAATATATAAATATAACAAAAGTAATTTTTAAATAATTTTTTTAACATAATTATTGAAGTGTAGTTGAGGGTATTTTCGTCATTTTAGCTGACAGAGGGGTTTTGAGTTACATTTTCGAAACTTCAGGGTATGCATCAGTTAATTTTAAATTTTAGGTAGGCATCAGTTAAATGGGAATGGTTTTGAGTAGGTATCGGTATATTTCCCTTTATAATTAGAGTACCTAGGGTTAATAACTTAGCTGAAATGGGCAAATACATGGGTTTTACTAATTGTATCATGGGTTAGTAAGCCCAATACAAATCAACCCTATTTTTTATGTCCAACCCATAAGTGCTTCTTCTTCCAATCGCACATAGAAACAGAGTAAGTTACAGACGTCGTCGGCAAACTAGGAACGAAAGTTTCTTCATCTTCCTTTGAACATTACCGGGCGGGTCGGGTATAACCACCTATACAGATGGCTCTACCGATCACCCACCCGACTGCCACCGGATATGCAATTCTTCTACCGGAATCCGGTCTGAAAACCGGCGGTAAACATACCGGCGGTTCCGGTGACGGGCGGTTCCGTCCGGGTCGCCGGTTTCCGGGTAGTTTTGAGCACCCCTACTAATATCATATTAGAGGACTAACTCAACTAAAAGCTCAACCTAATAGTTGAAGGCTCAATTATACTTACATTATTATACTCTCATTCTCCTAATCCTTAGTTGTCACTAATGGTGGCTTTTCCTCTGCCCTCCTACCAAAATTCTTCTCTCTCTCTCACGTAGTATATATATTATGTAAATGAGACTATAGTTCCTAGTATCTTGTCGTCGTCCACGTCACGTCATCTAGGGTTGTCAATAATCACTTTCTTTAGGGCCGATTTTCGTCTTCGTTTTCCTCCTCTTTTTTCCGCCTTTGTCCTTACTGACTGTCCATCTTCAATAGCAACCATCGATTGGATCACACATCTTCTTCTCATAAATTGGAGCTTTTAGGGTGCCGAAAGAGGAAAGATTGGCCTCCGCTGTCTTCTCATAGTCAGATAAGGGACGATTCTTTGTCTGATTTGATGTTTGTCGGCCTACGCTCAATCCAAAACAATTTGAGTGCGATTTCGATCGATGGAGATACATATGATAATGATAGGCCCAATCCGAACCAGCTAGTTTAGCGAAAGAGGAAGACTGTATTACGTATGAATATATAGGCTCACCCCGTGGCCCGTACTACGGATGGATATATAGGATGACTTCGTATTACAGGGGAATATATAAGCTGACACTTTTTCTTTTCTTTTGGAAGTATATAACTGTATAAGCTGACACTTAGAACACATAGGTCACGTCATGTATGATGTATCCCTATCCTCCATGAATTTTTTTATTTCAGAACAAAGAAACCCTCGCACATGTGTTAAGCGGGAGTTTAGAAGAAGCCCAATTCTTTCAGTATGGACTTGAACATGGCCCATTTTTCTGAGACCCAATACAAATAAATGAATCATAAACGTATAATCTGATTAAGACAGATCATCGTCAGATTCATCCTTAATGTACTAATCCCAAAATTATTAAATTAATTAATGATCGTACAGGTCAACTGTAACCGTGATGTGATGATCATCAGATTCGGAGTGAGATTGCCACGTGTGGAGAGAGTGTCCTGGAAAGTGTGTGCGGTTTGTATCTTTTGTTTCTGCAAGTTGTTGGCTATTTACTCCTTGGAATCAATGTGACACGTGACTCACGTGACTCTCGCTCTCTTCTCTACCGTGGGCCCACTTCACTTACTACGTACCAGTACAGTAGGACCTTAAAATACAATCCCTGAGATTGCAGTCCATGGTTCATAATACAGTGTAAAACCCCACGTAAATTCAAGAGGGTTTTAATTGAAAATCGGAACGTCAAGATGGGTTTTTGCAACAAGTGAAATTGGAGAAGAAAAATCAAGAAAAAAAAATGAGAGTGAGTTTTGGAGCAGTTGGGCTGGTCAGACCTGGTCTGAAGACCAGGCCCGACTCACCCACGTGGGCCAAGCCATCACAAAGACTCGGCCCAAGTAGCGTACAACTCAGGCCTACCCACACAAAACCCTAGCTCAGATCGTTCAACCTCCATTTCACGCGCACAGTTTTCGAGACGCCTCCTTCCTCGAGTTGTCCTCCCCCGCGCGAACGGAACCGGAGCTGCGCCGCCGATCTTCTCTCCGGTCGCTCCCTTTCTCCTTCACTCTCTTCTACTTACACTCCTTCCCCTTTTACCCTCGCACAACCAGTTCTTGCCATCACCAGAAACTCGCCATAAATCCCCACGAGTTCGACCCGAGCCTTCATCGTCGGAACCACGCGAGTTCGTCGGAGAACAACTCGGTTCGAGCTTCCCGAGTTCGTTTTCGCACGATTCGTGTGTTCTCCCCCTCCTTCCTCATCTCCCGACCTCGTCACGACCGAAATCGCGAGCCCCTGAGCTCGATTCGAGCTATTTTGGCCGGGGCGTCGCCGGCGAGTTCAACATCGCCAGATCTGACGTTGCGGAGTGTTAGACCGCGCGTCTGACTCCACCGTCCTCGCCACGACACCGCCGGCGACCTGACGACCTTCCCACCTCCATTTCTTTCCCTCCGTGCATCTGTCACCGCCATCGGCGGTGGCCGGTGTTCGTTGGCTCGCCGTCCTCGTCCTCAGATCAGACGGGGCTTGGCAGAGTCGGGCCTTAGGAGAGAAGGGCCTTGGGCCGGGTGGTTTGGGCCAACACTGAGGATTTGGGCCGGGCCCAGAACTGGACAGTCTAGACCGGGTCAGGTATGGATCCGGGTTGGACCTGGACCCGGGTCAGATTCGGGTCAACCCGGTTTCAAAGAAAAATATTTTAAAATCAGATTTACTTAACTGATTTACTCGATTCAAGGTGAGAAATTAAAGGGAAAATTTGGATAAATTAGAGGACCTTTGGACTTTTACCGGTTTTGATTGGACTTTTTCTTTGTCAAATCTAGACGTACTTCGCCCGAACACAAGGGCTTGGACCCGAGCTAGAAGAACGAAGATCACGCCGGAACCCGTGTGAAGAACGGAGTGGTGACCACTCGAGCTTTTCATCAGAGTTTTATTAGAGGAAGACCGCAAGGTAGGGAAAGTCTTAATTAACGCTTAGTATGCATGATTAGGATAATAAAATCGGAAAGGTCCTAGGATTGCCTATAGGATGCGAATAACTAGAATAATCGTATTTCAATTACTAATAAATGGATGAGTCTAGTATGCATGCTTAGGATGGTGACAATTAGTGAAGTGTGCTTTCAATACTTGGGAAATTGATTTACTGGTAGAGAGGCTGTGAAGAGCTATCGGATTAGTTGTGTGCTAGGTTCACATGCTTGGTTGTTTGTTAGTAGGAAATCAAGAGTCTAATGGAACTAGTTTACTTTACTGTTGTTTAGTTGAATGTTTGCTTGATTGGTTGAACGATTGTGTTGATATAATTGTTGATTGAATGGTTGGTCGAGTATGACTGGTTGTGCCAAGGAGGCACGATCATGTGATCGATTGACCGGTGGAGAGCAAGTGGTAAGTGATGGTAAGTGTAATTATGGGTATGAATCCCGTGTGGTGTGTATTGATGAACGTGTGTATTTCTATGATTGATTGTGGACCCTGCGGGGCTTTGTCTAATAGATTCTGCGGGATACTGGTTAGTGTACCCACACCGTTGAGGATTCCGGTGCGGGGATAGTTTACGAGAAGGATTAAGGGTGATTTGGTATGATACCCACACCGTTGAGGATTCCGGTGTGGGGAGCGGCTTACCCTACGGGGCATTGGTTATTGGATATACACCGTGGAGGATTCCGGTGCAGATAATGGTTTACCCTACGAGGCTTTGGTTATTGGACCTACACCATTGAGGAGTCCGGTGTAGGGTGAGATAATGATTATTGTGGATACGCGATGGTACCTACACTGTTGAGGAGTCCGGTGTAGGAAGAGAAATGATTAATGGTACCCACACTGTTGAGGAGTCTGGTGTGGGAATGGTTTACGGGAGTGATTGGAGCCGGAAGGCATTGATTATTGGATCTACGGGGCAGTTGGATGGATTACTTCGTGAGAGATGGTTACTACGGTTTCACCCAAGTGTATGCGTCCTACGGGAGCACTACCTTGGTTCCCTAGGACATATGGTTCTTTGGATACGTTTCCGAGAATACCGATGATATGCGTCCTCCTAAGGATGTTTCTGGTATTCGCGACGTTATACGTCTTTGTGACGTTATGCGTCTCCTCTGGACCGAGGGAAAATCTGATATGACATGGATACTCTGGTGGATCGGAATTATGGGAACCGAGGTGATCCCATAATCTATCCATGGATCGGAGGCTCGAGAAAGCGAGTGGTTGGCATGAGATTAAATACTCCCATTTTACTCTTATTGATCCGTTAAAGTATTTATTATGAACTTCTTTTAAGTTACTGTTATCTTGGAAAAAGTGATACTATTTCATTATCCGGATCCTATAACATTTCATTGATTTATAGAATTTACTCGTTCCCGTTGTGTCAATTTTCTATGTTAGTCTAACGTTCTCTGTTTATTCTTTGAGAGCTCATCGTTATCCTCGAGAATGCGTTATTGTTATTGTTGCTTCTTATTCGTTCATTATACCTTTTGGTCGAAGGGTTTTAAATACTTTTGTGACTTTGATTTAAAGCAGTTTTACTATTAAATTCGGAGACTAAAGTTACTTACGATTTTCCCTACTGAGCGTAAGCTCATCCCTATTTGTTTATTTATTGTGTGTACAGGTGTGCTTGGGATCTGGGAAATTCGAGGCTCGGGGGCTTCCGGATGTCTTGAGAGTTGTATTAGAGTTGTGTTGGTCCACATTGTTGATCTTTATTTACCTTTGTCACTTATCAAGTTTTGACACTATATTTGAAGTTTAGATTGAATTATTGCGGAATACTTTGGACTCGTTCTCAGCTTTAAAAGAATTCATTTCTATTGTACTACTTTTACCTCGTTTGTTTCAGGTCACGTCTCGAGTCCGGCCAAGACCGGATTTGGGGCGTGACATACAGTCTCCTAATACCCATCGCATGATTCACGCTCAACCATCAATCGGCAGGACTGCATGCCACGTGGTAATATAGTGTGGTGTCCATCCGTTATGGTGGACTCGAAGTGGTTGCTGTGTTTTGAATTCTATTTTGGCGCCCGAGACTGCAGGTTGCTTAGTTGGCACGCTGTGACGCGGAACAAGCAGAACGACAACATTTGAGCGGTTAAACGTATAGTGTTTCGCCCAAGTACGAGGACCGAGAACAATTGCACCGACAGTAATACAAAGATTCCAATAAAAATCAGCACATTCGATCCTTTCATCATCGTAACCTCCTCTTTAAAGTTACTCACTATCCCACTGTCATAAAATAAATTTAATTTCTCTTTTATTTTGCTATTAAATGTCGTTCAAAATACTCTTTTGTAATGCGGAAAGAATATGAAACGTCATTAAAATGGATGATTTTTGTTATCATTGAATCATAAGTGAGATTAGACAGCGTAACTAATTTCAGATTAGAGAAAGAAAAAAAAATAAACAAGTGTATTGGGGAAAGAACGTTACTTTACTGGAAGTTGGGCTTTAATGGCGAGAGAGACAGTAGTAGTAAAAAAACGGTGGAGGGTAGAGTGCAGTACAGAGACGAAGGCGCAGAGCTTTGAGCTCTTTCTGGATCTGTGGGTCCCTTAAAAATCAATCCTTTTTCCCGCCTCTCGGCTCCTTGAATCTCAACCCTTCTTCTTCGTCTAGACCCAGAACTAAACTTTGATTGCTGCATCTTTTGATGGACACTCCTGAGAGGAACAAGATCGCCGCACCTCCTGCCTCCAAATTTGAGGTCTACTCTCGTTTTGTTTTGTTTTCTGCATCGTTTCTCCAAATTTGACTAGAGGGCTTGTACATTTCTCTAGGGTTACGATTCTATTTCCTTTTGTTTGTCATCTTCTTTGCTATTATGTATGAATTTTACTTTACTTGGCTTATTTCTTTCTTATGCTTGTGATTTGTGAATGACCCCCAAATATGTTGAATTGGGTTTGCTTCAACTGGGTCTTCTGTTTAAATTTTGGGTTCAACTTCAACATTCTGTAACAAATTGGTATCTCCTATGATGGCTATGAGTAAACAAGAAAGGATGTATCTTGACAACACTTGCAGGATTCCCCAGTATTCAACTACATCAACAGCCTCTCTCCCATCCAACCTGTTAGGTCCACGCACTCTGCTCGCGCCTTCACCTCTCTCTCTTTTGCTTCCCTTCCTTCTGTTTTCACTTCTCCACACATCAAGTTCCTCAACAGGTCATTTCCACCTTCTATTTCTATTTCATTCATGCAATCATTTCTGTAAAGCTTAACCTCCACTCAATACATTCTCTATTTTCAGGCATCCGAATCAAGATTCGTCCAAACCTGAAAATCCATCTGAAAAACAGGGTAATGCCTCTTCTAACAGCAGCTTGGCTGGATCACAGGAAAATCTCGATCCCAGTGTTCCCACTGGAGAAGCTTCTGTGGAGCCACCCAGTGGACATTCTGAATCTGCAATTGAGGAGCCACAGACCTTAGCATATGATCATGGTAGCCCCAGCACCAATCCAACACCTTGTGTTGTTGAGACTACATTGAGTGATGTATCAACGTCAATGGCTACATATGAGTGGGAGAGTTTGATATCCGATGCCTCTGACCTTTTAATTTTCAATTCCCCTGATAACACAGAGGCTTTTAAGGAGCTACTACAGAGATCATTGGATCGTGGGAGTAGATTTCGCACTTCTCTTGTGTCAGAATGTCCTCCGGATGATATGAATGCTGAGCTTAGTAACCTACTAGTTGATCCCGATGGTTCTCTTCAACAATATGGAACGGACGGGCCTTCTTCTCAACCTGGAGATGCTGGTGAAATTCAGGTGGATGGCCTTGGTAATACAGCTTTGGAACAATACTTGGCTACCAATGCAAATGATAAAATGAATAACGAGGTAGAAACATTCATCCTATTTTCTTTTAAAAAGTTAACATGCAAGTTTAATGCGAGTACTAGAATATCATTTTCATTGGGGATTTACTAATCCATAATTCAACACATTTTGAGGTACACACCAATGCAAAAATAACTAAAGCTAGAATCTAGGGATACTTGTTATTTGTCATCAGAGGGTACCCCACAATCATAGATATGTTTATTTTTCGTATGATCTAGTTGTTCTATTTCATGTATTGTTTTGCATTTGACTATTTATGCAACAGATACTGGATGATCTAGAGGAACTTGTACTTGACTTGTTTGCTCATTGTCTTGCAGCCTATTTCTGATTTGCATCGTGGCGTGCGAAGGCGATGTCTGGACTTTGAGGTGGCTGTTGCTCATAGGAAGAATATAGGTGGTAGTCTGCAATGTAAATTTGAAGAGAATACTGCCTTAAGTGACCAACATCATGTTGATTCTAAGCCTAGCAGTGTTTCCTTGCGGCCCATTTTACCAGGAATTGGTTTGCATTTGAATGCTCTTTCTGCAACTTCAAAGGACTCCAAAATTCTCAAGTGTGGAAGACAAATAATAAGTTTGGCTACCTCTGATTCCCCTACTGCTAATCAGGAACCTCTTTCTAAATCATTCACTGATGCAAGAGGTAGGGATGATGCTGAAGGTGGGATTCAGACTATAGAAGATGTTTCCGGGGAATCTCCATATCTACTTACTGAAGAGTTTAATCAGAGTATCCCTGAAAAGAAGAGGCATGCACATTTAACATTTTAATCTTTGTACGATAACTGTTTGCACCACAGTTCTGATATAATTTCTTTTGTTAAATTTGACTTGGATTCTATTTTCAGGTTAAAACTGGAACAAGTGTCAGAAACTACTGAGACTAGCTGCAAGCGTTGTAACTGTAAGAAATCAAAATGTCTAAAACTGTAAGTTCTCATTCTGTTTTATTTTTGTCAGTTCTGAAACTTCATTTTCCACTTTCTGTATATTCTAGTCAAATTGTAGGTTATGTGCTCGCCATTGGACTAATGTAGCTATATGTAACTGAGCATCTTAGGAATGACTTTGAAAATCAAATGCCATAAAACTTATGTTATTGTATCTATGGCAGTTACTGTGAATGCTTTGCTGCTGGTCTATACTGCGTAGAGCCTTGTTCTTGTCAAGGTTGCTTCAACAAGCCAATTCATGAAGATACAGTTCTTGCAACACGCAAACAGATTGAATCACGTAACCCGCTGGCATTTGCTCCTAAAGTTATTCGTAGCTCAGATTCTCTACCTGAAATTGGGGTAAGAATACAAGTCTATCATGTCCTTGGTTGGTGTCGTTATTTAGCCTACATCACATTTGATTTGACTTGCAGGAGGAATCTAGCAAAACCCCAGCTTCAGCACGGCATAAACGAGGATGCAACTGCAAGAAATCAAGTTGCCTCAAGAAATACTGTGAATGCTACCAGGTTTGTCCTCTCTCCATATTTAGTATGCTTTTATTGTTTATGTTTAAGTGATTAACAAGTGATGGGTTTCCATTAGGGTGGTGTTGGATGCTCCATTGACTGCAGATGTGAAGGTTGTAGGAACATATTTGGCAGAAAGGATGGTGAGTGTAAGCTTACATAATTTGAATCACTAACCAACCAAATCTGTCCTCAGCTAACTTGTTCTTTGATAATCAAGGCTGCTCTCTGTTAGGACCAGAATGTGAACAAGAAGAAGAAGCAGAACCTGTTAACAAAGCTTTGCAGAAAAGTGAAAATCAGAAAAATGATCGGAACTCAACTTCTGGTGTTCCCAGGACACCATTACAGCTTTACAGGTATTAGCACTGAAGTTCTACAGAAAAAAAGAAGAGAGACTAATTTTGAGGGTTGCCATATTAGATTTTTGACAATATATTTTTTGTGTTCTTTGGTGGCAGACCCATGATTCAATTGCCACATTCATCCAAGGGCAAACCGCCACTTCCTGCCATTGTATCCACCTCTGGCGCGTATACCATTCAAAAATTTGGAAGACGTAGTAGCATTGTTCGATCTGAATCCAAGTTTGAGAAACAGTCCGAGGCAGGTCCTGAAGATGAGGTTCTTCAAGAAAATACCTCTCCTAGGGCAGTTGTGAAGACAGGATCCCCCAACAGCAAGAGGGTGTCCTCTTCTCCTCACTGTAACTTGAGCTCATCCCCGACAAAGAGGAGCGGGCGTAAGTTGATACTACAATCAATCCCTTCATTCCCTTCCCTCACTCAACATTAAGGACAGGCCAGGGCTTTCCAGTACCACATTTGTTTGATATAATTGAGTGTTAGGTATATGTTTCAATGTCTAGTTGAGCCTTTGTATAATAACACAATCTCCATCATCTACAGTTCTATAATATGGTGTTCTTAGTTTCATGCCAAGCTTCAAAAGTTTGTGAATGGATAATGTTAGGTTACATATACATGTACACTCGAATGCAATATAAGTTTCAACGCCTCTGCATCTTCATCGCATCATAGAAGCTGTACTCTTCTCTTCTATTGTTCGGCGAGCCACACCTCTTTCCCTCTGTTTTGCCATTATTTATTTGTTCTCACTAACATGATCACTAAGAACTCAACCACAACTAATACCCTTCGGTAATTACACCACCTACCTTATTCCACCTAGTTATTAATACTAATAACTTCTTCCCTCTAGAATCAAGTAATGGAAGGAGAAGAGAAAGCCTAACTTCTTCCTCTGGAATACGGGCTCCACGCGCCGTCTTCCATCTGCAGCGGCTTCCCGCCCCAGGGTCACCCCTCGCCGGCATGGGTCCACTCCCTCGTTGGATATGGGATCTGGGAGGAGGGACGGTAGGATGGGGCCTATTTCACCGGCACCCGAATTTGGGACTCTCAACCCCGAACAAGCTTTTGCAGTAGGGATGTCTCGGGGGCACTAAAGGCTAATTCTCTAGTAGGTTTCACTGTTTTAGGTCGAATAACCTTTTGGCTCAATAAGTTTAGGACTTTGGTTTGTTATTTTTTTGTAACGTTGGATCGAGGAACACTTGAGTTCGGATCTGCGAATCAAAGCAGACTATATGTATGGAACCATGTGCGCCCGACAGGCTACGGCCGGTTGGGACAAAAATCTGGTATCCGGGACTGTTATGTCCCTCCTTGTAAGCATGATATGAAATCGTAATACAACTACCTCTTTCCCGTTTCAAAAAAAAAAGTAATAGAAGTAGAAGACAACCTAAAAAAGTACTTAAAAAATACAATCGGTAGTGGGAACCTTAAGTCTAACTATTCTACTCTGTGTCTTAATGACTGTTCCACCGTCTTCGTGTCTTGTCGTGCCGTCTGCACCTTTGACAACTCGTCTACCACCGTGTCAATCACGATTGATTCCCCCACTACCACCGCCTACTATTTTTGTGAAACCTTAACGTCATAAGAGGTACATAAGAGGGCTTCGGCCTTTGTTTTCTACACATCGCCATCCTCACCTGCACGCCCCTCTATGATGGAATGCGTCCGACCACCGACGAAGTGGATCCCTAGGCCATCTCTGCCCACCTTCATCCACTGCATATTGGCCTTCACTTTAGGCCTCCTTCTCTGCCCATCCGTCATCCACCGCATGCCGAATTTCTCCCTCGGCCTTTGTGTACAATGATCTACACCATCACGATCATTTGAACACGAGAAACAAGGGTGGTGCTAGGGCTCTAGCGATCCGCCCACGCCCCCTGGTGCATCCTGAACCAGCTAGATCTTTAGGCCCTCGCGGTCGACATTATATCCCTCCTCTCATCTCGGAGTAGCAGATTCTTCACCCACAGACGGTTGTCCGGATCGACTCTCATAGTTGGCCGTTATCTCAAGCCTCGTCCATGTTCCATGGCTAGGCTTCCGCTCAGCCTAGGAGTCTATTCTCTCAAGCCATCGCCGACAAGGAACGGATGCATTGCATGAGGCGGGTACGAGGGTTTGGGAGGCACATTTTACCTCAACTGCTCCTCGCTATACAGCTCCCCGAATGAGGTCTATCATCGTGCCTAAACCGCCTGCATCTGTTGGGACATCCAATCCAACTCAACCCTCCAATCGTGTGGGGGACTCAAAGGAGGTCTGGGTGACGTCCATCATCCTTCCTAACACGAGTTTAAGAACTTGGGCCACCGCCAATCCTCTAGGGAGGTATCAAGGGTTTCTCGTAGGGCGCCTGGAACGGAAGAGAAAGGAGGAGGGACCGGGAGGAATGATAGGAATTTTGGTGAGGGCTGCAAAGTAGTCTCGCCGAGGCCCATGAGGACTAGCAGCTCGCCCTACCATGGGGGTTCTTCACCATATCACGTAATCCCTTCCCACACCACGCGTTTCTCCCCGACACCTAGAGATCTTGGTTGGCGGATCCACAAGTTTTTAGACTATGGGAGCGCACGCATAGTGCTTGTACCTCTCACACACAGGCGTTGCCGCATTGGTACAATACACACACAGATGCTAGTAAAATACCCATACAAGTGCTAGTACAATGTTTATTAATTCAAAAAAACTGATTTACAATCAAAGCCTCGTGTGTTTATATAGCAAAACTAAACACCAACGTCCTAATACAATAAGTAAAGGAATCTCAAAGTCCTAATATGAATAAAGGAAATCAGAAAACTCATAACAAAAAGGAAATAAACACCCAGAATCTAAAAGTACGAATTTGACCCTCTAAATGACCCCGGATGGCCGAAAAACATCATACATCACGACAAGCAGCGAGTCTTGCTAGAAAGGCCGTTTTCACCCAAAAAAATGCTAGGGTTTTGTCAAATTCTGACATTGACTCCTTTTCAGGTTCTCCAACGGCCGCATCAATATGGACTGCGTCACATACAAAAGTGTTGGTACCTTACATACACGGGTGTTGGTACTCTATATACATGGGTGTTAGTACTATATATACACGGGTGTGGTGTTGTCACGTACCAACACTTTGCATGCGCGAAAAAAGACACGTGTCAGTACTGTATGGAAGGTACCAGCGCTTTCTATCGGGGGGGGGGGGGGGGGGGGGGTAGTGCTGGTACATTACATATACAAGTGTTGGTAATTTATATACATGGGTGATGGTACCAACATGTATCGACACTTGCACGTTGGTACCAGCATTTTGCATACGCAAAAAAAGGACATGTGTCAGTATTTGTATGGAAGGGTACCCGTGCTTTGCAGGGGAGTACCAGAGTTGTGCGCGTGCGAAAAGGACGCGTGTTGCCCTCTTGTGAGTCCGCAGTTTGCACGATAAGGACGAGTTCACATTTGACACCGAGTATATATATATATATATATATATATATATATATATATATATATATATATATATATTGAGCATTGAGATTTTATTGATATGAATGGAAAAGGCCGTATAGACCATACAAACGTGGAAATGAAGTAAACAAATTAAACAAGATGAGATGTAGTCTCGATGACGGTTGGGACATTGATCCTATATCTAGAAGCCTGGTGAGACCTAGGGAGATGATAGGGGTGGTTCCCTATTCCGGCTGTACGAAAAGCAATGATTTCATTGGACTTTCCCCGTCTCGACTTGTTCGATTCTGCTATGTCAGAACAGTCGATCAAGGATTATGTCGGTAAAAGGAGGAGGCTTGGAGTCAAAGAGCAGCTGACTTCTAGAGGCCGAGGTGTGGCTCCTCAGAAACACCATGAGATTTCTTGGGGTACTCATGGGGACCCGTGAGGCAGTTCATCGTGTCTCGCTTTTACCCCATCGGGGCTGTCTTCCTCATCTGTGTCTATGGAATCCAGGCTACCTTGGGTGGGGGTACCAGAGTTATCCATCACCGGTGATGAGACGTGTCAACGGAGTTCCTTCATCCTATGTTTAGGAGGCTAGGTTCCTCTGCCCGATGAGGGGATGGATACCAGCGAGGGTCCTCTTTTCGTGCCCTAGGTGTCTCATCCTTTGATATATGTGAGATTGGCCTTTCATGTCTCCCGCTTGAGTCTTATATGGATATGTGTCGAGGGATACCCGAAGTCGTGGCAACATATCCATCGGCCAATAAGTGCATCCTGTGTCTCGTCCAAGTAACCCATCCTCATCAGGCGGCTCGAAAATGATCCATACATGTTGGTGAAGCATCTGCTAGTGGAGCGATGCAACCGTCCCAGATTCGCGAACCGTCCCTACTTTTGGTTGGGAGCCAGGTGGTACATCCGAAGGTCTAGGCGGAATCCTAGACACTTATCGGTGTCGTAGGCAAGGTTCAGTACCGAAGGGCTTGAAATAGGGGTGGAGTGAGAGTGTCGTTAGGGGTTGTGCCCTAATGGGCCACCAAGAGTCCCGAGGTCACCTCTCTAAGCAATCCTCTCTAGCTCTCCATCGGAGGGCATGTTCCCTATCGTCTTCCGTGTCAATCCGTCGGCACCTTGGTTGGGCATGAGGTTCTGGCTGGGAATGGCGATCTCCATGGTACAAGGTTGTTTCTCTAATAGTCTAGTGGATGACGGTGTCCCCATCCTCCTCCGCTTCCATTCAGCGGTGGTGTGACTGAATTCGAGAATCTGATTGGAGGTGGTGGTCCTTAGGGTGTAGATACACCATTTCGTGAGATAGTCTTCGGCGATCAATATCGATGGAGGAGGTTTCCTCCCGTGGTGCGATCCACGGTCTCTAGGGGATTGGTCGCGTCATTTCCGCACGACGAATCGGCGGGAGGAAGATGGTGGGTGGTGATATTGAGTGTAGTGAGCAGGAAGTCATGGAGGTCAATAGAGGGGAAGGCGGCTATGGAAATGGAAGAGGTCGGAAATGGACCTTTAGGGGGGAAAGCGATTTGAATGAGGAAAGAAACCCTAGGTTTCGGAAAAAAAATTGCTTAAAAATGTATCTAATATATGTATATATATATTGGTATCAGGTACAAACAACCCCTTATTGTGCAAACTACGAACCAATCTGAGCCATAGGATCCGCCCAAAGTGATGTCAACAGAGCGCACCAGATGCTGACACGTGGGCAATACATATATAAAACACCGCGCCTTATCGTGCAAACTAAGAACTAACCAGGTGTTGACACGTGGGCGCGCGCGCTGCTGGTGCGCGCGCACAGTGCTGACACGTGGCGCGCATAGTGCTAATAGTTTGGGCGCACAGTGCTGATAGTTTGGCACTGTGTTAAACTATCTGCACTGTGCGCCCAAACTATTAGCATTGTGCGCGCGCGTGGTCAACACACTCACGCGCGCGGGCAGAGGCGCGCGCGAAGCGGCCACGTGTCAGCATCGCGCGCGCTCTGCTGACGTCACTTTGACTGCATCCTGTGGCTTAGATTGGTTCGTAGTTTGCACAATAAGGATGGTATATATATATTTGAGCACAATGTGGAACTTTTATTGATACGAGAAACAAGTTACACATAGACAAATACTAATAAGATCGATACATCGGACGAAAAAACAAAAGGGTGAGCCATTGTCCAAACCCGTAGGTTTGGGACGCTCAACCCTGTAACAGAATACCATCATCTCCTCCTTGCATTTCTTCCATTTCTTTGACTAAAGAGGACAAAGATGTAGTTGATGTTGGGTCATCCTTCAACCAATCTTTGGTACACAAAAGAGCTTGTATCAACCTAGTGCTCAAGGAACACCTATCTGGCTTGATGACCCTACTGGCCTCACTGAAAATACACTCACTAGTAGGGGTGTCCAAAATTGACCCATAACCCAGTCCACCCGGTCAACCCGCCCAACCCGGGCCCAGTGAGTTTGCCCCCATGGGTTACGGGGACGGGCCCGGGTTCAAGAATACCAAACCCGGAGTGAGCGGTCCGGGTAGCGGATTCGTGACATGGTTTCCTACATAACCCGGACCACCCGGATATGGTACAAGTCCAAGGCCTAAGGCCACACTCTTACAATTTTGGGTTATTTACGATAAGGTACCCTAATGTTTCGACCACGAACGATAAGGTACCCTAATGAATTTTGTGTCCGATATGGTACCCTAATGATTCGTCCATGAACGATTTGGTTTAACGCTGTTAAAAAACTAACAGAATTATGTAGAATGACTATTTTGCCCTTTAACATTTCAGTTGACTTTTGACTTAAGAGTGAAATGACCATTATACCCTCAGTTTTTATTTTTCCATAATTTATATTTTGTAATTAATTTTAATTTTCAAAATAAAATAAATAAATTATATATTTTTTTAAAGTTATATTTTTTAAAAATTGAATTTGTTTTTTTTCTTTTCAAAAATCAGTTTTTATTTTTTTTAAATCAGATTTTTATATTTTAAAATAGATTTTCTATTTAATTAGTTTTATTTTTTTTAATAATTAGTTTTTTTATATATAAATAATTTTTTATTAAAAACAGTTTTATATATAAAAAATCATTTTTATTTTTTTAAAAAATTAATTTTGTTATAAAAAAAAATCGCAGAGCAACTTCGTCTTCTCCGGCCACCCCACCGGCGTCGTCTCCGGCCACCCCACCTCCTCCGCCGTCGTCCCCGGCCACCCCACCTACGCCGCCTCGTCCTCCCTCTTCCAGCTCCTCCCTCTCACACCAAATCTGAATAAAAAAATAGAAGCAGAGCTTCGTCTTCTCCGGCCACCCCACCGGCGTCGTCTCCGGCCACCCCACCTCCTCCGCCGCCGTCGTCCCCGGCCACCTCACCTGCGCCGCCTCCTCCTCCCTCTTCCAGCTCCTCCCCCTCACCAGATCTGGTTTGGGTCTGAACCAAATCACAGAGCTTCAGCTCTGCGATTCGATCTGGTGAGGGGGAGGAGCTGGAAGAGGGAGGAGGAGGCGGCGCAGGTGGGGTGGCCGGGGACGACGACGACGGCGGAGGTGGGGTGGCCGGAGACGACGCCGGTGGGGTGGCCGGAGAAGACGAAGCTCTGCTTCTATTTTTTTTTTAATAAAATTAATTTTTTTTAAAAATAAAAATGATTTTTTTAATTTTTTGTATTTCTTAATATTTTTAATATTTTTTGTTATTTTAAATAATTTAATTTTTAAATTAAAAAAATTAAATTTATTTATTTATTTATTATATTTTATTGTATTATATAATTAAGGGTATAATGGTAATTTTGTCTATCAAATTTATAAGCTTAAAATAAGAAAGGGTAAAATCGTCATTTCACACCCCACTTAACTGCAAATGTCTAATTTAGAGGAATATTCCGTTAGTTTTTAACGGAATATGCCAACTTTAAACCAAATCGTTCGTGGACGAATCATTAGGGTACCTTATCGTACACAAAATTCATTAGGGTACCTTATCGTACACAAAATTCATTAGGGTACCTTATCGTTCGTGGACGAAATATTAGGGTACCTTATCGTAAATAACCCTACAATTTTAATTACTTTTGCATATGAAGATGAAGATTGATTGCTTGAGATTTCGAAGATGATTACCAATTTTGTAATACAACATGTTGTAGTTTTGTGTTGAACTCATCTTTTGTAATCATAATCTGTTTTGGGTCAACTTGAACTCCCTATTTGACGTTTGTAATCCTTGAACCTTTGATAAAGTTTGTACAGTGTATGAAGTTTTTCCATCATTAAGAAGTGACCAAATGGAGAGCTTCTAAGCGCTCTTTAATGTCTTTTTAATGATTTTTTGAATAATGAAAAAAATATTTGAAAGTACATGTACTACTACTTACGATTAATGTTATCAATTGTTATCAAATTCGGATGGGTTGGTCCAACCCGGTGAACCGGCCCATAATCCGGACGGGCGGGTTCAAATGTTCTTTTTTGGGCCCGGGGTCGGGAATGGGTTAAATTTTTTGAACCCGGTCACTCTGGATCGGTTCAAAATTTTGGCCACGGGGCCGGTGCCCGACCCATGGACACCCCTACTCACTAGGTACTGGGGTGATTGGAATAGCTAAAAGGTTTCTAGCAGTTCTAGATATAATAGAGTACCTAGATTGATTTCCAGCCCACCAAGTCAAGACATTGAAATCTATCTCATCTTTTGTCATCGGGTCATTGAGGTTCTCTCTAATTTAGATGTATTTTTTTTTTATGGATGATGTTTTGTTTTATTAATCCTTTTACCCCAAGACGGAGAAAAAGAGAGGGGACCGCAAAAAGCTATCCCAAATAACCTTCAAAAGAAACTCCACCACAAAACGGTGAGAGAATCTTACTAAGAAAAAACGAGGAAAGGAAACAAATGCCTAAAACAAAGGATAAACTATTCGATAGGAGGAGGAGCATCGTCCTTAAACTCTATCTGCAGCATAGTCCCTGTATTGACAAAATGTCTCCAAGCTTCGTTTTTACGCTGAGCTTCGAGCAACTTCTGGTCACTAATACAAAGCGAACGAGTCGTTACTCTAAAAGTCTGCTGAGGTTTCTTCCTTCTTCTCCCTTTACCTTTCTTTACTATTTCAGGTGACAACGCAGGAAATTCCTGATCGAAACTTGAGTATAAAGCAAGGGAGGGAGTCGATGGCACAACCGACAAAGGTCGAGCATCCACAAGACCAACGTGGACCACTCGCTGATGAACCGGGGGCTGCGATGAAACCTTGTTCCCGGGCTTTATAGGACCGAAAGCTGTATCCAAGCCCGGGGTTGGATCTGAAGGAACATCATCCACAAGACTGGGCCGAGCTGTGACAGGCCCAATCACCAGCCCGTCCAACCCAGTACGCACGCCATCTCCATCCTCGCGAGCATCCGGATAATCAGGAGAAACAGAATCGCAATTTTGCGATCTCAGAGTTTCCAGCTCAGCAGAAACGTTTGAAATCGCGCAAATTTGGAGAGAATAAAATTCGGCCAAACCGTTATCAATCACTGGATTGATAGAATCGAAATTCAAAATTGAATTCGTATCAGTGACCGGAGATCTCGCCAGTTCGCCGGAATCGAACCCAGGGCTCCCGTCGCCAGTGTCAGACACCAAAGAAGGGACAAGCTCGACCTTTGAATCCAGCCCGACTCCTTCGTCCAACACAACAACACGAGCCGGAGTGCTCTGTTCTGCGAGATCTAAGCTGGTCTCATGCCTCTGCATCTCCATCAGCTCATGGTTGATTCGAAGTTGCTGAGTAACGTTGCAAGAGACCTTCTCCAAAGGAACTGAGACAACATTTGACTGCGAAGCCAACTCCCCCTTCTAAGACGTGATGCTCTGTTTCACTCCCACCGGAAAAATGCTCACACCAGTCCGCCGAGAGTCCCTTTTACCACGCCGGGAAGTGGAAACATATAGCTGACGTCCGTTATATTTGAACCCGTTGAGAGAATTGATCACTTTCGAAGCGGATTCCTTGGATGTGAATTTGACGAAGCAGACTATCTCGCCATAGGTCCCCATCACGTTTCTCACCCACTCCGAACTAATACCAACCGGGAAATTTTTCACATAAACCTCTGAATCTCGTTGCTCTATCCGCTCAGGAACAAGAGGTGCAGATACAAACTCATCACGAAATGAGCCCTTAGGAGTCACGGTGGCCGGACCAACGGGATCACGAGCCAAAGGAGCCTTCCTTGTACCCATAGCCTGATGTTTCTGCCGAGAATTCTGCCGGCGAAAAGCTTTACCAGGAGCCCGGACCGAGGGGACCTTCGCTTCGACCTGGCGCTTGGCTCTTCTCTCCTTGACATGCAACGGCTTGTTCCCAGAGATGATTTTGCAATAATCACCATATTGAGACACAAGCATAGAACAGAAAGCAGTGAAGGAAAGCACCTTGGTGACAAGGTTGGCCGGAGAGGGCTCTTCCTTCGATCTCCTTTTGTCTCTCATAGCTTCAGTTTGTAATAGTCCTTAAGGTTGGCATTAAGAACATATTGATGACAAGCATTAATTCAGATGTATTAGTTTCAATTTCATAGGTACACATCAAGTTATATTTTTCAAATTTACGGTACTTGGATGGTTTCTCAACAACACTCGCGGAACAGTCCGGTTGTGTTGTTGTTGGCTCATCACTTGTACTGTATTCTTTAGTATAATGGTCAAAAACATCATTGAGAGACATGTTGACGCATGGAACTAAAATAGAACAATGTTCAGCAAAATATGTTTCCTTTATTAAAAAAACTCACATAGTCCAATTTCTTTCGGGGATCAATAACTGATGAAAGGAATGTAAACGTGTTTATCATTCTTAAATCCACAAAATACTTATGGAATTTTAAGCTCATATTAAAGGAAACATTTATCATGGTAACATTGTCACTACACAATGCATCTTTTATAAAAGCATCAATTTCAGATATCTCATCAAATAACACATTCGATGTTGCATATATAGAACCTGATATTTGAACTGTTGTATTATAAAACAGCTTTAAATAGCTCATAATTGATCTGATTTGTCCCCAATCTAGGGTAGTAAGCCTCCCTAACATTGACTCATCCGACTTGTAAAGTCTTGAGTCTATTTCAACATTAAGAGTAGGGTCTAATTTATAGTAATTAGGGAAGGCTCTCTCCAAGCTACATACTGATTCAAGCATCAATTATGTTGAATTCCACCTAGTTGCTACATCTAAACTCAACAGTCGGGTGGTCTTATAACCAACTAGATCACAAGTTGTTTTAAACCGGTCTAATCTCAAAGGGGAACTCCTAATAAACTACACAAAAAAATCTAATCCTATCAATTGACTTTCCCACTTCCTCAAGACTTTTAGTAACAATCAGATTCAATATGTGAGCAAAACATCTCATATGCATATGTTTACCATCTAATACATTTTGACCCAACATATTGTTACTAAGTTGGACACGGAAGTATTCAATGACATCTTGATTAGCACTAGCATTATCTACGGTGATGGTCATAACTTTATCTAGCCCCCAAGAATTCAAACAACTCTCTAAAGCTATCCCAATACATTCCCCTTTGTGGGAAATAATTGGGATGAAATTTAAAACTTTTTGATGCAAGACCCAAGAATCATCAATATTATGTGCTGTGAGGCACATGTAATTGATTTGTTGGCCACTAGTCAATGTGTCCATTGTCAATGAAATCCTAGGGGTAGACTTGCTGAAAAAGTCATGCAACTTGAGTTTTTTCATCCTCATATAATTTGAATATGTCCCTTTGATAAGTGTACCTAGAATGTACCTTAAATGTGGGACAAAAAGTTCCAACAAACTCCCTAAACCACTTGTACTCAACAAACCTTAAAGGCAACTCATGCATGACTATCATTTTTGCTCAAGCATTTCGACTAACTTTTTTTATCAAAATGCCAAGGAAAAACTTGACCAGCAGGCGAAAAGTTCAATTTAGGTTGAGTTCTATCTACATTGTTAGGGTTCTTACTACACAAAGGAACATGATGCCACAAGGTACTGGTTCCATTACTAGGGTCAATACTGTACGACTTAGGACAACACTTACAGAATGCTATCTACTTCCCCTCGGCATGAACCCTATTAAAATTCTCCCAAACAGTAGATGTGCATTTAGAGTTAGATATACCTGAGGATGCAGCTGCTGCTGCATCCTTACCACTAACCACAACTGCAGCTACTGCCTTCTTCACACCGACCAAAGCTGCTGCTACTAGTAGTGCTTCAGATCCTTGCCCAGGTTCAGTGACAAAATTGATGAACAACCCCTTGTAAGAAGAATAGTTTATAAAACCGTTAGCATTTATAAATTGAAAATCATAAATGAATTAAAAAAGTAGTTTAGGATTTAAAAAACATATCATGATTTAAAAAACAGTTCATGATTTAAAAAACAATCAAACAATTCATGAATTTAAAAAAACAGTTCACGACTTAAAAAAAACAGATCATGATTTGAAAAAAACCAGTCAAACAAATCATGAATTAAAAAAATAGGTCATGATTTAAAAAAAACAATCAAACAATTAATGCATTAAAAAAATAGTTCATGATTTAAAAAAACAATCAAAATCAATTAATGATTAACAAAATGTTCATGAATCAATTAGTTACCAAACGGTTAATGATTAACAAAAACAGTTCATGATTTTAAAAAAACAATTCATGATTTTTAAAAAGAAAAACAGTTCAAGCATTGCAAACATCACTTATTCATTAAAAAAAATATTTAGAGCAAATCAGATTTTAGAAAAAGTAGATCATTAAAATTTCAAAAAAGTTAACATTAAATTTATGCATACAAGGTAAGCCTTTGCATTTGAAAAAAATAATTCACAATCTAAGTTCAAAGCATAAACTCAGATCAGGCATTACAAACTTTAAGTTATAACTCCAAAGAATGATTTAAGTTTAAAGCATAAACTGATCAAGCATTGCAAGTCATTAATCATGTTTATAAACTACATAGATCATTTCATACACGTTAACCTATTTATGCTTTGAATTTAAAAGTAAAGTTAACTAATAAACTGAATGAACACATATCAAATCGTTTCAGCAAATCATTTCAACAAACAATATGTGAAACAAAATGTCAAGAACAGTAAGTAAATACACAAAATTGTTTAGGGTTAGGTTTAGATATATTTTTCCCTTTGATTTCACAACCTTTTTGGTCTTCTCCATGTGCTTTAGCTTATAACTACAAGGTAGCAAAGTGACTGAGTTAGTGTTCCTAAGCAAAAGAAAAGGGAGTAAAGAACCGAGCTATAGTGCAGAGAAAGGAAGAACATGAACAAGATGCATACCTTTCTTTCTCCCTTCAAATCTGAGTTCATTTCCCATGGCTCACCTCCTCTTTATGCTCTCGTCGGATCCCCTCCAAAATCTCCGCATTAAATGCTCCACGACGGTCACAAGACGGACCTGTAGAGTTTAACAGCAAACGAGAGGCCGAGACACGAGAGGGCTTGGGTGAGGGCCCAATAACTTCACGGGAAAAGTGATTGGAGGGGTGAGTTTGACATAAAACCGACGATCGAACGTTGAGAGGAGAGAGAGAGATCGTTGTGTGGACATGGTGGTCTTCGGCGAGAGAGGTAGAGAGGATTAGGAAGCTAGGGTTTTGTTTTGGGGAAATGAGAAGCTACTAAGAGAGACAGACTAGGTCAGACGCATTCAATGCGAGAAACGACATCACAAATGAACGGTCAGAATCGCGCGGAGTAATCGGACGGCTGAGGAGTGAGAAAGCAGCGAGATGGGCCGTCGTTTCGTGCTTAACTGCCCAGACCCAATTCGCGTGTGAGACTCAGCTCAACACTCGCTACAGTGCCGACCGATTTGGGTATAGCCAGTTTTCTTGTAAGAAAACCAGTCAAACCCGTTGACCATGCCGGTTCAGCTATTTCCAACCCGTTAACCATGCCGGTTTAGCTATTTCCAACCCGTGTCCGCCCGTGGTAAGGCCGGTTTTGGGTTTTCTGGTGACGGGGACGACGGGGGATGGTCGGTTTATAATAATGGTTGGATTTTTGCTCAGCCCTATTTATGATAATTCTGCACAACACCATCGTTCTAACATGTCGAGTTAAACTTGCAGTTTGTATGTAAGAAAGTTGCTACAAGTCAAATTCGTGTGTTTCATGTACCGTCTTCATACCAATTTTCCATTATCTTCACAAATTAACCTCTCTTGGTGACACTTTTCGAGGAGTTTGGTTCTAATCTCAATATTCTTCATGGCTTTATTTTGACTCCAAATACTTGTTAGATTATATATACATGTCCTGAAATTTCTGCAATATATTTTGTATCCTAGTTTCATTAGGACTCTTAGCTCCATGTGTACATGGGTAAGTTTTGCTACGACTCTGTCATTATATATACGATACAAACCCAATGGAAATTATTTCACTTTCAGATAACAAAAAACTTTATGTGCAATGAGTATTAGATATTCAGTTGTTAATCTTGATCTACTTCTCTGATCCTCTACCTTCGCTTCTTCTCGGCCGTTGTTGGGTCGAGCTCGCCGGTTCTCGGTGTTGGCCGTCGGCGAGTTTCTCGGGTGATGTTTACCCACTCAAGAAGGAAAGGGTTCGGCCTGGTAATACCAATTTGGGTTAGGATTTCCTTTCTCTCAAGGTCAAGGGGTTGTATCCTCTGGTTTTGGTCTGGGTTTTTACTTCTGTTTTTCTACTTTGCGCTTCAAGGTTGAAAAATACAGGTTTTAGACCTTTTTTTAGTTGTTCTTCATGTTTGGTAAATCTGCCATTTTAGGCCCTTGTGTATTTTCTTTTCCGGTGGTTTAGGTCTGTTGGTTCTTCTTCCCTGTTGTTTGGGGTTTTCTTGTGATGTTTCATCTTGTCTTACCGGTTGTTCTTCTTGTAATCCCCTCAGCTTGTTGAGAGTTGTGTTGTGAGGTTCCCACGGGAACACTCTTCCTTGTATCATCACCTGGTCTCCTCTTCAGATATCACTTTATTTAAATTTGCTTTGTTGATAAAAAAAATCTTGATCTCGCATATGGTAAATACGAAGGTAAGAAATTGATATAAATCTTAGAGGCTCAGTTAGTTCCCTGACTTGACAAGGTCATATCTCTTGAACAAAACTGATTAATTCTCTCTTTGTATAGTTGTAGATGTGATTCATGTCATGTGTTGATTTGGAATAAAGAAGCATGAAGTAGAGTAAGTGAATGGATCCAATTATTCATAATGAGTTCACCCAGCTTATGTTTTGCCATGATGACTTTCATTAAGGTGGTGGGACTGAACATCTCGTGCATTTCTTTAAAAAAAAATTTGATCAGCAAAGCAAATTTAAATAAAATGATATCTGAAATGGAGATCAAGTGGTGATACAAGGAAGAGCATTCCCGAGGGAACCTCACAATAGAACCCTCAACAGACTGAGGGGCTTATAAGCAACTAAACAATCCAAGGCCAAATACCAACAGCAAGAAAACAAGGATTACCAACAACAGAGAAACAAGGAGTACCAATAGAAGCAACAGAAAACAAAACAGTAAGAAAAGAAGGTCTTAAACCGGCAAGCCAACCTTGAAGCTCGAAAGGGGGTCTTACTTACCTAGATTTTCCCACCTTGAAGATCAAACAAAAAATGGTCTATAACCAGTATTTGCCAAACTTGAAGCGCCTAAAAGAAGAAGAATGCCCTGCAGCCCAAAACAAAACCCAGAAGTACCAACCCAAAGCCTTGCAATAATAGAATCCCTAACCTAGAATGAACTACCAACCTAGTACCTGGCTTCAGAGGCGGGCAAAAAAACACCCTAAAGGACTCGCCAGCGACCAGCACCTTGAACCGGCGAGCTTGGTCCAAACTTGGCCGAGAAGAACAAAGCCAGAGTACAGGAAAGGAAAGATCAAACACGGGAAAGAGATAAAATCTAGCAAGGAAAGGAGAAGTAACGACTCAGGTGAGTGGAATCCTCCTCCTGCTATCATAATGCCCGATCAACAGAC
Source organism: Erodium maritimum (assembly GCA_963921825.1). Taxonomy (NCBI): domain Eukaryota; kingdom Viridiplantae; phylum Streptophyta; class Magnoliopsida; order Geraniales; family Geraniaceae; genus Erodium; species Erodium maritimum. The sequence continues at coordinate 29,018,361 of OY997589.1, read as the reverse complement.
CCAATCCTCCAGGTGTCGTCGGCCTACACCGAGACACCTTGAAGGAGGACCAGGCATTTTTGCCGAGTCTGAGAAAGGCAGTGAAAATTGAGAGAATTGGTATCCACAAATCCAACCTAGCCAGTACACCCTCAAGCAGAAGAGGAACATCTCTTACCAAACCACTCCGACTATTCTGGGCTGAGGCAAGCACCAACATCGAGTCCATCATATTCCCCACGATCTCGAACAGAGACGAGAAGCGCTTCCCACACCAGGAGGAGGATGGAATCGAAACGGACAGGAGAGGAGAGCGTCTGAAGGAGACAGACCGAGATTGGACACTTTGCCCAGGGGAAGTCAACCACCCCGTCAACAGCACCGCGCGACTCAATGGGCAGAAGATAGAGGTGATCCGCCACAATTCCGAAAAGGAAAGCCTCCCACGAGCGACCAAAACTCTACGAACCAACCCCATCCACACAGCAAAACAGAAGATAAGAGAAGAAACGACCTGGCCAATCTTCACCAAGATGGAGAAAGACCTCACACACAGTAGCAGCCAACAACCGCAGAGCAGAAAAAACGGAGCCTGAAACGACGAACGAAGACGGGCCAACAAAATTGGGCCAATCAAACCGAGTCTGACCCACACCAGAACTAGGGCCAAAATGACCCGGCCCAACATAACTGGGCCAATCAAACCGGGTCTGGCCCGCATCTACAAGACCCGGCCCAATAGAATGTCTAGGCCCAACAGAATGTCCAGGCCCAACCCGTTCAGCAAAGCCCAGCCCAGAAGCTCACCAGCACAGAAGCACACCAACCCAGAGCCCAACCCGCTTTCACCAGGCCCGACCCGTCTACCTAGTACCCTACCCGGAACCAGTATTTCGAAGTCGTCGTTCCCGCCGCCCCTGCGAATCTGACAGGCTAACCAGAAACGAACGGTCCGGCGACCAGTCGCCGCTGCTACTGAGCCACACCGCCGCACCTGCGAATCCGATACGCCGACCAGAAAACGCAGGCGAACATCCGCCACTGCAACCGATCCACCACCGGCGAGAGCAAACTGACATGCCGAAGACCGAGATCTGGACGACAAAGAGCCGGCAGATCCGAACTCCCGACGAGCACTCGGCCTGGACGGAAGCGACGAAGTCGGAAGAGCACCACGAGCTCCTGTAGAACTCCAAGGCCTGCCAGATAAAAACGGAGTAGAAGAGGGCTAAGAGGGAAGAAGGAGAAAGTAGAAGGAAGGGATAGAGAGGAGGTCACCACCAGCACCCACTATGGCCAGAACTGTGGCCGGAGCCGGTGAAGACGAAGGAGAAAGGAGCGGCGACTAGGATTTCGGAGGAAGGGTCTTTACTAGAGAGAAACGAGAGTGTTCCAAGTCCTTTTTACAATACAAAATTTGAACGTGCGAATGTATCGGACATAACTAAAACAAACAATATCTGTAGATGGTCCACCTTTTACTTGATTGTAGGTGAAGAAATAAAAGAACCGGATATGATTTTTAGTGCATAAGTTGGAAATCGATGCATGACTAAGACGGCATTAAAGAATGGAGTCGATCGGGAACGAACAGTCATGATGATAAGTAAATAGTAACTAGTATGATAGGACCCAGAAGGAGAAGGAGGCATGTGTAAGTGAAGATTGAAACATGCACAGTATATAAAGTTGGTCATCTTCCATGTGCGTATCATTTAATAAGTTGGGACACCATTTTCTTTTCTGCATTCATCATTTTTATGTGTTGTTTGGTTGGCGATTCACACAACAAGCCCCGTGTAAACTCAACTGTATTTGTTGGCAAACCTATTTTTAAATGACTTCCAACTGTGAAAAATATTATTATTATCATTATTATTTAGAAAAAATAAATCTAGTTATATAAACAAATTAATTAAATACTAAAAAAGAAGATTTTTTTTCTCTCTCTCGCTCTTGAGAACCTCGCCCTAGCCCTAGTCCTAGCTGCGCTATAGTGCTTTTTTCTGTTGCCGCCGCTACCATGCATCCTGCCCGGTCGTCACATGGGGTTGAGTCTGTTGGTCGGGCCACCCCGGTGTCACCCCGTCCCATCCGGTTACTTCCCTCGCAGACCACGTCTGGTGTGGGGGATAAATATCGGTGGGGATGGCTGCCTTCGTCCACATCTCCTCCTTCTTCCTCCCTCGTCGTGTGCCGATCCTACTCTCCTGTGGGCTTGCTGGTTTAACGACCGTTGATGGTGCTGTCGGCGGGACATTCTGGTTTGCGACTGGGAGAAGTAACTTCTTCTCTAAGTTATGGGGCGGTCCCTTCTCGCTTGAACCCTAGCCCGACTGCCCGGGCTATCCATGACCTTGCTCTGGTGCCTAGGATAGAAGACGGGGGTTTTAGGGTTCTAAGGTTTACTCCCTCTCTAAACCAAGGTAGGGGGGTCACTCGGGACGTGATGGTGTGGTCAGCGTACTCCACAATCATGACGATGCGGGTCCGGTCCTTTTCTTTGATCCGTGACGCGTATGGGTGGAGGAGGAGGACGATGGAGGCTGTTTCCACGTTTGCTCGACGAGGCTGGGCGGGGAGGCAAGTTATGGTTTGGATACCCTACGGGGGGATGCTCCAAGGTCGGTTGGTGGGGTCGATGTCTCTCCGTCTATGGCCTTGAGGAGAGACGCGCTGACTGGTGAGGAGGAGGAGGAGGTTGCACGAAGGCCAGTTAGGTCGTCGCCCTCGCCCCGGTATCCTCAGGGACACCTTCCTGCTTATCGGAGGGGCCTGTTGAGGTATAATCCGGCGAGAGGGCCTCGTCCCCGTGTGAGCAGGAGAGAATCCCAACCATCCTCTCTGGTTTCGATGGAGCAGAGATTACCGGGGGATCGCGAAGTCGGCGCTGCACTGCAAAGGTTCGTGGAGGGAGCTGCTCCGAGAACACTGACATTTGACTCGATACCTAAGGCGAGGTTGTCTCGAGGAAGGGGAACCAGTATGATAATGGACCCGATACCTAACCCGGGTCCACGATTTCCTACCAGGGATACCAACCAACCGTCCGTGATAGGCCTCCCTGGGCGGTCCACTCCAAACCCGATGACTTTTGTACACGAGAAGATCCGACAGGGGCCGGCTGGCGATCAGCTCTCTGCTGATTCGATTGCTGACCACCTGCTCAAGGAGAGTGGTGGGTTTGGGGATGGAGGTTGCCCACATCCGGGGGTGCGGGATGTTGAAGTTCCATCGATCGTTACCCTGGAGAGCGCAAGTGTTGGAGCGTTGAAGAGGACGACGTTAGTTCCTATTTGGGGCGCCAAGTTACATGCGGGGAAGAGGTCCCACCGGGAGGGATGATAGAGAGTCAATGCATCGGGGACTGGCCCTGGGAGAGGTCCCCAGACGATGCTTTGCCTCCCACCATCAACACTGTTGAGCTCCTAGAGTTCCGATATCCTGTTCCCCGACACACATCAATGCAATCGATTTTAAAAATAGTTACAATATTACACCTCTCGCTCAAATAAAAACAAATTATTAAATACTTCAATCTTTCCCAAACAAAATTCTCTCTTTTCCACACTAATATCTGTCTTTGAAACCTTTTGAGTAAGATACATGCTTGTACGGGTTTGGTATTCAATCCGGAAATCGTAGGATTTAGAACCACAATTAGTCGTGTGAGCACATTCTAATCTAATTATTTCAACCCAAAAACTTATATCAAACTCTATAACTTAGAAGCTAAGACTTTTCAGTTAATTTTCTCCATTAATTAAAAGAGTCGTTCAATAAAGTTAAATTGATAATAATGCATGGCTTTGCTTGTTATAATAAAGTCATAGAATTATGGTACCAACTAGCTCTCTTCATAATCGGTGGACCTATTTATATATGAATTAGGCAATTAATATCTTTAATTATTTTATGACTGACACTCAGAAGTCGTTTATGTTAAAATTAAATAAACAATATACAACTTTCTTTAAGCAATAGTATATTTCTCATGTGGAACACATTTTTTTCTCAAGAAGTTTTGAGTCAACCGATCCACGCCACAACACAAGGTGAAGGGAAAGATTTTCTTAAGATTCACAATCAGCCGTCAGATTACAAGCCCGAGGAAGAACATTAATGAGATCTTAAAAGTGTATTTTTGTTTTGTATTTTGTAACCATAAAAAAAACTATGGAATTAAGAAAACGACGGTTTTCAAACCTCAATAACACAGAGCGCTCAGTTTTTTGTGGGACCTCGACCACGGGTTTGGTTGTTGCGCTTTTTTTTTTTTAGCGAAACATACATGTTCTATTATTTTTTTTTTTTGAATCGAACGTGCAATTCATTCATTTATATTTAATACATTTGAGTACATCAGTAATAAATTTCTGACATTAAAATATAGACAAAAGACATAATAATGTCGCAGTTCTTCTCATACTATAACCGTCACTGACGGTATTGAATGAGGTGCCATAAAAGCGATTTAAATCTAAAACTAGGCGAAGCTGACTACGGTTGCTCAAGGTTTTGCCTAAACGCTGCATGCACAGTAGAGTATGACCGAACCTGCTATCATCCACTTTTAACCTATGGCGAAACTAACTACGCTGCATACTTTAGAGAATGCGACTGAGCCTGTTGTCATCAGTTCCAGAGGGAGGCATAGTTCTTACGAGAGACCCCTCCCAAGGCCAGTCCCTAGAACACTGAATTCCTTTCGTCATTGACCTTGTAAATACGAAGTCAGATAAAATAAAAAAAGACCCACCCGATTAGCCAAATCCATAATCGAGAGAGGGGTCGAAGAGGGTGCGGTGGTGGAGGCCAGGGAGAAGGACGTGCCAGCGGCGTCCTCAGAGACGGTGGCGGCGGCTTAGAGGCGGCGACTGATGCGACTTTAGAGACGGCAGTGGAGGCTTTAGAGAATTGTCGCCGAGATCAATACGGGAAGAGGCAGTAGTAGACGAGACCCCCCCAAAAACAATGGGGAAAGGGACAGGCGATGTCGGCGGCGGCGTGATCGTGATGATGGGAGTTGGGTAGTGATGACCCTCGTGGGCAACGGAGGAGCAGGAGAGGGTGAATAGGATGAACACCATATCGACGGAGCAGCAGTACCAGATTGAGGCCGGGAGAAACGACGGCAGCCCTGGAGAAAAGCCGCTACCTGGCTAGAGGTTCTGAAACCCTATCAGAGCTCATCTGTAGTTTTTTCCCCTCCTTTACATGTTGTATTAATTATTTGATTAAATGAGTCTATTTCTCGTGTTTTTTAAAGGTAAAATAAATCAATTATAAGTATAATGTAATTTGTTCAAAATCTACGACCTAAATAAAACTGAAAAAACAAAAGAGAATATTAACTGGTGTTTGGTCTTTAGGCTCGGACTGTCAAGCGGTCAGTGGAGATAACAACACCTCCTCCCCTCCATCTTAATGGACTTATGTAGTTGAGTCTCCTACGGTCGACCTATCGTAACGAAGCGGGGCGGGTGTGGTCTTCCACCAGATTTGTCATAGGATTCGTTAGTTTTAGGTGTTGGCCTCCAGCGTCCTATGAAGGGTGAATGTTTGAGAGCTCATTGTCTTTTTTTGTTCAGGTTATTGGTTCGCTGGTGTGAAGGGTGTTGCCCCCCCAGCGGATTTTGGTAGATTCTGGATGCTTTCGACGTTGTTTGTGGTGTAGGCCACGAGACGCAGGTTTCGGTATTGGGAGCTCAGGTCTAATGTGGTTTGGATGCGGGTTGGTTGTGTGGTTGTCTCTTGATGAGACGTTTGGTTTGTTCTTGGTTCTGTTGGTTATCTCCACGTATGTATTCTGTCATGTTTTATGTTTGATCTTTAGGCTTTGATGCCATTATTTGGAATAGTTTCTGTTTTGGCACATAATCCTGACATGTTATGTTCTTAGTCTGTTTCTTACAAGCTGCCTCTTGTCCTTTTATAGACTGGGGCATATATAAAACTTCACTGATAAAAAAAAAGAGAATATTAACCAACGAGATCATAATCAGGAAGAATAAAATTGAAATAGGTGTCAACAGAAATCTAAAAATATTATGTTAGACGAATAACATTGGGGGAGTGACGACCACTGAAGTAGTATCCGATAGAAGACCGCGTAGGAGGTTTGGCTTGCTCATCCTTGAAAACACCAGTTTGACGCAAGTGGACTGTATCATGTCCTAGGCTACAACGTCTGGTGTCCTCCCCCTGATAGAAGTGGGGCTCTAGAAAGATAATATATGTTGTAACCCATCCGACCTAATAAGAGATGAACTGATACCTAGTGGTGACGACACCACCTTGGACAAGATAGTTGAGAGATATCGACTCAACTATCCCTCTATAGGGAATCATTCGTCCAGGCGAGAACCATATCTTCCCCCAACGTGCCACCTAAAGGGTCTTCAGGGCTTAGAGCTTGTGGATCCTGTGCCATCCTCTTCTTGGTGGAGCGTGTGTTTCTTCCAACCCTCGATGACTTCTCTCCTTCACCCTCCAAATCATCCCTTACAAGTCCTTTCCCAACCCAATTTAGGCTTGTGGAGATCAGATTGAGCGAAGGACCTTTGTTTCTACGTGAATATCGAATTCATCTAGATTTGGGGGATGGTAATGACTTTTTGGGCCCTATTTTGGGTTTCCAGGAGTGGGGTAGGTGCCTCGAGGGTGGTGTAGGGGGGGGGGGGGTGGGTTGACACCCAAACTCTTGACGTTCTAAACTTTATCTCCAACTTCTTGCCTCCCACTTGCTAGGAAGGATGTATACTCCTCTAGCTATGAAATGTCATTATCGTATACTTGGTAGGCCTAGTCGGGGAGGAACCCCTGGTGGGGATGGATAACTAATGAGGATGGGGACTGAGGGCTTACCCGGATCCCGACCTAGGTCTTGAACGGATGTTCCTGGTGAGGTCTGCAATCGGGCTGGTCACTGACCACGAGTTGGGGGTGATTTCCCCCTTCTGTTTCTTATCTCTTACAAGTGAGGACGCTGATGCCACAGACCATACTCCCCTTCTATATTGCCTATGCGTCCACAATTATAACACGGGTTAGGTAATCGTTCGTAACTGAATGATATCATTACTTGACGGCGATCCTTTTCGAGAGTGATAAAAAGATGACGATATAAAGGCTGGGCCAAGTGAACCCGAATACGAATCCTTAAGGCTTTGTTCCATGAATAGTAAGATTTTTTAGTGCCACATGTGTAAAAGTCCGTATCTTATTTCCCACGAGTTGTCCAACTTTCACATTACTTGCTTCCAATGCCATATTATGGACTCTTCCAATGAAAGGCCCTGAAAATAATCCTCCATCATCACTAGAGAGGGTACCGGAGTGGCAGTTAGTCGCTTTCTCCGAGGGGTGATCTTTTATGCCTTCCCAATCTCTAGACCCAACGTTGCATGGCCAGATCTGGTCACTACCTCCTCAACCCTTCTCAGTATCGAGGCCTTCTTGGGAAGACGTGCGAGAATGGAATCGTCCTTAGTCCCCAACCGTCACAAGTCCCCACGAAGGGTTCTTCTTTGCAATCGAAGGCTTACTCTCAAGTTTCCTCTCTCTTGGACCCGCCTTGCACGACCTTTTGATGGAGGCTATTGGGGGTTGTGGATGATCGGATGACGCGGATCGATGGATGCAGAAGAAGGTGCATGGTTAAGAATCAGTATTGAAGAAATGACAATTGGATGAAGTGGATGTATTGTTAGGTGGGTGGATGAGGAGGGCGCTTGCATCAGTTATAAGGACGGTGATGGTTATGGACCTTAGTAATCTGGTAATCACGGTCCAGTTACCGGTTTAGGGTTCAAAGGGTGTTCACCGACCGACACCCATCCCTACCCCCTCCTCATCTAACTCGACCCAAATCGACTTGAGCAAAGCCTCATCACTGTCTTGACCGTGCACCACAAAGACGATCGAGTAACAGAGTCCATAAGCCTCCAGATGCGATCACAGTTGCCAATCGGGGAGGCCATTGAGCCCAGAACCCCTTTGATTGAGCCTGACCTGCAGCGTCTATTTCCTCGTCCCACCATCCGCCCAGATTAAGGAGGCATGCTCAGCCTACTAAGACGTACCTAGCTGGCGTATCTAGGTATACGAAAGAGAACCCGGTCCACCTCGATCTCCAAGATCCAACCACCAACTTACCTTAGATTGGTTCCCTCGCGCCACGGGGAAGCCGCCACCAATCTGACGTTGCTCGGGAGATTCATACAAGGACTTTTGCCAATGAGAGCCAAAGATTGTAGGCGAAGGCCCGACCATCTACTACCTCTGTTGCGCCATCTGCTCACACCTTTGGATATGAGGGACCTGGCTTGAGAGAAGCCTGAACAATCTCACCAGCCATTGTAGAGGCTATAGACCAATCCGTAGGCAACCCAATGACTGCATCACCACCCATGACCGGGCCCGGATATTTGGCCCCAACAAACCCAACATTGATACAAAATATCCTACCTAAGATACCACCATCAACGGAAGCGGGGAGAAATTTAAGACCTGGAGAGGTAGAGGCAATACAAGACCTCCTGCCTAACCAGGGCTCCCCTCTGAATGGTACAAGATCCTTGGAGGCTTCCAAGACAATCCAAGGTGGTCCACTAGTTGCTCAATCTGGATCGTCAGTACCGACCTTGCCTTCCCTGGTGCAACTATCCTCCCTAGCGCCCCCGCACATAATGCAAAGAGGATATGATCCAAGATATATCGACCAAGGTGTGCAACATCTATCTACTTGCCCTGATAGAAGACCATTGACAATCAACCACTCGAAATGGATATGCCAACAACCCCTTAAGGGTATATGAGGAATCTACAACGGAACATGATTTAAAAGTAAAGCAGCGAGGCACACTGAGAGGCCTCGCGGGTCCCCATGATCCCAACAGGGCAACATAGGGTATTGTTGAAGAGCGACACCCTAGTCTTGGGGGATCGGATACATGCTGATTCCCAACATCATCCTCTCACTGGCATGCTCGACCATCGGTAAGACATAGCAGTATCGATCAAGACGAGACGAGAAAAGCCTTATGGAACCACAACGCTAAGCACAACTGGAATAGAGACCCACCCCCTATCATCTCCCTGGATTTAACTGGACATTTAGATATAAGATCAGTGTTTTGGATGTCACTGAAACTATATCTCGTCCGTATGCTAAAAAAATGGTTGTTTTTTTGAATCTCAACTCCATGTGGCACGTCCCCATCGTTGAGTTCTCGATTAAGCATCAGACCCAACCACAATGTTTTTTTTATAAGTGATGATTTTATTAAAGGAACTTGAATTTTACAATTCCAAGCTACAAGAAGATACAACCCCTAGGGGGATCAACTTGAACACCTTAAGAAAAAAAAAACTAGTAGATGGTGGGCACAATGTTGATTGGGGCATCAAGGTTGGAATCTGATAGCGTGCTTTTGACTTCGATAATAGAACCGTGACTCGTCTTCCTCCTACAACATGAAGGCGTACTGGGACGTGAAACGACACCAACATCGAGAAAAACCCACCACTGCCCGAGCTTAAGAGCATGTACAACGGAAAGGCCCTGGGTGAGGCCTTGGGGCTGAAGCCCTTGTGCCGACTGGAAAAAAGTGAGGCCCTGGGGCTGCAGAATAGTGGGTGTTTTGCAATGGAGAGGCCCTGCTGAGGCCCTAGGGCTGACTGGATGCTGAATTGTTATTAATTGATATTTTACTGTTTTATTTCATTCTTTATCAGAAACCGTTTAAATTATTTATAATATAAACAAATGTGAAAAATAATAATTAATGACAATAAAAAAATTAAACACGAATAAAAAGTAAGTTGAACTTTTATTGATCCCCTTGTAATACAACCCACAATAAACCAGCTTCAAGAGCACAAACGACTACTCGTCGTCATGAAAACCAGCTCCATATAGACCCCAGAAGTGCTCCATAAGATCATTTTGTAGTTGATGGTGGGTCTCATGATTTATGACACTTTGTTGACAACCAACTCGTTGCTGGTATTCCATTGGCCCTCCGTGGTGCCATCGTTCTGGTGGTGTCCAATTCGGCATTTCTGGAGGTTGCTCGTACAACAACTTCTCATCCCCATACTCGTACTGGTCGCGCTTATCCTCTACAATCATGTTGTGTAGAATGATGCAAGTATGCATGATATCAGGCAAAAGGTGTGGGCTCCAAGAACGAGCGGGGATGGGAAATGATGTGCCACATTGCTTAAGTACTCAAAAAGCCCTTTCAATATCTTTTCGAGCACCTTCTTGGCATTTAGCAAACAACTTCTCTTTGGGCTCGTAGGGATGTCGAATAGTCTTCACGAACCGTGCCCATGTTGAATAAATGTCGTCCACCAAGTAATAAGGTTGGTCGTACCGATGGCCGTTGATCTCGTACTCCACAGCTAGGTCAAGGCCGTAGTAAGCGTCTTGGAATAAGTGGCTGTGGTTGAGGACATTGATGTCGTTGTTCGAGCCAGTCATCCCGAAAAACGCATGCCAAATCCATAAATCACGGGACGCTACAGCTTCAAGCATAACCGTCTTGTCCCCTGGTGACTTCCCCGTCCATGGGCTCACTGGTCTTCGGTTGGGCAGTTCTTCCACTTCCAATGCATGCAGTCAAGACTCCTCGCTATTCTGGGAAACCCTCGGCTGTACCCTTCTCGGAGTAAGCGTTGCATGTCATCCGGTGTGGGTGTACGCTCATACTCGGCTCCGAATACCTCAATGACGGCCTTGCAAAACTTACGTAAACATTGAAGTATGGTGCTTCCCCAATGTGCAGAGATTCGTCCAATGAATCGGTCAAGGACCCATACGCAAGCATCCGTATCGCGGCGGTGCACTTCTGTTCCGTTGATAAGCTCAGCTGTGAGGCCGCGTCGGGCCTCTGAACGAAGTACCTGTCGTGAGCCTTGACCGCGTCCATAATCCGTTGAAAAAGTGGTCTGCACATACGGAACCAACGCCTAAACATATCAGGGCCATATACGGGTTGATCGAGAAAATAGTTCCTCATCAATTGGTTGTGGGCTTCAGAACGACCTCTGTTAATCTCTCGTCGCATTGGTTCCCCATGGACGGCCCTCTCGATCCTTGGCATTGCTCTCTGCATGCTCCTCTCAATCCTCTGCCGGAGTCGTCGCTCAATTGGCCGCATTCGAGCTGCCATATCCTCATATGTCGGCAGTTGGGCTGCCATCTCCTCATACGTCGACATTCGGCCAACCAACTCTTCGTATGTCGGAACCTCATCATCGGACATTTTGGAAATTAGAGGGTAGAAAGTGGGAATGAAATAGTGAAATTGGAGAATGGGTGTGAAAAAAATGAGGTTGGGGTTGGGGTATTTATAGGGTTTAAATTGTTTTGATTTATTTTTTTTAAAAAATTTTATAGTCGTTGCCGACCGTTTGACAACGGTCGGCTTTGCCACATGTTGCCACACGAGAGGAGGGAAGCCAGTTAGGGCCGAGGAGCGAGGGGCGCGAGCCCGACCCGCGATCGAGGTGCGAGGAGCGAGGACCGATGCCCGGGCCGCGTGTTTTAGGGCCGCGGACCGCGTGAAATCCAACCCACAGTGAGACGGCCCGAGGGCTGCGGACCGCGCGCGAGCAAGTCGGGGGCGAGGGCCGGCCCGAGCTTAAAGAGAGTAAGTCAAGTTTCGTCCTTAAAAGCTGGTAGACGGTGGGTTTCTTCATGGACGGATTTTTTCCCATATATTAGAGCACGCACAACGGAACGCACCCGCTCCCCGCTCCGCCCACGCCCGGTCCGAGGACCGCGGCCCGTTCCGCTGTAGGGTCGAAAAAACACGGTCCCGCTCCCCAAACACGCGCTCCCGCTCCCCGATCCTCGTTCCTCGCTCCCCTCTCGTTGGCCGCTCCTCGCTCCGTCGCTCCTCGCTCCGTCGCTCCTCGCTCCGTCGCTCCTCGCTCCCTCGGCTGCCGTGGTCCTCTCCTGTGCCGCCACGTGGCTTCACCGAATCTGACCGTTTACAACGGTCGGGTAACGACTATTTTTTTTAATTCAAAAATCAGATAAATGAAATCCTATAAATACCCAACCCCATTCCTCATTTTTCTCACACCATTCTCTACTTTCACTCTTTCATTCTCACTTCCTACTCGCTATTTTCGAAAATGTACGACGAAGAGGTTATGTCCGACGTTGAGGAGATGACGTACGCGGAGCTGGCTCCCCGGATGCCGACGTATGAGGAGATGGCAGCCCAACTGCCAACATATGAGGAGATGGCAGCCCAAATGCGGCCAGTTGAGCGACGATTCCGGCGGATGATGGAGAGGCACATGCAGAGAGTAATGCCAAGGGTCCAAAGGGCCATCCGTGGGGAACCAATGCGACGAGAGATTAATAAAGGTCGTTCGGAGGCCCACATCCAATTGATGAGGAACTATTTTGACGAAGAACCCCTATATGGCCCTGATATGTTTAGGCGCCGGTTTCGTATGTGCAGACCACTTTTCCAACGGATTATGAACGCGGTGAAGGCTCACGACAGTTACTTCAAACAGAGGAGCTGGTTTCCATGACGACGAGTAGTCGTTTGTGCTCTTGGAGCTGGTTTTTTGTGGGTTGTATTAAAAGGGGTTGAATAAAATTAGAAGTTCAATTATATTCGTGTTAAATTTATTTATGAATTATTTATTTCCAAAATTTTTTAAATTATAAATAATTTAAACGGTTTCCGATAAAGAATTAAATAAAACAACAAAATATCAATTAATAATCCAGTCAGCACTGTTCTGCACTCCTAGGACCTCAGAGGGCCTTTCTATTGCAAAACACCCAATGTTCTGCACTTTCATGACCTCACTTTTGTCCAGTCAACACAAGTTCTGCACTCACAAGACTTCACCAAGGTCCTTTTTGTTGTTCATGCTCTTAAAGCCAGTCTAAAAAAGAAAATCTTTTGTTTCAAAAAATCAATCACACATACGTAGCGTTAAATGTTAATAGTCGAAATAGTAACAACAATCAAGGATTAATATTATTATATTTCGGCGACAAATTCGTACAGCTTTATCTTCAAATTCGAATAATTTAGAAAGTTTCCTTATTTTTGCAGAAGAAAAGTACAAGTTTTCGTGTTTCAGCTCCTCATTTACACTATTTGGTTTCTCTCTCCTCCTCCTCTCAGCTTCTTCAGTGAACATCACAACATAATGATTGTATAATGCAAATGGAGAACATAGAGATATAGAAAGAAACAGAAACAGCGACTGAAAGGTAGGTAGAGAGAGAATGGGGTGAAGGAGGAGGAGGAGGAAGAGCAGCTGGAGGTGTAGTGTCACAGCTGCTGACCGGCAACGCATCACTGTCTACACTTCCTCATTCTCTTGGTACGTTCTGATCTGATTCCTTATATGGGTTTTCAGTTTTTTTGGTTTTGCTTGGGTCCCATTTGCTCAAAATCTTGCCTTTGAGTGTTTTTTCCCTTTTCCCCAAATCCAAATGTGTTTTTTTTGCTACTATTCAGAATCATTGCCATTATTTTGTCTGATTTTCAATTTTTGGGTTCAAAACAGTTCCTTTTTCGCTGATTCTGTTAAGGTATCTTCCAAAGTTTCGTGCTTTTGCATTTTTGTTTATGGGGTTTTTGTTCTCCTTGTCCCTGATGATGGCCGTACAGTTCTGCATTCGTTTGCTAGGTTCTGAATTTTCTGGTGCATTAGGAATGAATATTTGCAATACATGCACTAGTTTGCTCATATTCAATGCTTTTTGGAATTTTAGTCCGTATGGGTTTATTTTCCTATAATGTAGTATCATATTTTGCGTTTTTGGTTCATATTGATGCAGGACCATACACATAATTACAGATTGTTTTAGGATTGAGATCACATTCACTGTTAGGCTTTGTTCTTGTTTCAAAAAACAACCTTCTGCTGCACCACATGTGATTAACCTCATGCTATCTTTCCTGCTAAATATGGACTTCAAATGATATCTTATTGTTTTGTGGTTTTGAAGATCTGACCATTACTTCTTTACTTTGGCCAGTGCCTCTGATTATCGATTGAAGGTCACTCAAATAAGTTCCTGCATTCTCTGCAAGATCATTGGATTGCTGCAACTGAGGAGCTGCCTTTCATTTAGGTTAGGTGCTCTTTAAACTTCTCATCCTGTAGTTGAACACACATCTCAAATTTTGATTTTTTACTTGAACTTCCCTAGCTTTATTTTTTCTTGATGTTTTTACATATAGGTGTCATGAATTGGAGATAAGTCTCTTTAAATCATAATCTGGTGGTGAAATCCATTAAGCTGCTAATCTGGCCTGGATCAATCACCTGGGGTTTCCTTACTGGTGCAAGGACCAGAGTCTTGCAAAGCCAAAACCAGTTGTGCTGTTGCTTTTTGCTGGATTTATGGCAACTTTATTACATTCTGAGTCGAGGCGCTTGTATTCTTGGTGGTGGGACAGCCACAATACCCCAAAGAATTCAAAATGGCTTCAGGAAAATCTTACAGGTGCGGATCTGTTTCTAAGTTATTTAGTTGCCTATCATTCCATTTTACAAATGTTAACATCATCTGCAGACTAGGGGTTATACTTGATTGAATGGGCATTAATATGCCAAGAACTTACTAAATGCCTATAAGGAAGTTCAGAAATGATATATCATTTTGTACTCCATATAACTGAAGTAATTGATCATTGTTAAATTTTGTATGGATATGGAAGTAGATAAAAACTTTGGTATTGCCATCTTAATTTCTTGGGCTGGTGCAACAATGGTCATAACCCACCCCCCACCCCCCTCTCTTTTGAAACCACAAAACATGATTCTTGATGGCATGCCCTTTCTGAATATTCCAAATGGAGCTGCTCCTTTTATCTTAAGTTTGATTCTTTTGGTATACTATGTTGGACTGTAATTTTATAAAATCAGAATTTAGGTTTTGCATAGTTCTATGTATAGATTTTGTTATGATACTGATATGTCTTTATCAAAATGTATCAATCTGGACTAAGAAAAATTTGTGCCATTTTTCTAATCAAACCATATAATGAAAATATTCCTGACACTGGGTGTGCATGAACAGATATGGATGCAAAAGTCAAAGCCATGATCAAGCTCATCGAGGAAGATGCAGATTCTTTTGCTAGAAGAGCTGAAATGTACTACAAGAAACGTCCAGAGCTTATGAAACTAGTTGAGGAGTTCTATCGAGCTTATCGTGCACTAGCAGAGAGGTATAACCATGCAACTGTGGAGCTACGCCAGGTTCACCGAACCATGGAAGAAGCTTTCCCCAACCAAATACCGATTGTTCTTGCTGATGATGATTCAGCTTCAAGTTCTTCATGTCCCAACACTGAGCCTCACGCACCAGATATGCGACATCATATTCGTTCTCCATTTGAACTCTCTTCAGCCAATTTACATGCTCTGAAAAGAAATGGAGGATATTCAGAAGAATCCAACCCTGAAATTAGTAAAATGGGTTTAAAACAACTCCATGACATGTTTGTGTCTGGTGGAGTACTGCAGACTCAGGCCCTTTCAGACTGTCAGCGTGCTCTTGGAGCTGAAACAGAAGTCCAAACTTTGAAGAAAACCATAGCAGAAATTTTAGCTGAAAAGGACGCTATATTTCTCCAATTCCAGCAGAGCTTGGAGAAGTTATCTAGTCTAGAGAGGAGGCAAGTTCATGCACAAGATGATGCCGAGGGTCTTGATGAGCAAGAAAACAGAGCCGAAGTCGAAATTAAAGTATTGAAGGAAGGTCTTGCAAAGATAGAGGCTGAGAAAGACGATGCTCATCTGCAGCAGAAAGAGTGCATTGATAAGATATCAAGTTTGGAGACGATGCTCTCAGTAGCCAAGGAAGATGCAGAAGAACTCAATGAGCGAGCATGCAGAGCAGAGAGGGAAGCTCAAAATCTCAGAGAAGAGTTATTCAAAATGGAGGCTGAAAACAAAGCTGGTGAGTTTCAGTATAATCAATGTCTTGAGAAAATATCTGTTCTGGAGGATAAACTCTCACTTGCAGAGGAGGATGCTAGGATGCTTAAGGAACAAACTGAAATAGCAGAAATTGAGGTCAATGCACTAAAGGAAGCTCTTGCAAAGTTGAATGAAGAGAAAGAAGCTACTGCTGTCTTGTACAAGCAGTGCTTGGAGAGTAAAGCTAAGATGGAAAGTGAACTTTTACATGCTAAGGAGGATGCTGAGCGACTTAATAGAGAGGTTTTGAAGGGGGCTGCAAGATTGAAGAGTGTGGATGAACGGTCGGTTCAGTTGGAGATTTCAAATCATTCTCTGCAGTCAGAGGCAGATCAGCTAGCACGGGATATTGCAAGGAAGGATTTTGAGCTTTCTCAGAAGCAGGATGAATTGGAGAAACTTAAGTTGTTTGCACAAGAAGATAATACACGCTTAGTGCAGATAGAAGCCACTCATCAAATTTTACAGAAGTTGCACTCTCAATCTCAAGTTAAGCAGAAAGCTCTGGCACTGGAGCTGGAAAATGAACTTCAAATGTTGAAGGACTTGGAGTCAGACAAACATTCTTTGGAGGAAGAAATCAAACGGGTCGCAGAAGAAAACCAAACCCTTAATGAGATGAATTCATCTTCTACAAATACAATACAGAATCTGCAGAATGAGATCTCTACCTTGAAGGGCGTCAAAGAGAAACATGAGGAGGAGTTTTCTCTACAGGCTGAAGAAAGTAATGTCCTCCATCAAGAGATTTACATGTTGAATGAAGAAATCAAGGATTTGAGCAGTAAATACCGGGGTTTAGTGGCAGAGATGGAGTCTGTGGGGATAACTCCTGATGAGCTCTTGTCATCTCTGATGGGTTTGCAAGATGAGAACTCGAAACTGAAAGAACTCTGCAAAAGAGAGGTGGATGAGAGAGAAGTTTGTTATGAGAAGTCGAAGGATATGGATAAGGTTCTGGAAGAGAATGCTGGTCTTGGGAGATCCTTGTCAGAAGTGAATGGCATGTTAAAAGGGTCCAGAGAGAAGGTCAAAGAAATGCAAGAGTCCTGTCAGGTTCTGCAGGGAGAAAAATCCAGTCTTGTTGCTGAAAAAGCGAACTTGCTTTCTCAGTTACATATTATCACAGGGAACATGCAGATGCTCTTGGAGAAGAACTCTCTGCTGGAAATTTCTCTCTGTGGTGCAAATGTTGAGCTGGAAGGTCTGAGGGTGAAGTCAAAGTGCTTGGAAGAATTTTATCAGTTGCTTACACATGAGAAATCTAACCTTCTAAATGAAAGAAATATCATGGTCTCTCAGTTAGAAAATGCTGAGCAGAGACTGCGGAACCTGGAAAGCAGGTATACAATGTTAGAAGAAAAATGTGCAGGTCTGGAGATTGAGAAACAAAATGCAAGCTGTCAAGTACAAGAACTACAGTGTTGCCTCAGCATGGAGAAACAAGAACATGTGAATTATTTAAAGTCAAATGAAGTGCGGTTAGTGGGTTTAGAAGATCATGTGCAACTCCTGCAGGAAGAAAGTAGGTTGAGCAAGAAGGAATTTGAAGAACAACTAGATAAAGCTGTGAAATCCCAGGTCGAGATCTTCATCTTGCAGAAGTTTATCAAAGATTTGGAAGAAAAAAATTCTTCTATTTTGATCGAATGCCGGAAGCATGTTGCAGCATCCGAATTGTCTGATAAATTGATCACAGAATTGGAGACTGAAAATCTTGAGCAGCGAGCGGAAG
Organism: Erodium maritimum; assembly: GCA_963921825.1. Taxonomy (NCBI): domain Eukaryota; kingdom Viridiplantae; phylum Streptophyta; class Magnoliopsida; order Geraniales; family Geraniaceae; genus Erodium; species Erodium maritimum. Next base: position 29,000,663 of record OY997589.1, on the reverse strand, counting down.
TGGAGTTCTTGTTAGATGAAATTGAAAAGCTGAGGTTGGGGATTCATCAAGTTTTCAGGGCTCTTCAGATGGTTCCGGATAATAGGCATGAAAACTGGGCTGAGCATGAACAGATACCTCTGTCACTTATTTTGGATGATATCAAAGGACTAAAAAGTTCTCTCTTGAGCAGCAATGATGACAAGCAGCAGCTGCTGATTGAGAACTCTGTGCTCTTGACTTTACTTGAGCAGCTGAGATTAGAGGGCTCGGAACTTGTGTCTGAAAAGACTATTCTCAAGCAGGAGTTTCATATTATGACTGAGCAGCGTGCAATGCTTCAGAAAGACAAACACGAGCTATTAGAGATGAACAGACAGCTTAGGCTGGAGCTTAGCAAGGGAGAGCTAAAAGAGGTAGAATTAAAGGCAGAAATTGAAAGCTTGTTTACGAAGCTGCCAGATTTGGAGGGAGCTTACCAGTTATTGCAGGAAGAGAACTCCAAGGTGCTTAGGGAGAATAGTTATTTGCAGAAAGAATTTTCTATTTTGAAGCAAGAAATGTGTGCACTTGAAGAGGATAATATTGACGTTCTTCATGAGAACATAGCTCTTAGTAACTTGTCTTTGGTTTTCAAGAGCTTTGGGGATGAAAAAATTGCAGAATTGAGAGCACTCACTGAAGATCTCAACCGTCGCAGTCTGAGTAATGCTGGGCTCATGGAGGAGATCAGAGAATTGCGGCGGAGGTTGGAGATGAAAGGAGAAGAATTTTTGTGCTCAAATGAATCAGCTAACAGCTTGAAGAAGGAGCTAGATGACGTTCAAGAATTGAATGGTACGCTAAACCACCAACTCTCAATTGTAAAAGATTTTCTTAGACAGAAGGAAACAGAACTCTCTGATGTTGTAGCGAAGCTTGAAGCTACAAAGAACTTGAACAGAGAATTTTGCAAAGCTATGGAGGAACTGAAGAATGAATATGAAAAGTCAAAGCTAATGAGAGAAAATATAGAAAAACAGATTCTTGACCTATCTGAAGATAACACCAACCAGAACAGAGAAATTGAACACCTTCGTGAAGTGAATGGAAATCTGGAATCTGAAATGGGGGTGCTATTTAAAGAAGTTGAAAAAAGTAGAACCAGAGAAGAGCAGTTGAGCTTGGAGCTTCAAGAGAGAAGCAATGAGTTTGAACTCTGGGAAGCTGAGGCTGCAACTTTTTATTTTGATATGCAGATATCTTCTGTTCAAGAACTTCTGCTTGAGGACAAAATCCAGGAGCTTACTAGAGTTAGTGGGAATCTTGAAGAAGAAAGTGCTACAAAAAGTGCAGAAATTAAACAGATGAAAGGTAGAGTTAACTTTTTAGAAAACGAAGTTGGAGGCCTGAAGGCTGAATTGTCTGCATATGCTCCTGTCATAGCTTCTCTGCGAGATGATATAACCTCTCTTGAGTATAATTCCCTTCAAATAACAAGACACTTTTTGTCAAGCAATCAACAGCAAGAGGTATACATATACATCTGTCTATTATAAAACATAATATTTAACAATTGTGTGTGTTAGACAGAGACTTGTTTCTTTTTTCTTTTTGTAAACTGTTACTTGCCTTTTCTTGTGTGAGTTTAAACTCAATCTTTATAGGCACCTAATTTAGACTTATATTTAGAATACTGACTGCATTCCATGTGACAAAACTGTGAATCTAAATGCTGTTGAAAATTATCATACCTGCTTGGTTCTTGATCACGCAAGTCTTAGAAAATAAGGTTTTTGCTGGATGCAGAAGGTGTTGTTTGTTTATATCCGTTCACTGAAACATGTAATGTGATTCTTGTTTTGTTTGCAGCCTCTTCAGGATACGGCACTGGCCATCCATCCCGCTCAAATGAGCTCGCAGGACCTCAAGCAGGATCTATGTGCTCCAAATGGGATTTCAGATTTGCGGAAGATGCAAGCTAGGATCAGGGAAGTAGAGAAGGTGGTGGTGGAAGAAATGGAGAGGCTTGTAGCACAGAAAAGCTCAAGCACAAGCATCAAACTAGAAGCCACAGTCCAAGAGAAATCGGATGACACTATCATTCTCAAGGAAAAGAGTGAAGTTGGGGTTCAACTTGCTGATAAGGTCAAGTCAAAGAAAACTAAAGCTGAAGTGTCAGAAGGGAGGAATGGTGTTTTGATTAGAGATATCCCTCTTGATCATGTGTCCAATTGTTCATTGTACGGAACAAGCAGGAGGAGAGATAAAAGGTCTGATGATCGTATGCTGGAGTTATGGGAAACTGTTGAGCAGGACCGTGGCCTTAGTCCAATGGTTAACGGGGCTGAGAATGATAGTATGCGCCATAGGTTTGGAGGGGTCCCTCAAGAGTTACAGGTTGAGAAGGAGCTGGCTATTGACAAGCTTGAGGTATTGACAAGTAGTATAGAGCCCAGTCAAGAAAGGAAGATCTTGGAAGAGCTTGCTTCAGATGCTAAGAAATTGATAAATCTTCAAGCCTCTATTACAGATATGAAAAAGAAAATGGAGACAAGCAAAAACACCAAGAACAATAAGCATGTTGAATACGAAACAGTGGAACTACACATACGACAAGTTGAGGAGGCTGTTATGGAGCTGGTGGGTCTCAATGAGCAACTCAAAAAGACCATTGAGAGACCTTTGCGCTTGGGTGGAAAGGTTCCAGTTGAGGCAGAGAGAGTATCAGAAGAGGCACGAAAAGGGTCCGGAAAGATTACACAGTTGCAGTTCGAGGTGCAAAACATTCAGTATGTCATGCTTAAGCTAGAAGAAGAAAAGAAAAGCAGAGGCAAAAACAAATTTCAGGTCAGCAAGGCAGGCGTTTTCTGGAGGATCTTCCTCTTGGGTGAAAGTAGCAGTGGAAAGCGAAAGAAGAGTCGATTTTGCGGGTGCATGAGACCTTCAACTAACTCAAACTGAGGTAATAATAAATTGCAGGAAATTTTAAAGGCTATTGTTTTGTTAGTTTGAACTGTCAGATTCTTTTCAATCTGTCATCTTCATTTTGGTTTAGCTTAGCAGAACCGTTAGGAGGGTTTCGTGTAACTGTAAGAGCTACAAGCTTCCTTTTTAACTTCCAGGTTTTAACGAACTAGAGCTTCAGCTGATTGTGCTCAAGTAGGTCATGTATGTGTTGGTCCAATAATTAACGTCAAATTATATGTAGTAGTTGTGGGAGTGAGTAAAAAAATGAAATCGAAATGAAAGAGATTACATGTTGGAGATGATATTCCGTTGGTACATTTACGTATCACTTTCCATCTCAAATCCTGCAAATGCATGAATTAGTGTACAATTTCATTTAACGCAGAGAATTAGAGTATTATTTAAAATAGGTGCACAATTATCGTTATCTTAAAGGTTGCATCATAAAACCATACATTAATCAGCAATCTGCAGTGTTCATCAACTTTTGTTTTAGTGGAGTGGACACATTAATGCACCCGAGATGTGTAAGTGGAGCATTTAAGTTGTTCCCCTATACGTGACTCCATCAATTCATGCCTGGAGTATAACTTTGGAATCGGAAGATATAAATGACGCTCATTGGACAGTGATGTGAACCGTGGAAAAAACCAATTCGGTGATGAATTCTTTTTACCGAGGATTACAAAGGTGAATACCTGGATTGACGAATTCACATCATCGAATTAATGTATTTTGCATAATGTTCAAGAAATCAGTAAGTTCATGTATCAACGTGTATGCACAATGTCAACGTGTGTGTACAAATAATCTTATTAATAACCTGATGGTCGGTTACCCTAACGATAAGTATTTTATGACAAAGTCCCTAGTCGTGGTGTCTAACAAATCAACTGTATACATAATGTCAAGTCAACGACATAAAACTGCTTTATAAAGAACGCAACAAGGCAAGAACCTTACACAATAGTGGAATGATGGTTATGGCAGAGCACAATGAAAGTTAGATTATCAAACCCCTTTCTAAATTCTTCACTCTCTCATTTTTTTCCCTCTCGTTTTCCCTCGTCGCTCATTTCTATCGTCGTCCGTTCTCAATTGTTTGATTGTTAACGTTTCGTGTTTTGGCTGTCATCCACCACCGAATCCCAGTCCTTGTCTTCAGTTCCCGATTCTTGAAGCTCCAGTTCGTTGTACTTGTTGTCGCCGCTCCTCTCTTTCGTTTTTTCAATGTAAGCCTTTCCTTTCTCTTCTTTAACATATTTTTAGGTTTACCATCAATGTCGGGGTAGGAATATTAAATTAAGGTTTAAAATCAGGGGAATTTAGGAATTGAAGAATTTTAGATGGGTCTAATATCAATCAACGGTAAAATGGAAATATTTAGCTGAAATTAGGGGTTTAGGGTTCTTGAAATTAGGCATTTAGGGTTTCAATCGTAAGGAATTAGGAATTTAGTGGAGTGCTATATGAGGGTTTCAGGTTTCTCATTTAGGGATTTAGGGTTTCAGTTTTAATCATTTAGGAATTTAGAGCTGTTTTCCATATATTTGTGGAATTAGGAATTAAGGATGATTTTGAGTGACTTCATTTTAGATAATAAGGAATTAAGAAATTATGAATTAAGGATGATATTGAGCAAGCTTATTTTGAGTCGTAAGGAATTAAGAATTAAGTATAATTTTAAGCCAACTTGTGAAATGTGATACTTCTTGCTTCAGTTGCTCCTCAAGCAACTCAAAGTTACCCTTTAATTCTCTTGCTCTTTTGTTTATTGCTAAAGATGTGTTTTTCGATTTTTGGTTGGTGCGATCTGTAGTGAGATTGCTATTTTTTGTATTCCTTTTCTACCTCAGAAGAGGCTAATCTAAATTTGTCTTCGCCGATCAAAAAAAAAATCATCAGAGTGGTTAATGTTATGATTATAGAATGATTGTGAGATTAGAGTGATTTGGTGTGAATTATAGAATTACTACGATATTGTTTAGATTCACGAGAAACTTTAAATTCGATTTTAACTCAATGTAGCAACACATATACACTATTGATTTTGGAATAAATTATAGAATTACCACGGGTGTAGCCGTGCTAGTATGGAATGAGAAATAAGGTTTCATTGTTGAATTGAAAATGAATGATAGAATTTGGGAGTCGATTGAAATTAGGAGATGGGTAGAGTTGTCATATTTACAAAAAAAATGAAATTAGATGAAGTTATCATATTTTGAAATATATATATGTGTTCACTCAGTCTGTTTTTTTAATTGTTGAAATTAGTTTTGCAGGATGGGCCAACCAACAACGGGAACTTTTATTTCTCACCCATTGTTTTGGTCTGAAGCGGGGGCACTCATGTTCCTTCAGAATCGAGCGGTACTTTTTAGTTGCACGTGCGATGCCTCATACAGGATTATGGTAGTACTAACACTAGGGTTGACAAGGCATGTTCGTCCACCAACCATCATTTGGCGGCCCCAAAGAGGAAGCTCGAGGATTCTGAAGTGACAAATCTGGTGGAGAAAGGGCTAAAGCCGAAGACTGGAAAAAGTTTCCATGCTTCTTGAGCGGAGAGGGGGAAGTTTTGGTATGTTGAATATGCCTTCAGTAGGGGATTGGTTCCTTGGGACAGATTTTGTCATGACTTGTCTTTAAAATATGAAGCTATTAGTCACACTGATGTTGAGAGTGAATTTAAGAAGCTAAAGCAAGAGGGTTCCTTGGCTGATTATGATGACAAATTTGAAGAGTTGAGGTTTTTAGTGCTCAGTAGAGCTCCCCATTTAACTAAAGCATATTTTGTCTCCAATTATATTGCTGGATTGAAACCAAAGTTGGAAGTTGACGTACTCATGTATGATCCTCAGACATTATCACATGCTATGCCTTTAACAAAGAAAGAGGAGCATAGAATCAAGGTTAAAGCTACCATAGCAAGTTCTTCCTCTTGTGCTCCTTACACCTACAAACCAAGACCTCAAATCGCTCCACAACAATTACAGTCTCAACCTCCCAAGAAATCAAGCTCAATTGTTCCTTTTACTAAGCTTCATCCTCAAAACTTAGATGAGCAAAAGAGAAGAGGGCTTTGCTATACTTGCCCTGCTAAGTACTCTAAGGATCACATCTGTCCCAACAAACATAAGCTGTATAAAATTACTATTGATTATTTTGATGCAGACTTCCAATAAATTAGTTCAGAGGAGGAAATTGTAGAGGAGGTGTGCCAACCTGAGCTATGTATCATGTCTCATGAGTCTTTTGGTCATATGGTCCACATTAATCAGCCTAAGTCCATCAGGATATAAGGGAGAATTAAGACTATCCCAATATCCATCTTGATTGATACTGGAGCTACAAAATCATTTATGGATCAGGCTACCGCTACTAGATTGAGTCTAACTCTCTGTGCTGGCCCAAGGGTGCTTGTCAAGATGCGAAATGGAAAGATTCAGTAATGTACTGCTAGCACAAAAATATCTTGGGTAATACATCATTTGACCCTAGTCTGGGAGTTCCTTGTTATGCCTTTGAGAGATTTTAATATGGTCTTAGGAGTTGATTGACTACAAACTGTCAGTCCAATTGAATTGGATTATGCTTCCAAATCAATCACCATTACAATGGATCATCAGAAGTTCATTTTACAGGAAGCTACACCATCAGATTCTTCCTTATTGGCCTCATTTCAGAGGCTCGGACATGAAGTTCAAACATGTGAGCCTTTATTTTTGGGTCAGTTTACTCTTGTTTCAAATTGTGTTGCTGAAGTGGTGCAAATAGACCCTGAATTACAAAAGGTTTTGAAGAATTTTCACACAACCTTTGAACCTCCTACTACACTCCCCCCAAGAAGGTTTTGTGATCACCAAATCCGTCTATTACCTGGTAGTAAACCTCCCTCTATAAGACCATAAAAACACTCATATGAGCAGAATAATGTGCTAGACTCCTTGTTGCAGGACATGCTTGATGCCGGGGTTATACATCATAACACATGTCCTTGTTCATTTCCTGTCTTATTGGTTAAGAAGAAGGATAGATCTTGGAGAATGTGTGTGGACTTTAGGCAGGTGAATGATCAAACCATTAAAGATAAATTCCCCATACCTACTATTGAGGAATTATTGGATGAGCTATCTGGTTGCAAATTTTTCTCCAAAATAGACTTCAGGTCTGTTATCATCAGGTGAGATTAACTGAGGGGGAAGAGGCCAAGACAACTTTCAGAACACATGAGGGTCACTACGAATTGAAGGTAATGCCTTTTGGCTTGACCAATGCACCTTCTACTTTCCAATCATTGATGAATCAAGTGCTTCATGAATTCCTCAGAAAATTTGTTTTGGTGTTTTTTGATGACATTTTGATATATAGTAAGTCTTGGGAGGACCACCTTGTTCATGTGCATACAATACTTACTAGATTAAAAGAGCAGTAGTTGTATGCTAAACTATCAAAATGTGAGTTTGGTAGAAAACAGATAGAGTATCTAGGCCATATAATTTATGTAGATGGGGTTTCCACTGATCTAGCTAAGGTTCAAGCTACGAGGGATTGGCTTGTGCCTAAAAAACTCAAATCCTTGAGGGGTTTCTTAGGTTTGACTGGTTATTACAGGATATTTGTCAAGGGTTATGGTACTATAACAAGGCCTCTCACAAATCTCCTTAAGATTTGTATGGTCTCCTGAAGCTCACCTGAGCTTTGAACAACTTAAGGAGGCAATGACTACTACCCTAGTCTTAAGATTACATGATTTCTCCTTGCCATTTATAATTGAGGCTGATGCATGTGATAGAGGTATAGGAGGTGTATTAATGCAAGAGGGGATGCCAATAACATTCTTGAGTAAAGCTTTGGGTCCAAAATATCTGGCTATGTTCACTTATGAGAAAGAGCTCATGGCTGTGATCACCTGCATACAGAAGTAGAAACATTACTTTGCTTCAGGGAGTGTTGTTTTGAAAACTGATCACCAAAGCCTGAAGTTTTTGTTAGAGCAAAAACTTACCACTTCTTTCCAACACAAATGGTTGGCAAAATTGATGGGGTTGAATTACACTATTGAGTTTAAGAAGGGAAATGATGACATAATTGTGTATGCCCTTTCAAGGTTACGTATTGTTCAATTATCTGAGATGTCAACTGTAATCCCTTCTTAAATGGTTGAGGTACATTATAGCTATGATAATGATGTGGAAGATCAAAGGCTATTATTGCAACTCTCATTGTGTCACGCCCCAATTTCAGTAAACCGAACTAGGGACGCGAACGTTTTAAAAACATAAAAGCACTTGAAACCTATTTTCATTAAACACTTTAAAATACCAATTTAGTTCATCAAAATAATAATTACAGTTTAAAACACGTCCCAACAAGTGGACAAAAGTACTAGGTATCCGTCACTAGACTCAAAAGACAAACCCGGACTCCGCTCCTAGCTCCACAAGCTTCGAGAGCTCACCTAGTCCGTCCCACGAACATTACCTGTAGGAAAAGCAGCTAGGGGTGAGCGTTCGCTCACCACCACGGATAACAGACTGACTACGGCATAATTAGTAGATAAATCCAGTAACACTAAAACCAAACCCAACACCGGGACTACAGTCCCCAACTCAAGTACCCAACTGACCCACAACCCGTTACTTTCCTCAACAGACCCAACACTCGATAACACCACGTAGACCCGACACAACTATCGACGACCTCCTCCAAGGACACGACAGAAAGACTACACAACGCCAAACAAGATCACAAAGGATCGCACACCAGCTGCTCAGTAACCAATCTCAATCAGGTCAGGGATCGACCTATCGCAATTCCTCGACACGAAGTCGGATCAGGCTGTCGACCTTTAGAACTCGCAATTCATCGACACTAAGTCGGATCAGGCTGTCGACCTTTAGAACTCGCAATTCATCGACACTAAGTCGGATCAGGCTGTCGACCTTTAGAACTCGCAATTCATCGACACTAAGTCGGATCAGGCTGTCGACCTTTAGAACTCGCAATTCATCGACACTAAGTCGGATCAGGCTGTCGACCTTTAGAACTCGCAATTCATCGACACTAAGTCGGATCAGGCTGTCGACCTTTAGAACTCGCAATTCATCGACACTAAGTCGGATCAGGCTGTCGACCTTTAGAACTCACAACTTCTCACTTCTGCCCAGCACACGGGCGATCGACACGGCCTACCATACAACGCTTCGAGCGGTGCCATCATGATACTGGCCTGAAAGCTGTTGTTGTAGGCGAACTTGGCCAATCTCTCACGAAACCCATCGTGACGTGCCCCCATTTCCACTGTGCAACCCGCAGCGGCTGCAATAAACCAGCGGGACGCTGTTGTTCGGCTCTCACCTGCCGACGGGCGAGGCATCGCGATACTAACCCTGTGACCGCCCTCCGCATCCCGCTCCACTAGACATGCCACCTGATTTTGCGCTCCTCTTAGTGCTATTCACGTGCACTGTTAGACGTGAATGCTGCGACTCTCGTAGCTCGTCGCCTCCGCCGTCACGCGGTATGTACAAACCTCCACGATACCGTAACTCCCAATCAGTACAACGATCCCAGCCCTCGGCGTCCGTACCGCCGGCAACTATCTCCCGGATCCTGGTCTTCCACAAAACACCACCACAAACTGATTTAAGAACAGCCGAAATATACTGTTCATCAGGTCCAAGAACGCTGCAGGTGCGTTCGGTAGTTCAGAGTCATCACCCAGAACTCGTAATGTTCATAGCATGTCCGGAATGCAGTCCTTGCGACGTCCCCCTCTCGGACTCGCAACTGGTAGTATCCGGATCCCAGGTCGATCTTCGAGAAGTATGCCGACCCTCTCAACTGGTAGAGCAGGTCGTCGATTCTCGGCATCGGGTATCGGTCATTCACCGTAACCCGGTTCAGTTTCCGGTAGTCCATGCACATCCGAAGCTCTCCACTCTTCTTCTTCACGAAGAGTGCTGGCGCTCCCCATGGCGATGTGCTCGGACGAATAAACCCCTTCTCCCGAAGTTCCTCGAGCTGACTCTTCAGCTCGGTCAACTCGGCTGGCGCGAACCTGTAAGGCGCCATCGATATCGCTGCCATTCCCGGCATCAGGTCAATCCCGAACTCCACCTCACGAACTGGTGGCAACCCGCTCAATTCCTTAGGGAAGACCTCGGGGAACTCGCACGCCACTCGCGATAATTCTCGGCTCTGCACGACCGATACTTCCTTTACTGCAGACAAGCCGACAGGAGAAACTCCGCTCCTACTGCCCAGAATACACGAACCTTTCGTGTTGCCTGTTGACACCGTCACTCGTCGTCTATAACAGTCGATAATGACTTGGTACTTCGCTCGCCAATCCATTCCCAGGATCACGTCAAGGCGGTCATTTCGTGGGTATCCTTCCCACGGATACACGCACAAGCTCAGTCGCTGCTAAAACTCACGGACCCTCGCGGTCTCTCTAAGACCTCGCTCCAATACCGTCGTCGTGCCTACCAACTCCGGACATACCCGAATCCTCGGGGTGAGGACTCGATCCAGCATCGGGGCTCTCAAGCCCTCTCTCGAACCTCCTGTATCGGTTTGCTTCTCTAACTCCGCAGGCACGACAGAACCTAGTCAACACCACCCCACCACCAACCGGCGTGTCCCGACGCAGGGGTGGACTCAACGGCTCTAAACTCAGCCCCAACCTCTCAGCACAACTCGACGAACAAACGAGTGTGATAACCCGGCATCCAATGAAACCGATGCCCAAAACGGAACCCGAACACCCACTCCATTAGTCACCCTGGTAAGGTCTAGTGTAACCCTCACACGGTCCTCTAGGCGTTTACTTGTAACTTTCCGCAACCAAACCAGTGTTCGCTACTCGTCCCTTGCGGGAAAAGTAGTAAAGGGGATGAGCGTTATGCTCACCTCCACGGACACCCGTTCGATTATGGCATACTAGTAAAGCGCTAAAGACTTATCGATCTAACCAGGGCACACCACTACCTCAGAACCTGAAGCCAAACGTCACACTGCTCACGCTAACAACACCTCAAGTATCGCTCATGTAAGATAAACCTCGACACGGGAAACACTTCCTCGATTCAGCAATCACTAAGGTTCACAACCTCAATCACCCAAATACCCGATCACGTAGGGAAACCTCAGGACGGGAAAACTCACGCTCTCAACTTAGCACACACCATTGCTCACCCTATTAGTGCCTAATTTATAATAATGCGAAGCGAAAAACTCAACAACAACCCAACCGTTCACCAGGCCCGCGGCCTCTACAACCCACAACCGCGAACACAAACCCGTAAAACCAACGCTCAATCACACGAACATGAACCGAGTCACACAACCACAACCCTCAACGCACAACGAAACCAACCCTTTTTCCTTTTTCTTTTTTTTTTTGAAAACCGGCTGGACCGGTCCGGCAGGTGGACCGGACCATATGGCAATCCGGGCCGGCAGGCCGTCCGTGCCGGACTGGTTGCCGAGCCGGAACACCACCCGTGCCGGGCTTGCTGCCGGGCCGGCACGCCAGCCGGTCCGTGCTGGCTGCCGGATCGGACCAGCGAGCCCGTCCTGGTCTCGTACCAGGTCGGCCCGTGGTCCGTCCCGTAACTGCGACAGCTTCGCCCCTATCACCCCGTCACGTCGATCCTAGGACACTCGCATCCTACCCTTCTCCTAACGACTCACACGCTTGTGCAACGCAGACACTCGACCACTAATCATAAAACCCAAGTACCAAAACAACGACCAAACACGAGTCACAAAACCCGACTAAACCACGAACAAGCCAAACCGGCCAAACACCCATAACAACAACAACGACGACACCCGCCCACCGGGCCAACAAAAGTCAAATAGCGCCCACCGGGCCAACCAAAACTGCACAACACGCCCACCGGGCCAACCAACAACAATCACAATACGCCCACAGGGCCAATCGAAGTCAAACACAAACGCCCACGTCGTCACACAAAATCAAGACACGCCCACCGGGCCTACCAACACCGAACCACGCCCACCGGGCCAATCAAAGTCAAACACAAACGCCCACGACGTCAAACAACATCAAAACAATCAAAATTTGTAAAGCTTTCTCCACTTCATTTTTAAAACCTCAAACTTGACATCACGCAGTCACAACCCGGTCCAGGCGTCCCCGAACAATGTTGTACCGACTTGATATCATCATTGTCACGTTCGACTACAGGAGCGCTCCTGAGTCGACCCGCGACAGCTTAAAAACGTTTCACGCAGCAACAACAATCAGCAAGCCAACAAGAAAACACCGCACGTACACACAAACACAAGCAGGACTCACAACACCACGAGTCTACACACGGTTCCCGACCTGCGTACCCAACGTACGACGGGACTCTACCGACTCGACTCTCCCCACCTAATTGACGTACAGTCCGAGGTGTGAAACCTCGAGCTCTGATACCAAGCTGTCACGCCCCAATTTCAGTAAACCGAACTAGGGACGCGAACGTTTTAAAAACATAAAAGCACTTGAAACCTATTTTCATTAAACACTTTAAAATACCAATTTAGTTCATCAAAATAATAATTACAGTTTAAAACACGTCCCAACAAGTGGACAAAAGTACTAGGTATCCGTCACTAGACTCAAAAGACAAACCCGGACTCCGCTCCTAGCTCCACAAGCTTCGAGAGCTCACCTAGTCCGTCCCACGAACAGTACCTGTAGGAAAAGCAGCTAGGGGTGAGCGTTCGCTCACCACCACGGATAACAGACTGACTACGGCATAATTAGTAGATAAAGCCAGTAACACTAAAACCAAACCCAACACCGGGACTACAGTCCCCAACTCAAGTACCCAACTGACCCACAACCCGTTACTTTCCTCAACAGACCCAACACTCGATAACACCACGTAGACCCGACACAACTATCGACGACCTCCTCCAAGGACACGACAGAAAGACTACACAACGCCAAACAAGATCACAAAGGATCGCACACCAGCTGCTCAGTAACCAATCTCAATCAGGTCAGGGATCGACCTATCGCAATTCCTCGACACGAAGTCGGATCAGGCTGTCGACCTTTAGAACTCGCAATTCATCGACACTAAGTCGGATCAGGCTGTCGACCTTTAGAACTCGCAATTCATCGACACTAAGTCGGATCAGGCTGTCGACCTTTAGAACTCGCAATTCATCGACACTAAGTCGGATCAGGCTGTCGACCTTTAGAACTCGCAATTCATCGACACTAAGTCGGATCAGGCTGTCGACCTTTAGAACTCGCAATTCATCGACACTAAGTCGGATCAGGCTGTCGACCTTTAGAACTCGCAATTCATCGACACTAAGTCGGATCAGGCTGTCGACCTTTAGAACTCACAACTTCAGGTAACCACAATCACAATCACAGGCAAGTTCAATCACACAGTCACTCAAGGCCACTCAAAACACCTCAGCAATCAAGACTCGGGTTCAACAACCCCACGGGCACTCACTGCCACTCAAGACACACCAACGGTCAAGACTCGGGTTCAACAACCCCACGACACTCACTGCCACTCAAGACACACCAACAGTCAAGACTCGGGTTCAACAACCCCACGGCACTCACTGCCACTCAAGACACACCAACGGTCAAGACTCGGGTTCAACAACCCCACGACACTCACTGCCACTCAAGACACACCAACGGTCAAGACTCGGGTTCAACAACCCCACGGCACTCACGGCCACCCCAAAACATCAATAGTAAGACACGGGCACTCATGGCCACCCAAGATACCAATTTAAATACACGGGCTCTCAAGGCCACCCAAACTCAACAATAAATAACACGGGCTCTCCAGGCCACCCAAACTCAACAATAAATAACACGGGCTCTCCAGGCCACCCAAACTCAACAATAAATAACACGGGCTCTCAAGGCCACCCAAGATACCAAAATAAACAATCAACCTCCGGCTTAACCCAAGCCTCCAACAGTCCTAATATCAACAGTTTCACAATCAACCTCCGGGCATGGTCATATGCCTCCAGTACTCCTAATATCGATAAGTTCACAAACAACCTCCGGGCATGGTCATATGCCTCCAGTAAATCAATTACGCTAAGTTCTCTGCTCCTACGACACTACTAAGTGTCACATGCCTTTCCAATAATTACTAAGTTCCCGTAACATGTTTTTCTAATAAATGCTACAATCCCGTATCATGCTTTTCTAATAATTAAATAACCTACTCAACCCACGACACCCCGGTGTCACATGCAATTCTACTGTTAACTTTCCCCAGTCAGGGCCGAGATCCGGCTACTTTTCCCTACCTCGTGCGTGTTCTCCAAGAGTGCCCAAATAAGCCCCGGCGTGATCTCAGTCACTCGCCTAGCTTCCCTTTGCCTCGATCCGCAGCACGACCTAAAAGAACACAATTTCAAGGCACCTTTAAACTCGCAGGAATAAACTGAAATTCGATAAACTTAACGCCCAAACGTAACCCCGACAATGTCGATCACTCCCAAACTTCCCGATTACTCGACATTGTCGATAAAGGACCCGTAAAGGCCCGATTCGCCCGACATGGCGAATCTGCCCGGGTTTTGGAAATGCCCTTCCAGGGCTCCAAAAATTCCCGTTTTCGTTTCTACGGTCTTAGAATAATTCAAGGAACCCAATGTACTTGCCCGAATCGAATTCCGACTTCCGAGTCATTTAATTGACGTTTAAAGTTTCTAAACCCGAAATTCCAACTTTCACAATTTAATTCCAAATTCCGATCCGGGTGTGGATTAACTACTTGGGGATCGTCCTAAACCACCCGAACACGAAGACCCGATACTCGGGCACGTGGGCCCCACCCGGCCACAATTAGGAAAATTTCCTTTTCGCCCCAAAACGTTCCTAACGAACCCCAAACCTCAACCATTTATCTTTAAACCAATCTTAAACAAAACCCAACCTTAATCAAACCGTTTAAACTCAAACCCTAAAATTCAAACGTTCCAAAATGAAAATCGGTTAGGTTCTTACCGTAGAGGAAGACGATGTGAGCTCGAATCTACTATCGTTGAGACAAACCCATGGCTCGATGCTCGTGAATAGTGACCACAAACCTCAACTCCTTCTCTTTTCTCTCTTCTTCTCCTTCTCCTTCTCTCTCTAAAAACTAACTCTCTTTTTCCATTTTCTTTTCCCTTTTTACAATGTATGGACGTGTACTCATTCTTCCCTTTTGTTTTATTTATAAAAAAAAGATCAAACTAATACTTAATTACAAACTAACACCTAAAGTAGTCTTCCTTGTCTTGTCCCACACCTAACACCACCACTTGCTTGACAAGTGGCAAGGTGGGTCCCACACCTTTTTGGGAAAATATCTAGAAGATATTTTCCAATCAGATTCGCGAAAATCGGACGTTTCGGGCCCCGAACGGGCACTTTTCCAAGAAATTACGAAACTTCGCGGGCTACAAGGAAAAGGCTCAACTAAGACCGCTGCGACGACGGCTAAGCTTTTTGGATCCAAAACGGTCCTCGAATGGACCAAAACGTCGCTCGGTTGACTTTTCCAGCGAAAAGTCAACATTTCCCAAATTGATCAGAAAGTTGCCCTGAGTCCCCTGGAACTCATTTTGGTCGATAACGGGGTCAACTTAAGTCCGGTATGACCCTCAGGGTCCAATTCCAGTTCAATTCAGTGTCAGCTCAAATTTTTTAAATTTTCCTGTTTTTCGCATATTTGATTGGCGTTGACCGGGAGTGGTTATTACACATTGGCTGTAGAGTCTAAGCCTTCTTATGCAATAAGGCAGTGAATTATTTTATATGAAGGGAAGGTATATCTGGGTACTAATGTTGGGGTTAGAGCAAAGATCATGTCTTGTCTACATGAATCACCTATTGGAGGGCACTCTGTAATTACTGTGACTACAAAGAGAATTAAACATCATTTTTTTGGCCACATATGAACAAGGACATTTATGAATTTTTCAGAGAATGTGATGCCTGTCAGAAATGCAAGTCTGATCACACTCCATATGCTAGATTGTTGCAACCCCTCCATGTGCCATATAAACCTTGGACAGACATCTCCATAGACTTTGTAGAACGACTCCCTCACTCTGCAACAAAGTCTACAATCCTAGTAGTGGTGGAAAGATTTAGTAAGTATGCACATTTTCTTGCTCTTACTCATCCATTTTCTGCAGCTCAGGTGGTTGAGTTATTCTTTGATAACATTTTTAAACTTCATGGATTACCTTCTATAATAGCATATGATAGAGAGATCACCGATTCTTGAGCACATTTTGGAAGGAATTATTTAAGAAGCTTGATGTTCAGTTGCACATGTCCACTACTTACCATCCACAAACTGATGGCCAAAATGAAAGGGTGAATCAATGTTTGGAACAATACTTGAGGGCTATGACACATCAGTTTCCCAGAAAATGGTGCAAATGGCTTACACTTGCAGAGTTTTGGTACAATTCAACCTATCATTCTACGATCAAAATGTCCCCTTTTAAGGCACTATATGAGTTTCCAGCTCCAAGTGTTAACTTTGGATTAGTTCAATCTTCTGTGGCTGTTGTAGAGGATTTTATATGATCAAAGGAAGAGCTGACAAAATTGATGAAAGAGAACTTGATCCAAGCTCAATTCAGGATGAAATTGTATGCCAACAAGCACAGATCAGAGAGGAGTTTGGATGTTGGGGATTGGGTATATTTAAAGCTACAATCATATAGACAAAATTCAATGAATCTAAGATTTAATCATAAGCTTTCCCCAAGGTTCTATGGTCCGTTTCAAGTGATTGAGAAGATTGGAAAGGCTGCTTATAGGCCGAAACTGCCTGAATCCTCCAAAATCCACCTAGCGTTTCATGTCTCTTTACTAAAGAAATAGTTAAGGAACAAAAACATGTTTGTGCATCAGCTTCCTGACATTACCAAAGATGGTCATCTCAAACTCCATCCACTGGCTTTACTTCAGACAAGGATTGTCAAGAGGAACAATGCAACTGTTGTCTAATATCTCATTCAATGGGATCGTTCTGAGCCAGAGGATGCAACTTGGGAGGATGTTGCAACAATTCGAACTCACTTTCCTGATTGGTTGGCTTCAACATTGGCTTGAGGTCAATCCATCCTTAAGGGATGAGCATTTGTCATGATTTCTTGTGTCCTAAGCATCAGACAATTTCAAATTCTATATCTTTTCCTTCAGTAAGTTAAATAGTGCGTTTTGAGGCTTGAGTCACGCGTGAGATCACGTGCCTCCTTCGTCTTCCTTCGCAATCTCGGCGTTGCGTGGGAGGCACACATCCAGTGGTCCCAGCTCTGTCAACGATCATTCCGGAAGAGGGTTGCTATATCATGGTTGTCCTTGCCATTTTGTTCTTATCTTTGATTTTGAAATTGTTATTTTGATTTTATTAAGTTAGGGTTTACATTTCCGTTCTTCATTTCCTTCAGCATTTATAATCCTTCCTTAGCGAATTCAATCCAAATTCATTCGATTCTTGGTCTAATTCATTAGTTCCAAGCTTCAATTATATCTTGTGTGTAACATTTTTCTATGGTTTAGTACATCGCTGAAGCATGTAAAACAGTTTGTTTTCCATGATTTTTTAGGGATCCAGAGGTGTTGGACATTGTTGCCGATGAATTGCTTCCACGTCTATATAAAGAAAAGCTTTCGAGTTTATAAAGATGGTCTCACATTGCCTTGCAATTTGTTAAAGTAAATTGGTTGGCATCCTTCATGTGAAACCAAGAATGAACATATAGTTGTGGAAGGTAATAAAATCATAATCAATATAATTGATATAAATCTGTAGCTTTGCCCACTTGTTAGCTTATGGTTCTAACAAGTGGGCAGGGCATCTGAAGGACATATTTGATCCTAATTTTTATTGTATATGTGTTATTCTAGCTATTTCGCTTCCGCATCGTGGTCATCAACCACAAATGTGTTCTACCTTCTACGCCATTTACAACGTCGATCACAAGACGAGATGATGTTAGCAACGTAATCCATGAGATGAGATGTGTTTGCACAATCGGCCACGAGACAAGATGCCATTTGCACCGTCAGCCCCGAGACGAGATGCCATTTGCACTGTCCGAGGCGAGATGTCATTTGCACCATCCAAAGGCATAAGATGTGAAGACCGCCCCGGTTAAAAAGGTTTAAATTATTAAATTTAATTGTTTGGACCTTCGAAGTTGAAAAACGGGTTAAATCTTGGTTCAGTTGCAAAGAAAAAGAAAAGAAACAAAAAAAAAGAAAAAAAGGGTTGGACCGGACCCGACCAGCAGACCCGGCCCGAGAAGGCCCGCCCCGACCCGGTATCTCCACCTCGCTTTGGGCCGTGCGGCCCAAATCCGCCAGAAGCCCGCTTAGCCAGGCCCGGTTTTGGGGTCCAAGCCCATTTGAGGCCTCGGGTTTAAAAGTCAGAAAATTAGGGTTTAACCCCATTTCCTTTCCCCTCAGCGCCGAACTTTCTCCCCTCTCCCGAACCTCTCTCTCTCTCGAACTCCATCTCCCTCTTCTCGCCGGCGTCGCCCCTCTCCCTCATCCCCTCGCTGAAACCAAGCCTGTCGTCGTCGTCCTTGTCTCCGAGCTCCTTCCCTCCCTCACCCGTCTTCTTCTTCTTCTTCTTCTTCTTCTTCTTCTTCTTCTTCTTCTTCTTCTTCTTCTTCTTCTTCTTCTTCTTCTTCTTCTTCTTCTTCTTCTTCTTCTTCTTCTTCTTCTTCTTCTTCTTCTTCTTCTCCCGCGCGTAGTCGAGCTCCCATCGTCGCCCCGTCACTGGGAAGAGCAAGCCGAGCTGGTGAACCTCGCTGCGTTTCCAGATCTGAAGCGAGAGAACGCGTTACTCCGGCCGTCGTGGTCGTCGAGTCTTCGTCGGTCTCGCCCAGATCTGAATCGAGACGAGCTCGCCGTGCTCCGCCGCTCCCACGGTTGTAACCACCGCCCGCCGTCGCTCTTTTCCCCTACGGTGAGCGTCGCAACCACCGTGAGGCCTCAGCCGGTTTCGTCGCCGCCGGTGGTCGGTCGGAGTTCAAACCGAGCCTCTTCCTCCTTCTTTTTCTTTGTGTTCTCGAGCACTTTTGATTCTGGACGAAACTGAAACAAGAAAATGAAAGAAATAACAGAAAAGGATTTAAAAAGAGTTTTAAAACAGAAACTGATTTAAATTAAAAAGTGTTTAAAAACAGATTTATTTTAAATCGAACTTAGGACGAGACTAAAGGCGGGAACGCCGAATTGGATACCTCGGGAACCGTACCTCGAAACTCTTGCCTCGGGATCCGTGCATTGGGAACCATGCCTCGGGAAACGTGTACCGAGTTCTGGGCTCGGGTGCTTGAACCCGATTCGTCGTATAATCCCTCTTTTGGCCCGCTCGAGTTTAAAAGGCAACTTATTGGTTTTATTTTGGACCGTACGTAACTTTTAAATTAACGTTGGAACCGTTATTAATTATGAATTTCCGTGTTAATTTAGAGTCCGACTTCGATTGTAGAGAAGACCGGAGGTAGCGAGCCATGATATCAGTAGCTAGGAGACGTAGCTGTCTGTTCTTCTTGAGGTAGGGAACGTAGCGGAAACCGGTTCGATTGTGGAAAGTTACTAGTATGCCTATAGGTTGTTTTTACTTAATTTAATTGTTATAAGTGCATGATTAGGATGTGAGGAACGAGTGAATTGAGGGATAGCTTACGTGCCATATCGACCCATAAGTTTGAGATTGTTGTGCTGATAGAAATGCATGCGGGCTATGTCGAGCCTTTAGGTTGTGTGTTGTTTAAATTGCCTTGTTCTTAATTGAAATGCATGCTGAGTGATTTAGGTATGTTAGATCTAGAAGCATGTTGTGGTATTACTCGGTGTAATGTGTTGTGGTTATCCTTGGTCATGTGTGCCATGCGTGTTCTGACGTGAATCATTGCTTGTGAAATGGTCGGGTGATTGATAGACCGACGTGACTGGTTGTGGTAAGATTATTGGGCTTGGTAAGCCGTGTTTGAATTATGGCATTACGATGCGAGTTATTATCTTGATGTTGTTTGTTCCAAGGGGAGTTGTATTCCGGTATGGTACCTACGACCGAGGGGGTACGCCGGTGTAGGGTAGTACTTTGGCCGACGGTGTGGTCCCACGTATGCGCGGTCCCCCGGGTAGTGGTTCCGGAACGATACCTACATCAAGGGGGTATTCTGATGTGGGATATCTAGGCCGACGGTTTGTGTTGACACTTGGTGTCGTGTTTTGGCTCTAGGAGTCGTGCCCCGAAGGAGTTCAGGGAAGATGTCTAGGCCGATGGAGATTCCGGTGTGACGTATTGTGATTGTGCCCCGAGTGTTTTCCGGGAAGATATCTAGGCTGATGCTGTGTGTTCCGGTGTGATATGATAGAGTCGGGCTGTGGACAGCCGGCGGGGTAGGGGACTGCGGTACGGGACGTGTATGTGATTTTACTGTTTACTTTGTGCTTGATGACCTGTTAAGTGATGTGGTTGCAGTTTGTGCTTGTTCGTTTGAGTATGTTTGTGAGTGTGGTTTGGTCTTGAGTTGAGATTTGTGATTACGAGTTCCGTTGGAAATTAGTTGTGTGCTGTACTAGTATGCCCTAATTGGACGGTTACCCGTGGTGGTGAGCGCTTGCTTATAACCTTAACTACTTTTCCTACTGAGCGAAAGTTCACCCCCTTATCTTGTTGTTTTCCCGGTCCTGAGCGGGTTGTGTACTAGCTGGATGCTCGACGCTTGGGAGCTTGCGAGGGTCCTAGGCTAGTATTCTAGAGACGTACCGTTATCTTTTTGAACTCTTACCGTTGTTTTTACCGAGCTGTTGACTCGTGGCGCTTTTCAGGGTTTAAATTGTTATTAAAGATTTGTCTTGGCTTTACTTTCATTTAAAATTATTATTGTTTTAGTTCACGTCTCGAGTCCGGTCAAAACCGGATTTGGGGCGTGACATAAGACGTGATTGTTCTACAATCTCCTTTTCAAGTTGTGCATTACGAATCTCCATGCTCCAAATTAAGAGGGAGTGTGGAAGGTAATAAAATCACAATCAATATAATTGATATGATTTGATTACGGTGATTAATTACATTAATATTGTTATAAAAGTAAGAACGATACTTGTGAATGGAAGAACAAAAACTAGAGAGAATAAGAGAATATGGAGAGAGTAGAGAATCGAATATTATTGATCACTTCATCCTTTACAATGACCTCTATTTATAGGCTCATAATTATAGAGACATAACCTTAATGAACTACATAAATAATGGAATTCAAAATACAAAAGTCTTCTAACTCCCACAAAAGTCTTGTAACTCCTATCTAGAATATTCCATGTGGTCATCCAATCAAATATTCATAACATTCCCCCTTTGGATGACATGTACAAATATTAGTATGCCTCGTTAAATCCTTTCTAGGAAAAACCCAGTGGGAAAAACCCTAGAAGGAAAAAGAGTACATAATTTGTACAATACGTATATAAGTTACCTCATTAAAAACCTTGTTAGGAAAACCTATTGGGATAAAACCTAAAGCAAGGGAAAAAGAGTGTAACACGTATTTCTCCCCCTGATTACAACATCTCCTCATAAATTAAGAAGTTTTCTCATTCTGATCTTAGCAAGGGTTAGGAAGTGCTTTAGTGAACAAATCTGCAAGATTGTCACAAGAACGAATTTGATAAACATCGATATCTCCCTTTTAATGAAGTTCATGAGTAAACAAGAACTTAGGAGAAATGTGTTTCGTTCTATCTCCTTTCATGTAGCCTCTTTTGATCTAAGCTATACAAGTTGTATTATCTACGTATAAGACAGTTGGACTTACTTTATTTATTGAAAGATCGCATGATTCTCGGAAATGATGGATCAAAGACCTTAGCCATATACATTCACGACTTGCTTCATAAAGAGCTATCAACTCAGCGTGATTCGAAGAAGTGGCTGTAAGGGTCTGTTTTATTGAGCGCCAAGATATAGCGGTGTCACCATATGTAAATACATGCCAAGTTTTGACCACGCTTTGTGGGGATCAGATAAATATCTGGCATCAACCATATCCAATCAATTCAGACTTCGAGTCTTTTGAATAAAATAACCCCATATATAATGTTCATCGAAGATATCTTAAAATTTGTTTAACACCAGTTCAATGTCTTCGAATCGGAGAAGAACTAAATCTTGCTAGGAAATTAATAGAAAATGGAATATCACGACGGGTGCAATTAACAAGATACATTAACGCCCCAATGTCACTAAGATATGGTACTTTTGGACCAGGATATGGTACTTCGAGACCAAGGAGTTCTTCTTCTTTTCAGGGGCAAAATGAATCCTTTTTCACATCAAGTTATCGAACAACCACGGGGGAACTCAAATGATGTGAATTATCCATATTGAATAGTTTAAGGATCTTCTCAATATATGATGACTGGTGAACAAAAATCTCCTTCGACAAATGTTTAATCTGAAGGCCAAGACAAAATTTTGTTTTTCCCAAGTCTTTTATTTCGAATTCACTTTTCAAGTATTTCATCATCTCTACAAGTTTATCATGTATTCCAATGATGTTCAAATCATCAACATAAACCGCGACGATGGAAAATCCGGTTTTCGTCCGTTTAATAAAAAAAACATGGACATATTTTACTGTTGATGTATCCTTCTTTCAAAAGGTATTCACTGAGACAATTATACCACATTCGACCATATTGTTTTAGCCCTTACAAAGATCTTTAGGACTTTATTGAGTACATTTCTTGAGGTTTTGTGATGCATGCTTCAGGCATTTGTAATCCTTCAAGGACTTTTATGTAAGTGTCATTATCAAGTGACTCATACTAAGTAAGTAGAATAAATTAAATAAATAAAACAAAATAATAAATAAATAAATAAATAAATAAAAAGAAGTAAAATCTGAGTGTGATTGCATCCATAACCGGTGAATATGTCTCTTCATAATCAATTCATGGTCGTTGTGAAAATCCTTGTGCAACGAGTCGAGCTTTGTATCTTACGACCTCGTTTTTATCATTTCTTTTGCGCACAAATACCCATTTATATCCTACGGGTTTGACATCTTCAGGTGTCTGGACTACAGGTACGAATACTTGGCGTTTGTTGAGTGAATTCAATTATGTCTCAATGACATTTTTCCATTTTGGCCAATCATTTCTTCGTCGGTATTCACTGACCGATCCTGGTTCATGATCCTCATTTTCTTTTGAAATATCTAATGAAAATGCATGTGCAAATATATCATCCACAATAACTTCTTTTCTATTCTATCTTTCACCTTAAGTGACATAGTTAATTGACATCTCTTTATTGTCATCTTTTCCAGGTGTTTAATCATATTTTGAAGACGTCTCTTCATTTATCACATTTTCTTGTTCTTCGGGAATTGTGATATTATTTGATGTACCAACTTGCTGAACTTGTTCCTTTCCTTTTCTTGGGTTTTATAATTGGATCCAATAGGTCTGCCACGCTTCTTGCGTGCTTTAGACTCATTTGCTAGCGCTAGCATATTTCCCATTTCTTCATCAGGAAGATTAATTCTACAAGGAACATTAGCAACTGGTATATGTGATTTTATCACAGTCTTAACATCCGTAAATGCATCAGGCAATGTATTTTAAACCTTTTGTAAGTGGATAATTTTCTGAACTTCTAGTTCATATTGATTCGTACGAGGATCAAGATGAGAAAAATGTCAATGCATTCCATGAAATTTCTCGTCTTTCTTTTTCAGGCGTTTCTTTATCTCCCCCTAATGCAAGGAAATTGTCTCATCAAATTGACAGTTGGCAAATCGTGCCGTAAACATATCACATGTCATGAATTCCAATATATCTATGTGAATTCTTTCTAAAAAAATGTTGGACATTCAGTCTCAACTTTCATTGGAGATGGTCTTGTAATAAGTTTTCCTTAAAAACAAGCAACACATGGGTAATCTTTTGACAAAAAGGACATTTTTACTCTTCAGGGTATGTCCATGTGAATTTTCTATAATTCTTTGTATCATTATGAAACCCATATGGCCTAAACGATCATGTCATATCATAAAATATGATGGGTCCATTGGGTTTTGGTTAATCACCATATTGGGTTTAATTGGAATAATGAAAGTATAATATAATCCAAAACTATATAAAGGGAGTTTTTCAACAAAAAATTTTCTCCCCGAGACCACGGATGTGATGTATAAACATTCAACATCATTTTCATTTGTTGTCTCAATGTGATAACCATTTCAGCGAATATCTTTGAAACTTAACAAGTTTCTTTTTGATCTGGTTGAGAATATTGCATCATTGATAATAAATTCTATAACATTACACTGGCTCTTCCGGAGGCTTCAATAAGATCCGACGCACCAGATATTTTCCCGTTGCTTTTAACATAATTAGAGAAACTTTTGTCCATAGTTTGTCATAGGACAAATAAATAAAATTAGAAACAAGACACTCAAAATATTTTATTTTGCAATAACAAGGTATGTCATGCCCCAATTTCAGTAAACCGAACTCGGGACGCGAACATTTAAAATAATAAACACTTTGAAACCTTTTCCATTAAATCACTTTAAAATACCAGTTTAGTTCAACAAAATAATAATTACAACTCAAAATAAAACGTCCCACAAGCGGACAAAATGCGAGGTATCCGTCGCTAGACTAAAAAGTAACCCGGACTCCCGCCCCTAGCTCTTCAAGCTTCGGAAGCTCACCTAGTCCGACCTGCGACAAGTACCTGTAGGAAAAGCAGCTAGGGGTGAGCGTTCGCTCACCACCACGAATAACAGACTGACTACGACATAATTAGCAGACAAAGCCGGTAAGACCAACAACAAACTCAACACCGGGGAACACTATCCCCAACCCAAGTACTCCGACTGAACACACACCCACTGTTACCTTCCTTGACCAACTCAACACCCTGACACGTAAAGTAGACCCGACACAACGATCACGACCTCTTCCAAGGACTTAAAAGACCACCACGCAAACCCAAGATCACAAAGGATCGCACACCAAACAAGATCACAAAGGATCGCATACCAGCTGCTCAGTAACCTCCCTCAATCACGCGAACCCGGATCAGGCTATCCAAAGAATGCTCACAACCTGTCAGGACTCGATCACGGATCAGGCTAGCCAAAGAATGCTCACAACCTGCCGAGACTCGAACTTGGTCAGGCAAGCCAAAGAATGCTCGCAACCTACCGGGATTCGCAATCACAATCACAAGCAAAGTTCAACAAACAGTAACAAGACCAGTTCAACACTCCAAAGGCACTCATGGCCACTCAAGACTCCAACGGTAAAAACTCGGGTTCAACAACCCCACGAGCCCTCATGGCCTCCCAAGACACACCAACAGTAACTCGCGGGCTCAACAACCCCACAGGCACTCATGGCCTCCCAAGACATCCCAACAGTAAAACACGGGCTCTCATGGCCACCCAAGACACCAACAATAATACACGGGCTCTCATGGCCACCCAAGACATAAATTAAACAGTCAACCTCCGGGCATGGTCATATGCCTCCAGTATTTCTAATATCGCTAAGTTCTCTGCTCCTACGACACTACTAAGTGTCACATGCATTTCCAAACTTCGATAACCTACTTAACCCACGACACCCCAAGTGTCACATACATTTCTAATATTCGATAACCTACTTAACCCACGACACCCCGGTGTCACATGCAATTCTACTGTTGACTTTCCCTAGTCAGGGCCGAGATCCGGCTACTTTTCCCTACCTCGTATAAGTTCTCCAAAAGCCAACCAACGAGCTCCGGTGTGACCTCAGTCACTCACCCAGCTTTCCCTTGCCTCGGTCCGCGGTACGATCTAAAAGAACACAATTTTTAATCCACTTTAAACTCGCAGGAAATAAACTGAAATTCGATAAACTTAACGCCCAAATGTAACCCCGACAATGTCGATCACTCCCAAACTTCCCGATTACTCGACATTGTCGATAAAGGACCCGTAAAGGCCCGATTCGCCCGACATGGCGAATCTGCCCGGGTTTTGGAAATGCCCTTCCGGGGCTCCAAAAATTCCCGTTTTCGTTTCTACGGTCTTAGAATAATTCAAGGGTTCCTATGCACTTGACGGAATCGAATTCCGACTTCCGAGTCAATTAATTAACGATTCAAGTTTCTAAAACACGTTAATTACAACTTTTCCAATTTAATTCCAATTTTCGATTCGGTTAAGGATAAATGGTCCGGGGAACGTTTTAAACCACCCGAACACTAAACCCGAGCACCCGAGCACGTGGGCCCCACCCGGCTTCCCTTGGCCGTGAGCCCTAGGGTTCACTTTGGGGCCCGGCCACCATGGTGGTGGCTGGTCCCTGCTCCGGCCAGCCACCCCATGGCCGGCCGGCCACCACCCACGGTGGCCGGAGCTCCTCCCGAGGTTCCGGTCACCGGAAAACGTCCCCCTTCACCTCCAACCATCTCCAAAATGTCTCCAACAATTTCCCCAACCTCAATACACCCTAAACTAATAGTTTTACACAAACCCTAACCTTCCAAATTAATCAAAACGAGAATCGGTTTGGTGTATACCGTAGAGGAGGACGAGGGGAGATCGATTTCTCCTAGCCTTGAGACGATCCAATGGATGGATGACGTGAATAGTGGACAACAAACCCTATCTCCCTCTCTTCTTCTTCTCCTTCTCTCTCTAAACCCTTTCTTCTTTTTTTGATTTTTCTTTCTCTTTCTTCAAGGGTTGGCCGAACCCTATAACCCCCCTCACCACTCATTTCCCCCCCAAAACTAACACCACCACTTGTTGGACAAGTGGCAAGGTGGGTCCCACACCTTTTGGAAAATATCTACTAGAAATTTTCAATCAGATTCACGAAAATCGGACGTTTCGGGCCCCGAACGGGCACTTCTTCCAAGAAATTACGAAACTTGGCGGGCTACAAGGAAACGGATCAACTAAGACCGCTGTGACGACGGCTAAGCTTTTTGGATCCAAAACGGTCCTCGAATGGACCAAAACGTCGCTCGATTGACTTTTCCAACAAAACGTCAACATTTCCCAAATTGATCAGAAAGTTGCCCTGAGTCCCTCGGAACTCACTTTGGTCGATATCGGGGTCAACTTAAGTCCGGTATGACCCTCGGGGTCAATTTAGGTCAAGTTAAGTGTCTGTCTTAAATTTTTTAAATTTTCCTGTTTTTCGCAGGTTTGACTGGCGTTGACCGGGAGTGGTTATTACAAGGTAGCTCTTCCGGAGCCCTCTATTATATTTACAGCACCCATAATGGTGTTCATGTTTTCCTCGACCATGGTCATACATGAAAAATATTTCTTGTCTATCAGAATTGTATGTGTAGTGACACTATCAACCATATTCATATCGTTATCCTTTTCTGTAAATAGATAGATCACTTCTGGGATCCATATCCTTTAATATGAGAAAATTAATGTATTGGGTTACATACTACAAAAGGATATAACAGAAATATTAATACAAATCATCCAAAAATTGGCTCATATGCATGATACTTGTTTTCTCGTCATCAATTACAAATGAGTTAAAGACATTCGATTAGATCTTCAGGATCTAGGTTATCAATAAAGTTTCTCTCTACGATTTCTTATTTGCCTTCAATCAAATCTTTGATCATACTTTTAGGTACGCAATCAACTACATTTACAAAATAACTTTCACCATGTTCATGATTTTTCATTTGATGGACCATATTCTTTTTTTTCCTTTCATACTCATTCCACTTCTGGTGGTACACATTATTTTTCATGGAATTGGAAATTATTTGGCTCATAACTATGCCTACAACCGCGACCACGTCTGGGGCATTGGTCTTGCTTGGGTATGGATCTACCCATATCCTATCACATTCACTTCAAGGAATGGAGTGATGCCAACAGGGCGAGCTTGATTGTTTTCAACAATAATTCATTACTTATAAATATATTAAGTCTGATTCTTTTCGTTCTCTGTAATGCTACTTCAAGAGCATACTAGATGGAAGTAAGGTAGAGAAAAATATTTTTCATCGATTATAAATAATATGATGATGTGTGGAAATAGTTTCTTTGATTTATCCTGCAAGGATACCAACTTAGAACTTCAAGTCTTTATGTAAGCTTCATGTCACATTTTTTTTCCAGTAATTGCATGTATCTTGTTTACTTGGATGATGGGTAAAAAAAATTTTGACAATTATAGAACTTCATGTTCACAATATCATGACTTGTGTAAACTTCTGGTTACACATCGAATTTGTATAATGTTGACACAAATATGAATAAATATATATTATGATTACAAAATAAACGGACACATTATAATTCATGAAATAAACATAACCACACACTAAGTAATTTGTGGGGTGAATATAAGAATTAGATAAAAAGATGACCACACATTGAGCGAACTCATGAGGTAAACAATATATATATATATATATAAATAAGTGCATAGAAAAATTTTAGGCTTCAAGCCTTGGACACAAATTACAAGCTTCAAGCTTGTGGTTTGTTATTTAGTTATACAAGTAAGTTTCAAGTTTATACTTTGAACCAAAACTTCAAGTTTTGTCATCATTAGGTACATGTGAACTTCTGGTCACTCTAATTTCTTCAAGTTTATACTTTAAACCAAAACTTCGGGTCACTCTAATTTCCGTAAGTTATAAGACTCACGATCTTTAATCAAAACTTCAGGTTGCGTAAATCTTTTCTCGTTAATATTTGAACTTCGGGTTCAAAATGGTTCGACATTGTAAAACTATAAAATCAATATCATCAACTAAGTAAAAATATAAGTAAAGAACGTGTCATTAGTTAGATGAATCATCAACTGTAATACTCTTATTCATATATGGGAGAGAATACACAACCATTTGTTGTACCATGTACTTAAAACTTCTAGTCCAATATACATCAAGTCGATGGAACTATGTATTTGGAATTTTTGATCCAACATGTCATCATATTTGTAAACTTCACGATACAAATATACGACCACAAGTTTATTCGCAAAATGACCATGTGACGAGAGAATACATGGAGTAGTCAAACTACCCATGTAACCATATATAATTTTTTTTCAAGTTTCATGCCTTTAAGCCAAGTTGCATGTTATAAGAAAAACGGTTCGTATCTTGGAACTTCGGGTCCAAATGATTCGATTTCAATAAATCTCACATTCGAGTATCAACAACGAGACACAAGTATATAATAAACATCAAATTTCTGATGTGAAAGATCCAATGTATATTGGCAATCACAGAGCATACTTATCGAAAAACATAAATGAACTTGTATAAATAAACATGAATCGAATTAAAATAAATTCACGATAATACAAAACTTTGATACCTGGATAGTAGAGGAATTCGTGCTGATAACGTGTTATAAAAGTAAGAACGATACTTGTGAATGGAAGAACAAAAACTAGAGAGAATAAGAGAATATGGAGAGAGTAGAGAATCGAATATTATTGATCATTTCATCCTTTACAATGACCTCTATTTATAGGCTCATAATCATAGAGACATAACCTTAATGAACTACATAAATAATGGAATTCAAAATACAAAAGTCTTCTAACTCCCACAAAAGTCTTGTAACTCCTATCTAGAATATTCCATGCGGTCATCCAATCAAATATTCATAACAAATATGTAATTTTTTTATAGTCTTGTAATCTCCTATATATAGGAGTATCAAACCTCATTATAAGATCAAGAAAAAAGTTTCATCTTTTATATTTTACAATAGTGATGGGGGTTGGTGTCCGCCCAAATGTGTGAGAAGGTGCCTTCATGTAAGGGCGGTGAACATTCATTTATCTGACTTAATCCTTGCGAGAATTTTGGTTTCATTTTTTTGGAGTTTTACCGTTTGTGGGCATTCTATTGTAGGTTTGGCTTTCAGTTTAGAGTGTTAATAGATGGAGATCAACAATGACAGGTTATGACCCAACAATTTCAAGAACCTCTCATCCTCCCTGACTTGCACTAGATTAATTTGCCAAAGATGGAGATAGAACCTCTCTCTTTTGCAGATTTATGTTCGGTGTTGATCTCGAACTTCGATGCTTACTGTAAGATCTCTCGATCTCATCTTGTTCCTTCACCGGTCAAGCCTACAGGTGTTGAATCTGGCAGAACCCAGAAGCAGGTGAAGGTTGCCAAACACAAAGCTCCCAAAGCCAAAGTTCCGGGCAAGAGAGCCCAGGCTTCGACTCGGAAACGACAGTCTCCTGGTACAGTTGAGCTTCAAACAAGTTCTTCTGGCAATGAGGAGGTCGTCACTAAGGACTCAGCGATCGGGGTCGATTCTACGATTGTTCATGTTGTTCAGACGATCAAAGAGGTTCCACTGCAGATTGGCAAGGAGGCTTTGGTGAGCTCGACTGTGGGTGCGTCACCGGACGACGTGGCCTGCAAAAGGGATGCAATTGATGGTCGCCGGTGTCATTTGTTTCTGCCGAATTTTGTGGCGAGTAAAACTGAACTATATATTCGTAATCTACCTTTTGGTGCATCTGAAGATTGGGTTAGGAGTAAATTCTCTTCGTTTGGCGAGATCGTATGAGTGTCAGTACTGAAAAGGCCAAACCGGCGAGGGCATATTTTTGGTTTCCTCCGGTTTTCTACCCAGGTGGCTACCTCCCAAGCTATTGAAACCTTAAATGGTTTAAAAGTGAACGGATACATCCTCTTTGTGGCGTTTTCTCGACATCGACCCGAGGCTCCGACGACTATTCCAGATGGAAACGAAAAACAGAGCATGTCCTCCTCTGTTCCTTCCGAAGTCCAGTTACTCTCTTCCGGGGCCATTGCTCGATCTGGTGGAGGTGGGGTGGTAAGTTCTAGAGGGGTATTGAAGAGCTCGGATCATCTGGATACACCGTTTCCGGTCTCCGGCAAGTTGGCCGCACTCTCTCCTAACCTAGAGACTGGTGGTGACTCCGTTTCTCAAGGGATTCCGAATCCGGGGGAGGTGGTTTTGAATTCGAATTTGATCTCACAGTCCTCGGTTTTGGAAGATTTGCAAATCGCCATTAATATCGTAGAATCAGTTCGCAGCGATCACAGCGTGATACGTGAAGTTGCAATTGGTAATAGTTGCGTTTCTCGGGGAGTAGAAGTAGTCGCTGACAGTGGATTGATTGATTCAGATACTGGTGATATTCTGCGTGAGTTGCGCGAGGTTGAAGACGCGGAGGCCACACTGGCGCGTGCTTCGCGTGAGGAAGACGAGGTTGTTGGGTTAGATGCGACTGGGCTAGTGGTTGGGCCTGGTCAGTCCGGCCCAGTTCTTGAGTTTTCGAATGGTGGGAACGCAGATATCAAGTTGGCACGCGATTCATGTATGAGAATTGCTAATGTTGGGCTGGATGTGACTGGGCCTGCTTTTGGGTCTGGGCTGGCTGATTTGGGCCGGCTGAGTACAAGCTCATTTCAAGAAATACTTCCAATTGTTTCGGGTGTCGAGAAGCCTAATGATTCAGGTGAACCTTTGGGTCACGCATCTCAACTGCTGGTTTCTAGTGAACCGATTTGGGACCAACGGAGTAGTCCTTGGAAGGAGGTTCTTCTTAAACCTTCTAAACCCGTGAACAAGGGACATCATTCGAAGCCTATCAGAACTTCGACTCGTCAAAGTCAGCCTCCCAAGTTCTTAGGGGATTACTACACCGTTCATACTAAACCAACCCATTATAGGAGTCGGGAGAGATTTATAAATCCTGTGGACATTGGGAAGCAGATCTCTCAGGCTACCCTCAACAGATTCCGCTCAAGCTGTGTTCAAACTCAAGCTGCTCAGCTAGCTCATGCAGCTAAAGCGTTTGATGATCCGACTTTGACCTCGGAAGGTGAAGAGTGGACTATTGATGGGTGATTTAGTGCCCCTTTTTGTTTTTGTTTCGGGTTTTGTTCCCGCAGCTCCTAATGAGAGCTCCCCTGTAATGGTTGCCTTTGGTTAGAACCTGCTTGGATCTAATTTTTTCTTAATAAAATTTTCCGCGCTTATCCAAAAAAAAAACAATGACAGGTTTGGATCAAGTTGAGAAATGAACCTCTGGCGATGTTTGGAGAATTAGAAGTTAATGCAATTTAGTTTGGTTTCTGTTGGCATGTCAATGTATAGTCAAGAGCCTATTGAGTAACATTACATTTCATGTATGAGATTAGATAAAGCTTATAGCTTTGCAAGCACCCACACCAAGTCCCCAAGAGGATAATCCGTTGGAAGAGAGAAACTTCCTCTAGTGATACAAATTCTCTTCATCTGACAAAGCCTTCCCCGAGGGTAGCATGGAGTTGCAAGCAGCCACAGCCTGTCCCACTGTAAGATAGATCCATTCCTGCCCAATCTTTTCGATGAACTTTGACTTGTCGAGCTTCCTAATCACCTCGCTTCGCGGGTTTGCTAATACCAGCTAAAACGACAGCATCAAGGTTCTGTCAGTTTGATGAAAGGAAGCATGTTTCCGTGCTATAAATTGTCTTATTACCTGAAGCCCTATTATTTCTGTACTCTTCTTCAATTCTTCTAGCATGCTGATACCACTTGTATCGATACTTCCCACAACTGCAATCAAAGCACCATTTTTACACTTTCTTGCTCTGTTATAGTTATATACATTATCATTATGGAGAGAGAGGATCACTCATACCAGTCATGTCTAATATGACATGCCTTAAACTAGCCTTCCCTGATGATTTGAGCTTGTCTTCCTCATCATAGATCTCTCTGGATATCCTGGAAAAGAAAATTGTTTGTTGAGAAAGTAATACTAGCATCAATGTTATGCAATTGAGTTGGTGTTCTGTTTACCTTTGTCTTAAGTAGGTTGCATTGGTGAAGTAGATGGGAGCATCGACTTGGAGTATGACAAGTCCAGGAACATGATTTGCAGCTGGGTATTGATCCATACTCGCGTAGACTATAGAGTTGGGGATGTTGCCCAACACGGACAATCTCGGCCTTGCCAGAAAGAGGAGCACTCTCATCAATGAGATGGTTATCTGCATTGCATCCACAAACAAGAGCTTGTAAAAATGACAACTAGAGATAGAGAAGATTGTTTAGGGATTGTTGAGACTTTAATATAGTTGTTTGGTTCCTAGATGGGTCCTGTTTTAGACCTTTTTTGTGTAGTTATCGAGTTTGTTTTTAGCAGACTACCCCAATCTCTTTGAGTAAGGACATCTATAAAACGTCGCTGATTAAAAAAATAGAGAAGATTGAGATTGACTTACGGAGACGGCCAGACCGATCTCAACGCTGCCAAAGACGACACCGAGATACGCACTGATGCAGACGAGGAAGTCGAACTTGTCGACCTTCCAGAGGTTGAAGGCTGCTCGGTAGTCGATGAGGCCGAGCATGGCGGCGACGATGATGGAGGAGAGCACCACGAGAGGGGTGCACCGGAACAGAGGCGTCAAGAAGAGGAGCGTGAGCATCACTGCCACGGCCATGACGATGTTGGAGACTGGACTCTTGCTCCCCGCGTGGAAGTTTACCGCCGTCCGCGAAAACGGGCCGGCGGTGAGGAAGCAAGAGGTGCAGGATCCGACAATATTCATCATCCCTAGAGCTGCCATCTCCTTGTTCCCGTCTACGTGGTAATTGTTCAACACTGCAAAGCTCCTCCCCACTGCTATTCCCTCCTGTATGCGTCCATCGTGTTAGAATATAACTATAATTGCTCTTTCGATTATTAGCTTGAGCTTTTAGTTGAGTTGGTCCTTTAATATGATATCAGGCCCGGGTTCAAACCCCGCCGGCCCTTATCTCTTTTCAATGGGATACAACGTTTTGATTAGCCAAGAACCAAATTGGAAGAACAGTTTGTTGGGATTGAGAACTTGCCGCAAGAGCTATGGTGCCACTAACGAGTCCGGTTTTAATGGCTACATGGAGAAATGGAGACCTGAAAGCCAATTCGGACACCGATAGTGGATTCAACCCCTTCTTTAGATGCCCAATCTGGAGATCATACCAAAACAAGTAATCACCGTTATACAACCTTAAACTTGACAAATCTATGTCTGGTTGGTTAGCTTTTTTGTGAGTTTTGAGGAGGCTGACCACTTGGACTCCGTGTTTGTCCGCATGGGTGACATAAACAAGGATGCTTCCCAGGATCACGCAAGTCAAAGGTGCAGTGGCGTTTACCCAGAAGAAGCCAGTCCTTTTTTTGCTCTAATCATCATCATCATAATTCACCAAATTAGAAACCAATTACATCTGTAATCAACTAATTAGTATGAAAAATAGTTTACATACTAAGTATCTTGTGAGCATTAGAAAGGAGAGACAACAAGAGCCAAATACACCACTTTCCCATCTCCACTGCAGAAAATATCAAGTGTTTGGATCATTGATCTGGTGTGGTGATCATACTTGAAGTAGTGATTTAAGAAACAGGGGTTACCAGGTGAGCCTGGGAGAAGACAGAGTGCATAACAGAGGGGAGGTCAGTGGCTTGAGTGAAATGGACCAAACCCAACATCCCTTTAAGCTGCTGAAGGCTCACAATCGTTGCGGCTCCACTCATGAACCCTACTATTGTTGCATGTGACAACAAGTCCACAACAAACCCAAGTCTATATATATATATATATATATATTATCAATTGGTCAGCAACAACATGATAAACATTAACCAGGATTGCTTGGTTACATAGTTGAGAACAAAACAGAGTCAGACCTTAAGAAGCCAAGACAAGCCTGGAACACTCCGGCAAAAAAAGTTGCAGTAATGGCTAACTGAACGTAGAGTGTGGGGTTCTCGTCAGGATTCACCTCTTTTCCGAGCACCGACGCCAACAGAAGAGAGGCTACCGCCACCGTACCCACCGCCAAATCTTTCGAACACCCCATGACCGCGTATACCAATGGCGGCACAAAACTCGAATCTGCACTTGAATCTAATCAATATCAAGAATCATTTAATCAAGTGATGAGCAGATCTAATTAAAGGTTTTAACTAGTTAACGATTGATTACACAGTCCCATGATTGGTGGCAAGTGAGCTAAGGTTGCGTGGCTGATCCCCTGAGGGACGGCGAGGCTGGCGATGGTGATTCCGGCGGTGAGGTCAGACTTGAACAAGTGGAAGGAGTAACGAGGAGCCCATTGGAGGATGGGTATCAAGTATTGCAAGGCAAGCACGAGCTTTTTGGAGCAAGGCTGGTTCTTGAATTGCCGGAAAGGGTCGTCCGGGAAGAATGTCTCCTTGAGGCCGGATTTAAGGGAGCTCAGAAATGGAGTCGCCGGAGGGATGGCCACGCCGTCACCCATGTAAATATGTCAAGGAAAGCAGAGATGGTATATGGGTATATGTTTGTTTCTTCTCCGGCAAAACTGTGTTACTTATAGGAGTGGTGTAGAGCATGTTT
Organism: Erodium maritimum; assembly: GCA_963921825.1. Taxonomy (NCBI): domain Eukaryota; kingdom Viridiplantae; phylum Streptophyta; class Magnoliopsida; order Geraniales; family Geraniaceae; genus Erodium; species Erodium maritimum. Next base: position 28,965,267 of record OY997589.1, on the reverse strand, counting down.
AGGATCAAGATCAAAATAATATTCAACTACAACTAGTTATGTGTTATGGGCATTGGAACAAAATTGATCCCGTTTTGGATGTCTTGAGCATATTGAAAAGCAAATTTTCTGAATGTAGGGAGGATATCAAGTATCAGAAGGTGTATACATATTTAATAAACCTTATACCATCATAGCTTTTGTGTAGTGGGGCAATGGTGGAGGAGGTTTAATTATGCTGGTGATTATTGTAAGAACAAAGATCTAATAACTACAAAATCTAAAACAATTTATCGTCATGAAATACAAATGTGTCTTGATATAATCGACTCACTGACTTGAAAGCAATTACTCCACAACAAGTAGTTGGTGGTGATCCAAAGCGGTGGTTGCTTATTAGTTATAACACAACAACAGCTCAATGGACGACCATTTGCACAACCGAACTATGGAACTTGCCATCAGAATGGATATTAGAAGTTTGGCAACGACTCGCCCGTATGTAGGTAGACTGGCTAGCCTAGCCTAATCACAAAAGACCCATTGTTGGTACTGAGTCTAAAAGGTAAATCAACGACAAATTTGGACAATGTGGAGCTGCAAGTAAAAAACTAAAAGTGACTCATGTCTTTTCCCCCAACAACTAGTCATATGTAGGGAAGAAAATTAAAGAGCAAATAAAATAAGATTGATGCCATTCTGTTTAATACAAAGTTGGGTTATTTTTATCATCCACTCACCCAATGTTTGGAATTTGAGATACTAGTTGAAATGAGTTGTAGTATATAGTCTCTCTAATAACATTGGGCCAGCTTCTGTATGTCTCATATGTTAGAATATTAATATAATATTTCTTAATGGATGTCATTCATGTATGAGACGTCATCATGATGAAAGTAGGTATTTACAATTCTCCATTAAAGTTAGCTTTTAGAAGCTATTGTCATGCATTGATGGTCCTATATTTCCATCAGATTTGCATATCTCATGCCATCATTTTGAGCTCTATGATAGATAGAGCTAGTGCACTATATAAGGATGAGTTTGGTCCTTAAGCACACACAACTTAATACTCTACACTCTCCATAAGTTCATAGTGAGCATTTCGAAATTGGATGAGCTACACCATCATAAAGAGAGTTGTGCAGGGGCTTAGAAGCACTAACACCCCAAGGTATCTCTACCTTTATGGCTATGGCGGTAGGTTAGTCGATCTACACGTTTTCGCACTTGTCGATTTAGTTTTGCTTTATTTGATTGTTGAAAGCATCCTAGATCGCATCTTAGACTTTCATTTGGTATCAGAGCATCGTTGAACCATTGCCTAGCCTTTTTATGGTGTGTTTTAAGCTTTGGCCGAATTTGGATGTGCTGCCCCGTTTTTATCGGTTGCATGTTAATTTATTTTGATGCTATAAACTTGTTAAGCATAAAATTTTGGAAATTTTGGCTTTTGAACCAACTAAAACGGAGTTGTATAGCAAAAGTTATGGCTAAAATGGTGAAAACCCGTAGCTTAAAATAGTTTCAGCAAATAAGAGTTGCTACAGGTTGAAGATGATCGAAACTACGTCGTTTTGGTCATCTCTTTAAAGAAACAAAAGAGGGGGATTTAAAATCATCTTCGAACCTAGGTTATTTACTCACTAGTTACATGCTATAACCACTAAGCTAAATTCCATTTTGTTAACCTTGTACTTTAATTTGTTGACATGCATGTCTGTTATGTTTGCACGATTATGAACCTTTAGTTTTTGGAATTTAATCTATGTTGGAAGATTAAATATTTGTTCATGCAATTATTTTTTATGCATGTTAATGGTGTAATATTTACACATGATGTATCTTAAATGTCTTAGTGATCCATATAAATTTTATTAATTAGGGCGTAGCCACAACAACCATAGTTAAGTAAAATATGAGGATTTTGGATCACGTTTAGTAAATAAGGCATTTATTAAGATTAATTATTTTTGTACACAATATGTTTGTGATCCTTGAAATTTAATTAATTAGGGATTAGCCACAGCAACCCTAGTTAAGAGGAATTATAAAGTTTTTTTTGGATCACATTTAGTAAAACATATTTATTGAGGCTTAGCCACAGCAACCTCTTTTTTGGGTGCACAAATTAGAAATGTCTAGTGGATTAGTAGAGCTTCAATGAATTGAGGCTTAGGCACAGCAACCTTAAGTTCATGAAGTCATACATATAGTTAAAATCCACATTTAGTTAAGGACATTTCGATTGTAATTGATTGTTTGATCAATTAGGATAAAATGTCAAATTGCTTTTCCTAAGTCGCCCACATGTATTAGGAACTACGGGATGATTTGATAGTTTTATCGATAAACGACAACATAAATCTATTTGAATTAAAATTTAGCCCACAGGCAATTTTATGTCATTGATTTATGTTTGATATGTTTGGCATTGGCGAAACATATATTTAGTTGGTGTAGTCTCTTTTTTGATAAACAAGTATGATTGTTATGCAGCGTCTCAACCTATTACTGTCTCTGATAATAATGTTCCTGAATTAACGGGTGAAAACTATAAAGTTTGGAGGGAAATGGTCCTTTTCCATTTGGGATTCAAGGACATTGATTATGCCATTAGGATGGATGAACCACCTTCAGTTCAGAGTACCAGTACTTCAGCTGAAATTTCACTTTATGAACGATGGGAGCGATCTAATCGCCTTTGTGTAATGTTCATAAAGTCGAAAATCTCTACTGGTATTCGTGGTTCAATCGAGCATCATCAAAATGTCCGAGAATTGTTGAAGTCCATTGATGAACAATTTGAGACTTCGGATAAGGCCCTTGCTGGTACCCTCATTAAGAAACTTTCATCCATGAAGTTTACCAGCACTCGCGGTGTACATGATTACATCATGAGGATGCGAGACATTGCGGCTCAACTAAAAGCACTCAAAGTGGAAATGCCAGATGATTTTCTTGTGCATCACATTTTGAATTCTCTACCGCAAGCATATGCACCCTTTAAGATCTCTTATAACACACATAAGGATAAATGGTCTATGAATGAGTTAATGACCATGTGTGTTTAAGAGGAGGGGAGACTGCTGGCGGATCAGGCAGAGAGTTCACAAAATGTGAATTTGGTTATGCACAAAAGGAAAAATCAAGCCAAGGGAAAGGGGAAAGGTAAAATACCACCCCGGACGAACATACAGTGGGAACCCACTTGTCACTTCTGTAAAAAGAGTGGACATATTAAGAGGGATTGTCCTAAGTTTGTCAAGTGGCTTGAGAAGAAAGGTACTTTCATTGGCTTTCCTATTTCGTTAGTGTGCTTTGAATCTAATATGGTTGAAATATGTCATGACACATGGTGGATTGATTCTGGTTGTACAATCCATGTTACGAATGTGTTGCAGGACTTGCAAAACCTGAGGAAGCCATTAGGAAGTGAGAAACTTATCTATTCGGGAAACAAGATAAGCTCACATGTTGAGGCTATTGGGGATTGCATTTTGGTTTTGAGTAGTGGTCATGTTTTGAACTTGGAAAAGACCTTTTTTGTTCCTAAGTTTTCTAAGAAACGTATTTCAGTATCAAGACTTGTACCTTTTGGATATTCCTTTCATATTTCAGATGAACCCCTTCAGTTATTTTATAAATCTGAACTTGTTGGGAATGGAACAATGTCTAATGGTCTTTTTCGTATTGATTTACAAAACAATGACTGCTATAATGCAACACATGCTGGTATAAAGCGTTATGTCATGAATGAGGACTCTTCTATGTTGTGGCACCGGAGATTTGGACATATCTCCATTGATAGGATTAAGAGATTGGTAAAAGATGATGTACTTAGTACTTTAGATTTTACTGATTTTGAGATATGTGTTGACTGCATTAAAGGAAAGCAGACAAACAAATCAAAGAAAGGTGCCAAGAGAAGTTCAGACATATTAGAGATCATACATACGGATATATGTAGTCCAGATATGGATTCGTATGGACAGAAACATTTCATCACCTTTATAGATGATTACTCATGATATATGTATCTCTACATACTTCATAATAAGAATGATGCATTAGATGCATTTAAGGCATTCAAGGCCGAAGTAGAGAAACAATGTGGTAAGCAAATTAAGATCGTGAGGTCGGATCGTGGTGGTGAATATTATGGTAGATACACTGAGGATGGACAAGCGGTCGGTCCGTTTGCAAGGTTCCTTCAAGAACATGGGATAGTTGCTCAATATACTATGCCCGGTTCGCCGGACCAAAATGGTGTAGCAGAAAGAAGGAATCGGACCTTAATGGACATGGTTCGGAGCATGTTGTGTAGCTCCGGTCTTCCTAAGTCCTTATGGATAGAAGCTCTTAAGACGGCCGCGTACATATTGAACAGAGTTCCAACCAAGGCTGTTTTGAAAACGCCATTTGAGTTGTTTAAAGGTTGGAAACCGAGTTTGGGTCATGTACGCATTTGGGGATGCCCGTCTGAAATAAGAGTCTATAATCCGTTAGAGAAAAAGCTTGATCCCCGGACTATTAGTGGGTATTTCGTTGGATATGTTGCACGGTCCAAGGGATACAGGTTTTATTGTCCATCCTATCACACTAGATTTGTGGAATCAAGGAATGCTAAATTTCTTGAGAATGACTTGATGAGTGGGAGGGATCGATCTCAATACAGTTTTCCTGAGAAAGATCATTTAGTTAATAAACCTCTTGTTTCAACTAATCAAGTGATTATCTTAAATGATGCACCTGAAGTGTGTGTTGAACAGCAAGCTAATCAAGATCCAATAGCAGTTGATGATAATCAAGGAATTCCACAAATTGTTGACGATCCAGTAGATCAAGTTGTTCAGGATTTCCCTGAAAACATTGAGGAACCGGTTGTACAACATGATCCTCGTGAGATTGTTAATCAACCATTAAGGAGATCTACTAGAATAAAGAAGTCGGCATTATGTAGTGTATTTACAAGAACATGACTACAATATTGGAGCCGTAGATGATCCTGAAACGTTTTCACAAGCAATGAGTTGTGAAAAGTCAAGTTTATGGTACAATGCTATGAAGGATGAGATGATTCCATGAGTTCTAATAGAGTTCGGAATCTTGTCGAGTTGTCATTTGGTGCAAAACCCATTGGGTGCAAATGGGTCTTTAAAACAAAGAAAGACTCATTAGGCAACATCGAGAGACATAAGGCTAGACTCGTGGCTAAAGGATTCACTCAAAGGGAAGGAATCGATTACAGTGAAACATTTTCACCTGTATTTAAGAAAGCTTCTCTTCGTATTATTTTAGTATTGGTTGCGCATTTTGACTTGGAACTTCATCAGATGGATGTGAAAACAGCATTTCTCAATGGTGATATAGAGGAAGAGGTATACATGACTCAACCTGAAGGTTTTACCTCTAGTGCTGGTGATCATTTGGTGTGCAAACTTAAGAAATCCATATATGGGTTAAAACAAGCCTCCCGTCAGTGGTACTTAAAGTTTCATGATATTATCTCTTCATTCAGATTCGAAGAGAATATCATGGATCAATGTATATACCAGAAGGTCAGTGGGAGTAAAACTTTTCTCATTTTGTAAGTGGATGATATACTACTTGCAACCAATGATAAGGGATTACTTTGGGAGGTAAAACAATTTCTTTCTAAGAACTTTGATATGAAGGATATGGGTGAAGCCTCTTATGTTATTGGCATTAAGATCATAAGAGACAAACATAAGGGTGTTCTCGGTTTGTCTCAAGAGTCATATATCAATAAAGTCTTAGAAAGGTTTCGGATGGAAAATTGTTCACCAAGTGTAGCTCCCATTGTGAAAGGGGATAAGTTCACATTGAGCCAATTCCCGAAGAATGAATTCGAAAAGGAACGAATGGACAAAATTCCCTGCGCTTCGGTTGTTGGAAGCTTGATGTATGCTCAGGTTTGTACCAGACTTGACATAGCATTTGTAGTTGGAATGTTGGGTCGATATCAGAGTAATCCAGGTGAGTACCACTGGAAAGCTGCAAAGAAGGTCATGAGGTACCTTCAAGGCACTAAGGACTACATGCTTATGTATAGACGAACTCATAACTTGGAAGTAATTGGCTATTGTGATTCGGGCTACGCTGGCTGTGTTGATTCACGGAAATCAACATCAGGATACATTTTTATGTTAGCCGGTGGAGCCGTATCTTGGAGGAGCGTAAAGCAAAGCCTAATTGCTACTTCCACTATGGAGGCCGAGTTCGTATCTTTTTTTGAGGCTACGTCGCATGGTGTATGGATGAAGAGTTTCATTTTGGGGCTTAGAATTATGGATCCTATATCTAAGCCCATAAGGATATACTGTGACAATTCAGCTGCGGTTTTTATGGCTAAAAACCACAAGAGTGGTAGTCGAAGTAAGCATATCGACATTAAGTATTTAGCCTTAAGAGATCGTGTTAGGGATCAATCAGTGGTGATCGAACACGTGAATACTGAATTGATGATTGCTGATATGTTGACAAAAGGCATGACACCACTTAAGTTTAGGGATCATGTGGACAGTATGGGACTTGGTTCCGTTATGTAATTTTTCGTTGTAAGAACGATCGAAACTCTGTTTTTTGGATATTTCTCATTTTGGTTTTTGTGTACACATTTGGTTGAGAAATATCACTTTTGGTTGGACCAGAATGAACATAAGGTTTATTCATTAAGTTTATGGGAAGCGTTAAAGAAGAGATGATGCATTGTGATAGTTGGAAGATGACTCTCGTTACTAAGAGAGATTATTGCCACTATTCGTGTATTATGGTTTCATGCTTTGGTAAAAGATGGAATATGGACCAAGTGGGAGAATGTTAGAATATTAAAATAATATTTCTTAGTGGAAGTCATTCATGTATGAGAAGTCATCATGATGAAAGTAGGCACTCATACTTCTCCATTAAAGTTAGCTTTTAGAAGCTATTGTCATGCATTGGTGGTCCTATATTTCCATCAGATTTGCATATCCCATGCCATCATTTTGAGCTCTATGATGGATAGAGCTAGTTCACTATATAAGGATGGGTTTGGTCCCTAAGCCCACACAACTTAATACTCTACACTCTCCATAAGTTCATAGTGAGCATTTCGAAATTGGATGAGCTACACCATCATAAAGAGAGTTGTGCAAGGGCTTAGAAGCACCAACACCCCAAGGTATCTCTACCTTTATGGCTATGGCGGGAGGTTAGTCGATCTACACGTTTTCGCACTTGTCGATTTAGTTTTGCTTTATTTGATTGTTGAAAACATGCTAGATCGCATCTTATACTTTCATCATAAACACCAATATCCTTGATTGATCTTTTCGATTTAAAAGAGTATGGTCTTGGCTTCTATTGAATGTATCGAGCCCCGTAATAGACCAACTACACTTGTGGTGATGAATTTGCTTCTTCTTCCTGCCTCTTGTTTAAAAGGCCAAACAAACCCAATTGATGAGAAACAGAACGGCTTTAATTACCTAAGCAGCCACTTAAAGTGGATTCGAGCAAAGGTCGTGGACAACTAGGTGATGACATCATATTCCCAGAAAGAGTAAGCATCATCAAACCAGAGATTTTTAAGCTCGTGGTCCACTTTGCAGCATATTTGTTATTGCTCGGCATTTAAATTAAATAAAAAGATAATGGAGATGCAGGGGATCGAACCCTGCACCTCCCGCATGCAAAGCGGGCGCTCTACCATTTGAGCTACATCCCCATATGCTTCTTATCTATCCCCTATAGATTTTAGTAGTTGTTGGAATTAAGTTTAAAGTGTAGATCAATCAGACAACACATTTTTACTTTTCTTTTCCCCCATAACATAAATACATAATTGTGGGGGTAAAGTTGAATCTAATTTCATCCTATTGCAATCTGAATGAAAGCTTCTTTCAAGAAACAGATGCTGCAGCAACAATGAAAGAAATACAACAAGATTACATCCGTATAATCATTATTTATTTATTTTACTTTCTTCTGAGAGTTATATATATGGTTGGTGTTATCTCCTATAATGCTGTAAAATGTTTATGTGGATCATATCATCCTCTTTTACCACAAGGGTTCAAGAAGATGCATATTAATATATGTGCCGGGTTCTTTAGGAACTTATGTAGTATGAAAAAGATACTGTTTGTAGGAATGCTCTGCATTTTCATTAAGGTAATCTATTTGTTTAAGTTCTTGTACAAGGTAATAACTTCCCTTTGAGGTTGTATTAAACACTAAACTGTATGAAATCTCGTGATCCAAATTAAAAAGAAGCGGGAGCTGCTAGTCGATATATTTGTCAATATGCATGGTGATTTAGGAAGAGGGATAAACGAGCTCGATATTCTACATTTGGTAACATGACGTATAATATTGAACTGTAATTTATTTTAATGTTCCACTACCATTTGCTTTTGCATGGTAATAGCTCACATTTGGTCAGTTTAAACTCTCATAGTGAATTTTGTTCAGCTCATAACAGGGAAGGAAGAAACTAGGGCGGAAAGGAGTTGGGTTCTCTGGTTGTTTGGGAGAAAGGGGAACCTTTGTAATATAGTCATAAAAAGTTATAGAGGACAAATGAAGTGATAAGAACAAGGAAATTCTCATCTTCCATATTTTTTATCGGCAAAACAAATTCATATATAAAATCTTTTCAAAGGAAGAAAATGAATACAATTAAGTTCTAGCTATAGAACCTAAATCTGAAAAATGTCATCTTTCCTTTGAGAAATTAGATTTCTTTCATCATGCAATAAATACATCCCACTCGATTTGTCTTCGTGCCAAAGGGATATATAGTCTTTTCTGACTACTTCGCTGAGCATGATTTCTTTATCCGTGTTAATAGTTAATAGAATATAATCTATACAAAAACTCTCTTTAACACTAAAACTCTAGCCTAACGACCGTTCTGTCGTCACCACTCTTCTTTCTTTCGCTAGCGACGACCACAACTATGGTCTTTGTCAGCGGAGGACTCTCTGGTTTACCCTCTTACCTTTTTTCCCTCCCCCAACCTTCTTTCCTCCCCCAACCTTCTTTCCTCCCCCTCCCGATGTCCCCGTCTACTCTTTCCAGCTCCGAATTTTGAGTCCGTTTGTGTTCCGGTGGTGACCGGCCCCAGTTGAAAGTTATCGCCTGCTCGTTGGTTTTTTGTCAGGGCCTCTTCCCGTTGCATCTTGGCTCAAATTAGGATGGTTTATTGTTTCCTTGCCTCTCCAAATCTGGCCTATGTGGCAAGATTCTGGTCGTCTCGAGGCGCTGATGAGATGGCCAGCCATTCGATTTGGTTCATTGCTATTGGATCTTCGCCAGATTTCGCCCTCGTCGTTCGTCGGAGTATGTTCGTGTTGGAGCTAAGGGAAGCCTCCTCGCTGGAGATTGGGACATGTTTCAGGTTCTCGGCTAGCCTTCAGCTCCTCAGAGTGTTGTTGGAACTTTGTCGATCGTTGGAGCTTTGGGTTACCTCTTTTCCAGCGTTGGGACCTGTTCTCTAGATCCTGGGATAACGTTGAGCTCGGGATTTCCAAGTGCTCGGGTTCCTCCAGCTCTTGGGTGCAGGTTTGGCCCCTTTCAGATCTGTCTTTTACTCTTTTTTGATAGCTTTCCCTTGTTGTACTTAGCGTATAAGTCTTTTTTAGTGTGTGGGGGTCGTCGGAGTTCAGGCTTTTTTTGTTACTTTTCTCCTTTACAGCTTGATCATCTCCTGGCCCTGCCTCTATGGCTGAAGTACATGTCATCGTTGTTTGTTCTTGAGGAGTGCTGATTGCGAAGAATGTAACCTCAAAGAGTTCGGTCCGTTTGATGTTAACCTTCGGCGTTCCCATCTCTGCTAAAGATTTACTCCCCGCGGAGGTGTTAGTGCTACCTCTCTCGGGTCTTCGAAGGTGACCTGTTATAGTTCTGTTTGTGGGATGCGCTTCTTCATCCCTTGGGTGTAGATCGTTGTGGAATTGGATAATTGCTTTTGGTGATTCGTTTGGATGTCGGGCGTATCATTTCATATCTGGTTGTAGGACGCGTTTCTTCATCCACCAGGGTGTTGATAGTCGTGGATCTTGCGGTCCGTCGGGGTACTGGTATACACTCTCTTCATCTTTAGTTTTGTGACCCCGCTTTACCCTTTTAGCGTTATCTATTTGGTATTTGTCTGCTTCCTTCCACCTTCGCGGTTATGACTTGTCGGTTTAAGGTGTTGGTTGTCGGCTAGTGATTCGGCCTTTGTGCCATTTAGTTGTTTACTATCATATTCGTTTTTTGGGTTTAGTGTCTCCGGTTAGGTATTACTCACCGGATCTGTCTTTGTCGCTAGCGATGTTGGCCGCCGACGTGTTAGGGTTCGTCTTCTAGTCTATGTGACAGGTTTATGGTCCTGATGAGAAAGGGTGTTACACTTGTTTAAGTAGTTATCTGGGTTTAAATCAGTATCGCTTGTGCTTAATGGTTGCAAAATCCTGCTTAAGGGTATCCTTTTTTATGAGCTTCATGGTTGTAAAATTCGGGTGTTCGGCCTTTTATTTTTACTTGTTTTGAGCTTAATGGTTGTAAAATCGGGTTATTTAGACATTCATTGTCTGTTCTGCACCCTTGTTGGGTTGCTGAGGTTCCTTACATAGGAATGCTCTTTCATGTATTTGGTTGTTCCCCTTTTTGGGATTGTTAGGAGGTTGGTTGTCATGCTAGTGCTTGAGTACTGTTTGCTTCACAATAAGAAAATCTAGGTTTGCAGACCTTTATTAACCCTTTCTCGAGCCTTATTTGGAGGTACCCTAATTAACATGCTCGGGTTTGTATTGAGGGGTTCTCCCCTTTGTCTATTGTTTTCGTTCTGAAAAATTCTGATTACAACTAATATGTTTTCCTTTAAAAAAAGATATAATCTATACTAGAGGAGAGGGTAGGAAATAGAGAATGAGATATTGTAGTCGATAATGTTACACTTTTTTCTCACAATGGGATAATATTAAGTGCATACACAACGTTCGACTCGCGGTTTGGGGTAGGTATATTTGGGGTGTAATTCGCGGTTCGCGAGCCACTAAACCATAAACCCCGAACCGCGTCCAACCAAACAAATCTCGTAACGTGTCCTTTCAGTTTTAATATTTATTAAATTTTAATTCAGTTGTCAATAAATCTGAAGCTAAACTTGTGCAAAAGGTGTTCATAATTTACAAATTTATTTATTTATTTATTTTTGAGGCAGAAAGATGATATTATTAATTAAAGCATTCTAGTGACCGCTAATACGGATAGAACCATACAAACCAAGAAACTAACATAAAACTGAAAGACAAGTGCCAAATCCGTGTTGACCGGACTCGAGACGTGAACTAGGAATAAAATAAATAATAATAAAAATAAAATTTAAAAGCGTACAACTCCGAGTAAAACATAATTCAAATCCGATGTTATGAGTCAAAAGTTCAAAATAGAACAAAGTAAGACAATGTCTAATACGAAATGAGAAAGTACGTCTCTCTACTATAAATAACCACCCGGATGCTCAATGAGCTCCCGAGCCCTGAGACAACCTCTAAGTCTACTCAACAACGAAACCTGTAAAAAACAGTAAACACAAAGGGGGTGAGCTTACGCTCAGTAGGAAAAGGTAGTAAAAGGAAAAGGACTCTCGTTTCGGTTCCAAAATTCTCGATTAGTACGACTACCAAAAGAAAACACAATTAGAGATCAACAGGGAGACAACTTATTTACCAATAGAAACCAACTAAAGAAACACACGAGTACCAAAATATAGATAATTAAACCACAAGACTCCGATCCACACACCAACACACATATCGTACCGGAACACCCATCGGCCTAGATATCTTCCCGGAACTCACATCATTGGGGTGGAACAAGTCTTCCCGGAACACGTAGCATCGGGGTGAGACAACAATATACCATACTGGAATGTCCCTCGGCCTAGGTCTTCCCAGAACACGTAGCATCGGGGTGAAACAAGTCTTCCCAGAACACGTAGCATCGGGTTGAGACAACAATACACCATACCCGAATGTCCCTCGGTCTAGGTCTTCCCGGAACACGTAGCATCGGGGTGAAACAAGTCTTCCCGGAACACGTAGCATCGGGTTGAGACAACAATACACCATACCGGAATGCCCCTCTGCCTAGGTCTTCCCGGAACACGTAGCATCGGGGTGAAACAACATAACAAACATATCGGACCGGCACAACCCTTGGTCGGATACCTTCCCGGAAACACCCTCGGGGCAAACAAATAACGATGGCACACAATAGAAAACAAAACACAATACACCGAACTCATATTATCAACCAAGCTTACCGGCACGACTTACCAACCACGTCCCATCGGTCTATCATTCACCCGATCACATCACAAGGTACAATCACATTACATTCAACACAATCACTCAACCAATCATGTCACGAAGCAAACATTTATATCACAATCATCATAATTCATCTAATTAATATGATTCTCATTTTAACCAAAGAATGGAACATGCATCGACATTTGAGGACTATTAATCACAATCACACACAACAACAACCAACCCTAAGGCTCGACATGGCCATTCTACAGCACGACAATTCCCATAATTGAAAGCGATTAATCTAGTGAATCACATCCTATATGCAAACTAAGACTCTTCCGGTTATTATCATCCTATAGGCATACTATTAGCATTTCTTAATTAAAAGCGGAAATTTACTACTCTTCCCTACCTCAAGATCTCCAAACGCTTAACCAACCGAGCGCCTAGAAGTCTCCTCCTCCGAGCTCGAGAATAAGGTCTAGGAACATAAATTAATACTACAATTAATAAACGAACAAAGTCAGTTTTAAAGTGAACTACCTAAATTTACCCTAATTACAAATACTTGGGCCAAAAGGTAAATTGGGCCCGAACTAGGCCCAATTCGGGCAGTCCACAGATCTGGAAACCGGCCCGGACCGTGCCCCTCAGAGGCCCAGAACCAGACCCGGACCGTGCCCCTCAGAGGCCTGGCACCAGGCCCGGACCGTGCCCCTCAGAGGGCCGGTACCAGACACGGTCCGTGCCGCTCAGAGGGTCGGCATCGAGCCCGTTCCGCACCGCTCAGAGGGCCGGAACCAAGCCCTTTCTATGCCAAAATTGGGCAGGTTCAAGTTCCTTCTTCCCCAACTTCGTTTTACGAAAATCTATAGCAAAAACTCCATTTTAACATCATCAAGCTCCAAAATCAGTCACCATAACCCTCAAACTTCAATACCCACAATGGGTTTCCTCCAAACATCAACAAACAACTCATTTCTAACCAAAACCTCCATCATTACTTCACTAAACAATCATCTAATCACAATGGAATCAAAACCTATCTAGTTCAAGCAAAAACCAAGGAAACCCATAACTTTAAATTGATTGAAAGTGGAATTTAAGAGGTTAATTACCTTGAGGATGAAGAGGGGATGAAGAAGAAGGTGTTTTGGCAAGTTTTGGTGAAGAAAATCCCTTGAAGTAGTCTCCTTTCTTCAATGTCTTCTTCTCCAAGCAATGAGGCTCCCAAGCTCTCTCTCTCCCTTGCAATTTTCGGCCAGTACAAGAAATGAGCTGAAATGCTCTTCCAAATGGTCCCTTTAACCTATAGTTGAGTTACCCATTTTGCCCCTTGCTCCTTTCATTCCAAATTGGAAAAATACGAGGGTAAATGGGTCTTTAGAGACCCATTTCTTCTCCTTCAAGCCACTATGGACAGGTGTTGTCACGCCCCAAATCCGGTTATCGCCCGGACTCGAGGCATGACGGGTAATAGAAGACAATAAAGCAATGAAACCATAGTTAAATCTTGAAAACCTCTGATAAGTACCTCAATCCATAAACTTCAATGTAAAGTATAAGTAACCCTCAGGGGGTGTAATAATAAGTCTCTACAAAACTGTTTTTAAACAAAAGGAAATAAACATGAAGTCTCTACGGAACTCACACCGAGAAGCTCCCGAGCCTCTACTCCTCAATCAAGCCTGTAAACACAACAATGAACTAACAAGGGTGAGCTTACGCTCAGTAGGGAAAACACATAACAAGACGGACCTTCAGTTCAATAAGAGCAATCAACAAGTCAACCATAGCCAATTTATCACACACAGGTAACAGGTAAATCAACCAATGCCGTGGCACATGAAGTGACCACCCTCCGATCCACATGATGTGTCCTATCGGATTTTCCCTCAAATCCAGAGGAGACGCATAACATTGAGGCGACCGGAAACAACCCTTCGGGCGCTTATCATCGGGATTCTCAGAAACGTCTCCAAGGGATTTTATGTCCTCGGGAACCAAATGTATTACTCCCATGGAGAACATACACTTGGACAATTTAATGAGGAGTAGTTAATAATTGAATACGTACTCAACCGAACACGAAATAATACAAGTTCAACAACCACCAATTCAATTCCACACATGGCTCACACATCACCAATTCACCGCAACAGCAGTACACGAAATCACACAAACATAGCACATCACTCACACAAACCCAACTTACCATTCACTTACCAGTTCGAACCACCGGGGCATCGATCACCTGATTGCACCGCTCGGTACAACCAGTCATACTCGATGCTCCAAACAAGCATTCAAGTAAATCAAGTAATCAATCGAATACAATCAACGAGCAAATACGAGTACAATCAACCAATTATAAGAACCTTCAAGAGAGCATGCATGCATGCAATTCTACTAGTTTCATTAGACTCTTTAGCCTGTCCACTAAGCAATTAACAACCAAGCATGTGATCCTAACAAGCAACTAATCCGAGGGCTTTGCCAAGGCTCCTCTACCAGACAATCATATCCCAAGTATTAAAAGCGAATTACACTAGTGATTGGCATCCTAATCGGTCACCACTAGACACTTCTGGTTATTAGAAAATGAAAGACGATTATGCTAGTTATTCGCATCCTATAGGCATATCTAGGACCTTTTCCATTTTATTAACCTAGCATGCATACTAAGCATGGTAAACGAGAGGTTAAGGCTTTCCCTACCTCAAGGTCCTCCTCTTCAACGCTTTGATGAAGTCCGGTGATCACCACTTTGCTCCTTCCTCGGTTCCCGGCGTGATTCTTGCTCCTCTAGCTCGATCCACAACGTCTTGGACACAAAGAAACGCTAATTAGGCTCCACTTAGACAGTAAGAAGGACCCCCAAAACCCTTCCAAAGTTCAGCTCAAAACCAAGATGCTAAAACCCTCAAGAAATCCTCACCCTGGTGGGTCACGGACCTGGTCACGGATCCGTGACGTTAACCCTCACGGTTACCATCACGGAGCCGTGACGAGTGCCGTCACGGACTCCCTCACGGAGCCGTGACGTCGCCCGTCACGGGATCCGTCACGGATCCGTGGCGCACCAAGGCAGTTTCGCCCTTCTTCAACCTCCAGCTCCAAAACTCCGAAAAACCACTCTTAAACCCAGAAATTTACCCCTTACAACTCCTAAAACAGTCCAAATCCTTCAATACTCCTCTACCCATGGTAGGAATCAACACACAAACAAGTTTCCAAGGATTCATCAAATCAAACCCACCTCAAAATCTCCAACACTATTGATTTCTCAACCAAAACCCAACAAGGTTCATCATCAACACCATCTCTCACCATCTCTACTCAAACCCAACATCATCTAGCACTTTTCACCCAAAACCCAAGAAAATAGATGAAGAGAAAAGATGAGTGGAGAGTTCCATTACCTCTAGAATGTGAAGATGAAGAGGATGCTAGTGGTTTTGAGGGTGGAAGGCTAGAGGATGACTCCAAATGGTTCCTTCTTCTTTGATTCTCCTTCAAGCTTCCATGAGAGCTCCTCTTCCTCTCTTCCTCTCCAAGTTTTGGCTACAACAAGAAGGAAATGACTTGATTTTGCTTCTCTAATCCAATATAATACCTAGAAGAAGTAAAGACCTAAAGGCCCTTGAGCTAGCTTCCTTTGTAGTAGTTTTTGGGAGGGTAAAAGGGACAATGACCATCCCTTTTTCTCTCCTTCAACCAAAAGAGGACAAGTGTCCCTCTAGCTCATTTAATTTTCCAAATTACTTTCCAGCACTTTTAAAAAAGAAGCTTTAGTCGATATAAAGTCTCGTTTTGACCAAAATTGACTTTATCCGATATTATACTCAAACGAAAGGGTTTTCTCCCCTGAAGCCAACTGTGATAATGGCTAAACCGTTTGAGTTCCGGAAAAGTCCCGAGTGACTTCCGGAGTCACCGGTTCGACCGGAAGCGGGTCTTACAGGTGTCCTAGTGGGGGACACCTTGCCCTTAATAAAATCCAGCACCTTTAATTTAATTTGGATTTAGTCGATAAATGGCCTAAGTTTAACCCGAGTTTGACTTTTTCGCAAAGACAGTCAATCGAATGAAAACGACCCAACTAAGCTAACTATAACGACGGCTAAGCTTTTTGGGTCCCGGAAAAGTCCCAAATGAGTCCCGGAGTCATCAGTTGACTTTTCCGACCGAAAGTCAAACTTCACCAAAAATCGCCGGTTCGGCCGGTATCGACCGGGGGCGGTTCTTACAGGGACTGCGGTAACATCCAGAGACACCGATACATTATGCTCCAACCATAAGAAACTGATCGAGAAGATCAGATGATCACTTTGTAGTGGTGGACCGATTACTCCCCCGGTAAGTCAGCGTGCATCGTCCTCCCTTGACTGATAGTTGTAGGGCTCCTGAACGCGGGATTGCTGACTCCGAAATGGTAGGGAAGTAACTTATCGACTATTGGCAGTACTAATGATGCCAATCTGCCAGTGAGAAGGTATAGTCGACCAACCCCTCCCTGGGCCCCACAACACTCATTCTTGGAGGCGGGGGCGCTTGAAGCCCCCCGCCGCTACATGTGACGCCCCATAAGACGCCGATGAACCTTCCTCCTCCTCCTCAGGGTCCTCATCCCTCTCCGCTCTTTTCTTTCTAGACAGCGACGGTAAAGGATCACGTGGTAGCCATCCTACCGGTATCTCCTCTTCTCTTTCCCCCTGACCACCATACCTCCCCTTTTCCTGATAACGTGGAGGCGTCCTTGGTCTCACCGATTGGGGCCCCCTTTTCCCTTACCTCCCATATATGTCAAGTTCGTCCCTAAGGTAGCCTTCCCATGTTTTGCCTTCTCCAAAGACGATCTCGGGTCCGCCGGCGCCTTCAGCGATGATCCCCGAACTACCCCAATAACCGGACAGACCGGAAATATATGGCCCGCACAACAACATCCAAAACAGTGCTCAGGTAAATGTTCATAGGAAATAACCAGCTGAGTTCGTACTTGGGATACAGATAGTCGAAACCATAGCTGACTTTGTAAGGGTACTCGAATATCCGCCTTGATTATGATCTTCATAAAGTCCCCCCAGCTGAGTCCCTCCTTGTCCACATCCACTCCTTGGCAGACCCCCATCGTGTTCCCCACTATGAAATCCACATCTCTCGTGCATGCCCCCACAGGTAAGTTCGACACCCGCGCCCAGACCGAGAAATGATGGAACTCCAGATCCTTTACCTGCATATGGGCCCTCAGGTCCCTAAACAGGACAAGGGAGTCCCTGAAGGACCACGGTTCCCCCAACAACACTCTTTCCCTTTCCTTAGCTGTCCTGAAGAAAAAAAGCAACCAAAACCCCCTCCAAGGGTTTAGCCTCGACCTTCATTCCCATACATCTTCCATTCGCGCTACCACTAACTTCCAGGAAATCTTCTTGGATGTTAGGACCTTAGCTGCCAGCGCGAATCTATACAGATTCCCACATCTAGTGACCTCCTGAACACGTACCACGACCTCCTTGATACTCATCGCACCCATTTGGGATCCCAAGCCCCGACCTATTCTCCCAGGGTACGCCAATCTCTCCCATATGGTCCAAACGGGTTGAAATTCTGCACCGGATCCAATTGACCTGTCACATCCCAAATCCGGTTTTGATCGGACTCGAGACGTGACCGGAGTTAATAGTAGAAAAGCGATAAATAATTGACATAAAACTTTAAAATATCAAAAATAAACTTCCTCAAATCAACATCAGTTTATAGTTCAAAATCTCCAATGAGTCACAGCTCAACATAAAGTGTAAGGTATAAAGTGTTAAGTACAACAGACCAACACAACTCTATGACAATCCCCAAGACAAACTGAAGCTCCCAAGCCTCGAACTCTCTAGACATCAGGTACGCCTGTAAAACAGTAAGAGAAACAGAAGGGGTGAGTTTACGCTCAGTAGGGAAAATCGTAATTAAGTTAACCTTCAGTTTAGTAATGAAACTGTCTTAAAATGGTAACGCAATTACAATTAAACCTCATCAACAAGAAAATACTAGGTAACAGTGTACATAAGAATAGTATCATATTCTCAAAGATAAATACAACTCCAAAGATGGTATGAAATGTACCAATAATACGTTACAACTATTAAAATGGGAATAAGTAACATCACACCAACCACTTGCTCTCTCAAGCCTCCGATCCATGAATAAATTCTAGTGTCACCTCGGTTCCCATATTCCGATCCACCAGAGTATTCATATCACATCAGATTTTCTCTCGGTCCAGAGGTGGCACATACATCGGGGCTACCGGAAACCATCCCCTCGGGACGCTTATCGTCGGGATTCCCGGAAATGACCCCAAAGGACCATAGTCATAGGGAACCAAGGTAGTGCTCCCGTAGGACGCATACACTTGGGTGAAACCACAGTAACCATTTCTCACAGAGTAATCCATCCAACTTCCCCGTAGGGTCCAATAACCAATGACCTTAGGCTCCAATAATCAATCCCCTGTAGTATCCAATAACCGATGCCCTCAGCCTCCAATAATCAATCCCCGTAGTATCCAATAACCGATGCCCTCAGGCTCCAATAATCAACCAATATCCCGTAGGATCTGCCAACCACCAACGACCATAACACCACCGGATTAACCCCCCCCCCCCCCCCCTCCCGGTGTAGTACCAAATCGAACAACCAAACATTTCAAGAATAAGAATAAGGAAAAATACACTATAATTCAACCATCAATCAACACTTATCGAAACATACTTTCATCACAGAAAGGACACTCATTAATGCTCCACACTTACTGTATACTTACCTGTCACGAACCATCGGTACATCGATCACTGTTACGCCCCAAATCCGGTTCTTGCCCGGACTCGAGGCATGACTAGTAATAAATGATTTAAAAGACAATAATTCAACAATAAGTTCCTGAAAAACTCCAATATGAAACTTAAATCCACAAAATTCAGTTTAAAACATAAATAACCCTCCAGGGGTGTACTAATAATCCTCCACAAGGTTTGTTCCAAACAGGAATAAAATAAAAAGCGAAGTCTCTATATACACCCACACCAAGAAGCTCCCAAGCCTCTACTCCTCAATCAAGCCTGTAAACACAACAATAAACTCATAGGGGTGAGCTTGCGCTCAGTAGGGAAAATACATAACAAGGTGGACTTTAAACTCAATAAATTCATCAACAAGTCAGCAAGATAAGTCTTAACAGTCACGGGCAATAGGTAACCCAATCAATGATGTGGCACATGAAGTCACCACCCTCCGATCCACATATGATGTGTCCTCTCGGATTTTCCCTCAAATCCAGAGGAGACGCATATCATTGAGGCGACCGGAAACAACCCTTCGGGGCGCTTATCATCGGGATTCTCAGAAACGTCTCCAAAGGATTTTATGTCCTCGGAACCAAGGTAATGCTCTCGTAGGACGCATACCCTTGGGTGAATCAACAAGTAACCATTATATCATCCTACACCGGACTCCTCAACAGTGTAGGTATCATACCGTATCAACAATAATCACTATCTCACCCTACACCGGACTCCTCAACGGTGTAGGTACCATACCGTATCAACAATAATCACTATCTCACCCTACACCGGACTCCTCAACGGTGTAGGTACCATACCGTATCAACAATAATCACTATCTCACCCTACACCGGACTCCTCAACGGTGTAGGTACCATACCGTATCAACAATAATCCGATAACAATTTAGTAACGCACTCAACCGAAACACGACGCAATCCAATCCCAACAACCACCAATTCACTATCACACATAGTTCACACATCATCGTTTCACCACAACACACAGCACACGAATCACACAATCACAACTTACCTTTCACTTCCCAGTCTCGACCCATCAGGGCATCGATCACCTGATTGCACCGCTCGGTACAACCAGTCATACTCGATGCTCCAAGCAATCATTTAAGGAAATCAAGCAATCATTCAAATACATTCAACAATCCAATACGAGTTCAATCAACCAAACATAAAAACCTTCAATCGAGCATTCAAATATGCAATTCAACTAGTTCCATTAGACTCTTTAGCCTATCCACTAAGCAACCAAACAACCAAGCATGTGATCCTAACACGCAACTAATCCGAGGGCTTTGCCAAGGCTGCTCTACCAGTAAAACAATTCCCAAAAATTGAAAGCGAGTTACACTAGTGATTGGCATCCTAATCATTCACCACTAGACACTTCCGGTTATTAGTAATTGAAAGACAAATATTCTAGCTATTCGCATCCTATAGGCATTTCTAGGACCTTTCCGATTTTATTAGCCTAACATGCATACTAAGCATTTACACGAGAGGTTAAGACTTTCCCTACCTCGAGGTCTTCCTCTAATAAAACGCTGATGACAAGCTCGAGTGATCGCAACTCCGTTCTTCACACGGGTTCCGGCGTGATCTTCGTTCTTCTAGCTCGGGTCCAAGCCCTGGTTCTTGGGCAAGGTTCCAACTAAGTTTGACAAATAAAACGTCCAGTCAATACTGATAGTTGTCCAAAAGTCCTCTGATGTTTAAATAAAGCCTTTAATTCCTTACCGTTAATTAAACAAATCAGCCAATTAATCTTATTTTTGAGATGATTTTATCTGATCTCGGGCTGACCCGGATTCAACCAGTACCCAAGCCCACTTCCTGGTCTGAGTACTGGGCCTGGCCCTATGGACTGGTCCAGCCCAGGTCTCGTCTGGCCCAGATCCAGACTGGCCCAAACCCAGTCACGACCGAGCTCAAGCACGCGAGCGGTGCAGTTACTGTCTTGCTCCGGCAGGTCCTCCGTCCTCGAAGGGCGGCGAACGGCGGCAGGGAGGTCCGGAGAAAGGGCGGCGGAGGTTGGGTGAGGCGTCAGGAAGGGGGAAACTGCCCATCGTGCGGTCCAATCGCTTCGCCATCCCAGATCTGGCGAGACGAGTCGATTTCCGGCTGCTTTCCGGCGAACCCATTCCTAACCCTCGTGACCCCGTGCCGGCGTGACGGAGAGAAAGAGGGAGCGAGACGGCACGGCGGATCTGGTCGCTTGCCTGGGTTGCGATTCTCGTCGCCGGCGTGACGCGATTCTGATCCGAACGGAGAATCACGGGAGGGTGAGACTGCTCCGGCTACTTTGGTTTCCTCTGTGACGCACAGAGACGGCGTGGGTTTGAGCGGCGAGGGAAGAAGAGTAGGAGCGAGAGAGGACATCGGAGCTCCGGCGCCGTTCTGGACGCTGCGTGGTTCGGTTTTAGACCGGAACTCAGTGTTGCCGGCGTCGATCTTGTGCGAGGGGAGAGGAGCAGCTCGCGCAGAGGGAGAGAAACGTTTCGAGAGAGAGAGACCATTCTCGAAATGCGTGCGCGGATCAGAGGATAAGGCAACGATTCGAGGGTTTAGACACCCCCTTCTAGGGCCTGAAGTTCGTTGGGCCTGGCACACACTGGGCACAAACCCAATCCTTCTGATGTGCACAGGCATTGGTCCAGCCCAAATGCTCCTTTCAATTTCCTCTTTAATTACAAAGTTGCACAAACCCACCCCAAGTTCCAAATTGCGATTTATTACTCCTTTTAGTTTAGCCGGTCTTTACAATCACCTTATTGTACCCTGTGGCACAACCGGTCATACTCGATCATCCGGTCAATCAAACAATTATTTCAACACGCAATCACTCACCCAATCAAGTAAACATTCAATCAATCAATCAAATAAACCTTCAACCAGGCATTCAATCATGCGATTTTACTAGTTTCATTAGACTCTTAACTTATCCTTAACTAGGCAAACAAGCATCTGATCCTTACACAACAACTAATCCGAGGGCTCATCAGAGCCTCTCTACCAGTAAAACAAGTCCCAAGTATTGAAAGCGAATTACACTAGTTATTCTCATCCTAATCATGCATACTAGACACATCCATTTATTAGTAATTGAAAGACGATTATTCTAGTTATTTGCATCCTATATGCAATTCTAGGACCTTTTCGATTTTATTAACCTATTAGGCATACTAGCAATTGAAATACTCGAGTAGTTAGACTTTCCCTACCTAATGGTCTTCCTCTAAAACTCTGTTGTCAAACTCGGTAGTCACAACTCCGTTCTTCACACGGGTTCCGGCGTGATATTCGTTCTTCTAGCTCGGGTCCAAGTTCTTCCTTCCTTCCTTGCTCGGTACCACGGTCTTAGACCACAATAAGACCAAAATTAGTAACTCACCGATGCTCTTCTCCCCCAAAATACAGAACAATACTCAAGTAAAGGAAACAAGGTTTAAAGAAATGATTTAGGAATCGAAAGAGATTGAAAGGGAAGGTTTTTGGGTCTGGGAGTCTGGTCCGGAAGGCAGTCCGGTCCGTAACACAGGCCATGCCGGAATCTGGCACGGACCGTATCACAGACTGGCCCGGTAACCAGCACGGACCGTGCGACAGACCGGCCCGGAGTCTAACACGGACCGTGTGAGGTACCGTGCCGGACTCCCGTCCGTTCCGTGCCGCGTACCAGACCCGTTCCGTGCGGCCTGCCGTGCCGGCACATGGCCTTGTCCGGGTCTCCTGTCGTGCCAAACCTGAACAGATCCTCCCCCCTTCTTCCCCAACTCGAATTCCACGAAAATCAACTCAAAAACCCCATTTCCAAGTCCTTCAAACTCCAAAATGTTCAGCAAAACTCTCCAATCAACAACACCCTCAATGGGTCCATCAAACTTCAACCAAAAACATAATCAAACAACCTATCTTCACAAACCCAACTCCAACAAACAACAAAATAACTAGTTCTTCAACTCAAAGCCAAAACCCCACAAAACCCATAGATTGAAAGTGGATTAAATGAGAAGTTTAGAGCATCCATACCTTGAAGATGTGTAGGAGATGAAGCTAGCAAGCTTGGGAAGGAGAAATGGTGGAAAGATGAGCCAAAAATCTTCTCTTTGCTCTCTTTCTTCTTGCTCAAGCCAAGAGCTTCTCTCTTCTCTCCCTTTAGAAATTCTCAGCTGCAAAATGAGAGGAATGGCTGAATTTGTGTCCAACAAATGCCTTAAATTACCTAAATGCTAAATGACCAAAAGCCCCTTTCTAGTTTTATCCATTTAGAGTCTTTAGGGAGGGTTAAGAGGTCATTTCAACTCATTTTCTTCTCATCCAAGCCTCCAATGCCATGTGGCATTGTGGGAGCCACTTTATTTTATTAAAGTTCCACCAGTCCAATTTTAGTCGGGAAAGCCGATATAAAGTCCAAGTTTGACCAGAAATTGACCGTTACAAAATTACAGTCAAACTGTAGGAAATGACCCAACTAAGCTAACCGTGATGACGGCTAAGATTTTTGGGCCCCGGAAATGTCCCGAATGACTTCCTGAGTCTTCGGTTGAAGTTTCTGGCCAAAAGTCAAACTTGGTTAAAAATCGCCGGCTCTACCGGGATCGACCAGGGGCGGTTCTTACAATCTACCCCCTTAAAATAATTTCGTCCTCAAAATTAAAAGGAAAGTACCTCAATGGTCAAACATGTGGGGGTACCTCTCCCGGGTCTCATCCTCGCGTTCCCACGTTGACCCAGCTCCTTGGCTTCCCCACTGCACCAGTACTAGTGGAATCGTCTTGTTCCGTAGGACCTTCTCCTTCGTACCCAAGATCTTGACAGGTTGCTCCTCATATGAAACATCATCAGCTACCTTGATGTCTGTCCACTCAATAATGTGAGAAGGATTCGCCGTATACTTCCGCAATTGGGACACGTGGAAAACGTTATGCACGTTCCCAAGCTGCGGTGGCAATGCTAACCGATAAGCTACGGCTCCAACTCGATCCAAGATCTCAAATGGTCCAATGAAACGTGGTGACAGGTTGCCTCCGCCGCGGTTAAACCACAATAGGCCCTTCTTCGAGCTCACCCTCAGAAATACATGATCTCCGACTGAGAACTCAAGCGGTCTGTGACATCTGTCTGCATAGCTCTTCTGACGAATCTGTGCGGTCTTCAACCGCTCTCTAATCAATGCGACCTTCTCGGTCGTCTCTTTGACCATGTCCGGACCAAGTAAGCTTCGTTCCCCTACCTCTGCCCAACATACTGGCGACCTACACGGTCTGCCGTACAAAGCCTCAAATGGTGTCATCCCAATGCTGGACTGATAACTGTTGTTGTAGGCGAACTCTGCTAGAGGTAGGTGATCCTCTCATGATCCCTGGAAGTCTAGTACACAAGCTCGAAGCATGTCCTCCAAAATCTGTATGGTGCGCTCTGACTGTCCATCTGTCTGAGGATGGTAAGCTGTACTCAGTAGCACCTCTGTCCCCAATGCCTTCTGTAGGCTCTTCCAGAATCTGGATGTGAAACGAGGGTCCCTATCGGATACCGCTGATACCGGTACCCCATGGAGATGAATAATCTCCCTGACGTATAACCGACTCAACATGTCCATAGTGTCAGTCATCAGCATAGCTAGAAAGTGTGCCGACTTGGTCAGTTGGTCAACCACAACCCAAATAGCATCATACCCCTTAGGCGACCTCGGTAGTCCGCATACAAAATCCATAGTAACGTGTTCCCACTTCCACTCGGAGACCGGTAAAGGTTGTAGTAAGCCAACGGGCCGCTGATGCTCCGCCTTCACCTGCTGACAAATGAGGCACCTCGAAACAAAATCTGTGACTGCCATGCGCATCCCGCTCCACCAGAACTATCGTCGGATGTCTCTATACATCTTGGTGCCACCGGGGTGCACAACAAGCCGGGAGTGATGACACTCTCTCAACACGGTGTCCCTACATCCTCGGGGTACAAACACCCTTCCTCTATAACGGAGACTCTGATCTGCACTCAACTCCCAACCATCGATCTCTTCGCCGTCCACCAGTCTCTCACGAATCCCTATCGCCTCGGCATCCTCGGCTTGGGCCTCTAACACCCGAGTAATCAACGTGGGCTGAGCCACTAATGCACATAAATTCATACCATCCGTGATCTCCTCAAGCTCAAGTCTGAATGAGCTCAACTCTTCCAGCATGTTCCACTCTCGGACTGCCATGTTGGCCACGCAATGAGTCGACATCCTGCTCAGAGCATCTGCGACGACATTCACCTTTCCCGGATGATAGAGCAGCTCGAAGTCGTACTCCTCAAGTAAATCCATCCATCGCCTCTGGCGCATGTTCAGGTCGTGCTGAGAGAAAATGTACTTGAGGCTCTTGTGGTCCGAGAATACTCTGAACTGCTCACCGTACAGATAGTGTCTCCAACTCTTCAATGCAAAGACCACTACTGCCAGTTCTAGATCATGGGTCGGGTAGTTGCGCTCATGCACCTTCAATTGTCTTGAGCTATAAGCCACCACCTTCCCGGACTGCATCAAAACACAACCAAGTCCCTCGACTGAGGCGTCACAGTACACATCATAACCCACTCCCCGCTCCGGAACAATCAAAACTGGAGCGGTAGTCAATCGAGCCTTTAGCTCTGAGAAAGAGTGCTCACACTCACTAGTCCAAAGGAACTTCGCTCCCTTGCGAGTCAATGTTGTCATAGGTGAAGCCAAACGTGAGAAGTCCTGAACAAAGCGTCGATAATATCCTGCAAATCCCAGGAAACTACGGATCTCAAAAACATTCTTGGGCCTCGCCCACTTCGAAACTGCATCGACCTTCGCTGGGTCGACTAAGATGCCATCCCGGGACACTACATTTCCGAGGAATTTCACCTCTGCGAGCCAGAACTCGTACTTCTCCAGGTTCCCATACAACTGGTGAGTACGCAACAGGGTCAATACTACTCTCAAGTGCTCCTCATGTGCCTCTTCACTAGGCGAGTAAATCAAGATGTTGTCAACGAAAACTACTACAAACTGATCCAGGTACGGCCTGAAAATACCATTCATCAAATCCATGAAGGCTGTTGGCGCGTTCGTCAACCCGAACGGCATCACTAGAAACTTAAAGTGTCCGTACCGTGTCCGGAATGCGGTCTTCTCCACATCCTCCTTTCGGACCCTCAACTGATAGTAGCCTGATCTTAGATCAATCTTGGAGAAGCATGTTGCTCCTCTCAGTTGATCGAACAGGTCATCGATCCTCGGCATCGGGTAGCGGTTCTTCACCGTAACCCGGTTCAACTTCCGGAAATCGATCCACATCCTCAAGGCGCCACCCTTCTTCTTTACGAAAAGGGAGGGTGCTCCCCACGGCGAAACACTAGGGCGGATGAAACCCTTCTCCTGCAACTCTTCGAGTTGTCGCTTCAACTCGACTAAATCAGCTGGCGCAAACCGATAAGGTGTCATCGAGATTGGCGCGGTGCCTGGGATCAAGTCGATCCAGAACTCTATCTCGCGCGTCGGCGGTAAACCTAATAGCTCCTCCGAGAACACGTCCGGGAACTCACATACTACTCTCGGCAGGTCTCTGTCACCTTGTACAACCTCAGTCCCCACTCCTGTAGTCAAAGCGAATAGAAGGACCCCACTCTTGCTACCCAAAACACAAGTAATAACTCTGTCACCTGACCTCACTGTCACCTGACGTCGAAAGAAATCGATCGTCGCCTGATACTTCGTAAGCCAGTCCATCCCTAAGATCACGTCGAAAGCGGTCATCTCCAAAATGAGTAGGTCACCAACGAAGGGGCAGTCTGCCACTCGGACCTCACAATCTTGACATAAAGTATCCAAAACTACCTCCCCCGTAACTGGGGTCTCAAGACACAAAGGTCTACTAAGGGTCTCCACCCTCAAACCCAAAGAATGAGCAAAAGAAGCAGAAATAAATGAATGGGATGCACCAGTGTCGAACAGAAAAGACGCCCACGAATTAAAAAGTAAACACGTACCCTGTGTAGCCTCATGGTCGGCGTACTGTCTCTCAACTCTAGCATCTGTGACTGCATAAACTCGGCCCTGTCGTGCCGGTGGTCCTCCTCTCTGTGGTGGTGGCGGTAGTGCCACCTACTGCTAAGGCCTAGCCCAGTGTCTCGGGGCTACCGCTCCCGCTGCCTGACGCGGAGCTCACTGCTGATGTGCCTGTCGTGGTCGGCCGGGAGGTGCCTGACGAGGCTGTGCCTACTGGGGCCTCGGTGGGGGTACTGCTCCAACCCGATCGGGACAAGTGAGAGAAATGTGCCCCTGTCGGCCGCACTGGTAACAAGTCTGATCATCAACACGCTACCTCTCACCAAACCCCTGTGGGCGATCCATCTGCCGCTCCGCGAGTCCTCTGCTCCTCGGGCAGTCTCGGGCCAAGTGTCCCTGCTGTCTGCACACTGGGCAGAACTGTGACAGCGGGGCAGGTCCAACTGACGCCACTGCTGCTCCTCTGCGCATGCCTCTCTGCTGAAACTGAGGCTGGAAAGAACCAGAAGTCGTCTGTCGCCTCGCATCACGTCCCTCGGACGGTCTGATGAAGCCACTCGGCCTCGGCCTGACATCCCGCGCCCTGGTGGTCTCTCGAAAATGCCTCTCCACTGCTAAGGCCTGGTCTAACAAAGTAGAGTACACCTCTGTCCTCAAAGCAATAACCTTATCTGCAATAGAAGGGAGGAGCCCACGCTCGAACCGTCTGCAACGACTGTCCTCAGTCTGCACCATCTCGGGTGCGAAGCGGGACAAGGATAATAACCTCGCCACATACTCGGATACTGTCATCCCCCTCTGCCGCAGCTCCAAGAACTGTTGGCGTCTATCATCTCGAATCGAACGAGGGAAGTACTGCTCCAAGAACAGTCGACTGAAAAGCTGAAAATCCTCACCAACTCTGGTATGCACAGAATGCCACCAGTAATAAGCCTCGCCCTCAAGCTGGAAGGTGCTCCAACCATAGAACTGTTGCCTCGGAGTCAGCACTCCCAGAGAAATTCGGTGTACTCAATCTACGGAAATCCCGAAGTGCCTGGGCCGTATAGTTATCCATCTGACCTGGCCTCTCGACGACGACTGTCTCATTAGTAGGCACGGACTCTGTCGCCGGTGCTGCGGTCTCCTGCTGAGCACTGAGTGCTGCTAGCACTGCGCGTACCACCTCATCAATAGGGGTCGCTTGAGTCGGCTCAACGACCGGGGTAGCTCGAGGAGGTGACCCTAACGGTCCATCCTCAAAGCTTTGGTGCTCCGTGGGAGTAGTACCCTGGGCACCTGCTGTCCCTGCCAGTCCAACGGCTGGTGACTGGCTCTGCCCCAAAGCTGGGCGGCTCCTGGTACCTCTTGGGATGTAAACACAGGACATCACGTAGGACCGCTGCAGTAATACGTACAGTTTCAAACTTAGTTTAACACAACCGAAACGATTTAAGCAAAAGGGACGTTCTCGCGCGTCTCAACGGATCCGAATTGGATCGAGGGTAAGTAAATAAGTCGTATATATAGTACTTATATAGAAAAAGAAGTCCGCCCATCGTGCGTCTCACACAACAAACAAGTAATGCAACCAACTCCCACAAGAGGCACAGTTCACACACAATCACACCCATCACTAGGGGCTCAAAGCACAAAGCAACCAGTTTGGAAAGAATAAGTCCTTAATCTCTTTATCATAGCCTTTCTCTTCCCTCAATTCCCTTATCTTTAGTCAAAACATTCATGTCGATCTCGCGTCGTTACAACTCAATTCAGGCGTCCCCGAACCTTGTTGTAACCACTTGACATCTAACCACCACGTTCGACTACAGTGGCGCCCCTGAGTCAACCCGTGATAGTGCAACCAATTCAATTCTACGGAAAATTCGGCATGACCTATTCGTATTTTCCACTAACCCTCTGTTTAAACGGGACAATCACCAATCAATTTTCACAAGTTATTCACTACAAAGAGTTCTCATGCTCTGCAAGGTACACAACGCAATCAGCACATAGAGTTCTCATGCTCCGCAAAGTATACAATACAATTAAAGAGAGTGCAAGAATACTCGAGTTCTACTCTTTTCTCAAAAGTCATCCCAATTAGATCATCTTTTCAACTTGATTCTTTAAACAATTCCCAACATCATAACCGAGTCAACACTCAAACATTTTCAAAATTTTAACAATTCAATCCTTCAATAAGTCCATTCTTCGGTCTATCACCACTCCGAAAAGTTAACACTCCAATAAATCCATCCTCCAACCTCATCAAACATGAAACTACCAACACGGTGGTAACACACTTAGATAATTTACTCAACAGTCAATATATAACGGTTTGATCATTGCTCGTTAACCCAATACCTATCTCAACCGTTCGGTTTCACCGATCACTGTATCTTATAGTCAATAGGGTAAGGATACCACTCAAGCGATGTAACCATCATAATCAAGATATTCAAATGTAAACAACCATTGAAACAATTAAGACTCGTGTCGTTCCCACTCTACGCATCAAATATTTTCAACTTGCGTCACTGAGCACACAACTTAGACCTCCTAACTCTACCCACCAAATTGACGTTGCTCCGAGGGTTTGAAAACAAGTTCAAAATTTACAACATGTTTCAAATGAAACCAGGCTCTGATACCAAATTGTCACGCCCCAAATCCGGTTTTGACCGGACTCGAGACGTGACCGGAGTTAATAGTAGAAAAGCGATAAATAATTGACATAAACCTTTAAAATATCAAAAATAAACTTCCTCAAATCAACATCAGTAAACAGTTCAAAATCTCCAATGAGTCACAACTCAACATAAAGTGTTAAGTACAAAAGACCAACACAACTCTATGACAATCCCCAAGACAAACTGAAGCTCCCAAGCCTCGAACTCTCTAGACATCAGGTACGCCTGTAAAACAGTAAGAGAAACAGAAGGGGTGAGCTTACGCTCAGTAGGGAAAATCGTAATTAAGTTAACCTTCAGTTTAGTAATGAAACTGTCTTAAAATGGTAACGCAATTACAATTAAACCTCATCAACAAGAAAATACTAGGTAACAGTGTACATAAGAATAGTATCATATTCTCAAAGATAAATACAACTCCAAAGATGGTATGAAATGTACCAATAATACGTGACAACTATTAAAATGGGAATAAGTAACATCACACCAACCACTTGCTCTCTCAAGCCTCCGATCCATGAATAAATTCTAGTGTCACCTCGGTTCCCATATTCCGATCCACCAGAGTATTCATATCACATCAGATTTTCTCTCGGTCCAGAGGTGTCACATACATCGGGGCTACCGGAAACCATCCCCTCGGGACGCTCATCGTCGGGATTCTCGGAAATGCCCCCAAAGGACCATAGTCATAGGGAACCAAGGTAGTGCTCTCGTAGGACGCATACACTTGGGTGAAACCACAGTAACCATTTCTCACAGAGTAATCCATCCAACTGCCCCGTAGGGTCCAATAACCAATGACCTTAGGCTCCAATAATCAATCCATGTAGTATCCAATAACCGATGCCCTCAGCCTCCAATAATAAATCCCCGTAGTATCCAATAACCGATGCCCTCAGGCTCCAATAATCAACCAATATCCCGTAGGATCTGTCAACCACCAACGACCATAACACCACCGGATTACCCCCCCCCCCCCCCCCCCCCGGTGTAGTACCAAATCGAACAACCAAACATTTCAAGAATAAGAATAAGGAAAAATACACTATAATTCAACCATCAATCAACACTTCTCGAAACATACTTTCATCACAGAAAGGACACTCATTAATGCTCCACACTTACCGTATACTTAATTGTCACGAACCATCGGTACATCGATCACTTGATTGTACCCTTTGGCACAACCAGTCATACTCGATCATCCGTTCAATCAAACAATTATTTCAACACGCAATCACTCACCCAATCAAGTAAACATTCAATCAATCAATCAAATAAACCTTCAACCAAGCATTCAATCATGCGATTTTACTAGTTTCATTAGACTCTTAACTTATCCTTAACTAGGCAAATAAGCATGTGATCCTAACACAACAACTAATCCGAGGGCTCATCAGAGCCTCTCTCCCAGTAAAACAAGTCCCAAGTATGGAAAGCAAATTACACTAGTTATTCTCATCCTAATCATGCATACTAGACACATCCATTTATTAGTAATTGAAAGACGATTATTCTAGTTATTTGCATCCTATATGCAATTCTAGGACCTTTTCGATTTTATTAACCTATTAGGCATACTAGCAATTGAAATACTCAAGTAGTTAGACTTTCCCTACCTAGTGGTCTTCCTCTAAAACTCTGTTGTCAAACTCGGTAGTCACAACTCCGTTCTTCACACGGGTTCCGGCGTGATCTTCGTTCTTCTAGCTCGGGTCCAAGTTCTTCCTTCCTTCCTTGCTCGGTACCACGGTCTTAGACCACAATAAGACCAAAATTAGTAACTCACCGATGCTCTTCTCCCCCAAAATACAGAACAATACTCAAGTAATGGAAACAAGGTTTAAAGAAATGATTTAGGAATCGAAAGAGATTGAAAGGGAAGGTTTTTGGGTCTGGGAGTCTGGTCCGGAAGGCAGTCCGGTCCGTAACACAGGCCGTGCCGGAATCTGGCACGGACCGTATCACAGTCGGCTCGGTAACCAGCACGGACCGTGCGACAGACCGGCCTGGAGTCTGACACAGACCGTGTGAGGTACCGTGTCGGACTCCCGTCCGTTCCGTGCCGCGTACCGTGCCGGTACCAGACCCATTCCATGCGGCCTGCCGTGCCGGCACATGGCCCTGTCCGGGTCTCCTGTCGTGCCAAACCTGAATAGATCCTTCCCCCTTCTTCCCCAACTCGAATTCCACGAAAATCAACTCAAAAACCCCATTTCCAAGTCCTTCAAACTCCAAAATGTTCAGCAAAACTCTCCAATCAACAACACCCTCAATGGGTCCATCAAACTTCAACCAAAAACACAATCAAACAACCTATCTTCACTAACCCAACTCCAACAAACAATAAAAAAACTAGTTCTTCAACTCCAAGCCAAAAACCCACAAAACCCATAGATTGAAAGTGGATGAAATGAGAAGTTTAGAGCATCCATACCTTGAAGAAGTGTAGGTGATGAAGCTAGCAAGCTTGGGAAGGAGAAATGGTGGAAAGATGAGCCAAAAATCTTCTCTTTGCTCTCTTTCTTCTTGCTCAAGCCAAGAGCCTCTCTCTTCTCTCCCTTTAGAAATTCTCAGCTGCAAAATGAGAGGAATGGATGAATTTGTGTCCAACAAATGCCTTAAATGACCTAAATGCTAAATGACCAAAAGCCCCTTTCTAGTTTTATCCATTTAGAGTCTTTAGGGAGGGTTAAGAGGTCATTTCAACTCATTTTCTTCTCATCCAAGCCTCCAATGCCATGTGGCATTGTGGGAGCCACTTTATTTTATTAAAGTTCCACCAGTCCAATTTTAGTCGGGAAAGTCGATATAAAGTCCAAGTTTGACCAGAAATTGATCGTTACAAAATTACAATCAAACTGAAGGAAATGACTCAACTAAGCTAATCGTGATGAAGGCTAAGCTTTTTGGGCCCCGGAAATTTCCCGAATGACTTCCTGAGTCTTCGGTTGACTTTTCCGGCCAAAAGTCAAACTTGGTTAGAAATCGCCGGCTCTATCGGGATCGACCAGGGGCGGTTCTTACATGACCCGCCTGGGTCGGGTGACGAATCGGATTCGAACCATGTCCATTCACCACCCGCGGACCCTGTCTTGACCCGGCTCCATATCCGAATAGCCCCCCCGACCCATTCCGCTCATCACCCGGTCCGTTCCCGTTGACCTAACCAGCTCCATATCTAGATAGCCCCCCCGACCCATTCCGCTCATCACTTGGTCCGTTCCCGTTGACCCGACCCGCTCCAAACCTGGCCGCCCACTGGGCCACATCATCCACACCCCCACGAGTCCATCCCGGCCTCTGGCTCGATCCAGCACACGGAGTCCAACCCAGGTTCTGTCCTCCAGCCCGCCGAGCGTCCGCCAGTAACCCCCGGCCCAAGTCCTCCTCAGAAACCCTATCGTCTTCCCACGCCAGTCCCTTCCCCTTGCTTCTCCTCCACGCAAGGGCCGTCGTCGACTCCTCCGGCGTGATTGTCGTGTTCGAGGACACTAGGATCGGGAGCCCCTCCTCACCCTCTTGGGACGCCCTCCCCGTCTTCGGCAGCGATGAGAATCCCTCCTCCCCGATGCCGGGCATCTGCAGTTCCCCCATGTCGCCACTGGTACCCTGTGCTTTCCGACCCGAGCCACTCCCCAGCCTCCGTGGGCGTGGCCCTCTCGCCGGAGTTCGTCGAACACATCCCAGCATTGGTTGGATACGTCCTCCTACGACTCAACCCTCCTCTTCCGTTCGTTGGGTCGAGAAGCGCATCGGTGATACGTTCTCGTCCTGCGCCGTCAAAACTTCATCGGAGATCACGAGATCGTCCCCCACGACAGCCCCTAACGTCGCCGTCCCCGACTCCGTCTCGTTCTCCGTCACCTGCTCAAACTGCTCCGACGGGCGCGAACCCAGAGGTAACTCGCCGTCGAAATACTCCTCCCTACCATCT
Organism: Erodium maritimum; assembly: GCA_963921825.1. Taxonomy (NCBI): domain Eukaryota; kingdom Viridiplantae; phylum Streptophyta; class Magnoliopsida; order Geraniales; family Geraniaceae; genus Erodium; species Erodium maritimum. The sequence continues at coordinate 28,931,495 of OY997589.1, read as the reverse complement.
ATATCACCCTTGAAAGCCATGGAAATCAAAGAAGTCCTCACAAAACCCTAACCCTAGCACACCAGGAGAAGAAAGAGCTGCGACTTAGTACGAAAATGTCTTGAACTTCACACCAATCCGCGTTATAATATTTACAAATTTATAATTATTAGAGTCATATTGTTCTAAAAATTTATTTATTTTCCATTTAAATGTTGATCCGGATTAGGGGAAGTTTTTGTCCATTTGATTGAAGATGTAATTACCACCACCAAATGTTGATACCTTCATGATTTGTGACGTTTCCCATTCACATCCAGGTTTTCGGCTACAAACCTTGTAACTGAAGAAACAAACTATGACATATTCGACCCACCCCAAGTTCATGACATGAGGGACCATCCCATGTAAATTGCTTAAACTACCCGTTTTTCTTTATTAAAAATAAAAACTGAAAAGGTCGGACTTTGGGGACCTTCCTAACTCAACTAACAAAACTATAAATTGCTGTAAGTGTCATTGACCACATTGAAGCCCATAAATAATGGGCATTGACATCAAAAGAGGCGTAATAAGTCAGTTCAGCCCAATCTTATCATATATTATCAACTAACTAACTAAGTAGAGGGATAAACACGGTGATGCCATAGCCTAGTGTGCTCTTAAAGTCCAAAATGAACAGTGTAGAAGCATTTATGATCATCAGCTTTCACTATAGAAGCAATCTTCAACCTCCAACCACATAACCCACAACATTAACAACCTTCCAGTATTGGGAAAGATCGCCAATTTTCAAACTCTATGCTCAAAACGTCTCTTTTAGACACAGAAACCCTTTTTTTCAATTCTCTCTCGGTACCCTCTTCCTTGTGTACTAGAAATGGCTTCTTCTTCTTCTGCTGCTGTTTCTGCCATTGCTGTTCTCGCTATCCTTGTTATTAATTTTGGTTTGCAGGCTCAGGCTAGCACTTCCTTGGATAACATACTATCCCCTCTCTTCTCTCCCATATTCGGTATCGTCTTTAACGTTTAGCCCTTTAGCTTGCCAAAGCCTGAGCTTTTCTTCGTTTCCTCCATTGGGTTTCTCTGAATACTAATTCTTCTTCATGGGTCTTTGTCAATTTGAGTTTTGCTGATGCTGATAAGTAACTTGTGGTTGGATTTTGTGACATTGTAGACGAGGTCTGCAAGGAAATTGAATGTGGAAAAGGAACTTGCAAGCCGTCTAGCAATAGCACTTTCTTCTTTGAGTGTGAATGTGATCCTGGGTGGAAGCAGGCTGATTCTCTACTTGATGACCATCTCAAGTTTCTCCCCTGCATAATCCCCAATTGTAAACTCTCTCTCTCTATTACAAAAATGATTCTTCCCTATATTTTATTGAAATTGTTTATCAAGTAATTGCTTGTTCAGTTCTGGTATTAGTTATCGGTATGCCAAACACTATTTCTTTGGCCTTTTTGTTGGCTATATATAATAAGGCATCTGTTAAGTTACATATATGTCCATTTGCAAGGATGAATATTCCTCTCTAGTGATTTATCTGTTGCAAAAGGATCGTTGGAGAATGAGGTAATTAGCCTCGAGGAACACTAGTCTTGAAGCTAGAATCAACAAGGCATAGTGTTTATCGCTACTTTACTTCCATTGACAGCATTTGTAGGTGAATATAGGCTCATTGATCACGCATGACAATAATAACACCCTAATCTTATTAATAGAAAAGTTTAAGGATGTTTTAAGATCACGGAAGAACAAGGTAGCTAGGATTGAAGAACAGGACATAGTATTTGTCTGTAACTAACCTCCCTTGTCAGCATAGATAAGCAAAGGCCAATTGATTATGCACGAGAATAACACCCCAATAGGAACTTATAGGGATGTTTTACTTCTGATTGATAAATGATCCTACAGTTGTCATATAACCCTCGGTATTTGATCATTGTCTCAGGCACCATGGACTATTCTTGCTCCAAAGTCTCGGCTCCTGCTCCACCAAAGATCCAATCAAACGATTCAATATTTGATCGTAATCACCTATGTCCATTATGATCTCTCATCCATGGATCTAAAGTTGGCTTTCTAATGCCTTACTATAATCGGGTATTGCTTTGTAGCTTGCTACTGGAGTGATTGTGGCGGTGGCTCCTGCAACAGGACGTCTAAATTCACATACAATTGCGAATGTTCTGAAGGCTATTACAATCTCCTCAATGTCACTACATTCCCTTGCTTTAAGGAGTGTAAGCACACTGACATACTAGTTTATAAATGAACTATAAATTATCCTTATTGTGACATATTCTGATACGATATGCTAACCCTGGTTTTGATATTTGTGATATAAGGTTCAATTGGAATGGATTGCTCAACCCTTGGGATCATAACATCAAATAAATCTTCTGCTCCTGCACCTCCTGTATTGGCCGATAATGGTGTGAGCGAAGGTGAGTCTTGTCTGGTCAACTCCCAAACTATATAAGCATTCTTATTTTCCTTGACATCATTTAGCTATAATTCACTTGTGTTGATGTTTCACACAGGTTCATGAATTCGATTTAATTTGTTTTCATCCAATGTTTCTATGTTGGTTGTTTCTGATTCTATAGTTGGACACTAAAGCTTGGATACTGTTTTGTTTTTTTGCAGCAACCAGGTCAACGGAACAAGGCACTTTGATCTGGCTAATATTGTCTTTGGCCATGCTTGTCTGAAATGGATTAATCATACTCATTGGAATATATGCTGGTATAGCCGTATCTTCAGTTTCATGCCTAGTGCTATCTAGTTTAGTCTACATAGTCGTGATTATTTGTAGTCAAAGTGCTGAGATGTTAGTTGATTTTAAGACTTCCATAATTTTGTTTTTAGAACTAGATATTATTTAATGTTGGGTCTCAGAAAGTAATTATTGAAATTTATGATATACATGTTAGATATCAGTATAATTACAAACTCAGTATATAAGTAATACAAAAATTCTTTTGTTGGAATTTGTAAAAGTATTATTAATCAAGAACACAGAAGCCCATCTGAGCACATAACAGAATGAGTTGTAGAGCACCTATAGTGAGTGTATGGATTCTCAGCTTTAGACTTCGCTAGCGAAGGCTAGTCTTTGCTCGAACACCATACTTTTATTGCACGATGTAGCGTTCATTATCTGCGACTGAGCCTTTGTTTTCGCGCTGATCCCAGCCTGCGCTCGTCCCTCTGCAAATTAAAACCCTCCATGTGTTCACCATTTTGAAAAAAATATGATCGTTGCTTTTGTTTACTGTTGAAAGGGAAGTCCAATTCTTGGGCCATATCATCCAAGCTGGACAGTTAGGAGGGAGGGCAACCAACCAAAGTTTTGGGGCTAAGATTTTCCTTAGCCTTGCAAACTTATCAGTGCTTTGTCGAGGGGTATTGGTTGTGTCCACCCCTCTACCAATACGCTGAAGAAGATAAAAGACGGGAGTAGACGGACAAGTGTGAAAAGGCACTAAAAGCCTTGAAACAAGTTATTGTAGAAGATCCAATGATGGCCTTGTCGAGCTATGATGAGTTATATGAAGTGATAACGAAAGCCTCCGTACTTTTTCATATGAGGTTTTCGAAAGTTAAAGATGCGATCTAATGTGTTTTAAACAACCAAATACAACAATATTAAACTGATAAACAGGGAAACGTAAAAATCGACTAACCTCTTGTTATAACCATGAAGTTTGAGAAAGTTTGAGGTGTTGGTGCTTCTAAGTTCTTGTACAACTCTCCTTATAATGGCGTATCTCTACAAAACCGAAATGCTCACTACAAACATATGGAATGTGTAATGTATTGAGTTGTTTGGGTTTAGGGGTACAACTCATCCTTATATAGTGCACTTGTTCTATCATATCCATCATAGAGTTTAGAAGTGATAGCATGAAATATGCAACTCCGATGGCATATAGGACCACCAATGCATGATAATTGCTTGTCAAAATATGAGGAAGTGTGAAGGTATACCTTATATTATAATAACTTCTCACATGATTGACCTTTACTAAGACATATTTAAATAATATGCCAACATTTTCTCACCTAATCCATATTCCATTTTTTGTCAAAACATGAAAACATAATACACGAATAGTGCATATAATCTCTTTTAGTAATGAGAGTTATCTTCCAACTATCATGATACATCATCTCTTCTTTAACGCTTCTTATAAACTTAAAGAATAAATTATATGTTTACTTTGGTCCAAACCATAGTGATATTTCTCTACCAAATGTGTACACTAAAATCAAAATGAGAAATATCCAAAAAAACCAAGTTTGGTTCGTTCTTACAACAAAAAACTACATAAGGGAACCAAGTCTCATATTGTCCACATGATCCTTAAACTTTGGTAGTGGCATGCCTTTTGTCAACGGATTAGCAATCATCAATTTAGTATTCACGTGTTCGATCACCACTGATTGATCATTAGCACATTCTCTCTTATGGCTAAATACTTAATGTCGATATGTTTACTTCGACTACCATTCTTGTGCTTTTTAGCCATAAAGACTATAGTTGAATTCTCACAATATTTCCTTATGATCTTAGATATATTATCCATACTTCTAAGCCCCAAAATGAAACTATTCATCCATACACCATGCGATGTAGCCTTAAAATAAGATATGAACTCGGCCTCCATAGTGGAAGTAGCAGTTAGGCTTTGGTTTACGCTCCTTCATGATACGGCTTCACCAGCTAACATACGAACACCTCATCCTCCTGCAAGTGAAACTTTGTGGATTGATGTTTCCTCACCATTGCAATCTCACCAGAGACGACCTTCCCGGCTTTCACAACTTGCAATGCATCCCCACCAACGCTATGAGACGCCAACAGGTTACAAGAACGTTCAATGCCATCAATTTCTTCTTTCTCTAGCCGATGACTCTTTGACTGCCTACGCCGGTCAGAAATAGGGCCACCAGACGCAGTTTTAGGCCTAATAGGAGCCTGGCCCACATTCTTTCCATGTTTGGTTAATGTCGTAGCCTCATTAACTCGAGGAAACAACTTATAGTAGACTTCTATGAAGAGAGAAGAACCTAGCATAATCGGTCATGTCGTCTACATGGACGGACGGAGAAGAGATGTGTCTTGTTGTTGTGTGGATGGTCCACGCAGACGTGACACTGGAGTTTTGGCACCACTTCCACCATGATGAGGAAACTATGCAAACGACTCTGTATCCTCGGATCGAGAAGCAGCTGAAAGACAACTGACAGAAGACCAACATCCGGGTAAGGACGTTTGAGGTGGCGTTCTTGGAGGCACGCCATGTTTTTGGTCCAACTGCCACCGAAACTGAGGTGATGCTGGAGGCAAATCAGTCTTATGAACATAATGTCGGTCACCCCTTCACTAAGCATGAGTGGTGGGTGAGAGTTCGGTATTGCCCGAAATGACGCCTATACAACGGGTTCGCCTCCCTCTAATTTGTCATCCAGTAGGTTTGGTCGATGATGTGTTTTGTGGTTTCTCGGGACTTCATTCTACTTTTTGTTGCTTGTTTTCGAAAATTAAAAAAAATCCTCTGCTTTTTGTTGTATTTACATAGTTGTTAAATTAAAAAAAATCAATTTGACTGACAATAGATTGAATCGTTCTATTCCATTGTTGTTAAAAAATAGACTAATTGAATTGATCCAAAAATAGATCGAATTGGTCTATATTCCTTTCGTGAGTACTCACTAGTACGAATCTAAATATGTCACATATCTTACGTAAGAAACCAAATCTTCCTCAATCCTACTTCATCCCATGCTCTGATTAGCGGCGTAACCATGGTTGTTATTTTTTTTTTTTTTTATATCATCACTCCTAGTTTGATAGGCGGTCTTATGTTATGGGTCTCAACCTTACAATCCTCATGTACTGGAAATCGAAGTGGGCTTCCTTAAGAGCATGCACAATGCTACGCACCGTGTATGACTTGGCGAACCGAACCGTATAAATACAGTTCGCGGATCGCGGTTCGACCTATTGTGGGGAACCATTGTTGCGAACTGCGAACCGAAAATATATGGTTCGCGGGGCGATGTGCGACCCGCAAACCATATTCCTGGTTCGCGGGTCGTTCGATCCGATTCGTGCGTCAGCCATCCGTGTTACGACACGTGGCCATCCTGATTTTAAAAAAAAATACGTAAAATCAGATTTAACTAAATAGGATAAGTCAAAAATTGAAGTATAAATAGATAATTTTACACTATAAAAAACATTATGCAACATTTGAAATGGATTTAATATTTTTATGTAAAATGTAAAACTCGTCAATGTCTGTTTCCGACAAAATTTTAGTATTTTTCGGGTCGAATCAGGCTCCTGAACAATGAAATTAAACATACAATGGAATTAATTAATTTATTTATTTTATTATTAATTATTTTTATCAAAATTTATTTTAATTTTATAAAACGTTTACTGTTTTAATGAGAACTCGACCCATCTCGCAACCCTGGCCCGCAATTTCTCCAACCTGGGAGTCCCCGATCAGTACCACGGATCGATCATTACTGATGCCTGCCACTTGCTCGGTTCTCTACTCTACGACTCTGCCACACCGCCGCCGACAATCGTCATCAAGGCCAAATCTCTGATACTGCAGTTTGGTGAAGACGATCAAGATTTCGGGGATTTTGAACCTGATTGGAATTGCGATTTTGATCCGTTTGTAACCATGGATTTAGGCAAATCTTTCGTCTTCGTCTCTTCCAACGTTATTTTATTTCTGCGATTCCTTTTTTTCGGGAAAAAATAGTGTATAGACAAGTTTAGAGCATCCACAACCATCTCGCCGGCATCCGGCGAGATGGCGCTGGCGAGATGGTTTAAAATATTTGGCTTTAATCTCCTCACCAGCTCACCGCCTGCGAGCTCTGCAATGGGGTTTCTGTTGCTGGCGGGGAGCCGCCGACGAGATGGGGAAAAGCAAATTTAAAACAAAAAAAATTATAATCAAACCCCACAATTTTATTATAATTATACATATGATAGTTAGCACACAGACGATAATTAAAACATAATTAGCACACAGACGATACTTAAAAACATAAACGATATATAATTTTATTACACGTTCACGATTTACAGCTCGTGAACGTACTGCATGAATTTGGGTTGGTCTCGAACGATCTCCCACATAAAGCACTTCGTGAAATGTTGGCCATGGACCCTGTGGTACTCAACGGCCGCAGCAGAGCGATGGTAACTCTCGGTATTCCCCGGCGGGGAGACCTCAACTGCTACACGGTAGCACAGTTCATAACGGTAGATTTTCTTGGCGAGATCCTGCCAGTGGTCTCTACACTGCTTTTGGGTTCTCGGCGGGGAACTGGCCGGAGCATCGTGGACAAAATTGGTGTAGACTACCGGCCAGTACCTATTGTTTGGGCCCGGTCAGGCGTCCTGTAGCCAACATATGACCAGCACCATCTCTTCCTCGGCAGTCCACGGGTATGAAGGTACGGCGGCCATTGGTGCTTCGAAGAAGTGGAGAAAATAAGAACGGAAGAAGGTTGGGAGTAAGAGAGAGAATTGGGAGAAGAGGTGTGAAAAATAAAGGAGGAGGGGGTTCTATTTATAGCCCAAGCCACCGGCCACTGAGGGGCATTTTGGTCTTTTGGGGGTGGTGGCATTAATGGCACACATCCCAAGAAACCTACAATTCACTAAATGTAAAAAAAACTACTATTTGTTTGACCAAATTGAAAAAGCAACAATGGATTACCGAAACATAAAACAGTTTAAAAAAAATTACTAATTGATTGACATTAAAAAAAACGAAACATAAAACATAAAACAATTCATTAAAGAAACTGGAAATACAACTTAAAAAAAACACAAGTACGTAAAATAAACAGCGGTGTCACTGGTTCATCAGATTGCGTAAAATCGCAAGTTGCGCATTGTGGGCCTCAAGCTGGGGGGGAGTCATGGGTTCCGCTTGCACCCACTGATCGAATGCCATCACCTTCAGCTGCGCGGCCTTCTCAATGGTCATGGCAGTACTTGCTTCTTTGGCCGCTATATGGGCCCTCTCGACACGCTCGGCAACCGCTTCCTTGGAGGATGCAGAGTTTTTACCTCTGAGTCTCGCAGCCTTGGCAGCCTTCTAGCCCATAGGCCTCTTGTACTGCGGTTGACCGTCCGTATTAGCACCCGTCGTCTGTTGACTGTCCTCAAATGTCGGCGTGTCTTCACGAGTGCGCTTCCCCGAATCGGTAGAATCCTCGACATCGAACTACGTAAGCGGTGTCCCTTCATCGGGCTCCTCAACGGAAAAATAACAGGAATTCCACTTGTTTTGATCTTTCACAAGTTTCCACCAATGTTTCCATGTGAATGGATATCCATGCACCTGTACGTATTTTTCCTCGGTCAAACTCATGATTTCCTCATCCGAACGGTCAATCCGGTGGTCCCTGCAGTTCTTCACAAACAGCCCTTGGAAGAACGTCATTCTGGTATTTGTCTGCTTCCAGTGGTCTTTGCACTGCTTAGCCGTCCTCACCGGATCATCCCGGCCCCGAGTAGCAGCAAGTTCCTCAGCGATGCCCCCCAGTACTTCAGATTTTGCTTATGGTTGCTATGAATTGAGTCGTACGAGTGGTGCATCCAAGCTCGAACTAACCGCGCGTCCTCGTCGTTGGTCCACAAGACACGCTTTGCTTTGCCCTCTGACGGACCCACGTCGGCGTGCTCGGTAATAGTTGGAGAGGATTGGACCGTCCAGGTTGGGGGAAAAGTTCGGGTCCAAGAACTCTTGGGACATCGCGTCGTCCGTCATCGCCCTATAAATGCTTCCCCATTCGTTGAGATCGAAAGACATAACAGAAATTTGGAAGTGGAGTAGAAGGAGAAATGAGAGAGTAGATGTTTGAATGTGGGTGAAAAATGAATTGTGAGGGGTGTTATTTATAAGGGGAAAGTGAAAAAAACAATTAATTGTGGTGCCATCGACCAAGCCACGTGTCGTCAGCGAGGGACTCGCCAACGGCCGGCGCGCCGACCGAGGCTGACCCAGTCAACCTCGCCAGCGAGATCGCCAACGTCTCTCTTCCTCACCTGCGAGATCTCGCCGATGATTGTGGATGCTCTTAGGGTTTTTGACATATTCGTTGTAACGTTGTTTATGAACATAAAATGGACACTTAGCAATTTTGGGTTGCCTATTTCTTGAGCCCAAAACTTTTCTCCGCTCATGTTTTCGACATTGGGCCTCTGATAGTTAGGCCTGAAGTTGCATTATTTTTAATTAATGTCCAGAAAAAAACAAAATCTTGAAAAAGCCTGAAATCAAGCTTGTGATGGATGTATTGCCAAAACCTAAGTACTGCTACCAATCAAATCCATTGAATACAAGATCAGTGAAGCAGTGAGTAATTACTGCAAAAATCAAAAGCTGTCACATCTTACGTAAGGAACCAAATCTTTGAAAATCCCACTTGTTCCGGCGATGCTCATCATGCCGGCGGCGTACGGCTCTGTCGTCACAGTGCATCACCCATTTCCCCTTTTCTCCTACACAAACATCTATCACTCATTCATTCATTTGATTTCTTCTCTGCTCAGTTCTGCGCCCTTCTACTTTTCTTCTTGTTTTTGGACATTTTGGGTTCCCGCAAAGCTTTATATTTTTATATCATCAATCATAGAATAGTTTGATCAGAGGTTCTTCTTCTGGATCTCTTCCACTTTCCTCTTTTGCTATCGCTTTCTTTTCCTTTTTCTAGCTCTCCCCATCCAGCGAATCTTTGTACAAATGCATTGTTCATGTCCTTTGGAACTTGATGCATCCCTTTCCTTCTTCCACATTCATTACTCATATTTCCTCCTCAAATCAACATTTCAAACAAAAATTAAGGCACAGAGGAGGAGAGGGTCTTTTCTTTGCAATTGCAACTACATGTCACAAATTTGTCACTTGATGTAATGGATGTGAATGGAGCATAGAGTTGACTTTTTTAAAACACACGGATGCCACTAATTAGCAATGGGTGGGTGATGGTGGAGATAATCAAAGATTCCACTCAAATCTATAGGGAAATTAAGGATTCGTCCTGCTTCGTTATAATTTATATACACTGATGGTTGTGAGATTTCCCTATCATCCACATAACAACAACATCATGGTACATGCAAAAATATGTTTACATATCATGATATGCTGCTTTCCACTGCTTCTCAACAGCGAAGATATAGGCTCGACCTTTATCGTATCAGATTTTAACTACAAATATTTGTATTTTAGTTTTGGGAAAACTACAGATACCTACCTAAAACCATGACCATTTAATCGATGTTTACTCTGAACTTTAAACGTAACAAATACATACCTTGAAGTTTCGAAATGTAACTCAGACCTCCTTCCGTCAGTCAACTCAGTCAGTTTACTGTTCACTTTTCAAAAAATGTCCAAAATGCCCTTAACTATTACTCAAATTTACATCCCCTACCTTCTAACTCTAAATCCTAAATTTTTAATTCTTTTTACTTACAAAAAATAGTTTTATTTTACAACAAATTAGTTTTTTTTTTTTAGTAAAATAAAATTTTAAAAATAATTATTTTGAAAATTCAATTTTACATAATAAAATTATTTAAAAAACAGATTTTATTGTTAATAAATTATTTTTTATTATTTAAAAATAGTTTTATTGTTAATAAATTAGTTTTTATTATTTAAAAAATCAAATTTCAATTTAAAAAATCAGTTTTATTACTGATAAAATAATTTTATTATTAATAAATCAGTTTCAGTTAATTATTAAATCATTTCTTAATTAATAAATCAGTTTTAATTAATTATTTCTTAAAAATCTGTTTTAATTAATTATTTCTTAAAAATCTGTTTTATTACTAATAAAACAGTTTTACTTTTATTAAATGTTTATATTATCATCTATTTGAGATGAATTGGATGAATTCAACAATTGAGATGGTTGCAAACCTTGAGATGAATTCAAAAAAATACGAGACCATTCATCTTTTCATGAATCAGAATCAGTATACAAAAAATAAGAAACCCAAAATCAGATCTAAAAATCAAAATCAAATTCAGATCTAAAATTTTAATTCAGATCTGGAAATCAAAAGCAGGAAGCTCATGCGCTGCGTCTTCTTCCTCTCCGATGGGCAGCTTCCGAGCTTACCGTGGCTCCGGTGTCACTAATTGTATACATTGGTTTGGTTGATGACTTCTGTGAGCTTCTCACCACTTGGCAGTGTTTCCTCAAACACCCACATCCTAACTTCATCTGAAAAAAGGCAGAGAAACCTAAAATATCCCAGAAATGTGTTCAACAATTGACGATTACAGTTACAATCATGTACCCAAATGCAGGATATGAGCAAAATTGACGTTTCTGAACATGCAAGTGATGAACAACGAACACAGAATCAAAAGGGGCAAAAGAGCAAATGAACGAAAAACACAATACCATGAAAAGATTCGAGCTTGAGGGTGTTGGAGGCAATGAGCTTGGCAGCGACGCTACCCCAATTGCCACTACCCACAATGGTGACTCTGGACTTGAACGCCACCTGCTGAGCTTCCAATGCCGGAGTCATAGCGCGTAATTTGAGAAATGGGTCGGTGGCTAAATCACAGAACCGCATCAGAAGAAGAAGAAGAAGAATTGGGATTTGAGAGGAGAAGAAGAATTGGGATTTGAGAAAGATATAAGAGAAGGGTTCGTACCGGCGGAGACTGAGAGAGGATGAATGTGGTTCGTCGACACAACCGATGCGTATCCTGTTGAATGTGGCGATTCATATTAAAAATAAAAACGGGAAAATCAGATTTATTGAACAAAATTGGAAAATTGAAAAAAATATAAAATAGAATTCAAAATATAAAATTGAAAAAAAAAATTATATTTATTATTATAATAAATAAAACAAAATCAGATTTATTATTAAAAGTGATTTTAAAAAAAACTGATTTTTTAAAATTAAAACTGATTTTTTGAAAATAAAAACTGTTTTTAAAAATAAAATCTGATTTTTGTAAAATAAATTTTTTTTGAAAGCCTTAATTTAAATTTGATTTAAAGAATATAAAAAATAAACAGGGTTAAGGGTATTTTGGACATTTTTGAAAAAGTGAACAGTAAACCGACTGAACTGACTGACGGAAGGGGGTCTGAGTTACATTTCGAAACTTCAGGGTATGCATTTGTTACGTTTAAACTTCAGAGTAAACATCGGTTAAATGACCTTGGTTTTGGGTAGGTATTTGTAGTTTTCCCTTTAGTTTTATAGACTTCGTTAATGGCGTGAATGAAATTATACTGATCGACAAAACGATCATACTTCAGTGTATGAAAAAGTTCTTGTATAAATATCACTTAGATTTTCAGTAAGAACTGTTTACATCGATCGAAAGAAGAAGACATTCTTGTATTGTTGCTAGTAATCAATTAGGTTGAGTAGATCTAATATGTTTTTTACAGCAAAACGTGCAATTCATTAATTTAAATTCAAATACATCTTAGTGAATCAATAATAAATTCATGACTACGAAGAACAAACAAAAGAAACAATGATGTCGTTGTTCTTTTTATATTATAGCCTTCCCTGACGGTATTGAAACTATGGCAAAACTGACTACGGATGCTCAAGGTTTTGCCTAAACGATGCATACTTTACATAGTGCGACCGAACCTGCTATCATCCTCTTCCAATGGAGGTAGATCTCTTCCCATATACCTCTCCTCTCCTAGAGCACATGTCCATGCACTTCTGCGTATTGGTTTTTGACCAGGCAAAACGAACTTCGATAAAATAAAAAAGACTCACTCGATTAGCTAGATCCAGAGTCGAGAGAGGGGTCGAGGAGAGTGCGGTGGTGGAGGCCATGGAGAAGGACGTGCCAACGGCGGAGTCAGAGACGGTGGTGGCGGCTTTAGAGGCGATGGCGGACGCGACTTTAGAGACGGCAGATGAGGCTGCAGAAAATTGTCGCCGAGCTCAATCGGGGAAGAGGCAGTAGCAACCGAGAACCCCCCAAAAACAATTGGGAAAGGAACATGCAATATCGGTGGCATCGTGATCATGGTGATGGGAGTTGGGGGTGAGATTGGGGAAATCGTGGAAGATGGGGATTGGGTTGTGATGACCCTCGTGAGAAGCAGACGAGCAAGCAAATATAGGCCGGGAGGAGCAACGACGACCCTATAGAAGAGCCACTATCTGGGCTAGAGTTTCTGAAACCCTAAAGGTTTTGCGTTACCACATCCGTTGGATTAACATGTTAAAAAGCATAGACTGCAAGCACTTTTTTTATCAATCATTTTTTATTTTATAAACTAAGCTTTTATAAATAAAAGACAAGGTAAAGAGAAATCCCTCAACGTAGCAGATTTATATAAATAAAAAAAAGATAACCCCAAATAAGGTCCTTAGTGCAAATAAACTTGCACAGTAAGTAACCTAAACCAAAACCAATGATAGGTCTAACAATCATATACCCAAATATTTCAACCATGAAACAATCCGAAACAAACTTACAACCCAGAGCATGCCAACGTGGCACCTCGAACCAAGAAACCATATCTAAACAATGAGCCAAAACAAACTTACAACACAGAGCATACCAACGTGGCACTTCAAACCAAGAAACCATATCCAAACAATGGACCGAAACAGGTCTAAAACATAAGTAATACAACCAAGAAGCACAACAGTCCGACAAGGGAAACAAACTAATTGTATAACCCTGATTTTCTTAATATGAAGCACATGAAAAAGATCTGATATCTAAATTTTACCAACATAAAGCACCAAGTAATAGAAAACCTCCAGATAGACAAAACCCAAGCCTTACTCGAACTAGTAGAAAACAATCCAACTCATCGGGACCAATAACTCAGAGAATAAAAAGGACACCAACACGTCTGCAGTCAACACTGCTAAACGGTAGAGAATGTCCGATGGCCAGACACCATGGAAACTCATAGACCCCTTAGAAACTAAATCCAGCCGATTCCAATAGAAGTCTAAGGACGAATAACCACCCGTCGGGAGCCAATACCACTACCGATGAGCCCTCACCAACAAAGAGGTGGGGACCACGGTCAGAACACCAAAAAAGAATCTGTACCCACCAAGCTCCGGCCAGGGACATGGAAGCACAAACGAGATTTGTCGACCTAGAGCACAGGGACGTCGGACCACCACAGATCTGGACCTTGTAGATTCTAAACGCCTCTGTCCAGATGAAAAATTGTATAATACCTTGGCATGACTAACGTGTGTGTGATGATCTTAGCAGCCCTGACATTGATGGTGCGGTAACATCTCAAAACACATGGATATGACATAGTTATTTTGGTGTGAACAACTCCAATAACCACCTTAGTGTTATGCATTAGTCAACATTGATCATGGATGTTATGTGATGCGAGAAACCTCCGGTGCATCATACAGTAAATGGTATATAATGCAACCAACATTATTACTTGGTAAATAGTATTTAACCTTCACCGGTACGAGAGAAGTTAAAAATATTTGCTTAAACACAAAAATCGACGAAAAAGGATATTACACAGACCTTTAGAATTATCCAAGCTTGATGTCATATTATTAGTCAACCTCGATGTGCGAAAGAGACGAACTCGGCAACGGAGACATAAAAATTGACTCCCTGTAGGTTTTAACGCAAAAATACAAACGCGACAAGTGCATCGATCGCCAAGTAGTATTTGGAAGTGAATTCCGGAATATCAGGCCAAAGAGAGCAAAAGGCAAACACTCATTATTTAAAGTTTGTATATAAGTTGTTTCTATAAAAATGTGGTTTTTATGTTTCGAAAATAAGCGAAAAATAATTAAAATCAAATGGACCACGTACAGAAGTAAATATTGATTTTTCGTTTCTTAAATCAAGTGATGAGAAATATAGGGCACGGGTTTATAAAGTTCATTTCATAGCATTGAACACGTTCGATCATTGTGATGTTGACTTATTGAAGAGGCAATGAGTTATCTCAATTATATTTCTAACTTCTTTCGAATGATTCAGATCCTAATGGAATCTATTTACCCAGTTCTTTTGACTCTAGATATAAGAAGACCCAAAGCGACACGTTCTTTGACAACTTCTAACTTTTGATAAAACAAATCTATGGCTATTGCAATTGTATTAACCACACTGGTTCTAGCTAGGATTTAAATCCAACCTATGATTGATTTTAGACTAATTAGAATCTCCATCTTTCAAGTGTTATATTCTAATTTAAGTCAATTACCAAGTTTACATGGGTTCTGATAAAAAAAAACAAGTTTACATGAGAGATAAAGCATTAAGCACAAATGAATCACAGACACTAACACAAATCAACAATCACCACAATTCAAGCATTTAATTCATGAATTTCACTACTCTAATCCCCCATAACTCTGGATATTGGAGGTTTAAGTGTTCATGGAAAGAGAATACAAAGATGAGAAGAAACAATCAAGTAATTTGATAATAAAGATCAAGAGTTGAAATACAATCACCAAATTCATTGACTAAGGTTCCTTCTCCTCCAATCTGTTCCTTGAAGCTCTTGAAAAATCTTCCCAAACACAATCTCTTGAGAAATCCCCCAAGTATGTGTAGTTGTACAAAATCTCACTCAAAAAATGAATTATCTCCAAAAGTCTATGTAAAAATAAAATTAAAACGAAAGAGATGTACAAAATTATTGTTCCTTTGTTTTGTTCGTGTCTCTCTATAAAAAATATGATGGAGAAGATATTGAAAATTGCGGTTGTGAAAATAAATGAGGAGAGTTGTTGGTGCCCTATATGTGTTGACATAGGAGAGGAAGTGTTAGAATATAACTATAATTGGGCTTTCAAATATCAACTTGAGCTTTTAGTTGAGTTGGTCCTCTAATATGGTATTAGAGCTGGTTCGGCCCACGACCTGTTTGTCACCTCCACCATGTGGTCTCTGGCCCATATGCAGATGTTCAGTCCTGCTATGGCCCACGTGTAGATGTCCAGTCATACACGTGAGGGGGACTGTTGAAGTGTTAGTCCCATATCGAAAGTGTGTGGTTAAATGACCCATTGATATACATCTTGAAAGTTCCAACATCGGTGCTCGGAAAGCAAAAGCAACATGTTGTGATTCCTCTTGAGAAGCAATGGAGTAGACGTTTTTGATTCCAGGGAGTGGCTGAATGCTGAGGATTTGAGAGCGAACAACAGTAAAATCGTCATCCAATCCCATCAAAAAATAGCATACATGTTCTTTGTCTCTCATGGCCTTGATACGATCATTGATGCCACATGTACAATGTCCGCATATGCACTTGGGGAGGGGACGGAGGCCCTGCAGTTCGTCCCACGAGCCTTTGAGCTATCCGAAGAAGAATGAAACTAACTGCCGACTCTGCTGCAAAAGTGCTACGGCGTGACGAAGGGTGTAAACACGTGGTGTAGTGTAACACCCCGCCGTGCCCCACACAGGGCCCCACGCGCAGCGATGTTAGGTCTGCAGCCCAATACACCCCAACCCCTCTGGTGTATTGTCCACAGACAAATACCAACCTAGGTTGTTGGTGAGACTTGAACCCAAGACCTCACCCTTTATAGCATTTCCTTGAGTGATGATATCACCAATTGAGCTGCAAATTGTCACGCCCCAAATCCGGTTTTGGCCGGACTCGAGACGTGACCTGAAATAATCGAGATAAAAGTAGTAAACTGTAATAAATTCTTTTAAAGCTGAAAGCGAGTCCAAAGTATTTCTCAATAATTCAATCCAAAATTCATATATAATGTCAAAACTTGACAAGTAACATAAGGTAAATAAAGTTCAACAATGTGGACCAACACATCTCTAATACAACCCCCAAAACATCCGGAAGCTCCCGAGCCTCGAATTCCCCAGATCTCAAGTACACCTGTACACACAACAAATAAACAAATAGGGGTGAGCTTATGCTCAATAGGGAAAATCGTAAACAACTTTAGTCTCCAAGTTTAATAATAAAACTGCTTTAGTTCGATGTCACAAGGTGCTTAAAACTTTTAGACCAAAAGATATAATAAACGAATAAAAAGCAACGATAACAATAGCGCATTCTCAAGGATAACGATAGCTTCCCAGAGAACAAATAGAGAACATTATAATAAAATAGAAACCCATCACAACTGGAAACGAGTAAACACTATTAATCAATGAAAAGCTAAGGAATCAGTGTAATGAAATAGTATCGCTTTTTCAACGATAACAGTAACTTAAAAGATTCCATAAAAATACTATAACGAATCATAACTCATTAAAATGGGAGCAATTAATATCACGCCAACCACTCGCTTTCTCAAGCCTCTGATCCATGGATAGATTCTGGGATCACATCGGTTCCCATATTCCGATCCACCGGAGTACCCATATCATATCAGATTTTCCCTCGGTCCAGAGGAAGCACATGCATCGGGGCACCAGAAACCATCCCATAGGGACGCTCATCGTCGGGATTCTCGGAAATGCCTCCAAAGGACCATGTGTCATAGGGAACCAAGGTAGTGCTCCCGTAGGACGCATACACTTGGGTGAAGCCACCGTAACCATTACTTACAGAGTAATCCAACCAACTGTCCCGAGAAGTCCATCTCTAATAACCAATGCCCTCAGGCTCCAAGAATCAATGCCCCGTAGGGTCCAATAACCAATGCCCTCCGGCTCCAATCATTCTCGTAAACCATTCCCACACCGGACTCCTCGACGGTGTGGGTGCCATACCGAATCACCATTAACCATTTCCGTAAATCATCCTCACACCGGACTCCTCAACGGTGTGGGTACCATACCCAATCACCATTAATCATTTCTCTTCCTACACCGGACTCCTCAACGGTGTAGGTACCAACGCATATCCACAATAATCATTATCTCATCCTACACCGAACTCCTCAACGGTGTAGGTACCAAACCGAACAATCAGATATCTCAAGAACACGAATAAGGGAAAACACACTATAACACATCCATCAATCAATGCTTATCGAAACACACCTTCACCATAACACACCAAAGACAATCATTTACTCCTTCCACTTACCGTATACTTACCTGTCACGAACCATCGGTCCATCGATCACCTGATCGTGCCCCTTTGGCACAATCAGTCATACTTGATCATCCGTTCAAACAAGCAATTAATCACCACTCAATCAATCAACCAATCATTCAAGCATTCAAGTTCAATCATTGAAACATTCAAGCATGCGTTCGATCTAGTTTCATTAGACTCTTGATTATCCTAATAACTAGCAACCAAGCATATGAACCTAGCACAACAACTAATCCGAGAGCTCATCACGGCCTCTCTACCAGTAAATCAATTCCCAAGTATTGAAAGCGAGTTACACTAATTATTCTCATCCTAAGCATGCATTCTAGACACTTTCGGTTATTAATAATTGAAAGACGATTATTCTAGTTATTCGCATCCTATATGCCATTCTAGGACCTTTCCGATTTTATTAACCTAATATGCATACTAGTAATGAATTACTCGAGTAGTTAGGACTTTCCCTACCTCGTGGTCTTCCTCTAATAACACTCTACTGTAAATCGATCAGTCGCTCTGCCGTTCTTCACACGGGTACCGGAGTGGTCTTCGTCTGCTCGGGAGAAGTCCAAGCTCCGAATCTGGGTTTACAGATAAAAGTCCAAGATCAGATCGGATCCAGATTGCCCAGTTCTTTAAAGTAACGGTTCGTCCTTTTCTTTAACTAAGTCAATTACTCCATTAAAAGTCAGATTCAGTCCAAAGTGTCGTTAATTTAGATTTAATTTAATTAAGTGAGTCTGTCCGACCCGGCCGACCTGAGTCTGACCCGAAACCCGACACGAACCAGGAAACCGACCCGGATCCAGGTCCAGACCCGGTCCGAACCGTGCCCGATCCAGGCCCGGATCCAGACCCGAGTCGAACCCGGACTCAGATTCAGTCAGACCCAGGCCCAGACCGGTCCAGGCCCAAGGCCCAACTGAATCCAGGCCCCAGCCTAACACGAGGTCTCGTCCTGCCTGAGCCGTGAACGGAGGTAGACGGGGCTAGGGTTCCGACGCACTCCGGTGACGACGGCGGTTTTGACGGCGGCGGGTACGTCAGAAGCTCGAGAACGCGGAGGTAAGGTCGGTTGGGGCGAGGCCCGAGCTCTCCCGGCCAGATCTGACGGCCAAAGAGCTCGCCGGCGTGCAAGTTCCAGATCTGGAACTTGAGCACTCCGGCGACGCTCTCCAGTCCCGTCCGAAGCCAAGACGAGCCCGGAGCTCGTGATTTCCGGCGAAGAAGAGGGTGAGGGAGGTGGAACTGGTGAGGAACGACTCACCGTTGACGAACATGCCTGAATCAGGCACGACCATCCTCGAATCGACCCCGACGAGGATTTCGAACGAACGTGAGGGCGAATAGGAAAGAGGGTTTCATATGGCGGGGTTTGTTTGAGGATGGAAATAGATGAAGGAGAGGGAAGATGAAGAGGAGCTGGAGAAGAAGAAGGTGAGGACGGAGGTGGTGCGACGGCGAGACAGGGCGGCGACGATTTCTGGGTTTTGGGTACGCGAAGACGAAGCTGCGCGAGAGAGAGAGAGAGCCCTCGGTAATCGTGCGCGTAATTGGATTCTGAAGCGGTGCTGCGTTCTTTTAACGCTAGGGTTTGGGCTCGAAATAGATTGGGCTGGGTTCAGCGCGGGTCAGCCCCAGCTCGGGTCTAACAGCCCAATCCAACCCAGAACTCCTTTTCTCTCTTCTTCTTCTTTTTTTTTCTTTTTCCTTTTTACTTCGCACTCGTTCCAAAATTTCGATCTAATTTCCAATTCCGTCGATTTAAAACCGTCAATTTAGACAAACAAATTAACAGGTCTTCACATGTAGCACCCGGAGTGAATCTTTGCTCGAAGTCGATCCAAATTTGACGTGTTGTGGGTGTGTGAACAATATCAAACATCAACTCCTTGGACAATGCATTGACCAACCAAGACTTAACCAAGGCATTATTCTAACGCCATGGTTGAAGGTCAACGGAATCATCAGAAGGTTGGGAGAGGGTCCCGTTGATGAACCCTAACTTGTTTTTGTATAATAGAGCATCATACATTTTGTGTCTCCATGTGTTGTAGTTGTCCCCTGAACCACTTAGTGGTTGGGTGAAAAATATCATTCCGAGGTTATCACCCGGAAACAATTAGTAAGGCGAAGCCGGATCATTGGTGGGTTGAATGCTGGATCCAGATTCGTCTGATTTCTTTTTAGCCATTAGAGGCTATGGTACCATGTTAATGCCTCATCCAACCCAAAAGCTCGAACTGATGGGTGGAAACATCAAGATGTATATCAAGGGGTCAATTTATCCACACACTTTCGATATGGGACGCACACTTCAAACAATAAGAGAGTCGGCCCACATGTTAGTAGTAGGGCACACCACTTGGAAAGGGGGGAAGGGGAGTTGTGCTGACCCGAGATGATCTTATGCGGACGCGTGAACGAAGAATGCGTGCAACCGGTGCTGGTTATCGCTAGATCTCGCAGTCAACACATGAACGGTGGATGCTGATGGTCAACGGACGTCTCGGATTGGTCAAAGTGATGGTCACCGCATTCAACAACTTATGGAGCACAGGTGCACCGCGTTCACGTGTACCACACAACACACGAGCATGTAGGCATCAAATTGACCATTTCCGTTTGTCTAAAGTCACTTTGTTCAACACTAGATTACTATAATTCAACACAAGAATGTTTATCAATAAGACTAAAGAGATGGCAATTCAGAGTTTTTGGACATAAATCACCTACGCTCGACCAAAACAAACACTTTACACGGAAACGAGCCGGGTATTGTTTCTTGCTTTGCCAGATAATTGACTGTTTAGTTATGAAATGTTTTAAAATAAAATGCACACACAAAAATAAGGTTAAAGATTATTGAATAAAAAAGTATTGATTAAAATACAAATATTGAAGGAAGAAAAATAAAAGTTTATGGACACTGTAGCAACACCGTATTTGATGGCTAATTGCAGATTCCCATAAAGAAGAGATAGAATTCACACCCATTTATTGAATTTGAGGATTTTGAAGTATCCAATCCAACAACAAAACCACCACGGACTCCAACATTCGGTGACTTGGGACATTTCAAAATGAAGTAAAGTGCGCACATGATTAATTAATCAAATACCAAACTGCCCTTAAGGTGACACAAACCTCGATGGAAATCGAACTAAGTGTGAACAAATTGCATCTTTTTAAGTAACTAGTAATAATCAATGTTAACCAACAGAACAGTGTTGGAAATTGCATTAACAAAAGTAGCAGACATTCTGTGTCCATTACAGTCAGCCCCACATTTGCTGAATTTGACCACCCAATTTCCAAACTCACATATTTTAATAATTTTATTACTATCCATTCCATTGTGTGTTTTTTTGATATTAACAACATAACATAACATTTAGTGAATGAAAAATCAGACAAAGTAATTGGTGTACCTTAAAATCGTGAAAAATAAAACAGGAAATTGCACGTACAAAGGACTCGTGCGGGGTCCATGAGCAGCTAGAAGATGATGGTTTTGGCTAAAAACACAATATTGAATATTGTACAAACAAACAGTGGACGGTCGGTAGAAGGTGTAGTCAATCACACACAGAGACACACATTAGTTGAGTCTTGACTCTACAGATGAGCCAAAAACCCTCCAAATGGTCCGCATGTTGGTTTAATTCTTTGCCAAAGTTAGACATATCCCAATCTCAAAGCTAATAATGAAAGAAACATGACATTGACACTATACACACATTGATGGAGATTGGCCCCAATACATTTAATGACCCACATGCTTATGCTTCTTGTTTGTAGGCTCCTTTTGCTACTCCATTTTTGTTTCTCTTAGGTCGGGTTGTGATTAAATTTCCCATTTCTCAATCTTGTGGCTCAGTGATTCTTGTCGATACATTTGCATGCTCACTAGAGCATTCACGGTGGTTTTCGGGTTGTCGAATCAGACAGTCGAATATATCTAAAACCCTGATAAATAGGTCGATTTGTCAAAAATATTGAATGTCAATCGAATATGTGATTTTAGAAAACGACGTTGATGAATCTATAAACAATCTATAGATTCGACATATAAAGGTGCGTGAAAACATTGATTGACGAATGGTTGGATGACAAGTGGCGACGAAACAGTTGCGTCATTCAAACCGAAAGTAAATTTCGACTATAAATAATGGCCAACTGTTTCTCTGTCGTATTCACCAACTCCTTGTTTCTGAACCTCGCTCCTTCTTTCTCTTTGGCGTTCATTCAAGTTGCGGCAGATTCTCTGGCGATAGAGACGCGAAGCACAACCAAAACACGCAGTGTTTGTGAGACGTTTCCGACGAAACGCCGCATAAGCTCCACTCTCACAATGTTGCAGATTCGTCTGGAAGCTAGTTGTTGCAGAGTCGTTGCCGACTACTCTTCCGTTTACCCATCTCCGTTCAATCACCTCCAATTCTCCGGCAGCACGGCCAACCACAACGGCCTGAACATGCTTCCTGACTTCACGTGCGAGTAGGGTTACGTCTCCGAATCGCACCACTATTCGTACGATATGGAGGAAAAGTTTTGGCAAGAAGACTACGTCCCCCCCCCCCCGGGCGCATATGTTAGTCTCGATCTCTTTAATGTACCACGGCTCAAACCCGTAAACGGTATCATTCACAATCCCGAGTTGCACAACCTTACGAATAAACAACCTTTCTGGGTCCAAATCGAGGACATGCCACATTAGGATGTCCGTGTTAGGAATCTCTCGCCCATTTTCGGTGATACGCATTCGTGTTCAACACCCTCTAGACAGTTGCAGGCTGAGCATCCCGCACCAACTCAGATGTACTGGAAGTGGATTCGGTCGGAGGAGGAAGCATTACTTTGTGCATAGCTAAATCATTCTGAGGACTCGGAGCACGAGTCGACCAAACAGGCCATACATTATGGGACAACATATAGAGGGAGCTCACCACTGTAACCCGCCAAACCATGAAGACTGAGCGCAGGAAAAAGAAATGCAAACAACACTAGAGTGTCACCAAGAAGAATGTGAGGAAGTTTCAAGGGTGTTGATTGAAGTTCAAGCACATCTACTAGAGGGACGGTCCGACGACCAGATCATGACCGATATAGAGAGAGTTCATCGAGAGGTATGACCACGTCTTCGTATGGAAGCACCGGGGGAACCTTCTACGAGAGAAGCCTTACTAGAGGCATCGGTTTAAGAACAAGTTCAACTTGACCATCAGGGAGTTCATCGGGACCGATGAATGTCGCACGCCCAAAACACCTTTCCTTAGCACCTTAATATCTGAGATGGACATTCTAGCAGCTGGCCATGGAGGGGGGGAGGGGTACCCTAGACCCGTACGCAGTCGCCAACCTTAGGGTTAGAAGGAAATAAAAGTGATGAGGGCCATGGATAAGGGGTAGGTACCGCTTGATGTAACACTCGACCCAAAATTGGCCAAAAGCTTGGCCAGTGTTGAGAAGCACCTTCGGGAGTCACTTGATGTGTCGGAGTCTCTCAAGCACGAGTTTCCCTTATTCCAACACATCAATACCTCCAACATAGACCCTAAGGAATTTCTGATCCATTGGTTCTTTATCAACGACATGGTGAAGAGGATGAATATGTTGGTATGATGTGTTGTACCTTTGATTATGTAATCTGTTTGATGATGTACTTACAAGATTGTTCCCGTTTTTTATTTATTTATTGAAGTATATTCTATGTTTCAGGGTATTGGCTAGGTTTTTCATTTTGACCCCCCCCCCCCAAGTATTTTTTAAATATATTAATTTAGAGATTGAAAACTCAATGAACGCCTATATATTTGTTTCTAGTGTGAGGCTGAATACAAAATGAATACCTATTATTGAAAGACATTTTGGTAATTGTCACGTATTTAAACCCATGTTAGACTAAATCGCTCTATTTTCACTGCACCAACTAAAACAGATTAGACCCTCAATTAGGAAATATTTAGTTCAATTTGATCAAAAATATAACGACTCGATCTATTCCCACCGTGTATGCTCTTACAAAAATTTATATT
Source organism: Erodium maritimum (assembly GCA_963921825.1). Taxonomy (NCBI): domain Eukaryota; kingdom Viridiplantae; phylum Streptophyta; class Magnoliopsida; order Geraniales; family Geraniaceae; genus Erodium; species Erodium maritimum. The sequence continues at coordinate 28,907,373 of OY997589.1, read as the reverse complement.
TTTCAAATTATATGTGATCAGTCATAGAAATTTATGTTGATAATTAATTTAAAATCTTTTAAGCTTGAAAATTTGACTCTGGATGATAAGAGCCTACATTGTGGTTTTACTTGGCTGATTTGGGTAGTACAGACCCGTGTCATAACCCTCCAATTTCTGGATTGGGTACCAAAGTCATCGGGCCTTTGATGTCCGCTGTCAGGATTGGAAGTAATCCTTCAAACCGTTTTCAGGGCGATGACCGATCAGAGAGTCAGTCATCTCAATCGGTGGCTTTGAATGATCCATCCAGAAACCAACAGAGTAGTCCGTGAAAGGAGGTTCTCCTTCAACCTCCGAGGAACAAGGGTCGTCATTCGAAGCAGCCTTCTAGAGCTTCGAATCATCAGAGTCGGGCTCCTAAGTTCTTATAGGATTACTATACTGTTCAAACCAAGCCAGCCCATTCTTGGAGTCGGGAGAGAGTTGTAAACCTTGTGGACATTGACAAGCAGGTCTTACAGACCCAAGCTGCTCACAACAGATATCGTGCACGCTGCTTACAAACACAAGCTGATCAGCTAGCACATGTAGCTAAAGCTTTTGATGATCCGCCCTTGACTTCCGAAGGTGAAAAGTGAGTCATTGATGGTTGATCTAGTGTCTCATTTTGGTTGTTTTTTCGGGGATTGTTCCCGCAACTCCCTATGAGAGCTCTTTTGTAATGGTTGTCTTTGGACAGATTCTTCTTGAATCTGACTTTTTTCTATATAATTTTTTTCGAGCTTATAAAAAAACATGGTCTTTTAAGGGTATAATTGAGGGGTATTTTTTTCTTTACTGTTGGGGTCTCTTCTATTTTTACGATAATGTAGTAAGGGACTGAATTAGGATCCATGGATCATAAATATGTCTTTAATTATGAAAATGGCATGGGTGAGAGTTGACTAGATTTGAGAATAAAAACACCATGAGTTACGAAAAATACTATTGGCGAAGATATATAACAACATTAAACGGAGATAAACGCTAATTGGGAGATGGATCCCCTTTCTGCTTTGGTCTCTTATGATGACGGGATGAGTATTTTGAGCTTTGTGCATTGTCCTCAATACGATAAAATTATCCAAAATCTTATAACAAACGGGAAAAAAATTCTTTATTAATTTCAATACGTCGTAGTGAAATCGAACAACAAAAAAACTGATTGAAAATCATACAACATAAGACACTGGACTAATCTATTGATCCTCTGCGCCAACTCGTGTAAGAAGAGCCTGCGGGTCGCTAAATCCTCCTTACTCTTGTTGGAGGTGTCAATGTTCTAGACTTAGCGCTATTCACGCATTAGGCTCTCCAATGCCCATATAGACATGAACCGGTGCGTCTCTATGCTGGCCTACTTCAGATCCAGGGTCTCGACATCATATGTCTTCCTTTTCGTCCTATCCTCATAGCCTTGGCCGATTTTTTCCCTTCAAGGCAGCGATCGTGCGGGGGTCCTAGGAAGCCAACGAATTTAGTAACAATGTCTGCCAGATTTTCCATCTTAGTTATTGGCGTCCCCGTTTCAGACCGAGGAGTCTCAATTCTAGAATATCTTGGGGTGCGCGAAGAATTGTTTCCCACGAACTCGCTTGTGCTTGGATTGAGCTCGTTCTCGAATCGGTACCTCTAAGAGGGCTTGTCCCTCACTAGGTACCACCAATGCTTTCAAACGAAGTCCTAGTCATACTTCTCTGCGTAAGCATTCTCGGCGTCCTACATTATCTGGTCGTCTGAGTGCCTGCTCTTGTAGATGTTCTTAAATTCAGACCAACATCCCTAGAATTGTTTAACCTTCCTGTTTGTGACGCTCTGGTCTTTCTTGCATTTCTTGGCGGTCCTCTCAATCTCCGGGGTGACCCGGGTCATGAGGGAAGCATCTGTTTGGATGTTGCTCCAAAAAATTGCAACGTTTGGTCAACGTCGTTAATATAGTCCTCAGAGTTGTTGAGTCAAGCACTCACAAAGTGCGGTCCCATCCTCCTTTGTCCATTTCCGGTTGACACGGGGTCGCCTGGAAGTGAAGGGATGCATAGGTGGAGTCGTAATAAGGAACACCCACACACATATGATGGGTAGTGGACGAGACATGCCCGAGACCAAGAACAAGGAGTGCATCAGATACGTTGAATGTGGCGTGCCCATGAGTAGGGAATAGGAAGCGGGGCTCGAACATGAAGGGAACGAAGGTAGCTCAAACAGGGAGGGAACTGGACGTAGATCAAATGCAAAAGGACGAGACATATGCGTTCTCCCAAAAAATTTCCCCATCCCAGTTATTAGAGTATTGTTGCAAATTCGAGACAAACTCCCAATGGCTGGAGAAATCATTTCCACTTTTGGGGTTTGGGTACGATATGGGTGACAGATTGGTTTGCGCGATGATGAAATTGGTCGAACGACTGACAGTCGGCAAATGAGTCATTGGAGAGAATGCAGCTTCAAAGCTGAAGATTCTAGAGTGGCTTGACCAACGAAACGAGTAGTAAGCACATTAAGTTTTGTGTTAAGTATTTCGTCTGCACAAATTGCCACCGGAGAATCTGTACAACAAAGGGAAGTTGACGGAAACGATAGCTTGAACTGCCGGAGAATAAAAGGCTTATAAAAATGATGAGTGTGAAGAAACTGCTTCGAGGGTGAATTATATAGCCGAAACTACCGTTGAATTTTTTTATTTCGGATGAGCCAACTTACCATGTGTCATTGACTCAATCGCCGGTCAACATTTCAGTGACATGAATCTCGTAAATCAACGTGTTGTCAGCATTGAGAAATCTATAGGGTTTCTTTGAAGCTCGCTCACTCGAAACATCGCTCAAAAGATTCGACCAATCATTTAATGGGGAGTCGACCCACACCGTTTGCTCTAAACATGTGTGTGATCTCGTCACCCAAATTCAAGTCAATGACAAATTTAAAAGCTTTTAAGTCTGATAATTTTGAATCGATTTTGAGCTACATCATCCTGTAGCTGATGGTTTCAGCTACATCATCCTGCTGCTTTAACTGCAATTTATCTACTTCTTGTCACCAAATTGAATTGGGTTTGGGTAAGAACATTTAAACTTCACTAAACGGCAGATTAATACGTTCATTTGTTTGGTAGGTAATAACTGCACCATCAGAACCCAACTAAAAGGTAGTTACCATAATGTCATAATGTATATTATTTTATAGTACCAATGAGCTGCGGAAAGTATTAAAATTTGCTGAATCATTAATCTTACCATGAAAGGATAGTGTGGCACATGGTCTTAACATAGACGAGAGACGGTTCATTAGAGCCCGTACAGATCTATCAGAGGTGTCGATTGTTACTAGAGGTTGATCGATTTTGAGGTATTGAGTTTACGGCTACCGATCTTGTAAGGAATCCACCGGATCAAAGAAAAACAAAACGTGACATGCAGATTTGAAAAAAAAAATCACTCTTAATGGTAACTGCTAAGAGCATCGGAGTGTCGGCTGGAAGCTCCACTCCTCTTCTCAACCTCAGCGTTAGGAGTTTTTTTTAATTTTTAATTCTTTCTTTTATTCATTCTATTTTAAACTTTTTTTTTATACATATTCTTTTATATAAATTATTTTTTATACATTATTTTTTAAAATTCTTCGGTATATATATTTTTTATGTAAATTCTTTCTTATAAGAAATTTTTTGATACATTTTTTAATAAGTTCTTTTTTTTTATATAAACTCTTTCTTTTACACATTCTTATATACATTTTTTTAAATTCGTTTTTTATATAAACTCACCATTAAAAAATTCATTTGTTTTCTGGTTCACATTGTAATATTCATTCAAATGTAATGCAATTTTAATATATCGTCGTTGAAAATGTTTAATTATTTAGCTGAACAATCAGCACGAACATGCTACCATTGCAGGACTGCTGGATGTAAGGTTGAAATATTAGTTTTTTTATTCTAACAGTCAGCCTTACCACAATTTGTAGGCTTTTAACATTGTGGATGCTCGAAACTACTTGGGTGCCTAAAAGCACAAAGACTCCCTTTTTTTCTCTCGTTCGAAAATTAATCCTAACTCATCATCGCCTTCCTCCTCTCGTCTTCACCGATGATAATCGTGACCTTTGGCCAAGATTTTACCCGGTGGAGGTCTCATGTCTCTCTTCTATTCTTTTCCCCTCAGTCTTTTTTTCTTTTTCTCTTTTTGTACTTCGCAAAAGCAGATATAGCGGGTGGGCTTACCTTGGCCGTCTCTCTGGTAGTGGCCGGACGTCGTTGCCTGTGTGTTTGGGGGTCTCCATTCTCAAGTACGCCTGAGCCCGAGGAAGGGTCGATTCTCCGATCTAGTAGTGTTGACCATTAGAATCGCCCCCTCCCTTTGGTTTTGACCTCGTTTTGTTTCATCCGCCTTCGATGTTGCCTCACTGAAGGTGGATATGAAGCTTTGGTGTTGGAGCTATTCCGTTGTTGATTCTAAGTTCGTGGGTGAGCTCTCGGGGGTTTTGTTCAGAGTTCACGGTAAAACTGCTAGTGAGAGGCTTTCGTTCACCCTCATTGGTGGGATTGTCGTGATTCGGACCAGAACTTCTCGGGGCCTCTCCTGTAGCTGTTGTTGTGGGTGAGGTTCTCTAACCCTCTTCACTGTTTAGTCCTTCTTTTCTGTCCTCCCCTTCCATTTTTTCGTCTATGCTTCTCTTCTTCTCGTCCACGGGTGGTGGTTCGAGCTCGCTGGTTAAATGTGTTGACTGCCGTCGAGTTTCAAGGCTTGTTGCCTTAGCCTGAAGCCTTTCGATTTTTTGGTTCGGTTAGGGAGTTAGAAGGTCCTTCAGTGTAAGGGCTTCTTTGTTTCTTTTTGGTTTAGTTCGGTTTCCCCTGCTCTGAGCTTCATGGTGGTAACACTTGGGTATAGTAGACCTTTTTTTTCAAAATTTTAGTGCTTCATGGTGGGCATATTTGGGATTGAGACCATCATTTCTTGTTTTACAGTCTTTGTTTCTTTCTTGGTTCTAGTTGGTCGTAATGTCTTGTTGTTTCTTGGTTCTAGTTTGCTTCAGGTTTGGAAAACTTGGGTATATGCGTTGTTAGACCCAACCTTTCTTTAATTATGTTGTTTTAGTTTGCTTAATGTTCGAAAAATTTGGATATAGGCTCTATTAGACTCATCCTTTGTGTTTATGTTGTATTTGAGGTTCCAGATGGAATGCTTTGTTCTTGTTCTTCTAATCCTCTCGGATCTTGCCCTCCTTTTTTCTTAAAACGTTGGTTTTCAATGCTATGTATCGGGATCAAAATGGAAAATTGTAACTGCTATTTTTTTTTTAAAAAGAAGAAGAGAAAAGAGGCTTTACAATTAGTTTGAGATAAAAATAATTAAAAATCACCCTTGTCTTATGTTATTTGACACCTTGAGAATTAACTCTCAGAGTGGCACGACAAGCGTACCGAGGAAGGGTTAATTCTCTGATCTAGTGGTGTTGACCATTAGAATCACCCCCTCCCTTTGATTTGGGAGCTGTTTAGCGGGCCGACTATGAAGATTGACCTTGCTCGGTTGCGTCCACCTTCGATGTTGCCTCACTGAAGGTGGATATGAAGCTTTGGTGTTGGAGCTGTTCCGTGGTTGATTCTAAGTTCGTGGGTGAGCTGTCAGGGGTTTTGTTCAGACTTCATGGTAAAACTACTAGTGGGAGGCTTTCGTTCACTCTCATCGGTGGGATTGTCGTGATTCGGACCAGAACTTCTCAGGGCCTCTCCTGTAGCTGTTGTTGTGGGTGAGGTTCTCTAACCCTCTTCACTGTTTAGTCCTTCTTTTCTGTCCTCCCCTTCCATTTTCTCGTCTATGCTTCTCTTCTTCTCGTCCATGGGTTGTGGTTCGAGCTCGCCGGTTAAAGGTGTTGACTACCAGTGAGTTTTAAGGCTTGTGTGCCTTAGTCTGAAACCTTTAGACTTTTTGGTTCAGTTACGGAGTTAGAAGGTCCTTCGGTGTAAGGGCTTCTTTGTTTCTTTTTGGTTTAGTTCGGTTTCCCCTGCTCTGAGCCTCATGGTGGTAACACTTGGGTATAGTAGACCTTCTTTTCAAAATTTTAGTGCTTCATGGTGGAAATATTGGGATTGAGACCATCATTTCTTGTTTTACTGTCTTTGTTTCTTTCTTAGTTCTAGTTTTTTTTATAAGCTCGAAAATTTATTAAGAAAAACCTATTCCAAGATGGAAAAGGCTGATGAAAACAACGATAACAAGGGAACTCATAAATGAGCTTGGGGACCTAAGCCCGAGAGAGCAAAAAACAGGAAATAATAAGTGAACCCAATAACCAAAACTGGCGTCCTACTTGGAGCTGTGGAGGAACCAACTGACCAAGATCAACCCTTGTCAGCGATGAGACTTGGTATAGAAGCCCTCTAAAAACTTAGGAGGCCGGCTCTGACGTTTCGAAGCTTTGAGAAGGGTATCCTTCCATGGACTACCCAACTACTTTGAGACCGCATCCACGATCTCACAACTTGCTTCTATAGACTTGTTAGGTCTAACAGGTTCTGGTTTTCCGGTCTGAGAAACATCTCCGATCTGCTTAAAGGTCGATTCTGATCTCTGGTTCTGTGCTTTCCATTGATAGGCAATTGCTACAAACAATACATTCCCATTTACTAGTATCACCGTTCAATCCCTCAACATCTGAGGAAGCATCTGACTTTTATTTGAAACGCACAAACCCAAAGTATCGACCAAGTTGATTTGGTTGCTTCGAAACATTAACATGAACAATCTCATCATAGGGTTGACAAAAATTCGTACCCAAACCTCTGTTGCCTCAACCGGAAGATTGCATATGTAAATTTCTTCTTCACTCAATCCTGAACGGACCGAGTCCTCAAGACCCGTACAAGCCGGATAAATCGGATCAACCGACCCTGACGCTTTTGGGCTTGTATTTACATCGTCCATACTCACAGCATCAAGATTGGATGGACTCAGCATACCTCCCACGGACACACTTAGGCTCAAAACAGAAGATCCAACCATAAGCCCACACACCTCAGCTGGCCCATTAATTGGTTCCAGCCCAACCGCACCATCTGCTTCCCCACGCTCACGATGCATGCCAGAGACACCAGCGCAATTACAGTCAAACGAATCCCTGAGATTGCTAGAGTCAAAGATTGGAATCAATGTCGAACTTGAATCCTCACGCGTGATCGCAGCAGAGTCCACAACGATCGGATCCTTCGCCAGATCAACAGACGCGATCTGCTCCTTCTCCCCGATCTTCGCCTCCGGTGACACAGCAATGGATTCTGCGACAACGGCGCGCTGAGAATCATCGCCGGACTATGCTGCTTCCACTACATCGATCGACTCCCTCGTGTCATACAACAGATGATCAGACAGAGGAGGAACAAAGATCGCACTCTGTTTTTCGATCTCACCTGAAACCTACTTCATCGAGTGACGCCAAGCATAAACAACTAACAAAACAAACCCATTGTACTTAAAGCCCTGAAGGGTAGCAATGGCCTGAGCCGCCGCATCCGGTGAACGGAATCGCACAAAACCAAAATATTGTCCTTTGCAAATTGGCCGACATGGAACCGATGTAGAAACAATTTCACCAAAAACTCCTAATGCATTTTGAACCCAACTTTCCTTGGTTTCAAATGGAAGTTTGCAAAGGAATACCTCATCAGATTGAAGAACGTAATGCGCTGATTTGGTGGGTCTTGAACGGACATATCTCACTGCAGTGGCACCTACAAGCTTGGGTGGACAGAGTTCAACACAACCATTCACAGACGTCTTCTTCTTCGGGCTAACACACGCAGGACCTTCTTGTCTGTAGACACTGCTTCTGGAAAGGTTTCTTTCGCAGGAGCCTTCACCGAGAGCGAAACAGTGTCCTTCTTAACCGGTACCGACTGTGATACCGAAAAAAAATTATGCCGACATCAAAATCAACTCCCTCTGCTATATTTTTTTAGCCAAATCACAGGGCTTCTTCATCAAACGATTCGAAGGAACCTTCTCCTCAAACATATTAATCCCAATTAATTGGCAATACTCATCATACATTGTGATCAACACTGAACAGAACTTGGAGAAGCAAAGCACAGACGGAGACGCCATTACCAAATAACACATGTGTCATTTCTTGGTTCTAGTTGGTTGTAATGTCTTGTTGTGTTTTGGTTCTAGTTTGCTTCAGGTTTGGAAAACTTGGGTATAAGCGTTGTTAGACCCAAACTTTCTTTAGTTTTGTTGTTTTAGTTTGCTTAATGTTCGAAAAATTTAGGCATATGCTCTATTAGACCTATCCTTTATGTTTATGTTGTATTTGAGGTTCCAGATGGAATGCTCTGTTCTTGTTCTTCTAATCCTCTCGGATCTTGCCCTACTTTTTTTCTTAAAAGGTTGGTTTTCAATGCTATGCATCGCTGATAAAAAAAATTGTAACTGCTACTTTTGAAAAAAGAAGAAGAGAAAAGGGGCTTAACAATTAGTTTGAGATAAAATTAATTAAAAATCACTCTTGTCTTATGTTATTTGACACCTTGAGAATTAACTCTCAGAGTGGCACGACAAGCGTACTGGTCGTCAAGTAGTATTCGGGGTTTAGTCCGAGTTATCGTACCCAAGGGAACAATCAACCAATAATAATTCTTTCGTCAAACTATTCCTATACCGATGATTGGTTTTGTTTTGAAAATAATAATTCTATGCAGTTATTAAATAATGTAAGTGATATGAGAATGCGAGAAGACAATATCAAAAGTGGTTTTTGAAATCATAGATTTAAGACGACTTAGGACGTTAACGGGGTTTGAATATGATGAAAAACTTATCAGGCTTCGGTCTACATTTGCAACTAATAATACTTTAAAGGCAACGATAATTATCTATCACTAGTCCTTACTATCTCTTGATCGCATTAGGACCTTATCGTACTCTGACCACCTAATTATCTCTAATGAAGGTGTAGAAAGGTACCCGACATTATAAGGTTTACGAATTCCTCTAACTTTCGGGTTTTAGTCCTATAGTTGTTGCACTCGTGTCAGTCTAACTATATTCTAGTCTAGATTGAAACCCGAGCTATTTAATTCCTATTTTCTCTTCTTAACCTCATTTCTCAATTCTTGCTTAACAAGATTAAATCATTCATCATGTGATCAAATCGATAAAGCATTACGAGTAGAATTAAATAAATAATATTGTAGATACTAGTTTGACAAATACACAACCGATACACGTTAGTTTAGTTCATCATATCGTTCCCCTAGTTCTAGATCACAAGTATTTAGTTCATAACGATGAAGTAAGAACACAAAGCATGGATCAAATCAACCATAACCGTAATAAAGGATAAATGTGATACAAACACCGATTATGATGAAAACGATGAAAAAATCATATGTTGAACTCTTAATTCTTCCCTCCAATCTCTAAAATCCCCTTCCTAGCTCTCAACAAGTGTTTTTCTCTCTCAATTTCATCATCCCTTATTTTTCCGACCTAATTTCTCTTTTATATCGAGTAAAAAAACAATTAAAACAGGGAATCGCAGCAGAAAAAGTGAAAAAAGTGTCTTTAGGCGTTTTCACGGTCCGTTGCACGGGGTGCAAATAACCGGTGCAAATTTCTGGCACATCTGTCCAAAATGAACGGTTATATGCACGTCGTGAAAATAACCGTACGCTTATTCCCAACATCAAATCCTTCATCAATGTTGTAGATATTTGAATTCCCTTCGATTTGATATGTAATAGGCGAAAATCGGAGTTCGGATGCGAAAGTTATGCCTTTCAAAAGACCAGTTAGACTCCCAAAATTTCTTAAGCTGATTTTTGCTCCATTTAGCTCTAAAACTCCTTATTGCACATCAAACTCTTAAATACCCCTGAAAAGAGACCAATTACATAAATAGAGAGAGAAATACATTAAATCACATAATCACGGGACTGAAAAGCTTAGAAATATGGGCTAAAACATCTAGAATAGATACATTTTACGTTCACATCAACACCCCACACTTAAGTTTTTCTAGCCCCGAGAAAATTAAACGAAATAAAGAAGATATATCCCGGTTAAACCCCGAGGTTTACCTCGATAGGAGGAGTTCGGGCCTCCTTTATTCAGATAATGAACCTAAAGATGCATGTGCAATGCATGATCTTAATACTAATGCACATATGACTCAACTACATGACACATCCAAAAGTTCACATAAAATTGGTAAATTACAAGCTTAAGCACACACATTGATCAAAAGGTTTTCTCAAAGTTTTCACATACCCAAAAGTTCTTACACAGCTCAAAAGAATGCATAAACCGATGAACATAATGCATGTGAAGCTACTTGCATTAAAGTCTACTCAATCTAACTTACAAACCCTCTATCAACTTTGATGGGCGTTCCTCTTTTCCCTATACACGATTCTTAGAGAATCATAAGCATGCATATCCAATCCCCTTTCCACTAACTATAAGGAATTTAAGCGATCATGAATCACACACGACTTTAATCAGACTTACAGTGATCGGCTAGGTATGGTAAGGTACATGAAAAGAAGCTAAATAAATACATCTTTGCAAACATGCTTCAACTCACGTCCCTGAAAGTGTATCTCACGACCCATAACCCCCATTTGTGCACTAAATGCATTTTTCACTTCTCTACACCCCTTTGTGTCCTTGTACACATTAATACGATTTTTTCCCAAGGACTTATAATGCATTTCCTTTCTACATGTACTAATTCTTAGTCTTACCCCACACTTTTCTTTTTACATAAGGGAAAATTATATTTTTCTTTTCTTTTCTTATCTTTTAGAGGGAAGGCTGATAGCAGCAAATATTACCATAAATCTGGCACATCAATAAGTACATATTTCTCTCATTATTTAATACCACATTCCAACCACCAACCACAATAACCACACTCAAGAAGCACCTAAGCCAAGATATATAAAGAGAAACTAGGTTTCAAAATGTTCACAATTTCAATAGGAACATGAATGGAATACAATTAAATTCTCATGGAAAATCGTACTCTTTCGCTCCTTCTGTACTGTTTGATACATATAAAAACGTTTCAAAGAATGAACCACTTTTTTCTAGACAATTATTTGGAAACTAATGTTTATTGGAACATGATATTTTTCAAGTTTCCTTTTATCAGATATAAAAAGAATGACAAAATCACCATCAATAACTTAGGAAATTAACATTAATTGATAAGAAAGTCGTGTGACATAGGTGGATTTAAAGATATATAGAGTTTTCCAAGACAAGCCTTTTATGAGGAACTCTTATCGACTCATATATTTATTAATATTCTCTCTTATAATGCGACTCTTCTCTCTGCTTCTGCTATTAGGGTTTTAGAAAATAAATGACAGCGGCAAATTCCTTCAACTCTAGCAGCCACGTCGAGCGACGGGGTTTCAACAGCAGGTACAATGGGTCTCTCACCTTTGACCTCTCCTCCCTCATTGTCTCGTGAGTCTTCAAGGTCTCCTGCACGTGCCTCGCCGGTCTTGAGTGAGGCGGAGCAAGTTAATCCGATGCATGTTTTCTCCGCCAACAAGGTGGATGAAGAAGGTCTGACGATTTTCAAGGGAAAGGGGGTCGGCGAACTCAGGCTGTCTGTTGGAGCAGCCACGGGGTTTGGTGCGTCGCACTCTGTTGGGTGGTTTGAGACCAAGACCACGATGGTCAAAGCAACCTTTGAAGAAGGTGTTGACGAACCCGTTGTCACCAGTGGGTGGTCGTGAAGGTGACGAACCAGGACATTTTCACTGGGGTCGATTCTTGACAAAGGAGATGAACTCGGAAGATCATGACATTTAGGTCGTGGGGACCTATGAGGGTTGGCTACCGGTGATTCCTGCTAACCCGGTGCTGGACGATCAAAGTGAGAAGGTGTCGTGGAGACAGCGCGAGGGGATCTCAACGGTGGTGATGGTGGGAGGTAAAACATCTTCATGGGACCCCTCCCAGTGCCAGTCCCCGATGCTCATCCGGCCTCTCATTCCTCCTGGCGAGGCTGCTTCCCCGCCCTGACCTGCTCCTCCCGAGGTGCTCTAGCTGCTGCCCTCTTGAGTGCTCTAGTGCGCTCTCCAGATACTCCGGAAGGTACTGTAGCCTCAGCATCATTTGTTCTCGGACCCTCGCGTGCTCCACCACCTAACTCACCAGAGAGCGGTGATGGGGACACCAAAACCAAGTTAGAATGGGACTAACCGGTTACAAGTCGGGTAGTACCCCGAGTCCTTAGACCATGAGGCATGAAGCATGTGGAAACCTGGGAGGGGGGCTATCTAGAGCCAATGGGCCCTTAGAGGCGACACCCGTAAGAATAAGCGAACGGTCAGCCTCCCCCAATCTATCGCATATGATTTGACCTTCTTCTCTCTCTAGTACTCCACCAGGGAGGAATCAAACCGCGGGGGACCTTTGAGTGCCCCCATGCACTCCTTCAATACATGGCCGAGCCGGCCACTATTGTAGTATAAGCTCGGAAGCTCAGAGTAGGTGAGTTCAACTTGAATCGACTCAGCGAACTCCTTAAACCAAAGGACCAGTCTCCTTAGGAGTGGCCTCTCGAGCAGGTGCCAGAAGCAAACTTTGACAGTTCCGCCCCAATACATCCTTCATTGGTCACATGGGACATCCACACATGCTCCCAGCACGTCCCCGATGGAGGTACCCGTTTCCCACGTCCTTACCAGAGGCGGTAGACCCATTGCGTGCGCCCACAATTACACTCGATCGAGAATTGGCATCTCCCGAGCACATGGATTCAGGTCCCTAAGCAGTAGTGCTCGACCGTCAAAGCACCAAGTCTCATTGCCTCGGACCCACGCCCGAGCCTCAAGGGACCGGAAGTAAAAACCCAAACCCAGGCCCTAGGTTCTTGACCACGAGACCTTCAACAACCCCCCACGTGTTTGTAATGATACGCGGGAGAGTCTCCTTACGAGGGGTCTTTAGAGACCACAGTTTTCCCATCATCCCTCATTGTTGGCGGGCAATGGCCGTCGATGTTGCCCGAGAAGACGAGACCACCACTTCGACCTCCTAGTCCTCTTCCAAGGAACAGGATGACAAGTCGTCCTGAAGGCCCGCCAGGGAAGCCTGAAGATCCAAGACCAAGTTAGCCGAGGGCGGAGCGACTTCATCCGTATCCAAGTGCCACGATCGATCCCGCGTCATTCCTCCCGGAGTTGTAAGGCACGCCGAGATGAACGGGATATTGTCATGATTGGGAGGCAATGGCCTAACCCCAAAGCCACCACTACCGCCTTAGGAAGCTCCCCCATAGGTGCCTTCCCCTTGGCCGGATCTCACTGCAGCGGTAGTGCCTTACTAGGGCTAGAGTGCGCCACACATCTGTCGGCGGTAGTCACAACCCTACCCCATGCACCCGTAGTGGGGGGAACCAAGGCAGGCTCGTGTCGCGAGGGTGAAGTAACCCTAGAGGTCACACCAACATGGAGAGGATGAGCCAGGGCCCGGTTTGGAGGAGGGCCTGATGATGGCGTAACCCTAGGAACCGCGCTACACTGGAGGGGAAGAGCCAGAGCGAGGTCGTGGCTAATTTCGGGGGCCGACGAACTAGGCTTCGGAGAGGGGAGGGCTAGGAGGCTGTTACTTGCATGAGAAGAAACATTGGGCGGCATTTGGAGGAGGGCCTCCCACGTCTCGGCTTGGCGACCGGGCCGTGGAGGCTGGTCCCAAGGAAAAGGAGACCCCATCCGAGGCCGCTCCCGGGGTAGGGAGAATTGGCGTCAACAACACAGGTGGAGAGGCAGAGGGAGCTAGAGTCGGCTTGGGTTTTTCCGACGACGGCTTGTATCCCCAGCACGGTGGACGGTCTGCATGGGATATGGCAATGCAAGGGGAACATCACCAATAGGAGCAATGACACTAACCACGGGCGGAACCACCGCAGAAGGCATGTCAACGACGGGAGCAGAGGAGAGCACCATAGCTTTCACGTTGTTAAGGTTAAGAAAAGATCTCAAAAGTTGAGTGAGTTTTTTTTATAGAAAATTAGTTATTTATTTTCTTTTTAGTTGAACATGTTGTTTGCATGAATGTATATGTCCACCGTTTTTTTTTCTTGGATAAAAATATAAAATAAAAGAGATATTTTACAATTACACTGTTTTCGGATAACGAAATCTGAACCGTTAATATTTTTTGACAGAAAAGGGAAATATCAGTGTCCCTCTCTTTCATTGTTAAATATTTATATATAACGAAAACTGGACCTCAGGCGAGGTCCCACAGATGACAGAACAATATCCTCATACACTGCTAAAATCAAATCTTATCTACGACCCAAGAGTACCCAATACGCTCCGATCGCAGCGCGTGCCACAAAACAATAAAACATCGCTAGCTTCCAAATTCTTACACTGAACCGTAAGACACTCGATCAGACCCACCTTTATAATCGAAAAGATTTATTTGTAATTTCCAGTTAATTTTATTTGATGGAACTGCTGCTATAAACACTGACATTTACGGCTTCCATGTCCCAGAAACCTGAACCTTGCTCACTTAACCCATCTTCTCCCTCTCTTCGTCTCTTGCACCAACCAATCTCTGTAATGGACAAGTCCGTCTGGCGACCCGACCCGGTTCACTCTAACATGTTCCGGCCGCCGGAGACGCCGCTGGAGCCAATGGAGTTTCTCTCCCGCTCCTGGAGCCTGTCTGCCCAGGAGGTCTCTAAAGCAGTGGCTCCGCCGCAGATGTCTGGCGGCTTCTCCATACCGGAGGAAGTGTCCGCCGGGGAGGCGGAGGAAGGCGCCACCGTGTCCGGCAACCCCTTCTCGTTTGCTTCGTCTGAGACGTCTCAGATGGTGATGGAACGTATCCTGTCGCAGGCGGTGAGTCCGGCTGGGTTGGGTTGTGGGTGGCAGAGCATGTCTGGACAAACTGTGAGATTTTGCCTTCAATTTCTTTTGTTTCATTCTGCTTGTTTTCATCTGGGTTTTTAATTTGGCCTTTGTTTTCAAGTGATGAATACATTTTCCGATGGTCCACCATCCCCTGTTTCGCCAAACAGACATGTTTTGGGAGCTTTCTAAATCTCCACTTCTGGGTCTTCCTCTTTTCAATTTCTTCTCGGGAACCATTCATTTGTTTAATGTTTATTTTCTTAATCATGAATTTTAGTAATTGAGGTACAATGATTACAACCCATGTCCTAGAATCAGTAACAGAGGATGATGGTGTTGTTGTTGCAGCAGGAGGTGTCTCCACGGACATCAGGCAGGCTCTCTCACAGCAGTGGACCCTTAACAGAGAGCCCTCCAGTCTCTCCCTCTGCAATGGACGATGCCAAGGTTTGTCCTTTCTGCTCTCTCCCAATACATTGTACCCTCTATCTGTATCTGTATCTGACACAGGTCATGCTTCTGTTTCTATGTTTTTCTTATTGATTACATATTGGTGAACCTAAGTTTTTTTAGTAGCCGAGGCTTGTAATTTCTCTCCCTCATAGGTTAATACTGCAAAAGGCTCCTTTGCTCTATCTTCAATGCAGAAATTAAACCCTTGTTAAGTGACCATTTGTGTGCTCTACCTAACAAAACACCTTTCTTTTTACCTGATTGCTCTTCATGATAGATTGATCTGTAATGGACCCAGTTGTGTTAATTGCTTTGGTGATCATGAGCTGTTTATGTCAGGCATGTGTTTTGTGTGAAGTAATTAATGGACTCTCAAATGTGCACCTGCATATCTTTAATGGTTTCAGCTGTTTCTTACAAAATATAAACTCTGAGGACTTAAATGCTACCTTGTATGCAGTTTTGCCGCTCCAACATCATGAATGCCCAGTATAGAAACGCTGCTATGACTGGCGGCATTGCTCCTGCCGGTGGTGGTGGGAAGACTGTTGGGAGGTGGTTAAAAGACAGGAAGGAGAAGAAAAAGGAGGAGGCCAGAGCTCATAATGCCCAGCTTCATGCTGCTGTTTCTGTTGCTGGGGTTGCTTCTGCAGTCGCTGCAATTGCAGCGGCCACAGCCTCCTCATCTGGGTCTGGCAAAGATGAGGGGATGGCCAAGACAGACATGGCAGTGGCATCAGCTGCAACTTTGGTTGCTGCTCAGTGTGTCGAGGCAGCAGAGGCCATGGGAGCCGAGCGCGAGCACCTTGCAGCAGTCGTTGGGTCTGCAGTGAATGTGAGATCAGCTGGGGATATCATGACCCTAACAGCAGCTGCAGCAACTGGTATGTGAAATTAGACCTTTTTAATGTTACCAATCTTGTGAATGGGTTATGTCTTGATGCCATAGTCATTTTGTTTGCTGGTCTAAAGCCTTAAGAGGGGCAGCCACTTTGAAGGCGAGGGCACTGAAGGAAGTTTGGAATATAGCTGCAGTGATTCCAGTTGAGAAGGGGATGGCTGGGGGTAGTAATGGTAGCTCTAGTAGCAGTTTCAGTGGTGAATTGGCAGGTCCTGAAGAGAACTTCCTTGGCATCTGCACAAGGGAGTTACTTGCCAGAGGCTGTGAGCTCCTCAAGCGCACCCGTAAAGGTACATTTTCTCGTTACATTGTTTGGTTTATATTTCAGTAAGTTACATTATCAATAAATGCATGATTGTTTCTCTATTTCAAGTGCAGATGATCTTCATTGGAAGATAGTATCTGTTTATATCAACAGAATGAACCAGGTATGCTTTCTCTGATCTTGTTGCTAATTAGGGACATTCAAATTTTACTTTTGTCTGTTAAAGCTTCACAGAGCAGAAGCACAAAGCATGATGAAATAAATGGAGATATGGTGCTTTCATTCTTTTGGTGTTAAATAGTGCAACTTTGCATCTATAAAAAAAAAAAAATAGTGCAACTTTGGTTATAGATGTTTGAACTTGTATTTGTGCAGGTTATGTTGAAGATGAAGAGCAGGCACGTTGCTGGGACCATCACGAAAAAGAAAAAGAGTGAGTGATTGATTACCTTTGTCTTTCTCCTAGTTATGTGAACACAAGTGGCTGTGGAAGTGGGTCTTCTTCTGTTTAGGGATTTGTGAAAGCAAACCGCACCAAAGGATCCAAAGGGTTTATTGCTCTTTAGCTTTACTTTGCTCTCTCTCACTGACTTGTGTTCTTTTCCTTACAGATGTGGTTTTGGAGGTGATTAAAGATATGCCGGCTTGGCCCGGCCGGCACTTGCTGGAGGGTGGCGAGCACAGGCGGTACTTCGGGCTGAAGACAATTGCACGTGGGGTCGTGGAATTCGAGTGCAGGAACCAGAGAGAGCATGATATCTGGACCCAAGGTGTGTCAAGGCTCCTCTCCATCGCTGCAGGGAAAGGCAGTGGACATAGAATCTGAAGTTGTGTATGTCAATTGGGGAAGAGTGTTTTTGAATTTGTGACCCAATGAGCAAATATGTATGAATGAGGTTTAGCTTGGGCTATGCTTACATTTTGTGTGTTCTTATTGTGTATAAAAATGGAAGGAAGAACATTCATATCTTTGAAAATGGGCTCTCAAATGTGTGTGGAAAGCTTGTCAAGTAATGCTTGTTTCTTGGTGCTCCTCCACTAGTGACTTGTGAGGTGTAAGGAAAGGAGATGTGGGACTGTCAAAAAGGAAAAGAGAGGATCTAATTTTGGCTTCAAGGATATTATTATACAAAGACAAATTTGGAAGCTATATGATTGTCATTATTTACAAGCTTGGAACTTTATATAATTATGGATGGATGGAGTTAATCAAAAGTTTGTTAAGAGGCCTTTAAGAAAACAGTTTGTTAAAAGCATGTATTATTGCAGGGGAGAGAATATCCTCATTAATAGGATAAAGATGGATTAATTGATATCGGATCGAAATCTTGATATATGACTCATTACCAATCTTGATGTCGAACTCCGGTGAAATATCGATTCCTTGGCCCTTAATTGTCGGTTGGATTTTACTTTTGATATAAAAACCGAGATTTTTACTAGATATGGAGATGAGGATGTCGTGGTGATGCAAGGTTACAAATCTCGAAAAGAGTTGACGAAAGGACTGCGGCATAAGTTGGAACTCTGACATATATAAAGGGTATTGTGTATATTTGAAGAAGTGTTCCCCGAAAAACTTTGACAACAAATATGACGGGCTTTGTGTGGTCAGATATCACAATAGCCATGATCACCACTCCTTGACGATTTTTTTTTTGCAGGACGGAAAAAGAAGAAAGAAAAAAAAGGATGAAGAGAAGAGATAATTGAAAAGGTTTTGTCGTTGCGCCGACGTTCTTAAAAGAGAAGATGAGGAGACATGAAGTACTAAACGCTTGGGGAGTGTGTCTAACTTTAACCATGTCATGTGGACGGGGATGAGGTTGAGGGTGCGTTTGTGGGTTCAATATCACGAACGATTATCACTAATCGATATAATTGAACTGAATCGTCAATATCACGAGCGGTTATCACGAATGATCATAAAACAAAGTTGATATAGAGACTAATCTAAGTTAATCTCAATGTAATGGCTTCTCCAAAACTCTTTTCCTCCAAATTCTGCTATCTTCTATTGGTTCTGTATAGAGACTATAGTGAGTTAGTCTTTGGAGTTTCAGGTATTAGAGAGGCAGTGAAGAGCGACTCTGTCACGCTCCAAATCCGGTTTTGACCGGACTCGAGACGTGAGCTAAAAGTAAATACAATAAATGCAAGTTTAAACGAAATAAACCTCCAATAAATAATTTAAAACCGATAATTCTGGTACCAAGAGTCAAATGCTCAAAATCCAATTAGAAAAAGTTTAGTATAATGGAATTACGTCTCTAGACAACCCACAAGCTAGGACTCTCGCTAAGCTCCCAGGCTCCGAGACATCCTCTATACCAACTCACGATCGAAACCTGCAAAACAATTATGAAGGGGGCGAGCTTTCGCTTAGTAGGAAAAAGTAGTTAAGGGGATGAGCTATCCGCTCACCACCACGGGTAACTGTCCAAATATGACATACTAGTAAAGCACAATCACTAACGAGCTGAACGGTAATCACAACCACAATCATAATCAACCTCACTTAACCCTACCACGTGAGATCACATCACTTACCCAATCGCCACACTTGGCGTATGAGATCAACCCTGCTCAACAGTTAACAATTTCTCAAGGTTCACACCCAACCCATATCTCAAAGAGTCATCGAGTAAGTACACACAGTAAATCATTACCAATAACACCGGAACACACAATATTGATATACGTATATCAGAACACATAGCCTCGGTCATGATATCCTATACCGGAATCCTCCTTCGGTATAGGTATCATACCGAAACACCTAGCTTCGACCTAGATATCCTATATCAGAATCCTCATTCGATATAGGTATCATACCGGAACACACAGTATCGGTCAGGATATACGTATACCAGAACACACAGTATTGGTCGGGATATTCTATACCGGAACACCTAGCCTCAGAACATATCTACCCGACACACATCATCGGCCTAGATATCATCCCGCCACACCACCCTCGGCCTAGATATTTGATACCAGAATCCTCCTTCGGTATAGATATCATACCGGAACACCTAGCCTCGGTCTAGATATCCTATACCGGAATCCTCCTTCGATATAGATATCATACTAGAAGCCTCGGTCTAGATATCCTATATCAGAATCCTCCTTCGATATAGGTATCGTACCGGAACACACAACCTCGGAACATATCGTGCCGGAACACACAGCATCGGCCACGATATCGGACCAGCACACCATCCTCGGTCTAGACATCCCAACCGGGTACACATATACAGAGTCTCAAACGCATCACAAGCAATAATGCACACAAATATTCACCACAACATATCTTACGGAACATACCACATTGGTCTATCATTCACCCGATCATATCACAAAGCAGTAGTTCACGTCATACCGAACATATCATACCAGACAGATCATACCGAGCATATCATACCATGATCATTAATTTAGACTGGAACATACCACAGATTGATCATACCAAAGCTGCTAATCACAACCAAGAGCAATCATCACACAATCCTACAGGGCCAATCAGGGACCCACATGCAATTCTACAGCACAACAATTCCCACACCTACGAGCACGACTGGCCTGCAGGTGGTTCCATGTTATCAACGACTATCCTAGTTATTCAAATCCTACATGTGATTCTACAATATTACGGTTACTTAAACCCTATATGCAATTCTAGTAACTTTCCGCATTTAAATTTAAACCGGTATTCGCTACTTTTCCCTACCTCAATCGCTATCCAAACGCGAACGATCACGATCGCCTAGTAGCCTCCTCCGCCGTGCTCGAGAACAACGTCTAAGATTACAAGTAATACGAGAATTAATAATAACTCAAGGGTGGATCAAAGAGACAAATAACCAAACTAACTCCCAATTACTCAACTTGTCAAAATGGGCCCGGAAGGCCCATTTTGCCCAGAAGGCCCATGTTGCCCGGAATATGGAAAACGTCCCTCGGGCCTCCGAAAATTTCCCTTTATGTTTCTATAATTCCTAATTAAATTTACTTGTTCCGACACACTTGACAGAATCAAATTCCGATGTCCGAGCGTTCTAAAACCGCAATTAAAGTTTCTAATCACACTTTCTGAAATTTCACGAATCACTTCCATAATTCGTTCCGGGTGTGAATTATCGATCCGGGGTTCATCCAAGACCACCCGAACATGACTCACACGTACCCCGGCCATGTGGGCCCCACGGCCACACGTGGACCGTGGGTGACCAGACCGCCACCGTGTGACCGGTCACGATTCCGTGCCTTCCCTCCGGCCATGGCCGGTTATACCCCCCGGTGACCGGCCGGAGCTCCGGCGAAACTCTGTTCGCTGGAAAAATACCCCCTTTCTCCAAAAAGTTCCTAACAAGTTCTAGATTCTCCAAAACTCCATTGTTAAGTCTTAAAACCTCAAAATTAACCCCAACAACTCCAAAAACTTCAAACCCCAAAGTGGGTTTCATCCAAATGATAACAAACCCAAATGATTTCCAACAACCTCTTCCACTTTCTCTACACAATCATCTATTTAACCATCAAAACCCCAAACCCATAACACTCAAGTCAAGTTCAAGCAATTTCTACCAAAACCCACAACTAGAAATTACCTTATGGAATGAGTAGATGATGAAGAAAATGGAGGTTTTGGGGGTAGAAATCAAGTGAAAGGAGGCACTTTTCTTCTCTTCTTCTCCTTTCTTCTTCTTCAACCTATGGAGGCTTCACACACCCTCTCTCTCTAAATATTTCGGCCAAGGCAACAAGTTTGCTGAAATATTACCCCAAAAGTGGTCCTTATCCCAAAGGTAGAAATGTCCCTTTCGTCCTTTAGCCCATTTCTCTCTCTTTTGTCCACAAGTGGGGACCATATGGTCTTTTCTCACCATTTTCTTCCTCTCCAAGCCATCATGGACATATGTCCATGTGGGGTCCTCCTCTACCCAAAATATCTCAGCTCAAATTAAATTAATTCGTTAAGACCCCTAATTCGACCTAGTTTGACCCGTGTTTGACTTTTTCGCAAAAGTAGTCATTTGAAAGGAAATGACCCAACTAAGCTAACCGTAACGACGACTAAGCTTTTTAGGTCCCGGAAAGGTCCCGAATGACTCCCGGAATCATCGGTTGACTTTTCCAGCGGAAAGTCAACTTTCCCCAAATTTCACCGGTTCGACCGGGGGCGGTTCTTACAGACTCCGATAGGAATGGATGTTTTCCTCAGCGTTCGACCACATGCAAGTTTTCTGGCGTTTGAAGTAGAGCCAAGAAGGTCTTCGATCGTGCGGAGACGAGGACCCCGACTCCGTCTAGTCTAAAAGAGGTGGCTGGTGGAGTAGCTATGAAAGTTCGTCACTTTGTTCGTCATTCAGCTATGGTGAAACAAAGGCATGTGACCTCTAGGATCGATCGTACCTTGCCAGTGAGGAAGGCAAGATCATGGCCTATGGATCAGGGCACATAGGTTTTCCTACATAATCTCCCGTATGATATATCGCTGGCTTGGATTCAAAACACGCTGGGATCCTATGAAGAGATCATGTCTGTTTTCGTCCCTAAGAGACCGTCCTGTCAAGGTTTTGTCTTTGGTTTTATCAAGTTCAGAACTACGGAATCAGCTTTGCAGGTAATAGACTCTCTTAACGGTTTCAAATTCAACGGACATGTTCTGTTCGTCGCCTTTGCCCGGCCTGGCAAGCTCAGGCCACGTTCCTCTGTTTTAGCGTCTGTAAAACAGAGCACATGTGCGGCCGGGAAGATGAAGCCGTGTTCGGTGGATTGCGTGGAAAATGTGGGTCCGAAGGTTGCTGGTGAGTCCGGTGTTCCGATAAAAGGGTTCTCTCCGGAGATTAACGACACTCCGGCGACTGCCCGAGCTCCGGTCAGACTCGGAGTGTTTCAAATTCGAATGGAATTGATCCCTTGAATCCAGGAGTATCTTTTGATATTTTGCTGGATCAAGTTATTGTTGATCCATGCGATTTGTGCGTTGATTATGATCCTAATCAGCTTGAGCGTGATTCACGCGAGAAAGGAGACGTGGTCCAAGCGCTGAACACACACGCTGGTATGACATCGTTGAAGGCTGGGCTTGGCATTGTGAGTCCTTCTAAATCCAGCCATACGTGCAATGTTAGCCAAGTCGTGTTCCATATGATTGGGTCATCTTGTGTGGGCCATATAAGCCCAAATGGTGATGCAGTCGTTAGACTCTTTCCGGGTTCTGAAAATGAAGATTTTTCAGTGGGCCAGTCACCAAGTCCGGTGGCAATTAGTGATCCCGTCGGGCATCAACAGACTAGTCCGTGGAAGGAGATTCTCCTTTAACCTCCGAAGAACAAGGGTCATCATTCGAAGTAGTCTTCTAGAGCTTCGAATCGTAAGAATCGGCCTCCCAAGTTCTTAGGGGAATACTTTACTGCTCATATCAAGCATGTTCGCTCTTTGAGCCGTGAAAGAATTGTAAATCTTATGGACGTGGATAAACAAATTTTACATGTTCAAGCCGCTCAGTTAGCTCATCAAGATGAAGCTTTTGATGATCCGAATTTGACTTCGAAAGGTGAAGAGTGGGCTACCGATTTGTTTTTTGTTTTGTTCATGCCGTTTATTTTGAGAGCTCTCTTATAATAATTGTCTTTGGGTTCGGTCCTCTTAAATCTTATTATTTTCTCTAATAATTTTTTTTTGAGCTTAGCGAAAAAACATAGAGACCAATCTGGAAGTGGAGGTCCCTCAACGCATACTTCGCTAAGTATGTTTAAGGCTACTTGTGAATCTTGGACTCATCATGACTTGTTAGGATAATTTGGCGGTATTCTTCTTAGTAGGCCCTTAATTATTAGCTGATACACTATCAAAAATAAAACATTATTTTGTGGGTTGCGCACGAGTTTAAGGTTCCATCATTCAAATCCCTTTTACCTTCTAGCTTTGAAATCCACTTGTGAAGACAGATATTTGTGTTTGATGCATACGTGGTTACCTCTGAAATGGATATCCAAAAATATTAAATTATTTAGTATATATGACCGATTCATCGTAGCATATATGACAATATGCACCATCATATATACGTGTTGGGTCATAGCAATAGACGCTAAACTAACATAAGAACGCGCCTCACGCGCGGCGTCACTAGGGTTTCGTCGTTATAATCGCGCCGTTGCCGGAGTGTTGAGAATAGTCAGCGTCGACCGCCTGAGTTGCCGGGTTCCTCGTCCTGTCTGTTTGTTTCTCAGTGGCAGTGGTTGCTTTCAGCGCCGTCGTCAAGCAGGTTGTGGATCTGGTGCGAGAACCTCCCCAGGCCATCCTTGCCATATCCGGCCGTCGCCATCGTCGATCCGTGTGAGGTGTTTGACCGCGCCTGGTAACCTGTAGCCCATAGCCCATCTTCTCGGTGTCGTCGTGCCGCCGATCCCAATCTGCTGAGGTACAATCAGGTTTCTGAACCTGCTTTTGCTTCTGGTTTGGCAGCCGGGCTTGCAGTTTTGGTGTGGTGGTTCTTACCGGGACATACATGGAAGGTGAGGTCGTGGGTGTGGGGAGGTCTGTGTCCCATAAGGGGAGGACGACGATCCGATCGGTTGTGGTGTCTGCGAATTGGGTAGCGGCTGAAAGGGAGACCGAGAAGGACACATGCTTGGACACCGACTCCTGTAGTGGAAAGGATGAAGGTTCGTTCAAGAAAGGTGTTCACCGGACAAAAAGAGCTGTGCCCCTTGGCTTCCTATCTGATCGCAAGGTTTTTGTATACAATATACCGGAGGGGACGACAATTGAAGGTTTGAAAGCGATTTTTGGCTCCGTTGCGGATGTAACTCATATCCACATTCCAGCGAATCCAAATCGAATAGGTAAGTTCTTCGGTTTTGTTTCCTTTCGAGTTGGGACTGATATTGTCCAGGTGGTGAGGAAGGTTAACGGATCCATCTTGGGGTCCCACAAGTTGTTTGTTGCTCAAGCCTGGGATCAAAGGCCTACCATGGATTTACGAGACCACATTAAAAAAAAAGGGAGGAGCGAGCTCGGGGGTCAGCAGAAAGGAAGTCATTAGTGTTGCAGGTTAATGATGCCCGGGCATCGGATGCTGATGTGGGTTGGTTGGGGGTTCTTCGAGAGAACGTCCTACCAGCTGGTTTGCAGGGTGAGTTTGTTCGACAGGGAGAGACCCACGTTAAGATTACAGCCTTGGGGAGCAGAGTCGTTTTGATTCTTTGTTTGGATAAGTCGGTCGAGGAGCGAATGATCCTCACGAGATGGGCTTGGTTATCTCAATGGATTGTCATGGGACTCGATAAGGAGGCTCTACTCCGTAAGGGATGTGTGTTCAATTGGGTCAAGTTTGCTGGGGTCCCATACCACGGGTGGAGTCGATCAAATCTAGAGACTTTGGCTGAGAGCCTGGGCACTATTGTCATGGTTCATCCGGACTTGCTACACGGGATGAGCTTTGGTGAGTCCCTTGTGTTGATTCATATGGAACCTTGCCTGAGTTTGCAGACTTTGGAGGTGGCATTAGGTGATGAAGTCGTCTCGGTGTTGCCTTTGATTGTTGATGCTTCGTACGTGCCTGATGTGCATGGTGCGGGGTGGTCCCAGAAGGGTGAGGGTGGTAGTCTGCTTGGAAGCGGGGCAGAAGAGACTCATTCTGATTTTCACAGGAGGAAGTTTGATACTGAGCCGGCGACTTTGTCTCCATCGGTTGTCAAGACGTCATCTCCATCGATACCTAGTGACTCCGAGAAGACAATGTGAGGATGTCTGGTTCCAAGTCTTTATGACGATCCGATAAGTATAGTCACTCTGCTTCTCACTCCAGGGAGCCTGTTGATATGGTCCCGGCGACGCTTTCAGTACCAAGCGATTCTGGGAAGACAGGAAACATGTCACAAGTCCAAGGCAGGGAGCTCGAGAGTGTGCCACCTTCTCCCAAGTACAGTGGGGGAGTCGGGTTGGACTCAGTACAGGTACATACAAACATGGTTGTGCCTGATACGAAGTCTCCAGCAGGGACAAGAGACTCGGAAAGAACAGTGTCGAGCAACTTTCTCTTCCGCAAGAAGAAGCGCACACTTAAGGGTAAGGAACTCTGCAGTAATTCAGGTACCCTATCAGATCAGACTTTGGTGGATGATACTTACGGGCCCGGCCCTACTATAGCGACCAAGGCTTGGGATTACTGTAGCAAAATGGGCTTCAAATCCAAGACTACTGGCGAACAGTTCAGGAAGGAGCTCGATATGTTAGATGCAGAATTACGTCACCGTAGTCCGGAGTGTGATCTTTCTGATTCGGAATATGACTCGGAATCTACTCCAGATTGATCTGGTGGGGGTTTTCTTTGGTCGGGCGAAAGAGCTCTCGTTTCTGAGCTGCAGGAGTACTTTGGTTGCTTAAGTCGTTTTGCTTAGATTATCTAGGCTGGTGGTTATGTTTTTCCGGTTTCTGTTTTGTTTTGGTTCGTGCTTTTTTTGTTTTGTGGGAAGATGGTATATCCATCTTTGGTATTGTTGTTTTTCTTGTAGTTTGTGGTCTTGGTCTGTCCTTGAGCAGACTGCCTATATCTCATTTTGAGAATAAGGCTTATAAAACTTCTCTGATCAAGAAAAATATATGAAAATATTCCTTTTAGAATCGTCCATCCTATCCATCTTGAAAATCTATGTTGAATGATTAGAGAATTGCAATTAGAATACAAAGGTAATTTGATTTATTGGATTCATCATTTTATTGTCAAAATAATAAATTGACTTTTATAGTTTTTTTTATCAGCAAAATTTTATTAATAGACCATTCTTTGAATTAAAGAAATGCCCAAGAGTTAACAAACTCTCAAAGTAAACAAAGTAGT
This sequence comes from Erodium maritimum, assembly GCA_963921825.1. Taxonomy (NCBI): domain Eukaryota; kingdom Viridiplantae; phylum Streptophyta; class Magnoliopsida; order Geraniales; family Geraniaceae; genus Erodium; species Erodium maritimum. The sequence continues at coordinate 28,880,996 of OY997589.1, read as the reverse complement.
AACAATTTGTGAAACGCTCTCCAAAATAAACCTCCCAGAGGTTACTTTTCGAAACCTAGCAGGTTCCAGCCGCCGCCGCCCTCATCTCTCCTCTCCGACCACTGTCGCCGGCCTGTCTCTGCCCCTCCATCGCAACCGGCCCCTCTCCAACCACCGGCGACCAGTCACGTTCGTCCACAGCGCTCGTGACTCATCTCCGACTGCGGTGCCGGGACAACATTCGTCGCCACCAGATCTCCCTCACCTCCTCCGTGACCACTTCCGATCCCCCGATGACGGATCACCCCCCCCCCCCCCCCCCTCGCTGTGCTGAGCCGGAAATGACCAAATCCGTCCAGATCCGATCGCATGCAGAGGTCGCCCGTGGCCTCGGGACCTCCGTACTGCACCCGGATCGCAACACCACCGAGTTTCAGCCGCTGTCTGCCCCGACATCTCCACCCCCTCGTCAGCAGCCACCGAAGACGACGGATCCGAAGGACAAGCCGGGCTCGTCCTCGCCAGATCTGACGGCCCTCACGGGTTTGACCTCGCCCACCGACCCGCCCCAGATCGCTGGCGGTGTGACTGACATGGCGGGACTCTGTCCGTCCTACCCCGGCCTGTCATCAACGTTGAGGGAGGTCTACCGGGACATGATCACTCTCCCCCGGCCAGTCCAATCTCCGACGAATATCCACCGCCCTCTTTCGTCCGAGCGGGGACGAACTGCTATCCCCATCACTCCGAGGGTTGGCCGGCCATCAGGGACAGCTTTGTAGACTTAGCCACCTCGCATCTCCCCGATCCCGGACTGGGAAGATGAGGATGAGGAACTGGTGGTCTCGGACGAGGGGATCCCGTTGTTTACCTCGGGGTCATATGAATTCTCCTTGGCAGCAAGGGTTGCAGGCGACGACTCGCACAATCAGCACACCGTCTGCGGGATGATGCTGAATAAATGGAAGGTTACGGGGATCCGTGTTGAATTCCTGACCCCCACCGTCACGGGTTATCATTTCCCGTCCGCGCGGACTATGGAAGACATCCGCCACAGGGGTCTCTAGAGTTTTAAGGGCTTCCCCCTCCTCTTTGAACCGCTCCAGCGTTTTGAGCGGCCGGAAGACATCAGCTTCAATCACGTGGAACTTGGGGTCAGGGCGCTGAATGTCCCAGGAGGAGCGTGGAATTCCTACATTCGAGGTCTTTTGGCGAGCAGCATAGGCACCCAAGTCCTATCGGCCCCTATCCCAACGGTCCGACGGTAGGACAGACATCTCTGGATGCGAGTTCGTATGGAGCTGTCCCGCCCACTGCGACGGAGGACCAAACTCCGTTTCTCAGGTACCGATTCCTCCACTGTGATTGACCTACAATATGAAAGGGTGGTGGACTTTTGTCGCAGGTGTGGTATGTTGACACACATGCTACCGAACTGTCAGACGCTGCTCCAAGGAATTGGTCGGGAGGAGGTCCGCTATGATAGGTCTATCCTGGTCCCCCGGGACTTGGACGTAGACCAGCTGATCCATAGGGTTTGGGAGACACCTCTCCCAGCTTCACACCCGACGATCACCTATCTCCTGAGCGATCTCACTCTGAATCCTATGATCCACTCTAGGGAGATAACTATGGAGGCTGAGTCGTCCAATGCAGGCAGTCTGAAGCCTGACCTTCTGGCTAAGGTTAACCCGGAAGGGTTGACCACTACCTTACAGGAGGATGGCCGTGGAGAACCCTACCCGCCTCCCAAGTCCACAAAGCCTAACCTTCTGGCTAACATCCACTCTGCCGATGGTCCCGCGACCGGAGCTCCTCTTGGATTCAATGCGATGATGAGGAAGGAAGAAGAGCCAGAGCCACGGGGCTACCCATCAGATCTTCAGGGGAGTCTAGGCAAAGGAGGCCCCAGTAGGGGCAAAGGGAAGAAGACCATCCTGAAGACCAGAAGTGGATCGCAGTATGCTCGCCCACCGGAGACCAAGAAGCGCAAGGGGGATCTGGATACCCAACAACAGTCCTGGGAGCTGCTATTTCGAGGGGAGGTCCAAGCAGATGGAGCGGAGGTCTAGAGGCCTCCGATGGAGGAATGATCGGCCCCATCAGGGGTGGGAGGCGGCGTCATCAGCCTATACCCACAGACCCGGGACAGCCAATGCTGGGAGGTCCCGGGCAGCCTGCACTATCAGCACCAGTCACTTTACTTTACTGCTATTTCTGTTATGTTTTTTGGGACTATGTTTTTTCTGTTGGTTTTGGACATTGCTTTATTTCCCCCCGTTATGTTGAAACGACGGTAGGGGGTTATCTTGAGTTGTTGCCCACAAGTTCAAGTGGGCTAAAATTATGGGTCCATGAGCGCCGGACTTGCTACGGTCGGCCCGGACAAGCATCTGGAACCCGAGGCGGTCACGCCTCACCTTGTCTGATTGCCAGTTGGCATTAATGAAATTGCCGGTTACCAGTTTCAAAAAAAAAAACAAAGTAGTAACACTACCCACAAAACCACTTAACCAAATAATGATTAATTGCACTCTAAGTAAACAAGACCCCTTCCTAAAAACCCTTAAAGCATTGATCAATCCCTATGATCAAAGCCAAAAACCAGTCCCTAACCGGACCAAAGTGTTCCAACCAGGTTAAAATCTGTGTCTTCTCACAGCAACAAACCAATTTAGCTTCTTGTAGAGTGGAGATCAATTCCAAAGCTTGTACAAGTCGAATATAATCTTCAAATAGCCAAATAACAATCTGTGCAGCAAAAGGAAACACTGCAACACAGAGAACAGATATGCAACTGCCATATGTTAAAATTCAAAAAACCATCCAAGCCCCCAATGAAGACCCCCTTGAGTGTTGAAGCTGGTTCAAAACAACAAGTGTGAAGAGCCCTCAAGATTTTCAATCTCAATACTGACTACAAAATGGATGAGTATAGCCTGCAATCAGAACTCCAACAAACAGTAGTAACTTCCAGTAAAGTACTGTAATAATATACCATAACCAAACAGAAAAACTCAAAAAACTAAACAAACAAAGCTACCCACACTAAAAAAATAGATGGAGGGGGAGATGTGTAATGAGAGAAAAAAACCCACACTCAAAAAATCAATAAGCTATTACGCTAACCCAAGGTACACTCCTACCTCACAACAAATCCTAGTAACTCACTCCCAAACCACACCCAAACCACCCTAACCCCCCCCCCCCCCCCCCCCCCCCCCCCAGGCCTGAAGTGAGGAGATGAGTCTTCCAAAGCAGGACACTCAGACCAGGCTAGTGATCTTTTTCCTGAGACAAGTGGAGGGAGCCTCATTCCAAAGTGTGAAGGAAAAATGTTTGTACTTGGTAAAGAGTGTCCATTCCAAATTGAAACTATAGCTCTTGATCTTGTTGCAAATGTCTGTTGGTGAAGAGAGCTTCCTGTTGAAAATCAAATCATTCCTTGATAACCAGATATGCCAAAGTGTGATAAAGCAAATATTTTTCCATTGAGGAAAAGAAGCTGGAGGGCAAAAGGACTCCCAAGAGTCAATAAACTGAATAATATCGTTGCATAGTACACCATTGAAGCCCCACCAACAGATTATCTCAGCCCAAACCAACCTAACTCTGTGACAGGAGAGGAGGAAGTGATTTAATTCCTCAAAATCCAATCTACACCAAAGGCAAATTGTATCATCCAGCTCTAGGTTTAGTCCTCTACCATCTAAAAACAACTTTGTAGGGACAACCTTATGGCAAACAAGCCAAGTAAAAGCTGAGATTTTTGAGGGAAGAATGGGGGACCAAAGAAGTGCAACCCAATGTTTATCTTGCAGATCAGATTCTTCCAATAAAGTGTACAGCTTCTTGACTTTGAAACCTGCATTATGGGTCTTCCATACAACCTTATCTTCTCCAGAGTCTTGTAGTGTGAATAGATTGAGATGATCAGATAAAGTTTTGAATTGACCAATCTCCCAACCTCTTAATTCTCTTCTGAAATGTATCAACCAATCCCCATTGTTCCAAAAGAAAGCAACCTTGTAAGATTTATGCAAACAAAGGTGATAAAGTCCCTGGAATCTACTTTTCAAAGGGACCTGTAGAAGCCAAATATCCCCCCAAAAATCAATCCTTAGACCATTAACCACAAACCACTCCAAACCAGAAAAACCCACAGCACTACCGAATCTGTGATCAGTCAGCAAAGATTGAACATGTCCAAGGAAATTCTGACTTGTGGTTAATTTGATATTAGATAAATTCCAATCATCTGGACTCCAACCATATTTAGCACAAAGGAATTTTTTCCAAAGTGAATCAGTATCAACTGTAAATCTCCATCACCACCTGGCTAACAGGGCTGAATTCATGATATAAAGGCTCTTGATCCCCAATCCTCCCTTTTCTTTTGGTAGACACACCAATTTCCATCTGACTTTGTGTAATACTCTCTTGGTAATTGATCCATTCCACAGAAATTTTCTCTGCCACATCTCCATTTCTTTTAGCACTTTCTTTTGGAACCCTGAACAAGGACATATAATAGAGGGGTAGAGAGGCCAGTGATGATTTAATAAGTGTTATTCTCGCCCCAAAAATTAGCATTTCTAGCCTGCCAAAGGCTCAGTTTCTTCTTAAATTTTGCTATGATAGGGAGCCAAGTGGAATATCTTCTAGGATTGGCACCTAACTTGAAGGCCAAGTAATCTAATGGCAGGTCTGATACTTCACAACCTAAGATACTTGAGACATCATCAATAGACATTGAGGAGGGATTGAGTAAGACCACCTTAGACTTGTGATAGTTAATCTTTAAACCAGATGCTAGTTGAAAGGCTTTAAGAGAAGACTTTAAATTCTGAAGATGTAATGATTTAGCTTTGATGATGATCAAAGTGTCATCAGCAAACTGGAGGTGTGAGATGATAGGGCCTTGAGTTCCACATGAGATACCTTCAAAATTTCCAGCTTGGATCCCTTGTTCAAGTATCTGATGCAGTCCTTCAACAGCAAGAGCAAATAATAGAGGAGAAAGGGAGCAACCTTGTCTCAAACCTCTAGAGAGTTTAAAGTCCAAGGTAGGAGAGCCATTGATTAAAACTAATGACCAAGCTTGAAAACAAGAGGCCATCCAACCCCTCCACTCATTTCCAAACCCCATAGTAGCTAGAATCTGATCCAGATAACCCTAATCAAAAAAATCATATTCTTTCTCAAAGTCAACCTTCAGAATAATTACCTCTTCTTTTGATGCTTTAATGGAATGAATGAGTTCAGTAGCTATCAAGACTCCATCCAGGATTTGCCTTCCTGCAATGAAACCTGATTGAACATCACTTACTAGTGAATCCATGACAACTTTCAATCTTGCTGCTAATAATTTGGATATGATCTTATAAACTGATCCAACCAGACTGATGGGTCTGAACTCCTCAAAAGTTTGGGGATTCGTAACTTTGGGAATCAAGGTAAAGAAGGAAGAGTTTATTTCTTTTCCCAACTGGCCAGTATGAAAGAAATGGTGACAAAACTGTGTTATATCTTGTTGAAGAAAATCCCAACACTTTTGGAAGAACTTGAGTGTATAGCCATCAGGTCCAGTGGCCTTCTCACCATTACAGCCCATAACTGCAGAATATATCTCAGCATCAGTAAAAGGTCTTTGAAGAAAAAGTGCCTTAGTTGTGGAAATGGAATTGAAAGGTAGCAATGACAGATCAAGGATCACTTCTGTGGACTTCTCAAATCTGGCTGCAAAGTGTTGATGAGCTGCACCCTTGATCTGAGAAGGAGTGCTGTGTAATATATCCCCACACCAAATTTGATTAATCCTCTTTCTATGACCAGAAAAGTTAGCCACCAAATGATAAAAATTGGAGCACCTATCTCCTTCTTTCAGCCACTTATGTCTAGCCTTTTGTCTCCACACCTTTGAGAGAGCTTTGAGTTTTTGAATGAGAATTACCCCTAAAAGTGCCCTCTTGGATCTTTCAGAATCTACAAGTGGTCTAATCTCCAACACCCCATCAAGATCATTGATCTCCTGTTTTATAAGTTCAATATCCCTTTCTAGCCAATCAAAGACTCTAACATTCCAATCTTTCAGGAAAGTTTTGAGAAACTTTAACTTCTGCCAAATAACAAAGTGGGGCTCCCTAGTGATGATCAAATTCTGCCAGAATAATTTAACATCTTGAAAAAACAAAGGGTGGTCTAACCAAGCGTTGATGAACTTAAATGGTCTAGGCCCCCAATCCACAATAGGATCAGAGAGAGTGATAGGTCTGTGATCAGAAATGGCTCTACAAAGGCCAGATTGAGTCAAATTTTTGAAATCAGCAATAACTTGTGTCCCAAGTAAGAATCTGTCCAGTCTAGAGGCATTGGAAAAAGGGCCAAACCTGGTGAATTTAGCACCATTTAGGGGTAAATCAACAAGTACGGCTTCATTTAGAAAAAGAGAGAAGTATCTCATAGCTGAAGAGGAGTAAACTGCACCAGACTTCTCAGAGAGATTAAGCACTGTGTTGAAATCCCCAGCACAAATATAATAAACCCCAAGTGTCTGTATCTCTTGTATCAGGTTTAGCCAAAGATTTTTTCTAGCTCTCCCCCCACAAGGAGCATAGATATTTATTATAGCAATATTGACCTTCCATTCTGATGCAAAGCCAGACCATATAATACCATGATCAATAATTTTGGTAGAGTGAACCTGGAAAAAGTGTGTTCAACAAAGTGCAAATCCCACCGGAATTTCCCAAAGCATCTAGATGAACCTCCTCCCACCCCATATTTAAACCAACTGATCTCAGGAAAAAAGGAGGGAAAATATGCAATTTTGTTTCCTGCAACATTATAAAACTTGGAGAATTCCTTTGAATGATGTCTCTAAGAGCCCTCTGCTTCTGATCCGAGGACACTCCTCTCATATTCCATGAGAGGATCTTCATTACAAATGGTGAGCATGTGATCTGGAATGAGAATTTATCTCATCTAGACAAAAGTCCCCTTCCTCTTCTAGGTCTAGAAACTCATCACTAGAATCAGCCTCAAGATTGACTCTTTGATTTATCTCAGCTTCTAAATTGTAAAATTGATCTATAATCAGCTTATCAGCAACTAGAGCCTTGATCCCAATAGACTTGCAGTAGTCCCAAGGGCTCTTAGGCTCCTCAATGAAGGCTATGGATTTTTTCCTCCCTCCTCCTCTAGTATCAGATAAAGCTAATAGTGGGACTTCTCTCCCCTTTCTTGATCTTGTATCATAAACATAGGAAACTTGTGGCTTTTTGGTTTTTCTTCTAGGTAGGGTTTTGTAAGGAGTTGAGGATGGTACTTTGAAAATTGATGAACAGCGAGGTTAAGAGATAATATTTGTGAATTGAGTTCCCTCCAAAATATTTTTCCCCTCAATTTGAATATTGCTTTGTGGACCCTTTGTATATGTCAAGTTTGGAACCCTTACCATCTCATTAATATGATTTGTCATACCATCTTCCAATGGAGTAATCTTCTCAAAAACTAACAAGGTGGTGATAATTCCTTTATCCACCGGTCCATAACCAGAGTGAGAAGTCTGAACTGCAATCTCCAAATCTGTCTGTGGCTGGTGAGATAGATGGAGTGACTGAGGATAGAATAATCAAGGAAGTATAATTTCCTTGAGCAGCAGACAAAGAAGTAATGTTATCCAAGGTGTCTTTGAACACTGCAGCCTCATCTAAGGTAGTTGGAGGTAATGAATTATGAGAACAACCAAGTTGATTCTGAATTCTCTCCTCAGACAAAGATCTGCACATTCCTTTTGTCTTCTCCAAAACATTTAATTCACCTTCCCTCAATACAACTGGGGTGACTGCAATATTTTTCTCAGCAATATGACCCAAAGCAAGTCCTAAAAGACAGCCTTCTTCCCCATCAAAATTCCTTTGTAGAGTGCCATTCAGGTCTTGTGTGGGAGACAAGGGTTTTTTGAGTAGTCATGACCGAAGGAGAAGTGTGATAGGACTGAGATGAACCTAACTTAGAGGATGAGATGCTGTCTGAGAGTTCAACTGAATTAGTCTCCAGTTCCCATTGAGGGAGAGAGTTATGATTTACAGTGGTTAATTGTGCTTCAAAGAGATCATCTCCTAACCAAAAGCTCGAGATTTTATCAACTGGCTTGATGGACTGAGTGTGTATCAACACCAAAGCCAACTCTCTATTGTTGCCAGTGAGAGAGGAAGGATGTGTATAAATTAACTCACCAAAATTTTCAACTGCTACAGCCATTGATTCTTCACACCATCCATGGAAGGGGATGCCTTTAATGGATATCCATTGAAACGAGCCACTTTTTCTGCATAACGATTGTTTATTTGGGATGATTATAAACCAGTTCTCCAGCCAAAGTTTGTTCTCTAAAAGCATCAACTTATCTACTTCATCATCAACACAAGTGAATAAAACCAGTCTATTCCCCAAATCTTTGACCTCAATTAAACAAACTCCTTTAGCAGCCAATTCTCTGAGAATAGAATTAGCACTGAGATTTCTATGAGAAATAGCGAGATGTGATCTTCTCAGTTTTTTTTTCCAGGCTTGTGATAACAGAGCCTCTAGGGACAACAATATTTTTAGGATCCTTCTGATTTTCCAAAGGCTGATTCTTCACTCTCCAAACTTGTCTTGCAGTAGGTGTGTTTACAACCCTTTCCTTTGAATCTTTTCTCCAAGCTTTTGCCACCAAAACTCTCCTTCCACAAAGAGACCAACCATTGTAATTTTTTATTGCATTGGTTAATCCAAATTCATCTTGGAATCTAATAAATGCAAACCACCTCCCTTTGAGGTTTGGTTTTGATGGTGCCTCAATCGATAGAATTTTTCCAGCTTCTTTAAATTGTTCTTCAATCCATAAACAAGAGGAGTTGGGTGGTACATTACCGATAAAAGCCCAGAATTCCTTCTCACCCGAAATGACATCTGACCAACCTCTATCCCCATCTTAAAAGACTCTAGGACCAAGTCTTCTTCTCCATTTTCTTTCAAAGCTGGTCGGAGACAGAACACCTTTGCTCCTCTTAAGGTTTGTCACTGTGATATGATTCTCAAAACCTGGTGGTGGTCCTAAAGATGAAGACGAGGGTACTCCACCTCCAGAATGAGTAGCAATCACCTCTAATGGTTCTCTTTGTGGGGGATGGGTATGTGATTTAAGTAGTCTCATTGAGCCATCAGGTCTTGCTTGAAAAAACATCTTTTCACTGTCAAGCATATTTGAGCATTTGAAAGTCTTCAGAATATAACTTCTATCTTCGGTTGAGGTTGGGGATTGATAAGGAATCTCAGGTTGAGAGGTAGTGGGAAGATGGTTCAGTGTGTTTTGAGGGGTAATGCAGATGTGTGAGGGGGTAGAGGGAGGGGGGAGGATTTCCAGGTTACCACTTTGTTCTTCAAGTGTAAGCATGACGACGGAAGCAAGACAAGTGCAGTCAAGTTAATACCTGTAATGGTGGTCCGATGATGTATACAATCATCCTGGACACTACACCAAAGAGAAAACTTGTAGTAGACAGTTGTTGATAGACAAGGATAGAACACCAAGAACAAACCAATACCTCTTTGGAGGTTACTGTAGCTCATACAGAGAGAACTTTGAACCCCACAGAACCCGGTCAAGGTTTCTTCATCACTCAATCACTTTTATAGTTTGATTAGGACGGTAAGCAGTTTTAAAGATTTATACAAAATGAAGCTACATATTTTTAACCAGACCATGCCCAACTATTGTCAATAATGATGTTTAACTTGAAAGAAAAGTTACAGCCCCGAATAAAACAAGTGTTGATTTTATAACCTTCAAACATGTATCAGATCACCAATTTCAATCTCTATATCCATCATTATTGCTGAAACAAAATAACATAGCTAAACAAATGAAGTAATGTAAGTGTGAGCTGGTTGCTACTCAAAGTGTGAGATAAAGAGCATTGCCGTGCCTAACTATCGGTAGACTGAAGGGCTTCAACAATATACATAAAGAGGTTAATGATGTCCAAGTAAAGGCAGAGAGCAGCAGGAATGTATTCATCGTAGGTGAAGGTCTTTATGAGCTGATCCGTGTCATATATTATGAATCCACTGAACACAAGCGCTCCCACAGCCGATACTATTGCATGCATCACATTCCCCAATGGCAGAAAAATCTGTTCACAAGATTAATATAAATGAGGCAAAGACTGTCTTATAGTTTTAGTTAATTGAGATGTATAGTATATGCTATGTGTACCTGAAGCAGAGTGAAAGCCAGCAGCACCAAGAGAGAGCACACTAAAAATGGCCCCAGGAAGCTGAAATTAGCACCTTTCTTCACAGCACAGAATGTATACAGTGTCAGCACAATCACCGCTATGCATGTTAGTCCTGCACCCTCTAGAAGGATCTTGCCTGTTACAGATTGAAGGCAATGAGTAAAAAGAAGCTTATAAACATCTACATTTGGAGGGCAACCATCTTTGTCTCTCATAAACATCTGAGCTACAAACCTAATTGTTTATGGCCAGAAGAACTATATACCTGATGTCCAAGACATAACATATAATAATACAGAACCTCGTTACAGTTTTACCTCTACAAGAATTTAGGAGCAGAGCTTACATAATACAGAACTGTGGACTTAATCAACAAGCAACACATATAGACTCATATCCTACACAAAGTATAAACAACAGCAAGATGATATTTTTCAACCATCACATGATTCTAGACCACAAAATAATTTTTTTGATAAGCGATTTTTTATGAACTTTTTACCCTGAGGGGAGAATAGGGAGGACTGCCAAAAGGATATCCTAAAGAGACCTGCAAAGAAACCAAACCACAAGATGGCATGGGGTTCTCCCCAAAAAACAAAAAACCCGAACTAACAGAAACCTCAACCAAAACAGAAAAAGACAAAGAAAACCTACGGCTAAACCAACACCTCACTAAGGACCGTGCAACGCTTTGATTATTGAATGTTGAGAAAGACAAGGGTTCCATCTTCAAGAGGCAAGAGCTTATAAACAACGGGTAAATGATTGTTTGGAGTTACAATTCACGTTATGTTAGCTTGCTAAGAAAACACAGGATAATCCTAGACTCAGTTTTGTTCTGCAAGTGTATGGACAATTTGATTTGCAGACATGGGAGAGGATTGATTTCAAGGACTTGAACAGGAATCCAGTTTGTTCCAACATGACAAAAATGACCAAATAGGCATATGAAAAAGGAAAAAGAAAGTGTTACTTGCAGTACAATTAGTATAGTGGCTAGTTAAATTTTCAGTCCCAATAACATAAACAACTAAAATTTCATGACAATGTGGCTCAGATTAGGCACAAGACAAACAAGAAACATTGGGATTTAATTGGGTACCTTGTTTGAGAGCGCAAAACGATCCCACCATGGAGGCGAATACAATCGTAAACAGCACAAGAAGAAACAAGTTCAAGGGATGTTTCTTTTGCCAATAGTGCATTGGGATTAGAACTGCACCAACAATCGCCAATTAAACTCAAAACCCTCCAAATATTTTTGTAAATAAAGACAATATACGGTAAAGATGAGCGTACGGAGAATGGAAACGACGCCGAGAACGATGCTGATCCCGAAACCTAAAGGTGACTGGAAAAAATGCGAGACGGGGCGCACACAGACCACGGCGGCGGCGATGGCGGTGGTGAGGATCAGTTGGAAGGAGACGATGGCGTAAACCTTGCGGATGAAGGCCAAGCGGAGCTCGGGGTTCTCGGCCATCCCCGGGTAGAGTAGGTTGTCGTTGTTGCCGAGGCCTGAGCCTGAGCCACTTTCGATATCATCAACTTTCACCATTGTGAGCAGCGGAAGTGTTTGGCTAGCGAGAGAGAGGAGGAAAGTTTAAGGGACTGAAATTGATTTATAAACCCAGAGCACGTTTAGAGAGGTTAGATTTTCTGTTAGTTTAGAATACGGTTTTATTCAAATCACTAATATATGAATTTCAGGATTTGTCGCCTTTGCGTATCTATGAACATATGACTCATATTTGGAAAAACAAATTTGGTTAACTATGCCTTCACACAAGCTTTATTTTTAATTAAAGTTTTTGTTAAAAAGAATTTTTTTTGACTATCTATCTCAAAACATGTCATATTTAAGTTAGGATTATCTAGTAACCGAAAAAAAATAATCTCTCGAAGGAGTCTCTCTCTGTAATTTGACAGTCGGTCTTAGGCCCTTTTCCGATCTCCACTTCTCGTCCTCCATCCCTTTCTCTCATCGTTATCGCACTAACCCTCACTGTCTTCACTACTTCGTCCTTTGGATCCACTATCTCTGTCCGCGTCTTCTCCTCCACCATTTTCCTTGGTTTACACAGATTTCTCCGCCTCAATACACCCGACAACAACAACCCCTCTAGCGTGATGACCGATCCCGATCCACCTGTTACCTTCCACGCGATCTCGCTCCCCGAGACCCACCGTCCCGTCAGGCCTCCACCAACGTTGTCGCCTCCGCTTCTTGAGCAACCGCCTTAGCCGCCTCCAGCGCCTTTATCGCCACCAGCGCCCCCGCCGCCACAAGCGCCTTCGCCACAAGCCCGTCTACTACCTACGCCGCCTCCGCCTCCTAATGTGCCTCTGTCACGAGCCCGTGTACTACCTTACTGGTATCCGTTTCCGCCGCATGCGCTACATCCTGCGTGCAAGGACGTTCCATCGCCATCCGTTGGATCGGGACCCTTCTGCAAGTGCAAACTCGGTGCACCAACCCTGTCACGCCCCAAATCCGATTTTGATCGGACTCGAGACGTGAACTGAAAGTAATAATGATAATATAATTTTAAAAGAAATAAACTCTAAAATAATAATCCCAAACCAACAAATCTGATCAAACGAGTCAACAACTCGGAAACCACAACAAAATAGTTTAGTAACAATAAGAAAGTACGTCTCTAGACCATACTAGACTAAGACTCTCGCTAGCTCCCAAGCTCTGAGAATCCCGCTGGACCAAATCCCGCTCAAAACTTGTAGAACAGTAAAGTAAAAGGATGAGCTTTCGCTCAGTAGGAAAAAGTAGTTAAGGTGATGAGTATCCGCTCACCACCACGAGTAACCGTCCAATTAGGACATACTAGCAAGGCACAACAACTAACGACATCCACGGAACTTACATAATCACAAAACCACACTCACATGACTATAACCACACTTAATCACCTCACATAACCAATCATCAAGCAACAACACACAATAGAACAACCACACGTCCTGTACAACAGTCCCCTATGTCGCCGGCTTCCACAGCCCGGCTCAACCATATCGTACCGGACCACACAACATCGACCTAGATATCTTCCCGGAATACACAACATCGGGGGATAGCGCACAATACATCATACCGGACCACACAACATCGGCCTAGATGTCTTCCCGGACCACACAACATCGGGGTGCGAATCACACCATCCTCGCCCTAGATACCCTACACCGGCATACCCCCTCGATGTAGGTATCGTACCGGAATCCTGAGCCCCGGGGGACCACATACGTGGGACATCACCCTCGGCCTAGATACCCTACACCGGCATACCCCTTCGATGTAGGTATCGTACCGGAATACACATCGTCTCGAAACATACCACGAAAGTCTCACATACCACAATACCATAGATCAACTATCATCATAACAAACCAACCATCTTACCGAAACACGTCACATCGGTCTATCAATCACCCGATCATATCACAATACCATAGGTTCACGTCATACTAAACACATCACACTAGTCATAACACACCAACATACCACACCAAGCATACCATATCATGATCCTCAATCTAACAACGGATAAACCACATATCAAGCATCACAAATCATCAATCATAGTACCACAACCAACACACAACCTAAGGGCACGACATGACCCACATGCACATCTACAGCACGACAATTCCCAAACTTACGGGCACGACATGGCCCGCAAGCTATCCCTCATTTCACTCGTTCCTCACATCCTACATGCAATTCTACAATTATAGCAAGTATTCGTAACCTATATGCATACTAGTAACTTTCCACGATTAAACCGATATTCGCTACTTTCCCCTACCTCGATCGCTATCCAAACGCTTAGTCACTTCGAGACGCCTAAAAGCCTCCTCCGCCGTGCTTGGGTCCAACGTCTAAGATCACAAGTTAATACGAGAATTAGGCGTAATTCAAGAGAGGTTTAGAGAGAAAACATTCCCAATTCACCCCAAAAGGCCCCGTAATAGATAACCTTCCTAATTACTCGAACAACACCAAAATGGGCCCCAAAGGCCCAAATCTGATCTACCACGGTTCAGGTCACAGAGCCTTGACGGACTCCGTGACGTTTAGGGTCACGGAACCGTGAGGTTCCCCTTCACGGGTGACGTCACGGAACCGTGACGTCTTCTGTCACGGATCCGTGACGGGTCCGGACAGATTCGTCCATCTTCTTCCTCCAGCTTCTTCTCCACGAAACCAGACCTTCCAAACTCCATTTTTGACCCCCCAAACCTCCTAAAACAGTCCCAAAACCGTCAATATTCAAAGACCCATAGTGGGTTTCATCAAAACAACACAAACTTTCTTGATTTCAATCATAAATCTCCATTTTCTCTTCATAAATCAAGTTTTAAACATCAAATCCTTAAATCCCTAAAATCTACGACTAGTTCATGCAATTCCTACCCAAACCCACAACACAACTTCAACAAAGGAGGTTATAATGGGTACTAACCTTTAGGAAATGAAGAGATGAAGAAGATGGGGTAGGTTTGGAGAAGGTTGCAGGTGAAAATCCACTAAAGGAGCTCCCTTTTCTCCTCGCTTCTTCTACAAGCTTCAATGGAACTTCTCTCTCTCTCTCTCTTGTAAAATTCGGCCAACACTAAAAGTGGCTGAAATATTTGCCAAATGTTGCCTTGAACCTAGATGAGAAATTCCCCTTTTGCCCTTCTTATTCCCCTCCTTCTCAAGTGGACACAATGGGGGTAAATGAGTCTTTCTAGACCCATTTCTTCTCCTCTAGGCCACCATGGACAAGTTTCCATGTGGGGTCCACTTCCAACTTTAGTAAAATTCCAGCACATTAAATTTATTCCTTAAGACCCTTGATTTGACCGAATTTGACCTCGGGTTGACTTTTTTCACAAAAACGGCTGTTTGAAAGGAAACGACCCAACTAAGCTAACCGTAACGACGGTTAAGGTTTTTGGGTCCCAGAAAGGTTCCGAATGACTCCCAGAGTCATCGGTTGACTTTTCCGACGGAAAGTCAACTTTCGCCAAAAACCATCGGTTCGACCGGGATCGACCGGGGCGGTTCTTACAAACCCTATCCGTTAGATCGGGAGTCTGGCACCCCGAGATGTGTGTGGGGACGCACATCTCGCCTTACCGAGGTCGGTGTAAATCTACCATTCTGACCCCCCCCCCCGTTTCCTGGTGTTCCCTCTGGATGCTCGATATCCTTTAAACCACTCCTTATCAAATATCCAGAATATTTTCAGATCGAGGTAGGAAACAAACCTCGTGGCACTCCTGTCTGCCACTGCAACCGAGGCCCTGACCTCCCACCAACTATCACTTGCATAGTTGGGCATTTTGTTATAGAGTTAGCGTTCGATGTCTACGGACTAGAACTAGGTCTTGCCCTTTTCCTTTCCGGTTTTTACCTAGTTATGTATGTTTAAGTTTCCCATTCAATAAAAGTTCTCATATATGCTGAGCCATATTTTTTTTTTCTATAATTGAAAGATATTGACGATGATCTTGTGACGAGATCAATCATGATCTCAATCATAAGATTTCGAATCCTTGATTGATTAGTTTCCATACTTGCAGATACTGTATTTATTTAGCATATCTTGTATTTCCTTATTTTGGCTTTTGTTCTTGTATAAATATGTGGCAATATTTTTTTTTGATAAGCGATGCATTTATTAAGACTCGAGATTCCAAGGTGGAAACTCGAGAGAAAAGAGATACAACCAATGAATGGGGATAAAAAAACATTCAAAAAACACAAAAACCTACAAGCCAAAAAAAGCCAAGGTAATAAAAAAATAACCCAAAAGAAACTGGCACCGCCCATAACCACGTCCTCCTAGAGCGTTTCTCTTCCTTCCCTTTCGAACGCAAGCACTTGGGTTAGAACACCAACTCTCAAAAGAGCAATCATGCACTAAATCTCCTGCCAGCTTAGCTATACTGAAGCAATGTGGTTGTGACTTCAAAAAAACCTCAACCAAAGAATCCATTTTTCCCTTGAATATAGAACTATTACGTTGCAACCAGATGTACCAACACGTAATATAACATACCTTCAGCCATACTTTACTACTGCCCGACTCCGAATCCACCTTCCACCCTTCCAAAGCCACAGAAATATCCCGGGGAACGACCCACCTCAAAGACCACCAAGAATACACCCTTCCCCATAAGTCCGAAGTATACTCACAATGTAAAAACAAATGATCCAAATCCTCGACACCAAGCACACAATATGACATTCAAAGAAATATTACATCCTCGAACCTCCAGAAAACATAAAGTGGGTACCGCCTTATGAATGATCAACCACATAAAAATGTAGTACTTCATAGGCATTCCTTTTAACCAAAAAATGCTCCCCATGAAACAGCCTCAAAAGATGGAGCCACCAGCTTATAAATTGTCCACATAGAAAATTTCAGTCCTTTGACCCATACCACTTGATTTATCCTGTTAGATAAATATACCGTGGCAACAACCCCTTTAAAACTCGATCCTCCCCAAGCTCAGAAGTATATAGGTCCCTACGAAAGATCACTAACCACCTCCCATTTCTCTAGTTCTTAATAATCGAAGATAACTATTTAGATGCTGCCGCAAATAGTTGTGAGTATCGATCTCGAAAAGGCCTATCCCCAACCAAACGTCATCCCAAAACTTCGCCTTATCACCGGTCCCCACTTTCCAATGGATGTTTTGGCCCCCAAATAATCGAGAGTGACTAAAAGAATATCATGGCCGTTGATGCGGATGCATCTTGGCATTAAAAATGCCACATTTAGAGGGATTTTATCGTTGATTTTAGCCCATTATTGTCTCATTCTCTCGTATTTTACTTGTTTCCAGCACTTCTCATGTTTCACAGGTTATATCATGGAATACGAGCAAAAACAAGTCAAAAAGGGGACAAATTCGAAGTTGTAAACTTGAGGAGCAGCTGAAGGACAGCCATCACGGATCCGTGACCGAACCCGTCACGGGTAGGGTCACGGAGCCGTGACGAAGACCCAGAATTGGCCAAGATGTTCTGGTCCGTCATGGATCCGTGATGGTGTCCGTGACGGATGCCATCACGGAGCCGTGACGCGCGCGCAGAGTTGTTTCCCAAACTCGCTTCAGACTTACTTTTACCCTTTTTAAACCTAAAATTAGCCTCCCAATAGACCTAACTTGTAATTTTGAGAGCTAAGAAGAGAGGAGAGTTGAGAGCAAGCTTGAGGATAGGATTTCTACTTGAAGAACATCATTGTAATCAAATATTGGGTATTGTATTTCTTTACTTTGTTCAATTATGAAGCTTTGTCTATGTTCATCAATGGTGTTTTCTTCTTCCTTGCTCATGAGTAACTAAAACCCCATAATCTAGGGTTATGGGGGATTAGAGATTTGTTTTCCAATGTGTTGATTGTATGAATGAGGATTGTGTAGAATGATTTGATTTAGGGTTTGTATTAGATTTGAACTTAATGCTCTATCTCCCGGGTAGGCCTGATAGAAGGTGGGAATTGCAATCTGACACTCGTGAGAGGTGGGTTGTAATTAGGTCAGAAATCTTATACAAATTGGGTTTAAATCTAGACTAGTGATAGCTAGGTTAACACGATTGCAATAACCATAGGGTTCAAACCGAAAGTTAGAAATTATCAAAGAACGTAATGCTTTGGGTCTTCCTACATCCTGATTCGTGAGAGCTGGGTGGTTAGATTCCATTAGGGTCCGAAACAACGTGAGGAGTTAGGACTAGTTTGAGAGGTAATTCGTTGCCCCTAAAATCAGAACAACTTCACAATGTTCATCGTCAGTTAAATGCATTGGAAACGGTCTCTATGAACCCACAACCTTAGATTACTTTTTCTCTGAATTAAAACTCTTCTAAGTTTTGTGATTACTGGTTCATTGTCATTTGGATTACTATTTACTTTTTATGCTTTAAAACAAAACCTTTTAATCGAGATAGCTTGACAACAACTTTGAGATAAAACGTGGTTGACTCGTGCTCCCTTGGGTTCGATAACTCGGAACTAAAAATCTCGAAAATACTACTTGACGACCGGTACGCTTGCCGTGTCCTTTTCTGTCATATCACATATCAAGGAACAATGATTGAGAATAATAAGGATGATGACTCTATGCCTTATCTCAATCAGGATATCGGTGATAAAAGGATAGTTACATAGACGACACATTGGTTAGAATCAACAATGTCGATTCGTTATGCAGTGCCAGACAATACTAAAGTCTCATTAGTTTCCACTTATGTAGGATCAAGTAAAATGAGATTTTACGTTGATCTACCGACATGCATAAACCTAAGGGTCACACTGGAGGATGAAACTCATCAACACATTTATGGAGAATGACCAAAAGGGAAGTTGTCTTGGGACATGACCAAAACTGGGTTTTGGGTCATGTGCCCGTAAGTATTTAGGACATTACGGATCGAGACAAGGCTTGGAGTATTTGGATTGATCGCGTCAGATAATGTTGGACATATCCGAGATGGGAGGCGTGGAGGCGATGAGCACGTCATTGGACCTCATTGGGAATGTCCACAGGCCATCACCCGGGAGGCCCATGGGCAGCCCATGCCATCAAGGGACCATGGAACTAATTAATTAAGTCTTGATTAATTAGTACTAAGTAAGCAAGACTAAATTAAGGTGTTGGTGATTCACCACCAACTCCCGTCTAATCTACACCATGCTTGTCTTATTTACACCATGCTTATCACCATCCTTATCCTATTTACTATTATTCTATTATGTTGATGGGAGAAGATAACTTGAGAGTCATCATTTCAACAAAATAAACATACAAAAGAGAGAAAAACACCAACACTTCCTCTCTCCCCTTGCAATTTCGGTTTTGGCATGTTCTCTCCATATTGTTGTGTTTTAGAGTCCTCAAACTCAAAAACTATGTGGCTTTGATTCCTTAGCGGATACGTAGGCGCCTTGAAGACTCAAGCCAAATCATTCTTTACCGGTGTTCTTGTTTTGGTAAAAACTTGTGCTGAATTTTTGTCTTGTGATTCTAATCTTTGGTAGTTATTTCATGGTTTACATGGTCTCTTGGTTTCAATTGTCATTCCGATGCGAGTTGGTTCATCTCCTACCCTACCTCGAGACCAAACACCCACACCGATCTTGCACCGCCATCTCCTTCTTGCGGTTGGCCTATTCTTCGGTAAGGAATCTTCTGCCCATGGCCGCTCCAAGGGCTGTGGCACCGTTCCAGAGACACCACGGTAGAGAAGACACCGTCTCGGCCCTCCAATGATTTACCTTTGATGCAACCATGTCTATGTCGGATCATCTATCGGGAGGACCTCGTCCGACTGTCCCATCGCTGCTCGTCTACTAAGGAAGAGATTGACATCAACTGTGGCCTCAGCACTGTGTGAGATCCATGTGGACCGCCCGAGCCTGATCACATGGAGCCAATCCGCCTGGTCACCCAATGAATGATCGTGGCCTACTTCTCCTGGAAATACACCCATGGAGACCGATCTATCAAGATGAACTGGTGGTGAAGGAGGAAATCGACGAAAAAGGACAAGTAGGGAATGATAGGGGGGCACCAAAGCCATAAATCATGATATTTCACATTCGTACCATAGTGGTTTTACATCCTCGTATGTACCTATCGAATGAAATCCGGGATCACCTAGGAAGCTTTAGGGTTCAGAGGATTGATTTGGGAAATGGAGAACACCACGAAGGCCGTTGGGTAACGGGCTACAATCATCACCCTCTGTCGGAATATGAGCTTACAGACATAGTCTCTATGGCGGAAATGACTGTACCCCGTCCAGGGAAATTGGCCCCCATGTGGTAGAAGCGAGGCCTACCAAGCAACCTTGTTGGAGAACTTCCGGGCGCCGTAGGGTGTTCTAGAAGAGCCACACCCCGACCTGCAGAGGACGAATACTAGACACACCCAACCTCCTCCTTTTCTGGCTTACTTCTTGGACGGCTGCCCCCCATGGAGTAGAAGCGAGGTCTGCCAAGCAACCTCGTTGGAGAGCTTTCGGGCGCCGTGGGGTGTTCTTGAAGAGCCACACCCCGACCCTTAGAGGACGGATACTAGACTCCCCAACCTCCTCCTTTTTCTGGTATACTCCTTAAACGACTATCACGACACCCCATGTATGTTCAAGACGAGATGGGAAAAGATTTTTAGATCAAATACACAAACCATCGAGTGAATAGGAAACCACCCCATGATATTTTCCCTAATAATATCAGTACCATATTATAATATTAGTATTTCAGCTATCATCGAAACCTCGACTCATCTTTTTCAATCATTTGTATGTCAATTTGTTATTTCTTGATCAGCAAAAACAAACTTAAATTGAACATATTTTAAAAGAAACAAGGAGTTACAAGATTATCTCGAATTAATAAAATTATCATGTTTATACTAAAATGAAATGGTTACTACCGGATTGGATTATGGATATATAACACATTTATAGCTACCTTATAAGGTCCAAAAGTAGGACACTTGGGTCAGCACTGGCCGACATTACTTAGTGAACATATCTTCACAAGTCAAGAATACAGAGGCCACACAGTCATAACTTATCCTCTAAGTAACCAACATAGTTATATGGAAGTGAGGGTTGGCTCAGTAAATAACTATTGGAGTCATGTCTGGTTCATCTGCTTCTTCTGGAAGTGTGTTTGGACCTGGAAAATACACAACAGAGCTCAAGAGAGTAGAAGCAGCTGGGGGGTTATGTAATACAAAGTCTCACGATTCTTGTCTTCCACCTTCAAAGCCACTCTTGATTGGGATGCCATGTGAAGCTGGGGAGTTCCCACTTGTGCTCTTCCTCCACGGTTATCTTCTCTCCAACTCCTTCTACTCTCAGCTCATCCTACAAATTGCTTCTCATGGCTTCATCGTCATTGCTCCTCAGGTCCCTCTTTTTCTATGTATTTCAACTAAACCCCTTTGTTTCTTCATATTTATGCTTGTTAGGCATCATTCTTATTTGTTTGGTTTAATAATAGGAGTAACTAGGGCTGGGCATGGTCGGTTAAACCGACCATATGCCTGAAGCCGAGACCGAGACCGGATCTATGTGGTGTGGGAAATTCCACACCGGGACCGAGACCGCGACCGGAAAGTGGGATCTGAATCCGACCTGTATACATGGCGGTCGGTTTCGGTTTTGACCGGATTAACAGTATTAACAATTATTTTGAGTTGAGATTTATCGTAAACTTTTATTCAGCGCTATTTCGAGCCTTCTTTTCAGTGTTATTTTGAGCCTTTTTTTTGCCCAAATTTTCTCTACAAAATAAAACAGATTTTCAACAAGTATACATCATGGATCTGGGAAAAAGAAAAAGAATTGTAGGGAAAAGAGAACAGGTATGTTATAAATAAAATATACTAACAAAATCAACAAACTAAGAATGGAAGTTAGAAGAAGAGAATAGAGATATGGCTAGGAAAGAACTCAAAGTAAGTTGTGGCTGACATTTGCCGGAGAAAAAGAACACAGAAAGATAATTTGGAGGGAGAGAGAAGAGATAGAAAGATGGAGATTAGAGAGGGGGCTGTGGTTGGAGATGAGAAAGAGAGGCGTTGTTGCTGTGTGTATGTGGGTAGAAGAGAGAATATTAGTATATATATAAGGATAATTAGGGTTAGTTAGAGAAAGTGGGTTGAGGTGAATCGGGCCTGGGCAGCAGCACTTGGGCTTGGTTGCTGTTTAATAGGCCTGGTCGGTTTTTTGCCCACCGGTCCAGAATTTCTTAGACCGGCCACCGACCATCTAGTTGCCGGTTCGACGTTTTTAACGTCGCGACCACGCCGGAAACCTCCGGTTCCGGTTTCTCCGGTCTCAAATGTGGTCGGTTTCGGTCGGAATCCGGCGGTCCGGTTTTTTTTGCCCACCCCTAGGAGTAACCATGAATCCTAATATATTTTGAGTTTTGTTTTGACGATCTTAATCGAACTTGATTTTTTTATACACTTCTGACATTTTTATTTTTTGCACGAACATTGTTCATCTGAATAAACGTTGTTGTTAGTTTTGAATGAGAAATATTCAAAATACCCTCAGTAAAAAGTCAATAACATGAAGTTGAGCTTGGTCTTTTTAAACACTTCCCAATTATGACCTTTATATTTTTTACACGGACTAATATTTTGCTAAGGATATTTTGGACTTTTTTCATCTAAAACTAATGATAACGTTTATTCAGACGAGAAATGTTAGTCCGTCAATAATACAGGAAGGTCAGAAAAATACAAAAGAAGGGTTAAACTTAGTCAAAATCGTCAAAACAGATTAAGACTCATGATTTTCCCTTTGATTTATAACCCTTCATTTATGTGTTCTATTTAAATGCAGTTATATGTAGTGGCCGGACCGGACACGAGTGAGGAGATTAAGTCATCTGCTGCAATAACAGAATGGATGTCCCAAGGACTCCACGACTATCTTCCACGCCATGTCCGCCCCAACCTAAGCAAGCTAGGACTCGCAGGGCACAGCCGTGGAGGCAAAACCGCCTTCGCACTCGCCCTCACAAAAACACTAAAGTTCTCGGCCTTGATAGGGATCGACCCGGTCGACGGAATGGACAAAGGGAAGCAAACCCCTCCCCCGGTGCTCACCTACGTTCCCCACTCTCTCGACCTCGACATGCCGGTTATGGTGATCGGCTCCGGTTTAGGGGAGGTGAAGAGGAACCCTCTGTTCCCTCCATGTGCCCCCAAGGGGGTGAACCACGAGGACTTCTTCCGGGAGTGCCCTAAGCCGGCGTGCCACTTTGTGGTTAAGGGTTATGGGCACCTTGACATGCTGGATGATGATACTAAGGGGATTCGAGGGAAGGCCACCTATTGTTTGTGCAAGAATGGCAAGGCCAGAGGGCCTATGAGGAGCTTTGTGGGAGGAGCTGTGGTTGCGTTTATGAAGGCTTCTTTGGGTGGTGATGGGGCTGACCTTCTGGCTATTAGAAATGGTCATGGGACTTCACCGGTTGAGCTTCAGACTGTTGAGTTTTTCGAGTGAAACTTATATTGTACTCCTGGTTTTATGCTAGGTTAAGGATGGTGTTTGTGCCACTAAAGGGTGAGACTTATGTTTGTCTGATTAGTATTATATAAAGGATTCCACATGGTATATTTAGTTCAGAAATGTTGCATAGGGATTTCAGTATGATATATTTAGTCCTTTAACTAGAATTTGCCGACCTAGTCTAACGTCCATGATATTTGAACTCCTTCGAATGAAATGCCTTATCTACACTTAGACCTCTATAAATTGATATTCAATAAGATAATGTCTTTTTCCAATCAAAACATCAATCATTTGATTACCCTTTTAAACTAAAATTTCAATTATTCGCCCCAGCTCTTCACTTGTTTCAATCGCGGACGATTAGGATTTGTATCATGCAGGCAAATCAGGCGACAAGGATAATAACTGCAACCAAATCTCGGACCACATCAGGAAGAACAACGATGTCGGTTAAGGTTTACGACAGTGCACAACGATGAGAAGGCCAATTTCTCCCGCATCGTGGGCAACTTCCTCTACCCAAGGACCGCTCCCCATGACGACTTTATCGGTTTCCGAAGCTCACTTACACTGGAAGGTAAACATGAAGACTCCCTTTGGAGCCTCTTTTGCACGTATGCATAGAGAAGGATCGATACTACTGACATGGGGCTTATGATCTCTTCCGGTTTCCAGACACAAGGGAAGACGTAGATGATGCCAAATTGGACAGAAGGCTGACGGGTGGACAAAGGCGGATCGAATGATCGATAGGACTAAGGATCGAATGGATAGACAGATTCTCGGATGAGCAACCTCTCTATTATGGAGGTCGGATCCCAACAACAAATATTAGAAGTTGGGGAATATCCTTTGGCTATGCGGTGGCGGCAATGTTTCTCTAGTCTAAGACATACTACTAGCTTTTCTTAGTAGACATCATGCAGATTTCTGGAAGATTCCGGACCTAAAAGAGAGATCGTTGGGCATCATCATGGTGGCGTTCTTATCTCGGTCAATGAGAGAGTGGTACGAGGTTCTATGAGAGCATTCGGTGGCCTTCAAACACTCTTTGGTGGTGTTAGCGGGTCACGACCTTCTGATGTGACCAAATGACATCCCTTTCGACCACATTTCAGTATGGGTCATGATGATGAACCTCCCTATTGGTTCCTGGAACCATGGAGTTGCATTTCGGATCAGCAACATCTTGGGTGGATGCTTGAAGTTGAATGATGATGTCCACAGTGATAGTTGGGGGGAATTCGAGCGGATCTGAGTATATGAGGACCTCTGATAGTTGCTTGACCTCTAAATAATGTTTCGAGTCTCAAAATACGAGGTACGACCTTAACTCTATCTGTAATACAAATATCTTCCGAACCATTTCTTCAAGTATGGCATGTTGGGCCACTTGGACAAAACCTGCTCGATATCTTGGGTTGGGGATATCCCTCTAGGGGTATCCATGCTAGTTCCGGCGGAGCCTAGGGGTAGTAAATTCCTAAAGAAGTATCTGAAGGACCAACTAGGTTTTCGTAGGAGACAAGCAACTTATAGCCAAGAGAGTTAAGGACAAAACGTAAGGGGCGCGGGAGACACAGGATGTCCCTACCAAGGGTTGGTGGGCACCGAAATCGGGAACTACCAGTGGTAAGCCAAGTACAGGGTATTAAACCCCGACCTGGGTCTATTGATAGAAGACACACATTCTCAAGAATGATAGTTCTCGCTCCTCCCCACCATCATTGGAGAGGACACACACCGTCACATGAGAAAAAGAACTTTCACCTAGGATGTCACACAACACCCTAGATGAGACATAGCCGATATAGCTTATTTCATCTTCACGGGATTGCACTCAAGAGGCACCAACTAGGTAGGTGAAGAAATGGAATGGCCAAGCGAGGTGGTTAGGTACTCCAAGAACCACTCTATGCCTAGGAAAACTATTGGTTGTGGATTTTTTGGGACATGACATTGAGGGTACCGCTAACTTAGAGGGAGCAACGAACCCACCAACGCAGGGTAGCAAGCATTCTCATCTCTCCTAATGAGTACGAGGAGGAGTCCGTAAATACTTCACGTCCATCGAATATGGGTGGCACTGTTAGCATTTATGCCCGTAGCCCAATCGTAAATGTCCAAATGTAAATATCATCGTTGGCAATATAACAAAGCGGCTTTTGATATTACTTAAGTGTTGGAGTAATATGTCGTATGTGTTTCCGATCTATGCCCACTATGCGAATAGAACCATAGATCAGGATGGATCACACTCGACGGGGTCCCTAGTCAATAGTCTTCGCTAGAAGCGACTAGTATGAAAGATGACTCTTGATGGCTTACGTTCTATTGGTCATAGGAAAGGTTTCCGGAGTCTGATCATAGACATCATGTGTGGGACATGATGTTGGACGACCCGACCTGAATATGTGACCAATATTTGAAGATACTAGAAGATAGTTTTTTATTTTTGTATTGTAAAAATACAAGACTATTGGTTTATTTTTTTTATATATAAGCAAAAATTCATATTAAGCAAACGTTGTACAAGACAGTAAAACATTGCTAGAAAAAGATCCTAAAAAGATCTTTTCCTCAGACCATAACAGCTACAAAGAGCAACAAAAAACACTCAAGCAGGAAAGAAAACAGAACCGTCTACATCCTACCCAAGTTCAAGCAAAGGAACCGGTTAGAGACCGGGACCGGAATTAGAGTTTCTCTTGTAGTCGGTTCTGGGTGATCTTCGTCCTCACTATCCTCAACGTCTTCATCCTGCGGGACTTTAAGGCCCAAAGAAGTAAGGTCAACTGCCTTTTTGCCAACCTTCCTGCTAAAACTCCAAGAAGTAAGACTATTGGTTTTTTTAATCCCAATGCCACGTGGTACCTTTTATTGGAGGAGTGTGATGAGAGGCAGTAACCGATGACCACTTGGACATCGCAAACCGGTGATAACACTCTGCATTTTGGCACGACATCGTGCATTCCGTCCTCCAATAACGGCCATGGTATTGAACAAGACTAAAACCACAACATAAGCACCTTGCTTTTCTCGTGCTCTTAAGAGGTCAAGCAAATAAACAAGAGTCTTAAATTCATCAGTTTGAATGGTCCAAGAGCCAGTTGGCAATCCAAGGAGACCCATAAACCTAACCAACTGCACCACAACACACTAAAAACCCTCTCTCTAAAAAGCTCTTAACCCTTCTTCCTTTTCTCGCCGCTGTGCGCGGCTGTGTCCTCGTGGCTCCGGCCACAGAGGACACGGCCGCCTCTCCTTCCCTTTTGCTTCCCCCTTCCTCTTCACCCGCGCCCTTTTTCGTCAGATCTACCCCCTCTTCTTCTTCCCTTCGCTTCAGGTTCTCCGGCGAGGAAGTCCTCAGATCTGGTTTGTGGGAGGCCTTCTCCTCAGTTTTGGGTTGATTGTCGCCGGATCTGACCATTTCTCGCCGTTGAGTACCTTTTCCCCCTCTTCCCTTTCACCGATTTCTTGCCTTACTCCGCTGGTTCCTTCAGTTCTTCTTTGGTTCTCTTCAGTTCGGAGTTCTCTGGGGCTCCCTTGGTAGATCTGAGCTTTGCATGTCAGATCTACGTGTTTTGACCGTGCTCCGCCGTCCGCCGCTCCGCCACTCTCTAGCCATGTCTCTCCTTGGTGGCTCTTCAAGCTTCCCCGGTTAGAAAGAGCTTCCATCGGACGGATCTGGGGCCCCCTTAGCCCGACTATGGTTTGGAGAAATCCTGGTGCTCTTCCCGTCCTCTCGGTGCTGGCCGGAGCGACAAAGAGTACCCCCCGTGAGTTCGAAGTCGTCCGTTGCTATCACCGCGCGATTTTCGCCGATGTCCTTCACCTGCTCCATGTCGGCCTGGTAAGAGTTTGGTGTCTCTGCTTAGGGGCTTTCCGGCGAAAGTGGGGACGAGTGAGGTCGTGAGGTTGCAGCTCGGCTCGATGCTTGGTGGGGCTGACGTTCTGTGGCTTGGCTGAGGTTGGCTTAGTTTTCTTCCCTTCTCGATTTGATTTCGGTATTTTCTCCCTCCCCTTCATTATTTTCTAAATCGGAGATTTGGTGTTCCCGACCATCTTGATGGTCCGGCCTCATCGGGTTTCGGTGTTGGCCGCCGAGGAGGACACATGCCTTGTGCCCTCATATTTCTCCCTTTCTGAATTTGATGGATGGGAAAAGATCTCGGCCGGACGCGTGTTGGCCGTCGGCAAAACTGGGACACTCTTTTAGGGTTTCTGGTTTCTGAGAATGGAGTACTTGTAAATCCGATTTTGAATTAGGGTAGGGGAGATTAGGTTGGTTTGAGTTCTAGTCTTGTTGTGTTTCAAGTTTGCTTCCTGCGTGAAGCTTCTAGTGTTGTGGTTTGCATCTTGTGTGATGTTGTGTTGTTGGTTGTTCATGTTTCAAACTCTGTTCTTCTTTCCGAAGAATAGTTTTAATTTAATATATGCTTTTTCCGATCAAAAAAAAAGAGTCTTAAATTATTCATCACAACAATGAGCAGCACATGTAGCCGTGGAGGGTAAGGATACATTGTTAGGTTCAACCATTGTTAAAACCTGATTTACATTAAAAGAATAAACAAGGGTCTTAAATTTACTCATAAGAATACTGAGTTAAAAAGGCTCTTACTACTAGTGACGACGTTGAAGTTTCATGGACAACATTGTGGCATCAACATTAAATTGGTGGCATCCCAAGAGACACGTAACTAGGGCCTTGTCTGACCTCACAACGAATTGCAGGATACTGGCGATCCCACGTCAAGTGAATTCCAACTTCCAAGACATGTGGACAGGTTACGCCACGTCAGCCAATCACTTTACAAAAGTAGATACGTAGCTACGTGTAACTCGTATATCCACCAAACCCTAAGCCCCACTCCTCACATAACCCACTTAATAAACCTCCTTCCCTTTATAAAAAGCCTCACTCTACTACGCATTCTAACACAACCAACACAACAGTCTATAGGTCAACACCTCTTCTACACCTAATCTCCTAGGCAAATTAATTTCATCCTCAGAGAAGTATTTATAATGGCTTCTGCTCTGCAATCCATCTCGGCTGCCAGCCCCGCCGTCTTCAGCCGGTCCGCCGGAGTGTCCCAGTTCCGTTCTGTGAGGAGAGTACACACCGTCCGATGCACGGCTGAATCGGTAAGTCGCATGTTAATAACCTCTTGCATGCTCTCTGTTTGGTTACTTTGTTCGTGTCTTCTAACGAGTGGATAACACACTTACAGCAGGAAGAGCCGAAGGTGCAACCCATTGAGCCGACCGTGAATGTGCAGCCGACGCCTGCCCCGAAGAAGCAGCAGCCCAAGTTCTCGGACGTGTTGGCGTTCAGTGGGCCGGCTCCGGAGAGGATCAACGGGAGGCTAGCCATGATTGGATTCGTAGCGGCCCTAGGAGCCGAGCTAGCGAGCGGCCAGGATCTCTTCGCCCAGATAGCCAACGGCGGAGTGCCTGTGTTCCTGGGAACCAGCGTGGTGTTGTCGGTAGCGTCTCTCATTCCTCTACTCCAAGGAGTGAGCGTGGAGTCCAAGTCCAAGGGGCTCATGACCTCGGACGCCGAGATGTGGAACGGGAGGCTCGCCATGTTGGGTCTTGTTGCCCTCGCATTCACCGAGTACGTCAAGGGTGGAGCCTTCGTGTAAATCCCTATCGATTTGTATACTAAACAGACACCTCATGAGTTCCTCTTTTTTCTTCCTGTAATACCATACCATGTATTTCAGTACAGTGTGGACTCATTGCTCATGACCCTCAGCTAGCTGTTTAAATGTGATCGTCTCATGCAAGTTTGTCCCAACTCGTCGGATCATTAAAAGAAGTTCAATCGAGCGCGCTAAGATTAGTATCCTTTGGCCACTAAACAAGTACCGACATGTAACATAAAAATTCGCAGTTTTTAAATTATATAACCGTTATGAACGGTATTAAGACGTCATATAGACAATATGAAGGAAATGTGAGGGTTGCAAAAAGAATACTGAAGTCCTGTTCATGGTAGTCCCTACACCCTACATCTGGGGGTAAAACAACTGAACTTGAACCATATCAGTTGTAGTAGGCAAGACTTCAACCAGTAACCCCTTCCGGAGCCAGTACCTAAAGCAAGAGGATTCTAACATTCCTCCCGGCGAGGCTGCTTACCGGCTCTCGCCTAATCATCTTGGTGTTCATTAGCAGATGCCCTCTTCACTCCTCCAGTACCAGCACCCGCTCCAGTTCTATCTTTGTGCCCAGGCAGACCTGAAACTGCACCACTTATTTTTTCCAGCCTGGATCGACTGTCTCGACTGGATGTTGACTTGAGGATTGGTACCCTTAGGTATAGTACTCGAGGATTCAATCGGGCATCTTCCCCGAAGCAAGGCGCCCTTACGTATAGTACTTGGGGATATAGACCCTGCTCCTAAAGACGAGCTCCAATACCCCTGATTCCCCGAGTCAGTTGCATATGGCTTAATATTCATATCCTTATGGAACTCCAAAATAGAGGAGTCGAACCGTGGGGTACCCACAATCCCCCGGTCATACTCCTGGATGACATGGCTGATCAACCCACATTGAAAACAGAAGGAAGTTAGTTTTATGTAGGTGAGGGAGACACGGACCGGTTCTGAAAATTCCCTGAACCCTAGTAGAAGATGGCGGCGCATGGGGCACTCCACGAGATGCCAAAATCTCTCTTTCACCGCTCCTCCCCAGCAGAGGCCCCATTGGTTATATGGGACAACGACACAAAGAAAAAGTGTCGAGCCAATTGTTTCCCCTGTCATTCCGGTCCTTACTGATGGAGGGAGGTCGTAGGCGTGAACCCACAGCTGTAGCTGATCCACAACCGGAGGTTCCCTAACCACCGGGTCCAAATTACCGAGAAGTAGTGGTCGTCCATCGAAACACTAGGGATCATTGCCCCAATCCCAAACACGAGCCTCTTTTGACTCGAAGTAGAAGCCATAGACCCTAAGGTTTTAGTTTCTTAAGATTTCAAAAAATAGTTTTGAAAAGGTAAGATATATTTCTTATGTGAAAATTACATAGGTTAGAAATGAAGGATAATCTATTGAGAACCACTCTTAAAATAGGAACCGTGAGAACCAATTCTAACCACATACACCTAAGATCCAACATTCACCATGATGCCATATCATCATCCCAATTCTACCCAAATTCACGCCACTTTCATCCATTCTCACACAAGCAAGGGCATAATTGTAATAGCATGGTGCCATGTGGACAAGTGTCCATTTTTTTCCTTCATCAATTCACTAGTTTAATATTTCCCGATTCATTTGAACTCCGATTAACTTCAAACTTGCGCCAATATTTTTCTTTTTTCAAGGGCATTAAATCAAGATCAGTCATGAATATATTTTGAAGAACGAAAATAAAAATTTATATCAAGGTGATAAAAATAATGTTGAGAGTTGATAAATCTTCACTAATAAATGTTTTATATCGGAGTACCAAACTAGTGCTAAATGTTGATAACAAAACATTTAATGAGGTGATAAAAACCATGTTCAATCTTGATAATAAGTGTGATACACTAGAGTTTAACATTGATAAAAAAAACTTGTGATGGGGTGATAAAACACACGTAATTCAATGATAAACCTAGTGTTTAGTGTTGATAAAACTGGTGTTCATAAAAGGCACGTGATGAGATGATAAAAATCATGATCAGTTTTGGAGAATGAGGTGATAAAACCAGTGTAAAGTGTTGATAAAACCAATGTAAAGTGTTGATAAACCCAGAGAAAAGTGTTGATAAAAATTGCCTGGATATAATTTCTTTAAAAATCAGCCCCGAAATAATTTTTTTTCGTGCTTCAAAAAAAACATGTGATGGGGGTGATAAAACACACGTAATTGAATGATAAACCTAGTGTTTAGTGCTGATAAAACTAGTGTTCATAAAAAGCACGCGATGAGGTGATAAAATCATGATCAGTTTTGGGAAAATGAGGTGATAAAATCAGTGTAAATTGTTGATAAAACCAGTGTAAAAGTGTTGATAAATCCAGAGCAAAGTGTTGATAAAAATTACCCGGATTTTTTTATAAAAAAAAATAAACTTCGAAATAATTTTTTTTTTCATGCTTCAAAATATATTCATGACTGATCTTGATAGAAAGCCCTTAAAAAAATTAATGGCGCAAGTTTGAAGCTAATCGGAGTTCAAATGAAGCGGAAAATATTAAATTAGTGAATTGATTAACAAAAGTAATATGATAGTTTTTCTAAAAAGCCCTTACCACTTACTAAAAAGTGTTGTTTTTTTTCCAGTCAACATGTCAACTACTTAATTGCATCTCATCCATCCATTCTTAAAATGGATGGCTTAGATTGGTTCTCGCTGTTCCTACGTTAAAACATGGTTCTCACCAGATTTCTCCTCTGTTAGAAATAACATATTGATTACCCGAGTAAAATTAATACATGTTTTGAGGTCCATGGTTTTGAAGAAACTGTGGATACCATCAATAAAAATGATGTTGACAATAAAGTTGAATGCAATATAACACGTTTAAAACCAGTTATGCAAAATTAAGTATGTATCGCATCTAAATGTGCTCACAAAGTTGGAATAAAAAATAAAAAAAATGGACTCCTAGTAACTTAAATTTAAAAAGACAGACAACACAATACTGTGATCATATTTCACTAATTAATAAAATTATTTTTTTTATATTAGATGAAAATCAAAATTACAGACATAATATAGAACGCGTGATCGAAGTAAAATTGTAAATTGACGTAAAAAATTGAAAGAATAAGACTTGAGTTCCAACTCGTAAGTACCAAACGCTAAACTCTATAATAAGATACCCGACTATGCTAGGGATAAATGTTGGTGGACATGCTCCACAAATGTGGTTACTCAGCTGCAGTTCATAGTAATCATTTCCTAACTCGATCTAAAAATGCTTGCCACGAGTGATATGGGGCGATTGAGTGGGGGCATGCATCCAGGGAGAACTCCAAGGAATGGGGGAGTCAGGGTGTCAGTTAAGGTCCGACCTTTGCATGACGAGGTGTGTATCCCCATACACTCTTCGTTGCTCGGTCATTGTTTCATATGGTCAGACGAAGTTGCATAGAAAACCTCGCCTGATTGTGGTAGGCAAGAAGGGATCCCGTGCATGGTCCCAGACCGTTCGGTTGTGGAGTCCCTTTGATTACTTCAGGTAGAAGATGGGAGGAAATCTAGTCACCTATTACGATATTCTCGTCGTGACCAACGAGATTGACCTTCTTTTCCATGAGGGCGAAGGTGTGGAGTTTCAGAGGCGATTCCTGATTAATAGACGTTCATATGGCCACTACAACTATCATTATCAGTTCTTCAACATCACCCATTTCGGTGGCGTTGCCGTTAATAATGGCCCCACCGATCATTATGCCAGCCACAAAATACTCAAGAGAACCACCGGGCAACACGTCGTTGACCTGAATAGCTTGGTGAGTTACTTCAATAGAGAAGCAATCGACAAAGGTATCACCATTGTGGGCGATAAATCCGAATGCGTTGTCCTCAAGAATAGGATGAGATACCATGCGTTCGTTGTTAGCTTCTGCATCTAAATCCCGACTGGCGATTCTAATCCTTTGTGCATATTTGGTTCGAACCCAATCGACATTGATTGTCTCGAAATAAATCAGTAGATAACCTCATCCGCCACAGATGGTTCGTTCGAAACAATATCAACATTGATTGTCTCGAATGTAAACGAATTTGGTAAGGGTGGACTTGGGCGTACCTTGAAAGATTTGTCTCCATATTCTCGATGGAGGCAGTGGGGGCATGAATCCCTTTAGTATACGGTGTGAAATAAAAGGGAGGCACGGTGGTGACGGCAGAGGGTGAAGGACGTGGGGGTCGTCAAGAAGCGGGCATGGACGATATGTTGTCTGGAAATTTTCACTTCTCGCAAAATCTGATTGTTCTAATGCATGGCGGTGGTTGTTGTGGGCTGAGCGGTACAGTAGGGCGATGTAGTAGACGATTGGCAGACAGAGACGAGGGCAGGTGATGACGGTAGTGTGGAGTAGAGAGGCGACGCATTGTATCGAGAAAGAGAGTAAGAGAAGCATTAGGGCTACGAGTTTTTTTTATGTAAATTTATTATATTAAAGGGATCCAATTTTCATACGGGAGATTTAAAAAAACATATAATCTTATCAAAATTTGTTAATTTATCCAGGTAACCCAAGTTCGGATTAAAAAATATTGTTTTAAAGAATTTATTATCTTGTTTTTTTTATAAGCTCATTTTTTTTATCAAAAGAGGAGACTCCTTTCAAAACAGAAAAGAGACTTGCGGTCAAAGACCCGAACACGCTTACAGATAAACTCCAACAAAAGGGAGCTTTAAGGCCTACCCTTAACCAAAGAAACAGAAAAACGAACAGAAACAGAAAAACGAACAGAAACAGAAAAGTTGAATATATATTTTTTAACATAACGAGGGATATATTAGAGTAAGTAAAATAATAGTGTAAGGGAAACAGCCTAAGCTAGGTCATATGAACTATCAACAAAATTCACATCAAAGAGGTGTGTCACTAACACTTATGTTTTAAGTTGATTAAATATGGATATCCTTTACGCGCTCTTCTTCCTACTATGTTAAGGGTTATCGCTACTGCCATATGGGTGGTCGTCATCATCGTCATGGTTGGACAAACCCTTACAAGAGATGGGAATGGGGCTAGTCCGATGAGGATTCAGATAGTGAATCCCTTTCTGCAAAAGAAGGTAAGTACGACAATTTTTTCCGGTGACGTGAGGAACGGTGCCGCCATAGGAGAGCTAAACATTGCAGGCGGTGGCTAGATTTGCGAGATTGGATGGAAGCCAGGAGAGGGTCAAATCGGAAGGGACTAGTTCTCCCTCACTATGGGTGGGATCGGACGACCGACACAGATTCTCATCGTTACAGTCGTGCTTAGTATTCACGATCTCGACCTATTTCTGCTCGGAATGATAATTGGATGTGAGGCCAGGTGAGCTCTTTTCTACCTCAACCTTCTTTAACCTCTGCGACCATGATTTCTCAGTTTGGTTGTGTTCCTGCTACCGATTTAACCATCTGATCTAGTGCCCCATCTATCAGTCGTCCGAAATTAGTCTGACAGGATGGTGCAGTTGTTGTGGCTCCTCAGATCCCAACGATTGGTTCTGCTCCCGACATCTCTTCCCTAGCTGCTTTGGTTTGGGTGAGCGTTTATGTCTTTTTGCCGATGTTTTCAGAGCCGATCCTCCCCGAAAGAGGGTCACGTGCGAAGTGATTAGAGGAGGTGCTATTATGGCCTCCAGCTGTTTTCCCATTAGATCTGATGTAACACCTTTAAATCGAGAGGCCACGGTAAATAAATGAGCGGGTACCAAACTTGATTTACCGAATAGAGATTATCTCATTTTCATTGTTAACCTTCACCCGTTTAGGACTATCGATCATGTGAAGACTCTTTTTTCCTAGGTTGGAGACATTGTTGTCGTGGACGTTCAGGACAATCTTGATTCAAAAGGAACCCTCTATACTTTTGTGTACTTTACATACTCTGATGTTGTTGCCAACGTTGTTTTTACCTTGAATGGTTCTTCGCTTCAAGGGAGCAGGATTCGGGTGGAAATGGATAAAAAAAATCAAAAAGACCTATTGCTTTGGTTGTTGAGAACCCTTCTTTCATTAACGTAGTTGTCCCCATTTGGGGCTCGACGTATCTCCGCCCCGGCACCCCTTCCACCTACTTCAGATGGATCTTCTAGATGTGCTCTATCTTTTTCTCCTAGATTCAAGACGTTACCGACCTTCAGTGCGATAGGGGTAGCTAACAACTCGACTATTGTGCACACGCTCAACATTGGTTTGGATCTAACATGTATTATTGGAGTGGAACTCTTTGAGCTGGTCTCGAGAGCATTTTCGATGTCCTATACGGACCAAGATGTTTGGACTTCTTTAACGGTTGACGATTGGAAGGCTCTTCGTCTTTGTTTTTTTTCTTTTCTGATTCACAAATTGTGATGATCATGTTTTATTTGGAGGTTGTCTTTTGTGGGTCGAAGTTGGCGGCCTCCCCGTTGTTTGCTGAAGCAATGGGTCTATTTCGGAGATTGTTGGGACGGTTACACGACTCGTTTCCTTACAATCGCGCTCCTTGTTGCTGGCCTAGTCATGCAGGACATGTGATATAGTTCGCGTGTTGGATGTTTCGTTATACAAATGGATTATTGAGACTCTTTGTCTTGGCTTCAGCGTGAATGTGCTTCTCGAGCCGGCATCCATTATGTCCATTCCTTGTCTCTCTCGGAGTGTTCTGAATATGGGCATCACCTGATCCGATGGGAAAAGGAGTCATTTGCTTACCCTCTCTACCAGTGTTGGCCTCACCTCAACTAACCAATCTCTTCCTTGAACTGTTGGGGCTACGCCAAACAGTGAAGGGACTTTACCGATTATTTTTTTAGGGTCAGTGGGAAGTAAGTCATGGTGGGGGATAGGGTGGAGGAAGAGTTCGATGACTTGATTTTTACTTTGGACTTGTATATTGGTCTGGATTGGGCTCTCATCCTGCTAATAGATCGATCAACGCAGCCTCTTCAGACTTGCGTTTCGGACGTTCTTCCCCGCTCGGCAGCTCTCTTGGCTTCATCTTCTCCGCCGCTCTTTGTTGACGATGTTAATTCTCTACCCAAATCAGATGCTTTTTCAGTGTTTTTCATGCCGTTGATTAATGATCCCATCGGAGAGAACATCACTCGCATTGTGGCAAGATTTGCATAATATTTTTGGAGAGATTATAAACTTGATTATAAAGATCACATTTAAACAGCTAGCTGAGGATGAGGAGCAACGAACCCATACTACACTGAAATACATATAGTATTACAAGTAGGAAAAAGGGAACTCATGAGGTGTCTGTTTAATATACAAATCTACAGAGATTTTACACAAAGGCTCCACCCTTGACGTACTCGGTAAAAGCGAGAGCAACAAGACCCAACATGGCGAGCCTCCCGTTCCACATCTCGGCGTCAGAGGTCATGAGCCCCTTGGACTTGGACTCCACGCTCACTCCTTGGAGCAGAGGAATCAGAGACGCCACAGACAGCACCACGCTGGTTCCCAAGAACACCGGCACTCCACCGTTAGCTATCTGGGCAAACAGATCCTGCCCGCTCGCGAGCTCAGCTCCTAGGGCCGCTACGAATCCAATCATGGCTAGCCTCCCGTTGCCAATAAGTGGTGCAGTTTCAGGTCTGCCTGGGCACAAAGATAGAACTGGAGCGGGTGCTGGTACTGGAGGAGTGAAGAGGGCATCTGCTAATGAACACCAAGATGATTAGGCGAGAGCCGGTAAGCAGCCTCGCCGGGAGGAATGTTAGAATCCTCTTGCTTTAGGTACTGGCTCCGGAAGGGGTTACTGGTTGAAGTCTTGCCTACTACAACTGATATGGTTCAAGTTCAGTTGTTTTACCCCCAGATGTAGGGTGTAGGGACTACCATGAACAGGACTTCAGTATTCTTTTTGCAACCCTCACATTTCCTTCATATTGTCTATATGACGTCTTAATACCGTTCATAACGGTTATATAATTTAAAAACTGCGAATTTTTATGTTACATGTCGGTACTTGTTTAGTGGCCAAAGGATACTAATCTTAGCGCGCTCGATTGAACTTCTTTTAATGATCCGACGAGTTGGGACAAACTTGCATGAGACGATCACATTTAAACAGCTAGCTGAGGGTCATGAGCAATGAGTCCACACTGTACTGAAATACATGGTATGGTATTACAGGAAGAAAAAAGAGGAACTCATGAGGTGTCTGTTTAGTATACAAATCGATAGGGATTTACACGAAGGCTCCACCCTTGACGTACTCGGTGAATGCGAGGGCAACAAGACCCAACATGGCGAGCCTCCCGTTCCACATCTCGGCGTCCGAGGTCATGAGCCCCTTGGACTTGGACTCCACGCTCACTCCTTGGAGTAGAGGAATGAGAGACGCTACCGACAACACCACGCTGGTTCCCAGGAACACAGGCACTCCGCCGTTGGCTATCTGGGCGAAGAGATCCTGGCCGCTCGCTAGCTCGGCTCCTAGGGCCGCTACGAATCCAATCATGGCTAGCCTCCCGTTGATCCTCTCCGGAGCCGGCCCACTGAACGCCAACACGTCCGAGAACTTGGGCTGCTGCTTCTTCGGGGCAGGCGTCGGCTGCACATTCACGGTCGGCTCAATGGGTTGCACCTTCGGCTCTTCCTGCTGTAAGTGTGTTATCCACTCGTTAGAAGACACGAACAAAGTAACCAAACAGAGAGCATGCAAGAGGTTATTAACATGCGACTTACCGATTCAGCCGTGCATCGGACGGTGTGTACTCTCCTCACAGAACGGAACTGGGACACTCCGGCGGACCGGCTGAAGACGGCGGGGCTGGCAGCCGAGATGGATTGCAGAGCAGAAGCCATTATAAATACTTCTCTGAGGAGATTAAGTGATGAAAAGGAAGTTGACCTAAAGACTGTTGTCGAAGCTAGCGTTGGTTGTGTTGAAAGGAGTGATAGAGTGGGGCTTTTTATAAAGGGAAGGACGAAGGAGGTTTAGGAGGACAGTTGAAGTGGGTTAGGTGAGGAGTGGGGCTTAGGTTTTGGCGGATATGCAAGTTACACGTAGCTACGTATCTATTTTTGTAAAGTGATTGGCTGACGTGGCGTAACCCGTCCACATGTTTGAAATTCACGTGACGTGGGCTCGCCTGCATCCTGTAATTCATTGTGAGGTCAAGATGGTTCTACATTTTTCTAGACCAGACAAGGCCTCAGTTAGGTGTCTCGTGGGATGCCACCAATTTAGTCTTGATGTCGCAATTTTGTGTATTTATTTATAGTCCATGAAACCTTAACATCATCAGTAATTAGGAGCTATTTTTAATCCAACATTTTGTCGATTAATTAAAGACCCTTATTATTTATTAGTCGAGTCAAGGTTGTCAAAAATATTAGGCATTAAACCTTAACCAAGAATTAAGTTTTTCTCTGCAGTCTTCTCTCTGTAAAACCTTAGCCCTTCCAAATTTTCATTGCCCTTGTTTCTTTCTTTCGCCAACATCACTTTGGTATTCACGATCATAGAGCTGCTAGCGGTGGCTTTCCTCCTTTCTTCTCAGTTTCTCCATCCTTTCTTCCTTTTGTTCCGGTTCTTTCTCCGATCGAATTCTCACCAGATCTACAAGATTAGGGGATTTTGACGACTCTTGTCACTCCTCCGGTCGTCTAACCCTCCGTAGGTCGATGCTTTTGATGATGTCCAGCATCGAGTTTCAGAGACAAGGAGTTGATCTAGTTGCCGAAAACGGTGCCCCTTCCTCCGTCCCTGCCCCTTGTCTTCAGATCTTTGGTCGAGCTCGCAGGATTTAGATGGTCTTTCCTCTTTCCATCACTTTGACTTCCCCGGCTCCGCCAAAGTTCGGTTCTTCCTTCAGTTTACTTCCTCAGGTTACCGTCAGATCTACTGCTCTTCGTCATATCTGATGGTCGGTGGCGTTTCCTTCCGTGCGTGGAGGGATGGGGCAGTTTCGGTATGACCATCAGACGAAATTCCCCTTTCGGTTTGGATTGTCGCAGATTGGGCCTTCTCTTGCTATTGCGGTGGCTCCTACTTCCTCACTCTTCTCATTTCTTGACGTCTAGTACATGATTCAGTCGTGGAACACACTTCTTCGTTCTCTCCGATGAAAATCGTTGTGAGTCGGGTCTAGCACGTCACTCCCGATCACGGCACGCGAGAGTTTACTGTTGGTTTTGGTCTCCCTCTAGTTTGTCCTCTTAATCTTGCTTCACTTCCTCTTATTTTCTATTTGGACGGTCTCTCTTCTCCGACCACGGTTGTGGTAGAAACTCGACGCTCGTGTGATGGCCGACGTTGAGAGTTTTTGTCTACGAGCCTAGGTTCAAAACTATTCCGGTCGGGGTCGGAGGTTAACTTTACCATTTTGTGGTGTTGCCCACCGGTGTACCATGGTCCTAGTGACTCCGGTGAGTTTGTGGGTTGCTTGAGTAAGTTGTTTGCACTTTTGACGAGTTGATCTGTTTTGTTTTGTTGAGTGGGCGGTCTGCCTTTCCTTTTTGAGGTTCTGTGTTTCATTGTTTTGTCCCCTCCCCTCTGACCCCAGAGTTTTTGTGTTTTGGTCGAAGGTTGGTTAGTTTGGTCTTCCCTTGTTGGCCTTAGTTGTGCGGTTTGGTTCAGTTTTGTTATCCTTTGTTGGCATTTGTTGTGCTGATTGTTTTATCTGATTGTAAGGTTGTATCTGTATTTCTCCTTGTTGGGTTGTTTATGAGACTGGACTATAAGTCATTTCTCCCTGGTTTAAGTTACATACTCTGTTATTTGCTCTAAAAACCTTGTATGAGGTGGTATTTGTTTGTATTTAACCTGTTTCAAGGGTTTTCTTTACTTAGTTATTCATTTCGAATGATAGGTATTAATAAAAAAAATTGATGATAAAAAAAATCGGATATGAGAATCTTTACGTGTTAAACGTAAGTTATTTGGAAACTAATTGGTTCAAATTATATTTTATTATTTTTACATTTTTAATAAATATATATTACAAAATAATATATATATATATATATATATATATAGGAGAGCAATCAGGTGCGAACCCCCTGATTTGGTGCGAACCTGCGCACTGCGTTATGGCCGTCCGATGTGAATTTCGCGATGACGCAGATTTGAACGCGTCATCAGTGGCACGCGTCGTAAATAAGTCGCGCGTTGGATTCATTTCAACTGTTTTGCTATGGATCGGGGGTATAAACGTACTTTTATCTACCCGTTCGCGCAGAAACGTTTCGTGCTCACCAAAACACTTGCAGAATCGAGTTTTTAGCGAAACGAACATTTCGGAATCTGATTTTTTGAGCTTCCATTGCCTTGATATTCGTCTTCTGCGCGATTTCGAAGTGAATTTCAATAGTTCATTGTGGTGAGTTATAATTTTTGGTGTTTTGATTCAATCTTGTTCGTTTAGTTATTTAGCTTTTTGATTATAGTAATCCGTTTGTAGAGAATGAAGATCAAGGTTGCTGAATCTACAACATTCTGCAACAGGGACAGCGAATCAGGTAATTTGAGAATATAGTGTTTGTAGTTTGCGGATTTTTTATAGGTGCTATGTTTTCATAGTGCTTGTGTTTTGCTTTTAGTGTACACCATTTCAAGTGAATAATGAAATACCATGAAATTATTCAACTATGAGATGATTTTGATCTACTTTTGAGGAAAACCAAGTTTTTGGTTGAGTTTTTGGGGTTTCTGTGTTGCGAGTATCTTGTTTTGCGGACTTTGTTTTTCTGTTTTGCGAATAATAAATTCATGTTTTGCGATTATTCTTTACCCAATTTGCGGATAAAGAATTTATGTTTTGCGAGTGTGCGCACTCTGGTTTGAGAAACAGTTTTGAATAATCGTGCATTTGATATGTGCGTATGTTTGTTGTATGCAAATATGCACATTTTGGTTTGCAGATGTGTTTTGTAGTTGATGCATACCCTGTTATTGTTTGACTTGTTTTGATAATATGCTTTACATTGTTTGCGGATAGTGAATATATGTTTTGCGAATATATAGTATCTTGTTTGCGGGCACTGTTTTTCTTTCTCGCGAATATTCAATGTTTTTGTATATTGTCTGTTTTGCTGAAATGGTAACCCTTGTTTGCGAATTATAGATAAAACTCCGGATACAGTGCTACCTCTTCTTTTAATGGATTGGCCATCCATAGAGGCTGATGTTGGTGAAGGAAATACGACTCTTGCTAATATGTTGAAGGAGCAGAAGTCTATTAAGAATAAAAATAAACGAAGACTTTCAATTAAGAAGAACAAGGTAGGTGAGGTTCGTGAATGTCTCGATGTAGCTGTACGACCTGCTAAAGCCGGAAAGAAGAGAGATGAAGAATTAGTTGTTGAGAAGAAGAATGTTAAGCGCACGAAGGTTTGTGAGTCTGATAGAGTTGTCCCGTTATCTGATAAGGTTGGCGTGGATGCTATTTTGAAGACCAGGTAATCTCCAAAGAGATTGGTTGAGTTGGTGGAGAGTTTGAATAAACACCAACAAGAAGAAGTGCGGGAAATTGGGTTTGGGCACATTCTTCATTTGGCTTTGAAGATCATTCCAAGCAAGATTGGATACTACCTGGTGTCTAAGTATAAGCACCTTAGCTCATCATTGGAATTGCCAGATGCCAAATTGCGTATCACAGAGAATGAAGTGCATGAAACTTTGGGCATTCCAAATGGTGTGCGCGACGTCATAGTCGATAAGTGGGCCACCCTGTGCACTGATGAACTTAAATTGTGGCAGCAGCAGTTCGATACAAAAGACAAAGGCGAGATCAAGCGTCTTATCACCAGTAAGCAGTTGGTTGATCAGATGAAGACGCAAATTGAAGGGGGAGATGATTTCAAAAGAAACTTCATGATGTTGTTTGTCACTTGCATGATCGATTCCGGGAATGATGGTTATGTGAATCAGTCATGCTTCCGTTCTATCGTTGATGTATCTCACATACAAGATTTTAATTGGTGCAAGTTCTTAGTCAAGAGACTTGTGGATACAAAACAAGTCTGGTTAAAACCCGATGGTTCAAAGAATTTTTCTGGACCAATCACTTTCTTGTTGGTAAGTTTATTTATCATTTTAACGTGTTGCATTTTATATCTAATAAACTGTTATGTTATATTCATGTGACATGTCTTTTCCTTTGAATGATGCAGTTGTTTTATCTTGATCGTGTTGAAGTTAGCACGTGTGAGGTTCCTAGGGCGTGGCTGTCTTTGATTGGATGGAATACTTCATTGGTGAACAGAAGAGTCGGTGATGAATTACAGTGTGAGTCATTTGGAATGGGTCACATACGGAGGGAGGGTCCTCCACGTGTTAGGGAGGAAGAGAATGTTGCTCAACATCCACCACCTAACGTAAATAGGGATAATGAAAGTGGTGATAGAAATGGTGGAGATCCGTCGGCCTCGAATACCCCCCCTTTTCATAGTGAAAGGGGTTCTGCAGAGGTATTCTATTATTTAATTGATTTTTTTGTGGGGGAATTATGTTTTTCAAATATACAGTTAGGTTTATTGATTGACTTGTTTTTTTTTGCGGATAGTGAACATATGTTCTGCGAATATGCTTTACCTAGTTTGCGGATAATGAACATATGTTCTGCGAATATGCTTTACCTAGTTTGCAGATAGTGAATTTATGTTCTGCGAACAGTGAATATATGTTCTGCGAATAGTGAATATATGTTCTGCGAATAGTGAAATTGTGTTTTGCGGATAGTGCATATATGTTTTGCGAATATGCTTTACCTAGTTTGCGGATAGTGAATTTTTGCTTCGCTAGTATGGTTTAAATAGTTTGCGGATAGTGATTGTATGTTTTGCGATAGTGCGTACTCTGGTAGGAACAGTTTTAAAATATGCTCATTTTGGTCTGCAGATGTGTGTTTTAGTTGATGCATTCTCTGTTATTGATTGACCTTTTTGCTAATATGCTTTACCTAGTCTGCGGATTGTGAATATATGTTTTGCGAATATGCTTACACTATTTGCGGATTGTGAATTTATGTTTTGCGTGTATGCTTTACCTAGTTTGCGGATAGTGATTCTTTGTTTTGCGAGTATGCGCACTCTGGTTGGCGAAACAGTTTTGAGTATTTGCTGCATGTGATTTGTGCCTAGGTTTATTGTGTGCAAATATGCACATTTTGGTTTGAAGATGTGTTTTGTAGTTGATGCATACCCTGTGTTTTATTTGTTTGCATTTAATCACATTAACATGCTTCTTTTTATCGTATTCAGAGGATTGCAGAAAGGTTTCGAATAGCAGGGAATAAGGTTGCAGAAGGTTTTTTGGAATGGCATCAGTTGTTGGTTGAAGGGCACATTGCTGATCCCAATACTGAGTGTTTCAAGACAATGTCAACCCTATTTGATGGTTTGATCGGGAAAAAAAATCCCGAAGATGCCATGCCTGACACACAAAGTGTGTTGCTGTCACAAGACTCATGGTTTAATTTACCTGGGGTTATTGAGACCATTGAGAAATTGATTGAAGCAGCAACACGCGTTGAGGAAGGGTACAAAGGAGGAGAGAAGCCACCTGCTCGTGCCGTTACTCCACCATCATTCAGACTTCTTTCACCATCACAAAAATCGCCTGCCAATGTTCTTTCACCATGCCCTGCTGGATCCACTACATTGTCAAGCCCTGAATGCGATAATGTGGTTCGGAAATTGTTCGCAAGTAATGATGCAGCCCCTGTGGATAATATTGTTGCAGAACAAACTGAGCCAGAAAAGAATAACAGTGTTGGCGATGAGTTTGACGCTATTTCTGTTGCTTATGGTATTGAGAAGCAAGCTTGTGACATGGTTGTTGATAATCCAATCGCGGAATGTGAAGCTCCCGATGTTGTTAACAAAGATGATTGTTGGGCTCTTGTAGTGGAGTCAGACCCACTTACTATAGAATGCAGTCAAGGAAATGTCAACTTGTCTCCGTCTGTTAATGACTTTTGTCAGACACTTCAAGAGCAACCCGAGCCACTCAATATAATTGTTGTCGAAAAAAATGTCAACAATGATCCA
This sequence comes from Erodium maritimum, assembly GCA_963921825.1. Taxonomy (NCBI): domain Eukaryota; kingdom Viridiplantae; phylum Streptophyta; class Magnoliopsida; order Geraniales; family Geraniaceae; genus Erodium; species Erodium maritimum. Next base: position 28,836,993 of record OY997589.1, on the reverse strand, counting down.
CTTGTTAATCAAGCTTGCAAGACTCAACCCCCGCCAATTGTTACTGCACGGGTTGACCAAAATATCAATCGTTCTATTGGTGGGAAAGAGGTCTTTGAGACAGTTGACGAGAATCCTGAACTTGCAATGGCAAGATTTCGTGAATCCATAGTCCAACGCCCTGCTGGCATACCCCTTCCTGATAAAAAAGGGCTCATGCATCCTCCTAAGAAGTCGACTGATGGTGTTGGTCATGTGGAGCCTGGCTCAATTATTGATTCACCGAAGAAGAGAGGTCCCGCTCGTGCACCCGGTAAGAAAGGCCCCGCTGCTGTCCCCGAGAAGAAAGTACCCCGTACTGTTGCAGCAAAAAAAGCTCAAGGTGGTGTTAAGAAAAATCCCCCTGTTGTTAAGAAACCTGCTGCAAGTGGCAATAGTTTTACGTCAATTGGATGTACCAATGCATCTTTATTAAGGGAAACCCCAGGTAAACAACCTTTACCTCGTTTGATTGCACCGTCTAAATTTCTGTGTTCTCCGTACGTTGATCGTCAAACAGATTATTGGTCCGATATTCTGGAGGTTGAGGATTGTGTTGCAGATTGGGTGCTGAATAAAAGCAAAACCGAGGATTGGTAAGTAAAATATGTTTTCCCCTTATTTTGTTTTTATATTTTATTTTTGCAAATACAGTGAATAGGCTTTTTCTCTCTGTGAATGCAGGGCTTTTATGTTTCAGTGCTCTGAAAATTATATTACCAAGGGGGGCTTTAATTCTTTCAAAAATGATGCATGGATTGAAGTGGAAACCATTAATGGGTGGTGTCACTATCTGAATCATCTGGAAACTATCAAGAGTGATTCATCACCTAACCGGTTCTTCTTTTCAGCTAATCTTAGTGTAAGGATAGTTTGCACAATTTTTTTGTTGATTACGTTTATAGTTTGAACTATTTTAATATGTTTTTGTTATTAATATTTTTATTTTGTAGGCTACGCTTTCGGCACATAAAAAAGATGTAGCTTTTGACGAAATTTTCAACCTTGAAACTAAGGAGTTCCCTTCTTTTTCATGGAGGAAGTTGGACTTGGTAAGTATAATACATGGTTGGTTTTAGAATATTCAATATGTTGGTTGCGGGTAAGGTTTGTATGTTTTGCGTCTATACGCACCCTTGCTTGAGAAATAACGTTTACCTGTTTGAGACACGCAATATATGGCTTGAGGGTATGGATTTTCTTGTTTGCGAATATTTTCTATCAAGTTTGCGGAAACTGAATACATGTTTTGCGGATATGCGCACCCTGGTTTGAGAAACAGTTTCCCTGGGTTGCAGATAATGAAAATGTAGTTTGCTGATAGTGAATATGTGTTTTGCTGATATGCTGATGCATTTTATATATTTTCCACAGGTTTTCATAGTTGCTTTTAAGAGCAATCACTTCACACTGTTATGCATCGATATGAAGAATGGAAATTCAAATATTACTGACAATGTGAAAGGAACGGTTGATGATGATGTTCGTTATGAAAAAAATCACTATACATTGGTAAGTATTCTTTTCTCATTGAGTATGTGTTTGATTACTGTCTATCTATTCATTTCTGTTTTTATTTATTTTTCTTTGGTGTTTTTGATTTGCGTAGAGGTCTAAAATTTGCAAGGTCATATCAAAAACTGATAAGGCTCTAGCTCAGAAAATTTTCAACGGTAAGATTGATCGGTCACATGTACCATGGGAATCTAACGACAATCATATGAATTGTGGGGTGTATGCTATGTGGCACATGGAATCGTATCTTGGCAATGGGAATTGGGCAGGAGAATTGGCCGTTAATGATGTAAGTTAAACCAACAATTATTTCTTTGTCAGTATATAGCAATGAATATAGATTTGATCTTTAAATTTTGATTTTGTAGGCTGCACAAATCGAGTTATTGAGGAAAAGATTCCTCTTTAAGTTGATCACATTTGAGAAGAACAGCATGTGGCTAGGAATTGAGGAGAATATCAAAGATTATTTCAAAAAGAAGAAGACCACATTCAAATTTAGTGTCAAGTATAAAGCCTTATTACCATGTGAACGTCATAAAGCTTAGTGAATTACTCTTTTTGATTACTGGTGTTTGTTTTCAGAAACGATTTTTTTTTTGTTTGAGAATTTATGATATTTTGTTTGAGAATAATCTGTGTACTATTTTCAGAATTTATAAGATCTTTTGTTTCTGAATATGCTGTATTCTAGGATAAACAAGTTTTTGGTTGAGGTTATGTGTTTTCTGTTTTGTGAATGTATAGTGACTAGTTTGCGGGTATTGTTTTTCTGTTTTGCGAAGAGGCAATCCCTTGTTTGCGAAACCTGGGTTCCTCTGTTTTTTGAGGCAATGTGTTTTTTGTTTTGCGAATATACAGTGTCTAGTCTGCGGAACTATTTTTCTGTTTTGCGAATTGTCAATCCTTGGTTTGAGAAAGTGGGGTTCCTTGTTTCAGATTATGGAATATCGTTTGCAAATTAAATATAGGTGACTTTCATATTGATAAGCAGATACTAGTCATACATTCACTGAGAAACTAAGTTTTCAAAACAAAACACAAAAACATAAAAAGACGATTGACATGATAATAGGGAAAATATAACTACATCCTTCATGGGTCGGATGTGCCCTGCTCCATGTCTACCTCAATTGTTTTGAAGAAGTCCTGAATCTTTTCCAGTGTCGCCATCATCTTGTCCCTATCTTCCTTGTGCTTTTCAGTCGAGTTGCTCATGACGAGCAGTTGCAGTTCATTGGCAAGGCTTTCCACCTTCTCCTGCATCAGCAAAAAGTGGATCTGGCATAGTGCCAACCTTATTTTGCGTAACTGTATTTTAGACTCCAAAGCGGCTTCCTCTCTGGTACGTTCCATAGCTTCTGCGTTGCAAACATTTCCTTCCCCTCTGGTGCATTTCCTGTTTGAGGCCATCGCTTTTGCAGACTGGTGGTTTGAAGTTATTTGAGAAGAGAATTTTAAATTGAAAGAGATTTGTAGGGTTCAGTGATATAGGGGAGGAGGTATTTATAGTTGAATTCTTGCGGTGGCATTATCGTTATTATGTTTAAAAAAGAGTTTTAATTATAGACAGATTAGTTAACTAATAATAATTCCGCAAAACATATACCTTATTTTCGCAATCCGTATCTCATAATTCTCAAACTAAATGCTAATTTACGTGTACCGGTATGTGATACTGTAAGATATTGTAGAGGACACGTGTCAATCGTTACAAAAATTAGACGTACCATGTAATTGATATGATTTGAAAATCAGACGGTTAAGTTTTCACGGTTATATTTCATCATTAGTAAAATCCCAATCGAATGCAGGAAGATCTTATCGCATTTAATGCGTTGGTCAGTTTATCGCACTTAGTTTTGCGGATAAGGACTTGTAGTTTGCGGATACAGAGATCATTGTCTGCGGATACAGACTTGTTGTTTGCGGATACTGTTATTATGTTTCGCGAATTTAATTATTGTCTGTATTTTGCTGATATATTTAGTTGTGTGCAAACATGTTATCATTTCAGTAATTTTCGTTTGCGAGCAATCATGTTCTCATTTACAAAATTAAAACTACGTCTTCGAGAATACATAATATGTCTTTTGTGAATTTATATAGATTACTTTAACAGTAGAATAGGTAGATACTAATCATCATTTCATTGAGAAACCAAGTGTTCAAAACCCAAAACAAAAACATCAAAAGACGATTGACATGATAAAAGTGAAAATATGATTACATCCTTCATGGGCCGGATGTGCCTTCGTCTTCTACTATGGCCATGGTTTTGAAGAAATCCTGAATCTGTTTTAGTGCCGTCATCATCTTGTCTCTATCTTCGTTAAGCTTTGCATTTCCGTTCCTCATGTCAAGCACTTCCAGATCATGGATAAGGTTTTCCACCTTCTCCTCCATCAGAAAAAAGTGGCATTGGATTAATGTCAACTTTACTTTGCGATTCTCCATTTCCGTATCCAAAGCCGCTTGCTCCATCTCACGCATCTTCTTAGAACGTTCCTCAATGGTACGTTCCACAGCTTCTTCGGTGCAAACGTTACCTTGAGATCTGGTGCGTTTCCTGTTGGAGGCCATCTCTTTTGCATATCCGGTGGTTTGAAGTTATTAGAGAAGATGTTTTGATATTGAAGAAGAGTTCTAGGGTTAAGAAATATAGGGGTGGGGGTATTTATAGTTGAAATCTTGCGGTGGCATTATCGTTATTTCGTTAAAAGTAGAGTTCTATTTATATATAGATTAGTTAACTGGTAAGGGTTCCGCAAAACATATATATTATTTTCGCAATCAGTAACTCATAATTCTCAAACTAAATGCTGATTTACGTCTATCGGAATGTGATACGATAAGATCTTGTAGAGGACATGTGTCAATCGTTCCCCAAAATCAGATGGTATGATTTCAAAATCTGACGGTTAAGTTACCATGGTTACAGTACATCATTACTAAAATCCTCCTTGAATGCACCAAGATCTTATCTCATTTAATGCGTTGTTATGTCTTTTCACCGCCGTTTGGTTTAGTTTAAATCAATTTTTTAACCCTACAAATCATGTCATCATAGACCTTTTTTTTAATTATGTCATGTCACCATATAGAAAGAGGATTGCCCCATTATCATCAGTGACAATGACGATGATGAGAAAGAGGAGGATAAAGAAAATGTGGAGGAAGACGATGATGGGTATAATGGTCATATATGGCCTTGTAGTTTGCGGATACAGAGATCCTGTTTTGCTAATATTGTTATTTTTTTTCTCTAACATGTTTTTTGCGGATACGGACTTGTAGTTTGCGGATTCATATATACTGGTTTGCTAATATTGTAAATTTGCCTATTATTATGCCTATTATTATTGACTTAAAGTTACGAATACAGAGATTCTGGTTTGCGGATACATATACCATAGTTTCCTGATAGTTATATTCTGTTTCGCGTGTAACACAAATCATGGAATCATACATAACTTGAAAGCGAAGTATAAATGTATTTAAGGGAAAAGATTTTGTTATTGATTAATAAGATTAGGTTAAGAATAGATAAAGGGAAACAAAAGAGACTAGGGTTTGCTATGCCTATACCACTAGTTTCTTAGCTTTGTTCACCGCTATGATCACTTCGGTTATCTTCCTGTTCAGGGCTGAGTTTGCAAGCGCTTCTTCGGAGCTCATGTCAGTGCACAGCTGTTCGCCTACTTCCATACCCAAAATTTCAAGCTCAAGCTCAATGTCAGAAAGCTGACGCCCTATTGCCTTGAACTTCATCAAAAACTCCTCATGCTTGATGAGACGCTTTTGTTTTTTGTCCTTCTTATTCTGCTCCTCTAGCTTCCTTTCGCGTTCATCGAATTCATCTTCATAACTTCTACGCTTCCTGCTGCTTGAGGACGACATTTTTTCCAGAGTAAAATTGGTTATAGGAAGAGTTGAGGGATGAGTATAGAAGGATACAGTATTGGGTATATATAGGGGAATATTTAGGGCATCGTAGGTTAGTGGAGCAATTAATTCTCCTACACGTTTCCACGCTGTCAATATTTGATTGGTCTACCACATACCGGTCCATTTTCCTTTTTGTACGCAAAAACGAAGTTGTACTTTCTCTTTACTTGGTGTTTGCGTATACGATCTTGTAGTTTGCGGATACTTTTATTATGTTTCGCGACTATAATTAAGGACGGAAGTTTGTGAAACCATAGATTCTGGTTTGCGGATACAGAGATCAGGGTTTGCTGATTCTAATAATCTGTTTCGCGTGTAACATAAATAACGGAAGTATATATAATCGAAAGTGAAATATAAACTATTTTCAGGAAAACGATTTTTTTAATTACTTTAAACTGGTTAAGAACAGACAAAAGGAATGAAGAGAATATGGTTTGCTATCCCTATACCACCAGTTTCATAGCCTTGTTCACAGCTATGATCACTTCGGTTATCTTCCTGGTGAAGGCTGTGTTTGCAAGCACCTCTTCGGTGCTCATGTCAGTGCACAGCTCCTCGCCAACATCCGAGGCCAATATTTGAAGCTCAAGCTCGATCTCAAAAAGCTTGTGCTTGATTTCATTGAAGCTCGTCACGAACTTCTCGTGTTTGATGAGACGCTTTTGTTTTCTGTCCTTCTTGTTCTGCTCCTTCAGCTTCCTTTCGCGTTCGTCGAGTTCATCTTCATAGCTTTTACACTTCCTGCTGCTTGACAATGCCATTTTTTCAGAGTAAAATTGGTATTCGAAGAGTTGAGGGTTGAATATAGAAGGATACTCTATTTGGGTATATATAGGGGAACATGTAGGGCATCGTGGGTTAATGGAGCAATTAATTCTCACTCACGTTCCACGCTGTCATAATTTGATTGGTCTACCACAAACCGTTTCACTTCCCTCTCGTACGCAAAACGAAAGTTGTAAATTCTCAAATCATTATATATTTTTTAGTAAACGAAATTTGAAATATTAGCAAACAATTTGTTATATTGAATCCGCAAAACAGATGACCTATATCCGCAAACAGAAAAAGCCAAATCCGCAATCGATAATCCATCAGTGCACTTCTTCTTCCTATTTTTACTCAGCGGTGCAGGTCTTTGTGTCCTTGTCTTGTGTTATGTGTGTACAATATATTATATTAAATTTCATATAAATAAAAACATGTGCAGAAATGAAATTTATTAATTCGGAAAACTCAAATAAATGTATCATCAAACAGTCTTTATTTATTCGCAAAACTTATTGTCTATATTCGCAAACTGAAAAAACGAAATCCGCAGTTGAAAATATACATCATTTCTTCTTCTTCTTCTTCTTCTTCTTCTTCTTCTTCTTCTTCTTCTTCTTCTTCTTCTTCTTCTTCTTCTTCTTCTTCTTCTTCTTCTTCTTCTTCTTCTTCTTCTTCTTCTTCTTCTTCTTCTTCTTCTTCTTCTTCTTCTTCTTCTTCTTCAGAGGGCAGGTCCTTTTGTCATGGTCTTGCAATGTGCGGCATGTGGCGCATAGCCATTTTCGCTTGTTACTAGCATTGATTGCCTATTCTTTATTACTGATCATTCTACTCCCCGATCGCAAGCGAGAGCCCTTGGTGTTTGTGATATTTGGTGGCTGGACAGTGACTATTTCTGGTAATTTGATCCCTGTCACCGATGCTATGAAACTTGTTCTATTGAGTCTATTCTCATTCACTATGTCATCCACCGTCTTAACTCTGTATCGATTTAGAGTGTCCAACAATCCTCGAATACTTGAAATTGCTGCATCTTATGTCCCAATCATTTCAGTATACCTGGTTTTCACTGCATCCATAACTTCATCGTCCTTCAGACTAGGACCGTCAGGTGCAACACCATTAGAAGACAATGTAGCTGTCAAGTTTGTGTCTTTATACCATCTTGGGTTTACCAGCATCCTAGGAATCTTCCTTAACGTTGTGTTTTGTAGCACAAAGAATATGTGAGAACATATATAGCCCGTTGTTAGAAGCTTGTTGCAATTGCACTCAAAGTTGTTTGTACTCATCGTCCAAGTCACCTTGAATTCCTTACCATCTTTAATAATCGACGAATCCCTGACTTTATAGACAATTGTTTCATCTGCGGTGTCATCCATGCCTGGCAAGCTGCAGCGGTTGAGACCGTAAACTATATGCTTTTGTATGTCAGCAAACACAGTATGTGTGTATACGGTCCAAGCATCCGCTTCAAACCACGTGTTTGTCTTCAGCACCGGATATGAATTGTAGCTGTGCATCATAAGAATGAAATGCTCACTCCTTTGGTTCTCTATCACCACTCCACACCGCCAAATCAAGTGAACAAGGTTTAGGTACTGATATGTGAGTTGTTGATAGGCTCGGTTGGCTGATTCAGACCTTGATGTTGTTCTCATAAACAACCCCATTGGGAAATCCCTATGGTATGGTGGGATCCAACTGTGTCGCAGATCGAATATGCAATTGAGCCAAGTGTTGTCCTACAAATTGAAGTCTTCAATGATGCTAGCCCACTCTTCATCAAACTCATCAGGGCCTATAAGGTTGTTGTATACTATGGAATCCAACCTTTTCTCAAAGTCTGTATCATTTGTTATACTTCCAGGCACCTGTAACATTTTTCATAAGATTTGTAAAGTCGAACAAATAAATAATAGAAATTGACAATACTGTGGCGTATGGATATTTTGTGTTCATAGATTGAGAAAACAGACATAACAGTTTGAGAATAGATATAAACTCATCGCATAGTAGTTAACTATGAGAACCATATTAAGAATAAAACGTTTTGTGTAAACAAGCATTACAAGATGTGGATACAGAGTATATGATTTTCTTATAGAGACTGACCTTAAGACGAATCTTATTCATAATGTGCCACATGCAGAGTTTGTGCTTAGTCTCTGTCATGACTTTCGGTATTGCAACTTTCATTGTTGGGTCTTGATCTGTCACCAGATACATTGGTTGTTTCCCATTCATCGCTTTCAGAAAAGCGTTAAACATCCAAGTGAAAGACTCGATATCCTCATGTGTTACCAGTCCCAGCCCAAAAGTCACAGATTTGTCATAGTTGTCTACTCCTGTAAACGGACAAAATGGCATCGAGTACCTACAAAACATCAATCGTTAATAAAGAATAATGTTCAAAATTTCTTTTTCAATGGATTAGCGAATACGAGTTATACTTACTGGTTAGTCCTATAAGTTGTGTTAAAGGAAACATTATCTCCGTAAAGCTCGTAATTCTTGATAGCTATTTCATCACACCAGAATAGTTTAGTGAGGCTTCCGCTTGGGTCAACATCGTACTCATAGTAGAACTTGTTGTTGGCTACCTTCTTGTCACGGAACTGGTCAAGGATTATCTGAACATCACTTCCTCCAATATAGGCTTTCAAGTCCCTGTGGCAGTTGTAGAAATCTTGCTTCAAAGCTCCAACATGGCTGGGGCCTCCGCGTGTTTCACTGATTAGTCTGTGTGCCTTTGAGGGACCTATTCCCGATCTCTCGCAAAAGTTCATATACTCAGCATGGTTGCCTTCCATGTGTCGGTTACCTCTCATCTCATGTCTGTGCTCCGCTACAACTGTAAAACCCGCTTAAAAAAAAAAAAAAAATTGTTTTGGGCTGGACCGGACTGACCCGAGTCAGACCCGGCCCAACCCAGGCTTTATAAGCCAAAACCTAGGGTTTCAGCTGCACAGACCCACCTCCCTCTTCTGTTCTGCGCAGCCGACCCCCAAACCCCTCCCTCTCTTCGTCTTCGTCCTCTTCGAACCCACCCCCGACTCCCTCTCATCTCGCCGGAAACGGCAGCCCCGACCTTAATCCTCCACGCCGTCTTCTCCCTCACCGGAGTCCGACCACACCAGCACCGACCTCCCCTCACTCCTTCTCCTTCCTCGAACTCGATCCCGGCCTTCCTCCCTCTTCGATCCCGACCTCGCCAGCTCCGATCTCCCGCCTCCATCTCCGGCCAACGCACCAGCTCCGGCTCCCTCACCGTCCGCTCCCTCTCCTCCGTCCTCCCACGACCACCACCGTCTCCTTCTCCGGCCGGCCACGCCTTCGCCCCGTCTTCTCCAGCTCACGTCGCCGCCGCCACCGTTGGCCGAACCCCTCCCTCTCTCAGGCCTGTCTCGCCGGAAATCACCGTCTCCGACCTCCGTTCAACCACGGCGAGCTCCCTTTGCCCCTCCGCGCCCGAGCGTCCCTGAGTCCCGCCATCGCCGTGCACGGCCGAGCCGAGACGGACTCGCCGGCGCGGGCACAGATCCGGGACGGAACAGCCCGTCTTCGTCCGGATCCGAGGCGGATCCCCGCCGTACTCCGCCGTGCTCCACCACCCCGTCGTTTCCCTTTGTCCACGGTGAGATTCTCACCGCGAGGCTTGGTCGCCGGCGGCGTCTCCGTCGGTGACCGGCCGGTTTCAAAACCGAGCCCCTCATTTCAGTTTCCCGTGTAGTTCAGTTCGATCTAATTTGGATCTGTCGAGAGAAATCATATCTGTTAAACCCGTTAAAGAAATCGATTAAAGTGGAATCGGATTTGAAATTAAAAAGGAAAGTAAAACAAAGCAAAACGGTTTAGATTTGATTAAGGTTTTGAAGGAAAAGATTTGGAAAATCAGATTGGGGTAAAAGACGGTTTTTGGAGTTGCTTCGGTTGAAATCGAAAGCACGGTTTTGGAAAGAAAGGGTTGTAAATTGGAAAATCAAATTTAAGGAAAAAGGGTTTTAAAATAAAAAGGAATTAAAAGCGTTTCGATTTTAAAAACGGTTTAAATCGAGGAGTTGTGAATCTAATTTGTAAACGGGATTTAGGAACGGTTGTTCAAAAACCGAACCTAATTCTTTTTGGGCTCAAAAGACCGGAACAAAAACAGATTTGAAATCAAAAGAGAATTTGATTTAGAATAAAAACCGTTCTGGTTTGAAAAAGGGTTATTAATCGGATTTGGGAACGACTCTGGAACTCTGGGTAAAATGGACTGCTTTTCGGGTTTAAAAAGGAACAAAAGCGGACCGCTGAATCGGACCTCGGGAGTCGTGCATTGGGACCGTTCCTCGCATGCACCGGTTTCGGTGCTCGGGTACTCAAACCCGATTCGCCGTGACCCCGCTTTTCTCCCGCTCGAGTTTAAGGGACAACCGTCAGTCTTAAAACTGGATAAGTCATGACCTTTAACTTAACAGCGGAACTGTTATTAATCCATGGCTTTCGTGTTTCCTTTAGCGTCCGGCTTCGATCGAAGTGGAGCCCGGAGGTAGTAGGCTGGAACGTCAGCAGCTAGGAAACGTAGCGGTTGCTCTTCAGTTGAGGTAGGGAAAAGTAGCCGGATCTCGGCCCTGACTAGGGAAAGTTAACAGTAGATTTGCATGTGACACCGGGGTGTCGTGGGTTGAGTAGGTTTAATTTAAATACTAGAAAAGCATGATACGGGGTTGTAGCGTTTATCAGAAAAGCATGTTACGGGAACTTAGTAATTATTGAGAAAAGCATGTGACACTTAGTAGTGTCGTAGGAGCAGAGAACTTAGCGTTAATTGTTTTACTGGAGGCATATGACCATGCCCGGAGGTTTTTTGTGAACTTATCGATATTAGGAGTACTGGAGGCATATGACCATGCCCGGAGGTTGATTGTGAAACTGTTGATGTTAGGACTGTTGGAGGCTTGGTTAAGCTGGAGGTTGATTGCTTATTTGGTGTCTCGAGTGGCCTTGAGAGCCCGTATTTTATTATCGAGTTTTGGGTGGCCTTGAGAGCCCGTATTATTTATTGATTGAGTTTGGGTGGTCTTGAGAGCCCGTATTTTATTATCGAGTTTTGGGTGGCCTTGAGAGCCCGTATTATTTATTGATTGAGTTTGGGTGGTCTTGAGAGCCCGTATTTTTATTATCGAGTTTTGGGTGGCCTTGAGAGCCCGTATTATTTATTGATTGAGTTTGGGTGGCCACGAGAGCCCGTCTATTTAAATTGGTGTTTTGGGTGGCCTTGAGGGCCCGTGTACTAAGGATGGTGTCTTTGGTTGGCCTGACCGAGTTAGAGTCTCGGGGGGGTTGCAAGCTTCCTTTAGCTGGCTTACGAGTTAGAGTCTCGGTAAGTTGCAAGCGTGTCTTATGGTTGGTGTCTTGGGAGGCCGTGAGTGCCTGTGGGATTGTTGAGTCCGTGTCTTACTATCGGTGTGTCTTGGGAGGTCGTGAGTGCCTGTGAGGCTGTTGAGTTCGAGTTTTACTATTGGTGTCTTGGTGGCCATGAGTGCCTGTGAGTGTTGAACTTGTGTTGTTACTGGTTGATGAATTTGCGTGTGATTGTGATTGCGGATCCCGGTAGGTTGCAAGCATTCTTTGGCTGGCCTGACCAAGTTTGAGTATCAACGGGTTGCAAGCATTCTTTGGCTGGCCTGACACAGTTTGAGTAACACAGGTTGCAAGCATTCTTTGGCTGGCCTGGTCCGAGTTTGAGTATCACAGGTTGTAAGCATTCTTTGGCTAGCCTGATCCGTGTTCGTGTGAGTGGGAGAGGTTACTGAGCAGCTGGTATGCGATCCTTTGTGATTTTGTTTGGTGTGCGATCCCTTGTGATCTGTTCGGTGTGTGTAGTTGTCCTTTGAGTCCTTGGGAGAGATCGGGATCGTTGTGTCGTGTCTTTGGAGGAGGTCGTCGATCGTCGTGTCGGGTCTACTTACGTGGTTGAGTGTTGAGTCGTTCGAGGAAGTTCACCGTGAGTGTTTGTCAGTCGGAGTACTTGAGTTGGGGACAGTGATCCCCGGGGGTTGTTTTTGTTGTTGGTGTTACCGGTATTGTCTGCTAATTATGCCGTAGTCAGTCTGTTATCCGTGGTGGTGAGCGAACGCTCACCCCTAGCTGCTTTTCCTACAGGTACTGTTCGTGGGACGGACTAGGTGAGCTCTCGAAGCTTGTGGAGCTAGGAGCGGAGTCCGGGTTGTCTTTTGAGTCTAGTGACGGATACCTTGTACTTTTGTCCACTTGTTGGGACGTGTTTTAAACTGTAATTATCCTTTGGTTAAACTAAACTGTTATTGTAAACTATTTTAATGGAAGTGTTTGCAAAGTGTTTTCTTATTCTAATCGTTCGCGTCCCGAGTTCGGTTTACTGAAATTGGGGCGTGACACCAACCATAGGGTGGTTACGACCTTCAACAAATTTTGATACTTTGTATCCCAATTCTTCCGAAACAAATGTGAACCTTATCATTGCTTCACAATTAATTCTTGTGAGCAATCTGTTCCTCTTTTTTGTAGGCTTTGAAAGTTGAGGACTGTTTTGTTCGGGGATCTCACCCTGTTTGGAGCATACCATGTACTTTAGCTTTATGTTGTTTGTTTTATCCTTCTTCTCGGTAGACCTTCTTGTAGTGAATCCAGACAGTCTAGCGTAATTTTGGTAGAAATCTATCGCCTTATTTAGTGTCTTGAATTCCTTTCCTACAAACGGGGTTCGTTCAGGCTGTCAGGATGGCAAGTATATCCTGGTTCCTCCAGCAGAAAACAGAACAGTGTTTTGGAGATCTGATTCTACAGTACAATCACTGTCTGTGCCTGCAGCTGATATTCATCGAAATAAGGATCAGTTTGAGGATGTAATAATTTCTGATTGCATATACAACACACATAGAATCAGATAGTTATAATATACTCAAATTGATACACAGGCAGTAGTATATAGTAACAGGCAAAGTAGATTATTTAAGCTTTGCGGAAATAAGCAAGTTAGTTTGCGGATATTGCACACCTAGTTTGAGAATTTTTCATTGGAGGAGATTTTATATATTTTTTGAGAAGAAACAAATATTATATGTTGCTAAATATCGTACAACACAAACTACTGTTTTGAGTATCTAGGCATTCTAGTTTACGGATAAAAAAACCACCATGATCATGACGTTTTGGTTAACGGAAAATTAGAATTTGCAGCGATTGTAGATTAAAATCAATTTTGTTGAATAGATCTATACTTACATATTGTAGATGACATCTCGATTTGTGTATTGTTTGCTGTGTTAAAATCCGACGATATCAATCAATATCTCCGGCGATCTCTGTTGCGATATCGAAGATCTCACGGTGCGATCTCTGGTGCGATCTCAGGTGTGATATGAGATTTTGTTTTGGAATCAAGTTTCAAAGAATCGCAGTCTTTTAATCTTGTCCGTGATCTAGATTTCTTCGAGAAAACTCCGATCTAGGGTTGATACTTGGAAAATCGTAGAGAATTTTTCGAGAGACTTTGTAACTCTGTGTTTAATTCGATTTCCTATTTCTTGTTTAGGAACTTTCCGTTTTTGAATTTCGAGGTTTTATAGAGAAAGTTGGGGTCAATTCGCGCGCTAATCTAGGACCGTCGATATATTATTCGCAATGGACGAACCCGATTCAATTTTGAAAGTTCAATCGAAACATTTTATTTTATTAGCGAATAGATTCTTTGCGTATTTCACATTTAGTTTGCGGATTTTTACTGTAAACTTTGCGGATATTTCCGAAGTAGTTTGCGGATATTTCATATCTAGGTTGCGGATTTATGAGTTATTGTTTGCGGATACTGTCAGTCATGTTGAGAATACAGAAAGCATGGTTTGAGAAAATACAGCATCTAGTTTGAGAATACTTATAGATTCATTACGAAAAGATGGTGTGTGAAACACCAAACAAAAACATAAAAGAAGACATGCATGAAAAACTAGATACCACCAATCTTCTTCTGGATGTGGCTTAGGGATCTACAGTTATTTTCTCGAGGAATTATTGATACTCCCTCAGTTTCTCAAGCATGCATTCTTTCGAAGCTCTTTCTTCTGTGTTCCAGGTAAGGTTTTCGTCCGTTTCGATTTCAGCCAGGAGCTTGACCACCTACGCATCAATCATCAACATATTGTATTGGATTTTTGTGTATTTGAGCTTCCATAAATGGTGGATGGAAGCCAAACGCCTGGCTTCATTATCGGCATTCATCCGAGCCCATTCAGCATTCATTGAGGCCATTTTCGTTTCTTTTTTTGAGTTGAAGAGTGAAAGATGTGTGAAAGTAGTTACTCAGTAGTGGTATTTATAGCAATGGTCATAGGGGGTATTATTGTAATCTTGCACAAAGTAATGGGTTTAGTGGGTAGTTACTTTTCAAGGTCAGAATATCAAGTGTTTTATCCAAAACTGACGATTTGTATTTCATATGTATTAAATTCTCAAACAATTATAAAATTATCCTCAAAATAAAAATCACTAGCTCTTTGCAGTATACAATCGTGTCTTGACACGCGTCACTTCCAAATCTCACCATTTTTCGATCAGTATCTTTGGTAAATCTCTCTAGAGCCACACGAAATATTTTCTCAAATATTAAACAATAACGAATTATGAAGTTTGCGTTTGTTAATTTACGAGTTTGAGAATATAAGGCAGCCTGTTTGCGTAACCATTGTGTACATTTTGAAAACTAAGAATTTCTCTCGAGCCACACGAAATATTTTCTCAAATATTTAAGAAGAACGAAATATGATGTTTGTGTTTGTGGCTTTACCAGTTTGAGAAAACAAGGTATGTTGTTTGCGGAATATTGTATACATTTTGCAAACTAGGTAGTATATTGTGTCAATTTTAATGCATATTTAGTTAAACAAAAAGCTTTTCATTGATTCATCTAGAGTCTGAAAGAACAACAAAAAATACGACATCAAACAGAAGAACCAAAAGCCAACACAAAAGACATGAAAACAGAAGAGAAAGTACAAGCAATCCCTTAGGAGCTCTCTTTCACAATGATTCTAAGTGCAACCCTATACTTCAAGAGTTTGTTCGCCATGCTTTCCCTACAATCCATGTGTTCTTCATCCGCGTTGGATATGTCTTCTTCTTCCAATTCAGCCATCAAATTGATGACCCTGTCATGTGCAATCATCAAATGTGACTTGATGATGGACATCTTCAGATGTCGAAGCTCACGTACGGACACATGATGTTCTTTGGCTAGAACTTCCATTTTGAGTTTTTTTGATGATGATTCCATTTTCGTGTATATGATCTGATAATTCAGAAGAGATATGAGTGTGAATAATTTTTCATGGGTGATAGAAGGGGTATATTTATAGGGGTATTGATTTAGAGTATTTGGTGGGACACGTGCCAAACACGCACGTAATGTGATGAAAGCACATTTCTGCAAACAGAATGTCCATTATACGCAAAACGTCATTGTAATTTCCGTAAACCGGTAAACCATTTTCCGTAAAACAGAATGATTATTTCCGCAAACAAGAATTTTGTATCTTCAGAATATTAATTTCCCAAATTCAACAGGGTAGAAGACGTGTCAAGCATGCAGTAAAAAGTAAGGTAATCATGATTTTAATTTTTGATGTGAATACACGAAACCGCCCTTTCATTTCGCGCTTTCATTTCAATATCTTCTGTCATCATTGCAAAAATCTCTTTGCGCCAAACGAAAAGATTCCCAAATTAATGGCGTTGTCCCATTTTCCCAGATTTTCTGATACCCATTTGATATTTTTATCTTTGGTAAATCTCTCTTGAGCCACACGAAATATTTTCTCAAATATTAAACAATAACGAATTATGAAGTTTGCGTTTGTGAATTTACGAGTTTTTGAATACAAGGCATCTTGTTTGCGGAACCATTGTGTACATTTTGCAAACTAGGTAGTATATTGTATTATGTTGTGTAAATTTTTGTACATATTTACTTAAAAAAAAAGCTTTTCATTGATTCATCTGTAGTCAGGAAGAACAACAAAAATAACGACATTATACAGAAGAACCAAAATCCAACACAAAAGACATCAAAACAGAAGGGAAAGTTCATGCAATCCCTTAGATGCGCTCTTCTACAATGGTTCCAATTATAGCCTTATACAACTGGAGAGTCTTCCTCATGCTCTTCACGCACTCCTTGTGTTTTTCATCCGCGTTGGATATGTCTTCTGCATACAATTCAGCCATCAGTTTGGCCACCTTGTTTGTACTAAAATCAAATGGGATTTGATGATAGACATCTTCAGGTCACGAAGCTCACGCACGGATGCAAGATGTTCTTTGTCAAGAACTTCGATTTTGAGTCTTTTTGATGATGATTCCATTTTCGTCTATATGATCTAATAATTCAGAAGAGATGTGAGTGTGAATAATTTTTTATCGGTGATAGAATGGGTATATTTCTAGGGGTATTGATTTAGGGTTTTTGGTGGCACCCGTGCCAAGCACGCACGTAATGTGATGAAAGAACATTTTTGCAAACAGAATGTCCATTATTCGCAAAACGTCATTGTAATTTCCGCAAACTGGTAAACCATTTTACGTAAGACAGAATCATTATTTCCGCAAACTAGAATTTTTTATTTTCAGAATATTAATTTCCGAAATTCAACAGGTTATAACACATGTCAAGCATGCAGTAAAAAGTAAGGTAATCATGTTTTTAAATTTTTGATGTGAATACACGCAACCGTCGTTTCATATTTGATCTGACTACAACCGCCCTTTCATTTCGCCCTTTCATTTCAATATCTTCTGTCATCATTACAAAAATCTCTTCGCGCCAAACGAAAAGCTTCCCAAATTAATGGCGTCGTTCCATTTTTCCAAATTTTCTGATACCCTTTTGGTATCTTTATATTTAAACACAAATCAACTATTTTCTCATCATCCCTATCGTAGTAGGTAGCCATGTCATCATCTCCCAAGTCTCCATCTATTCTGTATTCTAACAGTGATGGAGACAAATGGCAATCTTTCGAATGCAAGTCTCCACCATCACAAATCTTTAGTAGTGATGATGACGACGACAACGTCTGTTCAAAGAGACGCAGGCTGAATCCTTCCTCCTCCTCCTCCTCCTCTGATGATGACCCTCTCATCAATGAGTACGACATTCCTCAACCGGGTGATCCTGATTATGAATCACCCCCGGATGAATATGAAGATGAAGAGGACAATGAGAAAGAAGATGACGAAGAAGAGGAGAATGAGGAAGAAAAGGAGGAGAATGAGGATGAAGAAGAAGAAGAACTTCCAACCGCACCTCCTCCCGCACCTGCCCCCGGACTTGCTCCCGCAGAGGATGATGAAGAAGACAGTTGTTATGTTGATGAAGATTGGTTGGATGATGATGAAGAAGATGTCCATGCAGAGGATGATGAAGAAGAGCAAGAGGGAGAAGAGGAAGAAGAAGACAACATAGACCCATATGGGGAGGATCCTGAGGAAGGAGTTGTTGAAGATGAAGAAGATTTCTGGGATGATGATGATGATGCTTAATTACTGTAGTTTTTTAATTTTTTTTGTGGAAAGTAAATATTTTCAACATATGAAATCAATCATGTTTAAGATTAATTTTGGTTTGTGGATACAGTTGTTTTGGTTTGCGAATATAAGAACCCCAGTTTGCGTAGATAATCATTCCAATTTGCAAAAAAGTAAACCAAACTAAAAGCCTTTTGCGGATATCGATATAATAGTTTGCGGATGAAGAACAAATTGTTTGTAGAAAAGCTAAATAGAGCAAATGATATTTCTAGGAAATCTTTTCATTCATAACACAGGTTGAACAAAAGAGCACCATACAAAAAAGGAGTAGAAGAAAGCCATCTTTACTCTTTGGTACCCAACTACAACATACCAATAGCAACATCCAGTGCCCTGTTAACTTCTGTCACTCTGCACAAGAGGTCTTTGGCTATAGTTATGCAGTCACCTGACATGTCGTTATCGGCGATTTTGGCTGTCTCAACCACAAGAAGATCGATATCAAGTTTTGCCTCCAGAATCATCACCTTTAAGTTCTTGTGCTTCATTGTGACCTTCTCAACATTGAGAAGAACGTTGTATTTTGCGAATATGGGATCTCCCCTCTTCAGCACCTCTTCCTTAGTTAGAAGATTGATGTTCATGCTCTTACCCTTCTCGGTGTTGCAAGCATTCATGGTTTATAATTGGGAGAGAGTTGAGGTTTGCTAAGAGTTGATGTTGAGTTTATGTTTTGTTTGTGCAGTTTTTCTGTATATATAGGCAAAATGTAGGGTTTAGTTGGATTGGTGGGTCCCTAAACATGTTTAATCTTTAATTGTTTCATCTGTATCTCATATGAGGATACAGTTTTTCTAGTTTGCGGATAACGATATAATATTCTGCGGATAACTAATAAATCGTTTGCGTATAAGCTAAAGAGGAAAAATCTGTTTTTGATTTTTAGTTTGCAAAATTGTTTTATGAGGAAACAGTTAATGTCGTTTGTGAATAGAGGAATCCCAGTTTGCGAATGTTGACAGAATACCAAGAAAAGCATTTTCCTTCGTAACATAGGTTGAACAAAAGAAGAGCATACATAGGGTGTTTTTTGAGGATTTATTTTTTATTGTTCGAGAATATAATGGAATCAAAACCAACTAAACCAAAATGTAGGGTTTAGTTGGATTTGTGGGTCCCTAAACATGTTTAATCTTTAATTGTTTCATCTGTATCTCATATGAGGATACAGTTATTCTCCTTTGCGCAAAACGATATAATAATCCGCGGATGACTAACAAATCGTTTGCGGATAAGCTAAAGAGGACAAATCCGTTTTTGATTTTTAGTTTGCAGAATTGTTTGATGAGGATACAATTAATCTCGTTTGCGAATAGAGGAATCCCAGATTGCGAAAGTTGACAGAATACAAAGCAAAATATTTTCCTTCGTAACATAGGTTGAACAAAAGAGGAGCGTACATAGGTTGTTTTTTGTGGTTTTATTTTTTATTGTTTTAGAATATAATCATTCCAGTATGCAAAACAATGCAATCTAGACCAAGTAAACCAAAATGAAATCTGTTTGCGGATAGAGATATAACTGTTTACGGATAAAGAACAAATTGTTTGCTGTAAAGATAAAGAGGTCAAATGATAGACAAGTAAAGCAGACAGAATTTTTTTTGATGATACTGTTATTATTTTTTGCATATATAGAAGAATTTGTTTGAGGATCAGAATTTTTTAATTTTTTTTTTCAGTTTAAAACGACAAGCGTTATGTTTATCAGTTTTTATTTACGACAATTTGGTCCAAATTAAAATCTCAGAAGAACATGCATAGATTGCGGATATGATTATTCTGTTTTGCGAGAGAATCTGGGCCGCGCACGTAAATTAAAAGGGTAAATTCCATTTTTGCCCCTGAGAAGAGGCGCGTGGCCCATAATTGGTTCCAATTCGCGCGCATTCGCGCGCTTAGCTCTGAGCCGTAGATCGCGCGCACTGCTGATAGATGAACGGTCCCGATGCAGTTCGCAGGTTCGCATATTACAGGTGGTTCGCACCTGATAGCGTCCCTATATATATATATATATATATATATATATTATTTTTAACTATTAATAAGTAATCTATAGAAAAATCCATTATATTTAATAAACAAGTCATTTTTACTATATATTAATCCTACTTTTGCTACAAAAATCTTTCCACCATTTGCTATTGTTGAGCTAATAATACATGATTTTTTTTATCAACGGTTTATGTTTTATAAGAATCAAGCCTTTGAAAAATAAAAGATATGATAAAGGGAAAAACTCTCAAGTAACAGACACAACATTCCAAAACGGGACTTCAACATAAATAAAACTAGACTCAATCAAAAAGTTAACAACAAGTCTATAACCTAGATTTTACAACCATGAAGAAAACCAGTCCAACAGACCTAACAAGGGGGTGAAACTAAACAACGGTCTAAGAACCTGAAAAAAACACTATGAAGCACAACAAAGCAACCTAAACACAGTATAAAGAACCAGATATTCCAACCAAGAGGAACAGAACTAAAGATAACCATAACCCAACAACGGGTGAAAAAGCAAAGCAAAAAAGGTCTAGTACCTAGATTTAACTATCGTGAAGCCCAAACAAAACTACCTCAATCGACCGTCAAAAACAAAACCACAACAAGCAAACACCACTCCAAACCATCCACATAATCCTGGACAGGTAGAGAACAACATAGCTCATCGGAATCACCAACTCAGAAAGTTTAGTAGTGACCGACATGCCGACGGACAACACCGCAAACGGTGACCAAAATCACCGCAACTTAAACACTCATAGAGACAAAAAATGATAGTCTTCGAACTCAAGCAAAGCCGAGTAACAACTTGTTGGCATCCAACACCTTAAAACCGACGAGTCCCAACCACGAATAGAGGAAAGCAGAAGACCAACATATATCATTACTCTATTCGAGTGAAAAGCTAAGACTTAAATCAGTACAAGGCTGAAAGTAAAAAGAGTGGGAACCTGGCCCAACCGAGAAGATCCTCAAGATAGTGAAAATACACCTTAAGGACCCCGAGAGCAGCGGACCGGACCCAACACGCTAAGATCACAGATCAAGAGGAAAAACAACAACAAAGGGTCATAAATGGTCAGGGCACAACCGGGGGTGGCCAGTCAAAGTCGCAGGAAGTAGAAGCCACAAAGTCCCGAGTTGTCAGAGGAGTGCTTGCCGGAAAACCAGTGTAGCAGGGAGCAGGGCAAGATCCATAGCCAGTCCCGAACGAAGATGCTTCCCACAACGGATCTAACACACCGCGCTAGAGCGGACCAAACGACAACCCACTAAGACTGTTGAAGGGTTCACGATACAGAGCTATTTCTTATTCTAAAAAAACATATTTATTGAGTCAGAGGATGAATATAAACCCCACAACTACCTTTTACAAATATCTCGTACTTGTATCATAAATGATCTCTGATTCGTTTTAAAGTTTTAAAATATGTTTTAAGTATGAGAGGAGAAATCTGGTGAGAACCATGTTTTAACGTAGGAACCGCGAGAACCAATCTAAGTCATCCATTTTAGGAATGGATGGATGAGATGCAATTGAGTAGTTGACTTGTTGACTGCAAAAAAACAATACTTTTTAGTAAGTGGTAAGGGCTTTTTAGTAAAACTATCATATTATTTTTTTAACCAATTCACTAATTTAATTTTCCCGCTTCGTTTGAACTCCGATTGGCTTCAAACTTGCGCCATTAGTTTTGTTTTTTTAAGGGCTTTCAATCAAGATCAGTCATGAATATATTTTGAAGCACGAATTTTTTTTTATTTCGGGGTTGATTTTTTTTTTATAAAAAAATCTGGGTAATTTTTATCAACACTTTGCTCTGGATTTATCAACACTTTTACACTGGTTTTATCAACACTTTGCACTGGTTTTATCACCTCATTTTCCAAAACTGATCATAATTTATCACCTTATCGCGTGCTTTTTATGAACACTAGTTTTATCAACACTAAACACTAGGTTTATCATTCAAATTACGTGTGTTTTATCACCCCCATCACATGTTTTTTTGAAGCACGAAAAAAATATATTTCGGGGCTAGTTTTTAAAGGAATTATATATGGGCAATTTTTATCAACACTTTGCTCTGAGTTTATCAACACTTTACCCTGTTTTTATCAACACTTTACACTGGTTTTATCACCCCATTCTCCAAAACTGATCATGATTTTTATCATCTCATCACGTGCTTTTTATGAACACCAGTTTTATCAACACTAAACACTAGATTTATCATTGAATTACGTGTTTTTTATCACCTCATCACAAGTTTTTTTATCAACGTTAAACTCTAGTGTATCACACTTATTATCAAAATTGAAAATGGTTTTTATCACCTCATTATTTGTTTCTTATCACCTCATTACATGCTTTTTTATCAACATTTAGCACTAGTTTGGTACTCTGATATAAAATTGAACCAAATATATATTTTATGAAATCTAAAATATTTTTGAAAAAAACATATTATAAATTAAAATCAATGATATATATATATATATATATAGGATAACATTCAGGTACGACCATGCCAATTTTTTGCGAAATACGAATCCATCCCAGCCTTGGAATCGAATGTAATCGCATAAGGCAAGGTTGAATTTTTTTTATTTTTTTTCCACCAAGTTTCTTATTTTGATTTTTCCCGTTTCGTTTCAACTCCGAATTAATTTTTTCTTGCGCCATTTTTTTTTTCTTTTTTCAAGATCTATCCATCAAGTAGCATATTGAATATGTTTTGAAGCAAGAAAAGACATGTACAAGCAAAAACACAAATTTTCAACCGTGCATTAATGTATGTGTTTGCAACTGCACTTGTATGAATAAGCTAATCGTAATGTATGTTTTTTGTATATATGTTGTTGAAACTGCATGTTTTGTAATTTTCAGTTATATGTGTACGCTAAACTTAATGTATATTTATGCAATTTTGAATGTATGTTCTTGCCATTTTCATTTGTATGTGTAAGCCAACCTTAATGCATGTTGTTTCAGTTGTATGTGTACGCTAAACTTAATGTATGTTCTTACTATTTTCATTTGTATGTGTATGTATGTTTTGTACGTGTAAGCTAATAAATTAAGATTAGCTTAAACATACATTAAGATTGGCTTATTCATACAAATGCAATTGCAAACACATACATTAATGCACGGTTGACAATTTGTGTTTTTGCTTGTACATGTTTTTTTTGCTTCAAAACATATTCAATATGCTACTCGATAGATAGATCTTGAAAAAAGAAATTTTTTGGCGCAAGAAAAAATTAAATCGGAGTTGAAACGAAGTGGGAAAGATCAAAATAAGAAACTTGGTGAAAAAATAAAGAAAACAAATTCAGCCTTGCGAAATCGCGGCCATTGGGATTTCTACGATTCCAAAGTTGGGATTAATTCGTACTTCGTATCTAAAGATTGGTTCGTACCTGAAAGGTCCCCTATATATATATATATATCAAAATTATTATTTTTATTAAATTTACTTTAATTATTAAAATTATAATTAATTAAATTTATAATTAAATTTATTTTAATTATTATATTTATCAAAATAATCGTATTTTTAAATTTTTTATAATTTAAAATCCGATGTTAATAATTAATATATTGAATAAAATAGTTAAACATTAATTTATTTTTAAAGGATCGGTGAAGAAGATGAGAAATAAGGAGGGTAGGATAAAGAATTTTGTATAAATTAGAAGGTTATTTTTGTCTTCAAAAGTTTGAAAGACATAGAATTCCAATTTTACGTTATGCTAGCATAGAAATAAAATAAATGCTATTATGAAGCATATTTTTTTAAATTTCCCTTACATAATAACCATCTTTCAAAATAATAGTAAGGAATTATTACAAATATCACCTTGGAGTATATATCTTTTGTAACTTGTATCTCCTTGTTGACATTTATAAAAAAAAAGGTATCTTAAACTTGTATCGTTGTTGTAATTGTATAAAAATAATCATTTCACTCTTACAAAAAATGTCAAAGAGTAAAATACAAAAACAAATCAAAAAATTTATATCCCTTATTTCTCTCTTTTTATACCGTTGGCAATTTTACTACAAAGAGTTAGAATTTTAAGAGATTATAAAAATTATATTTTACTACAAAGGGTTAGAAATTTAAGAGATTATAACAATTATATTTTGGATGGGTTTGGTTCCACGAAGAAAATAAACAGAAAAAAATAAGCAGAAAAATTAAAGAAAACAAATAAGATTAAAAAAGAAAGATTAAAATTTGATTTTTATTCAATAAAATATGAATTTATAAATAAAATTATTTTTTAAAACAAAACATTTTTTAAATAAAAAATGGGTTTTAAACAAATAAATATCATTTAAAAAAATAAAACTTATTTTTATAATAAAACTAAAAACTGATTTTTAAATAAAAATTTTAAAATAAAAATTGAATTTTATAAAATAACCTGATTTTTTGAAATTAAAATATGATTTTTATTAAAAACTGATTTTTTTATTAAAAAAATTCAAAAATTAAAGGCATGAGTTTGAAAATTTGAGTGATAGGGGTATTATGGACATTTGACCTATTTTAGATGGAAAGTTAATAGAATCTGACGGTTGAGTATAAAAGTGTTGGTAAATGTTTAGTTTAGGTATAAAACTGCAAAATGAAATTCCAGGGTATCATTTTGAACCTAAATAATAGGGTATCATTTCACTCTTACAAAATACATCCAAAAGTAAAATAAATAAAAAAATTATATCCCTTATTTTTCTTTTTCTTTTTATACCGTTGGCAGTTTTACTACAAAGAGTTAGAAATTTAAGAGATTATAATGTTAGAACTCTAATCGAATCTCTTAAGGATCCAACGCTTAGTCAAACAATCGGGATTTAAATTTAAAACAACATAGAAAGCGTACCTGACTCCATTGTTTGTGCAAAAATAATATTTTAAAAAATGTAAATTATTTTAAAATTTAAGAAACGTAAATAATATTTTTTGTGCGCACATACGGTTTTAAAATGTAAAAAATAATTTTTTAAAGTATCACACTACACATGTATTAATAAAACATGTGTAGTGTGATACTTTGATGAATACGTGATATTTGTACTTTTTTGGTGGGAATTATCATACTTTAAACATATATCTTCCTAGCACAAGCCCATACCCAAGCGAAGGAAGCCCAAAACTAGAGTTGTATTTAACCAGTCCAAACCCAAGCGTAAAAAAGGAAGAAAAAGAAGGGTATTCCACAGAGGGGATTCGAACTCTGGTTAATAGAAAAATAGTGGAAGACTTTAACCATCAAGCTGATTTTATTTTATTTAGGGTATTCCATGGAATACCCTAAGTAAGCTCTGGTTCCGCCCCTGTACCCAGCCGAATTTATTTGAAGATATCGTAGCCAAAGAAAAGCTCAATCAAATAGATCCCAATAATCTGACTAAAGCGTGGCTCTGATACCACTTGTTAGAACCCTAATCGAATCTCTTAAGGATCCAACGCTTATTCAAACAATCGGGAATTAAATGTAAAACAACATAGAAAGCGTACCGGACTCCATTGTTGATTCGAGAACGAGATTGGTTTTGGCCTTCCACAGATCAATCTCGTATGCTCTCACTCTACAGATGGGGATGGAGGAGAAAAAAGAAACGATTGATTGATATTGGGGACCAAACCCTAATATGCCTTTATATATAGAATCTGAATAAAGCCCATTAACTCTAATCAAATTTGTATGAGTATCACACATTACAGAGCCCATACTCATTAATGTTTTAAATTGGGCTTCCCAACTAGTAGCCCAATACGAATCATTGACCCCAAATATACTTGTCCAATTTGTAAGCCCACACGTTGGATTATAAAATAACACAACAATCTCCCACTAGGGCTACAAATTGATTCCTATTGACAATTATATTTGAAAACCGTATGCGCGCACAAAATGGTCAATATTCTTAAAACACTCCCTGTCACGCCCCAATTTCAGCGAATCGAACTCGGGACGCGAACTTTTAAAACATGAATACTTAAAAACCTGTTTTGAATAAAAGCTTTAACATTTCCATTTATTTACCAAAATAATAGTAGTATTTACAATACAAAAACGTCCCAACAAGTGGACAAGGTACACATCCGTCACTAGACTCAACAAAAGTAAAGACCAGACTCCGCTCCAAGCTCCATGAACTTCAAGAGCTCACCTAGTCCGTCCCACGAACAGTACCTGTAGGAAAAGCAGCTAGGGGTGAGCGTTCGCTCACCACCACGGATAACAGACTGACTACGGCATAATTAGCAGACAAAGCCAGTAACACTAAAACCAAACCCAACACTGGGACTATAGTCCCCAACTCAAGTACCCAACTGACCCACAACCCGTTACCTTCCTCAACAGACTCAACACTCGATAACACAATGTAGACCCGACACAACTATCGACGACCTCCTCCAAGGACACGACAGAAAGACTACACAACGCCAAACAAGATCACAAAGGATCGCACACCAAACAAGATCACAAAGGATCGCATACCAGCTGCTCAGTAACCTCTCCCACTCACACGAACACGGATCATGCTAGCCAAAGAATGCTTACAACCTGTGATACTTAAACTCGGACCAGGCCAGCCAAAGAATGCTTGCAACCTGTGTTACTCAAACTCGGACCAGGCCAGCCAAAGAATGCTTGCAACCTGTGTTACTCAAACTCGTGTCAGGCCAGCCAAAGAATGCTTGCAACCCGTTGATACTCAAACTTGGTCAGGCCAGCCAAAGAATGCTTGCAACCTACCGGGATCCGCAATCACAATCACACGCAAATTCATCAACTAGTAACAACACAAGTTCAACACTCACAGGCACTCATGGCCACCAAGACACCAACAGTAAAACTCGAACTCAACAGCCCCACAGGCACTCACGGCCTCCCAAGACACACCGACAGTAAGACACGGACTCAACAACCCCACAGGCACTCACGACCTCCCAAGACACCAACCATAAGGCACACTTGCAACTTACCGAGACTCTAACTCGTAAGCCAGCTAAAGGAAGCTTGCAACCCCCCCGAGACTCTAACTCGGTCAGGCCAGCCAAAGACACCAACCTTAGTACACGGGCCCTCAAGGCCACCCAAAGCACCAACAATTGACTACGGGCTCTCATGGCCACCCAAGACACCAATTTAAATACATGGGCTCTCAAGGCCACCCAAACTCAATCAATAAATAATACGGGCTCTCAAGGCCACCCAAAACTCGATAATAAACTACGGGCTCTCAAGGCCACCCAAACTCAATCAATAAATAATACGGGCTCTCAAGGCCACCCAAAACTCGATAATAAAATACGGGCTCTCAAGGCCACCCAAACTCAATCAACAAATAATACGGGCTCTCAAGGCCACCCAGAACTCGATAATAAAATACGGGCTCTCAAGGCCACTCAGAACTCGATAATAAAATACGGGCTCTCAAGGCCACCCAAACTCAATCAATAAATAATACGGGCTCTCAAGGCCACCCAAGACACCAAATAAGCAATCAACCTCCGGCTTAACCAAGCCTCCAACAGTCCTAACATCAACAGTTTCACAATCAACCTTCGGGCATGGTCATATGCCTCCAGTACTCCTAATATCGATAAGTTCACAAACAACCTCCGGGCATGGTCATATGCCTCCAGTAAAACAATTAACGCTAAGTTCTCTGCTCCTACGACACTACTAAGTGTCACATGCTTTTCTCAATAATTACTAAGTTCCCGTAACATGCTTTTCTGATAAACGCTACAACCCCGTATCATGCTTTTCTAGTATTTAAATTAAACCTACTCAACCCACGACACCCCGGTGTCACATGCAAATCTACTGTTAACTTTCCCTAGTCAGGGCCGAGATCCGGCTACTTTTCCCTACCTCGTATATAATCCCAAAAGCGCTCCAACAACATCCGAAGTACACCCAGTCACTCGCCGAGCTTCCCTTTGCCTCGGTCCGTAGCACGATCTAAAAGAACACAAATTCAAAGTACTTTTAAACTAGTACTGTCACGCCCCGATTTCAGCGAACCGAACTCGGGACGCGAACTTTTAAAAACATGAACACTTGAAACCTGTTTTCAATAAAAGCTTTGACATTTCCATTTACTTCTCAAAATAATAGCATTTACAATACAAAAACGTCCCAACAAGTGGACAAGGTACAACATCCGTCACTAGACTCAACAAAAGTAAAGACCAGACTCCGCTCCAAGCTCCATGAACTTCAAGAGCTAACCTAGTCCGTCCGGTGATCGGTACCTGTAGGAAAAGCAGCTAGGGGTGAGCGTTCGCTCACCTCCACGGATAACAGACTGACTATGGCATAATTAGCAGAAAAAGCCAGTAACACTAAAACCAAACCCAACACCGGGACTACAGTCCCCAACTCAAGTACTCAACTGACCCACAACCCGTCACCTTCCTCAACAGACTCGACACTCGATAAAAACAGTGTAGACCCAATACAACTATCGACGACCTCCTCAAGGACTCGAACGAAACGACACAACACCAAACAAGATCACAAAGGATCGCACACCAGCTGCTCAGTAACCAATCTCAATCAGGTCAGGGTTCGACCTATCGCAATTCCTCGACACGAAGTCGGATCAGGCTGTCGACCTTTCAAACTCGCAATTCCTCGACACTAAGTCGGATCAGGCTGTCGACCTTTAAAACTCGCAATTCCTCGACACTAAGTCGGATCAGGCTGTCGACCTTTAAAACTCGCAATTCATCGACACTAAGTCGGATCAGGCTGTCGACCTTTAGAACTCGCAATTCATCGACACTAAGTCGGATCAGGCTGTCGACCTTTAGAACTCGCAATTCATCGACACTAAGTCGGATCAGGCTGTCGACCTTTAGAACTCGCAATTCATCGACACTAAGTCGGATCAGGCTGTCGACCTTTAGAACTCACCACCCCAGGTAACCACAATCACAATCACAGGCAAGTTCAATCACACAGGCACTCAAGGCCACTCAAGACACCTCAATAGTCAAGACTCGGGTTCAACAACCCCACGGGCACTCGCTGCCACTCAAGACACCAAATTAAATACACGGCTCTCATGGCCACCCCGACTCAACAATTAAATACGGGCTCTCAAGGCCACCCAAACTCAACAATTAAATAAAGCGCACGACAACCTCCGGCATACTCGATGCCTCCAACAGTCCTAAAATCGCTAGTTTCACAAACAACCTCCGGGCATGGTCATATGCCTCCAGTAATTCAATTATCGCTAAGTTCTCTGTTCCTACGACACTACTAAGTGTCACATGCCTTTCTCTTAAACGCTACAATCCCGTATCATGCTTTTCTAATAATTAAATAAATCTACTCAACCCACGACACCCCGGTGTCACATGCAATTCTACCATTAACTTTCCCTAATCAGGGCCGAGATCCGGCTACTTTTCCCTACCTCGTATACAATCCCAAAAGCGCTCCAACAACACCCGAAGCACACTCAGTCACTCGCCGAGCTTCCCCTTGCCTCGGTCCGTAGCACGATCTAAAAGAACACAAATTTAAAGTACTTTTAAACTAGTACGAGTAAACCGAAAATTAATAAACTTAACGCCCAAACGTAACCCCGACAATGCCGATCACTCCCAAACTTCCCAAATACTCGATATTGCCGATAAAGGACCCGTAAGGGCCAGATTCGCCCGACATGGCGAATCTGCCCGGTTTTGGTTAATTGCCTTCCGGGGCTCCAAAAGTCCCCGTTTTCGTTTCTACGGTCTTAGAATATTTCAAGGAACCCAACGCACTTGACGGAATTGAATTCCGACTTCTAAGTCAATTAATTAACGTTTAAAGTTTCCCAAAACCCGTTAATTACAACTTCTCCAATTTAATTCCAAATTTCGATTCGATTAAGGATAAAGTGGTCCGGGGGACGTTTTAAACCACCCGAACATTAAAACCCGAGCAACCGAGCACGTGGGCCCCACCCAAGAGGCTTGGCCGAGACCCTAGGGTTTGAGGGAGGGGCTCGGCCACCAAGTGGTGGCTGCTGCCACCTCCGGCCAGCCACCACATGGCCGGCCGGCCACCACCCACGGTGGCCGGAGCTCCTCCCGAGCCTCCGGTCACCGGAAAACGTGAAATTTCTCTCCCAAACACCTCTAAAACGTCTCCAACACCTCTTTAATCTCTACACAACCCTAAACCAAATTTTATAACCAAACCCTAGCTCTTGAAAATAATCGAAACGAGAATCGGTTCGGGTATTACCGTAGAGGAGAATGAGGGGAACGGGATTGCTCTTTGCTTTGACTCGATCCAAGGGCTCGATCACCAACCCTAGCCCAACCTTCCTTCTTCTCTCTTCTTCTCCTTCTCCTTCTCTCTCTAAAACCTCTCTTCCTCTTTCTAATTTTTAAAACAAATAACAACTAACTCCAATTCCTTTCCCTTTTACCCTATACTCGGCCAACTCACCACATCCACCCATTTTCCCTCCAAAAATTACACCACCATATACTTGACAAGTGTCAAGGTGGGTCCCAACCTTTTGGAAAATATCTAGTTGATATTTTCCAATCAGATTCGCGAAAAACGGACGTTTCGGGCCCCGAACGGGCACTTTTCCCAAAAATATTTTAAACTGGACGGGCTTCAAGGAAACGGCCCAACTAAGACCGCTACGACGACGGCTAAGCTTTTCGGGTCCAAAACGGTCCTCGAATGGACCAAAACGTCGCTCGGGTGACTTTTCCAGCGAAAAATCAATCTTTCCCAAAATGACCAGGAAGTTGCCCTGAGTCCCCCGTAACTCATTTTAGTCGATAACGGGGTCAACTTAAGTCCGGCATGACCCTCGGGGTCAATTTAAGTTAAGTTAAGTGTCTGTCTTAAAATTTTTAAATTTTCCCGTTTTTCGCAGGTTTGACTGACGTTGACCAGAAGTGGTTATTACAAGTACGAATAAACCGAAAATTAACATACTTAACGCCCAAACGTAACCCCGACAATGCCGATCACTCCCAAACTTCCCAATTACTCGATATTGTCGATAAAGGACCCGTAAAGGCCAGATTCGCCCGACATGGCGAATCTGCCCGGGTTTTGGTTAATTGCCTTCCGGGCTCCAAAAGTTCCCGTTTTCGTTTCTACGGTCTTAGAATATTTCAAGGAACCCAACGCACTTGACGGAATTGAATTCCGACTTCTAAGTCAATTAATTAACGTTTAAAGTTTCCAAAACCCGTTAATTACAACTTCTCCAATTTAATTCCAAATTTCGATTCGATTAAGGATAAATGGTCCGGGGAACGTTTTAAACCACCCGAACGATAAAAACCGAGCACCCGAGCATGTGGGCCCCACCCACACTACTTGGCCGAGACCCTAGGGTTTAAGGGGAGGCTCGGCCACCATGTGGTGGCTGCTGCCAGCTCCGGCCAGCCACCTCATGGCCGGCCGGCCACCACCCACGGTGGCCGGAGCTCCTCCCGAGCCTCCGGTCATCGGAAAACGTGAAATTAAACCCCCAAACACCTCTAAAACGTCTCCAACACCTCCCCACACTCTACACAACCCTAAGCCTTAGTTTATACTCAAACCCTAGCTTCCAAGAAAATAACCAAAACGAGAATCGATTCGGGTATTACCGTAGAGGAGAACGAGGGGAACGGGATTGCTCTTTGCTTTGACTCGATCCAAGGGCTCGATCACAAACCCTAGCTCAACCTCCCTTCTTCTCTCTTCTTCTCCTTCTCCTTCTCTCTCTAAAACCTCTCTTCTTCTTTCTATTTTAAAACAACTAACACAAAAACCCAATTAAAACTCTTTTTTTTCTTTTAAAACCCAACTCTCGGCCAGCCCTTCTCCTCCATTCATTTTCCCCCCAAAACTAACACCACCACACTTAGGACATGTGTCAAGGTGGGTCCCACACCTTTTGGAAAATATCTAGTTAATATTTTCCGATCAGATTCGCGAAAATCGGACGTTTCGGGCCCCGAACGGGCACTTTTTCCCAAAAAAAACGAAACTTGGCGGGCCACAAGGAAACGGCTCAACTAAGACCGCTGCGATGACGGTTAAGCTTTTCGGATCCAAAACGGTCCTCGAATGGACCAAAACGTCGCTCGGTTGACTTTTCCAGCGAAAAGTCAACATTTCTCAAATTGATCAGAAAGTTGCCCTGAGTCCCCCGTAACTCACTTTGGTCAATAACGGGGTCAACTTAAGTCCGGTATGACACTCGGGGTCATTTTAGGTTCATTAAGTGTCCGTCTTAAATTTTTTAAATTTTCCTGTTTTTCGCAGGTTTGACTGGCGTTGACCGGGAGTGGTTATTACACTCCCCCTGAGTCAATCTGGTCCATCTCCTGCACCAACATGAGACCAAAGCGGCCTTCGCTACAACAATCGTAACTAGACCCATCAATGATCAGCATGCCAAATACATTCAATGACATAGATCAAGTATGGATGTGTGACTGGAAATTTCATGCAATGAGATATCATTCATGCCTATTTCCACTTAGTCCTTAATGCTTAAGTGAGATCAATGTTTAGACTTTCAAACCTTATGCTAAACCGCATTTGAAAGACAACATTCAGAGCAACAACGATAATAACATCATCAACTTTATTATGCAGAATACTTAACAAGTATAGTGTCATTTCGAATAGCAAACAAAGGAAACAAACTCCCACTGAAACCGCATATCGTCAATTAAGACAACACCCAAATGAGCAGTATGCTCATGAAACACTTTAGGTGTCAAGCCCTTAGTTAGTGGGTCCGCTAGCATGTAGTTTGTTCCTATAGGCTCAATAGACACTATCATACTCTGAACTCTTTATTTAACAACCAGAAACTTGATGTCAATGTGTTTAGACTTTGACGAAATCTGTTGTTATACGAAAACATGACTGCCGAAAGATTGTCACAATAGACCTTTAGAGGTCTTTCGACTCCATCCAAAACCCGCAGTCCGGTGACAAAATTTTGCAGTCATATAGCCTGATTGGTTGCCTCATAACAAGCTATGAATTATGTTGCCATGGTGGAAGGAGTAATAAGTGTCTGCTCAGCACTTCTCCAAGATATAGCTCCTCTTGACAAAAAAAAAACATAACCAAAGGTGGATCTCCTAGTATCTTGACAACCCGCAAGATCGGAATCAGAATACCCAATGATCTCCAAATTTTCTGACTTCCGATAGGTGAGCATGTATTCCTTTGTTCTCTGTAAGTACATCATGACCCTTTTGGCTGCTTTTCAATGATCCATACCAAGGCCACTTAAGTATTTGACCAACATGCCGACTATGTACGCCAAATCTGGACGGGTACATTCCTGAGCATACATAAGACTCCTAACAGCCGAAGCATATGGAATCTTAAGCATTTCCTTTCTTTCTAATTCATTCTTGGGGCACTGTTTGAGATTAAACTTGTCTCCTTTAGCGACGAGAATATCTCCTAGTGCACAATCTTTCATGCCAAACCTAGCAAGGACCCTTTCGATATAGTTCTTTTGTGATAACCCAAGAATACCACGAGAGCGATCTCGGTGTATTCTGATTCCTAACACAAAAGTTGCATTACCAAGATCCTTCATTTGAAAATGTTTTGTTAAAAAATCTCTTTGTTTCATGCAACAAACTTATATCGTTATTTGCCAATAAAATATCGGCGACATAAAGCACTAGGAAGATGAATTTACTCCCACTGAACTTATGATATATACAATTATCCACTACATTGACCTCAAAGCCATACGAGGTAATGGTAGTATGAAACTTGTGATACCATTGACGGGAAACCTGCTTGAGACTGTAGATGGACCTTTTGAGTTCACAAACCATAGACTTTAGGTCACATGATACAAAGTTTTCTGGTTGTACCATATATATGATTTCCTCAATTTCACCATTGAGAAAATTCGTCTTAACGTCCATTTGATGCAGCTCCAAATCCAAATGAGCTATAAGTGCCATTATTGTTCTAAAAGAATCTTTCGATGATACCAGAGAGAAAGTTCCTTTATAGTGAATACCTTCCTTTCGATTATAAAAATACATATACTACTGTATTAATAAAACATGTGTAGTGTGATACTTTGATGAATACGTGATATTTGTACTTTTTTGGTGGGATTATCATACTTTAAACCTATATCTTCCTAGCACAAGCCCATACCTAAGCGAAGGAAGCCCAAAACTAGAGTTGTATTTAACCAGTCCAAACCCAAGCGTAAAAAAGGAAGAAAAAGAAGGGTATTCCACAGAGGGGATTCGAACTCTGGTTAATAGAAAAATAGTGGAAGACTTTAACCATCAAGCTGATTTTATTTTATTTAGGGTATTCCATGGAATACCCTAAGTAAGCTCTGGTTCCGCCCCTGTACCCAGCCGAATTTATTTGAAGATATCGTAGCCAAAGAAAAGCTCAATCAAATAGATCCCAATAATCTGACTAAAGCGTGGCTCTGATACCACTTGTTAGAACCCTAATCGAATCTCTTAAGGATCCAACGCTTAGTCAAACAATCGGGAATTAAATGTAAAACAACATAGAAAGCGTACCGGACTCCATTGTTGATTCGAGAACGAGATTGGTTTTGGCCTTCCATAGATCAATCTCGTATGCTCTCTAGTATGCTCTCACTCTACAGATGGGGATGGAGGAGAAAAAAGAAACGACTGATTGATATTGGGGACCAAACCCTAATATGCCTTTATATATAGAATCTGAATAAAGCTCATTACTCTAATCAGATTTATATGTGTATCACACATTACAAAACCTATACTCATTAATGTTTTAAATTGGGCTTCCCAACTAGTAGCCCAATACGAATCATTGACCCCAAATATATTTGTCCAATTTGTAAGCCCACAAGTTGGATTATAAAATAACCCAACATATAAAAATTATATATTTTGTTATTTAATTATTATTTTTAAATACTTTAAGCTAAAGCTGTTTATTTGAAACAAATTGATACAAAATACAATAAAAATAGAAATTCAAAATACTTTTTATAATTATCAAATAAGCATGACTATAGATCGTAAAAAAACAAATACCTCGAGACAATTTATACAATTATTCCTAATAATAATGATTCTATATACATTTTATTAATTCCATATTTTCAGGTACGGCATCACTTGTTTACATTTAAACCTGTTTTGATTGAATTAGGATGGAACAGATATTGGGACGATACGAGACACATTCATATGCACACCGACAACTTGGAGAGGATGATTCTGATTCAATGGTATTTGATTCATACCACTGTAGAGTAATATGTTTTACAATTTCAAAAAAAACTCTTAAGCTACAATGTAACTGTCTATAAATCACGTAACACCACAATTATAAATAGAGGATATTATAAACAATATTTCGCCACAGAACTTAAAGTTATACATGTTATAATATATTTCACACGAGGAAGAATTGTTTGTATATTTGATAAACTACAGTTTGATATATTTATTATAAACGATACTTTATTGCAAAAGGTCCGGTTCAATATGGCACAGTTTAAAACGTGTTCTTGCAAGAACCGCAGTATAACTAAAAGAGTTAAATAGGCAGCCGCACCCCCTCTGTCCTCTCTTCAACCCTAGCCGCCGCACCTTTGAGTTTTCCGTTTCCTGCCGGCGACGCCATGGTCTCTGACCATGGACGTCGCTGGTAGGTCTCCTTGATCTACTACTCCGTTTCCCCCCCGACTTCAACCTCTTCCCCCCCCCCCCCCCCCCCCCCCCCCCCCGCCCCCTTTTTTCCTCTCTCATCTTAGGGCCGATGCCGGATTTTCGTTGTTCGGTGTCTGTGTCCGCCTCCGACTGATGCTGTTTTGGTGCCAACGGACTCGCAAGGTGGGTCTGAGCGGTGGTGGACAGCTCCGGCGACTCGTCACGCTGCAGATCCGGCCTGAACGGTTACCTTTAGCGAGGATCTGGAGTTTCGCATTTTCTGGATTCCTCGGGTCAAGGTCCCTTGTTAGACGGTGGCGACTCTGAATCTGCTAGGTTTTTTTCCTTTCATTTTCAGTTTTTCAATAACTGCACTTGGTGCAGATTGGGTGTGCACTAGTTGCACGTTTGGTGTGCCCGTTATGTGGCATGGTTTGGTGTGCACGTTTGTTGCACTTTTGACGTGCACGTGTTTGCACGTTCTAGGGCGTCCTAGGTACGTTTCTAGTAGGGAGTTCGGTAATATTATATTATAGACTTGTTAGATTGGAGTCTGTAATTTTTATCGATTGCTTGTACGCTTTCATCAGATTGTACGTATGTCACTTTGATTGATATATAAAGTTGATGCCTCCCGTTTTTCGTCAAAAGAAAAAAAAACTAAAAGAGTTAATGCAGTGTTTTTTTTCTAAACGAAGAGTTAATGCAGTGTTAATTAAATAGAATAAAATGAGTAAGATTCAACCACATTATTTATTAAAAATAGTTTAGTTCAGGAAGTATATCTGATCTGGATAGACCAAATTGTAGGGCCAGCTACATCCATTCCAGTTCCACTGTAGGTTAAATTAACAACACACATTTTACCTTCTTCTCTCTAAATCCTCCTCTCTCTAAAACTCTCTAACTATTCTTCAACCCTTGTAACCCTAGTAGCCGCCGACGGCTTTCCAGGCCATTTTGACCGTTTGGGAAGCTGCCGGTGAAGTTCTCTCCTCCTATTCTTCTCCTTTTTCACGGATTTGATTTTCTTTTTTTAGATTTGACTGTTTTGTGACTTGCTTCGTTTTCCCTCCTCTTCGGCTACCCTCCCGATCTATCCGCAACTCTTTCGTGTTCCTCACCTTTTTGGCCTTCCTATCTCTCCTTGTTTCGAGACTCTCCGTTGTGTTTGGTGCTGGCCAACGACGAGAGGATTGTGCCGGCGAGGGTGGGGTATTTTGGGGGAATCCGGCGGTGGTGCGGGTCAGGGTTCGTCAGTCCCTAGTTCGCTCATCACAGATTAACCGACTTCCGTTATTGTACACCCTACTTCCCCGCTTGGTATTTCTAAGTTCCATCGTCGGTGTTGACCGGACGGAATCTGGGCCTTGGACTGTGGCGACCTGATAGTGGGACGACTTTCTACACGTGGTGAAGATTGGCGCGGGTTCAGTCAGTCTTCGTCGCGGTGGTGGTAGCTCTCCGGCGATGTTGTGGTGGTCCTCAAGATTTGACCTCTCACTCGTTCCTTTTCTTCCCCTGTCTCCTGAATTGGTAATTCTGTTTTCCTCCGGTCGTGTTGGGTCGGGGGCTCGACGGTTCGAAGTCGCGGGTTTATCCAGGTTAGGCTTGTTCACAAATTTATCAGGTTCGGGGTCAGTGGGGTGACTCTGCCGGTTTTGGTGCTGACCAACGGCGTGCTGGGGACTTGTGGCCCCGGTGAGTTTCGATTTGGATCGAGTTTGAGGGTCTTGTTGTCAACGTTTGGATTTGAGCTGTGGTGGTTTCTTGGTGTTGCGGGTGTGGGAGTGTGGCGGTCTGTTGGTTGTATTTCTAGGTGTGTTGAAGGGGTTTTTCTCTGTTTTCTAGTTGCTCTTCATTGTGATATCTTGATTTTTAGATCAGTTGTCCTGTTTTCTGGTTTTTAGCTGTTGATTGCCCTTGTTGGCTTAGTTTTGCCTTAGGTGGCGAGTTTGCTGCTGTTTGTTGTGTTATTCTGGGTGTTGTTCTTCATGGTAGTGAAAATTGGGTAGTTAGACCTTGGTTCGGTTGTTTCTGTTCCCATCCATTTTTTGTTTGCTTAATGGTCGTAAAATCAGGGTATAAGATTTGTTAGACCCGTTTGTGTGGCTTGTAGCTAGTGGTTGTTGTGGTGGGAGACCTTTGTTGGATCTCTCCTATATGTAAGTTCTTTTGAGGACACTGCCTTGACCTCGTCCTTAATCTTTAGGGCTTGGTTTTTATAAAAATAATTTGCTGATCAAAAAAGAAAAACAACACACATCTTACCGGTAAACTAATGGGATAACATGTGCCACCATGTCTGAAAAGTAAAAATTATTTTATACGCATTCATATTTACTTAATCATGTAGCTGAATTCATGACAATTTATTTGTCACAAAAAAATATTATAACATGATCATAACTTTAATGCATTATAAATATGAGTAAGAATGGTAGTGTAAATTTTCAAAATATAAACGCCATAAATCAATATTTTGAAGACAACCATTTTAATGGAAAATGTACATATATGGTCTGCAGGAAATATCTTGCCAGGAGTACATGAAGCTATTGTCCAAGGTTAAAGTTATGCAAAAGACAATGAGGTGATAATTTATGTAATTACCCGTACATATATATATATATATATATAGGATAACAATCAGGTACAAACTTGTATCTTTCGTCAGAACGTAGAACTATCAATTGGGCCCTTGGATCGTAGAATTAATGGCCCAGATTTAATGCATATCTTTTAATATCTTTTTAATTAATGCATATCTTGTAATTGATTTCGTAATCAATCAACCCCCCCCCCCCCCCCCCCCCCGGTGCATATTGGTGGCCATCCGATCTTGATAATCAATGACCCAGATTAATTCTACGTTCTGACCCGAAATAGGGTTTGTACTTGATTGTTCCCCTATATATATATATGCATGCATGTTTATTGATTTAATCCCAATATTTTTGAATAAGCAATAAGGGTAAATGATAACACATGTTAATTACATTGATTTTATGGAATCAAGCAACAACTAGGTACTATCTTAAATATTATTCATCAGTTTCGTGTTTTTTTTGTTCGTCTATATGGCACTTTACAATCTGTCTTAAATAGTTAATCTATCTCAGAGTTTTTTGTTTGAATACCTTCTGGGCCCATACTATGTAATAACACCTTTTTTTTTATTCCTACTGTTAATGAAATCCGTATCTTTCGCTTAAAACATAGTCATTTGATTGGCGAGGATCTAGATTCCTTGAGGTTGAGAGAGCTTCAAAGACTAGAGCAACAACTTGACATTGCTCTTAAGCGGATTCGAGCTAAGAAGGTGTGTAATAACCACTCCCGGTCAACGCCAATCAAACCTGCGAAAAACAGGAAAATTTAAAAATTTTGAGCAAACACTGAATTGAACCGGAATTGGACCCCGAGGGTCATACCGGACATAAGTTGACCCCGTTATCGACCAAAGTGAGTTCCGGGGGACTCAGGGCAACTTTCTGATCGTTTTGGGAAATGTTGACTTTTCAGTGGAAAAGTCAACCGAGCGACGTTTTGGTCCATTCGAGGACCGTTTTGGATCCAAAAAGCTTAGCCGTCGTCGCAGCGGTCTTAGTTGAGCCATTTCCTTGTAGGCCGCCAAGTTTCGTAATTTCTTGGAAAAAGTGCCCGTTCGGGGCCCGAAACGTCCGAATTTCGCGAATCTGATTGGAAAATATCTAGTAGATATTTTTCCAAAAGGGTGTGGGACCCACCTTGCCACTTGTCAAACAAGTGGTGGTGTTGGGTTTTGGGACAAGACAAGATAAGACTTTGATGGTTAGTTTTGCTTTTAAAGGTGTTAGTTGTTATTTTTTTTTTATAAAACAAAAGGGAAAGAAGGCATACACGTTCATTTCAAAAAAAAAAGAGAAGACTTGGAGAGAGAAAGTGGTGTTAGAAAGAAGAGAGAAGGAAGAGAGAAAAAGAGAAGAGGTTGGGGGAATTTGTGACGTTTCTCGTTGATCGAACCGGTGGATCGTCTCAACGATAAAATAATCGAGCTCACATCGACATTCCCTACGGTGATAACCTAACCGATTTTCATTTTGGAACGTTTGAATTTTAGGGTTTGAGTTTAAACTGTTTGATTAAGGTTGTGTTTTGTTTAAGATTGATTTAAAGATGAATGGTTGAGGTTTGGGGTTCGTTAGGAACGTTTTGGGGCAAAAAAGGAATTTTTCCATTGTGGCCGTGTGGGGCCCACATGCCCGGGTATCAGGTTTTCGTGTTCAGGAGGTTTAGGACGTTCTCCAAGTCGTTAATCCACACCCGGATCGAAATTTGGAATTAAATTGTGAAAGTTGGAATTTCGGGTTTAGAAACTTTAAACGCGAATTAAATCGCTCGGAAGTCCGAAATTGATTCCGTCGATTGCGTTGGAACCTTTGAATTATTCTAAGACCGTAGAAATGAAAACGGGAATTTTCGGAGCCCCGGAAGGGCGTTTCCAAAACCCGGGCAGATTCGCCATGTCGGGCGAATCGGGCTTTTCCGAGCCCTTTATCGACAATGTCGAGTAATTGGGAAGTTTGGGAGTGATCGACATTGTCGGGGTTGAGTTTGGGCGTTTAATTCTTTAAATTCGTGTTTCGCATGCTTACTTAAAAAGTGTGTAAATTGTAATAATTTTAGACCGCGTCGCCTACCGTGGAAAGAGGAGGCTAAGCGGGAAATTTGGAGCATGGTCGGAGAGCGAGCATCGGTTGTGACACGCTTCAAGAGGTAGGGAAAAGTAGCCGGATCCCGGCTCTGACTAGGGAAAGTTAACAGTAGAAAAGCATGTGACACAGGGGTGTCGTGGGTTAAGTAGGTTACCGAATAGAAATGCATGATACGGGAACGTAGCGAACATTGGGAATGCATGTGGCACTTAGTAGTGTCGTAGGAGCAGAGAACTTAGTGTTAGTAGAATTACTAGAGGCATATGACCATGCCCGGAGGTTGATTGTGAAACTGTTGATATTAGGAGTGTTGGAGGCATTGGTTATGCTGGAGGTTATTTGTGTAATTCGTGTCTTGGGTGGCCATGAGAGCCGTACTTTATTATTGTGTCTTGGGTGGCTATGAGAGCCTGTGTTACTGTTGTGTCTTGGGTGGCCATGAGAGACCGTGTTACTGTTGTGTCTTGGGTGGCCATGAGAGCCCGTTTTACTGGTGTGTCTTGGGTGGCCATGAGTGCCTGTGGGGTTGTTGAGCCCGGGAGTTACCGTTGGTGTGTCTTGGGTGGCCATGAGTGCCCGTGGGGTTGTTGAGCCCGTGAGTTACTGTTGGTGTGTCTTGGGTGGCCGTGAGTGCCCGTGGGGTTGTTGAGCCCGTGAGTTATGGTTGGTGTGTCTTGGTAGGCCGTGAGTGCCCGTGGATTGTTGAGTCCGTGTTTTACCGTTGGTGTCTTGGGTGGCCATGAGT
Source organism: Erodium maritimum (assembly GCA_963921825.1). Lineage (NCBI taxonomy): Eukaryota > Viridiplantae > Streptophyta > Magnoliopsida > Geraniales > Geraniaceae > Erodium > Erodium maritimum. Next base: position 28,795,973 of record OY997589.1, on the reverse strand, counting down.
GCCTGTGGAGTGTTGAACCTGTGTTATTGTTGTTTGTTGAACTTTGCTTGTGATTGTGATTGTGCTTGCCCGAGGTTAGTGACCCGACTGTGTGTCGGGAAGTGGTGCGGATCCCGATAGGTTACGAGCATTCTTTGGCTGGCCTAACCAAGTTCGAGTCCCGGTAGGTTACGAGCATTCTTTGGCTAGCCTAACCAAGTTCGAGTCCCGATAGGTTACGAGCATTCTTTGGCTGGCCTAACCAAGTTCGAGTCCCGGTAGGTTACGAGCATTCTTTGGCTGGCCTAACCAAGTTCGAGTCCCGGTAGGTTACGAGCATTCTTTGGCTGGCCTAACCAAGTTCGAGTCCCGGTAGGTTACGAGCATTCTTTGGCTGACCTAACCAAGTTCGAGTCCCGGGAGCATTCTTTGGCTGGCCTAACCCAGTTCGAGTCCCGGTAGGTTACGAGCATTCTTTGGCTGGCCTAACCAGGTTCGAGTCTCGGCAGGTTGTGAGCATTCTTTGGCTAGCCTGATCCGTGTTCGAGTCTCGGCAGGTTGTGAGCATTCTTTGGCTAGCCTGATCCGTGTTCGTGTCGTTGAGGGAGGTTTCTGAGCAGCTGGTATGCGATCCGTTGTGATCTTGTTTGGTGTGCGATCCTTTGTGATCTTGTTTGGTGTGCGATCCTTTGTGATCTTGGGTGTGCGTGGTGGTCTTTTAAGTCCTTGGAAGAGGTCGTGATCGTTGTGTCGGGTCTACTTTACGAGTCCGAGTGTTGAGTCGGTGGAGGAAAGTATCAGTGCGTGGGTGTCAGTCGGATTACTTGAGTTGGGGATGGTGATCCCCGGTGTTGAGTTGGTCGTTGGTGTTACCGGCTTTGTCTGCTGATTATGTCGTAGTCAGTCTGTTATCCGTGGTGGTGAGCGAACGCTCACCCCTAGCTGCTTTTCCTACAGGTACCGGTCGCAGGTTGGACTAGGCGAGCTTCTGAAGCTTGAAGAGCTGGGAGCGGGATTCTGGGTTTGTTTTAAGTCTAGCGACGAATACCATACTTTTGTCCACTTGTTGGGACGTGTTTTAAGTTATAAATATTATTTTGATTAACTAAATGGTGATTTTAAAGTGTTTATTCAAAACATGTTTCAATTGTTTTATTATTTTAAAGGTTCACGTTCTGAGTTCGGTTTACTGAAATTGGGGCGTGACAAGGTGATTAATTGAAACAAAGCATGCCACATTAATTTTCTTCTACTAATTAATCCTTGATATGTGTATTAATCATTGTGTTACTTTATGCACGTAGAATCAACTGATGAACGAATCCATCTCGGTGCTTCAAAAAAAGGTAATCCATATTTTTTGATATGCTTCACTTTTTAAAATAATGTACGGGAAACCTTTTTTCGGGGAAATGATTGTTGGATTTTATATATCACTAGGTAAAGACATAGAAACGATCCTTTACAATTTACAATCGTTAATCGCACAAGCACAACGGTAAATATTATAGACTCTAAATAAACTAGAACATAATATTATCGACTTCTAATCAATACCTACAACGCAACAAAATGCGCTCAGAACGTGCAACCATACCGTGCACGTCAAAAGTGCAACAAAGTGCACACCAAAAGTGACACATAACGGGCACACCAAAGTACAACCGGACCACACAAACATACAGCTGATGCACACCAATCTGCAACAAGTGCAATTATTTGGGATAAACCCAAACCGACCAAACTAAAAACCTAAAAAAAACAGGAAAAAAAAAACACTCTATGCTTCCGGTTGAGCTCGTGAAAACAAACCACCATCGTAGGTCACCGGGGCAAGACCCGGTGGCAAGATGCCACAACTCAATGCCACGAAATCCAGTGAAACAACCCTCACCTAAACCTGATATTCTCCAGGTACCACCGATTGAAGGACAACTGATAAGGCCAAGGATCTGCCAGAGACAACCTGGTCTGGAGGAGGAGTTCCAAAATTGGACCCCCACCACACTACGGTGAATCGTCTAGATCTGAAACAACACGCCAACAACCGAGCTGCACCACACACGGGTTCAGACAGACGGAGGACATGGATCCCCCACGAAAAATGGACTGAACGACGACCAGAGAACGGAAATGGCATGGGAACTCCGTCAAGAACCGAGCAACTACCGAGCATGACAGATCTGCAATAGGCTCCGTCAGAACCAGCACTAACTGGATGAAACAAGCACAAACAGAGAGGTGAGGAAAGGGGGGAGGAATAGGGGAGGAGGGGTTGGTGAGGAAGCCGCCACCAACAACAACCATGGTTAAAGGTCACGCTGTCAACAATGGAGACACAAACGAGGAGGCGCCAAATGTAAAAAAAGGATATGTTTGGCTCAACACACTTTATTTTTTGTATCACATGAACGGGAAACTTGAGTTAGTTAGTGCATCAAAGTTTATAATTATTGACGATAAACCCTGAAATAAGAATCAAGAAAGTGAATTTGGATTGTTGAAATTATACATTCTTCTCATTTTTAAGGTTTTTTTTCTATTTAAAAAAAATAATATACAAATAAGAGATAATCTGATATGAATACTTATTTTTTTTTTTACATAGAGGTGCAATTTTATTTAAATATCAGAAGTAACGATACATTATAGTGCGTCAAGGAAGGGCCTTGACCACTAAAGAACAGGCATGGAACGAGCTTCTCTGACTAGCTAGTGAGCAGCTTTATTCGTGGTTCTTTTTAAAAATTGAAGGGTGACCTTCTCGTTTTGAGAAATCATTAGACGAATATCCCGTATAATTTTCCCAACAGGAGATGTTGGGAAATCCCCTTTCGTGATCATGTTAAGTAGGGCCCGCACATCTGGCCGAAAGATAATAGGACCCTCTCCTAGAGTAGATGTATTGCAAAGAATTGTGGCTATTGCGCATGCCTCCAACAAGATCGGCGACCAGCACCCTCGAAGTACTCCATTATCCGCAAGGCAGACCATCCTGTCTGCATCTGGGGCTATGATGCCTCATGCTGATTGATTCGAGTCGAGGAATACGGCCTCATCCATGTTAATAACCTTCTTTCCCCTAGGTGGACGAACCTACCGGGAGGGCCAAGAGGAGGACGACCTGTGAGCTGTGTTAGTTCCCGAGGTGGCTTCTCGCCAAGCCGTGACGTGAGAATACACTACTGAGGCCACCCTCAAGCTTGCAGGCACCCCCATTTCAGGGAATTCCGTGCTTTCCAAACCTCCCAAAAGATGGATAAGACATCTTCCGCTCGGCTCCGCGGTTCCGTAGTCTCAATCACCTCCGACCATTCTACGAATCCCACTATAGGGTCAAAAAGAGGCCTCGCTCTGAATTGAACCAACAAGTCTTTCTAAATCCACACCCTAGAAATAGGTGATCCACTGATTATGGGGCACGCCCGCAAATATTGTATGTAGGCATAATCGGGACATAACGACAAGTCAAGTTAGTTTCCCGTTTAGAGTATCTATAAGGCATCTCTAAAGAAAAACCCTGAGACGTGGTGGGACCGGTATGTCCCACATAGAGGCCCAACCCACCACCACTGTGTTTTTACGGGCATGATGACGCTCGTTGGCCAATTTCTAATAACCTACCTATGTGGAGTACATGCTGGTTCTCTCATACGCCCAATACCACGAATCCTTATCCCTTTCAATCGATAGAGGTACCTTGAGAATTTGATCTCTCTCCCCTTCATCAAACAATCTAGATAACAATGGCACATCCCAGCAACGTGATCCAGGGATCATCAGACCTGCTACCAGTGCACCCTCAAGGTTGGTCGGATGGATACAATCTCCATATTCATTCCTAGATGCCACGACGTACCCCTAATCAGTGTGTCCTGCCCATCACTAATTTCTATCCGCAACCCAATCCACAGAAGGCCTATTTTAGTAAAAATTGTGCCCAAGTAAAACTGGATTTGCTCCAATACGCGCTTGTAGGAACTCTGTAGAGGGTAAGTATATGTCCTTCAAGATCCGAGCCATAAGAGATAGAGGTCAGTGAATGAGGCTCCAGGCCTGCTTCCAAAGTAGAGTCTTGTTAACGTCACACAGATGACGGAATTTCATATCCGCCGCCTCCTTTGACATACACAACTTGTTCTAGTCTTGCTCGGCCTAGTTGATTACCCCCCCCCCCCCCTCACCCCCACCCAACACTAAAACCTGGCTAATACTACATGGCTGCAGGATATGATCCGATAAGGTACCCAGAACATTGACATCACATAGACCGGGAGGGACGTGAGTACTTATCGGATTATCACCTCCCTACCCGCGGGAGATAGGAGTTTTCCATCCAAAGACCGTATGCGTTTAATAATGCAGTCTCCCAAATAGGCCATAGCTGCACTCATATTCCGTCTAATCATGTTTAGGGCCCCAAGATACATAGACGTTGCTGACGTCTCAGCAATAGGCATGATCTGGCAACACTCTTATCGGACAATAGTGGGTGTGTTCGTACTGAAAAAATATGGAGGACTTTTGAAGATTCAGTACATGACATGATAGTTGCCCAAACAAGCCTATCATATCTCGGACATGACCAGCTTCCCTTGTACTGGCTCGAAAACAATATGTAGCAATCATCCGCAAAGAACATGTGTGAGATTTCTGGGGCACCTCTCGCAACCCGAACACCCTCTATACACCCATCTTCTTGCGTCCGCTGTAATAAGAAAGATAGTCTCTCCACAAAAAGGAGGATGAGTTACGGGAATAATGGATCCCCTGGCGAAGGCCATGAGATGGCGCGAACTTCGGCGTCTCCCTTCCTCCCGAGTACACCGTGTACTAAACCGTCTTCATATAGCATGCCACCAGTTCAATCCATTTAGCTGAGAATCCCAGTCGAGCCATAACACTCAACAGATAATCCCATTCGACCCTGTCATAAGCTTTAATCATATCCAACTTTAGAGCCATGAAACCCAAATTATCTTGTCCTTTCTTACGAAGGAAATGAATTACCTCAAAAGCGATAAAAACATTATCTTAAATGCAGTGTCCTGGGATAAATGCCCCTTGGGTTTCAGATATGACATTCTGCAGAAAAGGGCGTAGCCTATTTGCCATGACTTAAGACAAGATGCGAACGATGACATTACTTAGGGCAATAGGTTGTAGGTTAGTAACTACATCCGAGTCTGGTTTCTTGGGAATAAGCAACATAGTAGTATCATTCAAAGCCGGATCAAATACCCTGGTAGCGAGGACATTTTGGATGGAGATGATCATTTTCTAAGACACCACCGACCAGTAATGTTGGTAGAACCGTGGATTAAGACCATCCGACCCTGGGTATGTATCTGGAACCATCAGAAAGACCGTCTTTCGTATCTCCAGAGCTGTCCCTGAAAGCAATGGAGCTTGGTTATGATCTGTCGTGATTCGATTAGGAAGGTGGATGGGAAATGCCGCCAGGTCCGGTTGACTACTCATAAAAAGGTGACCAAAGTAGTCCATAACGAGCTCCCGCATACCTGTATCCCATGTTACCAGCTCCCCTGTCGCATTTTTAGGGCCGCCACTGCATTGATCCGATGCGGTAAGAGCATGTTGCCCGAAAGAATTAAGTATTCCGATCTCCATCTGTCAGCTAGTGCTATTTCGCCCTTTGCTTCAAAAAAGCTTCGTGCACACATAACCCACTTCATATTGAATCAGTATTACTTCCCTCTTTTGCACCCCAGTCCAGTCTGTTTTACCATTCAGCTCAACAATTCTCATAAGAATACTTTATTCTTGTTAAATTTCTCATACAATCGTATTTAATTTCAAAATTTCTTCCTAATTACAGTTTGTTTATACTTTTCACTTTACTATGTTTTGACGATGAAGGGTAAAACTACCTCTGAACCAATATAGGGAATTTGAACAAGAATATCCATGTTAACTTTTTTTTGTTTATTAAAAAAAGACATTTATTAAAAAACAATTTCTTGATAGTAGATTAGTTGGATGAAAAAAGTTTAAAAATTCAAATGTTTAATATATTTGTATGAGATTGTCTCTATAATCAAAATTCAGAAAAATATAAAATTTAAGAACATAATCAAGACTATCCTTATCCATTTTTTCTTTTGAGTCCTAAGAATCCCTAGCCTTCACTCATCCGTCGTCGGCCCCCTCGTGCCTCCACCGACGAAGGTTGCAGCCTCAGGCCACGATTAATGTCGGTGGTGGTTTTCTCTCCCTCCCCGCCTTTCCTTTACCCCCACCCCTTCTTCTTCCTCCCTCCTTTCCTCGCTCATGGCTTTTACGGACTCTTTTTTTTGTTGTTTCCTGTTCGGCCAATATAGTTGCTTACTCTGGGTGACCAGGCTCACCGACCTTTTTTCTTTGGTCGTGTGTGTTTTTCTAGGGTGTCCATGGCCAAACGACGCAGATCTCGTCCTCTTCGTGGAGTTTGGGGTTCACCGGCTTGGTTTTCGTCTGTTTTCATTAGGAGTGCGTTTCATTCTCACCTCTATTAGCTTCCAGCCTCATGTTGCCACCCCCGGCCCAGGCAGGGAAGATCAACCTTTTTTTGGTGCATTTATGGCTCGGTAGTTTCGGGGAAGCTTCTTCTTCTCAAGAGTTCGTGGAGTTGTCAGATCCGGTGAGCAGGCTCATGGGTCGTTAGATTTTCGGCGAGTGGTCAGATTGTGGCGACTTTGGTTCGATTAGTATTTTGTTTTTATGCTTTACAGTTTTTGTTATTTTTTAAAAATAATTATACTAGTTGCAGTTTTGGTGTGCACTAGTTGCAATTTGGTTAGTACTAGTTGCACGTTTGGCTTCACTAGTGGCACTTTGGTGTGCACATTATGTTTGTAATAACCACTCCCGGTCAACGCTAGTCAAACCTGCGAAAAACAGGAAAATTTCAAATTTTTGAGCAGACACTGAATTGAACCGGAATTGGACCCCGAGGGTCATACCGGACTTAAGTTGACCCCGTTATCGACCAAAGTGAGTTCCGGGGGACTCAGGGCAACTTTCTGGTCAGTTTGGAAAATGTTGACTTTTCGCTGGAAAAGTCAACCGAGCGACGTTTTGGTCCATTCGAGGACCGTTTTGGATCCAAAAAGCTTAGCCGTCATCGCAGCGGTCTTAGTTGAGCCGTTTCCTTGTAGCCCGTGAAGTTTTCGTAATTTTTGGGAAAAAGTGCCCGTTCGGGGCCCGAAACGTCCGAATTTCGCGAATCTGATTGGAAAATATCTAGAAGATATTTCTAAAAAGGGATGGGACCCACTTGCCACATGTCACCAATATGGTGGTGTTAGGTTTATTGGACAAAACAAAGATGAGACATGACTGGTAGTTTGTAAATAAGAGAGTTGGTTTGTTTTTTTTTAAACAAATTAAATAGGGAAACAAATAGTAAGTTTCGGCCACTTTGAAAAAAAAGTAGAAATTGGAGTGTTTTTAGAGAGAGAAACTAAGAGAGAAGAAATGGAGAGAAAAGAGAAGAGAGTTGGGGTTTTGTCACTATTCACGAGCATCAAACCGTTGGATCGTCTCAAAGCTAAAGGAATCGAGCTCACATCGACTTTCTCTACGGTGAGCACCTAACCGATTTTCGTTTTGTTGAGTTCGAATATTAGGGTTTGAGTTTAAACGATTCAAATATGGTTGTGTTTTGGTTAAAATTGGTTTAAAGATGAATGGTTGAGGTTTGGGGTTCGTTAGGAACGTTTTGGGGCGAAAAGGAAATTTTCCTTATTGTGGCCGGGTGGGGCCCACATGCCCGGGTATCGGGTTTTCGTGTTCGGGTGGTTTAGGACGTTCTACAAGTCGTTAATCCACACCCGGATCGAAATTTGGAATTAAAATCGGGTTTAGAAACTTTAAACGCGAATTAAATCGCTCGGAAGTCGGAAATTGATTCCGTCGATTGCATTGGAACCCTTGAATTATTATAAGACCGTAGAAACGAAAACGGGAATTTTCGGAGCCCCGGAAGGGCGTTTTCAAAACCCGGGCAGATTCGCCATGTCGGGCGAATCGGGCTTTTCCGGGTCCAATATCGACAATGTCGAGTAATTGGAGAGTTTGGGAGTGATCGACATTGTCGGGGTTACTTTTGGGCGTCAAGTTTATTAAAATTCAGCTTATGCCTGCAAGCTTAAACACGTTTAAAATTGTGTTCTTATTAGATCGTGCTGCAGACCGAGGGAAAGGAAAGTTAGGCGAGTGACTGAGATAACGCCGGAGCTTGTTGGTTAGCTTTTGGAGAACACGCACGAGGTAGGGAAAAGTAGCCGGATCTCGGCCCTGACTAGGGAAAGTTAACAGTAGAATTGCATGTGACACCGGGGTGTCGTGGGTTATTTAGGTTATCAAATATTAGAAATGCATGTTACGGGAAGGTAGCGTTTATGAGAAAAGCATGTGACACTTAGCAGTGTCGTAGGAACAGAGAACTTAGCGATATTAGAATTATTGGAGGCATATGACCATGCCCGGAGGTTGACTGTTTAATCTGTGTCATGGGTGGCCATGAGAGCCCGTATATTATTGTAGATGTCTTGGGTGGCCATGAGAGCCCGTGTACTATTGTTGAGTTTGGGTGGCCATGAGAGCCCGTGTTATTATTATTGAGTTTGGGTAGCCATGAGAGCCCGTGTTGTTATTGTCGAGTCTTGGGTGGCCATGAGAGCCCGTGCTGTTATTATTGGTATTTTGGGTGGCCGTGAGTGCCCGTGGGGTTGTGAACCCGTACTTTACCGTTGGTGTCTTGGGTGGCCATGAGGGCCCGTTGGGTTGTTGAACCCGTGTTACTTTAGTATTGGTGTCTTGGGTGGCCATGAATGCCCGTGGGGTTCTTGAACCCTTGTCTTTACCTTTAGTGTTTTGGGTGGCCATGAGTGCCCGTGGGGTTGTTGAACCCGTGTCTTTATTGGCGGTGTGTCTTGGGAGGTCGTGAGTGCCTGTAGAGTTGTTGAGCCCGTGAGTTATTGTTTGTGTGTCTTGGGAGGCCGTGAGTGCCTGTGGGGTTGTTGAGCCTGTGAGTGACTGTTGGTAGTTTTGAGAGGCCGTGAGTGCCCGTGGGGTTGTTGAGCCCGTGAGTTACTGTTGGTGTGTCTTGGGAGGCGGTGAGTGCCTGTGGGGCTGTTGAGTCCGAGTTTTACTGTTGGTGTCTTGGTGGCCATGAGTGCCTGTGAGTGTTGAACCTGTGTTGTTACTGGTTGTTGAACTTGCTTGTGATTGTGATTGCGGATCCCGGTAGGTTGCAAGCATTCATTGGCTGGCCTGACCCAGTTTGAGTATCAACAGGTTGCAAGCATTCGGCTGGCCTGACACAGTTTGAGTATCAACAGGTTGCAAGCATTCTTTGGCTGGCCTGACACAGTTTGACTATCAACAGGTTGTAAGCATTCTTGGGCTAGCCTGATCCGATTTTGAGTATAAACAGGTTGCAAGCATTCTTTGGCTGGCCTGATCCGAGTTTGAGTATTACAGGTTGTAAGCATTCTTTGGCTAGCCTGATCCGTGTTCGTATGAGTGGGAGATGGGTTACTGAGCAGCTGGTATGCGATCCTTTGTGATCTTGTTTGGTGTGCGATCCTTTGTGATCTTGGGTGTTGCGTGGTGGTCTTTTGAGTCTTGGGAAGATGTTGTCAATCGTTGTGTCGGGTCTACTTACGTGTTTGAGTGCTGAGTCGTTCGAGGAAGGTCACCATGGGTGTTGTCAGTCGGAGTACTTGAGTTGGGGATAGTGATCCCCGGATTTGAGTTTGTTGTGGGTGTTACCGACATTGTCTGCTAATTATGCCGTAGTCAGTCTGTTATCTGTGGTGGTGAGCGAACGCTCACCCCTAGCTGCTTTTCCTACAAGTACCGTTCGCAGGCTGGACTAGGTGAGCTTCTGAAGCTTGAAGAGCTTGAAGCGGGTTTCTGGGTGTTTTTGAGTCTAGTGACGTGTACCTCGTTTTTGTCCAATTCTTGGGACTTATTTTGAGATGTAAATATTATTTTGTTGAACTAAACTGGCATTTTAAAGTGATTTAATGAAAATAGGTTTCAAGTATTGTATATTTTTAAATGTTTGCGTCCCGAGTTCGGTTCGCTGAAATTGGGGCGTGACAATGTTGCACTTTTGGTGTGCTCGTTATGTGGCACTTTTGGTGTGCACATTGTTGTACTTTTGGCTGCACATCTTTGTTGGACGTTATGGGGCACCTTGTGTTGCTCTCTAGTTTCGATCGGGAGTCGGTAGTATTATAGGCTAGCTAGTCTAGATTCCATAATATTTATCGTTTGCATGTGCGTTTTCATCAGATTGTATGTATATCTTCATTTCTTGATAGATAAAATTGATGCATTACTCCTTTAAAATAAGTTCAAAAAATAATAAAAATGCTATCAACAAATTAAAATCTTTGTCTTTAAACTTAAGATTCAATGGGTGGGTGTTCGTTTATTGTTATTATATATGTTGTTGGGTTAGGTAGAAACTCTCATTTAGGTGTATAACATGAAATTAGTTTTAGCTATCGGATAATTATAATGGACAAATAAGATTTAAGTTTAAGTAAATTTCATATTTTGATGGTTTTTTTTAAAGGAAAACCGAGGGATTGCATTAGATGAATGCTTGAGAACCGGTACAAGTGGCGGACTAATACCCTAAGAACTGAATAATATTCGGGACTCCCGTAGGACAACCAGCGCTTTGAATCCGTAGAAACAGTCTAGTTGACATCCTAGACAAAGATAAAAGTCCATAGGATCAAAACAAAAGAAATAGTCTAACAGAAACATAAACAGCCAAAGGCCAAAAAAATACTGGAAACAACAGACATAAGAAAAGCAAGAAAGATAAAAAGGATCTTCTAGTGCAGTCCTGAGCTCCCAAGTAAGTATTGGGCCTGGGTCGTGAGGGGTAGGCCACCACCCATCTACCCCTCGAGGTCCAAGTAGCCTCATGTCTCTGGCGGGGGTGTTTTGTAGCCCGCACCATTTCTGATGCATCTTTAGTGTCCTCATCATCCCTGAGCTGGAATCTCCCTGTCAGTTGGCCCGTTGCACCTAGGGCTCTCTTCAGCTTCACATGTGCAGTCCGGGTATGGTTTTGGCTTGTTCTGCCCCAAGCATTGGTCTTCTGCATCTTCAGCCTCTTTGGCCCTAACCCTCCTCCCATTTCCCGAGGTTCCTTTTGTTTTCCTCCTTGACTAGCTATATTCAGCATTTGAGGGCTGCCAGTATGAGGAGATAGCAGTGGCCTTGTGGGAGTCCAAATAGAAATGACGGGGGATCCCCCACCCCCTCACACCCGGCTTCCTGACCTAGGTAAGCCATGTCATGAGTCTTTGCGATCTCACAGGTCCCATCTGAAAAACTTGGGTGACCCTCTTTAGCCATGTCACCAATCTTCGATGTTGTTCGTCCCCCCTCAATTGGAATTACCGGGAAACCCGGTGGGGGGAGAAGTTTCCCATCCGTCACCGGGTGTCGACGGTCCGGGCCAATGCATAAGGACGTCATCAACTCCTCCACCCGAACCTATGGTCGATTCTGAGGGGGACCCCAATGGGTCTGCAATAACCTATCTGAGTCAACCCTAGTAATAGCATGTAATGAATCATCAAAACGTACCTCATCCTTACCCACTCCCCGGAGCTGGACTGTACATTGTTGGATCCAATGATTGAGCCTCCCACATCGAGCACAAAAGCCCGAAAGTCTTTCATATTGCAGGACCACTGTTGTAGCCTCCCGATGCCGCAGATATTGCAGACATATCTTTCTCTTGAGTGGCCTATCAACATCCAAGGCCACCCTAAACCATATGAAATCATTCCATGGTTTCATTTCCGGAATAGGGGCCTCCGATACCTCCTGGTCGATTGAGTTTGTAAGGAGGGACCAGATCGAGTCCTTTCGAGCATCCCCCGAAACATTAAAAGCTCGCACTCCTATTTCTATGAATCGGAACGGAATGCTCTCCGATTGTGTGTAGGGTACATACGAGAGGAGAATAAGTGGGTAGTCGTTGAAGGTCCATTGACCATTGTGTCAGATCTGGTTAAGGGTGGCCTCGGACGGGAACCGAAAGGAGACAACGGATGAGGAAAGCACGTCCACCCCCATACTGTTAATCTTCCAGTGCTTAAGCATCACCCCAAGCAGCACCTTCGGCTTGTAGCGAATGTTGCTCACTATCTGACCCGTAAGAGAAAGTCCGTACCGGTCGTCATTTGCATACGGGACCGCCGTCTGAGGAACCACCACAACAGCATCCTCGTCCTCGATGGAGAAACCGCTCAGGTTAGTCGATAGGACGTCGAGACTAGGGAAGGTTAGATCCGGTGAGATATGCACGGTCGGTGGTGGATAAGATGCCGGAGGTGCATTCAGATCTATGGACCCATGTAGATCCGGTGGCGTCACGAAGTTCTGCTCCCAGCATTTTGGCGTGAAGCGCCCGTACAGTGAGGACGACTGATGTTGGATCGAAGCCTACCAGGATGAAAGGGATTTCTCGACCTCATTTTCTGTTGGAGATGGCAGCGCTAAGTCGCGGTGGTCGGCCCTAATACGCATTGAAGACGAGGTTCTTTGGGTTGGTGTCGCCAGCGTCGTGACCATAGTGGGGGTGCAACGATGGGGTGACGACGATGAAGGAGATGAGGGGGCCATGGTGGAGAAGCAGGACGAAAATGGAAAAGATGGAGGATGTAAAGAGGAAAGGGAGAAAACCCTAGTATAGTCTCTAAGACTCGTCAGTTTGATTTTATATTTTGATGGTTTTAGTTTCATTATTTGTTTGATAAAATAGATTTGATATTAATGTTTTTTTTGACATGATATATTTTATTTCTTCATGGCATAAGTTCTACATTTTGTTATCATTTTTTAAGGTAAATTACATTAGGTTATCCTAAATTATACACATTTCTCGGATTCAAACCCTGAACTAAAAAAAATAACGATATTAGAGAACCAACTCAACTAAAAGCTCAAATGATAGTTGAAGGCCCATTATAGTTATATTCTAACACGCGCCCTCATAGACAAGCTCGTTTACGAGTTTGGAGTTGAATTATTTAGAAGATGAGATGTGCCCGTTGAGAAGAGTGATAAAGGCTTGCCTATTTTAGGAAAATTGGATAAATAAAGAAGAAATTAGAATTTTTGTAGATATTGGGGTTTGAACTCGAGTTCGCGAGGAACCAAGCTTTGATACCATATTAGAGGAAAAACTCAACTAAAAGATCAAACTTATAATTGAAGGCCAATTATAGTTATATTCTACACTACATACCCTAAGTTAGGGGTCGGTGACCGACCCTAAAGCCCAGTTCTGGTAACCAAACTGAAACTTTCGGTTACCTGAGACTCATCACCTTCCCCATCACCGACGACTAGTGGAGAAGCTTATAACCGGCTACATTAGTATCCAATTTTCTATCCATTTACTTTTCATTTTTTTTCTTCTGAAATTTTGAAACTGCCTCAAACCAATATTCAAAATTACAATACTCTAACTTCTCAATTCTAACTCCAATCTCATATTTTTTTATTAATTGTAAATATAACTTTCTTTTATAGATTTTATTGAAAATGAATAATTTTTTAGAATAAAAGTTTGATAAAAATATTTACCAATTTTTAAAATGTCTTTAATTTTATAAAATACAATTGAAATTGTTTTTTAATTTAAAATTTTGGATTTTAATTTTAAAAATATATGATTATTTTAAAAAAATATTTCAATTATATATATATATATATATATATAGGGAGGCTTTCACGTGCGAACCCCTCTTAAAATGCGAACCTGCGAACTCAACAACAACATGACACGTGTCGCGCTTAGAAATGCTCATCTTTTTTTTCCCCACCAAGTTCATTAATTTAATTTTTCCCGCTTCGTTTCAACTCCGATTTAATATTTTTTGCGCCAATATTCTTAATTTTTCAAGAGCTTTCTAACAAGTAGTGGATTGCATATATTTTGATGTGTTTTTGAATACATGTGTGGATGTGTGAATATGAGTGCGAAAAGTGTGATGTGTTTTTGCAAATTTAGTGTATATGGTTTGCGGATTTAGTATATATGGTTTGCGGATTTAGTGTATATGGTTTGCGAATTTAGTGTGTTTTGCAAATTTAGTGTATATGGTTTACGGATTTAGTGTATATGGTTTGCGGATTTAGTGTATATGGTTTGCAGATTTAGTGTATATGGTTTGCGAATTTAGTGTAATTTTCACACTTTTGTATGCAATAACCTTGGTCTTGGCCACCTGAATGTATCCAACATTATAGATTGAGCAATAATAGGCAAAAATGGGAGATGTAGTCTAAATCAATAATCCAGAGAAGAAGTTACTTACTTGGTTGCCCAACTTGAGTACAACATAAGTGTTAGATGATATAATGTAGTGTAATCTCAATGTAGTGTAATCCCTTGTCATATAATGACACAGGGGATGTATATTTATATATATTAGCAGTTATACAATGCTTCAACATAAATACATCATAACTACAATTATAACTTACAATAACTATAATATAATTGTTAATAATAAGGATCACTGCTCTTGAAATCTCTAATAGCAAGCCTTTTTCCTTGGACAACAACTACTTTCAGCAACCCCACTGACTCCTCCATCATGTTATACCAAAATCTACATAGTCATATTTGTGAATTGAATCAGTACCAAAAGACTTTAGTCTTCAAAACACAAACATAAAGCAAATCCAAGACTCCAAAAGAAGCTACTTTAGGAAGAAACTAAAACTGGGTTTAGTTCCAAGAGATGAATTTGTAACATGGTATCAAGCTACCATCATAAAAACATGAATTAAAGCTGAAATCAACAATATCAACAATATCCAAGCTGTAACATGGTATCTAGCAATCAATTCAAGTTAGGTTATTGCATACAAAAGTGTGAAATTTACACTAAATTCGCAAACCATATACACTAAATCCGCAAACCATATACACTAAATCCGCAAACCATATACACTAAATCCGCAAACCATATACACTAAATTTTCAAAACACACTAAATTCGCAAACCATATACACTAAATCCGCAAACCATATACACTAAATCCGCAAACCATATATACTAAATCCGCAAACCATATACACTAAATTTGCAAAAACACATCACACTTTTCACACTCATATTCACACATCCACACACGTATTCAAAAACACATCAAAATATATGCAAACCACTACTTGTTAGAAAGCTCTTGAAAAAATAAGAATATTGGCGCAAGAAAAAATGAAATCGGAGTTGAAACAAAACGAGAAAAATCGAATTAATAAACTTGATTATAACAAAAAGGGGGGCATTTTCTGAGCGCGACACATGGCGCAATCTGGTTGAGTTCGCATGTTCACACCGTAATTCATGGTTAGCACCTGATTGCTCTCCTATATATGTATATATATATATATATATATGTAAATCAATATATTTTTTTTCTTAAAATCATGTTTTAGTTTTTAATATATCCAAAATATATTTAAGATAATAAATCCTTTTCTTTAATTGTAATTTTTTTATAGGCAAAATTTATTAAGCTCATGTCCTCATGAGATGGAAATACAAAGCAAAGAGAGGCACCCGACAACAAACCTCATCCTCAATACCAAAACAAAGCTCAAAGGAGCTAACAACTCTCACAAAAGCAATCACCTCCCACACGGAGGAAATAACCAATACAAAAACAAGAACACACCAAAAAACTCAACAAAAGTAGGACCCAAACAAAAAAAAAACTACGAAACCAAAGATAAACAAACCCCGACCACCATAGGAAGCAACAACTAGGGAACGAGTCCAACCGCAATAATCAAACCAAAGCTGGACCCTCATAAAGTAAACTGGTCTCATCTTGAACCCCAACCTCAAAACTCAAGGACTTGTCCATGGGAGAAAACCCCATGGCCAAGCAAGAGTCCAAGGCACGATAGACCACCTTACCATCCGAAACGATCAAAACCACCCCGCTTCTATCTTTGTTGCTTGACTTAGGCTGAATCTGATAAAAAAACCTTTGCTGAGGCCTTCTTCTTCCCTTGACCTCTTCTTCTTTTTTTGACCCTGACAATCAATAGTGAAATCATCCTCAATAAATGTATTGCCAATAGAGGGAGAGGTGCGAGGGTCATAAACATCTACACACGGTGTCGTTACACACTGATGAATTGTCGGAGGGACAAAGAACTCGTCAGGGTCGACGGAATCCAAAAACTCTGGAGTAGACGATGATGATTTTGATGGATCATCACTTTCTGTAGACCCTGCACCAATAAAGGAGGCCGATCCTGCACCACCGTCTTTTGAATCAAACTTTAAAACATCGTTAGAGTGGATCAGATCACCAGCCAAATATACCGCGCTCAGAGTACTAAGGAATCTACTCTCATCAATGTCTCGGTTAAAGACACAAAAAACAGTTTCATCAAGGACCAACTCTACTACCTCGCCCCTCAAAACCTTATCACTGTGAACCAAGACAAAGGCTCGACCAGAAGACGCCCCAAGTTCCTCTCCCTGAATTGAAAGGAATGATCCGAAAAGATTTCCAATGGATAAAAGATTCTCGATGATCCAACCATGTAAAGGAAAACAAGCAACAATCACCCATTAAAAAAAGCCACTCCTAAGCACCAGATCCCCCGAACAGTTTGATATCACGAACCACCTTTCCAACCAACGCCACTTCGTTTCCTTCATCGCAGCTTGAAAACCAGGTCTGAACAAGTAATAAGACACACTATGTTGCCAAAAAACCGAAACTCTAAATCCATATTCCCTTCTCTCTCAATCTCTACCTGAATCTCTTCCAAGCTACAAGAAGAACGGGCTACATCTAAACACCCTGACAAAGTCATATCGCAACGTTCAGGAACAGTCGAGCCTGTACACCTCAAAGGAGTCTCCTGGGGGCAGGCACCTGCATCAGACACAGGGTTCAATTTCCTCTTCCAAACCTTGCCAGAAAAGGTACTAGACTTGCCTCTCTCCCAAGCTCGATCAAACAACAACACATAACCTTGAATCAAACTATCGTGGAGATTTAAGATCATGACATCAACATCAACTTCACATACCCATACAAAACCGAAGAAGTGACCCCATAGTTAGGCTTTTGAATTGCATACGCCTTAAACACCTTTCCTAGCCGATTGAAAAGGTTGAAAAGCAAATCATCCGTTGATTGTTAAGACAAATGACAAACAAAAAACTTGACATGCTCGGAATTCTCCTTGGTTCGATCAGTATGTTGGGTCTCGAGGTAGGGTTGGAGATGAACCAACTCGCAGCGGAAAATCAAGGAAAACCAAGAGACGATTAAAACCATGAAACAACTAACAAAGAATGGATTCACAAGAGAAAAATTCAGCACTAGTTCTTACCAAAACAAGAACACCGGGTAACGAATGGTTGGCTTGAGTCTCCAAGACGCCTACGTATCCACATGGGAATCAAAGCCACGTAGTTCTTCTCTTTGAGGACTCAAGAACACAAAAATGGAGGTGGGAGCTTGCCAAACCCGAAATTGCAAGGGAAGGGAGAGAGAAGTTGTGTTTCCTATTCTTGTCTTGTGTTTGTTATGTTGAAAAAAGATGACTTAAACATAACAAAACCCATACTTGTCCAACTAAAGGCATGAGACAAGTATGGTGTCAAGTAAGGTGTAAATAGGACAAAGTATGGCAAGACAAGATTGGGTTAGGTGGTGAATCACCAACACCTTAATCCTTGTCTTGCTTGCTTAATACTAATTAATCAAGACTTGATTAATTAGTTCCATGGGCCTTGGTTGCATGGGCCTTTCATGGGCCTCTTGGAACATGGCCCGTGGCCATTTCCAACGAGGTCCCGTGATTCGCTCATCGCCTCCAAGCCTTCCATACCAGAAATGTCCAACATTATCCGACGCAATCAATCCCAAGACTCCAAGCCTTGTCTCGATCCGTAAAGTCCTATTCACTTACGGGCACATGACCCAAACCCAGTTTTGGTCATGTCCCGAGACAACTCCCTTTTGGCCATTCTCCATAAATGTGTCAATGAGTTTCATCATCTGGTGTGACCCTCAGGTTTATGCATGTCAATAGATCAACGTAAAATCCCATTTTACTTGATCCTATTTAAGTGGCAACTAACGAGACTTTAGTATTGCCTGACACTGGATAACGAATCGACCCTGTCGATTCTAACCTTTCCATCATCCCTGTCATTATCCTTTTATCTCCGATATCCTGATTGAGATAAGGCATAGAGCCGTCATCCTTATTATTCTCAATCAATGTTCCTTGATATGTGAGATGACTAAAGATATGATACCCAGTATCATGTGCATGGCCATGCTATTCTTTCAGTCACTCTCGATCAAGCGGCCGAGAACCGATATCTTTCTCATACCTCAGTATGAGGGATAAATCCATTAGCCGTCTTTCGGGTCACTCATGTAGCCCGTCCCCAAGCCAATCCTGGCCGTTATGGAAGCCCTGTTACGGACAACGTTAGGCTCAGGTCAAACTCAGTTGTTGACTACATAGCGATCACAAAGACTCCTTGGTCTAAGGATACATGACAAGCTACGCCACTGAATATGTTCATGACTTAATCTATGGCACATATTCAGGGCGGGTCGTCCAATATCATGTCCCACATGATATCTATGATCAGACTCCGGAATCCCATTCCAATGACTAACAGAACGTAAGCCATAAAGAGCCATCTTTCATACTAGTCACTTCTAATGAAGCTTTGTTGACTAGGGACCCATCAAGTATGATCTATCTAAATCTATGGTTCTATTCGCATGGTGGGCATAGATCAGAGCACACATCGATATATTACTCCAACACATAAGTAATATAAAGCCGTTTTGATTTTATTGCTAACGATGATATATACATTTGGACATTTAGGATTGAACTATGGGCACTAAGACTAACAATCTCCCACTTGCCCTAGTTCCAATCTAAACTCCAATATGTCCCCATCGACTTTACATGTCTAACATGTTCAGGCAGCGACACCGCCTTAGTCAAAGGGTTGGCTATGTTATCATCTGTTGCAATATAGGTTATCTTCACTTCACCTCAATTCAGTATTTCTCTGATTAGATGGATACGCCGTAGTACATGTTTGGATTTGTAATGCGATCTGGGCTTTTAGCTTGCGCAATGGCCCTTGTGTTGTCGCAAAATGGATTCACCGGGCTGGATGGGTTTTTAATTACATCCAACCCTGCCGTGAATTTCCAAATCCACATAGCCTCCTTAGCTGCCTCTGCAGCATCCATGTACTTGGCCTCTGTTGTAGATTCGACAATGGTATCTTGCTTTACGCTCTCCCAGCTAAAGCTCTGCCATTCAGCATAAACACATATCCTAACTGACTTCTAAAGTCATCTGGATTTGTCTTGGAAAACAAACGTCTACTCATCCTTCGACGACTAGTTCAACATCATCTTTCCCGGGTTAGACTGATGTCTACTGGTACAACATAAGGCTTACGAGACAGCCGGTCTCATACATGTCATGGCATATATGATCGATCCTTCCCCCAGGCGCATAGGATTCTCATCATCCTTTTCAGCTCATCAGGTGTCTTAGGACACTGAGTCTTGCTGAGATGAATGCCATGACTAGTGGGTAAGAGTCCTTTCTTTGAATCGAGCATTAAGAACCTACTCAATGCCTTGTTCACATAGGTTCCCTGACTTAAATCCAAGACCCTCTTGGTGCGATCTCTACATATCTTAATCCTAAAGATATAAGAAGCATCGCCTAAGTCCTTTATTGAAAAACACTTCCTCAACCAAGCTTTAGTCTCGTGCAAGGTTGTGATGTCGTTTTCAATGAGAACCAGAAAGGTAATCTTGCTCCCACTAGCCTTCTTATAAACCCAAGATTCATCCTCGTTCTTGATTAAGCCAAATCCAATTACAACTTCATCAAAACGAAGGATCCAACTCCGAGAAGTTCGTTTCAATCCATAAATGGATTTCAACGACTTATAAATCTTTCCCGTATTCTTCGGATCGTCAAAACCTTTGGGCCGAGACATACAAACGTACTCAGTCAAATTTCTATTTAGGAAAGCGGTTTTGACATCCACTTGCCATATCTCGTAATTATGATACGCAGTTATGTCAAGAAGAATTTGGATCGATTTTGACCATAGCCACTAGGGAGAAGGTTTCCTCATAGTCAATCCATTGGATCTGCCTATAACCTTTCGCCACCAGTTGAGCTTTGTAGGTCAGAGGGTTGTTGTCCATGTCCATCTTCACCTTGAAGATCCATTTGCATCCGATGGTCCTCACACCATTGATGGGATCAACCGGTTCCCAGACTCGGTTGTCCGACATGGATTGCATTTCCTCCCTCATGGCTCCCAGCCATAACTCGGAGTCGGGCCCATCCACGACTTCTTGAAAGGTGGCTGGATCATCGTGATCCACCATGACTTCATTGTCACCTCCGGATACCATATCTTGGAGGTGGAAGATTGACCCTTTCAAATCGCCTTGGACCTTCCGGAATTGTAACAGGAATTGGTTCGCACTCTACGACAATCTCTGGCTCCTTTCTACTGGGTTGTCAATTGATTTGGACAGATCTTTACCATCCTGAATTTCTTCGAGATGCACATTCCTCCCAATGACGTCTTTGGAAACAAAACTTCTTTTCCATAAAGACCCCACCCCAAGCGACGAACACCATGTTCTCACTGGGATTGTAGAAATAGTATCCCCTTGTTGCTTTGGGATACCACACGAAGGTGCATATCTCAGATCTTGGTTCGAGCTTAGTCGAAACCAAATGTTTCACATAAGCCTCGCAACCACAAATCTTTAGGAAGGACAAAGCGGGCATCATCCCGTACCATTTTTAAAATGGTGTCCCTTCCACACCATTCGTCGAAGCCCGATTCACTATGAATGCGGTCGTCTCTAGAGCAAAACCCCTAAAAGAGATTGGGAGATCAGTCCAACTAATCATGGAACAGACCATTGTCTAACAATGTCCGATTTCTCCGTTTGGCTACACCTTTCAACTACAGTGACCTAGGAGGAGTCCATTCCAAAAGGATCCCATTCTCTTTTAGATGATCTAATAACTCTGTGGTCAAGTATTTTCCACCTCGATCCAATCGAAGTGCCTTAATACCTTTGTCGAGCTGGTTTTCTACTATAGTCTTAAACTCTTTGAATTTATCAAAAGCTTCAGACTTATGTCTCACCGAATAGACATAACCATATTTACTGTAATCATCAGTAAATGTGATAAAGTAGCTAAAACCCCTCCTGGCAAGTGAACTTATTGGTCTACACACATTCGAGTGTATCAGCCCCAATAATTCACCCGCCCTTTCATCGCGATCGATAAAGGGCAATTTAGTCATTTTGTCCATCAAACAAACCTTGCACCTATCGGTCGAATGGAATTCGAATGAACCTGAAAGCCCGCACTTCTGAAGTGCTGATAGGCGCTTCTTGTTTATGCGACCCAAATGACAGTACCATAACAGATCTAAGGCGGTGTAGATCTAAGGCGGATGCATGGCCTCCAGATCTGTGAGCACCGTGAGGAAAAAAAGACTATCGAGACTGACAGGTACATAGGTAGTTGTTTGCACCAGTGACCTTTCCTGACTGAGAGAATGAGTCTTTGCCCTCATGTTATACATAATACGAGGTTACGTAGAGCAAGGCGCCGATAAGGTGTTTGGAGGCCGACCTCGCCGAGCCTTCGGATTTGTCGATGATGATCTTACCACGCTCGCAAACCTTTATTCTAGAGTTGGGAACCGCGCTTCCATCACTAACTGCGCGCTATGCTCTAAAAGCTCCTCTACACCACGTAGTTGGAGCAGATTTATTTGTTATTATTTTACTTATTTATTTATGTTTTTCTTATTTTATATTTTTATTTCAATTACTAAAAATTAAAATAAATATCAAATTTTAAATTAAAAATTAATCAAAATATTATAAAAATTAAATAAAAAAGAAAGATAAAAATTATTGATATTATTTAGAAATAAAATTAAAAAATTTCAATATAACTTTTTTTTAATAATTATGATTTTTTCTAAAATAATTATTATTTAAAAATATATAAAAAAACAAGGGTGGATTTAGGTTTGGAGGAGAGATTTAGGGTTGTAAACAATAATGACATTTTCATAATGTTAGAAAAACTGATATGTAAACGGATGGAAAATTGGGTGTAGTTAAAAGTTGGTAAGTTAGGGTATGCATTCATTATAAATTTAGGTCAGAGTAGGTATTTGAGAAACGTGTATAGGTTTGGGTAGTTCAATGTAATTTACCTTATGTATATATCCCTCTGTATATATCATTAACCTTCTACAAAAAAAATTATAGGAAAAGGCATTGCAAGAGATAAACCGAATGCTAGCAAGGAGGTGCTATAAATAACTATTAATATTTAGAGTAAAAATATAATAATACTTTTAATCAAATTTCATTCGTATTTTGAGTTGTTAAGAAGGTTGAACTTTGGAATTAAAGGTAAAAACTGTAACGTAACACTTTAGAGAGTTCCTTCATAAGTCGTAATTTTTGGAGAGAAATATCTAAGAAAAATAAATCTTTATATAGTACATATATGCGGTAAAATCTAATGAGGACAACCGTTAAAATTGGAATATGAAAATCAATTCAATTATAGACATCTAAGATCCAACATTCATCATGATGTCACATCATCACCCAAAATCATGCATTCTTTTATCCCCACTCATGCAGCGAAGGACATACTTATTACTAAAACACTAAAGTGCTCATTTTTTTCTTGACAATTCTACTAATTTGCCCATTCCCGTTTCGTTTGAACTATGATTTACTTCGTTCTTACGTCACTAATTTTATTTTTCCAAGAGATAACTATGAAGACCAATGTTGAATATAATTTGAAGCGCGGATAAATATTGACAATCAACATTTATGAGTTGATAAATCTTTAGTGATAAGTGTTTCATATCATGATGATAAATTTAATGTTCAATGTTGATAAAAACACATGTAAAATGACGTGGTAAAAAAATATGATGAAATGATAAAATAAATGTAATGACGTGACGAAAACATGTGATGAAGTGATAAAAATCATGCAACGGGTGTGATAAAAAAACATGTACCATGGTAATAAAAATTAAGTAGCGGTGTGATAAAACACATGTACTACGACGATAAAAATACATGTGATGAGGTGATAAAAAAACTGTACTAAGGTGATAAAAATTATTTAATGGGCGATAAAACACATGTAATGAAACGATAAAATATATGTCACGCCCCAATTTCAGCGAACCGAACTCGGGACGCGAACTTTTAAAAACATGAACACTTGAAACCTGTTTTCAATAAAAGCTTTGATATTTCCATTTACTTCTCAAAATAATAGTATTTACAATACAAAGACGTCCCAACAAGTGGACAAGGTACAACATCCGTCACTAGACTCAACAAAAAGTAAAGACCAGACTCCGCTCCAAGCTCCATGAACTTCAAGAGCTAACCTAGTCCGTTCGGTGATCAGTACCTGTAGGAAAAGCAGCTAGGGGTGAGCGTTCGCTCACCTCCACGGATAACAGACTGACTATGGCATAATTAGCAGAAAAAGCCAGTAACACTAAAACCAAACCCAACGCCGGGACTACAGTCCCCAATTCAAGCACTCAACTGACCCACAACCCGTCACCTTCCTCAACAGACTCGACACTCGATAAAAACAGTGTAGACCCGACACAACTATCGACGACCTCCTCACGGACTCGAACGAAACGACACAACACCAAACAAGATCACAAAGGATCGCACACCAGCTGCTCAGTAACCAATCTCAATCAGGTCAGGGTTCGACCTATCGTAATTCCTCGACACGAAGTCGGATCAGGCTGTCGACCTTTCAAACTCGCAATTCCTCGACACTAAGTCGGATCAGGCTGTCGACCTTTAGAACTCGCAATTCATCGACACTAAGTCGGATCAGGCTGTCGACCTTTAGAACTCGCAATTCATCGACACTAAGTCGGATCAGGTTGTCGACCTTTAGAACTCGCAATTCATCGACACTAAGTCGGATCAGGCTGTCGACCTTTAGAACTCACCACCCCAGGTAACCACAATCACAATCACAGGCAAGTTCAATCACACAGGCACTCAAGGCCACTCAAGACACCTCAACAGTCAAGACTCGGGTTCAACAACCCCACGTCACTTACTGCCACTCAAGACACCAAATTAAATACACGGCTCTCATGGCCACCCCGACTCAACAATTAAATACGGGCTCTCAAGGCCACCCAAACTCAACAATTAAATACGGGCTCTCAAGGCCACCCAAACTCAACAATTAAATACGGGCTCTCAAGGCCACCCAAACTCAACAATTAAATACGGGCTCTCAAGGCCACCCAAACTCAACAATTAAACAAAACGCACGACAACCTCCGGCATACTCGATGCCTCCAACGGTCCTAAAATCACTAGTTTCACAAACAACCTCCGGGCATGGTCATATGCCTCCAGTAATTCAATTATCGCTAAGTTCTCTGTTCCTACGACACTACTAAGTGTCACATGCTTTTCTCTTAAACGCTACAATCCCGTATCATGCTTTTCTAATATTTAAATAAATCTACTCAACCCACGACACCCCGGTGTCACATGCAATTCTACTATTAACTTTCCCTAATCAGGGCCGAGATCCGGCTACTTTTCCCTACCTCGTAGATAAATCCAAAAGCGCTCCAACAACACCCGAAGTACACCCACTCACTCGCCGAGCTTCCCTTTGCCTCGGTCCGTAGCACGATCTAAAAGAACACAAAATCAAAGTACTTTTAAACTAGTACGAATAAACCGAAAATTAACAACTTAACGCCCAAACGTAACCCCGACAATGCCGATCACTCCCAAACTTCCCAATTACTCGATATTGCCGATAAAGGACCCGTAAGGGCCAGATTCGCCCGTCATGGAGAATCTGCCCGGTTTTGGTTAATTGCCTTCCGGGGCTCCAAAAGCCCCCGTTTTCGATTCTACGGTCTTAGAATATTTCAAGGAACCCAACGCACTTGACGGAATTGAATTCCGACTTCTAAGTCAATTAATTAACGTTTAAAGTTTCCCAAAACCCGTTAATTACAACTTCTCCAAATTAATTCCAAATTTCGATTCGATTAGGAAAAGGTGGTCCGGGGAACGTTTTAAACTACCCGAGTAATTAAAACACGAACAACCGAGCACGTGGGCCCCACCCAAAGGGCTTGGCCGTGCCCTAGGGTTTGAGGGAGGGGCTCGGCCACCAAGTGGTGGCTGCTGCCACCTCCGGCCAGCCACCACATGTCCGGCCGGCCACCACCCACGGTGGCCGGAGCTCCTCCCGAGCCTCCGGTCACCGGAAAACGTGAAATTTCTCTCCCAAACACCTCTAAAACGTCTCCAACACCTCTCTAATCTCTACACAACCCTAAACCAAATTTTATAACCAAACCCTAGCTCTTGAAAATAATCGAAACGAGAATCGGGTTAGTGCTTACTCGAGAGGAAGACGAGGGGAAGAGATTTGCTCCTTGCTTCGAACCGATCCAAGGGTTGAAAATCAAACCCTAACTCCACTTCCTTTCTTCTCTCTTCTTCTCCTTCTTCTTCTCTCTCTAAAACCTCTCTTCTTCTTTCTAATTTAATTAAAACTAACAACTAACTCCAAAAACTCCCCCCTTTTACCCATGTTCGGCCAACACACCACAACCACCCATTTTCCCCCCAAAACTAACACCACCACATTTAGGACAAGTGTCAAGGTGGGTCCCACACCTTTTGGAAAATATCTAGTTGATATTTTCCAATCAGATTCGCGAAAAACGGACGTTTCGGGCCCCGAACGGGCACTTTTCCCAAAAAAAATTTAAACTGGACGGGCTTCAAGGAAACGGCTCAACTAAGACCGCTACGACGACGGCTAAGCTTTTCGGGTCCAAAACGGTCCTCGAATGGACCAAAACGTTGCTCGGGTGACTTTTCCAACGAAAAATCAATCTTTCCCAAAATGACCAGAAAGTTGCCTTGAGTCCCCCGTAACTCATTTTAGTCGATAACGGGGTCAACTTAAGTCCGGCATGACCCTCAGGGTCAATTTAAGTTAAGTTAAGTGTCTGTCTTAAAAATTTTAAATTTTCCTGTTTTTCGCAGGTTTGACTGACGCTGACCAGAAGTGGTTATTACAATATATGTATTGAGGTGATAAACCGTGTGATAAGGTGATAAAAACATGTATCGGGTGATAACAACAAGTATTGAGGTGATAAAAATCATCATATCTATCATGCATTTTTATCACTCTACATAAATGTTTTTATCAACATTGAACACTAGTTTTATCATCCCGATATGGAAAATTTATCAACTCATAAACATTGGTTGCCAATTTTTGCAACGCTTCAAAATATATTCAACACTGGCATTGATAGATAGCATGTTGGAAACATAAAAATATTGGTGCAAGAATGAAGTCGGTCAGTGTTCAAACAAAGCGGGAATGAGCAAGTTAGTGAATTTATCAAGAAATAAGTGTTATTTCGATTTTACCAAAAAACCCTTGCCAATAACTCAAATGTGTTTTTTTTATTTATAAAGTAAATAAGTCAATATGTGCCAACTTTTTATCTCATACGTTCATTCTTCAAATGAATGACTTGTATTGGTTCTCTAGGTTCTCATTTTAAGAGGTGGTTCTCAGCTACGAAACTCCCATTTTGGCTGCGAACTTGCGAACCAAACTCAAGCCATTGGATAATGACACATGGCAACATCTTGGAGAGGACATTTATTTTTTCCTAAGTTCGCTAATTTAATCATTCCCGCATCTTTTTAACTCCGATATTTTTATTCTTGCACCGTTATTTTTATTTTTCCAAGATCTATCTATAGAGATGCATATTGAATATATTTGGAGCACGGGAAATCAAAATAGGATAAGTATGACGTAATTACAGAAATAAAATGTAAATTTGCATAAATAAAATGTAATTACATTTTCATTCCGCATATTTACACTGTACTTCTACAGATTTACATTTCTCTGTTCATCCGATTTACATTACGTCATACTTTTCTTATTTTTATTTCCCGTACTCCAAAAATATTCAATATGCATCTCTATAGATAGATCTTGGAAAAATAAAAATAATGGTGGAAGATTAAAAAAATCGGAGTTAAAACGAAACAGGAATGATTAAATTAGAGAGTTTGGAAAAAAATAAATGCCCAACAAAAAGGTCGGACACGTCTAGATTGTCCTAAATCACCTCCTTCGTTACGTCTCCAACCTTATTCTCAATGATCAGATTGTGATTCTAAGAATCTAGACATGAGGGACACGAACTCAAAATTTGAATGTTGGGATCCGAATTTGAAAAGAAAATCAAAATTGTGCCCGTAAATTGCTCCAACACAATCCAAGATTATCCTACTCTGTTTCCGTTCAACACCGGTAAAATGTGGACGCCACTCCTCTCGACTCGGAACATGGAGGTTCTCAGCATCACCTGGTCTCGACTGAGACTTAACCCAGGACTGGTCGTGGCCTACAAATTCGATGCCTCAAGCTCTACAGAAGGTTGCGAACCTAAAACAGAGGAAGTACCCTAAACGAGCTCAGTATTCACATCTCCCTGCTTCCAAATGATTGTAACAAAGAGTATGTGACCATTTACCTTATAGCCATTCAAACTGGAAATGGCATCGGTCGCAGTATGGTTTCTCCGATGATGTTCCACTTGGTGCTCAATGTAACTTTCCACCGTTTAGAGCTTCTGATATAGCAACCTCCGAACGTGAACTCAGTATTGTTCCATTGGTCGGAACCTTAACCTTCATCGGAGTCAGAGGTCCAAAACGTACCAAGGGAGCTTGTTGATCACTGCCTCAGCCCGGATTGAAACACCACGATAACTCGCTCCAAGTACGGTCTTCCCCAATGTTGCTTCCCTTACACTATCCTCTACTGAATCATTCAAACTCTTACAAAGATCTCCATGAGTTTCAGAGCTCACAGATGTCGACACGACCAAAGCTTTGACAGGGCCATCCTTCTACTATGTCTTTGGACAAATTGTTGTTTTTTTCAAACTACATTTGAGGTTTGCAGGTTCACACCATAGGAAAGGGTTTACACCTGATTCCGTCCTTATATGTGTGTGTGTGCGTGTGTGTGTGCGCGCGCGTGAGAGAGAGAGAGTATTCAAGCGTTATCGATACCCTTAAATGTTACTTGTTACATGATTATGGACCATTGGATCAAGATGATCCAATGGCTATCGTAGGAATGACATTCAATCGTAATTAACATGATAATTGTTGATATTTTTGTAACTCTAATCTATTAAGGACAATATAGTAATTTCATATCCTATTTTTACTAACCCTAAATCAATCTCTCATCTCACGTCCTAACACTTCTCTCCACCTCCAACCACCTTCGATCTCTCTCCCTCATTATGCAGCTATTCTCAGTCAACTGATGTCCCTGGCCACAAGCTTCACTTCACAAGTTCGTGGTCCAACATGGGAAGGACACCTTTAGAAAGGGTCATCATCGTGAAGATCTAGGAGTTCATCATCTTTGTCAGTGACCATTGCCACCGTTCTATTTATCAACCGTGAAGCTCGATGTCTTTCGTCGTGATGCTCGTAGTCCATCCGATCTTGGAGCCTTATCCGACCCATTTGGAAGATATATTTAGGCACTTCTTCTTCTTCTTCTTCTTCTTCTTCTTCTTCTTCTTCTTCTTCTTCTTCTTCTTCTTCTTCTTCTTCTTCTTCTTCTTCTTCTTCTTCTTCTTCTTCTTCTTCTTATATAGGTGCTGTTACGGCCTAATTTTGGAGCTCTAGAATTTGGGATCCGATGTGAAGATTCATGTTCCGGAGGGAAGGCTCCGATATGGTGAACATCTTTGTGAAGTATGTCGAGAGGAGTTCGTCCATTCCTGACTCCAAGGTAACGATATGTCCCTGATCACTTTGCAACGAGAAGACCTGGTTAATCCTTTGGCAGAATGATGTCGAGGCGTGGAAAAACTTTGTGTTCCTATCTCCCTCTATCAGCTAGTGGTGCTTAACTCATTGTTTCCAAAATGGTTAATTCTTTGCCAGTGTTGCCTCATATTGGATTTGAAACGCTTCATTACGGTTTACACCCTGTATCTCCGCACACCAAAGCTGCAACAAGCGTAGTTATTTCAGATTAAACCTAAACCTAAACCGAACCAAACCAAAACCTAAAAACAAAGAACGAAATAGAAGCTTAAAATGTAACTATACCTCTTTGCAAACAAGCCACGCCCGACACAACGCCTCCTTGAGACCATCGACAAACTCAGATGAGATCGCCGCAATCCGACCACTCGCCAACTGCCTAAGGATCCAACACCATAAGTCGTAGAAAGACGGATCGATAACACAAGATGTCAAAGACATCAGACCCGATCACGAGCCACAAATGCTACTAAATTGGATCAGATCCACGTGTGTCCATGCCACATCTGGGAAGAGATGCCGGAGACGACGAAACACTACCGTCAGAGGTTGAGTAACACAACCGAAAATCGGGAGGAACGAAGAGACGACCTGATTCGATGTGCTGAGATGGAAAGGAGAGGAGAATCAGAGGAAGGTGTGAGACAAAAGAAGGATGGAGAGGAAGGAAGAAAAAGAAGGTGAGAAAGAGAGCCACCGACCTGTGCCTGGAGACACAAAATCCCGCCGATGACGACGACGATGGCCTTAAGTGCGGGTTAGTATTTAAAAGAGGAAAGGGAGACTGCTGTGAATATTTTCATTTAATTCTTTAGATTTGCTCAACGTTAAAAGGAACTTAAGTTTTAAAAAAATTAAAACGTTAATTGAAAACTATGTCTTTTTTGTATCTCATTCTAATTTTTTTAGCCAACGGAGAAATTTATTAATGTAAAAGATGAAATGACTGTACATGAGCGGACATAAATAGAAAGGACGAGATATAGTTTCGATGACTGTTGAAACACTGATCATATATCCAAAATCTCGATGTATACTTGGGAGAAGTTAGGGGATGGTTCCCTATTCCAACTGTGTTTGGCGCTATATATCCTTTACACATTCCCCGTCTCAACTTTACCGGCTATATTGGGTCGCAACAGTCATTCAAGGATTATGCTAGGGAAATGAGGAGATCGGAGATCAATAGAGGGATGACTCGTGTCGATCAGGGTATGTCTTCTCAGTGACACCTCGTGATTCTCAATGAAATTCATGGTGATCCGTGAGGCATTCCAACATGTCTCGCTGTTTCATCATGTTGGTTGGCCTCGTCATTGCCACCCACATCCGTGGAGTGCGGGCTGCCTATAACATAGATGTCCAACTCATTTGAGTCTTGGGACGGGACGTCCCAGTAGGGGTCCAACACCCGGTAGTTAGGAGCGTGAGAGCTGTCCCGCTCAATTGGTAGTAAGACCTCGATGGGATCGTCACAGTGCTTGTCATAGTGGTTCCTAGTTGGCTGTTTGAATCCTCGATCTAGAGCATATGGTTCTGGTAGCGGCTGCCTTAGATCCGTGCCCATGATATACACATCCATTGTAACACGAAGCCTTATCAGGAGTCCACGACCTCTCAGAAGTTGATGAGAGCTTGTTCAAAGGGTTGGCAAATGTAGGATCAGGGATGATCCGTTCATAATGGTGGATCGTCGGTCGTGGACTTGATCCCATGAGCCCTTCCTAGTGCATGGTGTCCCGGCCGTCCTCAATCCCGGGGTTGGGTGTCAGCACCCTAGTATGGATTTGTTGTGGGGCATCTACCATCGATCCAACCCTAGGAGTTTCTTGGGGTCTTTCTTCGCTGGTTTGTCCGACGGCAACCAGCGGAGAGTCGATTCACCTATGTCCTCAGTGGTTTTAGCAAACTTATTCAGTGGTAGTCGACGAGAATACGTCATGGTAGGTCGCTTCGTAGGCTGATTCCATATCATTTCATAAGGTAGATTATGAGGATATTTGGTGTTGTGGGTGTATTCTTCCCTCGGAAGTATCCAAGGTCCCCATCGTGTCGGACGACTTACAGTAGGGCGGCGAGATGACAAGTGGGATGTAGTATTTGTTGATAGGAGTACTGTTGTGGTTCTATAATTGATAGTAGCAAAAAGAGGTGATCGGGAGAAAAGAATTGGAGTAAATTCGATAAATCAGATATCGAGGACGTTAAGAGTGTTTGAGAGAGAAACCTACATATCGAGTTTTTTTTTATCTCATTCAAATAATTTTCGCACTGAAGATTTTTTCTTTCAAATCTGGTTTCTCAAAGTTAAAACGGATTGATTGAATCATTATTTTTACCCCTAAGTTAGTTCCAATTAAACGGTAGGGATCAGTTCTATGTCTGAAATCTGTGCACGTAGGATAGTCTAAATTTGTTAGCTTCCCCTGTATTTCGGAAATAAGCAACTTTAATTTATTGACTAATAAATACAATACCACCCTAATGAAACGCGCTAGCAGGACCCGTCCAGTCCCCCAGGCGTGCCCGGCACTCGAGCCCTTGGCGAGGTCCCAAAGGGCCCGAGTTCAGCCGTCCTCGGATGGTGTGCAACGGACTTGGCACATCCTACCATTGAAGAACGATACGAGACACTCAAGACAAGGGACTATCGCACCTCAAGAGAACGGGGCATACCTGCAAACCATAGAAGATGTCGTTAACGCACTAATTTGGCCGTAGGAAAAGGGGGTCGCCAAAAAGGTCGTGACATTCTCCCCCACCCATTCTCTCGCCGTCCTCGGCGAGGAACTTCAACCTCCGGCCCTTGACCATCTCTTGTCTGCATCTTGCTGACGGCACGTTCCCTCGGCCAACCAGCGCACCTTGCGCTCCTTCACATCCAACGGTCCGTGGCGTACTCAGGAACCCGGTGCCCTACACGTTGGCAGCCCCGGGCTCGCACCAACCCGCTCTACCTCGCGCACTTTCCTACCTCGGCACACGCACACGACCCCGTGGTTATCTCGGCACCTAGTGCCTACATGTTGGCAATATTCACCTCGTCAGCTCAGCGCCCTGCGCTCGGCACACCGTCTTTCTTGGGCGGTCCACCATGTTGAGT
This sequence comes from Erodium maritimum, assembly GCA_963921825.1. Classification (NCBI taxonomy): domain Eukaryota; kingdom Viridiplantae; phylum Streptophyta; class Magnoliopsida; order Geraniales; family Geraniaceae; genus Erodium; species Erodium maritimum. Next base: position 28,763,800 of record OY997589.1, on the reverse strand, counting down.
TCTCGCGCGGGGTACCCTCATCGACCCGCTCTGATACCACTTGAAACACCCCGGCAGGACCCGTCCCGTCCCCCAGGCGCGCCCGGCACTCGAGCCCTTGGCGAGGTCCCAAAGGGCCCGAGTTCAGCCGTCCTCGGATGGTGCGCAGCGGACTTGGCACATCCTACCATTGAAGAACGATACGAGACACTCAGGACAAGGGACTATTGCACCTCAAGAGAACGGGGCATACCTGCAAACCATAGAAGATGTCGTTAACGCACTAATCTGGCCGTAGGAAAAGGGGGTCCCCAAAAAGGTCGTGACACTAAGCCCTGGCTTGATAGTACTGATCATGCTATCTAATAAATGCCTATTAATGGATCCTTATTGATGATGTGTGATAAAGGTGTTAGTCTTAGTGCCCGTAGTTCAATCATAAATGTCCAAATGTATATATCATCATTAGCAATAAGATTAAAGCGGCTTTCTATTACTTATGTGTTGGAGTAATATATCGATGTGATTTCTGATCTATGCCCACCATGCGAATAGAACCATAGATCGAGATGGATCACACTCGATGGGTCCCTAGTCAATAAAGCTTCACTAGAAGCGACTAGTATGAAAGATGGCTCTTCATGGCTTACGTTCTGTTAGTCATTAGAATGAGATTCCGGAGTCTGATCATAGATATCATGTGGGACATGATATTGGACGACCCGCCCTGAATATGTGCCATAGATTGAGTCATTAACATGTTCAGTGTCGTAGCTTGTCATGTATCTTTAGACCAAGGAGTCTTTGTGATCACTATGCAGTCAACAACTAAGTTTGACCTGAGCCTAACGTTGTCCGTAACAGGGCTTCCATAACGGCCAGGATTGGCTTGGGGACGGGTTGCATGAGTGACACGAAAGACGGCTAAGGGATTTATCCCTCATACTGAGGTATGGGAAAGATATCGGTTCTCGGCCGCTTGATCGAGAGTGACTGAAAGAATAGCATGGCCATGCACATGATACTAGGTATCATATATTCAGTCATCTCACAGATCAAGGAACAGTGATTGAGAATAATAAGGATGACGGCTCTATGCCTTATCTCAATCAGGATATCGGAGATAAAAGGATAATGACAGGGACGACGGAAAGGTTAGAATCGATTGGTTCGATTCGCTATGTAGTGTCAGGCAATACTAAATTCTCGTTAGTTGCCACTTATATAGGATCAAGTAAAATGGGATTTTACGTTGATCTATCGACATGCATAGACCTAAGGGTCACACCGAAGGATGAAACTCATTGACACATTTATGGAGAATGGCCAAAAGAGAGTTGTCTCGGGACATGACCAAAACTGGGTTTTGGGTCATGTGCCCGTAAGTGAATAGGACATTACGGATCAAGACAAGGCTTAGAGTCTTGGGATTGATCGCGTTGGATAATGTTGGACATTTCCGGTATGGAAGGCTTGGAGGCGATGAACACGTCACGGGACCTCGTTGGGAATGGCCATGGGCCATGTTCCAAGAGGCCCATGAAAGGCCCATGCAACCAAGGCTCATGGAACTAATTAATCAAGTCTTGATTAATTAGTACTAAGTAAGCAAGACAAGGATTAAGGTGTTGGTGATTCACCACCTAACCCATCTTGTCTTGCCATACTTAGCACCATGCTTGTCTTACTTCACACCATGCTTCACACCTTACTTGTCCTTGATGGTTTAAGTCATCTTTTTCCTACAACAAATCATAAGACAAGAATAGAAACACAACTTCTCTCCCTCTCACACTACAATTTCGAGTTTGGCACTTTCCCCCCCTCTTGTTGTGTTCTTGAGTCATCTAAAGAAGAACTACGTGGCTTTGATTCCAATTGGATACGTAGGCGTCTTGGAGACTCAAGCCGATCATCGTTTCTTTGGTGTTCTCTTCCTTTTCTTGAACTAGTTGGTAAGGAAACATCCATATTGTTTATTCTCTTGTGTATCTAATATTTGGTAGTGTTCTATGACATGGTCTCGAGTTATTTCCGCTGCAAGTATGTGTTCATACCCTCCATCGAGACCCAACAGTGGTATCAGAGCCGTGCTACCTTCGGGATTCACAAGAGAACTTTCGGTTTTGCTTGCTAGTTTCGGTTTTGCATGTTAATTTGCTAAATTGTTTGATAACATGTTTTAAATTCTTTTTTATGGGTTTAATGCGTGAAAAATGAATTTTTGAAAAGTTTATCAAATCTGGAATTTTTGAAAAAAATTTGATTTTTCGGGTCTCGGGAGCGGGACTCTCGGGGAGCCGAAACCGGAACCGAACGGGGCTCCGTTGGACGGAGCTAGGCCAAGCATGACCATTGGATGGTCAATATGCCAAGCTAAACCGTTTTGTTAGTCATGACGAGTTTGGAACCGTCTTGATGAACTCAAAAATCAAATGTTCAAAAGTTTCAATTTTGAACGGTTTCGATAAACCGAGTATCAAAATTTTTCGAAACTTGGCAATTAATTAAAACCGGAAAATCACATGATGTTTGATAACATGCTTGTTTGATAACACGATGTGTGATGTGTTGTTGGCATGGTGTACATAATAGCCCCGAGTTTGATTTAATTATTTATCGCTTTTCACGGCCTGCGAGCCGTTAGAGTTAGCGTGTAATTATTTTTTCGAGGTGTGGTCGTCGTACCACTTATTTGTAATATTTATTAATTCCCGACCTGCGAGGCGTGTATTAAATTGTAATATTTTACTCAAGACGAAGAAAGGGCGAAAAGGTCATTTGGTGGCTTCTCGGGTTTTGACATCGGCTTGGAGTTGGTGGAGCTCAAGAAGCTAGTGGGAGTTAGTTTAGTGGGCTATTATGTACATATTTAACGCTTTATGCTTGGTTTAGTTTTTTCATGATCATTTCTATGTGTTTTAGAATTGCATGCTTAACTTAATTTACCGAGCATATCACCTCACATGCAAAGATAAAATTGGTTTTAATCATTGTCTATGAGCCCTTAGAATCGTCATTACATTGGATGTAGTTGACGGGTTCGAAGGAAGAATTACATTGGATGTAATTGGAGGCATCATTACATTTGGAATGTAGTTGATGTGCTCATCGCATCTAGGATGTGCCAAAAGTTTAAAACACAACCGGACAAGTAAAAACGGGTCATGTCCGATACCTCCCAATTATCAACACCTTACTACCTCCCCGTCCTATGGGTGTCGTGCGCATTAGCGGAGCATCCATGGGAAAGCGGGGTAGTAGGTTTGGACGACATGTGTAGGTGTCGTGCGCATTAGCGGAGCACCCACATAGTGACGGGCCATAGTTGAAAATTGGTGGACCCGACTACGATTCTCAGCCTGAGGTTGAGCTAGGGTATTAGATAGGGTAAGCCGTGTACATGAGTACATACCCTAGCCAAGAGTCACATTGGATGTGATTGGATGGAGTCCTACCTACATAGCTCGATTAAGTGGTGAGCATTAGTTCAGCTTAATCGGGTGAATCAAGGATCTTGGTTTTAGGTTCTAAAGGTTTAGAATCAATTGGTTGGTGTTTGAACTTGATCTTCATAAAATTTATTCAGTTTACTGATTATATTTTGTTTGTCGTGTAGATCAAATGGCAAGTACTTCAGCGAACAATAGTAGTTTGTCACTAAAAACCATTCTTGATAGGATCAAGCTAAGTGGGACAAACTACTTGGACTGGGACAGAAACTTGAGGATAGTCCTCAAATTCGAGCGCAAAGAATATGTCCTAGACCAGGCTATCCCTGAGGAGCCAGCTAATAATGCCATTAGGGCCGTTAAGGATGCATACCAAAAGCACCTTAGCGATTCTATAGATGTGGCATGTATTATGCTGGGCTGCATGGAGTCTGATCTCCAAGACCAGTTCATGGAGTACTCTGATGACCCCTATACTATGATGGGGATCATAAAGGGTATGTTCAAGGAAAGGGCACGTATCGTGAGATACAATGTCCTTAATGAACTTCTCTCCTGCAAAATGTCAGCAGGAGTCTCCGTGGGTCCTCATGTCCTAAAGATGAAGGGGCATCTCGAACATCTTAATCGACTGGGTCTTAAGATAGAGAACGAGATGGCAGCGGATGTGGTTCTGCGTTCCCTTCCTCGTTCATATGCTACGTTCGTCATGAACTATCATATGCACGATATGGACAAGACCATTTCAGAGTTGCATGGAATGTTGGTAACTGCTGAAAAGAACGTCAAGGATCAGGGATCCAAGGATGTTCTGATGGTCAGACAGGGAAACAGTTTCAAGAATAAGGGAACTGTTAGTGGTAAGGGCAAGGCCCCTATGCACTTGGCAGGAAAGATGAGGCATCCGAAGCGTCCTAACCCTCCTAGGACCGGGGAGTCCTCAAGGAAGGGGAAGGATGTCGAGAATGTCTGCTTCTACTGTCAACAGCCTGGCACTGGAAGAAAGATTGCAGGAAGTTTCTGGATGATCTGAAGAAGGGCGGTGGGACTGTGCCTTCATCAGGTATTTTCTTTATAGAGCTAAATCTCACTACTTCCAAAGATTCATGGGTATTGGATACCGGGGCTGAATCTCACATTTGTACTAATGTGCAGTGGCTGGAAGGTAGGAGAAGCTTGAAGAAGGACGAGGTGGACCTCAGAGTGGGCAACAAGACTAGAGTTGTGGCGACTGCTGTAGGATCCATAAGTCTTCTTTTGCCAAGTGGGCTAGTTTTTGTTTTGAACAATGTATATTGTGTACCTACTTTCAGTAGGAATATTGTATCTATTTCTTTGTTGGACAAGGAAGGATACAATTTTGATGTTGGAAATGGGATTTTCAATATTTTATGCTAGCGCCAAAATGGTTGGAGGATTGTACATATTGGATATGGATAACAATGCCTCAAGCTCTATATATAATGTAAATACCAAGAGGTCTAAGTCCAATGATTTAGACCAAACTCTTTTATGGCATTGTCGTTTAGGCCACATAAACGAGAAACGCATATCAACACTTCACAAGTGTGGACTTCTTAGTCCATTCGAATTTCATTCGATTGATAGATGCGAATCTTGTTTGATGGGAAAACTGACTAAAGCGCCCTTCATCGGTCGCGGTGAAAGGGCGGGTGACTTATTGGGGCTAATACACTCGGATGTGTGTGGACCAATGAGCACACTTGCCAGGAGGGGTTTTAGCTACTTTATCACATTTACTGACGACTTCAGTAGATATGGTTATGTCTATTTGATGAGACATAAGTCTGAAGCTTTTGATAAATTCAAAGAGTTTAAGACTGAAGTAGAAAACCAGCTCGGGAAAAGTATTAAAGCACTTCGATCAGATCGAGGTGGAGAATACTTGACCACAGAGTTTTTAGATCATCTAGCAGAAAGTGGGATCCTTTCGGAATGGACTCCTCCCGGAACACCACAATTGAATGGTGTGTCCGAACGGAGAAATCGGACTTTATTGGATATGGTCCGGTCCATGATTAGTGGGACTGATCTCCCAATCTCTTTCTGGGGTTATGCTCTGGAGACGACCGCATTCATTTTGAATCGGGCTCCGACGAAGGCTGTGGAAGGGACACCATTTGAGAAATGGCGCGGGAGAAAGCCCGTTTTGTCCTTCCTGAAGATTTGGGGTTGCGAGGCTTATGTGAAACGTTTAGTTCCGACTAAGCTCGAACCAAGATCTGATAAATGCACCTTCGTTGGGTATCCCAAAGAAACAATGGGGTACTACTTCTACAAACCCAGCGAGAACACGGTGTTCGTCGCTCGGGGTGGGGTCTTTATGGAAAGGGAGTTTATTTCCAAAGACGTCAGTGGGAGGGCTGTACATCTAGAAGAAATTCAGGGTGGTACAGATCCAACTGATCCACTGGACAACCCTGTAGAAGAGCCTGAGATGGTCGTAGAGCAAGGACCAGTTCCTGCAACAATTCCAGAAGGTCCAAGGCGATCTGAAAGGGTTAGTCGTCCACCTCCGAGATATGGTTACTTTGTGTCTGGAGGTGACGGTGAGCTTGTGGTGGATCACGATGATCCAGCTACATTTCAGGAAGCTGTGGACGGACCCGACTCTGAGTTATGGCTGGGAGCCATGAGGGAGGAAATGCAATCCATGTCGGACAACCAAGTCTGGGAACTGGTTGATCCCATCGGTGGTGTAAGAACCATCGGATGCAAATGGATCTTCAAGGTGAAGATGGACATGGAAGGCAACCCTCAGACCTACAAAGCCCGACTGGTGGCGAAAGGTTATAGGCAGATCCAAGGGATTGACTATGAGGAAACCTTTTCCCCAGTGGCTATGGTCAAATCTATCCGAATTCTTCTTGCCATAGCTGCATATCACGATTACGAGATATGGCAAATGGATGTCAAAACCGCTTTCCTAAACGGAAATTTTTCGGAGGACGTTTATATGTCTCAACCCGAAGGTTTTGTCGATCCGAAGAATAAGGGAAAGATTTGTAAGTTGTTGAAATCCATTTATGGATTGAAACAAGCTTCTCGGAGTTGGAACCTTCGTTTTGATGAAGCTGTAATTGGATTTGGCTTTATCAAGAATGAAGATGAACCTTGCGTTTACAAGAAGGCAAATGGGGGTATGATTACCTTTCTGGTGTTGTATGTCGATGACATACTACTCATTGGAAACGACATCCCAACCTTGCACGAGACTAAAGCTTGGTTAGGGAAGTGTTTCTCAATGAAGGACTTAGGCGATGCTGCTTATATCTTAGGGATTAAGATATATAGAGATCGCACCAAGAGGGTCTTGGGTTTAAGTCAAAGAACCTATGTGAACAAGGTATTGAGTAGGTTCTCAATGCTTGATTCCAAGAAAGGACTCTTACCCGCACGTCATGGCGTTCATCTCAGCAAGACTCAGTGTCCTAAGACACCTGATGAGCTGAAAAGAATGATGCGAATCCCATACGCTTCGGCGGTAGGATCGATCATGTATTCCATGATATGCACGAGACCGGATGTCTCATATGCCTTGATTTGTACCAGCAGACATCAGTCTAACCCTGGTGAGGAACACTGGATAGCGGTCAAAGCGATTCTCAAATATTTGAGAAGAACTAAGGACGCGTTTCTAGTGTACGGGGGAAAAGATGATTCTGAACTAGTTGTTAATGGATATGTAGACGCTAGTTTCCAGACAGATCCAGATGACTTTAGAAGTCAGTCAGGATATGTGTTCACGCTGAATGGCGGAGCTTTCAGTTGGAAGAGCGTGAAGCAAGACACCGTCGCTGACTCCACGACAGAGGCCGAGTACATAGCGGCTGCAGAGGCGGCCAAGGAGGCTGTGTGGATTAGGAAGTTCACGGCAGGGTTGGGTGTAATCAAAAACCCATCCAGCCCGGTGAACCTATTTTGCAACAACACAGGGGCTATTGCGCAAGCTAAAGAGCCCATATCGCATAACAAATCCAAACATGTACTGCGGCGATATCACCTCATCAGAGAGATACTGAACCGAGGCGATGTGAAGATCACCTATATTGCAACTGATGATAACATAGCCGACCCGTTGACTAAGGCACTATCGTTGCCTAAACATGAGAGGCATGTAAGGTCAATGGGAATAGATTGGAGTTTAGATTGGAACTAGGGCAAGTGGGAGATTGTTAGTCTTAGTGCCCGTAGTTCAATCATAAATGTCCAAATGTATATATCATCATTAGCAATAAGATTAAAGCGGCTTTCTATTACTTATGTGTTGGAGTAATATATCGATGTGATTTCTGATCTATGCCCACCATGCGAATAGAACCATAGATCGAGATGGATCACACTCGATGGGTCCCAAGTCAATAAAGCTTCACTAGAAGCGACTAGTATGAAAGATGGCTCTTCATGGCTTACGTTCTGTTAGTCATTGGAATGAGATTCCGGAGTCTGATCATAGATATCATGTGGGACATGATATTGGACGACCCGCCCTGAATATGTGCCATAGATTGAGTCATTAACATATTCAGTGTCGTAGCTTGTCATGTATCCTTAGACCAAGGAGTCTTTGTGATCATTATGCAGTCAACAACTAAGTTTGACCTGAGCCTAACGTTGTCCGTAACAGGGCTTCCATAACGGCCAGGATTGGCTTGGGGACGGGTTGCATGAGTGACACGAAAGACGGCTAAGGGATTTATCCCTCATACTGAGGTATGGGAAAGATATCGATTCTCGGCTGCTTGATCGAGAGTGACTGAAAGAATAGCATGGCCATGCACATGATACTAGGTATCATATATTCAGTCATCTCACATATCAAGGAACAGTGATTGAGAATAATAAGGATGACGGCTCTATGCCTTATCTCAATCAGGATATCGGAGATAAAAGGATAATGACAGGGACGACGGAAAGGTTAGAATCGATTGGTTCGATTCGCTATGTAGTGTCAGGCAATACTAAATTCTCGTTAGTTGCCACTTATATAGGATCAAGTAAAATGGGATTTTACGTTGATCTATCGACATGCATAGACCTAAGGGTCACACCGAAGGATGAAACTCATTGACACATTTATGGAGAATGGCCAAAAGAGAGTTGTCTCGGGACATGACCAAAACTGGGTTTTGGGTCATGTGCCCGTAAGTGAATAGGACATTACGGATCAAGACAAGGCTTAGAGTCTTGGGATTGATCGCGTTGGATAATGTTGGACATTTCCGGTATGGAAGGCTTGGAGGCGATGAACACGTCACGGGACCTCGTTGGGAATGGCCATGGGCCATGTTCCAAGAGGCCCATGAAAGGCCCATGCAACCAAGGCCCATGGAACTAATTAATCAAGTCTTGATTAATTAGTACTAAGTAAGCAAGACAAGGATTAAGGTGTTGGTGATTCACCACCTAACCCATCTTGTCTTGCCATACTTAGCACCATGCTTGTCTTACTTCACACCATGCTTCACACCTTACTTGTCCTTGATGGTTTAAGTCATCTTTTTCCTACAACAAATCATAAGACAAGAATAGAAACACAACTTCTCTCCCTCTCACACTACAATTTCGAGTTTGGCACTTTCCCCCCCTCTTGTTGTGTTCTTGAGTCATCTAAAGAAGAACTACGTGGCTTTGATTCCAATTGGATACGTAGGCGTCTTGGAGACTCAAGCCGATCATCGTTTCTTTGGTGTTCTCTTCCTTTTCTTGAACTAGTTGGTAAGGAAACATCCATATTGTTTATTCTCTTGTGTATCTAATATTTGGTAGTGTTCTATGACATGGTCTCGAGTTATTTCCGCTGCAAGTATGTGTTCATACCCTCCATCGAGACCCAACAGTGGTATCAGAGCCGTGCTACCTTCGGGATTCACAAGAGAACTTTCGGTTTTGCTTGCTAGTTTCGGTTTTGCATGTTAATTTGCTAAATTGTTTGATAACATGTTTTAAATTCTTTTTTATGGGTTTAATGCTGAAAAATGAATTTTTGAAAAGTTTATCAAATCTGGAATTTTTGAAAAAAATTTGATTTTTCGGGTCTCGGGAGCAGGACTCTCGGGGAGCCGAAACCGGAACCGAATGGGGCTCCGTTGGACGGAGCTAGGCCAAGCATGACCATTGGATGGTCAATATGCCGAACTAAACCGTTTTGTTAGTCATGACGAGTTTGGAACCGTCTTGATGAACTCAAAAATCAAATGTTCAAAAGTTTCAATTTTGAACGGTTTCGATAAACCGAGTATCAAAAATTTTTGTGTGGTGTTGATCGTTAGTGTGTTAATGTCTTCTTAATTTTCAGAGTTGGAAGAGCTAATGAGATAGAAGTGTTCTCTTCAAAGTTCAAAGTTTGATGGGAGGCCGGTTCATAATTTTGGGTTTTATGGTTGGAGTATCAGAGTTGTAGACCTTTTACAGCCTTTGTTAGTTTGTACGCTCTTCATCTTTGTACTTTTTGGTTTTTAGACCTGTTTATTATACTTGTTGCTCTGCTTTGATCCTTGTACGAATCTGGTTTGTTGGTTTCCTCGGTTTTTGTAGTTAAAAGTTTGTATTTGGTTTAATCTCTTTAATTCTGAATGGATAAGTTTTATAATATTTGCTTTGTTGATAAAAAAAACAAATATTTTTTTTAACCTAAACATAATACATAGGGGAAATACAATTTATGACCATCTTTTTACACAACACATTTATGTATTTTCTTGGAAATATACTGCTTTCTTAGGTATTACGTTTACAACTATGATCTTTAATTACAAAGTTTTTTTTTATCAGCAAGTTTTTGAAATTTTATGTCCTTAGCCTTTGAAATAAAGGTCTAAGGCAAGGGAAACCCCTTACTTCGCTATACAAGTTACCAAAAATAACCCAACTACCTCTTACTTCGCTATACAAGTTACCTAACAATAACCCAACCACCAATGACTTGTGTCACACGCTACCCAAATCTAAACCCCTTGCCCAACATAACATACTTGTGTAGCAAGTAAAACTAAAAATTCAAACATCAAGCATCCAAAGACACCCAATATGTAATACCTAGCTTTACCCAAGACCAACCAAGGTATTAACACCAAAACCTCTTCAATCCAAGACCTATAAAGGCCAATTTACCATGTCCTTCTCACCAAAAACGCTTCTGCAATCACCAGCAAAAGACCCCCACCACCTGCAAATCCTGCAGCAGATTTCAACCACAACAAAACGTTCCACCACTTTCAAACACACTGGCCCAGCCTTAAAACCAGAAGCTTCACAAGAAAGTCACCCAAATCTTTTCAGGGATGAATTGTGTCCCTCATAACTGAAGAACCAATAAAAGCAACACTTGTAAATGATGGGAAAGAGTAAAACCAGAGCAAATTCAGAAACAAAAAACACTCAACCTAAAAACTACCCCCGCACCAGCAAGACAAGAATAGAGGAAGAAGTTCCCACACTCAGAAAAAAAGACCCCAATCCCAGACTATCTCACCAACCTCACCACACTCCCCAACCCTTCCCAAAACCCACTCAAGCCCCAGGAACCTTCTGAAACAGACTCCAGTTGCCCCAAATTCCAATACCAGTTACATATCCACCAGCCTCAACCTGTCCTGTAAAGGGTTGATTTTTATCTTGTGGCAAACAATACGATTATTAATCCAATACAGAAAGGAGAAGGAATAATCTTTATTGAAATTGGCCCAAGACAACTGATATGAATCACTCTGAATTTTCTACAGAATTTAAGGATGAGGACTTATATTGTTAAAAATCAAATGATTCCTCCCCAACCAAATCCTCTAGATAATTATGAACACTAGCATTTTCCACTGGATGTTAGAATTTTGAGGTCCAAGGCCTTTCCAAGAGATGAACCACTCTTTAATAGTCTCAGGACAAGCAGCTTTAATCCCCCACCAGTTCAAGCAAAGAGTCCATACATACCAGGATAGGGCACAACCAAGGAAGAGATGATCAATCTCTTCAGGATCCTCAAGACAAAAGGGACACCAAATGTTGTCTGAATAAATTCCCCTGGATAATAAGAAACACTTTGTTGGGACTGCATTCATACACAAGAGCAAGACAAATGCTGCAATCTTGGGAGGAACTTTTGGTTCCCATAGTAATTCAGGCCAGATCAGATCCTCATCATAATTCTCATCCAAGTGTTGATAAATTCTTCTAACAGAAAACCCCTTTTGATCCAGAACCCATGAAACCTTGTTTGGCACATATAGAACCAGAGATACATTGTTGATCAGATCACACAAAAGCTCAAATTGATCTTCTTCCCAGCCCCTCAACTCCCTTCTAAACACCAATATCCAATCTTCATTCAACCAGAACTGGGAGAGAATAGCCTGTTTTTGTTGATTGAGCTAATGTAGCCTTTGAAACATATACTTGAGAGGTATGTTTTAGATCCAAAGATCTTCCCAAAAGAAAATGGCATTCCCTGAATTAACCTTCCATATAAGACCTACCATCCCAAAAGCACTAACAAATTTTGGGCATGTAAGTAAAGACTGGATATGTCTCAAGAATCATTGACCATTGTGCAAGGGAAATTTAGACAAATCCCAAGAAGAATAATCCCAACAATACTTAGAGCAGATAAGAAATTTCCATAAAGAATCCTCTTGCAAGGAAAATCTCCACCACCATCTAGCCAACAAAGCTTTATTCATGATACTCAGCCTTTTAATCCCCAAACCCCCAACACTCTTAGGTTTGCATACCAAATCCCATCTCAGTTTGTGTAAAACCTTCTTAGAAAGAGTTTCATTCCATAAAAACCTCTTCTGCCACTTCTCTAATTCTTTGATAACACCCTTAGGAGCTTTATATAGAGACATATAATATAAAGGTAAGGAAATCAAAGAGGAGTTGATCAAGGTCACTCTACCCCTAAAGTTCTGGACTTGGATTGCCACAGACTTAACTTGCTTTTGTATTTATTTATGACAGGTTCCCAATTCTTAAACCTTCTAGGATTTGCACCAAGTCGAAAACCCAAATAATCAAAAGGTAATTGCATTGAGCTGCAACCCAGAATCCCAATGACCTCATTAAAACTCAAGGAAGCAGGGTTGAGAAGGAGGACTTTTGATTTATGAAAATTAATTTTCAAACCTGTGGCCTTTTGTAAGCAGTTGAGAGTATGTTTCAGATTAATAGTTTGTTGTCTGCCAGCTTTTATAAAAATCAAAGTGTCATCTGCAAATTGCAAATGTGAAATCTCAGGGCCATCTTCACTACACTTAACTCCTGCAAACATATTAGAAGAAGTGCCTTTAACCATTAGTTGATGAAGACTTTTTGCAACTAGAGCAAATAGAAGAGGAGAGACCCTACAACCCTTCAAAATACAAATGAAAATGATTTTTTTTTTATCAAAATGGATATATTATAAATGTTTAACGGGTGAGTGCATTCTTGCCCTCATCTGAGTACTGAATCAACTTACAATTGAAAGATGAAGCATAAATTGAAAAAAACAGTAAAGTACTAAACAGAAAAATAAAGTTGCTCTTGATTTCTTGGTTGCCTGGGGTACGAGACTACTCTAGCGTCTGACGACACCGATACAGTATTAGCCAAGCAGAAAAATAATATTTAATAACGCTTAATGGACTTTTTGGAAAAAAGTAATATCATATTCTTACCGTAAATAGTAATAGTTATTTATAGCCCCTTCTTGCTAGCATTCTATTTTTCTCTTGCAATGCCTTTTCCTATAAACACAAAAAAATATGTATAAAATAAGAAATTATGAAATTAATGATATCAAGAAATGAAATATATCAAGTGGAAATAATTTTTTTTATTAATATGAAATCTGTTTTTCTCTGACAAATAAACAAAATCTAAAGCATCTATGAGATTTATATAAATTTTAATCTCAATTATGGATTATTTTTATCCAATAGGCATAACTAATTCTGTTATCCTTTGGAATACTTGTTCTTTTTAAGTTTTTACATGTTTTCATTCTCTATTGCTAACCATTACAAATAGTTGAGCTTTGATTGTAATTGTCTTTATTGTCTTTGAGTGGGCTGATTACTCAGGCACTCGACCTTCTTTTCCATCTCGGAAACGCTGGTCTTTTTCAATGAAAAAATTTGCTGATAAAAAAATACATAAACTGTATGGAAAACAAGTTGCGACCAACTTTCTCTAAACTCTAAAGAAAGTGACGCTTTGCGAGATCGGGAGAATGATAGCGATGGAGGATCAAGCTACTACCGATCAACAATCACACGTGGGGGAGTCCACTGAGAAGCTGGTGGAGTTTGTCCACTCGCATCAAAACCTTCGGCGGATTCTGAAACCACAATACCGATCCATCCGAGTAAGGAGGACGATTTTGGACCAGAGCAACCGATCATATTCTCGGCGAGCTGGGAGGATGGGGACCGGATGAAAACTCGAGAGTCGGGTGGTCGTTTCGTGCAAGGCCACCTTATGCAGTACTAGAGGGGTCTTCTACGACGGACGCCGGCGGCGGGACCTCGACCCAGAGTAGGGCGAGGCAATTTCTTGGGTATCAGGCAGGGCTCGCCATCTGGTACATCGGGGTTCTAGTGGGGGATTGAGATGGCACAAAGTATGAGGCCGGAGAACATGGACGGAGTAGGGGGACTGTTCCCGCCGGAACTGGGGATGAAACAAACACCCTACCGGTCGGAGATAAGCACATACTGGAACTCGGTGAGAAGATGTCTTGGGAAAAGGCAGCCGGGGAAGGAGGACCATCGGGGTGTGATGGGTGGGCTTGAGAGGGTTGAGGTCCATGCTTGGGGAGGCCGGGGCCTGTTGGCGGACGCAAGGAGATTGGGCCAGGTGGGCCTCTCCTACCACCCTAGGGCTGACAGGGATTGGAGCCCATTCTAGAATCATGGGCTGGATCCATGAGCTGGGCGGACTGGTAATGCAACGACAACCGGGTCGTCTGGAGGTCGGGTCGGGTTTCACCACGGGTCGTCTCCAATTGGTGGCTGGGTCGGGTCAACGGGCCGGGACGATCCTCGGCCACGAGATCACCCGGAACCGAATCTGTTTCTAGAAAACAAGAACTTGGGGGTCCTTAGAGGTCAGATGCGATCGATGCAGATCAAAGAGATATTGGTGTCTCCATCGGAAGTGGAGGTACGTGGACCAAATTTCGCATTCCCTAAGGGAGCCAAGGTTCTCATAAACCGAACCTTCTACTGGCGTACTATGGCCAATCGAATGGAGGATATGTGGGGATTGAGAAATGTGGAGGCCAAACCGCTAGAGGATGGGGTCGTGGCCTTTTTTTCAAGTCGGCCACAGAACGATCAAGAGTACTGGCGGGGGAATTGTGGGATTTGTTAGTACTCCTAACTCACCTGGGGGCTCATATGTGGTTAAGGGACATGACTTTGACCCACTTCTCGGTGTAGGCAAGAGTGTCAATTCTACCGATTGGGGCCTGGAATAGAGAAGTCGCGTTCTAAATAGGCAGTGCTATGGGAATTTCCAAGACAGTGGATACAGATGCTGAGGGGAGATACTGGGGGGATTTTATGCGGATTCGAATCTGGGTAGACATTCGAGTGCCATTAGAGCGGGAGATGTGGTTCTGTTTATCGGAATCACAATTTTGCACACTACTACATATTTCATATGAGCACCTGCTAGATCATTGTTTTGGCTGTAGTTGTGCGGGTTACATATTCCGGCTTGTCCGGTGAGTGGGGGAAAGAAAGGACACTCGTTGAGATCTCCAGCAGATTAGCGCTCGTCTCTTGCGAAGGCAAAACATAGAAACACAATTCCAGGGACAAACTTGGCTTACCAGGGGAGCGCCTGGGGTACCATCTCGCTTTTTTCCCCTAGGGCTCTTGGTAAGGAGGCAAAGACCAAGAAAGGTGTACCTGAGGTAGAGGAAGCACATCCTCGTGTAGTCCGTTCTTTTCCACAGCCATCAAGCGCATCCAGAAGATCAAGAGGGATGGCAGAAAAGCCTCACACCACTCTCATTCCGGGGAAAGAGGAATGTGAGAGATGACGGGGGGGGGGGGGGATTCAGAAGGCTACCCGGTCGGATGGAGCATCGTTTGCAGCGGCGGGGGGAAATAAGCACCCCCGCCTCACAGAATGAGGCCGAGGTGGTCCAGAGAGGGGATGACCAGTTATACTGCCCCTTTGGATGTAAGGTGGCAGCGGTACCACCAAGAACCCGCAAGCTACTTCCCTACCAGCTTGGAGGTCAACAATCTCGTGTTTTTGGAGCCCTACAAGTATCAGTCAAGGGAGGACGACGCACGCTAACAACCTGAGGGAGTTTGTAGTCCACCAATATCTTTATCTGGTAATGGGTCCACTAGATCCTAGCTTCCGCCAGTCTGGACTCGTTGTATCCGTGTCGTTAGACGCTAACGCAGCATCACCCTCTAGGCGTCTTCAGTAAGTAGTCGGAAACAATGAGCCGTTTGTTTCCTGCCAAAGTATCTTCCAAGGTGGGAGCTCGAACTATGTTGTTTATTTAAGTTCCATTTTGTTTGGTGTTTTAGCGCTCTTAGGCCCTATAAACACTGTTTATTTATAATATATCCACTCGTTTATCTTCACACAAAAAATTAGGAACCACCCATCCAAATTGAATTATAAGTTTGAAGACTGGGATTTATTAACGACGTTTCCAAAATTACTTTAACTTTGAGAATAATTTTTAAAAGTACACTAATTTCGTCATATTTTTCGTTTTATTACTTAAATTTACCTTTTTTATCCAACTACACTCGTCACTTAATTTGGATAATAAATGACAAAAGTAGCTGGACAACGATGAATCTTGATTTGATTTCCCACTCTATTATGAAGTTTCTACTAACATATTAATTTTGTAACAACATTCTATATGTTAATAAATAAAAGAAATTGACAATACACATATATTTTTTCCCGACTTCCCTATATTATAATATGAATATATGAACAATTGCATGTCACCTTAGTGTACTATGGTCAATTACCAAATCATAACTCATATGTATGACAAGGTTTTACCAATTAAATCTCAAAATGTATCAAAATCTGTTAAGTGCGACTAACTCCGTGAAATATCAGTCACATGCTTGGCACATGCTCTAAAGCTTTCCTAAAATGGCACGCAAAAATTTGATGTCACAATATAAACCTTTCGTTTTATTCTCAAATCATAACTCTGAGCTATCAACTTTTCCTATTACCTACTAAACGGTCGTTAACTTTGTGGACGGAAGAAAAAGACACAATCTCTGTTTTACACCCATAAAAACCACGACAGACTCTTTCCCTCAGGCTACAATTCCTTTAAAAGTTGATGACTTTGAGTTACAGGTTAAATCTATTACTGAGGCTGCTCTTGTAAGTTCTAAAGATCAGTTACTTACTGTTGATAAGGAGAATTTTCAAGATTTTAATACAGGTGAGAGGTTTATAGCATTAAATTTAGAAGGAGGAACAAAAGGAATGTCCCTAGTCAAAGATACTGAAGAAGGAGCAGGAGTCAACAACATTCCTCCACATAATTTATTGGTCACATGAAGAAGCCTACAAATTGCAGTAGTGAAGGATCTTTTGAATATCCTTCTTTAATTCCTAGTAACAACCCTTCCACAGATGTGGAATTATCTCAGAAACAAGTCCTTTTTCACTCTCAATAGAGTCAACAGGAGGAGGAAGAGGTTCAGTTGATTGTGACCAACAATATCATTCCAATGGATAAAGACCCTCTCCTTGATCAAATTTTGTCTTCTCTGGTAACATGATTAACAACTGTCTCTTCTCTTCTTCACAATCAAAAAAGTCAACCTTCAAGAGGAAATCCAAGAAACCACATATATCTTATGTTTATAATACAAGATCAAGGAGAGGCAAATAAACTCCTTTATTACATCTCTCAGACAAGAAGAAGAATGGAAGAATTGCAAAAGCTCCAACGATTGAAGAAGTCAAGAGCCCCTTGGAATATTGCAAGGAGGTTTAAAAGCTTTTGTGGTTGATGATTTGGTCATAGATCAATTTGATAATCTTGAGGAAGAAATATATCAAAGAGTAAACTTTGAAACTGATTTTGGAGATGATTTTGTTGATCTTGAAGGAGAGGAAGATGCTTGTCTGGATGAGGTAGAATCACAAGACATAGCTCCTTTTGCCTAATTTTTTGGGTTGCTGATCCTCACTTGATCATGAGAGGATCAGCTTCTCTTAAAGTGTTCTCAGATCGATGGAATTTTTTCATTTCTCTCTCACTGAAGCCTTTGGCAGTCCTGATTTGTGGCTTTCTTGGAGGCCTAGACACTCTCTTGCTTTTTTTTCCTGGTGGAGTATGTATTCTTTTATCCCTTGAGTTTTGCATTTTAATCTGAGTTGCCAGAGTTCATTTTCATCACACTTGTAGGTATTAGTTTGTTTTTGGTGATGAATAGGTTGGTGTTGATACAAGTGCTGGCTCTTTCTGTTAGTTTTGGGTTTTCTTCCTTGTGGTGATCTCTTTGTTTGCTGAGGAACTCAGTAGCTTTGGAGTTCTATATCAGAGGTGGTTCCAGTTTGTTAGGTGTTTTGAGGGTTTTAGATAGTGTAGTTGGGTAGTTTTTAGTCTGTTTTGGTATGGGGGGGTTTGTTGTTTCGGTTGCTTGGTACTCAAGCATCCTTTTGTTGGGGTGTGTTGTTTGGTTTTTCCTTATTTGTGTTTGTTGGGTGTTTCCTTGTTTGTTCCTTGAGAGTTTGACTCTTGACCTTTTTTTTTTCAAAGAATGGACCTTTAATAATACATTTGCTGATAAAAAAAACTTTATGGACGGAAAATGCAATAGGTTGGGTCAACGTTACTACATGAGAATAAACATTTGTTCGGGTTAGGATTTAGGAATAAACGAAATGTTGGGTAAAGCCATGAAGTAACCCCTATGAATATATATATATAGGGGGACTATCAAGTACAAACCCATTTTCGGGTCATAACGTAGAACCAATCTGGACCATTGATTACCCAAATCGGATGGCCACAGAAATTTAGGGGGTGGGGGTGATTGATTACGAAATCAATTACAAGATATGCATTAATTAAAAAGATATGTATTATATATGAGCCTTTAATTCTACGATACAAGGGCCCAGATTGAAAGTTCTACGTTCTGACGAAGTTATAAAGTTTGTACCTGATAGTTATCTAATATATATATATAGGGAAGGTTTCTGCTACGAACACAATTCCATATACGAACTGTGCGGGCCTATTTAGATCGTAGATGGGATTAAATTAATATGACACGTGGCAGAATCTTGGATTGTGCATTTATTTTATTTTCCAGTTTCGCTAATTTTACCATTCCCGCTTCGTTTTAACTCCGATTTTTTATTCTTGCACCATTATTTTTATTTTTCCAAGATCTATCGATATAGATGCATATTGAATATATTTGGAGTACGGAAAATCAAAATTGGAAAAGTTTGACGTAATGTGAATCGAATGAACATAGAAAATGTAAATCTGTATAAATAAAACGTAAGTATGAGGAAATAAAATGCAATTACATTTTATTTCTACATATTTACATTTTCTATGCTCATCATATTCACATTACGTCAAACTTTTCCAAATTTGATTTCCCGTGCTTAAAATATGTTCAATATGCATCTCTATAGATAGATCTAGGAAAAATAAAAATAATGGTGCAAGAATAAAAAAAATCGGAGTTAAAACGAAGCGGGAATGATTAAATTAGCGAATTTGGGAAAATAAATAAATGCACAATCCAAGATTATGCCACGTGTCATGTGCGATCCAATTTGGTTAATCCCATCTACGATCCAATTTGGTAGTTCGCAGGTCGCACGCTAATTGGTAGTTCGCACCTGAAACCAAATATATGTATATATATTTACCAAAATAGAGTAAAAGGAGAAAAATAAAAACTAGGTGTAATCAAATGAGAATTTAATAGTAAACACAGCTGTATGAAAGGTTTAGGAATTTATGTGAAATTATCCCTTAATTTATAATATTTTTAAACCTTAAAAATAAGAAGATGCATAATTTACAATAACCCAGAGTTAGTTTCTTTTTTTTTTTTTGATGAAAAACGGGAGCATCAATTTTATATATCAGTCCAAGTGACATACGAGCGAACGATAAATATTACAGACTCTAGACTAACTAGCCTATAATATTACTGACTCCCTACCGAAACCAGAACGCGAAACAGGCCGCCCTAGAACGTGCAAACAACGTGCACGTCAAAAGTGCAACAACGTGCACACCAAACCGTGCCACATAACAGGCACACCGAACCGTGCAACAAGTGCACACCAAACGTGTAACTAGTGCACACAAACCGTGCAACTAGTGCACACCCAATCTTCACCAAGTGTAGTTTTTGAAAAACAGTAACACAAAAGGAAAAATTAAACCTAGCCGATTCAGAGTCGCCACCATCCGACCACGCGCCAAACCCAGCCACCAAAAGTACTGAATCGAACCTTGGTAGCAAGGAGAAGCTTCATATCCATGCCAAGGAGACCGGGAAGGCCGAAACTCCAATGAGACGAGTCATTAGAATTGACCACCGCCGACCAACAACGAGTCGAGAAGGGACCTTGACCTGAGGAATCCAGAAAGCACGAACTCCAAATACTCACTAAAGGTAACCATGAAGGCTGAATCTGTAGCGTGGCGAGCCGCCGGAGCTGCCCACCACACCCCAAACCCACCTTGCTCGACCGTAGGCACCAAACTTCGAAGGAAACAAACACGAAGTTCTAAAGAACTTGCTCTCGCTTCTCTCTACTTCTCCTAACCCTAGCCCTTCGTTTTGAAGCCATCGGCATCCGATTAGGCTTCTTCGGGAGCCAGCGAAAATGTCGGTGGCTTCCATACTCTCCTCTCCTTCTTCTTCGACCTTTGATTTCTCTCTTGCCCCCCTTTCCCCCTTTGATTCCGTCCTCGCCCCTTTCGTCGTCGGTCACTTGCTTCTCCAGTTCTGCTTATGGGAGACTTTTCTCCACCATATCTGGAGGAGATCGTCGTAGTATTGGTAGCCCTGCCTCAGATCTACTCCTAGGCGAAGAGATCTTGACTACTTTTGTTCTCCAACCCCAGATCCGCTTTTTCCTTTCCCTCGTTTCTCAGTTGTTGGGGTTCTTGGCCTCGTCAAAGCGTGTGGACTCGGCGAGGGGTTAGCCGGCTCGGCTTTGGTTCTGAAGTTTATTTGAAGTGGAGGAGCTCACTTTGGCGGGAATCTCTTAGTCTGGATCTGTTGGCGCGAAGCGGGTTGCAGTTACAGGTTCGGGTCCTACTATCAGGTTTAGTCTCCCCTCCTTTATCTCTTTTGTCTCTTTCTTTAGAGATTTCGGACGGGCCGTCCCTGATGTTGGCCAACTAAAGTTGAGTCCGATTTGGGGATTTGGGGGTAGGCATTTTTTGGGTTAGCCTTAACGCTCGATATCTATATAGATACCGGTTCTCCTCTATCCGATCACCTCTTAGTGTTGGCTAGAGGTGAGTTACCTTTTGGTAACGGAGGACCGAGCGTTTTTTGCTAACACCTCTGGTTGGTTTTGGTCCGGGACCTGGAGTTGAAGATTGGATGGACCAAAGATCTCTAGGTATTTGTTTTTTTCTAGCTTTATTTTTCTGTGTTTTTTAGTTGTTGGCCATAGTTTTCTTCGAGGTGGTTAAATCTTCTTAGGTAAGAGTCCTAGCCCCTGTGTGTGTCTTTGTTTTAGTTTTTGGTTTGCTTCAAGTTAGGTAAATTTGGGTATCAAGACTTTTTTGTACTCTTTGTTAAGTTTCGGTGTTCTGGTTGGAGGTGCCGGTATGGAATTCTCAAGTTGTAAGAGGGTCATCCCTTGGTCTTGTTTTCGTTGTGAAAACTTGTATCGTCAATACAATTTGCTGATAAAAAGAACAAACACGAAGCCACCGGTGAACCATAGAGTTCGTAGAGTAGAAGAAGGAAACACCGTAGAGAATGAAACAATCCCTACCGACGACATCCATGACCAAAGACCATTACACCGTCGACAGGAGAGGAGCTATGTGAAACTGGTCTGAAATGGCGGCTAGGTTTTTTCAGCGTATACCAAGGTTCTGTTTATTAATCTACCTTAACCGAGTTAGTTTACGATAGTTGGCTTGGCCGTACATTATTAAAAAGAAAACATATCAGAAATTAAGGATTACCTTTTTCTGAAGCTCCGAGATGGATTCGTTCATCAATTGATTCTACGTGCATGGAATGATACACTGATTAATACATACATACATATCAAGGATTAGTTAGAAGAAGAAAATTAATGTGTCATGCTTTGTTTCAATTAATCACCTTCTTAGTCCGTATGCGCTTGAGAGCTATGTCAAGTTGTTGCTCTACCTTTTGAAGCTCTCTCAACCTTAAGGAATCCAGATCTTCGCCGATCAAATAACTACTTAATCAGTATAATTAACATGTGTTATCATTTCAAATTCATCATATAAATAATTATGCATGTGTAATCATGCAATAATATTGACCGAAATCGGTCGTGTAGTGGGCGAAACGCAAATTTACCGTAATTTCTTAATTATTCAACAATATTGAGATTAAACCAACAAGCATATATCTATAGGGTAAACAAATTATCACCTCATTGTCCTTCGCAAGACTTTAACTTTGGATAATAGCTTCAAGTAATCCTGACAAGATTTTTCCTGCAGACCATACAAATTCTAGGGAAATTGTTATCTTCAAAATATTAATTCGTGGTCTTTAAAGCATGTACAATAGAAAAGTTCATATAAATGGCTCGTATTAAGAGTTTGTATGCTAACTATACAAAATAGTGAATCTAAACTTCTTAAATAAATTGTGTTACACAGTAGTAAGACTCAGGTGAGGGCTCAGGTTGTGATCGGATGCTGACTGATTGTTGAATTGATATTTTGTTGAATTTATTAATTTTTTTTATTAAAATAGTAATTATTATATAAAATTAAAAAATTAAGTAATAATAACAAAAAATAAAATAAACTGAAAATTCCTATTTTATTCATCCCCGAATAATATCACCTAGTACACAAGTGTTATAGATAAAAAGATTTCTCACTCGTCGTCCGAATGGTAATGCGCTCCAAACTAACCCCTTATGTGCTAAATAAGGTCATTTTGGAGTTGCAGGTAGGTCAGATCATTTGTTACATTGAGTCGAGTAGTCAAGCGTTGTTGGTAGGACAAGGGCCCTCCTTGGTTCCATCGTTCAGGTGGTGTCCAACATGGTATTTACGGAGGGGGATTGTAATAGAAGTCGTCATATCTTGCTTTATACCGGTCGTGTTCATCCTCTACAATCATGTTGTGTAGAAAGACACAAATGTGCATGATATAAGCCAAAATATACTTGCTATAAACACGAGAAAGACATGAAATGATGTCCCACCATGCTTGGAGGAATCCAAAAGCTTGTTCAATATCTTTCCGACAACCTTTTTGAACTTTAGCAAACAACTTCTTTTTGCGTGTACTGGGATGTGGAATAGACTTCACGAACCGACTCTATGATGGGTAAATACCGTCAACCAAATAATAAGGTCGGTCGTAGTGATGTCGTTGAGTTCGTATTCTATGGAAAAATCACAACCATGACAAGCGTCGTGGAATAAGTGGATGGCGCTGAGGACGTTGATGTCATTGTTTGAGCCAGAGATCCATAAAAGTGCATGCCAAATCCACAAATCACAGGACACTATAGCTTCCAGCATAATAGTTGGATCCCCATGGTCATCTTCTCGGCCATGGGCTCCTTGCTATGCGGTTGGGAAACTCTTCCACTCCGAAAGCATGTAGTCAAGACTACCAATCATGTCGGGGAACCCTCCCTTGTACCTAAATTCGAGAAATCAGGTCAAGTCCTCTAGTGTTGGTTTACGCTCGTACTCAACTCCGAATACCTCAATAACGACCCTGCAAAACTGACGTACACATTCGAGTATGGTACTTACCCCAAGTCGTAGGGTTTCATCCAACAAATCGGTCGAGCCCATATGCAAGCATTCGTATCGCGACTGTGCATTTTTGATGCATTGATAACCCCAAACATCCTACAACATCTCGCTTTTGAACGAAGTAATCGTCATGCTTGGTTACCTTGTCCATCACCCGTCGAAAAAGTGGTCGGCACATAGGGAATCGATGCCTAACCATATCGGTCCCATACATGGGGTGATCGAAAAAATAATCCGATATTAGGCAGTTGTGGGCTTCGAGACGACCTCTGTTAATATTTGTCGGGAAGGCTCCTCACGTTTGATCCTTTTCCTCACTGTGTTGATGCTTGGCATTGCTCTCTTTACCATTCTGTCAACCCTTCGTCGGAGTCGTTCTTCCACTGCACAAATGTTGGCTTCCAACTCCTCCATAGATGGACACTCATCGTCAGACATTTTGTATCATGATTTATGAGAGGAATTTTAGATTACGGGAGAGAAAGTTAAGAGAAAAATGTTGGTGGTATGGATGAAGGAGAGGAGTGTATTTATAGATGAAGTTTGTGGTTATTTTATATTCAAAGAAAGAAAAAAGTAGACGTTACCGATCGTTAGCAACGGTGAATTTTTTTTTGTCTCGGATTAACCACGTGTCGGCTCGTGAGCGGCTGCCGTGCGACCAACGACACACGAACCTGCGACCCGAAATAGCAGATCGCAGCTGCGAACCGCGACCACGACCGTTATTTATTTAGCGGGTCGAAGGCCACGAAAATCACGCACCACAACGCGTGACCCGCAACGCCGACCTACTATATAGCGGGTCGCTGATTACGGTTTGTGACCCAGTTCAATGCGTTACTCATGGTCATATATTTTGAAAATTTACAATACCATTGTTGCTAGTATTCATAATTCATCAAAGTTACGATCATGTAATACTAATCCAGTGACTGATAAATTGTCTTAAATTCATCTACATGATATAACATTAAATAAATTTAATTATTTACTACGATTTATGATCAATATGATAGAACAAATTTTACCTTTCAGACAAGGGTGGTGTTCTTTCTTTTCCTCCTGTTTTATTCTTGAGTGGGGGTAGTTCTAGCTAAGTGTTTGTGCTTGTTTTCTTTTAGGTCTCTTCTTTGCTACCCTGTTGGTATTTTTGTCTTCTTGGCTCTTTTGGGAGGCTTTAGAGCCTCTTATTCCCTGTTGCTCCTGTCTCATGCTGGCTTATTGCTTGTTTTGGTTACTGAATTTTTGTTTGATGTTGTTGCTGTGTTCTTATTGCTATTGGAAATTACATCTTTCTCTGCTGCTGAATTTGGTTTTGCTGGATCTCTTGGGGACACTATCTATTTTGGAATGTTTTGGAGCCTCACAAGCTCTATTGCTGAAGTATGATGCTGAAGTTTTCTATCAGCTGGATTTAGTCACTTGGTTTGTTGTTGCTGCTACATATAATACTTGGATGCTGCTGAATTGTCCATCCTTTAATGCTCAGAAGGTTGATATCAGTTCTGAGTTGCTGAAGTTTACTTATAAGGAATGCTTATTGCAGGTATTACAAGTTAGTACAAGTTGGTTTGTGATTAAATTGCTTTAGGTTCATATCAAACTTGACTCACACAGCTAAGACTCATTCTTTTGCTGATTTTTAATGGTTGGGTGCCCTATTTGTAAGTGTTTCATTTCCTCCTTTATCTCAAAAGAGGATATAATTTAAATTTATTTTGCCGATCAAAAAAAAAAGGTTACACATATGTTATCACTCTAGTTTACCTATAAGTTGTACTTCATTTAACCTAGGGTAATTCCTTATTAGTACCCTAAATTTTTTGGATTTTGTTTCTAGTACCCTAAATATTTTTTTTGTCATTTTAGTACCCTAAATCTTCATTTATTCCACTTTAGTACCCACCGTTAACTTTACATCTGATTTTTCAGCCAAGATAGGTAAAATGACCATAATACCCCTTATTAACAATCAAATTTTCAAACTTATGCCATTGAATTTAAATTTTTTCTACAAAAATAAGTTTTTTTAAAAATAAAATTCATATTATAATTTTAAAAAATAAGTTTATTTAAAAAAGTTAATTTTTGTTTTTCTAAAAATCAGTTTTTTAATAAAATTTATATTTTAATTTTTAAAAAAACTAATTTATTTTTCAAAAAATAATTTTTATTTTTTAAAATAAGTTTTTATTTAAAAATAGTTTATATTTCGGGATAATTCCATTTTAGTACCCTAAAACTTTGGGATTTCGTTTTTAGTATCCTAAATGTTTTTTATGCCACTTCGATACCCTAAATCTTTGATAATTCCACTTTAGTACCCGCCGTTAACTTTCCAACTATTTTTTAACAGAAAATCGCATGTGCATAGCACATGACTTCAAAAAAATTTAAAAAATTCCAAAAATACCCTTTGACCTCTTAAAACTCAAAACTACCTCTCTCTCTCCCATCTACCTCTCTCAACCTCTCTCTCATCTCTCATCTACCTCTCTCAACCTCTCTCTCATCTCTCATCTACCTCTCTAAACCTCTCTCTCATCTCTTAACCCCAATCTCAACCCACGGCGAGGGTGGAGTCTGACGATGGCACCGGCGAGGAAGGTGGAGAGTTTGGCGGTTTGAGTGGGTTTTGAGACTTTGGGGGGGTTTTGGTGAGTAAATCTAGTGAGTATTAGGTTTTCCATGAGTTGGATTGGATCTAGAATTCTGAATTAGTTTCTGAAAATGGTTTGGGGCTTTTTGAAACCGCTACTGTAAATTGGCAAGATAATGGTTGTGATTTTGGCAAGATAATGAAGATGCCTGCATAGAGTATGGTGATGAAATTGCTATTGTTGCAGAAGTTATTTTTGGGAAGCAAAAAAATAATAAAAAAAACTAATTTTTATATATTTTTAAAATTAAAATATGTTTTTTACATATTTTTTTCTGAAATAAAATATGTTTTCAATATATTTTTTATAAATAAAATCTGTTTTTTATATATTCTAAAATAAATTCATATTTATATATATTTTAAAATAAATATAATTTTATATGAATATTCGAAAAATATATGAATTAATAAATAAGAAAGAATTAAATAAATAATTTCATAAAATAATAAAAAAAGATTTAATAAATGGTATTTTGGACAATGGAAATTTTTTTAAAATTTGATGTAACAGGAGGGGTATTTTGGATATTTTATGTTCATTGGATGGAAAGTTAACAGCATTGGATGGAAAATCAGACATTGGGTACTAAATTGGAATTATCAAAGATTTAGGGTACCGAAGTGGCACAAAAAACATTTAGGGTACTAAAAACGAAATCCGAAAGTTTTAGTGTACTAAAATGGAATTATCCCTTTTATTTATAAAAAATCATTCTATTTTTCATAAAAAATCAGTTTTTAATTTTTGTTTCTTTAATTCTTTTTTATTTAAGAGGTCAAAAGGTAAATTTGGAATTAAAAAAAATTGAAGTCATGTGCCATGCACATTCGATTTTCTATTAAAAAATGAATGAAAAGTTAACGACGGGTACTACAATGAAATAAATGAAAATTTTAGGATACTAATAAGGAATTACCCCTTTAACCTGTACAGTGGGATGGATGTAGCTGATTGTATATAGTTTGCAACAGTACTATATAAACACGTGAATACGCTTTTTTATTTGTTGTCTATCCATATCATATATATTTCCCTAACTAAACTATTTTTTAATAATAAATGTGCTTAGATCTCGCTGGTTTTATTTTAATTCTCTCCCACAGGTGCCTAAACCCTAGAGCCACACAGAGCTCCTCTCGTTCATGGTCATGACCATGGTCTCTGTCATGGCCTATGTCATGACCCTCTTCTTAGTATTCACACTAGAAACAATGCCAACTCTCCCTTTCGATTAGATTTGGCCTGTCCAAGTAGCCGAGGTCTCGCAGCACCTTCCCTCGGTTGACCTCAGTTCCTTACGGTTTGGTACGTCTTCCTTCACCAACCATGCCTGGATCAGCCTCCATCCGGCCATGTTCTTCGTCTCGACGACCATATCTACCGGTCACAGCCTGCGGCCCCTTCGCTTCCGACCCTCGTCGATCAAACCGAGTCTAAAAGACTCCCAAAAACCGAGTCTAAGAGACTATAGTGAGCCTACCAGGTTGTTCCAAAGTCAATATCCACATGTTATGGCTTGAATTTTTCAGGGTTTGGGTTTGGAATTTTTTTCTCAATCGTACACCCGCACGAGTCACCTGCAGAAGGTCTCGGAGCAATACGCGCGATGGATTTGGGACCCATGGGGAGGGTCGGTAAGATGGGGTATTATCCTACGATACCCAAGATCGGGTTACCTCGGCATATCAAGACGACTCGATAGTACGAAGGCGCCCCACTACGAAAAGCTATGAGTATTTTAGTTCCGGTGTTCAGTTGTATTGTTTGTTTCATTATTTCATGTTTATGGCTTTTTTTTGTTTCTGTTTTTAGGTTTTGGATTAGGGTGTTGTTTTATTTCATTTGGTTTGATCGGTTTGATCGTATGGATTTTCATTGTTGTCTAGGATGTCAACTAGACTATTTCTACGGGTTTAGAGCGCTGGGTGCCTACAGGGAGCCCAAACAATATTCTATTCTCAGGACTTTTTGTCCGCCACTTATAACGTTTCTCAAGCATTAATATAATGCCATTCCTCGGGTCGCCTTTAAAGAAAAACTCTTTTAGTTATACCGCAGTTCTTGTAAGAACACATTTTAAAAATCTAATTATGTCATATTGAACTGGACATTTTACAATTACAGTATTTTTTATGATAAAGATATTAAATTGTTGTTTATCAAATATAAAAACAATTCTTACTTGTATGAAATATATCATAACATACATTTTTTTTACTAAAAGTTGCAATTTCATTAGTTTAAACTTCAATCTGAAAAACGAAGTGCACCAGGGAAACTCCTGACAACAGTAGAAGAGCTATTATATGGTATCGAGCCCCTAAGGCCCGTCTACTCATAACTCTGTGACAAAAAAAATGACACAATCGGTTTGTTGGGGAGCCATAAAGGCGAACAAAATGTAAATAACAATGAAACCAGTGTTTGCTGCTCAAGGTCATGCCTAATTGTTGCGTATTCTGTGCAATAATACCGAACCTGCTGACACCAGCTTCTAAGGGAGGCAAAGCTCTTCCTAGGGACCCCTCCCAGGGCCAGTCTCTAGAGCACTGAATCCCTTTCATTCCTCCAGTCGGGCCATATTTACGGTCAAGTCTTGATCATCCCGGGGTTCCCCAACGAAATCTCATTTCACTCCCCCAACCTCCCGCTCCACCACTAGACTCAACTCCAGCTCTAACTCTAAGTCCAGTTCTATCTCTATGCATAGGCAGGCGTGGGGGTCGGCTTTACTGCCCCTGACAGGTTGGCTGATCACCAAGTTCTTCCAGCTTGGATCACTCAACCGGGGTTGGGAGACCCGCCAAGGGCTCACCCCCTAAGGTGCAGTAGACGAGGATTCAATTGGGACCCTACCCCGAGACAAGGGACCCTGAGGTGCAGAAGTCAAGGACACTAGTCGACGGGGAGTCTGATCGTCCCAATCCGTCGCATATGTCTTCGGGTGTCGGTCCTTCTGATACTCTTGGACGGAGGAGTCCAGTTTTGGCTTACCCCCCAACTGTCGATCACAATCAGCCATCATGTGACCAATCAGACCATAGTTAAAGCAAAACACATGAAATTTGGTATATGTAAAGGTGACACAAACCGGCTCGGGGAATTCTTGGAATCAGAGCAGTAGCTAGCGATAGATAAGGCGCCCATAAGGTGCCAAAAGCGGACTTTCACTGCACCGCCCCAGCAGATACCTCATTGGTCACACGGGACCTCGACACACAGCTCTAGTGTCGAGCCGATCGCCTCTCCCGTGGATTTGGTGCACATTATCGAAGGGAGGCCGTGGGCGTGCACCTATAATTGCAGGCAGTCCAAGGCCGGAGGCTCCCTAGCCATGGGATCCAAATCAGCTAGCAAGAGGGGCCGACCGTCAAAGCAACATGGCTCGTTCTGCCGAACCCATGATCGTGCCACCTCCATTTTGAAATAGAAACCGGAAACCCCCGGCTCAATGTCCTTTATGACCAACCCCTTGGCCTACTTCCCCCACGCCCGAGAGATTAACCGAAGGAGGGTCTCCTTGCGAGGTGGCTTGGCGGTATACAATTTTCCAGCACGGAAAACTGTTGCCGGGCGAGGACCGATGGGCTCACCGGAAGGTATGAGACCTCAACCACCACAACCTCCTCCTCTTCCTCCAGCGAGCATGCCTAGAGGCCATCTTGAATGTTGAGCATGTTGGACTCTAGTGACACCGGCAGCTTCGACGTCTTTGGGGCGGTCCCGGTGCCCTTGGGTTTGAAATCTCTACGGTGGTGGACCATGCCTGGTGGAGGAGAGAGTATCGCCGGAATCACCAGCACCCGATCAGCATTGGTAATGATGATCCCATCACATAGGGCTTCCAGTTCCTTCCGACCCGGTTCTTCCCTCTCCGTGTCTATCATAGAGGCCTTCCCCCGAGCTGGATCCCTAATCAATGGAGGCGGCGAGATGGAGACGGAAACATCCAACACCTTAGCGTAACTTGGGGGTGAAGATAGGGGTTCAGACATGAGTAGGCGACTATCTACCTGATCATGGGAACCTCCCTCCCTAGTGGGTAAATCAGATGGGATGGCCGATCCCGACAGCCCCGGTTCCACCTTGCCGCTCAGAGGAGTGCAGGCCAACGTAGGTGGTAGAGGCACCGTCAATTGCAGTGTGCCAGGAACTCGAGGTTCCGGTGGTAGTTGAGGAGATGATACAATCGTCGAAGCACGAGATATAGACAAGGCGCCAGGGTTGACAGTCGGTGGGGCGTCAAAACCCTAACCAGACTTGGAGAAGACGTTAGGGTTCTGGACTTGAGAGGACTGTCCCATTGTGGCTTCAACAATGGTTCAGAAGAACTCAAAGAAAAAGTTGAGACACCACTAATGGTGGAACCGAGAAAGGACTTGTGGAAGAAGGAGGGAGAGAGACCAAAGCCATAGACGCCTTTGGCTTCCGGTTCCGTCTCTCTTCGGTAGGGGGCGCGACCTCTGAGGAGAGGCGTGGTGGTGGCACAGATGGCGTGTGCTGCACCACGTGGGGCTCCGATGGGGCATGACCGACGGTGGAGACAACAATCACATCGACGACAGAAGTAGAGACTTCCATAAATGAGGCTAAGATTTCCTTAATAAAGAGGAAGATCTCGCGGATCGAGAGAACAAAAAAAACAAACTTAGCTACTGTATATCATAACATACGTTAAACTCTGGTTTTGTGATAAAGAGTATCCCCTGTTTATATTATAATCACGATGTTACATGATTTATAAACAAATATATTTAAGCATTTGAACTGTTATGTGACGCTAATACAGTATAAATTTATAATGAATAAAAAAAATACCATTGAATCAGAATCGTCATCTCCTAGTTGTCGTTGTGCACACGAATGTGTCTCGTATCGGTCCAATATCTTTTCCATCCTAATTCAATCAAAAACAAGTACAAATGTAAAACAAGTTAAGCTGCACCCGAAAATATGTATTTAATAAAGAAGTGTATAAAATCATTAGTATTAGTTATAATTGCAAGAGAGATTGAGGTTTTTATTCTTTTACCACTTTTTGAGCGAAAAGTACGGATTTCAATAATAGGACGGATAAAAAAGAGTTATTACAGCGTATGAGGTTTAGAAGGTGCGAAAACAAAACTCTGAGACAAATTAATCGTTTAAGATGGTTTGTAAAGTGTCATATAGACAAATATAAAATAAACTCTAAAATTGATGAGGACTGGTTAAGATGGTGCCTGAACGTGGTTTGATCTCATGGAGATGACTCTTTTCGTCGTGTGGAGTGCGACCGATTTGAACTCCTCAGTAACACGAGGAGGATCGGTTTTAGCCAGGGACCCTCCTTAGGTAGGTCCCTGAAGCCACACATGTGTCTATCATTTCTTCTAGCGGGACTGTTTCCCAACCTTCGCTTGGTCTTCACGCGGTTCCTCATAGTGTTCCTCTTTAATCTCAACGTCGCAGATTGGGCAGACAACATCCTAGATGGACCAAGCAGCATCCCAAGTGGGACAGCCCAGCCGAATAACCCATGAGCGTCATCCTGAGCGACCCCCATTGTTCTACTCCTACATGAGGGTTATGTAGGATATCCAGGATTACAATTACCCCTTCCTCGAGATGCTGGAAGCTTAAGTAGAGTATCCGAGGTCAATAGCTCGAACCCAGGAAGATGGAGTGGTGTTTCCCCCACTCCGTAGCATAGGACTTCTCTATCTTCTTGGGCTTGTATTCCAGGATGGGGTAGTCAAACCGCGGAGTTCCCGAGATCTCTAGGTCACATTCTCGAACCGGATGGACGATCTGGATACATTTGAAGCAGAATGTAAGGAGCTGATCACAAGTTAAAGTGACTTGAATTGACTCCCTAAATTCTTGAAATCTCATGATCATGGACCGGCGAAGAGGCCGATGAAGCTCCATCCAGAATCTGACCTTGACAATCCCGCCCCAACATAGTCTCCATTGGTCACAGGGTACGTCAACACAACCCCCAAGAGCCGCTCCGATGATCAGTCATGCTGCTTTCGTTTAGACCGACGACAAGAGGCCTCGTGCGTACACCAATAACTGAATCCGGTCTCTTCTTTGATAATTGTAAATATTATCTTGAATTTTTTTATTTATTTCTTTTTAAATGATGATTTTACCCTTAATTTTTATTTAATAATAATTAGAAAACAGAAATATAGTTTTTATAATCTCTTGAATTTCTCACTCTGTGCATGTTACAAAGTTAAAGACAATTAAGATGTATGATTTTTTTCCTATTATTTTTACTATACATAAAGAAGAAGAAAAGTATGGGATATTAAAGTTTTGATTTTTTTTCTCAATTTTTATTTATTTTTAATTATTATTTTTTTGTAGGAATAATTTATTTTTATTTTTATACAAAATAAAACAAAAATATAAGTTCATGGTATATTTTTACAATTGCCAAAAGGGGGATATACAAATTACAAAAAGAAAAAAAAAACTCAACGATAATTTTTATAATTATTCCTTAGTATTCAGAAGATCGTTATTTTATAAAACATTTACCTAAGTAGTTCATGACTTTCAATCTCTATATAAAAATTAACATGTCACAAATATGAAACAACCAAAGATCTACCATAAAAAAACTTTTTCTTACCAAGCACATGAATGTGTATAGAAATAGAAAATAGAACCTGGAATTAGTGGCATATTGGAAGAGCTTGTCTTTGTTAGAGAAGAAGATCAAAGCGATCTCGCAGTCACACATTACGGAGATTTCTTGTGCTTTCTTGAGCAGTCCTGTTCGCCTCTTCCCGAATGTTACTTGCAGTGTGATCGGGTTCTCAATCGCTTTCAACCCTACCCTGCCACTAACCATTCTTCTCTTTTCATATACTTCTGGTTTGAACGCCGAATATATGTTGAAATCCTAGTAGATAGAGAGGAGCCAAAGGACACTCTTGTTTTTCTTCTTTCTATTCTATTTAGGGCTAGTAAACGTGTTTGAATATATAGCACTTGGTTTGGAATGGCATGTTTTGCTAGGTGTGCAGTTGTAGCCTTCATTTTGTACATTTATAGCTTTTAATTCTTACGGCTAGTTAAGTTACTCTAGTTATTACAAGTCACTTCAACTATTTCTTACCTTGCGATTTTATAACACTTGTTTGTTTTTGGATTGCATTGATGACAATAGATGGATATGACACTTTTATTGAATACGTCGCTATATCGTATAAGTGATTATGGAAAAACTTATCCTAAAAATTCAAAATAACAAAATGATCCATGAATTCAAATTTTAAACCAAAAAAAAACGGACAGATTCTAAATTCTTATAAGAACCGGTCAGCATAATTCATGTTATAAAATGATAGGCAATAAAACGAAATAGATCAAAAAACCAAAACGCGGAGAACACAACGATATAACGTGGAAAACCCCTCCAAACAACGGAGAGGAAAAAATCACGGACGCCAACCAGCAAAACTTCACTATATGGAGAATTCTTTACACAACGCCGGAGATTTACACTGATTCAACTTATCCCTCATGGCAGCTTACAGGTGGTATTTATAGGGGTGGTGTAGAGATAATTCATACAAAATAGGGAAATAAAAATCTCTACAATTAAGCCCCAATTTCCTAATATTTGTTTCCCTATATTGATTACTTGGTGACCAAGCCAAGACACTTCCTTGTATTTGTTACTTGGTGACCAAGACGCTTCGGTCCAAGCCTTCGATGAGCCTCACTTGAATTTGGGTAAATTTCAACAAACTCCACCTTGAGACAAATTCCTCCTTGTTGCATGAAGCGGTAGACATCTCCCTGAACGACCAAAGAAATTTTTTTGGCGCCAAACAACAACTAGGGTTAAACAGTTAAACCAACTAAGCTTGAGCAAAGCTCAAACTTAGCAACAGGAACTGGCTTTGTCATCATATGAGCAGGATTATCATGAGTACATATCTTGCAGATCTTTAGTTTACCTTGAGCAACAATATCTCGAACAAAATGGTACTTGACATCAATGTGCTTTGTTCTCTCATGAAACATCTGATCCTTAGTAAGGTAGAGCGCACTTTGACTGTCATAAAACAGATTGATGCAAGAATTATCTCCACAAAGCTCAGCATACAAACCTTTCAACCAAACTGATTCTTTACAAGCTTCAGCAATAGCCATGTATTCAGCCTCAGTAGTAGATTGAGCAACAACTGGTTGTAGTGTTGCCCTCCAACTTACACCACATCCACCAACAGTAAATACATAACCTGTGAGGGACCGCCTCTTATCCAAATCAGCAACATAGTCTGAATCCACGTAACCGGCGAGTCCCTCGTTCATCTTGCCAAATTTCAGACAAGCACCACGTAAGTACCTGAAAATCCACTGAACAGTTTTCCAATGTTCTTTACCAGGATTAGCCATGTATCGACTAACAAAACTCAATATAAACACAAAGAACCAACAACACTAGAATATGGAACCTTTGACATGTACTCAAAATCCTCATCAGAACTAGGACATTGCAGTGCTGACAATTTAAAGTGAGGAGCAATAGGAATACTAACAGGCTTTGCATCATGCATATTGAAACGATGAAGAACTTTCTTAATGTAACTCTGCTGACTAAGAAGTAAAACATTAGAATTTATGTCCCTTGTAATTTCCATACCTAGTATTTTCTTAGCAGCTTCAAGATCCTTCATCTCAAACTCACTACTTAACTGTGCCTTCAAAGTAGTGATCTCTTTCTTGCTCTTGGCAGCAATCAACATATCATCAACATATAACAACAGGTATATAGGTGATCCATTAACAAACTTAATATAAACACAACTATCATACTGAGATCTCTTAAAACCATGTGCAAGCATAAATGAATCAAACCTCTTATACCACTGCCTTAGGGACTGTTTCAGACCATAAAGAGACCTCTTTAGCTTGTAAACAAGGTCCTCCTTCCCAGGCACAAGTAAACCTTCAGGTTGGTCCATGTATATCTCCTCCTCTAATTCTCCATGCAGAAAAGCAGTGTTCACATCTAACTGCTCAAGTTCAAGATCATGCATAGCCACAATACCAAAGAGTGCACGAATAGAACTATGCTTCACAACCAAAGAGAATACATCATTATAATCAATACTTGGAATCTGGCTGAAACTTTTTGCCACTAACCTTGCCTTAAAACTTGGAGGCTCATTAGGAGACAAACCTTCCTTTCGTTTGAATATCCACTTGCAGCGGACGACCTTCTTTTGTTTTGGCAGGCGCACAACATCTCATGTGCCATTTTTGTCAAGCGAGTTCATCTCCTCGTGCATGGCAAAAATCCACTTCTCGCGATCAACGGATGCAATAGCTTCAACATATGTAGCAGGTTCACGATCATGATCCACCTGTTTAGCACAACTCAAAGCATAATGAACAACGTTGCATTGTTCAACTAAACGAGGGCGAGGACCTTTGTTTCTCCTCGGTCTATCAGCAGCGATGAAATTATTTGTTTGCTGCAAAACAGGTGGTGTAAGCTGAACATCAATGTCATCATTTTCATTATTTTCATCAACCTCATTTACTTTTTCGTTCAGGTGCTCCACCTGCATGCTTATCCTCTGTTGCTCATCATCAGAAAAATTAGTAACATCAAAAACATCAGAGGCATCTACAGAAGAACTATCATTGAACATGACAGCCTCATTAAAAACAACATTTATGCTCAGCAAAATTCTTTTAGTTCTAGGATTCCATAACTTATATGCCTTCACTCCTGAACCGTAACCAAGAAACACACACTTGACAACTCTAGGCTCTAACTTTCCATTATCAACGTGTGCATAAGCAGTGCAACCAAAAACTCTCAACAGTGAATAATCAGCAGGTGAACCAGACCATACCTCAATGAGAGTTTTCTTATCAAGTGGAATGCTTGGAGATCTATTTATTAAGTAGCAGGCAGTGGAGGCTACTTCAGCCCAAAAAGGTCTGCTCATACGGGCATTAGAAAGCATGCACCGAGCCTTAGAGATGATGGTTCGATTCATGCGCTCAGCCACACCATTCTGTTGAGGCGTGGACGGGATGATGTGGTGCCTTAAAATGCCTTCATTACTACAATAGTGGTCAAAATCATTTAAACAAAACTCCATGTCATTGTCAGTACGAAGCAATTTTACCTTCTTCTCGGTTTGCTTCTCCAACATAACTCTCCACTTTTTAAAAGCATCAAACACGTCGGCTTTATGTTTTAGAAAATAAGGCCACATTTTTCTAGAGTAATCATCAATAATCATAAGCATGTAATTTGCACCACCAAGAGAAGTTTTACGGGAAGGTCCCCAAACATCAACATGCACATAATCTAATATCCTTTTAGTGGTATGAACGGAAGCATTAAATTTAACTCTCTTGTGATTACCAAAAATGCAGTGCTCACAAAACTCCAACTTACTCATGTTGCAGCCATCAAGTAAATCTCTGTAGATCAACTCTGACATGCCATGTTCACTCATGTCCAAGACGTTTGTGCCACAAATTAGCTTTACTAGGTTCATCAGAAATAACAGCAGCAGTAGCAGAACCATTTGAAGTGCTACCTCTAAGAACATATAACCTTGCAGAATTCATATCACCTATCATGTGAACAAGAGAGCCTTTTGATACCTTTAGAATTTTCTGTGAACCGGAGTACTTGCACCCTTCATCGTCAAGAGTGCTGAGAGAGATGAGGTTTCTCGCCATGGTTGGTACGCGTCTCACATTTGTCAATGTGCGTACCATGCCGTCATGCATCTTGAACTTAACGGAGCCTATGCCCACAATCTCACATGGGTTGTCATCTCCCATACACACCACATCTCCACTCTACATAGACTTATAAGAACTAAACCAGTCTTTGTTACAGCATATATGAAATGGACATGCAGTATCAAAAATCCATTCATCATAAGCAGAAACACATCCATCAAACACAACAAAGCAATCACTATCAGAATTATCATTGGAAACAACAGAGGCCTTACCATCACCATCAGAATTGTTTTTCGGTTTGTACGAACCGTTTCTTTTCTACTTATTCTGAAGCTTATAACAATCTTCAATGGTGTGATTTGTTTTCTTACAATACTTGCATATTTTATCGCCTCCTTTGGACTTAGAACGACCTCTCCCATTATTGCTCTTATTTTTGGTTCCATAGTTGTTGTTCCTCTGCTCGGTCCTCCCACGTACCTGCAGAGCTTCTCCCTTGGAGGATGATGATCCTTCTCCCTATACCATAAGTTTCATCTTTCCCTCTGTTGAAGGGACTCATATACTTCCGCAAGAGTTAGTTCATCGCGGCTCAATAATACGGTATCTCAGTAATTTGCAAAAGAACTAGGCAATGAACATAAGAGTAGTAGACCTAGATCTTCATCATCATACTTTACCTCCATGGACTGCAAATTAGAAAAGATATCCTTAAAGACCGCTAGGTGATCGAGTATAGAACCACTATCTTGCAGCTTGTGCGTGAACAACTTCATCTTCACGTGCAACTTACTGGTTTGATCCTTGGACATGCAGATCGATTCCAGCTTGAGCCAAAGCGCTGATGCAGTTTTCTCCAACAGTACTTCCTGCAAAATATTATTTGATAGATGAAGATGAATTAGAGATAGAGCCTTACGATCCTTACGCTTCTCCTCATCGGTCCACGTCCTCGGATCCTTTTTGTTGAATCCATCTAGCGCATCATCAAGGTCAGGATGAGCTAGAACGACCCGCATCTTTACTTGCCACAGAGAAAATCGTGTGGTGTAGTCCAACAACGGTAGATCGAATTTCAATGATGTCATATCGTTAGAAAACCTAGATTGAACAACCAGGCTCTGATAACACTTGTTATAAAATGATAGGCAATAAAACGAAATAGATCAAAAAACCAAAAGGTGGAGAACACAACGATATAACGTGGAAACCCCCTCCAAATAACGGAGAGGAAAAAACCACATACGCCAACTAGCAAAACTTCACTATATGGAGAATGTTTACACAACGCTGGGGATTTACACTGATTCAACTCATCCCTCATGGCAGCTTACAGGTGGTATTTATAGGGGTGGTGTAGAGATACTTCATACAAAATAGGGAAATAAAAATCTCTACAATTAAGACCCAATTTCCTAATATTGTTTCCCTATATTGATTACTTGGTGACCAAGCCAAGACACTTCCTTGTATTTGCTACTTGGTGACCAAGACGCTTCGGCTCAATCCTTCGATGGGCCTCACTTGAATTTGGGTCAATTTCAATAATTCATACACGACCCTACATGTGAGTCACTCTGAGTTTCGTGTATCAGGAGGCTTTTGATTTATAATCCAACAACTTAAAAATGAAGCCGAAGGACAAGGGAAGAACCCTCAATACAAACAAAAATACTGGCCATGTAGGCACAACCTCAAACCAGTGGATTCCCAACAAAGGGAATAAAACATAAAAATGTCTCATTACCAGTTTACAGACATTCAGCAACGATAACAACAGCTGAAAAAACCAACTACAACCAGAAAAACAACAAACTTCACGCAGGAAGCTACCTAGAAAACAGTAATCTAACGAAAAAACAATTGAACGAACACCAGAAAGAACACAGGTCTCGATACCTTGATTGTACAACCTTGAAGAACAGAGAAACGAGTTAGTTCAAAGACGCGAAACACCAAAACAAGAAAAAGGCTAGAAGAGAAAACCAACATAACACATCCTCCAAAGTGTAGGCAAAGAACCAAACCCGCCACACCAAACAGATAAACCCTACAACTGCACAACCTAACTCGTGAAACCCAAAACTCACAGGAGCCTCAAGAGCCCCGGTACACCGGTGGCCAACACCACGAAACGCTAAACTTCACCCTCCGACCCCAACAAAGACCGATCTGAAACAAAGGCTCAATAGCCAAACAATCAACACCGGCCAACACCGGGATAGTTAAGTCTTCGCCACCACCGTGGACGGAGAAGATAGAATGTCCTTATGGAGAGTCAGAGGGAAGGGAAGCATGGGTAGTAGGAGGAAACCGAGAAAACAAACCAAAGCCTCTTATACATCGACCAGAGGCGACAACCACGACCTGAGCCACGCCGAATCTTCACCGGAGAAGTCGAAGAAACGTGTCCCACTACTGATTCAGGTACAAGGTGTTGAGGTCTGAGAAGTGTGAAGGAGAAGGAACTACCACAATAGCGGAAGTAGATCAAGTCTGTAACAATCTCGCCTGGCATAAGAAAGTCATCCCATGCCAGAACTGAAATACCCCAACCATCCATGCATAGAGGAAACAGCCACCAACCACCAGATCTGAACGGAGAAGGATATGGTAGTAACCCATCGGGACGAGAACGGCTCCAACAATCGACTCTAGTACCTCCACGAAGACGATGCTAGAGGACTGCCGAAGCAAGCTTGAAAATCACAAGTCCAGATCTGTAAAGGAATAAGATATGCCCAACCAGAAAGGGTTGAGAACGAGGTAAAGAAAGGGAGAAATAGAGGGAAGAGGAGAAGAAGACGAAGGGACAGCCACTGGTGACTCTCTAGCAACATGGGTTGCGCAGAAAATCATCGGCGCCCACAAGATAGGGTTGGAAGGGAAAGTGTTTAGATATATATATATAGAAAAAAAACGTGAGTCACTCTGAGTTAAATTCCAAACTTTTATAAAGTTCGATGGAACTATTTTTTTTTTAGTAAAGGTTATGTTTCATTGAATCAAATCTCAAACAGAAACAACAATCAAGTCGAGGGATAAATTCAATTATAAGTCAAGGTAATTGACGATTTCCCCACTAAAGGATAGGTGTTCCAGTGCCCTAAATTAACAACCAAGCTTCTAAAACGATATCTAGAAGTGATTCAGCAAAAGGGGATTCGTTTGATTACACAAGTCCAAGGATCTAAATACCTCAAAAGGAGGTTGTCTTGACTCGTTGGATGACGGGTCCCAAACCACGATAGGGAGACCGAAAGGACTTGTTTACTTCTGGGCACAACAGGTTTCCATCCCCCATTGGCCCTTAGTCCCCGAGGGTCCGGGTCGGGGTCCTCATCGATAGTGAGGGGCAGACATCGACATGTAGGGATCCCTCGCGTTTTTGTGGTGCTGAAAACTTCAGGTGGGCGTACTTGGAGACCGTCAGACTGTGGTGAGTACCGAGGGGCGTTCCTAGGACACTACAAAGACTTCAAGATGGGGAGGGACATGATTGTCACGACAACGGACCATGTGAGAGTGGCAACAACAAAGGCCCATAAGGAGGAGGCCACAACAACAGCCCACATAGGGGGCCCCACTCAAGGCGGGCCAGCGAAAAGCCGTCTTTGATCTGGACTGAGAACTCCATGCTTTCGGGCGATGACGAGGGTATGCAAGGATTCTCATCGAGAAGCTGTACAGAGAGAGCTTCCTCCCGGTAGGCTACACATAACCCGGTTGCTCCAACCCCCTTGACAACGAGGGATGAGGTCGGGATAGGTTCCCGACATAGGCAACCTAGCCCCTGACTGTCCTCACACCATCCGGGGAATTCAGGCCACACACAAGTTGGCCCCATTCAAACAAAACCGAAATAGGTGAAAGGATGGTCGGACTCCCAGAGTCACGACTCTAGCAAAGTCCACCGAGATGGGAAGAACAAGCCTCCAACAATTAGAGGACAGGAGCGACAAGGAGGTTTAAGGTGTTCTCGGTGGCTGGAGAGGGACCGAGAGCTACGAAGTCCTGTAGCCAAGAACAACAACGGACCTAAATATAAGATAACCATCCATTTTCGTAGTCGGGGGGAGAAGGTTTTGTCGACGATGCCGTCCAGATACAGAGGGGGAAAGAAAAGGGTTGGGACGACGTGGTCGGAAAATCCACAACCAAAGTAGAGGGCTATTTTGGTGAGGGAAGATCGGTCACGAGGAACCACGGGTGCCCACGAAGAGAAGGCGACCAAATGCAAGCAAGGAGGGAGAAAAGAACTTGCAACACGACGGAGGTCGGGGATGTTGAAGGAGACAGAAAGTAAGAGAAGAAGGAACCTAAGAACAGGCAGACAGGGAGGGCACGTCGTCACTAACAACTTTCAAGACCAAAGTCCGAGTGATCGTCGATTACGACGACACCTAAACGAAGGGACACAAGAATATGTTAATGTTTCTATAAAGAGAAACCAATGGTTTCGGTTTTTACAAGCATTAGGTCTCATGGAACTAACTGTTGTGCAAGTATTTATGTTCATACTTCCAATAGTAAATACGATTAGGAATTGTCTGATGAAACACATTTAAAGCAATGATATTTATTGGTCACGATCTCATCAGACACTAATTACTATCACAAGGTTCTTCAACACAATTTAATGAATTGCAGCACACAAATAAAATAATAATATATTTCTACTCTTAACGTCTATACAGCTCTGTAACCGCAGGCCTACACGATAACTTAGGCATATCTATTTTTTCCGAATAAGAAGTACATTTTATTAAGGACGATTGCAAGTTATTTTATTGTACTATGATCAATGGGATTTCATGTGAGGAATGTCTTAGGAGTTTGTTAAAGTGTGGATATGGATAAGGACGGGCTGTGTTGGAGAGACTTTATGAAGGTTGGGATTAGGGCGTACATCAGAGTCTCTTTGCAGAGCCAGTTTTGGTTTCGTCTATCAGTTTCCCAGGTACGTACTCGCTTGGTGATCTCATATGAACATCTGCCTGAGCACTGCTTTGGGTGCTGCTGTGCAGGTCACTTGTTTCCGGTATGCCCGGTGGTGGGTGGTAAAAGGGGCCTATCGTTGAAGGCACCGGCGGATCCCAGATCTGGCTTGGAGAGGGCGAAACATGGTAAGGTGACGCCAGGAACGAAGTGGACGTATATGGGAGGCACAAGAAATGGTGGCTCCAAGTCGATTGGGCCGAGCACTCCTCCAAGGACCCAGGAAAAAGGGGAGCAGGGGAGGCACTCTTTTCATAGGGAGGAGATTCCGGTCAGATGGCTTCTACGGGAGATGTCACTATCACTTTTTGGGAAGAAACGCCTAGCGAGGGACGAGGAATCTGAGGAAGAGGAAGGATCGTCGGCTTCGGATGGGGCGTCCAATGTAGTGGCGGGGGCTATAAGCACCCACGCCTCCAGGAATGAGAGTTTGGAGGCCCAGGAAGGGTTTGGTCGACTGTATCCCCATCCTGGCAGTTTAGTGGCAATGGTTCTGCCAACAGTCGACACGATGCTCCCCTAGCATTTCGGGGTCAGCAATCCCGCGTTCAGAAGCCCTACAATTATCATTTAAGGGAGGACGACGCACGCTGACTTACCGGGGGAGATATCGGTCCACCATTGTTTAGTTTTCACCTGGTCTGCTCGATCAGCGACTTATGGTTGGAGCATACTGTATCGGTATCCATCGATGCTACCGCAGTCACCCCCCTCCCCCCCCCCCCCGACCGCCTCTATGCATATGAGCACCATTTATTTCTCAGCATTCATGTCTCTAGTTTCCTGGTTTGTAAGGGGTTTGTCGTCAGACGAACACCTGGGTACTTTACTTATTTAATAATATTGTCATTCCTTCTTTAAAAAAAATCAAATCATAACTCAAACGTATGATAATTATTATATAATATGTTTTATCAATTAAATCTTAAATGTATTAAAATATATATTAACTGTGACTAATTTCGTGAAATATCAGTCACAAGCTTGGTACATGCTTTAAAACTTTCTTAAAATAGCATGCGAAAACTTGATGTCATAACAACATAGACCTTTCGTTTTATTCTCAAATCAGAACTATGACTTATCAATTTTTTATGTAACCGACTAAACGACCGTTAATTTTGTGGACGGAAAATACAATAGGTTGGGTCAACGTTACTATATGAGAATAAACGTTTGCTTGGATTAGGATTTAAGAATAAACTAAAGGTGGGGATTAGGACATGGAGTAACCCCTTTCATTAAAGAG
Organism: Erodium maritimum; assembly: GCA_963921825.1. NCBI lineage: Eukaryota > Viridiplantae > Streptophyta > Magnoliopsida > Geraniales > Geraniaceae > Erodium > Erodium maritimum. The sequence goes on along the minus strand of OY997589.1, from coordinate 28,720,729 downwards.
AAAATAGAGTATGTACCCTTAAAAGGGCAGTGATCCAATACACTAAAAAATGAACCAGTGTAATAGAAAGCAGTTATAACAAGCATAACTAATATAAGAAATGTAAGTACAATAGGAATTGAAACGAAAGCTAAAACATAAAATAAAATCAAAAGGTGCCAATTGCCAAGAACCGCTCAAAATAGGGCATACACGCTGCTTGGTCCCTACTTTTCAAGGACTCGTTTTGTCAAATGAGCTACCGAACTTGAACCTGACACTATGGCTGGGAGTACCGGCTCATCTTAGGGACTCCTCCTAGAGTAATTTCGAGGAGCTTAGGTTGTGTAACATCCCTTGTGCAGGGGCTGCTTCCCCGTCCTTCCCCGGTCTTCCTGCGACTCCCCCGCTGTGTCTCTATTTGGCCTATCGGGCCCTACATCCTCCCAGATGTGACAAACCCAAGGGGTTATATATCTTTGAACACATAGGGGGGCCTATCTCTGAAGTCTGGCAAATACCTCGAGAGTAAGGCGCCACCCTGAACCGACCTTGATACCCGAGGAACGAGTTAGGTACTATGTCCGGGGTCACAAGGGACTCCTTCCCTATAGATGACCCAGCCTTAGGTAGCGTGTCAGAGATCAATGGTGAAAATCCCGACGGCGGTGGAGGTGCTTCTCTTCCCCAATCAGCGACGTACATTCTGTCCACCTTGTCAATCTTGAATTCCAAGATCGAGTCATCAAAGCGGTATCCCCCTGGCATGCACCCAAAGATGGAGTTGTCTAGACGCGGGATATCTCAAGCCAAAGGGTCGTGATCTCCTCTGGCAGCAGTGCATGGCCGTGGAAGCACCACGACTCGTTATGGCGAACCTAGACCTGAGCATCAATGGACAGATTATAGAATGTGAATGTGTCGGGCTCGAGATCCTTAACTACTAGGCCCACACTGACACAGCCCCATGCATGCGTGATGACCGAGAGCATCACCTCTTTCCGCAGAGGGTTAGGAGACACCGGACGGCCCACCATACCAAAGCGGAGCCGCTCCAACACCTAAGGATCCAGTGGGTTGTACGGTACCATGACCTCCATCGCCTCTTCCTTAGTAAGACAACAAGGAAAAAATGTGGTTTGGATGTCCCCCATCAGTGACGGCGGAACATGAGGAGCCAGAACCCTAGTGAAGGTGGCCATTGCCTTGGTCACCAGAGGCGGGGTCAGATACCTGACAGGAGGGGTTGTCAGCGCCAGAGGAGTAGGATACTCCGTAACCCTACCAGCAGTTTGTTAGACTTAGTGCCCGTAGTTCAATCATAAAAGTCCATATATATATATATATAGGAGAGCAATCAAGTGCGAACCATGAATTATGGTGTGAACATGCGAACTCAACCAGATTGCGCCATGTGTCGCGCTCAAAAAATGCCCCACTTTTTTTATAATCAAGTTTATTAATTCGATTTTTTCCGTTTCGTTTCAACTCCGATTTCATTTTTTCTTGCGCAAATATTCTTATTTTTTCAAGAGCTTTCTAACAAGTCACGGATTGCATATATTTTGATGTGTTTTTGAATAAGTGTGTGGATGTGTGAATATGAGTGCGAAAAGTGTGATGTGTTTTGCAAATTTAGTGTATATTGTTTGCGGATTTAGTGTATATGGTTTGCGGATTTAGTGTATATGATTTGCGAATTTAGTGTGTTTTGCAAATTTAGTGTATATGGGTTGCGGATTTAGTGTATATGATTTACGGATTTAGTGTATATGGTTTGCGAATTTGGTGTATATGGTTTGCCAAACACACTAAATTCTTATTAGAAGGCATGTAAGTGCTCAGTTCCTTACAAGTAGTTTAGTGCATATGTTTAATCACTCTCTATATGGTGAAACCTATAGCAATATGTTTATTACTTAATTCAATCTTGTTGTTCCTTAACAGAGCTTAATTTCTCAATCATTCTACTTTGGTTTTTGTGAGAAAAAAGGGATTGGAGTTTTTGTAATGTTTAGGCCCTAAGCTGTGATTGTTTCAGATGTTCATTTATTCTTTGATTTGCATTTACTATTGATACGTGTGTCTTTAGATTGGACTAAATATTTTGCTATCCTTGGGATCAGTATGTACTATCCAAAAACAGTGACAATCTTATGATCATGTTGGAACCTTTAAAAATTCCATCCTTCATCACCAACTCTTGTTTGTTGGATGTAAGTTGTAACTGCAAGTTTTGTTTAAAAATATTGATAAAACATCTTGTATCTTGAAGAACTTACGTGGTTATATACTATTGTAAAGAAATTGTATGATTTTAGTTAATTCCTTCCATCATGATACCTCTAGTGAAGTAAACTTTTCCTAAGTTTTTACATTTGCAAACCATATGCACTAAATCCGCAAACCATATACACTAAATCCGCAAATCATATACACTAAATTTGCAAAACAAACTAAATTCGCAAACCATATACACTAAATCCGCAAACCATATACACTAAATTTGCAAAACACATCACACTTTTTCGCACTCATATTCACACATCCACACACGTATTCAAAAACACATCAAAAAAAATATGCAATCCACTACTTGTTAGAAAAGCTCTTGAAAAAATAAGAATATTGGTGCAAAAAAAACTTAAATCAGAATTGAAACGAAGCGGGAAAAATTAAATTAATAAACTTGGTGGGGAAAAAAAAGATGAGCATTTCTAAGCGCGACACGTGTCATGTTGTTGTTGAGTTCACAGGTTCGCATTTTAAGAGGGGTTCGCACGTGATTGCTTCCCTATATATATATATATATAGTAATAAAATTAAAGTGGCTTTATATTACTTATGTGTTGGAGTAATATATCGATGTGAATTCTGATCTATGCTCATCATGCGAATAGAACCATAGATCAAGATGGATCACACTCGATTGGTCTCTAGTTAACAAAGCTTCACTAGAAGCGACTAGTATGAAAGATGGCTCTTTATGGCTTACGTTCTTTTATTCATTGGAATGAGATTCCGGAGTATAATCATAGATATCATGTGGGACATGATATTGGACGACCCGACATGAATATGTTCCATAGATCAAGTCATGAGCATAGTCATTGTTGTAGCTTGTCATGTATCCATAAACCAAGGAGTCTTTGTGATTACTATGCAGTATACAACTGGGTTTGACCTGAGCCCAACGTTATATGTGATATGGTTTCCATAACGACTAGGATTGGCTTGGGGACGGACTACATGAGTGACACGAAAGACGGCTAAGGGATATCTCCCTCATACTGCGGTATGGGAAAGATATCAGTTCTCGGCCGCTTGATCGAGAGTGACTGAAAGAATAGCATGGCCCTGCACATGATATTGAGTATCATATATTCATTCATCTCACATATCGAGGAATAGTGATTGAGAACAATAAGGATGACGACTCTATACCTTATCTCAATTAGGTAATCGGTGATAAAAGGATAATGACAGGGACAACAGAAAGGTTAGAATTGACAAGGTCGATTCGTCATGCAGTGTCAAGAAATCCTTAATTCTCGTTAGTTTGCACTTATATAGGATCAAGTAAAATGATATTTTACGTTGATCTATTGACATACATAAACCTAAGGGTCACACCGGAGGATGAAACTCATTGACACATTTATGGAGAATGGCCAACGGGGAGTTGTCTCGGGACATGATAAAAACAGGATTTTGGGTCATGTGCCCGTAAGTGAAGAGGACATTACGGATCGACATAAGGCTTGGAGTTTTAGGAGTGATCACGTCGGATAATGTTGGACATTTCTGGTATGAAAGGTTGGAGGCAATGAGCGCATCACGGGACCTCGTTGGGAATGGCCACGTGCCATGTTCCAAGAGACCCATGCAACCAAGGCCCATGGAACTAATTAATCAAGCTTGATTAATTAGTACGAAGTAAGCAATACAATGATTAAGGTGTTGGTGATTCACCACCTAACCCCATCTTGTGTAGTCTTACTTAGCACCATACTTGTTCTATTTACACCATACTTGTCCCATGCTTTTAGTTTCACAAGTTGATGGGGTTTGTTATGTTTAAGTCATCCTTTTTCAACATAACAAACACAAGACAAGAAAAAAAAACACATTATCTCTCCCTCCCCTCCCCAATTTCGGCCATGGATGTGTTCTTCCTCCATTTTGTGTTCTTGAGTCCTCTAAGCTTAGAAATACGTGGCTTTGATTCCTTGGAAGATACGTAGACATCTTGGAGACTCAAGCCAAATCATTCGTTACCCGGTGTTCTTGTTTTGGTAAGAAATAGTGCTGAATTTTTTTCTTATGAATCCATTCTTTGTTAGTTGTTTCATGGTTTTAATCGTCTCTTGGTTTTCATTGATTTTCTGTTGTGAGTTGGCTTGTCTCCAACCCTACCTCGAGACCCAACACAGTTTCCCCCATTGTGGTTATCAGAGGAGGCGATGGGATTGTCTCTATTGAACTCACAGGAGCATGACGAGCCCCCATGAAACCCGGCGATACGGTTTGACCAAGCAACTTGAGAGGCCTGCCCCATATCACCTTGGTCGTGATCGAAGTCGGTTTGGTATCATCCCACGAGTAAACCACCAGCGATCGGTCCTTAAAAAACGAAGGTTGTAAAGGTTCGGTTAGGGATGACGGTGTCGTAGCCGTAAGCGGGGTTTTGGGCTGACATTTCTTCCTTTCCCTTATCGGTTCAACAAAAACAGAAGGTGGCTTTGGAGGCATGATAAGGGGACACGGAGCGAGATAATAACATAGGGATGGAGAACTGTTGGTGGCTGAGGGTGGCGACATAACAGAGGAGGACGAAGACACAGTCATGATAAAAGACTAGGACGAAACTAAGGCAACATCACAAGTTCAAAGAGAGAAAACTCTTTTCTCAGAAAAAAAAAATTTACACCATTATTAGCACATCTAGGTGTGTCTATTCACATACCTATTTATTATTTTCATAATTTGTTTTGAAACGAGTAGAGAGGTATTGCATTACTAGAGAACAACAATTTTACAGGGTAAGACATAACTATCCAGGATTCCAGATATTTGTCTTGATCGACCGTAGTCCATCAGGCGCTCATGGATCCATAAAAATAGTCTGCTTTGAATCGCAGATCCGAACTTAGGAGTTCCTCTTAACGACATTTCAAAAAAACTAATACTCAAAATCCTAACCCTATCTATCCATCAATTTATTCGACCTAAGACATGATAAAAGATAAGCACACGAACGAAATAATAAACTACCAAATCTGAGATGTCGGTTCTTCTAAGCCCCGTGCAATTGGAGCGTTCTGGTATCGTCAATTCTTCGTCTTGAGTCACCCAGATCTTAAAAAGTAGTGCGGAGGACGGGATCATCGATTCGACCCACAACGTTTTGTTCGGGGTAGAGAGTCCCAACTTCGGGTGTCGTGGAAGCAGCCCCCAACCTATCGTCCCTCCTCCCGGATCCTAGATCCATCGAGGGAGCGGAACCATGCTGGCTAGGGTTTTCCCCTTTGATGGATATGCCCCGAACTGGCCGGCGAGGGATAGCCCTGGGGCGGGAGGCCACTACACACTTAAGACCCGCCCCCGGTCGATCCCGGTAGAACCGGTGAATCCTAGCTAAGTTTGACTTTCGACCGGAAAAGTCAACCGATGACTCGGAAAGTCATTCGGGACCTTTCCGGGGCCCAAAAACCTTAGCCAACTTCACGGTTAGCTTAGTTGGGCCGTTTCCTTCAGTTTGACTGTATTTTTGTTAAAGTCAACCGTCAGTCAAATCTGGACTTTTATCGGTTGTTTTCTGATAAAATATTGGAAAGCTGGAAATTGTTTAAGTGGGAGTGACCTCACATGACACTTGTCATGCTTGGCTTGGAGGATGGAAATGAGGCTTCAAATGACCCTCATACCCTCCTAAGTTACCTTTAAAGGGAAAAGACCTTAAGGACTTTTGAGTAAATTGACATTTTAGGTCATTTAAAGGAAATGGAGCAACAATTCAGCTCATTTCCTCTTGTTGCAGCCGAAAATCACAAGGAGAGAGGAGGAGAATAGCTCATTTCTTGAGGAAGAAAGCTTGGATTTTGGAGCTTGTTCTTGGTCCTTTTGCCTTCATTTTCACTTCATCTTCTTCATCTCATCTCCCTAGAGGTAAAGATACTCCTAACTCTCTATTTCTTCCACTTCCAATCTATGGGTTTTGTGGGTTTTGGCTTAAAAGTTGAAGAACTTGCTTACTTGGTTGTTGCTTGGAGAAGAAGTAGTGAAGTAGGATGTTGGATTGTGTTTTTGGTTGAAGTTTGATGAACCCATTGAGGGTGTGGCTGTTGGGTATCTTTGGTTGAACATGTTGGAGCTAAGAGAGCTAAGAAATGGGGTTTGTGTTGAGATTTTCGTGAAATTCGAGTTGGGGAAGAAAGGGGAAGGAGTTGGTCAGGTCTGATACAAAAGCTGACCCGGACCGGGCCAGGTGCCGGCACGGTATGCCGCACGGAACGGGCCTGGTACCAGCACGGCACATGGCACGGAACGGACGGGAGTCCGGCACGGTACCTGACACGGTCCGTGTCGCTCTCCGAGCCGGTCTGTGACGCGTTCCGCGCTGGCTTCCGGGCCGACCTGTGACATGGTTTGTGCCATGTTCCGGCACGGCTAGCCACACGGTCCGTATGGCATTCCGGATCAGACCCCCAGAGCCCAACACACTTCCTCTTAGCTCAATTTGATTCCCTCATCACCTCTTCAAACCTTGGTCCATTTCTGAGCATTGTTGTATATTTTGAGGAGAAGAACTCTTTGTTGGGGGAACTAATTTGTGGTCTTTTAGTGGTCCAAAACCGTGGGACCAAGCTAGGAAAGAAGGAAGAACGTGGACGCAAGTTAGAGGAGCAAAGATCACGCCGGAACCCGTGTGAAGAACGGAGTGGTGACCACCGGGCTTATCGTCAGAGTGTTGAGAGGAAGACCTTGAGGTAGGGAAAGTCGTAACTCGTTTATGATGCTTAGTATGCATGTTAGGCTAATAAAATTGGAAAGGTCCTAGAAATGCCTATAGGATGCGAATAACTAGAATAATTGTCCTTCAATTACAAATAACCGGAAATGTCTAGTGGTGAATGATTAGGATGCCAATCACTAGTGTAACTCGCTTTCAATACTTGGGAATTGTTTTACTGGTAGAGCGGCCTTGGCAAAGCCCTCGGATTAGTTGCGTGTTAGGATCACATGCTTGGTTGTTTGGTTGCTTAGTGGATAGGCTAAAGAGTCCAATGGAACTAGTTGAATTGCATATTTGATTGCTCGTTTGAAGGTTTTCATGATTTGTTGATTGAACTCGTGTTTGACTGTTGACTGTAGTTGAATGATTGCTTGATTTCCTTAAATGGTTGTTTGGAGCATCGAGTATGACTGGTTGTACCGAGCGGTGCAATCAGGTGATCGATGCCTCGATGGGTCGTAACTGGTAAGTGAACGGTAAGTTGTGATTGTGTTATTCGTGTGTTGTGACCATGTGATTCGTGTGCAGTGTGTTGTGGTGAAACGAGGATGCATGAGCTATGTGTGATAGTGAAGTGGTGTTTGTTGGGAATGGATTGCTTCGTGTGTTCGGTTTGAGTGTGTGCTCAATTATTATTTGATTATTATTGAATTTCCCATGTGTATGCTTCCTATGGGAGTAATACCTTGGTTCCCGAGGACATATAATCCTTTGGAGACGTTTCTGAGAATCCCGATGATATGTGCCCTGAAGGGTGTTTCCGGTAGCCTCAATGATATGCGTCTCCTCTGGATTGGAGGGAAAATCCGAGAGGACACATCATATGTGGATCGGAGGGTGGTGACTTCATGTGCCACGGCATTGATCGGTTTACCTATTGCCTGTGATTGTTAAGATTTATCTTGTTGACTTTGCTGATGAAATTATTGAGTTTAAAGTCCACCATGTTATGTATTTTCCCTACTGAGCGCAAGCTCACCCCTATGAGTTTATTGTTGTGATTACAGGCTTGTTTGAGGAGTAGAGGCTCGAGAGCTTCTTGGTGTGGGTGTCCTGTAGAGACTTCGTTTTCATTTCATTTCAATTTTGAACAAACCTTGTTGGTGGATTATTATTACACCCCTGGAGGGTTATTTATGTTTTAAATTGAGTTATGTGGATTTGAGTTTTATATTGGAGATTTTCAGGAAAGTTATTGTTGAGTTATTGCCTTTTTAATCGTTTTATCCTAGTCATGCCTCGAGTCCGGGCAAGAACCGGATTTGGGGCGTGACAATTTGGTATCAGAGCCTGGTTTCATTTGAAACAGGTGTCTTGTGAACTGATTTTTAAACCTCGGACCGAAGTCAATTAGGTGGGTAGAGTTAGGGAATCTGAGTCGTGATACTCAGTGACGCGATTTGGAAACATTGATGCGGAGAGTTGGAACGACATGAGTCATGAGTTGCCTTAATGTTTGTCCTAAATGAAATCTTTACACTACAATGTTTGCATTACTTGATTGGTATCCTCTCCCTAGTGATCGGTGAAGCCGAATGGTTGAGATCGGAATTGGATTAACGGGCAATGCTCGACCCGCTAATCATTCATTGTAGAGTGAGCCAACGGTTGGTGGTGTTGCCATTTTGGTGGATTACTTCGAAAATTTTCAAGTTGTAGTTTGGTCTTGTTCAAGTGTTGACTTGTGGTTGACCGCTTTTCTGGAGAATGAGTACTCCATGTGGGCTTGTATTGAGTGTTTTGGGTGGGGCGCGAGAACCCCGTAGTCCGTTGTGTGAGAACTCTGAGTAGGGCACAAGAACCCCGTATATTGTTTGTGTTGAGGATGTTGGTGGGGAACGAGAACCCCGTGTGCCCGTGTGTGGCGAGATTGGGGCACAAGAACCCCGTGTGCCCGTGTGTGGCGAAATTGGGGCACGAGAACCCCGTGTGCCCGTGTGTGGCGAGATTGGGGCACGAGAACCCCGTGTGTGGCGAGTTTGGGGCACGAGCACCCCGTAGAATTTGGGAGCACGAGAACTCCGTTTGTTGATTGTGTTGTGTACTTTGGGGAGCACGAGAACTCCGGTTATTGACTTTGTCTTGTAACTTGAAGAGCATGAGCACTCTTTGTTTTGACCGTGTGGTGTCTTTGGCCGAGCATGAGAACTCAGCGTACTTTTGCTTTGTGAAATTGTGTTGGTGAGTGTCCCGCTTAAGCGGAGGGTTAAGGGAAATTACGAATGAGTCATGCCGAATTTTCGGTAGAACTGTAATAATTGTACTATCACGGGTTGACTCGGGGGCGCCACTGTAGTCGAGCGTGGTGGTTTGATGTCAAGTTGTTACAATGAGGTTCGGGGACGCCTGAATCGGGTTGTAACAACATGAGATCGACATGAAAAGGTTTGGGTAGAAGTTAAGAAGTGGGAATCCACGGAAGGGAAGGAAATGTTAAGAGTAATTATTGAATTGAATTGTGTTAAGTGTTAATCCCCTCTTTGTGGAAGGATACCCGAGCAAGGGGTATGCCTATGGATTTGTGCTTGTGTGGTGTGCTTGAGTTGGAACCCTCCTGTGGGAGTTGATGGTTGATTGTTTAAATCGCTGGTTGTTGTTGTGAGACGCATAGAGATGCGAACTTGTGTGCTATTGTATATGAGTATATATATATATCTACTAGTGCGAGGGGCGTAAACTGTGGGTGACTTGTGTGACGCACGTGAACGTCCTTGTAACGTGTGAGAACCGTTGTTGAACTAAGTACTGAACACGTGCGTTATCCGTGCAGGCGGATAGGCGACGTGGCTCGTACGTATGTTTCGAAGGGTACCCGGAGCCGCCCAGTTGGGGGTCCGAGTCAGGCACCTGCCGCTGAGCAGGAGGTGCGGCTGACGCCCAGGATGCTGCTTCCACAGAGCATCGGAGCTTTGAGGGTGGACCATCAGGGTCGCCACCCAGGACATCTCCAGTCGCAGAGCCAACTCAGGCGACCCCTCTCGAGGAGGTGGTTCGCACTGTGCTAGCAGCCTTGAGTGCGCAACAAAGGACTACAGCACCGGCACCAGAGCCCATGCCCGTTGCCTCAGCAGATTTTGGTGAGAGACCGGGCCAGCTTGTAGCCTCACGGCCCAGTCGCTCAGGGAGTTTCGTAGACTCGGTACGCCGACCTACTCCGCGGGAGCGGACCCCGAGGCCGCTTAGGGCTGGTTGGAGCGGGTTACCCACAACCTCGATACCTCTGGAGTATCGGAGGGGCGCTTGAGGGTTTCGTTCGCCACTTTTCAGCTTGAGGGAGAGGCCTACTATTGGTGGCAGTCAGTGCAGGACAGGGTCGGCAGTGATTTTCAGCAGGCTGTTCTTGGAACAATACTTCCCTCGCTCCATTCGGGAGGACAGGCGCCAACAGTTTCTGGATCTACGTCAGAGAGGATTGAGTGTTTCTGAGTATGCAGTGAGGTTTACTTCTCTGGCCCGCTTCGCACCGGAGTTGTTTCAGACTGCGGACGACCGTTGCAGGAGATTCGAGAACGGGCTCATCCCGTCGATAGCCGACCGGGTCATCGCCTTCAGGACCGCAGAGTACTCCACGCTTTTGGATCAGGCCTTAACCCTGGAGAGACACTTCAGAGAGACTATCAGGGTGCGAGAGACTAGGCCTAGGCCGGGTGGTTTCGTTCAGTCGTCTGATCGTCGAGACCGACGCAGACAGAGAGTTGCAGGATCCTTTCAGCCTCAGTTTCAGCAGGACGGCATACGCCGAGCAGGGACAGTAGCGTCAGTTGGACCCGCCCCGGTGGCACAGCTGTGTCCTCGGTGTGGACAGCAGGGTCACCTGGCGCGAGACTGCCCGAGGAGCAGTGGGCCTGTAGAGCGCCATGATGATCGTCCCCAGGGGACCAGAGACAGACCGCATAGTGAGCCGAGGGGGTGTTATCAGTGTGGCAGCCCCGACCACTTCGTGCGTGCGTGTCCTGAGCTGGTACAACAGGGGTGACAGAGGGGATGCTACTAGTGTGGTCGATCTGATCATTTCATTCGGACGTGCCCTGAGCTAGTTGGTAGAGCGCCTGCACCGAGGCCCCAGCAGACTCAGACTCGCCATGCACCACCTGGCACACCACGTCAGGCACATCAGCAGAGAGCTCCGCGTCAGGCGGCGGGAGCAGCAGGTCAGAGACACCAGCCGAGAGCTGGGCAGCAGGTGGCACTTCCCCCGACACCGAGAGGAGGACCACCGGCACAGCAGGGCCGAGTTTTTGCAGTTACTGATTCCAGAGTTGAGAGGCCGTACGCCGGCCATGAGGCCACTCAGGGTACGTGTTTACTTTTTAATTCGTGGGCTTCATTTTTATTTGATACGGGAGCTTCCCATTCGTTCATCTCTTCGTCTATTGCTTTCTCCTTGGGTTTGCGGGTGGAGACTTTGAGTCAACCCCTTTGTTTGGAGACCCCGGCTACAGGTGAGGTGGTGTTGAGCACCGTTTGTAGAGACTGTGCGATTAGGGTGGCAGATTGCCCCTTTCTTGGTGACTTACTCGTTCTTGATATGAACGCCTTTGACGTAATTCTGGGTATGGACTGGCTCGCAAGGTACCGAGCGACGATCGATTGTTATCGACGTCAGTTAACAGTGAGGTCAGGTGACAGGGTGATCACGTGTGTTTTGGGTAGCAAGAGCGGAGTTCTCCTATCCGCCTTGACTACGGGATCTGAGGCAGAGATCGTGCAGAGTAACAGAGAACTACCGAGGGTAGTGCGTGATGCCGTTCGGTTTGACGAACGCACCTGCCGCCTTTATGGACTTGATGAATGGCATCTTCAGACCTTATCTGGACCGGTTTGTAGTAGTCTTTGTCGATGACATCTTGATCTACTCGCCCAGTGAGGAGGCGCATGAGGAGCATCTGAGGACCGTTTTGACACTCTTACACACTCACCAGTTGTACGACAATCTGGAGAAGTGCGAATTTTGGCTCACAGAGGTGAAGTTCCTCGGGCATGTGGTATCTCGAGAGGTCATCTTGGTCGACCCGGCAAAGGTCGATGAAGTGTCGACGTGGGCCAGACCCAACAGTGTATTTGAGATTCGGAGCTTTCTAGGGCTGGCAGGTTATTACCGACGCTTTGTTCGGGATTTCTCGCGTCTAGCAGCACCTATGACAGCTTTGACTCGCAAGGGGGTGGAGTACCTTTGGACGGATGAGTGTGAGCACTCTTTCCGCGAGCTAAAGGCTCGATTGACTACCGCTCCTGTGTTGATTGTTCCAGAGCGGGGAGTAGGCTATGACGTGTATTGTGACGCCTCAGGCAAAGGGCTAGGTTGTGTTTTGATGCAGAGTGGAAAGGTAGTTGCTTACGGCTCGAGGCAGTTGAAGGTGCATGAGCGCAACTACCCGACCCATGACCTTGAGCTAGCAGCGGTGGTATTTGCGCAGAAGAGCTGGAGACACTATCTGTACGGTGAGCAGTTCAGGGTGTTTTCAGATCACAAGAGCCTCAAGTATATATTCTCTCAGCGCGATCTGAACATGCGCCAAAGGCGATGGATGGAGTTGCTTGAGGAGTACGACTTCGAGTTGCTCTATCATCCGGGCAAGGCGAACGTCGCCGCCGATGCTTTGAGCAGGAAGTCGAGCCATTGTGTTGCTAGCATGGCGGTCCGAGAGTGGGACATGCTGGAGCAGTTGAGCTTATTAAGACTGGAGTTGGAGGAGGTTACAGATGGTATGGCCTTGTGTGCCTTGGTGACTCAGCCCACGTTATTTGCTCGAGTGCTAGAGGCACAGACCGAGGATGACGAGACAGCAGGGATTCGTGAGAGATTGATCGACGGTGTCAAACTCGAGGGTTGGGAGATGGGCACCGATCAGGTCTCCGTTTTAGAGGACGGTTATTTGTGCCCAGCGGTTGCAGAGACACCGTATTGCAAGAGTGCCATCACTCCCGTCTGGTTGTGCACCCCGGTGGCAACAAGATGTATAGAGACATGCGACGACAGTTCTGGTAGAGTGGGATGCGTAGGGCAGTTGCAGACTTTGTTTCCCGATGCCTCACCTGCCAACAGGTGAAGGCCGAGCATCAGCGTCCCGCAGGCTTGCTACAACCTTTACCGATCCCCGAGTGGAAGTGGGAGCATGTGACTATGGATTTTGTGTGTGGGTTACCAAGGTCGTCGAAGGGTCACGATGCTGTTTGGGTGGTGGTTGATCGACTGACCAAGTCGGCACACTTTCTGGCTATGAGGATGACTGATACTGTAGACATGTTGGGTCGGTTGTATGTCCGGGAGATTGTTCGCCTACATGGGGTACCTGTGTCAGTGGTATCTGATAGGGACCCTCGTTTCACATCCAGGTTCTGGAAGTGTCTACAGAAGGCTTTGGGCACTGAGGTACTGTTGAGTACAGCTTACCATCCTGAGACAGATGGACAGTCAGAGCGCACCATTCAGATTCTAGAGGACATGCTTCGAGCGTGTGTGCTTGACTTTCAGGGATCATGGGAGGATCATTTGCCTTTGGAAGAGTTTGCTTACAACAACAGTTACCATTCCAGCATTGGTATGGCACCATTCGAGGCTCTGTATGGCAGGCCGTGTAGATCGCCGGTATGTTGGGCTGAGGTTGGGGACCGGAGCTTACTTGGACCAGACATGGTCAGAGAGACGACCGAGAGGGTCGCTTTGATTAGAGAGCGGTTGAAGACCGCACAGAGTCGGCAGAAGAGCTATGCAGACAGACGTCACAGACCACTTGAGTTCACGGTCGGGGAGCACGTGTTTCTGAGGGTGAGCCCGTAGAAGGGCATGGTGCGGTTTAACCGCAGCGGAGGCAAGCTGGCACCGCGTTTTATTGGACCATTTGAGGTCTTAGAAAGGATCGGAGCTGTAGCTTATCGGTTAGCCTTGCCACCGCAGCTTGGAAACGTGCATAACGTTTTTCACGTGTCCCAACTGCGGAAGTACATGGCAGATCCCTCGCACATCATTGAGTGGCCAGACATCGAGGTAGCTGATGATGTCACTTATGAGGAGCATCCCGTCGAGATCTTGGGTACAAAGGAGAAGGTCCTGCGGAACAAGACGATTCCGTTGGTCTTAGTACAGTGGGGTCACCAAGGAGCTGGGTCCACGTGGGAGCGCGAGGATGAGATCCGCGTGAAGTATCCCCACCTGTTCAACCATTGAGGTACACCGTTGTCTTTAATTTCGATGACGAAATTCTTTTAAGGGGGTAGATTGTAAGACCCGGCCCCGGTCGATCCCGGTAGAACCGGTGAATCCTAGCTAAGTTTGACTTTCGGGCGGAAAAGTCAACCGATGACTCGGAAAGTCATTCGGGACCTTTCCGGGGACCAAAAAGCTTAGCCAACTTCACGGTTAGCTTAGTTGGGCCGTTTCCTTCAGTTTGACTGTATTTTTGTTAAAGTCAACCGTCGGTCAAATCTGGACTTTTATCGGTTGTTTTCCGATAAAATATTGGAAAGCTGGAAATTGTTTAAGTGGGAGTGACCTCACATGACACTTGTCATGCTTGGCTTGGAGGATGGAAATGAGGCTTCAAATGACCCTCATACCCTCCTAAGTTACCTTTAAAGGGAAAAGACCTTAAGGGCTTTTGAGTAAATTGACGTTTTAGGTCATTTAAAGGAAAGGGAGCAACAATTCAGCTCATTTCCTCTTGTTGCAGCCGTAAATCACAAGGAGAGAGGAGGAGAAGAGCTCATTTCTTGAGGAAGAAGATAGAGAAGAAAGCTTGGATTTTGGAGCTTGTTCTTGGTCCTTTTGCCCTCATTTTCACTTCATCTTCTTCATCTTGTTAGTCTTAGTGCCCGTAGTTCAATCCTAAATGTCCAAATGTATATATCATCGTTAGCAATAAAATTAAAGCGGCTTTATATTACTTATGTGTTGGAGTAATATATTGATGTGTGCTCTTATCTATGCCCACCATGCGAATAGAACCATAGATCGAGATAGATCACACTCGATGGGTCCCTAGTCAACAAAGCTTCACTAGAAGCGACTAGTATGAAAGATGGCTCTTTATGGCTTACGTTCTGTTAGTCATTAGAATAGGATTCCGGAGTCTGATCATAGATATCATGTGGGACATGATATTGGACGACCCGCCCTGAATATGTGCCATAGATTAAGTCATGAACATATTCAGTGTTGTAGCTTGTCATGTATCCTTAGACCAAGGAGTCTTTGTGATCGCTATGTAGTCAACAACTGAGTTTGACCTGAGCCTAACGTTGTCCGTAACAGGGCTTCCATAACGGCCAGGATTGGCTAGGGGACGGGCTACATGAGTGACACGAAAGACGGCTAAGGGATTTATCCCTCATACTAAGGTATGGGAAAGATATCGGTTCTCAGCCACTTGATCGAGAGTGACTGGAAGAATAGCATGGCCATGCACATGATACTGGGTATCATATCTTCAGTGATCTCACATATCAAGGAACGGTGATTGAGAATAATAAGGATGACGGCTCTATGCCTTATCTCAATTAGGATATCGGAGATAAAAGGATAGTGACAGGGACGACGGAAAGGTTAGAATCGACAGGGTCGATTCGTTATGTAGTGTCAGGCAATACTAAAGTCTCGTTAGTTGCCACTTAAATAGGATCAAGTAAAATGAGATTTTACGTTGATCTATTGACATGCATAAACCTAAGGGTCACACATGAGGATGAAACTCATTGACACATTTATGGAGAATGGCCAAAAGGGAGTTGTCTCGGGACATGACCAAAACTGGGTTTTGGGTCATGCGCCCGTAAGTGAATAGGACTTTACGGATAGAGACAAGGCTTGGAGTCTTGGGATTGATCGCGTCGGATAATGTTGGACATTTCTGGTATGGAAGGCATGGAGGCGATGAGCGAATCACGGGACCTCGTTGGAAATGGCCACGGGCCATGTTCCAAGAGGCCCATGAAAGGCCCATGCAACCAAGGCCCATGGAACTAATTAATCAAGTCTTGATTAATTAGTACTAAGTAAGCAAGACAAGGATTAAGGTGTTGGTGATTCACCACCTAACCCAATCTTGTCTTGCCATACTTTGTCCTATTTACACCTTACTTGACACCATACTTGTCCCATGCCTTTAGTTGGACAAGTATGGGTTTTGTTATGTTTAAGTCATCTTTTTTCAACATAACAAAGACAAGACAAGAATAGGAAACACATTTTCTCTCCCTCTTCCATGGCCATTTCGGGTTTGGCTAGTTTCCACCTCCATATTTGTGTTCTTGAGTCCTCAAAGAGAAGAACTACGTGGCTTTGATTCCCATGTGGATACGTAGGTGTCTTGGAGACTCAAGCCAATCATTCGTTAACCGGTGTTCTTGTTTTGGTAAGAATTAGTGCTGAATTTTTCTCTTGTAAATCCATTCTTTGTTAGTTGTTTCATGGTTTTAATCGTCTCTTGGTTTTCATTGATTTTCCGCTGCGAGTTGGTTCATCTCCAACCCTACCTCGAGACCCAACAGTGGTATCAGAGCCGTGCTACCTTCGGGATTCACAAGACGGTGTTCAAAGTTTCGGTTTTGCTTGAAAGTTTCGTTTTTGGCATGTTGTTTTGCTAGATTGTTTGATAACATGTTTTAAATACTTGTTTATGGATTTAATGCATGTAAAATGAATTTTTGAAAATTATTTCAAATCTGGAAATTTTGAAATTTTTTTGATTTATCGGGTCTCGGGAGCGGGACTCTCGGGGAGCCGAAACCGGGACCGAACGGGGCTCCGTTGGACGGAGCTAGGCCAAGCATGACCATTGGATGGTTGATATGCCAAGGCTAAACCGTTTTTTTAGTTATGACAAGTTTGGAACCGTCATGACGAACTCGAAGATCAAATGTTCAAAAGTTTCATTTTTGAGCGGTTTCGATAAACCGAGCATCAAAAAATTTCGAAAGTTGGCTATTAATTAAAACCGGAAAATCACATGATGTTTGATAACATGCTTGTTTGATAACACGATGTGTGATGTGATGTTGGCATGGTGTACATAATAGCTCCGAGCTCGATTTAATTAGTTATCGCTTTTCTCGGCCTGCGAGCCGTTAGTGTTAGCGTGTAACTATTCTTTCAAGGTGTGGTCGTCGAACCACTTGTTTGTAATATTTATTTATTCCCGACCTGCGAGTCGTGTATTAAATTGTAATATTTTACTCAAGACGAAGAAAGGGTGAAAAGGTCATTTGGTGGCTTTTCGGGTGTTGGCATCGGCTTGGAGTCGGTGGAGCTCAAGAAGCTAGTGGGAGTTAGTTTAGGGGGCTATTATGTGCACATTTATCGCTTTATGCTTGGTTTAGTTTATGCATGATTAATTCTATGTGTTTTAGAATTGCATGCTTAACTTTATTTACCGAGCATATCACCTCACATGCAAAGATAAAATTGGAATTTTAATCCTTGTGTGTGAACCCTTAGAACCGTCATTGCATTGGATGTAGTTGACGGGTTCAAAGGAAGAATTACATTGGATGTAATTTGAGGCATCATTGCATTTGGAATGTAGTTGATGTGCTCATCGCATCTAGGATGTGCCAAAGTTTTGAACACAACTGGACAAGTAAAAGAGGGTCATGTCCGATACCTCCCAATCATCAACACCTTACTACCTCCCCGTCCTATGGGTGTCGTGCGCATTAGCGGAGCATCCATGGGGAAGCGGGGTAGTAGGTTTCGACGACATATGTGGGTGTCGTGCGCATTAGCGGAGCACCTACATAGTGACGAGCCATAGTTGAAAATTGGTGGACCCGACTACGATTCTCAGCCTGAGGTTGAGCTAGGGTAACAGATAGGGTAAGTCGTGTACATAAGTACATACCCTAGCCAGGAGTCACATTGGATGTGATTGGATGGAGTCCTACCTACATAGCTCGATTAAGTGGTGAGCATTAGTTCAGCTTAATCGAGTGAATCAAGGATCTTGGTTTCAGATTCTAAAGGTTTAGAATCGATTGCTGGTGTTTAAGCTTGATCTTCATAAAATTTATTCAGTTTACTGATTGAATTTTATCTGTTGTAGATCAAATGGAAAATTCAGCGAACATTAATAGTTTGTCATTAAAAACCATTCTTGACAGGGTCAAGCTAAATGGGACAAACTATTTGGACTGGTACAGAATTTTGAGGATAGTCCTCAAGTCTGAACGCAAAGAATATGTCCTTGACAAGGTTGTCTCTAAGACCATATCAGAGTTACATGAAGTGTCATTAATTGCTGAGAAGAATATATCAGGGATCTGGGATCCAAGGATATTCTGATGGTCAACAAGGGAATTGGAAGTGGCAAGGGCGGGGCCCATGCGCACTTGGCAGGAAAGATGAGACACATGAGAATGTCTGCTTCTACTGCCAACAGCCTGGTCATTGGAACCGGGATTACAGGAAGTTCACGGCTGATCTGAAGAAGGGCAGTGGGACTGCGCCTTCATCAAATAGCTTGGATGATCTGAAGAAGGGCAATAGGACTGCGCCTTCATCAGGAAACCTGGATGATCTAAGGAAGGGCGGTGGGACCGTGCCTTCATTCGGTATTAACTCTATAGAGCTACATCTCTCTACTTCCAAAGATTCATGGGTATTAGATACCATGACTGAATCTCACACATGCACTAATATATGGTGGCTGAAAGTAGGAGAGATTTGGAAAGCACGAAATGGACCTCAGAGTTGTGGCAACTGCTGTAGGATCCATGAGTCTTGCTTTGCCAAGAGGCCTTGTCTTTGTATTGTATAATGTATATTGCATACCTACTTTTAGTAGGAATATTATATCTGTATCCGTGTTTGACAAGGAAGGATATAATGTTAATATTGGAAATGGAGTTTTCAATGTTCTATGCAATGATATGTTTTATACCAGTACTGACATGGTTGGAGGATTGTACATATTAGATATGGGTAACAATGCCTCAAGTTCTATATATTCCGTTAATAACAAGAGGTCTAAATCCAACGATTTAAACCTAACTCTGTTATGGCACTGTCATTTGGGTCGCATAAACAAGAAGCGCCTATCAGCACTTCAGAAGTGCGGGCTTTCAGGTTCATTCGAATTCCATTCGATCGATAGGTGCAAGGTTTGTTTGATGGGAAAAATGACTAAAGTGCCCTTTATCGATCGCGATGAAAGGGCGGGTGAATTATTGGGGCTTATACACTCGAATGTGTTTAGACCAATAAGTTCACTTGCCAGGAGGGGTTTTAGCTACTTTATCACATTTACTGATGATTATAGTAAATATGGTTATGTCTATTCGGTGAGACATAAGTCTGAAGCTTTTGATAAATTCAAAGAGTTTAAGACTATAGTAGAAAACCAGCTCGACAAAGGTATTAAGGCACTTCGATTAGATCGAGGTGGAAAATACTTGACCACAGAGTTATTAGATCATATAAAAGAGAATGGGATCCTTTTGGAATGGACTCCTCCTACGTCACTGTAGTTGAAAGGTGTAGCCAAACGTAGAAATCGGACATTGTTAGACAATGGTCTGTTCCATGATTAGTTGGACTGATCTCCCAATCTCTTTTAGGGGTTTTGCTCTAGAGACGACCGCATTCATAGTGAATCGGGCTTCGACCAATGGTGTGGAAGGGACACCATTTTAAAAATGGTACGGGATGATGCCCGCTTTGTCCTTCCGAAAGATTTGTGGTTGCGAGGCTTATGTGAAACATTTGGTTTCAACTAAGCTCGAACCAAGATCTGAGATATGCACCTTCGTGTGGTATCCCAAAGCAACAAGGGGATGATATTTCTACAATCCTAGTGAGAACATGGTGTTCGTCGCTTGGGGTGGGGTCTTTATGGAAAAGAAGTTTTGTTTCAAAAGACGTCATTGGGAGGACTGTGCATCTCGAATAAATTCAGGATGGTACACATCTGTCTAAACCAATTGACAACCCAGTAGAAAGGAGCCAGAGATTGTCGTAGAGTGAAAACCAATTCCTGTTACAATTCCGGAAGGTCCAAGGCGATTTGAAAGGGTCAATCTTCCACCTCCAAGATATGGTATCCGGAGGTGACAATGAAGTCATGGTGGATCACGATGATCCAGCCACCTTTCAAGAAGTCGTGGATGGGCCCGACTCCGAGTTATGGCTGGGAGCCATGAGGGAGGAAATGCAATCCATGTCGGACAACCGAGTCTGGGAACCGGTTGATCCCATCAATGGTGTGCGGACCATCGGATGCAGATGGATCTTCAAGGTGAAGATGGACATGGACAACAACCCTCTGACCTACAAAGCTCAACTGGTGGCGAAAAGTTATAGGCAGATCCAATGGATTGACTATGAGGAAACCTTCTCCCCAGTGGCTATGGTCAAAATCGATCCAAATTCTTCTTGACATAACTGCGTATCATAATTACGAGATATGGCAAGTGGATGTCAAAACCGCTTTCCTAAATAGAAAATTTGACTGAGTACGTTTGTATGTCTCGGCCCAAAGGTTTTGATGATCCGAAGAATACGGGAAAGATTTATAAGTCGTTGAAATCCATTTATGGATTGAAACGAACTTCTCGGAGTTGGATCCTTCGTTTTGATGAAGTTGTAATTGGATTTGGCTTAATCAAGAACAAAGATGAATCTTGCGTTTATAAGAAGGCTAGTGGGAGCAAGATTACCTTTCCGGTTCTCATTGAAAACGACATCACAACCTTGCACGAGACTAAAGCTTGGTTGAGGAAGTGTTTTTCAATAAAGGACTTAGGCAATGCTTCTTATATCTTTAGGATTAAGATATGTAGAGATCGCACCAAGAGGGTCTTGGATTTAAGTCAGGGAACCTATGTGAACAAGGCATTGAGTAGGTTCTTAATGCTTGATTCAAAGAAAGGACTCTTACCCACTAGTCATGGCATTCATCTCAGCAAGACTCAGTGTCCTAAGACACCTGATGAGCTGAAAAAGATGATGAGAATCCTATGCGCCTGGGGACAGGATCGATCATATATGCCATGACATGTATGAGACCGGCTGTCTCGTAAGCCTTATGTTGTACCAGTAGACATCATTCTAACCCGGGGGAAAGATGGTGCTGAACTAGTCGTCGAAGGATGAGTAGACGCTAGTTTTCCAAGACAAATCCAGATGACTTTAGAAGTCAATCAGGATATGTGTTTACGCTGAATGGCAGAGCTTTAGCTGGGACAGCGTAAAGCAAGATATCATTGCCGAATCTACGACAGAGGCCAAGTACATGGATGCTGCAGAGGCAGCTAAGGAGGCTATGTGGATTTGGAAATTCATGGCAGGGCTGGGTCTAATTAAAAACCCATCCAGCCCGGTGAATCCATCTTGCGACAACACAAGGGCCATTGCACAAGCTAAAAGCCTAGATCGTATAACAAATCCAAACATGTACTGCGGCGTATCCACCTCATCAGATAAATACTGAACTGAGGTGAAGTGAAGATAACCGATATTGCAACAGATGATAACATAGCCAACCCTATGACTAAGGCAGTGTCACTGCCTGAACATGTTAGACATGTAAAGTCGATAGGGACATATTGGAGTTTAGATTGGAACTAGGGCAAGTGGGAGATTGTTAGTCTTAGTGCCCGTAGTTCAATCCTAAATGTCCAAATGTATATATCATCGTTAGCAATAAAATTAAAGCAGCTTTATATTACTTATATGTTGGAGTAATATATCGATGTGTGCTCTGATCTATGCCCACCATGCGAATAGAACCATAGATCGAGATAGATCACACTCGATGGGTCCCTAGTCAACAAAGCTTCACTATAAGCGACTAGTATGAAAGATGGCTCTTTATGGCTTACGTTCTGTTAGTCATTGGAATGGGATTTTGGAGTCTGATCATAGATATCATGTGGGACATGATATTGGACGACCCGCCCTGAATATGTGCCATAGATTAAGTCATGAACATATTCAGTGTTGTAGCTTGTCATGTATCCTTAGACCAAAGAGTCTTTGTGATCGCTATGTAGTCAACAACTGAGTTTGACCTGAGCCTAACGTTTTCCGTAACAGGGCTTCCATAACGGCCAGGATTGGCTTGGGGACGGGCTACATGAGTGACACGAAATACGGCTAAGGGATTTATCCCTCATACTAAGGTATGTGAAAGATATCGGTTCTCGGCCACTTGATCGAGAGTGACTGGAAGAATAGCATGGCCATGCACATGATACTGGGTGTCATATCTTCAGTCATCTCACATATCAAGGAACGGTGATTGAGAATAATAAGGATGACGACTCTATGCCTTATCTCAATCAGGATATCGGAGATAAAAGGATAGTGACAGGGACGACGGAAAGGTTAGAATCGACAGGGTCGATTCGTTATGTAGTGTCAGGCAATACTAAAGTCTCGTTAGTTGCCACTTAAATAGGATCAAGTAAAATGGGATTTTACGTTGATCTATTGACATGCATAAACCTAAGGGTCACACCGGAGGATGAAACTCATTGACACATTTATGGAGAATGGCCAAAAGGGAGTTGTCTTGGGACATGACCAAAACTGGGTTTTGGGTCATGCGCCCGTAAGTGAATAGGACTTCACGGATCGAGACAAGGCTTGGAGTCTTGGGATTGATCTCGTCGGATAATGTTGGACATTTCTGGTATGGAAGGCATGGAGGCGATGAGCGAATCACGGGACCTCGTTGGAAATGGCCACGGGCCATGTTCCAAGAGGCCCATGAAAGGCCCATGCAACCAAGGCCCATGGAACTAATTAATCAAGTCTTGATTAATTAGTACTAAGTAAGCAAGACAAGGATTAAGGTGTTGGTGATTCACCACCTAACCCAATCTTGTCTTGCCATACTTTGTCCTATTTACACCTTACTTGACACCATACTTGTCCCATGCCTTTAGTTGGACAAGTATGGGTTTTGTTATGTTTAAGTCATCTTTTTTCAACATAACAAAGACAAGACAAGAATAGGAAACACATTTTCTCTCCCTCTTCCATGGCCATTTCGGGTTTGGCTAGTTTCCACCTCCATGTTTGTGTTCTTGAGTCCTCAAAGAGAAGAACTACGTGGCTTTGATTCCCATGTGGATACGTAGGCGTCTTGGAGACTCAAGCCAATCATTCGTTAACCGGTGTTCTTGTTTTGGTAAGAACTAGTGCTGAATTTTTCTCTTTTGAATCCATTCTTTGTTAGTTGTTTCATGGTTTTAATCGTCCCTTGGTTTTCATTGATTTTCCGCTGCGAGTTGGTTCATCTCCAACCCTACCTCGAGACCCAACACATCTCATCTCCCTAGAGGTAAAGATACTCCTAACTCTCTATTTCTTCCACTTCCAATCTATGGGTTTTGTGGGTTTTGGCTTAAAAGTTGAAGAACTTGCTTACTTGGTTGTTGCTTGGAAAGAAGTAGTGAAGTAGGATGTTGGATTGTGTTTTTGGTTGAAGTTTGATGAACCCATTGAGGGTGTGGCTGTTGGGTATCTTTGGTTGAACATGTTGGAGCTAAGAGAGCTTAGAAATGGGGTTTGTGTTGAGATTTTCGTGAAATTCGAGTTGGGGAAGAAAGGGGAAGGAGTTGGTCAGGTCTGATACAAAAGCTGACCCGGACCGGGCCAGGTGCCGGCACGGTATGCCGCACGGAACGGGCCTGGTACCGGCACGGCACACGGCACGGAACGGACGGGAGTCCGGCACGGTACCTGACACGGTCCGTGTCGCTCTCTGGGCCGGTCTGTGACGCGTTCCGCGCTGGCTTCCGGGCCGACCTGTGACATGGTTTGTGCCATGTTCCGGCACGGCTAGCCACACGGTCCGTATGGCATTCCGGATCAGACCCCCAGAGCCCAACACATTTCCTCTTAGCTCAATTTGATTCCCTCATCACCTCTTCAAACCTTGGTCCATTTCTGAGCATTGTTGTATATTTTGATGAGAAGAACTCTTTGTTGGGGGAACTAATTTGTGGTCTTTTTGTGGTCCAAAACCGTGGGACCAAGCTAGGAAAGAAGGAAGAACGTGGACGCAAGTTAGAGGAGCAAAGATCACGCCGGAACCCGTGTGAAGAACGAAGTGGTGACCACCGGGCTTATCGTCAGAGTGTTGAGAGGAAGACCTTGAGGTAGGGAAAGTCGTAACTCCTCGTTTATGATGCTTAGTATGCATGTTAGGCTAATAAAATTGGAAAGGTCATAAAAATGCCTATAGGATGCGAATAACTAGAATAATTGTCCTTCAATTACTAATAACCGGAAATGTCTAGTGGTGAATGATTAGGATGCCAATCACTAGTGTAACTCGCTTTCAATACTTGGGAATTGTTTTACTGGTAGAGCGGCCTTGGCAAAGCCCTCGGATTAGTTGCGTGTTAGGATCACATGCTTGGTTGTTTGGTTGCTTAGTGGATAGGCTAAAGAGTCCAATGGAACTAGTTGAATTGCATATTTGATTGCTCGTTTGAAGGTTTTCATGATTTGTTGATTGAACTCGTGTTTGACTGTTGACTGTAGTTGAATGATTGCTTGATTTCCTTAAATGGTTGTTTGGAGCATCGAGTATGACTGGTTGTACCGAGCGGTGCAATAAGGTGATCGATGCCCCGATGGGTCGTAACTGGTAAGTGAACGGTAAGTTGTGATTGTGTTATTCGTGTATTGTGAACATGTGATTCGTGTGCTGTGTGTTGTGGTGAAACGGGGATGCGTGAGCTATGTGTGATAGTGAAGTTTTGTTTGTTGCGAATGGATTGCTTCGTGTTTCGGTTTGAGTGTGTGCTCAATTATTAGTTGATTATTATTGAATTGCCCAAGTGTATGCTTCCTATGGGAGTAATACCTTGGTTCCCGAGGACATATAATCCTTTGGAGACGTTTCTGAGAATCCCGACGATATGTGCCCTGAAGGGTGTTTCCGGTAGCCTCAATGATATGCGTCTCCTCTGGATTGGAGGGAAAATCCGAGAGGACACATCATATGTGGATCGGACGGTGGTGACTTCATGTGCCACGGCATTGATCGGTTTACCTATTGCCTGTGATTGTTAAGATTTATCTTGTTGACTTTGCTGATGAAATTATTGAGTTTAAAGTCCACCATGTTATGTATTTTCCCTACTGAGCGCAAGCTCACCCCTATGAGTTTATTGTTGTGATTACAGGCTTGTTTGAGGAGTAGAGGCTCGGGAGCTTCTTGGTGTGGGTGTCCTGTAGAGACTTCGTTTTCATTTCATTTCAGTTTTGAACAAACCTTGTTGGTGGATTATTATTACACCCCTGAAGGGTTATTTATGTTTTAAATTGAGTTATGTGGATTTGAGTTTTATATTTGAGATTTTCAGGAAAGTTACTGTTGAGTTATTGCCTTTTTAATCGTTTTATCCTAGTCATGCCTCGAGTCCGGGCAAGAACCGGATTTAGGGCGTGACAACAGATGGGAGACGGCGCATGGAGCACGGAACCCGGTGGACGGCGACAGAAGGGCCACGGTGACAATTGGCACGAACTCGGGACCAATCCGACGACGCAGGATCGGTAGCACAAGATGAGGAGGAGGTCGTGGGACGGTGTGAACGGGCGGCGACGACCTGCGAAGGTGGACGACGGAAAAAAAGGATGAAAAAAAAGTGTTGTAAAAGAAAACCCTAGTAAGGGTACTGTTGAACCCATCCATGGGTAAACCCGTCAAAGGTAGCCGAGAGTTTTAAATCAAGAGCTTCAGTGTTGGAGAAAAAGGGGGGAGAGGGAGGAGGCTACGCAGAGAGAGCGCATCCCCTGTTATTTTCATAATTAATTTTGGGGATAACTAAAAAAAAGAACTATACATATTCTGGATATTACATAAAACAATACAAACACATAAATTCATCATATGGTTAGTTGGACACATACAATAGCATGTGTAGTAGATCGTAGTTAATTAGTGTTCAACGTTAAACATGACGATTTTATATATCGTCAACGTCGATCAATGTTATCACTACATTCACATTTATCAAGTTTAGGTTTTCATTTAGCATTTGAGAGTCTAGACAAGGCGTGGACATTGACGACTCTATGAAGCACTGATACTGTGCCGTTGAGTGTCACCTTACGTCAATGCAATGCATCCCAAGACAACGTGCGACAATGAATTTGATGGGTTTTGATCGAAATCTCTTGTGACTGCGTGGAAACCAAAACACCGAGATAAATGTCATCAATTAGAAATTTAATTACATTTACCTGAAAAAGTAAATGAATTTATCAATTTAATTAATTTTTTATTACTATAAAAGGCCCTCGGTGATTCGAAGACTAACCCACCGAAAACCCCTACACTTACATCCTCTTCTTTGCATGTTCTACCGTCGTGTCTTCGTCACAACACCAACAATGTTCCTTGCATGTTCTACCGTCGTGTCGTCGTTGCAACACCAACAACGGCTTCTCTTAGGATTGCATGGAACACCAAGGAAGAATACCACTTGATGTACGTATGGATTGGGCATACAATCCTCGATACCGACTATTGGACTGATATGTACCTCCAATATATGACTGTCGCGCCACCGTAGGGTGTCCTTAAAAAATCCAAATGCAAAATTGAATACCATTTGGGAAGAACAACAAAAAGGGCCAAAAGTTTGACAAAATCTATTAAGAGCACTCAATTTCTAATCGGTTCGGATACCTGGATGAATGACTCATAGTTGTCGCCGAGCACGATTACGAAATCCTCGTGGGTTGAAAGTTAACCAAACATGAATGGTAGGAGGTCCTCTGATATGAATCAAGTGGCAACCTTATGACGGTGCAGAGTAGGCTGTTGTTGGTTATGTTCCGTGCATTTTAGTATGTCTAGTTGTTAATTTATTTTTATTATGTTTTAATTTTATTTTGTATTGTTAATTTTTTTTTGATAGGCGAAAAATTTATTAGGTAAACGTTCTACAAGATAGTAAAACGATGAAAGAAAAACGATCCTTCAAAGGACCTTTTCCCCAAACCGATACAAGCAAAAAGCAAACTAAAAACAAAACAGAACAGACAAGCAAATTAAAAGAGCACCGCCCTCCTTGCCTACTTCCTATCCGGATTCAAGCAGAGAAATCGGTTAGAAATCGAAACAGGAGGTGAACTTCCTGAAGACATTTCCGGAATAACCTCAATCTCGCTATCCTCGACGTCCTC
Organism: Erodium maritimum; assembly: GCA_963921825.1. Lineage (NCBI taxonomy): Eukaryota > Viridiplantae > Streptophyta > Magnoliopsida > Geraniales > Geraniaceae > Erodium > Erodium maritimum. Next base: position 28,693,592 of record OY997589.1, on the reverse strand, counting down.
CTCAACCTCAACCTGTTGTGGAGGTTCCAGACCTGAGTAGTTAGCAACAACCCTTTTCACAAATCGCTTGCTAAAGTTCCACGTTCCATCTTTACTTTGTTTAGCAATATCAATAGTGAAGCTTCCCGCCGGACCCCCTTTATCAGCCGAAGTTTTGGCTCGTGTCTGGTAAAAAACAGTTGGAAGAACTTTATTTGGACGACCACGTTTCTTTGGAACCTCTATGGGAAAAATTTTATTACTCAGAAGAATGTCTTTCCACGGACTTCCGTCTTGATCCACAAAGGGTCCACCGTCAACTACCACCGCAGGTAATTGCGTACCCGACAGGCCAAGCTGGACTTGAGACGTATTAACCACGGGCCCATCCTTAGTCGAGCTTAAACCCTCCAGCACAGTCGAAGATAAGCCCTCATTTAGAGACAAATCAGTATCGATGTGTTTGAAAACGTCAAATAGACTTGGGTCCTTTGGAGCACCAGAAAGTGGGCCACCAATTGACCCAGTAGTTACACCTATTGCTGGATCAGGCCTAAGTTGAACCTGGCCTGCTTCAAATGACCCAATTGAACATGGCCCGTTTACTACACCATCCAACATCGTCCCAGTACTCGAGTTCTGATAACCAGGCATGCACAACGAAGGAGAAGGAATTGTCCCTATAATCACGCCCGATAATTTCGTCCCATTCAAAACCGAATCCGCTGCTATCAATTTTCCTTGATTCGTGATCCCCAGAATCGCGAGATTGACATCTGCAACTGGAGGCAACAACGCAGATGAGGGCGAGGAAACTCACCGGACGCCTGTGCCGGCAACTGATCCTCTGTCGGCCGACTAGGCATCGGGTTAGTGTCTGCAGCCTCACAATTCACCAATTGCACCTCCAGTGAGTCCGACCCAGCGTGTACAGACCCCTCGTTCCGATCAACCTTGCTCGTTTTCACAACACCTACACTCTGTTTTACTTGCAGAATTTCTCGGCCACCGGCGACATACCTCACGAACTTTCCTGGACGCGCAAGAGCTACAAAGAGGGAATAACCATTAAGCTTGAAACCATTGTAAGTTTCAATGGCTTGACGAGCCGATGTCGGGGACGCAAACTCTGCAAAACCGAAGATCTGTCCTTTCCTATTAGGCTTCTTAATCACAGATACAGATTTCACCTCCCCAAACGGAATCAATGTGCTATGAACCCGCTCATCAGTGATTCCCCAGGGTAGATTGTACAAAAAAATCGAGCATCCATCCCCAATCGTATCAACTTCAACGAGTTCTCCTGATCTCTGTACCTGCGTATTCCGACCGGCGTCGTAGGGAGTACGTCTAAACCTGTGCTCCTTCACCAAAACTTCATATTGTTTTTGATCTCCACCAGCATTTGAAACAGAGTCGAGACGCGAATCCTGGGCGTCCTTGCTCTGATTCGATGCGTGCAAACCAGAGATCTTTACCTTAACCTTGGCCGGACGGTTCGCTGGTTGCTTCACATCCACCTTGCCAGAAGCAGTACTCTTCTTCCCTACCTTGCTAACAGCAACTGTGCCGGCAACAATGGAGCGGTACTCCTTGTATAAGGTGAGAAGCTCCGTGCAGAACAGGAAAAAGGGCAACGGATCACCTTCAAACTCGCCGGGAAAATTCCGGCCAGCCGAGCAGTGAGAGCGTTTCATGCTCGAGATTGTTAATTTTTTTCATGTTTTTATTTAATATTTTTATTATTATATTTATTTATGTTCACTATTATGTTAGTTTATGTTTTTGTATATTCTATGTTTATGCTTATTACATTCTTTGTTGTCGAAATAAAAGAGTTAGCAAAATATTGTGTACATCGTATAGGGTATTAAATCAGATAAACAACATAATCTAGTCAAGTAGTAATTTTTTTAGCATAAATGGGTGGATATTATAAATAAAAAGTGTTTACAAGCAAAAGAGCAATAAAACACCTAAATGACATAAATGAAAATGAGTTCCCAATAATGGAGGACCTCAACAGAAAAGTAAAGAGCTCAAGGCACCGAACCGCCTCACTAAGATGTCTGGAAGGGGATATTGCGGTAGCGTCTGATGACATCGATACAATGAGTATAAACCGGAAGCTAGGGTAGAGAAGACCCATTGCCAGGAAAGTACTATGATGTACTGAGTACTCCCCTAGGTTGCTAGCGTGCGTCGTCTTCCCTGGACTGATAATGGTAGGGCTCCAAAACGCGGGATTGCTGACCTATGAGATGGTAGGAGAGTACTGTACCAGGATTTAGTGGGACCACTGCCACCTTACGTCCAATAGGGAGGTGTTGCTGGCCGACCTCCCACTGGACCACGAATTCCTCATCGACCGAGGCGAGGGTGTTGGACGCCACTCACCGTTGTACGATACTTCCCTTCGGAATGTGTAGAGCCCACCTTTTGAACTCCTTGGCCAAATGGGCCTCCGGTCGCCCTCGGCCCTTCAATGTTTGAGCCTTTGACCCTCACCTCGATCCAACCTTGTGAAGCCCAGCCCGAACCAGAGACCCTAGGGCCAGACCGAAACTCCCGCCACCGAAACTCCCCTTTTTTTTATTTAAACCCTATTCTCTCAATTGATTTTTAAAATTATTATTATAAATCTATTTTATTTTAATTCAATCTAAGTTTAGTTTTAAAAACATATATAAATATTCAGTTGAAAAATTAGATTAGTTTTTAAAAAAACATGTCTAAATATATTTTTGAAAATCATATTTTTATTTTCAAAAACACATAAAAATCTATTTTTGTTTTGAAAAATATCAGATTATAATTTTATAAAATATCTTAAATATTTTTTTTGAAAGCTCAAGATTATTTTTTTAAATGTACAAGTATATATTTTTTTCAAAATCAAATTTTGATTAAGACAGTATAAACCCTAGATATATAATCAAAAAGTAGCTTTTGAACTTGCCTAACTTATTGGTTGAGAATGAGTAACATATTATAAGGCTTCAAAAACTCTAGCCCTGATGGTGGCTCTTCCCCAGGGCCGTCGTCGCTTCTCCCGGATTATGTTCGGTACTGCTTCTCCGTCGATATGACGTCCATCCTCTTCATCTTCTACTGCTCGTCCGCTGCTCATAAGGGTCATCACAACCCAATCCCCATCTTCTCTGATTTCCCCAATCTCACCCCCGACTCCGATCAACACGATCACGCTGCTGTCGACACCGCCTGTTCCTTTCCCAATTGGTTTTTGGGGGTTCTCATCTGCTACTGCCTCTTCCCCGATTGAGCTCTGCGGTAATTTTCTGCAACCTCCGCCGCCGTCTCTAAAGTCGCATCTGGCGTCGCCTCTGAAGCCGCCACCATTGTCTCTGAATCCACCGCTGGCATGTCCTTCTCCCTGGCCTCCACCACCACACCCCCTTGAACCCTCTCTCGATTATGGATCTGGTTATTCAAGTGGGTCTTTTTTATTTTATCTGATTTCGTTTTTGTAGGGTCAAAAACCAGTACGCAGAGGTTTAGGGACTTGTGCTCTAGGGACTTGCTCTGGGAGGGGTCCCCAGGAAGAGCTCTACCTCCCTTTGAAGCAGATGATAGCAGGTTGGTCGCACTCTACAGAGTATGCGGCGTTTAGCAAAACCTTGAGCAACCTTAGTCAGCTTCTCCATAGTTTCAATACCGTCAGGGACGGTTATAGTATGAAAAGAACTGCGACACCATTGTGTCTTTTTTCTATTCTTCTTGGTCGGAGATTTATTACTGATGCACTCAGATGTATTTGAATTTAAATTAATGAATCGTTCCTTTCACTATCAAAAAAAACTCATATTATAAGACCTTGAGATAAAGTAATACGTTTTTCAAAAAGAATAACATTTTTAGGCACATGACTTAACAAGGATTGCATATGTCAATGCACGTTTATATATCTTAACCAAATAAGAGACCAATAGTTCATTCTCGACTACTTCTCTTTGCCAAAAATATCTCTGACCTAGCTCTGCCTATGACCATGACAGTCATAACTATATATATTTTTTTTGATCCGCAAAAAAAAACAATTTTATTGCAAAAGAAATAAAAGGAGATGGATACAAGATGAGAAAAGGGAAAAGATGAAAGAATAGCTCAAAGTTAAGCCAGACAACTTTGGGGGGAAGATTTCCAGAGCTCAAGATCTTCTAAGCAGCTACTCGACGGGTTGAGGCTGAGGAGGGAGAAGCTGAACAACTTGATTCTAGTGAGTACCAGTTCAGGAAGTTCCAAAATTTCTGAGAAAACTACTGAATTCCGAGAAAGCCACACATGCCAAAAGCCAATAAAAATGGTCTTTTTCCAGAAGATACCAGCGAGGCCTTTAGGAGCCAAGCCCTGCCACTGATAGATGAGATCCAGAGGAGTTTCGGGGACACAACCTGAGATCCCCCACCAGCTTAAAACTGCATACCAAATCGAAGAAGCTCGAGGACAAGTCAAGAGCAAATGAGAGATGTCTTCAAATTTGGTTTTGCAAAATCTGCACATGGCTGCGAAAGAGGAATAGGGATCCCTCTGTTTTCGAGAAAGGATTTGGTCGGAACTGCCTCAAAGGCGACTAACCAACCGAATAGAGAGATTTTCGGAGGGAGTTTGGCTTTCCATAAGTACGAGCACCAAATCAGCTTAGGACCATAGAGATTTTTCCTGATCTCGATGTACACTTCCTTGATAGAGAACTCTTTGGAGTTAAGAACCCATTTGATTTTATCAGGAGCAGAGGAAGGTTTGAACAGAGATAGGTGCTGCATAAGCAGATCAGATAAGTCGGATTCATAAACCAAGAGATCACGCCTGAAAACTGGCGTCCAGCAGGAACCGCGCCAGTAATCGCTTACTCTGGCGGATTTATCTGCAGCTAGCAGAAAGAGGCGTGGGTAAAGGGAGGATAAAGGCTCAGAGCTGGCCCAACAGTCAGACAAAAAGGAGAGAGACGTGCTGGAGCCCAAATCCCATCTGATTCCGTCCGGCCCAAACAAACTGGCTATCCTCGAGTCTTCAAAAAGACTTAGAATGTTACTTATGATGTTGGAGCAACGAGAAGAAGGTAGAAGAGAGATATCCCAAGCCGAGACAGGCCAGCTATAAATCGAGCAAAGCACTCTCTTCCAAAGAGCATTTTCTTCTGATGCGAATCTCCAAAGCCATTTTGAGAGTAGAGACAGATTGAAGTCAGAGAGACTTCGAATTGAAACACCACCATGGGATTTCGGCAATTGCACCTGGTTCCAGTTAACCTTGGGAAAGGGTTTTCGGTTGGGTTTGGCACCCCACAGAAAGGATCTCTCGATGGCTTCCATCTTCTTAATGACTCCGACTGGCGCTTTGTAGAGAGACATGTGAAAAACGGGGATCGAGCTCAAATTTGAGCTGATAAGAGTATGCCTGCCCCCAAAGGACAGGTGCTTAGATTGCCATAGTTGGGAGGCTTGGTTGAACTTTGCAATCACTGGATCCCAAGTGGCTGCGAGCCTAGCATTAGCACCCAAGGCAAAGCTGAGATAAGTGAATGGCAGAGAACCTGATGAGCAGCCGATTAGGGAGGCTAGACTTGCTGCTTCTTCAGCCGGACCATTGAGCAGGGTGAGATGAGACTTGGAAAAGTTGATCTCAAGACCGGAGGCCAATTGAAAAGCTGCGAGTAAGGCTTTGGTATTGATCAGAAATTGGGGGTTAACCTCAATGAAGAGAAGGGTATCGTCTGCATATTGAAGGTGGGTGATTGATTTTCCAAAGTTCGGGAGAGCCACTCCTTTGATCAAACCCAACTCTTCACTTTCTTCCAATAAGAGATGAAGGTCTTCAGCTGCCAAAAGGAAGAGAAAGGGCGAAATGGAGCAACCTTGTCTAACCCCACAGGAGGAGGAGAATTCGGCTGAAGAAGACCCGTTGATGAGCACCGAAGCGTGGGCTTTTATGTTGGGTCTCGAGGTAGGGTTGGAGATGAACCAACTCGCAGCGGAAAATCAATGAAAACCAAGAGACAATTAGAACCATGAAACAACTAACAAAGAATGGATTAACAAGAGAAAAATTCAGCACTAGTTCTTACCAAAACAAGAACACCGGTTAACGAATGATTGGCTTGAGTCTCCAAGACGCCTACGTATCCACATGGGAATCAAAGCCACGTAGTTCTTCTCTTTGAGGACTCAAGAACACAAACATGGAGGTGGAAACTAGCCAAACCCGAAATGGCCATGGAAGAGGGAGAGAAAATGTGTTTCCTATTCTTGTCTTGTGTTTGTTATGTTGAAAAAAGATGAATTAAACATAACAAAACCCATACTTGTCCAACTAAAGGCATGGGACAAGTATGGTGTCAAGTAAGGTGTAAATAGGACAAAGTATGGCAAGACAAGATTGGGTTAGGTGGTGAATCACCAACACCTTAATCCTTGTCTTGCTTACTTAGTACTAATTAATCAAGACTTGATTAATTAGTTCTATGGGCCTTGGTTGCATGGGCCTTTCATGGGCCTCTTGAAACATGGCCCGTGGCCATTTCTAACGAGGTCCCGTGATTCGCTCATCGCCTCCAAGCCTTCCATACCGGAAATGTCCAACATTATCCGACGCGATCAATCCCAAGACTCCAAGCCTTGTCTCGATCCGTAAAGTCCTATTCACGTACGGGCACATGACCCAAAACCCAGTTTTGGTCATGTCCCGAGACAACTCCCTTTTGGCCATTCTCCATATATGTGTCAATGAGTTTCATCCTCCGGTGTGACCCTTAGGTTTATGCATGTCAATAGATCAACGTAAAATCTCATTTTACTTGATCCTATTTAAGTGGCAACTAACGAGACTTTAGTATTGCCTGACACTACATAACGAATCGACCCTGTCGATTCTAACCTTTCTGTCGTCCCTGTCATTATCCTTTTATCTCCGATATCCTGATTGAGATAAGGCATAGAGCCGTCATCCTTATTATTCTCAATCACCGTTCCTTGACATGTGAGATGACTGAAGATATGATACCCAGTATCATGTGCATGGCCATGCTATTCTTCCAGTCACTCTCGATCAAGTGGCCGAGAACCGATATCTTTCCCATACCTTAGTATGAGGGATAAATCCCTTAGCCGTCTTTCGTGTCACTCATGTAGCCCGTCCCCAAGCCAATCCTGGCCGTTATGGAAGCCCTGTTACGGACAACGTTAGGCTCAGGTCAAACTCAGTTGTTGACTACATAGCGATCACAAAGACTCCTTGGTCTAAGGATACATGACAAGCTACAACACTGAATATGTTCATGACTTAATCTATGGCACATATTCAGGGCGGGTCGTCCAATATCATGTCCCACATGATATCTATGATCAGACTCCGGAATCCCATTCCAATGACTAACAGAACGTAAGCCATAAAGAGCCATCTTTCATACTAGTCGCTTCTAGTGAAGCTTTGTTGACTAGGGACCCATCGAGTGTGATCTATCTCGATCTATGGTTCTATTCGCATGGTGGGCATAGATCAGAGCACGCATCGATATATTACTCCAACACATAAGTAATATAAAGCCGCTTTAATTTTATTGCTAACGATGATATATGCATTTGGACATTTAGGATTGAACTACGGGCACTAAGACTAACAATCTCCCACTTGCCCTAGTTCCAATCTAAACTCCAATATGTCCCCATCGACTTTACATGTCTAACATGTTCAGGCAGTGACACTGCCTTAGTCAAAGGGTTGGCTATGTTATCATCTATTGCAATATCGGTTATCTTCACTTCACCTCAGTTCAGTATTTATCTGATGAGGTGGATACGCCGCAGTACATGTTTGGATTTGTTATGCGATCTAGGCTTTTAGCTTGCGCAATGGCCCTTGTGTTGTCGCAAAATGGATTCACCGGACTGGATGGGTTTTTAATTACACCCAGCCCTGCCATGAATTTCCAAATCCACATAGCCTCCTTAGCTGCCTCTGCAGCATCCATGTACTTGGCCTCTGTCGTAGATTCGGCAATGGTATCTTGCTATACGCTTTCCCAGCTAAAGCTCTGCCATTCAGCGTAAACACATATCCTGATTGACTTCTAAAGTCATCTGGATTTGTCTTCGAAAACTAGCGTCTACTCATCCTTCGACGACTAGTTCAGCATCATCTTTCCCCCGGGTTAGAATGATGTCTACTGGTACAACATAAGGCTTACGAGACGTCTGGTCTCATACATGTCATGGCATATATATGATCGATCCTGCCCCCAGGCGCATAGGATTCTCATCATCCTTTTCAGCTCATCAGGTGTCTTAGGACACTGAGTCTTGCTGAGATGAATGCCATGACTAGTGGGTAAGAGTCCTTTCTTTGAATCGAGCATTAAGAACCTACTCAATGCCTTGTTCACATAGGTTCCCTGACTTAAATCCAAGACCCTCTTGGTGCGATCTCTACATATCTTAATCCTTAAGATATGAGAAGCATCGCCTAAGTCCTTTATTGAAAAACACTTCCTCAACCAAGCTTTAGTCTCGTGCAAGGTTGGGATGTCGTTTTCAATGAGAACCAGAAAGGTAATATTGCTCCCACTAGCCTTCTTATAAACGCAAGATTCATCCTCGTTCTTGATTAAGCCAAATCCAATTACAGCTTCATCAAAACGAAGGATCCAACTCCGAGAAGTTCGTTTCAATCCATAAATGGATTTCAACAACTTATAAATCTTTCCTTTATTCTTCGGATCGTCAAAACCTTTGGGCCGAGACATACAAACGTACTCAGTCAAATTTCCATTTAGGAAAGCGGTTTTGACATCCACTTGCCATATCTCGTAATTATGATACGCAGTTATGTCAAGAAGAATTTGGATCGATTTTGACCATAGCCACTAAGGAGAAGGTTTCCTCATAGTCAATCCATTGGATCTGCCTATAACCTTTCGCCACCAGTTGAGCTTTGTAGGTCAGAGGGTTGCCGTCCATGTCCATCTTCACCTTGAAGATCCATTTGCATCCTATGGTCCTCACACCATTGATGGGATCAACCGGTTCCCAGACTCGGTTGTCTGACATGGATTGCATTTCCTCCCTCATGGCTCCCAGCCATAACTCGGAGTTGGGCCCATCCACGACTTCCTGAAAGGTGGCTGGATCATCGTGATCCACCATGACTTCATTGTCACCTCCGGATACCATATCTTGGAGGTGGAAGATTGATCCTTTCAAATCGCCTTGGACCTTCCGGAATTGTAACAAGAATTGGTTCTTACTCTACGACAATCTCTGGCTCCTTTCTACTGGGTTGCCAATTGGTTTAGACAGATCTGTACCATCCTGAATTTCTTCGAGATGCACAGTCCTCCCAATGACGTCTTTGGAAACAAAACTTCTTTTCCATAAAGACCCCACCCCAAGCGACGAACACCGTGTTCTCACTGGGATTGTAGAAATAGTATCCCCTTGTTGCTTTGGGATACCACACGAAGGTGCATATCTCAGATCTTGGTTCGAGCTTAGTCGAAACCAAATGTTTCACATAAGCCTCGCAACCACAAATCTTTAGGAAGGACAAAGCGGGCATCATCCCGTACCATTTTTAAAATGGTGTCCCTTCCACACCATTCGTCGAAGCCCGATTCACTATGAATGCGGTCGTCTCTAGAGCAAAACCCCTAAAAGAGATTGGGAGATCAGTCCAACTAATCATGGAACAGACCATTGTCTAACAATGTCCGATTTCTCCGTTTGGCTACACCTTTCAACTTCAGTGACCTAGGAGGAGTCCATTCCAAAAGGATCTCATTCTCTTTTAGATGATCTAATAACTCTGTGGTCAAGTATTTTCCACCTCGATCCAATCGAAGTGCCTTAATACCTTTGTCGAGCTGGTTTTCTACTATAGTCTTAAACTCTTTGAATTTATCAAAAGCTTCAGACTTATGTCTCACCGAAGAGACATAACCATATTTACTGTAATCATCAGTAAATGTGATAAAGTAGTTAAAACCCCTCTTGGCAAGTGAACTTATTGGTCTACACACATTCGAGTGTATCAGCCCCAATAATTCACCCGCCCTTTCATCGCGATCGATAAAGGGCACTTTAGTCATTTTGCCCATCAAACAAACCTTGCACCTATCGATCGAATGGAATTCGAATGAACCTGAAAGCCCGCACTTCTGAAGTGCTGATAGGCGCTTCTTGTTTATGCGACCCAAATGACAGTACCATAACAGAGTTAGGTTTAAATCGTTGGATTTAGACCTCTTGGTATTAACGGAATATATAGAACTTGAGGCATTGTTACCCATATCTAATATGTACAATCCTCCAACCATGTCAGTACTGGTATAAAACATATCATTGCATAGAACATTGAAAACTCCATTTCCAATATTAACATTATATCCTTCCTTGTCAAACACGGATACAGATATAATATTCCTACTAAAAGTAGGTATGCAATATACATTATACAATACTAAGGCAAGGCCTCTTGGCAAAGCAAGACTCATGGATCCTACAACAGTTGCCACAACTCTGAGGTCCATTTCGTGCTTTCCAAATCTCTCCTACTTTCAGCCACCATATATTAGTGCATGTGTGAGATTCAGTCATGGTATCTAATACCCATGAATCTTTGGAAGTAGAGAGATGTAGCTCTATAGAGTTAATACCGAATGAAGGCACGATCCCACCGCCCTTCCTTAGATCATCCAGGTTTCCTGATGAAGGCGCAGTCCTACTGCCCTTCTTCAGATCATCCAGGCTATTTGATGAAGGCGCAGTCCCACTGCCCTTCTTCAGATCAGCCGTGAACTTCCTGTAATCCCGGTTCCAATGATCAGGCTGTTGGCAGTAGAAGCAGACATTCTCAGGTATCTCATCTTTCCTGCCAAGTGCGCATGGGCCCAGCCCTTGCCACTTCCAATTCCCTTGTTGACCATCAGAATATCCTTGGATCCCAGATCCCTGAGATATTCTTCTCAGCAGCTGATGACACTTCATGTAACTCTGATATGGTCTTAGAGACAGCCTTGTCAAGGACATATTCTTTGCGTTCAGACTTGAGGACTATCCTCAAAATTCTGTACCAGTCCAAATAGTTTGTCCCATTTAGCTTGACCCTGTCAAGAATGGTTTTTAATGACAAACTATTAATGTTCGCTGAATTTGCCATTTGATCTACAACAGATAAAATTCAATCAGTAAACTGAATAAATTTTATGAAGATCAAGCTTAAACACCAACAATCAATTCTAAACCTTTAGAATCTGAAACCAAGATCCTTGATTCACTCGATTAAGCTGAACTAATGCTCACCACTTAATCGAGCTATGTAGGTAGGACTCCATCCAATCACATCCAATGTGACTCTTGGCTAGGGTATGTACTTATGTACACGACTTACCCTATTTGTTACCCTAGCTCAACCTCAGGCCGAGAATCGTAGTCGGGTCCACCAATTTTCAACTATGGCTCGTCACTATGTAGGTGCTCCGCTAATGCGCACGACACCCACATATGTCGTCCAAACCTACTACCCCGCTTCCCCATGGATGCTCCGCTAATGCGCACGACACCCATAGGACGGGGAGGTAGTAAGGTGTTGATGATTGGGAGGTATCGGACATGACCCGCTTTTACTTGTCCAGTTGTGTTCAAAACTTTGGCACATCCTAGATGCGATGAGCACATCAACTACATTCCAAATGCAATGATGCCTCAAATTACATCCAATGTAATTCTTCCTTTGAACCCTTCAACTACATCCAATGCAATGACGGTTCTAAGGGTTCACACACAAGGATTAAAATTCCAATTTTATCTTTGCATGTGAGGTGATATGCTCGGTAAATAAAGTTAAGCATGCAATTCTAAAACACATAGAATTAATCATGCATAAACTAAACCAAGCATAAAGCGATAAATGTGCACATAATAGCCCCCTAAACTAACTCCCACTAGCTTCTTGAGCTCCACCGACTCCAAGCCGATGCCAACACCCGAAAAGCCACCAAATGACCTTTTCGCCCTTTCTTCGTCTTGAGTAAAATATTACATTTTAATACACGACTCGCAGGTCGGGAATAAATAAATATTACAAACAAGTGGTTCGACGACCACACCTTGAAAGAATAATTACACGCTAACTCTAACGGCTCGCAGGCCGTGAAAAGCGATAAATAATTAAATCGAGCTCGGGGCTATTATGTACACCATGCCAACATCACATCACACATCGTGTTATCAAACAAGCATGTTATCAAACATCATGTGATTTTCCGGTTTTAATTAATAGCCAAGTTTCGAAATTTTTTTGATGCTCGGTTTATCGAAACCGTTCAAAAATGAAACTTTTGAACATTTGATCTTCGAGTTCATCATGACGGTTCCAAACTCGTCATAACTAACAAAACGGTTTAGCCTTGGCATATCAACCATCAAATGGTCATGCTCGGCCTAGCTCCGTCCAACGGAGCCCCGTTCGGTCCCGGTTTCGGCTCCCCTAGAGTCCCGCTCCCGAGACCCGAAAAATCAAATTTTTTTCAAAATTTCCAGATTTGAAATAATTTTCAAAAAATCATTTTACATGTATTAAATCCATAAACAATAATTTAAAACATGTTATCAAACAATTTAGCAAAACAACATGCCAAAAACGAAACTTTCAAGCAAAACCGAAACTTTGAACACCGTCTTGTGAATCCCGAAGGTAGCACGGCTCTGATACCACTGTTGGGTCTCGAGGTAGGGTTGGAGATGAACCAACTCGCAGCGGAAAATCAATGAAAACCAAGAGACAATTAGAACCATGAAACAACTAACAAAGAATGGATTAACAAGAGAAAAATTCAGCACTAGTTCTTACCAAAACAAGAACACCGGTTAACGAATGATTGGCTTGAGTCTCCAAGACGCCTACGTATCCACATGGGAATCAAAGCCACGTAGTTCTTCTCTTTGAGGACTCAAGAACACAAACATGGAGGTGGAAACTAGCCAAACCCGAAATGGCCATGGAAGAGGGAGAGAAAATGTGTTTCCTATTCTTGTCTTGTGTTTGTTATGTTGAAAAAAGATGAATTAAACATAACAAAACCCATACTTGTCCAACTAAAGGCATGGGACAAGTATGGTGTCAAGTAAGGTGTAAATAGGACAAAGTATGGCAAGACAAGATTGGGTTAGGTGGTGAATCACCAACACCTTAATCCTTGTCTTGCTTACTTAGTACTAATTAATCAAGACTTGATTAATTAGTTCTATGGGCCTTGGTTGCATGGGCCTTTCATGGGCCTCTTGGAACATGGCCCGTGGCCATTTCTAACGAGGTCCCGTGATTCGCTCATCGCCTCCAAGCCTTCCATACCGGAAATGTCCAACATTATCCGACGCGATCAATCCCAAGACTCCAAGCCTTGTCTCGATCCGTAAAGTCCTATTCACGTACGGGCACATGACCCAAAACCCAGTTTTGGTCATGTCCCGAGACAACTCCCTTTTGGCCATTCTCCATATATGTGTCAATGAGTTTCATCCTCCGGTGTGACCCTTAGGTTTATGCATGTCAATAGATCAACGTAAAATCCCATTTTACTTGATCCTATTTAAGTGGCAACTAACGAGACTTTAGTATTGCCTGACACTACATAACGAATCGACCCTGTCGATTCTAACCTTTCTGTCGTCCCTGTCATTATCCTTTTATCTCCGATATCCTGATTGAGATAAGGCATAGAGCCGTCATCCTTATTATTCTCAATCACCGTTCCTTGACATGTGAGATGACTGAAGATATGATACCCAGTATCATGTGCATGGCCATGCTATTCTTCCAGTCACTCTCGATCAAGTGGCCGAGAACCGATATCTTTCCCATACCTTAGTATGAGGGATAAATCCCTTAGCCGTCTTTCGTGTCACTCATGTAGCCCGTCCCCAAGCCAATCCTGGCCGTTATGGAAGCCCTGTTACGGACAACGTTAGGCTCAGGTCAAACTCAGTTGTTGACTACATAGCGATCACAAAGACTCCTTGGTCTAAGGATACATGACAAGCTACAACACTGAATATGTTCATGACTTAATCTATGGCACATATTCAGGGCGGGTCGTCCAATATCATGTCCCACATGATATCTATGATCAGACTCCGGAATCCCATTCCAATGACTAACAGAACGTAAGCCATAAAGAGCCATCTTTCATACTAGTCGCTTCTAGTGAAGCTTTGTTGACTAGGGACCCATCGAGTGTGATCTATCTCGATCTATGGTTCTATTCGCATGGTGGGCATAGATCAGAGCACGCATCGATATATTACTCCAACACATAAGTAATATAAAGCCGCTTGAATTTTATTGCTAACGATGATATATGCATTTGGACATTTAGGATTGAACTACGGGCACTAAGACTAACATTTTAGACAAGAGCTTATCCATTTTTTCCATTTTGGACCGAAACCCATTCGGGAGAGAACTCTCTGTAGGTAGTACCAATTTAGACGATCGAAGGCTTTAGAGAAATCAAGCTTCAATGGGATCAATTTGAGTTTTCTGGCTTTGGCATACCAGATTAGCTCGCTAGCTATCAAGACGGAATCAACTAGCTGTCTCCCTTTGACGAAAGCCGATTGGAACTCACTGATCAAATCCGGGACTAGAGGCTTTAAACGGGCTGCCAGCATCTTTGAGAGAATTTTATAAGGGGCTGATAGAAGGCTAATTGGCCGGTAATGACTGAAGGTTGCCGGAGACGGGATTTTGGGCAGCAAGGTAATGAAAGATGAGCTGAACCCTTTACCCAATTTACCTGTCCGATGAAATTCCTCGAAGAAGTTTAGGACATCAAGCCTAATGATGTGCCAAGCCTTTTGATAGAACTTCAGAGAAAAGCCATCGGGCCCTTGGGCTTTGTCTCCATTGAGGCTGAAAATACTTTCAACGATCTCTTCTTCGGAAAAGATGGCCTCAATTATGATTGCATCTTCCGAGGAGATGGATTTGAAGTGAAGGTGAGGGAGGCTTAAATGCTTGGAGAGCTTGTCAGTGAACTGCTCGCCAAAGAAAGCGGAAGCCAGGGCTTTAATCGGATCCGGGTCTGAGATAGAAACTCCATTGTGAGAGATCGAGCTGATGTTGTTTTTGAGCGCCCTACGATTGGCAAAGGCCTGAAAGTATTTGGAGTTAAGGTCGCCTGAAGAGAGCCAGAGAGCTTTGGATTTCTGGCGCCAGAGCTTGGTGTGCAACTTAATTAATCTGATCAGGTTGGCTTGCAGGTTGGAACGAGTAGCAATTTCTTCCGAGGATAGCTGCCTTGAGCTTCAGATCGAGTCTAACTCAGAAATATCCAGCGCCGTTTCAGTGATGCTAAAGTCTAAATTCCCAAAAACCATCTGGTTCCATTGGCTCAAATCATACCTTAGAAGTTTGAACTTGCTCCAAAGTTTAAAATGCTCGTCACCGCAAGTCTTGTAAGAAAGCCAGAGGAGATTGACTGTAGGGAGGAAGTCCGGATGGTCCAGCCAAATATTCAGGAACTTGTTGGGTTTTGGACCCCAATCCTTGATGCCTTGTTTCAGGAGGATTGGCTTGTGATCGGAGAGCAAACGGTCCAAACATTCAACAGAAACTGAGGGAAACAAGGAGATAAAATCCTCGGATAATAAAAACCTGTCCAACCAGCTGGCCTTTGAATCTTTGCCGAACCAAGTGAAATTGTTCCCGGCCAGAGGAGGGATTATGACCCTGATGGAGGAGACAAAATTGCTGAAAGCTTCTATATCCGAGGGGCATGATAGGCAGACTGAGGACCTTTCAGACTGGTGGAGAACAGAGTTGAAATCACCTGCAAGCAAAAACAGGTTAGATAATAGACCAATGTCTGATTGGAGTTGGCTCCAAAGCACCTTCTTGCCATCCAGGTTGCAAGGAGCGTAGATGTTGAAGATGGAGATTGGGACCCGATCTGCACCAATGTGACCATTCATAAAAACGTATCTAGGATGTTCGTCTGAAGATAAGAGGGTGAAGTAGCTGGAATCCCAAAGATTTAAGAGACCACCCGAGGCTCCCTCAGACGGGGAGAAGATGAATTCCCAACTTGGTTCGAAGCCACAAGTTCGAAGAAATAGGGGAGGGATTTTGGAAAGCTTGGTTTCTTGGAGGAGGACTATTGTCATGGCTTCTTCCAAGAGTCCTTTCCTTCTATTCGTATTATATGGTTTTTTTTACAATAATTTTAGTTGGATGCAGTTCACAAAGCATTACTCTCATGCACCTTTCTCTGTTAGTTTTTCTAGGGTTTTTCTTATTAGGACTCCAATCTAGTCGTTTTAGCCACCGCGACGTTGGGTCCCTCCCACCACGAACAATTGTCGCCCGACCCTGTTCGCCCGACCCCTCCGCAACTCCAATGGTTTTTGTCTGGCTCACCTCAACATCGATCGACCTCAATGCCTTGGAGCCCCGCGACGCCCCGGTATCGAGTCATCTCTCCTTATCAACCCCCATCGTCGCTGAAGCCGCCACCAGAGTGTCCTTCTCACTGGCCTCCACCACCGCACCCTCTGAAGCCATCGTCGCCATCTCTACAACCGCCTCTTCCTTAGCCTCCACCGCCGCATCCTCCTCGACTCCTTTCTCGGTTATGGATTTGGCTAATCGAGTGGGTCCTTTTTATTTGTTCTGACTTCGTGTTTATAGGGTCAATGAAGAAAGGAATCCAATGCTCTAGGGACTGACCTTGGGAGGTGTGCCTAGGAAGAGCTCTACCTCTCTTTGAAATTAGTGATTGTAGTTTCGGTCGCACTCTATAGAGTATGCAGCGTATCAGCAACACTTTGAGCAGCAGTCATTGGTTTCGCCATAGTTTAATTTTCATTTCAGTTTTGTCTTTATGATTCTTTCAATACCGGTTGTTACAGTTCGTCTATCTTAAAGTTTTTTTAAAAGAGATTTTTGGGCCACTATATAGTATAATAACTTTTTTATAATTAATAATATATACGCACCTTTTAATAAAAAAAATATTGCATATGTCGTGGACTTCTGAAACAAATAATGAGACTATTAATGCGATGTGTTTTTGACCGTGCGTAGCCTAAGTTTGATGAACAGGTAATAGGCTTGTGTTCTAAATTTCTAATTAAAATGATGACGTAGTTTTTTTAAAACGAGTTACTGGGGAAGTGCATTACTGCGAACAAAAAATCATACAAAGTAGGGCGTAAAAGCCCTGGGTTCTAGATATTTGTACGAGCCGACCGTAGCAAGCCCAGCGCTCTAGGACCTGTAGAAATAGTCTACTTTTGATATTAGACACTAACTCACGACATCCCCTTACCAGCGTCTCAAAACAACAAAACATAATGAAAATTGTCCAGCAAATTAAACGAATAAATAACTCAAACTAACAACATGAAAACCATAAATTAACGAGGAATAATGAGCTGTGATTGCGGATTTCCTTATACCTCCCAACACCGTCAGTCTCGGGTCTGTGGGTATAGGCTAGAGACGGACCCCCACCCCGACCGGGTCTTACCATTCCTGCGAAGGAAGCTTTATTGCCTCCACCCATGTAGTATGCTCCTCCTCCTCCTCCCCTGGTTTGTGTTCTTGATGGATGATGCATGAAAGCTCCAGAACCTTTTTCATGCTAGTAGGTTTGGCATACAGTTGTCCGCTCCTACTCTTCGTCTTGACCTTCATCGCCTTTGATTTGATGGGGCCTGCACCTTTATATTGGCCCCGAGGTTCCTTTTGTTTCTCTGGTTTCAGGTTCAGGTCACCTGCATAAACATCCGGGCAAGACCCGCTCCCAGCATTTGGAATATTAACCAGGTTGTCAGACTTTATGATACCTAGTTGTCCCCCTAGTTCTCCTGGAGATAACCTTGTAGATTTGACATTGCCCACTCCGGGGCATCTTTAACCATGTTGTCAGACTTCGATCTAAAGTTCTACCCTCTATGTAGAGTCTGAGTTCTTGTGATAGGTATCATAGAGGTTCTACTGATACCTTCCAGGGAGTCTTCCTTAGTCCTCCGAATCGAATACAAGGTAAGGTCTATCAGGAGGTCATCGACTGAACAGTCCCCAATAACTCTCGGGGGCTTCCAGACTGTATTAAGCAGATGATCCACATCCAGGTGTTTAGGCATCCTGATGGAGTTATCATAACGAGTTTTCTCCCGACCAATTCTGGGGAGGTGGGCCGTACAATCTAGTTCTGATGTGTTAGTCTACCACATCGGGTGCAAAACTCCGGTAACCTTTCATACTGTAACTCAATCAGTGAAGATTGAGTGTTTCCAAGGAAACGAAGACGAATACGTCTGCGTAACGGCTGGTTCACATCCAGGCTGACTCTCATCCATAGAAAATAATCATCACGTCGTACAGAAGGGATAAGGGCAGTAGTTACCTGAGTTCCCATGTAGGACGCAAGTAAATCACGAACTTTGGGATTCCGGGAATCCCCTAGGACGTTCAGAGCTCAAACCCCAATTTCCATATAGCCGAAGTTGATGTCGCTGGGTTGCATACAAGTCTGGAGCGGGTTAGCAACACCGGGTATCCTTTGAAACCCCAGGGTCCACGATGATGGATCATCCATGGTTGCTTGGGACGGGAAATGGAAACCGACAATTTCTTTCGATAAGTATTCGACTGGAGACCGTCCACCTTCCAGTGTTGAAGCATAAGCCCGCCTAAGGCATTTTGGTTGTGACGCCCCACTCCGGCGACCCGTCCCGCTAGTGAAAAGAGATACCTGTCGTTGGCCCCCGCCAGAATAGCTTCCATCGGGATGTCCAGTATCTCGTCCTCGTCCTCCCAATCCGGTACCGGCTCAGAACGTCTCACTGGATTTTTGGCCGACCTTGCAACAGATCTGGTTGGCTTCGCTGATAAACCCGCCGGAGTTGCAGCATACACGGCTGGGTCTGGAGAAAGCCTGACAGGAACCGCCAGAACAAGAGCTAGATTGTTCAGAGGCTCCTGTGCGTCTCGCGGACGGGATAAACTCCGACCAACTTCGACGTGGGCACGACGGAGCGCCATCCAGGCCTGTGCTTTTTCCTTTTCCACAGGTCGGGGCTGGTTGAGAGCAGAGGCCCTCGACTGTGGTTGGGTCGGAGTGGAGTCTGGTGTGGTCGGCGTCGGAGAGGTCACTCATGACAGAGCATGAGGTGCGTGAAGAAAACTTTTTACTCAGAAGTTAGTTGTGCGTGAAGAAAACTTCTGAGTAGATGCTGAATTAATGTTTTGCTATATTTGTTAAATTTTGATTTAAATAGTAAATACTAAAAAGAGTTGAAATTAATTTTATAACATTAATCAATAATAAAAGAAAAAAACCAAATAATTCAAACTTCAAATTTTACTCATCCCGAATAATACAACCAAAAATATGTTGACAAGATCATTATTACAGAGAAAAAGCTTTGTCATTCGTCTTGTTCGTAGTTAACTCCAAAGCAATTCCAGCTCAACAAGTTCATTTGTGAGTCGTCGGTGTGTGCTATCATTTGTCACCTCGTTTCTAGCCACCACATGTTGTTCGTAGGACCAGATCCCTTCCTAGTGCCATCGTTCGGGTGGTGTCCAATCAGG
The DNA here is from genome assembly GCA_963921825.1 of Erodium maritimum. NCBI lineage: Eukaryota > Viridiplantae > Streptophyta > Magnoliopsida > Geraniales > Geraniaceae > Erodium > Erodium maritimum. Next base: position 28,674,002 of record OY997589.1, on the reverse strand, counting down.
TATTTGCAAAGGGGCTTTATAATACAAATCTTCCTCTCATTTTTCATACCAGTCGCGTTCATCCTCTACAATCATGTTGTGTAGAACGATATAGGTGTGCATGATATCAGCAAAAGCACTCTTGCTTCAAAGATGAGCGGATCGGAAAATTATATACCACCGTGCTTGGAGGACTCCAAAATATTGTTCAACAACTTTTTGGAAACCTTCTTGGACTTCCACAAATAATTTATGTTTGCGTGTATCGTGATGGCGAATCGACTTCACGAACCAAATCCATGATGGGTAAATTCCGTCAAACTAATAATAAGGCCGGTCATAGCAATGCTCGTTGATCTCGAACTCCACGGAAAAGTCATGACCGACAAGGGTGTCTTTGAATAAGTGACCTACGTTGAGAACGTTAATTTCATTGTTCGAGCAATCCATTCCAAAATACAAATGCCAAATCTACAGAAATGGGACGCTACGACTTCCAGCATTATGGTTGGACGCCTGTGGTGATCTCCCCGGACAAAGCGGCCTTGCAACACGGTTGGAAAATTCTCTCACTCCTCATGCATGCAATCAAGACTCCCAATCATGCCAGAGAACCCTCACATGTATTTCGATTCTAGCAATCGGGTCAAGTCCTCCGGAGTTGGTTTATGCTCGTTCTCATCCATAAATACCTTAACAACGGCCTTGAAAAACCCAACGTACACATTCGAGTATGATACGTACCCCAAGTCGTAGGGATTCGTCCAGTGAATCGGTCGAGCACCTGTACGCTAGCATTCGTATCACGACAGTGCATTTTTTGTGCGTTGATGATCCCATGCGTCCTACACTATCCCGCTATCTTTTCCATCATCGAAAGAAAAAATGGTCGGCTCATACGGAATCGATGGCTAAACATCTTGGGCCCATAGGTTGTTAGGGTTCTCGAAAAATAATCTTGCATTAGGAACTCGTAGCCTTCAACACGACCTCTATTAATCTCTTTTCGGCAAGGTTCCCCGTTTTGGACCCTTCGCCTCATTGCGTCGATCCTTGGCATTGTTTTTTTTGTATCGCTCTCTCATCCATTTGCTAGATTTGTTCCCCCATTGCACAAACGTTGGTTTTGTATTCATCCATAGCTCGAACAAACCTACTATTTGTGGGATGTGGATTTTTAGAGAGAAAGTTGAGGAATGAGTAGAAAATGTTGGTGGTTTGATAAATGAGATGGTGAATATTTATAGATGGGGAAATTTCTAAGGTTAATTTTTTATTTTATTTAATTAGAAAAATATTACTGTTTCAGACCATTCGAGCCAACAGTTTGATTTTTTTCCTCCTCAGTGCCACGAGGCGCTTCCCTATTGGTTGGCTGATGACTCATAAGTCGTGACTCATGGTTACGACTCGTGGTTTAGTGAGTCAGAATCGCACAAATCATACGCCATACGACACATGGTTCACAGTTCACCAAACAAGGAGTCACAAACCGCGAGCAGCGACGATTAGGTTGCACTAAATCAAGCTATATATTCTTTCATTCAGTTGTAGCCATAGATCCTCTTATCACCCTTTGGATTACGTCTCTCTAAATCAAGGTATATGTTCTTTCATTCAGTTGTAGCTATAGATCCTCATATCACCCTCTGGATTCTCCGTTATACCTAGGCCAGTAACTTAGGCCACTACATTATTAATCAATCCACTGGACTAATCTCCTCTGAAGTATCTCATAGTCATCGGTATTAACTTAGGTTCAGGAGAGTTACTTTCTCCATTCATCACCACAGAAGAAAAATCTAGTGTGTTATCTGTTTACACGATACATGTAAGGGTTTAGATAGTTTATATCGTTATAAGTGTTTGCTACTTGAAACATTTCAAAACCTCTCAAAGAGCCCCCGACGTAACCCTAGCCACCTCAATAGTTTTCCGCTTCCCCCACCGGCGACGCCACGACCACCGACCAAGGACGTCGCCGGTGGAGACCTTTAACCTCCCTACTTCTTCCCCTTCCTCCCCTTCATATTTCTTGTCCTTTCTTTCGTTCTCTGCCAGCTGACCTTAGTGGAGCTAGCTCGTCCTTGTCGTTACGACGAATCCAGATTCGGTCCCTTCCTGGTCATCTCTAGCGTCTCAGGTCTTCGTCGAAGCCTGCGAGGTTCGGTCCCCGACTGGTTTGCTTTGCCCTTTTGAGCCACGAGCTCTGACCTTTGTGGCCGGACTTCAGGTACTCCGTTACTCCCCTCGCCGGTTATGTTCTAAACAGGTTTGGTTCTCGTCTTACTCGCTCCAGAGAGCTCTTGCTTGTTGCTACTCTGCTCTGCTTGTCGTTGCCGAGCTCGCTCCCGCCGGCTCTAACGAGTTCTTTCTCATATCTGGACTGCTCTACCGGGAGTTGCAGACCTCATTTCAAGGTGCCTCCTTCTTCCCTACCACGTGTGGTCAACACATCAGATTTTTTTATTCGTTAGTTTGGTCGTGCTTTGTGGGTGTCATGGTTAAATCTGTCAAGAAATGGACAGATATGACATTAGGAGGTTTGGCTACTCCGTGTGTATGATGATCGACTCGGGTTTTCATCATGTTCGTTTGCTGTGGTGGTGGACTATTTGTGGCCTATTGATCAAGCTGGTTTGTGTTGATCTACTCGGGATCTTGGCTGCTGTCGTTTTGAGTTCGTCGTCGGAGCTCTCGATGGGCAGTGGTCGATGGTGCTTCTGATTTGAGCGGCATATCTGCATTTTAGAGTAGGCTATGATCTCCAATTGTGTTGGCCTTCTTGTTAGTCTTAGTGCCCGTAGTTCAATCCTAACTGTCCAAATGTATATATCATCGTTAGCAATAAAATTAAAACGACTTTATATTACTAATGTGTTGGAGTAATATATCGATGTGTGCTCTGATCTATGCCCACCATGCGAATAGAACCATACATCGAGATAGATCACACTCGATGGGTCCCTAGTCAACAAAGCTTCACTAGAAGCGACTAGTATGAAAGATGGCTCTTTATGGCTTACGTTCTGTTAGTCATTGGAATGGGATTTCGGAGTCTGATCATAGATATCATGTGGGACATGATATTGGACGACCCGACATGAATATGTGCCATAGATCAAGTCATGAACATGTTCATTATCGTAGCTTGTCATGTATCCTTAAACCAAGAAGTCTTTGTGATCGCTATGTAGTCAACAACTGAGTTTGACCTGAGCCTAACGTTGTCCGTAATAGGGCTTCCATAACGGCCAGGATTGGCTTGGGGACGGGCTACATGAGTGACACGAAAGACGGCTAAGGGATTTATCCCTCATACTGAGGTATGGGAAAGATATCAGTTCTCGGCCGCTTGATCGAGAGTGACTGAAAGAATAGCATGCCATGCACATGATACTGGGTATCATATCTTCAGTCATCTCACATATCAAGGAACAGTGATTGAGAATAATAAGGATGATGACTCTATGCCTTATCTTATGGAGAATAGACAAAAGGGAGTTGTTTCGGGACATGACCAAAACTGGGTTTTGGGTCATGTGCCCGTAAGTGAATAGGACTTTACGGATCGAGACAAGGCTTGGAGTCTTGGGATTGATCGAGTCAGATAATGTTGGACATTTCTGGTATGGAAGGCTTGGAGGCGATGAGCGAATCACGGGACCTCGTTGGAAATGGCCACGGGCCATGTTCCAAGAGGCCCATGAAAGGCCCATGCAACCAAGGCCCATGGAACTAATTAATCAAGTCTTGATTAATTAGTACTAAGTAAGAAAGACAAGGATTAAGGTGTTGGTGATTCACCACCTAACCCAATCTTGTCTTGCCATACTTTGTCCTATTTACACCTTACTTGTCACCATGCTTGTCCCATGCCTTTAGTTGGACAAGTATGGGGTTTGTTATGTTTAAGTCATCCTTTTTCAACATAACAAACACAAGACAAGAATAGGAAACACAACTTCTCCCTCATCTCCATGGCAATTTCGGGTTTGGCTAGTTTCCACCTCCATTGTTGTGTTCTTGAGTCCTCAAAGAGAAGAACTACGTGGCTTTGATTCCCATGTGGATACGTAGGCGTCTTGGAGACTAAGCTAATCATTCGTTACCCGGTGTTCTTGTTTTGGTAAGAACTAGTGCTGAATTTTTATCTTGTGAATCCATTCTTTGTTAGTTGTTTCATGGTTTTAATCGTCTCTTGGTTTTCATTGATTTTCCGCTGCGAGTTGGTTCATCTCCAACCCTACCTCGAGTCCCAACAGTGGTATCAGAGCAGTGCTACCTACGGGATTCACAAGACTGTGTTCAAAGTTTCGGTTTTGCTTGAAAGTTTCGTTTTTGGCATGTTGTTTTGCTAAATTGTTTGATAACATGTTTTAAATTCTTGTTTATGGATTTAATGCATGTAAAATGAATTTTTGAAAATTATTTCAAATCTGGAAATTTTGAAAAAAATTCTATTTTTCGGGTCTCGGGAACGGGACTCTTGGGGAGCCAAAACCGGGACCGAACGGGGCTCCGTTGGACGGAGCTAGGCCAAGCATGACCATTGGATGGTGTATATGCCAAGGCTAAACCGTTTTGTTAGTTATGACGAGTTTGGAACCGTCATGACGAACTCGACGATCAAATGTTCAAAAGTTTCATTTTTGAACGGTTTCGATAAACCGAGCATCAAAAAAATTTGAAACTTGGCTATTAAATAAAACCGGAAAATTACATGATGTTTGATAACATGCTTGTTTGATAAAACGATGTGTGATGTGTTGTTGGCATGGTGTACATAATAGCCCCGAGCTCGTTTTAATCACGGCCTGCGAGCCGTTAGAGTTAGCGTGTAATTATTCTTTCAAGGTGTGGTCGTCGAACCACTTGTTTGTAATATTTATGTATTCCCGACCTGCGAGTCGTGTATTAAATTGTAATTTTTTACTCAAGACGAAGAAAGGGCGAAAAGGTCATTTGGTGGCTTTTCGTGTGTAGGCATCGGCTTGGAGTCGGTGGAGCTCAAGAAGCTAGTGGGAGTTAGTTTAGGGGGTTGTTATGTGCACATTTATCGCTTTATGCTTGGTTTAGTTTATGCATGACTAATTCTATGTGTTTTAGAATTGCATGCTTAACTTTATTTACCGAGCATATCACCTCACATGCAAAGATAAAATTGGAATTTTAATCCTTGTGTGTGAGCCCTTAGAATCGTCATTACATTGGATGTAGTTGACGGGTTCAAAGGAAGAATTACATTGGATGTAATTTGAGGCATCATTGCATTTGGAATGTCGTTGATGTGCTCATCGCATCTAGGATGTGTCAAAGTTTTAAACACAATCGGACAAGTAAAAACGGGTCATGTCCGATACCTCCCAATTATCAACACCTTACTACCTCCCCGTTCTATGGGTGTCGTGCGCATTAGCGGAGCATCCATGGGAAAGCGGGGTAGTAGGTTTGGACAACATATATGGGTGTCGTGCGCATTAGTAGAGCACCTACATAGTGACGGGCCATAGTTGAAAATTGGTGGACCCGACTACGATTCTCAGCCTGAGGTTGAGCTACGGTAACAGATAGGGTAAGTCGTGTACATAAGTACATACCCTAGCCAAGAGTCACATTGGATGTGATTGGATGGAGTCCTACCTACATAGCTCGATTAAGTGGTGAGCATTAGTTCAGCTTAATCGAGTGAATCTAGGATCTTGGTTTCAGATTCTAAAGGTTTAGAATCGATTGTTGGTGTTTAAGCTTGATCTTCATAAAATTTATTCAGTTTACTAATTGAACTTTATCTGTTGTAGATCAAATGGAAAAATTCAGCGAACATTAATAGTTTGTCATTAAAAACCATTCTTGACAGGGTTAAGCTAAATGGGACAAACTATTTGGACTGGTACAGAATTTGGGGATAGTCCTCAAGTCTGAACGCAAAGAATATGTCCTTGACAAGGTTGTCTCTAAGACCATATCAGAGTTACATGAAGTGTCATTAACTGCTGAGAAGAATATATCAGGGATCTGGGATCCATGGATATTCTGATGGTCAACAAGGGAATTGGAAGTGGCAAGGGCGGGGCCCATGCACACTTGGCAGGAAAGATGAGACACTTGAGAATGTCTGATTCTACTGCCAATAGCCTGGTCATTGGAACCGGGATTATAGGAAGTTCACGGCTGATCTGAAGAAGGGCAGTGGGACTACGCCTTCATCAAATAGCCTGGATGATCTAAAGAAGGGCAATAGGACTACGCCTTCATCAGGAAACCTGGATGATCTAAGGAAGGGCGGTGGGACCGTGCCTTCATCTGGTATTAACTCTATAGAGCTACATCTCTCTACTTCCAAAGATTCATGGGTATTAGATACCAGGACTAAATCTCACACATGCACTAATAAATGGTGGCTGAAAGTAGGAGAGGTTTGGAAAGCACGAAGTGGACCTCAGAGTTATGGCAACTGTTGTAAGATCCATGAGTCTTGCTTTGCCAAGTGTCCTTGTGTTAGTATTGTATAATTTATATTGCATACCTACTTTTAGTAGGAATATTATATTTGTGTCCGTGTTTGACAAGGAAGGATATAATGTTAATATTGGAAATGGAGTTTTCAATGTTCTATGCAATGATATGTTTTATACCAGTACTGACTTGGTTGGAGGATTGTACATATTAGATATGGGTAACAATACCTCAAGTTCTATATATTATGTTAATACCAAGAGGTCTAAATCCAACGATTTAAACCTAACTCTGTTATGGCATTGTCATTTGGGCCTCATAAACAAGAAGCGCCTATCAGCACTTAACAAGTGCGGGCTTTCAGGTTCATTCGAATTCCATTCGATCGATAGGTGCAAGGTTTTTTTGATGGGGAAAATGACTAAAGTTCCCTTTATCGATCGCGACGAAAGGGCGGGTGAATTATTGGGGCTGATACATTCGAATGTGTGTAGACCAATAAGTTCACTTGCCAGGAGGGGTTTTAGCTACTTTATCACATTTACTGATGATTACAGTATATATGGTTATGTCTATTCGGTGAGACATAAGTCTGAAGCTTTTGATAAATTCAAAGAGTTTAAGACTAAAGTAGAAAACCAGCTCGACAAAGGTATTAAGGCACTTCGATTGGATCGAGGTGGAAAATACTTGACCACAAAGTTATTAGATCATCTAAAAGAGAATGGGATCCTTTTGGAATGGACTCCTCCTGGGACACTGTAGTTGAAAGGTGTAGCCAAACGGAGAAATCGGACATTGTTAGACAATGGTCCGTTCCATGATTAGTTGGACTGATCTCCCAATCTCTTTCTGGGGTTATGCTCTAGAGACGACAGCATTCATAGTGAATCGGGCTTCGACGAAGGGTGTGGAAGGGACACACGGGATGATGCCCGCTTTGTCTTTCCTAAATATTTGTGGTTGCGAGGCTTATGTGAAACATTTGGTTTCGACTAAGCTCGAACCAATATCTGAGATATGCACCTTCGTGTGGTATCCCAAAGCAACAAGGGGATACTACTTCTACAATCCCAGTGAGAACATGGTGTTCGTCGCTTGGGGTGGGGTCTTTATGGAAAAAGAGTTTTGTTTCCAAAGACGTCATTGGGAGGATTGTGCATCTCGAAGAAATTCAGGATGGTACAGATCTGTCTAAACCAATTGACAACCCAGTAGAAAGGAGCCAGAGATTGTCGTAGAGTAAGAAGAATTCTTTTTACAATTCCGGAAGGTCCAAGGCGATTTGAAAGGATCAATCTTCCACCTCCAAGATATGGTATTCGGAGGTGACAATGAAGTGATGTTGGATCACGATGATCCAGCCACCTTTCAGGAAGTCGTGGATGGGCCCGAATCCGAGTTATGGCTGGGAGCCATGAGGGAGGAAATGAAATCCATGTCGGACAAACGATTCTGGGAACCGGTTGATCCCATCAATGGTGTGAGGACCATCGGATGCAAATGGATCTTCAAGGTGAAGATGGACATGGACGGCAACCCTCTGACCTACAAAGTTCAACTAGTGGCGAAAGGTTATAGGCAGATCCAATGGATTGACTATGAGGAAACCTTATCCTTAGTGGCTATGGTCAAAATCGATCCAAATTCTTCTTGACATAACTGCGTATCATGATTACGAGATATGGCAAGTGGATGTCAAAATCGCTTTCCTAAATGGAAATTTGACTGAGTACGTTTGTATGTCTCGGCCCAAAGGTTTTGACGATCCGAAGAATAAGGGAAAGATTTATAAATTGTTGAAATCCATTTTTGGATTGAAACGAACTTCTCGGAGTTGGATCCTTCGTTTTGATGAAGCTGTAATTGGATTTGGCTTAATCAAGAACGAGCATGAATCTTGCGTTTATAAGAAGGCTAGTGGGAGCAAGATTACTTTTCTGGTTCTCATTGAAAACAACATCCCAACCCAACCTTGCACGAGACTAAAGCTTGGTTGAGGGAGTGTTTTTCAATAAAGGACTTAGGCGATGCTTCTTATATCTTAAGGATTACGATATGTAGAGATCGCACCAAGAGGGTCTTGGATTTAAGTCAGGGAACCTATGTGAACAAGGCATTGAGTAGGTTCTTAATGCTCGATTCAAAGAAACGACTCTCACCCACTAGTCATGGCATTCATCTCAGCAAGACTCAATGTCCTAAGACACCTGATGAGCTGAAAAGGATGATGAGAATCCTATGCGCCTGGGGGTAGGATCGATCATATATGCCATGACATGTATGAGACCGGACGTCTCGTAAGCCTTATGTTGTACCAGTAGACATCACTCTAACCCGGGGGAAAGATGATGCTGAATTAGTCGTCGAAGGATGAGTAGACGCTAGTTTTCCAAGACAAATCCAGATGACTTTAGAAGTCAGTCAGGATATGTGTTTATGCTGAATGGCAGAGCTTTAGCTGGGAGAGCGTAAAGCAAGATACCATTTCCGAATCTACGACAGAGGCCAAGTACATGGATGCTGCAGAGGCAGCTAAGGAGGCTATGTGGATTTGGAAATTCACGGCAGGGTTGGGTGTAATTAAAAACCCATCCAACCCGGTGAATCCATTTTGCGACAACACAATGCGCAAGCTAAAAGCCCAAATCGCATAACAAATCCAAAAATGTACTACGGCGTATCCACCTAATCATAGAAATACTGAACTGAGGTGAAGTGAAGATAACCTATATTGCAACAGATGATAACATAGTCAACCCTTTGACTAAGGCAGTGTCGCTGCCTAAACATGTTAGACATGTAAAGTCGATGGGGACATATTGGAGTTTAAATTGGAACTAGAGCAAGTGGGAGATTGTTAGTCTTAGTGCCCGTAGTTCAATCCTAAATGTCCAAATGTATATATCATTGTTAGCAATAAAATTAAAGCGACTTTATATTACTTATGTGTTGGAGTAATATATCGATGTGTGCTCTGATCTATGCCCACCATGCGAATAGAACCATAGATCGAGATAGATCACACTCGATGGGCCCGTAGTCAACAAAGCTTCACTAGAAGCGACTAGTATGAAAGATGGCTCTTTATGGCTTACGTTCTGTTAGTCATTGGAATGAGATTCCGGAGTCTGATCATAGATGTCATGTGGGACATGATATTGGACGACCCGACATGAATATGTGCCATAGATCAAGTCATGAACATGTTCATTGTCGTAGCTTGTCATGTATCCTTAGACCAAGGAGTCTTTGTGATCGCTATGTAGTCAACAACTGAGTTTGACCTGAGCCTAACGTTGTTCGTAACAGGGCTTCCATAACGGCCATGATTGGCTTGGGGACGGGCTACATGAGTGACACGAAAGACGGCTAAGGGATTTATCCCTCATACTGAGGTATGGGAAAGATATCAGTTCTCAGCCGCTTGATCGAGAGTGACTGAAAGAATAGCATGGTCATGCACATGATACTGGGTATCATATCTTCAGTCATCTCACATATCAAGGAACAGTGATTGAGAATAATAAGGATGACGGCTCTATGCCTTATCTCAATCAGGATATCGGAGATAAAAGGATAATGACAGGGACGACGGAAAGGTTAGAATCGACAGGGTCGATTCGTTATGCAGTGTCAGGCAATATTAAAGTCTCGTTAGTGGCCACTTAAATATGATCAAGTAAAATGGGATTTTGCGTTGATTTATTGACATGCATAAACCTACGGGTCACACCGGAGGATGAAACTCATTGACACATTTATGGAGAATGGCCAAAAGGGAGTTGTTTCGGGACATGACCAAAACTGGGTTTTGGGTCATGTGCCCGTAAGTGAATAGGACTTTACGGATCGAGACAAGGCTTGGAGTCTTGGGATTGATCGCTTCGGATAATGTTGGACATTTCCGGTATGGAAGGCTTGGAGGCGATGAGCGAATCACAGGACCTCGTTGGAAATGGCCACGGGCCATGTTCCAAGAGGCCCATGAAAGGCCCATGCAACCAAGGCCCATGGAACTAATTAATCAAGTCTTGATTAATTAGTACTAAGTAAGCAAGACAAGGATTAAGGTGTTGGTGATTCACCACCTAACCCAATCTTGTCTTGCCATACTTTGTCCTATTTACACCTTACTTGTCACCATGCTTGTCCCATGCCTTTAGTTGGACAAGTATGGGGTTTGTTATGTTTAAGTCATCCTTTTTCAACATAACAAACACAAGACAAGAATAGGAAACACAACTTCTCCCTCATCTCCATGGCAATTTCGGGTTTGGCTAGTTTCCACCTCCATTTTTGTGTTCTTGAGTCCTCAAAGAGAAGAACTACGTGGCTTTGATTCCCATGTGGATACGTAGGCGTCTTGGAGACTCAAGCCAATCATTTGTTACCCGTTGCTCTTGTTTTGGTAAGAACTAGTGCTGAATTTTTATCTTGTGAATCCATTCTTTGTTAGTTGTTTCATGGTTTTAATCGTCTCTTGGTTTTCATTGATTTTCCGCTGCGAGTTGGTTCATCTCCAACCCTACCTCGAGACCCAACACTTCTGAGTAGTCAGCTCTTATAGATCTCCTTCTCGCGGTGGTGATGCTGGATGTGCTTCTCGCGAATTTTTAGTTGTGACTCATTTCAGATCCGATCGTGGGACGCTTTCTCCATCCGGTGCTAACCCTCACATCATTGAGGTCAAAAATACCTTTAGGCTTTGATCCCTTAACCCTTCCAGGCCTAGTACCGATGTAACACCTCCCGCCTAAGACCCTGGCACACATATGGTGTAGGCTGGTTCTACCCATTCCTCCCAATCCGCCCCAACTTGACCTCGGCGAAGCACGACGAAGCATGGTAGGAAAATTAGTATCCCTCTGTGCATCGGGATATGTGTGGGGACGCACATCCCTCCCTACCAAGTTCGGTACGAATCCGACGCCCTGATCCTCCATATCTTGGTGTTTCCCTGAATGCTCGTGCCACCCTCTACCGCCCCAAATCTATTAACACGGGTACCAGATCGAGTCAGGAATGGTGCTACCTTTATTCACTACCACTCCACAAGGAGGATATCGCCTCCCACTTTTTTATTTCTGGTATAGCTGGGTACTTTCTTATACGATTAGCGTTCAATACCTACGGGTTAAACCAAAGTCTCGCCCTTCTATTTTTTTCATCTTACATATCAGTGTTTGCCTGTTCCTAGTTCTGTTAATTACTATGAAAAAGAGTTGTCACTATGCTAAAAAAATATGCTCATATTTTGGATTATAATTCAAACTTAAATGTTTGATTTTAGACCAAACAAAATTACATTCTCCTCCTGTAGTGACGAGTCCCAGCTTCCTTGATAAAAGTGGCAATATTTCTTATTAAAAATATTAAATGCTAAACTTTATTTTTTAGAATAACAATTGCAATAGTATTAAAACATAAGAACATAGTTTGGTAGCTACATAAATGTACCCCACCTACATAAGCAAATCCAACTAACAAACAGAAGTGAAACGGAAAACAATAAATTCGGCTCTGGTAATTGGGGGCGGACGAAGGGGATATCTGCGGTAGCGCCGGATGACACAGATACAGCATGCTTCTTCCAAATGGGACGAGGCGAGCCAACCAAGTTTAGGGGAATACTGGTGGACCTACATCTCCCCCGGTGAGTCATCGTGCGTCGTCCTCCCTTGACTGATAATGTTAGGGCTCCTGAACGCGGGAATGCTGACACCGGACTGGTAGGGGAGACAGAATACGACTGTCGATGGTACCCTCGCCATCTGCTCGCCAGGAAGGGGTCACAGTCGACCACCCGCTTCCTGGACCACCTCAGGCTCATTCATGGAGGCGGGGGTGCTTGAGGCCCCCCGCCGCTGCTACAAGTAAACCACCACCCGACCTTGTCGATCCTTCAGATTCCGTACAACCCATCCCATCCCCAAGGCCCAGAGTCGGCCCATTAGGGTTAGGGTTCTCTTGCACTACTCCCTTGCCCTTGCTTCTTCGCCAAGCTACCGCCGCCGCCGACACCTCCGTCGTGGCCTCCGTGCCCGAGGACACCACCCCCACCGGCACAAGAGACGTCGTCCCCGGCACCACTCCCGGCATCGGAGCACCCTTGCTTCTCATCGCCGAGAAGCGCCCCGGCGAGAAACCACCGTCCCGTGACAGCGTCGGCTCCGGTTCAATGCCGGACGCGTGCAGAGCCCGAAGACATCCCGTCCCCGATGTAACCACCGCCCCTGCCACCACCGCCGATCCCTCACCGGCCTGCCCCACATCGACCTGACGCCGAGCTCTCCACGACCTTCCCCACATCGAAACACCACCAACCACGCCGCCGAATATCGTCGGGCGTGGGGCAACAACAGACCACGAAACAGTCCAATAACACCTCGACGCGGCGAAATCAACACCCAAGCAGACGAGATACATTGTGAAACTACCAGATCTTACCTGCTCCCAACAGCTGCCGTCGCCCATTCGCCCCCACGCGCCGCTGCCTCCATCAATTTCGGACCCCCCTTTAGGGCCGGCAGAGAGAAGTCGTATCTCTTGAACGCACGGAAGGACGAACAGCGGCGCCTGCGACACAGGTCGCCGCCCTGCACCCTCCGGCATTGTGTCATGATCAGAAGGAAGAGGTGAAAAGCCTCCACTGCCATGGAAACGCAGAAGCACCTCAAACCCTAGGAGAGGGAGGAGATGCGCAGCCGCCATCGTATGTTAAGTTATAATTATTTGATACCTAATAAGTCATGTAACCTTTGTTTAAAAAAAGCATTCAAATATATTATAATGTAATATTGATATAAAACGAGACATCATTTCTTTGAAAAGTTGAGTAAAAAACAGTCAATGCCTATAAATATTTCATTATAGATACGTAGGATGTACTACTAAACCGTTATTTAACCATTATGTCTTGCATTTAAGTTTTCAAATACAACTTACAGTGAGTTGCGAATCTGGTTGTTGGAAAGTGTTGTGGAAGTTTGAAGCTACAAAGTAGTGATTTTTTTTTATCAGCAAATTTTTTGTTTTTATTAAAACCTAGCTTTCGAATTGAAAGCAAAGGTCAAGGGATTATCCCTCCAAAATAATTACAATCCAACATTACTACCAACCTACAACCGGTTACTTGTTCCTCAAGCTTCCCAACAAAAGTTTGAAACCTAACTAACTAACCGTTACTTGGTTCTCAAGTTCCCAACTAACTTTTAAACCATAACTAACTTCCCCCCACAAGAAGACATGATTTGTGGCAACTACATCCAAACTGTGGGAATTACATGTGTTCCAACCCTTATGTTAGAACCTCAACAAACTCAGAAGATGAATAACAAAAGCATCTAACCCAGTCCATGTCAATCCTTTAGCAAGACAAAATATAACCCTTTTTGTTGAAACCCTAATAAGCATCTGCAACTCCAATTTTTCATGAATCTGCAGCAAGTATCCCCAACATAACGTATGTAGTCTGAATTAAATGATTGCTTCAGTTCCAAACAGCCAAATGATGTTCCAAAACAAGTTGTTGTCATCCTGATTTGCAGCAATACCTGTGGAGGAAAGAGCAGAAACCAAGAGCTAAACCAAACCACTCCTCACCACCTAAAAGGAAGAAAGACTACCCTCTCATTGCCCCAAACATGAAAGAAACTCCCACTCTCAGAACAACAAAGTTACCAAAATAAACCCAGAGAAGAAAATACTCACAACACTCCCCCAAACCCTCCCCTCCCATCCCAAACCCCCCAGGTTTTCCTCAAACTGTAACCAGAACTACTTCAACAAACCTCTCCCACACAGCTGTGGAGAATTGATCCAGGCTTAAGAATGAAATTTTTTTATCCTCTTTAAATCTGGCCCACGGGATAAGAAATGAATCACTTTGAATGGCTTGGAGTACCTCTTGTGGATGATCAAAGATGTTTTTGAATATAAGTTTGTTCCTGCAAAGCCAGATTCTCCAAAGAACTATGGAAAAAAGCATATTCCACTGTGGCTTCTTCTTCTTCCCCCCTAACTGGTTCCAAGCTATAAACCAGTCTTTTATAGAATCACTGCATGTTGTTTTAATCCCCCACCACTTCAAGCATAAGCACCAAATGCTCCAGGCCACTGGACAGCCAATAAAGAGATGGTCTATCTCCTCTGGATCCTCTTGACAGAAACTACACCAAATATTAGTATGATAGATACCCCTGGTCAATAAAAAGCATTTTGTGGGGACTGCTTGCATACACATTAGCCAAGCAAAAGCAGCAATTTTAGGAGGGATAATAGGAGACCAGAGCAGTGTTGGCCAAATTAGATTTTGATCATCTTCCTCCTCTAGCAATTGGTAGTAATTTGAAGTGAAAATGTTTTAAACACGTAGAGATCTTACGAGAAACTAGGTAGTGTTCAATCAATCATTGGGAGCTGGTGAGGAAATTCTTATCAAAATCCAAAGCTCGTCTTTCAATTTGGAATGGACTCAATTTTACAATTTTTATTCATTTTCCTTTAAAACTATGAGATTTAATCCATTTGTGTAAAAGAGGAAGAAGAGAATCTGCAACTTATGTGAGTTATGACATATAGTTGCTATGCAGGTAGTTGATTTGGAGGCTTCTTTTTAGTCTTTCACTACTGCATAAGTATGCAATTCCTCTTGTTGCCTGTCATTGTTAAGTTGTAATCCTATGCTGTTTTCAACTACTTTCAACTTGTGGTGATAACTTGCACATGAAGTTAAACATATGTTCTTTTGATTTTAAAATTCTAACATTAGAATGCTTTTTCTTGTATGGTTCTTGGAGAGTTAATCCCTAGTTACTTTTATCTCAAAGGTGAGGATTATTGAATATATTTGCTGATAATAAAATAAAATAAATGCATGTTTAAACCATAGTTTGCTGAATATATTTTCAAATGACCATAGTTTCATGCATGTTCAATTATGCATGAACATAGGAATTATACCTGTTTCATTGAAAACTCTCTCAGTAGTAGAGAGTTTTTTCACAAAAACCCTATTTTCATTTGTTGTCGCCGCCACCAATGGTCACTGTGGCTCTGGCCACGACGGCTGTCGGTAGGGCTCTTCCCTCCCACCTGCGTGATATTGTTCGACTGCCCTTGGTGTGTGTTGTCTTCGCGCCCCCGTCGCCCCCGCCAGCCGCTCTCCATGTTACTCCGACCAGATCTGGCCTTCGTGTCGTCGCCCACAACACTCCCTCACCCCTCGTCGGCCAGATCTTGTCCCCCGCGTCCCCGACCATTTTGGTCGGCGTCCCCGTCTCCCACGGCCCCCCTCCTCCATCTACCACCAGCCGGGGACCGACGCCCTCAACCGTCCTCGCCTTTGAACCGCTCCTTCTTCCATCGATCCAAATCCAGGGTTCTCTCTCGTCGGGCCAGATCTCTTCTCGCGCCGACGATCATGGATTCGGGGTCTCACATGAACCCTAGGGTTTCCCACGAACCTTCGGGTTGTTTCACCAGCGTTGTATTATCCATCCAATCAATGACGTGCACGTCTCCCTCAAAGGGGAAAACCCTAGCCTCCATGACTGAGCCCTTTCGTTGGGTTTGGGATCCGGGAGGAGGGGCAATAGGTTGGGATATGTCTCCAAGGCACCCAAAGTCGGGCATCTCGACGCTGATCTTGGGTGCCTATTTTGTAGATCTGAGATGCCTGGGAGGAGAAAGGAAGCAGATCGTCCTTTTGGAGCACTTAGAGAACCCGACGTGCGTTATGTTTTTTCCTATTTTAGTTTGATTATGTTAGTTCTTATTGTATGCTGTATTATTTATTTTCTATTTCGTTTTTTTAAATGTCGGTAAGGGGATTTCCTGAGTTAACGTCTGTGACCACACGCAAACTATTTATACGGATCTATGAGCATCGGGTGGACTATGGTCGACCTGAACAAAAATCTAGAATCTTGGTATGTTACGTCCTATCCTATATGGTTTACGTTTCACAGTAATACAATACTCTAATTACTCGTTCTAAAAATAAAGATATGAACATATGCAAACTAACCATCTATGGCAGCAATTTACATGGTCCCCCTCCCATCCAATATTTTCCCTACGAGGCTGAGGAGGGTTTTGAAGGTCCCCACGCTCTCCAACCCTAGAACTTCATAATAGCACTTCCGATATCTGGAAACAAGTTTTCAAAAAACAGCAAAAACTACAACTGCATATGAGTTGTGTATGTGCTTTGGCGTGGTAAGTTTTCAATTTGCATCATTTGGGGACCACCCTACCCTTAACCTCTTTTGTTGCGTTTTGTTTTGAAATTTACTTATTTCTTTCTTTCCATATCCCCTCACTTTAATTTCCCTCTCTCATCCTACAGATATCTGTATTGCTTCGCTCACATTTGGTGTCAGTGGCTCACCATCACCACACACACACACACTATGGTTAAATTCTGGCACGCGTGACACAAAATTTACGCGCATATGTAGAGAGATGATGTTGCAACTGATGATAACATTATTCACTCATTTATTAAAATAATTGTCACATTCACATGTGAGACGTGATTATCTGAGCCACGAATACCGAGTGGTGATAACGTTGCTTTACTATTAAATTTCAAATAAAGTTATATCTCTAAAATAAAATTCCATTTGATTCCATCTATCTCCTATTTATATATACCCCTATAGAGCTATGAGCCTCTCATCTCAGAACCAAGTAGAAGTTGAGGAGGTCAGAGCTATTATTTAGCTCATCTCTTCATCTTATCAGTAGTTGAGCTGATGATTCTTCTGTGTCTTGAGAGACTTCATCGTGCACCAAAATCAGTTGAAGCTGCCAGCATGATCTTAACCTATTTCTCTCTCTCTCTCGGCAGAATCCGAGGAATGTGTTTTCAGTTAAGATCATGCGACAGTTTCACCCGCTATTGGTAGCACGAGAAACCCTAAATTTATGAACCCTAGTTCTCAGCACACACAAAAACACAGGTATATATAGGATCTTCTTTTGTTATGAACTGGCTTCATCTGGGTATCTTGTGGCCTTACTCCTATGGTGATTTTGTGATACATGCATATGTACTAACTTGAGTGTTTTTGCAATGTGTCAGAGATTATTTTGCCTGTACTATTGTTAGGGTTTTGAGGGACAGGTTTACTTTTTTATTTTTTGGGTATGATTTCAAGGTTTCTCTCGGCAGCTTTGTCCTGCTCTACTACTCTCTTATTGGTGATAAGTTTTCTATTTTCTCAACAGATCTAAATATTTCATTATGATCATCCTATATGTGTGTTATGGAACAACTGTTTAATTAGGGTTCTTCGTATTATGGAGATTTTTTTTAACAAGTTCCCTCTTCTTCTGTTCTGCAAGTTTAGTGATATACGGGTTTTGAAGAAATGGTTAGATTATTATCTTTTTTGTTTTAATAATTTGCTATCTTCAAAGAACGGGTTTTGCTCAATCTAAATTTTTAATCAGATGTTCTTGATATTGGAATGCTGAGTTTGTGTGTATACATAATGCACTTGTAGTTAAGCCGTGTATATGTATATATTTCTGGGATTTGGTCTATATAATTATAGAGAGATGGTATAACAGTGATTAATCTTTGTATATGGTCTTTTAAATTTTTTGTGTATATATAATCGATGTATCTTTAAGGCCACCTTTATTTTCATATTCAAAGTGATGAAGAGGTCATTTACTAATGGTATATAATATTGTGTAGGCTGAAGTAATTCTAATCATAACTTCTTTTTGAAACAAACCCTAATTATAACTAAGCACCAATATTTTTGATATCTCAACCACCGTGCAGTTAATTATGATGTGGGTGTGACTGAGTAGTGGCAGAGGGACAGTCTTGGGTTACAATTACAATTACATATCCGATCTGAAACATAGCTGTTGCTATGCATTTCCTAATGAAGAAGCATAATAGAGACAGCCCATCGGTAATTAACTCTAGCTAGGTCTAGGGCATCTTTCTCCATAGCTTTTTAGGTTATTGTTTGTTGGGACCTTATAATACATGTGGTCCCTCTTCTATTTTTGTTTATAGCTCCATGTGGCCAAGCCTTTCAAATTTCTCAGAGCACAAATGAATCGACATATGTCATTGGTTTTGATTCTTTCCATTAGGGTTTGCATTTGTCATCTATCGCTCGTTTTGGGGTGCATGATGTGCTGTATTCTCTTCGAAGCCTGTGTTTCTTACCTTCAATGGATTCATACTCATAATTAACCTTATCTCACCCCCTCACTAATGGACGGTTCCTCCACGTACAAGAAACCAAAGACCTTCAGTTTTTTTTATTACAAATTATATCTGAAAAGTTTGAACTTGAACCTCAATTATATAAGAAAAACATTATTGGTCACTTGCGGCACAGTAATACCGTAAACCCAAAGGCCATCTACAATGACGTTGAAACGGCGAATCTTTTGGGCGTCGAATTCGACATGACGTGGGAAATCTGCGTCTAATCTGTGAAATTACATATTCGACGTCGATGGATTCGGGGCACAGCCGTATCGTGACCAACGAATCAGACTGTGCTGCGGGGCACGATTATGGCTTCAATGCACTCAACGCTTCGTCTTCCCCACTACTTATTCCGCACCCGTTTCTTCGTCTTCCTCATTAATTCTTCTGCAACCGTTTCTTCTGCTTCCTCACTACTTCTTCTACACCCGTTTCTCTACCTCAGATCTTCTCTGGCTCATGCTTCCACGCCTCCCGCCTTTCTGCCACCACAATTTCCCCCGGAACGTCGACATCGTGTGTCCATCAAAGTTGCGCCGCCACCGTTTACCCACCGGTCACTGGCTCTTTCCACTTCCCGTGTATCTACCGTCCGAATCTCCTTCAATGGCCGACAAAAATCCTCTCCAAGTCTCTTCCACAATATCGAGGTTGAGCTCGACCCCCACATACGACTAGGGGTGGGCAAAAATATCCACACCGTCAGAAACCGACCAATCCGACCGCTATTGGGAGCGGAAAAAACCGTAACCAGTGGATTCCGGTGTGTTTCCGGTGAAAAAATCATCAAACCGGCACTTTGTTGGTCGGTGTCCGGTCTAGCATTTTCTAAACCGTGGATTAAAAAAACCGACCTCAACTTTTAAGCCTCCTTAAGACTCTGTTTAGCTATGCCCAATCATGAAAGCCTATCACCAAATCCATAAAGCCCATCTACTACTAACCCATTAAGCATATGTTATTAACCCTACCTATAAAATGGTCGCTTTCTCTTCAATCTCCCAAAATCACTCCTAGCCTCTTTCAACCTTTTTTTTCTCTGGTAATCACTCCTAGCCTCTTTCAACCTTTTCTTTCTCTGGTAATTGAGCTCTTTCTCTTCTATCTCTCATAAAATCACTCCACAGCTCTGTCTTTTACCTTTTTCTCTTCTCTCTCTTATTCCAACTTCAAGTTAGTTTTTGAGTTCTTATATCAACTTGTTCTTCTTCTTTTTTATTCATTACATGTAATTAATTTCTTCTCTCTTTTTTTCCGTGGTCTTTTCTTTGTTCTCTAGGCCCATGGTGTATGTTAACTTAATATTGTTAACTGAGATCTATGAACAAAAAGAAGACATGCAACCTATTTTTCAATACTTTTATATCAAATTTCAATATTATACTTCACGGTTTTATTTTCTTAGATTTCCTTTGTAGATTTGTTTATTTTCCATTTTAGATATATATTTTTCATTTTTTTTGTTTTGAGATTTGAATCTCTGTTTAAATTTTCGTTCGGTTCATTAACACCACTAATCAAAATATACTTAAGGAATGAACAAATAAAGTAAATAAATTTCAGTACATAACCTTATGAATCTTCATGTATTGAACATAAATATGACGAAAAAAGCTACAACCGGACTGAAAATGGACTTGCAAATTTGTACTCTAAAGATTATTATCACAATCCGCTTAAAACCGGAAAACCGACCGGAATCTTCATGGTCGGATTTCTATCCATTTTCCGGTTCCGGTGGTAGTGCCGTAAATCTGGAACCGGCTACTACATGTGTGAGGGTCAAAGGGTGGCCTGATGGTCGGTAAAACCGACCATGCCCAGCCCTACATACGACGGCCAACCGGAACCGAGAACTCAAATTCCATCGATGGTCTTGTACACACGGTTGAACGTCAACCCGCCGAGAATGCTACGCATGTACCAGAAAAGGAGTCGGCCCGAGGAGTGCGCATTGGTGTGTGCGTGACTCATACAGGCGGAGCCAGGTCGTTACCAATCCGACAATGCATTTTGGGATTCCATACGAGGGGAACAGTCGTAGAAACAACCGTAATCAGAGATAGCAAGTGATACGCCAAAGGGTTGGAAAACATAAGGTCACTGTCGCACAATAAAAGACGGCCAAACCTTTGTCAAAACAGAGACCAATAGCAGGGATGGCGGAGGAGCTGAAATTGTGGTTGGAGTTGTCGACACAATAGTCATCCCGAGTAGTGGCCGAAGGCTTCCCATCGCACAATACAAGAAGGCCAACCTTTGACAATAAAGGACGGCGGAGCAAGGGACGAAGGAGGACCAATAATTGTTTTTGGAGGTGTAATGTGCAGGACGACTTTGAATTGTACCTTAGTTGTCCATAATAAAAAATGATGTGTGACGTTGGTTCCCTGATGACATTGCTATGAAACACAGCTACTTTTGTCTCATGGCCGTCTTTTCATGCTCACGTGACAATACTTGTCATGTTCTTGTAGTAATGACATTAACGAATCCACGTCACTTCCCATCTTTGATTATGAAATACCGAGAAAACAATTGGAAGTCGTCCCTCATATTTCACCCCCAGACATATTACTCAACGTCCAAGAGGTCTACATGGAGATCGTATTGCGTAGTACTCCTATTTAAACTTACGAGAAATATTAATAAATGTAATCCTATTGAAACTTGTATTGTACTCGTTCAAGATATACTCTTCATCTAAACTGTAATCCTTATATGAGTTATGGTCCTTACAAGAGATGAACTTGTAAGGCTCTTCCATCATAATATGAGAAATAATCTCCTAGGTTTGATGTGAATCTTCTTCTGTCCAAGAATCCAAGCTAAAACTTATGTGTTCATCGTCATTCGATCCTTCAAGACAGCGTTAACACTTTATTTTGGATTTTTGACGGTGCCACTAGGCAATATCCTGGGATTCTTGAACTTACGGTAGTGGCTAACTGCCTTACTTGTGTCTTATAACTTTGAATGTAGTTTTTGTATCTTCATAGCCTTGGAGTATATGTAGGATCAACGTATCGTTCTCTTCTTTCTTCTTTAATATCATCATCAAGGCCTCCATAACTAGATCTCTTTGTTGATGTTAATATTGTTCAGGGCCCTTTGACAATTCTGATTCTGATTACACAACCTCTAAGAAATCATAGTAGTGGACTTTGATATGAATTCTAATTTTCCCCATCTCCTAAAGCTAGAATCGTTTCTTCCTCTTCTTTTGACTTTCTCCTCCTCTGAGTTTCTTGTTTTTTGGTGTTAGAGCCTTTAACTTCTCCATAATATTGTTTATTTCACTAGTAGATTCCACTAAATGAACTGGTACGGTCGCTCCTCTTTATACATGCCGATAGTTATTGAACAAGGATTAACGAACCTCTATATGAAGCATTTAGTTTTGTCTGACTGGCACGATGCAAACCCATATAGAATGTTTTCATATGCTTCCATAGCGCTAGACCATGGTGAGGACATTTGCGGAGAATTCCTTGAAATGTTTCCTATCCTTCCACTAAAGACACATGACTTTCTTGCGAGAAGATTTGGCTTTGGCTCGTGCTTTCTTCGTCTTTATCGATGAGAAATATTTTGCTAGGAACTTTAGAGCAAGGTCATCCCATGCTCTAACGACATGATGGGATAAACTGTTGATCCATATGTATGCATCATCTTTTAGAGAAAAATGAAACAACCTCAGTTGCACAACATTATCTGTTACTCCTTGAATCCTGAAAGTTTAACAAAAATCTAGTTAAATGATTAGAATCACCTATGGCTCGCCCACTGAATGCATCATGCTTCATTAGGTTGATCATCAATGTCTGGATATCGAATTGGTTGGTAGTTATGGTTGGTTCTTGATGTGAGCGTATGTTGGCCTCTTCTTTTTTTTTTTTGAAAATAGGGTCATGTGTTTACCAAGACCATTTTCATTCCGAGAATGGACGAAAAAGAGTAACTTGAAATTTTTTTTATTAATAGGGTATCGAGAAGCAAAAAAAAAGGCTTGGGTATTGATTTTTAAATAAAAGAATTTTAGAGTAGCGAGCTAAATTTTTCCTTAACTTTTTGACGGAAAATTAACGTCGTGAACTAAATTGAAAATATTTCTTCGTTAAGGTTGCGAGAAAGGAAAACAGAAGTTATGATAGTGATTTACAAATAAAAGAATTTTAGGTAGCGATTTAAAATTTTCCCAACAATCTTCTTAACAATATCAAGAGACCACGCACTTGCTAGTTCATTTTGAACAACTGAAGAAGTTAACTAGCAACTTCCTCTCCAATTTACTATTGTCACAATTATTATTTTTTTCAAGAAATTACATTATCCCCTTCTATGCTTTCCTTATGAAGTGCATCTGTCTTCGATGACTTTAAGGCGTTTCTACGGTTCGGGTAAAACAACAAAAAGAGCATAGTAAATTGTATGAGCACTTGTCTTCGATGGCTTTAAGGCGTTTCTACGGTTCGGGTAAAACAACAAAAGGAGGCCAACTCAGGTGATGGAGAGCCCAAACCAACCAAATTTCAAAGAGTCGTCGTGCGATCCAAGGAGCTCATGTCGTTGGCGCTACCATGTTCTTTGTTAAGTGTTGAGGAGGACCTTTTGGCTGGGGACAAAGCAGGTTCCATTTTAGCTCGTCGTGGAGGTTTCACAACCAAATGTGGGGCTAATTGTAGGTCTGAAAAACTAGTAACAACTTATTTTTATATTACTGTGAGGCACCACCAACTCAAGGACTTGAACGTTCATCTGGGGCTGATTGATGATGAAATATTTATTTGCAATCACTTGTTTGAGTCATCGGAGGTATGGGTTAAAAACTTCTTTCAAGCTTATGGCGAGATTGTTGTTGTGCCTGTTATGAAGCGTTCAAATCGACAAGGTCGATACTTTAGCTTTGTCGGCTTCAAGTCGAAGTCTGACATATCTCTTATTGTTGACGCAGAGAATGAGTACATAGTGTTAGAGATATCATTATAAAGAGTTTGAATACAAACAAACTATTAAGATAAACCTTGTATAAACATTTGAATTACTATTCTTATTTGTACATGTATACATATAGAAGGGTAAATGAATGTACGAGGTTTAAATCCCAATATGGTATCAGAGTTTTACCTAAAATGAACCTCTCTTTTTTCGTTTATTCTTTTTAAGCTTCCGCACCTCTAAAAGAACCCCCGCTTTGACAATGAAACCTCAAATAACACGATTATCCAAAAGATACCATAATTAGTGACCAACAAGAATTACAATACTCAATAAAAATAGTAACTCAAAGGAAATCCAAGGAGAGGCAGTTCAGTCTTTAATAGAAACAGCTGAAGAACACAAAAGTGACGGAACATAGATAATTTAAACTACAATACTCAGGTCCACATGTAGCCAAAGTATCATGTCGGAAAGCCCCTCGATCCAGAGGAGGCACATATCATCGGGGCTCCCGGAAATGTTCCCAAGAACACGTCATCGGGGGTCCCGGAAATGTCCCCAAAGGACCATAGATCATCGGGGTAGTACAAGTAATATATCATACCGGAAACGCACATCGAGCTAGACGTCTTCTCGGAAACGCACATCGGAGTACACAATCATATACCATACTGGAACCGCACATCGGACTAGGTATCTTCCCGGAATGTCCACCTCGGGGTACACACTCATATACCATACCGGAACCGCACATCGGACTAGGTATCTTCCCAGAATGTCCACCTCGGGGTACACACTCAATCCACACAAAGCATATCACATACAATACAACCACACACGTCGTCAAACCAAGCTTACCGGCATAACTTACCAACCACGTCCCATCGGTCTATCACTCACCCGATCATACCATTAAGCACAATCAATTCACATTCAAACATTCACTCAATCAATCATGACACAGGTCAACCATTCACATTACAACCGTCATAATTCATCTAGTTTAGTAAGACTCTTATCTTATCCTAATGACGGAGCATACATCAATACTAAGGAGAAACAATCACCAAAAAGTACATACAACAAGCAATCCTAAGGCTTGACATGGCCAATCTACCAGCACGACAATTTCCCAAAGTATTGAAAGCGATTAATCTAGTGAATCACATCCTATATGCAAACTAGACTCGTCTAGTTATTATTGTAATTGAAAAGCGGTTAATCTAGTGAATCACATCCTATAAGCAAACTAGGACCTTTCCGGTTATTATTATCCTATATGCATACTATTAGCATTTAAATTAAGAGTGGAGTTTGCTACTCTTCCCTACCTTGAAATCTCCAACACTCAAATACTCCTAGCTGCTGACGTCCTGGCTAGCTTCCTCCCCGTCCTCTCATGTGGTTCCCAAGGCCTCTTCCTTCGTCGAGCTCGAGTCCAAGGTCTTGGATCACAATTAAAACTATAATTAAGGACTAACCACAAGGCACACATCTAAGTTAAAAACCCCAACCGTTTGATTCAAAATAACCTTTCGAAATAAACGAAATACGCCCAAAAAGGATTCAAAAGGACCAAAACTGGTCTGCCACGGATCGGGTCACGGAGCCGTGAGACTCCCCATCACGGATGACGTCACGGACCCATGATGAGTGTCGTCACGGTCTCCCTCACGGATCCGTGACGGCCCAGACCAGTTCCGTCCTTCTTCTTCCTCCAGCCTCCTTTTCACGAAAAACAGTCCAAAAACTCCATTTTCAGTCATCCAAAACCTCCATAACAGTCAAATAACTTCAATCATTCACTACCCAAGATAGGATTCATCAAACCAACAAATAACCAAGAGATTTCCAACTCAAAAACAATCCAAAAACCATAGATTTCTACAAAAACCAATTATCTACTTCACTAAAGCAACAACTAGCAACAAGCAAAGCAAAACCTAACAAGTTCTAGCAAAAACAAGAAAAATCCATGAATAGAATTGAATTGAAATGAGGTTTTGATAGAGTACTTACCTTTAGATTGATGAAAGGATGAAGAAAAGAAGGTTTTGGTAAAGATTTGAGAAGAAAACACCTAAAAGCTCCTCCCTTTCACTTGCTTCTTCACCAAGCTTCAATGGAGGCTCTCCTAGCTCTCTCTCCCTTGTATTTTCAGCTGCACTAATGAGGTATGGCTGAATTGGTTGCTCCAAATGCCTTAAAAGACCTAAAAGTGGTAAAGTCCAAAAAGCCCTTTAACTTTTATCCACTTAAAGACACTTCTGAGGGGTAAAAGGGTCATTTGGGCCTCCTTTCCTCCCTTCCAAGCTAGCATGGACAAGTGTCCATGTAGGGACCACTTGTCCTTAGTAGAAAATCCAACACCTCAGATTAAATTGGATTTGTCGATAAAAAGTTCTCGTTTGACCAAAAATTGACTTTTCCAATATTATAGTCAAATTAAAGGAAATGGCCCAACTAAGCTAACCGTGATGTCGGCTAAGCTTTTTTGGCCCCGGAAAGGTCCCGAACGACTCCCGGAGTCATCGGTTGACTTTTCCGGCCGAAAGTCAAACTTCGCAAAAATCACCGGTTCGACCAGGGTCGACCGGGGGCGGTTCTTACAAGCGTTCTTCGTCAAAGATGTCCTGATTTCTCATTGGAGCTTCCTTCGATATTCTGAAAACCAAACTTGTCGGAGAAAAAAAACCTTAGTAGCGCAGACATGAGGATATACATACGAACTATTGAACGCACAACACAAAACAATCCAGCTCTCTTGAAAAAATTTAAAGGTGCATTTCTAAAGTTCTAAGAGAACTGGATTATTTTGTATTGTTCGTTCAATAATAGTTATGTACATTCTTTTTGAAAAGTGTATAATCAATTAAAAATCGAGCTGATAAAAAAAATATTCCTGATATATTTAACAATTATCGACGGAATACCCTGAAATATATTTCTGGTTCCGCCCCTGCTTGGTACATGAACCAGATGACTCGATCGGTTTGGAGGAGGGCGAGGACTTGAGTTCGCGAATCATTAGCCCTATTTTGATAGCAAGCCCTTCTAGCATGGACCGAAGATTGTGGAACCTGTGGATGTAAAGCAGGTCGGTGTCTTAGAGTCCAGTTCACGGTCCATGGCTGCATAGATGTGTGATACCGGGATTGTGGTGGACGGGACCTACGTGCCAAAGTTGGATGTATCCAGCCCATCAGGTCCATTTCCGAGTGAGTTGGTCCCTTCCGTGGAAGAGTGTATCAATAACAGGTGGGTACGGAGGACGTAGTCTGTCACGCCCCAAATCCGGTTTTGACCGGACGCGAGACGTGAATGAGATTAAAAGTAGAAAAGAAATAATTAAATACCAAAACCTTTATAATACCAAGGTAAACTCTCTCAAATCAACAACCATAAATAGTTTCAAAACTTCCAATGAGTCACAGCTCAACATAAAGAGTCAAATAAATAATGTTTAAAACACATGACCAACATAACTCTAAGATAAACCCCAAAATGTCCAAAAGCTCCCGAGTCTCGAACTCACTAGACATCAGCTACGCCTGTAAAACAATAAGAAAACCAAAGGGGGGTGAGCTTACGCTCAGTAGGAAAAACCTTTACAACTCAACCCTTAGATCAATACTGTACTGGATAAACAGGTAACTCAAATAACAACAAAATACGATTAACAACGAAATAACACGTAACGAGATAGAATAAGATAAGTGCGATGAAGTAATATATATATAAACAAGATGGAATAAGATAAACATTGTACTCTTAAAGATAACTTTAACTTGAAAGGTTCCATAAAAGAATTATTATAAAGTATCATAATGATTAAAAGGGAGTAATTGATATCACGCCAACCACTTGCTTTCTCAAGCCTCCGATCCATGAATAGATTCTAGTGTCACCTCGGCTCCCATATTCCGATCCGCTAGAGTATTCATATCACATCAGATTTTCCCTCAGTCCAGAGGAGGCACATACATCGGAGCACCGGAAACCATCCCATATGGATGCTCATCGTCGGGATTCTCGAAAATGTCTCCAAAGGACCATAAGTCATAGGGAACCAAGGTAGTGCTCCCGTAGGACGCACACACTTGGGTGAAACCGTTGGAACCATCTCTCATAAAGTAATCCAATCACTATCCCGTAGGATCTGCCGAGCTCTCAGGCTCCAATAATCAATCGATATCCCGTAGGATCTGCCGAGCTCTCAAGCTCCAATAATCAATCAATATCCCGTAGGATCTGCCGAGCTCTCAAGCTCCAATAATCAATCAATATCCCGTAGGATCTGCCGAGCTTTCAAGCTCCTATAATCTATCAATATCCCGTAGGATCTGCCGAGCTTTCAAGCCCCTATAATCTATCAATATTCCGCAGGATCTGCCGAGCTTTCAAGCTCCTATAATCTATCAATATCCCGTAGGATCTGCCGAGCTCTCAGGCTTCAATACTCAACCAATATCTCACTGTATTTGTCAAACTCCAACCACCACAACGGCACCGGATTACCCCCCCCCCCCCCCCCCCGGTGTAGTACCGAACCAAACAAACAAACATTTCAAGGATAAGAATAAATAAACAAGCACTAAATTCATCCAACAATGAACACTTCTCAAATCACACTTTCATCACAGCAAGACACCCAATAACATTCCACACTTACCGTATACTTACCTGTCACGAACCATCGGTACATCGATCACCTAATTGTGCCCCTTGGCACAACTAGTCATACTCGATCATCCATTCAATCAAAAAGTAATTCAACACATAACCACACAGCCAAGCAAGTAAGCATTCAACTAAATCAACGTAAAGTAAACTAGTTTCATTAGACTCTTGATTATCCTAATAACTAGCAACCAAGCATGTGAACCTAGCACACAACTAATCCGAGAGCTCTTCACAGCCTCTCTACCAGTAAATCAATTCTCAAGTATTGAAAACGAGTTACACTAGCCATCTTCATCCTAAGCATGCATTCTAGACATTTCCGGTTATTAATAATTGAAAGACAATTATTCTAGTTATTCGCATCTTATAGGCAATTCTTGGACCTTTCCGATTTTATTATCCTAACATGCATACTAAGCGTTTGAATAAGAAGTTAAGACTTTCCCTACCTCTTGGTAAACCTCTAAAACTCTGTTGTCAAACTCGGTGGTCATAACTCCATCCTTCACACGGGTTCCGGCGCGATTCTTCGTTCTTCAAGCTCTAGTCTAAGTTCTTCCTTCCTTCCTTGCTCGGTACCATGGTCTTAGACCACCATAAGACCAAAGTTAATAACTCAACGATGTTCTTATCCCCAAAGTACAGAACAACACTCAAATAATGGAAATAAGGTTTGAAGAAATGATTTAAGAATCGAAAATGGCTAAAAGGAAGGGTTTTGGGTTCTGGGGGTCTGATCCGGAACGCCATACGGACCGTGTGGCTAGCCGTGCCGGAACCTGGCACGGACCGCATCACAATCCGGCCCGGTAGCCAGCACGGACCGCGTCACAGACCGGCCCGGAGTGTGACACGGACCGTGTGAGGTACCGTGCCGGACTCCCGTCCGTTCCGTGCCGCGTGTCGTGCCGGTACCAGGCCCGTTCCGTGCGGCCTGTCGTGCCGGCACCTGGCCCGGTTCGGGTCACGTTCCGCGCCAAACCTGACCAGTTCCTTCCCCTTTCTTCCCCTACTCGAGTTTCACGAAAATCACCATTAAAACCCCATTTCCAAGTCCTCTCAACTCCAAAATGTTCATCCAAGATTACCCAACATCAACACCCTCAATGGGTTCATCAAAACTTCAACCAAAACACAATCCAAACATCCTACTTCACTACTTCTTCTCCAAGCAACAACCACAAAGCTAGTTCTTCAACTTTAAGCCAAAAACCCACAAAACCCAAAGATTGAAAGTGGATGGAATGAGAATTTTAGAGCATCCATACCTTGAGGATGTGTAGGAGATGAAGCTAGCAAGCTTGGGAAGGAGGAATGGTGGAAAGATGAGCCAAAACCCCCTTCTTTGGTCTCTTTCTTCTTGCTCAAGCCAAGAGCTCCTCTCCTCTCTCTCCCTTTAGAAATTCTCTGCAGCAAAATGAAGGTGAATGCGTAATTTGTGTCCAACAATTGCCTTAAATGACCTACAAGTTAAATGACCAAAAGCCCCTTGCTAGTTTTATCCAATTAGAGCCTTTTAGGGAGGGTCAAGAGGTCATTTTCACTCCTTTTCTTCTCATCCAAGTCTACAATGCCATTTGGCATTGTGGGAGCCACTTTAAATTAATGGAAATCCAGCAGTCCAATTTTAGTCTAGAAAGTCAATATAAAGTCTAAGTTTGACCAGAAATTGACCGTTACAATTTTACAGTCAAACTGAAGGAAATGACCCAACTAAGCTAACCATGATGACGGCTAAGCTTTTTGGGTCCCGGAAATGTCCCGAATGACTTCCTGAGTCTTCGGTTGACTTTTTCCGGCCAAAAGTCAAACTTAGTCGGAATTCGCCGGTTCTACCGGGATCGACCGGGGGCGATTCTTACATAGTCATTTCGGAGGAGTTGAATTTTCCGTGGGTGGTCCAGGCCAATAATTGGGAATTCCGTGGAAGGAAGCCCTTCTCAAACCCCCAAAACGAAAGGGTTGTCCTACTACGCACTTGTTAGTCCTTATTTGTCCGACCATCAGTATTTTTACACTACAAGATCCAAAATTGAATCTTTGAGTTGAGAACTTGCTACCAATGCCATGTCGTCTGGTTCAGACATGTGGAAACGGGGTGCACTTACTGCTCAACACACTCGACACTTGGTTTCCAACAAGAAAGCCTTCGACGATCTGAATTTGACTTCGGAAGGTGAAGAGTGGGTCACTGACGAGATTTGATTCCGTTTCTTTTTTGGACATTTGGTTTAGACTTGTATTCCTTCTTTGTTTTTCGGGCTTTAGCCCTCTGTCTCTTTTTTAGTTCTTATTCATTGATGGAACTTTTTTCCTTATCTATTTTGAGACTTGTTCTATTTCTAATAAATATTTTTTTAGTTGACAAAAGCATAGGAGCGAAGGGGACTAAGTCCGAAAAAGAAAAGGAGCTACCACACATACCCAAAAACTAGACTATTTATCAATTTATAGGAGACCACGAACATGCGTCCCACCTGGACCAATGAAGAGTACTCACTAGGCCCAAATGGGAACAAACAAAGCCTAGTCTGACTCCCGAACAAAAAAAACTCACCGGACCTTAACGACCAAACAAGGTCGAGGAGGCCTCACACCCAAGCTTTTCTCCTCCTAGGAAGGAGACACCACCCGGAATGCCTGTGCCAATCGGAGAAAAAATATCCCGATCTCAAAGAAACAAACTACCATAAGATGCAATAGGTGTGGTTTAGAATCTTCTAAACACGACGTCGCCACTTTCTATCACCCTGTTGAAAATTGAGGCATTCCTCAATAGCCAGATATGTTATACCATGACATAACATACATGAACCCAAGATTACCATCAATGGTGCGAGACTAGACCTCTCCACTGAGGCAGAAATAACCGAAAGAGTTAGGCATCACCCAAACCATGCCCAATCAGTCCGAAACCCGATCCCAAATCCACCAAGACACCGAACAATGAAACAACATGTTCTCTAGGTCTCTATTCTTTCCTTACAAAGAGGGGAAAACATATAGTTAATCGTCACATGAAGAACTTGGCCTTCCAGGAAAACAGCAGTAGGCAAGGCTCTCTACAACGCTAACCATACCAAATGATACTTTCAAGAGATTCAGATTATCTATTTTTTTAACTTCGACATAGTATTTTGAATATGAACACTACATAAGTTCATTTTATTCTAAATATCTACCGTATATTTCTAATTCATACCTTATTTTTCATAAATAAATAAAACCTGAATGAAAATAAAACAAGATCTGAAATGATTTGTATGATTTTGCGGAATTGAAGACTGAAAAATTCTGGTTAGGTGTAGTGGCAAGATGTCGTCCAAAATGTTACTTGTCGGCAGACACGGAGATGTCTTACAAGATGTTAAGACATGTGGACTGACATCTTGCTTCAGAACAGTATGGAGAAATAAAACAATAAGAACAAACAATAAAGACACGCAAGTTTGTTACTCAGTTCGATGCATCATCACCTATGTTTGGGGGCACTCTACCAATAGAATGGTTTCCACTATCAAGTAGTCAGTCAAAACATACAAGTTTGGATCCTCCCGATCAAACTTATGCTACTATTAGAAAGTACAAAACCTATCTTAGGGCTCCCTATAAATCCGAGCTCCTCACTCGATCACATTCTTTAAGTCCTTCATTCTTGGATTGGTTTGTGCCCTTCATTATCGATTTGTTCTTGTTCTTCAAATGTAGGTCGTGAATCTTCAATCACGCCCACAAAGCTCCAATACTCATTCAGTCATGATTGGAGTTTGAGCATAACTACGTTCTTCTTTGATTAGTTCATTCAATCTCCCAACACGCTAGTTCAACACGCTTAGAAACCCTGTAATCATAAATAAAGAAGAGCGAACAAGAGGTTGTTACAACAGTGGCTTCGATAGATGTCAATTTTGATGTCGACCAGCCAGCAGTGATCGGTAGAATAATGGCATTAACGATCACAATCACGATCAACAACTAATGACAATACCCTTTGCTTTTTATAGTTGCTCCATCTATTGTAGTCGTTGATCCCTATGGTTTCTCAAGCCTTAGAGTCACGATCTAACACAATCTCCACGTTTTCATAACATGGAACAATTCGTAAAGCAAACAGATATCTTTAAATAGAAGTATATTCAAGCTAGGAAACAGTCCCTAAACGAATCTGATGCTTGGAATAGAAGTATCTTTAAGATAGGAAACATAATATACTTATACTTAAACGCGTGATACTTATCTTCAAATTATGACACGTGTGCGCTCAAGATGTCATTGACATTCGGACTGACATCTTAGATCAAACATCGATCAAGCGGAGCTCTGAATATTTTCACGAGCTATATAACTTCTACAGCTTGTAAATGTGCATCCATATGTTTCCTTAATCCTTGGAGTCGTGATCTTCATGAATCATTAAGTTTCCTTGCTCAAGAATATTCCTTATATTGAATAGATTATCATCAAAGAATGTCTTCAGGTTTGGGAAACGAATCTCCAAACTAGGAAACTCAAATCTCTTTGTTCCCTTGAGTTAGAATCTTTCCTTGATAGACCTGATATTTATCGTAGTAGTATCTTTAAAGGAGGAAAAAATCGTAGAAGATATCCAGACTAGGAAACAAATATTCAAACGCATCTTCAAGTTTCCTTGTGATATAATACTTCTTAAATAGATAAGATATCCATTAGATAAGTATCTTTAAGTTTTGGAAACTTATCTTACTTCCTAAAACAAATAAAATATATATAATCATTAATATATATTCGTTAAGGAAGCAAATCTACAGCACCAGATCGTAGATGTTGATTGACATCTGGGTTGACATCCCTTCTGTTCTTTACTGCTGGGCACGCACATGTTGTCTGCTGACATTTCGAATAACATCTCGAATAACATCTTGTTTGACACAAACATTTCCAACCTAGATGTAAGAACAGAGACAGTATTGAAGTCAAGGGAAGATCTCTTATAGAAAAGAACCGTAGGTGGGAGGAAGATGAGATCGGCAGCCAAGACTAGTCAGAAGACTCAGAACTGAGATGTATAAAGTATGCTTTGATTGGGAGAGATGAATAGAGGAACACGAGAATAATTTCTAAACATATGAATCAAGGAGTAGTTGAGCCATGCCATCCATTTAGTCTATTTTTTTTCGACCGTATTAGAGGTGAAGGAGGTGTATTGGTGAACTCATCGAAACCTTAATCACCTTGGTACCTTTCATGCCCATTTCTTACCGTTGGCGGCATCCATAGTCTTTTCTCAACACCTATGAAGGTTGTTGGCTCCACCTCCTTCCCATTCTCTCTTTTTTTTTTCTTTCACCCATGTTTCCTTTTCGCTTGCATTCTGGCTTGGATTCTCATGTTCTCGAGTCCGGCCTTTCTCTCCTCCTTCCCTTCTCGTTGATGCCTGGCTTGTTGATGAAGCTGAATCTTTTGGGTGTTGACCCTCAGTGCCGCCTTTTCACTCTAATAGGTGTTCTTCGTCAAATCTGTCGTAGCATCTCCTCTAGTTCGTGACTCCTCTTTCGCTGGTTCATTCATCGCTCCCTTGGGATATTCCCCTAACAGGCCTTGGTCTTCCTCTTCTCGTGGTGTCGCCCTTTTGTCTTGGTAGATCTGTGGCGCGAGACTAGTATGGTCTTGTTGGATTCTCGTGTCTAGCCCTCAGCGCCACCATTTCCCTCCAATAAGTGTTCTTCGACAGATCTACATGTCTCAGCCTCTCCTCTGGCTCGCAGGTTACTCTTTATCAGGTTCGTTCATCGCTCTTATGGACTCCTCCCCCGACAAGGCCTTGGTCCTCCTCTTATGGTTCCCATGTCTCAATGATAGTGTATTCTGGTTCGGGCAAGAACCGGGGGCGGTTCTTACAAAATTTGTGGCCTTAAACCAGACCAAAGTATCTTCCATCCCATTTTGGATAGGAACAGAGCTCAACATATGTAACAAGAGACGAGCCTCTCTGTCCTCATAAACGAAACAATTAAAAAAACAACAAGGACCAAACACCTTGTGCACAAATATCATTGATCTTCATCTTTAATGCAGAGATGGAGTACATGCGAGGGAATTATAAGTTTAAAGGTTGATCCCCAAACCAAACATCTTCCCAAAATAGAACTCTATAGCAATTGTCAAACTTCCAATGTAGACTTTGATTATCAAACAAGCTAGAGGACGTTGGATTTGATGCCAGACTGATAATGTGAGAGAACAAAAACAGAGCATGATTTAGGTTTATCAACAACAATTAAATTCCATTCTCTAAACTCCAACCATAACGTCCACATATAAAATGCTTCCAAAAAGAATCATGTTCGTTTGCGAAACGCCATAACCATTTAGCAAGGAAACCATCATTGACTTGCTTTAGCCTTGTTATGCCAAGACCTCCCTGAAAGCGTGGCCTGCAAACCGAGTTCCATGCTACCTTGCTCAAGACCCGGCGAGCCACATTGCCAGACCATCGAAAACGTCTTTGCCAAGCTTCCATCTCCAAAATTACTCTGTGCACAGTTAGTATATATGTTTTTGATGCAGTAAGATTATGTTTAGTATTCTTAAATCTGTTTCCTTCAATCAATTTGACATGAACAAGCATATAACCTGTTGGTTTTATAGAGCAATTAGAAGAGACTAAAAAGCTCATTCTCCTATCAATACCAGTTCAACTGATGATCAAATCTTTGCAAGTTCAGCTTCATGACCTGAAAGGAAAAAACCATCTACTTCCGGTAGTTGGCTCATTCTCCTATCAATACCAGTTCAACTGATGATCAAATCCAAACGCTGGTAGTATAATAAACTGTCATGAAAACTTTTTTGAGTCCATCTTATGATGATCCAAAGTAATGGGAGATGGTCTAGTTATCGACCAGAAGTCAGCATACATACATGAATGCAGTAGTTGGCATGTCTTCATCAAAATGATGAGAGCAAGACACTAAATTGATCTTTTACTGCTTCATGCACTTCACAAGTCATCCGTCAACTTGAGATTTTAGGTGGATCAGATTTCAACAGCGGCCACAAGAAAGACAAATCTAGATGTGTCGATTTTCAGGACAAAATGGTATTGCTAACCATTCTTGATGATATGAGGGTGTTGGTGTAGAGGGTGAATAAATAGATGAAGAAATCAGTGTCCTACCAAAATGGCATGAACCTGACAAAATCTAAGGGACAAGAGAACCAGAAGAGATGGACAAATACTTGAATTTTGGGCGGACAAGTAAATATGGCTTTGTCAGGAAATTGTCATCCATGAATCTACGGAAACAAATTATCAGGAAATCGTCAACAAAGTATCATCCAATCTTTAATGTCTGTGATAGAAATTTACATACTGTGAAGTCAATGAGACAGCTAATTTCATTCCATATGGTCAACAAGAAACAATGATTTTTTAAATTCTAAAACGCGTCTATATATTTCCATTCATATATGAACATGATATAAATATAAGACACAAAATTAACTGAAATAAAGATAAACTGACAAAATATAAAATGGATTGAATAAACCAAACATAGTTGTTATTGACACCATGTACCAAGTAAAACAACTTAATTTCTTAATTAGAAGGAATGTAGAATAAATGGTGATTTTAATTTCTTCTTGGATCCTATCCAATGGTGAGCATCATCTTAACAAATTCATCGTAATTGACTTGGCCATCACCGTCCAAATCAGCTTCCTTAATCATCTGCTCGACCTCCTCGTCTGTTAATTTTTCTCCTAAATTGATCATCACATGCCTCAACTCGGTAGCAGAAATATACCCATTTTGATCCTTGTCGAATACTTTGAAAGCCTCTTTCAGCTCTTCCTCCACATCTGTCTCCTATTAAATTAAGTTGTTGTGTATAAGAAAGAAGCACATATGTGATTTATTTCATTAAATTAAATGTGCATACCTTCATTTTCTTGGCCATTAAGTTGAGGAACTCGACGAACTCGATAGTCCCGTTGCCGTCGACGTCGACTTCGGTGATCATTTCCTGCAGTTCTTCCTCGGTGGGGTTCTGATCCAATGAGCGTATGACCGTGGCCAGTTCTTCTATGGTTATGCAACCTACAAGGACCAGGGAATCATTATTAGCTCAAATAAATACAAAATGATCATATGTATGCATAGATTAGAGAGTGACAACAGACCATCTCCATCTTTGTCAAACAAGCAAAAAGCTTCTCTGAACTCAACCACCTGTTCTTCGGTCAACACATCGGCCATTGAAGCTTAACGTATAGAGAGAGAGAGGAAGAGAAAGAGAAAGAGAGTTGAGTATAGCTCAATCTTAGCTGGGCTTTTTGTAGAGAGACGAGTTCCAATATTAAATAAATATATAATAGTAAGTAAATATATCGGGGAAGGAGCAGAGTAAAGAGACAACGGTAAGAGACAGCTGTGAAGGTGTGAGGTTTGGGAGACAAAAAGCATTGAAAGTGAAAACTTGGAACAGAATGGGCTCTGGGAAAGCGTGTCCCTCCCTTTCTTATTTTCCTCTGCCCGTGACCATTTCTCCAGCTCGGACACCTACAACATCTCCTAAACTGTGTTTCAATGCTTGTAAACTAAAATAATTCAGTTTCTGATCAACATAGTAGACTTTTATTAAAGATAATGAAACAAGCCTATATTTCAAATTTATTCTCTAAAGGATAAACATACTATGTTGAAATGTAACCACCCGACCAACCATCGCATACGACTGCTTCTGCAGCCTGTAATCTATGGACTAATATGTTACACGTCCCTCCGCGGGGGGCAGAGGAATGTATACAGACGCTATAGTCACATGTCTGATGGCCCCGGGACATCCCGGAGCTGCACTGAGTGGTCGTAGCAGTGATAAAACCCGAAATGTGGGAACCTCTCGTACCATGTCTCCTCTGCCTCGTGTGTGTCCCAGTGCTCGCCGCTGCTGCTCTTCCCGTACTTGTGCACCCATCCAGACCCATTGTGCCCTTCACCCCATGTCCGGTTCCACCTCTCCCCATGCTTGCCTTCCCACCATGTCTCCCCCTGCTTCACACCCTCCCCGTTTGGATCAAAGTTCTCATCCCATTTGTCTCCCCATTTTGTCCACCCACCTTCCTCGCACCTCTCCGCCCATTTGTCTGTATATTTTACGCTGCCTCCTTGCCCATCATACTCCTCCCCCCACCTGCCAATCACAGGAAAACGTTAACCAAAGAAAACAATCCTAGTTACCGTCTTGGTTGCAAAGGGAACATCTACAATCGGCTAATTCATAAGTGATGATCAGTAGGAGATTGGTTACCTTTCATGCCAAACATGAGCATGCCCAGCGTCAAGGGGTGTCGTGGGATCAATGCTGCACCATTTGTGGGCCCATTTGTCCGCTTGGCCAGAGGAATCGTAGTGTTCCCACCATTCCTCTTGCCACTCCTCACCTCTTTCATTCTTCCCCCACTTGTCTGCAGTTTTCTCAAGATGCACAAGTCCAGATTCCTGATCAACAAGACAATCAGAATTCCGTTTTATTTTCGTTTATTCAGAAAAACATACATGTGTCACAATGTTGATTATAAGAGTTTAATCTAAAAAGGTTGAGACTCATTTCCATGTCAAGCGTATAATTGGAACAGCGACATTAATGACTTTGTAGAAGCAAATGTATCCTACAGTATTATTTACGGAAACAGAATCCACAGTTATGTCCTATTACTTTCAAACACGTACCTTCGAAGAAGTTCAAGGATAACATGTGAAGAACAGATATTTCGAATTGTAATCTAATGTAAAATGAATAGAATGTTAAGCATGTAGAGCATGTCATTCCTTATATTATGTTGTTCTAAGGGAAAGGATGCTATTGAGTGATGTTGATTCATACAAGCATACAGTAAACTGAAAACAATAGGAAGAGAACAAAATGTCAATTGTGTTGTGTGTTTTGGATCAATGCAGTATGTTTGAACTATTTATGTACTCTGGCTATTAACATTGGGTAACTAAAACCCAAGTTTGACAATTTTCTGATCACAAAACAGACTAGCTAAATACAGCTAGTTATGTATAAATCGATGCAATGAACCAAGTGCCAATTAAACTGTAAAATCTGATGCAATGCACACAAGTGTCAATTATTGAGATTCAAACAAGTCCAGTCCCTACTAACCTGTCGCATTGATTCTCTCCAATACTCACGCCAGACACTTCCAGTTGCATCACGACCAGATTTCTCTGAACCAAGCTCCTTGTATCCGAACTCATCTGAAGCCTCCCAGTACTTCTCTTGCCACTCAACAACTTCATCAGCACTAACACCCCTCTTCAGAGTCCACTTGCAAATAACACCATCAGGTCTTTGTTCAATTCCAGTCTCCTTCCACCACCTCGATCCATCCGGCTGAACCTCATAGGGCGCCAATTCCTTCACCTTATCGAGAGCTTGAGCTGCTTCAGCTGCATGCACAGAGAACTCAACATCGTGTTCAAGTCCCTCTGTCAAGGAAGGTGTTTCTACAGTTGACTCTGAAACTTCCATCAGCGACTGAAGAGGTGGAAGAGGAGGATTGTGGCTGGTGTCACTAAGGTTACTCTCGAACGGAAGTGGGAGGACCTCTTTAGACCTCTCTTTCTCCACCACTGGCTTCGCTGGGGGTTGAAATACTGGAGGTGTTCTTGCTATCTGCAAGTTACTGAAATCGTCTATGCTGCTATCACTGTCTTTAGGGGGAGTCCAAGACCAAAAATCTGGACCTGGTATTTCATTTCCTGAAACTTCTGATCCAGGAATAAAAACGCTCCCATTTTGTGTTCCTGATGAGATCAAACATTTACATTTCAATCGAAACATCATTTTCCATTCAAAGGGAAGAACCGAAAGAACATTCAGATGGTACCAATTGACTGAAAAAATTTAATCATTATAAATATATGAAAAATATATCAGTAAATAAACCATTTGGCTTATCCAGTTCTATAATGTTATGAAGTTCTTTCCTGAGAAAAACAGAAACACTAAAAATGACAATATAAACCCTTTAATGACATTCAGGTCATATTCAAGTAATGCCTCAAAATTAAGAGTGTTATGACTAGATTCCCTGATCAAATCCAAAACCAATACCAAAGAAGGCAAAATTAAAACATTTACAAACACAACCAGATAGAGATAGAGAAAACAAAACACATAAATGTATACCTTGCCGGATCTCCTTCTTCCTTCCATTGCTCCCCAACAGAGGCCCTTTCAGACCATTCGATTCCTGATCCTCTGGGTCACCAGAACCCGCCTCCTGCTTCGCCGCTGACTCCTTGAGAGCTGCTCGGGCGGCAGCAATGGCAGCGGCCGCTCGATCAATCACCTGCATTCGTTGAATCCTGTCCCTCTCCTCCTTAGAAACTTGGAGAATTTTCTCGAAATCCTCGCTCTTCTTCCCTAAATCCTCAATGGCCGCATCTTCACCTCCAAGACTGTAGCCATCATTGTCAACAGCACCGATGTTGTCGGCAATCTTCTGGAACTCAATGGCTTTACGGCCGCGATCCACGGCGTTTTTCCACATGTCGAGGTATGAGTTGGGGCCATCCGAAGCCCCAACCCTCCAGCTCCGGAATCTCGACCGCGGCCGCATCACGGCGAAAGGCAGCGGAAGCGGGTTGTGCTTGGCCATGTGGGGCAAGACGGTGGAGGCCCGTGGGGTAGCGCCGAGATGAGTCGCCATTTCTCTGCAGGAGACTGAAAATTGCAGTGAAAGGAAATAGGCGATCTGGACCTGAAATGGGCGGTGGGGCTTTCAAACGTTACGGTTCACAGATATTTGGGGATTTCGGAGACCCGTTCGCTGATTTCTTTATTAGGAAAGGTGTTGACGTGGATCTCAAGGAAGGTACTGCAACCCCGTTTTCGCGACTTTACCGGCTTTCTTTTCGTCTGGGAGCGCCACGCGTCAAGAGGTTTCACATCGAGTCAGCGATGGTCAAATGTTGTGCCATGTGGCGCGTTTTGAATCGATGATAACGGTGACTCAGATGGGACCGGTAGTAAAAGGATTTTACGATCGCAACCGATCTCAGATTCTCCTGCTGTTGGTTTGTTCGGATTTTCCCGGTTCAATTTTTGCTTATCTAATAAATTAGTTTCACTTTCACAATTATTTTAATTTTCATGATTATTCCATTTTACTATTTATCATTCAAAGAGAATAAAAATCTATAACAAAACCTGAGAAAGTCATGTACATTTTGAGGTAGTTCAATTCTTGCATACTAAACCTATGTATAATCTCATTCTCGATTAAACAAATGCTTAAAAAATTGTTTTTCGAGTAGTTAGTTTGAATAGAGGTGAAATCGGCTATAAATTACTTTTAACCTAAAAACTATAGAACCAATCCTAGTCACACACACCTAAAATCCAATATTCACCGTGATGTCACATCATCACCCCAATTTCACTCAAACTCACGCCACTTTCATCCTTTCTCATATAAGGAATGACATAATTGTAAAAGCATGGTGTCATGTGGACAAGTGTCTATTTTTTCTTCACCCATTCACTAATTTAATATTTCCAGATTGGTTTGAACTCTAATTAGCTTCAAACTTGCGCCAATATTTTTATTTTTTCAAGGACTTTAAATCAAGATCAATTATGAATATATTTTGAAGTACGAAAATAAAAAGGTATATCGGGGTGATAAAAATAATGTTGAGTGTTGATAAATCTTCACTAATAAATGTTTTATATCGGAGGTATCAAACTAGTGCTAAATGTTGATAAAAACATGTACTGAGGTGATAAAAACCATGTTCAATTTTGATAATAAGTGTGATAAACTAGAGTTTAGCTTTGATAAAAAAACATGTGATGGGGTGATAAAAACATATGTAATTTAATGGTAAACATAGTGTTTAGTATTGATAAAACTAGTGTTCATAAAAACACGCGATGAGGTTATAAAAATCATGTTCGATTTTGGAAAATGAGGTGATAAAACTAGTGTCCAGTGTTGATAAAATAAGTGTAATAAATGTAAAGTGTTGATAAAAATTACCCAGATATTTTTTTTTAAATCAGTCCCGAAATAATTCTTTTTTTCGTGCTTCAAAAAAACATGCGATGGAGGTGATAAAATACGCGTAATTTAATGATAAAACTTAGTGTTTGGTGTTGATAAAACCAGTGTTCATAAAAAATCACGTGATGATGTGATAAAATCATGATCAGTTTTGGAAATGAGATAAAATACGCGTAATTTAATGATAAAACCTAGTGTTTGGTGTTGATAAAACCAGTGTTCATAAAAAATCACGTGATGATGTGATAAAATCATGATCAGTTTTGGAAATGGGGTGATAAACCTAGTGCAAAGTGTTGATAAAACCAGTGTAACAGTGTTGATAAAACCAAAACCAGAGCAAAGTGTTGATTAAAATTTCCCATGTATAATTTTTTTTAAAAAAACCAGCCTTGAAATAATTTTTTTGTTCGTTTTTCAAAATATATTCATGAGTGATCTTGATAAAAAATGCTTAGAAAAACAAAACTAAAGGCACAAGTTTGAAGCTAATCGTATTTCAAACGAAGTGGGAAAAATTAAATTAGTGAATTGGTAAAAAGAAAATGATAGTTTTACTAAAAAAATCATTCCCACTTACTAACCAGTGCTGTTTTTTTTACCGTCAACAAGTCAACCACTAAATTGCATCTCATCCCTTCATTTTTAAAATAGATGACTTAGATTGATTCTCTAGTTTTTAGGTTAATAAATGATTTCTATTTGATTTCTCCTCCGTCCGAATATACACGCAATATTAATATTGGTGAATCAACGCAAGAAATAACTAATATTCACATTTCTTACTTTAAAAAAAGGAATTAACTTCCCTCAAAAAGAACACAACGAACAAACTTATAAGTTGAGCACAGCCACAACTTTGTGTCTACACAACTATGGGACCAATGGGTGACTGAACATCCGGTGGCCCCACCGGTGGAGGCACTATCTCTGGTTTCGTCGGGGGCACTTCCGTTGGCTGTGGGGGTACTGTATCCGGCTGCCTCACGGGAATGTCAGGAGTGGCCGGGGATGGCATACGTGGCGGCGTCCACGGGATTTCCGGGCCGGAGACTGGCGGAAGGGGTGTAGGAATGGGTATGATGATGTTAGGAACTGGCGGCACGTCCGGAGGAATATAAGAAAATTGACTCCTTGGAATCACCGAATGACGGCCACAGCACATTGGCCTAGTGTTTGCACCGTATATTGCCTTACCGGAGGATATTTTTCCGATACCGTACTTCATTAGTGTAGATAAGCACGACATTTCGATTCTTTTGCCAGACCAGACCAAGAGATAGTGTTCAGGTGTTTCATTTGCTATGTTTGGCGTTTATAAGTGTGACGTAAACTGATCGATGTTGAAATGGGACGGCGCCGAAGTGACACGTGTGCTGAAGCGGGGACAACGTGTCTTCCATGCAGGAGTTGGGCCGGGTGTGTCTGAACTCACCGGGTTGCGGCTTATAAAACGTGGCAATTAATTATGACCAGTATAGTACATAAATTGAGGTCTAGTTTTGATTAGAATGCCATTGGGCTTCGTTTACCTGTATATAAGAACACCCATTAGAGCATGTACAACAGAAAGGACCTTGGTCAGGGAGTGGGAGTGCAGATCTTGTGCTGACTGGACAAAAGTCAGGGAGTGGGAGTACAGAAAAGTGGGTGTTTTGCAACAGAAAGGACCTTGAGGTCCTGGGAGTGCAGAACAGTGCTGACTGGATTATTATTTGTTATTTTCCTGTTTTATTTAATTCGTTATCAGAAACCGTTTAAATTGTTTATAATTTAAACAATTTTGGAAATAAATAATTAAGGACAAACAATAATTAATAAATAAATTCAACACGAATATAAATGAACTTCTAATTTTATTCAATCCATTTTAATACAACCCAAAACGAAATACAAGTTCAAGAATTATCATCTGTTGGGTCGACATCTGGTGGTGGGGTTTGACTTCGAAGATCATCAATTTGGGCTTCAAGGCTAGTGATGAGTCTTCGCACTTGGGTCTTGCAAAACTTATGGTCTGCCAACGCCTCTTCGTCGTAGGAAGATGTATCCTTCTCCACCAGGGCCTTGTAGTTGGCGATGTTTGCTTCCCACTGTTGGGTTAATGCTTGTAACATGCGATACTTATTTTCCACTTGTTCTCCACGTGACCGTTGAGCCTCAAACCGTGCACGTTCAGTGTCGATTCGTGCACGTTCCAATTCGGCGAAGGCAGACATTTGGGCTGTGAGGACGACCCCCTTCTTTGCGACCTTCGCTGCCTTCTTCCCTTGCGGTCGGCGAGGGGGACTTGGGTCGGCCTCGGGGGATGGAGGTGTGTCGCTGAGAGGGACTTGAGTCCCCTCGTAGTTCTCGCTTCCTCCCCATTCTGGTGGTTGGGACTCACCACTGAGAGGTGTGCCCTCCTCCCCTGTGCTTGTAGGTGGGGTTGAGCTGTAAGCCCCAGCCTCATCCAACCGCTGTCGTTGTTGG
Source organism: Erodium maritimum (assembly GCA_963921825.1). NCBI lineage: Eukaryota > Viridiplantae > Streptophyta > Magnoliopsida > Geraniales > Geraniaceae > Erodium > Erodium maritimum. The sequence continues at coordinate 28,630,162 of OY997589.1, read as the reverse complement.
CGTACTTGACGGCGGACAGTTCCCATTGTGCCCTCCTCGGCACTGAACTTCTCATTGCCATCGAGCCTCCAGACCCAATGATCCAGGTCGAACTTTACCGGGTGGTCTTTAACCACTTTCCCATCATCCTCCCACATTTTCTTCGCACGTCTCAAGTTCTCTTCGTCGTTTGCGCCGCTCGGCTTCTCGGTCCTGGACTTCTTCATATAGCCGAGCATCCTCCTTGTCTGGCCGGAACCTCTGAGCCAACGTTTCTTGATGGCTTCCCAGCGGCGAGGTGGGTAACGGTTCTGGGAGTTGTATTTCCTCTGCACTGCGCACCAGAATGTGTTGCCGGTTTGCGAGTTGCCCTTGACGGCGTCTCTTGTTGTGCTCAACCAGCAAGTTATGAGGTGGTTGTCCTCCTCCTTGCTGAATGTCCGGCCATCCGCCTCTGGTTCTTCGGGTTGGGCTCGGGCAGGGGCAGGGGCTCGGCCTCGTCGTTGGGAAGAGGATGGTTGGGGGGTTGCTATGTCGGGTAGTGGATGACCCTCGTAGTTGTAGAATTGGGGTCCCATGCCCCATTGTGATTGTGATTCAGGTGGGGGCATGCTCCATTGTGATGGCACTTGGAACCCTTGTGGGGGCATGCTCCATTGTGATGGCACTTGGAAGACTGGCGCCATTTGGTATTGTGGGGTACGGTTTTGCCCTAACAAAAATATTTATACATTAAATTAAGTGCTCAAAAATTTAATACAAAAAAAATTATACATTAAATTAAGTGCTCAAAAATAAAATAATAAAATAAGTGCAAATAATTAATCAAAAAAAATGAATACAATGCATTAATACAATAAAATAAGTTTGCACTAACCTGAACTCGACCCCGGGTTCGAGCTTGGGGAGTTGGAGCGAGGGCCCGTCAGAATGTCTCCAAAACCTCGTGCCAGTTCGTCCTCGGTGAATTCTCGTTCGTCACCAAATGAGTGTGCACGAGACCCAGCGTCGCCCGACATTTTTCGCGAGAATAATTGAAACGAGAGAGGAGAATTTGGGAAGGAGATAGTGAAGTTGGATAGTTGAAGTAGGAAGTGGTGTGAAAAATATTAGAGGAGAGGGGTATTTATAGGGTTTTATTTGTTGATTTTTGAATTAAAAAAAATATATATAGCCGTTAGTGTGCAACGGTCGCGACACGTGGCAGCCCCACACGCTGCCAGCGCAGCAGACGGCGCGCAGGCGCGTCCAACGCGCCCGGCCAGCGAGTGGGGAGCGGGGGCGTGTGCAGCGGGAGCGGGAGCGCGTGGAGGGGGAGCGGGGCCGTGATTTTTGCCGATTACAGCGGAACGGCCAGCGCGCCCGGTCAGCGAACGGAGCGACGCGGGGAGCGGGGCCGTTCCGTTGTTCTTGCTCTTAACCCATAGTGTGTGATCAATATTGACCTGAAAATATCGTCAAAATGGAGTGGAAAATGAAAAGCACGGGTGAGAATCTGGTCTTCTCTATTGAGAACTAATCTTGTTAATCAAGGAAAATCCTATTGTTACCGTTGACAGCTATAGACGGTTTCATTGCCCATATTTATTTTGCAGTACCCTCCACTAGAAAATAGGAAGTCCTTAATTGTATTGTTTTCAATTATGTACGTTTCTTCTTTTATTTCCTTTTATTATTAGTCTCCTATAAATACGATGTAATCTTTCCTTTTTATTCAATACAAACAATTCCAGTCTTATATTTAAAGACGTTTCCTCTGTATTTCTTTTTCTCTGTTGCAACATTTGGTATCAGAGCACTGCTGCAACAGAGATGGATGAGAAGAACACTGGAAGCAGCTCAATGACGACTAAAGCTACAGCGAGGGGTGTCTTGCCTGTGACATATCCCTTGTTGACATAAAGCAACTATGGGATATGGGCCATCAAGATGAAGATTTTGATGCGTGCACTCGGAGTATGGAGTGCTATTGAAGGAGAAGAACCTGCAAGTGAAGAACGCGATCAAGGAGCGTTGGCCGTGATATCACAAGCTATCCCAGATGCTGTGATGATGTCAATTGCAGAGAAGGATACAGCGAAAGAGGCTTGGGAAGCATTGAAAGAAATGAGAATTGGAGAAGATAGAGTGAAGACAGCAAACGTGCTTGTTCTCAAACGAGAATTCGACAGGTTACTTATGGATGAGATGGAAACCATAAGTGAATTTGCACTAAAACTCACGAACCTTGTGAATGAGATACGGACCTTGGGAAATCCAATGGCCGAAAGCGAGATTGTGGAGAAATTATTCAGGTCCGTACCTGACGAGTTCCTACCCATCGTGGGAACGATACAACAATGGGGGGATCTCACTAAGATGACGGTAGCAGAAGCCATTGGACGTTTGAAGGCCTATGAATCAACTCTAAAAGGCTGAGACAAGATCGGGAGGGAGAGCAACTCCTGCTCACAAAAGCCCAATGGGAGTCCTTAGCCGACAAAAGAAGCAGAGACGTTGAAAATCCAGAGAGCTCTTATCGAGGAAGAGGTAGAGGACGAGCAAACTGGAGAGGAAGAGGAGGAGAAGCAAGGTCTCCACGTAAGCTCGACAGATCTCGATTAAAATGTTACAATTGCTCAGAGTTTGGTCATTTTGCCTATGAGTGCAGAAAACCCAAAACCGAAACAGGGCACTATGCAGAATACGATGAAGAAGACGAGCCGACCTTGTTAATGGCCGAATTATGCAGAAATGAGGTGATCATGCTGAATGAGAAGAACTTTACACCTGAACTTGCAACCGAGGGTCAAGAGAAAGATGAGCGATGGTACCTCGACACTGGGGCAAGCAATCACATGTCAGGTAATACAGATGTATTTGCAAGCCTTGACGAAGATAACAGGCACTGTGAAATTCGGTGATAGTTCAATGATAAAAATTGAAGGGCGAGGGTCAGTGTTTCTCGAAGGACAGACTGGTGAACATCGAATTCTCACCGGTGTGTATTTCATACCACGATTGAAGAGCAATATAATCAGTTTGGGCCAACTTGATGAGGCCGGTTGCAAGGTAACATTGGAGAAGGGATGGTTGACAGTCCTTGACCAAGGAAGCAAATTGCTAGCAAGAGTCCAACGAACTTGGAATAGACTGTATATTCTAAAGCTACATCATTCCAAACCAATATGCTCGCAGACAAAAATTGATGAACCTAGTTGGCTATGGCACGCAAGATTTGGTCACATCAGTTTTCGAAGCTTGAAACGAATGAGCAACATGGGAATGGTTAAAGGAATGCCAGATATTGACAACATTGAGAAGCTTTGTGAAGCTTTCCTGATAGGCAAACAACGTCGGCATCCATTTCCTCACGAAACAACTTACAGAGCTACAAAACCATTGGAGCTTATTCATGCAGATTTGTGCGGTCCAATCTCACCCGAAACCCCATCAGGTAACAAATACTTCCTATTGATGGTAGATGATTACTCACGCTTCATGTGGATAGTGTTGATCAGATCAAAAGATAAGGCATTCCTAGCTTTCAGAAAAATCAAAACAAGGACAGAGACAGAGACCGAGAAGAAATTAAAGGCTCTGAGAACAGATAGAGGAGGTGAGTTCGTGTCCGATGAATTTGAGAACTATTGTGAAATTCAGGGAGTGAGAAGATTTCTCACAGCTCCAAATAGCCCCCCCAAAAATGGGGTAGCCGAGAGGAGAAATCAGACGATCGTTGGAATGGCATGAACACTACTGAAAAACATGAATGTGCCAGCCATGTTTTGGGGAGAAGTTGTACTCACCTCCGTCTATATCCTCAACCGGGCAGCCACAAGAAGCCTGAACGAAAAAACCCCATATGAAGCCTGGTACAAGAGAGTACCAAATGTGCACCATTTACATGTGTTCGGATGCGTTGCTCATATTAAAGTAACAACTCCGCACCTCCGCAAACTAGAAGACAGAAGCACAAAGGTGGTTTTCATTGGGTACGAACCAAATTCCAAGGCGTATCGGCTCTACAACCCAAACACAAGAAAGCTAATGGTGAGCAGAGATGCAATCTTTGATGAAGGCAGAAAATTCGACTGGGACACACCTACAGGTCATAAAGATAATGAAATGTTTTCTATTATGTGGGATTCTAACATTGATACAGGATCGGAGGTTGGAGTAGAACCTGTGACAGAACATCCAGAGCCTGAGTTTCAAACACCACAACAGACACCACAAATAGGCTCAAGAACTCTAATCTCGGATGAAGGACCTCTACGAGTCAGGTCATTACAAGATATTTATGATGAAACCTCTGAGATTGAGACAAATCTTGCAGAAACATGCTTATTATCATCAGAAGAACCATCCAGTCCACAAGAAGGAATGAAAAATCACAATTGGAGAAAAGCAATGGAAGAGGAGATGAAGTGCATCAGAGAAAACAACACTTGGGTGATGTCTGAACTGCCTGAGAATCATAAAGCAATTGGGTTTAAGTGGGTGTTTAAAGTAAAGAAGGACTCAACAGGAAAAGTAATAAAATACAAAGCTCGGTTGGTAGCGAAAGGGTATGCACAAAAACATGGCATTGATTTCGACGAGGTATTTGCACCGGTAGCAAGATTGGAGACAATAAGACTGTTACTAGCCATTGCAGCACACCATGGCTGGAAGGTCCATCATATGGACGTCAAATCTGCATTCCTCAATGGGGAATTACAAGAAGAAGTGTACGTTACACAACCAATGTGTTTCGTTGATGAAGAAAAGCCAAATCGTGTTCTGAAGTTGAACAAGGCTCTATATGGATTGCGTCAAGCTCCGAGAGCCTGGAATGCTAAGCTCGATGCTAGTCTCGCTTCACTTGGTTTTGAGAAGAGTCCTCTCGAGCATGCAGTATACACACGAGGAACAAAAGACTTCATGCTAATTGTTGGAGTGTACGTAGACGATCTGATCATCACAGGGTCAGAGGTAAGAGATGTTCAAAGTTTTAAAAGTGAAATGCAACATTTTCTCCATGAGTGACCTTGGTCTTTTGAGTTATTATCTTGGAATTGAAGTAACCCAAACAGACAGAGGAATTGTGTCAATTAGGCTATGCCTCAAAAATTCTTGAGATTGCAGGTTTACAAAGTTGTAATCCACGTGTCACACCTACGGAGGAGAAAGAAAAATTGAAGAAAGGCACTGGTACAGATGATAGCACAAATGCAACTGTGTTTCGGAGCCTAGTTGGGAGCCTTCGCTACTTGGTTAACACGGGCCTGACATATCCTACTCGGTAGGAATTGTTAGCAGATACATGGAATCACCAACACGACAACATCTAGCAGCGGTGAAGCACATATTGAGATACATCAGTGGCACTCTAAAATATGGTCTTAGCTATGAGAAGAATTTAAACCCAAATCAACAGCTCACATGATACAGCGATAGTGATCTAGCTGGAGACTCAGACGACCGAAAAAGTACGTCCGGTGTGGTATTCTTTCTTGGTTCGAGTTTAATTTCTTGGCTCTCCCATAAACAGAAAATTGTAGCTTTGTCTTCGTGTGAGGCCGAATATATCGCAGCCACAACTGCAGCTTGTCAAGTCATCTGGCTCTCTCGTTTAGAAGCAAACCTGATGAAGAGGAGAACAAAGAAGGTACATCTCAGAGTAGATAACAAATCAGCAATTGCCTTATGTAAGAACCTTGTGCATCATGAGCGAAGTAAGCATATTGATACAAGGTATCACTTCATTAGAGATTGCATAGAAGAAGGTAGTGTGGAGATTGAGCATTTGAACTCTGCAAATCAAATTGCAGATATTTTAATAAAACCACTTGGAAGAGTTCGGTTTGCAGAAATGAGGAGAAAACTTGGAGTTGAAGATATTGGGAACAAGATTAGGGGGGAAAATGTTGAGAGTTGATCTTGTTAATCAAGGAAAATCCTATTGTTACCCTTGACAGCTATAGACGGTTTCATTGCCCATCTTTATTTTGCAGTAACCTCCACTAGAAAATAGGAAGTCCTTAATTGTATTGTTTTCAATTCTGTACGTTTCTTTTTTTATTTCCTTTTATTATTAGTCTCCTATAAATAGGATGTAATATTTCCTTTTTATTCAATACAAACAATTCCAGTCTTGTATTCAAAGACGTGTCCTCTGTATTTCTTTTTCTCTGTTGCAACATTCTCTCACATAGAATCTGAGGATGCTGCAGAAGTCTACGAAATTGTCGATACTAACAAAATAGTCGATAGATCCGATTCTACAGATGATTTTGACCAAAAGATTAGACAAAGTCATGCGCTCTACGTGATGAATATGATAGGCCAATAAGATTGTATTCAAGAGGGTTGAGTATGAAAAGCAAATGAGATTCGACCACTTGATCCTGAGTGATGAGTATGACCAGCGAATAAGATTCTGTCATGTGGCCAATTAATCTATCGAATTATTTTCAAAAAATTAAATGGAAGTCCGAATTGACCTCATTATCCTCTGCGCGTAAAACCCTAGAGCGGCGCCGGTTTTGCCGATTTCCATGGTAGTGGCAATGGCTTGCATGGGGTTGGTGTACCATACCAACCCATGGTATGGACAAGATCCTACGGAGAGTAACGCCACCATGCCTTGGCCTATCACTCTCTCGGCATCGGCGACAGTTTGGTCGGGTCTCCTCCATGTTTGGCCCTTTCTTCTTGGCACTATCGCGCGTGCCGGCGAGGGTGGGCGGACGTTGGCTACGGCTGATGAGGGGACGAGGTACGTACGTGTAACCCGTGTTCTATTCCATCTTAATCTGGCTTTGGTTGGATCGGAGGAAGGGTCCACGTTGGTGTTGGGAGCTTTATCCCTTGTTGACCCGCGACCGACGAGATTGTCGACGGCGTGGTTGGTAGTGTTTCCGGGTGCGCCTGGTATTACTCGGGGCCGGGGGGTCGTGGACAAGGCGTCGAGAGTGATTGACCCTCGTGGTGAAGGGGGGTTGTGTGACTGCAGACTATGGGGGGAGGACCGTAGAAACTGCGGGGTGGGGGCTTGGCAGAAGAGGGTGCAGAACAAGGGCCGATCAGGGAAGCAAGCTGGGAGGAAGGCGGCGACGGCGTGGTTGAGGAGGTCGGGGAAGAAACCCTCTAGGGGTTTCCATGGTGATGGGCCGGTTGGACCTACAGGCGTGGGCCTGGGTTATGTGGCGGGCCGGTTTGTTTTGACACAGTGCTCAGCGGATGCATCGAGGACACCACCACGGAAGGGCGGGTCAAGGGATTCGACACCAACACAGGCAGCAGCGGCGGGGGGCGCCAAGCACCCCCGCCTGAAGGAATGAGTCCGAGGTGGCCCGGGGAGGGGTGGGTCAACTTTGGCCCCTTCCCGGCGGATGGATGGAGACGGCACCATCTTCAGTTGATGTTTCTCTCCCCTGCCAGTCCGGAGTCAGCAATCCCGCGTTCAGGAGCCCTACCAGTATCACTCAAGGGAGGACGACGCACGCTGACATACCGGGGGAGATGGAGGTCCACCAGTGTTCCCCTAAACGTGGCTGGCTCCGCCTCGTACCAATTGGAAGAAGATTGATGTACCGGTGTCACCAGACGCTATCGCAGACTCCCCTTACTTCCGCAACTTTTCACTAGGGCCGATTTTTTTTCTTTTGTTTCAGTTCAGTTTCTTAGTTGGTTTGAATTATGTAGGTGGAGTATGATTACATGCCCACCCAGTTTGGTCTTTACCTATGTAGGTGGTGTACAATTTCAGTACCCACCAAACTCTTCTCTTATGATTTAATACAATTGCATGGTTATCCTAAAAAAGAAAACCTCATTATCCTCAATAAATAGGTATCGAACTTACCATGTCTTTTCCAACTCCAATTCTTTCATTGGTTTATGGATCGAATTTTTTTTGTGCACATTATATTTATTCGATTAGTGATTGATTTGTTAAATTTTAACGAGTCTGATCCGTCGATGATCGACTATACAATATAATGGAAGATGACTCGGGAGCCAGAAAATGAATTGATCTAGTCACTCAGTATTGATGTAAGGAACGACGAGGAGTATATGTTGAACTCGGTACCGGAAAAGCAAATGAAGATGCACATTTGTTGTAGTCGTGTCGCTGCTCATGAGTTTCTTATGTCCGACTAATACAGTAACACTTCGTTGTATGACCCTACTACATTTCGTTTGCGGTTATGTATGTAGAATGTTGTTTTTATTAAAATATTAAAAGGCGTGGTCAAGTTCGACAACTATTTTTGACAAAAAACGATTGTTTAGGTCAACCCGGGCTCTCTCCTCACTAAACATGTACTGCAACTATTTGTCAGCTATGTCACACCTCTTCGACCGATAGCTTAGACGAGTATTTGAACAAATGATGTGCACATTAACGAGTACGTAGAGTATAATAACTCAGGTGTTAATTAACCGTTAGCATTAGCAACAAGTGGGGGAGGAGTGTTGGCATAAACACACAAGATTAATCGAGCACACAAGCCACTGATCGGAATCGTCTTCAATCTCACGAGGCACGTCGATGATCTCTCCCATGTTTTTTGAATTCTCTCCAGTTCTTAGTTGCATCATCAATCATAGAGTTATTAGATGTTTCATATGTTTGTTTTACAATTTTTTTGCTCTAATAAAAAAAATGTATTGATATTGGATTTTTTTCTAGTTTTGTAGCTTACTTTCCCAGATTATTTTGGTTTGAGCATTTCCATGATGAAGTTGATAAATTGCTTGTCATTCCTAAACAAATACTTGTCAGTCACCTTCTTATCTACTATCAGTTTTCTAAATGTTGTTGGTCTCTATTCGATAGCGTTCCTAAGATCCCTCTAGGACTTACTTAGCAGAATGTTGGGGTATTCTCACTATATGGACGGGGCTTGACCAGGTAGCCAAGACTTTGGGGTGGCTCTTGGAGATTTGGAAAGTACTGAATGCTAAGGTTTAGAACGAGGTTACCACGTATATTATAGGGATACGATCAGTTGTTTCTGATAACCTCTCAGTTTGGGCGATAGCCAATTCTCAGGACCAACCCACGAATAGGTCATCAGAACCACCAAGTCTGGGGACTTTTAACCCACCCCTCCGGGATGGATAGCTATCAACGTAGATGGGGCAAATTTCTCGGATACTGGACAGTCTAGATGGCGCATAATCGCAAGATCTACGACGAGTCAAGTATTGGTTGTCGGGAACGGTGTTATCCCATCCTTGAGCGAGTCAGCTATGATTGAAGCATATGTAATTGATGCATCCCTTTCTTGTGCTAAACATCCAAAGTCATTGTTTGGTCTGATGCGCAGATTATTACCAAGATGTTGAATCGCATGCTCATATCGTCTCCCCGTTAGGGACCATTACACAGGATATCGGCATTTATTGTCTTAAATAGAGGATAGAGGATTCTAAACTCGTGTTTGTTAAAAGTTCAGCAAACAAAATTTCTCACTAACTCACCGGAAAAACACGTTCTTTTCTTGTCCTTATGTGATCGGGACGGGCATTACCCTATGGTCGTATATTCTTTCTACTAATTATTAAATAAATGAAGATCTCTTTCACTGGGAAAGGAATAATCTTCATCAGTATTGCTCAGTACCTAATTACTCTTTTCAACTACTATGTTCTTCTTTTACTGTCTTTTACAAAACTTTAGGCAAACGACCAACAAAACACATAGCAAGAATCAAAATATTAAAGCCCAATTAAGAGCATCCCCATTCTACAACGCATGGATTTTGTTTTGGTTTCGGTGTTTTTATAACGCCGAAAAAAATATCGCGTAGACGGCGTTTTATTCTACGATAATGGAAGGCATTTTGGCTTATGACGCAAAGAATATCCATCGACCACCGAAAAAAGTCAATATTTCTCAGAAATTTTTACTTTTTTTTCTAATTAACATTAATTTGATGCTAAAAATCTTATAAATTGAAAGCATTTTGTTTTAATCAATCACACAACTCTCATGTTACTCAATTGAAAAGAAAATTATAAGCTAAAACAATTTCTCTCCACTAGGGTTTTGAGAGTCATGTCGCCATCTACACCTTTATGGCTATGGGTATGGAAATTGACATAGCTTATGTCATGGTTTTTCTTCTCTCTTCTTCCCAATCTCCCCTTCGCACTCTCCCCTCGGAGCGTGTAAAACCCACTTCGTTCTAAAAGGGTATTTAATTGCAATCTAAAACTGGGCTTGTTCTTGCAACAAGTTTGTTGGAAAAGAAATTAAATAAAAAAAAGAAAGAAGAAATTGGATTGAGTAAAGGTCGTTGGGTCAGACCCGCGTGTGGGCCTGAACCAAGCGAGCCCACGCAAACGCGCACAGGCCCGGATGGCCCAACTCGCGCCCAAACCGAACCCCAACTATAAAAGGGCTCGGCGCCGCTTCAGTGCCACTGTGCACACGCGACTCCCGAGGCGTCCCTAACCTCTCGCCCGTTCTCTCTCGCCTTCGAACCAGAAATCCCCGCCACCGCACTTCCTCACCTCCGACCACCTCACCAAGCTTCACCTTCACCCCCCTGTAATAACCACTCCCGGTCAACGCCAGTCAAACCGGCGAAAAACAGGAAAATTTAAAAAAATTCGACAGACACTTAAATGAACCCAAAGTTGACCCCGAGGGTCATACCAGATGTAAGTTGACCCCGTTATCGACCAAAGTGAGTTCCGGGGGACTCAGGGCAACTTTCTGGTCAATTTGGGAAATGTTGACTTTTCGCTGGAAAAGTCAACCGAGCGACGTTTGGGTCCATTCAAGGACCGTTTTGGATCCAAAAAGCTTAACCGTCGTCGCAGCGGTCTTAGTTGAGCCGTTTCCTTGTAGCCCGTGAAATTTCGTAATTTCTTGGAAAAAGTGCCCGTTCGGGGCCCGAAACGGCCGAATTTCGCGAATCTGATTGGAAAATATCAAGAAGATATTTTCCCAAAAAGGTGTGGGATCCACTTGACACTTGTCAAATATGTGGTGGTGTTAGGTTTATTGAACAAAACAAAAGATGAGACATGTGATGGGTAGTTTGTATTTAAGTATTAGTTTTGATTTTTAAAACAAAATAAAAGGAAAGGGTGGTTTGTTGTACACGTTCATTTCAATAAAAAGAGAAGACTTGGAGAGAGAAAGTGGTGTCAGAAAGAAGAGAGAAAAAGAGAAGAGGTTGGAGGAATTTGTGACGTTTCTCGTCGATCAAACCGGTGGATCGTCTCAACGATAAAAGAATCGAGCTCACATCGACATTCCCTACGGTGAGAACCTAACCGATTTTCATTTTGGAACGTTTGAATTTTAGGGTTTGAGTTTAAACGGTTTGATTAAGGTTGGGTTTTGATTAAGATTGGTTTAAAGATGAATGATTGAGGTTTGGGGTTCGTTAGGAATGTTTTGGGCAAAAAGGGAATTTTTCCATTGTGGCCGTGTGAGGCCCACATGCCCGGGTATCGGTTTTTTGTGTTCGGGTGGTTTAGGACGTTCTCCAAGTCGTTAATCCACACCCGGATCGAAATTTGGAATTAAATTGCGAAAGTTGTAATTATCGGGTTTAGAAACTTTAAACGTCAATTAATTGACTCGGAAGTCGGAATTCGATTCCGTCAAGTGCATTGGGACCCTTGAATTATTCTAAGGTCGTAGAAACGAAAACGGGAATTTTTGGAGCCCCGGAAGGGCATTTCCAAAACCCGGGCAGATTCGCCATGTCGGTCGAATCGGGCCTTTACGTAGGGGTGTGTCGAAAAATCCGAAATCCGGAAAAATAACCAAATCCGGACAAATCCGGTCCGGAAATTAACCGACCTGGATATAATCGGACAAAATCCAGACCGGAATACGAATATCCGGATGATACGGATCCGGATACGGATCCATTACTTGAAATCCGCCAAATTCCTGATAAAATCCAGACCGGTCCAATTCAAAAGCAGTCCCATCTATATTGGTGAAGCCCAACAACTGCATCAAGTCCATTCGTAGAAACTAAAATCGTGGAATGGCCAATCCTTAAACCTAACGCGCCTCTTCGTTTCCCTAATCTTCTTCGACGATTTTCTAGGGATACTTTTTCTCTTTTCTCTCGCTCCATCTCCTTATTATTTAGATTTCCCCAGTTTCCTCTCTACTCTCTCACAAATAGGATCCATGTCCAAACCCTAGAGAGGTCACAAACATGAGCCACACAAAGGACTTCGTATTGAGGAGAGATCGGAGTAAGTTCTCCTCTTTACAACTTTGATTTTTTTGAGATGTAGATGAAGGCATTCCGAACGTCAGATGAGAAGAAATGGATGTCTACTTATATTTTTATAATTGTGTTTTAATTTTAAATGTCAGAAAATAACATTGTCTAGATGTATGTAAGCTTTAAATGTTGACATGATAACTGAAATATACTGGTATAAGAATTAGGTAGAAATTGGATGATAGAATCTTGTAAAACCTGTAAGTGCACTAGAAAATGGGCTCAAAACAGTGAGCCCATTGAGGTCCGGATAAAATCCGGATCTAGTCCGTAACGATTTGAATCCAGAAGCTTAAAAATCCGGAATTTTAGACTTAATCCGGACTGGTTATGGACATCATTAATTGAGATCCGGATGATCCGGATCGGACATTTTAATGGGATACGGACCGGGTATCCAGTCCGGTTACACCCCTACCTTTACGGGTCCAATATCGACAATGTCGAGTAATTGGCGAGTTTGGGAGTGATCGACATTGTCGGGGTTACTTTTGGGCGTCAAGTTTATTAAAATTCAGCATTATGCCTGCAAGCTTAAAAGCGTTTAAATTGTGTTCTTTTAGATCGTGCCACGGACTGAGACAAGGGAAAGCGGGGTGAATGACTGAGATCGTCACCGGAGCTCGTTGGTTGGCTTTTGGGAGAACACGCACGAGGTAAGGAAAAGTAGCCGGATCTCAGCCCTGACTAGGGAAAGTTAACAGTAGAATTGCATGTGACACCGGGGTGTCGTGGGTTAAGTAGGTTATCGAATATTAGAAAAGCATACCCGGAGGTTGATTGTGAACTTATCGAGATTAGGAGTACTGGAGGCATATGACCATGCCCGGAGGTTGATTGTGAAACTGTTGATTTTAGGATTGTTGGAGGCATTGTTTGTGCCAGAGGTTATTTGTGTAATTGTGTCTTGGGTGGCCATGAGAGCCCGTGTATTATTGTTGTGTCTTGGGTGGCCATGAGAGCCCGTGTACTAAGGTTGGTGTCTTTGGTTGTGTAAAGACCGGCTAAATTAAAAGAAGCAAAATATTAAATTTTATCATCTTGAAACGTCGAGGTTGGAAAATCGAGTTGAAATTGGTGATCGTTTGCAAAAGAGAATAGAATTTTCAACAACTAAACGATTTAACTAAACAAAAAAAAATGTTTCAGGTCTGGATCAGGCCTGGTGCGCAGACCAGGCTGACCCAACCAATCCTTGGGATGCTCAGCCCACCAGACCAATTTTGGGGCCCAAGCCCGTTTGTTGCCCCTCGTATAAAAGCCAGGAATGAGGGTTGAAACCCTAAATTCCTCTCACGCAGCCTCTCAGTTCACTTTCCCCCTCACCCTCGTCTCCATCGCCGACCCCTCCCCTCGCCATCTCCTCTCGCCGGAAACCGACCACGCCGCCCCGTCTCCTTCCCTCTCCGTCCAGTCACCGAGCCCTCCGTCTCCGGCCACTCCTCTTCACGTCCGCCGCCGCCCTCCCCTAGATCCGACCTTCCAGCCGTCTCCGGTCCGTTTCCGTCCGTCTCCCGTCTCGACTCCGACCACCACATCCCCACTCTCCCTCTCCGTCCGATTCACGAACCACCGCCTCCATCCCCACTCTCCCTCGTCCCGAGCCGTCGCCGGTACCCCACCACCGAGCCACTCCTCTCCTCCGTCCAGCGCCAGCCTCGCCGTCCAGCTCAAGCCCCGCCGGCTTGGAGCCCGACCACCACCGTTCCCACACCCGTAGCCACCGCTGTCGTTCTCCATCTCCGTTCCCCTCTCAGATCCGGCCTCGTCTCCCTCAACCCGAGCTCCACCTCGCCGGACCTGGAAGCTCTCCGGCCGAGGTCGATTTGGACGGGAATAGTCAGAACCACAACCGTGCTCCGCCGCCGGCCACCACTCCCCTACGGTGAGCCCTACTGCGGTGAGGTTTTGGCCGGCCGGACTCGAACCCGTGCTTCTCTTTCCCTTTGTTTTTCTTCCGTCCCAAATTTGTTGTGAATCTGAGTTGTTAAAACCAGTTGTTTTGGTTCTGTTCAACGTTAAATGAAAAGAAGAGAAGTATTGTAACTCCAGAAAAGAAATAAAACGAGGTTGTTTTAAAAGTTGTTCTTTTTGGTTTGGGATCTGAATCGGTTAGTGCGAAAACAAACTGTAAATTTGGATCTGTTTTGGTTGGAAGCAAAAACAAGGCTTTTGGAAAGAAAGGGTTGTAAAACGAAAAATCAGATTTAAGGAAAAAGGGTTTAAAATAAAAGAATTTAAAATCAGATTTGATTTAAAGCGGTTTTTAGAATGTGAACGATTTTGGAACCTGAACGTTTAAGCTGGACGTCTAATTCGGACTTAGAACGAGTTTTAAAAGTGGAATGCTGAAACGGGTGTCTCGGGAGTCGTGCCACGAAACTCGTACCTCGAGAATCGTGCCACGAAACCCAGGCCTCGAGATCTGTGTATTGGGACGGTGCCTCGGGAAACGTGCACCGGTTTCGGTGCTCGAGTACTCGAACCCGATTCGCCGTGACCCCGCTTTTAGCCCGCTCGAGTTTAAAAGACAAATGTCGTATTTAGACTGGACAAGTCGTAATCTTTAGCTTAACGGTGGAACCGTTATTAATTTGTGACTTTCGTGTTATCTTTAGCGTCCGGCTTCGATCGAAGTGAAGCCCGGAGGTAGCGAGCCAGAACGTCAGCAGCTAGGAAGCGTAGCGGGCGTTCTTCGGTTGAGGTAGGGAAAAGTAGCCGGATCTCGGCCCTGACTAGGGAAAGTTAACAGTAGAATTGCATGTGACACTGGGGTGTCGTGGGTTGAGTAGGTTAGCGAATATTAGAACTGCATGATACGGGATTGTAGCGCTTAAGAGAAAAGCATGTGACACTTAGTAGTGTCGTAGGAACAGAGAGCGTAGCGATAATTGAATTACTGGAGGCATATGACCATGCATGGAGGTTGATTGCAAACTTATCGATATTAGGAGTACTGGAGGCATATGACCATGCCCGGAGGTTGTTTGTGAAACTAGCGATCTTAGGACTGTTGGAGGCATCGTTTATGCTGGAGGTTGTTGTGTGTTAATTGTTGTTGAGTTTGGGTGGCCTTGAGAGCCCGTGTTAATTGTTGTTGAGTTTGGGTGGCCTTGAGAGCCCGTGTTAATTGTTGTTGAGTTTGGGTGGCCTTGAGAGCCCGTGTTATTTGTTGTTGAGTTTGGGTGGCCTTGAGAGCCCGTGTTATTTATTGTCGAGTTTGGGTGGCCTTGAGAGCCCGTGTTATTTATTGCTGAGTCTTGGGTGGCCATGAGAGCCCGTGTTGTCGTTTCGGTGTTTTGGGTGGCCGTGAGTGCCTGTGGGGTTGTGAACCCGTACTTTACCGTTGGTGTCTTGGGTGGCCATGAGGGCCCGTAGGGTTGTTGAACCTGTATTTGGTTGTTGGTGTCTTGTCGGCCTTGAGTGCCTGTGGAGTTGTCACCGGTGTCGTTACTGTCTGTTTGAACTTGTTTGTGATTGTGATTGGTTACTGGTTACTGGTGGAGGTTGTGTGGTGTAGCTAGCCTCCCGACTGGGATCGGGAGAAGCGGAGGGGTTGTGGGCTAGCTCCCCGACTGGGATCGGGGGAAGGACGCGCGGGTGTGGCTAACCACCCGACTGGGATCGGGTGAAGCGGAGAGGTTGTGGGTTAGCCTCCCGACTGGGATCGGGGGAAGTTGCGCGACAGGTCGACCGCCTGACCACGTCTATGATCGGTAAAGGGCGAGAGACAGAGATTGGTTACTGAGCAGCCGGTTTGCAATCCTTTGTGATCTTGTTTGGTATTGTGGGGTCAGTCGTGTCTTGGAGGAGGTCGTCGATTGTAGTGTGGGGTCTACATAACGTGTCCGAGTGTTGAGTCGGTTGAGGAAAGTACTGTTCGTGTGTGTGTCTTTTAGTCGTTGTGGTGTTACCGGCATTGTCTGCTAATTATGCCGTATTCAGTCTGTTATCCGTGGTGGTGAGCGAACGCTCACCCCTAGCTGCTTTTCCTACAGGTACCGTTCGCAGGCTGGATTAGGTGAGCTTCTGAAGCTTGAAGAGCTTGAAGCGGGTTCTGGGAGTCTTGAGTCTAGTGACGTGTACCTACCCTTTTTGTCCAAGTGTGGGACTAATTTGTTTGAGATGTAAATGACATTATTTGTTGAACTAAACTGGTATTTTAAAGTGATTTAAAGAAAACAGGTTTAAAGAATTGTATCTTTTAAATGTTCGCGTCCCGAGTTCGGTTCGCTGAAATTGGGGCGTGACAGCTTGGCCTGACCGAGTAGAGTCTCGGGGGTTGCGAGCATTCTTTGGTTGGCTTACGAGTTAGAGTCTCGGTAAGTTGCGAGCGTGTATTACTGTTGAGTTTGGGGTGGCCATGAGTGCCCGCGGGGTTGTTGAATCCGTGTCTTTACCTTTGGTGTTTTGGGTGGCCATGAGTGCCCGTGGGGTTGTGAACCCGTGTCCTTACTGTTGTTGGTTTGAGTGGCCGTGAGTGCCCGTGGGGTTGTTGAGCCCGTGAGTTACTGTTGGTGTACCTCGGGAGGCCGTGAGTGCCTGTGGGGCTGTTGAGTCTGTGTCTTACTGTTGGTGTGTCTTGGGAGGCCGTGAGTTCCTGTAGGCCTGTTGAGTCCGTGTTTTACTATTTGTGTGTCTTGGGAGGCCGTGAGTGCCTGTGCGGCTGTTGAGTCCGAGTTTTACTATTGGTGTCTTGGTGGCCATGAGTGCCTGTGAGTTTTGAACTTGTGTCATTACTGGTCGTTGAACTTTTTTTGTGATTGTGTTTGGTTACTTGATCATGGTGGAGGTTGTGTGGTGTAGCTAGCCTCCCGACTGGGATCGGGAGAAGCGGAGAGGTTGTGGGCTACCTCCCCGACTGGGATCGGGGGAAGTTGTGAGACAGGTCGACCGCCTGGCCCGACTGGGATCGGAAAGGGCGAGGGACAGAGAGGTTACTGAGACAGGTCGACCGCCTGGCCCGACTTAGATCGGAAAGGGCGAGAGACAGAGATGGTTCTTGGCAGCTGGTTTGCGATCCTTTGTGATCTTGTTTGGTGTGCGATCATTTGTGATCTTGTTTGTTGTTGCGTAGCTTTCTTTTGAGTCCTTGGAAGAGGTCGTGATCGTTGTGTCGGGTCTACTTTACGTGTCAGAGTGTTGAGTTGGTCAAAGAAGGTAACAGTGGGTGTATGTTCAGTCAGAGTACTTGGGTTGGGGACAGTGTTCCCCGGTGTTGACTTTGTTACTGGTGTTACCGGCATTGTCTGCTAATTATGCCGTAGTCAGTCTGTTATCCGTGGTGGTGAGCGAACGCTCACCCTTAGCTTCTTTTCCTACAGGTACCGGTCGCAGGTTGGACTTGGTGAGCTTCTGAAGCTTGAAGAGCTAGGAGCGGGATTCTGGGTTTATTTTGAGTCTAGCGATGGATACCATACTTTTGTCCACTTGTTGGGACGTATTTTAAGTTGTAATATTATTTTGTTGAACAAATGGTGTTTTTAAAGTGGTTTAATGAAAATGGTTCCAAAATGTTTTATTATTTTAAATGTTCGCGTCCCGAGTTCGGTTTGCTGAAATTGGGGCATGACAGCTTGGTATCAGAGCTCGAGGTTTCACACCTCGGACTGTACGTCAATTAGCTGGGGAGAGTCGAGTCAGTAAAGTCCTGTCGTACGTTGGGTACGCAGGTCGGAAACCGTGTGTAGACCCGTTGTGTTGTGAGTCCTGCTTGTGTTTGTGTGTATGTGCAGTACGGGGTTACTGGCATACTGTTTGTGTGTTGCTGCGTGAAAGGTTTTTAATATGTCGCGACTCGACTCAAGGGCGCCCCTGTAGTCGAGCGTGACGGTGTTGATATCAAGTCGGTACAATGTAGTTCGGGGACGCCTGGACCGGGTTGTAACTACCTGATGTCAAGAAATGAGATTTTTAAGGAAGAGGGAAAAAGTTTTAAAATTGGTTGGCCCAGTGGGCACGTTTTAAAATTTGATTGGCCCTGTGGGCGTGTTTGATTTTGGTTGGCCCGGTGGGCGTGTTTCGATGTTGGTTGGCCTGGTGGGCGAGTGTTGTTGTTTGGCCGTGTCGGCCTATGATTGAGGTTGGGGAGACTTGTGTTTGGTCTTGAATGGTCGTACGTGTGTTGGTAAATTGTGGGTCGAGCGTGTGTGTCGTTCAAGGTTTCTTTTGAGGTTAAAAGGGAGTAAGGGTCGAGTTTGAAACGTTTTTGGAAAACTGGCCTGCGCGAGTGTCACGGATCCTGTCACGGATCCGTGAAGGAGCAGCGCGTTTTGGCAATTTAGAGCCTTCGTCACGACACCGTGACCCCAACCGTGACGGGGTCTATCACGGGTCCGTGACCCCTGTCTTTTACACCGTCTTGATTACGCAGGTTAGTGTTGTGGTTGCGTGAATTGGTTCGCGTTCGTACAGTTTGAGTGCTGGTTTGGCGTAGTTGTGTCCACAGTTGTGGGTTGTAGGGGACGAAAGCTCGGTGTTAAGAGATGAGGTCTTGAGTTCGAGACTCATTGATGACCTACGGTAGTAATACAACGCCTCGGTGTGAGAGTCTCGCCGGGTAGAGGTTAGGGTTGGTGCGCTGCGACGCCGTACGAACTAGTTTCCCCTGTGAACGGGTTATTCGAGGTTGTTCTTGCGTGAACGGGTGGTTGGAGGTTTCTTTCACGTGAGTGGGTCATTGAGGTTTCCCTTAGGTGATCAGGAACTTGGGGCATCGATGTTGTGAGCAACAGTGTTGGCTTAGTTGAGAACATAGTCCCCGTTTGAGTTTTCCCTACATGATCGGGTAGTTGGGGTCTTAAGGGTGCGAGCTATAGTGATTTACTGAATCGAGGACGTGATTTCCCGTGTCGAGGTTTATCTTACGTGAGCGAGTACTGGAGGTGTTGATAACGTGAGCAGTGTGACGTTTGGCTTCAGGTTTTGAGGTAGTGGTTTGCCCTGGTTAGTTTGGTAAGTCATTGGTGCGTTACTAGTATGCCATAATCGAACGGGTGTCCGTGGAGGTGAGCATAACGCTCATCCCCTTTACTACTTTTTCCGCAAGGGACGAGTAGCGAACACTGGTTTGGTTGCGGAAAGTTATAAGTAAATACATGGAGGACCGGGTGAGGGTTTGTGCTAGACTTTACCAGAGTAACTAATAGAGTAGTTTTTCGCTCTCTGCGTTGAGCGTCATTTTTGTTAGATACCGGGGCGTCACACTCGTTTGTGTCGTCGAGTTGTACTGAGAGGTTAGGGCTGAGTTTAGATCCGTTGAGTCCACCCCTGCGTCTAGACACGCCGGTTGGTGGTGGTGTGGTGTTGACTAGAGTCTGTCGTGCCTGCGAAGTCAGAGAAGCGAACCGACACAGGAGGTTCGAGAGAGAGCTCAAGAACCCTGAAGCTGGACCGAATCCTCAACCCGAGGAGTCGGGTATGTTCGGAGTTGGTAGGCACGACGACGGTAGTGGAGCGAGGTTTTAGAGAGACTGCGAGGATCCGTGAGGATCGGCAGCGACTGAACTTGTGCGTGTATCCGTGGGAAGGATACTTACGAAATGACAACCTTTGACGTAAACTTGGGAATGGATTGGCTGGCGAAGTACCGAGCCAATATCGACTGCTTTAGGTGACGAGTGACAGTGTCAGCAGGCAACACGAAGGTGTCGTATGTGCTGGGTAGTAATAGTGGGGTTCTCCTGTCGGCATTGTCCGCAGTGGAGGAAGTATCGGCCGTGTAGAGTCGAGAGTTACCGCGAAGGGTATGGAGGTTCCCCGAGGTGTTTCTTGAGGAGTTGAGCGGGTTGCCACCAGTTCGTGAGGTGGAGTTCAGGATTGACCTGGTGCCGGGAACGGCAGCGCTATCGATGACGCCTTACAGATTCGCGCCAGCTGAGTTGACCGAGTTGAAGAGTCAGCTCGAGGAATTTCGGGAGAAGGGGTTTATTCGTCCAAGCACATCGCCGTGGGAAGCGCCAGCACTCTTCGTGAAGAAGAAGAGTGGAGAGCTTTGGATGTGCATGGACTACCGGAAACTGAACCGGGTTACGGTGGATGATCGATACCCGATGCCGAAAATTGACGACGTGTTCGACCAGTTGAGAGGGTCGACGTATTTCTCGAAGATCGACCTACGATCCGGATACTACCAGTTGCGAGTCCGAGAGGGGGACGTCGCAAGGACTGTATTCCGGACATGCTATGAGCATTACGAGTTCGGGGTGATGACTCTGAACTGCCGAACGCACCTGCAGCGTTCATGGATCTGATGAACAGTATGTTCCGACCGTTCTTAAATCAGTTTGTGGTGATGTTTGTGGACGACAAATATCTGGGAGAGAGTTGCCGGCAGTGCTGACGCCGAGGGTTGGGATCGTTGTGCTAATTGGGAGTTACGATATCGCCGAGGTTTGTACATACCGCGTGACGGCGGAGGCGACGAGCTACGAGAGTCACAGCTTTCGCGTCTAACAGTGCACGTGAATGGCACTAAGAGGAGCGCGACATCAGGTGGCATGTCTAGTGGAGTGGGATGCGGAGAGCGGTCGCGGAATTGGTATCGCGGTGCCTCACTCATCGGCAGGTGAGAGCCAAACAACAGCGTCCCGCTGGTTTACTGCAACCACTGCCGGTTGCATGGTGGAAATGGGGCACGTCACAATGGGTTTCGTGAACGGTTAGTCGAGTTCGCCTACAACAACAACTTTCAGGCCAGTATCATGATGGCACCGTTCGAAGCGTTGTATGGTAGGCCGGGTCGATCGCCCGTGTGCTGGGCAGAAGTGAGGAATAAGAGTTTACTGGGTCTAGAACTGGGCCGAGAGACAGCTGAGTCGGTCTTGCCGAAGTGTGAGCGGTTGAAGACCGCGCAGAGTCAGCAGGAACTATGCTGACAGACGGCGCCGACCTCTCGAGTCACTAATCAGTGGTCATGTATTCCTGGAGGTGAGTCCGAAAGATGGACTAATGCGTTTCAACCGCGGCGGAGGCGAGTTAGCCCCGCGGTGTATCGGGCCTTTCGAGGTCTTGAGTACGTCATTGAGTGGGCAGATGCCGAGGTAACGGGTGATGTCTCGTATGAGGAGAAACCGGTTTGGGAAACTGATCCACGAGAGCAGGTCTTGCGCGGAAAGGTTATCCGCTTAGTACGGGTGCAATGGCGGCACCACGAGGCCGAGTCGACTTGGAAACGCGAGGACGAGGTTCCCGCGAAGTACCCCGATCTGTTCGACTCCGGAGGTACGTCTGTTTTAAATTTCGCAGACGAAATTCCTTTAAGGGGGTAGATTGTAATAACCACTCCCGGTAAACGCCAGTCAAACCGGCGAAAAAAGGAAAATTTAAAAAAATTCGACAGACACTTAAATGAACCCAAAGTTGACCCCGAGGGTCATACCGGATGTAAGTTGACCCCGCTATCGACCAAAGTGAGTTCCGGGGGACTCAGGGCAACTTTCTGGTCAATTTGGGAAATGTTGACTTTTCGTTGGAAAAGTCAACCGAGCGACGTTTTGGTCCATTCAAGGACCGTTTTGGATCCAAAAAGCTTAACCATCATCGCAGCGGTCTTAGTTGAGCCGTTTCCTTGTACCCCGTGAAGTTTCGTAATTTCTTGGAAAAAGTGCCCGTTCGGGGCCCGAAACGACCGAATTTCGCGAATCTGATTGGAAAATATCAAGAAGATATTTTCTCAAAAAGGTGAGGGACCCACTTGACACTTGTCAAATATGTGGTGGTGTTAGGTTTATTGAACAAAACAAAAGATGAGACATGTGATGGGTAGTTTGTATTTAAGTATTAGTTTTGATTTTTAAAACAAAATAAAAGGAAAGGGTGGTTTGTTGTACACGTTCATTTCAATAAAAAGAGAAGACTTGGAGAGAGAAAGTGGTGTTAGAAAGAAGAGAGAAAAAGAGAAGAGGTTGGAGGAATTTGTGACGTTTCTCGTCGATCAAACCGGTGGATCGTCTCAACGATAAAAGAATCGAGCTCACATCGACATTCCCTACGGTGAGAACCTAACCGATTTTCATTTTGGAACGTTTGAATTTTTGGGTTTGAGTTTAAACGGTTTGATTAAGGTATGGTTTTGATTAAGATTGGTTTAAAGATGAATGATTGAGGTTTGGGGTTCATTAGGAACGTTTTGGGAAAAAAGAGAATTTTTCCATTGTGGCCATGTGGGGCCCACATGCCCGGGTATCGGGTTTTCGTGTTCGGGTGGTTTAGGACGTTCTCCAAGTCGTTAATCCACACCCGGATCGAAATTTGGAATTAAATTGCGAAAGTTGTAATTATCGGGTTTAGAAACTTTAAACGTCAATTAATTGACTCGGAAGTCGGAATTCGATTCCGTCAAGTGCATTGGGACCCTTGAATTATTCTAAGGCCGTAGAAACGAAAACGGGAATTTTTGGAGACCCGGAAGGGCATTTCCAAAACCCGGGCAGATTCGCCATGTCGGGCAAATCGGGCCTTTACGGGTCCAATATCCACAATGTCGAGTAATTGGGGAGTTTGGGAGTGATCGACATTGTCGGGGTTACTTTTGGGCGTCAGGTTTATTAAAATTTAGCATTATGCCTGCAAGCTTAAAAGCGTTTAAATTGTGTTCTTTTAGATCGTGCCACGGACCGAGGCAAGGGAAAGCGGGGTGAATGACTGAGATCGTCACCGGAGCTCGTTGGTTGGCTTTTGGGAGAACACGCACGAGGTAGGGAAAAGTAGCCGGATCTCGGCCCTGACTAGGGAAAGTTAACAGTAGAATTGCATGTGACACCGGGGTGTCGTGGGTTAAGTAGGTTATCGAATATAGAAAAGCATGTGACACTTAGTAGTGTCGTAGGAGCAGAGAACTTATCGATGTTAGAATTACTGGAGGCATATGACCATGCACGGAGGTTGATTGTGAACTTATCGAGATTAGGAGTACTGGAGGCATTTGACCATGCCCGGAGGTTGATTGTGAACTTATCGAGATTAGGAGTACTGGAGGCATATGACCATGCCCGGAGGTTGATTGTGAAACTGTTGATTTTAGGATTGTTGGAGGCATTGTTTGTGCTAGAGGTTATTTGTGTAATTGTGTGCGATCATTTGTGATCTTGTTTGGTGTTGCGTAGCTTTCTTTTGAGTCCTTGGAAGAGGTCGTGATCGTTGTGTCGGGTCTACTTTACGTGTCAGAGTGTTGAGTTGGTCAAAGAAGGTAACAGTGGGTGTATGTTCAGTCAGAGTACTTGGGTTGGGGACAGTGTTCCCCGGTGTTGACTTTGTTACTGGTGTTACCGGCATTGTCTGCTAATTATGCCGTAGTCAGTCTGTTATCCGTGGTGGTGAGCGAACGCTCACCCTTAGCTTCTTTTCCTACAGGTACCGGTCGCAGGTTGGACTTGGTGAGCTTCTGAAGCTTGAAGAGCTAGGAGCGGGATTCTGGGTTTATTTTGAGTCTAGCGATGGATACCATACTTTTGTCCACTTGTTGGGACGTATTTTAAGTTGTAATATTATTTTGTTGAACAAGTTGTGTTTTTAAAGTGGTTTAATGAAAATGGTTCCAAAATGTTTTATTATTTTAAATGCTCGCGTCCCGAGTTCGGTTTGCTGAAATTGGGGCGTGACACCGCTCTTCTTCTCCTCCGTCTTCTTCTCTCAACAACGACAAAACCCAAAAACCCTGAAGCGATTTGTCCCCTCGTCCCTCCCCCCTTCGAACCCATCGCGCCGCCGTCTATCGGAGCTCCCCTCGCCTGATTCAGGCGAAATCCCTTCAACGGTGAGTCATTCCTCACCAGATCCATCTTCCCCTGCTCCTTCTCGCTGCGATTCGAGAGCTCATGGCTCATTTGGGGTCAGAGAAGGTCGGAGAGCGTCGCCGGAACTCTCCTAGCTCCAGATCTGCGACTCACGTCGCCAGTGAGCCTTTTGGCCGTCAGATCTGGCCGGGAGGGTTCCGGCCTCGCCCCAACCACTCTTCCCATCGAGTTCCCGAGCCTATGGCACCTCCACCGCTGTCAAGAATGTCTCCGAACTCCCAGTCGCCGTCGCCGTCGCCGGAGCCGGAGACGAGCCGGAACCCCAGCGCTGACAGAACTGGATCTAACCTAAGCTGGACTTCGAGCCTGGGCCTAGAACCGAACTTGGGCCAGAACCGAATCTGGGCTCCAGCTCGAGTTTGGGCCTTAGGCCCGGACTTGGGTTGGGTCCTGAACTCGGATCTGGACCCGGGTTCGGGCCAAGCTCGGGTCGGTCCTGGTTTGGATTCAGATCCGGGTTGGGTTCGGATCTGGTTTCCGGGCTCGGGTTGGGTTTCGGGTCGGACTCGGGTCGGCCGGGTCGGACATACATATTTAATTAATTTAAAACTAAATTAATTACTATTTGGACTGATTGATTGGAATAAAAAGACGAACTGTTAATTTAAATAACTGGTCAATCTGGACCCGAACTGATTTTGGACCGTTTGTCTGTAAACCCAGACTCGGAGCTTGGACTTCGCCCAAGAAGACGAAGATCACTCCGAAACCCGTGTGAAGAACGGAGGAGAGGCTAATCGACTTTTCAGCAGAGTTTTTAGAGGAAGACCACGAGGTAGGGAAAATCTTAACTTCTCAAGTTAAATAGCTCTTAGTATGCCTATTTGGTTAATAAAATTGGAAAGGTCCTAGAATTGCATATAGGATGCGAATAACTAGAATAAATGTCTTTCAATTACTAATAACCGGAAGTGTCTAGTAAGCATGTTTAGGATGTGAATCACTAGTGTAGCTCGCTTTCAATACTTGGGATTTGATTTACTGGTAGAGAGGTCGTGATGAGCCCTAGGATTAGTTGTGTTAGCTTCACATGCTTGTTTGCTAGTCATTAGGATAATCAAGAGTCTAATGAAACTAGATTGAATACATGCTTGAATGCTTGGATGATCAAATGCATGCTTGAATGATTGAATGGTTGGATGGATGACTGAGTGTAATTGGTTGTGCTAAAGGATATGATTGGGTGAGTAACAGACTGATGGAGTGCGGATGGTAAGTATGAAGCTAAGTGTAATTGTGGGTATAAATCGCGTGTGACGTGTATTGATGAATCTGTGAATTTGTGAGTATTGATTGGTAGACCATGTGGGGTATTGTTTTGTAGATCCTGCGGGATAATGATTAGTAGACCCTGCGGGGTATTGTCTGGGTATTAAGCCTGCGTTCAATGGTTATGGACCCTGCGGAACATTGGTTATTAAGCCTGCGGGCAATGGTTATGGACCCTGCGGGGCATTGATTACTGAGCCTGCGGGCAATGGTTACGGACCCTGCGGGGCATTGATTATTGGACTCTGCGGGGCATCGGATATTGGACCCTGCGGGGCAATTGGACGGTTTACCCTGCGGGGATTGGTTACTTGTTATTTCACCCGAGTGTATGCGTCCTGCGGGAGCATTACCTTGGTTCCCTATGACATATGGTCCTTTGGAGACGTTTCCGAGAATCCCGACGATAAGCGCCCTCAGGGGTTGTTACCGGTAGCCCGATGTTATGCGTCTCCTCTGGACCGAGGGAAAATCCGACATGACACAACGAGTATTGTGGATCGGAGGGTGGCGACTTCATGTCCCACGACATTAATTGAACACCCTGTCCTTTATTGATTATTTAAGAAATGCATTTTTCCCCTTATTTTCCTATGATTATTGTTGACTCGTTGCGATTATCAAACACTCGTTTTACTCCTGCATTTCAATGTATTCTCAGTTCTTCGTATTTGAGATTCGAACTAAAATTGTGAAATCCTATTTGCTAAACAAGAAGGGCGACCTGGTTATGCATTTTTTCCTACTGAGCGTAAGCTCACCCCTCCTGTCTTTGTGGTGTTTCAGGTGTTGAGCGGGAGCAGTACTAGCCGGACTCTCGGAGCTTGGGAGTTGTTGAGGGTTTAGCTAGGTTTAGAGACGTGTACTTCTTTTATGTTGGATTTTGCACTTACTGATTGAGCTGTGACTCTTTACATTTTGAAAGTTTATATCATTTGGAACTTTATTTATTTTCATTCATCTTGTTTTACTGTAACTCGATAGTTGCGTCTCGAGTCCGGTCAAAACCGGATTTGTGGCGTGACAATTTGGTATCAGAGCCTGGTTCCATTTGAAACAGGTTTCATTTTGAACTTGTTTTCAAAACCTCGGACCGCACGTCAATTAG
This sequence comes from Erodium maritimum, assembly GCA_963921825.1. Classification (NCBI taxonomy): domain Eukaryota; kingdom Viridiplantae; phylum Streptophyta; class Magnoliopsida; order Geraniales; family Geraniaceae; genus Erodium; species Erodium maritimum. The sequence goes on along the minus strand of OY997589.1, from coordinate 28,603,772 downwards.
GTGGGTAGAGTTAGGGTGTCTAAGTTTGGTACTCAGTGATGTAGTCGAAATTAGTCGATACGTAGAGTTGGAATGATAACAGTCCTCGTGACTTGAACGCCTTTGTAAAGGTTGAAACTTTTGATAGTATGTGATTTTTTTTACGCGTGTCGTAAGCTCAAATTGCTATGCCTCAGTGATCTGGGATGCCTATGGTTGAGATCAAGGTTGGTCTAACGAGCGATGATCGAACCGCCATGAATTGGTTGTGGAATAAACCTTTTGTTTAATTGTGTTGCCAGCGTGTTGGGCAGTTTGATGATTCATCAATTTGAAATATTGATTTGTTCAATTGGTTGACTTCTTGACTTGTTGAAGTGTTAAACTGTTAAAGTGTGAAATTGTTGGAGTTTTGACTCGGTTAAGATGTTAATTGTTCCTTAAGGATTAAGACTAGCATGATAATCCTAGTTGATGGCTATTGAATAAATGGTAGAAACCCGAGTGGTACTGCGGTACTTTACTGATAAGGTGTACTTTACTGAGCACGGGAACTCTTGAATTGTGTATTTGATGAGCATGAGAACTCCATGTACTGAATACCTTGTGAAATTGATTATTAATGGTCCCGCTTAAGCGGATGGTTAGTGGAAAATACGAATAGGTCATCCCGAAATTTCTGTAGAACTGAAATGTTTGCACTATCACGGGTTGACTCAGGGGCGCCACTGTTGTCGAGGGTGATGGTTGGATGTCGAGTGGTTACAACGAGATTCGGGGATGCCTGAATCAGGTTGTAACGACGCGAGATCGACATGAAGGTTAGATAAAAGTTAAAGTGTTGAGAACCTGTGGAAAGGAAAGAAATGATAAATTTTGATGAAATTGATCGTATTACGATGCTAGACCCCACGTATTGGGAGGATACCCGGTTGAGGGGTATGCATGTTGCCTTGTGCCTTGTGTGAATTACTTGGGATTAATCCTCCTGTGGGAGTTAGTTGATTGATTTGGTTGAATCCTCCTGTGGGAATCGATTGATTGATTTGATTGAACCGATGATTGTTGTTGTGAGACGCATTGAGATGCGGCCTTATCTTCTTATATATATATATATATATATATATATATATATATAAAGTATTATATATCTACTGAGCCTAAGTGTTGTTGGTCTTGTACGACCCTTGTGGGACGCGCGTGAACGTCCTTGTGTTGATCGAATCGTTGTCTAAACTGGAAACTGAACTTGTGCGTATTCCGTGCAGGCGGATAGACGACATGGCGCATAGTTACGTTCCGAGAGGTACCAGGAGCCGCCCAGCTGGGGGCCCGAGTCAGACACATGCCTCTGAGCAGGCCAGGGTAGTTGACGCCCTGGATGCTGCTTTTACCGAGCACTAGAGTTTTGAGGGTGGACCATCAGAGTCACCACCCATGACTTCTCCAGTCGCTGAGGCGACTCAGACGACCCCTCTAGAGGAGGTGGTTCGTGTAATGCTGGCAGCCATGAGCGCGCAGCAAGGGACTACAGCACCTGCACCAGAGCCCGTGCCTACTGCCGCATCAGTCACTAGTGAGAGGCCAAGCCAGCTTGACAGCTCCACGGCCCAGGCCCTCAGGGATTTTCGTAGACTTGGCACACCGGTCTACTCCGGGGGAGCAGACCCCGAGGCAGCCGTTGGTTGGTTGGAGTGGGTTACCCGCAACCTCGATACCTCTGGAGTATCTGAGGGACATCTGAGAGTATCCTTCGCTACATTTCAGCTCGAGGGAGAGGCCGACTATTGGTGGCAGTCAGTGCAGACTAGTGTTGGGGACGACTATCAGTTATTCAGCAGGTTGTTCCTGGAGCAGTACTTCCCTCGATCGATTCGAGATGACAGACGCCAGCAGTTTATGGACCTGCGTTAGAGAGGACTGAGCGTCTCTGAGTATGCAGTGAGATTTATTTCCTTGGCCCGCTTCGCACCAGAGCTGGTGCAGACAGAGGAGAGTCGTTGCAGGCGATTCGAGAACGGGCTTATCCCATCGATTGCTGACACGGTCATCGCTTTTAGGACCGATGTGTACTCTACACTCCTGGATCAGGCTTTACCCATAGAGAGGCACTTCAGAGAGACCGCTAGAGTGCGGGAGATCAGGCCGAGGCCGAGTGGATTCCTACGACAGTCTGAGAGGCGCGATCAGCGCAAACAGAGAGTTTCTGGATCCTTTCAGCCTCAGTTCCAGTCGGGAGGCATGCGTCGGGAAGGGGCTGTAGCATCAGTTGGACCCGCCCCGGTGGCACAGCTATGTCCTCTATGTGGGCAGCAGGGCCACCTAGCCTGAGACTGTCCGAGGGGCAGCGGATCTGCGGAGCGACAGGTTGCTTATCCACAGAGGTTTGGAGATAGACAGCGTGTTGATGAGAGTGCATGCTACCAGTGTGGACGACAGGGGCACCTTGCCCATGTTTGTCCTATTCGAGTCGGAGGAGCGCCCGCGCCGAGACCTCAGCAGGCTCAGGCTCGTTAGGCACCTCCTGGCTGACCACGTCAGGCACAGCCTCAGAGAGCTCCGCGTCAGGCGGCGGGAGCAGCAATTCAGAGACACCAGCCGAGGGCTGTACAGTAGGTGGCACTTCCACCACCACCGAGAGCAGGACCACCTGCACGGCAGGGCCGATTCTATGCAGTTACTGATGCTAGAGCTGAGGGACCGTACGCCGGCCATGAGGCCACTCAGGGTACGTGTTTATTGTATAATTCGTGGGCATCTTTTATGTTTGACACGGGAGCTTCCCATTCATTTATCTCTGCTTCTTTTGCTATTTCTTTGGGTTTGCGGGTGGAGACGTTGAGTCGACCCCTTTGTTTGGATACCCCTGTTACGGGAGAGGTCGTGTTGAGGACCGTTTTTCAGGATTGCGCGATTAGGGTTGCGGATTGCCCCTTTATTGGTGACCTACTCGTCCTAGATATGACTGTTTTTGATGTAATATTGGGCATGGACTGGCTCGCGAGATATCGAGCGACGATCTATTGCTATCGACATCAGGTGACAGTGAGGTCAGGCAACCGACTCATTACTTGTGTTTTGGGTAGCAAGAGCGGAGTCCTTCTGTCTGCCTTGACTACGGGAGTTGAGACAGAGATTGTGCAGGGTAGCAGAGACCTACCGAGAGTGGTGTGTGAGTTCCCGGATGTGTTTCCAGAAGAACTATCAGGCTTACCGCCAGCTCGCGAGTTAGAGTTTCGGATCGACTTGATCCTAGGCACAGCACCGATTTCGATGACACCATATCGGTTTGCACCAGCTGAGTTAGTCGAGTTGAAGAGACAACTCGAAGAGCTGCAGGAGAAGGGTTTCATCCGCCCTAGTGTTTCTTCGTGGGGAGCACCCGCCGTCTTTGTGAAGAAGAAGGGTGGCGCATTGAGGATGTGCATCGATTACCGGAAGTTGAACCGGGTTACGGTTAAGAACCGCTATCCGATGCCGAGGATCGATGACTTGTTCGATCAACTAAGGGGAGCGACATGCTTCTCCAAGATTGATCTGAGATCAGGCTACTACCAGTTGAGGGTTCGAAAGGAAGATGTGGAGAAGACCGCGTTCCGGACATGGTACGGACACTTTGAGTTTCTAGTGATGCCGTTCGGATTGACGAACGTGCCAGCAGCCTTCATGGATTCGATGAACGACATTTTCACGCCGTACCTGGACCAGTTTGTCGTAGTATTTGTTGACGACATCTTGATTTACTCGCCTAGTGAAGAGGCACATGAGGAGCACTTGAGGATAGTATTGACCTTGTTACGTACTCACCAGCATTACGGGAACCTGGAGAAGTGGGAGTTCTGGCTCGCAGAGGTGAAATTCCTCGGACATGTTGTGTCCCGAGATGGTATTCTAGTCGACCCAGCGAAGGTGGATGTAGTTTCAAAGTGGGAAAGGCCCAAGAATGTGTTTGAGATCCGTAGCTTTCTGGGATTGGCAGGGTTTTATCGACGCTTTGTTCAGGAATTCTCGCGTTTAGCAGCACCGATGACAGCACTGACCCGCAAGGGAGTAAAGTTTCTATGGACTGATGAGTGTGAGCACTCCTTTACCGAGCTAAAGGCTTGATTAACTACCGCTCCAGTGTTGATTGTCCCGGAGCAAGGAGTAGGTTATGATGTGTACTGTGACGCCTAAGGCGAGGGAATGGTTTGTGTGTTTATGCAGTCTGGGAAGGTAGTTGCTTATGGCTCGAGACAGTTGAAGGTACATGAGCACAACTACCCGACCCATGATCTAGAGCTGGCAGTAGTGGTATTTGCTCTAAAGAGCTGGAGACATTATCTATACGGTGAGCGTTTCAGGGTGTTCTCGGATCACAAGAGCCTCAAGTATATTTTCTCCCAGCGCGACCTGAACATGCGCAAAGGCGATGGATGGAGTTACTTGAAGAGTACGACTTCGAGCTGCTCTATCATCCGGGCAAGGCGAATGTCGTCGACGATGCCCTTAGCAGGAAGTCGACTCATTGTGTTGCCAGCATGGCTGTCCGAGAGTGGGACATGCTGGAGGAGTTGAGCTCATTCAGACTTGAGCTAGAGGAGGTCACATATGGTATGGCTTTGTTTGCATTAGTGGCTCAGCCCACGTTGGTTGCTCGGGTGTTGGAGGCACAGGCCGAGGATGCCGAGACGGCAGGGATTCGTGAGAGACTGGTAGACGGTGTTGAGATCGAGGGTTGGGAGTTGAGTGTTGATCAGAGTCTCCATTATAGAGGACGGTTGTTTGTACCACGAGGTTGTAGGGACACTGTGTTGAGAGAGTGTCATCACTCCCGTCTTGCTGTGCACCCTGGTGGCACCAAGATGTATAGAGACATCCGACGACAGTTCTGGTGGAGCGGGATGCGTAGAGCAGTCGCAGATTTTGTTTCGAGATGCCTCACCTGCCAGCCGGTGAAGGCCGAGCTTCAGCGTCCCGCCGGCTTGTTACAGCCTTTACCGATCTCTGAGTGGAAGTAGGAGCACGTCACTATGGATTTTGTATGTGGATTAATGAGGTCGCCGAACCGACTGACCAAGTCGGCACACTTTCTGGCCATACGGATGACCGACGCTGTTGATGTGTTGAGCCGGTTATATGTTAGAGAGATTATTCGACTTCATGGGGTACCGGTGTCAGTTGTATCTGATAGGGACCCTCGCTTCACATCCAGATAGGCGTTGGGGACTGAGGTGCTGCTTGGTACAGCTTATCACCCACAGACAGATAGACAGTTAGAGCGCACTATACAGATTTTGGAGGATATGCTTCGAGCTTGTGTACAAGACTTTCGGGGGTCATGGGAGAATCATCTACCTTTAGCAGAGTTCGCTACAACAACAGTTATCAGTCCAGCATTGGGATGGCGCCATTTGAGGCTTTGTACGGCAGACCATGTAGGTCGCCCGTGTGTTGGGCTGAGGTAGGGGATCGGAGCTTACTTGGGCCAGATATGGTCAGAGAGACGACCGAGAAGGTCGCATTGATTAAAGAGCGGTTGAAGACCGCACAGAGTCGCCAGAAGAGCTATGTAGACAGACGTCGCAGACCGCTTGAGTTCTCGGTCGGAGACCATGTATTTCTGAGGGTGAACCCGAAGAAGGGCCTATTGCGGTTTAACCGCGGCGGAGGCAAGTTGTCCCCGCAATTCATCGGACCCTTTGAGATCCTGGATAGATTTGGAGCCGTATCTTATCGGTTAGCATTGCCACCGCAACTTGGGAACGTGCATAACGTTTTCCATGTGTCCCAATTGTGGAAGTACACAGCAGATCCTTCTCATGTTATCGAGTGGGCAGACATCGAGGTGGCCGATGATGTCTCTTATGAGGAGCAGCCTATCAGGATCGTGGATACGGGAGAGAAGATCATACGGAAGACGACTATACCTCTGGTACGAGTGCAGTGGAGGCACCAGGGAGCTGAGTCGACCTGGGAGCGCGAGGACGAGATTCGGGAGAAGTATCCCCACCTGTTCGACGCTTGAGGTACGTCTGTTTTAAATTTCGGGGACGAAATTCCTTTAATGGGGTAGACTGTAAAACCCACTTCGTTCTAAAAGGGTATTTAATTGCAATCTAAAACGTGGGGGTTGTTCTTGCAACAAGTTTATTGGAAAAGAAATTAAATCAAAAAAAAAATTGGATTGAGTAAAGGTCGTTGGGCCAGACCCGCGTGTGGGCTTGAACCAAGCGAGCCCACGCGAACGCGCGCAGGCCCGGATGGCCCAAATCGCGCCCAAACCGAACCCTAACTATAAAAGGGCTCTGCGCCGCTTCAGTGCCACTGTGCACACGCGACTCCTGGGGAATCCCTAACCTCTCTCCCGTTCTCTCTCGCCTTCGAACCAGAAATCCCCGCCGCCGCACTTCCTCACCTCTGACCACCTCACCAAGCTTCACCTTCACCTCCCTCTTCTTCTCCTCCGTCTTCTTCTCTCAGCAACGACAAAACCCAAAAACCCTGAAGCGATTTGTCCCCTCGTCCCTTCCCCCTTCGAACCCATCGCGCCGCCGTCTATCGGAACTCCCCTCGCCTGATTCAGGCGAAAGCCCTTCAACGGTGAGTCATTCCTCACAAGATCCATCTTCCCCGGCTACTTCTTGCTGCGATTCGAGAGCTCCGGGCTCATTTGGGGTCAGAGAAGGTTGGAGAGCGTCGCCGGAACTCTCTGAGCTCCAGATCTGCGACTCACGTCGCCGCGACCCTTTTTGCCGTCAGATCTGGCCGGGAGGGTTCGGGCATTGCCCGAACCACTCTTCCCATCGAGTTCCCGAGCCCCTGGCACCTCCACCGCCGTCAAGACCGTCGTAGAACTCCCCGTTGCCGTCGGCGGAGCCGAGCGGGAACCCCAGCGCTGACAGAACTGGATTTGACCCAAGCTGGACTTCGGGCCTGGGCCTGGAACCAAACTTGGGCCAGAACCGAGTCTGGGCTCCAGCTCGAGTTTGGGCCTTAGGCCCGGACTTGGGTTGGGTCCTAAACTCGGATCTGAACCCGGGTTCGGGCCAAGCTCGGGTCGGTCCTGGTTTGGACTCGGATCCGGGTTGGGTTCGGATCTGGTTTCCGGGCTCGGGTTGGGTTTCGGGTCAGACTCGAGTCGGCCGGGTCGGACATACATATTTAATTAATTTAAAACCAAATTAATTACTTTTTGGACCGATTGATTGGAATAAAAAGACGAACTGTTAATTTAAATAACTGGTCAATCTGGACCCGAACTGATTTTGGACCGTTTGTCTGTAAACCCAGACTCGGAGCTTGGATTTCTCCCGAGAAGACGAAGACCACTCCGGAACCCGTGTGAAGAACGGAAGAGAGGCTAATCGACTTTTCAGCAGAGTTTTTAGAGGAAGACCACGAGGTAGGGAAAATCTTAACTTCTCAAGTTAAATAGCGCTTAGTATTCCTATTAGGTTAATAAAATTGGAAAGGTCCTAGAATTGCATATAGGATGCGAATAACTAGAATAAATGTCTTTCAATTACTAATAACCGGAAGTGTCTAGTAAGCATGCTTAGGATGTGAATCACTAGTGTAGCTCGCTTTCGATACTTGGGATTTGATTTACTGGTAGAGAGGTCGTGATGAGCCCTCGGATTAGTTGTGTTAGCTTCACATGCTTGTTTGCTAGTCATTAGGATAATCAAGAGTCTAATGAAACTAGATTGAATACATGCTTGAATGCTTGGATGATCAAATGCATGCTTGAATGATTGAATGGTTGGATGGATGACTGAGTGTAATTGGTTGTGCTAAAGGATATGATCGGGTGAGTGATAGACCGATGTAGTGCGGATGGTAAGTATGAAGGTAAGTGTAATTGTGGTCATAAATCCCGTGTGGTGTGTATTAATGAATCTGTGAATTTCTGAGTATTGATTGGTAGACCCTGCGGGGTATTGTTATGGACCCTGCGGGGCATTGATTACTGAGCCTGCGGGCAATGGTTACGGACCCTGCGGGGCATTGATTATTGGACCCTGCGGGGCATCAGATATTGGACCCTGCGGGGCAATTGGACGGTTTACCCTGCGGGGATTGGTTACTTGTTATTTCACCCGAGTGTATGCGTCCTGCGGGAGCATTACCTTGGTTCCCTATGACATATGGTCCTTTGGAGACGTTTCCGAGAATCCCGACGATAAGCGCCCTCAGGGGTTGTTACCGGTAGCCCGATGTTATGCGTCTCCTCTGGACCGAGGGAAAATCCGACATGACACAACGAGTATTGTGGATCGAAGGGTGGCAACTTCATGTCCCATGACATTAATTGAACACCCTGTCCTTTATTGATTATTCAAGAAATGCATTTTTTCCCTTATTTTCCTATGATTATTGTTGACTCGTTGCGAGTATCAAACACTCGTTTTACTCCTGCATTTCAATGTATTCTCAGTTCTTCGTATTTGAGATTCAAACTAAAATTGTGAAATCTTATTTGCTAAACAAGAAGGGCGACCTGGTTATGCATTTTCCCTACTGAGCGTAAGCTCACCCCTCCTGTCTTTGTGGTGTTTCAGGTGTTGAGCGGGAGCAGTACTAGCCGGACTCTCGGAGCTTGGGAGCTGTTGAGTGTTTAGTTAGGTTTAGAGACGTGTACTTCTTTTATGTTGGATTTTGCACTTACTGATTGAGCTGTGACTCTTTACATTTTGAAAGTTTATATCATTCGGAACTTTATTTATTTTCATTCATCTTGTTTTACTGTAACTCGATAGTTACGTCTCGAGTCCCGTCAAAACCGGATTTTGGGCGTGACAGAGCGTGCGAAGTTTTTCTCTGCTAGGTCTTCGTTCAAACCATCCCTAGCCACCGCGACGTTGGTCGCCTCCCTCCACCAACGGAGCATCTCCCGATCGGTTTCGGTCTCCCCTCTGCCCTAGGGGTTACCGTCTCTACAGATGCCATCCCTGATATTGTCGTGTTCGTCCTTGAAGCCGCTTCCGCCCTTGCTGTTGTCGCCGCCTCGGATGCTGTCGTCGTCTCTGATGCCGTCGGCGGCTCTGTTGCAGCCGGCACGTCATCCTCTGTGGCCTCCACTGCCTCGTCCCCTTTTACGATTATGACTCCGGCTAATCGAAAGGGTTTTGTTTATTTTGTTTGAGTTTGTCTTTGCAGGATCAATGCCTATCGATCAAAGAATCAAGAACTTCTCCGACCAAGACGATGTTTTGTCTCCCACCATCACTATTATTATTGAGGTCTCTATCAGGATCTCTGGTACCCCGTTCCTCCTCACCGTCTTCTTTTAGTGCTCAAGGGGCGTCAACATAACGTCTGTGACGGTTCTGATGTTCAAAGGATCTCATTGTCCAATGGACATCAAAATACCGTCTATGACGATTATGATATTGAAAAGATTAATGAACCATTGTTCGTTAATACTGATCTTCTGGTGGTCGGGGAGCTTGTTCCCCGAAGTACGATAATGTAATCAAGTTTAAGGAATTAATGAAAATTTGCACCTTTCGCTAATAAAACTCTCATATTACTCTATCCCCATATTTTTGAGTAATTTCCATTTTATTTTTGCACATGAATTTGTAGAATTTCAATTTACGACACCATATCTAATAATGTAATTTTTCTTATCAAATTTAGTATAACTCCAATTATGTTCATTTAAAATTTTAAAAGTCATGATTTAACTGAATTTTTAGTTGTAATTATATAGTAAAAGATATTTCGGAAAAGCCTTTCGAAACGTATGGTTTCTCTACCCTCTTTCAAATCTCTCTTCCCTCTAAAACAAAAAATCAATTTCCGCTCTCCCATGTTGCTATAGTCATCCTCCTCGCCTCCGTTGTTACCTATGACTTCTCGTTCACCAAGCACGACAACACCATCTACCAACTCCTGCCTATCGTCCGTCGATCGACGATATCTCGACGGATCCCCTACTCAAGGAAACTCGGCGTCCACAGACACCATTGAGGAAGTTGGCCCCGATAGGAAAGGAGCGAGGAGTGATAAGCTGTCTGTGTCACTATATGAGTAACCCAGGGCATCTCAGGGTGTTCCTAAAGAGCCACACCCCGATCATTATGAGTCGCCTTCTTTCCGACTATCAACCTCTTCTTTTCCTCGGCATACTCCTTGATCAACTGCTCCGACACAGCAAAACCGATCAAGTCTAGACGAGACAAGAAAAATCGATTCACCATACGTAACACAATTAGAATAGGGACTCACCCCCTAGCTTTTTCTTGAGTCGCACTAGGTTTCTAGTTCTAGGATCAGTGCATCGGTCGTTACCAAGGCTATATCTCATCTTATTTAGCTTGTTTATTTCAATTCGACATTTGTACGGTCTTCACGACCTTTTTCTTTCATATCAATAAAATTCTCAGTTCCGTGTGTTAAAAAAAAATTAACCTTTTTAGTTTCTGAGTGGTTAAAGGATTAGAAGACGGTCTCCTTTAAGCATCCTAAAAAAAGAGAACGTGATTTTTTTCATTTTAGCCTGTCCCCTTTAGCCTCTAAAAAACTAAGCAAGGAACAAAACGGGAAAGAAAATGCTCTAAGATTATTTTTTTGATCAGCAAAGTATATTTAAATTAAACCTCTATCAAGGAGGAAGAGGAGTACAACGAAGAAAGTCTAGCTACAGACACTCCAACAAAAAAAGACCACAACAAAGGCTATAACACATGTAGCAATGAATGGGTACGCAGACCCTAAAGATGAATGGGTACGCAGACCCTGAAGCATGAAAGGGTACGCAAACCCTGAAGCCCCACACCGGGGAAAGCTGAAACAGTACAATAAAAAAGGTCTGGACACCTAGATTTTACAACCATAAAGGCCTGAATATAAAGTGAATGGGTACGCAGACCCTGAAGTGAGTGGGTACGCAGACCCTGAAATGAAAGGGTACGCCGACCCTGTAGTGAAAGGGTACACAGACCCGGAAGTGAAAGGGTACGTAGACCCGGAAGTGAAAGGGTACGCAGACCCAAAAGGAAACGAACATAAAAAGACGGCTAAAAAAGAAGACTCACACCCGAATATAGCCACCATGAAGCATTTAAAAAAGGGTCTAAAACCCAGATATGTCAACCATAAAGCTTGAGAAAGCTAGCCGTCTTCCAAGTAAACACTAGGCCCAGGCCCAAGCGCTCGAGGCCTAAGGCCTGCTTCTGGCCTAGGATGTTCGAGCACGGACGAGCGAGGGTTTTGGTTCTAGGATGGTTCTCGGGCCGGACTAGACCTCGGGCCAGGCCCAGGTTCCTGGATCGGGTCTGGACTCGGGTCCGGACTTGGTCGGAGCCGGGTCTGGGTCAGGTTTGGAGCCGGATCTGGGTCGGTTCTGGGTCAGGTCCGAGACAGGGTTCTGGACCGGGTCGGATTCGGGTTCGGTTTTCAGACTCGGGTTGGATCCGGGTCAGGCAGTTTTAATTAATTAATTTAAACAATTTAAAATTTAAAGATTTAACGGTTTTAAAGAGGAAAGATTCATCGAACTTAATTGGACAAATCAGAGGACTTCTGGACTATGTCGGGACTGATAGTGACTTTTACCTGTTAAAAACCAGATTTTGGCTTCGCCCGAGAAGACCGGAGTTAAGCCCAGACATCAGCAGCTAGGAGACGCAGCTGTTGGTTCTTCTTGAGGTAGAGAAACTAGCGAATACCGGTTTAATTACGGAAAGTTACTAGTGTGCATGCTAGGTAATAATAAAACTGGAAAGGTCCTAATTGGCATGATTCACTAGAACAACCGCTTTATATTATATAATAACCGGACGAGTTGTAGTGTGCATATAGGATGTGCTTCACTAGTTTAGCCACTTTCAATTGTCACGCCCCAAATCCGGTTTTGACCAGACTCGAGACGTGAACTTAAAACAATAAATAAAAGCGGTAAATTACAGTAGATAAATCTCAAAAAAAATGATATTAATTCAAACGAAAGAGTTAACAACTCACGAAAACCAGTACACAATGTTTAGTTCAAAAACAGTTGCACGTCTCTAGACCTACTAGACAAGACCCGCGCCAGCTCCCAAGCTCAGTTGTGTCCTGCTAGTACAAATCCCGCTCAACACCTGAAACACCACAAAGTAAGGGGTGAGCCTTCGCCCAATAGGAAAAGTAGTTAAGGATATGAACATCGGCTCACCACCACGAGTAACCGTCCAATTAGGGCATACTAGTACAGCACAACTAACTGTCACACCGGGGTTCATAGCCGAACTTACAACACACTCAAACGACAGCTTTCACACAAATAAACATTAGCCAAACTGTAACAGCACACACATCACACACAAAAGCAACCAGCACACGTCCCGTACCGTAGTCCCCGAACTCCGCCGGTTGTACACAGCCCGACTCCATCATATCAACTGGTAAGTCAAAGTATCAAAACGGACTACCTCTCGGTCCAGAGGAGACGTATAACATCGAGGCTTCCGGAAACATCCCTATAGGGACACATATCGTCGGGGCTCTCGGAAACGTCCCCAAAGGAGCATAGACCATCGAGGCTGAAACACAGCACCTAGTGCCCATCACGACCCGTAGGCCCAACACGACCCGTAGGCCCAACAAGATAAGGCCCGTCAGCTCCCACCCGCCGGCCCAATACGACCCGTAGGCCCAACACGACCCGTAGGCCCCAATCACAATATAGCCCGTCGGCCCCAAACACGACCCGTAGGCCCAATCACAACCATCGCCCTAGATGCCCTACACCAGCATACCCCCTCGATGTAGGCATCGTACCGGAATATCACACCGGGGGACCGCGCATACGTGGGACCACTTCGTCGGCATAGGTTCTACCCCACACCGGCACACCCCCTCGGTGTGGGTACCGTACCCGGAACACAACTCCTCTTGGAACACACATCAAGATAATAACACGCATCGCAATGCCACGGCTCACAGGCCCAACAATCTTACCACAAATGCACAGCACGTCGGTCTATCACTCACTTGACCATATCACAACCAAGGGTTCACAAAGCAACAATCACGCCACACTTACCCACACATAGCAACAGCATGTTCACCAGATATACTAACTCTTGACTCTTAAACTTATCGACAAAAGGTCCCACATCATGCATCTCAATCAACAACAGGCAATTCGATCAACACAAAACCTATGGCTCGACATGGCCAAACTATCAGCACGATAAATCCCAAGACTGAAATCGTAAAAGCTCACAGTTTATACGTCTACGCTAGTTAATCACATCCTACATGTTACTAAGACTCGTCCGGTCATTTAATTATTACCTAACAAGCATACTAGTAACTTTCCGCAATTAAACCGGTATTTGCTACTTTCCCTACCTCAAGAAGAACCAATAGCTGCGTCTCCTAGCTGCTAACGTCTGGGCCTACCTCCGTTCTTCTCTACGATCGAGGTCCAAGCCTCGGTTTAACAAAAGGACGGTAATCAGTCCCGGTCATGTCCGTAACAGTCCTCAAATTTTATTAACGGTTCAGTTCTCTAGTTTATCTGATTTAAGTCCTTTAGAAAGTCCGAGGTCCTTGAAATTATCTGATTTAAACCAATTAATAATTAATTAAATTAATTAAACTGGCCTGACCCGGATCCGCGAACCAGACCTGGATCCGACCCTGACCCAACCAAACCCGGCCCCGGCCCCGGCCCCGACCCAGGTCCGGACCCGAAGTCAGCCTGGGCCTTAGGTCCAAGTCACTTGCCAGCTCTGGCCCAAGGCCCAACAGGATTTGGCCGGAAACTCGAGCTGGAGACGGAGGAGCGGCGAGGGTTTGAGCTCCGGCAAAACCTCCGATCTTCTCGCGGTGGTGGACGACGTTAGAAGCTCGGGAAAAGGGAGAAGAAGCCGGGAAAGAGGACGGCCGAGAACGTCTTTCACCTTATTCTGCTCTCCCGTCCTTGGCACGGCGTGAAACGAAGAGAAGAGCTCGCTCGGGGTCGTCAACGGCGATGGCGAACCAGATCTGGTTCGCGTGATTCGCTTGACGGCGGGGCTCGATCCCTGAAGCTGACTCGGCGGCGGTGGTTCATCATTGTCTGGTGACGGCTTGTTTCGCTTGGTGGCCGGGAGTGATGGCGAGGCGTCGCCGGCGAGGGACTGTCGAGGGAGTGAGCTCGAGCTCGAGAGGAAGAGGGAGAGAGGATGAGGCACCTCGGGAATCGCGTACAGAAGAGGCGAAGAACAAATGTGCGCTAGGGTTTTGATGGCTGAAGTGGGCTTGGGCCTTAGGCGAGCGGGTTTGGCTCAAAACTTCGGTCCGGTCCGGCCAACTGGCCCAGCTGCTTTCCCCCCCTTTTTTTCAAAATTCTTTTCTTTTCGTTTGCAGTCGATCCAAAATTTAACCGTTTTTCAACCCCGACGTCCCAATCGAACCAAAATTTTAACCCGCTCTCCAAGCACGACGCTCCAAGTGATAAAATTTAATAAAACCAGCTTTTCACCGGGGCGGTCTTCACATCAATATTCTGGGAAATTGCCGTGCTGGTAGAATGGCCATGTCGAGCCTTAGGTTGTATGTTGTTTGAAATGCCTGATCTTGATTGAGATGCATGTTGTGTGACTTAGTGTCGATAAGTTTAAGAGTCAAGTTATAGCATATTCGGTGTAACATGTTGTTGCTATGTGTGGGCAAGCGTGCCGTGAGTGATATAATGTGAACCCTTGGTTGTGTTATGGTCGGGTGAGTGATAGACCGACGTGCTGTGTAATTGTGGTAAGATTGTTGGGCTTGTTGAGCCATGCTTGATCTGTGGCATTGCGATGCGTGATATTATCTTGATGTGTGTTCCAAGAGGGTTGTATTCTGGTACGGTACCTACACCGAGGGGGTGTGCCGGTGTGGGGTAGTACCTAGGCCGACAATGTGGTCCCACGTATGCGCGGTCCCCCGGTGTGTTATTCCGGTACGATGCCTACATCGAGGGGGTATGCCGGTGTAGGACATCTAGGCCGATGATTGTGTTGGGCCTACGGGTCGTGATTGGGCCTACGAGTCGTATTGGGCATACGGGTCGTATTGGGCCGACGGGTCGGGCCGACGAGTCATATTGGGCCTACGGGTCGTGTTGGGCCTACGGGTCGTATTGGGCCGACGGGTCATATTGGGCCTACGGTCGTGTTGGGCCTACAGGTCGTGTTTCTACCCCGATGATCTATGGTCCTTTGGGGACATTCCCCCCCGATGAGATGCGTTCCTAGAGAACGTTTCCGGTCACTCCGACGCATGTGTCTCCTCTGGACCGAGGGGCTATCCGAGATGATACGATGACTTTCCGGTGTGATATGATGGAGTTCGGGGACTACAGTACGGGACGTGTGCCGGTTGCTTTTGTGTGTGATACGTTTACTGTTGGTTAATGTTTTATTGTGTGAAAGCGGTCGTTTGAGTGTGTTGTAAGTTTGGCTATGAACCCCGGTTTGGCAGTTAGTTATGTTGTACTAGTATGCCCTAATTGGACGGTTACTCGTGGTGGTGAGCCGATGTTCATTACCTTAACTACTTTCTCTACTGGGCGAAAGCTCACCCCCCTTACCTTGTTGTTTTTCAGGTGTTGAGCGGGATTGTGCTAGCAGGACATAGCTGAGCTTGGGAGCTGGGGAGGGTCTTGTCTAGTAGGTCTAGTGACGTATCGTGATTTGAACTAAGACATTTTTTACGTTTTGTTTAAGGTTTGTTGACTCTTTTATTTGAACTTATGAAATTACAGTTTATTATTTTAAGCTTTATTACTTTAATTTTCGCTGCAACTATCTATTATTTTAGTTCATGTCTCGAGTCCGGTCAAAACCGGATTTAAGGCGTGACAAAAGACCTAACCTGAACTAGAGGAGAAACTGTGTCTCATCGGCACCCCAACTCAGCGAGTTAAAAGACACGACACGCCGACGACCAACATCGCAAACTGACAGAGATAAATCAGTGCAAAAACACTGAAACTCATAACCCAAAAGAATAAGGACAACACGATTTCCAAGGCCTAAGACCCAGTACAACCCGTCATAGGCCAACACCTAAAGAATGACAGGCCTCGCAATCAAGGCAGGGGTACAAAGGAAAACAGAGTGAGCCTAAATCTAAGGATGAGCAGAATTCCAACAAGCTACAGATAAGGCCAAAGGAGAGACAAGAACCATGCCATCCACAACGAAGAGTAACAAGGCTAGAAGCACAACGAATCCGAACTCGGAAACGCCTCCCATGATGAATTTGGACGAAGACACCGAAAGTCACCACGATCTGGTCCAGAAAACAGCCAAGCAACACACACCCGGAGAGAACGAGCTAAGGCCAACACCAACAGCCACCGTGAACGGCGAGTCCCACCAGAAAGCCTCAGCGAGTCTCCAGGTCCACAACTATCGACACCCGGAGATGAAGAAACGCATCCCACGACCAGACCTGAAAAGAGACGACAGGCAACCGAGCAAACCAATAGAAGCGCCCGGACCAGAGCCACAATGATACACTTCCAAGAGGATGAGGAAGCGCGTCCCACGGCCATCGCTGAAAAAAGCACATCCGAGGCAACGCTCAAGCCTCAACCACAACCGACCAAGTCCAAGACCAGGACAAGCCCAGTCCAAGACCAGGCCCGGCCCAGTCCAAGACCCAGCCCAGTTCAAGACCCGGACCTGGCCCAGTCCAAGACCCGTACCCGGCCCGCCTCCAGCCTAACCCTATGCACCAACCCGAGTCTGAAGCGGCCGCCCACCCTCTGACAACCAGATCCGACCCCCAGAAAACCCAACCCGAGCATACCTCCGACCACGCCAACCAGGACGCCGGCGAGCTTCGAGAAACAGCCAAGGGATGAGGCATCTGGGCAGCACCGAGCAGCATCAACCCCGAGCTTGAAACGCCGACGAGCAGCAGAACAAGAGGAGGAGACGAGTTTCGAAACTCATGCTTGAACTTGCAGAACTCAGCAGAAGGTAGATCTGTAAGGCCAGAAGAGGGGCGAGTCAACGAGCGCCGGAAGAACCATCACGGCCACGAAGTCCGGTGACTCAGACAGGAGAAGTGCAGAGTACAGGCGAGAAGGGAAAGGAAAGAAGACAGACGGGAAGAAGGGGGAAAGGGGGAAAAGGGAGAGGGAGAAGGAAGGAGGTGCCACCACCGGCGACAAGCCTGGCCGGAGGCCGTGCCATCGCCGGTGGGGGATGGAAGGAGGGCGGCTAGGAGGTGCCACCATCGGCGATAAGCTTGACCGGAGGTCGTGCCATCGTCGGTGGGGAAGGAAGGAGGGCGGCTGCGGGGAAAATAAGCTAAGGTTTGGAGTGTGGAGACGAGAGAGAAAATAGGAAAGGTTTGGTGAGCATTATGCTCTAAGATGATCACCATTTTCGATCCTAAACCCAATTCTTAATTGATTGCTTCCACTGGAAAGAACCACAACTCCAGCAGCAATAGCACTTCTGCCGACAGTAAAATATTGGTATTCTCAAATAATCCTATTAAGTGAAGCCGTCTCCCACTTTTAGGCCACGAGTATGCATTAACAAGTTGTGCACAAGCCAAGAGTATATAGCAAGAGTACCAATTTTAACATGAAAGGCAACAAAGCTGAAAGTGCGGAACTCTGCGCAAAAAAAAATAGGTGAATAGGTTCAGCCAAAGCAAAAATAAGGCCAAGGACAAAATGGCTAAACCCTTACTACAAGTAAATATTCTTCACTTTGTGTTGACTTGATTAAAGGATATTGTTGCTATTTTTTAAAAATTATGTAATTTGTTTAGATGTTCTTCATCTATTTAAACCAACTGTGATACAATTTGAAAGATGAATATGATAACATGATATAAATGAAGCAAGACCGATAAAGTTGCATAACTCAAAGTAATAAAATGGAATTTCCCCTATTAACTACCCATTGAAATACTCTTACAACATAATGCATAACGATAGGCAACATTTTCAGGATTTAATATCAACCACTCTAACGTTCAATCACCCATAAGAATATGTTGAGGTATTTCCGGAGGGATAGGGGTGCGAATTGATCTAGCTTTCACTCTTTGCCATCGGCGGCACGGAGAGATCCCAGTTGGACTGGTGCTTGTGTTCCCACAACTTTAGATGACCCGTAGACTGACAGATCCATGCCCTGAGCTTTCTCTTTCTCGATCTGCTCCTTGATCCAAAAATATGTGATTCTCAGCCCATCCTATTGACACCATAGAAAGGCATGTACATAAAAGCAGTGAGTTAGCATTTGCTTAGCCAACTGGATAATTTGATAAGTTGAACTGTTGATGTACTACTTGTACCTTCAATCTCATGGTAGGGGCCCAGCCAAGCTTCTCCTTGATCAGAGTGTTGTCTGAGTTTCGGCCACGCACACCCTCAGGACCAGGAATGTGATGGATTGGGAGCTTCTTGTCCTCAAAGCTCAGGACCATCTCAGCCATTTCATTCATGCTAACCATCTCATCACTACCAATGTTCACTGGCTCACGGAAGTCTGACTTTGTCAACCTGAACACGTAGTAAGTCAAGCATGAAAATTGTATAGCACAAAAGTACTTCTCAAGTTAAAAATCAAATCTGAGAAGAAAAAGTGCATACCTGAGGACACCTTCTACACATTCATCAATGAAGGTGAACGACCGAGTTTGTTTTCCATCTCCCCACATCTCAAACTTATCAATTGAGGTGAGGGCCTTCCTGCAAAAGGCAGCAGGGGCCTTCTCTCTCCCACCTACAGTGAGAACAAAACATACCACAATGTGCAAATTGGAAGGTCAAATGTCAAAATCATCCAGTCAGATCAAACAAATTATAAAAGGAGTCTCACCCTTCCAAGTCCCAAAGGGTCCGTATATGTTGTGGAAGCGTCCAATCCGGCACTCAATGCCAAAGTCCTTAGTGTAGTGCTTGCATAACTCCTCAGTAGCAAGCTTCTCCAGACCATAGGCATCTTGAGGCTAACAAACAAACACAACAATAACATCTCATTGATAACTTTGACAACTTTGAGTTAGTATATGTATGTACAAGGAGTTCATTAGCTGAGAAAAAAGAAACCTCTGCTGGCCAAGCATCAGTTTCCTTCAAGCTCACATTAGTTTCCAGTTGTTTGAATTCAGGATAAATGCAAGCACTAGAGGCATAAAAGAACCTGCAAAGCACAAATGGAATTCAAACTACATATGTGACAGAAAATAATAAACTGAATATTGGTAATGCGCAAAACATAAACTATGTTGGGTTCTTGATGAAATCATATATGCCAGGAACTAATTCTTGAATCAGTGCAAAGGAGTTACTATAACAGACGGTAAGGTAAGGCAACCAAACCTCTTAACTCCATTGATCCTTGCAGCCTCAAGCATGTTGAAACTGATCATTGTGTTGTTATACATAATGACCGAGTGGTTGGACTGAATGAAACCCATTCCTCCCATATCAGCAGCAAGGTTGAAAACATGATCAACCCCACTTGTAACCTTCAAACAGTTATCCATCACCCTAAGGTCAGCAAGATGGAATTCATCGCAGAACATGTCCTCGGGCATGTGCTCATTTTTCTTCCAGTCAGAAGCAATAATGTAATGGCCCTCACTTTTCAGCCGCCTAGCGATGTGAGAGGCAATGAACCCACCAGCCCCAGTGATGGAAATGCGTAGCTTCTCAGAAGGCCAGTACGGTTCTCTCTCAAGGTTCTCATAAGTGTACTCACCATACTTGGTTCCTCCAGTACTTCCCATCCTGAATTGTCCAGAACAAAATAAAAAAATCCAAACATTAGTAATCAGATCATTACTATAAGAGATCTAGATACCCTACAATAAGAATGCATATATAAGTTATATTATGTTCACTATGTGAGAGCAACACGAAGGAAATTTAGGTCAGTTTAGCACTATACCGCCCATACCTAAACAATGGTAATAAGCTTTTTAGTCATTTAATTAAAGAACAAACATTTTATGTTTCTTCATCATCAATGACAAGTGACAGCCCCAAGAATAAAGAATAAATCCCTAAAAAAGGTAAGCAAACAATGAATCATTATATTACATAGACCACAGATATACAAATATGAAACATATATAAATTAACAGAGGAAGTGACCTGAAGGGGATTATGATTATAGTAGATCAGACTTTGAAACCTTGAATTTCAAGCTTACACAGTTGTTTTGGACTAATAAATGTTGGTAATTTTGGTCCGAAAAGGAGCACAAGACCTAACACCAAAGACCAAACTTGTCTGCTTCCAAGCTCATTGCAGCGAACCCAGTATAGCATCGAAACGAAATGGACACAAAAACATGAAATAACTTCCTCTGTCAATTTAAACGACAAAAAATGCATCACAACTACAACTTCTTCGTGGTCTGCGAACCAAAGGCGTGCTATGAAAGTTAAAATTAACGGAATGAGGTATAAGGTATAAAAAAAAAATAGCACGCAGATCAGTCACATGAAACGAAGCACGGTTAATGTCACAAGAAACCTCCTGGAATTCACAAAACCCGTCACTTAAACAGAGAAGTAGAGAAAAATCCACTCCGTAACAAGGAAATGTGAACAACAGAGTGAAACATAGCGTAATCAAAGCAAAAGCAGCAAATCTAGAAACTGGAGTGATTGGAATAGACGATTTACATACATGCAGACGCAGGGTGGAGAGAGCACTCGGATAAGATATGGCAGTTTCGGTTAAGTGAACGTCGTAGTGGAGAGGCTGTAGATCTCAGCGTGAGAGGATCTGTACACCACTCGCTACTTATAAGTGGCCTCGATTATCCCCCTTTTTTTTTAATCAATACTAAATTAACCAATATTTTTTATCTCCCAAATACTTTTTGTTTTCTCTATTTCGGGATTTTGAACTGCTTAATCTTTTAATTTTACTCCCAAGAAGAAAAACAGTTGTGCTGATAGACTTAGCAAAATAGACAAATGGGGTAAGGACGGTAAGAGCATGAACAACAGAAACACCCTTGGTGAGGTTTTGGGAGTGCAGAACTTGTGCTGACTGGACAAAAGTGAGGTCCTAGAAGTGCAGAATAGTGAGTGTTTTGCAAAGGAGAGGTCCTCTGAGGTCCTGTGAGTAAGGCCCTGTGCTGACTGGATGCTGATTGGATTATTAATTGATATTTTGCTATTTTATTTTGTCACGCCCCAAATCCGGTTTTGACCGAATTCGAGACGTGAGCTAAAACAATAATGATTTTCGTCGAAAATAAAACCAACAAGCCTCAATTCACAATTTTTAAAAATTTAAACAATGTCGTGAGTCGCAGCTCGATAAAACAATAGTGAAATAGTTCAACAGTAAACGGTACGTCGCTAGACACTAGCTAAACCCTCGCTAGCTCCCAAGCTCCGAGAGTCCTGCTAGTACAGATCCCGCTCAACACCTGAAACACAACAAAGTAAGGGGGGTGAGCTTACGCTCAGTAGGAAAAGTAGTTAAGGTTCTAAACCACAGTTCATCACCACGGGTAACCGTCCAATTAGGACATGCTAGTAACGCACCACTATTAGAAACAAATAAACCATTACTCCTAGACAACACTTGGCCTTCACTCAGGCACAACCCGCACAACAACTCACAACGAACCGAACTCAATACCACTTTCCACAAACAGCTCTTGACACCCACCACCTAACAATTTTCAAAGGACAACGACCACAGTTATCTTACAACCAACCACACGTCCGAACTCGCACTGTAACCTAGGAATCAGGTACAACATCACCTCGAGTCACCCAATACTCTCACAAGACCAAAGTCTCACTTAACCCAATGCACAAAGCCCAACAACACACTTCCCTGTTACTGCCCAATTCCACAACCTTAAACGTACTTATACAAATGCACATAGCCAACCAAAGAGAATAAAGCACACGGCAAGACACACACAGATGTCGTAGGACAGCACACAACCAATCAGCTAGAAAAAGGCACGGGCGAGACACACACATATGTCGTCTAACGGCATAAGTCATACCACCGGATGCACACTGCCACTTATATTGTACCGGACCATACAGCATCAGTTCCGATACCTTCCTCCGCACACAGACGAAGGGTTCCACGCACACAGACGTGGGCAATAGCTTCCTCCGCACACAGACGAAGGGTTCCACGCACACAGACGTGGGCAATAGCTTCCTCTGCACACAGACGAAGGGTTCCACGCACACAGACGTGGGCAATATCTTCCTCCGCACACAGACGAAGGGTAACATCCTCGACCGGAAATCCCTCAGTCCGATGTCTTTCACGCACACAGACGTAGGCAATATCTTCCTCCGCACACAGACGAAGGGCACTACTCAACAACACGTACAGGACCAGTACACACTTCGGTCAACACCATCCCGGGCTACGAGTCATCGGGGTACTGATCACGCCATCCTTAGCCTCGATACCCTACACCGGAACTATCTCTCGGTGTAGGTACCACTCCGGCTACGCCGTCTCTTGAACACAATCAAGGTTTAGCACACAGCACAAATCACTGATGGTCTCGGTATACCAACCGGGCCATCTCAAAATAGCACACAGTCGGTCTATCACTCACCCGGTCATATCACAACCAAGGGTTCACGAAATCAAACATGGCACATTTGCCCACACACAGTCACATCATGCAACACCGAGTAAAATCTCATTAGACTCTTAATCACACTCATAACCGTCACGTACTTACCATCACTTACCGACACCACACTCAGCGTGGTAAACCCACCAGCTTAACCAGTATCAAATCCCCAACCATCCCACAGTTCCACATATCGAATAAACAGGATATAACCACACAGGTCATCAACATGCATCACTAGTTCAATTCTACTCTTTTTCATGTTCGTTATTCATTATCCGTTCAAACAACACAAGGCAAACCAGCAGACACACCCAACAAACAATCCTACAGGCACGGCATAGCCCGAATCTACCAGCACGACAATTCCCAAGACATGAATCGTAAATATTCACAGTTTATACGTCTACGCTAGTTGTTCGCCTCCTATATGCCAAACTATGATATTTCTAGTTTTATTATTAACCATAATCATGCACACTAGTAACTTTCCGTAATTAAACCGGTATCCGCTACTTTCCCTACCTCAAGACGATACGACAGCTGCGTCTCCTACCTGCTGACGACCGGGCCAACTCTGTCTTCTACGGCGAAGTCCGCGAAGTCTGAATCTGGGTTTTTAACAGTTAAAACGCCCAATCAGTTCCAGTGGGTCCAAAGTCCTCGGAAACGTCTCAAACGTCTTTAAATAATCAAATTTTATGTCAAATTAATTAATTATTTAAATCTGTGATCCGGATCCGTGAACCAGACCCGGATCCGACCCGGAAACCAGATCCGGTAAGACCCGGACCCGACCCCGACCCGGTCCAGACCCGGGCCTCAGACCCGTCTGGACCTGGGCCTGGCCCAAGGTTCGAACCTCCGGCCCACGACAGATCGACCAGCCCATTTCCAGGACCTGGCCCAACCGAGCTAGCTCGCCTGAGTTGGTTTCAGCTCCGGCGACGTCCACGCTCTCCGGCCACCGTCCACGGTGCGGGCAAGGCTCGAACAGGGAGGGAAAAGGGCGGAGATGAATGCCACGCTCTCGGCGACACGTGAACATGGTGGTGACAGCTCAGGCGTGACCCAAAACCCGTCCTCGTCTCAGATCTGACGAGTTCGAGGTCGCCGGCGAGGGTTCTGACCGAACTTGCTTGAATCGAGCTCAGAGATGGACGTTTTCAGGCATGGTGAGTTAGGGAA
Source organism: Erodium maritimum (assembly GCA_963921825.1). NCBI lineage: Eukaryota > Viridiplantae > Streptophyta > Magnoliopsida > Geraniales > Geraniaceae > Erodium > Erodium maritimum. The sequence goes on along the minus strand of OY997589.1, from coordinate 28,580,043 downwards.
AGAGAGGGGAAAGGTAAGAGGAACACGACCCGTGCATTTCCCGACGCTGGAATGCACCAATCGAGCTCGAGAGGGAGAGCTCGCCTGAGATGCTCCGGCGATGGTCCGGTTTCATGCGCGAGGACGGCTCGGTGCGAGGACGGGGATAAAGGCGGCGATGAAGACGAAGATGAGGGTGAGGGAGGACGTGCAGGGGAGGGTGAAGGAGCAGGAGGTCGGAAAGGGAAGGGGCGACACGTTGGGTTCGGAAACGCAGAGAGGGAGAGAGAAGTAAGCGAAGGGACGATGAACAGTATCCCTGCAGCTAGGGTTTGGTCCTTTTAACGCGTCTGGACTTGGGCTTCGAGTGTGTCGTGGGCCTGCCTCGCGTGCGGCCCTCCAGACTCGCTGATTGGGCTCGAACCGGCCCAATCCCCAGCCCAGTCCGAGAACCTCTTTTCCCTTTTTTTTTAATTTTCTCTTTAAACAACTTGTTTACAAAAATTTACCCCAAGGTTTCGTTTTTTCAAAAAAAATACTCTTTTAAAACGAAGTGGGTTTTACATATTTAATTCTTTATCATAACCCCTTTAAATTATTTATAATTTAAACAATTTTGGAAATAAATAATTAATGACGATAAAAAAAATTGAATATGAATAAAAAGCTTGTTGAACTTTTATTGATCTCCTTGTAATACAACCCACAAAAAACCAGCTCCAAGAGCACAAACGACTACTCGTCGTCGTGGAAATCAGCTCCATATAGACCCCATAAGTGCTTCATAAGATCATTTTGTAGTTGATGGTGGGTCTCATGACTTATGACACTTTGTTGAGTCTCCACTCGTTGCTGGTATTCCAATGGCCCTCTGTGGTGCCATCATTCCGGTGGTGTCCAATTCGGCATTTCTGGAGGTTGCGCGTACAAAAACTCTTCATCCCCATACTCGTACCGGTCGCGCTCATCCTCTACAATCATGTTGTGTAGAATTATGCAAGTGTGCATGATATCAGCCAAACAGTGTTTGCTCCAACTATGAGCGGGACGGGAAATGATGTGCCACCTTGCTTGAAGTACTCAAAAAGCCCTTTCAACATCTTTCCGAGCACCTTCTTGGCATCTAGCAAACAACTTCTCTTTGGGCTCGAAGGGATGCCGAAAAGTCTTCACGAACCGTGCCCATGTTGGGTAAATGTCGTCCACCAAGTAATAAGGTCGATCGTACCGATGACCGTTGATCTCGTACTCCACAGCTAACTCACGGCCGTAGTAAGTGTCTTGGAATAGGTGGCTGTTGTTGAGGACGTTGATGTCATTGTTCGAGCCAGCCATCCCGAAAAACGCATGCCAAATCCATAAATCACGTGACGCTACAGCTTCAAGCATAATCGTCTTGTCCCCGTGGTGACTTCCCCGTCCATGGGCTCCATGGTCTTCGGTTGGGCAGTTCTTCCACTTCCAATGCATACAGTCAAGACTCCCCGCCATTCCGGGAAACTGTAAAACCCACTTAATTCTAAAGGGGTAATATTTTGAAAATCGAAACGTTGGGGTAGGAAATCGCAATGAGTATTTTCGAAAAGAAGAAAATCAAAAAAAAAATGGGAAAGCTGGACTGAATAAGAGATTGGGTCAGGCTGGGCCCAATCAGAGAGCGCCGACCCAGTTCGCTGAGGTGAGAGGCCCGGCCCAAAGGGCCCGGTTTATAAGGACCAAACCCTAACTGGAGAGGTTACTGTTCATCTCCCCTAACCCTCGCCTCTCTCTCTCTCGCTGCGTTACCAGATCCACGCCGCCGCCTCCTTCTCCGACCACTTCTCCTCCTTCTTCTCCGACCTTTCACCCTCTCCGAACGCCCTCTCCACCCCCTTCTCCTTCGCGCCTCTCTTCTGCTTCGCCTCGCCCTCAATCCGACCCACCACGCTCAGATCTGAGACAAACTCTCCGGAATACGCCTCGGGTCCGAACTCTACAGCTCAACCCATCGCCGGCGAAGAGGGTTAGCACGGTGGGTACTTCTCTCTCGTCGTTTCTTCTCTTCCCCGTCATACCCAGAAACTCCTCAGGTCGGACTGGTTGGGACGGGAGCTACCGGAACGACGCCGGCAAACCCTCGTCCTCGTCAGATCTAGACGGAGGGGATGTCGGGTCGTGCGCCAGCCACCGCCCTTCCCGGCCACAGTCACGCCTGAACCGGGCGCTCCTCTCGGCCAAGCCTTCTCCCCCTTCGAACCCCTCTGACGCCGTCGCCGGCGGCCGGAGTGATTCGAGCGTCGCCCCTCTCCACCTCTGACTCAAGCCGAGCAACACTTGGGTCTTGGGCCAGTCAGGGTCGAGCTGGCTTTGGGTCGTGTGACTCGTGGATCAGGATGGGCCACTGGGCCAGGCCCAGGTCCGAGGATCCGGGTCTTGGACCGGATCTGGACCGGAACCTAGACCGGGTCTGGAGCTTGGTCGGGTCTAGTTCTGGATCCGGGTCGGGCCGGGTCAGAGCCGGGTCGACCCGGTTTCAAGTTTTATTATTTTAAAATCATATTTAAATAATTAATTAATTTAAATTATTTGACCTAAAATGGTTAATTAAAAAGGACAAAGTAGACAAATCAGAGGACCTTTGGATAATACCGGGACTGATATCGGATATTAATTGTTAAAAACCAGGATTGGACTCCGCCGGAGAAATTGGACTTCGCCCGAGAAGACGGAGTTGGCCCGGTCGTCAGCAGCTAGGAGTATTTTTAGAGGAAGACCACAAGGTAGGGAAAGTCCTAACTCCTCGTGCATTTCAATACTAGTATGCCTATTAGGTTAATAAAATCGGAAAGGTCCTAGAATTGCATATAGGATGCGAATAACTAGAATAATCGTCTTTCAATTACTAATAATCGGACGTGTCTAGTATGCATGCTTAGGATGTGAATCACTAGTATAGCTCGCTTTCAATACTTGGGAATTGCTTTACTGGTAGAGAGGTCGTGATGAGCCCTCGGATTAGTCGTGTTTGCTTCACATGCTTGGTTGCCTAGTTTGGTTAAGCTAAGAGTCTAATACAACTAGATTATCTGAATGTTGAACCTGATTGCTTGATTGCGTAGTTGATTGAATGCTTGAATGATTGAATGGTTTTTATGGAGGATCTAGTATGATTGATTGTGTCAAACGGTACGATCAGGTGATCGATAGACCGATGGAACGTGGTTGGTAAGTATACTGGTAAGTGTGATTGTGGGTATGAATCCCCTGTGGTGTGTATTGTTGAATCTGTGAATTTCTAAGGTTGATTATATTGATTGGGGGACCCTGCGGGGCATTGGGTGGTTAATCCTGCGGAATATTGATTAGGGGACCCTGCGGGGCATTGATTGGTTAATCCTGCAAGATATTGATTAGGTATGGACCCTGCGGGGCATTGGTTGGTTAATCCTGCGAGATATTGATTGGGTATGGACCCTGCGGGACATTGGTTGGTTAATCCTGCGAGATATTGATTGGGTATGGACCCTGCGGGGCATTGGTTGGTTAATCCTGCGGGATATTGATTGGAGGACCCTGCGGGGCATTGGTTGGTTGATCCTGCGGGACGTGATGGTTTACCATGCGGGGAACGGTTGCTTATTGATTTACCCGAGTGTATGTGTCATGCGGGAGCATTACCTTGGTTCCCTATGACATATGGTCCTTTGGGGGCATTTCCGAGAATCCCGATGATAAGCGTCCCTCAGGGATTGTTTCCGATAGCCTCGATGTATGTGCCTCCTCTGTACCGAGGGACAATCCGACATAACACAAGGACTATTGTGGATCGGGGTATGGGACCCGATATGACACAAGAACCTAGTGTTCCGGAGTATTGAGATTGAAGTTCTTAACGTGATATTCACTTGCTCTCATTTTTAATGGTTATCAAATACTTGCAGTACTTTCCTTTGATTTCTCATAATACCGTTATTCTTAAGAATTGGATACTATTTCCTCTTTAGTCTTTTCATAGTATATTATTGGTTAATGGTATTAACTGCATATTGTGTGACCGTGCTAAAACCCTTTGATTACTAAAATAAAGCTAAACTGTTTATGATTTTCCCTACTGAGCGTAAGCTCACCCTTATTTGTTTTATCTGTTGTTTATACAGACGTGATTGATGAGTAGTGGGCTCGAAGCTCGGGAGCTTCTGGAGAGTCTGGGCTTGTTTAGAGACGTCTTGGTCATTGTATTGAACCTCATATTTTATTTGCTTATTCGGAGCTTGTATCTTATTACAGTTTCGGAAACCATTTTATCGAGTTATTTGATTGGAATTAAACTTTGAGGCTTACTATTGTTGAAAGGTTGCGTTTTATGTTATTATTTTATTCTCAACTCAAGTCACGTCTCGAGTACGGCCGAAACCGGATTTGGGGCGTGACAGAAACCCTCGGCTGTTCCCTTCTCAGAGTAAGCGTTGCATGTCAGTCGGTGTGGGTGTACGCTCATACTCGGCTCCGAATACCTCAATGACGGCCTTTCAAAACTTACGTAAACATTCAAGTATGGTGCTTACCCCAATGCGCAGAGTTTCGTCCAATGAATCGGCCGAGGACCCATACGCAAGCATCTGTATAGCGGCGATGCACTTTTGTTCCGTTGATAAGCCCGGTCGTGAGGCAGCGTCGAGCCTCTATTCGAAGTATCTGTCGTGAGCCTTCACCGCGTCCATAATCCGTTGAAAAAGTGGTCTGAACATACGGAACCGACGCCTAAACATATCAGGGCCATATAGGGGTTGTTCGTCAAAATAGTTCCTCATCAATTGGATGTGGGCTTCCGAACGACCTCTGTTAATCTCTCGTCGCATTGGTTCCCCATGGATGGCCCTTTGGACCCTTGGCATTACTCTCTGCATGTGCCTCTCCATCATCCGCCAGAATCGTTGCTCAACTGGCTGCATTTGGGCTGCCATCTCCTCATATGTCGGTAGTTGGGCTGCCATCACCTCATACGTCGGCATTCGGCCAACCAACTCCTCGTATGTCTAAACCTCAACGTCGGGCATAACCTCATCGTCGGACATTTTGGAAAATAGAGAGTAGAAAGTGAGAATGAAAGAGTGAAAGTGGAGAATGGTGGGTATTTATAGGGTTTTATTTTTCTGATTTTGAATTAAAAAAAATAGCCGTTACCCGACCGTTGTCAAACGGTCGGTTTGGCGACGCCACGTGGCGGCACGGGAGAGGGCCACGCCAGACGAGGGAGCGAGGACCGGGAGCGCGCGTTCGGCCAACAAACCAGGAGCGAGGAGCGAGGAGCGGACCGAGTGTTTCAGGAGCACGGACCGCGTTTTTTCGCTTCCACATTGGAACGGACCGCGGTCTGCGGACCGAGCGCATGCGGGTCGGGAGCAAGGGTCGGTTTGTTGTTCATGCTCTAATGAAACTTTTGAAATATCATACTTAGATTAAAATTATAGATTAAGAAGATCGTATTTTTTTACCATACAAAGATGTTTTATGATAAAAATATCAAAGTACATACATTAGATTAGAACCGACATTAAAATTATGAAGACAGGCACTGAAATGAAAAACAAAATGAAATAAAAGAGAGAAACTAGAGTCGTGACCTATGGGTAATAGATGCTAACCGTATAAAAATAAACCCGGTAAACCAGGGACATTTGACTAGTAGATAGTGAACACTTGGTTGGCTACTGAGGTGTAGCACGAAGGTCCCATTATCTAACTCGACCTGAAGCTGCTCGCGGCAAAGGATCTGGACAATTTGAGGGGATAACAGGTAGCTAGGGAGAACATCAGATAAGGGGGAAGGGGTCATCGGGCTTGCACTGACGATGGCAGGGCGAGTCGTGCATCCCCATAAACGACTCGATGCTAGTTGACCCAACCATAGTCTTAGGCAAAGCTGTCCAACAGTCCTCGCATGAATTGCGTCCGGGTAAACTACAGCCCTAAAACGTGGCCCATCCAGAAGTCTGGAACACACGTGGGGGGTCTTTTGGTTAGGTAGGAGGTCTTGTATTTTCGTCACCTCGCTTGGTCCTTCCTCCTCTAGTAGGCGAGGTTTTGGTACCGAGCTGAGGCACACGTGCTTCCAACACCGAGGATGTGCTCTCGGGGTAGGCATGAGGGCTTGTATCGTTGATTCAATACTTCGCCGCCAGGAGCTGGGGGAGACATACATTGGTAGGTCCTAAAGGTACCCTCTATTTCTTCAGCTCGTCCGTTTATTCACGGTGGACGACATATTCTATGGTGCCCTGCGCCATCATAGTCCTGTGCAATCCCTGACCATGATGAGCTTCTTTCCTCGTGTCTCATCCTGTGTGGGGTCTCGGAAGTAGGCTTCTAGGAGGAGCGTCGGTTGTTTGGGTGGTGGACCGTATATGAGGGTCAGGCCGAGAGCCCCACCGAAAGGTCTATTGCTAGTATGTTGAGGGCTAAGGAGGATGCCCCATTGCTTCCTCCCTTTCGAAAAGGATATCTCAAACCATGTGTATCAACGAAGGTTGGGGAGGGGCAGGTCATTGGTGTGGTGAGAAGTGTGATTGACAAATTGGATCGGGATATCCCATCGAGGTTGGATATCTTGGCTTCTCCTAGGGGTTGCTTTATAATCGTGGTGTTGATGTGGATCGGAGGGAGGCGTTTCGGCCCTTTCAATCATGCCACGGTGGATATGGGTTGAGGCATCCATTGTCGGTATAGTAGGATCACAAAGGTCGATAATGGTGGTTATTTGGAAGTAGGTAAAGGGGGAGCCCAGTCGTAATTAGTTAGTGCCTCGGTTGCGGCCAATGGAGCATCCGATACACCTTTCGACAAACTATGCAGGGCGTATTTTCAGCCTTGTGGCGTCCCACGCATGAGGGATTAGGCTCAGTCACGGGAAAGATTAGGTGGGATGAGAGGGATTGATCGGTCATGATGGTCACCTGATCTGAGCATGGAGGGAGTAGGGGTGGGAGGTGTCGTTGTTTCTTCTTACAGTCAGGCTTTATAATCTCCTTTGGTTGAGCTGAGGGCATGACCTGAGATGGGGGCGCAAGCGGTGATAGGACGTCGGTTAGAGCTGCAGGGTTTCCAACAAGCACTACGTGATTGAATGACATCACGATCATGGCTTCGAGAGTCGGCATGATGGGACAGAGCATGAGGACGACGTGAACAGAGAGTCTAAGACAGGGACGGAGTAGAATAGAGAAGATAGAACCCAAGAGGCCAGTTTTGACATGCATAAACACAATTAGTTTGAGGTAAGAATATCATATCTTGATTTATCTTATCTTATATATACACACGATATAATGTACAAATCGTCCTTATCATGTAAACTGCAGACGCGCGACAGGGCGACACGTGTCCTTTTCGCGCGCATACAATACTGGTGGCGCGCGACCGTGGTACTGGTACAATACGCACACATGTGCTGGTACTTCATGTGCACGGGTGTTGGTACAATAAGCACACAAGTGATGGTACAATATTTATTAAATCAGAAAAAAAAAATTGATTTATAATCAAAGCCTCGTGTGTTTATAAAACCCTAAACCTTCAACCCCAACATCCTAAACCATAAACCCTAAAAACTAAACCATAAATCCTAAAAACTAAACCCTAAACCGTAAAAACTAAACCCTAAACGGTAAGTAAAGTAATCTCAAAGTCCTAATACGTATAAAGGAAATCTAAAAACCCAAAAACAAAACGGAAATAAAACAGTGAATCTAAAAGTACAAATTTGACCCTCCAAATGACCCTGGATGACCGAAAAACATCGTACATCACATAATTGTGAGTCTTACTCGGGAGGCCGTTTCCACTTAAAAAATACTAGGGTTTTGCCAAATTCTGGCACTGACTTCTTTCATATTTTCAAACAGTATATCGAGAGTGATGAGTTCAAACTAATTGGATTTGTTGATAGTAATTGTGCAACAAGCTCAGATGACAGAAAAAGTACCACAAGCAACATCCTCACACTAAGCTCCAGAGCACTTGGTGTTCTAAACAACAAACATTATATGTACTATCCAAAGCTAAGGCAGAATACATCTTTGGTGTTATTTCAATCTGTCTGTGTATATGGTTATTAAGGAGATTGGTAGATGTTTTTTTACATCAAATAACAAAAAGCAAGAGATCTTTTCTGTTACAGTCAATTAGCAATTCAGATTGCCAGAGTGCATGTCAAGATGGAAATTCAAAACATATTTAACTGAGATATCATTTTATTAAAGATTTGATCAAAGGTGAGGAGTTTATTATCAAGTAGTGTCATACAGAGAATTAAGTAGTTGATGTATTGAGTTGAGTATTATCAGAACACAAACATGCTTAATTCTCTACAATGCTTGGTGTTGGATATTTCGAATCAAGGAGGGCGTAGAAATATGATCCGAAACCTCATCACCATTATTGGAGGAGTTTAGAAAGTCGTGATAACAATCAAAAGTTGATGAGATGTTCCAACTTCCAGCGGATGAGTTAGTCATATTTAATGCATTTCTAAGAATAAATAGTTAGTACCTATTTTATTGTCAGCTTAATTTGGTTGCTATATCACACTCGTAGTCGCATTCGTAGAAATAGGTAAATATTGTAATTATTCAAAATCAAAACAATTCTTCTCTACGCCATTTCGTACTTTCTATCCAATTCTTATTGTTATTAAGTTGATACAGTTGTACAGTTAATCAAGAAAGAAATAAATGAATTTTGCAAGTCATTCCAGTGAAAATATATATAAGGGGAGACCTTAAAAATATGCTTTCGAACGATTTTTGTTAGCATAAACATGTTGTGGTTCCTTTTCTTTCTAAAAACATGCTTATACCTTTTTGTTTATTATCAAAAAATAGTGACTTATGTTTATTTTTTTTTATGTTACTTTGGATGGAAATGAACATGTGTTCGACACATAGTTTTTATATTTATCATAAAATAACGAAATTATCTCTATCCTTCTAGTCTAAATATTGGATATGATTGTACTAAGTGTCCAATTTTTTCTCCGGATGTCATTTAGATAAGAGAAATAGGTACAATTTTGGTATTTATGATAAATATAAAGATCATGTGTCAAACACACGTTTCTTTTCCATCCGAGCAATGGAAAAAAAATTAAACATAAGTCGCTACTTTTTCATAATAAACGAAAGGTATAAGCATGTTTTTGAGGAAAAAAAGATCGTCACAACACATTTATATTAACAAAAATTGTTCAAAAACATGTTTTTAAGGTTTCCCTTGTACACAAGGCGTTTAACTTGTGTTGAAACACTCTTGGATTTTTGTTGTCGGTGGCAAATGTGGAAAAACTTGGAAGTGAGTTATTGAGAACGTCATGTGTAGCCAACAAGTAAGGAACACAAGTATAATAGAAAATAAGAATTAGAAGAACGAGAGAAGAGATCAATTCTACGGTCTGGGACAGCTTTGTGATACTAATTTGCAGACAACTCTAATTACACTTGTATCATCTACAAATACCACGCTAAACCCGCTCTCTCTTTATCTACTGCTACAAGTTACAACTACATGCACCATAATTATTATAATTAAACAACAATAACTAATATACTTATTAATTAAGAAGAGAAGAAACTCTAGGCACATGAACCGGAAACTCGTCAATCTCATCCATCCACGGATTGATCTCCTTGGCCGGATCGATCGTTCTCAGCGCCCGCCACACGGCGCTGTTACATTTGAAGCCCGATCCGAACGCGATCTGCCACGTCCGGTCACCTTTCTTGATCCGTCCTTTAGCCTCGGAGTAAGCCAGCTCGTACCACAGCGAGCTACTCGACGTGTTCCCGAACCTGTTGAGCGTCATTCTAGAAGGTTCCATGTGCCACTCCGTCAGCTCCAGCTTCTTCTCCAGCTCGTCCAGCACCGCCCTCCCGCCCGCGTGGATGCACAAGTGCTCGAACGCCAGCTTGAAGTCCGGGATGTACGGCTTTACCTTGTTCGCCTTGAAGACCCTCCTGGCGACCAAGGCGGCAAAGAAGAGGAGCTGCTCCGACATGGGGAGGACGAGGGGTCCCAGGGTGGTGATGTTTGTCTTCAATGCTTCGCCGGCCACCGCCATCAGGTCCTTGGAGAGGGACACGCCCACTCGCTTCGTGGCGTCCTCTCGCTGGAACACGCAGCTGTAGCACTTGTCCTCGGCTCCCTTGTGGGTGCGCACGCTGTGGATTAGCTGATACTTGGACCGCCGCCGGTCCGATGCTTGGTTCGATAGGAGGATGGCGGCGCCGCCCATTCGGAAGAGGCAGTTGGACACCAGCATGGACCGGTCGTTGCCGAAGTACCAATTTAAAGTGATGTTCTCCATGCTCACTACCAATGCGTACGACTTGGGATTCACCTATCAATTTTCAGCTTACAAAACTATTATTATTTATTTATTTAATTTCACTCCTGAAATAGGAGATAGATGGTGATGAATTAATGCTATTGAGTATTCATTTGGAACAACTGACCTACCAAAACCCAAACATATGTAATGGCAATTATGCTTCAACTACATACACCAGGATGGTAAGGGATTTAACCAAACTAAACCCTTGTGAATTAATGGCTAGAAAGACAAGTACCCACGTATGAAATTTATTTAATTACTTTTATTAGTCTTCAATCTTATACATATATAGTACTCTTGTTACTTGTTTGTCAACTTCATTTATAGGTGAAAGCAAAATCTTTATGTGTCCAAATTGATTACAACTCAATTTTTTTTTCATATGAAAGATTAATAAAAAGTGAAGTTTATTTTATCAATAAAGTCAATATTTTAATAATAAAACTCTTGACTTTTGTTGTAAAGCTGAATTTGAAGAAAAATTAGAATGAAGTGATTAATTATAATTACCTGCAAGAGGTGCTTGGCAAGGTCTATCGAAATAAGGCCAGCACTGCATCCCATACCGGCAAGATTGTAGCTGAAAATGTTGCCTCTAAGCTTGTAGTGATTGACAATCATGGCGGACAAAGACGGCGTCGGGTTGAACAAACTGCAGTTGACCACGAGGATCCCGATATCCTTGGGGTTGACTCCGGTCTTGGCCAGCACCTCGTCTATGGCTCCGAACATGACGGTCTCCGCCTCCTTCCTCGCCTCCGCCATACAGGGGTTGGGCGGGACCCTCATGACCGCGTCGGGCAGGTAAGTCTTCTGGCCGAGGCCGGAGCGCTCCAGAATCTTCTTCTGGAAGGAGAGGTTGTCGCTGGTGAAGCTCCCGGTGAGCGCCGACCTCTCCATGAAGATCTCCCTGGTGCAGGCCCGCTCCGGGCGGGGCTTGTAGCAGGCGAAGTCCACCAGGAAGACTTTCCGGGGGCGGCTGGTGAAGTAGAGGGTGGCGAGGAAGACCAGGAGGGAGGAGCAGAGGGTCACGGTGAGGAGGTGGAGCCTGAGGAGGAGGACTAAGTCGGCGGGGCTGAGGGCTGAGGCGGCGGCGAGGAACGGGACGAGGAGGAGGTACATGGCGTTGGAGATGAGGTAGTGGTAGCCCAGCTTCACGTACTTGAGACGTACGGACGACGACAAGTTTGGGACGCCGTTATTTGTCACCGTAACGGTGTGTGGGTTCTGGTCGTCCGCCATCGTTGTGGATATATATGTGGAAGTAAAGATTAACGAAGGGGGAGTATATGAACAAGGAAGAGAAAAGAGATGCGTGTTATAAAGGGATGGATATTTGGAGGGAGGATACAACTACCCAACGAACTTTTAATTGATAACCAGCGGACGCATTTAATTTTGGTCGATTCCTCTAATGCAATCATTTCATGCATCTTCACACTAACTATAATGCAATGGGAGACTTTTCTCCTTACTCATAAGGGGAAGAAAAGTGTATTAAGAATGAATTGTTGTATCAATTCTAAAGCATTGTGTTTATATTTTTTCTATTTCCTTTTTTAATAAATATTTCATTTCATAATTGTTATCTTGTGACAGGAAATGTTGTAAAAACGTTAAGCGCTAGTCGGGAAAGAGTTTTAGGCGCTAGGCGAGGATTAATCGGATTATTATTTTATTATTTTTTATTATATATTACCAAATTTTAGATTATACTATATATATAAAAAATATGAATAATATCTAAAATTAAATATATTAAAAAACATAAACATTCTACTAAACTAAACTAAAAGTATCATACATCTCTTGAAAGAAGATCAATAAGTATAACTATATCAACTCAACTAGTACAAACTTGTGCACCTTTTATATTTTGAAAATAGTAAACAAAAAAATAATAGTGTGAATCAAGCTCAGGATGTAACACTTGAACAAAGTGTGTTCTACCAACTCAACTAGCATAATTTTATTGTCTCACTTATTTTGTAGAAGATTAGAAACTATCTTTTTTTTTAAAACAAATCCGATCCAATGTCTGACCGATCTGCCTAATTAATCAGTCAGGCGACGATTAATCGGCCATATTCCGTCCAAACGACCTAAACCGACCTAAGAGGACATACCGGATCAACATAGTCTATTGCAACGCCTAAACGGGATCTAAGCACCTTTAAGAGGGGACGTTTACAACCTTGGTGATAGATCGTGATTATTGAGTTTTATTATAACAATGGTTTCTCTATCTTTCAACATCAAGGGTCTACTCCTCTTTATTTTCTTAAAAGAGACATGTTTCCCTAAGTCTAGTAACACAACAAAAAGTGATTTTATATGGATTTATACATTTTTATATGAAATTACTTTTTGAAAAATTAATCCAAACTTTTTCCCATTAGTTTATAATCACGGTTCTCAAATTTTAAAAATTGTTTAAGTTACTTGTGGAATGTGTGAAGTAATTAATTGGACGGAGCAAAATGAACAAGTATTGTCCCAACGACAGCCACGAGTACGCGAAGAAGACAAGAAACCTAACTAAGAAGAATATGTATTAATAAGAAGAGTAGTTTCAACTTTGAAATCATAAAAGCTTCTCCGTGTATCGGCAACTGCGAACCAACATGACAAGTGCGGAGGGTACGTATGTAATGTCCCTGTCCTCGAAGCTTTCATATGACAGGTAGGAATTGGTGTGATAAATGAAGAGAATTGAACATGAATATTTCATATTCGATGTTTAGAAATATAGAATATTTGTTTGATATGCAATTGAAAATTCATGATTTTTTAAGACAAATATATGTTTTTTTATCGAAAGGTGCAATTCATTAATTTAAATCAAGTACATATGAATGTATCAGGAATAACTCTATCACGAAGACCAAGAACAGACAAAAGACACAATAGTGTCGCAGTTCTTTTCATACTACAACCGTCACTGACGGTATTGAATGGGTCAGCTATCACTATTGAGCTGGGATGCCTCATGGGCCACGACAGAAGACGGAGAGAGAGAATGGGATACCAGAGATCTTGAGGGACCTAGACAGTAATAATGAGGGGGGAGGCAGCACATCGTACAAGGACCCCTCCCAAAGCCAGTCCTTGATGCACGGCGTATCACTCATTCCTCCTGGCGTGGCTGCTTCCCCGCCTTGACCTGCTCCTCTCGAGGTGCTCCAACAGCTGCCATCTTGATTGCTCCACTTCCCTCTCCATTCACCGTAGGGGGTGCCGAGGTAGAACGTTGTGGAAAAACCTCCCGCAACGACGAGTCAGGGGGCTGAGGTAGAACCCGACCTAGTATCGGATTAGAATGGGGTGGGGGAGCCGGAACCCTAAGAACTGCACCGCCCGGAGAAGGAGGGGCCAGAGCAAGGTCTTGGCAAACCCTAGAAACCCCGCCGCCCGGGGGAGGAGGGGCCAGAGCAAGGTCTTGGAAAACCCTATAAACCGCACCGCCCGGGGGAGGAGGGGCCAGAGCAAGGTCTTGGAAAACCCTAGAAACCGCGCCGCCCGGGAGAGGAGGGGACATAGCAAGGTCTTGGCAAAACGGTTGGGTCGGCAGAGCAGGATTTGGAGGCGGAAGGTCGAGGAGGACGTTGCGTGGGAAGACCATAATTGTGGGACGTCGCAAGGGCCGCCCTCGTCTCGGCTTCGCAGCCGGTTGATTGGTGGGTAGCGATGGCGCAGAAGTAGGGATTAGGGTTTCTTCTGGTGGGTGAGGATCCACCCCATCACGCCGGAGCTGATACGCTGGGATAGCAGGAAGGGAGGGGATGTAAGGAATCCTCATTGCATTAGGTAAGGGCACTAGAGGTGAGAGAACGTGCTCCCTAAGGTGTAGGGAAAGCGACGATCCTCCCGCCTTTAACCACGAATAGCCGCCGGAAGCGGACCTCGATCCATCTAAACCCCAGGGGCCTGAAAGGACCTGTACCAGAGGCGACACCGTCGTGATCAAACATGTAGGAGGGCATCCTCGCTTTGGTGGTTGGCGAGCCGGTGACGTCGAGGCAAGACCGGGCGAATGAGCAACCACCGCCATTGAAGATGACACAGGAAAAGAGAGTGTAGGTTCCGTACCTCTTTTTTGACGCTTCCGTCGAACTCTGAAAGGCTAAACCACTTCACTCGACGGGCGTGGTGGAGGGACGTCAGGCAGGGGAGACCGTGCTGTTGGGGGCGGTGTAGCACCTTCCATTGGCGGCAGAGATAGTGGGATGACCGGACCGGGAAACGCAGGCGGCGTAGGTAGGGATTCCTCGAGGAGGATACACACCGTCGATCTCAGAGAATCGGAAGCCGAGTCCGTAGATAATGCCGACAGAGGAGACGGGGCCGAGACATGGGGAGGGGAGGAGAGAGTGGTGGTGGGACCTTCAAACCGCACGGAGCAGAGAGGTCAGGCAACATCTGCGGGAAGGTATGAGGGTGCAAGGCGATCGGACTTGAAGTCGACGAAGCGACAAGAGGGATAGGAAGGGGAAGAGATGCCGAGGGCTGGGGAGGAGCCATCCACTCTCATTCGTATGTGAACTCTGCACCGATGGGACAGGCGAACACGGGAACGGAAAAGCCGACAAGCCCAGGCGGCGCAGCAGCAATGACAGCGACAGGAGGAAGCTCCATAGTAGCAAGGACAAGCTCGGGCTAGGGTTTTTATTGATGATTTTTTATTCTCACGTGTATTTTTTTTGTCGTTGTCTTTTATATTCTATTTAAATATAATTATTCAAAACAAAAATACAATATTTTGACCAAATGTGTTAAATTAGTTCTATGTATTAGAAAGAATGATCACTTCGATTTCGGTAGTGGAAAATGTTAGATACAGCATGCGTCCTCTCCCACCATGGACCCCTCGGGAGTTTCTACCCACTGTCTACCCCCTGTACCATGATTCTCGCCCTCGATCTCTACAACCGGTGATCTCAATCACCACGAATGTGCAGATACGGGAGACAAGGGTGGTGGTCGGTCTTTTGACGTGCTGCCCTTGGCCTCTTGTCCCCCTTGAATTGGATAGAGCACCACGCCCCTGTGCCTAGAGTTTCGCTCTCTCGCTTTCTTCGATCTCAACCATCATGACTATGCATGTAAGGGAGACAAGGGTGGTGGTTAGACTCCCGGTGTTCCGCCCTCGGACTCTTGTCCCCTTTGAACCAGCTAGTTCACCACGCCCCGTGCCTGGAGCTCATCCCTCTCGCTTCCTTCGGAGAGGGGGACCCACCGCCCACGATCATTATCCCAGGCTTGTTATCGGGGGGTTACCATCTCGGATCCCGCTTCGACCTCACATAAATACTAGCAATCGGCCTAGGAACCCTATTGTGCCACGCTATCGTGGGATAGGTCGGGACGTGGTATGGGGGAGGATGGAAGGATGGACTGTTAATCTCGTTCACCGCTTCTCCTCGTTACTCGACCTCTCGCTTGAGGTCTACCGTCGTGCCTACGTCGTCTGCATCAGTTGGGACGTCCAATCCAGCCCATCTCCCTGATCGCCTAAGAGAGCCAGATGAGGGTTTGGTGACATCCACCATCCTGCCTAACCCGAAGTGGGCCAGTCGTAGCACAACCGGTCCCTTATAAGAATATCTAGGGCTTCTCTTAGGGGCTTCAATAGCAGCCAATTGTGCCCCCTCGGAAGAAGACAAGAGAGGACGGGTGGGAAGGAATGAAAGGAATTCAGGAGAGGGCTGGAGAGAAGCCTCGTCGGGGCCCATGAGGCCCTTTTGCATTGGGCTGTATTGGAGAAAAGGAAGCCCACCCTACCTGACGGTCTCTACACCATATCACGTGATCCCTCCCCACACCGTGCACGTCTCTCCGACACCTAGAGGTCCCAATTGGAAGATCCATGAGTTTCCAGACTATGATGGGTGGGCTCGGGTCGAGTCGGATATGGTTTTAAGATTTAATATTACTAACAATTTTGAGTCTTGTTGTCCGTGTCTTCAATTCCGTTTCTTAATTTTGATTTTCTTTACCCTTTTATGTGTTAAACTAAAGTGTTTGGTCACTAAAAAACACCTATACATCGGGTCCTTTTCGAGGATTAATTGTAATACATCTTTGGATACGCTACTCTCCCCTTATTACTCGTCCCATGTAATCTTCTTTTATGAATAAAATGTTCCTTTTTGCTCAAAAAAAATTTCTAAGTATTAGAACCATTCATAACTTAAGAGTCCATTTTTTTATATATATTGATACATCATTAAGTTATTGGATTATATTTAGGGTTATATATTTTTCAATTCATAAAGACATGTAAATGATGTATAGTCAATTCATAAGGCTCTTAAATAATGTGTGGCCAATTTATGAAGGCATGCAAATGATTTGTAACCAAAAATTAGGATACTTGATTTGATACTTTTAAACTCTAGGTAGGTTACTGCTCGTAACCAATACTTTAAGGTATGTTTTTACATTTAACCCTTATATTTATTAGGGTTATTAAATATAAATAGTATATTCCTTATTATATGGTCAATTAAGAATTCTATCAGTTTTAAGGAACAATTTATTCTAATTTAAAGGTAATTACCACTACTTGGTAAAGAAGCTTTCTCTACATTCAAATTTTGACGGACGGTAGAGATTGAATCCTAATGAAACCCCAACTAAGAATCTTGGTCCTTTATCCGGATAACTTTTTGTTGGGTCTTATTGGAGAGTAGGAGAAGAAAATTACAACGGGAGCATAAACTCACAACCTTCTTCTATTGGACCGTCATTATCTTCTTTAGGTTCATACGTGTTCCCTTCTTTTGAACATGTGAGGTATTTCGGAGTCAAAACCTTATCTTTGTCCTTCTTATCAATGTCTTTCCTAATACTGAAGACAGTGACACTAGCATAACTCTCATTGGAGTTCATAGCAACATTATGTGTATTTAATTCCTTATTCACTCTTGGCTTCATACATATATCGTAATTCGGTATGTACTCTTTTGTACCATATGTTCTCAATTGTATAAATGCAGCTGGTTAGGGACTGAAAAGGTGGAGATTGTTCTTACACACTGGGAGGTTGTTGATCAATATTAGGATTCTTGCACGTGGTGGTTTGTTTGCTGATGGTTACGAGTACGAGGTGCCACCGGGGTGACATTGTTTCTTGGTACATTCATTTTTTTTACAGCAGAATAAACTGATAGAAACAGAACACAACAAATCATATCAGTGGGATGCAAAGTTATGTACTAATACTTGTATACACAATGTACCAGTGGTTCATAGCATGTTCATTTCTTTAAATTTGTTTCTTCAAATCAACAATATGTGTCTTAGATTTACACATTGTGCAACCAATCCAGTAAAACTATTTGTCATAGGACTATTTTTTAGTTAGTGTAATCGTGGTAATCTGTAGTAAAATCAATGTGAAAGGTTCTCAAATTAACAATGGAGATAGATTTTCAGGAAATTTTTATAATAATCAACCATGGAAATTTTGTTGTTGCATATGAGCTTTATCTATGGTTTCAAAATTACAGAAACATATGAAAAGTATGTGGGGTTTGAAAACTTACAGAGATTGTTTAGATCCTTCGTCGTAAAGATCTTTCGTCGTAGAGATTCTTCGTCGTAGAGAGCTATGGTTTCAATTTGTAGATGTACTTCCGAATCTCAGATTATAAATTAGAGTTGAACATCGAACTCAGACTTTTGGATAAAAGGTTAAAGAAGGAAGAAGAAATAGAATCGAAATTCATTTTTTAACGTAGAAAATAGGATATAATAGCACGAATAGGGTAAAATATGATATCGCGAGACGATAAATTGATGGCGACACGATAAAATGTATGTGGTCATGAGAATATGGCGAAGTATTTGTTTTTCCCTCGCTTTTAAATTCGTTGGTGTGCAGTAGGTGAACGCGTTTCTTAATCATGTGTTGTTTGTTGACATCGGTAACACGGAATCCAGTGGCTCTTGCGCATCCGTAATTTGCACAATATGGCTGGTTATATTGGATACCATATATATATATATATGGAAGGTCTCTGGTGAGAACTCCTCTTAGGGTGAGAACTTGTGAACCAAATTGGATCGTGGATACAACAATTGAGTGACGCCACATGGCAGCATCTTGAATAGTGAGCGTTTATTTTTTTTGTCAATTCGCTGATTTAATCATTCTTGCTTCGTTTCAATTCCGATTTTTTTATTCTTGCACCATTATTTTTCTTTTTTCAAGGGTTATCTATAGAGATGCATATTCAATATATTTTGAGCGCGAAAAATTAAAATAGGATAACTCCAACGTACTTGGAAATCGGATGAACACAATTTGTAAATTTGCATAAATGTCCCTAGAACGATATGTAATTCATAAAACTGTGTATAACTCCCAAAAAAGTGGGTTGTAAATCCATAAACATGTTGGCCGACTCGGATCGCCATGTGGAAACGGCTCGGGATGCCCCTATGTTGTTCAAGTGGAAGGCACCAACCACACTCAGCATCACCATCTTTGAACATCCTGAGGTCGAAGATATCAGCCTCAACACACAGTTTTCCCTAGCGGGCAGACTATTTACCACACCACCATGATCAAAAGATGATAGAGGAAATCATGAACAAAGTCTGGCACCACCTGAGGTTGGTTATTCGGGACTTAGGATGGGGGATCTCAGGCTTTTACTTCACATCCTAAAGGAAGAAGGATCGTATATAGCGGGGCGAACCTTAGTCTTACAAGAACATCCCACTCATCCTCGAGGACCTCAAACCGGCAATAAATCCGGCCACACTTCCGTTTTTTCGTATTCAAATGTGGGTGTGGATATCGGACCTCCCATGGGACAGCATCACACGACAAACTGGTTGGCAGATTGGGAATCGCTCGGTGGTTGTTTAGACGTCCAGATGGACTCCTCAGGCCTGGGAGTTGGAGGCATTCTTCGCTTCCGTTTTGGGAAGCACTTGGCCACACCCCTTCGGTGTAAGGCCCGGGTCACCATGCCAAATCAGACATCATTCTTGAATAGGCTCCAATATGCGTGTCTCGCAAGATTTTGTCTCCAATGCGTATGCATTGGTCATTTAGAGACTGAATGGCGGCGACAAATAACGGGCCCTCCGAGGTTTGATCTCTCCCTCATGACTCCTGAAACTCCCCATATTCAGGCAAGTGTACAGAGAGATTGGTCGGAACCTATCCAACTCATGCATCAACCTCGACAGGGCTAGGGAATACAAACTACTCACATCCCACCAACCCTCACTGCACCCAGGCCAAATATACCACCAAGCTTTGCTCCCATAGCCCTACCAGCTCCATTACTGATGCAGGACCTCTCGCCTACAGTATTGGCACCCACGTGGACTAGATTGCGAGGACCACGCATTCCCAATCCACCCTCGTTTCTCCAATGGGTGGGGTTCAGCTGATGATAGAAAGGCCGCCACATCTTGCCATTTAGCAGGAAAATGTCCCCCTTAGCACGGGGACAATGCATGTCCCTACCATCCCCGTTGAGGCCCTGACCACCCGTCAAGCATAGAGGGGAACCTCAAATTTAACCTCAAGGATGAGAGGGTCTTAGCAACGATGCTAGCCGTAAAAAAGAGAAGTTTGGATGACCCCGCACCGGTAAAGATACAAGTTGCCTCAGAACAGGAAGATGCGAGGTCTACAAAGCAGTCTCGCTGGACAAATGAGTAGCCTGTTGTGCAATGGAGTATGTAAGGGGATGCACATTCCGCCCTGCTATGCTCGGTGTATACCCGAGGCCCTACTCCCTTCACCTCTTAGAGTTCCCCTGACATTTTGTGTATCCTGCAACCTCCCCCATTTTCAACCACGAATGTCAGCTCGAGTCAAGATATGCGATGAAGTTCTCTGATAACGCCTCCACTTTAGTATCTTGTTTTCTTTCATCCATGTATAACCATGTACCTCGTTACAGGTTTGAGCATTTCATACGCACAAGTTGGAACAAAATCTCAACCTTTCATTAAGTTGTTTATCATCCTAACTCTAGATCATGGTATCTATTTTATATTCTGATTCTTGGTAAATAAAGTCTCCATATTATGCGCAAAATAAAACTAATGTGTTATCTGCTACTCAAAAATATGCTAAATCATGTAAGAGTTGGTTATGTTCGATTATAGCTAAGAACCATCAGAAAACCAAAACCTGAAATTTTGAGATTTTATATTTTAACAAAATCATTGGAAGATTGTTTTCAAATAACACAAAATCATTGGAAGATTGTTTTCGAATAACCGAGATGTTGGATTCGAGGCTCCAAAATCATGTTCGGTTCAGTTGACCTGTAAGAGTGTACCGTTGTAGCGGTTGTTGTGGTCTTTTTTCGTTGGGGAGTCTATAGCTGGACTCTCTTCGCTGTACTCCTCTTCCTCCTTGAGAGAGGTTTAATTTAAATATGCTTTGCTGATAA
Organism: Erodium maritimum; assembly: GCA_963921825.1. Classification (NCBI taxonomy): domain Eukaryota; kingdom Viridiplantae; phylum Streptophyta; class Magnoliopsida; order Geraniales; family Geraniaceae; genus Erodium; species Erodium maritimum. The sequence continues at coordinate 28,559,274 of OY997589.1, read as the reverse complement.
AAAAAAAAAGAACAAAACTCCCAATCAACAAAACACTAAACCGATGACAACTGGTGAACTAATCCTTAATTTAGGTGACGTAGGGTAGGGTTCATTCCCAAAGTCAAATATTGGTGCTTGAGTAGAAGTGCAAGTTTACATTTAATTGAAGTTCTTGTTCTGGTCATCTGTGGGCAACATTTTCTCAATTGTCACTTATTTCATGTGTTGCCTTTTACATTACTTCCATTGCACACAGATTATCCTTAATGCTTTATTTGCAGTACTTCTTGAACCACACCCCAATATTGAGAAAGCTCTCGAAGTCTGATTGTGGTCTGCAAAACACGGGATGTACATCAAATACTAAGATTTGGTATGAATGTGTCATCATTCACAGACTGAATCACTGAACTGCTTATTAATCGACACGCTTACCGCTCAATTCCATGCGTATCTTGTGGGAATACAATGATCTTGACAGTACCTCCTTGCTCCTTCAATGCTCGTGCATACTAAAAGTTTACGCACAAAAATGTCATGTACTCATTAGACACACACCCAGTTGCAGATTTTGAGATGGAACTAATTTCAAGGAAACAGAGGAGCTAACATTACGCTGTTTCTTTTTTTTTTATCAGAGAGAATTACACTGTGTCTAGTTGTATATCAAATCACTCAACAACAAGAGTCACGATTTAAGAACAAAAAATTAAGTTCACCTTAAGGATAAAATATACAAGGCTACCCAAGAAAAACTTACTTGCAATCCATTAGAAACTGGAACACGAAGATCCTTAGCGCCTAATAGAAATAGTGTTGGAGCTTTGACCTGAACAAATAACCAATATAAACAAATTAGAACTGCACTCAATCATCAAGTATTATCTGGAGTATGGTATGAAATAAGTAGCAAGGTCAAACTAGTTTTAGTTAGCCTTCATGTATGCATACAGACAAGAACCCTCATTTTAGGCATTGACAAAATAATATAAGATTGTACATGTATTGCAGCAACAAGTAATAGTGGAAGCCAAGTTGAAAGCCTTTCTCATAAACAGATCAATATTTCTGTGGAATATGGCTCATTGACAGTTACATGTTACCTTATCTAGCTATCCCGAACATCAAGACCAGAATATCTTTTCTATTCTCACGAACTGTATATGAGCTTACCTTTGGCAGGTGTGCAATGGGGGACATGCTGTGAAAGAGAGAGAGATGCTCAGCAGAAGGTGCTCCGGTGTATTTATTCTTCCCCTCGGTTCCATAAGTCTCAAAGAAACACCAATCAGGTATATCAGTAATACCAACCATTGATGAAAGATTACAAACAGGATTCCTTGCAGCAGCAGCTGCAAACAGATCAGGTGCCTGCAGCATGCAGAAAATTACAAGTAAACAAAAACAGAGGTTCAATGAATGGGAACAAGGATTTTTCCCAAGTTGATCGGAGGCAAGATATTGCTTGGATCATGTTATAAACATTATATTGAAAAAGCATCTTGAAAACGCAACATACCTGGCCAATCAAGTGTGTTGTTAAGAATCCACCATGGGAACCACCAACCACTGTTATTTTAGACCTGTCAGCAAGTCCCGCGTCAATGACAAGATCTATGGCTGTTAATACATCTTCGACATCCTGCGCAAAATATCCAAATAAGATCCCCTAATTATTAGTACAGAAACATCGAGGGAGAAATATAATGTTTAATGGATAGATTGGTGACCCAAGCATCAATACTTAAATTAGATTAAGAACTGGTACCTGGGACCCAATTTTACCCGGGAGTGATTGTAATGCTTCCTCGCCAAACCCCAAGGACCCTCTAGCATAAGTAAACATGTAAGAATTAAAATTTTCGTTCCGAACTTCATCCTTGTTTAATTTATGAGAATAATAGAAAAAGAATTTTTCAATCACCTATAATTCACAATAAGTAAGTTGTATCCAATTGAAGAGAGAAATGCTAAGGACTTTGAAAAGCTTGATATTGAGGTCGAATGTGGACCTCCATGAAGCATTACAATCAGCGGATCAGAGGCCCCATCTTTGGACTTGGAAGACACAAATATAGATTCGAAAGGTTTCTTAGCACCTGGAGTAAATCATACATGCATGAGCCACTGAAACCCATAACTTACACGAAGTTGTAAAAATTATGACTTTTTACTCCTCTTTAAGAAAGTAGAACTAGAAAATAATTAAGTTGCAAATGTAAAGTATGATATAATCCTTTCTTCTACAAAACAGATATGTCAATAAACTGCTCAAGTCCCTATCAGATGAGTGTAATTGCTTCATCAGGTGGACATTTAATATTGGGTTAGTTACCTTTAGTACCCCCTTTTCTATTGGTAACACTCTTTTAGTACCCTGATGTATGGTAACACTCTTTTGGTCAAGTTTACGCCATTTTGATGATCTGTGACCGATTCATAAGGGGTATTAAATGTTCTGTTATCAATACATAAGGGGTATTAAATGATCTGTAACCAATTCATAAAGGGTACTAAATGACAGTTACCAAAACAGAGGGACTGTTATTGAACGTTACAAAACGCAGGGGTACAAAAGGTAATTAACCCTTTAATATTGGTTTAATGTGAACTGAAATTGCTTAAGTTACCTTTTGTCAGGTTATCAGAGACATTCCTGACTGGAATCTTCATTATATTGAATTGAAGGGATGAGAGCAAAGATGTTATCTGTAAAAGAAAGAAAAACAGTTGATATACTTCTGTGGTAGACAGCCTAAACACGTATTATAGGTAATTAAAGACCTTCTCCGGGCATCTTATGGGGCTTGAAACATCTAACCAATTCCATGCAGTACTTGTAGGTCCTTTCTTAATGAAACAGCCATACTTGATTTCAGGAACACTTACTGGACTACTTGAAACTTCAATCAGGAAATAACAAACAAAAAACCTAGTTATAGATCATAACACTTTTATAGGTCAGGAAAAGGTACAGTGAAGCATTAGCCTTCTTATGATACCAGCAACAACATTATTTCCATCCAGCGTAAGAATATTCCACGAATAGTTCGATTCCTGAGGGCTTATACGTGATACACTTCCACTGCAAGGGAATAATAACATAATGCATTACTTACATACACCACAGTATGAAACGCTTAGTGCCTAAGATGATATATAATTCTTTTATAATCAAACAAACTTACTCCCTCTTCAAAAAAGAAAGGAAAAGGCAAGCAATACATGACATCTCAACTTATTAAGTCATTTTTATTAAATTCATACTTCAAAGTTATAGTAGTTGCTAAATTGTCCATTTCTTAATTTACAACCTAGTACCGCATGGAGAAGTTATGGAGTAGCAGCTTCGAATTTTTGGTAATGAGCATAGACTTGGGGAGGAATAAAAACAGAAGTGATAATACACAGAATTTTGAAATGAACAAATGAAAATGGATAGACATACCTTAATGCATTCACAGAAAGTATTACTTGAATGCTGCCCCAAAGGGAAGGTATAATCATTGTAGATCCATCAGAAAGCCATGGACTACTGGGAAAACTTGAACAGTAGAGCCCAGGGAAGCAACCATCCTCGGCACACATTATCACTGGAACCTAAAAATGTTGTACAAAATGAGAGTAAGATGTACATATAAGATCGAGGATAGAAGTCACTTAAACTTTCAATTTCTTCTATCTCTGCAAGAATAAAACAACTTATCAAATTATCATTAGTTTTGAAAAATATACTGGTGGTACATTATGTAATAATGGGATTTTAACAGGACAAATACAATGCATAACATCACAGTATCTCACTTGTCTCACATTAAGTACCTTTGCTATCTAATTAATTCATAGCTGATATATATGGAGACTGCTATTTCTATCATTCAAACCGAAAACCCAAATAGAGCAGGTCCAGATCCATTTCAAAAGTATATGTATTGCAAGATTCAGTTTTGCCAACCTCTGCTGAATTGAACAGCAATCACAAGACTTGGTCACTGTTAAATTTTGCCCCACCTTTATCATTCTAACTTTTTTCAAGTTGAGATTTATTACAACACTTCTTCATACTTTTTACTTTCAATATTTATAAGTAGGATATGCCTTTCTTTGTAGAAAGAATATCTATATAAAGCACCAAATGTCAGCTCTATGATGCATGATTATTTATTTGAGATTCAAGAGTATAGCCAGCCAGAGTAGGATGCCCTCTCCTATAGGAATAAGACTAGCAATATTAAAGAAGAAACAATGTTTCTGAATATACACTGGAAAAAGATCAGATATCCTCAACACTGGATTTTGCTTTGAGTTCAAGACTTCGAGTTCAAACTGCTTATATCTTGTTCACCCAAGAGCAAAAAGAAGATGTAAGAAACAGAATATTGGACCCTTTGAGAATATTAGTTTCTATAACCTCGTAATTGCAATGATGAGACTACTTGGCTATGTACTCACAGAGTAATTAGAATCCACGACTTAAAACATGAGAAGAAACCAATAGTTCCTTAATGTATGAGTCAGTCAACAGGTTTAACATTTCCCAGCTAATTACATATCAATCAAAGAGCTCACCACATCAATGATTTTTGCAGATGAGCTTGGATTTCCATCAATTGGCCAATCAATTCTATGGAGAGAGTTCGTAGCACTATGTGCCCCAGAATTTACAGAACTTGCTGCAGATAAAAACACGAGAAACTTCCCATCTGGGCTGAAAAGAAGAAAAGGCTCTAGTTACCAGCTGTAGATGTTTCTCATTTGTGGAATTATATAGTGCAGTTACATCTTTAGCATTAGAAGGAGTTATAAATTATTTTGGAAAGAGACAGTAACAGATCACCTATATAAGGTGTGACTGTATGACTTGAATAAAAGAATTGTTAAGCTGGATATCCCAATAAATTAGAGTTTTAGTAAGGAAAAAAAAGCAACAATGCTTTCACTCAACATGCAAGAGCACACATGCAGACGAAAGATAATATGAACCTCTACAATCATCGAGAGACCTGCACTTTATGCAGGATAAACAGAAACCCAGGCGACATAAAATCATGCAGGTTGAAGGATGTGCTTATGCATCAGAGAATCAAGACTGAAAAAAACTCTCAATTCTAGCACTATATACAAGGACTGAATAAACATTATTAGAATACAAGCTCCGTTTGCATCTGGACAAACATTTTTTTTCTTTTCAATGAAACAAAAGCATAAGTTATTCTTAAAGATTTGGAAGATAAGGGTATCGCCAAGGATTCGGCAAAAACTACTAAATCACATGGTCCCTAAATCCAGTCTTTCAGTGTGGGACACTTCCACAGATGATAAAAAAAAATTAACCAAAACAGATCATGGAATCCACTTCGGAATACACATATGCAAGTAAAACTGCAGCTCCCTAAAAGGCAAGAATTTCATGATGAGCTCATTTCACTCCAGAACATAAATGACTAATTGTGCACATTCAACATTTATTTCCATTTAAATCTTATTCTCATAGTAAAATCAAACATTAGAAGGATTATCACTGCAAGTTAATAGCTTAAAACAAGATGCAAGATAACATACCTGAAGCGTGGAAAGAAGGCACTACTTATGCTTTGGGTTAAACTAAACACAGATGATTCTTCAATCACAATATCTCTGAAACATGACAAGAATTTGAAATTACCCATAGGATCAAATTAGAATGGGGGTGTTCAACAAAAAAAACAAGTCACATAAACAAAAGAAATTGAAAAAAAAAAACAATTTACAGAAAGAAGGAACCCACTGCAGTTGATGTTCATCTACTCCTGATTCCTTTAAGGGAACCTTGATTGCATATAAAGCACAAGGCCTGTTGTAGCAGTACTTTATGCCTAGTTTTCTGGATTCTCCTGACCACCCAACAAAAACTAAATATTGATGCAAGCCTTGAGTTGGAGGAGCCCACACGACTTGACCAACACTCAAACATTTCTTGATTCCCTCAACTGCTTTTACCTCTCCACTGAAACATATAAGGAAGTTCTGAGCTATAACTTGTCATTCAATGGAACAACTTTCATATTTTCATTATTCCAGTTGAATTAGAATAGGAAGGCAATGAACCTGTTAGTGTTGATAACAAAAAGTGCAGGTTGCCTTTTACCCTCATAAGTTTCCCCCCAATCCTCCTCCCAATCTCCTTGACCTTTCCAGCTACCACAGTCTTTTTCGGTGGAACCACCTTTTTTGTAGCCCAAACGGCTAAAGGTGGGCTTGGAGGGGGACGGTTCCTCAGCAATATAAGCAATGTGAGTTTCATCAGAGTTCCATGAAATTCCCTCAAACCTATATCATCAAGTGAGCAAACATATTTACTACGTATGAGTTGGAATGAGGCTCACAGTCCAAGAAGTGTTACCATCATTACTGCTCTAAACAACTAGCAGCAGCAAAAGTGGTAGTATTGTTTACTGCTTATTCGCTTCAATTTTCATAGCTAAGGAGACAAAGACAGGGTAACTATCAACCATAGAAATAAAAGCAAATATAGTTACCATCCATCAGTATAAACTGAGCCATGAGTAGACTGTGGGACTTGGAAGTCCTTTTCCAACTGAAATTGACCCCAGATTTCAAATTGAGTGGGAGATTCACTTTCAGAGTTCCGTACTACAAAGAGCTTCGAACCTGATGGCGAAGGAACAATTATAGACACGCCTGTCATCTCAATAGGAAACGGGCTCCACTCAAAATTTATGGTGTTGTCACTTCCATTTAAAACATAAGCAGATTGGATATATTTCCTCCTCTTGTTTGCTAACACATTTGGTTGACTGAGAGAAAAAATTGCCTGGGAGGCATTTCCTGAAACAAAGATGTAAGACACGCATATCATTTGTTAAGTGTTAGTTTCTAGCTCAATACAAGGAAAATAAGGGTTGAGAAATGACGTGAATCTCAATACTATGCAGCCCTACCTTTTCCAGATTTAATCATCCATGCCTTGTCAATGCTAGAGATATTAGTGAACTCTTGGAGTATCTTAGATTGAGAATTATATTCTTCTTCAGTTGTTGCATCCAAACCCTGTGGCAGTTCCTTTAAAGGGCCAGATCCGGAACCATCCATGGCAGAGAATGCTGATAATCTTCTGCTATATATGCCACAAACATAAAAATCGATACCAGCTTATTAAGTACTAAACTTCAATAAAAAAAATCAAAATAACTTTTCCCCTCACACAGGCCAGAAATTGCCCATCTACAAGAACAATAAGGTGACATAAGAGAGTATGGAGACTTGCACTTGAATGTCAGTTACATTAACATAAAACGATACCATAAAGGTGTAATTGGCAGAACAAATTGAGCTTCAGAAAAGGCTCCTATAATTATCATTTTCAATACTTTTAGTTTTTAACATCGAAATTGAAAAGAAGAAGCAGGTGCGGTCAACCAAAAATCATTAGGTTATATACAAAGATGATATTTTTCAACTTTCTATAAGATGTATATTCTCACAAATTCAAAATGATAATGGTACCATTGATATCCTACAATAAAATCTGAAGAGTGGTCATCACTCAGAAGTCCTAACAGCAGCAAATAAGTGAAAGATGGTGGACCAAAGCTGAGATGAACACAGACCAAACCGTATATATATATATATACTTCAATTGGGAATCAAACAAACAATGGAGCAAATACTGAAGATGCTACAAACAAACCTAAACTCCAATCAACAAACATAAGAAGTATGATAGTGAGCAGAATGCAAGATGATGCTTGGCCACTACGAACTACAGTCTCCATAGACCTCTACAGAAAAATAGCCCCATAATCAGAGATACCCAATCAGCTGCTAAGTCAACAGGATCTGTAAATCACTTAGAATCAAAATAAACAGGATATTGAAGGCAAAGATTGGAGCAGAGAGTGAGCTCACGTAGGAGTAGAGATGGAAAAGGGTCTTCGGGGAGGAGATGGAGACGGAGAGCGAGAAGGGTGGAGAGGAGGAAGAAGAAGAGAGAATCGAGGACGAACCAAGTTCACGCACAAATCAAAGGTCAAGCTGCGATGATGTAACCGTGCCACCGCAATCCGCATATTGAGATTCCATTTCACCACACTCTTCTTAAATATTGTTTTATGCAAACAAAAGAATTTCTTTTTGTTTTTTAGCACAAAATATTGAAGAAAAAAAATTTCACATCTAGTTTCGGTTGATTCCATTTCACTACCCTCTTAGTCTTCGTACACGTAGTGGAAATTTTGGGGAAAAAAAGACAATATTGAAGTTTAAACCGATGCGTTTATTAATCTCAAACACAAGTATATGTAATAGGTTACAGATGAGGTAAATATTCAAAAACCTATACAATATTATCTACAGGGTTTGATTTATTTCAAACTCTATGTATAGTCTATCTCTAACACGCCCCTGTAGTCTGAGCGGGAGGTTCACGGACGTTCAGGCTGGTCCTGAAATCAAGAAAGAGAACTCGGGGTAAGCCCTTGGTGAAAATGTCCGCGATCTGGGATCCGGATGGAACGTGTATCACTCGGACGTGCCCCTTGGCGACCTTCTCTCAGACGAAGTGAATGTCAAGCTCAATGTGTTTGGTGCGTTGATGCTGAACTGGATTGCTGGTGAGGTAAATGGTGCTGATGTTGTCGCAGTATACCAAGGTGGCTCGAGAAACCAGACAATGAAGCTCATGAAGTAGATTACGAAGCCAACAGGCTTTCGAAACCACATTGGCAACCCCACGATACTCAGCCTCCGTGCTCGATCGAGACAGCATCGGCTGGCGTTTGGAAGACCAAGATATCAGATTGTCTCCCAGGAACACGCAATAAACAGAGGTGGAGCGACGTGTATCCGGGCAACCTGCCCAATCAGCATCAGTGTATGCAACCAGACTAGAGGAGGGCGAGGAGTATAGCTGAAGACCGAGATGCCGCGTACCCTGAAGATACCGAATAATGTGCTTCAAAGCGCCCATATGACTGACACGGGGATCATGCATGTGGAGACAGACCTGCTGAACAGCATATGAAATGTCCGGACGAGTAAACGTGAGATACTGAAGCGCCCCTGCAAGACTACGGGAGAGAGTGGGATTCTCAAACGGAGAACTGTCGGAAGTGATGAGCTTCCCTTGAGTGTCGACCAGTGTAGCAGAGGAGGAACAAGAAGACATGCCAGCACGATCAATGATGTCATCAGCATATTTCCGCTGAGATAGAAACATGCCACCAGGATGTCGAGTGACTGCAATCCCCAAGAAATAGGAGAGAGGACCCAATTCCTTCATAGCAATGTCACGCTCCAATTTCAGCGAACCGAACTCGGGACGCGAACGTTTAAAAAGTTACAACGCTTGAAACCTGTTTTCATTAAATCACTTTAAAAGCCAGTTTAGTTCCACAAAATAATATTATTTACATCTCAAAAAATAAGTCCCACACTTGGACAAAACGAGGCACACGTCTCTAGACTCAAAACACCCAGCAACCCGCTTCAAGCTCTTCAAGCTTCAGAAGCTCACCTAGTCCAGACTGCGAACGGTACCTGTAGGAAAAGCAGCTAGGGGTGAGCGTTCGCTCACCACCACAGATAACAGACTGACTACGGCATACTTAGCAGACAAAGTTGGTGACACCAACAACGACTCAAAAGACACACACACGACCAAGACTTTCCTCAACTGACTCAACGCTCGGACACGTGAATGTAGACCCCACACTACGATTGACGACCTCCTCCAAAGACACGACTGACAACCACACAATACCAAACAAGATCACAAAGGATCGCAAATCGGCTGCTCAGTAACCAATCTCTGTATCTCGCCCTTTCCGATCCCAGTCGGTACAGGCGGTCGACCTGTCGCGCAACTTCTCCCGATCCCAGTCGGGAGGCTAACCCACAACCTCTCCGCTTCACCCGATCCCAGTCGGGTGGTTAGCCACACCCGCGCGTCCTTCCCCCGATCCCAGTCGGGGAGCTAGCCCACAACCCCTCCGCTTCTCCCGATCCCAGTCGGGAGGCTAGCTACACCACACAACCTCCACCAGTATCAAGTAACCAATCACAATCACAAACAAGTTCAAACAGACAGTAACGACACCGGTGACAACTCCACAGGCACTCAAGGCCAACAAGACACCAACAATCAAACACATGTTCAACAACCCTACGGGCCCTCATGGCCACCCAAGACACCAACGGTAAAGTACGGGTTCACAGCCCCACGGGCACTCACGGCCACCCAAAACACCGAAACGACAACACGGGCTCTCATGGCCACCCAAGACTCAGCAATAAATAACACGGCTCAACAACCTCCGGCATAACCGATGCCTCCAACAGTCCTAAGATCACTAGTTTCACAGACAACCTCCGGGCATGGTCATATGCCTCCAGTAAATCAATTATCGCTAAGTTCTCTGGTCCTACGACACTACTAAGTGTCACATGCATTTCCAATATTCGCTACGTTCCCGTATCTTGCATTTCTAATATTCGACAACCTAAATAACCCACGACACCCCGGTGTCACATGCAATTCTACAGTTAACTTTCACTAGTCAGGGCCGAGATCCGGCTACTTTTCCCTACCTCGTAACCAACTCCAAAAGCGCTCCACTAGAACCCGAGATGATCCCAGTCACTCGCCGAGCCTCCCTTTGCCTCGGTCCGCAGCACGATCTAAAAGAACACAGTTTCAAAGCACTTTTAAACTAGTAGGAATAAACCAAAAATTAATAAACTTAACGCCCAAACGTAACCCCGACAATGTCGATCACTCCTAAACTTCCCAATTACTCGACATTGTCGATAAAGGATCCGCAAAGGCCCGATTCGCCCGACATGGCGAATCTACCCGAGTTTTGTAAATTGCCTTCCGGGGCTCCCCTTCGATCGAAGCCGGACTCCAAATTTAACACGAAGCCCCAAAATTAATAACGGTTCCGCCGTTAAGTTAAAGGTTACGATTTGTCCAGTTTAAATCCGACAGTTGTCTTTTACACTCGAGCGGGCTAACAGTAGGGTTACGACGGATCGGGTTCGAGCACCCGCGCGTCGAACTCAGATTTGATCTAAACCCAGTTAAAACCCCTTTTATCTTAAACCGTCTTTGAAACCCCTTGCCTTAATTAATTTCGACTTTGATTTTAAAACAAAACGATTTCCTTCTGCTCGTTTCCAAACTCGAGATTTTGGTCCAAAACCCCTCTAAAGCCGATCTGATTTCGTTTCCCCTTTCGATTTAACTTAACTCAAGTCTCATTTTAACGACGGACTTTCGTTTTAAAACCCGTTTAATTTAATCAGATTTAGTTTTAACAATAACAGTTTTACGTCCGAAAAACGAAGATCGAACTTTTTTTCTAAATCTGATTTTCATTCTAAACTCAAATTAAACCCTTTTACACAGTTAAACAGATCTGAAATTGTATTGAAAACATAACAACAACAACTTAAATTTCTTGTTCTTCTTTACATTTCAGATTAACCCTTTACAATAATCTTTTACCAAGACCGAAATCACGTTTTTGTTCTGTTCCTCTCCATTTCCGAAGTTCCATTCCGTCCTAACCAGATCCAGAACAGAGAACGTTCTATCACCGACCAGATCTGAACGAACTCGGGAAAGGGAAAACAAAAAAGAAGGACGAGACCGGATTTGGGTCCGGCCGACCACCGGCGACGCCGTTATCGGCTGAGGTTCCACGGGCCGAGAACTCACCGTAAGAAACGGTGGCGGCGGTGGAGAGCGACGGTGTACGGCGAGAAGTTCGCCTCGGGTCCGGACGACTCGGTCCCGTTCCGGATCTGACGAGCTCGCCGGTGACGGCGGGAGCTCGGGTCACGTTCGGTTGAAGGGAAGGTCGGGACGAGAAGAGGAGGTGGAGCTCGGTGGCGAGTTAGGGCTCGGGACGGGGAAGTCGGAGACCGGAAGAGGGGCGGTGGCGTGAGGTCGGCCGGAACCGGTGGTGGACAGACGGTTTTTGGATGGAGACGGAGAAGAGGCTGGTCGGAGAGGGTGAGGAGGATGGAGACGAGGGTGGTGAGGGAGGTGGCGGCCGGAAACGTCGTGGCCGGCGAGCTCGAGATGAACTAGAGAGGGAGAGAGAAACGGAATCGGGAGAGAATAGAGGATGGGAGGGGTTCGGCTGCGTGAAAAAGTGACACTGAAACCCTAGGGTTTCAGCTTATAAGGGGTGTGGGTTTGGGCCGGCCACTTCGGGCCTCAGAAGCCAACCGGGCTCAAGGCTGGCTAGGCTGGTTTGGGCCTGTGCGCCTGGCATGGTCCAGACCTGCTCCTTTCTTTTTTTCTTTTTTTTCTTTTTTTTTACCACAATTTTCAAAAACCTACCCTAAGGTTTTCGGATTGCAATTTAATACCCTTTTGAAAGCGAAGCGGGTTTTACAAGCAAACTCCGAGCTAAGACGGGTCATAATGAAGCGCCGGAGATCATCACTCGATGAAGCAAGAATGATATCGTCCACATAAAGGAGAATGTAAGTTGTGTCCTTCCCATTGCGATATATAAACAGCGAGTGATCAGACCTACTATGAGAAAAACCAAGGGAGGTGACAAAATCAGTAAACCGCTGGTACCACGCTCGAGGAGCCTGCTTAAGCCCATAAAGAGAGCGATGCAATAGGCAGACATGATCAGGATAATCAGGACTCCGAAATCCAAGCGGCTGATGCATGTAGATCGTCTCACTGAGGTTTCCATGTAAGAAGGCGTTCTTGACATCGAGCTGATGAATCGACCAGGAGCGGGATACAGCAATACTAAGTGTTGGGTCTCGAGGTAAGGTTGGAGATGAACCAACTCGCAGCGGAAAATCAATGAAAACCAAGAGACAATTAGAACCATGAAACAACTAACAAAGAATGGATTAACAAGAGAAAAATTCAGCACTAGTTCTTACCAAAACAAGAACACCGGTTAACGAATGATTGGCTTGAGTCTCCAAGACGCCTACGTATCCACATGGGAATCAAAGCCACGTAGTTCTTCTCTTTGAGGACTCAAGAACACAAAAATGGAGGAGGAAACTAGCCAAACCCGAAATGGCCATGGAAGAGGGAGAGAAAATATGTTTCCTATTCTTGTCTTGTCTTTGTTATGTTGAAAAAAGATGACTTAAACATAACAAAACCCATACTTGTCCAACTAAAGGCATGGGACAAGTATGGTGTCAAGTAAGGTGTAAATAGGACAAAGTATGGCAAGACAAGATTGTGTTAGGTGGTGAATCACCAACACCTTAATCCTTGTCTTGCTTACTTAGTACTAATTAATCAAGACTTGATTAATTAGTTCCATGGGCCTTGGTTGCATGGGCCTTTCATGGGCCTCTTGGAACATGGCCCGTGACCATTTCCAACGAGGTCCCGTGATTCGCTCATCGCCTCCATGCCTTCCATACCGGAAATGTCCAACATTATCCGACGCGATCAATCCCAAGACTCCAAGCCTTATCTCGATCCGTAAAGTCCTATTCACTTACGGGCACATGACCCAAAACCCAGTTTTGGTCATGTCCCGAGACAACTCCCTTTTGGCCATTCTCCATAAATGTGTCAATGAGTTTCATCCTCCGGTGTGACCCTTAGGTTTATGCATGTCAATAGATCAACGTAAAATCCCATTTTACTTGATCCTATTTAAGTGGCAACTAACGAGACTTTAGTATTGCCTGACACTACATAACGAATCGACCCTGTCGATTCTAACCTTTCCGTCGTCCCTGTCATTATCCTTTTATCTCCGATATCCTGATTGAGATAAGGCATAGAGCCGTCATCCTTATTATTCTCAATCACCGTTCCTTGATATGTGAGATGACTGAAGATATGATACCCAGTATCATGTGCATGGCCATGCTATTCTTCCAGTCACTCTCGATCAAGCGGCCGAGAACCGATATCTTTCCCATACCTCAGTATGAGGGATAAATCCCTTAGCCGCCTTTCGTGTCACTCATGTAGCCCGTCCCCAAGCCAATCATGGCCGTTATGGAAGCCCTGTTACGGACAACGTTAGGCTCAGGTCAAACTCAGTTGTTGACTACATAGCGATCACAAAGACTCCTTGGTCTAAGGATACATGACAAGCTACGACACTGAATATGTTCATGACTTAATCTATGGCACATATTCAGGGCGGGTCGTCCAATATCATGTCCCACATGATATCTATGATCAGACTCCGGAATCTCATTCCAATGACTAACAGAACGTAAGCCATAAAGAGCCATCTTTCATACTAGTCGCTTCTAGTGAAGCTTTGTTGACTAGGGACCCATCGAGTGTGATCTATCTCGATCTATGGTTCTATTCGCATGGTGGGCATAGATCAGAGCACACATCGATATATTACTCCAACACATAAGTAATATAAAGCCGCTTTAATTTTATTGCTAACGATGATATATACATTTGGACATTTAGGATTGAACTACGGGCACTAAGACTAACAATCTCCCACTTGCCCTAGTTCCAATCTAAACTCCTATATGTCCCCATCGACTTTACATGTCTAACATGTTCAGGCAGTGACACTGCCTTAGTCAACGAGTTGGCTATGTTATCATCTGTTGCAATATCGGTTATCTTCACTTCACCTCAGTTCAGTATTTATCTGATGAGGTGGATACACCGCAGTACATGTTTGGATTTGTTATGCGATCTAGGCTTTTACCTTGCGCAATGGCCCTTGTGTTGTCGCAAAATGGATTCACCGGACTGGATGGGTTTTTAATTACACCCAGCCCTGCCATGAATTTCCAAATCCACATAGCCTCCTTAGCTGCCTCTGCAGCATCCATGTACTTGGCCTCTGTCGTAGATTCGGCAATGGTATCTTGCTTTACGCTTTCCCAGCTAAAGCTCTGCCATTCAGCGTAAACACATATCCTGATTGACTTCTAAAGTCATCTGGATTTGTCTTGGAAAACTAGCGTCTACTCATCCTTCGACGACTAGTTCAGCATCATCTTTCCCCCAGGTTAGAATGATGTCTACTGGTACAACATAAGGCTTACGAGACGTCTGGTCTCATACATGTCATGGCATATATGATCGATCCTGCCCCCAGGCGCATAGGATTCTCATCATCCTTTTCAGCTCATCAGGTGTCTTAGGACACTGAGTCTTGCTGAGATGAATGCCATGACTAGTGGGTAAGAGTCCTTTCTTTGAATCGAGCATTAAAAACCTACTCAATGCCTTGTTCACATAGGTTCCCTGACTTAAATCCAAGACCCTCTTGGTGCGATCTCTACATATCTTAATCCTTAAGATATGAGAAGCATCGCCTAAGTCCTTTATTGAAGAACACTTCCTCAACCAAGCTTTAGTCTCGTGCAAGGTTGGGATGTTGTTTTCAATGAGAACCAGAAAGGTAATATTGCTCCCACTAGCCTTCTTATAAACGCAAGATTCATCCTCGTTCTTGATTAAGCCAAATCCAATTACAGCTTCATCAAAACGAAGGATCCAACTCCGAGAAGTTCGTTTCAATCCATAAATGGATTTCAACAACTTATAAATCTTTCCTTTATTCTTCGGATCGTCAAAACCTTTGGGCCGAGACATACAAACGTACTCAGTCAAATTTCCATTTAGGAAAGCGGTTTTGACATCCACTTGCCATATCTCGTAATTATGATACGCAGTTATGTCAAGAAGAATTTGGATCGATTTTGACCATAGCCACTAAGGAGAAGGTTTCCTCATAGTCAATCCATTGGATCTGCCTATAACCTTTCGCCACCAGTTGAGCTTTGTAGGTCAGAGGGTTGCCGTCCATGTCAAACTTCACCTTGAAGATCCATTTGCATCCTATGGTCCTCACACCATTGATGGGATCAACCGGTTCCCAGACTCGGTTGTCCGACATGGATTGCATTTCCTCCCTCATGGCTCCCAGCCATAACTCGGAGTTGGGCCCATCCACGACTTCCTGAAAGGTGGCTGGATCATCGTGATCCACCATGACTTCATTGTCACCTCCGGATACCATATCTTGGAGGTGGAAGATTGATCCTTTCAAATCGCCTTGGACCTTCCGGAATTGTAACAGGAATTGGTTCTTACTCTACGACAATCTCTGGCTCCTTTCTACTGGGTTGCCAATTGGTTTAGACAGATCTGTACCATCCTGAATTTCTTCGAGATGCACAGTCCTCCCAATGACGTCTTTGGAAACAAAACTTCTTTTCCATAAAGACCCCACCCCAAGCGACGAACACCATGTTCTCACTGGGATTGTAGAAATAGTATCCCCTTGTTGCTTTGGGATACCACACGAAGGTGCATATCTCAGATCTTGGTTCGAGCTTAGTCGAAACCAAATGTTTCACATAAGCCTCGCAACCACAAATCTTTAGGAAGGACAAAGCGGGCATCATCCCGTACCATTTTTAAAATGGTGTCCATTCCACACCATTCGTCGAAGCCCGATTCACTATGAATGCGGTCGTCTCTAGAGCAAAACCCCTAAAAGAGATTGGGAGATCAGTCCAACTAATCATGGAACAGACCATTGTCTAACAATGTCCGATTTCTCCGTTTGGCTACACCTTTCAACTACAGTGACCTAGGAGGAGTCCATTTCAAAAGGATCCCATTCTCTTTTAGATGATCTAATAACTCTGTGGTCAAGTATTTTCCACCTCGATCCAATCGAAGTGCCTTAATACCTTTGTCGAGCTGGTTTTCTACTATAGTCTTAAACTCTTTGAATTTATCAAAAGCTTCAGACTTATGTCTCACCGAATAGACATAACCATATTTACTGTAATCATCAGTAAATGTGATAAAGTAGCTAAAACCCCTCCTGGCAAGTGAACTTATTGGTCTACACACATTCGAGTGTATCAGCCCCAATAATTCACCCGCCCTTTCATCGCGATCGATAAAGGGCACTTTAGTCATTTTGCCCATCAAACAAACCTTGCACCTATCGATCGAATGGAATTCGAATGAACCTGAAAGCCCGCACTTCTGAAGTGCTGATAGGCGCTTCTTGTTTATGCGACCCAAATGACAGTACCATAACAGAGTTAGGTTTAAATCGTTGGATTTAGACCTCTTGGTATTAACGGAATATATAGAACTTGAGGCATTGTTACCCATATCTAATATGTACAATCCTCCAACCATGTCAGTACTGGTATAAAACATATCATTGCATAGAACATTGAAAACTCCATTTCCAATATTAACATTATATCCTTCCTTGTCAAACACGGATACAGATATAATATTCCTACTAAGAGTAGGTATGCAATATACATTATACAATACTAAGACAAGGCCTCTTGGCAAAGCAAGACTCATGGATCCTACAGCAGTTGCCACAACTCTGAGGTCCATTTCGTGCTTTCCAAATCTCTCCTACTTTCAGCCACCATATATTAGTGCATGTGTGAGATTCAGTCATGGTATCTAATACCCATGAATCTTTGGAAGTAGAGAGATGTAGCTCTATAGAGTTAATACCGAATGAAGGCACGGTCCCACCGCCCTTCCTTAGATCATCCAGGTTTCCTGATGAAGGCGCAGTCCTACTGCCCTTCTTCAGATCATCCAGGCTATTTGATGAAGGCGCAGTCCCACTGCCCTTCTTCAGATCAGCCGTGAACTTCCTGTAATCCCGGTTCCAATGACCAGGCTGTTGGCAGTAGAAGCAGACATTCTCAAGTGTCTCATCTTTCCTGCCAAGTGCGCATGGGCCCAGCCCTTGCCACTTCCAATTCCCTTGTTGACCATCAGAATATCCTTGGATCCCAGATCCCTGAGATATTCTTCTCAGCAGCTGATGACACTTCATGTAACTCTGATATGGTCTTAGAGACAGCCTTGTCAAGGACATATTCTTTGCGTTCAGACTTGAGGACTATCCTCAAAAATTCTGTACGAGTCCAAATAGTTTGTCCCATTTAGCTTGACCCTGTCAAGAATGGTTTTTAATGACAAATTATTAATGTTCGCTGAATTTGCCATTTGATCTACAACAGATAAAATTCAATCAGTAAACTGAATAAATTTTATGAAGATCAAGCTTAAACACCAACAATCAATTCTAAACCTTTAGAATCTGAAACCAAGATCCTTGA
The DNA here is from genome assembly GCA_963921825.1 of Erodium maritimum. Classification (NCBI taxonomy): domain Eukaryota; kingdom Viridiplantae; phylum Streptophyta; class Magnoliopsida; order Geraniales; family Geraniaceae; genus Erodium; species Erodium maritimum. The sequence goes on along the minus strand of OY997589.1, from coordinate 28,541,178 downwards.
TTCACTCGATTAAGCTGAACTAATGCTCACCACTTAATCGAGCTATGTAGGTAGGAATCCATCCAATCACATCCAATGTGACTCCTGGCTAGGGTATGTACTTATGTACACGACTTACCCTATCTGTTACCCTAGCTCAACCTCAGGCTAAGAATCGTAGTCGGGTCCACCAATTTTCAACTATGGCTCGTCACTATGTAGGTGCTCCGCTAATGCGCACGACACCCACATATGTCGTCCAAACCTACTACCCCGCTTTCCCATGGATGCTCCGCTAATGCGCACGACACCCATAGGACGGGGAGGTAGTAAGGTGTTGATGATTGGGAGGTATCGGACATGACCCGCTTTTACTTGTCCAGTTGTGTTCAAAACTTTGGCACATCCTAGATGCGATGAGCACATCAACTACATTCCAAATGCAATGATGCCTCAAATTACATCCAATGTAATTCTTCCTTTGAACCCGTCAACTACATCCAATGCAATGACGGTTCTAAGGGTTCACACACAAGGATTAAAATTCCAATTTTATCTTTGCATGTGAGGTGATATGCTCGGTAAATAAAGTTAGGCATGCAATTCTAAAGCACATAGAATTAATCATGCATAAACTAAACCAAGCATAAAGCGATAAATGTGCACATAATAGCCCCCTAAACTAACTCCCACTAGCTTCTTGAGCTCCACCGACTCCAAGCCGATGCCAACACCCGAAAAGCCACCAAATGACCTTTTCGCCCTTTCTTCATCTTGGGTAAAATATTACAATTTAATACACGACTCGCAGGTCGGGAATGAATAAATATTACAAACAAGTGGTTCGACGACCACACCTTGAAAGAATAATTACACGTTACCTCTAACGGCTCGCAGGCCGTGAAAAGCGATAAATAATTAAATTGAGCTCGGGGCTATTATGTGCACCATGCCAACATCACATCACACATCGTGTTATCAAACAAGAATGTTATCAAACATCATGTGATTTTCCGGTTTTAATTAATAGCCAAGTTTCGAAAATTTTTGATGCTCGGTTTATCGAAACCGTTCAAAAATGAAACTTTTGAACATTTGATCTTCGAGTTCGTCATGACGGTTCCAAACTCGTCATAACTAAAAAAACGGTTTAGCCTTGGCATATCAACCATCCAATGGTCATGCTTGGCCTAGCTCCGTCCAACGGAGCCCCGTTCGGTCCCGGTTTCGGCTCCCCGAGAGTCCCGCTCCCGAGACCCGAAAAATCAAATTTTTTTCAAAATTTCCAGATTTGAAATAATTTTCAAAAATTCATTTGACATGCATTAAATCCATAAACAATAATTTAAAACATGTTATCAAACAATTTAGCAAAACAACATGCCAAAAACGAAACTTTCAAGCAAAACCGAAACTTTGAACACCGTCTTGTGAATCCCGAAGGTAGCACGGCTCTGATACCACTGTTGGGTCTCGAGGTAAGGTTGGAGATGAACCAACTCGCAGCGGAAAATCAATGAAAACCAAGAGACAATTAGAACCATGAAACAACTAACAAAGAATGGATTAACAAGAGAAAAATTCAGCACTAGTTCTTACCAAAACAAGAACACCGGTTAACGAATGATTGGCTTGAGTCTCCAAGACGCCTACGTATCCACATGGGAATCAAAGCCACGTAGTTCTTCTCTTTGAGGACTCAAGAACACAAAAATGGAGGAGGAAACTAGCCAAACCCGAAATGGCCATGGAAGAGGGAGAGAAAATATGTTTCCTATTCTTGTCTTGTCTTTGTTATGTTGAAAAAAGATGACTTAAACATAACAAAACCCATACTTGTCCAACTAAAGGCATGGGACAAGTATGGTGTCAAGTAAGGTGTAAATAGGACAAAGTATGGCAAGACAAGATTGTGTTAGGTGGTGAATCACCAACACCTTAATCCTTGTCTTGCTTACTTAGTACTAATTAATCAAGACTTGATTAATTAGTTCCATGGGCCTTGGTTGCATGGGCCTTTCATGGGCCTCTTGGAACATGGCCCGTGACCATTTCCAACGAGGTCCCGTGATTCGCTCATCGCCTCCATGCCTTCCATACCGGAAATGTCCAACATTATCCGACGCGATCAATCCCAAGACTCCAAGCCTTATCTCGATCCGTAAAGTCCTATTCACTTACGGGCACATGACCCAAAACCCAGTTTTGGTCATGTCCCGAGACAACTCCCTTTTGGCCATTCTCCATAAATGTGTCAATGAGTTTCATCCTCCGGTGTGACCCTTAGGTTTATGCATGTCAATAGATCAACGTAAAATCCCATTTTACTTGATCCTATTTAAGTGGCAACTAACGAGACTTTAGTATTGCCTGACACTACATAACGAATCGACCCTGTCGATTCTAACCTTTCCGTCGTCCCTGTCATTATCCTTTTATCTCCGATATCCTGATTGAGATAAGGCATAGAGCCGTCATCCTTATTATTCTCAATCACCGTTCCTTGATATGTGAGATGACTGAAGATATGATACCCAGTATCATGTGCATGGCCATGCTATTCTTCCAGTCACTCTCGATCAAGCGGCCGAGAACCGATATCTTTCCCATACCTCAGTATGAGGGATAAATCCCTTAGCCGCCTTTCGTGTCACTCATGTAGCCCGTCCCCAAGCCAATCATGGCCGTTATGGAAGCCCTGTTACGGACAACGTTAGGCTCAGGTCAAACTCAGTTGTTGACTACATAGCGATCACAAAGACTCCTTGGTCTAAGGATATATGACAAGCTACGACACTGAATATGTTCATGACTTAATCTATGGCACATATTCAGGGCGGGTCGTCCAATATCATGTCCCACATGATATCTATGATCAGACTCCGGAATCTCATTCCAATGACTAACAGAACGTAAGCCATAAAGAGCCATCTTTCATACTAGTCGCTTCTAGTGAAGCTTTGTTGACTAGGGACCCATCGAGTGTGATCTATCTCGATCTATGGTTCTATTCGCATGGTGGGCATAGATCAGAGCACACATCGATATATTACTCCAACACATAAGTAATATAAAGCCGCTTTAATTTTATTGCTAACGATGATATATACATTTGGACATTTAGGATTGAACTACGGGCACTAAGACTAACACTAAGTACAGTGCGAATGGTCGAAGGTTTGACCATAGGACTGAATGTCTCCTCGCAGTCAACTCCAACCTGCTGAGACCTGCCATCACCAACAAGACGAGCCTTATATCGCTCAAAAGAACCGTCAGATTGAGTCTTGTGGCGAAAAATCCACATGGACCGAATAATGTTAATGCCTATAGGACGAGGAACCAAGACCCACGTTTTATTGTTAATAAGAGCATTAAATTCATCTATCATATCTTATTTCCAATTGTGATTAAGGAGAGCATCCTTAGGGTTACGAGGTATGGGGGAAATTGTGGTGGTGACTGTAAGGTAAAGGGGATTTTTGGTTTGACAATTCCTAGGCGGCCACGAGTGACCATGGGGTGCTGATGTGGGTTCTGTTGGGCCTGCTCAAAGGTGGCACATGGGCTAGGCAGATCTGGATGTGTATCTGCTGGTGGGTTGGACTCATCTGGGTCAGGTGAGGTGGGAAGACGGACCGGGTCGGCCGGAGCAAGAAGCTGGGTTCGGGTAGGCGGACTCGCGGTCGGGGTTTGGGCTAAGGGCCTGGCTGGGCTCTGGGCTGCTGGATTCGCTGGGCCGGAATGAACAAGCGGGGAAGGTGAAGCAGATGGGGCAGGTCCAGTCCGTGGGGAAGAGGTAGCTGGGGGGAAAATATGATTTTTTAAAATAGGAGATATGTGATCAGTCAAAAAATCATATAAGGGTGGGGATGATGAAAATGTGGATGAAAAAGGGAAGACGGTTTCATCAAAGATAACATGCCTCGAAATAATGAACTTGTTCGTTTTTAAATCATAGCATTTGTACCCCCTATGGTTCGGAGGAAATCCAAGAAACACACACGGCGTAGACCGAGCTTGCAACTTATTAATAGAAGTAGACGGAAAGAGAGGGAAACATAAACACCCAAAAACACGAAGATGAGAATAGTCAAGAACACGTTTATATAAGTACAACGTGGGAGAGGAAAAATTAAGTGTTTTGGAGGGAAGAATATTGGACAAATAGGTGGACATAGATAAAGCATGATGCCAAAACGAAGGCGGAATTGAAGCATGGATTAGTAATGTACGAACCATGTTGTTCAAACTCCGTATCTTGCGCTTGGCACGACCATTTTGAGACGAGGTGTGTGGACACGAGAAGCGGAACACCATGCCAGAGGATGCACTGAAGTTGTGAAATGGAGTGTTGTCAAACTCCTTGCCATTGTCACACTGAAAACTTTTGATTTTTCAATTGAATTGAGTAGAGACTAAAATATTAAATGATGTGAATATATTGAAAACTGGAGATATATGGGTCATGGTAAAATATCCATACAAAATTCGTATAATCATCAATTAACACCAAATAATATTTATGTCTAGAAGAACTGAATATGGGCGACGTCCACAAATCAGCATGTATAATGTCAAAAGGAGCATGGGTAACAGACGAAGAGGAATAAAAGGGTAACCGTATATGCTTACAAAAAACACAAGAGTGACAAACATTATTCAATTTATTCGACGTACAAGAAATAACTTTAGAACGATGAAGTAAATCAAAAACCGGAGATCCCGGATGACCAAGACGAGAGTGCCAAATATCTGGAGACAAAGGAACTAAAGCTGACGAATGAAAAGACGAACTAGGTGAAACAGTGGAAGTGACAAGGTACAATTCGCCTGTGCTATTACATCTCAGATCGGGTGTCCCGTCCGAAAATCTTTCACACAAAAACCAAAGGGGTCAAATTCTATTGAGGCATTGTTATCCTTAACAAAACGTCAGACCGAAACTAAGTTCTTAACTACTTTGGGTGCATGCAGGACATCATTTAAGGTGTAGTGAGGGTAAGAGGGAAAAATGGATGCTCTACCGTAACCAGAAATGGGAATAACATTGCCATCGCCAACTATAATAGAACGATTTAAGATCGAATTAACAAAACAATCGAGGATACATGAGTTCGTTGTCATGTGAGAGGAGGCACCACTGTCCATGTACCATGTGGAGTCGGGAGGCTGCTGCATCGACGTATGGACCATGGCGGAATTAATGCCCGTAGGAACCGCTATGTGGGCTTGATGAGAACCGGATGAGCCCAAAACTCCATTGTGCAGCTGGTTCGGTGAAGCCCGACCAGGTGCTGTGCAGGGAGGAAGTGCTGGCATTGGGCCAGCCCAAGGTCCATATGGACCTACCCAGGTCGCAACAGATTGTCTGGGCCACAACTGCTGCGTGGGCCACGAGTAAAGGGAAACAGGCCCAGATGGATAAGCTGGACGTTGATGCTGACTTCGCCGGCCACGATCAGCTTGTGAGGAGAGCTGCCGACCATGACCAGATGGCCGGTCACGAGAGGGAGGAGCAGAATTGGTATAACAAACCATGGAGTCTGCAGACTGTGACTCAAATCGCGATTGGAGAGTTCCAAAAGAGATTGCGATTTGATCTGGCGTGAAAGGAGAATCACGGGCCTGGAGATATGGGCTGCACGGGCTTCAGTCGCAGCAAGGGATTGCGATCAATCGCAAAAAGGATTGCTGCGATATTGGAGAGATCACAATTAAACGGAGAAGACGAAGTTTTTGATCGCTGGGGAGAGATCGCAATTAAACGGAGAAGACGAAGTTGTTGATCGCTGGATGGAGCAGAAGTCGCGTCTGGAGGTGGAGGCGCGATCGGGTCTGCGTGAAACTAACGATTCACAGGCCTGGAAGTCGCGATTGGATTCTGGGCTTCACGGGCTTGAAAACTCGAGTTGCAGGCGTGGTGCGGTTTGAGTCGCAGGTGCAGAGTCTCGTAATCGTGAGGAGCAGCGCGAGTTGCAGGCGTGGTCACGCAGGTTTGGCTGGGACGAGATGAAGAAGGGATCGCAGATGAAGAACCTGCGTGTGCTGAAACTGCTATGAATTCTGAGTATTGCAGAACAGAATCGCAGAGAAGAATGCAATGTGAAGAGATGCGGAAACGTGAAAAAAATAGATTTAATTTTGGTATTGCTCTGATACCATATTGAAGTTTAAACCGATGCGTTTATTAATCTCAAACACAAGTATATGTAATAGGTTACATAAGAGGTAAATATTCAAAAACCTATACAATATTATCTACAGAGTTTGATTTATTTCAAACTCTATGTATAGTCTATCTCTAACAGACAAGATAAAGTTTTCGTTGCATTCGAAACATTATTCTTATAACAGAAAACCCGATTATAATAAGAGATAAAATAGAGGGTGGTTCTTTATTCTTGTGGTGAGTGGTACGGACAATTTAGGAGATTTTTCTTGTCTCGACTTAGTGAGGTTTATGTTGTCTCGACATTCTGTCAATGAGTAATTCGGTGAAAGGAGGAGGTTGCGGACTAGGCAGTGGTTGATCCCTAGAAGCTGGGGTGTGGCTTCTCTTAAACACTTCGAGATGCCCTAAAGGTATCATTGAGGCCAACAAGACTACTTGGCACGCCTCGCGTCCGGCCCATTGGAGCCAAATTCCCTTGGGGAGGAAGCATGTAGGGACCTTCGTTTCAAGTCAGAGGTGGTTTATCAGTGTTAGTCCTCCCGGGGGGCGTAGGTTGCTTCCGGATTTAGGTTGTGACGTGCACCGGCATATCCCCATTCTTGGCCACGAACCGATGTTGGTCCCTCATCCCTTGGTTCCGGATCCCGACTGATGGTATTATACTAGACATACATCCACAATAATGCGGATCTGGAAGAGCACGATTTGTGTGTGAGGGTCACCCCACTATTCGGCCTCGTCCCGTCCTACTCCAACCTCTTCTTCCACCACAAGGTACTGGGTATGGATCGGCCTCCATGGGTGGCGCTTCTAGCCAGAGGTCTTGACAGTCGCGATCAAGGTCTTTGACTGAGACAGGTCCCCTTATCTGGGGATGGTCACTCCACATAGGCCTCGTGTGCCAAATTGGGAGTGGTTGATTCGATACACCCTCCGAGGGTGTTGCAGCATCGGATCACCGAATCGAGGCCACCTGGGCAAGTGACCACATCATGCATGGCCGCTACAACGGGTAGCTAGCAGAGGATTGGCCTTTTTGTTTCCTTTCTGTGTTGTCTCTGGACTGGACTTATCGCGCGATGGGCGCTCGTCGGGGTTTGAGACAGAAGATTCCATGTCGTCGGGCTTACTCAGTCGTTGGGGAGGTGGTGGTGGATTTGGTTGAGGTGGGGTCTCTCCCGAGAATCAAACCCATAGTCCACATTGCATCGGTCGGACAATGGGGGTGGCGTAACGGGTAGTAAGGGACGAGAGGTGTCATTGGAAGTGGTGGAAGGGACGTCATGATGGCAGAGCTGACGGCTGATGATGGAAATAAAGAGACAAAAATGATAAGCGGATGAGATGAATATTAGAGAATCCTGAAAACCCAAAAATTATAATCACATGCAAACACAGGATTAGCGTGTTGATTTATTTAAAGAAATATTCCAATTTAATGGTAAATCTATTAAGGTTAGAACGCTTGACATAAAACAAATATATGGTCCAATCCAATAATTTATTTTATATTTAACGTTATACATTAATGAAGTTTTAATATTTTTTAAATCTTTATGTTTTTTAGCGTACTGTGGAATTTTTATTGATATGAGAATCAAGTTACACGTAGACAAATATTAATAAGAACGACGCAATGGACGGAAAATCAAAAGGGTGAGTCAGTGTTCAAACCCGTACGTGTGGGGTGCTCAACCTTGTAACAGAGTACCCGACTATGCTAGGAAAATTAAAGAAGAGACATACTCCTGCCTCTGAGGTGATACTACGGGGTTTCATCACATTTCTTGACTCGACCTAACGCTCGTGGATATAAATAATATGTGGGTTGCATGGGTAATCAAGGAGAACTCCAGGAAATTGAGGGGGTTAGGGGTTCGAGGTTACACCGAACGTAGCGGGACGGAGTGTGTGTCCCCACACAAACTTTGTTGCACAATGGGTCATTCATTTTCCTTACCATTTCTCTTGTAACTTTGAGTCTCACATGTAACTTCGGTTACATAGCTTTGAGTCTCACATGTAACTTATCATTTCTCTTGTTGATCAACTAGAAACCAAGAATTGCATGTTCTACCTTATGCATGTATTTATAGTTATAGTGGCTCACTGGATTTTAGGTGTGACTGACTTGACTAGGACAACACATTAGTATAGTTTGATGAGACTTGTGCTGAAGTGATCAAGTTTCAAATATCTGCAAAGTCTGGTGTGTTTTGCCAATGAATGGCTACAAGGCTTTTTTTAAGGGGAAATATTATTAGAAATTAACTTTTCTTGAGGTTACGCCACATACCAATCTGAAATGCAAAATCAAGAATCAAAACTAGACCTAATCGAAACATAAGACATAAACAGGTATCGTGCGATTGAAAATCCAGAGATCATTTGGGTTTCGAACGTTATCGGATGGTTGACGTCCACTTTGAGGATATTGTGTGGATGATCAGGTAGGAGGCTTGGCGGACCCTTCCTTGTTGAGCTGGTTTGGCGCAAATGGATTGCACTCCCATCCTATTTAATAACGTCTTTCGTCCTCCCTCAGATAGATATGGGGGCCTCGTGAAAGTGTGCGAAAAACCGTCCGGCGTGACGGAAATCGAAATGATACCTAGTGATGCCAGCTCCAACCTAGGTGTGGTGACTGAGAAGTAGCAACCCATTCACCTGCCCTTGATGAGCGTAAATTTGTCCAACTTAATTTGACTATTTACCCTATATGTTTACATTGTTTGTGCCATCTTTTACATTTTTTTTAGCATTTCCTAGTGATTGCGCAAAGCCTCGTTCATTGTCGATATTTTTAAAAATGCTCCAAAAATATTCATCATTTGTATCATTTTGTAGGACTCAAGAAAAGAAAAATGCTGGCGCAAGAGATCGATCAGAGCAAAACGGATCGGGAATGAGCAATTGAAGCTTGAACTTTAAAAGTAAAAAGGCTGGTCAGAGGAAGACATGTGGCGCAATCAGAGCGTGCCACATGGCAAGCTTATCCTCGGCCAGATCATGTGTGACGCTTCCTATTCTATACCGTGTGCCTGCACGTTAATCTGCTGAAGGATCTGTTGACCGGTGATGGGATCAGATCCATCCGTTGATCTCACATAAGCTGGCTTTCATTTGCAGTCGCATGATCATTAACCACAGATCCAACGGTTCAGGTAACCGGTTGCACATGTTTTACCTGAGCCTACCCATTCCTTATCATCTCCACCTGCTCAGCTTCATCCCTCATTCGTCCAACTTGTGCAATGGATAGGATCAAATATTTTTTGATATAAAAAACATTTAAAGGTCTTTTTTTATCAGTTTTATTACACAAGGTTAATTTCAACGCCATTTTTAGTTCTCTCTGCATTTCTTTACTTGTTCTTCTACCTTGAGAAAGTTCTACCATCTAAGGCCATAATTTTGAATATCTAATGAGGTTTCAAGCATCCATGAACCTCGTGTGACAAATTGGGAGTGGTTGATTCGATACACCCTCCGAGGGTATTGCAGCATCGGATCACCCAATCGATGCCACCTGGGAAAGTGATCACATCCTTGCATGGCAGCTACAACGGGTAGCTAGCAGAGGATTGGCCTTTTTGTTTCCTTTATGTGTTGTCTCTGGACTGGACTTTTCGCGCGAGGGGCGCTCGTCGGGGTTTGAGACAGAAGATTCCATTTCGTCGGGCTTATTCAGTCGTTGGGGAGGTGGTGGTGGATTTGGTTGAGGTGGGGTCTCTCCCGAGAATCGAACCCATGGTCCCCATTGTATCGGTCGGACGATGGGGGCGGCGTAACGGGTGGTAAAGGACGAGAGGTGTCATTGGAAGTGGTGGAAGGGACGTCATGATGGCAGAGCTGACGGCTGATGATGGAAATAAGGAGACAGAAATGATAAGCGGAGGAGATGAATATTAGACAATCCTGAAAACCCAAAAACTATAATCACATGCAAACACAAGATTAACGTGTTGATTAATATAAAGAAATATTCTAATTTATTGGTAAATCTATTAAGGTTAGAACGCTTGACATAAAACAAATATATGGTCCAATCCAATCATCTATTTTATATTTAACGTTATACATTAATGAAGTTTTAATATTTTTTAAATCTTTATGTTTTTTAGCGTACTGTGGAATTTTTATTGATATGAGAATCAAGTTACACGTAGACAAATATTAATAAGAACGACACAATGGACGGAAAATCAAAAGGGTGAGTCAGTGTTCAAACATGTACATCTGGGGTGCTCAACCTTGTAACAGAGTACCCGGCTATGCCTGGAAAATTAAAGAAGAGACTGACTCCTGCCACTGAGGTGATACTAAGGGGTTTCACCACATTTCCTGACTCGACATGACGCTCATGGATATAAATAATATGTGGGTTGCATGGGTAATCAAGGAGAACTCCAAGAAATGGAGGGGGTTAGGGGTTACACCGAACATAGCGGGACGGAGTGTGCGTCCCCACACACATTTTGTTGCATAATGGGTCAGTCATTTTCCTTGGCGAGTCTTCTATGCATACCGCGCCTCGTTTTTCCTCGGTACGACTTATATCTTGGCCATCATGCGGTGATCCCAATCCCTGAGGAGCCCATTCTGATGTTCCATTATTAGGAATGGGATAGTTTCCAATATGGATCCTCCGTATAAGGCATCATCGTCCACCCAATTCAGACACTCCTGTACAACTCGTCACTACTTCTACTCTAAAGGGTACCATCTTGAGAGTTGGGTAACTACCACAGGGGAACCCACATGATAGGTTGTTGGAGATTACTGCGTAGGTTTCGTCGACGGTATGATAATTGATCACGGTAAGGGGAACTGTCATTATATGTGCTTGGACCAATCCTTGTGAACCCCAAACGAGAATTCTGATGTGTTGAATCCCCTCGAGTGTCTCAGATGTTAGATAGGGCGAAACCTAATTGTGTCCTACGATGTTCGTATTGTGATCGACGGGGCGATCCTTCCTTTTTTCGAGGGCATAAAGAAGGGGATCTAGAGACATCTCTTGGTTGGGCAATGTCCCTAGGGGTGCGGCCACTATCGGTGACCGCACGTTGGCCGCGTCAGTCCCGACGGGGAAGAAATGGGGTATGGCAGTCGGGAATGATTTTGGTTGACCTTTACTGGTTCTTCGTCGTACTCCCGGAGAAAACATTGAGGCTGGACTCTCTGGGCGGTGTGTGGAAAGGAGGAGGAAGGCAGGTTGGCTGCGACGTCGGGTGATGGGCAATGAAGCCAGGGTGTCTGGTCGTCGTCATGAATCGCCGAATGCATTCGTCCCAGATCATGGTAGCGATTTTTTGGGCTTTGACGTGGTGGAACAAAGAGTTGTGGACATGAGTGGGTAGGCGGAGATGGTGGAGGACAAGCAGAGACAATGGGGGACCGTGTTGGTGATTGGTGAACTGGAGGCGACGCGTTGTATAGCGAAAAAAGGCCCTACTGGCGACAAAAACCTAGAGATCTTTCCCTTTTAATTAATGTATCTTTATGTTTTTGTTATTTTCATGTAAGAATATAATTATAATAGAAAAAAATTAATTAAATTGTTTGGGATGATTGGAAAAAATATGGGCTAATTAAACATTCTTGCATGCGTTATAATTTTTTTAATGTAGTTATATTATTTGCAATGTTACTTATAATTTTTTTGAACGAAGGGTGCAATTTTATTATTTGAATTTGATTACATTATCGGGCCTCGGAGAATAGGCTCCCCAACCACCAGAAGGTCAGTACTAGCGAACAAATGTTCCCTGCTCCTTTTAATAGCATAATCGTCACAGATGGTATTCTGACGTCCCTTGGGCAATGAGATCCTTTTTATAATTTGTTGTATCGTATTTGTATTTAATACCTAAAAATCATTATTATACAATGTTTTTTTTAAAAAATATATCTTGAACAAATACTTTTAGTCTAAGAGACTAGTATTAAGAGTCGTCTAAGGTTAGGTTTAGGTGTCGTCGATCTGGTGGACGTTAACAAAGGATCCTCCTCCGATCTCGATTTTCGTTGTGCTTTTGGAGTTCTTCTAGTTGTTGTTCTGTTGCCGATTGGGTGCACTGTCGGGATGAAGTTCGTAGCATAAAATTGTTGTGGGTTGGGGCAAATAAGAATTGTCAACAACTAAAGGATTTGATTGGAAAACATAGACACAACGTAGTTTTCCTCACCGAAACCTATCACTCGTATACCCATACGAGCCAGTTGAAAAAGACATCGGAGCTACCCGACCATTGGGTTTGAGATCCGGGGGTCGGATTGTAAGATGGTGTGTCATTCCACGACACCCCGGATCTTTATCGGGCGGAACATCCCAACCTGTTCCTGAAAACAGGATCTACTAGGAGGCGGTCGCATAGTCACGTATGCAGCTTTTCTTTAAAAAGGTTAGACAACTTCGACCCTAGGACAATTTTTTGTTTTTATGTTTTCATTTTATATTTTAGTGCGTTATTATTGTTTATTAATGTCTATGATGTAAAATAGATTTTGTCTATAAACCTAAGAGCACCATATTCTGGAATGCAATGTGTTTGACTAGACATCTACTACCATTTTCGGGTATAGTGAATAAAAATCTATTTACATGTTTTAAAAAAATCAGTAATCAAAAACTAACTAATTTATAAAATATTAATAATAATGTTTGAAATTGAATTTCGTTAGTCTAATCCATGTTGTTTTGAAGTCAATTATCCAATATTTTTTTATTGGAAGCTTTGGATCGCTCAACACAATTATGGACACGGTTGCATGGTTTGGATAAGGAATCAATTGCTCTCCATCACTCACTCCAAGTAACAAAAACCTTACATTGAGAAAGCCACTGCACTGTTATACTTTAATCACACACAGTCCAATCACTCCTCACCACGTGTAGGTACTTTCTTCTGCACAGGACACGTGTTTAGGCTTAAATGGCAGTCATATGTCGCACGCTGATACCGTTGGTGACTAAGCGGGCGTTTAAAGCTCAACTCTCGCTAGGGCTACAGAAGAAGCAGGAAAAATGGCGGTTTGCTCGTGCTCTTCGCTGGCCGTCGTATCTGCTAATTCGGCGCCTAGAATCGGAAACAAGGCACTCGAAGTTACGTCCAGGGTTTCAATTCAAAGAAACGTAGCCCCTTTCGGCCTCAAATTGCACAAAATTTCCACACGTAACGGTACCAAATTACACGCAGGCTTGGCTCAGGTCGAGCCCGATCTCGAAGAAGATCCCGTCGACCGTTGGGAGACCAATAGCATTAGCCCTGTACGTCAATGCCTATATATAGCTTGTATGTATTATATGTATATGTATGCTTGCGTTTAACGGTTGGGTTTTGTTGGTTCTAGGAAGATTTCGAATATGGGATTTACGATGGTCACCACACGTATTTCGAAGGAGACAAAGATCCGAGTATGATTTCTCCTTCCTGATATTTATTCATGTTTCTGTTTGAGTTAGAATCTGAGAAATTGGGACAATCCTAAGGTTTCATATTTGTAATTATGTGTAAGAGGAACTTGTAGCTTATTTAAGGTCTTGATTCTGTGTGGATTTACTTTGATTTGGTGAAAATGTGAGTGTCATGGCCAAGTTTATTGGGAGTAACAATAAACTTAATGGGAAGAAGAACATGCTTTACTTGTCCATGTTGTTTCCAAGATTGAGATTTTTCTTTAAAAATTGAATTATATTTTGCAAACGAAAGGGCGTTGTAATCGAAATATGTTTGCGCTGTAACACTCATAAGCTGAAGAACAATATTCTGTCCTAGGAAAAAACAGATTAGAGCCTTACACTGCTTCAGTATAGTTTTTGTGCTTTACTTATATCTGTATACACATTCATTCATGGCCTTCCTTATTGCAAACGTCATTCAGGGTCGACCTGGGAAATTCTCGCTGAAGAGTATAATGGAGTAGGCCCTCCCACTGGTTTTCAGGGTATGAATGAATGTAACATCATGTGGCTGTTTTCTGAATTAAACCGGAGATTTGATCATTCACTGCTTTGATTTTCATTCACAGGGCTTATGGCATGGCTCTTCCTTCCAGCAGTCTTTGCATCAATGTATTTTGATCTTCCGGTAAATATAACACTAGTCAATGAATATTTCTGTTGTGAAATTCAAGTAATTATATACTGAGCACGGTGAAGTCATTGAGGATGATGATGTGTCTGTCCATTTTCTTTCAGGGGGACTACATGTTTATTGGAGCAGCCATCTTTATAATAGTATTTAGCATAATTGAGATGAACAAACCAGATTATCCCCACAACTTTGAGCCTCAGATATACCTCATGGAGAGAGGAGCTCGTGACAAGTTAATCAGTGACTATAATACGATGGAGATCTGGGATTTTAACGAGAAGTATGGCGAGATCTGGGATTTCACCGTACCACATGATGATATAATCGACTCTATGTAAACAGCTCTGTAAATTGGTATATGTAAGCACATAATCATGTAAGGTATGGTGTTATGATCATCTTGTTCTCGCTTTATTCTTAATTTTTCATGACTGGTTTATTATGTTTATACACAGTGAATGGAACAAGAGAAATTATAGTTCAGTAAATATGATGTGAAGTATAATATCCCGGCAGAACTGATTGTTATGCTTCGGTTACATAGCTTTGAGTCTCACATGTAACTTACCATTTCTCTTGTTGATCAGCTGGAAACCAAGAATTGCATGTTCTACCTTATGCATGTATTTATAGTTAAGTGGCTCACTGGATTCTAGGTGTGACTGACTTGACTAGGACAACACCTTAGTATAGTTTGATGAGACTTGCGCTGAAGTGATTGATGTGGACATAAATTGCATCGATTCTAGATGTATTTAGCCCATATTCTTGAGCATTTTAGTCCCAGGATTGTATAATTTGGACCATATTTCTCTCGTTACTCGTGTTGTGTCTCTCATTATGTTTTGTAGGTGATTAGATCGAAAAAATGGCTAAAATAGAGGAAAACCCGGTTTTAGGAGTTTTGGAAGATGGATGATCTTGCGAAAGGCATAACTTCTTCATACAGACTCCGACTGCCTCAAATTTTATGTCAAATCGAAGGGAATTCAGAGATCTACAACTTTCGTCAAGGGCCCAAGACCATCCAAAACTCTCTGCTCCACCACGGAACCGTGACATGGTCTGTGACGGGTCCCACTATGGAGCCATGACGGAGATCAAAAATGGTCCAAAACTCTCTGTTCCGTCAAGGAGCTGTGACATGATCCGTGATGGGTCCCATCAAGGAGCCGTGACGCGCGCGCAGACTGGCTTCCCTAATCCGTTTCAGATTCGATTTTTAATCTATTTAACCCAAAATTCAGCCTTGAAATAGATCAAACTTGTAATTTTGAGAGTTAAGAAGAGAGGAGAGTTGAGAGCAAGCTTGAGGAGAAGATTTCTACTTGAAGAACATCATTGTAATCAAATATTGGGTATTATATTTCTCTACTTTGGTCAATTATGAAGCTTTGTTCATGTTCATCAATGGTGTTTTCTTCTTCCTTGCTCATGAGTAACTAAAACCCCATAATCTAGGGTTATGGGGGATTAGAGATTTGCTTTCCAATGTGTTGATTGTATGAATCAGGATTGTGTAGAATGATTTGATTTAGGGTTTGCATTTGATTTAAGCTTAATGCTCTATCTCCCGGGTAGGCCTGTTAGAAGGTGAGAATTGCAATCTGACACTCGTGAGAGGTGGGTTGCAATTAGGTCAGAAATCTTATACAAATTGGGTTTAAATCTAGACTAGTGATAGCTAGGTTAACACGATCGCAATAACCATTGGGTTCAAACCGAAAGTTAGAAATTATCAAAGAACGTAATGCTTTGGGTTTCCCTACATCCTGATTCGTGAGAGCTGGGTGGTTAGATTCCATTAGGGTCCGAAACAACGTGAGGAGTTAGGACTAGTTTGAGAGATAATTCGTTGCCCCTAAAATCAGAACAACTTCACAATGTTCATCGTCAGTTAAATGCATTGGAAATGGTCTCTATGAACCCACAACCTTAGATTACTTTTTCTCTGAATTAAAACTCTTCTAAGCTTTGTGATTACTGGTTCACTGTCATTTCGCCTACTGTTTACTTTTCATGTTTTAAAAATCATAATTTCATCGAAATAGCTTGACAACGGTTTTGATATAGAATGTGCTTGACTCGTGCTCCCTTGGGTACGATAATCCGGAACTTAAATTCCAAAAATACTACTTGACGACCGGTACGCTTGCCGTGTCCTTTTCTGTGCTAAAACCGCAGGGCGGCAGTGATCAAGTTTCAAATATCTGTAGAGTCTGGTGTGTTTTGCCAATGAATGACTGCATGGCTTTTTTTAAGGGGAAATATTTTTTTTTGATAAATGATGGTTTTATTCATAGCTTTGGAATTACATATTACAAAGCTGAAAGGGAAATTTTTTTCCAAAATAACCTTCTTCTAAGACAAGAAACAACCCAAAAAACCAAAATCAAGCGACCAAGCAAGCACGAGGGGCGACCAACCAAGTGGAAAAGCTGGACTCCTCCAACAGATCTCCTGCCATCTTGCAAATGCTGAAACTATGCAGATGGATCTTGGATACAACAGCATTCACGGGCTCCAAATGCTGTCTGAAAACTGCTACATTACGCTGTAGCCAGATATGCCAAAGACAGAGATAAGCAACCTTAACCCATGACTTCCACCAACGCCTTCTGCCTAATCCCCTCCAAGCCGACAAAGATGAAATACAATCAGGGGGCATAACCCAAATAATAGACCAGCATCTTAACACCATGGACCAAATCCGCCAAGAATAATCGCAATGAAAGAAAAGGTGCAAAGAGTCCTCAAAAAACCGGGAGTAAAAACAACATAACATGTCGTTTAGAGAGATGGAGAGTCCCCGTTCCTCTAAAAAGGTCTTGGTGGGAACTGCATTATGAGCCAGCAGCCACACCAGGGAGCTGTACTTGGGCGGTAGGTTCTTCACCCAAGATAGCCAGCCCAAGGAACAGGAGAAGGACCAGAGTCTGATAATAATAGATAGGTGGCAGCCGTGGAGAAACCTGCTTCCCTCTGAGACCAAATAACCTTGTCCGATTCAAAATTTCTAACACAGACCGAACTCAATAGCTCCATAAGTGAGGCCGACTCCTCCCATTCATAAGTAAAAATGAAAGAGCGGCGATAGACAATATTCCATGAGTTATTCTGCCACATCTCGCTTATAGTCAACCACTTTCCAGGACAAATAAGATAGAGTCTGGGGTAACGATACCGGAGGGCGCCGGACCGACCCAAATATCCTGCCAAAAACGAATGCGGTCTCCACTACCCAACCTCCAATGCAGGCTCTGGTTACCAAAAAGATTCCTGAAAGATGGATCATCAGATAAAGCCAAGATATGGTGAAAAAGGAAGGAGGAACCTGGTTTATCAAGGGAGGTGAGATCCCACTCAGATAAACTCCAACCATACTTAGCACACAAAACCTGCTTCCAAAGAGAGTCTTTGTCAGAGGCAAAGCGCCAGAACCATTTGGCCAATAAACTGTTGTTGACCCTTTCCAAGCCACGGATGCCAAGACCACCTTCAAGCTTCGGTTTGCAAACAGAGGACCATCGGACCTTACAGAACACCCTGGACCGGGCCTTGTTGTGCCAGAGGAAGCGGCGCCTCCAAGCCTCTAGTTCCCGAATAACACCCTTTGGAGCCCTGAACAGAGACATGAAGAAGACAGGCAAAGCAGATAAGGTGGATTTAATCAATAACAACCTACCAGACATAGACAAGTCCTTAGTCTTCCACAAAGCAAGGGAGTTCTTGAACTTCTGCACAACCGGGTCCCAGAAAGAGATACGTCTTGAGTTAGCCCCCAAACTGAAACCAAGGTATTTTATGGGAAGAGTACCCACCAAACACCCCAAAGAAGAAGCCACTAAATCAGGAGTTAGGGTCTGGCCATTCAGAATGATAGCTGTGGACTTTTCGAAGTTGATCTTGAGCCCCGAACTGAGCTGAAAAGTGAGCAAGGTGCTCTTAAGCCTCAAGAGATCATCAGCTGTCCCCTTAACAAAGAGTATGGTGTCGTCTGCAAACTGCAAGTGTGAGATAATAGGTCTAGAAGAGCCAACTCGCACCCCAGAAAATTCACCCAACCTGATAGCTTCCTCCAAAACTTGGTGCAGACCCTCAGCAGCAATCAGAAAGATAAAAGGTGAAAGAGGGCATCCCTGGCGAATACCATTAAGGATTGGAAAGTCCTTACTAGGTGAGCCATTCACAAGAATTGCAAGATAAGCCTTGAAACAAGAGGCCATCCAAGAGTGTCATTTAGGTCCAAACTCCATAGCGGTCATAACCTCATCAATATAGTCCCAGTTCACCTTATCGAAAGCCTTCTCAAAATCTAGCTTTAGGACAATGACCTCCTCATCGGAGTGTCGAACCATGTCTATGACCTCTGAGGCGATCAAGAATCCATCTACTAATTGCCTGCCTGCAACAAAACCTGTCTGGGAGTCGCTGATTATATCATTTAGAACCTGACGAAGGCGATTAGAGAGCACCTTGGCAAGAATTTTATACGGCCCTGAGACTAGGCTGATTGGCCTGAAATCTTGGATTCTATCAGCATTGGGAATCTTGGGAATCAAGGTAAGGAAAATGGAGTTGAGTCCCTTCCCAATGGTCCCTGAAGCGTGGAAATCCGTAAAGAATCTGATCAAGTCAACCTTGATAATGTCCCAACATGCTTTATAAAAGAGCATAGAAAAACCATCCGGGCCCGGGGCTTTGTCAGAACCACAATCACAAATAGCTGCATAAATCTCATCAACAGAAAAAGGCTCTTCCAAAAAGCAAGCCTGAAAACCAGATAAACGAGCAAAAAGGAGCCGAGGTAGTGGGGCTCGAGCACCAATTGGCTTTGTTAAACGAAGCCTAAAGTGTTCTGCAACATGATATTTTAACTCAACAGGATCTGAGAGAGAGATCGAACCTGAGCGAAGGAACAAGATTTTGTTCCTAGCAGCCCTCAAGTTAGCGATTTTGTGATAAAAGCGAGAACAAACATCTCCTTGCTTGTGCCATCTTAAGCGCGCCTTTTGGCTCCAAATTCTGGCGAGCACCTTTTGCTTGCGAATCAAGGAAACCCGAAGTAGAGAACGTGAGACACACTCGGCTTCAGACAAGTCCCCACTGTCCAGAGCATCATCCAAGGAATTAATATCATATTCCAAGGCCTCCACTTCCCGATCAACCCGGCCAAAAACCTCGAAGCCCCATCTGTGCAAGTCAGACCTCAACCTCTTTAGCTTAAACCATAGCACATAGGTAGCTGACCCTTGACACTAGTATGAATCCCAAAACGAGTGCACATCAGAGACAAAATACTTGTGCTCAACCCAAACATTCAGGAAGCGTATGGGCTTGGGACCCCAATTCACGTCAGAAGAAGCAAGTGAGACAGGCCTATGGTCGGAGAGTGAACGTTGATGTCCGAGCTGTTCCAGGTTCTGGAAGAGAAGGGCTGCTGTTGGGGAAATCAAAAAGCGATCCAAACGGGATGCTTTTGAACCACCTCCATACCAGGTGAATCGAGCTCCATGAAGAGGGAGGTCAACCAATTCCATACCCAGGATGAAATCGGAAAACAGAGCACAATCCGAGAGACAAGTGGACGTGTTCCGGTGTTCATCTGAGTTGAGAACGGAATTGAAATCTCCACCTGCGAAAACAATGTCCCCAAATTGCTCCCTGTCCTGGATTAGTAGATCCCAGAGGGAACCTCGCTCTACTGAAGAAGAAGGGGCATAAACGTTTAAAACAATAATAACAAAGCTTGAGGGGAGATGCAAACCCGACCATATAAGAGCTGAATCAATGGGTCTGGAGGAGGAGAGACGGAATACAGAGCCCTTGCATGCCGATAAAAGTCCACCCGACGCCCCATCTGCCGGAATGAAACAAAACTCCCAACCAAGAAATAAACCACAGTCTTGAAGGAAGCTAGAGGTAATGTCTTCAACTTTTGTCTCTTGGATCAGCACAAAGTCAGGACGAAGCGTAAGGAGCACTCGCCTAATATCCCTCCTCTTGTGAGGAGAGTTTGCTCCTCTCACATTCCATGAGAGGAGTTTCATCGCTCAGTCAGAGCGAGAGGAGGCTGAGGAGGCGACACGAGAAATCGAGCCTCCAGTATCAACATGCAAGTGATCGGAGAACTCGCGATCTTCAATCAGAAGCTTACCAGAAATCTCCGCCTCCAAATTCTCGAATTGTTCTTTCACATCGCCACCAGTCGCCAAAGCTTTAAACCCCAGTTTTTTCACATAATCCCATCTGTTTGAAGAAGACGGAGGAAGCTTGGAAGGTCCAGAGACACAAAAAGCTTTGCCGGAGCGAGACTTGCGTTTTTCAGAGACAGGGGAGATTACTTGCGGCAAACGCAAACCAGACATGCACGAATTGATGGGCTTCGCGTTCACAACCGATAAGCCCAACGTAGAGTCGGGGACATGCACGAGACTACCAACACCCAGAAAAGAATCCTCATAATCCTGGAAGCCTTGATCGGATAAGGGCGATCTATCCAGATTCATTGGATACACTTTTGAATTTGAATTTGAAAGCTCACGCGCCGAGGATCTCGGGCTGACCGGAGAGGACGCCGTATCAGTAGACGACGAGGAGGAGGGTGCCGGCCGTGGCTTGGGCAAAGGAACCAATTGAACGGCAATGGGTTTAGCCATCAGATCGAAACGAGCTTCATCCAAGAAAAAAACGATTCGACGAGAAGACAGAAGAATCTTGCGATGAACCAGGATGTAAAAATCCTTATGCAAAACCTACAAAACTGTACCCAGGAGATTGCCAATCAGCTGGAAATTCTCGAAGACCCAACCTTGAATGGGAAGTCCTGGAATCGAGATCCATTGAAAAAAACCCTTGAGTGAGAAGTTCGCCTGAATGACGAACAACGTCAAACCATGGAGCTAAGGAGGACCAGTCCACGTCTGGTTTTTGAGGAGGAAATCATATAGATCTTGTTTCCAAAGCTCTTCAGATCAAAATGACTCAGACCGGCACTATAGAGAGCTTCGAGCAAGACTTCCTTGGAGGAGGACGAGTGCGCCACACCAATCGCACTAGAGAGGGCCAGAGCTTTCAAATTTTCCATTTCCTTACCAAAAATAACACCGGGATGAGGAGGGTGTCCCTTGGGAGGAGCATGCTCAGTTACGGGAGAAGGTTTCCAGGAAGAACGATGACGACGCTTGGGGTCCAACCAGGCCTGAACCACCAAAAGCCGTTTGTCGGAGAAGCGTTTGCCGTTAAGGGCGTTGATCATCCTTTGACAAATCTCATGAGATTCGACACGGATGAAGCAGAAAGGACGACCCTTCAACAATGAGCGTTTACTGAGGTAAATACCAGAGATCTCTCCATAGGCAGAGAAGAGCTTGAAGAGCCAAGGTTCCTTAGCTATCCTTGGGAAGTTTGAGACGAAAAGCTTGCGAGGATCTTCCTCCTGTGATCGAGGCCGAGAAGCAGAGGCAGAACCAGATTGATTTGCGGCAATGTGATGAGTCTCAAACCTGTGAATCAAAGATGCCACTCTGTGGTTGGGAACGGTGTAGGGAAGGCCAAGACTAGCATGATCTCTTTGTGGAGGAGTCGTTGCAGAATGGCTGGAGATTGTGCTCGATGCCGGCGTCCAGTCATCATCGCCGGAGGAGGTCCCGTCCCTAGAGAGCGCCCTCATTCTTATATAGTACGTAAGAAACGGGAAATATTATTAGAAATAATTAAACTTGTCCGGAGGTTACGCTACGTACCAATCTGAAATGCAAATTCAAGAATCAAAATTAGACCTAACAGAAACATAAGACATTAACAAGTATCGTGCGAATGAAAATCTAGAGATCATTTGGGTTTCAAACGTTATCGGATGATTGACGTCCACTTTAGGGATATTCTGTGGATGATCAGGTAGGAGGCTTGGCGAACCCTTCCTTGTTGAGCTGGTTTGGAGCAAATGGATTGCACTCCCATCCTATTTAACAACGTCTGTCATCCTCCCTCGGATAGATATGAGGGCCTCGTGAATTAAAAGTGTGCTGAAAACCGTCCGGCGTGACGGAAATCGAAGTGATACCTGGTGGTGCCGATTCCAACCTGGGTGTGGCAATTGGGAAGTAGCAACCCATTCACCTGTCCTTGATGAGCGTAAATTTGTCCAACTTAATTTGACTGTTTTCCCTATATGTTTACGTTGTTTGTGCCATGTTTTACATTCTTTTAGCATTTTCTAGTGATTGCGCAAAGCCTCGTTCATTGTCGATATTTTTAAAAATGCTCATAAAATATTCATCATTAGTCTCATTTTGTAGGACTCAATAAAAGGAAAATACTGGCGCAAGAGATCGATCGGAGCAAAACGGATCGGGAATGAGCAATTGAAGCTTGAACTTTAAAAGTAGAATAAGGCTGGTCAGAGGAAGACATGGGGCGCAATCAGAGCGTGCCACATGGCAAGCTTATCCTCGGCCAGATCATGTGTGACGCTTCCTATTCTATACTGTGTGCCTGCACGTTAATCTGCTGAAGGATCTGTTGACCGGTGATGGAATCAAATCCATCCGTTGATCTCGCATAAGCTGGCTTTCATTTGCAGTCGCAGGATCATTAACCACAGATCCAACGGTTCAGGTAACCGGTTGCACGTGTTTTACCTGAGCCTACCCACACCTTATCATCTCCACCTGCTCAGCTTCATCCCTCATTCGTCCAACTTGTGCAAGGGATAGGATCAAATATTTTTTGATATAGAAAACATTTAAAGTTCTTTTTTTTCATCAGATTTTATTACACAAGGTTAATTTCAACGCCATTTTTAGTTCTCTCTACATTTCTTTACTTGTTCTTCTACCTTGAGCAAGTTCTACCATCTAAGGCCATAATTTTGACTATCCAATGAGGTTTCAAGCATCCATGAGCCTCCCACCATCTCCAACTTCTCCATTTTCATGTGTTGAAGGTTTGAAGCGTTGGATACTGTGGGTTTGCAAGCTATAAGAGTTTTTTTTATTGGGGTTTTCAACCCAATCCCAGTTTTAGCCTTTACTTTTCTCTAGTTTTGTACTAAAGTTAGGTTTTTTGGTATGTTTGTGTAGGATTTTGAATCCATGACCTTGGATTTGGATCCTTGGTCATGGGTACTGTGTAAATATCGATTTCTATTAAGTTAATGCATGAATTTATGGTTCATTTGGTGTTTGTGGTGTTAATGACATGATTTGGGTTTTTTGAGCTTAACTACCACCTAATTGCTTGTATGGATATTTATCTATATTTAACCTACTCGATGTTCAAGCACGATTCTATTATTTTGTGTTTAAATTTTCATGTTTTTGAACCCAATTTCATATGTTAACTATTTTATCTCTTTGGTGTAATCAAGTTCTAGGTTAAGGTTAATAAAAAGGGGAAATTTTATTTTAACACTCTACCAAACATTTAATTTAAAAATGATACAATGACATAAATGTTTTTCACTTTAATACCTAAACCAAACATTTAATAACAGTTTCATAACCAACCGTCAGATTCTGTTAACTTTCCATCTAAAATAGGTAAAATGTCCACAATACCGCTAACTATCACTCAAATTTTCAAACTCATGCCATTGATTTTAAAAAAATATTTTTATTTTATAAAAAATCAATTTTTATTTAAAAAAATAGTTTTATTTATAAAAAAATCATTTTTATTTATTTTATATTTATTTAAAATTCAGTTTTTAGTTTCCTAATAAAAATCGGTTTTATTTAAAAAAAAATTATTTATTTAATTTTATTAATCTAAAAACCAGTATTTATTTTAAAAAATCAATTTTATTTAAAATTAAAACAATTATTTAAAAATATCAAATTTTATTTATAAAAATCAATTTTATTTTTTAAATTCAGTTTTTTGGCCCAAGTAGTTCCCCGCCCAGTACCAGGAATCCCTTGTGGTCGTCCTACTTATCGGGACCGCCATTATAGCCCTCAGATCCACCGGGCTGAACAGTGTACCAATTGTCTCTTAGTCCTATCTCCTCTCGTTAGGTCTCATCAGGTCCGACACGAACTTCCCATCAATGCTAGGGCCCGACGACTGCACCCTTGCCACCACCCCTGTGAGCCATGGATGGTCACATATAGACGTATCCGGATTCCCAAGTAGGGAGACGGGATGTCCAACTCTGGTATCCCTAGAATTTACACTCCTTCCAGCCTCCTATTTGCTGGAGTATTATGACTAAAGAAAACATACGATTTAAGTTGGTTCACCACCTGACCCGACGCCTCCTCAAACATCCGGAGAAAGTTTCTCAGACGTGTCATCTCATCCGGTGTCGCCTTGCAATATACGTAGCAATCATCAGCAAAGAATAAGTGTGTTAGCGATGGCGCTCCGTTAGCCACCCGTACCCCATGTATCTCTCCCCCCCCCCCCCCCCCCCACTTTCAGCTCCTTGGAGTAGCCGGGATAAGTCTTCCATACAAAAAAGGAATAAATAGGGGGATAACGGGTCTCCCTGCCTGATTCCCCTCTCCTGTTGGACAAACCCCGCCTGCTGTCCCCCTGCTACGATATTATACCTCACCGAGTACGTACATCGACAAACGAGTGATATCCACTCCTCGCCAAACCCAAAACCCCGCATCATATCCCACAAAACCCCCACTCCACCCTATCGTAGGCCTTGCTCATGTCCAGTTTCAGCGCCACCCACCCCTCCTTCCCTTGTCTCTTATTCTTGAGGTAGTGTAATGTTTTGTAAGATAGAATGATGTTATCCTGTATCGACCTACCAGGCACAAACGCCCCTTGGGACTCTGAGATTAGCCCATCTAGTAGGCCCTTCAGCCTATTCGCGACCACCTTCGATACCACTTTAAACACCACGTTACAAAGCGCAATAGGGCGGAGGTCCTTCAGCGACGTCGGACACTCTACCTTCGGGATTATAACTAACGTTGTCTTGTTCAGATCCCTCGGTATATCATCCCCTGCAAAGATCCGCCGTACCCATCGAGTCACATCTTCCCCCACCGTTCCCCAATACTTCTGGTAGAAGAAGGGATTGAGACCATCCGGTCCCCGGCGATTTATTAGGCCCCATAGAGAAAGTTGCTTCCCGCACTTCGTCCGATGTCACCTCCCCCATCAGAGCTCTGTTTTGCTCCCCCGTCAACTGTTGACGGAATCTCGGAAAATTAGCCCCATCCCCCCTTGTCCTCCTAGGTAGAGTTCTATAGAAGTCCAGAATGTGGTCACCCAATTCAGACACCTTGTGGATACTCTTCCTCTGCGACGCTGAAGCCTGGAAGAATTTCGTGTTCTGATCACTGTCCGTTAGCCAGTGTTGTTTAGCCCTTGTCTCCAAAACTCACCCTTCTGCTCCAGAGCCTTAACATACAGTTTCTGCGGAGCCTTGCGACGACGAATACTCGTATGATCCTCTCTACCATTCAACCATAACATATCCTTCTCATATTTTGCGATCTTCCTTGCTAAGGCATTGTACACCTCTTTGCCCCATTTTCCAATTCAGTACCCGTCTCCCGTATCTTTGTGCCAATATCTCTGTCCTCCGGAGCACCCCACCTCGCCTGAATCAAGTCCCCACATTCTGGATCCTCCGCCCAGATGTTCTCGAACTGAAAATGACGTGATCCCACTAGTTCCACACGCATGTCCGAGTCCACAAGAATGGGTAGATGGTCAGACGTCGAAATACCCAGATTGGCCAAATGCGCCTCTGGCCACATTGATCGTAGTGCTGGGGACATCAATGCTCTGTCCAACTGCACCGCCATCCTCGTCTCCGGTTCACTCCCACTGTGCCAAGTGAACCCATATCCCTGAAGCGGGATATCATGTACTCCCACATCCTGCATTGCACCTCGAAAACCAGCAATCAAACGTTTCGGGTATCGACGGCCACCCTTCTTCTCCTTATTTCTCAGGATACCATTAAAGTCCCCCATCAGGAGCCATTTCCGCGATGCCCCGCCCTCACTCCTAGGGACCTAATCATCTCCCACGTCTGCCACCTCAATTCCTGATTCGCCTCCCCGTACACCCCAATAAAACGGAAGCCATCCCCAATCGGACCCTTGATTTCCACATCGATGTACCTCTCTCCACTCGGGATATGGCGTGACCGACATCTTCGCTGTCCACAAGAGAATCAAACTCCCCTTGTGCCCCTCCGCTGGAACCTCACACCCACCTGGGAATCCCGTCTTCAGCTTCAGGGTATCCACTTCCCCTTTCTTAGCCAGAGTCTCGCTAAGGAAAATAACATGCGGTTTCCGACGACGGATCACCCCTTTCAGGTATTCCACCGTCGCCAATTTCCCCAATCCCCTACAATTCCACGACATAAACTTCATGTCTACCTAGGACACACTCCCGCTCGAAGCAGTTCTACTTGATCCGAATAGATCCGGCCACCACTACCCTGACCACCTCTTGCCCCTATGCACCTCACCACCAACCGGACAACGCGACCCCCCACCGGAGCCCCCGCAACCACGTCGCCAAACCAGACAGGTCCCTACTCTTGACAGGATATGTCGATCCAATATTCCCGTCCCCGACACCCAGGCCACGCCACCCACTAGCGTCCCGTACCTCCACCAACCACGCCGGAGCCTAAAACGCCGGACACGGGGCCACACAGTGAGATTCTCTCGCCTTGACGACAGGAAATCTCCCCCACCCGATCCAGCAAAACCAGAAAAAACGAAACGGAAACGAGGACTTACCTCCACCACGCACCAGCCGGAGGCCACCTCCGATCCCACTCGCCGTCACGCGCCTCCTTTGTCAAGCGCAACTCACCCGACCTGTTCGACTCCGGAGGTACGTTTATTTTAAATTTCGCGGACGAAATTCCTTTAAGGGGGGTAGATTGTAAGAACCACTCCCGGTCAACGCCAGTCAAATTGACGAAAAACAAGAAAATTTAAAATTTTGGGACAGACACTTAAATGAACCTAAATTTGACCCCGAGGGTCATACCAGACTTAAGTTGACCCCGATATCGACCAAAGTGAGTTCTGGGGGACTCAGGGCAACTTTCTGACCAATTTCAGAAATGTTGACTTTTTGCCGAAAAAGTCAACTGAGCGACGTTTTGGTCCGTTCGATGTCCGTTTTGGATCCAAAAAGCTTAACCGTCGTTACAGCGGTCTTCTTGAGCCGTTTCCTTGTAGCCCGTGAAGTTTCGTAATTTCTTGGAAAATGGGCCCGTTCGGGGCCCGAGACGGCCGAATTTCGCGAATCTGACAGAAATTTTTTAAATAGGCGGGACCCACTTGCCACTTCTCACACAAGTGGTAGTGTTAGGTATTTTTGAACAAAACAAAAGGAAGACACATGGGGGTGGTCGGCCATTATTCAAAAAAAGAGAAAATAGAGAGAGAAGAGAGAAGAAGGAGAAAGAGAAAAGGGAGAAAAAGAGAAGAAAGGGGTAGGGTTTGTCGATTTCCCGACGATCCAACCAACGGATCGTCTCAACGGTTGAAGAATCGAGTTCCCGTCATCATTCCCTACGGTGAGAACCTAATTGATTTTCGTTTTGGTACATTTAAAAGTTAGGGTTTGTGTTTAAACGGGTTAAATATGGATGAGTCGAGGTGTAGGGTTCGTTGGGAACGTTTTGGAGCGAAAAGGATCGGTTTCCGGTGACCGAAGGCTCGGGTGAGCTCCGGCCACCGTGGGTGGTGGCTGGCCGGAGCTAGACGAGTGATCGCGAGCACGCCGGAGCTTGGGCGTGTAATTTTGTGGAAGCGTTACGAGGTAGGGAAAAGTAGCCGGATCTCGGCCTTGACTATGGAATGTTAACAGTAGAAATGCATGTGATACTTAGTAGTGTCGTAGGATGAGTAAGTTTATCGAACACTAGAAATGCATGCGACATTAGTGGTCTCGTATGATACGTGAACGTATCGAACAATAGAAAGGCATGTGACACTTAGTAGTGTCGTAGGATAAGTGAACTTATCGAACAATAGAAATACTGGTGGCATTTGGTTGTGCCCGGAGGTTGATTGAATTGTTTGTGTTTGTGGGTGGTCATGAGTGCCCGTGGGGAGTTGAACCCGTATTTTATTGTTTGTGTTTGTGGGTGGCCATGAGTGCCCATGGGGGGTTGAACCCGTGTTTTACTGTTTGTGTGTCGTGGGTGGTCAGGTGTGCCTTAGGGGTGTTGGACCCGTGTGTTTACTGTTTGTGGGTCGTGGGTGGTCCTTTGGAGTGTTGAACCCGTGTGATACTGTTTCGTGTGTCGTGGGTGGCCATGTGTGCCTGTGGGGTGTTAAACCTGTGTTATCACTATTTGTTGAACCTTGGGTGATGACTGTGATTGCATGGAGGTTGGGGGCCCGCCTGACGAAAAAGGGGTCCTGTGGTCGCGCGCGTGGGGGTTGGCTAGCCTTCCGACTAACCATCGGTAAAGTTGTGCATTCTTCTGCGATAAAGGGGTCTTGTGGTCGCGCGCATGGGGGTTGGCTAGCCTTCCGACTAACCATCAGTAAAGTTGTGCATTTCTTCGACGATGAAGGGCGGATCCCCTTCCGACTAGCTATCGGAAAAGTATCACTGTATATATCGCTAACAAGTTGACCGCCTGGCCCGACTGCGTTCGGGGAAAGTTGCGTGAGGCAGGCTCAAGCCCAGCCGGTTAGCAACCGGCACTGAGTAGCTGGAGTGCGATCCTTTGTGATCTTGATTGTTGTGTGCGATCCTTTGTGATCTTGGGTGTTGCGTGGTTATCTTTTGTGTCTTTGGTGGGGGTCGTAACCGTTGTGTCGGGTCTACATTACGCGTCCGGGTTTGAGCTGGTTGGGGAAAGTAACAATTTTCGTGTGACAGTCGGGTTACTTGAGTTTAGGGATAGTAGTCCCCGGTGTTTGGTTTGTTGTTGGTGTTCCCGACATTTTCTACTAGTATGCCGTAGTCAGTCTGGTATCCGTGGTGGTGAGCGAACGCTCACCCCTAGCTGTTTTTCCTACAGGTACCGGTCGCGAGACGGACTAGGGGAACTCTCGAACCTTGAAGAGCTGGGAGCAGGAGTCCGGGTTTTTGGGAGTTTAGCGACGTACGCTTTGTTTTTTGTCCGCTTGTTTTGGACGTGTTTTCAGTTGTAAAATATTATTTTGTTTAACTCAAAGTGGTAATTTTAAACGGTTTATTAAAATGTTTGAAAACTGTTTTATTGTTTCACCGTTCGCGTTCCCGGTTCGGTTCTACCGAATTCGGGGTGTGACATATATATTGTTATTTATTTAAATATTCATAATTATGCAATTGAAATGCTTAAAATTATATGTAATTTAAATGTATTATAGGTTTGTGTATGTTTGTTAGGGTTTTGGTCCGTAGCATTTTTTTATTTGTTTTTGAGAAGGTTTCAGGTTGATCCCATTTTGTGATTGCATCACATTTCTTTTTGTTTCCTCTTTTGAGAGACTTGAATTTTTAAATAAAATCATCGCTTATTAATGTTTTTTACATATAATTTCAAAAAAATGATCTTAGAATTATGAGATTTTCACGAATGATCTTAAGTCATTGTTACCCCTGAATTATAGGACTCATGGTTACCCTTAAATTATATTCGTGGGGGTTATGACTCATGGCTGATCTTAAATTTTTTGATAACTTCAAAATAATGATCTTAAAAAAAGGTTTCAGGTTGATCCCATGAGACTTTCATTATTTTCTTCTTGTAACTCACCAGCCTCCGGAGGGATTCGCCGTCGCCGCCAAGACGTTGTCTCGTCTCTGGGATCGCAAATTTCAGGTTGCATCTATGTGTGTATGTTTAGCGCTGTGGTGGTTATCAGCGTGTTTCAGTTCCTCGTCAATTTGGTTTTGGTGTGTCTGTGATTGCGAGATCAACTGCAAATTCAGGCAACAACGAATACCAACAATGCCTCGTAAGAGGTTCCAAGACGTCAAAGCATGAAACCTCTCTAGCCGGAGGAACAATGGGGATCCTCTACCCTTTCTTCCCTTTTGTTCGGAGTTACTTGCCTTATACAAGGAATGATGCTTCATCGTTGCCGACTTGTCGAGTGAGGTGCGTAAGATTGGGGAAAGGGACCGAAAGAAGGCTGGGAGTGTGCAGTCTCTTTCGAAAAAGGCCACACCGGCGTTCAGAGTCCAGTCGAAAATGGCCAGAAGGCCGGTGGCTTGCGAGTTCGAAGCAGGCTCTGTTTTACATCCAGCAAAACAGAGCACGACCAAGTCTCCGACAGGTTTGGAAGTGACCGGAGTTTCGAAGGTCAGCGATACCTCGGCTCCTGTTTCACGTTCTAGAGAGATCCCGGTGGCCATTGATGGTGATTTAGGTGAAGGAACGTCCAACCAAGGAAAACAGAGTATGTTTTCTCTCTCCGGCGACGCAGCTTCAATGACAGGTCGGAAGGTTTTTATCCACAACCTTCCTTATAACACTTCACCGGAGCTTGTTCGGAGTACCTTGGCGACATTCGGAGAGGTGAGCTCCGTCAACGTTGTTAAGAGGCCAAAAAATGGCCGGTTTTCTGGTTTTGCTGACTTTGTTTCTCCGTTGTCGGTGACAAGAGCTATTGAAACTATTAATGGTTTCAATTTTAAAGGATACAAACTACTAGTGGCCTTTGTTCGTCCAACCAAAGTTGTAGTCGCCGCAAATCCACCGGAGAAGAAACTTGAATCGTCGGAGAAGAAGGACGATGAAGATCAGCAAGTTATACCGGATCCCGTGATTCCCGCTCGCGAGTTAATTTCGAATCCTGGTTTGGCTATTGTACGTGATTTACGGACTGAGCGCGATTCTCGGATCGTTCATGAAGTGCGGCGTGAGGCCAGTGCAGATGACGTTGATTCTGGGTGTGCTGCGCGCGTTGTTGATGGTGGGTTGAAGACTGGGCCGGCCTAAGTTGATCAGTCCACTGATTTTGGACCTTGTGTTGATGATGGGCCTTCCGAAAGTCAGTCCACTGCTGGGGACGATAGTAGTCAATGGAAGGAGGCACTTCTTAGTAATCGAAACACTCATATTGTCAAACCGAAACGTGGCCACCTAAAGATGGGACAATCAAAGTTGACTGCACCTCCAGTGGTTATTTATCGGACGAGAGCTAAAACCTCCGAGGATAAAGGCAAACCAGGAAGTTTTGTTGTTGATATTGCTAAGAAAGACAGTTCGGGCGACTGGAGTTTTTGCAAGAAAGTTGGGGAAAAGGCTGTTGACCTTGGTTCTTTGGCGCTCGTCCAGTTTTCTTCAGACGTCCCGCCTAAGGGTGTTGTCGAGGATGGTGTTGTCGAGAATTTTTCCACACTAGAAGCAATAACTCCTATTTCGGTTTCCAATCGTTTTTGTTGCTTGGATCGGGGTAAGATACAGGCACAGAGGGGCGCTTGACGTTTTTTCTCTTGTTGCTTGCTTACTTTGGTCTGTCTTCGCTGTTGCTTTTTATAGCTGTTATGGTATGAGGAAAATATCCGTTTTGGGATCCTTTTCCTGCTTTGTTCTACTTTCCAGTAGAATACTTGATTAATAAAATTAATCGCTTATAAAAAAAAACCCCATTGAGGTTTGTTTTGGCGTAACTGGGCTTGACCTTTCCTTGCACTTCTCAACTGTGACATTTCCATTTTTTGCGCAAACTAACATTTTCCGTTAAAAAAATGCTACTGTGCACGTGACCAACACGTGTCAAAAACCTAACGGAATCCGTTAAAATAGACGGAAATTGTTAGTTTTCGCAAAAAAAGGTCAAGCGTAGTTGGGAAGTACAAGGAAAGGTCAAGCTCAGTTAAGACCGCCAAAACAGACCTGAAAGGGGATAGGACCCATTGACTCCTCTATAATTTATAAGAAGAATGCATCTTGATCCATGAAATTGATTTCTCACTCTAGATCCTTTTAAACAACTTAATAAGTTTCTGTTATGGTAATGATAACTAATGTAGTAAATATATAGGTGACTAATTCCTAAGGTTCGTTATATATATTCCTACCAACAGTGGCGGAGCCATATGGGCCTCAGGGGGGCACGTGCCTCCCCTCAAAATTTTTTATTATATATTTTTTGATTTTTTCAAATATACTTCTTAATTTCTTCTAATTTTGTAGTTGTGCCCCCCTCAAATTTTTTTACAATCACGTATTGACACTGAATATTTTTAGCTCCCCCACTGAAAATGCTAGCTCCGCCACTACTTACCAGGCTACCACCATCAAGTTCTAATAGAAATTACTTTTAATTAATTTAATCAATAATAATTATCTTAACTAAATTAGTCCACATAAATAAGTAGTTCTCTTTTCCTCCCCTAGAGTTGTATGCTGTCCTCGGTGTTCTCCGTTCCATCTATTTACCACCACAACGTCTTCTCCCATCTTCTTTGGCGGTTATTTCATGGATCCCCTCTTAGAACTATCAAGCTAATGCCCTGCTATCCTATGAACGTCTGCGGTGGTTTTGTCTTGGTCTCATACCTTCTCCCTCGCTTTACGGACCACTAATATCATAGGGAGGACGGGAATGACTCCGACGACAAGAGATGGCCGAATCCGATCGCTATGGATCTCCGTGCTGGGTCTTTTCAATCCCCTGATCTGACTTATGAAGGTTGGTATCAACGACTGGATTTGCAGGCGTGACCAACGATAGAAGACGATGTTGTCTCTTCCGGAGTGTCAGCGGCAGACAATGGAAAATCAACCACGGCGTTGTGCTATCGCAGATTAGTAACATGAGCCTTTATTGGCCCAAACAAGCAGACGAGATTTGCTATGCAGTCTCACCAGTTCCAATGAGTACCAGATGGGACAACAAAAGTTATTG
Organism: Erodium maritimum; assembly: GCA_963921825.1. Lineage (NCBI taxonomy): Eukaryota > Viridiplantae > Streptophyta > Magnoliopsida > Geraniales > Geraniaceae > Erodium > Erodium maritimum. Next base: position 28,508,116 of record OY997589.1, on the reverse strand, counting down.
AGTAGACAAGTCTCGTCTCAAAGGGATCTAGTGCAACCTGATCTCATCCTGGATACCTTCTCGACTACTTGATGTCATCTTCTCCTCCTTCAAGAGTATCCGTCGCGGATTTAAAGTTTTTTAAGACCAAACAGGTCCATTCGAACCGAATCAAGAAAAATAATAAATACACACCCTACGAAAATAAAGACAAATCCCTTAAATTGCCAGCTAAATTAACCGGATATTTTAAATATACAATAAACATTTCAAGCATGTCCAAGACAATATTTGACCATTATGTTTTATAATAAAACACCTTCATTATGCTCGAAAAAATTAGTTGGACCACATAATGCCTCGTTTATGAGTGCACGAGATCAACACGATCATACATCACAATTCACATGCCTAAATATCCTTTCCTTGTGTCACGTGTTTAAATATCTGGTTGAGACCAATAATTCACGATGGATCCAGTTGAGTTGTGGTCCTGCTCGTGTATGCCAAACAGCACATCAAGTGTAGTGTACACCTACACCATCTGTTATTGCCATTTCATTTGTGAGATGATATCAGCCTAAAACTGCGTCGTTTTAGGCATCTGACAGTTAATTGCAGGAGGTGGTTGTGTGAGACTGAGAGCAGAATGGTGGGTGGTGGGGGTACCTGATCTCAAAGCACGCCATTTTGTCTCCCACAAAAATCAACTTCCAATAGATTTCAATACATTTCATATCTTTGGCTGATCTCCACAGAGACGGAGAAAAAGATGCTTCTCACTCAACAGTTGCACTGCCCCCAGCCACTGCATCGTCTTCCGACCCGTAACCGTCTCTCTCCTCCGTACTCTAAACGGTAAAGTTTTCACATTCAACTCCGCTCCTTTTTTTCTGGCCAATCTGCAATCCTGTTCTTCGAAATTGTTCAACAATCTAGGCTATTTCACTGTAGACTACCTATTAACTGCTGCATTTGGGATTTTGTTCAACAATTTGGGATATTTCTCTATCTGCATGATAGCATTTTTGGGCAGAAGAATTCAACTGATAAAGAGGAGGAACAAGGTTGTGCAAGGAAGAGATGAAATAGAATATGTTCTAACCCCACCTTACGTTTATTCCTAAATCCCAACCCAAGCCAATGTTTATTTCCATCTAGTAACGTTGACCCAACCTATTGCATTTTCCGTCCACTAAGTTAACACCGTTTAGTGGGTAGGGTAACATGAGAGTTATGATTTCAGAATAACATCAAGTTTTCGCATCCTATGTTAGTAACGTTTTAGAGCAACCATGTGATTAACAGATTTTGATACATTTTGAGATTTAATTGGTGAAATCTGTTACAATGTAATAATTGTCATACGTCTGGGTTATGATTTCATAATTGACCATAGTACAGTGAGGTGACCTGCAATTGTTGAGATCTCAAGTTTTATTTTTGTAAAATGGGTCAGTGAAGCGTATCAAGTTGACACATAGAAACCTGGGTTGCTGTTCGTTTACAAAATTAAATAATTGTCTTCGTCATGCCAAAGCTAGTAACAGTTTGGTAACTCTGTTGGACCACTTTGCCATTGTAGATCACCTTATCTTTGGCAGAAAACCTGGATTTTGGTCATTTCCCCTACATATTTCTGCATCTTCAAAATCTGTGACTTCCTTAAATTGCTTAACTTCTTTCTTTAATTTTTTTTAACGTCATGCTATTTATTTTGTCATGGTGGTTGTTGCATTTTACATGTTATGCAAGGTTGGCAAAGGTTTGTATTTTTTAGTTCCTTTGTCTGACTTCACTGTAGATATTTTCAGGAAACTAATGACAAGCCGTCTATGGTGGATCAAGTCTTCAGCTTTACACCCTCCAAAGTTCCCAGTACAGAACGCGGGTGAGTTTTGAGCATTCTACTTGTACCGGGATAAAAGATATCTACATGAATGCACATCTTCAGCATATAATTAGTAATTCTTCGTTTACTGACTGATGAGCACAGAGCACGTCATCTTCAATCATGCTTATTGTTAATCTTCTTGCTGAAATGAGGTCTGATAAACTCTTGGTAGCTTTTTAGGGAAAGAGACACAAGATCATATTTGCCTCAATTGTTTGTGGTAATTTCAGAGCTTGTAAGGCCAATTTAATTAAATTTCAACTGCTAAATAGAGATCCATACAATATTAATAAGAACGCAGAGTTGGAATGCCTAGCCTTAAATCTGTTTCCCTTCCTTCTCAATCCAGCATTAGAAAAGTAGTATTAGGAATAACCAACACTATATCTCTTTGTGGCACTTTCTTTAGCACCATTATGTTTATGATGTTTTTCTCAAATTCTGCGTAGCCATCTATTTTTATCCATTCTATCATGGCAAGAAGATAATCCCAGCTCATACACTAACATGCCTTCTTCACTCATGATACATTCCTAAGATTGTTCTTGTCTATCATTCTTTTTTCTTGACACTGTCTTTTTACCAGAATTTATTCATAGGTTATCTAGATCCTGCTTTCCCAATAGGCCAACATAGCTATTCAAGTTTAGTCACTTGAAAGTTAATCACTAAATGCTTTTAATGGTCTTATTTAGAATCTGATTTCTTTTCCATTGTTGATCCAGTTTCTTAGTTAGTGTTCAGCATTACTGAACTTTGCTTGTAGTGCTCCACAAGGGAAGCTAGAGTTCCTATTTTGCTGCATAGATAGGGATTCTTACATAGGAAGTGTCCTCTAGAATACTCATCACTCATCAGTGATATTTATTTCGTTCATCTCATGGAATGTTTTGTTATTGTTTGCCTTTTCCCTTTAAACATAACATTTATTTGCTTTTTCAGTGTAGAGAATAAGAATGTATCGATTAAAATCAATGATATAAGTTGTGAATCAATTAGCTTCAATTAGGATAGGTTCCTATTTCAGGTGACAAATTGTCTGTAAATATGTACAATCGGTACTACAATAGGAAGGCTATATATATATATATATATATTATATTCACTGAAACTCAAATAATATGATTCATACTGGGGTTAAGCTACTTGTACTGTGTTTTTTTGTATACTGGTCGATGATACCTCCTTATTTTTGTGCCTAATGTGAATATTTGATTTGTTTTCATTTCCTCAGATGATAAATGATTCTAATAACTCTTCTCCAGGGAAACAGGAGGCTAGTTGTCAAAGGACAGGGGATATATTTGATTCTTCATCTTACACGGGTCCTTCAGATGTTCAGAATGCCAATGTCCTTATGACGGGGAAGAATGATTGGTCTCACGTAAGTATAAACTGCAAGTATATGGGATGAAACCAATTGAGGGGAAAACCCTCTGCCAACCAGCATCTATTGAATTGCATATTTCTTAACTTAACTAAATTCCCACTTCAGTACTAAGACATACATGATTAATTTTGCTTCATTTGAAGGGTGTACTTTTGATTCACATTCGCTCAATTGTGAACTTATCAAATGAAGATTTGGATGTGGTAAATAAGTTTCCAGCCTGACCAGAAACAATTGTAACACTGGGACGGGAATGACATATAAAAAATAATTCCTTTTACAAAGTTTTGAGAACAAATTGAATAGTAAAATTAAGTACAGATGCTATTTACTTAATTTTTAAAAGTACTTGCTGCTCTACCCATGTAACTTAATCAAGGGACAAAAAATCACTTCGAGATTACTTTGTAAATTTGTATTATGAGTCGATTGGAAAAGAAAAGTAGAGAAAACATATTGAATATCATTCATTTAAGTCCACTTTCCTCTTTTATGTGTAGTTATCCATTTTCTAGAACAACCAGTGCATTTTATTCATTTCCCCCTTAACTATCAACTAGTACGAGCTATTGTATTGGGCTATTCTTGAGTACTCTTCCCCTTTTGCTGAATTCATTTAATTGATTGCTTATAATACTTTAGGTCAAGACATGACTACTTGCTTGAATTACTTTTGTATTTTCTAATAAACAATGGATTGTCTGATGTTTATCTTACCACCTTTTTGGGTAAATCATGACATATAGGCCTGGTCCCTGAAATGCATTCAGTAATCTTGGTTTCTACTAATTATGGCGATACAACTTTTTTTCTGTCTGTGCAGGGTCCAGCTAAAGTTTTTATACAATCTACTATACCATATATCATAGTCAGATTGACACAGTTGAACTTCGTTAATTTATTGATAAAGATGATCCAAGACTTATATCCCCGTGTAGTGTTGGCTTCTGGGATGACAAACTCAGCTTTTGCTTGTATGTCGAATTCCTTGAATAAACCATCGCCTCTGCGGTTGAATGTGTCCTTGCCTTCAATTCAAGATGTCAGATGGAATTTTGCACGGTTACTGTATCTATTTAACATTCAGGTCGAGAGAAATGTTGCCACGTAAGTGATGTCTTTTGGGTCTGGTTCATTTGTGTGACAGAATCTGTACAATTGTTTGTGAAGGTATACATAAGAAGATACTTGAACTGTTGAGCAGGGTATGTGATGGTAGTTCAGTTTTAATTCACATATATAAATTTTATGGTGCGTGTTAAGGAGTATGGTATTATCTCTTGTTCGTTTTTTTTTGAAATAAAGTTTTAACAGCATATACTGCTGTTTATCGATTGAGTTAAAAAGATCCCATCTTCCATTCCTATCCAGTGTAGTTTCATATTGAAGTATAATAATAGGTTATAAGTTTCAGTTGGTGTAGGATCATTGCTCATGCACACATCTTGATTTTGAAAGGAAAATGTGGTATCCTTGCAGGGTTTTTTTCTTGCAGATTGCTGACATGTACAATCCCACACCAAATATAAAGAAAGAAAAAAAAGCTACGTACAAAAGATAAAAGCCACACTCAACTTTTAAGGTTTTCCTTTTAGTTTTGAAGCCCTATCCCACATGTATCTAGATTTAAATTTTTACATGTGATATAGTTCGGTTGATTTGGGCTTGTGAGCATTCGTGCATATGGCCCATTTTTTCCTCTTGTGGTCTACGGTGCTATGATCTACGTGTAAGTCCAGTCCTACATGTGTGGAGAGACTTAAAGTCTCACATCAAATAAAAATAGAAAAAAGAGCTATATATATAAAGGGAATAGTCACACCCAAGTAATTAGGTTGACCTTTTAGTTGTGAAGCCCGCCCTGGTTTATGTTGCTCGATTTAATATTCTATCGAGATGATAATATTGGCCAGACTTATGTTAGTTTTGTCCATTATATTCTGATTGTTAGAAAAATATCAAGAACACAAAGGGTTCTGCATCTCTTAAATGATTAGTTTTGGGAAATTATACTTCTAACCAACTCAACTTATATATATTGTCCACTTTCCATCAGCTGTTTTGCTTTTCCTCTTGGTATGCATTCATTGAACCACATTGTAATTTTTACTTTTGATGGGCTTAAAAGATTGTATTTTTTCCCATAGGTTCTTTATTGTTCTCCTTGTAGCCTGCTTTACATTTGTTCTCATTGGTGGTTTCTTGTTCTTCAAGTTCAGGTAACTTACCATCTTCTTTTTTTGTATTGAATAATTTCTGGCTACTTTTCTTACTATAATAGCGAAATATACTCCTCACTGTTGCATTATGTTTAAATATTTAGCTATATATCATGCATTTGAGTATGCACTGAGGAAATCACTGAGGATTGTTGTTCTTTAATTTTGTCACTCTTCCATAGCTTTTTTTTTATAAGAAAGGGAGGAACAAGTGAGATGAATATTTTTATGTATTGTTCAAGAAAAGTTTGTGTAACATTAATAACAGTTATAATAAAGACAAGGGATAATTGTCAAAACATGCACTTATGTTTCGTCCACAAACGAAATAGTGCACAATGTTTTGTCCACGTCGTCTGGCTACCCTTATGAATCGTCCACGCACTTTTGTTAGAAAAGTGTAACAGCAAAACCTGAATTGACAATTTTGCCCTTTTGGTTTGAAATTCAAAAATAAGAATTTCGTCCAAAAAAATGAGTGCCTGGGGATTGTTAGGGAATTTCGTCCAAAAATTTTTTTAGACACAAGCACATGATAGCACGTGAGGCTACAGATTCGAATATTCTGTTAATTTTACTGACAGAAGTGTGTGGACGATTCATAAGGGTAGCCAGACGACGTGGACGAAACATTGTGCACTATTTCGTTTGTGGGCGAAACATAAGTGCATGTTTTGACAATTATCCCTAAAGACAATGACAACAACACAAAATATCGATTGATGGGCGAATGAAAACAATGACGATCTTCTCTTGGTTTTATTTTGAGAGATGTGTATGACTATGAAGAGATATGCAACGTGATACTGATAAAAAAGAAGAGAGATATGCAACGTGATAGGTTGTAATAGGGAATTGCTTTCCCTCATCAAGTCACATGTAACTACCCATATTTTGGGTAATAAACCTAAATAAGAAAAACTAGGCTCTTCTAATTAGTGTAAACAAATAACCAAGTTACTTTTACAAGTTTTCCATATTTATGGCTCACGGCCAAGAAGATGAAGCCCGCCACAACTCTCTTCCAAAGTTTTATTATTCAAAATTTGAGCTGGTTTGGCTAAGCAGTTAGTTAGCACTATGACCTGAAACAATGGGTGGAAGAGCTAATTTCTTTGATGCCAACGGAGGGAGTAAACCATTACTTTTCCCTATTGATGCAAATAACTCTTCTTAATGTTCTTTTGTAACCATTTCCTTCTCCAGTGCTTTGTGCGTTGACTAATCTTTTCACGTCTTAATTTTATAATACAGGGGTAGTACTAATTCTCTGGGGGAATGCTTATGGGAGGCTTGGGCATGCTTGATTTCATCATCTACTCATTTAAGGGTATGTTGCTCTTTGCTGCAAATTAAATAATTTGGTTTATAAAATATAATTGGAAATAAATAATATGTATATTTTACTTATAACATCTTATGTAACCTGCAGCAAAAAACACGCGTTGAACGTGTTATTGGTTTTATTCTTGCCATATGGGGTATTTTATTTTACTCTCGCCTGTTGAGCACGATGACCGAACAATTTAGGGTAAGCTCTTGAATCAAGAAACGAGGAGGTGTTTACTGTTAGTTACATGCAAATGGCATCCTCACGACCATCATTTCACAGAGTAATATGCAAAAGCTGAGAGAAGGAGCTCAAATACAAGTTCTTGAGACTGATCATATTATCATTTGTGGAGTGAACAGTCATCTTAACTTCATACTTCAGCAGCTGAATATGTATCATGAGTTTGCTGTCCGCTTAGGAACTGCTACTGCTAGGTATTTGATTCTTGTAAGATCAACATCATTTCAATTGTATTTTGTGAGCTGAAGTTATCAGCTTCTCTCTCCACAGGAAACAACGGATCCTCCTCATGTCTGATCTTCCAAGGAAGCAGATGGACAAGATAGCTGACAATATTGCCAGGGATTTTAATCATATTGATGTTCTGACTAAGAGGTATGATATTGATGTCCTAAGAAAGAGGTAGGAGTGTTGTTGAGTGATTCCATGCTGATCTTCCAAGGGTCAAATGTGTCTGAGGTTGTATTTGCTTCCAGTTTTGTTTTGTGTGTGTGAATGAGACCCATTCAAGATGTTCACAAGTTGAAGAATATGTGCAACAAAATTGGGTTTGTTCATGCTTGAAATGATATTAATAAGTTCGTTAAATTTTGGAATATCATGTGTTTTACTTTTGCTTACTGATGAACACATTATTTAAATTTAGCTCTGTCAAATTAAGCTTCTATACTTGTACAGTTGCAGTCTTACCATGACAAAATCATACGAAAGAGCTGCAGCCGATAAGGCACGTGCCATAATAATACTGCCAACAAAGGTAGATAGGTGAGGATTTTATCAATTTAAAACCTTTATTTATTTATTTTTGAGGAAAAACCTTTATTTATTTAATTTGCTTATCTTAGCTAAAAGGTTGTCTGTGTTCAACTGCTCGAAATCATTGTAGAATTTTATATGGATTTATTGAACTTACTTTCTGTAGAAATGAGAAAATATGTTCTCATTCAACTTGTTTTGATAATACACAAGTAACTAATATATATACACAAGCATTGAAACTCTTCAACTACTCCATTAATGAAGGGATCATTAGTGGTGACTTTTCCACTCCTCAATACTAATTACACTCCCCCTCAAGCTGAGGCATATATATTAATCATGTCCAGCTTGTTACAAAGATAATCAACTCTAGTACCCGGAAGTGCTTTAGTGAACAAGTCCCCTAATTAATCTCCTGTTTTCACATATGCGGTGGTCAGGGGCGGAACCAAAGGGGTATAGGGTGTTCCATGGAACACCCTAAATATATGAAAAAGTTGCTTAATGGTTAAAGGCGTTGGTATATTTGCTACCAATCCGAGTTCGATTCTCCGTTGGAACACCCTATATTTTTCCAGATTTTCGCTTCATTTGGCATTTTATTTGGGCTTCTAGAACTTGTGGGCTCCGCCGCTTCATTTGGCATTTTATTTGGGCTTCTAGAATTTGTGGGCTCCGCTTCATTTGGCGTTTTACTTATGTTGGGCCCCATATTCCATAAAAAAACTCTCATTTTTTTAGAGACATACTCCCAACAATAGATAGATATTTATTTCACATTATTATTAGTGGTTTTATTTCTTTTTTTTGTTCTTTCTTTGATGTATTTTTATTTTATTATTATATGATCTTCAGAGAAACTATTTTGAATTTATGATTTTCTTTTAAAATAGGTATATTAATATTGTTTCTTAATAAAGTATAAGGTGGAACTAGGGGTGGATTCAATTTTTTATTTTATAAGAATGTTGTTTTTTCTTTCAATTTTTTTTATCCGTTTCAATAAGAGGAGAAAGTAATAGTGTAATACTCATATATTTGTTATTATTGATTTTCTTTATATTTTGTAATTATAGAAGTACATCGTGAATTTAAATCATTATTCCATCCTCGTTGATCAAATCTAGTCATCTATATTTTAACTTCAACCTACCTCTAATTAATAAAAGGGTTTAGTTAGTGCCTAAGAGTTGGATACGCTTCCGTCATTAAAAAAATCATTTTGTTAAATTAACTTGTATTCAAGAAATAAATATGTTGACAAAGAACGAAAATTTATAGGAAACGTTATGTATATTATATATCAATCATGAAGGTATAGTGCTATACATATAAATCATTGAACAAACAACACAAAATAATCTATTTTTCTTATGAGTGTAATTTCTATATACTTGTCTATTGTTTTTAACAATTATCGATGGAACACCCTGAATAATATTCTTGGTTCCGCCCCTAGCGGTGGTAATCAAATTTTGCTGAAGTTTTTCACGGACGAAATGACAATCAATCTCGATATGCTTGGTTCGTTCATGAAACACGGGATTTGAGGCAATATGAAGAGCAACTTGATTATCACACCATAATTTTGCGGGCATGGAGACTTTGAGGCCATGTTCTGAAAGGAGTTGGTAGATCCACATTATTTCACTTACAGACTGGGCCATGGCTCTGTATTCCGATTCAGCACTAGATCGAGAAACTACATTTTGTTTCTTACTTTTTCATGAGACCAAATGGCCTCCTACGAATACACAGTACCCTGAGGTAGATCGACGATCAATCTTGCATCCTGCTCAATCTGCATATGTAAAACACTCTATATGAGTATGACCATGATTCTGATAGAGTATACCTCGTCCAGGTGCTCCTTTTAGATAACCCAGGATATGTTCGAGCGCGGCCCAATGCTCGACTGTAGGGGAAGACATAAACTGACTTACAATGCTCACTGAGTATGCAATGTCAGGCCGGGTTACTGTAAGGTAGTTTAGTTTCCCCACAACTCTTCTATACCTTTCTGGATTTTCAAACAATTCTCCTTCTTCATGAGTTGTGTATTTTGAGGCATTGGGGCAGAACATGGCTTGACTCCTAGCTTCCCAGTTTCTGTTAACAAGTCCAGCACATATTTTCTCTGAGATAAGAAAATTCCCTTCTTGCTTCTTGATACTTCTACTCCCAGAAAGTACTTCAAGACACCCAAATCTTTGGTATTGAATTGACTGTGGAGAAACGACTTAAACTAAGAGATGCCCAACTTATCGCTGCCGGTGATAACAATATCATCCACATATACCACTAGGAGAATAACACCTGCTGGAGAGCTCCGGTAAAACACAGAATGATCAAACTTGTTCTTGTTCATTCCAAACTTTTCCACTGCTTGGCTAAACTTTCCAAACCACGCTCGAGGACTTTGTTTGAGCCCATATAATGATTTCTGAAGATGACATACCAATCCAGACTCCCCCTGAGCAACAAAACCTGGAGGTTGCTCCATATAAACTTCCTCATGCAAGTCCCCATGCAAGAAAACATTTTTGATATCTAGTTGGTATAATGGCCAATCATAAGTGGCTGCAAAGAGATAAACAATCGCACAAAAGTCAGTTGAGCAACATGAGAGAAAGTATTCGAGTAATCCACCCCATAAGTTTGAGCGAAGCCTTTAGCCACCAGGCGAGCCTAAGACGGGCTACGGAACCATCATAGTTGAATTTAGTAGCAAATACCCACTTACATCCAATAGCCTTTTTCCTGGGAGGCAGCGGAACCAATCGCCAAGTACCATTAGCATCCAATGCACTCATCTCTTCTGTCATCCCTGAACACCAGCCAGGATGGGATAAAGCCTCATGAAGAGTTTTAGGAACCGAAACTGAATCAAGAGAGGCAATAAAAGAACACGACATAGGAGACAACTGATCTTATGACACAAACGAAGAGATAGGATACGTACACTGTCGTTTACCTTTACGAAGAGCGATAGGGAGATCATCATCAGGATCTATTGGCGAAGAGGAACTCGGCTCTGGACATGCAGCGGGAGGGGCTGAAGTAACGGGTGGTGCCTGTGTAGCGGGAGGGGCTTGAATAGCGGGTGGTGCCTGTGTAGCGGGAGGGGTCTGTCGTCGGGAATAAATGTATTGGATTGGTAATGGCGGCGGTGGTGGTGGTGGATTCGGAACAGTATGCATAGATGGTGTTGGCGTAGTGGTAGGTGTAGGTACAATCCGTTCTCGATGAGAGATGTGGTAAACTAACAAGTCATCGTTCTCCCCATGTCTTGGAGCATGAGGAATTGCCGAATAAAAGAAAGGACAATGCTCCATAAAAGTGACATCAATTGAGACAAGATGTCGGTGGAGATCTGGACAATAACAACGATATCCTTTCTGTAACCGAGAGTACCCCAAGAAAACACACTTGACCGATTTTGGATCCAGTTTTGTATGACTAGGACGAACATCACGGACAAAACATGTACTCCCAAAGATACGAGGAGTAATAGGAAAAAGAGGTTTGGTGGGGAACAAGACTTTACACGGGATGTTACCTTGAAGGACAGACGAATGCATACGATTAATGAGAAAACACGCAATGGAGACTGCGTCAGCCCAAAAATATTTTGGCACATGAGTCTGAAATAAAAGGGCTCTCGTAGTTTCAAGCAGATGTCTATTTTTTCTTTCAGCAATCCCATTTTGAGATGGAGTGTCAACACAAGACGATTCATGAAGGATACTATTCTGAGCCATATAAGTAGTAAATGGCGCAGAAAAATATTCTTTTGCATTGTCACTTCTCAAGATACGAACTTTAGTACCAAACTGCGTTTGTATTTCAGCACAAAAAGCAGTAAAATGAGAAAATAACTCAGAACGGTTTTTCATGAAATAAAGCCATGTAGTTCGGGAAAAATCATCCACAAAAGAGACAAAATATTGAACCCTAGTTTTAGACACCACGGGTGACGGACCCCAAACATCAGAGTGAACTAATTCAAAAGGGGAACAAACTCTTTTCTTGACTCTAGGAGTAAAAGGGAGACGATGATGTTTAGCAAACCGACATGCTTCACAATCGAAGGATTGTACCTTTTCAAACTGGGGATAGAGGCGCTTCAAAACAGGAAGTGATGGGTGGCCGGAACGACAGTGAGCTTCAAGCATGGTTAAGGAGGCTGAACAAGCGATTGGTGGTGCGGGTCTTTGGGTATCCATAATGTAAAGCCCCCCTGATACATGTCCTTCGCCAATAATTCGCTTTGTCAAAAGATCCTGAAACAAACAATGATCAGGGTAAAATGAGACACAACAATTGAGGGCCCGAGTTATTTTACTGATAGACATCATATTAAAAGAAAATCTAGACAAACTTAAGACAGATGGTAAGGAAATGGACGGTGTAAGGTGGGCTGTCCCAGAACCGAGAACCAAACGCTCAGACCCATCAGCTAGTGTTACAGAAGAACACGAAGAATGAGGCTTATAAGTGTTAAGTAATTTAGGGTTACCTGTCATGTGATCTGTGGCACCAGAATCAAGGACCCATTGGGAAGAGGACGGTGATGAAATGGAACACATAGATAGATTACCTGACTCGGCGGCAGAGGCGACAGAGTGAGATGAGCGCATGAGTGTCTTCTGGTACTGACGAAATTGGTCATACTCAACAGCAGATAGAGTGATTGTTCGATTACCAGCTGATTGTGGTTCTCGATTCCAATGCTCAGGGTTACTTTCCATCATATCGGAACCCTTGGTCTCCGGATAAAATTGGCAGCGAAGGCAAAACTCGGATAAAACTGGTAGCGGAGGCAAATCTGAAGAACTGTTTTTTTTTTTTGAAATCGGACGGCGGCGCGTGGGTCTCACGCGCGGCAGGTGGCGGCGCGTGGGGCTCACGCGAGGCTGTGGGCGGCGGCGAAAAAAATCCAGAACCGACCGGACGACCGGTTTTACCTTTCTGATGCTTCACTCGCCGGAGGTGAGTGAAAAATATCACTGGAACCTTGTAAAATAGCACGAACAGCTTCAAAACTTCCTTGACTTCTCTAGGCAAGTGCGATTCCGGTGGTTGTCGGATGGGTCTCAAATTTTAGATATAGAGAACCCAGAAAACTATCTATCTTACGGGATAGGAGGTGAGAAAAGAGTACTAACGAAAAAGCAACAACCTGCACACCTGGGCAGTGGGGGTGCACACCGGGGCACCAATGAAGGCTCACTCCAAAACTCCCTAATCCCTCAGAGCTGATAACCACAGCTCTGATACCATATAGAAATGAGAAAATATGTTCTCATTCAACTTGTTTTGATAATACACAAGTAACTAATATATATACACAAGTATTGAGACTCTTCAACTACTCCATTACTGAAGGGATCATTAATGGTGACTTTTCCACTACTCAATACTAATTACACTTTCTTCTAATAAATCCACCCTACTGAAGTTCATTGATTTTGGAATGATTAGGTATGAAGTTGACACCGATGCATTTTTATCTGTACTAGCCCTTCAACCTATTCCGAAGTTGGAATCCGTCCCCACCATTGTTGAGGTACGTTTAGTATGGACAGTTTTTTTTTAATTTAATTATTATTAATATTTATGAAAATAAAATAATCGTCCTCATTCTTGAATGCAGGTCTCAAATTCCAAGACATGTGAGCTATTGAAGTCAATCTACGGACTGCAAGTAGAGCCAGTTGAAAATGTTGCGTCCAAATTATTTGTTCAATGCTCACGGCAACATGGATTGATAAAGATTTATCGACACTTGCTCAATTATCGAAGTACTTGTTATCTCCCAAGTATTTTGGTTATTATGATTACTCTGGCGGAAAGATTATTAAAAACTTGAAACATTTATGATCATTAAAAAAATGTTGCATTTTTTCCATCTCACTATCTTATTTGCAGCAACTTATTGGGATAATGGTTATTGGTTGCAGAAAATGTGTTCAACCTTTGCAGTTTTCCTAACCTAGCAGGAGTGAAGTATAGGCTAGTAAGACATGGCTTTCAAGAGGTAAAACCATTTGTGAAATGTTGTTTGTTTATGATGAATTTGACTGCAATTCATACTATTATTTTATTATTTTTCTAATGGTTAAATTCCAGGCTGTTGTCTGTGGCCTTCGTCGCGACGGGAAGGTATACTTCCATCCAAATGATGACGAAATTCTGCTTCCCACTGACAAAGTATGTAAACATCACCGGTTTGTGTACTGTACTTTTTTATTCAAGTTTTATCAATAATTATATATTTTTCAATCAGTTTATGTGACTGATAGATGATATTAAACATTTTTAATTATCTATACTCAATGCATAATATTTAGCAACACTTATCATTCTTCTGGAAACCTAAGTGCATGTTTCAATATATATCAGCTCGAGTAGATAGTTTGTGAGACAATAGTTCAAGGCAAGAGTGGAATCCTCACTGGTTAAACCATTACAGTGCAGAATCATTATGTTATACTGTGGGAGTATTCATTTAGTTAACTTGCAACATGGTTTGATGAAGAAATTGAAGAATACTGTTTCAAGATAGTTTGCAAAATTGAAGTATACTGTTTCAAGATTGTTTGCATATACTTACCAGCACTTCATTTCCTTGTGTAGATATTGCTCATTTCACCTGTTCATAAGAAAACAAAACCAGAGCTTCCTTATTCAGGTGTTCCAAGTAATACCGTTCAATTACTGGAGAACAATGTAAAACTTCCCAGCAAGCTTTCTAAGGTACAACTTCTGGTTTAGTGCTTTGGTTGACTTCTGAATATTAGAAACATACATGCCAGCCTAGATGATTGCTCTGCTATTAATGCAGACATCGGACTTGGGTCTCGGACCAAAAGAATGTATACTTATGCTTGGCTGGCGCCCTCATGTTACAGAAATGATAAAAGAATATGATAATTACCTTGGACCTGGCAGTGTATTGGTATCTTCTTTCTCTTCTGAGGATCTTTGTACTTTGTTGCATGTGATAAATAGAGATGGTATAATTAATACATTTATGCAGGAAGTACTATCTGATGTTCCAGTGGAAGACAGAAACAGAGGAAGCAGTATGATTGCTCCCGGAAAGCTAAAAAATATCCGAGTTTCTCACAGGGTATTAGCTTAGTTGAACCTTCTATCTTGCTCCTTTCTGTGTTCTTTCTATTAAAACTTTATACACAAGATTCTCATTTTTTTCGTCATATGCTATGCTTCAGATTGGGAACCCCATGGATTATGATACTTTGAATGAAGCCATAATGCACATTCGTGATTCTTTCAATAAAACTGAAGAAATCCCCTTGTCAATTGCTGTTATTTCTGATAGAGAATGGCTTTTAGGAGGTAAGGATATGCTGTGCTCAAGTTGTCTGATGAAAGAAGCTTTGCATTGACTGCATATGTTCTCTTCAGATCCATCCAGGGCAGACAAACATTCTGCATATTCTCTTATCCTTGCTGAAAGTATCTGCAAGAAACTTGGAGTTAAGGTGCACACTATTGACTAGTATCTATTCTCATTTCTTGTGCAAAAGAGTAAACTAATCAATAAAAATGACTTATTTGAAGATATTTAATGCGAGATAATGAATATCATATTACAGGTACAGAACCTAGTTGCAGAAATTGTGGACTCAAAATTGGGAAAACAGGTAATACTTAATGCAAAAGACTTTTTCAGTAGCATCATTGTGATTATTTGTTTTTATCTCATGTTAATGCACCTGTTGTGCTCTGTACAGATAACAAGAATCAAGCCAGGTCTTACTTACATAGCGGCGGAGGAAGTAATGAGCCTAGTGACAGCGCAAGGTATTATATTATCTGTACTCTTCATGTTAACCATGTGTTTCTTGTTTCCAGTTTTGAGGAATAAGCTTCTGTTTGTGCATAACAGTTGCAGAGAACAGTGAACTAAATGAGGTTTGGAAAGATATTCTGAATGCAGAGGGAGATGAAATATATATGAAGGTAAATTCTCTTCCTAACATACCCTTTTGGACTATACAAGGCAAAGAATTGTATTAACAGAGCTTGTAAAGCTATGAAACAATACCAAATGCAATGCAGAGTAGTTTAATCTAAATGCATGGACATCGTTAGGGCTGATGATCAATTGTCTGGCAGGATATTAGCCTCTACATGCAAAAGGGAGAGACTCCAACCTTTGCAGAGCTCACTGAAAGAGCATACTTGCGGCGAGAAGTTGCCATTGGTTACGTAAGGAACAACAAGAAGGTATAATATATCTTGACACCCTTTGAAACTGAAGTCATTGTGGATGGCTAATTCACAGTACACCTTGAATAATTGTAGGTTATCAACCCGGTCCCAAAGTCAGAACCCCTTCGCCTTGAACTGACCGACTCACTGATCGTAATATCTGAGTTTGAAGGAGAACAACCCATCGTTGTATAGAGGCAGCGCAAATCCTTGTGCATTCTTGCTCCCGCTTCCATATTTGTCATTGTAGGGAGCATCATTCTAGCTGTCTTGTATCAATTTATTAGTTACAAACTTCTCCATGACTGCTATGAGCTAAGGTTCTGCAAAATACAACTTGTATTTACGTAGGAAAAGAGAATGCAGAGGAGATCAGTGCTCAGAACAGGTGGGGAAATAGTGTATTCTTGTAACAATACTGTAGAAATGAATAAATTTATGTACATTTACCTTGTAGGTCATCTCTTAACAAGAAGCAACGTGCTTCTTATATTTGATTATTTAGTTGAGTGTAGTGCTAATATTGTGGCTTCATTTCATCTATAGTTTCTGCTAAATTGCATTCCGAAGAATCACTTTTTTGTTTGTCTGGATCCACTTCCCACTGCATGTACTGTTGAGCCAACAGCCAAAAGAGGCAGTGAGATAGAAAGATGGGGAAAGGCTGTATCCCAACTATGGTTCACCTTTGTTTCCATCATCCATTTCCATTAACTATTAAAAACTGTGACTTCAGACGATTCCGTTCATGTATTGCGCACATGTCAATCACGTGCCTTCCAATAATTTCGTAAATGGCCAAAATGCCCTCATATGTTTTATGTTTTGTTTAAAACATGAAAGGGGATACGCGAACAGAGAAGGAGAGTCGACTTTGAAGAAGCTGAAGGGAGAAGAAGCTGCAGAGAGAAGCAGGCTGTGGATCGAAGAATCTGAGAGTCGACTTTGAAGGATGTCGGGAACAGAGAAGAAGGTAAGGATTTAATTAATTTTGTTGCAAAACCTAGGGTTAGTTCAAACTGAAAGTGGTTGTTTAAATTTGTGAAGAACAATTTGGGCAAAGGCTAGGGTTATTTCTGTTGCAAAACCGTGTTGTTTAAATTTCTGAAGAATCATTTGGGCAAATGCTAGTGTTATTTCTGTTGCAAAACCTTGTTTTGTAAATGGTTATTCGAATCCGAACAGAATGGGTGTTAGAATTTAGGCTAGTGTTAGTTGACATTCAAAAATAAAAATTGATGTTTTATTACAAAAGTGAAATGGAATAGAAATTTACAGCTTCTTGGCTCATCTCTAATCCTACCATTTCATTATTTGATGTATATGACAAAACCCATCTCAATAACACTCCTAATTTGATGATTTAATTTGTTGATATAGTATACATCCTTAAGAGCATTCATAATAGATGTTGATTCTATAGGATCTGATTGGTAAATCAAAAATAGGGTTGATTCGGTATGTGGTTCATCCTTTGTGGTTACGTGGGGACGAGTTGCATGCAGTGATGAATCTATGAACGTAAGAGTAGAGACAAAAAAATTGTTTTGTTAACGACATAATTGTCTTTATCCTGGATGTTTCATGCTTCCACCCATTCATCGTATCTTGTCGTTTATTTTATTTTAACGCAATGTTAATCTTGTATACATGTGGCATTGTTGTTCTATTTAAGAGCTTAATAATGTGTCTACCTAAAAAGGGTTTAAATTGTTGAATCTGGGCAACTTGTAATGGAACCCGCAAAAGGAATGTTTCTGCTATGTTATGTTTGGGGTTGTAGAAATAATGTTTGTGGTGGTAGAAAAGTTGTTTGTATTTGACAATGTAGTGTTATTGAATAGAATGTGCTGAATGGTATGTTTTGGAAGCAAACGAACCATGATGTGTATTGGAAAAGTATCACATTGAGTTTGAAGTTTATGCATGTTGTTTGTATAAGGGTGATAGGATGGGGAAGCCAGGAGTTTTTAATTGTTATTGTGGTGTGAGAGCTCCAATGTGTACGTCGTTCTCAAAACAAAATCCAGGTATAAGGTTTCTTGGATGTGGGAAATTCAGTGTAAGTGGTTGACATTTGAGTTTATATTCTGAGTTCATATAAAGTTTACGCAATTAATGTTCATTTTTTGACAGGCATGCCATAAGTGTAATTGGGTGGATGATGATGTATGTCCTCGTGGGAGAGAATTGGTTCATGAATTAGTTCACAAGATTATAACATTGGAACAGAAGAACATGGAGCTAGAGAAGAAAACAACATTGGCTTTTGGTTGGAAAACTTTGTGCTTCATCCTTTGTGGTTACGTGGTAGTGTATAAGCTGTTTATGTAGTAATTGCAAAAAATTAATGTTTGTGGATGGATTAAGTATGTTGAACTATGTCATGGTGAACTATGAGACACGGTCGTTGGTGTCAAGGGAAATTGAGTGGGAAGCAAATGTATATTTGACTAGTGCATGAAATGTTGAACACGGGAACTCCCCTTTTATACTACCCAACCTGCAATATTCATGTAATCCACATAATAATAAATAAAATAACAAAAAAATTTGTCATGTGCAATCAACCTCATTGCTATAGTGTTTCCAATGTCACATGCATACACAAAAAACAACCTCTCTGTCCCGAATGTGTCATGGAAGAGGTGGAGGGAATATGATTCCCTTTGAAGTTCACAAAAGTCCATCAACCATTATGGACAATACAACCATGTATGTCACTAGCTATACAAAAAAACAAGTGGTCCATGCTTTAATACCACAATAGGACTCCACCCACCACAAAAACCTACACCTACTCACACACCACATAAGCTAGGGATGAGAGGAGGAACCGATTCCCTTCTTGCTTTTCTCCCTTTCTTGGAACCAAGAGGTTGTGTAGAGGGCTTGTGTTGTTCCATCGATGCTTGAACATCTTTCTTTAACTTCAGAAGCAACTTAGAGATATTTTGGGAAACCTGCAAGTCCATCAACCATGAATCAGATTTGCTAACATTTCAAAGCAAAGGTAAATTTCAGTTCATCTACTTAACAAAGTCAAAACTGTGTAGTTCTTGCGTAGATGCAAATCCAAAACAAACTGGTTTTCAGCTCAAGTGACTACCCTAAATCACTATAATTTAAAAAATTCAGCTCAAGTGACTACCCTAATTCACTATAATGTAAGTATTATAATAATTAGCTCTACTAGTAAACTAATTCACTGTAATTAAACATTTTCAGATCTACTTAGGAACCTAAATCAGTATAGTTAAAATTTTCAGATCTATTTAGGAACCTAAGTGACTAAAATTAAAATTTTCAGATGTACTTAGGAACCTAAATAACTATAATTAGCATTTTCAGCTCAAGTGACTACCCGAATTCACTATAATCTAAGTATTAGAATATTTAGCTATACTTAGTAAACCAATTCACTATAATTTAAGTAATATGATTATCAGCTCAAGTTAGTAATACCTTAGTCTTTTTAGGGGCATTATGAGAATCCACAATTGTTGTTTGAAATTCAAGTTGTCGTTTGGTTACTTTCTCAATGAGGTTGTGAAGTTGTTGTTCAACAGGGCACACAACACTTTGGGAAGATGTTAATCTCCAAAATTCATTATTGTCGTCATTATGTTCATCGTCATGATCTTGTTCAATTAGATCATTATCTATTATTTCCTCCCTAAACATCTCAATCTCCAAGATGTTTTCATCATCCGAAGGTTCGTCAACTAACCTTCTCGTTACTGTTTGTTTCTTAGCCTTCTTCCCCATCTACAATATTGTTTCAAACAAGTTCTCAGATTCTATACGTTATGCAACTCTATTTAAAATGCAACTACCATTATATTCTACAAATATTCTGAAATTAAGCATTTACACATTTAAAACATTTACACATTTACACATCCATGTTTACAAATCAATCTTCATTTAGGCTTTGCTAATTACTATTCAGGTTATTGTACTTAAGAGAAAAAAATCCAGTCTTTCTCATATTCTTCAAAATGTACGAGCTTCAAACCATTTCATACCACAAAAAATGTACAAGTGTAAGAACCGCCCCCGGTCGAACCGGTGAAATCTGGCGAAAGTTGACTTTCCGTAGGAAAAGTCAACCGATGACTCCGGGAGTCATTCGGTACCTTTCCGAGACCCAAAAAGCTTAGCCGTCATTACAATTAGCTTAGTTGGGTCATTTCCTTTCAAATGACTACTTTTGCGAAAAAGTCAAACCCGGGTCAAACTAAGTCGAATTAGGAGTAATAGGGCTGCTCAACGGGCGGGTACCCGGCCCGGTCATACAATACCCGGACCCGCCCGGGTCAAGCCGGTATTGGCTGAAGACTACCGGACCCGCATCCGGCAATAGGCGGGTGGGTCGGATTGTGGAGGCGGGCGGTTCGACCATTAAGAACCGGGTCTAGATCAACGATTCCAACTACGATACTGTCATCATCGGAAATTGGTCAAGATTGATGAGAAAAATCTAAGACGAAATGAGTTCTGCGTATTTAACAGTAATCATCTGTTAATAGAAAATGGTGTGCATATAGATGAAAATGAAAGAATAAGAATGTTGAGGAACGAATGAGAGAAGTTGGAAGAACAGAAAAAAGAAATATCATACAAAATGTTATGAAACGAAAAAGAAGTGCTGAGAATTTAGAAAGAACCAACAGAACGTAGGGAAGGAAGTCCCATCGGTAATCTATGGTTATTATTACTTTAAAATATTAGCAATATTTTGAAAAAAAGGAACAAAACAAGATGAAATTGGAAGATAAAAAGGTGAACCGTGAACGAGTGAAGTGAATATAGAATTGGGAAATGGAAAGACCACATGGGTGTAGACTTGGGAAATGGAAAAGGTGGCCACGTGGGTGATGTGATGATTCATTTCTCTTTAAAATAGTAATAATTGCATTCACACACAATATTTTCACATGGATTTAAAATTCAAATTAGAAAGAAAAGAAAAAACTCTTACTCATATAATGCTTAAGTGAAACATAACTGAAGCCTTCTCTGATATTTTCTCTCACATGGCTGCCACATCAACTTTCAGTCCTCATCCTACCTATTTTCGCCCCAAATCTTCCTTTCTTTCATCGGCGATGTTCCTCCGGTACCGCACGTTCCCTTTTCGCCCGAGGTAGGCTAGGACTACGGGTTTTATAACGACAAAAACGAGTGGAAGAGGTTCTCCTCAGATCTGAGAAATGATAAACGAAAGCTGAAAGAGATGAGTTTTCTGAGAGTAAGAGACTCAGAAAATTCAGTCTTTTACTACAACTCTCTTTTATTGTTGGGCCATGGGTTTGTGCAACTAATTCTTGTTTGCCGGGCGGGTCGGGTAGAACCGTATGGACAGATCCCTCTACCGACCACCCACCCGACTGACACCGGGTCTGTAATTTTCTGACCGGAATCCGGGCCGGAAACAGGCGGTAAACACACCGGCAGTTCCGGTGACGGGCAGTTCCGGCCGGGTCGCCGGTTTTCGTGTAGTTTTGAGCACCCCTAAGGAGTAATAACAAATTATTGTAAATTGGGCTGAGATATTTTGGGTAGAAGTAGAACCCACAGGGACACATGTCCATGATATCTTGGAGGGGAAGAAAAAGATGAGAAAAGACCATTGGTCCCCACTTGTGGACAAAAGAGAGAGCGGGATTAAAGGACGAAAGTGACATTTCCACCTTGAGGATAAGGACACATGAGGACAACTTTTCAACATATTTGCTCCTTGTTGGCCGAAATTCACTAGATAGGAAGAGAGAGAATGGAGCTCCATTGAAGAAGAAGAAGAAGAAAGTGAAGAAAAAGGAGCTCATTTGGGTGATTTCCAACACTAATCTTCTCCAAAATATCATTTTCCTCTTCCTTCCTCCATTCCTAAGGTAAATCTTCAAACCAAATTCATTTTTATGAATTTTGGGTTTATGGGTTTTCTAGAAAAGTCATGAAATGAGCTTGGGTCTTAGGGATTTAAGGCTCTTATTGTTTAATTAGATAAGTTAAGGAGAAAGTGGAGATTGATGATGAAGTTTCACTGGGTTTTTTTTTGTGCTTTTGATGAAACCCACCATGGGTCTTGAAACTTTGGAGTGATTGTGGTTGATTTTGAAGTTTTGGAGCTTAACAATGGAGTTGTGGAGAACCTAGAACTAGTTAGGAACTTGTTGGGAGAAAGGAGGTATTATTCCGGCGACCGGAGGTTCGCCGGAGCTCCGGCCAGTCGCCGGAATCCGGCCACCGGAGAGGGGAATGACCGGCCATGGTCGGCCACACTTGGACCGTGTCCGGCCCGGTCTAATCCTGCCACCCACGACCATCTGTGGCCGTGGGGCCCACATGGCCGGGGTGTGGTTGTTTAACGCTTGGACGGTCTTGGGTGAGCCCCGGGACGATAATTTCACACCCGGAACGAATTATGGAAGTGATTCATGAAATTTTGGGAAAAGCGATTAGAAACTTTAATTGCGAAATTAGAAAGCTCGGACCCCGGAATTTGATTCCGTCAAGTGCGTTGGAACAAGTAAACTTAAGGGTTTACTCCATGTCCTAACCTCCTACTACACTTAATTGTCAAATCCGCACCCAAGCTTTGGAAAATTGTTAAATAGTAACGAATTTCAAAACTGAATTATTAAAAATCAAAAAGTACTGTTTAAATTGACTTTTTCCGTGAACAGTGAATCACGTGCTTCCCACATGACTCATTTTATAATGGAGCTTGCGCGAGCTGAGGTCACGAAGAGATGAAATTCAAAGCATGGACACAAAGAGATGAAGTTCGAAGAGCTGAGATGAAGAGATTAGGTCACAAAGAGATGAAGTTAGGCCAAGTTAACATCCGAAGGAAGAACATATTTGAGGGTAAACTCGACTTTTCACTTGGCCAAGTTAACGTCCGTTTAAAATTAGAAACAGTTGGCAATTTCAGTTAATTGACCGTTACTACATGGCAATTTCAATTGTACAGGGTTTGGATTTAACAATTTCTGAAAGTTGGGCGTTAGGACATGGAGTAACCCCTAAATTTAATTAGGATTGATAGAAACGAAAAAGGAAATTTTCGGAGTCCCGAGGGACGTTTTTCCGATTCCGGGCAAAATGGGCCTTCCGGGCCCATTTTGACAAGTTGAGCAATTGGGGGTTAGTTTGTGTATTTCTCTCTTTAAACCATACTTGAATTAGCATTAATTCTTGTATTACTTGTGATCTTAGACGTTGGACCCGAGCTCGGCGGAGGAGGCTACTAGGTGACTCGCGTTGACTAAGCGTTTGGATATCGATCGAGGTAGGGAAAAGTAGCGGATACCGGTTTAATTGCGGAAAGATACTAGTATGCATATAAGTTTGATTAAATGATATAACTATAGAATTACATGTAGGATGTGAGGAACGAGTGAAATGAGGGATAGCTTGCGGGCCATGTCGTGCCCATAGGTTTGGGAACTGCCGTGCTGTAGAATTGCATGTGGGCCATGTCGTGCCCTTAGGATTGCGTGTTGGTTGTGGTGTTATGATTGATGAATTGTGATGCTTGATCCGTGGTTTATCCGTTGTTAGATTGAGGATCATGATATGGTATGCTCGGTATGATATGTTGGTATGATCAATGTGGTGTGATATGTTCATTGTGACGTGAACTTGTCTTGTGATATGATCGGGTGAATGATAGACCGATGTGGTGTGTTCGGTAATATTGGTTGGTTTGGTAAGCTGTTAATTGAAACATGACTGTGTGATACGTTTGAGATATTCGTGGATGTAATCTGATACTATATGTTCCGAGACGAGGTATTCTGGTACGATACCTACATCGAGGGGGTATGCCGGTGTAGGGTGGTATCTAGGCCGAGGGTGTTGTCCCACGTACGCGGTCCCCCGGTGTTACTAGTTACGGTACGATACCTACATCGAGGGGGTATGCTGGTGTAGGGTATCTAGGCCGAGGATGGTGTGATCAGTACCCCGATGCTGTGTGGTCCGGGAAGACATCTAGGCCGATGATGTGTGGTCCGGTATGATGTATCGTGATTTGTACCCCGATGCCGTGTTTCCGGGAAGATATCTAAGCCGATGTTGTGTGGTCCGGTACGATATGGTTGAGTCGAGCTGTGGACAGCCGGCAGAGTTCAGGGACGGCTGTACGGGACGTGTGGTTGTTTTACCGTGTATTGTGTGATTGATGATTGGATAAGTGATGTGATTTGAGTATGATATTTGTCATGTAAGTATGTTTTGTGATTATGCGATTTTCGTGGTTGTCGTTAGTTGTTGTGCCTTGTTAGTATGCCCTAATTGGACGGTTACCCGTGGTGGTGAGCGGTTAACTTGTTGGGTCTCGATGTCGTGGACATGTTAAACACAAAATGTAGCGGAAGATTAACCACGAATCAATCGAGATGAATCTACCAAATATGAAAAACAAGTCTGAAAATTCAGCAAAGGTTTGTGTACATCACCTTTGCAAGTGCTTCATCTCTCAGCTTGTTTATCTAGAAAACGAACCGTTGAAACTCAAATCCATTTGGTCATATTTAAGACCTATAGGTGTAGAACGTTCACTCCAAAAGTCAGCTTCATCGGACCTTGGATGAACCTCCGATCGTGCTCTTCAAAGTGACTGGTCGGACAAAACTGTGCTGAAAATCAACACCCTCTACTTGTCCGAAATTGGTTCAATAACACCAAACTTTGAATGGCTTGAGCCCATTGGATGCCTACGTATCCTTAACGGAATCAAAGCCAACGTAGTTCTTGAGTTTGTAAACTCAAGAACATGCAACAATGGAACTTGGACCTTCTTGGAGGAGTTTGCAAAGATGAGAGAGATTAGAAGTTGTGCTGAAATTTTCTTCTCTATTTGCATGTTGTGTCTTGCCAACACCCCTTGCATGTAGACTTAAGTGGAAGTGGTCATCTCACTTAATCTACATCAAGTTGTCAAGTCTCCATGCTAGTTTGCATGGTAGACTTAATAAACTAAACTAGTTTATTAACTAGTGGAAAGTGGGTCCAACCCACTTAGTTTAACAAGACCACTTAGTCAACCTTTGACCTTTGGTTCTTGTTGGGCCTACCCATGTGGGACGGTCATGGGCCTCTCCAAGAGATCCCATACCGAGCCCACCATGCTAGCCCGTCCACTATGGCAATTCCCGACACGACTCCCTCCAAGCCAATCCACTTGCGTTCTTATCGAGTTACAAACTTATGGTGTGACCCTTAGGTCTATGCATGTCGATAAGATCAACATAAAATCCCATTTTACTTGATCTTACTAATGTGGCGACTGACGAGACTCAATATCACCTGACCCTGCATAACGAATCGCCCCCTGTCGATTCTGACCTTTCAGCCGTTCTTGACATTATCCCTCTATCACCGATATCCTGATTGAGAAAAGGCATAGAGCCGTCATCCTTATTATACTCAATCCATGTTCCTTGATATGTGAGATGACTGACCTTATGATACCCAGTATTATGTGCATGGCCATGCTTTCCTGTCACTCACTCTCGATCAAGCGGCCGTGAGCCAGATATCTTTCTCATACCGCAGTATGAGGGATAAATCCCTTAGCCGTCTATCATGTCACTCATACAGTCATTCCCCAAGCCAATCCCGGCCGTTATGAAAGCCCAGTCACGGTGCAACGTTGGGCTTTCAGGTCAAACTTGGTTGTTTACTGCATAGCAATCATATAGACTCCTTGGTCTAAGGATACCTGACAAACAACGACTCTGAACATGTTCATGACTTAATCTATGGAACATATTCAGGCCGGGTCGTCCAACATCATGTCCCACATGATGTTTATGATCAGACTCAGGAACCCTTTCCTATGACCAATAGAACGTAAGCCATCAAGAGTCATATTTCATACTAGTCGCTTCTAGCGAAGACTATTGACTAGGGACCACGTCGAGTGTGATCCTTCCTGATCTATGGTTCTATTCGCATGGTTGGCATAGATCGGAAACACACACGACATATTACTCCAACACTTAAGTAATATAATAGCCGCTTTAATATATTGCCAACGATGATATTTACATTTGGACATTTACGATTGGACTACGGGCACTGATGCTAACATAACTCATCACCTTAACTACTTTTTCCTACTGAGCGAAAGCTCACCCCTCTACTTTACTGTTCTACAGGTTTTGAGCGGGATATGATCTAGCGGGATTCTCGGAGCTTGGGAGCTAGTGAGAGTCTTAGTCTAGTATGGTCTAGAGACGTACTTTCTCTTTGTACTAAACTATTTTATTGTGGTTTGAGCTTCGACTCTTATGGTTGGAATTATTGTTTAGACGGTTATTTGAGGAACTATTTATTTCAAATTCACTTTTTATATTATTACTTTTAGTTCACGTCTCGAGTCCGGTCAAAACCGGATGTGGGGTGTGACAACAAGGTTCAAACCCATTTCAATGCATGTTGTTTCATACCAAAATGTACAAGGTTAAGCTCAGTAATCTGTAAATAATAATAGGGTGACAATTTTCAGAAACGAAAATGATATTAAACAACCAACATATCGTTGACCTCAAACCCTAAACCACAAATCCCAACTCCCAACTCCATTAAGCATATTCACAAATCAAAACCCTAATCTTTGAATAACAGCATAAGCTCACTAAAATTTGAATAAATTCCTAAAATCAAAACCCTAATATTTGAATACAATCGTATAATCTAAACCCTAAGTTGAGTATAACAGCCATTAGTTGTTGAGTACATACCTTAAGCTCGAGGAGCTTCTCCTTCTTTGTTGTAGACTGGGAACAACCAGCTTCGTCCTCGCTTCCCCTTTGCTTCTTCGTGTTCGTCTTTCCCCTTTGCTTCTTAAGTTTGTGAGAGAGAGTAAAGTGAGAGAGAGAGGGAGACAGTAAGGTTAAATAAGGTTAAGAAATGTGTAAGAACCGCCCCCAGTCGACACTGGTCGAACCGGTGAAATTTGGGAAAAGTTGACTATCCATCGAAAAAGTCGACTGATGACTCCGGGAGTCAATCGGGACCTTTTCGGGACCCAAAAATCTTAGCCTTCGTTACGGTTAGCTTAGTTGCGTCGTTTCGTTTCAATTGACTATTTTTGCGAAAAAGTCAAATCCGGGGCTTTATTGGATAAAATAAATTGTGCTTAAATAATTAAGGGTAGAGGTGGACCCCACATGGACACATGTTCATGATGTCTTGGAGGAGAAGAAAAGGGTGGAGAAAGACCCATTTGCCCTCATTTTGGGCCATTGAGAAGAAAGGGGGCAAGAGGGGCAAAATGGTCTTTTGTTACACCTTGGCCGAATTTCCCTATAGAGAGAGAGGAAGTGGAGCTCCATTGCTTGAAGAAGAAGAAGAAAGTGAAGAAAAGTAGCTCATTTGGTTGATTTCCAACACCAATCTTCTCCAAATTTACTTCATTCTCATCCCCTCTTCATTCATAAGGTGAGTAACCACTAAAAACCTACTTTCAATGAATTTTGGGGCTGTGGGTTTGGTAGAAATTGCATGAACTAGACTTGGGTTTATGGGTTTGAGGTTTGTCTTGATTAAAAAGTTGATTTTGTGGAGAAAAGTGGAGATTGATGATAGAAATCATGTGGGTTTTTGTTGTTTTGATGAAACCCATTATGGGTCTTGGAGTATTGAGGTTTTTGGGACTGATTTTGGAGGGTTTGGAGGTTAACAATGGAGTTTTGAGGGGTTAAATTCGTGGAGAAGAAGCTGGAGGAAGAAGAAGGACGAAACTGTCAGACCCGTCACGGATCCGTGACGGGAACCGTGATAGAGTACGTCACGGCTCCATGATGGAGGCCGTGACGGCACACGTCACGGTTCCGTGACGTTACCCGTGACGGTGCAGGTCACGGTTTCGTGACCCATACCGTAACGGAGCCCATCAAGGCTCCGTGACCCGAACCGTGATGGATCAGAATTGGACCTTTTACGTCCATTTTGGTGGTTTTCGAGTAATTGGTATTATTAACTATAACCGAGCTTATTGTGGGTTTGTGTAGGGTGTTTTCTCTTTAAACCGCCCTTGAATTACTATTAATTCTCATATTACTTGTGATCTTAGACGTTGTTTCCAAGCACGGCGGAGGAGACTACTAGGCGACTCGTGATTGTTCGCGTTTGGATAGCGGTTGAGGTAGGGAAAAGTAGCGAATACCTGTCACGCCCCAAATCCAGTTTTGACCGGATTCGAGACGTGACTCAAGTTGAAATAAAGTAAAGGATAAACGATAGATAAAAGTTCCAAAATATCATACAAACTCCGTCAAAACGACATAATAGTGAAAGGTTTAAACAACGTGAGTCACAGCTCAACATAAAAAGTCAGATAAAGTAGGTCCAACACAAGAGACCAACATAACTCTAGTAAAATCCCGAAGAAGTCCCAAAGCTCCCTAGCCTCGACTTCCCTAGACATCCGATACTCCTGTAAAACAGTTAGAAACAAAAGGGGATGAGCTGACGCCCAGTAGGAAAAATCTTAATAACTCCACCTTTAGATCAACACTTCAACTGTTCAACGGATAGATAAGAGCATAATACTAAGATTAGTCAAATAGTACGAAGGTAATAAATATATAATCAAAGCAATATCATATTATTGGAGGCAACTGTAATTTGCACGAGTTTATAAAAGTTCCATAACGAAGAAGTAAGAATAAAATGGGAGTATTTAATATCATGCCAACCACTCGCTTTTTCAAGCCTCCGATCCATGGATAGATTCTGGGATCACTTCGGTTCCCATAATTCCGATCTACCAGAGTATCCATGTCATATCAGATTTTCCCTCGGTCCAGAGGAAGCACATGCGTCGGGGGACCGGAAACAATACCAATTGGGCGATTATCATCGGGATTCCCAGAAATGCCTCCAAAGGACCATACGTCATAGGGAACCAAGGTAGTGCTCCACTAGGACGCACATCCTTGGGTGCAACCTTAGTAACCATCGCTCAAGAAGTAACCCAATTAATATCCTACAGGATCTGCTCATAATCAATCTATATATCCCGCATGATCTGCCAATAATCCATAAATATCCCGCAGGATCTGCCAATGATCAATAAATGTCCCGCAGGAGCTGCTCATAATCAGTAAATATCCCGCAGGATCTGCCAATAGTCAACTCTCGTAATACCTAATAAACCATGCCCTCAGGCTCCAATTCTCAAACCGTACCTCTTTGTATCTGTTAAATTCCACCTTTATCACGGCACCGGATTACCCCCCCCCCCCCCCCCCCCCGGTGTAGTACCGAACCAAACAAGCAATTCAAACAAGAATAAGAATAAGGGAAATACTATAACTGAGTCACCAAACAACACTCCACCGATCACACTTTCATC
This sequence comes from Erodium maritimum, assembly GCA_963921825.1. Lineage (NCBI taxonomy): Eukaryota > Viridiplantae > Streptophyta > Magnoliopsida > Geraniales > Geraniaceae > Erodium > Erodium maritimum. The sequence goes on along the minus strand of OY997589.1, from coordinate 28,478,680 downwards.
ACAACCAAGACATTCAATACACTCCACACTTACCGTATACTTACCTGTCACGACCCAGTGGTACATCGATCACCTGATTGTGCCCCGTGGCACAACCAGTCATACTCGATCATCCGTTCAAACGACAATTTTATTAACATAAATACTAAATCAAACAAATATATATTCAACCAATCAATCATCAGGTGAGCGAACTAACGAGCATTTAATCATAAGGGCTACTCTAGTTTCATTAGACACTTAAGTTAACCGAGCAATTAGCAACCAAGCATGTGAACCTAGCACACAACTAATCCGAGAGCTCTTCACAACCTCTCTACCAGTAAATCAAAATCCCAAGTATTGAAAGCACACTTCACTAATTGTCATCGTCCTAGACATGCATACTAGACTCATCCAATTATTAGTAATTGAAAAACGGTTATTCTAGTTATTCGCATCCTATAGGCAATTCTAGGACCTTTCCGATTTTATTATCCTAAACATGCATTCTAAGCGGTAATTAAGTAATTAAAACTTTCCCTACCTTGCGGTCTTCCTACGAACAAATACTCCTATCAACAGCTGTCCGGCTCGCCTCTTCACCTCGGCGAAGTCCCAGCTACGAATCTGGGTTTACACACAAACGATCCAAAATCAGATCGGGTCCAGATTACCCAGTTCTTTAAATTAACAGTTCTTCATTTCCTTTGATTACACTGTTTAAACCGATAAAAGTCCGACTTAGTCCCAAGTGTCGTTTAAATCAGTTTTAAATTTAATTAAACGAGTTTGTCCAAACGGTCCGTATCCGATCCAGTCCCGGAGTCAGGCCCGAGTCCGGACCCGAAGTCCAGAGTCAGTCCGGGCCATGGCCCAGACCAGATTCGAGCCCAAGGCCCAAATCCTGTCCAGGCCGAGGCCCAGCTGAGCTCCGAGCCCGAGCCCAAGGTCTCGCCTTCGTCCGGTCTGAGCTGAAGACGTCGTGGCTGAGGTTAGGGTTCCGGCGACTCCGGCGGCGGTGGCGTCAGGGTTTTGACGGCGGCTCCGGCGTTTGTTGGGTTGACAGAGGCATGGGACTTCAACGGGAACGAGGGTTGAGGCGAGGTCCGAACCCTCCCGGCCAGATCTGATGGCCAAGGGCTCGCCGACGACGTGAATCGCGGATCTGGAACTCGGAGAGTTCCGGCGACGCTCCCGACCCTCTCTGACCCCAAAAGAACCGGACGCCCTTCGAATCGACGCGAGAAGAAGGGGAACAGGGGTGGAACCGGTGAGAAGCGACTCACCGTTTGAAGCTCCGCCTGAATCAGGCTCGGTGGAGCTCATCCTCGTCGGCGGCGACGTCGAATCGAGGAGGAAGAAGACTGGTGAGGGCGTCTGGGTTCTGGCACGACGGGTATAAGAAGACGGAGGAGAAGAGAAGGAAGGTGGGTGTGAGAGCTCGGAGAAGAAGAGGTGGTGGCCGGGGAAGGAGAGGGAGAACGGCGGCGGGTTTCTGGTTCGACGGCGAGGGACAGAGAGTCTCGTCTCGGTAGGCGTGCAGGAACTGAGGCTGAAGAGGGGTTGAGAGCCCTTTTAAGGCTAGGGTTCGATAGGGTTTGGGCTCGGGTCATCTGGGCTTCGCACAAATGGTGCGGGCTTGCCTTGCTCGGGCCCAAACCGCGTCTGCAGCCCTGCCCAGCCCAGAACCAGCCTTCTCCTTTTAAAAAAAAAACCAACTTGATGCAAAAACAACTCCCAAGTTATCAGTTCGCACTTTACTACCCTTTTAAACCAAACTGGGTTTTACAATACCGGTTTAAATGCGGAAAGTTACTAGAATTGCATATATGATTTAAGTAACTAGAATATTGTAGAATCACATGTAGGATGTGAATAACTAGGATAGTCGTTGATAACATGGAACCACCTACGGGCCAGGTCGTGCCCGTAGGTATGGGAATTGATGTGCTGTAAAATTGCATGTGGGTCCCTGGTTGGGCCCGTAGGATTGTGTGATGATTTCTCTTGGTTGTGATTAGTAGATTTGGTATGATTAATCTGTGGTATGTTCCGGTCTAAATTAATGGTCATGGTATGATATGCTCGGTATGATATGTCTGGTATGATATGTTCGGTATGACGTGAACTACTGCCTTGTGATATGATCGGGTGAATGATATACCGATGTGGTGTGTTCAGTAAGATATGTTGTGGCGAATATTGGTGTGCATTATTGCTTGTGATGTGTTTGAGACCCTGTATGTGTGTACCCCGTTGGGATGTCTAGACCGAGGATGGTGTGCCGGTCCGATATCGTGGCTGATGATGTGTGTTCCAACACGATATGTTCCGAGGCGGTGTGTTCCGGTACGATACCTATATCGAAGGAGGATTCCGATATAGGATATCTAGACCGAGGCTTCCGGTGTGATATTTATACCGAAGGAGGATTCTGGTATAGGATAAACAGACTGAGGCTAGGTATTCCGGTATGATATCTATACCGAAGGAGGATTCTGGTATAGGATATTTAGGCCGAGGGTGGTGTGGCGGGACGATATCTAAGCCGATGCTGTGTACCGGGTAGATATGTTCCGAGGCTAGGTGTTCCGGTATGATATCCCGACCAATACTGTGTGTCTGGTATGCGTATATCCTAACCGATACTGTATGTTCCGGTATGATACCTATATCGAAGGAGGGTTCCGATATAGGATATCTAGACCGAGGCTAGGTGTTCCGTTATGATACCTATACTGAAGGAGGATTCTGGTATAGGATATCCTGGCCGAGGCTATGTGTTCTGATATACGCATATCAATGTTGTGTGTTCCGGTATGATACCTATACCGAAGGAGAATTCCGGTATAGGATATCTAGACCGATGATGTGTGTTCCGGTGTGTATTGGTGATGATTTTACCGTGTGTGTTTACTCGACGACTCTTTGAGATATGGTTCGGGGTGTGAACTTGAGAAATTATTAATTGTCGAGCAGGGTTGATGTCACACGCTAAGTGTGGTGTTTGGGAAAATGATGTGATCACATGAGGTATGGTTAAGTGAGGTTGATTATGATTGTGGTTGTGATTACTGTTCGATTCGTTAGTTATTGTGCTCTACTAGTATGCCATATTTGGACGGTTACCCGTGGTGGTGAGCGGATAGCTCATCCCCTTTACTACTTATTCCTACTGAGCGAAAGCTCACCCCCTTTATTACTGTTTTTTTACAGGTTTCGATCGTCAGTTGGTTTAGAAGATGTCTTGGAGCCTGGGAGCTTAGCGAGAGTCCTAGCTTGTGGGGTTGTCTAGAGACGTGTTTACTTTTTCGTACCAAACTTTTATATTTGGATTTGAGCATTTGACTCTTGGTACCTGAATTACCGGTTTTGGATTATTTATTGAAGATTTATTTCGTTTAATTTTACTTCATTTATTATCCCTTTTAATTCACGTCTCGAGTCCGGTCAAAACCGGATTTGGGGCGTGACAAAATGTTTTGAGGGAAATTCCATCTTTTACCCAGCAAAACTAACGGATCCGTCTTAATTCACGGATTTTGATAGTTAATGGGAATCGCGAATAGTTCGCAGGTTGGAATGGGGAACAAAGGTCAGTCGCAGTGTGGATGATGAAAACAAAGCTGAAACAAAGTAGGGATACGGCCTTTCCCCTAGGAAGATACTTTGTGATATGCTTATTCTGAAGCATTAAATAATAGGCAGCATGTTCCCCTATGGAGTCTTTGTCTAGTTGATGAGTTTTTTTATCAGCAAAAGCAAATTAAGATTAAAGCCTCTTATGAGAGGTAAGAGAGTACATGGAGGAGTAGTACAAATGAGATTCACCAAACCTATGTCAACAAAGATCATCTAACCTAAGTCTACAATGGTCTGAAACAATCAACCAAAACGACAAACCCAACTATCAAGTACACAGTCTACTGGATCAAACCAAACCAGTAGAAATATGAAATTTTCGCATCAAGAAAGCTCAGCTCAGCCAAGCTCTTGGATCAATCGAGCAATGTTGTAAACCATAAACCTGGAGAAGTCTTGATTCAAGTAGAAGAGCATTGAATCACCCGAAGCATTAGAGGACCCAAAGCACATCTACAGTTGTGGCCAACTTTTGAGAGCCATGAAAGTGACACCAAACTCTACTGAAGAGGGCTTGAAAGACACCCATAAAAAGCAATTTCAGATTGGATTGAGCCTGTAGAGGAACCATTTGCTGTGCGGAAAATGGGTGACTTGTTTCGCAAGAAACCAAATTATCCAACTTGTAGGGGTCAAATGAAGACTTGCAGCAGCACTGAATCAACAAAATTGTAGCTGAATAGTGGAGAGATTGGAGGTTCTGAAATGGTTGTCCCTCAGCTCCACTGAAAATGAAGATGAAACATGTTCTTGAGCCTTAAGCAAACATAATCATCAGTTTTGAGACCTGAAAAGGCTTGCAAGGAAAGAAAAAAAACAAAAGAAAACACTCCAACCTAAGGAAAAAACTACCCCCACACAACAAAAACCAAGAGGGAGGAGAGACCTAACTACCCACACACATGAAGAGGGGGAGAAGCAAGAGTAAAGCAAAGACCTTACCAAACTCACCCAAACCCTCTCCCAGAACCCCCACCCCAAGTACAAGTTAGTCTGCAATCCTCAAAGGATAAGCTTGATCTGAAATTGAGCTTTGTCTACTGGTGCAACAAGATCTTGGAGCTGTTCTCCAGCTTTGGAAAGAAAAGTAGAAGCCTGAATTTTGGAGAATAGCTCATTCCAAGCTGTAAGATTGAGTTGATCCAACTGTTTTCAGCTCACTTAAAATTAGAGTAGTAATGGAAAAGTTAAGTGACACAATCTATAATTATTACATATCTTTATTATGTCTTTTTTCCTCTTGGGATGTTGGGTCGACTTCAGACCGTTAGAATACAAATATAGTTGAATTGGTTCTCAAATAGTAACTTCTTACCTAGTTCTGAGATGCATCATTAAGCCTCCTTTTCCCATTCGAAACCAGCATTATGTTTATTGTCACTAAACCATTATGTGTGTATTGACTTTAGGCACTCATAAGAGAACCTTCCTTTATCTAACAACTGAGCTGCATTAGCAATTTCATTACTGAATTATAGCTTTATTTTTGTGTAGAGATGTCCTCCTGACTAGTAATAGTAAAGACAAGTTTATAACAGAATCACAAAGAACATGATGCATCCCTTTCTTTGACAGCTATAGTTTTTGTACCTATTCTTCACTTATACAAACTCTTGGCAATAATTTAAGCTCTTTCTTTGCCCCTGCATCTATCTGTTCTTGTCAAGTTTGTGGATCAGCCCCAAGGCTTCACAAATTGTTCCTCCTCAGAAGCCTAGTTCTCATCAACATTGTTCACTAGTGAATCACAAAGGCATAATTAGAAAAGCTGTTATCATGCATGGATGTGGAAGCATTGTGCTTTGCTCCAACTCCAACCTCTTAACACTACTAAATCCAGCAAATTAATTATGTAAACTTCTAATCAAGGTTCAGGTTCAGGCAAGCTGTCAATGTTAGTATATATATATTTATACTGCAACCAATGGATGGTGTAGAGACCAAATTTTCCTTGAAACCTAAGTTGCAGAATCAATTAGCTATTTATAAAACCAATACTTACTCTTCAGGATAACCACAAAATTAAGGAAACAAAACTATAGCAATATGGATATATTACCAGGAGTTCATACATGAGTTTTAGTCTCACCTTGAGTAAATATGAGATCAAGGAAGTGTTAATAAACATTAAGGACCCGTAGCCTACTAAACTAGGTATATAATGAGTTTCGGTTGTTGCTCCTGCCAAACCCCTTTTCCCCCAACATATATGATGTATAGTCACAAAGCTAACAGATCTTGAAGCTGAAGTATATCGTTTATGTGTATATATTCTCTTCAAAGCTAAGGTATTTTGTAGCTATACCCTTTAATTTATAGAGGCCATTTAAACAAGCAGATGAGACACAATTGCCATATCTTCTCAAAACTGATTCATTTAAATCTTGTTCTTACATTGAATAAACATGAGGTTAAAACACACGTATTAGGCTGGATGACGCTGACAGAGAATCCTCCCCCACCCTCCTTTTCTTACATCAAATGGAATAAGATTGTGTTTTTAGGAGGGGTCCATCAATACTTTTTCTGTCTCTTTCTTATCCGCCCTAATCTCATGTGATGATCGGTCTATTAATGCTAGTTAAATTATCAATCTAAGCTTGGGATACAAAGCACACAATATTGTGGATTTAGTTCATTTTTCATTTCAAACCTGGCATTTCTTCGACAATGGAATTATGTTAATTACAATATTAATTTACTGTCACTTCTTTTTTGAGTTGAGACAAATCAAAATTACAAATGAATTATGGCATATCTCAATCATGTAAGACTTGTTATTACTGATTTTTGGAAGTGGCAAACCAATTCACTAACAATTAGAAATTGGTGTCGAAACACAACGAACTACCCTAAAATATTTATTATTATTGGAGGCATGTAAATGATCTGTGACTAATTCATAAGACATATGAGAGATTGGTGATCAATTCGTAAGATATGTAAATGATTTGTGACCAACTCATAAAAACAGGTAAGTGACCCTGTGAGTGTGACCAAAACAAAAGGTCTGTCATCTACATCCTACCCGCCCCAAATTCCTTTACTTCCCACCTTTACACCCGGACCCCGATACAGGAACAAACGGGGACTATCGTCGAATGGATACCCTATTACCTCAATCTCTCTATAACCCTAAAAACCTTACTACCGTACCTACCACTATCGATGTTGTATCGCGAGTTGCTGAGGACATCGGAGCTGACATCGTATAAAGAGGTAAAGCCTGATCTGGGGGTCAGCCTTTGCATGACGTTACCAAGCCACGAACAACACCGACTCACCTTACCCTTGAACCCCCTCACCACGAGACTCGTATTCACTTTACCATATCCCCTTCCTCTGCTCTCCCGGCTCCACCACTTGTTCAGATTTCCCTAGTAGAGACCGAATTTTACAGAACCTACTTGGTCCGGAGCAAACCCCAACGAACAGTGGAACCCCTAGGCAGTTACAAGCCTTACCTGAAGGCCCGTGTAGAGGTCAGATGGTTGTCAACCCCTCTAGGTCTAGGGGACCGCGCCTACCCTTCGTCGATTCGATGTCGCCACTCGATTTTCAGTTTGTGGGGGAAAATGGGAGATGGAACCATGTTTTTTAGGACGACGACTTGTGGATTTTTAGTCTTGGCTCATGTCCGACTAAGTAAAATCTTCCCCTCACCCTGACCTCATCCGAGGGGCTAATTGCCGATCTTCTTGGTCCATATATGTTTTCTTGTCGATTTAATTTGCGCCTCTGCAACCAACTACACCGCATAATGTTACAGAGTGATTTTGAAGCCCAGAGGAGCGAGATTTGGGATTTTCCCAACCGGCCCCTAGTGAACGGCTTCTCTAGACCATGTCGCTCTCTATGATGGATTTGTGCGAGTAGGGTTTGTATAGCTGAAAACTGGACCTTTTTTCACCGGTCTCCTCTAGAAAAATCCCCCGGATTCCGCCATCGAACGACTCAAAGGTATTATATCGAACCACCAACCCGTCGAGGTATGCCCACTAAGATCGACGTTGACCCTAACCCGAACCCTAGGGAGAAGGGGCTCAATGGGGGAAGGAAACCCATTGGGACCAAATACATAAGATTCTACCCGGGCCCTCAACCTGGGTTAGCTCCTCTTGGATGAGGGCACGCTTTTGGGAATGATTATGCTCGTCACCTCGCAATACAAGATAACCACCCGAATGTGTATTTAGATCCTTGTTCTTGTGTTTTGTGCTTATCTTTTGTCGACGGTTCCCTTTTAGTGTACTCTATTAGAAGTACTTTTTATGTTTATCCTAATACGCCGGATCAACTATTTAAACAAATGGGGGATAGATAAATTTTGAGAGGTAGCTTCTCTCTTTACAAGCTCCGACCTCTCTCTTCTAAAACACTTCCTTTTCCGCCGCTCCGCCGCTAGCGGCTGTGGCCGCGTGGCTTCTGCCACAAAGGTCACGACCGCTCCTCTCTTCCCCTCTCTCCCAAACTTCACCCGCTCCCTGTTTCTCCTTCCTTTCTACCCGCTCTTCGTTTCGGCCTCATCGGTGGTAAATCGCACCAGATCTAGACGTGGGAGGCATTTCTACACCATCCTTTGGGTGAATTGTCCTAGATCTGTGTCCAATTTAGCCACTGTAGGGTTTTGACCCTTTCTCCTCGCCTTCCTCTGTCTCTGGCTCAAACTCGACGTTCTTCAAGGCAACCATCAGATTTGACCTCCGTTGTAGCAGATCGAAGCCCTTTGGGGCTTTTTCCATAGATCTGGGCTTCCAATGCCAGATCTATGGTCGTTGGTCGTGCTCTTCCGCCCTAATCCGTCGCAGCCTTCTCCCTCCCTGGTGGCAATACAGTCTTTACCGGCCTATTCGAGCTTCCCAAGGTCAGATCCCTAGCTCTCCTTTCTCGGCTTCGGTAAGGAAGAAATTCTAGTGCTCTAATGGCGTTTTTGGTGCTGGTCGGAGCGTCAAGAGGACATGCCGGAGTTTGAAGTCGTCAGTTGCTGCTGCTGAGCGTGTGTCGATGTCATCCTTCACATGCACCAAGTCGGAGTGGCCAGAGACAAGGGTGTCTCGGCTCAGGGACTCTCCGGCGAAAGTTGGGATGCTTGAGGCTGTGAGGTAAAGCTTCGATTCGTTGCTAGGCAGGGCCATGGGTTCGGGTGAGGGTGTTGCTTCTCGTCCTTACTCTATTTAGTTTCGGTCTCTACTTTCTCCCCTTCTTCTCTATTATCTTAAGGATTTTTTGGTGTTTCTGGCCACTGTGGTGGACCGGCCTCGTCAGAATGCGGTGTTGGCCGTCGGCGAGGACACACGGCATCTGCTTTCAGATTATTCTTTTTATGATTTTGATTTAGGGATTACGATCTTGGTCGTGAGCGATGTTGGCTGCCGGAACCAACTGTTAACATTATTCTAGTGTTGATGGTTACACAAATTGGAGTAGCTGTAAACCCGGAATGGAATTACGGTAAGGGGATTAAGGTTGTTAGAGTATTAGGTATGTATGTTCTTAATGGTTGGAAAATCTGGTCATTAGGACTGTTCTCAATTTCGTGCTTCATGTTAGTTAAATTTGGTACTTAGACCCTCAAATTGTTTTCTTTCATCTGTTGTTGGCTGGTTGCATGTATTGCATCCTTGTTCTTGGTTGTTCCCTATAAAGAAGGTTGCGTCCTTCTAGGGTTTTTGAAGTCTGTAGTCAGACTAGTGTAACTCCTCTTTCGCCTCGTGAGAGGTTTAAATTTAAATTTTCTTTTCCGATCAACGAAAAAACAAATGGGGGATACCGACCAAACCATAAGACCTTTCACAGTAGAGGCTTCTGTGCGTCGAATAGGATCGTCGATTCGGCACCTTTTTGGGAAAAAAGCACAAAACCTACGATTATGTCGATTCGACCACGAATAAAATCGATAGATTCGTTGACCGTCTAATCGGGTCGAAGTCGCGATTCTCTCATGACCACTATTCTCCTATGTAGAATCGTCACGTAATTCAAATAATTTAAATATATTTTCGACCCACTTTTCTCTAAAATGCGGCTCACATTCTTTTTACTTTTGGTCCACTTATAATAAGATTAGATCTAATAGGTCTCGATCTAGTTCGGACAGCCTAAGATTGTTTGTGAATTTACCCCTTGATTGTATGTCTATAATGCTCCAAGATTAATGTTATGAAGATCCTACCTTTTAACAAAAAACAAACAAACTTGAAGTTGCTATTAATTCTTGTTGTGCATGGGACATTATTACCCTTGGTACCACACCAGTTGACCCGTCTCTATCAACTAAGAGCAGTCTTCCAAAAGAGTTATAATCGTAATTTCAACACTGACCCTAACCATGTTCCAACTGCACAAAAATGGTAGAGGATAAGTATAGCACGGAACCAATACATTTCTCTCCCGACTGATAGATTTCCAATCTTTGCATCAAAAATAAAATTCCAATTTTTTTTGTTGTTGTTGTAAATAATTGAACCCTAGTCGCCTGTAAATGGGTCTGTCCTTGAAATTCAGAATGAGATAAAAAAAAATGGGAGAAGAACGTGATACCGCAGTGCCAGATATCAGTCAGAGCTTCCCGGAAACAGCCGCCGGGAAAATCAGTATCCGCCGGGCCATTGAGCTCGTATCTTCCCTCATCTCTCTCTCATACTCCATCAAAGTCTTCTCAGTGAAATGGCATTTGATTCGGAACAAGCTCGAAGAGCTCCAAACCGGGTTAATCGCAGTGGAGAATTGCGATTCCGGAGACATCCCGGCGCTAGTAAACCTGATTCCGGCCATAACGGCCACATCCGGCGAGTGCCGCGACCTCGCTCGTCAGTGCCTCGATCTTTCCTACACCGGGAAGCTACTGATGCAGAGCGATTTGGACTCGATGTCTTCGAAATTCGATCGCCATGTGAAGAGCCTCGCCGGAATTTACACCGCTGGAGTATTGACTGACGGGTTTGCGATGGTGGTCTCGAGGCCCGGAATCGGAGCTTGCAAGAGCGACATGAGGTTTTACGTCGGAGATTTGCTGACGAGAATGAAGATTGGGGACGCGGATATGCAGAGGCAGGCTATGGTTAATTTCCACGCCGCCCTGGCCGAGGACGACCGGTACGTCAAGCTCGTCGGTGAAATCGAAGACGTCGTATTTGTCCTCGCGAATTTCCTTGATTCGGCTGAGCTGGAAATCCAAGAAGCGTCGGCGAAGTTGGTGTCGTTGCTAGCTGGGTTCGGGTCCTGCAAGTGTGTACTCGTCGGAGCCGGAGTCATCGCGCCGCTGATTCGGGTCCTCGAGAGCGGGAGCGAGCAGGGGAAGGAGGCTGCGGCGAGGAGCTTGCAGAGGCTGACGGAGAATTCGGACAATGCGTGGTCAGTCTCGGCCCACGGCGGCGTCACGGCGCTACTCAAGATTTGCGGCGGCGGAGGAGGGACGGAGCTGATCGTTTCTGCTTCTGGGGTGCTGAGAAACATCGTCGGGGTGGTGGAAATCAAGAGGTTCATGATCGAAGAAGGAGCAGTTTCGACCTTCGTCAAGCTCGCTCGGTCCAAAGACGAGATCCTGCAAATCAATTCGATGGGGTTTCTGCAGAGCATAGCGAGTGGGGACGATTCGATCCGGCAATTAATCGTGAGAGAAGGAGGCGTCCGAGCTCTGCTACAAGTCCTCGATTCTAAATCGTCGCTTTCGTCGAAAACCAGAGAGACCTCGCTGCGAGCGATCGAGAACCTCTGCTTTACATCGGCGAATTCGATCGCCAGCCTGATGGGCTACGGGTTCGTCCACCAGCTTCTCTTCTGGCTCCGAAACGGAGAGCCGTGCGTTCAAGAGCAGGCCCTGAAAGTGGCGCACAAGCTCTGCGGAGCATCGGAGGAGGCCAAGAAGAGGATGGGTGATTCGGGTTTCATGCCGGAACTGATAAGGTTGTTGGATGCGAAGCCGTACGAGGTTCGGGAAACGGCGGCGGCGGCTCTGGCAAGCATGGTGGCGGTGCCTAGGAACAGGAAGAGGTTTCTGGAGGACGAGCAGAACGTGAGGCTAGTGATGCAAATGTTGGACCCAGAGGAGGGCAGTTCGGGAAACAAAAAGTTCCTGCTGTCGACGTTGATGTCTCTGACAAGTTGCAACAGTGGGAGGAGGAAGATTGCGAGCTCTGGGTACGCGAAGAACATAGAGAAGCTTGCTGAAGCAGAAGTTTCCGACGCCAAGAGGCTCGTCAGGAAGCTGTCGGGTGGCAGATTCCGGAGCATGTTGAGTGGATTCTGGCATTCTTGAATCCTATTGTAAAATAATATTAATAACCAAATTTACTTTTTGTATGTCAATTTTAAGTTTTGCTTCATCAATCGTACTCGTCTAGTAGTCATAATAACTCATAACATTCAATACATGTAGTATCGAAGAATATAATATGAAGAAGTGAACAGGAATGTGGTTTAAAGTTATTTAAGTCGGAGATGGAAAGGTTATGATTATGATGTGTGTGCAAATAATAAGGGTCACATGGGGTGGGGTGGGATGGGACGAGACATGTGATGTGTCCATTTCGGTGTGTCCTGTAGCTTCAAGGGTAGTCATTTTCTTCTATTGGGTGTTTTCTCATTTTGAGAAACACTCCCACACTCGTATAACTTCATTGTTTCTTTATCTCAACTGTGTGTCCGATCATTTTCCCCAACGTAACAAATTTGTGGAATTGTGGTCTTGTTCAAGACAAAGATAAAAAGAGCATCTCTAACGTTAAATGCCCATTAAAATTTAAGGGTTAGATTAAAATATTTTTTATGGTGGTAATATTCTCTCCAAGCTAAACAGTTTGGCTCCAGCTAAAATTAGTGACTTATTTAGTGAAGGGTTACTGATCTCGATTTCGGAACGCTCAGCTCGATTCCATCTACGGATCCCAGATAATGTTGTCATGTTGCTGCCTTCTTAGAAGTTTGTGCTCGTTCTCGGTAGAAATACCGGTCCCCCCTTGGGCCTTTGTTCGGTGTAGGCCAGATTTGGTTTCGGAGGACTGAGTTCGAGTTCCTTCGTCTGCAATCGAGCTCATCTTTGGAAGTTGTCGGTCACCTGGTTTTCTTTGAACCTGCCGCAGTTTGGGTTTTCGTGTTCTCAGCTTTTCATGGTTGGAAAATCTAGGTATCGAGACCTGTTCTTTTGTGTCTCTGAGCTTCATGGTTGGAAAATCTAGGTATCAAAACCTTTTCTTCTGTCTTCGAGTTCATGGTTGGAAAATTAGGGGTTTAGACCTTTCCTTCAGTTTTTACTTGGTTTACTTTCTTGCCCTTCCTTCTAGGTTGTTTCGGTCGGTTGTTTATTCCTTCTTCCCCGATGTGTGGGGGTTGTTTTCAGTGGTTCCCGGTTGTATTTGTTGTTCTGTGTTCTTGTAAGCCCCTCAGACTGTTAAGGGTTCTGGTGTGAGGTTCCCACGGGAATGCTCTTTCTTTGTTCCATCACTTGCTCTCTATTTCGGAGACCATTTTATTTAAATTTGCTTTTACTGATAAAAAAAACAGTATTGGAAATGAAATTTTCACAACTTTCGACGGAGCCTTGTTTTATTTTGTAGTATGCTTGTGATGTTGATAGCTGAAAGTGGGCCTCGTTTGTCTGTTGTGATAGATGACCCCATATCCTCCAATAGATCAACGAGTTATGGACGTCGTTCATTCTTAAGAATGATGTTGTGGAGGATAATGCAAGAAATTACGATCACAACGAGTGAGTTCTTATCCCACATCCGGTTTGGATGATTTATAATGTACAATCGAGCTTGTAAAGCCCCAAATCTGCGTTTTATATCCATTTTGGCTCCTTCCGGACCACTTCCCTCAATACTTTTAGATGAAGTGTTTTGGGTTTCCTTCATCTCGTTCATCTCTAATGGCTTATTGTAAAGCTGTTTTTTTGGGTTGGCCACTAGAGTAGATATTTTCACATTGTATTTTTTTTATTTGTACACCTTTAATAACCGTTGAATTTTTTGACTCTACCATTCATCTTGGATCAACAATTCTTGAACTATTTTTATGTCATTTGGGAGTTTTGAGGCATGTTCAGATCCTTGTAGTACTCATGTTCAATAGACTTGCAAGGTTGAGCAAGGCCGAATTGGACTTACTCAAGTTGCAGCTTCGTCTCATGAAACCGACGCATGGACTACAATATGTGAATTGGCTTCCACGAAGAAAGATGCAATGATTCGTATCTGACTTCGGGAGGCAAGGATTGGCGGGGTTACCTTTTCTGTTTTGTTGTTCCTTGTTTCGTTTTAGGAAAAGGCTTGGCCTTTTGGCTCCCATTTCTGGAGCCCATATGTAATTGTTGTCTCTTACCCCGCTTCTTCTTGAATTAGGGCATTCCGGTTCGTTTTGTGGAATCGCTTTTATTAATAAATTTTCGAGCTTATAAAAAATAGCCTTGTGAAACCCATTTCCAGTTTTGTGATTCCCTCAGAAGGAGTCGATTGAATTATGAAGCCAACAAGAGATAATTTGCAAGACTTCTTCCCTAGGCCATTACAGATTACTTCAACTAATTCGTGTAGTTGACTGCACCAGAACAACTATCGATGATTATGGGGTTGGACTGACAAAGATAAACTATAATAAGCACAAAGACATATTATTGTATGGGTGGAAATTAGGCACTTAAGTCTCTCCATCTACCCATGATATACCGAAAAATAATTTGAAATCATCAGCATCGAAGGAATGATAATCACTAAGGTTGAATAATCCACTGAAACAACCACAATATAGGGGTTTTCAAGCATGCTTAGTTGGATAATGATTTGAGAATAAGAGAGCATTGTATTTGAGAGAAATAAATGTGTGTGAAAAGGGTACGAGAGATGTGTAGTATTTATAGGAACATAAAATCATTTTCTACAATCATCATTGTGATTTTTTTAAAACAACAGACAGTTGGCTAAGCCAACAACCATTTTTATTAAAATGAAAACCACATGTCACAGGCCAATTTATTGGAGACGAGAGGAATTCGATCCTCTGGTCGTTGTGTGAGCTTTCACTAGAATATGCCCAACTTGGATCACAATATCGTTAGTAGAAGCCGATAGCACACAGTGGGTGAAAGTCATATTATGTTTTTGAAATCAAGGAAGAGGTCGGTTGTGTTGTCCCCACTATGGATAATCTTAGAGCACCTTAATAAAGACGGATATAGTAAACGAATACTTTAAAATTTTAGGAAAGTCACCCTAATTCATCCAAATTATAGGAGAATAATAATGAAGGAAACTTTCACAAAAACCGTTTAAGGGAGGGAATTAAATACTTTTCCGTCCAAACAATTCTTCCTTTAGTCCAATATGGTTTCAATGATCAATAGCCACGTGGTAATTATTTTCAAAAAATAACAAACTTTTCTGGAAAAAGAATGTGACGCCCCAAATCCGGTTTTGACCAGACTCGAGACGTGAACCGCAGATAATAATAAATAAAGTAAATTTAAAACAATTGAAATTCCAAAATAGTTCAGATCCAACAATTTCAATAACATGAGTCAATGCTCGAAATCCAAGTAATAAGAAGTTTAGTACAAAAGGAAGGTACGTCTCTAGACCATCCAAACTAGGACTCTCGCTAAGCTTCCAATGTCATGCCCCAAATCCGGTTTTGACCGGACTCGAGACGTGAGCTAAAATATGATAATAAATAAAAGCGACTTTAAACGAAATAAATCTCCAAAAATAGTTTAAAACGATAACAAGAGTCAAGCTCAAAAACCAAGTAATAAAGAGTTTCCTACAAAATGAAAGTACGTCACTAGACAACCCAAAAACAAGGACTCGCCAGGCTCCCCAGCTCTGAGACGTCCTCTAAACCAACTCATGATCGAAACCTGTAAAACAGTAACGAAGGGGGTGAGCTTTCGCTCAGTAGGAAAAAGTAGTTAAGGGGATGAGCTATCCGCTCACCACCACGAGTAACCGTCTAATTATGGCATACTAGTAAAGCACAATAACT
The DNA here is from genome assembly GCA_963921825.1 of Erodium maritimum. Classification (NCBI taxonomy): domain Eukaryota; kingdom Viridiplantae; phylum Streptophyta; class Magnoliopsida; order Geraniales; family Geraniaceae; genus Erodium; species Erodium maritimum. Next base: position 28,463,080 of record OY997589.1, on the reverse strand, counting down.
AACAAATCGAACAATATTCACAATCACAACCATAATCATCCTCACTTAACCATACCTCGCGTGATCACATCACTTACCCAATCACCACACTACGCGTGTGAAATCAACCCTGCTCAACCATTATCAATTTCTCAACGTTCACACCCAACCCACATTTCAGAGAATCACCGAGTAAATACACACCGTAAGACAAAGCAATCACACATCGATAAGGGCACACATCAATAGGGAGCACACAACGATAGCCCATTTTACCGACACTTAGTCGGAAGGCAGGCGCACCTTATCACGAAACCCGATCACATTTTATCGACACCTAGTCGGAAGGCAGGCGCACCTTATCACGGAACCCGAGCACATTTTACCGACACCTAGTCGGAAGGCATACACACCTTATCACATAACCTGAGCACATTTTTACCGACACCTAGTCGGAAGGCATGCGCACCTTATCACATAACCTGAGCACATTTTTACCGGCACCTAGTCGGAAGGCAGGCGTACCTTATCACATAACCTGAGCACATTTTTACCGACACCTAGTCGGAAGGCAGACGTACCTTATCACATAACCTTATCATCGGGTACATGTCATACCAACATATCATGTCAAACATATCAAACCAACGTATCATACCGGGACACACATCATCGGTCTATCAATCACCCAATCGTATCACAAGACAATAATTCAACGCCGAAACACACCACAGACTAATCATGACCAATCTATTACTCACACTAACATTCACCACGTTCTCATAGCATATCATGATCCTTAATTTAACAACGGACATACCATATATCAAACATGACAAGCTGCTAATCACAACAACACAATCAACACGCAATCCTACGAGCCCAACTAGGGACCCACATGTGATACTACATCACAACAATTCCCAAACCTATGGGCATGACCTGGCCCGCAAGTTATCCCTCATTTTACACGGCTACACTCGTTGCTCACATCCTACATGCAATTCTACAATTATAGCATTTTTTGCATAATCTATATGCATACTAGTAACTTTCCGCAATTAAACCGATATTCGCTACTTTTCCCTACCTCAACCGCTATCCAAACACAAGAATCAACGAGTCACCTAGTAGCCTCCTCCGCCGTGCTCGGGAACAACGTCTAAGATCACAAGTAATACGAGAATTAATACTAATTCAAGTGTGGTTCAAAGAGAGAAAACCCCAGACTAACCCTCGATTGCTCAACTTGTCAAAATGGGCCCGGTAGGCCCATTTTGCCCGTAATAAGGAAAACGTCCCTCGGGACTCTGAAACTTTCCCTTTTCGTTTCTATCGTTCCTAATTACATTTACTTGTTCAAACGCACTTGACATAATCAAATTCCGATGTCCGAGCATTTTAAAACCGCAATTAAAGTTTCTAAACTACAATTTCCGAATTTCCACGAATCACTTCCATAATTCATCCGGGTATGAAATTATCGACCCGGGGTTCACCCAAGACCTCCCAAGCATGGCACAACCAAACCCCAGCCATGTGGGCCCCACGGCCACACATGGGCCGTGGGTGGCCGGACCGGACCGGTCACGGTTCCGTGCCTCCCTCCGACTATGGCCGGTCCTTCCCCTCCCCGGTGACCGACCGGAGCTCCGGCGAACCTCCGGTCGCCGGAAAAATTCCCCCTTTCTCCAAAAAGTTCCTAACAAGTTCTAGATTCTATAAGACTCGATGGTTAAGTCTTAAAACCTCAAAATTAACCTCAACAACTCCAAAAACTTCAAACCCAAAGTGGATTCATTCAAATAATAACAAACCCAAATGATTTCCAACAAACTCTTCCACTTTCTCTACAAAATCATCTATTTAACCATCAAAACCTCAAACCCATAACACCCGAGTCATGTTCAAGCAATTTCCACCAAACCCACAACTAGAAATTTAATAAAAGGGAAGTTAAGTGCTTGAATACCTTAGAGAATAGGTAGATGATGAAGGAAATGGAAGAAAGCGGAGGTTTTGGGGTAGAAATCAAGTGAAATGAGACATTTTTCTTCTCTTCTTCTCCTTTCTTCTTCTTCAAGTTATGGAGGCTTTACACCCTCTCACTCTCTCTCTAAAATTTCGGCCCATGTGAAGGAATTATGCTGAATGTTGCTGTAAATACCGGGAAAATTTATTATTTAATTATTAAAGATTAACGTCGAGGTTGGAGAACGGTTTGAAAATTAAATTGAATTTTGGATCGAGTTCAAAAAAAATTTGAGAGAAAGAAAAAAAACGGGGAAAGGAAAGAGGAGCAGATCAGCTTTGGGCCGAGCAGGCCGACCCACTCCTCCTCTCGTTTTGGCCGAGCGGCACATCCCTCATTTGGGGCCCAAGCCCGCCTGACCGTATAAAAGAAAATTTTGGGTCTGAAACCCTAAATTTTCATCAGATTGCGCAGCCCCTCACCCAAACCCTCTCTATCGCGACTTCGTCTTCCTCCCCCTTCATTCCCGAACTCCCTCGCCATTTACCCTCACCATCGCACAACCCATTCACCTTCTCCGACCACCACACAGCCACCATCTCCCTTCATCTTCTCCGTGCAGACCTCGACAGCCACCGCCCCCCTCTCGCCTTCTCTTCTCAGACCGACGCCGCCACCACCCATCACTCCCTCATCTCCCGACCCTCCTTCTCTTTCCCTCGCTCCTCTCCGTCCAGCAACCACGCCGTCCATTACTCTCTCCCCCACCTCCCTCGTCTCCGTTCAGACGTCGTCACCAAGTCCCGAACCTCCCTTCATCTTCGTTCACCCCTCTCCTCACCGAGTCGTCGCCGCCGTCCTTGGTAGTGGCAAGACCGAGTCCCACCGTCGCCGTTCACCCAGAGGCTAGGTCAGCTCCCGGGTGAACTCACAGATCCGAGAACCTCGTCCGGATCTGAGCCGTCCCCGCCTTACTCCGCCGCCTCCAAGACGGCAACCTTCTCCTCGCGTCGTCCCGCATCGTTCTTCCCCTTTTCGGTAAGACCCCGACCGGCGACGCCTTCGCCGTGGTCGGTCGGAACTTAACCGAGCACCTCCATCTGGTTGTGTGAGATCGAATCTGAAGCTTCTTTTTTAAATAAAAAGAAAATAATTTAACAGAGTGCAAAAGAAAAGGGTTGTAAAACGAAAGAACTTATTAAATCAAAAAGGGTTAAAACTAGACTCGATTTAAGACGGTTTTGGACTGTTGGAATGAATCCGAGGACGTTAAAATTGGACTTAGAACGGGACAAAATAGAGAACGATGAATCGGACCTCGGGAATCGTGCACAAGTTCTGTGCTCGGGTGCTCGAACCCGACTCGTCGTAATCCCGCTGTTAGCCCGCTCGAAATTAAAAGACAAATGTCGGCTTTAAACTGGACTAATAGTAACCTTTGAATTAACTTTGGAACCGTTTTTTATTACGGCTTTACGTGTAATTTAGAGTCCGGATTCGATCGAATAGAAGACCAGAGGTAGGCCCGGACGTCAGCAGCTAGGAGACGCGGCTGCGGTTCTTCAAGAGGTAGGGATTTCCTCAAACCTGCTTTAATTCGATCGTACTAGAACGCATATAGGGAAATCTAATAAACGGTAAACAACTAGTATGCATGTAGGATGCGAACAACTAGCATAGACGTATCAAACTATGAACATTTACGATTTCTGTCTTGGGAATTGTTGTGCAGGTGGAATCGGGGCATGTCGCGCCCGTAGGACTTGTGTGTTGAATGTATCTGTGTATGCCTTTGCTGCTTGAACGATTAATAAATAACGAACACGAACATGAGTAGAATTGACTAGAGAACGCATGATCAGTGATTTGAGTGTTTTTCCCTATTTTACTTGATATGTTGGATTGGGACTGTTTGGGATACCGGTTAAGTCGGTGGGGTAACCACGTGGAGAGTGGTATCGGTAAGTGATGATATGTGCCTGTTGGCGGTGTTATTATGGAAACATGACTGTGGTTGTGAAAGTGATTGTGACTGTTCTGTGATAATAGTATTGAGTGTGTCCGAGAGGGTGTCGGTAAGTGATGGTCAGTACGGAATAGTGGTAAGTGTGGTTTAAGGTTCGAGGCGATTTCCCTGCCTTCCGTTTATCGGTAAAACGCTGTGTTGAGCACCGCGAGAGATGAGGCCGCGAAGAGGCGATTTCCCTGCCTTCCGTTTATCGGTAAAACGTTGTGTTGAGCACCGCGAGAGATGAGGCCGCGAAGAGGCGATTTCCCTGCCTTCCGTGTATCGATAAAACGCTGCGTTCTGCGATGAGGTTGACCGCCTATCCCGACTTTGTGTTGGGGAAGTTGCGTACGGCTACGCCGGGCCGAGAGGGTTGCTCCCTAGACTGTGCAGGGGTTACGATTGTGTAGTTGATATTGCCTGAATTGAATGTGTCTTTCTGTGTTGTGACTTTGGGTGTTTTCCTTAGTTATGAGTGTGTGATAAGAACGTCTTGCTTGATTTGTTTATGATTGTACTTATGAGTGTCATTGACCATGTATTGGAGAAATTGTGTTCGGGTTGTTCCGTGGTGTGGCCTCAGGATTGGCGTTGTGTGAAATCGGTGTTGGTATAATTGAACATTGAGTATTCGAGTTTAAAGAGGGGTCTTGGCTTTTACTTGGTTTAAATGACGTATTATGTTAAAACTTTTATTATATTTTAAATTATGGAACTGCATTTTGGTGACTTCGAGATAAGGTGGTTTGACGGTTTTCCCTACTGAGTGTCAAGCTCACCTCCCCTATTTTTACCGTGTTTTCTACAGGTAGTGGTCATGACTTGGAGTTGAGGACATCGCAGAGCATAGGGCTAGCGAGGGTCCGGGTTTATGTTTATTTATTATTTTCGTAGTGACGAACGGTTATTTCGGACTTATGTATTTTACTGAGCGTAGGACTCAGAAGTCCTAACTCGTTGTTTTATGTTATTTATCTTTATCGGCTATTATTTGTCTTAAATTACTTTTAATTGAAATTCACTAAGTCGCGTCTCGGGTCCGGTCAATACCGGATTTTGGGGCGTGACAGTTGCCCCATGTGGTCTTATCCTAAAGGTAGAAATGTCTCTTTCGTCCTTTAGCCCCTCTCTCTTTTGTGCACAAGTGGGGACCAAATGATCTTTTCTCACCCTTTTCTTCCCCTCCAAGCCATCATGGACATGTGTCCATGTGGCATCCACCTCTACCCAAAATATCTCAGCTCAAATTAAATTAATTCGTTAAGACCCCAAATTCGACCTAGTTTGACCCGGTTTGACTTTTTCGCTAAAGTAGTCATTTGAAAGGAAATGTCCTAATTAAGCTAACCGTAATGACGACTAACATATTTGGGTCCCGGAAAGGTCCCGAATGACTCCCGGAGTCATCGGTTGACTTTTCCGGCGAAAAGTCAGCTTTCCCCAAATTTCACCGGTTCGGCCGGGGGCGGTTCTTACAATCTACCCCCCTTAAAGAAATTTCGTCCGCGAAATTTAAAAGGAACGTACTTCACGGGTTGAACAAGCTGGGGTACTTCGCGCGAACTTAATCCTCGCGCTCCCAAGTCGACTCAATGCGGTCCTCAACCACTAATGATCCGCGCGACCCTTCGAACGTCTCTCGCATAACCCAGGACCAATCAAGAGTCAACTCTTAACACTCACCCGTGCCTCGCATGGGCGATTGACCCGATCTATCATACAATGCTTCGTATGGTACCATCTTGTTACTGGCTTGGAAGCTTTCTGGTAGTCGCACTCGGCCAACTATTTCCGGACTCCGTCGTTAGGTGCTCTCATTTCTACTGTGCACTCGTAGTGGTCGTACTAGTCCCCGTGGGACGCTGGCGTTCGGCCTTCACTTGTTGACGCATGATACGCCTCGATACAAACTCCTCACCCGTTCTCCGCATCCCGCTCTACCAAGGATGTCACCTGATGTCGCGGTACCCCTCAGTGATATCCATCTGCACCGTAAGTCGCGAATGATGTGACTCTCGCAACACGTCGTTTCTACTGTTACACGGCACAAACAACCTTCCTCGATCCGTTACATTCTCACAGCATTCGGCTTTGTCATCGCTGCATTTTCGTCTAAAGCTCTTCCGTATTGGGATTTGAGTATCGGTTCTTCATTGTGATCGAGTCCAGATCCTGGTGGTCTATACACATCTTCAGCGCTCCACCCTTCTTCTTCACGAAGAGTGCGAGCGCTCCCCACGACGAAGTGCTCGGGCGGATAAACCCCTTCTCCCGAAGCTCCTCGAGTTGGCACTTCAACTCGACCAACTCGACTGGTGCAAACCTGTACGGAACCATCGATATCGGCGCCGTCCCCGGCATCAAGTCAATCTTGAACTCAACCTCGCGCACAAGCGGCAGCCCTGACAACTCCTCCGGAAAGACCTCGGGGAACTCACACACTACTAGTGACAACTCTCTGCTTGGCACGGTCGATATCTCCTCCTCCACGGACAACGCTGACAGGAGAACTCCACTCCTACTGCCCAATACGTACGTGATGGTCGTGTTGCCCGATCGCACTGCCACCGGTCGCCGGTAACAATCGATCGACGCCTCGTGTCTTGAGAGCCAGTTCATCCCCAAGATGACATCGAAAGCCGTCATGTTCAACACAAGAAGATCACCAAGAAAAAGGACGGTCAACTACTCTAATCTCACACGCACGACACACACTCGTCAAACCACATCACCCGTAACTGTGGTGTCAAGACACAAAGGTCGTCTCAAAGGCTCTACTCTTAGGCCTAACTCCTCAGTAGGGGTAGAAGAAAACGAAAGAGTGCGACGCCTGTGGGTTATGGGCCCACCACGCTTCTGCTGCGTCACTCTGATCTCATCGCCACTCGGCCACCTCCCCTGACCGGTCTGACTACTTACTGGTACTGCTGCGGCCCTCCGCCGCTCGGGCACTCGTCTCCGATGTCCCGGCTGCCGACAGTGTAAATACACTAGCCCCCGTTCTAACGCGACGGGCCCTACCAATGCTATTGATCCTGTCTGCCTCAAACCGTCGGACAGAGCCTGTGACCGTGAGAGCCCTGCGGTTCTCTGCCTCCTCGGTTTTCGAGTCTCGTACAGTTCCGCAACAGTGCTCGGTCGTTGCCGAATCTCACGGACCCTCGCGGCCTCTCTGTGACTTCGCTCCACTATCGTCGTCGTATCCACTAGCTTAGACAACACCTGATCGTCAGGGTGGGGACTCGATCCAACCTCTGGGCTTGGGGCCCTCTCTCGAACCTCCTGCATTGGTTCGCCTCGACCGACACCAAAATTGGTGCAAACGGGCCCACGTCGTAACCCTGGCCTTGTACTTCGTCTCTGATACCCCGTCCCGTCGCAACTCTGGGACCTACTGGTATTGCTCCTCCTATCCTCCCCAGTGGGAATACCCTGGGCACCTGTGCCCCAACGGCTTACCTCTCCTGCCTCGAGGTGCCGCGTCGAAAGTACCCTCCGCACGGGTACACGCACACGCTCAGTTCTTAAGTTTGCATAAAGCGACACGCTTAAGTCACTAGCGTTCACACACGTTTCACGAAGGTCACACTCGAACCCAAACAACATGCCTAATTTTAGCACAATCATAACTAGTTTTAAACCACCAGGGAAAACTCGCACACTTGTGCGCCACACAAAGTCAACCACACAGTTCAACAATTGCAAATGAAGTCACACAGTCCACATTTCACCTCACACAACAATACCACAAAAGTCTCAACATCAACTTAATTCCACAGGTTCTCAACATTTTTCTCTTTCTAACATAACATTCCATGTCGATATCATGTCGTTACAACCCGGTTCAGGCATCCCCGAATTACGTCGTAACCACTTGACGTCCCCCATCACGTTCGACTACAGTGGCGCCCTTGAGTCGGATCGTGATAGTACAAACACTTCAGTTTTGCAGAAATTTAGGCATGACCCATTTGAAATTTCTACTAACCATCCGCTTACGCGGGACATTCAACTCACATCCTGCATAAAACACTCAACACAATCATAGCACACAACACTCAGCAAACACAATCATTGGCACCAACCACAGTGGTTCACCACAAGTACACGGTACCTAAACAGGACATTTCACCAAACCGAGACTCTCTTCATCTCGATTCTACGTGTAGGACATTTCCGATTTGCGTCACCGACACCCCGAAACCTAACGACTTAACTCTACCCACTTAGTTGACGTACGGTCCGAAGTTTTGAAAAACCGGAGATGTGACTAAAAATAAATACAACAAATGCAAGGTTAAGCGAAATAGTCATCAAATAATAGATTAAAATCAATAATTCTGATACCACGAGTCAAAAACTCATAATTCCAATAAAAGAAGTTTAGTACGAAAAAGAAAGTACGTCTCTAGACCATCCAACACTAGCTAGGACTCTCGCTAAGCTCCCCCACTCTGAGACGTCCTCTAAACCAACTCACGGTCGAAACCTGTAAAAACAGTAATGAAGGGGGTGAACAACACAATCAACACACAATCCTACGAGCCCAACCAGGGACCCAAATGTGATACTACAGCACAACAATTACCACACCTACGATACGACCTGGCCGCAAGTGGTTCCATCTTTATATGACTACGCTAGTTATTCACATCTTACATGTGATTCTATATCATATCGAGAATTCATAACCTATATGCATACTAGTAACTTTCCGTAATTAAACCGGTATTTGCTACTGTAAGAACCGCCCCGGTCGATCCCGGTCGAACCGGTGATTTTTGACGAAAGTTGACTTTCAGCCGAAAAAGTCAACTGATGACTCTGGGAGTCATTCGGGACCTTATCGGAACCCAACATGCTTAGCCATCGTTACGGTTAGCTTAGTTGGGTCGTTTCCTTTCAAATTACTAACTTTACAAAAAAGTCAATTTCGGGTCAATGAGGCCAAATTCGGAACTTTACCGAATTTAATTTAAATGGCTGAGAAGTTTTGGATAGAGGTGGACCCACATGGACATGTGTCCATGGTGGCTTGGAGGAGAAGAAATGGGTCTATAATGACCCATTTGCCCTCATGTGTGCCAAAATAAAAGAAACGGAGCCAGAGGGCTTTTTAGACAATTCTACCTTAGGTTTAAGGCCTCTCTTGGGACAATCCTTGGTGGCCGAAAATCACAAGGGGGAGAGGAGAGTGGAGCTCAAAATCTTGGAGAAGAAGCAAGCGGAAAAAAGGGAGCTTTTTGGTGGTTTCCTTCTCAAATCATCTCCAAAATTACTTCATCTTCATCCCCTCTCCATTTCTAAGGTAAGTAAGCTCTAAAAGCCTACTTTCAATTAAGTTGGGGTTGTGGGTTTCATAGAAGAAGCATGAACTAGGTGGGTTTTGGGTTGCTTGTTGTTTAGATGTTTGTTTGGTGAAGAATAGTGGAAGTTTTGGCTAGAAATCTTTTGGTTTTTGATGTTTTGATGAAACTCATTATGGGTATTGAAGTTTGGGGGGTTTTTGGTGACTGATTTTGGAAGTTATGAGGTTAGCAATGGAGTTTTTGAAGTAGATTTTCGTGGAAACAAAGTTGAGGGAAGGAGAAGTTGGTGTATGCCCAGAATGGCACGGAAAGGGCCTCTGGCCGGCCCTCTGAGAGGCACGGTCCGGGCTTGGTGTTGGCCCTCTGAGGGGCACGTTCTAGGTCCCCGACTGGCCCTCTGAGAGGCACGGTCCGGGCCTCTGACCGGCCATCTGATGGGCACGGTCCGGGCCCTTGACCGACCCTCTGAGGGGCACGGTCCGGGTATCTGACCGGCCCTCTGAGGAGCAGGGTCAGGGCCTGGTGCCGGGCATGTGGGCCGCGCGGAACGGGCCTTGTCCGGCCCAATTTTTCCCTTTGGCCCATGTTTGTTTGTTAGGGGTAATTCGGGTGTTTTTCTCCTTAAATCGCCTTGATTGTGTATTAATTTAGTATTACTCTATGATCTTAGACGCCGTTTCCGAGCAAGGAGGAGGAGACTACTAGGCGGCTCACGTGACTAAGCGTTTGGATAACATTTGAGGTAGGGAAGAGTAGTAATTACCGCTTTTAATTAAGGAATGTTAATAGTATGCATATAGGACGTTAATAACCGGTAAAGTCTTAGCTTGCATATAGGATGTGATTAATTAGTGTACTCGTATTTAAATTATGGGAATTGTCGTGCTGTAGAATCACATGTGGCCATGTCGGGCCTTAGGATTGTGTGTGCTGGTTGTGTTTGGTTGTGGCTAGTAGTCCTTTAATGTTGACGTATAATATATTCCTTGGTTAACTTAAGAATGATGTTATGCTATTAGGATGTGATGAATGCGATGAATGTGATATGGATGGTTGTCTCGTGATGTGATTGGATGTGATGAATGCGATGAATGTGTTCCTCCCGGAACACACAACATCGGGGTGCAACTCATAGCAAACATACCGGACCGGAACACACCTCGGTCGGATATCTTCCCGTAGCACGAGGTACAAATCACACCACACATACCATACCAGAAACACTACATCGGCCTAGGTATCATCCCGGAACACACAGCATTGGGGCACAACTACTCGGCCTAGATATCCTATACCGGAATCCTCCACGGTATAGGTGTCATACCGGAACACCCATCATCGGTTACACGTCATACCAAACATATCATATCAAACACACCATACCGGGACACACAACATCGGTCTATCAATCACCCGATCATTTCACAAGACAATAATTCACACTAACATTCACCACGTTCTCATAGCATATCATGATCCTTACTTTAACAAGGAACATACCACAGATTAAACATTTCAAGCTACTAACCACAAACAAGCACAACCAAGACACAATCCTACGGGCACGACCTAGCCCACATGCGATTCTACAGCACAGCATGTCCCACACCTACGGGCACGACCTGGCCCGCAAGTGGTTCCATATATTAAACGACTACCCTAGTTATTCACATCCTACATGTGATTCTACAATTATTCCGGTTGTTTTGATCCTATATGCATTCTAGTAACTTTCCGTAATTAAACAGGTATTTGCTACTTTTCTCTACCTCAACCGATATCCAACACGAGCAACCACGAGTCGCCTAGTAGCCTCCTCCGCCGTGATCGGGAACAACGTCTAAGATCACAAAGTAATACGAGACTTAATAATAATTCAAGGATGATTAATGAGAAAACATCCAAACAAATCCCTAATTACTCAACTTGTCAAAATGGGCCCGGAATGACCCATTTCGCCCGGTTTGGCGAATATGCCCGGGATTGGGAAAACGTCCCTCGGTGTCCTGAAAATTTCCCATTTCATTTCTATCAATCCTAATTAAAGTCACGTGTTCCAACGCACTTGGTGGAATCAATTTCCGATGTCCAAGTGTTCTAATTCCGCAATTAAAGTTTCTAATCACATTTTCCGAATTTTCACGAAACACTTCCATAATTCGTTCCGGGTGTGAATTACCGATCCGGGGTTCACCAAGACCACCCGAACACGACAACCCGTACCCCGACCAAGTGGGCCCCACGGCCACACGTGGACCGTGAATGGCCGGACCGGACCGCCACCGTTGTGGCCGGTCACGGTTTCGTGGCCCTTCCTCCGGCATGGCCGGTCACATCACTCGGTGGCCGGAACTTCGGTGACCGACCGGACCTTCGGTTGCCGGAAAAATATTTTCTTTATCCCAAAAGTTCCTAACAAGCTCTAGATTCTCCCAAAACTCCATTGTTAAACTCCAAAACCTCAAAAATAGCCTCAACAACCCCAAAATTTCAACACCCAAGGTTGGGTTTCATCAAACTAACAAAACCCAACCTATTTCCATCAAAATCTTACACTTTTTCTCCACAAAACATCCATTTAACCATCAAAACCTCAAACTCATAAAACTCAAGCCTAGTTCATGCAATTTCTACTTCACACACAACCCAAAGTTCATCAAAATGAGATTTGATTGAGAGTTTACCTTGGGAAATGAAGAAAGGATGAGAAATATGGAAGAATGAGGAACTTTGGTGGAGAAATCAAGCAAAAGGAGCTTCCTTTTCTTCTCTTCTTCTCCTTCTCCTTCTCTTTCAATGGAGTTTTCTCTCTCTCCCCTCTCTTGTAAGTTTCGGCCAAGCTCAAAATATGAGCTGATTTTTGCTCCAAATGGCCTTTAACCTAAAAGGGTAATGCCTCTTTTGTCCTTTTTGTCCTTTTCCCTCTTAAGCATAAAAGGTGGGGTCAAATGAGTCTTTTTCCACCATTTTCTTCTCCTCCAACCCACATGGACATGTGTCCATATGGGGTCCACCTCTACCCATAATTATTTCAGCTCATTTAAATTAATCCGATAAAGCCCATAATTTGACCCCGTTTGACCCGGATTTGACTTTTTCGCAAAAGTAGTCATTTGAAAGGAAACGACCCAGCTAAGCTAACCGTAAGGACGACTAAGCTTATTGGGTCCTGGAAAGGTCCCGAATGACCCCCGGGGTCATCGGTTGACTTTTTCGACGGATATTCAACTTTTCCCAAATTTCACCGGTGTTGACCGGGGGCGGTTCTTACAAAGAATCCAACCCCAAACCCATCATAGACAATATTACCTCGCTTCCGTTGATACTTTGGACTACACTTAGAAAATCGGACTCAATAGTCTCTAAGAGCCATCATGCCTCATGTATCCACAAAAGCGCTTCGTTTATACACATCATCTCAATTAACTCCAGATTCTGCATATCAGGGAACACCATAAATTTTGCAGTTACCGCCCACCCCATCTCATTTCTGCAGATCATACCACATATCCCTCTCCTCACTCTCAATACAGTACCATCAACATTAATTTTGATAGTGTCACGGCTCGGCCTCGACCAAAACCGATCACACCTCGACTCCCTCGTACCAGCACCCGAGTGTCTTGGTCTAGCTCCTTTCCAATCCTGAATCATAGCCTCGACCCCCTCCATAACCCCTCATGACCAATCATCTCATGTCTCCAAACGCGAGCATTTCTAGCTCTCCAAATCTCCCACCAAAAAACCATTATCATTTCCACCAAACGGGGTCTACCCAAGTTCCAACAGTGTTCTAGACAATCACGAGGATCCATTACTGAATTTTGGAAGTCACACCCAGTTTCTCCCATACTTTGGCCATACCTGAGCATTCAAACAAAAGATGACTCTCATTCTCAAGTCTCTCACACCTCCCACAATCTGGACTTACTAGAACAAATCTCGAGTATAAGTTGCAATTCCTAGGCAGTGACCCCGTGAGAATCCTCCAAACATAATGTTTAACTTTTGACGGGATCTCAAGGGACCATAGTTTTCTCTAGAACATATCACGTTCCTCTTCACTTCACGACCCCTACAAACTTTATAGAGTTCTATAAGGCTCTCTCACCCTGAACACCATGTCCCTATTTCCCCACCAGTACGCCCATCTTCAATGGGAAAAATAGGGAGTGGATAGAAATAATCGCCAAAGAAGTCTGGGCATCAAAAGACTATTCAATTTTAACTCTGTCCTAACGCTGAGAGCCTTCGTCCATATACCAAATCTGTGACGCCCCAAATCTGGTATTGACCGGACTCGAGATGTGACTTAAGGATGAAACAAGTATAACAATAAAAGTATCATAAAACCAATACAACTCTCCTGAATTTAGTTCAACCAAAATATCTCACGTAACATCTCCAACATAAATCCTTTAACATAAGGTTTAAAACTCAATAGTAAAACCATAAACGTCTCTAAGACCAAGAGCACCCAAACCCACAGAAGCTCCCGAGCCCCGAGCCCACTACGCATCCCGCTAGCCTGTAAAAAAAGTAAATAAACAGATAGGGGTGAGCTTACGCTCAGTAGGGAAAAATACATAACAAGGGCAACATTTTTAGTTTAATACACAGAAACTCACAAGTTCGTTCAAGTCTCAATAAGATGAAGAAACCAAACAGATGATAAAATACGGAGGCAAACCGAGTGTTTAACGCTTTTAAAGAGTCAGTAATAATAATAGAAAATAAGGTAAACAATGCATTTATTAACAATCAAAAGATGATAGAGCGTTCAAGTAATGCCGTGGGACATGAAGTCACCACCCTCCGATCCACAATACTCTTTGTGTCATATCGGATTTTCCCTCGATCCAGAGGAGACACATATATCGGATTACCGGGAGTATCCCTTGAAGGGTACATAACGTTGGAATCTTCGAAAATGTCACTAAAGGACCATATGTCATCGGGACAAGGTAGAATAATGTCGTGGGACATGAAGTCACCACCCTCCGATTCACAATACTTTTTGTGTCATATTGGATTTTCCCTCGATCCAGAGGAGGCACATACATCGGGATACCGGTAACAATCCCTGAGGGACGCTTATCGTCGGGATTCTCGGAAATGCCCCCAAAGAACCATATATCATCGGGAACCAAGGTAATGTTCCCGCAGGATGCATACACTCGGGTGAAATAAAAAGGTAACCATTCCCCGTAGGGTAAACCATCCAACTGCCTCGCAGGGTCCAATAACCAATGCCCCGCAGGGTCCAATAATCAATGTCTCGCAGGGTCCAATAATCAATGTCCAGTATGGTCCAATCCACCGGCTATGATACTACCCCACACCGGCACTTCTGTCGGTGTAGGTACCATACCAGATACCGACTATGATACTACCCCACACCGGTACTTCCTTCAGTGTAGGTACCATACCGGTTACCAAGTCATCGGCTTAGGTACTACCCCACACCAGCATTCCCTTTGGTGTGGGTACCTTACAGGCACTACCCCACCCGCAGCGTGGGTGACATACCGATATAGATCCCAATTCAAAGACTCACAAGAGGATAACATACTCAACAATCATGTGCAACCAACGCTTTAACAATTCACAATTTTATCACCACACACCACAAGAATCAATATAACCTTACACTTACCAATTACTTACCAATCGCACTCCATCGGTCTATCATTCACCCGATCATGTTTCATTTAGCACAAACAATTACACTCAACATTCATACAATCATTCATCCAAGTATTCGATCACATAAACATTCAAGCATTCATATTTGACATTTAAATCATCTAGTTGTATTAGACTCTTAACTTATCCAAACTAGGCAACCAAGCATGTGAAGCTAACACAACTAATCTGAGGGCTCATCACGGCCTCTCTACCAGTAAATCAATTCTCAAGTATTGAAAGCGAGTTACACTAGTGATTCACATCCTAAGCATGCTTACTAGACACGTCCGATTATTAGTAATTGAAAGACATTTATTCTAGTTATTCGCATCCTATATGCAATTCTAGGACCTTTCCGATTTTATTAACCTAATAGGCATACTAGTATTGAAAACACGAGGAGTTAGGACTTTCCTTACCTTGTGGTCTTCCTCTAGTAATCCTTCTAGTTGCTGACGACCGGGCCAACTCCGTCTTCTCCGGCGGAGTCCAAGCTCTCGGGCGAAGTCCAAGCTCGAGCCTGGTGTTAACAGATAATAATGTCCAATCAGTTCTGGTATTTGTCCAAAGGTCCTTTGATGTTTAAATTAAGGGAAAACTACAGATACCTACCCAAAACCATGGCCATTTAACCGATGTTTACTCTGAAGTTTAAACGTAACAAATACATACCCTGAAGTTTCGAAATGTAACTCAGACCCCCTTCCGTCAGTCAGCTCAGTCAGTTTACTGTTCACTTTTCAAAAAATGCCCAAAATGCCCTTAATTATTACTCAAATTTACACCCCCTACCTTCCAACTCTAAATCCTAATTTTTTAATTCTTTTTATTTACGAAAATAGTTTTATTTTACAACAAATTAGTTTTATTTTAACTTCTTTACCCTTCTCTCTCCTCATTTTCGTCTCTCTCTCTCCTCCATTTTCAATCCTCCCATGGCTTCATACCAGATATAAACAAATTGAACAAAATCAGGGGCAGGATCAATTTCACCACAAACAAAAACAAAACCCCCCATCCTCCAACTCCGCCACCATCCTCTCTATTTCCCCTCCTCCACCACCACCACTCTCAACATCTGCTCTGCCGTCAACAACCACCCCCACCACAAACAACAACCCCAAAACCCAGAAGACCACAACCCCCTCGCCTCCTCCGTCGCCGGCGCCGGTGGTCCCCAGAAACAAAACTACAAATCCTCCTCCATCCTCCAAACCCAGAAGCTGATTGAACCTCATACCCCATTATCGCCCCAAGAAAAAGCTAAAATTTTGGAACTCGCCCTCGTCAGGAAAAGGACCCCACAGTTCCTTGGCTCGATCTTCGTCCAATCCCTCGGCGACGCCGACGTGAACTCCTCCCTCCCTCCCCTGAAGACCCTCTTCTCCAGTCCCTCCACTATACCCCTCCGCTCTCAAATCCTCCCCTGAGTTGCAGATCTGGCGGGCGGCGACGTTCACTTCGACAGATCTGGCGGCCGGCCGGCGTCGGTTGCTTTGTAGAAGCTGGAACCAGAGAGTTGTTCATCTTTGTGGTGAAGATGATTGAAAAAAAAGACGAAGAAGAAGATTGAAAAGGACGAAGAAGAAACAATTTGGATAATGAAGAAGAAATGGTTTGGTTAATGATTTAAGAAAATAAAAAAAAAATTATTAAGGATTTAAGGAAAAAAAAGATGTTTTTATATTATTTTTAAATTTTGAATTTATATTTTTTATATAAATAAAATTAATTTTTTTTTAAATAAAACTGATTTTTGATATATAAAACTGTTTTTAATTAATAAAAATTATTTTTGTAAAATAAAAATCTGATTTTTGTAAAATAATTTTTTTCAAAAAACCTTTATTTAACTTTGATTTAAAGAATATAAAAAATAAACAGGGTTAAGGGTATTTTAGGCATTTTTGAAAAAGTGAAAGTAAACTGACTGAGCTGACTAACGGAAGGGGGTCTGAGTTACATTTCGAAATTTCAGGGTATGTATTTGTTACGTTTAAACTTCAGAGTAAACATCGGTTAAATGGCCATGGTTTTGGGTAGGTATCTATAGTTTTCCATTAAATTAATCCTTTAATTTCTCACCTTAAATTAATTAAATAAGTTAATTAATCTGATTTTAAAATATTTTTCTTTGAAATCGGGTTGACCCGAATCCGACCCGGATCCAAGTCCAAACACGGATCCAGATCCGGTCCAGACCCGGCCCGTGTCCGAACCCAAAGTCTTGGTCTGGGCCCAAGGCCCGTCTTCTTCCTCGCCCGGCCCGTTGCCAACCAGGCCCAAGTTCTTCCATGGCCCAAGGTTGTCCAAGCCTACCCACCGTCTGAGACGAGGCCCGGCTAGGGTTCCGTCCTTCTTCGCTCCAGCGACGGTGGTGGCAGCGGCAGGACTCGCAGGACGTTCAACGGCGGCGAAGGAGACGTCCGAGACGCGAGAGGACGGTGGAGAGGATCGCTGGCACGGGGTCGAAGCTTCTCAGGCCAGATCCGAAGCCGTGAGAGTTCGCCGGCGTGGAGAACACCAGATCTAGAGCTAACAGCTCCGGCGATGGTCCCTAGTCAAGCCCAGCCCCAAATACGAGCCTGGAACTCGCGATTCTCCGGCGAGAGGTGACGAGGAAGGCGGTAGAGCTCGGGATAAGGCTCACCGTTGCTGGAAGGATACGGCGAGGCTTGAATCAACGACGGCGGCGGGTTTCGATTCTGAGAGGAAGGAGAAGAACGAGAGAAGTAATGGATTCTCTGGGTTTTAACGTTGAGGGAATGTCGGAGAAAGGAGCAGGAGACGGTGAAGGTCGAGAACGAGGACGGAGAAGGCTGGAGATGATCGGAGCAGAGGGCGGCGGCGATGGATCTGAGAAGTATCGTGAGAGAGGAAAGAGGGCGAGGTTGAAGAAGTCTCGTTTCGCGTGCGTAGAAGTGAACGCGAAACGTCGCTTTTTTGGTCTTTAGGGTTCTGCTGGTCTGGGTTGGGCCTCGCGTGAGGCATTTAGGCTCGGCGCGTGCACGTATGAGTTCTCGTCCCTGATGGCCCAGAACTCAGCCCAGGCAGCTCTCCTCCTCAACTTCTTCTATTTTCTTCTCTCTTTTTTTTTGAATTTTTCTTCTCCAATTTTTTTTTCTTGTTGCAGAAACTTACTCCAATGTTTCAAATTCAAAATAATACTCATTTCGAAAAGAGTGGGGTTTTACAGTAATACCCCGGTCGATGGACGAATAGTTGGACGAGTGTGAGTTGCACGTGTAAGAATAGATTAGAGGGTAGTCCCTGAGTTCATCCCAGAAGAGACGATCAACTTACTACCAATTCACGAAGTCAATATTGGAATTGACCCAAGACCAATGACGATGCCGACATCCTAGAACCATGCAGGTTCACACCAGCAGAGTGATCGCACCGAACGTCAGTCGGAAGAGTCAGAAAGACGAAGGACCTGTCCGAGCGCGTCGTCGCGCAACAGCAAGAAGACGCAATACAAGAGTCACATCCTTCACGCAACACTGAATAGATAAATAGCATCTCATGTTGAAATCCGGCAACAGATAGCCGAGGGCGACTACCACAAGCTTCCAGGCCAGTAACAAGATGGCACCGAACGAAGGGTTGTGTGGTAGGTCGGATTTTGTGCCATGCATGGGCACAGGGGAAGTTAAGAGCTAACCGTTGTTAGTTCTGAGTTGTTCGAGGAACGATTTGAGGAACCACACTAGGGTCTGAATTGTCCAAATTATTGAGATCTCAGTACATGTTGATTACTCCTTAAGTGGTGACTTGGGTGGACTCGACCATAAGTTGTTTGATCGATGGCTCGTGAACAAGTGTCAGCGGTATAAGGAATACCACCGGTTGGGATAACCTTTGTCAATCGATCCTAGATTGTGTTTCGTTGTCGAGTGTGATTATCGTACGTGTGGTTTGGGGTGTCTTGAAGGACGCCTACTTTCGACTAAGTGCCAGTAAGAGGTTCTATCGGTCCTTGTTGATGTACGTCGTTCGTCCGACTAGATGTCGGTAGAGTTCATGGTGGTATCGAACCATGCATCAGTTTTGATAACTGTTGTCTCGTTGATATGATTATTTGGGTGAGACGACATGTGAGGTGGTTTGATCAGGGGTTGAGAACTGGTATCGATGTCAAGAGAAATATCGCGAGTTGGATAACCTGCTTGATTGATCACAGTTAGGTGTTGATGGTTTACCGCGAGTTAGGGTTGCGATGCTTGATGTGTGACTGACCCGTATCAGATTGAGAATCGTGATAAGTTTTACCCGGTGTGACAGGCTACTACGTTGGACAAGTGTGCCATGCTTGGTATGACAAGAGCTTTTGATTAAGTTATGTTTTGAGGCATGCCGCCTTTCAGCTAGATGTCGGCACATTGTACCATTTACTTGATTGAGGTACGTCTACCTTTCCACGATATATGATGAAACGAGCGGTTGTTCCAAACCCGGAAGTAGTGATGAGAACTTTTGTTTAATGGTAGCATATGTGTGCTACTTGCTTGCTTTGTGTGTGATAAGTCGAGACATGACCTGATTGACGTTCCAGTGTGAACTATTCTTGTAATGATTACTACAGAGAGACTGAGAAGTACATCTGCGGATGGCTCCGTCCTTGCCCGACTTTTGGGGTATTCCGGTAAGACGCCCATACCGACAGAAATTTCCGGCATGACATGTCTGAACCGAGGTCGTTCTATCCGGTATGATACCGGTACCGTTGAGGATTCTGATGAGAGGTATCTACATCTAGGTTGTTTGTGATGGTCCGCTGTCTACACTAACGTTGAATTTCGTTATAGGTTGCCAAGATCGTTATCTGGCATTCCTCAGTGTCTGAGGGACAATCAAATTGTTGTGTGTACTCATTGATTCTTTGGACTGATCTAATTTGTTCTACGTTGAAATTGTGAACTGTTAAGTAATACCGTTTGTCAACGTCACGTTTGATTTTGGGTATTAACCTTGCAGAGTTGTTGTGGTTGGTCTTGACTCGATAGTGTTCGAGTTCCGTTGTGGATAGTCCCGGTAACGGTTGCTAAGGAGGAAATTGAGAAGTAATGTTGGTGTGTGGTTCCGACTCTGTCGACTTGCAGAGCATCCCGGCAGGATACTTGTGCCGACGAAAATTTCCGGTATGGGATATCCAGACCGTTACCTGAGACTCTTAAGTGTTTGGGTGTTGTTCGGCTTGTGTTTGCTCGGTTTTTGTTTGAGTTGGTGTGAGGCGTTGCACGTTGGAGTTGTGAACTGTTGAGTGAGGCTGTTTTTCACCGCCAAGTATGGCGTTTGAGTAACTAGCATGATCTAGTGAAGCAAGATTAAGTGAAGGTCGCGTAGATTCGGAAACGGTTAAGGACCGTGCAGAGCCGACAGAAGAGTTACACAGATGAAAGGCGCAGGCCTCTTGAGTTCAATTGGTGATCAGATATTTCTGAGACTGAGCCTAAGAAGGACCTTTAGCGGTTCAACCGCGGCGGAAGCAAGTTGATCACACATATTATCGGACATTTTGAGATTCCACGTATTTCCAAAACTGCAGAAGTGCACCGCGGATCCCTCGCTTGTGAATTTCGAGCGGACGTTCCCTGAGATAGGGTCAAGAGGAGCGTGTTCGTTTTAAATTTCGAGGATGAAATTCTTTTAAGGGGGGTATACTGTGAAACCCACTCTTTTCGAAAAGAGTGGGGTTTTACAAAATCCTTCGGACCTCCCAAAAACTGTCCCTCCACAACCCCCTAACCATGTCGTGCCCATAACTCTCGTCCCCTCTCCAATCCGTCTTCTCACCCATGTCCGTACCACCTCCTGGCCTGAAAGGATGCTCATCCAAATATAACTACATCCATGTTTGGATTTCGCTTGTAAAAAGTATAGCCCCGGGTAGTACTTCACACTCAAAGTACGCGCTACCAGACTACTCGGATCTGTCAGTAGTCTCCACCCCTGTAAGTGTTTAAAACCAAGACCACCTTGTAGTTTATGCTTACAGAGTTTGTCCCAGCTCTTTCATTTCACCCCTTACCCAAACGGACATCATGGCTCCACCGATACTTATTTATCACCACCTCAATTTCATGCAACAACTACATAGGTATTTTATACACCCTCATAGTGTAAATAGGTAAGGCTTGAATGACTGCCTTTATTAGTACTTCTTTTCCTGCCTTACTCAGCATCAATTCATCCTAGCCCTTCAACCTTTGTACTTTTTTATCCTTGATAAACACAAAGGAATCATACTTACGTGTTTGAAGTGTAGATGGTAAACCCAAATAAAGACCTGGGTCCGCCACCTCTGGCATAGCCAGTATCGTCCCAATCTACGCCCAGGTCTCTAGTAGCGTGTTAGGACTAAACGTAAGAGATGACTTTTCTAGATTGAACTTCTGGCCCAATTCTTTCTCATGACGAATAAAAAATCTCTTTCATTCTTACGTTTCCACAGCTGAAGCTATGGAAAAAAAAGAAACTATCGTCTGCAAAGAACAAATGAGAAGTCGAGGGAGCAATACGAGATATCCTGCATCCCTGAATAAGACATGATGCCTCCCTGTTTTCATTCGGTCTTGACAATCTTCTACACAAATAATAAAAAGGTAAGGGGAAAGCGGGTCGCACTGTCGAATACCTCGTTCTGTCACCAACGTCCCTATCCTCTGACCCTCTGCCTCCACCCACAGCTGAGCCGTTCTGACACACAACATAACTAAAGTGACCCATCTGTCACCCAAACCCATCTGTCTCATTATTCTCTCTAGGTAACCCCACTCAACTCGGTCATATGCTTTACTCAAATCGACCTTCATTGCCATCAGCTCATTTGATCCTTCTTTTCTTCCCCTCAAGTAATGTAGCACTTCTCTTGACAGGATAATATTGTCGGTTATTAACCTTTATGACAGAAAAACACTTTGAGACTGTAATATAACTTTAAGTAACAAGCCCTTCATTCTATTCACCATTACTTTAGTAACAGTCTTGTATAGAACGTTACAAAGCGCTATAGGTCTGAATTCACTCAATCTTTTAGGGCATTGTACCTTCGTTATTAACACTAGGCATTCAACCCCTCTAGTAATGTTCCATCCACGAACACTTGTCGTTCCATATCTCTCACCTCCCTTCCAATCAAACTTGATACCATAGATTTTTTAATATATATATTTACTAAGAGTCCCCGATGTATCCTGAAATAAAATTTTGAATCCATCTCAACGGTAATGGTTGAGCCGGTGTGGGTGGAATGAATGCAACTGTGCGCAAAAGTGTGGGGGGTGACTGAGAGAGGGAGAGAGTACAACATTCTTTGGTGTTGGAATGACCTCCAACATTTTGGGCCCGTGCCCTCAGCTGCGGCTTCTGGGCCTTAATGTAATGCATATTGATGATTGGGCCTAACCATCATTCACAGCCATCAAATTTCCCAGGAACATCAAGTATTCAATGGGCCTCAAGGCCCAAAAGGTGTTATTGTGAAACAGAATAGAAGAACAAATATCAATGGTTGTGGATCGGTGCATGTGCTCCTATTGTCAATTCGTAATTTACTCATCGTTACATCACCGTAATGTCCATTAAGCAGATCCCACTAAGGCTATTAGTTGGTGTTTATGTCAACGAAATAATAATTAACAATTACGTGGCAAGAACGAAGAAAGCGTGAGCTTGTAGGGTCCTAAATTGAAGCCATACTTTCTGCCAAGATAACTCACGGCCAAATTCCAACCCCCACCGCCCTATACAAGATGGTTGACTTTTTCATACTATCTGAGCGTTGACTTCACCTGCATGCGGGTCACGACAAATGCATTTGGGTTATTAAATTGTATCTTGTGTAACACTAAGATATTACTGGCTAATTTAATCTGTCTCTACATTTGTCACTGATAAATATCTGATTAAAGATACATATTTTCTTGGTTAATGTTTCACAATGAGTATTTGAATTATTTTTGGAGGACATTCAATATCAAGGAAAAGGTTAGTTAAACATATAGTATTTATAAAGATTTGAAATAGAAACTTGTTTTAAAAGATATCAAGTATAAAAAGTCATTTTATTCAAAAAAAAGAGAGTATAAAAAGTCATTAACAAAGAAAATAAAATATGTTAACTTTAAACGATTTTGGAACAAACTAAATTACGTATGTCTGTTTCATTTTTCACTTTTACATAGATTCTCAAACTTTCTTCCCAAATTATTCCCACATCTTTTCTTAAAAATCAACACTTTTGTCTTCTGGAAGCCACTAATTAAGGCACGATTTAGTTAAAGTGATACAAAAAAAGTTTATAGAATTGTTAGGATGTTGTATCCGTATCTCGTATTTCATTGATGAAAGAACTACAAACTTATACGAGGGGCATAAGCCAAATAAGAACATACAGAATCTATCTAACAATGACCATATTTACATATAAGGAAACAAATAAATTAGGAGAGAAGATCGTATGATTAAGATCACAAGATCATCGTCAACACTCCCTCTCAAGTTGGAGCATGGAGATTGATAATGTCCAACTTGCCAAGGAGCTCATGAAAATGGCCACGTCCCAAACCTTTAGTGAAGATGTCTGCAAGCTGCTGGTGACTAGGGATGGGTTGAGGTCGAAGCACTCCAGCTTGAAGCTTTTGACGAACAAAGTGACAGTCAATTTCTATGTGCTTTGTTTGTTCATGGAAGACTGGATTGGAAGCAATCTGTATAGCTTCATTGTGCCTGGAGGCGGTTTGTCTCCCCTCGGCTAACCCCTCCTTGGTTGGGCGGACTGATCTCTGTGTTTTAGTGGTGGCGACGACCTCGGCCTCTTCTTTCTCCCTAGTAGCTGCTATGAGGAGATCAGGCATAACTGGTATAGAGCTATTTGACCTGGGATCGCGCACGTTTATCCTTCGTTGTGCTGATCGTTCGATATGGGAGATCTTGACCCAAGATGACTGGACCAGCCTTCGGCCTTAGTTTTTCTCCTTTTCTAGCTGTTTGGACAGGGTCCTTTCCAGTGGGCGCCTGTTGTGGGTTGATCTCCTTAGTTTACCCCCTACAGGTGGTATAGGGATATTATGGTCCGCGTTGTGGAGAGGGTTGGTCACCAGATTGCCGTTCATCCGAATTCTTTAGTCTCGGGTCAGATGTCCAGGTCCCTAGCTCTTATTCACACTTCGGATGTCTCCTTTCATAGTGTGTCGGTTCCGGTGTGGTGGGACGACTTTTCTGCGGATGTGGTAGTGAAGAGGGCGCATGTGGATAGTATTTCCACTCTGCCCTACCCCCAGACCCCCTCCGACTGCATCGTCGGGGTCTGGTATTGATCCGATCATTCATGCTTTCACGGCTAGGCCGCGATCCTTACGGTTGCCGATTAGATCTGCAGTAGGTGCCTCGTCCCAGGCTGTAGTTCCTTTTGAGGCTCAACCGGTTGGTGATGACGCAAGGGGTAGCCAGGAGCAGTGTTTCTCGGTCGCGTGTGACGCCACTCGCGACTCCGAGTCCGAGTTGAATTGGGAGCAGGGAGCTGATGAGGTTTGTGTGGAGACTGTCTTAGTTTTGTTTGATGGACCCACGGATTCTGAGTTAGAGGTTGGTGGTGGGGGTGGTTTTGGTTCTTCTAAAGGAGAGGAGGTTGCGCCGCTGGCTTGTTCTCGCCCGTCGGTCTTTTCGGAGTTTAGTTCTGACCTTGTTGATGGACGTACGGGCGAGAGCATCACCCACACAGTGGCGCGGTTCGCTGAGAGTATGGGG
Source organism: Erodium maritimum (assembly GCA_963921825.1). NCBI lineage: Eukaryota > Viridiplantae > Streptophyta > Magnoliopsida > Geraniales > Geraniaceae > Erodium > Erodium maritimum. Next base: position 28,438,374 of record OY997589.1, on the reverse strand, counting down.
GTCTGCTATAAGGGTTCAGCTGAGGAGGGTTTTACGAAGGTTGAGGTGGTGCTTAGCCATACTTATAGTAGCGGGGTTGCTAACCCCTCGGTGACTCCATGATTTTCCTCTCTTGGAATGCTCGGGGGCTAGGCTCCTTTACGAAGAGGAGTTTGTTGGCTTCTCTGGTCCGAGCTCATCGGGCTGACTTTGTCTTGATTCAGGAGACGAAGTTGACAGACATTAGCCTTAGTATTGCTCGTTCGTGTGGTTTGGGAGCTGATTTCGCCCATTCTTTTATTCCTTCCTCTGGTTTGTCGGGGGTTCTTCTTTCTATCTGGAATAGCAGAGTGTATCAGGCGAGCCAGGTATATCCCTTACCTGGTGTTCTGGTTTGGTCAGGAGTTCATCTGCCTACGGGAACTCCCTTGACAGTCCTGAATGTGTATGCTCCTACCTCTGTTGTGGCGAGAAGAGACCTCTGGACTTCTCTCCATTCTATTGTTGATGGTGCTGGACCTGTGTTGTTGGTCGCGGGGGACTTCAACACGGTTTGTTCTCAGGAGGAGATCTCCTCTGGGGGGCTTTTGCATGGTGACAGTTCTGAGTTTTGCGACTTTATCTCGGCAGCAGGGTTACTCGATCTCCCTCTAGCCAACAGGCGGTTTACCTGGTTTGGTCCCGCTTCTAGGTGTAGTCGTATTGACATGTTTCTTCTGTCTCCCGAGCTTTTAGGCATGTTTTCTGGACCTGTTTAGAAAGGACTCACCCGTTCCCTTTCTGATCATTGTCCGATCCTATTGTCTGCTGAGAGGGTCGATTGGGGCCCTAGGCCTTTTCGTTTTATCGATACTTGGGTAGAGCACGACCAGTTCCTCCCTTTTGTGAGTGAACGTTGGTCCTCTTATGTGGTGCATGGAGATCCGGAGTTCATTTGGTGGACCAAGTTAAGAACCTTGAGGAACGATCTGCGTGACTGGAATCGGACGGTTTTTGGGCAGCTAGACACTTGTATATCAGAGTTGGAGGTGCGTATTGATGCTTTTGATGTCCTGGTTGACACTAGGCCTTTATCGGAGGAAGAGCTGACCGAGAGAGCTTTTTGCACCTCTCAGTTAGCCACTAAGGCAGGATAGAGATCTAGCTTGTGGAGGCAGAAGGCCTGGGTCAAGTGGGGCAAGGACGGGGATCGTAATTCAGCATACTTTCATCGGGTTGCTCAGTCTCATGGTTCTCGGAACCAGATCTTCTCGGTGATAGAGAATGGTACAGAGTTTTCAGATCCGGTAGGGGTCAAGGCTCAGGCCGTCGCTCACTTTGGGGCTCGTTTCTTCTCTGACCAGTCGACCCGTCATACCTTACCCGCTTTTCCGTTTGCCAGGTTAAGCGTTGAGGACTCATGTATGTTGGAGTCTCCTTTTACTGAGGCTGAGGTTTTGGAGGCCTTGTCTGCTTGTTCTAGGGACAAGGCTCATGGGCCAGATGGATTCAATCTGGTCTTCTTCCGAGTGGCTTGACCAATCATTCGGGCCGACTTCATGTGTTTTCTTCATTTCTTTCATGTCTTGTTTCAGCTTAGTCGTGGGGTGAACTAGAGCTTTATAGTTCTCATTCCGAAGGTCCCTTCTCCTCGTTCCTTCTCGGAGTTTCGTCCTATTAGTCTTACGACAGCCTCGTACAAGATCCTGGCTAAGATTTTTTCGAGGCGGTTGAAGAAGGTGATTGGAGACCTTATCAGCGCGACTCAGTCTGCCTGTGTGCAGGGGAGGCAGTTATCGGATAGTGTCCTTGTCGCTATGGAGGTTCTTGGATATGTGCATTGTTCCCACCAACCAGCCGCTTTGGTGAAGTTGGATTTCGAGAAGGCGTTCGATAAGGTTGATTGGTCTTACTTGCTTCATGTTATTAGGAGTATGGGTTTCGGTGGGAAGTGGATTATGTGGGTCTCCTCGTGTCTTCGAGGTTTCTCCTCTATGTTGATCAATGGATCCCCATCTGAGTAGTTTAAGGTCTTACAGGGAGTCAGGCAGGGGTGTCCGATGTCGCCTTATCTTATTCTGATAGCTGCTGAGGGTTTTCACCAGATATTTGAGCTTGGTATCAGGCAGGGTTTGTACGGTGGCATTAGGGTCGGCCCAACCATCAGGGTTTCTCACCTGCAGTTTGCGGATGACACTTTATTGTTCCTTGAGGCAGGGGTTGATCAGTTTCGTGCTGTTAGGTTTGTTCTTCACTCTTTTGAGTTGGTGTCTGGTCTACGGATCAACTTCACCAAGTCGTCTCTGGTTGCTTTTGCTGTTGATGATCGGTTGTGTACGGATCTTGCGGAAGCCATGCGGTGTTCCTTGGGCACTCTCCCTTTCATTTAACTTGGGTTCCCTCTGGGAGGCAATCCTCGACTCGCTTCGTTTTGGGACCCAGTGGTGGTTAGGTTCAGAGAGAGGCTTGCGGTTTGGCGGACCCGCTTTCTATCTTTGGGTGGGCGCCAAACGCTCATCAGGGCGACCCTGGCTAGCTTGCCGGTCTTTTTCATGTCCTTCTTTCGAGCCCCTAAGAAGGTGGTTCGGCTGCTAGAGAGATTTCAGAGGAGGTTCCTTTGGTGTTCTGGGTGTGAGAGGAGGTGTCTCTCCAAGGTTCCGTGGGAGGTGGTTTGCAGGCCCAAGGACTCAGGAGGACTAGGTGTTCGTTCTCTTTCGGAGGTAAACACCAGTCTTCTCCTGAAATTATGGTGGCGCTTTGCTATAAAGGGGGCTGCCTTTTAGAGGCGTGTCATTTGTGCTTGTTTCGGGTGGAGGGAGACCGAGTGGGACTTGGGATCGCTCACGGTTCCCCCAAGGGTGTCCTCTTTCTTCATCCGACATGTGGTTCGTTTGGATCGGGACCCTGGGTTTGCGAGAGTGTTTGGTCCCGGTACTTTGAGATGGGTGGTCGGTTCTGGCACCACGATTCGTTTTTGGGAGGACCCTTGGCTTTTTGATACAGCTATGATGACTCGTTTTCCCCGGCTTTATTGGTTGGTGGCAGGCCATCATGGGTCAATTGCAGAGTTTTATGTGGATGGGGACTGGGCTTTTCTGTTTGATAGGGATCTCCGGGTTCGCGATGCTGAGGAGTTGGAGGAGATAAGGGTCCGTCTGGTTGGTGTTCGTTTTGTACGTGAACGCCCAGATTCGCTGGTCTGGTCTTGGGATCCAAAGGGGTTCTCGCCAGCTAGAGCTTTTCAGGTTATTGCTGGTTGGGTGGATTATGAGGTCACTCCTTAGGCTTCTGTGATCTGGTCAGCCCCTGTTCCTCCCAAGATCCATTTATTTGCCTGGTTGTTTGCTCATGGCGGGGTTCCCACTATTTCCTTCTTGGTAGATAGGGGTGTGTCGATTCCGTTAGCCGTTGGAGGTGTATGTTGTGTGGTTCAGGTGGGGAGGACTCTAGCCACTTGTTTGTCACTTGCTCTTGGACCTGGAGGGTCTGGTCTCTGATCTTGGGATGGTGGGGAGTTGTGGGCGTTTTTTCGATGTCGCCGGCTCTGTTTCTTGAGTCCTGGACCTCTCTGGTGGGTTCGCGTAGGCTGAGGTCTGAGTGGATTGGTATTGGATTGCTGTGTCTTTGGCAGATTTGGTTGGAGTGCAACCGCCGTGTCTTCTCAGTGTCTGCTGCTATCGAACCAAGCATTCTGCTAGCTAGGGTTCAGCAAGGATCTTTTTCCAGTTTGGGAGCGGCTGGTCGTTCATTCACGTTCCTCGAGTGGGTCGAGTCTCCGGGTGCTGTGCTGACTAGGAGCGTCTAAGGACGGACTGTTGATTGTTGTGTCATGTTTGAGGAATTCATCATCTTTTCCCCCGGTCCTCCACGGTGGTTTCTCTTATCAGGTCTAGTGAGTGCTCGTTCAGGAGTCGTTTCGGGTTTGCTTTACCTTGGTAGGGTCCGGTGAGTACTTGTTCCGGAGTCGTTGTTCCGGAGTCGCAGTTTGGGGCCGATCTGCTCGGGTTCGAGTGGAGGGGCACGAATCACTTAGCCTTCTTGAGGCCAGAGGATTCACCCGTGCGGTCTCCTGTGGTACTGTTCACTAGTCCGATCAAGGTTGCCCGAGCGGTCTCCTGAGGTATTGTTCACTAGTCTGGTGTTTTAGATGATGTTGTGGCGGACCGGGGTGGTTGTTTTGTCTTGTATGTTTCCTTTGTTGCTTTCGGCCTTTATGCCGTTTTTGTTGGACTTTGGTTTGGTTGTTGTGGTTTCCAACCCAGGACCCACACTTCCTTTTTAATGCATTTCTTTCTCTCTGATAAAAAAAAGTATAGCTTCATGATTATCACAAAAAGTGGGACTGTCGTACTTTGAGTGATCTGTAAGTCAGTGAGAAGCTGTCGCAACCAAACTATCTCTCGGCTAGCGGCTACCATGGCTCTATATTCAGCTTCCGCCGATGAACAAGATACCACTGTTTGCTTCTTAGGTCGCCAAACAACTGGAGATGACCCATGGAACATAATGTAGCCAATGGTAGACTTCCAAGAATCGGGGCACCCTGCCCAATCAGCATCACAATATGCTCGCAGAGTGAGTGAGTTATCAGCCGAGAAGAGCAACCCTTGCCCAGGTTTGCTTTTGAGGTAACAGAGAACATGGAAGGCCGTATCCAGATGAGGTTGACGAGGGGCATGCAAAAATTGGCTCAAAATGTGTACTGCCTAACTAATATCTAGTCGAGTGATGATCAGGCACAACAATCTTCCTATGAAACGAGGATATTGGCCGCTATCCTTGCAAAGAGGCCCTTCATCCGCTGAGAGACGATGTTGATGTGTGAGTGGGAAGGATGCTGGCTTACAACCAGTAAATCCACTATCAGCCAAGACGTCGAGATAGTGTTTCCTAGAGGAGAGGATAATCCCCGACAGAGAGCGTGCCACCTCGAGGCCAAGAAAGTACTTATGTTTTCCCAAATCCTTGATTTTGAACTGCTGGTCCAGGTGTTCCTTGAGTGGACGTTAGCTTTCTTTTTGGGTTTCATGACCGAAAAATGTGGACGCAACCCGAATTTTTAATTTGGACGAGTTCGATTTGTAGATTTGTTTGGATTGCGTCCATATTTCTTGTCTTCTATTCTCTCAAAAAACATGAGTTTTATAATATGTTTTACTGATAAAAAAATTCCCGAATTCATGTGAAATGTACCACTATTTTTCATCTGATTAACCGCACCTATCTTCCAACAAAAAACACAAACAAAATCATTGAAATCTAACAAGTCAAACTGCCCTCATATACCATAAATGATATGAAACAACACTAAAACCATGATATACGTCAGGAGACCGACTAAACAAGAACGGATGAGGAAGAGGGAGAGAAGGAAGCGGCGGCTAAGGATTTCCGCAGCCTCAACTAACTGTTTGTGCCGAAATAGCGCTTATCACTTTTAATGTGTGATCATCATCATCATCTAATATTTGCCTTAATTATATTAACAGACGGATTTGAACGACAACAACTACATTGTTCTTACGAAAAGATTTAGCGGCAATTGTTTTGTATTTTGTTTTTTTGATAGTTTTGGCAGCAATTGCTAATACAAAAGTTTAGCAACTTATTTAATTTATCAACACCCCAAAAAACCGGGAGTCAGGACTCTCATGATTGGAGGACACTACTTGTTACCGGTCCCACCCCCAATAACTCATTTTAATAGCCTCCCAGGTATTACGGAATCACACAAAACTGGTAATTGTAACTAATACAAAATAAATATTTCTTTCTTTTTGGTCAAAATGTACAAGTACAATGTTGCTTACGTACTACCAAATTAAGCTCTCTACATTATCCGAAAACCGATAAGGTGAATTAGGTGACATAGGCAAGCTGTTTCATACAGCTGAGTCAGCACACACGTGTTCGAATCACTCGTGTCTACATCCGATGTGTGATTGACGGTCCGTTACTACCGTCCGATACTAAAGAGGCATAAATGATTGCATCATCTAACGGCGTGAAATTGGGACGGAAATAAGATGAGCTGGCTAATAGTAATGTGAACGGGAGCCCACCCCGCGTTTCCGATATTACGTCAGATCTTATCCATTCGTATATTTACTTCCCATTTACTACACAATTTTTCGTTCATTATTAAGATAAACAAAAACGGTGTATTTTTCCGACAACTCAGCCGTTATTAATGTGAAAATATTTAAGAAAATGAAAAATAATGCCACGACTTTTTTCCTTTATATACACTTGCATTATCGGTTCTAAAACACCATCTTGGCTCGTTGATTTACACTGTAGCGCAATATTTCAGTCTCTCTCTCTGTTTTGTTAGTTATAGATTAATCTCTGAAGCGAAAATGCCGGCTGTCGGAGGAATCGGTCCCGGCAACGACAAGGAGTATCCGGGCAACCTTACGCCTTTCGTGACCGTAACATGTATCGTCGCCGCCATGGGTGGTCTGATTTTCGGATACGACATTGGGATTTCCGGTAAGGAATTATGAAGTTGGAATCTTCGCACGTAACTGCACAGCTTTTTTGACGTGGGTTTTTGGTATTGGCAGGTGGCGTGACGTCGATGAACTCATTCCTGATAAAGTTTTTCCCGTCGGTGTACCGGAAAAAGGAAGAGGACGCGACGGCGAACGAGTACTGTCAGTACGACAGCCCGACGCTGACGATGTTCACGTCGTCGCTGTACCTGGCGGCTCTGCTGTCGTCGCTGGTGGCGTCGACTGTGACGCGGAAGTTCGGGAGAAAGTGGTCGATGCTCTTTGGGGGATTGCTCTTCTTCGCCGGAGCTATCATCAACGGCGCTGCCAAGGCCGTCTGGATGCTTATTGTTGGCCGTCTTTTGCTCGGTTTCGGTATCGGGTTCGCCAATCAGGTCCTACTCATCACTAATTTACAAGATTTAATCCTTTTTTTTTTCTCTTTTGTTTGGATCAAGAGTGATTTTTTTCTTCTTATTTAGATTTTATATACCAAATTGACATCTGATTCCAGATACGGGCCTAGTCAGACCCAGATCTGAGTTTATTTTACGTTCAGGTTTTGGATTATAAAATAAGCAATAAATCCCTGTTTGTTTCTAGAGAAAATGCAAGAAAAAGAAAGGCAGCCCCAACTTCCCCTGTTTTCACCAACCAACTGATATTAAGAAAATAAAAAGAGAGTTGGACAAAAAACTCTGGCTCTACCCTCTAAGTTTATTTATTTATATTAACTCAAGTCGTGCATGTGTGAATTTGATGAATAAAAGTGTGATTGTTATTTTCTGATAAGTTTTGAATTAATTTAGTTGCTTGGATTGTAATGTGTCGTTGTAATTACAGTCAGTGCCACTGTATCTCTCTGAGATGGCTCCGTACAGATACAGAGGAGCTCTGAACATTGGGTTCCAACTATCGGTGACGGTGGGTATTCTGATCGCGAATGTGCTCAACTACTTTTTCGCGAAGATCAAAGGTGGATGGGGATGGAGGCTGAGCCTGGGTGGGGCCCTCGTGCCCGCCCTGATCATCACCGTCGGATCCTTGGTCCTCCCCGACACGCCCAACTCCATGATTGAGCGCGGCGAGCACGACGAAGCCAGGACGAAGCTCCGGCGGATCCGTGGGGTCCAGAACGTGGATGAGGAGTTCGACGACATGGTGGCCGCGAGTGAGGCGTCGAAGAAGGTGGAGCATCCTTGGAGGAACCTGCTGCAGAGGAAGTACAGGCCCCACCTCACCATGGCCGTAGCCATTCCCTTCTTCCAGCAGCTCACCGGCATCAACGTCATCATGTTCTACGCTCCCGTCCTCTTCGACACCATCGGCTTCGGCAGCGACGCTGCTCTCATGTCCGCCGTCATCACCGGCATCGTCAACGTCGGCGCCACCATCGTCTCCATCTACGGCGTTGACAAGTGGGGACGGAGGTTTCTCTTCCTCCAAGGCGGGATTCAAATGTTGATTTGTCAGGTGCATAGTCTAATTAATAATTAATGTGATCCGTTAAGTTAATTTACAATTATAATGAATGATTTGTTGAATTGATTTCAGATAGCAGTGGCAGCATGTATTGGGTCTAAATTCGGAGTGGACGGGACGCCGGAAGTGCTGCCGAAATGGTACGCTATAGTGGTGGTGCTGTTCATCTGCGTCTACGTTGCCGGATTCGCGTGGTCGTGGGGGCCTCTCGGGTGGCTGGTGCCGAGCGAGATCTTCCCGTTGGAGATAAGGTCGGCGGCTCAGAGCATCACCGTGTCGGTGAACATGTTTTTCACCTTCATAGTGGCTCAGATCTTCTTGACGATGCTGTGTCACTTGAAGTTTGGCTTGTTCATCTTCTTTGCCTTCTTCGTCGTGGTGATGTCGGTCTTCATATATTACTTCTTGCCGGAGACAAAGGGTATTCCGATTGACGAGATGGGTCGGGTTTGGAAGTCGCATTGGTACTGGTCGAGGTTCGTGGAGGAAGACTATTCCGGTGCCAATGGAAAAGTTGAGATGGCCAAGGGAGGCTAACCTACCAACAAACAACATTTCATCTGTGTCTTTCGAATTTTTATTTTTTACTTTTTTTTTCAAAGAAGCAGTGTATAATATTAATATTTGTTAAGTTAAATACTATATGAAACTTTCTCTGCTTATCATAATTTTTTATCTGCCCTTGACATCTCTGGTAAAGAAAGCCAATATATAACTTAACATTTGGCAAAACATATGTTTCAAAGGTTTATATAATTCAAAATCTTCGCACAAACGGATATTGATGGATAGTGAAGCCAAAACCAAGTCCCAGTGTTGGAAGCTTGATTAAGGGTGATTAGTTAAACGTATGTTTTTTTTCTACCATAAACTGAATCATGTCCATGCTAAATAAGGAAATTAAGGATTTGATTGATACTGTCATTATGAGGAAACATGGAATGAAGATGAACATAGTTAATGTCCAATATGATTATTTCACTAGGTTGCCAACGTTAGTGACTGCAAATCTGTGTAGAACAAAATATGTTATGATGGATGTCACAGTAGATGTTAGACCTTCCACAATAAAAATAAACTAATTCGATTTATTTTTGGTCTAACTAAAGTCGATTTTGTATAATAAGGTACTATTAGACTTTGTCTATTTGGTCTAGTTTTTTGATCGACGAAAACAAATTTAGATTAACCTCAATTCTGAGGTGGAAAAGGTTACAAAAAAAAAAACACAATCTCACTACAGATTGCGAGAAACAACAGGCAAATCTAATACAAAGATCTTTTTTTTTTGGATAAGCGATTTTTTATTAAAAACAGGAGACCGAGTTGGAAACCTGAAACCAAAAGTCTAACAAACGGACAAAACAGAAAACCGAGACAGAAAACACAAGCAAATATTACAAAACTCCAATGGCGAATCTTCTGCGTCGTCGACATCCCCTAATGCAAGAGACCGGGGCCACAATCCACTGTTAAAGGAAGCTTCGGGTAAAAGGTCACCTGACATTCTCAGTGTAAGCAACTTCTGAGAATAAAGGGCTGAATCTCTTCCCTTTTGGTTTCCTGAAATAATATGTTGCTTTGAAAGGGCCACCCAAATGCACCGTCTCTTTTGGACGACATTCATCCCCCGTACAATCCTGGAGATGAATTTCACCATACTGACTGATTATAGGGGTATAGAAGTAGGGAGAGAACCCCCCCCCCCCCCCCCCCCCCCCCCCCTTCTACTTCATCACCAGACTCAATGTCATCCGATTCGTCCTGAAATTCTGGATCAACAGAGTCGCCCAGTTCGAAATCATGGGCTTCGATTTGGTCGGCCGTTTCAGGATGCCCCGCGAGAAGTTTCTGACTCGCCTTAAGCAATTTCCATTTTCTCTCCCTATCTGCAATCTCTTTGTCCACAGGAAGTCGACGTGCAACATACGATCAGAAAATATGCTTTGGCTTACTCGGCTGTAACAGATCCATAGCAGAAACCCTGGCCCGAGAAACTTGAGGCCCACGTGACGAATATGGGCTGGAAATTGACGACTCTGAAACTTTACTTACTGGAGTCGAAACCTTCAGAAAGCCCTTGCCCTTCGTGTTTGCCTGGATCGGAGGAGCGGCAGGAGCTTGAGAAAGTATTGCCCGTTTATAATCAGAATCTCTATCCCTCGCCTGCACCTCAAAAGAAGGAATTTTCGACAAACACACCGTAAACACTTTATCTTCTACCTCCAACAGTCGGGTCAGAACGTCCTCATGTGAATTTGAATGCAACATAAAATAGTTACAGTCAAGTAATGGGGAAGTCTCGTCTCTAACAGCAAACACAAACGAACCACAAGAACTTCCGACATCTCGAAAAGTTGACATACACCAACCCGATAACGGTATGCCCGACACCTTCCACCAAGAAAAATCTCCCGCCTTAGCCAACCACTCTTGAGCTCGATCAAACATCAAAAACGCCTCAGAACACCAGCTCCATTTCAGGTTCAAAATGTCATTCAAAGTGTCGCGATCCGAAGATAGAAATAGAAAACTTCTATAACCCAAATAACGGAATTGCACGTCTGGTGAGCTATCTGCATTGATTAGTTCTCGAAGGGCATTTAGTGTCAATTCATCCTTTGCCACCCCCATAATGCTTGCATCTAGCCACAGTGACAGGTAATGAGATTTGGTTCCCACAATTCTTTGAGACACCGTGGAACCCTCTGAGGGATTAAACAACTTCAGTTGTGATTCAGAATTGATCCCCACCTTTGGTTTCCATTCTTGACTTCCACCCTGACGGGACAAACGCTTGTTCAGCCGTTCCGGCCAAGCCAAGGACATGAATACCTTATAACCTTCCCACAGAAAACCGTTGCAAGCTTTGGATAAATTCAACGCCTCCGCTTTGGAGTGGACAGTGACGAAGCCAAAGTGTCTACCACCAGCATTTTTCCTCTTGCAGACGAACACTCTGAAAACAGGGGTAATCTCTTCCAGCCAAGCTCTCAATTTTCCTCGGGTGGTTTCGGGTGGGAGGTTGCAGATGAACAACTTGCAGTGATCCGAAACGGTCGATTCCTTCACCTTCGTCGTGCCCCCAGGAACCACCGGAGGCGGGGCTTCCAAAACTGCAATTTGACGCGATGAATCTGCAGCGTGAGAGTCCCCTTTCCGACGATTGATTGAGCTAGCTACAGGTGTGCGAGCCGATTCCTCTAATCTGCAAATCACCGAGGCAATCCTCGGAACCTTAACAAATTCCCCTTCCACCATCTTCTCGTAGTAATCGTGCTCTCGAGTTGTCGACATGGGCAGACTCTCTACTAACTTCTGCTCCGATTGATGGATCCACAAAACGGACTCTCTCAACAACATAAGGTGTCCGGAAACAGGCGATGATCACTTCACCCGTCGGGGATCGCACAGTAGTCGCCGGAGCGACTAAAACCCTAGTCGCGTTTTGGGGATCGCAAAAGGGATTACACGCGCGACGCGTTAACTTCTCTGTTACTTAGTTCTAACATATAAATTACTTGATGTATACAAAGATCAGTATAAGAGAAATAAGAGATGTAATCCAGTGTTGGAGAAGATCATGAATGAGCCAATCTTCAAGATTTGATGGAAGGACAATGGTTGTCCAAGTGAAGTTAGCTGAGATACAAATTGACTGGCTAAGAGATGTTGATGATCAACAAGTGAGAAGCTGCAAATTGAAGGGCTTCTAAAAGGGGAGTAAGGCTACCGAAAAGCCAGAGTCAAGGGAAAACCCCGTGAAGGTGAAAGTGTGATTTAGTTGATCCACAATAGGTTCAATGGAAGACTTGCCCATGTCTTCAACTATGTCCAAAAAGCCCTGATGGGGAGATCGATCTCTTGTACTGGCTCTGTAAAACTCACTTCGTTTTAAAAGAGTATTAAAGTGCAATCTGAAACGTGGGGGTAGGTTTTTGCAACAAGTTGGTTTTTGGAAAATAAAAATAAATAAATAAAAAAGAGAAGGGAGAAAAGCAGGCTGTATTGAGTTGGGATTGGGCCAACTCAAGGCCCAATCGTTGACCACGCTGGCCCATCGAGTGAGCCCGACCCAATAGCAGCTCGCGGTCCGGTCCGGCTCTATTTAAACCCCCAAACCCTAACTACCGAGTACTGTTCATCGTCCCCTCCGCCTCTCCTTCTCTCTCTGCGAAACAGATCGACATCTCTCACCGTCGTCGTTCCCCTCTCCGATCCCCGACCTCCTCTACCTTCATCCACTTCTGAAACCTCATCCTCACCTTAAACCACCGCCTCGCCCCCACCTTACTCTCCTTCTCCATCCTCGAGCAGAGCCGCGCGAGTTCAAATCGTCGCCGGAGATCTCTCCCATCGGGTTCATCAACCCCACGCGTGAACCGAGCCCCTTCTTGCATTCCTTCTTCTTCCCCAACCTCGTATTACCGAGATTCCAGCATTCCCGAGCTCGATTCGAACTGTGTGGCTTGGAACCCTCGCCGGTGAAACCCACCTCCGTCAGATCTGAGACGGGAAGCCCTGGGTCGTGTTTCCAGGCAACCGCGGCACAGCCACGGTGTTGCCAGGGTTTCAACGACCGTCTCCGCCCTCGTTTCCCCTTCTCTCGAGCGTTCCTTGACGCCGTGGACGACGGCCGGAAGCTGTGGTCTCGCCGGAGTCAGGCCAAGCTCGAACTCGTGGCCGAGCGGGCCTTGGGCCGGAGAGCCTTGGACCGAGAAGACTCGGGCTTTGTCACAGGCATTTGGGCCAGGTTGGCTTCGGGCCAAGCGAGACAGAGCATGCCTTGGGCCCAGGACAGGACTCGGGTCTGGACCGGGTTCGGGCTCGGGTCCGGGTCAACCCGACTTTAAAGAAAATTATTTTAAAAATCAGGTTAATAAATTAATTAATTAATTTAATTTGGGCAAATCAGAGGACCTTTGGACAAATACCGGTTTTGATTGAACCCTTTTATCTGTTTAACCCAGACTGGACTTCGCCCGAGAACTGGGACTTTGCCCGAGAAGACGGGGTTGGCCCGGTCGTCAACAGCTAGGAGTATAATTAGAGGAAGACCACAAGGTAGGGAAAGTACTAAACTCCTCGTTTAAATAACGCTTTAGTATGCCTATTAGGTTAATAAATTTGGAAAGGTCCTAGATTGCATATAGGATACGAATAACTAGAATAATTGTCTTTCAATTACTAATAACAGGACGTGTCTAGTGTGCATGCATAGGATGTGAACAACTAGTTTAACTCGCTTTCAATACTTGGGAAATTTCTTTACTGGTAGAAAGGCCGAGATGAGTCATAGCATTGGTTGTGGTTGCCTCACATGCAATGCTTTCTTAGTTTTAAGATAAATTAAGGGTCTAATGAAACTAGATAAATTGTATGTTTGAATGATCGAACGAATGCTTGAATGATTGTATGAATGAATGAGTGCATGAATCAATGAACGATTGAGTGTAATTGGTTGTGCTAAAAGAGTATGATCGGGTGATTGATAGACCGATGGAACGTGGTTGGTAAGTATGCAGGTAAGTGTAATTGTGGGTATGAATCCCTTGTGATGTGTGTTGGTGAATCTGTCTCATTGATTGATTGATCCTGCGGGATATTGATTATGGACCCTGCGGGGCAATGGTTGGTTAATCACGCAGGATATTGTTTGGAGGACCCTGCGGGGCATTGGTTGATAGATCCTGCGGGATATTGATTGGAGGACCCTGCGGGGCATTGGTTGGTTAATCCTGCGGAATATTGATTGGAGGACCCTGCGGGGCGTTGATTGGTTAATCCTGCGGGATATTGATTGGAGGACCCTGCGGGGCATTGGTTGGTTGATCATGCGGGATATTGATGGTTTACCCTGCGGGGAACGGTTACTTTTTGATTCAACCGAGTGTATGCGTCCTGCGGGAGCATTACCTTGGTTCCCTATGACATATGGTCCTTTGGGCCATTTCCGAGAATCCCGATGATAAGCGTCCCTCAGGGATTGTTACTGGTAGCCCGATGTATGTGCCTCCTCTGGACCGAGGGAAAATCTGATATGACACGAATACTCTTGTGGATCGGAGTATGAGATCCGATATGACACAAGAATCTATTCGCGGATCGGAGTATTGAGGATTTGAGCGGTTGGTGTGATATTCACTTGATCCCATTGTAGTAGTTATTGAATCTTTACAGCGTTTTTCACTTATTCTCTTTAAAGTTACCATTATCTTTAAGAATGTGATATTGTTCTTATCTTGTCTATGTTATAGCATCATTTTGATTAAAAGTATTAATTGCAATATGTGTCGTCGGGCTAAAGAAGTTTTATTATTAAATTGGAGGTTAAACTGTTTATGATTTTCCCTACTGAGCGTAAGCTCACCCCTATTTGTTTTATTGATTGTTTGTACATGCGTGCTTGATGAGTAGTGGATTTGAGGCTCGGGAGCTTCTGGATAATTTTGGGTGTTAGAGACGTCATTGGTCATTTGTAATGAACCACGTATTTTCGTACTCTATTTGAGCTTGACTCCTATTTATGACTTGGAACATGTTATTCGAGTAGTTGATCGGAACCTATTTGAGCATTTAATTGGTTTTATTTTTAACCTTTGTTACTATTTAATTGTCAACTCAAGTCACGTCTCGAGTCCGGCCAAAACCGGATTTGGGGCATGACAATTTGGTATCAGAGCCTGGTTTCGCTCTGAATGTGTTTTCAAAACCTCGGACCGATATCAATTAGGTGGGTAGAGTTAGGTGGTCTAAGTCGTGGTACTCAGTGACGCAAGTTGGAAACATTTGGTGCGTAGAGTTGGAACGACACGAGTCTTGATTGTTTCATTGTTTGTTTAAGTTTGAATCTTTTATATTACGATGGTTGCATTGCTTGATTGGTATCCTTGCCCTATTGGCTGTAAGCTAGAGTGATCGGTGAAGTCGAACGGTTGAGATCGGGATTGGGTTTAACGAGCGATGCTTAAGCTCGGTGGGTTGTATGAGTTGTGTGTTGTGCCCTGTCGGAAATTGAATGCCTTTGTTGTTTATTTACCGAACGGGTATGATAATTTGTTGTGTTTATATTGTTAACTATCCCAATGCTTCGTGACCTGGGGAACCTAGACCGAGAGATATTCTGGTATGGTGCGTTACCGTCTTATCCGATGCTCCGTGACCCGGAAAGACTGGTTCCATCCCGATGCTACGTGATATTATTGTCTTATCCTAGGCTTCGTGATCCGGAAAGACTAGTTCCACCCGATACTTCGTGATATTATTGTCCTTCCCGATGCTTCGTGTTCCGGAAGGACAGGTTCCATCCCGTTGCTTCGTGATCCGGGAAGATTGAGGCCGACGGTTGTTCCGGCACCATACTTTACTGTATTATTCTGATGCTGCGTGTTCTGGAGTGATGAAGTGTTAGTTGTGAAATTGTTGATTGTGTTACCACCTTGGTTGGCCGTTACTTGATTGGTAAAGTTGAAATGTTGACTTGCTTAAGTGTTGACCATTATTTAAGGGGTGAAGTTGAAATGTTGACCCGATTAGGTGTTATTTGAATAAAGGGTAGAAACCCGAGCGGTACTGCGGTACTTTACTGTGGAGTGTACTTTGATGATTGTGATGTGTCTAATGTGATAAATGCTGGGTAAAATTGGTTATTGGATGTCCCGCTTAAGCGGATGGATAGTGGAAAATACGAACGGGTCATGTCGAAATTTCGGTGAAACTGAATTTTTTGCGCTATAACGGGCTGACTCAGGGGCGCCACTGTAGTCGAGCGTGATAGGGAGATGTCAAGTGGTTACAACGAGATTCGGGGACGCCTGAATCGGGTTATAACGACGCGAGATCGACATGAATGTTATAAGAGAAAAGTAAGGTGTTAAGATTTATGAAAAGAGTTGAGACTCATGAGAAAGAAATTGAGGTTATAACTGGTGAAATTGTGGTGGTATGATTTGAACCCCACGTGATGGGAAGATACCCGACCGAGACATATACCAGTCTGGTATGTTGATTGTGTGACTGTTTGAAACTGTGCCTCATGTGGGAGTTGGATGAATTACTTGCTTGATTGATTTACATGCTTGATGTTGTGAGACGCACAAGGTGCGGACTTCTTTGTCTATATAAGTATTATATATGACTATACTACGTACTATCGATCCAAGTAGGATCTCTATAAGACGCATGAGAACGTCCTGATATGATAAATCGAACCGATTGTGTTAAATTGAAATTTGAACTTATACGTTATAAATGCAACGATTATACAAGAGATCCCGTGTTTACTTCCCGAGAGGGACCAGGAGCCGCCCAGCTGTGGGGCAGAGCCAGGCACCAGTTATCGGGCTGGCAGGGGCAGCGAGTGCCCAGGGTGTTGCTTCCACAGAGCACCAGAGTTTTGAGGGTGGATCGTCCGAGTCACCACCTAGAGTCCCCTAGTTGCAGAGCCGACTCAGACGGCCCCTATAGATGAGGTGGTTCGCGCAGTACTTGCGGCTTTCAGCGCTCAGCAGGATACTACAACACCGGCACCAGAGTCTGTGCCTACAGTCGACACAGTCACTACCGAGAGACCAGGCCAGATGGACAACTACACGGCCCAGGCTCTCAGGGATTCTCGTAGGTTGGGTACACCTACCTATTCTAAAGGTTCAGACCCCGAGGCAGCTGTAGTATGGTTGGAGCGGATCACCCGCAACCTTGTTACTTCTGGGGTATTTTAATAGTCGTTTGAGAATATTTTCGTGACCTTTCAGCTTGAGGGAGAAGCATGATACTGGTGGCAGCATGTACATGCCAAAGTTGGAGATGACTTTTAGCTATTCAACAGACTGTTCCTGGAACGATATTTCCCTCGATCTATTCGAGATGACCGACACCAGTAGTTTTTGGATCTGCAGTAGAGATGGATGACCGTCTCTGAGTATGAGGCGAAGTTCACATCCCTGTCTCGCTTCGCGCCCGAGATGGTGCATACCGAGGAGAGCCGCCGTAGGCATTTCGAGAGAGGACTCATCCCGTCTATCACGGATCGAGTTGTTGCCTTCAGGATGAGGATTTTCTGTACTAGTGGACCAGGCACTATCCGTTGAGAAGCATTTTCGGGAGACCGCCAGAGCGCGGAAGACCAGGCCGAGGCTGAGTGGCTTCCTGAGGCCGTCAGAGAGTCGCGATCCTAGGAGGCAGAGGACCTCAGGATTGTTTCATCCACAGACCCAGTCCGGTGAGATACGACGGGTTGGAGCAGTAGCGTGTGTTGAACCTGCCCCGGTGGCATAGTTTTGTCCTTCGTGCAGACAGTTGGAACATCTGGGTCGAGACTGCCCGTTGAGTGATGACTCTACAAACCGTCCCGCAGGTCGGCCTACGAGAGCTGATAAGAGGACATGCTATCACAGCAACAGATTCTTCCACCACCACCGAGAGGAGGACCTCCGATTCAGTAGGGCCAAGCGTACGCGATTGCCGGGCCCCAAGCTGAGAGACTTGACACCGATCTTGAGATCGCTTAGAGTACTTGTTTACAAGTTACATTTTGGATTTCGTGTTTGCTGACACCTGAGGATTACACTTGGTTGTGTTGTTTCGTCATTACTTTATGATGGAACGAGTTTAAAACTGTTAAGCCCACCCGTACCTTAACACACCGACTAGAGGTGTGGTAGTACCGACTGGTGTCAGCATGAGTTGGAACGTGGAGTAACAGATCTGGCCGTACTGAAATTTCTTTTCTTATTCGAGAGTACGGATCGAGTTTTAAGAACCGATAGGTGAAACAGCATGCGTTCATCGAATGCTATCAGCAGTGAATGCCCGAACAGTGAAAGACTGCAACCTTGACCAGTAAACGGTCATACCGGTCACCAGATTTGACCGAGTGACGATAAGATCAAAGTAGCGCAACGGAAGCGTGGTGGACCCTTAACCCATAGGCGTCATAAAATCCAACTTCTTCTACCCCGCTATAAGATCTAAGTCATAAGATGTGACCTTTGAAACGACCTTTGTGTCTTAACACCCCGGTCGTTAGACGATTAGTTAGACGAGCGTGCGTCATACGAGAGAGATTAGATTAGAGGGGGTCCCTAAGTTCGTCCCAGAAGAGACGATCAAATAACTACCAATTCACGAAGTCAATATGGGAATTGACCCAAGAACAATGACGACACCGACATCCTTGAACCATGCAGGTTCGCTCCAATAGAGTGATCACACCGAACGTCAGTCTGAAGAGCCAGAAAGATGAAGGACTTTTCCGAGCGCGTCATCGCGCCACAGCAAGAAGACGTATTACAAGAGTCACATCCTTCGCGCCACACTGAACAGGTAGATAACACCGAGAGTTACAAGGACATCAAACGACACTCCCATCGGAGCAGAAAGCGGAAAACGAGAACCGAGTACCAAGGTGTACCTTTGTCGGCAAGAGAAGAACGAACGCCAAACGTCCCGCGAGGACTAAGCATAACCATTAAGTTACGCCATAGAAGTGAGAGCAACTCACGTTGAAACCCGGCAACAGACAGCCGATGGCGACGACCACAAGCTTCCAAGCCAATAACAAGATGGCACCGAACGAAGCGTTGTGTGGTAGGTCGGATTTTGTGCCATGAAGGGCATAGGGAAAGTTAGAGTTAACCGTTATTGGTTCTGAGTTGTTCGAGGAACAATTGAAGGAACCACGCTAGTTTCTGAACTGTACAACTCCTCGAGATCTCCGTATGTGCTGATTACTCCTTAAGTGGTGACTTGGGTGGACGTGACTATAAGTTGTTTTGATCAATAGCTCGTGAACGAGTGTCAACGATATAAGGAATACCACCGGTTGGGATAACCTTTGTTAATCGATCTTGGATTGTGATTCGCTATCGAGTGTGATTTTCGTACGTTTAGTTTTGGTGTCGCGAAGGACGCCTACTTTCGACTAGGTGCCAGTAAAAGGGTCTACCGTTCCTTGTTGTTGAACGTCGTTCATCTGACTAGATGTCGGTAGAGTTCGTGGTTGTGCTGAACCATGCACCAGTTTTGAGAATCGTTGTCTCGTTGATGCGATGACTTGGATGAAGCGACTTGTAAGGTGGTTTGGTCAGGAGTTGTGAAACAGGTATCGACGTCAAGAAAAATAAATATCGCGAGTTGGATAACCTTCTTGATTGATCACAGTTAGGTGTTGATGGTTTTACCACGATCTAGGATTGTGATGGGTGACTGATCTGTTATCAGGTTGAGACCCTTGATAAAGTTTGACCCGGTGTGACATATTGCTATGTTGGACAAGTGTGTCGTACTTGGTATGGCATGAACTTCTGATTGTGGTATGTTTTGAGGCTTGCCGCCTTCCGATTAAGTGTCGGTACATTGTATTATTTCCTCGATTGAGGTACGCCTACCTTTCCACGAGATGTGATGAAACGAGCGGTTGTTCCACACCCTGCAGTGGTTATGAGAACCTTTGAATTGATTATTGCATTTGTGTGTTAATTGCTCGTCTCGTGTGTGTTAGGTCGTGACATGACCTTATTGGCGTTCTAGTGTGAACTGTTCGTGTGATGATTACTAAAGAGAAACTGAGAAGTTACATCTGCGGATGGCTCCGTCTTTGTCCGATTTTCGGATCATTCCGGTAAGACACCCATACCGACGGGAAATTCCGGATGGCATGTCTAGACCGATAACGTTTGTTCCGGTATGATACCTATACCGACGAGAAATTCCGGTGAGAGGTATCTACATCGAGGCTATTTCTGACGGTCCGTTATTTACACCGACGCTGGATTCGGTATGGGTTACCAAGATCGCTATCTGTTATTCCTCAGTGCCTGAGGGCTAATCGACTTGTTGTGTGTACTCTTTGGTTCCTTGTGGTGATTTAATTTGTTCCACATTGAAATTGTGAACTGTTAGGCAATATTGTTGGTCAACGCCAAGTTAGATTTTGAGTATCACCTCCTTGTAGAATTGTTTGTGGTTGGTCTTGACTTGGCAGTGGTTGAGTTCTGTTGTGGTTAGTCCCTGTAACGGTTGCTAAGGAGGAAATTAAGAAGTAACGTTGGTGTGTGGTTCCGACTCTGTTCGAATTGCAGAGCGTCACGACAGGATACCTGTGTCGACGGAAAATTCCGGTATAGGATATCTAGACCGTTACCTGAGTTTCTTAAGTGTTTGAGTGTTTTTTTCGGCTTGTGTTTTTGCTCGATTTTTATTTGAGTTGATGTGAGACGTTGCTCGTTGAGTTGTGAACGGTTGAGAAAGACTGTTTTTCACCGCCAAGCATGGCGTTTGAGTAACTAGCGTGATCTAGTGAAGCACGATTAAGTGAAGGTCGCGTAGATTCGGAAACGGTTAAAGACTGTGCAGAGCCGACCAAAGAGTTACACAGATGAAAGGCGCAGGCCTCTTGAGTCAATTGGTGATCAGATATTTCTGAGAGTGAGCCTAAGAAAGACCTTTAGCGGTTCAACCGCGACGGAGGCAAGTTGACCCCGCAGATTATCAGACATTTTGAGATCTTCAGGCAGGACTAGAGCCGTTGCCTAGCAGCTTCCACGTATTTCCAAAACTGCGGAAGTACACCGTGGATCCCTCACTGGTGAGTTGTAAGCGGACGTTCCCTGAGATAGGGCCAAGTGGAGCGCGTTCGTGTTAAATTTTGAGGACGAAATTCTTTTAAGGGGGTAGACTGTAAAACCCACTCCGTTTTAAAACAGTATTAAACTACAATCTGAAACGTGGGGGTAGGTTTTTGCAACAAGTTGGTTTTTGGAAAAGAAAAATAAATAAATAAAAAGAAGGGAGAAAAACAGACTGGATCGAGTTGGGATTGGGCCAACTCTGGGCCCAATCGTTGACCACGCTGGCCCATTGAGTGATCCCGACCCAGTAGAAGCTCGAGGTCCGGTCCGGCTCTATTTAAACCCCCAAATCCTAGCCGCCGAGTACTATTCATCGTCCTCTACTCCTCTCCTTCTCTCTCTGTGAAACAGATCGACATCTCTCACCGCCGTCGTTCCCCGACCTCCTCTACCTTCTTCTACTTATGAAACCTCATCCTCACCTTAAACCACCGCCTCGCCCCCACCTTACTATCCTTCTCCATCCTCGAGCAGAGCCGCGCGAGTTCAAATCGTCGCCAGAGATCTCTCCTCTCGGGTTCGTCCTCCCCACGCATGAACCGAGCCCCTTCTTGCACTCCTTCTTCTTCCCCGACCTCGTATTACCGGGATTCCAGCCTTCCCGAGCTCGATTCAAGCTGTGTGGCTCGGAACCCTCGCCGGTGAAACCCACCTCAGTCAGATCTGAGACAGTAGGCCTTGGGTCGTGTTTCCAGGCAACCACGGAACAACCACGGTGTCGCCAGGGTCTCAACAACCGTCTCCGCCCTCTTTTCCCCTTCTCCCGAGCGTTCCTTGACGCCGTGGACGACGACCGGAAGCTGTGGTCTCGCCGGAGTCAGGCCAAGCTCGAACTTGTGGCCGAGCGGGTGTTGGGCCGGAGAGCCTTGGACCGAGAAGACTCGGGCCTCGTCACAGGCCTTTAAGCCAGGTTGGCTTCGGGCCAAGCGAGACAGAGCATGCCTTGGGCCCTGGACAGGACTCGGGTCTGGACCGGGTTCGGGCTCGGATCTGGGTCAACCCGACTTTAAAGAAAATTATTTTTAAAATAAGGTTAATTAATTAATTAAATAATTTAATTCGGGCAAATCAGAGGACCTTTGGACAAATACCGGTTCTGATTGAACCCTTTTATCTGTTTAACCTAGACTGGACTTCGCCCGAGAACTAGGACTTCGCCCGAGAAGACGGAGTTGGCCCGGTCGTCAGCAGCTAGGAGTATTGTTAGAGGAAGACCACAGGGTAGGGAAAGTACTAAACTCCTCGTTTAAATAACGCTTTAGTATGCCTATTAGGTTAATAAATTTGGAAAGGTCCTAGATTGTATATAGGATGCGAATAACTAGAATAATTGTCTTTCAATTACTAATAACAGGACGTGTCTAGTGTGCATGCATAAGATGTGAACAACTAGTTTAACTCGCTTTCAATACTTGGGAAATTGCTTTCCTGGTAGAAAGGCCGAGATGAGCCATATGATTGGTTGTGGTTGCCTCACATGCAATGCTTGCTAAGTTTTAAGATAAATTAAGGGTATAATGAAACTGGATAAATTGTATGCTTGAATGATCGAACGAATGCTTGAATGATTGTATGACTGAATGAATGCATGAATCAATGAACGATTGAGTGTAATTGGTTGTGCTAAAAGAGTATGATCGGGTGATTGATAGACCGATGGAACGTGGTTGGTAAGTATGCAGGTAAGTGTAATTGTGGGTATGAATCCCTTGTGATGTGTGTTGGTGAATCTGTCTCACTGATTGATTGATCATGCGGGATATTGATTGTAGACCCTGCGGGGCATTGATTGACTGATCCTGCGGGATATTTATTGTGGACCCTGCGGGGCATTGGTTGATTGATCCTGCGGGATATTGATTGTGGACCCTGCGGGGAAATGGTTGGTTAATCATGCGGGATATTGATTGGAGGACCCTGCGGGGCATTGGTTGATGGATCTTGCGGGATATTGATTGGAGGACCCTGCGAGGCATTGGTTGGTTAATCCTGCGGAATATTGATTGGAGGACCCTGCGGGGCGTTGATTGGTTAATCCTGCGGGATATTGATTGGAGGACCCTACGGGGCATTGGTTGGTTGATCCTGCGGGATATTGATGGTTTACCCTGCGAGGAACGGTTACTTATTGATTCACCTGAGTGTATGCGTCCTGCGGGAGCATTACCTTGGTTCCCTATGACATATGGTCCTTTGGGGGCATTTCTGAGAATCCCGGTGATAAGCGTCCCTCAGGGATTGTTACCGGTAGCCCGATGTATGTGCCTCCTCTGGACCGAGGGAAAATCTGATATGACACGAATACTCTTGTGGATCGGAGTATGGGATCCGATATGACACAAGAATCTATTCGCGGATCAGACTATTGAGGATTTGAGCGGTTGGTGTGATATTCACTTGATCCCATTGTAGTAGTTATTGAATCTTTACAGCGTTTTTCACTTATTCTCTTGAAAGTTACCATTATCTATAAGAATGTGATATTGTTCTTATCTTGCCTATGTTATAGCATCATTTTTATTGAAAGTATTAATTGCAATATGTGTCGTCGGGCTAAAGAAGTTTTATTATTAAATTGGAGGTTAAACTGTTTATGATTTTCCCTACTGAGTGTAAGCTCAACCTTATTTGTTTTATTGATTGTTTGTACAGACGTGCTTGATGAGTAGTGGATTCGAGGCTCGGGAGCTTCTGGATAGTTTGGGGTGTTAGAGACATCATGGGTCATTTGTAATGAACCGCGTATTTTCGTACTCTATTTTGAGCTTGACTCCTATTTATGACTTGGAACATGTTATTCGAGTAGTTGACCGGAACCTATTTGAGCATTTAATTGGTTTTAATTTTAAACTTTGTTACTATTTAATTGTCAACTCAAGTCACGTCTCGAGTCCGGCCAAAACCGGATTTGGGGCGTGACAGGCTCTCAGCCAGAGAATTAAACATGCTTAAGTTCCACAACAAACAGAAAATAGGAACACAGAACCCTAGCTACTGAAGAAACCAACACTCCCTGAAACACTAGCCTCCAATAAAACCGAAAAGGAGTCAGAAGAGGCTAGCAGCGACGGCGGCCAGCACCGTCGCGACAGTAACAAACCGGTATGCATCGGAACTCAAAAACCTTAACCAGAGAATCGAATAACTTTAGTAGCCTAACGATTCTAGGTGGTTATGAGAGGGAGAATGGAAACGTAACAGAGATAAGGGGATCTGAGGACCTCACCGCCAACGCCAAAAGCAGGAGAAGAAGAGGCGAATACCGGCTGCCAACCAAACCCTGACCCGGTCTAAGCCCTGACCCAGTCCAAGCCCTGACCATAAAAACCTATGCCCGAAATCGCTGCAAACCAAAACCAGCCCACGAGAGGGAGCCCACGTCTCCAAGAAGCCCAAGAAGCCCACAACAAGCCGACCCACGTCCACTAAGAACAACACCGAGAAGACGAGCACAGCTAGGGCGAGAAGATCGTCGTCTACAGAGCCGACTTCTACTCAGCAACGCCCGCCCGGAATCGCGCCAATCAGAGGCCGGAGAGGACATGGAAAGGCGTCCCACACCGGTGAAGGGAGAGCGTCGGAGAAGACAATGCCAAAGACAGCTTCACAGCCGGAGGCGACTCTGAACTCCGGGAGCCTGCTCACAACCCTAAAGCCTGGATTGGAACTTATTCCTCCTCTGAATCCCAACCTACACCGTGCTACAGTAAGCGGAGAAATCGATATTTCTATCAGGCCTAATCTAGATTGAGGGCTGCAGTAGGATGCCAAGAACACAAGTTGGGGAGAAAGCATCGCACGAAGAGAGGTAGGGGAGACGGGCCTCCACAGCCAGTCTTTCGACGAGATAAGCGAGCTCCGGGACCAAGAGAGCGAACAGATCCGGCAAGGAAGGCGGCCTGAAGCAACAGGTCAACAACTAGAAGAGGGGAAGGAGAAAGGTAAAAGGAACAGGGGAAAGGGGCAGAAAGGAGGCTGGGGAAAGCTTCCACCGACGACAGTCGTGGCCGGAGTTCACAGCTATCGTCGGTGGAGGACACAAAGGGACGGCGGATACAAGCTTTAGGGTTTTGGAAGAGATGCGCTAGAGAGAGAAAAAAATCCCGTACCTGAAAACATTATTTTGTCTATTTGATTTCGATTTACAGTGGGATTAGACCGATTGACTAATTGAAAAAAAAGTTATTTTAAAAACGAAAGATGACCCTATCCGATGTATATTTTTATTTCTCAAAACGTTTGAATGGAAATACAACGCAAATACGATCACGTACCGTGTTCTTGGAGTTTGAATGATAGGTTTGGGGATGTAATATGGAAACACGACTTCAAGTTTTATTCTCGGTCATCCATAATCAAAGATGGCAAGTAACATGGAAGCGTTATTCTCATTGCTTTAAGAACATAGCAAGTACCATCATGTGACTGAGTCGAATATAGAACCTCCTATGTTTCATGAGCAACGGCCCTACCGCTTTCCCGGTCTAATTGTCATCTTTGACTATTGAAAACTAAGGTCGAATTCGAAGTTGTGTCGTCACATTATAACTCCAAAACGAATTACAAGTTGCTGACCATCGGTTGAGGACCTTCTCATCCCTACTAGATGGGCTCTTCCGGTTGTACCGATTGGAAACACAACCCGGTTCTTGGAGTTAATTACTAACCCCGAAAACCTGGTTGTGTTTCCAGCCAATACAACCTACGGCAGAATTTGTGTTCCGTGCTGCCGGACTTGCTGGCCACTGGGGGAGAAACGGCAGTGGACGAAACCATCTATACCCGGCGGCCTGAGAAACTACTGGTGAAGAAAAGCCGGTTGGAAAAACGTCGGTTATGCAATGATAGTTACAGAAACGCCGGTGATGAATCGACAGTGGGAGAATAGACAGGTGGAGAAACGGCAATGGGAGAGATGGTGAAACGGTAGTTGGAGAGATGATTGGTGGCCAGAGCTTGCCGGAGAAACGACGGTGGCCCGAGCTTGTAGGAGAAACACCGGTGGTGTGAGGTAATTGGAGAAACGTCGTTTGAGAAACGGTTGACCTCGCAATCGTGTATGTGTGAAGGAGACGAAGCGTTGGTGTCATAATTTAAAGCCGAAACGATGGACACGTGTCTGCCCAGGACTCGTTTGGCCTGGATTCGGCTGGGCCCGAATCCGTCGAGTAGACCCGCGACAGAGTCTGCAGCTTTATCGACGTTGAATCTATGCTTTTACAGATTCGACATGGACAAGACTTTGCCGAAACAGTTCGACACCGTTTTTTTTCTTTAAGTTGTACGATTCGACGGCCCCTAAAAACATCCTTTTGACGTTATTGTGGACATTTTTACAGTAGGTGAAAATTCACATAGAAAAAGATAGAAGAAATAGAACATTAGAGAAAGTAATGGATATGGTGGTCACATCAGATACATGAGTAGTTGAAGATGTGAGATAAACTGTACACCACTAATTGATTTCGTTAAGGTACGTACAACTTTAGCAGCGGGAATCAAGTTTCACGACTTCTTTTCAGTTGAGGTTACACGACAGCGATAACTATGAGATTTGGTCGGCGAACACAGCAAGTGTTGTAGTTGTTGGTGATTTGAATTGGTGTATGTTCTCATCCCTTAGGCCACATATTATTTTGAACAAAAAGGGGATTTAGAACCACTTTTGTCACACTTTTTTGGTGAAGAAAATGAGAGGAACCACGTGATTGCCTGCTTTAGTTTCTTTGCATATAGAGTGAGTGACTAGTACTACCACTACTACCAGTGCTGGGTAGGTATGTATTTGGTTTTGGATTGGATAGCTTTAATTTATTTTATTTTCCCTTTCTGCTCCTTAATACTATATGTCAACACTGGTTATAATAATAATACTTGATACACTCATAATAATGTTAATAACTATTAAAATTACTAATTCACCAATTAATACTCCTCGCGTCTATCGAGACACCTAAACCCTAGCATGTGTTCCCGAATTTCTGTATTCTTCGCTGATCAGGCTGCGCGCTCCACCCCCCCACCAGCACTGTTGCCCTTGCCTCCCGCCATGACCATACCAACGTCTCAACCTTCCTTTTTGAAGGTGCTCGCCTTGAACCCTCCTCCATCGACTGGTGGTGTGAACGTGATCGCGGGAGAACCTGCCCCATTAGCCGCTGGCGTGGTTGTACACACGGGGGTTATTCCTCCCCCCTTGTCCGTCGCGCGAAGTGGTGCGGCCTACACGGACCTGTAGGAAGAAGAAAGTGGCGCCGCCACCATCCTCGGACTTGGAGTTGGTGCAGACCCTGCTCTCGAACCCTCATGCGACACTCCCACTACTCGAGACTGCACCTGGGGAGCAGGCTCTGTTGCCCAAACCTATGCATGCGCGTCAGGGCCGCCCTCCAAAACATGCGACCGTTTTGCCCTTATCCCCACAGTCGGCTAGGGTTTTCGCGGGCCACCGACTATAGTCGGCGGAAGGGTTGGAGGCAGCGACTGGGGAAACTATCGTTTCTTCTTTGGTGGATCCTACCTCCCTGCTCCAGAGGAGCCAGCCTCTGCTGCCGGATTTGACGGGGGTACAGGCCCAACCTCGCTCTCGTACCCAACCTCCATCAGTTGAACCCGATATTCCTCTATAGGCTCTTCAACACAGTTTCTCTGGCTACTCTTTAGGGTTTGAGGAACTACTGGAAGTTACAATCGTGAATGGGGTCCTTGACCCGGCCGCCCTATGGATACTCTCATCCGTATCCTTACCAATGCATGGGGCAAATCGGCTGTTGGTCTAGTCATCAAGGACGCCGCCCCTGGTGTCTTTAGGTTCTATTTTGTAAGGAAGGAGGACATGGATTGGGTTCGGCTTAATGAACCCTGGTGCTTTGACGACAAACCACTGATGTTGGCAGAGACGGATCCTTTCGTTCAGGACCTTCCACCCATGAACAAGATGCAACTTTGGGTCCATGCCCATGGTATCCCCCAGATAGTGAGCACGAGGATTATGGGGACTGGGTTTGGGGAGGCGCTGGGAGGGACAGTGGATGTCCCTTGTGATGAATTTGGCCAATATTGGGGAGGGACGGTGAAGGTCCGTTTCTGGCAGTCCCTTGATCGACCCCTCTACCATCACATGCGTCTCCGGTTCCTTGAATTCAAGGATCCGCCTGCTCCGTTACATATGTCAAGCTGCCCATCTTTTGTAGGAATTGTGGGTGTATTGGCCATTTGCCCACGACCTATGACAAGGATATGCCACGACTTGGGCACAGAGCCCTAGGGTGCCACCGGGTTTGGGTCCATTGTTGAATGGGTCAACTCCTCCAAGGCCTAGCTCTCGGGAGGGCGCAGGGAAGGCCCCTTGGGGAACCGGGGGGTCGGCACAGGGAGGGGCACCAGGGACCTCGTGGGATGGACTACTTGAGGAACCTTCAGCGGCTCCAGGAATGAAGAGGGGATCGGTGCGAGAACCCCGGGAAGACCAGGCGAAGGCTGGGAAAAATCCCCGCCAGGAGCCATGAGTAGCACATTGGGGCTCGGGGGAGTTTGGGTACTCCTACCGAGGTCACCCTATCCTCAACCCGATACGGGTGGTCGTAGACTCGGTTTTATAACGAACGAAGAGCGTCAACTTTTTGTGACCCAGCGATTTGTAGACCCTACCTGGAGCAGCGGCCGCCAGTACTTTTTTAGTTTTGTGGTTCTAAATTTTCAGTTATATTTCCTTTGGTTTCTGTTTCCCTTAGCTTCTCTGGCATTTCCAATGCGTCTTGGACGCAAAAGTTGTTACAGGGTTTTTGTGTTTGCCCCGTCCGGGCTGTCAAACATGTACTGACCCTTTTGATGAAATACACCATTGATTACTGGAAAAAAACTATTAAAATTATTAATCACTAGAAATTATCTCTCGCTTTTAAGAGCCTACCCTAGTCCTAGCTTTCCCTTGTTGATATGGAGCTTCCTCTTGTCGCCGCCGCTGTTGCATCGCCTGGGTTTGTCGGCTTTGCCGTTCCCGTGCTCGCCTGTCCCATCGGTGCAGAGTTATCATACGGATGGGAGTGGCTGGCTATTCCCCAACCCTCAGCGTCTCTTCCCCTTCATGTCCCTTATGTGGCTTCGTCGACTTTAATTCTGATCGTCATGCATCCTCATACCTTCCCACCGATGCCGCCTAGCCTCTCTACTCCGTGTGGTTTGAAGATCCCACCACCACTCTCTCCTCCCTACCACTCCCTCCTCCCCCATGTCTTGGCCCCGCCTCCTCTGTCGGTAGTCTCTGCGGACTCGGCTTCGGATTCTCTAGGATCGACGGTGTGTGTCCTCCCCGGGGAATCCCTCCCTACGCCACCTGCATTTCCCGGTCCAGCCATCCCACTAAACCTTCCGCCAATGGAAGGTGCTTCATCGCCCCCACGATCTCCCCTACATGATGTCCCTCCACCACGCCCATCGAGTGAAGAGTTCGGCCTTTCAGGGTTTGACGGAAGCGCCAACCAACATCGTATCTGCTTCGGCGTGATGGGATAGATCCTCACCCAACAGAGGGAACCCTAATCCCTACTTCTGCGCTGCCGATACCGCCACCGCTACCGTTGTCACCCACCAATCAACTGGCCGCGAAGCCGAGACGAGGACGACCCTTGCGAAGCCCTCCCAGTTATGTTTTTCTCACGTGACGTCCTCATCGGCCTTCCCCCTCCATACCCTGCTCTGCCGACACAACCGTTCTACCAAGACCTTGCTCTAGCCCCTCCCCCCCCCCCCCCCCGGGCGTGGCGGTTTCTAGGGTTTGTCAAGACCTTGCTCTAGCCCCTCTTCCCCCAAGCGACGCGATTTCTAGGGTTTGCCAAGACCTTTCTCTGGCCTCGGGCTGTGCATTCCCACCAATCCCCTTGATTCAGGCTCCTCCAAATCCCACGATCCAAGACGGGTCGCGTAGGTGGGATCCAGGGTTCCTTCCGCCACCACATCGATCACTACAAACACCACCGTCTAAGCATCGTGCGACGGCCTCCCTGGTGACATGTGTTCCAAGGATACCCCATCTAGGGTTTTATTTTGGGTCTCTACAGTCCAAGACTGGTGTGCATCTGCAGCCAAAAACTAATAGACATCTACAGCGCATTAGCGGTGGGCCCACAGCATCCCCTACAGTGAGTGGAGACGGAACTGGAGCAATCTAGAGGTCAGCTGCGGGAGCACCTCAGGAGGAGCAGGTTAAGGCGGGGAAGTAGCCCCGTCAAGAGGAATGAGTGGTATGCTGTGCATCAGGGAATGGCTCTGGGAGGTGTCCATGTACGATGTGCTGCCTCCCCCCTTCACCATTACCGTCGAGGCCCCTCAAGATCTCCGATATCCCATTCCCCCTCTCCGTCTTCTGTCGTGGCCCATGAGGCATCCTAGCCCAGTGATAGTTGGCTCATCCAATACCGTTAGTGACAGTTATAGTATGAAAATAACTGCGACACGATTGTGTCTTTTGTCTGTTCTTGTTCTTCGTGGTCAGGGAGTTATTCCTGATGCACTATATTATATTGAAACAATTTGATTAATGAAAATCTGCACCTTTCGCTCAAAAAAAGAATAATTATGTTAATACAAGCTCTCTTGTTGTACCCTCGTGGGAAGACCAATACGCTTGAAAAAAGCTCTCTAAGGTTTAGAAAACCACTACCGACTTCGGCACCTCCAAACTCTAGGGTTTCTCTTCGATTATCACCCCCCCCCCACCCCCGCCCAGCATCATCCACTCAGCCCCTTATATTGATCATTGTGTGCTCCTCTCAAAGCCATCGATCAAATCAAGACAAGCCTCGAGAGTTGTTACTCGGCGAACGATCAAGAACCCCTTAAACAACACGTCCCAGCCATCGGTGCAATCGTATTACCACACCGGAACTGAAATATCGCTTTCCATGGATTATCCTCCCCATAGTCCCCCACAGATCATCGGAGGCGGGAAGGATCACGTAGGATCGATTGGCGAGACCAAGATGGATATGATCCCGGTGGACGCAGACGGGGTACCATCGGGACTGTCCACTCTTAACCTATCGGTTGTGGGGGACAGGGAAACCAGGTTGATGACCAAATGGCTGGAATTCCGAAAGCGATACGAGAACACATCGGTGTATAGGCGAAGTTTTCTTCGATGGACACCGGGTATCAGACCTTGACGCATATCCTAACCGGGAGGGAAGAAAATTGGTAAGCCAACTAAGAATATTGGGGGGGA
Source organism: Erodium maritimum (assembly GCA_963921825.1). Lineage (NCBI taxonomy): Eukaryota > Viridiplantae > Streptophyta > Magnoliopsida > Geraniales > Geraniaceae > Erodium > Erodium maritimum. The sequence continues at coordinate 28,407,589 of OY997589.1, read as the reverse complement.
CCAAGATAAGCATGGGGCAAACATACTTGTTGAGATATCTGCAGGTAAATAAGGGGAGTCGAGGCAGATACAGGAAAGTCTAGAAAGAACACGAACTGAGATGACAAAAGAAGAAGAAATTATGGTTGTGAGTCTCAACAGTGGGATGCAGGAGGACAAGGAACTGACGATGGAGGTGCCCCATCCTCCAAAGGGAACATGAGGACACCCGGCGGGGATGGGAAGACCTATCTTGGACCTATACCCACAGACCCGGGACTGCCAGTGTTGGGAAGTCTCCGGAAAGCCGCAATCAAAGCACTGCTATCAGCTTTAGGTTTCGATATCCCTCGTTTTAGTTTGCTTTGGTTAGGACTTTTGAGTACGTTTATTTTGTTAGGACTTTGGATTAGTTGCTCTTATTATCGTCTGAACGTTTATTTCTGTTTGCTCTTCCCTTTACTTTTGGGATGTTGCAACGAGATCTCAATTTTGTGTGTGTTAGTTAAGGCTAAGCAGACTAGTTCTACGTGTCCACGAGCGCTAGGTACCCTAAGGAAGACCAGGACATTATTCTGGAGCCCAGGACCTCGGTGCTATAGTGTAAATCTCCTATTGCATTAATACATCTTGATCTTATTATTGTTTCAAAAAAAAAATGTTACTAAAAGCTATAAGCCCAATAGCAACCAATATTAACAGTGATACCATTTAAAATTCATAACTTCTTTATTTCAGATTCTGTGTCTTTTTTCAAACATAATTTGACCAAAATCATATGATTCAGCTAAAAGAACGTTTGCAGATGCAATGTGTTAATTTTTGTGAGTAGACACTAGAGAAAGAACAAAAGATAACAATAATGTAACATTTATTAATTTTTAAATATATATTTACAAAAACAATCAGAATATATGATTACTAACTTAATCAATATTCTTCATAAAAACAATGTGTTTCCGAATTTATTCGAGTCTCTCACGTCAATCATGTGCTCTTCTCAAAGAAACCCTAAGTCATATCCTACATGTCCTCTCACCACTTTCATCTCCAATGGGTGAAAGGATAACTGTCTCATCACCGCGACCCTCTATAGATGTGATTAGCCCATTAAAAGAGTGTCGGAAGAGGAAGCCGAATCTTGTGACCATGGTTTTAGTACCAGCGCTGAACCCAACTTTGCCTCTGCTGCTTCCCTCAACGGCGATTATCGCCTTCTCACCGGGTCTTCGTCCCCAGAACCTCCACGAGCGCCACGAAAAAGGGGTCGACCACCCAAAACCCTACTCGTGTCGGTCGCAAGCAACAGTCCTCCATCTCCTCCTATCCTTAGTGAAGTTTCTGAAGCACCAGGCTGCATCGACTCGGTGCATGCTTTGGTACCGTGCCTCTTTGACCAAGGGTCCAGGCGTGTGCAGGAGGTTTCTACGCTTTGTGTGTCGTTACCACTACCTAACGCAGATCGTATATCGATCATTCCCTCCCTCCTATCCCGACCTTTCTGATGCGTCAAGGGGAGCTGCCTCCATCACCACCAGAGGCCATCCTTGCCCTAGTTGTTCCAATCCCTCCCAACTTGAAGGTCTCCCCGATGGCGAGCCTACAAGAGAGTCTGTCCACCTGCTCGATTAGGGAGGAGGACGATATGGAGATTCTGGTCCCTGATGCATCTGTGGACCCGCGGGTGCTAGCTCATCAGTAGTTTGAGATATTCGGCAAGCTTATGGCTCCACGTCTCCCCGGAAGGAAACCTTCTTACGGATCATCACCAATACATTAGGATGATCGACAAATGGCCTGGTCATCAAAGATATTGAGCCAAGGGTTTACGGTTTCTATTTTACAACGGAGGAGGCTCGTTCTTGGATCCCGGCTAACGAACCATGGTGTTTTGAGGGATACCCCCTCCTACTTTAGGACATCGACTTGTTGACCAGGGACCTTCCCACCCTGAACCAGTTGTAGTTGTGAGTCCATGCTCATGGTATCCTACCGTTGGTGAGGATGAGGAGGACAGGAGAAACAATTGAGCCGCCTTGGGTTACTTTTGTGGATACGCCTTGTGATAGAGGGGGGGGGGTGGTGGAAATGTTGGGGAGAAGCAGTCAAAGTGCGTTTCTGGCACTTTGTGGACCGCTGGAGCCTCCTGCTACGGTGTAAGGAATTCCGTGACTCGGTCTGTTGCTCTCCCACTTACATCAAACTGCCAACCTTCTATGGAAATTGTGGACGAATTGCTCATACGTCGTAGGCATGTGATTAGGAGATGCAAAGTGTTCCCCGCTTTGACAAGTCGTTGTTGGAATATCATCAGAATCACACAACCAAGAGGTATGCGAATGATTGGGGGAAATCACCACAGTATCCCCTAGTCTTTGAACCGTTGATCTCAACTATCCCATCTAAGACCCCACCCTCTCTCGGAAGGGGGTCAATTGTAACCTTGCATATCCCACCTAATCTTCAGGAAATGCCCAAGGTATCAACTACCCCTCTTGGGAGGCAGCCTACTCTATTAGCGACGCTACACCTAGGGAGATTGGGCCAGAAGAGGGACACTACAGGGGAACCTCAGGAGGATCAAGAGAGGGCTAAGAAACAACCCCGCTAGGGGGAATGAAAGGAATTCATGGCTTCTGGGATTAGCTTCGGGATGGGTCCCTAGTCGGAGCCTGGCCTAGCTATGAAACTAACGGATTCAGGTTCGGTCGCACTCTACATAGTATACAGTGTTTAGACAACACCTTAAGCAGTATTTTTTGGTTTCGTCTTAGTTTCCTTTCATTTTGCCTATATGGCATTTTCCACACCGTTCATAAAGGTTCAAATGTTCTAGAGTATTTTGTAAGGACACCTTCTGGGGATCTATACAATGTCATGACTCTCTTTACTTACTAATGAAATCTCGGCACCTTTTAATAAAAAAAGACTTAATCAATATTAGCCGACCGACCATTCTCATCTACGTCTTTTAAAACTCTTAAAACACCTAATTTAGTGTATAGCTTCTAGGTAGTTTTTTTAGGAGATACAGTCTAAAGACCCTCTCTCTAAGAGAGTTTAGGGTTTTTCCCTTGTAATCTCAGTTGTTGTCGCTCCTTCCTTTCTCGTTGTTTCTGTTATGGTCATGTCGGCCACCACCATCAGCCCCTCCCATGTTTCTCCTCCAACCGCTGCTACAGCACCATCCCCGCTCACCACAACTCCACCTGCCCTATGTTTATCGAACGTCCACGGCTCAACGGGCGCTTATGGTGGTGCATAGAAGGGGTGAGCCCTATGCTTCCCGTTCGTCGTCGTCTTCTACGTGGTAGTTACCAGATGGCTAAAGTGGGTTTTGGATACGAGGGTGGAACGGTAAGATGGTGTACCTATCTACGACACCCCTTTTCGGGTTACCCTGACATTTCAAGACGACCTGTCGATCGAGTCTTTTCGTACGAAGCATCCCAGGCTTATTCGTAAAACAAGATCTATCATGAGGCGTTATTCTGCTGTTTATTTCTTGGTATAACACCAGGAACTAACCATTGTAAGAATGTACTATTCAAGAACTAACAATAAACTAGTTAGTCGATCAAATTAACACAGTAAACTTACGATAATTGTTAGAAAGTAACATTTTCCGTTATAAATTGTTGGAGAAATAGGCTTCAAAAGCCTCTTTTCCCTATTTGTACAGTCCCACATCGGAAAGGGAGAGGAGTGGAGTTGTGTTTATAAACTCTCTCTTCCCTTTCTATTCAACTAGCTCTATTGGCCCCTATGCAGGTTGGGCCGGTCTGGTCCTCGCGCGCACCGCCGCCGCCGTCCGTCCGGGTTGGGACGGGCTCGGGCTCGGGGACGGGACGGGCCGAGCTCGGGTTCGGGTTCGGGTTCGGGTAGAGCCCCTGCGGGGCGGGCTAAAACAGATCAAACATTAATTTTTTGGAGAAATTTTTTATCTGATTTGTTTCTTTGAATCTTTTTGAAAGATCAGTAACATATTTCCGTTTTGATTCTGAATTAAACCATTGGTTAATTATTTTCAAACGGAAATCAGTTACCTTTTTTGAGTCTCTTAATGCTAAAACGTTTTTTTGGTATTTACTCTGCTGAAACGCTTTTATTCCTTTTCTAGCCTATAAATATTTGACTCGGGTCCTTTTGTTCATACACGCTTTTATCAATTACCAGAGCCAAACTAAACACGTTTTAATCCCCTTCACAAACGTTTTTCCACCCTTGTTCTGGTTAACGTTCTGCTGCTTCCACATCCGGTAGAGCGAGTGGGCGCGCTGCCGGGTAGAGCTGAGTGATCCTTGGGGAGCAACCGCTGCTGATCGCCACCACGGTCACGCCGGAAAATTTGCTTTCAAGTCAGTGGACTTCCGTGCCACGTCTCAGCTGATTGCTTACCAACCAACCACTAATACTTTCTGCAACCAGTTGCTGATAGTTTCTGCTGCGAAGTGCTAACAGTTTCTGCTGCGAAGTGCTAACAATTTCTGCTGCAAAGTGCTGATAGTTTGCTACACTTCCCTTAGTCGTGTTCTTTGATCTGCTCTTCAACCGGGTTGGTCGTTCCTCTCTTTCGGTTACTTGTTTTATTGTGTGTTCTGATTGTTAGGTTCTGCAACTCTTTAAAACAATTTATGCAAATTATTCCAACAATTTGAAAGCAAATTCTATATTATTCATTTAATATTTCGTAAACTATTTTAATGATGAACATGAACAACATGAACACGAATATGCATGCTAATCTGAATTCGGCTTCTGCTGTTGCTGCTCGTAATTTCCCTCGTGTTGAACCCCTCGACGGTACCAACTACCGTCGTTGGTCTCAAAAACTTATGATTTTCTTTGAACAAAACGAAATTGATTATGTGTTGCTTGAAGATCCCCATGTGCCTATAACTGCTACTGGTAGTACAACTCCCTTAGTTGCCTCCATTGTTAGGGACAATGAGGCCAAACTTAAGAAGTATGCTAAGGATAATAAAATTGCCCGCTGCCAACTGTTGGACTCTGTGTCCAATACCCTCTTCGATCTTCTTGTTGGTCATAATTCTGCCAAATTCATTTAGGAGACTTTGGAGAACAAGTACGGGGCTGACGACACTGGGAACAAGAAGTATGTCGTAAGAAAGTGGCTTGCATTCCAAATGGTTGACAACCAGTCGATCATGGATCAAGTCCACGTTTACAAGGACCTGTCCGCCGCCATTGTCAACGAAGGGATGGACATGAACGAGGTGTTCCTCGCTCATGTGATGTTGGAGAAGTTTCCACCGTCGTGGAAAGACTACCGCAACCACCTCAAGCACATAGAGAAGGATTTGACTCTTCAAGACCTCATTCGCCACATGAAGATTGAGGAAGCAAACCGCTTGAAGGACGCTCTGAGTGCCTACCCACCTTTGCCGCCTCCGACGGCAAAGGCCAACATCATGGAGTCTGGTGGCCCGTCTCGACAGAACAAGTTCAAGACGAAGACCAAGTCCAAGGAAGCTCTCAAGCGAGGACCTACCAAAAACTGCAACAAGTTTGTGAAGCCCTCCTCTGCTGTTCAGAAACCAAAGCAGAACCTGTTGTGCTACGTCTGCAGTCAAGCTGAACACAAGGCCTACCAATGCATGAACCGTCAAGATCACAAGAAGAATGGTGCAAGGGCCTACATTGCTGAAGATGACGACATTGTAACTGATGTGGTTGCTGAGGCTATGTTGGTTCACAACACCGTTGACTGGGTGTTGGACTCCGCATCCACCCGCCATCTCTGCAATTCAAGGGAACTCTTCTATGAGTTTGAACCAACTGCACCTGGTGAAATGGTTCATATGGGAAACGACTCTACTGCAGTAATAGCTGGAAGTGGGAAGATTATGCTGAAGTTGACATCCGGGAAGACGCTCGTACTCAGTAATGCCCTTTGTGTCCATACTCTGCGACGCAACCTTGTTTCTGGACCTCTGCTGATGAAGGCTGGCTTGAAGACCGCCATAGAGAATGATACAGTGGTTTTCTCCAAGAATGAAGAGTTTGTAGGGAAGGGGTATTATTGTGGGGGTCTCTTTCTTTTCAATTTCGATCATGTAATCTTGAGCAATAATAAAACTTCCGCTTCCGCTTATATTGCTGAGTCTCTTGATCTTTGGCATGATAGATTAGGACATGTGAATGTAGCTTCAATTAAACAACTAAGAGACATGTCTATTATACCATCGTTATCTACCTCTGAACTCTCGAAATGTGAAGTTTGCGTAGAGGCAAAATTCGCTAAAAACCTTGCAAATCAGTTACAACAAGGCACACGAACCTACTTGAATTTATCCACACCGATCTTGCGTATTTCAAGAACTCGAGAAGCAAGGGAGGCAAACATTACTATGTTACCTTCATCGACGATTGCTCTAGGTTCGCGAGAGTTTATCTTCTTACTACGAAGGATGAAGCTGAAGAAATGTTCATCAAGTATAAGAATGAGGTAGAAAACCAACTCGAGAGGAAGATCAAGAGAGTGAGATCCGATAGAGGAGGAGAGTATGGGTCAAATTTCTTAAAGGACGTTTGTGAATCAAATGGTATCATCCATGAAACCAGTGCACCGTACATGCCTCAACAAAATGGAGTAGTTGAACGTAAGAACCGAACACTCAAGAACATGATGAAATGCAATGCTTCTTAGTTCAGGCCTTCCTGATGAAATGTGGGGGGGAAGCCGTCTTATCTGCTTGTCACATACTTAACCGTGTGCCGCACAAGAACCTTGATAAGGCTCCCTACGAGTTATGGAAGGGCAACGCTCCTAACCTAAGGTTTCTCAGAGTGTGGGGATGTTTGGCGAAGGTAAGCTTAACTGACCCGAAGAGAACAACTATCGGATCCAAGACCTACGATTGTGTATTCATAGGTTATGCTCAGACCAGCGCGGCGTATCGCTTCATGTCTCTAGAGGACCGCTCAATTTCTGAGGCTAGAGATGCTGAGTTCTTCGAACACATCTTTCCAATGAAGAGGAACGCCACTGCTAATCCGGTTGAACCCACTATCCCTTTTCCTTCGCTTAGAGATAGGTGGGTTGCCGAAAGCTCTACTTCGCATGGTCAAGCTGAGGGACCAAGGAGAAGAAAGAGAGCCAGGACCGAGAAGAACTTTGGAGAAGATTTTGTCACCTCTTTTCTCTCCGAAGTTGGACCTGAGGGTGTTGTTTCAGAAGAGTTTGTTTCAGCCTTCTTGTTGGAAGAAGATCCAAAGACCTATGGTGAGGCTTTGAGATTTGTTGATGCTAATCTTTGGGAAGAAGCAATCAAGGCTGAACTTGATTCTATTGTATCGAATCAGACTTGGGATCTAGTAGACTTACCTAAAGGTTGCAAAGCCATTAGTAGTAAGAGGATCTTCAAGAAAAAACTGAGACCCGATGGTACAATAGAAAGGTTCAAAGCGAGACTTGTGGTTAAAAGTTTTACACAAAGGAAAGACGTCGATTACTTCAACACGTACTCTCCTGTGACCAAGATTTCAACGATAAGGTCTCTTGTCGCTTTAGCTGTCATTCACGGCTTGATAATTCATCAGATGGATGTCAAGACCGCTTTCCTGAATGGTGATCTAAAGGAAGAGATTTATATGTCTCAACCCGAGGGGTTTGTGATCGCTGGTGAAGAGAACAAGGTGTACAAACTGAAGAAGTCTCTTTATGGACTGAAACAAGCACCTAAACAATGGTATGAGAAGTTCAATCGAACTCTGGTGACAGACGGATACAAGGTGAACAACTCTGATTCTTGTATGTACTCGAAGATCACGGAATTAGGTTGAGTAATTATCTGTCTTTATGTTGATGACATGCTAATTCTTGGTGATAACATCGGTGCTATGAACCTTACCAAAGAATTTCTGTCGTCACATTTTGAGATGAAGGACTTAGGAGAAGCTGATGTCATTTTGGGTGTCAAGGTTATTAGAAACACAAATGGCATCTCCTTAACTCAGTCTCATTACGTTGAGAAAGTATTGAAGAAATTCAATCACTTCGACGTTATTCCTGCTAGAACTCCTTATGATCCAAACGTACAACTAACAAAGAACTTGGGTGATAGTGTTTCACAAGTTCAGTACGCTCAGATTATAGGAAGTGTGATGTTCCTCATGAACTGTACTCGATCAGACATTGCTTACACAGTAAGCAGGTTGAGTAGATATACTCATAACCCGAGTGACGAGCATTGGAGTGCTTTGAGTCGTCTGCTGAAGTACCTAAAAGGAACTATGTTGGTCCATGCACTATAGTACTTTTCCTAATGCTTTGGAAGGTTATTGTGATGCAAACTGGGTTCTTGGTAATGACGAGACGAACTCGATGAGTGGTTATGTGTTCACCATGGGTGGTGGTGCTATATCGTGGAAGTCTGCGAAACAGACCTGTATAGCCCGCTCTACCATGGAGTATGAGTTCATTGCCCTTGAGTTGGTTGGGCAAGAAGCAGACTGGTTGAGGAACCTATTAGCAGAAGTGCCTGTGTGGGGAAGGAAAGTTTTGCATGTGTCGTTACACTGTGATTCGCAAGCGGCCATTTACGTTGCGAAAAATGATGTGTACAATGGTAAGAAGAGACACATTAGTATCAGGCATGGCGTCGTTAAACAACTCTTGAGGAATGGAGTGATTTCTTTGGAATTTGTGAGATCCGAAAGAAATCTTGATGACCCTTTCACCAAGGGTCAACCAAGGAGAATACTCCTTGACATGTCGAGAGGGATGAGGCTTAAGCCCATAGGTCAAGAAAGTATGGATGACAAGTGTTAGTTGTCATATGCAGCCATACTAGTCTTGATGCACTACATCTCCCATTCCTATGACATTTGTAGTGCTTGATGATCTATAACCAGGTTTGGTGGTGCTTTGAGACACACATGATAGATCTTGATTTAAATCTATAACCAGAATTGGTGGTGCTTGTGAGACGCACTTGATAGATTGTAATCCATAACCAGTTTTGGTGGTGCTATTGAGACGCACTTGATGGATTCTGCTGACAGGATGGACTTCATGTCCTTAATAGCTCTGGACCCGATTGGGACATTGCTTGTGAGAAGCACTTGATGAGCTACCTATGTGATTGTAATGGTGGGCCGCCATCTATGAAAAAATTGGGGCAAAGTCTTCCTAGAGCACTCATTAGAACCAAGGTATACGCGTGGCCTTTAATAGCGTCTTGATAGTCTTGCGGATTCAGTGGAATTTGAAGTATGGTATGTGTTGTGTGACGTATCAACCGAAGCTAAGTAAGTTCAAGATTTTATTCTCTTACTTAAAGTAAGTTGTTATCACATCTCACTACGCATCAATTCAAATCGAAAGATATTGATGCTTAAGTACCGCACCTTCCGTTAACCAGAACATTTGGGCGTTTTTTTTCCTCCTTTTAAATTTGTTTTTCGTTTCTCGGCTTTTGTTGCTTCTTTGTGGGGGATTGTTGGAGAAATAGGCTTCAAAAGCCTCTTTTTCCTATTTGTACAGAGTCCCACATCGGAAAGGGAGAGGAGTAGAGTTGTGTTTATAAGCTCTCTCTTCCCTTTCCTATTTAACTAGCTCTATTGGGCCCTATGCAGGTTGGGCCGGTCTGGGCCTCGCGCGCACCGCCGCCGCCGTCCGTCCGGGTCGGGACGGGACGGGCCGGGCTCGGGTTCGGGTGGAGCCCCTGCGGGGCGGGCTAAAACAGATCAAACATTAATTTTTTGGAGAAATTTTTTATCTGATTTGTTTCTTTGAATCTTTTTGAAAGATCAGTAACATATTTCCGTTTTGATTCTGAATTAAACCATTGGTTAATTATTTTCAAACGGAAATCAGTTACCTTTTTTGAGGCTCTTAATGCTAAAACGTTTTTTTTGGTATTTACTTTGCTAAAACGTTTTTATTCCTTTTCTAGCCTATAAATAGTTGACTCAGGTCCTTTTGTTCATACACGCTTTTATCAATTAACAGAGCCAAACTATACACGTTTTAATCCCCTCCCCAAACGTTTTTCCACCCTTGTTCTGGTTAACATTCTGCTGCTTCCATATCCGGTAGAGCGAGTGGGCGCGCTGTCGGGTAGAGCTGAGTGATCCTTGGGGAGCAACCGCTGCTGATCGCCACCACGGTCACGCCGGAAAATTTTCTTTCAAGTCAGTGGACCTCCGTGCCACGTCTCAGCTGATTGCTTACCAACCAACCACTGATACTTTCTGCAACCAGTTGCTGATAGTTTCTGCTGCGAAGTGCTAACAGTTTCTGCTGCAAAGTGCTGATAGTTTGCTACACTTCCCTTAGCCGTGTTCTTTGATCTGCTCTTCAACCGGGTTGGTCGTTCCTCTCTTTCGGTTACTTGTTTTTATTGTGTGTTCTGATTGTTAGGTTCTGCAACTCTTTAAAACAGTTTATGCAAATTATTCCAACATAAATGACAGAAATCGTTAGAAAAAACTCCAAGAACTAACTATCACATGCATATTTTAACTCAAAAGCTAACTGTAAACTTGTTAGTTTTTTGGGGTTTTTTTTAACGTTTTCCATCATTTCTAATAGAAAATATTAGTTTGTGTAATTACTGTAAATGTATCGTATGAGTTTGCTAATTAAATTTGTTTAGAGGTGGTTTTTTATTTCAATAGTCAAATAACCGTCTATACTTAAGTTTTTCCTTATTTCTTTCCAATTTGTTACTTGTTAGTTTATTTATTTCTAGTATTTTGTTTCAGGTTATTTTATTTACTTTTAATACTTTAATTTCCCATTACAAGGTTAAGTGTGGAGATACATTTCTTTGTTTATGATAGACTTTAAGCTATTTCTAAGAGTTCATGGACATCAGATGTTTACGAGACTGGAATAATATTTTGTTCCCAGGTCTTTTAGTCCTACTTATAATCAGTTCTTAGTCGCTCATTTAAAAAAAACTTGATCAAATCGGTTGTGTCATGGATATATATTGCTTGGATAAATATATTTTTGACAGTATCTCTTCAAACAAGTTGGACAGATTCAATGAATGAGATTTCAAAGCAGTTTGAATGGTTACGGAGAAGAGAGACCAATCGGCCAGTTAAGAAGCCCAGTAGGCCCAAATTCAATTAAGCCTGGTTACCGGATAAGTATAGGCCCATAATAAGATGATATTAGGAAACTGCTGTTACGAAGACGGACACGGGACTGACAGAACTTTTCGTTTATCGAATATATACGGACCAGACCATCACAAATTGATATCCTCTAATTATTATCCAATAATACAGTTGTAGCGATGAATATGTACAGTAGTTTTGTAATTTGCAGACTTATTGTTGATGAGATTCTCATCATGAGAAGTTCATATTGAGGAGCCTTTTCTTGTTCTCTTAAATTAGTAATTGGGTGTGGGTCAACTTTGTGCCCAGCAATTGAGGAACATAACTTTCTGCAAAGACTCTTCAGCCTCTTTTCTCTTATCATCTTCCTCTTCGGCTCTGTCACCTCCGGGGCTTCGGCACCTCTGCTTTGCTACCACATTCCGGCCTGAGCTCGGTGGGGAGGAGCCGCCGCCGCCAGTAGCTGCTGCCACATTAGCTGTCATGCTGAACCTGCTCAAGTAACCCATTCTCTAGCTTCTTTGAAGATTTTGTTAATGTTTTCGATAGGAGGTAGAAGGAAGAGAGCAAGAACAGGAATGCGCAGATGTATATATAGCCCAGAAATATGACCATTTCAGTTGGCCCGGCCACCAGTTTTAAAATCCCAAATCCACGGTTTCTGGATTTACATGGGGCGCATTTTTATTTATATATTTGCCCCCTCAAAGGCTTATCCAAGAATAAAAGTGTCAAATAAAAAAAATATCAACCTTAACTTCAACAAGCTACATGAGACAATTAAATACCATGACAATACACAGTACAGAAGCTGAAATATTAGCATCTTCGGACGATCAGAACAAAATCTAACATAATCAACATGTTATGGTATGAAAGGAATAGCACATGAAATTAAGGACCGGTTTTATTTCCAATGGAACAAAATCAAGTTATCTACACACAAGTTGCAGGTAGCCGGGTAATTAGTACCTCAAGTTATACAGACGTTTGCATTTGCATTTTTGTTCCTTTCTATTTTTACAACAAGAGTGCTTCTGTTTCTACATGACCACACTTTATCAAGTAAGTAAATCAAACCATTGTGATTTGTGGAGCAGTTGACCTCATACTGACTCCACCCCTTCAACCTGTTGCCGAGCAAGGTATCTTTCCCTCCGTTCTTTCTAATAAGATCACAGCATACAGCAGATATTATTAATACCATACATAAGATCTTCATCAGATGATTACAGTTAACAATACTCACCCACTCATCTATAACCAGTCCTTCCCCAATGATCCTAGGACCCATATCCTCCGGAGGTTTCTTACGTGCCTCAAGCGCAGCATCAGCTTCGGCCACTTGGCGCTTTACCTTTTCCAGAGACTTCAAAAAGATCCATCACTCAAGTAAATGGTCTCTTCTCTATTTAATGTTTTTTTTTTCCCGTTTTAAAGACAATTGCAAGCATGCCCACAAGCATATAGGTGTGCATGTAAAAGCACAAGTTACAACCTCAAATCGTAGACAAAATCATACTTACAGGATTAGGTCGCTCTGGATCTAGAAATATAGCCCGCAGTACCTGCTCTACTGCAGCTTGATCTTTCAGCTCATCAAACTGCAGGAAGAAAACATCAAGGTCACTTGAGCATTATAGACTTCCTAAACTCAACAATAGTCACTCATGAATAGGCATGTTTGCAAGCATGAGATTTTGCGATAAGTCAAAGACAGCATCTGGGGGGTGGGCACAAATTTTAATTGAAACTGGAACTTTATACGGTTCACAATTCTACAAGTTGAGAACAACAGTTTTCAACAACATCTGGACAGGATGCTTGTCATATCTGAAATTAGCTAATACTGCACAGCATATAATGACAAGAAACACCAGTTCTTATGCAGAGTAAACACTATCACAGCTAGTATACCAACAGTAGTATTCAGCCTGACAATTGCACAAAGCCCTTGCAGACGAGGAAGCACGATAAAAACGATAATGCTTCAAAGATTGCAATTTAGTTGCTACGCTCAGATAATCAATATAATGAAGTTGTGTAGTCAGAATAAATAATAGATTTTTATAATAACAAATACAATTATCGGTAAATTTCTCACGCACCAGCTCAGGAACATAGTCCATAGGTTCTTGCACCTTCAAACTCATGATTTTGAACTTAACCTTTCTCTTTTGATCCATTGGCTTCTCATTGTTCTCTGGATGCTCAACAAACTTGAAGACTAGCAGATCCACCCAAGACGAACAGAACGTATAGGCGTTAGTTCAGAGTATATATAAATGACTGTTGATATATTTACATAGATATACATGCTCATGTGTTTCCACCTGCCCACATACTTGTGCAAGGCTTGGTGAGTCAACTTGGATAGACTGGCTCACTAAGCTTTCTCTGTTTGATCTGATTATTATGAGAATTATTATTCCTTTTCACTGAGGTGTAGTTCTCCATGCTTGTATAGGAGCAGTTTGTTCTAAACCCATGTTACCTTCATAGTAAAATCTCATCTTGCGCTCTTTACAGAAAAAGAAATTGCACAAGATTAAAACTAGACAAATGGTATAATTATTACCAGTTGCTATGAGACTCTCGCCGGGAGCAAGAATTGCTCCTGGAGGACGCATGAAACAGCTCTTTGGTGCAGTTGTTTGAAACTAAAATAGGAACATGCAATTAATTCATTAGAAGGATCAATAGTAGAGACAGCATAACTACAATATAGGCCATAGCATCATGTAAGCAAGCTGAACAAAGATGCTACCATACAGAAGTAGCAATAGTTTATATGAAAGCTGAATATAGGCTGTACCTTGAATGCCACATGAGATTTGCTCGTATTTTTAATCTTGATAGCGCTCCTGACCTGCTTGCCAGGTTCATCTTGAAGATAATGGAATAAAAATAAATAAGTAAATCTTTATAAATAAAGAAGTAGACCCAGTAGACAAGCAGTACTTTTAGTTTTACACACTACAAGCATAGAACAAACATCCAAGATATGAGTTATGCAAAATTTTAACTTTGTACCCCGGGCTAAACAAACAGGAGGCGTTTAACTTCTACACATAAGTACATCCCGTATGCATACATATCAATTGTGAATACCATAACCCTTTTCCAAATACTTGTATTGACAAAAATAATAGAATGTAATATTCTAATTCCCAAGCTGGCTAACTGTCTGCAACTTATCGAGCACAAAACTCTAAAGATTTGACTATAATTGATCCAAGTTAGCAAGGCATCTGTAGTGAAGTGTTTCTTATATTAGTCATTAAGTCTAGACTCTAAAGATGACCAGCTCCAACAACACAAGCTAACTTTGAACAATCAGCAACAGAACACGCCATACTGGAACATAGCTACTTAATCCGAAATTGCAGTGAGGTCTTCTTTTCCTCTGATGTCAGGACGTGATTCAGACTCGAAATTCCAGATGAAAAATGCATAGGTATAAATTTCTTATGCATAGAATTTCTAAAGAAGCCATGGACCAACAATCTTCTAAATCTGTTGCTTCAGTGACCAATAGGGTAATCAGAATCTAATTACAGACATCTGCTTCTTTCTATTCTTAAATTACAAACAAATCGACAACAATTCTGCATGTAAAAGCCGTTTTTAAAGCTATCATGTAAACATATCCCCACACACCCTTAAATCCACTCTCTACTTGTATTTGAGAGATTAATCCACAATTGTTACTTTGAGTAATCGGATCCACAATCAACATCTATCCACAATGAAACCAGCAATTACTGAAAATCCACAATAAAGCATTAATGAACAATAGGACAAGTGATTGAGCTGAAACTAAGGTGAAGATGAAATCAATTCAATCAGATCAAGCGAGCAAGCAAACAATACGTACAAGGAAAATACAGCTTCCTGGCCGGATCGAGCTTGAGGCGACGCCGAGTCGGGAGTAGAGACTTCGCCACCGAGGACACCGAGTTTGAAGCGGCCGGGTTAGATCCGTCCCCCTGCTGGCCACTCGGATACTGCGAGGACGACGAAGTGCCGGAGTGGCGAAATGGCAGCTTGAAGATCCCCCAGACCTTGCCATCGGACGGCGATTTCTGGTCCACAATCGTCATGCCGCTTAGCTTCCACCGCCACCGGAGAAGAGGCAAGTTGGATTTGTAATTGAAGTCCGTTAATGAAATGATGCTCTGATATCGAACGTAATTACGACGCCGTATATAAGAGTCAGTGGACTGACTGAGTCGTCCAGAAACCCAACGTATACAAATCAGCGCGTTGACGTGGACTATAATAAATTAGGTAGGAAAGCATAGAGGTGTTGATGATTAAATAATGAATTAAGGAGAATACAAGATTAGTAAGTAATTAAATAGAAATGAAAATATTCATACACATATGGTAAAGAGGAAATAGATAATATTTAAATTTGGAGGCCAGAATCGTCCCATTGAAGAACAGCAGAGCCAATGTTCTGCTCCCTTTTAAGCTTATCTTTGAGGAACCAATCACATAACTTCCCCGCGTTCAGCTCCTCTATGGAGCACCCTTCCTGTTCCGATACCACCCTCAACAGATTCAGCGACGATATCTGAATTGCCATTTCAATTATACCCTTCATTAATTATAATTATGTATCTTCTAACTATTAATTAACTACGAATACAAATACATACCGTTAAGCGACACAGGAACTTCTCGTGGGTGCTGAGCCCTGATATCTCAACCAGACCGGCTTCTTCTAGCGTCAAAAACGTTCTTTTTTCTCCTTCTCCGTTACTCCCTGTGCCGCTGCATCCTCTCACTCTCACCTTTCTTCGACTTGCGAACTTGGCTTGCGTTTTAGGAACCGCCACCTTTGCGGGATTGGGTAGAAATGGTGATCGGTGACCATAGGCCTTACAAGGTTTCACTGACATCGTAGTTGCAGAGCAATAGCTACTGATTACCCTTATCATCACTTCAACACTCGCCTTCTTTTCTGTGTGGTCAGACTCGGATGGAGATATGGGAATGGGGATATTATATGAGATGGGCCTGGGTCTTACACGACACAACCAACTCAGCTCTGGGCGTTTTTACAAGACCAAACACCCGATGAATGAGCCCAAGCCCATACACGACTTTCTGCTTTTAAACAAAAAAAAACATCATCAACCCAAATCAATTACATCTTAAATAACCCAAGCCCATTAACTAACACAAAGTGCTTTGCTAAGGTTTCGCGCTAGCATTAATGGAGGCTTCTCCTCTGAAAAGACTTCGATTCTTCCGATATCTGGTTGGCGATCCAACTTCGTCTTTAGGGCGTCCCTCCCCATCCTCTACTCCGCCGCCTATGGTTTCCATGAATCGCCCACCCCCAATTTCCCCCACATCATCCTTACAATTACCACCGTCGCCGGTCCAGGTTCCCTTTGCTGAGCAGGCCCCACCGCCCTTGCAAACACGATTCAAGTCGCCATCGGTATATCCACCTTCTTGGCCTCCACTGTGGCCTCCTTCTCAGGGGCGGAACTAGGATTAAATTTCAGGGTGTTCCGCTCATAATTATCAAATATATCGGAATTTTTTTTAAAATTACCGTTACATTTTTTCTCTCGATATAACCATCAATAATTTATAAACATACAAAAACACATATATAGCGTATGCCTATGCCATTTTAAAGTGAGTGGATGAATGTTTTCGTAATATTTAGACTTTGTTCACCTTGTATCAATAGCTTGTGTTCTTCTTTCCAATCCTATTTCATTTGCTGAGTTATATTGAGGTTGTTATAGCAAGGATCCTTTGTTACCAGAGATTAGCAAATTCCTTTAGGAAAAAACAATTTTTTTTTCAAACACTATCAAAACTTAATGGTCCATGCAGCCATTTTTTCACAAAAAATAGATAAAAAGAAGGAAGTAATTATTAAAAAAAAATGGCAGCAAATTTAGTATCAGAATACCAAATTTTCAAATTTATGTAGTAAATTTTTAGGTCTGAATTTCAAATCTCAACAATCAATAAAATCGGATGGCAATCAGGAGCTTGCCTTGATTTGCTTCCGAAGACTAAAAAGTTTGATGCCGGCGATGAGAAAAAGAAGAAGGTAGAATCGTTCCAGAGTCAGGAAGAAAGGGACGGAAGCAGAACCTAATTTTTTTTCTAAACATATTAATCAATACTGGTTGTTTGGGCTGGCTTATGAAGCCCAAACGAAGTTGATATAAAGTTGTTGTTGGCTGTCGTGTCATGTTCCGTAAATCTCAGGGTGTTCCAGTGGGGAATCGAACACAAAAACTCGTGTAAATATTGATCAATCTTTAACCACTGCACCAACTTCTTAGATGTTTAGGGTATTCCATGGAATACCCTAAGTATTACCTAGTTCCGCCCATGCTCCTTCTCGATCTCTATCCCGTGTCTGAGTCTGGATGATTGCCTAGATTTGTTTTATTTTACATGCTTTGTTCTTTTTTGCAAGGTTCATAATTGATGAGCGAAGATTCAAGACTTCTACCCAAAGATTCAAGGACTTTTACCGGGAGGGATCCCTGAATCACATCTACCATCGTCGCTCTCCTCCTTTGAAAGCTGATATCAGCAGGTTCGGTCGCATTTTACAGAATATGCAGTAGTTGGACAATACCTTGAGAAGCAGACACCGACTTCATTGTTATTTACTTTCTGTTCGCTTTTATGGTTCCACAATAAACCGCATGTGTCGGTTCATTTGCTACAAAGTTATGCGTAAATAGACTCTAAGGATTCAATACTATAAAATAACTCTTCTACTATTATTAGGAGTTTTCCAAATACACCACTATTACCGTTGAATTCTAATTAATGAAATGGTACTTTTATAATAAAAAAAGTTACATCTTAAATATGCTTTACGCGCAGGAATTGGCCAACACGTGTGCGACCTTCTTTGGGTAACCCATGCTAGCTCCCAAATCCCGGACAAGCGATTACCAGATCCAGTAATCAATTCTTAATTAAATAAACCCTAACAACATTCTAGAAATTCTCTTAATTGACCCTTTCATTCATTTAATTGCATTACAATGTCACCCTGAAAACGAGCACGGGAACACTACCCCCAAGATTCTAGTGAGGTTTTCTGCATAAGCTTTATAAAAGTATACTGATTAATTCCTTGTTTATGGAATAACTATATAGTTATCTAAGGTTTAATTATAATCATGTAGGTTTTAGAGAGGGTGACAAGGACAATTAACAAGAGTATAGAATGGCGTGTGGCTCCATTCCAATCGAAGAAACCTCACTACATTTTATTTTATTTTTGAGAGTAGAAACCCTCACTAGAGGATTAAAATAATATTTGACCTAATCAGCATATTTAACCAATTTTTGTTTGATAATAAATGGCAGATAAGATGAGACAAACTTTGTACACTTCCAAATGCCAATGAATAGTGTTTTCACATAGTGGATAGATATTGGATGAATTTGGTGAAGGAGGAGGCTTGGTGTGTTAGGATAATTAGGGAGCGGTAGTCAATTTATGCCCGATGGTATTTCGAGGCATAAAGGATCTTGAGTTGACAGAGGCGATCACAATTCACAAAGCTTTATAGTAGATTGTCTAGAATAAATAAGAGAAAGGAGTACTTGAATCAGATTGTTTGGAGGTGGTTCCGACAATATCACATCCAAACAGGAGATCAACTCCACTTGGTGTTATCATTAGCGCGTGTAAGGGGTTCCTAAGGGAGTTACCGGGTTCAGGATGTCTCATGTTCACATAGATGCTAATAGTGTGACAAATTGTTTAGTTAGACGAATCCGTAATTAGATTTTTCTTGTATGGTCGTTTGACAGGCTACCAAAATCTCTTCTGAAATTATTGGCTAACGATTCTGTGTAATAAATTGACACTTAAAACAAAAAAGTGAATAAATATATATGTTTTAAATTATGTGCTAGATGAATAAATAAATTAAAATAATGGACACCTACTCCAACGATAATTTAGTTTGCTTTGTTGGATTACCAAAATGACCCTAAAATGACAGCTTGTCAGTTTTCTTGTTGATTCTGCGAAAACAAACACGACATATTTATTTTTAAAACTAAAATTAATTTAATATTTGAAATAAAATAAGCGTAATTAGATTTAGAGAGCAGACATCTGGGACTAGGACGTCAGAATTTTTGACGTGGCATATACTTGGTGGCTGATCAGGCTTGTGGTTTTCTGTAATGTGGTCCCCACTTGAATATCTTATGACAACACGCATCCAGAAAATGCCACGTTATCGGTTTGATTCAATTTTGCTTATCTAAATATAAAGTAGTAAAAAAAGTAAGCATAGCTGGCAGTGGTTCGTTTTAGAATAAGATAATCTACTTCTGCTTCATGCATGCAAAATAATATATTTGATTCAATATGACATCGTCGTAATTTTTTTTTATAGAGAAAGTGATAGTTGTACTAATGTGATATAAGTGTCATTAGAGCGGTCCGTGATCAAAAATCTTTGACAGAAGAGAATCGATTTAAAAAAAACGGTTGTGCTATATCAAATGTAAAACTAAAATGAGAATTAAAATAAAAAATAGAACATAAATAAAATCAAAATGACTCAATCTGTCAAGAACGGCTCAAATTAGTGCCTAAATGCTGGTTGATCCATACTCTTCAAGAACTCTTTTCGTCGTGATGTGGGCTACCGAACTTGAACTTGACAGTCTGATCAGGAGGTACGACCTTGACTAGGGACCCCTCCAGAGAAAGTCCCTGAGGCCAGTGGTACCTAACATCCTTCATGGCGAGGCTGTTTTCGAGCCATCACCTGGTCTTAACGCGGTTCCCCGCGGTATCCCCTTCTTGTCCATCGGACCAGGGGTCGTGTTGATGGGTCTGACAACTTCCCAAATAAGACAAGAGCTAGGGGGGCTATGTCTGAAGACCTAGGGAGGCCTATCTCTGAAGAGTGTCCAGGTCCCCGAAGGCATGCCTTAACCCCGGACCGACCCTGAGACCCGCGGTACGGGTTATGTATCGTGTTCAAGGCTACAAGGGGGCTATTTCCTCGAGATGACCCCGCATTAGGTATCGTGTCCGAGGTCAATGGTGTGAATACTGGCGGTGGTAGCGGTGTGGCATACCCCAACTATGGTGTATGCCTTTTTCAACTTAGCGGACTTGAACTCAAGGATCGAGTCATCAAACTGGGGTACCCGTGGCACCTCCCATTCACAATCCCGGAACATATTTTCGATTCTACAACAGTTGAAACAAAAAGACCGGAAGGAGCTCATAGGTCAGGTCGACTCTTATCGGGTATGGAAACTCACAAAAGCGCACGATCATGGTCCGTCGAAGAGGACGTTGGAGGTCCATCCAGAACCAAACCCGTACTGTTCCACGTCAATAGACCTTGTTGATCACAAGGGGCATCCACCAGTGCTTGATCAATCACCAATGGAGGACTCAGAAGGAGAGATAAGGATGATAATCACGGAGCCGTGGTCGAAGAGGTTAACGAGGAAGCCTTCAGTAAGCGCTTCTTCTTCACCCTAATCGGACGTGCGAAAGCAGAAGGAGGCTTCTGGGGCATGATAAAGGGAGTGGGGTAGTGCTTACCATTTGGTGGTGGAGGGGATGACTCATGAGTCAAAGGCGGCGACACAACATGCAAGGAGGCAGGCGATGACGCAGACATAAGGTTAGAGCTAGAGCAGACTTTAGGAAAAGACACACGACTCAAAGCAGATTTTGACATCGTTGTAACTCAACTCGTTACTGTAAGAAAAACTATCTTAATATTTATTACCAAATCATAAAAATATCTAATTTTCCAAGTACCGGAATGGTTGATAAAAATCTATTAAAATTATGGTGTGTCTATTCACGATCAAAACATATAAATTTTTAAATGACTTGTTTCCTATCAAAATACATATGTAGCTTTAAAGCACAAATATAAAATATGTATAATATAGACTAAGTAAGTAAAGCCATATTTTTTATTTAGTGTGGAAGCATTAACTTTTTATTTATTTATTTATTTATTTATTTATATAAGGATAATACATAACGTTAAAATAATATAAATTAATAAAAAAATACTATTCACATAATAATAATAATAAATAAATAAATGAACGAATAATAGTTTATAACTCTAAACAATGACTTAAATAAGTTTTTGTAAACTAACTAAATTAGAAAATTAAAATTGAAAATGATTAAAAATTTAGATAATAAGAAATTAAAATAACTATGAATTTTTTTTTGAAACGGGAATAATTATGAAATTTAAAGTTAAAGGAGAGATACAATCGAAAAACAATAATTAGGGATGCAAATAAGAAAAAAAGGAGCTGAAACGTGCATAATAGCTCAATCAAAATTGAATATGTATCACAAAAGTTATGACGGCTATAAAACTTTTAGATCTCATAGTACTTTTACCCTTTGAAACTAATAAAGGTTTCGACCAAAACTATGTTTAGACTAGCATTTGGTCCACCGCGGCTATCCTTGATCAAGGGACTAAGAGAACGTATAGACACATAATCTTGTGATTACGGTTACGAGTGTTGCCGATAATCTCATGAAGTTTTATAGGAGGGCAACAAGGTTTGAAAAGCGAGACAAGACTTGGGGCCAATTTTTCCAAAAGTCATTAGGCAAAAGACATGAAAGACTAATTTTGGAAAATCTATCGATGACAAGAATGCTCTTTTAAGGATGCAAGGAGATCATACGAATCCGAAATGTATGTTTTACTACTGAAAAACATATAATTTGGGAAATATAAAAGGTATTGCGAAATGGAAGACGATTGTGTTCATATTGGTCTCATTTCTCAAGCTTTTACGTTACCTAAAGTTGAAAATAAAAAAAAGTTTGTTTTGAATTTATTTATTTATGAGGGGACCTTGTTAAAAGTTGGTCATCATTATGGTGTCTCTTGTTTTAGCCTATATGTGGCGTGACCCTATTTACTTACCTTTTCACGTTTCGCGGGACACTTACTTTTCCTCGTTTCTAGCTTAGACCAATGGCTAAGCTATGTGGCCCAATACTACAAGATTAAGCTCTAGCTTGTCCCTACTATTATGTAGTTCAGAATTGCATGAGTTTTGGAGTGAAGTATCCAATTTCCGGAAGTTCTCCAAAAAGAATGCATCATATCAAGATAGCTTTTGTTTGTTTGCCAATTTCAGTTTAGATTTATCATTTAAAAAATATATGTTAGAATTTGGCTGTAGAACCACGTCCATATGAGCTAAAATTCTGTTATCGTTTCCAAATAGTTGTTCATAATATGCATCTTTTTAACTTGATCTACGAGTATATATACAAAGACGAAATCAGTTAGAGTATCCACACCGTTTATAATTTTTTATTCATTATTTAGTAAATTGTGTAGTGTGCGACTCGTTCGGTATTGATTTACTAAATAATCAATCGGAGTCGTGAACCGCATTTCATGATTCACTAACGTGAATTGCGAACCGTCGACTCGCAAGTCGCGAGCGACGAATCACACGCTGTCACATGGTAGTTGGCGTGGCGAAGTCGACTATTGGCTCTACGAAGAGCAATCTGAAATAACATTAAATTTTTTAATTTTTACCATCTATAAATACCATCCACCCCATTCATTAAATCACCCACAATTTCTCTTTATCTCAAAATTTTCTCTCTCAAATTCTACTTCCTACAAAGTTTTCCCTCCAATGGTCTTTTTGATCGAGTTATGGATGATTTAGAAACCTACATTTGTGAAATGGCGGGAATGAATCGAGATGGCCATCGTGGGAGAGCCTGTGTCGGGGTCACAACTTTCAAGTTTGCTTCCTTCCAGGCTAGAAGGTGGGCACGAGCATATGCTAATACTCCTATAGCTGTCGGGGTGGTTCCATTCCAAGTCCAGGCGTTCCTGACTTTCAATATTTTCCAGAGGACGCTCAGGAACTCTTCCATTCTTTTATTTTTTTTCCCCGTGGTGATACCTAGTCACCACTCTTCAAACGTCTGAGTAGTCCGGGTAGAGGGACTACTCCCCAACTGCTCCGAACATGTTTTTGCGAAGCCACATGAAAGGAACAAATGAGCGACCGATTCAGGGTGTCGGCCACATATAGCACAAGTGGATGAGATCCGGACATATCCCCGAGTCAGGTTATCCGCCACTTGGAGGGTGTTTGTGAGGCATCGCCATAGGAAAACCAGGAGTCTAAGTGGTATAGGGATATCCAAAATAAATGCCCAGTGTCACGCCCCAGATCCGGTATTGACCGGACTCGAGACGTGAACCGGGATTTGTAGAGAAAACGATTTAAAATACATAATTAAATCCAAAACTGTAGATAGATAAATGAAAAATAGTCAAGGTCTAAAAATCTGAGTCCTACGCTCAGTCAAATACAATAGTCGAAAATACAATACGTCTCTAAGAAACATAAAATAAACTCGGGCCTCCGCTAGCTCCCAAGCTCTGCGTAACCCTCTAATCCAAACATAGCTATCACCTGTAGAAAACATGGAAAGGGGTGAGCTTGACGCTCAGTAGGAAAATACACAACGCTTGCCCCAATAAAGTAGTATTAGCACTATTCAAACTAACTTTTAACAATTTAAAGGAGAAGACGACAACGAGACATGTGTCCCAAATTAAGCAACCTTCACTTTACTCAACCACAAACTATCCCGTAAATCCCCGTCCAGACACTTTCACGACCAACTCACGGATAACCCAAAGACGACACTTTCAATTACACGGGAAACCTCACACATGAATCTCATCATCAAACAATCACAATCAAGTCATTCGCAGCCACACGCAACTCATAACAATTGCACGGTCTCGGGAGCAACATGTTCGCCCCAGCGTAGCTGCACGCAACTTCCCCAACACATAGTTGGGATAGGCGGCCGACCTCATCGTGGAACACAACGTTTTACCGATACACGGAAGGCAGGGAAATCGCCTCTTCGCGGAACAACCTCATCGCGGACACAACGTTTTACCGATACACGAAAGGCAGGAAAATCGCCTCTTCGTGGCACAACCTCATCGCGGAACAACACAACGTTTTATCGAGTGCTAGTCGGAAGGTAGGGAAACCACCTCTTCGCGTGACACATCGTTTTACCGACTCCAGGTCGGAAGGTAGGGAAACCACCTTTCTCATGTAACCACAGTACCACAATCACAATCACAATCACATTCTCAATTTACTCCCGTAACCATCACGCACTTACCATCACTTACCGACACCACACTCAACGTGGTAACCCCACCGGTTTAACCGGCATCTGTTCCCCAAAGTTCACAACTCACATATTACATAGATAACATCAATCGTTCAAGACCCTAAGATACATCACTAAGCTCACCTCTACTCGTTTTCATGTTCGTTATTTATTAACCGTTCAAACAACAGAGAGTACACAATCAAACACAATCATCAAACAATCCTACAGGCGCGACATGGCCTGATTCTACCAGCACTGCATACCAACACCTACGGCACGACATGGCTCGTAGGTGTTTCGCAGTTTATAAGGCTAATCTAGTTAATCACATCCTATATGCATACTAGTTATTTATCCGATTATTAAGGTTTCCCTATATGCGTTCTAGTACGTCCGTAATAAAGTAAGGTTCCGAGGTATTTCCTTACCTCTCAGTCTCTATCTGGATCGCCTAGTTGCTGACGTCCGGGCCTACCTCCGGTCTTCTCCACGATCGAGGTCAAAGCCTGGTGTTAACAAATAAGGACGGTAATCAGTCCTGGTCCAGTCCGTAACAGTCATCTAAATTATCAAGTAAGTCCTTTAATTTATTGGTTAAGTCCTTTAATTTATCTGATTTAAGTCCTTTAAATTAATTAATTTAGTAATTAAAATGTCCGACCTGGCCCCGACCCGGACCCGACCCGAATCCGGATCCAGATCTGACCCGGATCCGAAACTAGGCCCGGACCTGACCCGAGCCCGACCCTGACCCGAACTTGATACGAGCCCGACCCAAGTCCAGGCCCGACTCAGATCCTCGTCCAGGCCCGACCCAGATCAAGACCAGGCCCGAGGCCCAATCTGAGCTGGAGGCCCACGTCCCTTGTCTGGCCCAAGGCTCATCAGAGAAGAGGGCTAGGGTTTTGGTTCAACTTCGACGACAGCGGCGTCAAGTGAGCTCGGGGTGGGTTCTCAACGGCGGGGACGACGTCAGGAAGCTCGGAGTGACGAGAGGAGGTCGTCAGAGCAAGTCTCGAGCCTTTCTGTTCCAGATCAGACCCGTGGGAGCTTCGCCGGCGTTGGAGCTCAGATCTGGAACTCGAAGTTCCAGCCAGCCTCTCCAACCGAGCTCGACCAGCTCGAGCTCGCGTGCGTGCGATTCTCAGGGAAGGGATTGACGGGGAAGGTGAATCAGGCCGGGAAAGGGCTCACTGTCACTGGTTAAGCAAATCACCAACAAAAGGGTGGTCAGCCACTCTGATCTCACATGAACGACGCACACTACTCAAAACTACGTCTCCCATAACAGGGGTGTCAAGACATAAGGGTCTGTCCAAAGGCTCTACTCTTAGTCCTAATGACTCAACAAGGGAAGTAGAAATGAAGGAGTGCGATGCACCAGTATCAAACAGAAACGATGCCCATAAATGATAAAGCAGGCACGTACCCTGAACGGTCTCCCGACCGGGATGGTGTCCCTCAGATCGGCGATCGGTGATGGCATAAGCTCTGCCCTGTGAAGTCCGTGGTCCTCGCTGGGCCTGGTCCATCTGATTGGGCCAGTTCTGGTTTGGCCCAAAGCCTTTTTTTCTTTTCCCTTTTTTTTGAATTCGATCCAAAATTCAACCCGTTCTCCAACCACGACGTTCCAAACAATAATTTAAATAATAATTCGATTAACCGGGGCGGTCTTTACACCCAGGGTACTGCCACTGTATTGGGATGCAATTGATACCGATCATGGGGAAGGATGGAGTACCCTGCCTTGGTGGTATATCGTCCTTCTCTATTAGAAGCCCAATAACATTCATCCTTGGTCCTATTCTCTGATAACATAACTTGGAGAATGTTGGCTCTATTAGTCTCATCGAATACCTAATGGAGCAAATTGACGTCTGAGCGGTGGGTTTCTGGGACCATAAGACCCGTAACTAGGTCCCCGACTAGTGTAACATTCGTTGAAGCAATGGTTTCTGTCGGCCCTACTAGCCAAGGAATGTCTTTAATCAACGTATCCCGATCATACCAATGGCGATACGAAGTCCATTACGTAGAAGATCCTGAGTGGATAGGATACAAGCCCAAATGAAACTCGGTTGATTGCCTATTTGTGCTTGTAAGAAGTTCGTTGTTGGGAAATATCGATTTTTGAAGACCCGAGCTACTAAGAATTGTGGTTTGTGAAGTAGAGCCCACGCCTGCTTTCCCAAAAGGGTTGTATTGACATCCCTTAAATGCATAAAACTCATACCACTACTGTCCTTAGGCATACATAATTTGTCCCAGTCTTGCCAGCCAATAGAGTGATCCAATTTATCCCCCACCAAAATCGTGCTATTGCTACGTGGATACGGTTTATAATCCTTCGTGGTACTCTGAAGATGGACATAATATACACCGGTAAAGAGGTTAAATTGAATGAATCATAACTACTCGTCCCGCTGAAGATAATAATTTCCCTTCCCACGAACTAAATCCGAGATATTACATGATCGCTCAAGTATGCCATTCCCATCGACGCATTTCGATTTCTACCAATCATATTAGGGACCCTGAGAAAATAAAAAAGGCATAGGTCTCGGCTATAGAAAGAATACTACAATAGGCTTGTCGCATTTCCGGTGTTGTATTCGTGCTAAACATAATAATGATTTATTTAGATTTAGGACTTGTCCCGAGATGTTGCCGAAAACGTTGAGAATGTCTTGGATACGTTGCGCCTCAATAGTGGCGGCCTTGCAGAATATATAGAAGTCATCTGCAAAAAACATATGGGATATCTCTAGGGATCCCCTTGCAACCTTGATTCCAGGGAGAAAGCCCGTGTCTTACGCTTTCTGTAGGAGGTGAGAAAGTCCTTTCATATAGAGGAGGAACAAATAGGGAGAGAGCGGGTCACCTTGGCGGATTCTTCGTGACGATGTGATTTTACCCCCTGAGGTTATAGAATATGTGACTGTCTGCATATAGTAGGATATTAACTCTACCCAGTCTGAGGGGAAACATAATTTGATCATAATCGCATACAGATTGCTCCATTCGACCCTATCATATGTCTTACTCATATTTAGCTTGAGAGCCATAAAATCTATCGCCCCATACCGTTTATTTTTCATATGGTGTATGACCTCGAAAGAAATAACGACATTATCCTAGATGCACCGACCTGGGATGAATGCGCCCTGTGTTTATGATATGACATGATGTAAGGGGGGTCAGAGCCTGTTTGTCAATACCTTAGATAATATTCAGAAAATCACATTACACAAGGTAATAGGTTGTAGATCGGTAACCACGTCGGGATCCAGTTTCTTGGGGATTAGGACAATCGATTTATCATTCAAGTCCGGGTCGAAACCCCTGGTTTGAAGAACACCTTGAATACATCTAATCATTTCATCTACTACCATAGGCCAATAGTGTTGGTAGAATCTTGGGTTAAGTCCATCATGCCCCAGTGATTTGTCTAGACTCATTTGGAAGACGGCATGAAAAACTTCCTGGGCGTTACTTGCACCATAAGGGAGTCATTATCTGTCTGAGTGACTCGAGGGGATAATGTAATAGGGAAGTCTAAGAGGTTCGGTTGACTAGAAGCAAATAGTTGCTTGAAATAATCCGAAGTAAGCTCCGTCATTCCTGACTCCCATGTTAACATGGTACCAAGGGCATTTTTGAGGGCCACAACCGCATTCGCTCGTCTCTAATATGATGACGAGGCCTTGAAGAATTTGGTGTTCTTATCCCCTTCTGCTAGCCAACGTTGTTTCGTTCTTTGGCGCCAAAAGCCTCTTGAACACAAATGGCATTCTTGTATTGAATCTGAATTG
The DNA here is from genome assembly GCA_963921825.1 of Erodium maritimum. Taxonomy (NCBI): domain Eukaryota; kingdom Viridiplantae; phylum Streptophyta; class Magnoliopsida; order Geraniales; family Geraniaceae; genus Erodium; species Erodium maritimum. The sequence goes on along the minus strand of OY997589.1, from coordinate 28,379,485 downwards.
CCTCCCTTCTATGGATCCTTGCCCGATCAGTCCGTCCGTTAAGTTCTGCAATCCTCCGCTGACACCATTTGGTATGGTTTACATTTTCTTAAAATGGTAGCAGCCTCAATTATCCAGAGAAGTCCCAACTTCTTTAATGACCTCCTTTATAGAAATCCCTGAGGATTTGTTCCAGGTCCATTGTATCACATCACCACATTTTGGGTCTCTGATCCATTATGATTGGAAGCAGAATTTTTTCTGGCCTCGATCAAGCACTTTTCGAGCTAAGGAGAGCGGAACAATGATCCGAAGTGGTGACCCTAGAGTTACAGAAATCTAGGTCCGGAAATGAAGAGAAGAATGATTATGTGATTAGGGCCCTATCCAACCGTGATTGAATCTGCCGATCGGGCGCTCGTCCCCAAAACCATGTGAATAGATGTCCCGTCATTGGGACATCAATGAGGTCTAAATCCTATACTACTTGAAAAAATCATCAACTAGAGTCAATGGGTAGGTTCCTCCTCCTACAGTTTCATCCGGATTTAGAATACTGTTGAAGTCCCCAAAACCATGTGAATAGATGTCCCATCATTGGGACATTAATAAGGTCTAAATCCTCTACTACTTGACAAAAATCATCAACCATAGTCGATGGGTAGGTTCCTCCTCCTACAATTTCATCCGGATTTAGAATACTGTTGAAGTCCCCAAAACCATGTGAACAGATGTCCCATCATTGGGACATCAATAAGGTCTAAATCCTATACTACTTGACAAAAATCATCAACCAGAGTCGATGGGTAGGTTCCTCCTCCTACAGTTTTATCTGGATTTAGAATACCGTTGAAGTCCCCAATAATAATCCAATTTGGTTGGGAGGAGGTGTGAAGACGCATCAGTAGATCCCAAGTCCGATTCCGATTATCCCGACAAGCCTCGTCGTATATACATGTGAGTCGAATATCATCGTACCTTAGGGTGGAAACTTCCACATCAATGTGGTGCCCATCCTTGGCACAAAGTTTCACTATAATACCTTCTATCCAAAATAAAGTAAGACCCCATTGAATGTCAGATTTTTGCTCGCAGATATGACCCCTAAACTCCAACGACCGTGAGAGAAGCAAGCAATTTTGGGTAGATCGATTTGTTTCCGAAAGGAACAGAATGTGAGGCCGGTGATCCCTAAGAAGATGACGTAACTGTTGTTTGTGTAGACGAGAGCCCATTCCTTGTTATTTCCAGTTCAAGATTTTGAAATCCGGTTTCTCTGAGAACAGGTTAGGATTGGGGATCGTCCCAGAGTCCAGGTCCAAATGCCTCTAACATTGAGGTCTGGGGGTCGGTTGAGTAGGTCTTGAATCCAAAGCCGAGATCTCCAATTGGTCGAGGGATGATGTAAATTGGGTTGGATAGGCTTGGGTATGCGACGGAGATTGATTACGAGGAGGCGGGGCGTAGCGTGCTGGTGGACTGGTTTGTGGTGGTGGAGAACGGTGACTTGATAGAGATTGGGGTGGATTGATTGTTGAAGGATTCATGATAGAGGAGGTGGGACGTCTTGTCGGCGGAGTGGTGTCATCGGACCCAAGTTGGGAGGATCAGAGTCGTCCCCGAGAAGGAAGAAGCGACATTGTTGTCGAAGGCTTGCAATGGTGTTATGTGGGAGGAGCACAAATTTTTCATGGTTGTTGCTTGGCCGGAAGGACTGAATAAGAGGTTAGGAAGACAGTCAGTGGAGCAGGTTTGGAAATCGAAGGAAATGGGCCAGAAAATACATGCTACGTTGGTAGAGACTCCTAATCAAGCGCCCAAGATTATGGGCATTGCATCTAATTATCTCTCCCTATGGATTGAAGCGAGTGTGATGGGAATAGAAAGGGAGGATTTTTCGATTGCTGAATTGCGAGAAAGGATCAGCAGGGAAGCACCTTTAGACCTTCAGTTTCGTTATCTGGGTAACAGAATTTTTTTGCTTCTTTCGTCTGGTCAAGAAATCTTGTCTGGTATTTTAAATTCCAAATGGAACTGGTGCTCTGATGACTTCATTATGTTTGAGCGGGCTAGGGTATGGCTTACGCGAGAGGGATGCTTTTCGTGGGTTAAGGTCTCAGGCATTCCGATCTCAAGTTGGTGCATGTCTTCTTTCAGAGACATTGGAAATTCATTAGGGACCTTTTTGTTAGCCCTGCGGGATGAGACGTCGGCGATGTTAGACAATAATTTTCTCTTGTTGAAATTGTGTTCCAATGCCCCTTCTTTCTCTTGTACTTTGGAGTTTGATGGTAAACAATATCCCATTCAAGCTTTCAAGATCGATTCTGTTGATTTACCTGCAAGGGAGCCGGAGAGGGTTTTAGAGAATCATTCAATGGGTTACAGAGCCGCCTTGGTTTTGAATGATGGTTCAGATTTCCCACCTCCAGCAAATACTGTGAAAAGCAAAGGTTTGTTGCGGTAGACATCTCTGGCGAGTAAGGTGTCGGATTCGCAAAGCAAGAGCCCAAGCCCCTTGCATGGGCCTCACTTGTCGCGTGTCGGAGCCTCTGTTAACCGAAATTTATTAATTTCTGGTAAACCGAATTATGTTTACAGGTCTTATGCAGCAAGAGGTAGTTTTTTGGGCAAGGAAAACGCTGATCGAGATAGAATGTGGAAAATTATTAAGGCTAGCCAGAAAGCCATTGCAGGAAACCCTGACGCTGCAGATCAGATTGAAGCTTTAGATTTCGAACTCGGTGATTCGATTGATCCGGAGTTTTAGGAGGACTCCGAGGAGTTTGGGTCGAGTTAGGAGGTAGAAGAGGGGGATTCTCTCCCTACGTACTTCTCTACCTTTTTAATGCTAAGTGAAATTTTCTACATTGTGGTTGGCCATACTTTCAACAGTTCTTCTACTATATCGTTCCTTGAAACCCGTGGTTGAAGAATTGCTAAGAGGTGTTATCTCTGCAAGTTGTGACTTGGATCACTTACTGTTACATAGTACTTATTCATGGAGATTTTGGGGCTTGTTTTTCTCTTGGTGTTCGGTGCTGGGTGCGTTGCCGGAGTCGATAAAGTTTGGCTTGTGTTGGTGGAGCATGGGAGGCGGAGCTTAGGAATGCTCGCCTCGTACGTGTATCTGGAGCAGACGCAGGATAGGAGTTGCAGGGGGGTAACTGTTTTTTTTTATGGTTTTGCTTTTGAGTTTTTGTGTGTTGTTTTTTTAGCTCGGTGGTAACAGTTTCTTTTGGTTGTAGCCGTTAGTGGCTTTTTGTGTGCGGGTTTCCACATCGAAAACCTGACTTAATAAATTCATCGCCTATAAAAAAAAGGCTAGTAGCGGCGAAACCCAAACAGAACGGTTGGTTGGACATAATGTTAATGAACTTGGTTGATTTCTATAATTAGTATAAACAGAGTTTATATATGAGATGAAAAGTATTTTAAACGTGGATACAATTGGTAGGCAATAAAAAGATTGAGGAAATCAACTTGTTTCTTACCATGCAAAATATAACATAATTAAGAGGAAGAAGTTGTGTGATTGACATAGTACGTAGTCAACGTGTTGTGCAAAATAATACAGATGTTAAGGAGAGTTGTGAGCTGGTCTTGACTGATCATCTATGGAAGGTGATTTAATATCATATCGAATAAATGGATGGTGGTGATTGATAATGGTCAATAATTATATATGAATGGGATCAACCCAATAATTTATTATATGCATGGGTAGGGGTACAATATAGACAAAATGTAATTACGTATTGAAAACTCGAATACCCAATCAATCAAAAGGATATGAATCAAAGTCAACCGAGTACCCCTTTGCTTTGACATATTTTCGTTGACGGCAAATCATCGTCTTCCAGTTGTGGCTGTCCAGAGATCGGAGATCCTTATTTGCGGCTGTTGTAGTTTTCAAGTACAAAAGTGGATTACAAATTTACAATTACAAATCCTGCTGTCAAGGAACTAGACGGATTGCGAATTAATTTCCGTTTAAATTCTCAAATGAAGAGACGTCGTTTCAATTCAATATCGTTTGACCGTAATCAAATCTAAGTTCTATATGATTGATTAAAAGATAATTTAATTAAATAAATATATTAAAAAACAGTTGCATGGCCCATTTCAATCCTGTTGCGGAGTGTGGGAAAATAAGGGGTACGTGTCCCTGCAATTAAGTTGACAGCTAATATGAATGAAGCCTGAAAGGTAGCGCCGGAAAGCGATAGGCGAGGATGCTCAAGTGATGAATACACGTATAATACAGTATCTTAGTTGATTGTTTATAACTTGAAATGTTAGAGAGGGCAGGGACACGTACACAGAGGACGGCACCGAACCCTTTTGACTTACTCCTTCCATCACTCCATCGCCTATTTATACCTCCACTTACATACCTCTCACCTTCATCCTAATCCATCGCTAAGCTAATTATAATCTCACTAAGTACTCTAGCTGATCATTACAATGGCAAGAACACCTTGTTGTGACAAAAACGGGTTGAAGAAAGGTCCTTGGACCCCTGAGGAGGATCAGAAACTCATCGATTACATCCACAAGCACGGTTACGGCAACTGGAGGACCCTCCCTAAGAATGCCGGTATGTATATATATTGATTATTACCTGATTATAACTAGTACATAGCTAATTAAATGATTAACAGGTCTCCAAAGGTGTGGGAAGAGCTGCCGTCTCCGTTGGACCAACTATCTCCGACCGGACATCAAGAGAGGCCGTTTCTCTTTCGAAGAGGAGGAGATTATCATCCAACTTCATAGTATTCTCGGCAACAAGTAGCTTCTTTTTCTCTTCATTACATCGCATTGTATGATTAACACAGGATGTAATAAGTAATTAATGTTGGATTTATATGCATAGGTGGTCCGCCATTGCTACTCGATTGCCTGGACGGACTGACAACGAGATCAAAAACTATTGGAACACCCACATTCGAAAGAGGCTCCTTCGAATGGGCATCGACCCCGTCACCCACACTCCCCGACTCGACCTCTTCACCAACTCTCTTTACAACTCCCAAATCAACCAGCTGCTTGCCCAACCCCTCCTCGACCCCGAACTCCTCCGCCTCGCCACTTCTCTCATCTCCTCCCACCACCAAAACCAACCTCCCACCGCCTCTCACCAAACCCAATTAATCTTTGACAATCAATTTCCCCCAAACCAATTGCTCCAGCCACCACAACAGAACATCATCCACGACTTGGGCGCCCAATGGAACTCCATTTACCAAGATCAAGCTCCGAATCCGACCAACCAACGTTACTACAATGTCAGCGGCTCCGACCAACCCGTAATGGACAGTTCGATATTTTATTCGACCGACAATAATTTCAGCGCCTTGGCTACCACACCTTCCTCGACTTACATTTCAAGCCCGACGACGATGAATTCTAACTCCACCACGACGACATGCGTCAACGAGGACGAGAGGGATATTATAAGTTACTCGTGTAGCGACGTGCTCAAGTTTGAAATCCCAGATATTTTGGATGTTTCCGATTTCGGAGCTAATTTTTAAACCTGCTCCGCTCGGAAATCCAAGGAACCAAACCAACTTCCTTCTCTTTGTCCTCATTTTATTTCCACTGCCTTCAATCGGACGCTGGATACGTGTACAATTTCTCTAATTTTTAATTATCATTTTCCAATTATCCTCAGTCATGCTACGTCGTTTATTTGTTTATATTATTTAGTGGGACCAAGACCCTACCCTATATTGATTAAGTGTTCTAGAGGTTTCCATTCGCATTATTGAACTTGCTCGCTTCCTGTCTTAGTTTATTGTATTTGTCACGTTATGTATCTCAAAGAGGAAAGAAAAAATCTAAGTGAAAAGGATACGCAAATATATATTAATCGTTTGGAAGAGTAAAAATATAAACGAAACAATCACGAGAAAGTGGGATTCGGTTTCACGGATTCCGGCAGCCGTGGGAGTGCCGGCAACACGTGTACATGCTACCTTAAATGATCATAGCTGTCTTCTGATCTAAAATGAACTTTGACAAATGTAAGAGGCACGTGTTCATCTACAACCGGTCAAGTCGAGACAAAAAAGGGGGGTCTTATCAGTTCTATCCACTTGGCAGCCAAATCCGAGCCGTGGATTTTACGTTTTTTTCTTCTTTTCTTCACAAATTATGTGTGGCTATTGAGTTTCGTGCGATCATTAATTGAATCATTGAGACATATTTAATTAAAAAAACAGTAGAAACACTGTGGAATTTATATCATTACTTCAGAGGTCTTGGTAATGATATAAATTTATGTTTCAAAAACAAATATGATATTACGTTAATTTTATATATTTTAGACATCATATATAAAATTTGTAGATTATGAAAAGAATTCTTAACATACATACAAAATGTTTCGTGTTATATTATGGTGTCCTGTTTTCTATGTCTTTTGGTTTGGTGTAAGTTTTCTTTTTTGTGGTCCAAGAGTTTCTCTAGTCAAGTAATACTGTTTGGATTTATTAGGTTAGAGAGACTATTACTTCTTAGTGTTTTGTTTTGTGTTTTTAGTTGATTATGTGGTTTGATGTTTTTCCAACTTTAGTATTGTTGGAACTCTGTAATTCGTAGTACTTTTCCTTTGTACAAATTACTTATATCTCATTTTGAGATTAAGTACTTTTCCTTTGTACAAATTACTTATATCTTATTTTGAGATTAAGGCTTTATAAAACTTTTCTGATAAAAAAAATATATTGTAAGCATTTTTGTGGAACAACTTAAAGTAATTGTTGTTGTAAAATACAATTTATGATAAATAAAAACTTCATGCATAGAGAACACATATATATAGTCAGCAGTATATGGGAAGAAAGCAAAAGAAAAAACAACAATACCACACAAATATATAGAATCTCGAAAATGTCAATAAATCACCAATCCATCATTTGACCTAATAGTAAATATATACGCTCTCCACTCATATAAACAAATTAACATGTGTAGCAGCTGCTCATATACCCTGTGGACGCGACAGAGACGCACGCATATGAATAATTAAGCAAGCAATACGTCACACAGACGTGGGATATATACTCATACAGATAATGTTTGGATTTTCTTGGCAACCAAACAGACACATGCATGCATGGGAGCTTCGCATCGTATAACTAGATGGATACAAGATGTACGCACGTGTCAGGGAGTTTCGTGGTATAAACACAAGATGTACGCACGTGCCAGGGAGTTTCGTGGTATAAAAAGGATGCGATTGGCTGGGTGTGTTTGACCATTGGCCGACCATAGAAATTTTGTTTTAAGAGATACCTATTCACTTATCATCGTCTTTATCTTTCATGTCTCTCTCGACCGCCCAAAGAAAATCATCAATGTTTTCTAAGGGTTTGAATAGTTTTGGTATATCACCTTCATCTTCACTAAAGTGGGTCTCGGACTTTCTCCTTTTCGTCTTTATGATAAAGTTTTTCTTCCAGTGAGGTTTTGTCTTACTAAACATATATTAGATTAAATAAGTTTTCCATTAACAGTAAGTCTGAGGAAAGGATGGTCAGCTCCCTCGTAGTCACATATCAGAGGAAACAGAACAGGATATTTTTAGGATGGTACTGGCCTTGTAATTAACCATAGAAAAAGTTACTTGACAAAAAAAACGGTTATTGACGTTATTAGAAGATTAACTCAATAAAAAAGTTCAAATTGATAGTTAAATATATAATTATAATTTTATATTCTAACATTTGTTTTTATAGACAAATCCGTTTATAAGTTTAGACGTAAACTTGTTAGAATAGCTCACTTAAAAAGAGATGTGAAAAGGATAATCTATTAGAAAATAGCCGGAGAGCCCCTAGAAACTTGAAACAAGTGAGGAGCTCACTAAAAAGACATTTGATGAGGAGATCTTATATTAAGAGATAGCCGGAGAACACATTAAGAAAAGATTTGAAAATAATCTACTAAAAAAATTAGATAAAGTACATATTAAGGAGAGAAAGATAGAAAAGAGATAAAAACTATAAAAAAAAAAGGTTATATTCTCTTCCCACGCACCCCAACTAGCCTCAGTCTCAAACCTGTGCCAGCGGTATTCGGGAGAAAAGACCTCTCTACGTTTGGAACGGTGGAGGAACAAAGACTCCGGATGAAAGAAAATCAATAAGATAGATCGACGGCCTGGTGTAGCGCCATCATGGCTGGCCTGAGTGAGGCCAGAGGGACTCCCTGTCACACTCTAAGATCCCTCTATGGACGAACACGTTTTGTGGGGGATTTTCCTGGATGCAGGATCTGAAGGATCTCCACGCTCTGATGAAGCGTCACGAGAAATGACAGGGGGGGGGGGGGGGGGGAGCAAGAACCCTCGCCTCGATCAATGAGGAGCTCGTGGTCCAGTGAGGGTTTGGCCAGTAACACCGCCTCATTGAACGTCTGGTGGCAGTGGTCTCACCAAGTTCTGGTATGGTACTCTTTTATCATATTGGGAGCTAGTACTCTTGCGTTCATGGAGCCCTACATTATCATTCAAGGGAGGACGACGCACGCTGAATCCTTGGAAGAGTATACAGTCCGCCTTTACGGAAATTATCTGAAAAGGGGCCCGCTCTATCCTAGCTTCTCATTTGGATTCGCTGTACTCGTTTTTATCGGACGCTATAGCAACATCGACATATGGACATCCCAATAGAGTATTTTAGTCAATGAGCTTTTACTTTTTTCTTTATTCGCCCCATAATGTTAGGGCTTGTTTTGGGGTTGGGGAGTTCGCTCCTTAACAGGGAGAGGATCCCGCTCATCCCTTCCATCCTCACAATACTGGCCGGTTTGGCTTGTGGCCGGCCGACCCTCTCCCTAGAGAAGCCCTATTTCCCACATCTTTAGACTTTCCGGACCTCTAGGCTTCTCTAGCATCGCTGTATGACGGATTCTCTTCCTACTCTTTTGAAGAAGACGATGAGGTGGAGGTGGCGGTCTCATACTCGCCGGCCAACTCCACTGTCATTTTACGACAATAGTTTGGATTGACGGGAAGCTTTGGGAACCAAAGCCTCCTCGGAAGGAAATTCTACTTCGGACCATCACTGTTGCTTTGGGGCATTCAACGGAAGGTCTGGTGGTCAAGGATCTTGGCCCATGTTTGTTTGGCTTCTATTTCAAGATGGTAGAAGCTCGGGAGTGGGTTTGAGGTAACGAATCTTGGTGCTTTGATGAGCGTCCTCTCTTGCTCGGAGATCTGGATCCCTGTGCCCGGAACGTTCCGGCATTGGACCGAGTGCAACTCTAGGTCCATGCCCGGGGCCTCCCGCCCTTGGTTCGGACGAAGGTGACAGGGAGACGATCGGTGGCGCTCTAGGTGTTTGTGTAGCCGTCCCTTGTGACCAATGAGGGATGTGCTGGGGAGGTACTATCAAGGTGCGCTACTGGAACCTTATTGAACGCCCTCTCAGTTGAGTCTCCTTCCCCGATTCAAAGAATTTTCGGACCCCATAATGATCGAGCTCGCATACTCCAAGCTTCCCAATTTCTGCTTCAACTGTGGGCCGATCGGTAATGTTGTGCAGGACTGTGAGAGGGAGCTGCTGGGTACACAGAGATACCATACTCCCATTCTAGAGTATCACAAGGACAAGCTGGCCAAGCCCTATGCAACGGACTGGACGTAGACCCCCGCGCCTAACACCATGTCGGTTGTGGGGTATGTTTTCCCGAGTATTGTATCTAAGGGCTCCTCGTCTCAAGGAGGGTGCACATCTATGGTGGCATGGTCACTGAAGTTTCAGCGCCCATTCCGCTTGTGCATAGAAATAGTGAAGGAGCTGCTTCCGGAGGATTGAAGAGGTTGATGCTCCCCGGGATGATTACTCGAGGGCTAGAAAGCAGCTTTCTACTACTGATGCAATCCACGCTCGCGATTTGGAGCAGGACTTCCAATACCATCTTCTTATCCCTCACATTTCCTTCTTGTCTTTTTGGCGTTTCGATACCGTTTGTGACGGTTCAAGTATTTCAAAAAACTGCGAACACTTTGTTCTATGTGTTTTCTTTTCTCGTGATCAAATAGTATGTTCCCTGATGCACGTCTATATAATTAGATTCTTATTTTATAATATTACACATTTTAGTCAAAAATAAATAAATACCATTTCAACGACTCTTACATAGCAAAGGTGACATTTTCAGCCACTCTTTTAAATATATCCAAGCTTTAAATAACATTGACTTAATGGTAAGCCTCTCTTTTGCATCCTTTTATAGTGTAAACTCGTTAATTTCTTCAATGGTTCCTATCTAAACAAGCTGGAGCATTTTTGTTCGAGAAATAAGCGATGGACCCTAAATACCTTCTAGAAAACTTTTGAAAAATATTGAAAGTGTCATAAATGATGTGCAATTTACTCAACTACGTACACATCACTTATTGTCTTATAAATTAAAGACATGAAACTATAATGACTTCCGGATTTACTATCCAATATATTTTTTTCAGCTGAAAAAAAAAACTAATTTTTTTAATTAAAAGGTGTGAGATTTCATTAAGGTTTAGAAAAAAAAGTACATAGTAGTGTATCATGAAGATTTTCTGATTATTAAAGAACAAGCACAAAACGTATCTCTTTGGTTAATCAGTGAGCCGTTTTGTTTGTAGTTTTTTATTACAAATTGGAGAATAATTCTATTGTAACTAAGACGAAACCGACGAATACTGATCATGATATTACCTGTACGCTGCATACTATGTAGAGTGCGACAGAACCTGAATCCGTTATTATCATAAAGAAGAGGGGTGGGGGTTGGAAAACGGAATTGGGAGTACTGCTCAAGGTATTGCATAAAAACTGCATCTGAATCTGTGCGAAGCGACCGAATCTGAATTCGACTGTTGTATTGGGAGGATATACGTGAATCAAGGTTTCCTCTCAGGAAAAGTCCCTGAAACTCTGCTCACTAGTCATTGACCCTACAAAAAAGAAATCAGATAAAATAAAAAGACTCAATCGATTAGCTTGATATAAAATTGAGAGAGAGGTCAAGGAAGGTGCCACGGTGGAGACCAAGGAGAAGGACGTACCAGTGACAGCTTCAGAGATGGTAGGGGTTCCTTAGAAAAGATGATCCGATACAGGAAGGCCGAAAGGCTCTAAAGCGACGAGATCGATTGATGTCGAGGTGGGCCAAACGACAACCACCGGAGTTGCAGTTGGGGGACCGAACAAGATCGAGAGACACGTCGTTGGTGGCGGGAGGGAGTCAACATCGCGGTGGGTAGATATGGCTTGAAAGAAGCCCTAACAGAATTAACCCTAATAGAGATCATAGGGAAAACCTTAACAGAGCTCATAGGAGGAGAAGCTTACCTTTTTTTATAATAAATTTTAAAAGTACTCTAAATCTTTCTTGTTTACTATGACTACTTGATAAATGAAGAATTAAATATGCCCAATTTTACAAATGAAGTTCTCTTCACGCTCTCAAGTTTAAGAGCAAATATTTACAAATCCTATTTATCGTCTTCTCGGTTCTATATCTTTTTCTATAAATCTATTTTTTTCCTGCAAAACTCTCTTTTGATAGTATGTCGATTGGATTCATTCGTTCTGCCTCCCAATTTTGGATCGACAATATCGATTTTTCACAACGATCAAGGTCTGCGCTATTGTGGGTTTGTTTTTGGGCAGAAATATGATGGCATAAATAAACTTTGGTTCGACTAGTAGTATCGATGAGACATAGCTTGGAGGCGATATACATGGTTCTTGAAGACCTCCACGAGGATGCGGGGCAAATGAGAGAGGAACGTCCTGCCCTTATTCTGATTGATAGTGATCAATACCACTCTTCCACTAACCTACGAGATTCTTGAGCAACTAGCACACCATTCTCAAAACCTACAAGGCCCCATCAATAAGAATGAGATTGTCAACTTGTATAAAATCTCAACGATCTCTTTATTTATCGACTCAACCCGCTCCTTGGATATCATTAACTTGACACTCTGAGAATTAACTCTCAGAATGACACGGCAAGCGTATCGGTCGTCAAGTAGTATTCGGGGTTTAGTCCGAGATATCGTACCCAAGGGAGCAATTAGACAAGCACTTTAGTTAATTAATCCGCTGGTCAAGCTATTCCTATTCCGATGTTTGGTTTGTTTTGGAAAATAGTAAATTCATACAAATAATGGGAATATATATATGATCCGAAAATAGAGCACAAAATAACAAACGGATTGTAATTCAGAGATAAAAGGCGATCTAGGACATTAACGGGGTCCGAATGTGATGAATAACTTAACGGGTTCCGATACACATTTGCAACTAACATTATTCTAAGGGCAACGAGAATTCTCTAAGTATAGTCCTAACCATCTCTCGATCGTATTAGGACCCTAACATACTCAGTCCACCTAATTATCTCTAATCTAGGTATAGAGCGGTATAGAGCAACACAATCTATGAATTCCTCTAACTTTCTGATTTTACTCATATGGTTATTGCACTCGTGTCAGTCTAACCGTGTTCTGGCTTAGATTAAAACCCGAGCTATTTAATTCTTATTTCCTTACATTAACCTCATTTCTCAATTGTTGGTTAATATAATTAAAGCATGCATCATCACGTGATCAAGGCAATGAAGCATTAAGAGTAGAATTAAATAAACGATATCCTAGATATTAGTTTGTCAAATGTATAACCAAAACACGTTAATTCAAATCATCACATCGTTCCCCTAGCCCTAGATCAATGAGGTTTTTAGTTCATATCAATGGAATAAGAACACATAGAGATAATAACAACAATGATAATCATATTGACTGAAAAAGTAATATACGAATCAAAGTTGAATCCAAACTATGAAAAACCTTCAAAAGTAGTGTTAGAACTCTTGTTTGATCTTCGATCTCTCTCCCAAAAGTCTCCAAAAGCTCCTCCCAAGTGTGTTTTACCTCTGAATTTCGTGATCCCCAAATAATTCTGACCTAATTCCTATTTATACCCCATCAAAACTCAGGTTAAAATAGGAAAATTACACTTAAAAACTGACAGAATCGCGCCAGTGCACGTCGTGCGTTCAACGCGCACCTGGGACAGTGGCGAGTCCTTCATCAAAGTTGTAGATAATTGAATTCCCTTCGATTTGATATCTTACGAGCGAAAATCGGAGCTCGGATGCAAAAGTTATGCTCTTTACAAGATCAGCCAGACTCCAAAATCCCTTAAGCTGATTTTTTTCCAATTTAGCTCCAAAATTCCTTATTTCATATCAAACTCCTACATACCATTGAAAAGAGACCAATTAAATAAATAGAGGTAAAAATACATTAAATCACATAATCCCGGAACTGAAAAGCTTAGAAATGTGGGCTAAAAACATCTAGAATAGATGCATTTTACGTTCACATCAACACCCCACACTTAAGCTTTTCTCGCCCTGAGAAAATTAAACTAAATAAAGCAGTAAGATATGTCCCGGTTAAACCCCGAGGTTCGCCTCGATAGGAGGAGTCCGGGCCTCCTTTATTCAGACAATGAAAATAGAGATGCACGTGCAATGCATGACCCTATAACTAATGCAACCTATGACTCAACTACATGATGCATGCAAAAGTTCACGAAAAGTTGGTAATTTATGAGCTTAAGCACACATTGATCAAAAGTGATTTATCAGAGTTATCACATCCCAAAAATCCTTACACAACTCAAAAGAATGCACAAACCGATGAACATACTGCATGTGAAGCTATTTACACTAAAGCCTACTCAATTTAACTTACAAACCTTCTGTTAACTTTGCTAGGTGTTCCTCTTTTCCCTATACACGGTTCTTAGAGATTCATACGCAAGCATGTTCAATCCGCTCTCCACTAATTATAAGGAATTTAGGTGATCATGAATCACACAGGGTTTAACTCGGCTTATAATGATAGGCTAGGCATATGGTGTGGTAAGGTAGATGGAAAAGAAGCTCAATAAATACATCTTGGCGAACATGCTTCAACTCACATCCCAGCAGTGTATCTCTCGACCCATAACCCCCATTTGTGCACTAAATACCCTTTTCACTTCTCTACACCCTTTTGTATCCTTGTGCACATCAATAATAATAATATTTTTTTAATGACTTTATTGCCTTTTCTTTCTACATGCGCTAATCTTCAGCCTTACCCCTCACTTTTCTTTTTGCACAGAAGAGAGCTTTTATTTTTTATCTCTCTTATCTTTTAGAGGGAAGGATGAGAGCACAAATATTACAATATACCCGACACATTAACAAAATACTTATTTCTCGAGTCATTTAAATCTCATTCTCAACCACCAACCATAATATCCACACTCAAGAAGCACCTAAGCCAAGAAGTATGAGGTCAAATAAAACTGAGGATATTTAAATGAAATGAAGGGCACATAGGATTGTAATATTCAGAAAAGAAAGGCCAAAGCTCAAATAAAAGTGACTAATGGGTAACAATATATGCATAGGTAGGCAATTTAGCACAAACAGTCCAATAATGGCCTATGCTCATTTTACTAACCACCCGATTCCTTATTTTTATTTCGCCTCGAGGGGATATCGGTGAAGTTCTAGACTCAGGTTCCCATGCATAGGAATTAGAGGACTCCAACACACATCAAAGTAACTATCCAGAATGTAAATAAACGAGCATGCCTTACTACATGTGCTTACACAAGTCAATTCATTCATACTAAATCGATGCTACTGAATTATGCAAGAAATATGAGCATGTTCAACATTCCAATCATCGAATCCTTAGAATTATGTGCACTAATCTCAATAAAACACCATAAAATATTTTTTTGATTTTTAAATTTTTTTCCCACATAATGATGCATGAAAACCTAATGCAGATAAAGTGTAAAGCACAATGCAAAACATCCCACCCCACACTTTAAACCTAAGCACTGTCCCCAGTGCGACTCAAACACATATGTACACATGGACCCCTAAATAATATACATGATAATAACACCCCACACTTGTCAGATAGCATATATAACAACCACCATACAGTCCTAGATACATGCACTATCAGCACGGAAATTTGGGTGCTCAGCACCCACCACACAGTATCTAAGAGTAAGACATCGATAATATCAATATAAAGCAAGAAGGTAAGAGATACTTCCCCTCGAAGAATCGATGTGTGACATGCATCTGACTCGGGGGTGTGGCGATGCATGGATGAATGGAAAGCTCCTCGCGCGATCGAGCTCATGTGAGCCCAGCGTCTTGCATGTGATCAACGTCCATACGCTCTCCAATCCATAGTTGGGGTGCCTCCCAACAAGCGCATTTGTTTAATGTCGTTAGCTCGACGAGTATAAGGCTCAATCAGGGGGCCTCACACAAATCTCATACTTCCATTGCGCCCTTCTCTTTAAATGTGAGTGAAAAAAATAGGAGAAGACACACAATGTAGTACAAAATCCATTTTCTTGAGTTTTGCACAAGTTCCAAACTCAAGGCTAATCTCATCAAGCTCACCTGAACAGAATAATTATGATTTGACTCATCTTGGCAAAACTCGATAGGGATATGAATCCCATGAGGTGGAAAAGTCTCACGACCACAAGAGTCGAGAGCATTTACCACAATTGAGTAACAATTCACAAACGGGTGATAGGGACTAGCAAATGTATCTGCAAATTCATGTTTAATATTAACAACTCTATGCTCAACATTTAATTTAAAAATCAATGGGACGAGTTGAACATATAGAGTTGATTTGCTAGAATCCAAAAATGAATCTCCCATACTAAAGGGAATTTCAACATTATGCTCGATGTCTACCAAAATAAAATCAATGGAAGATTCAAATACAACCCTTCTCTTGAGAGCATCTTCCATAGTACCCCTTTGTATATCTTATAGATTTGTCAGCCAACTCTATGGATACTATGGAAGGATTCAGCTCAGAAAGAGTTTGTGAACTATTTTTTACAATTATACAATTATTATTTACATCTGCAGAATTCAAAGCATCAAAACTACATGGACATGGAATAAATATTGTACAATATGAGTAAGAACTTGATACCTCACATTCCGCACTTACCTCTAAACTCATGGTTGGATAATGAGTTTCTTATTCTGTTGTATCACCTAAGTGCTCGGAATGATCTTCCTCAATGTGAATTGCTTAATCGTGTAGAGCTCTCTCATTCACAACTTGTACAAGAGGATTTGTTTGATTCATTGCATTGGATATTTGACCCAGTTGAATTTCCAACTTTTGGAACCGGGAATCAATGTTCTGGTTCATTGTCTTCTGCTCCTGCACAAATGCCTTGTGCAGCTCAATCAACTCCCTTTTATCCTCCTTCATCTGTGCCATCATGGTTAACATCATCTGCTCCAGTTTGGAAGAAAACTCTTGTGGTTCCACTTGATAACCTTGATGAAAAGTGAAAGGGTCCTCCCAATATTGACAATATGCATTTGAATATAAGTACTCACAATTATAGTTAGAATGGTCATAAGCTCCACAACAATCACAATACACAGTATTACAATACCAATTCTCCACAAAAGTTGAATCAACTAAATAAATATATACAAAAAAATGGAATAGTCTTAACACGAATTACAAACGTATCAGAGTTGCCTTAATTGCTCCCCGACAACGGCGCCATTAACTTGACACTCTGAGAATTAACTCTCAGATTGACACGGCAAGCGTACCGGTCGTCAAGTAGTATTCGGAGTTTAGTCCGAGATATCGTACCCAAGGGAGCAATTAGATAAGCACTTTAGTTAATTAATCCGCTGGTCAAGCTATTCCTATTCCGATGTTTGGTTTGTTTTGGAAAATAGTAAATTCATACAAATAATGGGAATATATATATGATCCGAAAATAGAGCACAAAATCACAAACGGATTGTAATTCAGAGATAAAGACGATCTAGGACATTAACGGGGTCCGAATGTGATGAATAACTTAACGGGTTCCGATACACATTTGCAACTAACACTATTCTAAGGGCAACGAGAATTCTTTAAGTATAGTCCTAACCATCTCTCGATCGTATTAGGACCCTAACATACTCAGTCCACCTAGTTATCTCTAATCTAGGTGTAGAGCGGTATATAGAAACACAATCTATGAATTCCTCTAACTTTTGAGTTTTACTCCTATGGTTATTGCACTCGTGTCAGTCTAACCGTGTTCTGGCTTAGATTAAAACCCGAGCTATTTAATTCTTATTCCCTCACATAAACCTCATTTCTCAATTGTTGGTTAATATAATTAAAGCATGCATCATCACGTGATCAACGCAATGAAGCATTAAGAGTAGAATTAAATAAACGATATTGTCACGCCCCAAATTCAGTAAAACCGAACCTGGAGCGTGATCGTTTAAAACAATAAAACATTTGAAACCTTTTTCATAAATCACCATTTAGTTAATCAAAATAATATTTACAGCTCAAAATACGTCCCAACAGATGGACAAAATACATGGTATCCATCACTAGACTCAAAAGTAAAACCCGGACTCCGCTCCTAGCTCCACAAGCTTCGAGAGCTCACCTAGTCCGTCCTGTGATCAGATGCTGTAGGAAAAGCAGCTAGGGGTGAGCGTTCGCTCACCACCACAGATAACAGACTGACTACGGCATAATTAGCAGACAATGCCGGTAACACCAACAACAAACTCAACACCGGGGAACACTATCCCCAACCCAAGTACTCCGACTGGCACACACCCACTGTTACCTTCCTCGACCGACTCAACACTCTGACACGTAAAGTAGACCTGACACAACGATTGACGACCTCCTCCAAAGACACGACAGGCAACCACGCAACACCCAAGATCACGAAGGATCGCACACCAAACAAGATCATAAAGGATCGCACGCCAACTGGTCAGTAACCTCCCTCACTCACGCGCTTTGCCGAACCACTCAGGCCAGGCGGTCGACCTGTCTCAGTAACCTCTCTCACTCACGCGCTTTGCCGAACCACTCAGGCCAGGCGGTTGACCTGTCTCAGTAACCTCTCTCACTCACGCGCTTTGTCGAACCTCTCAGGCCAGGCGGTCGACCTGTCTTAGTAACCTCTCTCACTCACGCGCTTCCCCGACACAAAGTCGGGCCAGGCGGTCGACCTGTCTCAGTAACCTCTCTCACTCAGGTAACCACAATCACAATCACAACCAAGTTCAACAAACAGCAACAACACAGGTTCAACACTCCACAGGCACTCATGGCCACCCAAGACACCAACAGTAAAACACGGACTCGACAACCCCACGGGCACTCACGGCCTCCCAAGACACACCAACAGTAACTCACGGGCTCAACAACCCCACGGGCACTCACGGCCTCCCAAGACACACCAACAGTAACTCACGGGCTCAACAACCCCACGGGCACTCACGGCCTCCCAAGACACACCAACGGTAACTCACGGGCTCAACAACCCCACGGGCACTCACGGCCTCCCAAGACACCAACAGTAACTCACGGGCTCTCATGGCCACCCAAGACACAACAGTAATACGGGCAGTTCTAATATCCAATGCCTCCTGGCATAACCAATGCCTCCAGCAGTTCTAATATCAACAGTTTCACAATCAACCTCCGGGCATGGTCATATGCCTCCAGTACTCCTAATATCGATGAGTTCACAATCAACCTTCGGGCATGGTCATATGCCTCCAGTAATTCTAACATCGATAAGTTCTCTGCTCCTACGACACTACTAAGTGTCACATGCTTTTCTAATATTCGCTACGTTCCCGTATCATGCCTTTCTAATATTCGATAAACCTACTTAACCCACGACACCCCGGTGTCACATGCAATTCTACTGTTAACTTTCCCTAGTCAAGACCGAGATCCGGCTACTTTTCTCTACCTCGTATATGTTCTCCAAAAGTGCCCAAATAAGCCCTGGCGTGATCTCAGTCACTCGCCTAGCTTTCCTTTGCCTCGGTCCGCAGCACGATCTAAAAGAACACAATTTTAAGGCACCTTTAAACTCGTAGGAATAAACTGAAATTCAATAAACTTAACGCCCAAACGTAACCCCGAAAATGTCAATCACTCCCAAACTTCCCAATTACTCGACATTGTCGATATTGGACCCGGAAAAGCCCGATTCGCCCGACATGGCGAATCTGCCCGGGTTTTGTAAACGCCCTTCCGGGGCTCCGAAAATTCCCGTTTTCGTTTCTACGGTCTTAGAATAATTCAAGGGTTCCTAGGCACTTGACGGAATCGAATTCCGACTTCCGAGTCATTTAATTAGCGTTTAAAGTTTCTAAACCCGTCAATTATAACTTCCACAATTTAATTCCAAATTTCGATCCGGTTGTAGATTAATCACTTGGGGAATGTTCTAAACCACCCGAACACCAAAACCCGATACCTGGGCATGTTGACCCCACACGGCCACAATGGAAAAATTCCTTTTTTGCCCCAAAACGTTCCTAACGAACCCCAAACCTCAACCATTCATCTTTAAACCAATTCTAACCAAAACCCAACCATATTTGAATCGTTTAAACTCAAACCCTAAAATGCGAACTTAGCAAAACGAAAATCGGTTAGGTGCTCACCGTAGAGAATGTCGGTGTGAGCTTGAATCTTCTATCGTTGAGACGATCCAACGGCTTGATGAACGAGAAACGTCACAAATCCCCCAAGCCTCTTCTCTTTTTCTCCCCTTTTCTCTCTTCCTTCTAACTTCTTTCTCTCTCTAAAAATTCCCCTTTTTTATCAGTATGGCCGAGACCTACATAACACTTCCCTTTTATTTGTTTAAAAAAACTAAACCAATTTTTACTTATTTACAAACTACCACTCATTCTTCTTTTTGTTTTGGTCAAGAAACCTAACACCACCACATAATTGACATGTGGCAAATGGGTCCCACACCTTTTGGAAAATATCTTCTAGATATTTTTCAGTCAGATTCGCGAAATTCGGCCGTCTCAGGCCCCGAACGGGCACTTTTTCCAAGAAATTACGAAACTTCACGGGCCACAAGGAAACGGCTTAACTAAGACTGTGTGACGACGGCTAAGCTTTTTGGATCCAAAACGGTCCTCGAATGGACCAAAACGTCGCTCGGTTGACTTTTCCAGCAAAAAGTCAACATTTCCCAAATTGGTCAGAAAGTTGCCCTGAGTCCCCCGGAACTCACTTTGGTCGATATCGGGTCAACTTATGTCCGGTATGACCCTCAGGGTCAAATTTGGGTGAATTTAAGTGTCGGTCTTAAAAAATTTAAATTTTCCTGTTTTTCGCAAGTTTGACTGGCGTTGACCGGGAGCGGTTCTTACAGATATCCTAGATATTAGTTTGTCAAATGTATAACCAAAACACGTTAATTCAAATCATCACATCGTTCCCCTAGCCCTAGATCAATGAGGTTTTTAGTTCATATAAATGGAATAAGAACACATAGAGATGATAACAACAATGATAATCATATTGACTGAAAAAGTAATATAAGAATCAAAGTTGAATCCAAACTATGAAAAACCTTCAAAAGTAGTGTTAGAATTCTTTTTTGATCTTCGATCTCTCTCCCAAAAGTCTCCAAAAGCTCCTCCCAAGTGTGTTATACCCCCTCGAAACTCGTGCCAGTGCACGTCGCACGCACGCCGTGCGTCCAATGTGCATCTGGGACAGTGGCGAATCCTTCATTAAAGTTGTAGATAATTGAATTCCCTTCGATTTGATATCTTATGGGTGAAAATCGGAGCTCGGATGCAAAAGTTATGCCCTTTACAAGATCAGCCAGACTCCAAAATTCCTTAAGCTGATTTTTTTCCAATTTAGCTCCAAAATTCCTTATTTTATATCAAACTCCTACATACCATGGAAAAGAGACCAATTAAATAAATAAAGATAAAAATACATTAAATCACATAATCCCGGGACTGAAAAGCTTAGAAACGTGGGTTAAAAACATCTAGAATATATGCATTTTACGTTCACATCAGATATCTCTCTTGCATATAGGGTTCGGAAGAAATGCGCAAGCTCACAAATCACGTCGGCCACGAGTGGGTCCACGTATGGTCGTATTATGATCGGAAGTATACGTTGAAGCAAAACATGCAAGTCGCGAGTCTTCATCCCTAAAAACTTCTTATTTGCCAAGTGTACCTTTTTGTTCAACCTTCCTGCATAACTTGCCGGGTAGCGTATTGTTGCAATCCTCTAAAGCACTTCTTCACGCTTCTTTGGCCTAATCGTGCAATTTGAATATGGCATGACAATCTTCGACTCGACCATTTGGGACCATAGTTTACGATGCACACCTTTGGTCTACCACATTCGTCTGACTTTCAAGTCATCATTTGTCTTCCTAGACAAATTCAATAGTGTTCCAACAAGATTGTCACTTATATTTTTTCTATATGCATCACGTCTAATGTATATCTTGGCCCCAAATTATTACAGTGTTGAAGGTCCCAAAATCTCGACACATGTGTCTAACACAACTTGTTCTACTTGAAATTGTTATTTGGAGCCAACATTGGATTCAATGATTCTTTGGTATAATGTTCCTTGCCAACCTTTATTTTCATGTAAACTTTATGACCAGAAACATGCGGGCTTTGATGCTCTTTTCTCTTTAATATCGGTGCTACAATAATACTTCTTCATGAGACTGACCATGCGATATTTATGCTCAATTGGAAACCCTTTCCATGTCCCCTGGTAATACATCACATCCATGTCATCCATACATATCAGACATGCCTTGTAACCCTTTGTTTGAATGCCCCACAATATCCTTAAACTAAGGAAATCGATGATAGTCCACATGACTGCAACTCGTATTCTAAATGGCACATTACATGATGCATCTATAGGATTATATGTTTTATAAACAAGACATTTTTTTTAATCCCTAAAACCTAGATTCATGCATCATGTGAGTAACTAATCAAGAACGTATATTTAACGGAGATTACTTCGTTGTAGAGAAACGATTGATTCGAGATTGAGAATGAGACCTTTGGGTTATGGTAAGG
Organism: Erodium maritimum; assembly: GCA_963921825.1. Taxonomy (NCBI): domain Eukaryota; kingdom Viridiplantae; phylum Streptophyta; class Magnoliopsida; order Geraniales; family Geraniaceae; genus Erodium; species Erodium maritimum. Next base: position 28,357,492 of record OY997589.1, on the reverse strand, counting down.
ATTTGTCAAGGCACCCAAGGAAATCCCCCAATCGAAGCTTGCTAGTAGCTCATGAGATTTTCACTCTTGTTCCCTACATGGTGGCCGAAAATTTGCAGCTCTAAGCTTGAAATTTTGGCCAGTATATTGTAGTATTTATAAACTTAGATTTCCCTTCAATCAATTCCCAATAGAATTAGGTAAACTTTCAAAAAGGAGAAATCATAAAAGGAATCTTGTTTCTTTTATTCTAGTCCAACTAAGATTTCTCTTTTGTGTTGACAATCTAGTATTCTTTTTTCTTCTTATTCTAATTATATAAAACACCAAATATATTTACTCATGGGTTGGCCGAAAATCCCAATACCCTATTGGGGTGTTCAACCAAGCTCATTAATATATTATATTTTTAATGCTTTGTTTGCTTTAAATAAATGTCATGTTGGACGTTAAATAAATACAAATCATGACATCATCTCATGAGAAAGTAATTAAAAAATAGGTCTATTATATCAAACATAAATTCCCTTATTTATCTAAGCCGAACCTCCAAGGTCCAATTCGTTGTGGGATTTACTATTTTGTGTGACCCTTTACGTTTCACATGACGTTGGCAGTTAGACCAAAATCTATATTTTGTCCACAAGTTATGGATAACTCATAGCAAGACCCATAACTACCCATGGCATATAAATTTTTACCTTTATCTTTGTCAGAACCTATTACCGTAAGTATTCTTATCCTCTGTCGTTTGACAATATCATGACTGAACAAAAGTCATAGAAGCATCATCTTTGTTCTAGTTTTGTCTATCGTTCTTGATCTCGAGTTTGGATTGTAAGTGACAACTCTTTTTTACACTCGCATGACCATACTTCATTTCACAATCCTTCACTCATCAAGGGGACCTATTGACATCCAACTTATATTATAAACACAAGTGACAAGTCTCTATGACAATCACTCATAAACCTCATATGCATGTATGGATCGAAGTACAACCTTAATAACCATCTTATTAGGAGCATCATTCGATTGTGTCAAGATATGAATTAGTACATATAGATAGTATGGCGAGTTCATGGTTATAGGGCTAAGACATACTTTAGTAGTTGAGAAATACTAATGTTTCTCATGGTGGGTCATCTAGTATCAAACTCTTTAACATCTATGATGTTGACTCATATCTTTATATGCATGGTCGGTAAAACGTGAACCTCCAATCAACCATCATACTAGCTATAACTATTGGCTTAGGCTAGAGATGAATAAATAGACTCACTCCTTTATTTCTAAGAGTTCTACTATCGGGAAATGGTGTCCTGATGCCTTAGAAAGAGTGGTATATTCATGTTAATTAACATTAAATCTTAATGATAAAAAAAATGTTTACCAACTTTTATTAATTATAAATGACACTATGTACAGACCGTGCTTGTCCTAGGGAACAAAACCCAACAATATCAAAGGTCACAACCCAAAATTCTCGTAACTCCAACAACTCGTCAATCTCTGGTCTCATCAACACATTCCGACACTTCTCGAGCGACTTAGGACCAGATATCAACAACTTCAGTATGTTATAATCGTTCTTCATGCACATGTCCGAGGAAAATTGTAAGGAATTGTAACAATAGGCCACGTGCTATCAGTTGCATTGAAACAACAAAACTTTTTGATGGTCAAAACATTGTGGGGTTCCGATGAAAATAGAGGGTATTCCCTACCAAAAGCTTTCCACGGTTCACCTTCAACCGGATGTGTCATCAAGTCATTCAGGACCATCATGTTCTCACACAAGGTTATTTTATCTACAATATAAAGTGAACTGTAAAACCTCTACAATTGGGGAGTTATGGGAAAATGTCTAACGATCTTCTTCGCCTTTAGCTTACCGTTCCCTTCTTTCTTCTTGTATTGAGGCTCGTCACAAATATGACAACTCACCTAATTGACCGTTTCTTTGTAGTATAAAAAACACCCAAATTCACAAGCATCATACTTTACATAACCCATCCCACCCTTCAAGGATTTTTTTCGCGATTGTGGATTACCATCCATTAATAAACTATTCATAAACGCACAATAATCATTTAAAGCTTCATTCACCGTATTGTGTCCTTCCTTTAATTCCATCAACTTCATAATGTTTAACAATTTATTTTCTGACGACTTTTCGTACAATAGTGTTTGCTGGTCACTCACCATTCTTCTATACTTTTCAGCATCTTCATTTGCAACCAAGCTATCAACATGATAACTGTCACCAACATGGTTCGATCGCCACATTACTAGATATAGTTCCCTTATCTTATATCCTTTGTTATCTAAGTTCTATAAACAACATATGCATTAGGTGTTGTTCACCGTGATGGTTCCATATTCTGTATATTTACATAATCTCGTTCCCTTTTAGAAAGTGCTTCGTAATTTCATCAATTATATAGAAGATGTCGTTCATACAATTTATAAATGGACAGTTACACAATTCATCCCTATATAATTTACGATTTTCCAGCTCATGTATGATAAAAACCCGTACCTCTGCTTGATACATCTTTTATTACCTTGATAATTTCATCTAACTTCTATCTTCCTATGTATACATTCAAAATTAATATATATATTAAACACAACAAATTATATAATTATATATAACACAAACAAGAAGGATACTTACTTTTCTCTCTAAGTTACCCCCTTCTTCTTCTTCTTCCCCCTTTTTTTACTAACAACCTCCTTCTATTAATGGGTCACCGGTCCTCCTCCCCCTCTTATTCTCTTGTCTCCTTCGCTCCTTTGGTTTTTTTTCTTCTTCAACCTCGTTTGAACCGGCTCTCACCGGATGCTCACTCACCCTTCACCTCCCTCGAGCCCCGACCTCCGCCTGTCCCAACCTGCCCTACTGTCGTCTGCCACCAGACCCCCCCTGTAAAACCCGCTCCGTTTCGTTAAGGTATTAATTTGCAAACGAAAACCTTAGGGTAGGTTTTGAAACAAGTGCAAAAAAAAAAAAAAAAAATGATCTGGGCAGGCCAGGCTCGGCCAGCAGGCCCTTCCCCTCACTTGGGCTTGAGCCCGTTTGCTGTCTGAGGCCCAAGAGGGCCGGCCCAAGCCGCACCCCTTATAAGCTGAAACTAGGGTTTCAGCACTTCAACCACAGCCTCCATCTTCTCTCTCTCTCTACCCGACTCCCTCTCTCTCCTCCGTTCATCTTCTTCGCCGAACCATCCCCGGCCGCCACAGTTCAGGCCGCCACCTCCCTCACCGGCACCGTCTCATCCCTTCCTCCTCCGTCCCGAACCTCCCTCACCGAGCCCGAGCTCGTTCTTCTCCGGCTCAAAACCCCGACCTTCCTCGTCACCTCCTCAGCAACGGCCGACCACCACCCGTCCTCCTCACCTCCTCCGTCCAGCCACGACCGCGCCGCCGTCCCGACCACGCCACCGTCCCGACCACCCTCCTCCCTCACCAGTCCGGCCATCGATTCCGGCCGTCCCGAGCCCGAGCTCGGCCATCGATTCTGGCCGTCCCGGGCCTGAGCTCGGCCGTCTCCGACCTCCCCTTCGCCTCCGTCTTCTCCTTCGTCCGATTCACGGCCACGCCACCGTCAAGCCGCCGCCCCTCTCGATTCCGGCCGTCTCGAGCCCGAGCTCGGCCGTCTCCGGCCACCCTCTCCCTCGTCCCGAGCCGTCGCCGGTACCCCACCACCGAGCCTCGCCGTCCTCTCACCAGATCCGGCGAGTTACGGCCGGTTCCAGTCAGATCCGAGGGGAAACCCTCAGCCGCGCCCCGTCGCGCCCACGACCACCACCACCACCACTCTCCACCGCCCGCCACCGTCCTCTAATTCCCTTCGGTGAGAGGTCTCACCACGGAGTTTGGTCGCCGGCGATGACTTCGCCGGTGGCCGGATCCGTTTCAATAACGTCTTCCCGCTTTATGTTCTATCCCGTTTTTACCCTAAATCTGATCGGTTTCGTGCTGTTCGTTTCAAGTTAATTTGGATATGTTGAATTCGACTAAAATCTGTTAAACCGGTTAAAGAAATCGATTAAAATAGAATCGGATTGGAAATTAAAAAGGAAAGTAAAACAAAGCAAAACGGATTAAATTTGATCACGGTTTTGGAAAGAAAAGGGTTGTAAAATGGAAAATCAAACTTAAGGAAAAAGGTTTTAAAATGAAAAGGAATTAAAAGCGTTTCGGTTTTAAAAACAGTCTAAATCGAGGAGTTGTGAATCTAAGCTGTAAACGGGATTTAGGGACGGTTGTTCAAAAACCGAACCTAATTCGTTTTGGGCTCAAAGATCGGAACAGAATCAGATTTGAAATAAAAAGGGAATTCGTTTTAAAATAAAAACCGTTCTATTTTGAAAAAAAAGGTTATTAATCGGATGTAGGAACGACTCTAGAACTCTGGGTAAAATGAACTGCTATTTGGGTTTAAAAGGGAACAAAAGCGGACCGCTGAATCGGACCTCGGGATTCGTGCATTGGGACCGTGCCTCGCATGCACCGGTTTCGGTGCTCGGTACTCAAACCCGATTCACCGTGACCCCACTTTTATCCCGCTCGAGTTTAAAGGACAACTGTCGTTTTTAGACGGATTTAATCGTGACCTTTAGATTAACCTGGGAACCGCCTCTAATTTATGGCTTTCGTGTTATCCTTAGCGTCTGGCTTCGATCGAAGTGAAGGCCGGAGGTAGCGAGCCAGAACGTCAGCAGCTAGGAAGCGTAGCGGTTGCTCTTCAGTTGAGGTAGGGAAAGGTAGCCGGATCTCGGCCCTGACTAGGGAAAGTTAACAGTAGATTTGCATGTGACACCGGGGTGTCGTGGGTTGAGTAGGTTTATTTTAAATACTAGAAAAGCATGATGCGGGGTTTGTAGCGTTTATCAGAAAAGCATGATACGGGAACGTAGTGATTACTGGAAATGCATGTGACACTTAGTAGTGTCGTAGGAGCAGAGAACTTAGCGTTAGCTGATTTACTGGAGGCATATGACCATGCCCGGGGGTTGTTTGTGGAACTAGTTATCTTAGGACTGTTGGAGGCATCGTTTATGCCGGAGGTTGTTGTTCGTTATTTACGGTTGAGTAGGGTGGCCTTGAGATCCCGTGTTGTTTATTATCGAGTTTGAGTGGCCTTGAGAGCCCGTATTATTATTGTCGAGTCTTGGGTGGCCATGAGAGCCCGTGTTATTATTCGTGTTTGGGTGGCCATGAGAGCCCGTACTTTACTGTTGGTGTTTTAGCTGGCTTACGAGTTAGAGTCTCGGTAAGTTGCAAGCGTGTCTTATGGTTGGTGTCTTGGGAGGCCGTGAGTGCCCGTGGGGCTGTTGAGTCCGAGTTTTACTATTGGTGTATCTTGGGAGGCCGTGAATGCCTGTGGGGCTGTTGAGTCCGTGTTTTTCTATTGGTGTCTTAGGTGGCCATGAGTGCCTGAGAGTGTTGAACCTGCGTTGTTACTGGTTGTTGAACTTGCTTGTGATTGTGATTGTGGTTACTTGAGGTTGGGGGCCCGCTTCATGAAACGGGGGTCCACGAGCACACGCGTCTGCATGTTCAGACGGGGTAGGGGGCCCGCCCGTCAATAAAGGGGTCCTGGCCGCGCGTGTGTGGTTTGGGTTCGTGAGCGTACCTTGGCTGGCTTATGGGTTAGAGTCCCAGTAAGTTGCAGCATTTTCCGGCTGGCTTATGGGTTAGAGTCCCAGTAAGTTGCAGTATTTTCCGGCTGGCTTATGGGTTAGAGTCCCGGTAAGTTGCAGCATTCTTGGGTTGGCCTGACCGGGTTAGAGTCCCGGGAGGGCGTTCTTGGCAGCTGGTTTGCGATCCTTTGCGATCTTGTGTGGTATTGCGTGGTTGTCAGTCGTGTCCTTGGAGGAGGTCGTCAATCGTGGTGTGAGGTCTACATCACGTGTCCGAATGTTGAGTCAGTTGAGGAAGGTACTGGTCGTGTGTGTGTCTTTTGGGTCGTGGTTGGTGTCACCGGCTTTGTCTGCTAAGTATGCCGTAGTCAGTCTGTTATTCGTGGTGGTGAGCGAACGCTCACCCCTAGCTGCTTTTCCTACAGGTACCGTTCGTGGGACGGACTAGGTGAGCTCTCGAAGCTTGTGGAGCTAGGAGCGGAGTCCGGGCTTTGTCTTTTAGTCTAGCGACGGATACCTCGCCTTTTGTCCGCTTGTGGGACGTTTTTGTTGATTTGTAATTATCCTTTGTTGAACTAAATTGTTATTGTAAATTGTTTTAATGGAAATGTTTGCAAAGTGTTTTCTTATTCTAAACGTTCGCGTCCCGAGTTCGGTTTACTGAAATCGGGGCGTGACACCCCCCCCCCCCCCGCAACCATCTGGAACTTCGTCCGAGCTTTCGCCGCCCCAATGGGATGAGGCTCACCGTCGCTGCCTCCACCCTTCTTGCCGAGCCCTATCGCCTATCACCGCCGAGTACCACCGCCCTCCTTTGTTGAGCCCCGCCTCCCTTTCAAATCGGGTCGTAAGAAACATTGGTTGCAGCGTTATCTACTTTTGTCGTGCCTTAGTGTCGTTGTTGGTTCCCTCATGCTGCCGCACCATATGGAGTGTTTGTGCCCCATCTTTTGTGCCACCATACTGTCATCGTTCATCCGAGACTCCTTGATGCTTCAAACCCTACCTAATTTCTCTCTGGTTCTCTACCCCAATGACTATGCTTCTCGGTCTGAGGTGAGCTTGACAAGCACCACAACAGGACAAGAAAACCCCCCAAAAGGGCGCTTAGAACCTTGTATCTGCTTAATTATACTAATCGTCGTGATTGTGTAATGTCCTCCTAGTTTCCTTAGGAGCTTGTTTAAGCTAGCATACCGGGACACTTGTCAATTGATGTGAGTCTCGATTTTAGTCTACACTTTGTTCTAGGTGTATTTCCAGTTGGGTGTATTACCGTGTATGTTGGCACTAATTGATGAATGAAGTTTACCCATTTACTCAAAAAAACATATTTAACACAAACACACTCAAAAAACAAATCTAACAAAATAATTAAGAAATACTTAGAAAATCTACCATTTTTAGCTTCAAGGATTAATCCCTCAACTCCAACAACAATATTTAAAAATTTAGGAGAAAACAATATATTTTTTGAGATAGATTGATGGTTTGGAGGAGTGAGTAAGTAATAAAACGTTTTTGGGAGGGAGAATATATGGTAGGGGTATGTTTAGGGCACCAAAAGTCGTATGGTTGATGAATTTCAAATTCCTTCGGTAAGTAGGCAACTTTCCAGATATTTCTAAAAACGATCGGTAAAGTTGAAAACTTTTCCGGTGTTTCTTAATGTAGTCGTTAAAGTTGCCTACTTTATCGATCGTGTTACGAAAGGTCGATAACGCAGGAAACTTTACCGACAGTCTTATAAAACCATTGGTAATGAAACATTCTATTATAGTGTGAAGTGAGTAGGATGCGTGCGTGAGCCAATAAGGTGTTGGCATATGAACACAAAAAATGAAGAAAAAAAAAACAACGACTACGCTTTCAAATAAGAACTCTTTGTCCTCTTATAAATTCACAATTTCTCGCTTACACCTCTGTACCTCCAACTTTAGAATTTATGGAGAAGATGTTGATCGTAATGGGGTTCGGTGTTAGTTGGGTAGGACTTATTATGGAATTTGTTAGGACCCCGACTCTTTGGGTCACGACCGAAGGACAACGAGTGGTGCCAATTATCCTAGGGAGGGGAATTAGACAGGGAGACCCTCTATCACTATACATGTTATTATATGTGCGGAAGGGTTATCTCGACTTATAGAGAATTGTGAATGTCATATCCTTATTCATGGCATTAGAGTGGTGCGAGACACTCTGTCGATATCGCATATGCTCTTCGCTGATGACAATTTCTTTTTTGATCAGGCGACAAAGGGGGAGGCTGAGTATTGGAAGAACCTGCTGGGGTTGTATGAGAAGGTGTCAGGACAACAAGTTAATGTTCAGAAGTCGTCACTATGTTTTAGTCCTAACATGGGTGAGGCTGTCCGAGATAGCAGTGGAACCATTTTGGGAATGCGGAGGGTGAAGGATGTAGGTACGTACCTTGGGATACCGAAAATTGTGGGTCATAGTAAGTTTAGGACATTCAAGTACATTAAGGATCGTATCTAGAATTGGTTTGGGAGCTGGGACGAGATGCTTCTGAGTAAAGCTGGGAAGAGGTCCTGATAAAATTACTTACACGATGTTACCTCCTACCTGATACGGGAGGTAGAGATTGCTATGAACAAATTTTGGTAGACTTGATGCGGGTGCATTTTAACACATAAAAGAGCCACTTTATATCGAGTTATATAGGCTTTTGGTCCCGGTTTTCTATCATATATTCAGATTTAGTTTAAATGATTGTTTTTCTCGGTGTGTTCGGTGTTTGATGCAAAACCGACATATTTTGGGTGTTTCGTGCAAGTGGATCGATAAGAGGGTCGATTTTGTTCGCTTTGAAATATATTCATGACTGGTCTCGTTTTGTAGGTCTTGAAAAGAGGAATTTTTTGCCGCAAGAACGAGATCGATCGGAGCTCAAACGAAGCCGGAGCGAGCAAAATAGCGGAAAAGGAGCAAAAATGGAGCAGCCCATCAGAGTCCGCCACGTGGCGCCGCCAGCGCAGCCGCCATCTCTCCTGCCCCGACACATGGCGCGTCACACGGGTGACACGTAGGCGCCGCCAGCCGCCAGCCCGCCCCTGCACGCGTGGCTCGCCCACGTCCCGCCACCTGTCCTAGCCTGGCCCACCCCAGCCGCCAGTCGACCTCCAGCTGCCACATGTCCCAGCCGGTCCACCTCTCCCTTCGCGCCACCTGTCCCAGTCAAGCTTCCACTCCCCTTTCGACACGCGTGTAGGGCAGCACTATTCCCTTCCTTTTGTTTCAGCGCCGCACAACACACCGGAGGATCATCTTCATTTCATTTTTTGACACAGAACAGAAGTGAGGCGAAGGGGTGCCGAACCAGAGAAACAGAGAAGCTCTTGAGCATTTATTTTTTATTTCTTTTTCTCTCTACACACAAACAAGGATATATACATTATATAGAGTTAATTTGAGAGGAGATTTTTACAAAGAGTGTTTATTTTCTGAATTTATTGGAGAGATTTATTGGTTGGGAAGACAAAGTGGAGCTTCATTGGATTGAAGAAGGATTTGAGCCAAGGGTGTCACTATTCTTGGAGAAAATCCATCTTTAGTAGAGCTTCTTTGTGCTTCTACTCTTGGATTTGTTGCCAACACAAGAAGATCAAAGCTAGGGTTTGGAGGAAGGGGAAGAGCAACCATTTTGTCAATTAATTGTGGTGATTGTATTTAAACCTTCTCTCTAATTCTCATTATGAAATCATTTACTTGTTGGTTCATCTCTATGTCATTGATTATCATGAACAACTAAACCCCCAAAATTCTAGGGTTTTGGGTGATTAGAGTAGGGATTTCCATGTTTTAAATGCTTTAAATTGTTGTGATTGTTGAATTGTTTTAGTGTTTATGATCGATTTGTGCTTAACGCTTTATCTCCCGGGTAGGCTTGATAATTGATTTGAATTAGAATTTAACGCTTGAAAAAGGAGAATTCTAATTAGTCTAAAGTCGATCGTAAATTGGATTTAAACCCTAGCTAGAACTAGCAGGGTTAATACAATTGCAATAACTATAGACTTGGTTGGTCGAAAGTTAGAAGTTGTCATAGAACTAAACGCTTTGGGTCTTCCTACATCGTGATTCGAAAGAACTCGGTGGTTAGATTCCATTAGGGTCCGAATCGTTCGAAAGAAGTTAGGACTAGAGTTGAGATGACTCGTTGCCTCTAAATCAAGTCTTCATCACAACAATCGAGTATTTTTGACTTTATGGAATGAACTCTATGAACCAGATATCCTAAAAATTTCATCATTTGATTCAAGAAGTTGCAAATTCTCGGTTTCGTGCTACGAGTGCTCTACTTGATTTACATTACTTGTTAGTTTATTTTTGAAGCAGAAAAAAAAACCAACTTTTAATAGAAATAGCTTAGCTACAAGCTTTAAATAGTAAGTGCTTGTTTATTGCTCCTTTGGGCTCGATATTCCGGACTTCAAATCCGATTACTACTTGACGGCCGGTGCACTTGTCGTGCTCAAGTTTGCGATTAAAACCCGCATGGCGTCAAGTTTTATGTAGACTCATGATCCAAAATCCGGTAAATGGATCCAGTGGAGAAGGTGAGATGCCCTTTACAATCACAAGCTAAGGGGGATGAGCTTCAAGCATTTGCATGATTTTAACTTGTTATTGCTTGGGAGCAAGGATGGAGACTTATGCACAGGTCGGAGAGCCTTGTTGCTCTAGTTCTTAAAACACAATACTACCCTATCTCAGATTTCATTCATGTGACTCGGGTTGAGGGCACGATCCATATATTGAGAAGCATAATGGACTCCCAAGATGTGGTTCATCGAGGGTTTGGAGGAGGATTGGGCCGGTAGAAGACACATTGATTGACGAAATGCCTTGGGTGTAGTCGGAAATGGGGTTCTTGGATGACGTACTAGAGAGAGGTTGGAGGTATATAGTGTGGATAGGCTTATTCGGCCGAACAATAGGGAGTGGAGTGTATAGCTCATTAACCGTTTATTCTCAGTAAGAGATGTCAAGGCCATTGTTCATGTTCCTCCAACTTCTTACCGAGACCCTGACTCTTGGTCTTGGGGTGGTACGAGGAACGGGGAATACAAATGGGAGAATTACCAAGAAATCCAGGTGACTATGGAAGATGGGGCTCAGAGGATATATAGGCATTATGGAAACGTCTTTCTCACTACACGTTCCTCCAAAAGTTAAACATCTATTATGGATAGTGGAGTCGGGTTATTTTCCGACTAACATGAATCTCAGAGGTCGCAAAATTAATGTACAAGAAGACTTCCAATTTTGTGGGGAAATGGATACAACAACTCATTTCCTATTTAGTGTTCAGCGATAAGGGAGGTTTAGGGTATATTTCCAGGACTCATGATGATCCCATTGAACTTGGTGTGGGAGTAGCTTGTGGATTGTTGGGAGATAGGGCAACTAAACATAGTAAAGCATGTTGGGGGTCCTATGATGGAAGTTGTGGAAGGCTAGGAACCGGCACCAATGGGAAATGAATACGGCCCTAGGAGAGGCGACTTACAAGACAGACATATCCTTGTTGACATGATGGAGAGAGGCGCAAGAGGTGCATACAGTAAACCAGAGGGTTGGGGGACATCAACAAAGTAGGTAGAGGCGGCCGGGGTTGGGGAGGTGAACATCGATGGGGTAGTCTTTGGGGAGTTCGGTGGTGGTGGAGCCATGGTTTGAAGAGATGGTTTAAGGGTTGTCCATAACTTACTGTGTGTGGTATTCCCGAGGTTGTACGATCTAGAGGTTATTGAGGGGCGCTGCGGTGGACTCCTCAATGTGGTTGAGAGTTGGGGAAATCAAGACGGACTACTTGGGGTTCAATCTAGAGATTGCCCGTTTGGGCTATAATTGAGGAATGTATGACCCTATTGAGAGGGATCCCGGGGTTCAAAGATAACCATGTTCGTAGAAGTACAAACAAAGTTTCCCATGAATTAGCCTAGGCATGCATATGTATGGGTTCTTTATGTTTGGAACGTTAATTGTTGGCCAGAACCATTCAATAGGTTGTTGGATTTTGGTGTAGACTGTAGAGTATTCAAATTTCCATCTTTAATTCAAACAAACTAAAGAATTTCAAGCACCATTTCAAATTGTCTTTCGGCACCGAATTTTTTGCACCCGAAATGTCTCCAGATAACAATTGAATCCATCGAAACCCTTCCAGCAGCAATTGACAAAGTCAATCGAGAGAGCTTGGCAACCACCAGTCCAACCATGGTTCTCGAGGTGGTTTTTACGTAATATAGTGTGTTTTTACATAAGGAGAGACCACGGGAGTAGACCAACCGTGGTTCTCGAGGTGGTTGCCACTCGTGACTTATGGATTTGACACTTGTTATTTGGCATGGCGGGATCCAACAACGAATTAACTATACTCAACCATTCCATATTGTTTGCGGACGTCATTAATGGTTGGCAACCATCAGTCCAATACACGGTAAATGGTAACTAGTACACAATTCCCTATTATCTTGTCGATGGTATTTACCCTTCATGGCTAGTTTTTTGTGAAAAAATCTCATTGGCTCAGCGACCGAAACAAAAGAAGTTTGCAGGAGTCCAAGAATCTTGTTGGAAGGATGTAGAACGAGCATTTATGGTCCTCCAATCTTGGTTTCACATTATCACTCGGTCGAGTCAAATGTGGATGTCATAGTCCCTCGGCTTAGTCATGAATGCATGTGTTATCATGCACAATATGATAGTCGAGGGGGAACGTCATACATACGATGACTTCATTGCAGCAACAGATGAAGGTGGGCCAAGCGAACCAACCTTCACACGAGGAAGCTTCGTCCTATCCCATGTCATAGTTGGAAACACCAGATGATGCAGGATGAGGGTACTCATTATCAATTGAAGGACGACCTCGTCGAACACATTTGGAATAAATTTGGCGACGCTTAATTGTATTTGCATTCTAGTTAGTTCGAACTCAATGTTATCTTTAAAAAAATTCGTTGAAAATGTCATTGTTATTCGACTTTTATGCAATATAAGTTAAAAAAATATTCATTATCTGACAAAATATCAAACATATTTGGAAAAAGTATTTTTTTCATTCGAACAACCAACACGAGTAGCCCGCCAGTAGAGGTTACTGACTGTTAAGTGCTGACTATTGGTTGAGAAATGACTGAAATAATAATTTTTTAATCTAACAGTAAACACTTATAGTCAACACCAACAGTTTAGCATTGGAGATGCTCTTAGAACATGTACAATGTAGAGGTTTAAGGTTTATAATGATGACTAGATAGAATAGTGAGTCTGAACCCTTTAAATAAAATGTGTCCCACATGGTTCTAAATGGATACTAAATTAATGTTTTGCTAAATTTATTAAATTACAATTGAAAATAGTGAATGCTAGAGAAAATTTATATTAATTTAATGAAATCAATTAAAAATAAAATAAAACGAAAATAAACTTGAAAAATTATTCATCCCCGAAATATTACAACCCCCCAAAAATAAAGTTCAAGCATATATCAGTTGTCCTCGAGCAATTTTATATGAGCCTTGACCTCAGCACATGAATTTCACAACTCACACAACATTGCTGCATGTCGTTCCATCTTCGGTTCTGTTAAATTTGAAACGTCTCGAGATGTATTTCGTTGTATTGGTTGAAGAGTTCGTGCCACCTCTGGCTTTGCTCGAGCCACCTCTACCTTTGTTCGATCCATCCTCGCCTCTGCTTCGGCTTGCTCTTGGCCACCCTTCCCCTTCTTCTGGGTGGGCTTTTTGCCCAATGGTCGCTGTTCCGTGGATAGACACTTCGATTACTAGCTTCCTCGGTCGAATCGGTAGATACCCAATCCGGTTGGGACTCATCACCGAGAGGTGTAGCATCGTCATCATCGATGGGAGGACAAGTGGGTGAGGTTGAGCTGTAAGCCCCATATTCATCTAATCGTTACGTCCGTGTATCGTCGTGCCTTCCTCTGCCATGAACTTCTCCTCCAATTTTAGAATTTCGTATCAATGGTCGAGGTCGAACACCTTGGGTTCGTCGAGCTTCGCTGTGTCATAGTAGGTCTTCTTGGCATTCTTGATGTGGTCAGCCTCGTTGTAACCGTTAGGCCAGTTTTCCCTCAACTTCGTCAAAATGTTCTGGTGCCTCTGCACTTGAGGAAAATGCATGTTCCAGTGGCTCTTTATTTCCTTCCAATCAAATACTCGGTGACGATCCCTCGAGTTGTCAGTCTGGAAATTTCCTCCCAAAAGGTTGAACCATCTTGCTGGTTCCCCTACAACGCATCCCTCATTGTGTGTAGCTAAAAACGGATGAGGTGTATGTCGTTTTCATGGGACCATTTTCTTCTATACCCTTTGGGTTGTTAGGAAGTGCCGACGGAGGACAACTAAGACGATATCTAGGTGTTGTTGCTTTGGTTGGCGTTATATTGGGCTCGGGGTACCCGTAATAGTTGGGATCGAGGTTTGGGGCCATGAAAGGCGCGAAGTTAGATTTAAACCAGGTTGCATGTAAGGACTCGGGAAAAAAACTGTCTCACTGCATGAAGGGGTTGTTGTTTGGTTGATGTTCAACATTTGTTGGAAGCCGTCGGGCTGATCTAGGTTGAAATCGTGTTAATCCTGCTCCAGTGTGTCCTCGTGTTGATCCTGCTCTAGTGGAGACGGTGTCTGAGTTTCGTCGTCGAATATTTTCTTGATCGAAAAATAAACGTTTGGGAGATGGAATTTGAGAGAGAAAGTTGAGAAATAAAGATAAATTGTGGGTGAGTTACCTAAAGGGATGAATGATAATTATACATAGAGGAGATTAATATTTATGGATTAAAATTCATATATTATGAATTAAAAAAATAACAGTTACTGACCGTTTGGTCAATTTTCGCCATGCCAACACCACTTGTGACGCTTCTATTGGCTGCCGATCAACTTACAAATCGCAACTTATGGTATACGTTTGGTGACTCGCGAGAACGAACAGCACCACGAGTAGCACGAGTCTGGTTTTTGAGGTTCTGTGTCTTGTGACCAGCACAATGATGTAAAAATCCCTGCCTAGAGGCGCCTAGGCCCCGCCTAGGCGCTGAAATGAACTCTGCCGACCCGATTTATTCTCCTAGGACGCTCCAGGCCGTTTGGGCGGAATATGACCGATTAATCCCCGATTCGGCCATTAATCACCGCCTGGCCGATTAATTAAGCGGGTCGGTCAGGCGTCGGGTCGGATTTGTAGTTATAAAAACAGTTTTTAACTCTCTACAAACCAAGTGAAACCACAAAATTATGCTAGTTGATAGTCATACTTATTGATATTCTTTTAAGAATTGTATGATACTTTTAGTTTAATAGAATATTTATGTTTTTACTATATTTAATGTTCGATATTATTAATATTTTTATGTAGTATAATATATATTTTGATAATATATAATAAAAATAATAAAATAATAATCCGATTAATCCCCGTCTAGCGCTTAGGACCCCTTCCCGTCCGATTAGCGCCTAACATTTTTTACAACCTTGGACCGGCAGAACGTCACATATGATCACTATTTTAGTCAAAGCAACATGATTAGGACATGTAATTGTTTAGTTAAATTTTGGGAGCAATTAAAGAACACATGTCAGTTGATGTTACGGAGAACAGCCATAAACATTGTCCATTTGAAGATTGGTGACTTGAGAAATGTATAAAGTCTTGACATGATTACTCAGAATATGACTCTCGGGTTGCGAAGACCGGTCCATGATGCAATTGTAATACAGCTAATATGTCCATTGACAATGTGATCCAAATGCTATCACTTTCACTGCCCTGCATTTTTTCTCCATTGTTTTTGCCTTTATTTTGTTCAATGTTTAATGCCAGTGTAAGAATCAAAATATGACCTGGATCTGTAAGTTTTTATTTCCTCAATGTAATTATGATTCTGGTCACCATCATGATGAATTCAACGGAAACCTAATATCTCTAATCCAATCACCTATATCAAATATTCTAAATCTGGACAAAGCACGGAAAGGTTATGTCAATTACAGTTCAATATTATTTAATTTTAAAAAAAATACATTTTGGGACAGTTTATTTTGAGTCCTACTTCCCACTATTTTGTATAGTGGGCATTCAAACCCCTAATCCAAACCCTTCCATTGTACCTGCTCTAAACAAATGGAGCCTGGCTTGAGAATTATTTTTCAAGATGCACACACCCAAAGCAGAAACACCTAAAATTGGAAAAACACTATACCTGACCAAATATCAACCTTAACATCTGACTTTATTTCCCTAGTTCTGCCTAAAAATAAATATAATTTGTTTTCTTCTGAGAATATAAAGTCAATGCTGACCACACTGAAGTAGAGTTAAAAATTGATGGAGATCTTTATTCCATTGTTTTCCCCAAATGCGAAACATATTTACATGGGATGTGTATTGGTCAGATAAATCGACTAAACAATGGTGTTCCTAAATTACCATGCATGCACCCTTAATGTTACAAACAACCATGATATATATACATCTGATACATAAATGCTTCTCGCTTGCATATTACCTCCACTGTGGAAAGAGATTTGAGACCACCGAGCAAGCTCCCAGGTCCGCTTCTACAAGATATTGTGTGTTTCTAATGTCTTTTACTGTGAAACAAGCTGCTCCAAGTCACTTATTGACATTTCCTTCACCTGCCAATCCTTATAGGTTGTTGCTCTCATCATCCGCTGTTAGAAAATGACTATTCCACATCAGAATCCCCCCAAATCTATCTATTTGAAATACAATACATCAAGGACGGTTTAATTCATGCTGTTTACTGATAAATTCACACTAGGAAGGAGACAAACTGAGTTCTACTCAACATAACCAGATTATCCATTTCCCTATAAACCTCCTCAATGCCACTTTTCTCTTCCTACTTAACATGCCTTGATAGCTTCACAATTGAAAAACCAAACCAAGTAATGCGTATATCAAAGGTTTAGTGTTAATCCATAAAGGATATTCTTGTGCATAACTGAAATGAATAAAAGTTCATTGCAAAAGTGTGAACTTAATAATATGTATCTGAGTTTATTTCACCGAGTGTGTGTGTGTGTGCCGTGCATGTGTAAGACAATTATTATATGTAGCTGTATTTAATACCTTGTCCAATCTTCGGAGCACATAATGATTCTGTTCAATACAAAGTGTGAGATATATTTATCATCCAACACTTCCAAACTTCTATATATTATGATTTCACGCTTTTGACTTAAGTTCTGTTAAATTTTTTATCATTGGTAGAAATCCAAATCTTAGAGTACATACTACTTATGGATATTCACTCTAACCTGCACAAAACATCATTTCAAAAGAACTTACCTCATGCATGTAATCTCTTGGATCTCTTTTATTGCTGCACCAATGCTATGGACGACCATTTTCTTGACCTGCTTTGCAATAAGGGACTGGTTATTTTTCTCTCATCTATTGATAATTTTGAATTGGACATCAAGTTTTGTATTAGCTTACCTCTGGTTTATCTATTTTGGCTTTATGGCTTTCTGGAAGCATACTAAGTTCACCAATCAACTCAATGCACTCGGTGACACTTTCTGGTGATACGAAGTCCAAAACCACATTTACACAAGACTGCATTTAAAAATAAAATAAAATAAAATGTACATGAATTTGCTATGACCAGCTTAAAAAAGGCATAAAACAGAAGCGCACATAGAGCAGAGAACAAAACCATCAGGAGGCTTTTAATAATGGTATTAGATGCCGTGTAGTAGTAAAATATTTCACAACGAAGTAAATATACACCGTGAATTTGTGCTGTCTATGCTCGTAGTCAATTTTGACTTAAATCTCACAAAAACGGATGAATTTCTGATATTAGAATCATAAACAGAAACTTATAGAGAGCTTAATTTCTCAATTGTTGCAAAATTTCACCTTAAGGTTCCTTCTTTGATATGGGCATCCAGCAGGTATGATGACAGCTTCTCCCACATTTTGCTCGAAGGTCCATGGTTCAATTTCTGGGAATTGTGACAGATAGGTTAGTTTCAATTTAGTCTACCTGAACATAAATGTTTATGAAACATGAAAGTAGCACTTACTAAACTCTTCCTTAAGCTTCATTTTTTGAGTCCTGTCGAGAAAAAAGCTCTCATCAAAAATTGGATGAACTACCTGCAGCAAATCTAGAAGTCAACCATTGTTTACTCTGACCTGAAAATCAATATGTTTTTGCAAGACTTACATGTTTCCGAGAGCCTTTTTTGTTAGTAAACTCATCAGAATGTCTTCTCAGGTATTCTATAAGTTGTGGAACATCCTGTCTACGGAAGACATCCCATTGGGCACCACAAGACTTACTACAAGAATTGGAGCTTCCTACTCGATCTCCAGCACAATCCTGATCCTCAGTTGTTTCAGATGCCTGAGCAGTACTGCAGCCAAGCACTGATGCTTCAGAATCAGATTCAGTATCCGAATCTTGATCTTCTGCACAGGGTCTATTCCCACCATTATGACTTGAAACACAAGCTTCATGCATGGGACCAGGGGACCAAGAAACTCCAGGTGGTCTTTTCCTTAATTGCATGTCTTCTCTGGCCATATTCTGAACTCTCGTTTCTTCCAATTGTACTTCGTCATGCAATGATGATTTTCTATTTACCTTATGTTTTGATTTCTGATCAGTAATAGCTCTGGCAGGCTGACATTGATCTCGAGCTCTGCGTTGTTTCATTAACTTACGTAATTTCTTAAGTTGTACTCTAGAAATAGGGGCATCTGTAGTATGCACCAAAATATTGACCTGTAAACAAAAACCAATAATGTTAAACGACCAAAATCATTCAATCTATGTTGTATGTGAAAACTGACCACCAATGCATGCATATAGATGCAATAGGAGAGTATTAATGCTTTGTACAGATCAAGTCCCTAACTAATAAACTTTCAAAAAAGCAAAAGAAGACAACATAGAAATGAAATATCTTCCCACAACAAAGCAAGAAACATGACTGAGCGGATATGCCACAGCAACATAATAATATTTTGAGTGCCATCCCTCAAAGAATTGCAAGGGCCATAAATGAATTATACTATATCCTATTCCATGGCGAAAAAGCATATCAATAAGTAAGTTTATGCACCTAATGACCTGCTATTTAAAAAGGTGAACAATTACAACATATGATGGAAGCAAGTAAGAACATAGTGCATAGCCCAAAGCTAAAGAGATAAACTTCAACACATACCGCATCATAAGTATCGTAACACAATTTTTTCACAAAATCAGCCTGTACAAGTTCCTCAGTACTACCATATGAGATATAAATGCATGGGCCCAGGTCTGGCTTTGAGATTTCCTCTGTCATCTTGACCACAAGGTTTAGAAGACCGGACTTAGGATTCATGTATTCTTGAAGTGGCAAACAACGTATGATTTCAGAATAATGAGCGGGAAAATATTCCTGGAATAAACTGGAAGAAAGCCAACTCCTCACTTTCAACATCTCACACCGTGTATTTGTATGCATCTGCTCCCTTAGAGACCCCATAAATAATTGCCTCGTGCCAATTTCTACCTGCCATGTCAGATAAAAGTTTTGTATAATGATTACACTTCCAAACTATAAGCACCATGAACCATTAAATACCTTGCATCAGAAAATAAGAAAACATATAACTAGGAAGATTAAAAAGAAAGCAAACTGCTAATACCTAGCAACTCTTTGGTGATGATGGAATTATGCTAAGAACCACTTAATTACGAGTACAAAATGCAGGTGTATTACATCTATATACGAGCAACAGTTAATAAAAAAAAAAGTACTGACCTCACACCAATCTAAGCAATTGGTAGCTTTAAGCACTTCACTGTCATTCTCAGACTTGGCACTATTGCTACTCTCAAGATATATGCAGAACATGACTATTGGATCCCAATTTAATTCCGATGCACTCTGAAGCACATTACGAAATATAACGGGATGACCTTTACCCCAGTGCTTCTGAAAGTGTTCAAGGTTATCACTGTGAAAGTCCAGAACGGCGGGGTTATAAACCAAGTTATCGTTTGAATTTTCTCTTGTAGCTGCTTCTTGCAACTGTTCAATTCCATGAACTTGATTACTCGTCTCCACACACAACAAGCAGCATGAAGACATGTCCAAAGTTTCTGGAAAGTCATAGCAGCAAGCTATTTCCTCGGCCCTTATTTCCAGATCTTTGGTCCAACTCAAGGAGAAAACACATCTTAATTCAAGGAGGCAATCACCACAGCCACCAAACTCCGTGGGTGGGCAATGCATACCACCATTACCATCGGTAGCATTCCAATTAGGTAAGAATGCAGAAGAAGCCAAAGATGCATCACCAAAACATTGTTTTGGGGTCCTTATTGGCTTATCCTCTGAAACTTGCTTATCAACACACATACAAGCTTTCCTTTCATTAAAGAACTTGGAGGTATGCACTCTGATACCTCCAGGTAAGCTCTCTCGACACAAACCCCGGCTACAACTTAGGCATAAAACATATGAGCAATTTGGGCAGCTTCTGTGGAAATTTACAATAGATGTTTTGCAGTTGTTGCTGCTCCGCAAGTCACGTCATGTAACAGAATGACAAAGGAAGAAAATAAAAATACATTTTATTAACTCGCTAAAAACATTAAAAACAGGAGTACATACCAGTTGTGCTGTTTTTCACAGCCAAACTCAGTCTGAGGGATCTGCAGCTCGGAGGAATGTTTCCCTACCACTCACAGAAACACTTTATAAAGACAAATTCGAGTTTCATTAACCCGAGACTAGACTAAAGATGTAATGAGTAAAAACTATCACCGGTACCTTCTCTTTTAGCCTCAAATGCTAGCTCAATGCAGTGGTCTTGGTTTATTTGTTTTAGTACAGGAAGTAGCATACAGATCAAGTAGTGGAGTCGTAAGATTTTGTGAACTTCATTTTTATCCTTTAGAGAATCCTGAAACAAATTTTCAGTGCAAACTGAAGCAGTCGTTCAAAGAAGGGTCTAAGCATGATCAAGTCAAGACTTTTAGTCAATCAGATATCAGACCTTACATTCAGTGTCTCTAGATTGAATTGCTATGCAGGCTTTGCATCTACAAGTTCCACTACAAACTGGACATGCCGTCTCAACTTCTTCCCATGTATCATAATACCTAAATTCATTCAGAGTGTAAGAGTCAGAGATGACCTCTATGAAGCCAGAGAAATCAAGAGCCATCATGCATAGTTGCATACAATACTTTAACCTCAAGTTCTAAATCAAGAACTAATCTGCTGCAGTCTGTTGAGTATTCGAGGTAGACAAAAGGCCAATAATGTAATGAACATAATGCTTATTGAACAATTGACCAAAGAAGATAGCATTTGGCCGTTTAAACATGATTTCACACAACATAAAAGTGCACCAAAATGAAACAATGAATATAGTACTCGTCCATTGTTCATATATGAAGTATGAGTGAGAAAAGGTAGAATGATAGCAAAAACTACTTCTGTTTAAAGAAAGTTAAGCAACGGCAGATGAATCCTGTACATTGTACTTCCTCGTTATAAGATGAAAGGATGTAACTTCTCAATGTTGACAGATCAACTGAGTCGTATGTTTTGTGGAATGAGGAAACACAACCATGTTCTATTATAATGGACAGTTTTTCACTTCCATTCACAGTAAATTATCACAATCCCAATTTAATGGCATTATATATGGAAACAACGGTTCTCTTTTCATTAGTTCCATGTTTGTCAACTCCAAGTCCTATCTTTGATATTGCAAACACTTGAATTCCAGGTAATACTTATGCAGTAATTGAAATAAACATATTCAGCACACCTTTCTTTGATGCAATCTTTGCAAAAGGATTCTTTCTGACATCGCTGACACTTGACCAAATCCTTTGCACTTCTCTGACACCAATGGCACTTGTTCTTCCTGCACCTCCTCAGTCCCGTCTCATTCCTCCCATTGGGAACAACCTTAAATTAAACACCCAATCAATCAAAGATTCAATTTCTGAATTGAAATGTTCAAAAGAGAATCAATGTATAACCTGCAATGTGCCAATAGGGAGTGGCTCGATGTTTTTGGAGCGGAAACACCTGCGGGCAACAGCACCTGAATCCACACCAATTTTAACATCGCAGGAAGAAGCTGCATTGTTGGGATCAGGTGGAGAGGCTGCAGGAGAGATTGCCATGAAGCCATTGGGGAGGTTCCTGGTCAAGTCACCCTCAACAAACTCCTCCAATTCGCTTCTCTGCTTCCTCTTGTCCACTTCCCTCATGAGCGACATCCGTATCAATTCCAGCCGCAAATCGCCTTTCTTGAGCTTCATCTTCTTCAGCGCCTCGTCCAGTCCCTCCAATTGGCTGACGGGCTTCCCCGCTTTCTCAATCTTCCGAGCCCTAATTTTAAGATTGTGGAGCTTGGAGGAGTCCTTACTCTTCTTGAGCTTGAGATCGTCAGGCACCTTCTGCTTACACTGGCGGTGGCGGCCCTGGATGTGGTGCAATTCGCAGAGCTTCAGGTTGTCGAGGACCCGCCGCGAGCACCGCCATTTGCGGCCGTCGTTCCGCTTGCAGCGGAGATGATCAGGCAGAGCCCCCTCCTTCATATCCCCCAGAGAGAAAGGGAGGGGTTGTGTGTGATGGTCAAAAGTGCACAAGACAAGGGTTTGGGTTTAAGGAGAAAACAGAAGAGTGGTGGTGGCCTCAGGCTGAGTGAAAGTGAAGAGAGGGTTGTGGCAAATTCCGTAATAAACGAGAAACGGAAAGTCCAATTCGGTCAGAGCTCAGAACTAGTCCACTTTCACTTTCAGATCAAGTATCTGATACTAAAGCATTCATTCATGTTGTCCGGACACTAGTGTTCAACTGTCCCGAGTCTTCACTTGAGCATGTCACCGAGCACATTAGATTAAAGATCTGATTATCGAAATCACATTTTATCCCCAAAAGTCAATAGATATAGAAGAAGCAGTACATACATTTTTGTTTGTGTGTACTATCCATTTTCAATTTGCTCGAGTCTTGACACTGTATTAAATGTTTCATTACCATTCTATATGTATTAAGCAACTGTAAACTTGTACTGCTTTAATCTGTGATGGAAATTGTAGGTTCCTTGTAACCTAGACAGGAGGATATTAGTTGACTTGTAATGTAAGTAATTATAACAGACTAAGAAAAAGTGTTTTGTAGAGTAACGAGGATCACATAACTTGCAATGGTGAAACACGACAGTATCATCCTTAAAAGAATTGCAGACTAAGTAACTAAATTACATGTACATGAGAGAAAGAGAGATGACAGTCTGATGACAAGGTTCCATTGAGCTCCTCTATCGCTAAACCAACAACTGCTTATGATATTCAGAAACTTGATTTACCAATGAGCCATAGCCAATCAAGAGCAACCCCTGCGAATATCCCCACTGCTAGACACACCGCTAGCAAATTTCCCAAGGCATTTTGCTCCGGCCCCTGCAAGAACCAGAGCATCAGATTCATGTGATCTAAAACTTGGGATTCAATGCATATTATCAACTGTCCCACTAACCTTGTAACCTTTGGGGGCCTCGGTAAATACACAAACAGTGAGGTAACCATTTGTCAGTCCTAAAAAGGATGTGAGAAGAATCATCCATCCTTGATCTCCGTACTTTGCAGTGTAGTAATATGCCGGGATGAGTAAGTAGCGTGATAATATTGCAATCATCAGGCCCTTTCTGGAGCTCAAATTTAGGCTCTCCACAAGAGGAATATACCTCGATATCAGATCAAACACATTGTACATTGCAATCAGGACAAGAGGGTACCTGGAACAACAAAAATCATGTCAAAATTCTAAGACAACCAGCCGATAGGATAAGTAATGTGCATTAACATATGACACCTCACCATGATCCTAGCTGATGATGACCGGTATTTTCGAATAAGAATCCAGGAAAGATTGACAAAGTTAGGACGTATATCAGGAATAAGTCAAGCATGTAATCTTTGTTCTGAAGTAATAGTTGCTTATTGGTCAAGCGCTCCTCAGGCTTAGCATTATCTCCGGACTGTGAAAACAAACAATGTGGTTAGAAGCTAACAACTTGTTTAAACATCATGTATTGATATATGACTAGGAAACTGCAGTATCACTTGTGTTTGGATGCCGGCAGCAACAAGATCAGCTGAAACAGTTTTTGATCCTTCCAGGGCTGCTTTTGAGCGGTAATGCTTCACTATTGGTAATTTTGGGAACCAAATTGCATACAGAAATATGCACAGAAATTCAAAGGATGTGGAGAAAGCTAAGAACACCACTGTAAAGAGAACAACAAAGGAAATGGTTACCAGATTATGTTATGGAAATTGATTCTCAATTTCTTGTAGAAAAGAAATGACTTACTAACTCCCTTGCGTAAGCCATGGCCAGCATTTTCAAAGGCTGCTCTTGTGATTAGCCTCAAAGCAGAGGTTACGGCCCCTGATGCAGCCAAACCAGCTAGGTAGGACTGCAAAACACACCAAGAAGGTGATTTTTTTGAATGAAAATGGCAAAGAAATTGAAGAATTCCAAACCAGAAGACTCACCTGGATGAAATCAGGACACATGAAAGATAGATCTCCCACCATTCCCCCTTGAACATGTCCATCTGCAACACCAAACAAACCTATAATTGCACATAGCGCAATATATGGACCAATCCCTCCTTTCCCTGATGTGACCAAATCCAACTGTTACAAAGTGAAGCAAACCAAAGCCAAGTGACGGGTTAGAACAAAGAAAAGGAGATATTATTTGGTAAACTCCAAACGAACTGTAAAAGAAAATGGTAACAACACTCACTATGATGAGCATCAGAGTGCTGAAAAAGAAGAGAGTGTAGCCAACAATGTTTCGCTTCCTAGTATTCAGCTTTGATTCGCGGTAAGCTAAGAACGATAGAGTTCCAATTGCAAATGGTTGATACACAAGTGTGAGCACTCTTGACGGGTGGTACCGCTGCAAGAATGAAACCAGCAACACTTACAAACCAAGCAATCTTGTCAAACCTAATCGAACAATGACACACTTGCCAAAGGTAATTGGCCGAACAAAAAAGGCCTCGTTTTTTTACAAATTGAACTTCAACTCATACAGCATAATCATCACACCAAGCACTGATCTGAACCTCAACAAAACTTGAACAGTGATTCCACTTACCGGGAACAAATTGTAGTAGTAATCTCCTATAGTCAGCATACTGTTCCAAGAGACAAGGGATCCAAACCCAAGAAACCAACAAACTACGATAGCTTTAGACTTCCCCTGGCGTTACAAAAGAAATTGACATATGAATAAAATCACATTAACATTACACCAACCCAATAATGAAATCAATACAAAGGAGAAACAAACCTCAAGCCTAGTAGGAGGAATGGTTTCAGCATCAGAAACAGCCATAGCTACCTCCAGTCAAATTACCAATGCCAAGTACTGAAGTGCAGTAACTCCAATACAAAAACATGTACACACTTTTAAAAGGCAATTGAATCACACATATCCGGAGCAACATGATCACGCGTACAACAACAACAACAAAACTAAACTTGCAGCATCCTCAGAATGTAAAACAACTCTAGAGCCTGATTAGGTTAATTACTGGCGGAAAATGAATCTGGGTATTTATCCAAGCAGCCGAAAGAAGCGCCCAGTAACAAGTTAAGAAGAACCCAGTACGAAGAAAACAAAAACTTCACAGAGATTAGATAGAGCAATAACAGGGAAACTTAAGAAGAGTGAAGAGAGTAAGGGTAATGAAAAAAAGATGCAACCTTTATACAATGGCGGAGCGTAAAGGGAAAGTGTGAAAGCGAGAAGGAAGAAATCGGCGGAGAGGGGCAGATTCAGGCACTCGGTACAGTGAAACTGCTGCAGAAATAAGAAGATTTGGTCGTCGTATGTGTGATCTATTCACACGAATAAAAAGGATCCGTGGAATCTCGCTGATAGAAGAATCCTTTTTAGGTGTTAAGTATTTTCTTAATATATCCAGATTCTTGGGATTTAATGCGGATTCGTCCAAGGTAAGGGTTAGAGATATTATAACTGGAGCGTTATATTAAGCATAAGACCTTTTAACCCTCTCTTTCCGGCAGATGATAATCACGTGTAATTGGACACAATATAATTCTGAATTGGGTTCTCACCTATTCTGGAGAAAGAGAAATTAGTTAACAATTCTTATAAGTCAAATGCGGGCCCTCCTATAGTTATAATAGATTTGTTGGTTGTTACTAGGTTTGTTTATAAGCTTTTGTGAAAATTGTGGAATATTTAATTGGAGAAATCTTATGTATTATCGTTATGTTTTGATCAATTATCAAATTATAATTCATATCTATCAACATTTTATATATATAATAAATTTGATAAAACTGATTCCATGAAATATCATTCACATGCGTGTCACGTACATCTACAACATTTCCAATATGGCATGAGAAAATTTGATGTCATAACCGTAGACCTTTCGTTTATTCTCAAATCATAACCCTAACCTATCAACTTTTCTTGTTACTCACTAAATGACCGTTAAACTTGAGGACGGAAAATGACAAACGTTGCGGTCAATATTATGATATGAAAACCAACATTTGTTTGGGTTATGATTTGGTAATAAACGAAATGTCAGGGTTATAACATCGAGTTACCCCTACTTATTATTAGTCGGTAAAAGAGTTTAAGTGCTAATTGGACAATGAATTAGTAGGAAATTAATTGTATTTTAATTAAATAAATAATCACATTTATAATATATATTATATAAAAATAGAAATATTTGATAAAAATTATTAAACAATATTACTAATAATACCCCATGCTATTGGTGTATTTATGCGAAAAATGCGGACGATTGCAGTTGTCCTCGCTAGTTAGGGTTACATAGCCATCGTCGTAGTTAGCGACGAAGATGGACCCCCCCCCCCCCCCCCCAACGACTATTCTCTCGGTCAAGTGTGTCCAATCTGCAATCGCAATGGTTGTCAATGTCCTCTTCTCCATGTCATCGTTTTGTCGCTTCGAAAGTGGAACGACGGACGAGCTTTTTCTTCCCGTTGATCTCCTTAACAGGGCTCCCATTGTCATCACCCTCTTCCCCAATTTTGGAGCCGCCTCCACCGCCTTTGATTTCGTCATCACTATATCCGCCCTAGTTTCCCCCACCGATGCCTTCTCCTCAATTTTTCTCCCAATTTCGGGCCCTGATGGTCGTTTGGTTCTTTTTTATTTTGTCTATTTTTTGTCTTTTTGGAAGGTCTAATCATTCGGAAGTTTACGGGACGTAATTAAGGAGGAACGTCATGTTCCTTGATTTCTTCGACATTGTTCACCAACGTTACCGTCCATCCGAGACTGTTTGTAGATAATATTCTCATCGTTGCACTCTGCTGTCGCACACGCCCCCAAACGCCGTTTTCGGACCCAACTTTTCTAGGTTATTTTGTTTCCCATTTTTGATCTACTAGCATGTCAGATTTCCAAACTAGTAGGTTCTCTTCGTTTCTTACTCCTTCAGTTATTGCAACAGAGAAACTCAGAGGTAGCTCCAATTACACACCATGGGCTGCCTCTTTTGAATTGTTGTTTAAGGGCCAAGGGCTTGAAGATCATCTCACTAAATGTAGTGATGATATTGGTAAAGATAAACAAGCTCAATGGGAAAAAGTTGATGCCTTTGTGGTCATTATATTGTGACAATCAATTGATCTTAAGCTTTACTCTATATACAAAACATATCATACATGTGTTCAAGTGTGGAACAAGGCTAAAGCCTTATACACTAACGATATCCAATAATTGTATTATGTGATTTCGAATATAGTTCATCTGAACCAATCTGGACTCGATACGACACAATTCGTTGGTCGATTAGAGTCGTTGATGGAAGAGTTCAATGCACTTTTTCCAATTACTAGTGACAACGAAGTTCAATTGGCCCAGCACAATAAATTATTTATGGTGTTAAGGCTTACTATTATGATTCTTTAATTGTCCCCCGTTTGTGACCAAATCTTGGCTAATGCTACTATCCTTACGTTGCAGGACTATTTTGTATGCTTATTGCGTGTTTCCTCTACTGTCACCACACATGAGGTTCCTACTACAATAGATGCCTTTGCTCTTGCCTATCAATATGCTCTAAACTCATCTAGTGCTCTAATGAGAGGTCGTGGTGTTGGTGGAGGTCGTGGAGGCGGACGAGGTGGTTCTTACCAATGCAAGGATGTTTAATTGATTTGACATCACTGAGGGGGAGTGGGTTCGATTTGATGTCTCGATTTGGCGTTTCTGGTGAGGGATTGGACTGGGGAAGGGCATGTACGAGGTGTAAGAGAATCAGCCTAAGTCGACGACGTCGATTTTAGTGAGATTGAAGGTCATATTTGTCTCGTAAGGAGAGGGGTTTTGGGGTTGTGATTCTCCAGTGGTTTAGTTGGGCTTCAGGAGGTTTTGGCTGGTAATTTCGCAAGTGGTGGTGTGATTTCACCAAGAGAGCTTTAGTGGTTTGGCTGGACTTTGGCAAAATAAATGTTGTTTTTTTAAAAATTAAACTTATTTTTAAAACATTAACATGATTTTTTAAAATAAAAATCTTATTTTAAAAAAATTAAACTAACTTTTTAAAATAAAAATATGAATTTTATAAAATAAAACTAATAAATTGATTTTTTTTAATTAAAACTGATTTTTTAAAATAAAAATATGATTTTTATAAAATAAAAACTAATAAAACTGATTTTTTAAAATATTTTTTAAAAAATAAACTGCTTTTAAAAATTAAATATGATTTTTATAAAATAAAAAATAATATAAATGATTTTTACAAATAATAAAAAAGTGATTTTTAAAATTTTAAAAAAATAGTTTTTTTTATAAATGGCATATTTTGAAAATTTGAAAGGTAATGAAAGGTATGTTGTCATTTCACTAGTTTTTAAGTTATGAAAATGTAATTGTATGATTTTGAAAAAAAATTGACTGTTAGTTAGGGGTATTATGGACTTTTTATGTATTTTGGACGAAAAAATAACAAAAAAGTTAACACTCTAGGGTATTCTAATGAAAACAAATATTATGATTCGCGGTCCGTTGGCCAACAGTCCGATTTTTTTCCTTCTCCCTTCCACGTGGCGGGTCTTGATTGGACGTGGCCGAACCACGTGACTCGCGGCCCACTCACCGTGTTTGCGGTACGCGAGGCTAACCATGCACCGCGATTCGCGTTGATGTGGTGCGTGGTTCACGAAGCACGCACGCCACATCATGCATGGTGCGAACCACGCACCACATCAACGACCTGCCTAGTGTGTAGATGATAATACATACGATGTGAATGCTCTTAGAGTATTATAATTATATGCATGACCAATCGTAATGTTGTAATATAATAGAACAAACTTCATAAAATGCCAGAAAAATCTGCCATCAATCAATCCAAACTCTGAAGCCTGCAAAATGATGTGAAAATAAAAAAAAGTGATAGAATAATCCACAAAACATGCCATACAACATTAAACTCCGGGACCTGATGGCTTTAATCCGGGTTTTTATCAGGCGTATTGGGGAACAGTTAGGCAAGAGGTGGTAGAGATGGTCCAGGGTTTTTTTTTCCAATCAGGGAAGCTACCCGAGGAGCTGAATGATACAAATCTTGTGCTTATTCCAAAGATGGGAAACCCGAAGAAGGTTATTGATTACAGACCCATAGCGTTGTGCAATGTGCTCTATAAAGTAATTACTAAGGTGATGATCAACAGAATGAAATGCATACTGAATACAATGATTTCTGAGTTGCAATGTGCTTTTATAAGCGGGAGGCTTATTACTGATAATATTATAGTGTCAGGAGAGGTTTTGCATCATATAAGAGGACATCGGTATGGAAGAACGGGTCATATGGCTATGAAAATAGATATGACAAAAGCTTATGATATGGTCGAGTGGCAGTATCTCGAAAGGGTGCTGAACCGAATGGGTTTCGATAGTAGGTGGGTGAATATGACCATGGAATGTGTTCTGACAGTAAAATTATAAGTGTCGGCCGAAGGCAGAAAAGTAGGTCCATTACAGGCGGAGAGAGGATTAAGGCAAGGGGATCCTTTGTCCCCATACCTTTTTATTATGTGTGCGGAAGGGCTATCCCGTCTAATAGCGAAAGCAGAGCGAGATGGTAATATTAGGGGTTGCAAGGTGGCGAGACGAGCTCCTTCGGTGACCCATTTATTTTTTGTTGATGATTGCTATTTCTTCTCAAAGGCATCGGTTCCGGAAGCTTAGACATGGAAGAGTCTTTTAAGGAAACATGAACTAGCTTCAGGTCAAAGAATTAATGTGCACAAGTCCTCGATATCCTTTAGTCCTAGTGTGGACGAGGGAAGTAAGCAGGAGATAAAAGAGGTATTGGGCATGGTTGAGGTTGGTGATCCAGGGCTTTATCTAGGGTTGTCGGCCACTATTCAACGTAGTAGGTACATATCCTTTTCTTTTATTAAGGACAGGATAATGCAAAGTTTACAGGGATAGGATGAATTGCTCCTGAGTAAAGCAGGCAAACAAGTTTTACTAAAGGCAGTAATTCAAGCATTACCTACATACACAATAGGTGTCTATAAAATTCCTGTTAAGTTGGTGGAGGAGATAGAAGTTATTATGAATTGATATTGGTGGTGTCATGATGCAAGAACAGGAAAAAGAATTCGGTGGAAAATTTGGCGAAGGTTGTGTGACCATAAGACAAGAAGAGGGTTGGGGTTTAAATATTTACTTGACTTTAATCGAGCTCTTTTGGGGAAGCAGGGTTGGCGCTTACTGACTCAACCGAATAGTCTAGTGGCGAGGTTACTCAAAGCTAAGTATTATCCGGTGGGGGATTTTTTGTCTGCAGTACCAAAACAAGGTAGTAGTTACCTGTGGAAAAGTATCATGGAGGGGCAGGAACTTGTCCGAGAGGGAGCAAGGCGCCGAGTAGGGGATGGGAAGTCCATTTTAGTGATTGAGGGGCACACATGGATTCCCACAGTCTCTGGTCTTATTGGAGAGACAATGCAGAATGTGGAGGGATGGACGGTGGATAGATTGATGGTATTAGACACTCGGAGGCGGGATAGAGGATTAATAGGCGAACTTTTTGACCCAAAGACAGCTTCAGAGGTAGTATCGATACCTTTGGACCAGTGAGGTGGGATGATGGATGGTTCTGGTGGGGGTTTAGGGACGGAAACTACAGAGTTAAGGAACCCTACAAATTGATTCAAAGGACAGAAGGGAGGTAGGGGTTCGAAGAAACAGATGCATTCTGGAGGAAGCTATGGCAACTGAAGGTGCCGCCAAAATTGATTCATTTGGCGTGAAGAGTGATGACAGGGGCTCTGGCGGTGAATGTGAATTTGCAGAGGCGATTTGTACCAATGCAGGGTGGTTGCGCGAGATGTGGAGGTCTGGAAACAGAAGCACGCGTGCTGTTTGAATGTGCTAAAACAAGAGGAGTGTGGGGAAATATCGGATTGGCTCCGTGGGAGGTTATGCAACCATGGGAGTGGCTACATGAGGGTTGGAATCGAGGAACTGAAGGTTTAGTGGAACACATAGTGTCACTGTGGTGGTAATTGTGGAACGCACGGAACCAATGGACATGGAATCAAAAGCTATTAATGTTGATGTTATTCAGAGACTAGACATGTCACATTTACAAGACTGGATAGAGGCTCAGGCAAAGGGGAAAAAATAATCAGGGGCTTGGAGGCAGTCAAGGACCTTGCAGAAGCCGGAGGTGGATTAGGCCAGCACAAGGAGGGGTGAAGGTAAATACATATGGAGCAGTACTGGCACACGGTCTGGGTGGGGTGGTATGGTTTGTCGGAACCATTTGGGAATGGCGATTACTGCAAAGTGTATTGTTTTTCCAGGGCAGTAGAACCCTGAGGTGATTGAGATTTTAACCATCTCGGAAGCTTTGACATGGATATATGAGGCTTGATGGACGCAGGGTGTGGTGGAGTCAGACTGCTTAAGGGTGGTTCAGGCAATCCAGGGAAGTGAAGTGATGATTTCGCCTCTTGGTATATTGGTTTCAGACTGCAGTGCAAAACTGAAGGCTTTGGCTGGTTTTTCTCTGCAATACGTAAGTAGGGAGGCAAATCGGGTAGCACATATATTAGCTAGAAATGCTGATAATTGGGATGTAATTGATTGGACAGCAACCCCGATTCCGGGTGAACTTCTTGTAGCCTTAAATGGCGATTTAGCCTATTAATGAATTTCTCCAATTTTACCTCAAGAAAAAAAAACAATATATAAGTACTAAAACAACATAACGCGTATGAGTCACTTACAAGCTCCCGTTGTTGCTGCATCATCAAGACATGTAATCCCAACACCGGCACTTTCTGCTTTGTGCAACACAAGTGCACAAACAAAAAGACTTGCACATTGTCTTAATCTTGGTCCGACCATTCTATAGAACATTGACACATTTGAAGGGCAATTTAACTAGATTCATTTGTCCTTAAAAGATATTGAGACGGGGTAGTTTGAAGCAAGTGCGACATTGACAAAATGGTTCCTTATATATTCTTTTACTTATTATTATCCCATTTGATTTTTCTTTTAAAACAAAAAATAATATAATTTTTAAATAGTGGTGTCTAAAAATAAGTGTTATGAACTGTGTGACCACCACCATCTTTACTGGTCTTTTACTATTGAGAAAGCTTATCAAGTAAGCTTTGGTTTTACTATATAAAAGAGATGAAGGCAACTTAATTTGATTCATTTGATGTTCGGGCTTGTATGTGTTTCATATAGAAGAAAAAAAGTTACATAGAAATAAAAGTAAAAGAGAGTTCTTGGCTCATGTTCTTTATTCTTCATCTTCCATCTCTTTCTTTATTTGAACCTATTTCCGGCTTATACTGAGGTTAGATCTTGGTTTCAATCTTTTATTTTACAACAAGTAGTAACTCATAAGAGAGAGGTATAGCATAGGAGAAGAAAAGCAAAAGGTTTCATTTGGTGTCCCAATGAGTGGAGATGAAATAGAAGATGACATAATTTTGGTTGGTATTTTTGTATCTGCAAAGGCAAAGAGAAGCAAGCTTTAGAGCTTTCTCTTGGACCGATAACAATTGTGAGTGCACTGCGTACTTCACGTGCTTACGGATAATCAATTCGTTGCTTCCTGCACAAGGTATCATAATTCTCATACCCACAGTCAATTGCACCATTCCCTTTGTATTTATTTCTACTCAACTGTTAGTTGACATATTGGTTTTTGTTAACGAGACCAAATCTATTAGTAAGAAGGAATACGAAGTGATCGAGTCTCTTATCATATCCATCTCTTCACTCCCATCATATCCGTTTGGTCACTCAACATAAATGGTCCGAATTGTCAAGGACCCAAGTCCATTGAATTGGATTCAAATACCTTTTGTTCATTGGGCAAATTGAGCTTACCAGTAATGGGTTGAAAGCAAAACTCTAGGACGTGGAAGATAATAAATTATGGGATACTAATACAGTAATGGCAGACCGTTTTTCGTTATCATCAAAAGACTTTTGAGTAAACAGTGAAATCGATCATTAAGAAAATGATTTGGATGCTACTAATCCGAGTATCGTTTTATTACTATTTAATATGGTATTATAATATGATGGATTTAGCAAGGTGGTGGAAAACTGAAAATGTGTCATTACTCTAATTAAATGGAGTGTGTACCAAGTGATCAATATATTAGTATATTTGTCATAAGTCTTGTTAAATCACATTAATCAAGACTATGGCCCATGGGCGTGTGTGTCTGATTCTTTATTCTTGGATTCATATTTTATTATCCATTAAACAGTTATTTAACTGCTACAAAATAAAGAATTGTGACTATCATGAACAGCCAGTTCATCTACTATATAAAACAGTCATTTTTGTTCAAAACATTCACATCTCATCTTTGTACATAGAAAATGTTTAGTATATCAGTAGTATATCCCGAAGGATATGTCCAATATAATGGGGGCATAAATTCCTTACGGAAAGTCAATAGCAACACCTTACTACGACTCTGTACATGTCCGTGTTATAACAATCGTAAGGAATTTATTCTACTATGGAATCGGAGTTCTCTGCTACCATGAAGGCACAAATTCAAAACAGTCAAATTCATGCAGATTCAAAGCTGGCTCGTTTTGACGGAACTAACTATACCGGATGGAAGGATCGCATGGTGTTCTTGCTTACTGCTTTGAAGATTTTGTGTTATATACTTTTTGGTACTCAAATGTTTCGTTCACGAACGATTTGGTACCCTTATGATTTTTTATTCCAATTTGGTACACTAATGTTCTGTCCACGAACGATTTGAGATAATGGGGTTAAAAAACTAACAGAATAATGTGAAATGACCATTTTACCCTTATATTGATTTAGTTGACTTTTGACTTTAATGTAAAATGACCATTTTACCCTTATATTGACTTTTGACTTTTAAATTTATATTTAAACTTATTTTTTAATAAAAAATTTCATAAAAAATAAATTTATTTATTTTATTTTATTGAATTAATTTTTTTATAAAATTTTTATTTTAATATATTTTTTGAATTTCTTATTTATTATTTTCTAAAATAATTAATAATTGTCTTTAAATTTTTTGAAATAATTTTCTGAATAATTTATAATTTTTTTAATTTTTACTTTTCTTATACAATTAATCTATTTATTTATTTTCTTATTTTATTTATTTTATTTTTAAAATTTTAATTTATTAATTTTTTTATTTCTTTTATTTTTATTTATTTTTAATTTTTAATTTTTTAATTTTTGATGTTTTAATTTTTTAATGTTTTAATTTTTAAAATTTTTTAATTTTTGATATTTTATACTTTTTAATGTTTTAATATTTTAATTTTAAATTTTAATTTTATTTATTTTAATTTTTTTTGTTTTTAAATTTTAAATTTTTTAATTTATTTTTTTTATTATTTTTTAAAATTTTAATTTAATTAATTAATTTATTGTATTATAACTAAGGGCATAATGGTAATTTTGTCTATTAAATTTATAAGCTTAAAATAAGAAATGGTAAAATCGTCATTTCACACCCCCACTTAATTGCACATGACTAACTTAGAGGACTATTTCGTTAGTTTTCTAACGGAATATGCAATTCCGTCTGTGGACAAATCAAAAGGGTACCAAATTGGTCATTTGAAACATAAGGGTACCAAATCGTTCGTTGACGAAACATTTGGGTACCAAAAAGTATATAACCCGAAGATTTTCTATGTCCATAAAGCCGACCTCACCATCATCCCTGATCCTATGCCTGATGACACTGAAAATTAGAAGAAGGAACGCAACAAGCGCAAGGAAGATGAATTGGTGTGTCGTGGATACATTCTGAACTCGCTGACTGATCAGCTATATGATCTCTACCGCAACCTCAGTTCTCCCAAGGAAATATGGACGACATTGGAGGCAAAATACAAGAACGAGAAGAGAGGTACTGACAAATTTCTTGCTATGAAGTATTTCGAATTTTTTATGTCTGATGATAAAAATACAATCATGGATCAAGTTCACGAGCTTCAAATTCTAGTTTCTCGTTTAAGTGAACTTGAAATCAAGATTCCTGATGCACTCCAAATTGGAGCGATCTTGGCAAAGCTACTCCCATCCTGGAATGATTTCTGAAAGAAGTTCTTGCACTCATCAGATAATACAACCATAGAGCAATTTCAGACTCACTTGCAAATTGAGGCTGAGAATCGTGTCAGAGATTCGATATACCTAAGCTCGAGGGTGAATTATGTGGCTGAAGGACACAAAACAAAAGGTGTTAATCACTTGAAGATAAAAGTGAAGAAGAACGTGTTAAAAAAGAAGTCATATCAAAAGCCTTATTACAAAGAAAGGTCTTCAAATGAAAGAGCATGTTTTCATTGTGGAAAGACGAACCATTTATGGGCTGATTGTAGGTACAAGAAGAATGGTGCAACTGTGGTCGAATCCGAAACGCTTGAATTGGTTGCAACGGTTTCAGAAATGCAGAATGTCATTCCAATTAAAGTAGCGACAATGCACTAATGTCCACTATGTCCAGCTTGTAACGCCCCAAATCTGGTTTTGACCGGACTCGAGACGTGAACTAAGAAAAATAATTAAATAGTAAGTAAAAGAGATTTAATAAAGCAAGTTCCAAGAAAGACTTAATAAAAACCAAAATCAAGAGTCAAAAGCTCTATAAACAAAATAACAGAAAACATAGTTGATACAAGGCGGTACGTCTCTAGAACAAAAATTCCCAAAAATCCCAAGGAGCTCCCGAGCCTTGAGACCACCTCTAGGTACTACTCATCAAGGAAACCTGTACAAACAGTAAACAAGAAGGGGGTGAGCTTACACTTAGTAGGAAAAAGTAGCAAAGTAAAAGAGACTCCCACTTTGGTAATAAAACCCGATTTGTACAATTATCCAAAAGTTACGATTAATGTCACGCGCCAAATCCGGTTTTGGCCGGACTCGAGACGTGACTTGAAATAAACGAGATAAAAGTAGCAAAACAGTAATAAACTCCTTTAAAGCTGAAAGCGAGTCCAAAATATTTCCCAATAATTCGATCCAAAATTTCAAATATAGTGTTAACTTGACAGGTAACATAAGATGAATAAAGTTCAACAAAGTGGACCAACACATCTCTAATACAACCCTCAAGACATCCGGAAGCTCCCGAGCCTCGAATTCCCCAGATCTCAAGTACACTTGTACACACAATAAATAAACAAATAGGGGTGAGCTTACGCTCAGTAGGGAAAATCGTAAACAACTTTAGCCTCCAAGTTTAATAATAAAACTGCTTTAGTTCGATGTCACAAAAGTGCTTAAAACCCTTAGACCAAAATATATAATAAAGAAATAAAAAGCAACGAGAACAATAGCGTGTTCCCAAGGATAACGATAACTTCCCAGAGAATAAATGGGGAACATTATAATAAAAATAGAATATCATCACAACTGGGAACGAGTAAATACTATTAATCAAAGAAATGCTATGGAATCAATGTGAATAAAATAATATCGCTTTTTCAAAGATAACAGTAACTTAAAAGATTCCATAAAAAAAATACTATAAACGAATCGTAACTACTAAAATGGGAGTAAATAATGTCACACCAACCACTTGCTTTCTCAAGCCTCCGATCCACGGATAGGTTCTGGTGTCACATCAATTCCCATATTCCGATCCACCAGAGTACCCATATCATATCAGATTTTCCCTCGGTCCAGAATAGGCATATACATCGGGGCATCGGAAACCATCCCATAGGGAGGCTCATCGTCGGGATTCTCGGAAATGCCTCCAAAGGACCATAGGTCATAGGGAACCAAGGTAGTGCTCCCGCAGGACGCATACACTTGGGTGAAACCATAAGTAACCAATTCCCCGCAGGGTAAACCATCCAATTGCCCGCAAGCTCCGTATACCAATGCCCGGCAGGGTCCAATAATCAATGCCCTCAGGCTCCAGTAATCAATGCCCCGTAGGGTCCAATAACCAATGCCCTTAGGCTCCAATAATCAGTTCTCGTAGTATCCAATAACCAATCTCCAATAATCCAATCTTATCCCGCAGGATCTACCAACACCAACGACTATAACACCACCGGATTACCCCCCCCCCCCCCCCCCCCCCCCGGTGTAAGAACCATACCGAACAACCAAACAAAGAATAAGGGAAACACATGATAACACATCCATCAACCAACACTTATCGAATCACAATTTCACCACAACACACCAAAGACATTCACTTAATCCTCAATCTTAGAATTACACACGTTCATCAATACACACCACACGGGATTCATACCCACAATTACACTTACTGTCATACTTACCTATCACGAACCATCGGTCCATCGATCACCCAATCGTACTGTTTGGCACAATCAGTCATACTCGATCATCCGTTCAAGCATTCAATCATTCAACATTCAATCAATCAACCAATCATGTAAACATTCAATCAATCAATCAAACATACGATTTAGCTAGTTTCGTTAGACTCTTAACTTATCCAATTTAAGCAATCAAGCATGTGAACCTAACACAACAACTAATCCGAGGGCTCATCACGACCTCTCTACCAGTAAAACAATTCCCCAGTATTGAAAGCGAGTTACACTAATTATTCTCATCCTAAGCATGCATTCTAGACATATCCGGTTATTAGTAATTGAAAGACGATTATTCTAGTTATTCGCATCCTATATGCAATTCTAGGACCTTTCCGATTTTATTAACCTAATAGGCATACTAGTAATGAAATACTCGAGTAGTTAGGATTTCCCCTACCTTGTGATCTTCCTCTAATAATCTTCTCGTAGGTGTCGAAGTCCGAGCTAGCTTCCTCTCCGTCTTTACTCGGTTCCAAGCCCAAGTTCTCGGGCGAAGTCCCGTCTAGGTTTGACACATAAAACGTCCAATCAAAACCATTAATTGTCCAATGGTCCTCTGATTTAACCAAAAATGTCTTTTAATTTCTCACCTTGAATTAATTTAATCAGTTAATTAAATCTGATTTTAAAACATTTTTCTTTGAAATTGGGTTGACCCGGATCCGACCCGGACCCGGCCCGAATCCAGGTCCGACACGGATGCAGACCCGGTCCAACCCGAGTCAGGTACCAGGCCTGACACAGTGTCTGATTCGGCCTTGAGTCTAACGTGGGCCCAAGGCCAAGTCCACACCCAGCAATGCCACGGCCCAACATCTCTCTGGCCCGCAGCTCACACATGATCGAGCTCGGCCTGGCTCGTGGGAAGTCCGGTGGCTTTGGTACCACTCCGGCGAGCTCCGAGACCGCTCCAGTGAGCTCCTTGGCCTCGACAGGGCGGTAGGAAGGTCCGGCGAAGAGACGACGGAAGCTAGGAGAGCGAGTCCAAGCTTCCCGTCCCAGATCTGGTGATGACGAGGGTTCGCCGGCATTTCTCTGGCTGACCCATCCCAGATCCGAGCTTGGTCCGGCGAGGAACGCGCCTAGAGAGGGAGAGCGGGGCGAGGATGGTCGTTGGAGAGGGAGCTTCGAAGTCGGCGCGTGTCTCACCGGTGAGTTCCTTGCACGAGGCGTGGTTCTGATCGAGGAAGGAGATCCAGACGAGGAGCTCCGGCGGGGTCTCTCGGGCTCGTAGCCGGCGCTGTTCGATTGGCACAGAGGCAAAGCGAGGGCGGCGATGCCGTGGCTGCGAGAAGGAGAGAGGAGGAGGAGGGTCTGAAGCGATCGAGAGAGAGAGGCGAAGCTGCGATTCCCTTTTCCTCCTCTTTTTGCGTGCGCGGCCGAAAGTGACGAGGAAGAGATACAGAAAAAGGGATTAGGGTTTTCACGGAACTGGGCCGTTCAGTGTGGGCCGCGCGCGAGAATTGGGCCCTGGTTGGCTCGGCCCAAAGGACTGGTCTGACCTGGTTCAATTCCAATCTTTTCCTTTTTTTTTCTTTTCGGCTTAACTTGTTGCGCTTTCTTGCCCCAAAGTTTCTGAATTCACAATAATACCCCATTAGAAATAAGTGGGGTTTTATAGTGTACCCCCCTTAAAAGAATTTCGTCCTCGAAATTTAAAACGAACGCGCTCCTCTTGACCATTCCTCAGGGAACGTCCACTCAAAACTCATAAGCGAAGGATCCGCGGTGTACTCCCGCAGTTTGGGAATACGTGGAAGCTGCTAGGCAACGGCTCTAGCCCTGCCTGAAGATCTCAAATGTTCGATAAGATGCGGGGCCAACTTGCCTCCGATGCGGTCAAACCGCTAAAAGTCCTTCTTAGGCTCACTTTCAGTAGTACGCGCCCACCGACTGTAAACTCCAGAGGTTTGCGTCTTCTAACTGCATAATTCTTTTGTCGGCTCTGCACGGTCTTTAACCGTTTCCGAATTTACGCAACATTCACTTAAACGTGCTTCACTAGATTACACTATTTTCTCAAACGCCATACTTGGCGGTGAAAAATAGTCTTCCTCAACAGTTCGCAAATCCAACTTGCAACGTCTCACAACAACTCAAAAAAAAACCGAGTAACAACGCCGGCCGAGAAACATCTAAACACTTAAGAAAACTAAGGTGAAGATCTCGATATCCTACACCGGAATTTCCGTCGTCAAAGGTATCCTGCTGGAACTTTTACAAGTCAAACAAAGTCGGAACCACACACAAACGTAACTCAACCAATTTCTCCTTAGTGATTGCCACGGGATTAATACCAACAGAACTCAAATACTAACAAGTTAAGACCGACCACAAACAAATTACAAGGAAGTAATACAATGTACCGACCTCTAGTCGGAAGGCGGCACGCCTCAGAACAACTATGATTAGAAGCTCACGTTATACTAAGCACGACACACTTGCCCAATCCTATCGACATGTCACACCTGGTGAAACCTTTCAAGATTCTCAACCTGATAATAATTCAACCAATCATCAAGTATCACGATCCTAGAACAAGGACAAACTAACAAATCTCAATTACGGTCGATCACGAAAGTTAACCAACTTGCTATAATTCTCTTACCGTCGATACCTATTCACACTTCTGACCAAACCATCTTACAGGTCGATTCGTCTAAGTCATCGTATCGGCGAGACCACGGTTCTCAAACCCGGTGCACGGTTCCGTACAACCACGAACTCTACCAACATCTAGTCGGACGACGACGCACATCAACAAGAACGGTAGAACCTCGTACTGGCACTTAGCCAAAAGTAGGCGTCCTTCAAGACACCAAAATAAACGTACAATAATCACACTCGACAGCGAAACACAATCCAAGATTTATCCATAAAGGTTATCCCGATTGGCGGTAATCCTTATACCGTTGACACTCGTTCACGAGCAGTTGATCAAAACAACTTATAGTCAAGTCCACCCAAGTCACCCCATAAGGAGTAATCATCATGCACTGTGATCTCGATAATTTGAACAGTTCAGAAACTAGCGCAGTTTCTTCCATCGTTCCTCGAACAACTCAAAACCAACAACGATTAACCCTTAACTTTCCCTGTGCCCATGCATGGCACAAAATCCGACATACCACACAACGCTTCGCTCGGTGCCATCTTGTTACTGGCCTGGAAGCTTGTGGTAGT
Source organism: Erodium maritimum (assembly GCA_963921825.1). NCBI lineage: Eukaryota > Viridiplantae > Streptophyta > Magnoliopsida > Geraniales > Geraniaceae > Erodium > Erodium maritimum. The sequence goes on along the minus strand of OY997589.1, from coordinate 28,316,664 downwards.
CGCCCTCGGCTATCTGTTGCCGGTTTCAACATGAGATGCTCTCACTTCTATGGCGTAACCTTATGGTTATGCTTAGTCCTCGCGGGACGTTTTGTTGCGTCTCGAGGTATGGTTGGAGATGAACCAACTCGCAGCGGAAAATCAATGAAAACCAAGAGACGATTAAACCATGAAACAACTAACAAATAATGGATTCACAAGACAAAAATTCAGCACTATTTCTTACCAAAACAAGAACACCGGTTAACGAATGATTGGCTTGAGTCTCCAAGACGCCTACGTATCCACATGGGAATCTAATCCACGTAGTTCTTCTCTTTGAGGACTCAAGAACACAAAAATGGAGGTGGGAACTTGCCAAACCCGAAATTGCAAGGGAAGGGGGAGAGAAGTTGTGTTTCCTATTCTTGTCTTGTGTTTGTTATGTTGAAAAAAGATGACTTAAACATAACAAAACCCATACTTTTCCAACTAAAGGCATGAGACAAGTATGGTGTCAAGTAAGGTGTAAATAGGACAAAGTATGGCTAGACAAGATTGGGTTAGGTGGTGAATCACCAACACCTTAATCCTTGTCTTCCTTACTTAGTACTAATTAATCAAGACTTGATTAATTAGTTCCATGGGCCTTGGTTGCATGAGCCTTTCATGGGCCTCTTGGAACATGGCCCGTGGCCATTTTCAACGAGGTCTCGTGATTCGCTCATCACCTCCAAGCCTTCCATACCGGAAATGTCCAACATTATCCGACGCGATCAATCCCAAGACTCCAAGCCTTGTCTTGATCCGTAAAGTCCTATTCACTTACGGGCACATGACTCAAAACCCAGTTTTGATCATGTCCCGAGACAACTCCCTTTTGGCCATTCTCCATAAATGTGTCAATGAGTTTCATCCTCCGGTGTGACCCTTAGGTTTATGCATGTCAATAGATCAACGTAAAATTCCATTTTACTTGATCCTATTTAAGTGGAAACTAACGAGACTTTCGTATTGTCTGACACTGCATAACGAATCGACCCTGTCGATTCTAACCTTTCCGTCATCCCTGTCATTATCCTTTTATCTCCGATATCCTGATTGAGATAAGGCATAGAGCCGTCATCCTTATTATTCTCAATCACCGTTCCTTGATATGTGAAGTGACTGAAGATATGATACCCAGTATCATGTGCATGGCCATGCTATTCTTTCAGTCACTCTCGATCAAGCGGCCGAAAACCGATATCTTTCCCATACCTCAGTTTGAGGGATAAATCCCTTAGCCGCCTTTCGTGTCACTCATGTAGCCCGTCCCCAAGCCAATCCCGGCCGTTATGGAAGCCCTGTTACGGACAACGTTAGGCTCAGGTCAAACTCAGTTGTTGACTACATAGCGATCACAAAGACTCCTTGGTCTAAGGATACATGACAAGCTACGACACTGAATATGTTCATGACTTAATCTATGGCACATATTCAGGGTGGGTCGTCCAATATCATGTCCCACATGATATCTATGATCAGACTCCGGAATCCCATTCCAATGACTAACAGAACGTAAGCCATAAAGAGCCATCTTTCATACTAGTCGCTTCTATTGAAGCTTTGTTGACTAGGGACCCATCTAGTGTGATCTATCTCGATCTATGGTTCTATTCGCATGGTGGGCATAGATTAGAGCACACGCCGATATATTACTCCAACACATAAGTAATATAAAGTCTCTTTATTTTATTGCTAACGATGATATATACATTTGGACATTTAGGATTGAACTACGGGCACTAAGACTAACAATCTCCCACTTGCCCTAGTTCCAATCTAAACTCAATTATGTCCCCATCGACTTTATATGTCTAACATGTTCAGGAAGTGACACTGCCTTAGTCAAAGGTTGGCTATGTTATCATCTGTTGCAATATAGGTTATCTTCACTTCACCTCAGTTCAGTATTTCTCTGATGAGGTGGATACGCCGCAGTACATGTTTGGATTTGTTATGCGATCTGGGCTTTTAGCTTGCGCAATGGCCCTTGTGTTGTCGCAAAATGGATTCACCGGGCTGGATGGGGTTTTAATTACACCCAGCCCTGCCATGAATTTCCAAATCCGCATAGCCTCCTTAGCTGCCTATGCAGCATCCATGTACTTGGCCTCTGTCGTAGATTCGGCAATGGTATCTTGCTTTACGCTCTCCCAGCTAAAGCTCTGCCATTCAGCGTAAACACATATCTTGACTAACTTCTAAAGTCATCTGGATTTGTCTTGGAAAACTAGCGTCTACTCATCCTTCGACGACTAGTTCAGCATCATCTTTCCCCCGGGTTAGAATGATGTCTACTGGTACAACATAAGGCTTACGAGACGCCCGGTCTCATACATGTCATGGCATATATGATCGATCCTTCCCCCAGGCGCATAGGATTCTCATCATCATTTTCAGCTCATCAACTGTCTTAGGACACCGAGTCTTGCTGAGATAAATGCCATGACTAGTGGGTAAGAGTACTTTCTTTGAATCGAGCATTAAGAACCTACTCAATGCCTTCTTCACATAGGTTCCCTGACTTAAATCCAAGACCCTCTTGGTACGATCTCTACATATCTTAATCCCTGAGATATAAGAAGCATCGCCTAAGTCATTTATTAAAAAACACTTCCTCAACCAAGCTTAAGTCACGTGCAAGGTTGGGATGTCATTTTCAATGAGAACCAGAAAGGTAATCTTGCTACCACTAGCCTTCTTATAAACGCAAGATTCATCCTCGTTCTTGATTAAGCCAAATCCAATTACAGCTTCATCAAAACGAAGGATCCAATTCCGAGAAGTTCGTTTCAATCCATAAATGGATTTCAACAACTTATAAATCTTTCCCTTATTCTTCGGATCATCAAAACCTTTGGGCCGAGACATACAAACGTACTCAGTCAAATTTCCATTTAGGAAAGCGGTTTTGACATCCACTTTCCATATCTCGTAATTATGATACGCAGTTATGTCAAGAAGAATTTGGATCGATTTTGACCATGGCCACTAAGGAGAAGGTTTCCTCATAGTCAATCCATTGGATCTGCCTATAACCTTTCGCCACCAGTTGAGCTTTGTAGGTCAGAGGGTTGTCGTCCATGTCCATCTTCACCTTGAAGATCCATTTGCATCCGATGGTCCTCACACCATTGATGGGATCAACCGGTTCCCAAACTCGGTTGTCCGACATGGATTGCATTTCCTCCCTCATGGCTCCCAGCCATAACTCGGAGTCGGGCCCATCCACGACTTCTTGAAAGGTGGTTGGATCATCGTGATCCACCATGACTTCATTGTCACCTCCGGATACCATATCTTGGAGGTGGAAGATTGACCCTTTCAAATCGCCTTGGACCTTCCGGAATCGTAACAGGAATTGGTTCTCACTCTACGAAAATCTCTGGCTCCTTTCTACTGGGTTGTCAATTGGTTTAGACAGATCTGTACCATCCTGAATTTCTTCGAGATGCACAGTCCTTCCAATGACGTCTTTGGAAACAAAACTTCTTTTCCACAAAGACCCCACCCCAAGCGACGAACACCATGTTCTCACTGGGATTGTAGAAATAGTATCCCCTTGTTGCTTTGGGACACCACACGAAGGTGCATATCTCATATCTTGGTTCGAGCTTAGTCGAAACCAAATGTTTCACATAAGCCTCGCAACCACAAATCTTTAGGAAGGACAAAGCGGGCATCATCCCGTACCATTTTAAAATGGTGTCCCTTCCACACCCTTCGTCGAAGCCCGATTCACTATGAATGCGGTCGTCTCTAGAGCACAACCCCAGAAAGAGATTGGGAGATCAGTCCAACTAATCATGGAACGGACCATTGTCTAACAATGCCCGATTTCTCCGTTTGGCTACACCTTTCAACTACAGTGTCCCAGGAGGAGCCCATTCCAAAAGGATCACATTCTCTTTTAGATGATCTAATAACTCTGTGTTCAAGTATTTTCCACCTCGATCCAATCGAAGTGCCTTAATACCTTTGTCGAGCTGGTTTTCTACTTTAGTCTTAAACTCTTTGAATTTATCAAAAGCTTCAGACTTATGTCTCAGTGAATAGACATAACCATATTTACTGTAATCATAAGTAAATGTGATAAAGTAGCTAAAACCCCTCCTGACAAGTGAAGTTATTAGTCTACACACATTCGAGTGTATCAGCCCCAATAATTCACCCGCCCTTTCATCGCGATCGATAAAGGGCACTTTAGTCATTTTGCCCATCAAACAATCCTTGCACCTATCGATCGAATGGAATTCGAATGAACCTGAAAGCCCACACTTCTGAAGTGCCGATAGGCGCTTCTTGTTTATGCGGCCCAAATGACAGTACAATAACATAGTTAGGTTTAAATCGTTGGATTTAGACCTCTTGGTATTAACGTAATATATAGAACTTGAGGCATTGTTACCCATATCTAATATGTGCAATCCTTCAACCAAGTCAGTACTGGTATAAAACATATCATTGCATAGAACATTGAAAACTCCATTTCCAATATTAACATTATATCCTTCCTTGTCAAACACGGATACAGATATAATATTCCTACTAAAAGTAGGTATGCAATATACATTATACAATACTAAGACAAGGCCACTTGGCAAAGCAAGACTCATGGATCCTACAACAGTTGCCACAACTCTGAGGTCCACTTCGTGCTTTCCAAACCTCTCCTACTTTCACCCACCATATATTAGTGCATGTGTGAGATTCAGTCCTGGTATCTAATACCCATGAATCTTTGGAAGTAGAGAGATGTAGCTCTATAGAGTTAATACCGGATGAAGGCACGGTCCCACCGCCCTTCCTTAGATCATCCAGGTTTCCTGATGAAGGCGCAGTCCTACTGCCCTTCTTCAGATCATCCAGGCTATTTGATGAAGGCACAGTCCCACTGCCCTTCTTCAGATCAGCCGTGAACTTCCTGTAATACCGGTTCCACTGACCAGGCTGTTGGCAGTAGAAGCAGACATTCTCAGGTGTCTCATCTTTCCTGCCAAGTGCGCATGGACCCCGCCCTTGCCACTTCCAATTCCCTTGTTGACCATCATAATATCCTTGGATCCCAGATCCCTGATATATTCTTCTCAGCAGTTATTGACACTTCATGTAACTCTGATATGGTCTTAGAGACAGTCTTGTCAAGGACATATTCTTTGCGTTCAGACTTGAGGACTATCCTCAAAATTCTGTACCAGTCCAAATAGTTTGTCCCATTTAGCTTGACCCTGTCAAGAATGGTTTTTAATGACAAACTATTAATGTTCGCTGAATTTGCCATTTGATCTACAACAGATAAAATTCAATCAGTAAACTGAATAAATTTTATGAAGATCAAGCTTAAACACCAACAATCAATTCTAAACCTTTAGAATCTAAAACCAAGATCCTTGATTCACTCGATTAAGCTGAACTAATGCTCACCACTTAATCGAGCTATGTAGGTAGGACTCCATCCAATCACATCCAATGTGACTCTTGGCTAGGGTATGTACTTATGTACACGGCTTACCCTATCTGTTACCCTAGCTCAACCTCATGCTGAAAATCGTAGTCGGGTCCACCAATTCTCAACTATGGCTCGTCATTATGTAGGTGCTCCGCTAATGCGCACGACACCCACATATGTCGTCCAAACCTACTACCCCGCTTTCCCATGGATGCTCCGCTAATGCGCACGACACCCATAGGACGGGGAGGTAGTAAGGTGTTGATAATTGGGAGGTATCGGACATGACCCGTTTTTACTTGTCCGGTTGTGTTTAAAACTTTGACACATCCTAGATGCGATGAGCACATCAACTACATTCCAAATGCAATGATGCCTCAAATTACATCCAATGTAATTCTTCCTTCAAACCCGTCAACTACATCCAATGTAATTCTTCCTTCAAACCCGTCAACTACATCCAATGTAATGACGATTCTAAGGGCTCACACACAAGGATTAAAATTCCAATTTTATCTTTGCATGTGAGGTGATATGCTCGGTAAATAAAGTTAAGCATGCAATTCTAAAACACATAGAATTAATCATGCATAAACTAAACCAAGCATAAAGCGATAAATGTGCACATAATAGCCCCCTAAACTAACTCCCACTAGCTTCTTGAGCTCCACCGACTCCAAGCCGATGCCAACACCCGAAAAAGCCATCAAATGACCTTTTCGCCCTTTCTTCGTCTTGAGTAAAATATTACAATTTAATACACGACTCGCAGGTCGGGAATAAATAAATATTACAAACAAGTGGTTCGACGACCACACCTTGAAAGAATAATTACACGCTAACTCTAACGGCTCGCAGGCCGTGAAAAGCGATAAATAATTAAATCGAGATCGGGGCTATTATGTACACCATGCTAACATCACATCACACATCGTGTTATCAAACAATCATGTTATCAAACATCATGTGATTTTCCAGTTTTATTTAATAGCCAAGTTTCGAAAATTTTTGATGCTCGGTTTATCGAAACCGTTCAAAAATAAAACTTTTGAACATTTGATCTTCGAGTTCGTCATGACGGTTCCAAACTCGTCATAACTAAAAAAACGGTTTAGCCTTAGCATATAGACCATCCAATGGTCATGCTTGGCCTAGCTTCCCCGTTCGATCCCGGTTTCGGCTCCCCGAGAGTCCCGCTCCCGAGACCCGAAAAATCAAACTTTTTTCAAAATTTCCAGATTTGAAATAATTTTCAAAAATTCATTTTACATGCAATAAATCCATAAAAAATAATTTAAAACATGTTATCAAACAATTTAGCAAAACAACATGCCAAAAACGAAACTTTCAAGCAAAACCAAAACTTTGAACACAGTCTTGTGAATCCCGAAGGTAGCACGGCTCTGATACCACTGTTGGGACTCGAGGTATGGTTGGAGATGAACCAACTCGCAGCAGAAAATCAATGAAAACCAAGAGACGATTAAACCATGAAACAACTAACAAAGAATGGATTCACAAGACAAAAATTCAGCTCTATTTCTTACCAAAACAAGAACACCGGTTAACGAATGATTGGATTGAGTCTCCAAGACGCCTACGTATCCACATGGGAATCAAAGCCACGTAGTTCTTCTCTTTGAGGACTCAAGAACACAAAAATGGAGGTGGGAACTTGCCAAACCCGAAATTGCAAGGGAAGGGGGAGAGAAGTTGTGTTTCCTATTCTTGTCTTGTGTTGGTTATGTTGAAAAAAGATGACTTAAACATAACAAAACCCATACTTGTCCAACTAAAGGCATGGGACAAGTATGGTGTCAAGTAAGGTGTAAATAGGACAAAGTATGGCAAGACAAGATTGGGTTAGGTGGTGAATCACCAACACCTTAATCTTTGTCTTGCTTACTTAGTACTAATTAATCAAGACTTGATTAATTAGTTCCATGGGCCTTGGTGGCATGGGTCTTTCATGGGCCTCTTGGAACATGGCCCGTGGCCATTTCCAACGAGGTCCCGTGATTCGCTCATCGCCTCCAAGCCTTCCATACCGGAAATGTCCAACATTATCCGACGCGATCAATCCCAAGACTCCAAGCCTTGTCTCGATCCGTAAAGTCCTATTCACTTACGGGCACATGACCCAAAACCCAGTTTTGGTCATGTCCCGAGACAACTCCCTTTTGGCCATTCTCCATAAATGTGTCAATGAATTTCATCCTCCGGTGTGACCCTTAGGTTTATGCATGTCAATAGATCAACGTAAAATCCCATTTTACTTGATCCTATTTAAGTGGCAACTAACGAGACTTTAGTATTGCCTGACACTGCATAGCGAATCGACCCTGTCGATTCTAACCTTTCCGTCGTCCCTGTCATTACCCTTTTATCTCCGATATCCTGATTGAGATAAGGCATAAAGCCGTCATCCTTATTATTCTCAATCACCGTTCCTTGATATGTGAGATGACTGAAGATATGATACCCAGTATCATGTGCATGGCCATGCTATTCTTTCAGTCACTCTCGATCAAGCGGCCGAGAACCGATATCTTTCCCACACCTCAGTATGAGGGATAAATCCCTTAGCCGCCTTTCGTGTCACTCATGTAGCCCATCCCCAAGCCAATCCTGGCCGTTATGGAAGCCCTGTTACGGACAACGTTAGGCTCAGGTCAAGCTCAGTTGTTGACTACATAGCGATCACAAAGACTCCTTGGTCTAAGGATACATGACAAGCTACGACACTGAATATGTTCATGACTTAATCTATGGCACATATTCAGGGTGGGTCGTCCAATATCATGTCCCACATGATATCTATGATCAGACTCCAGAATCCCATTCCAATGACTAACAGAACGTAAGCCATAAAGAGCCATCTTTCATACTAGTCGCTTCTATTGAAGCTTTGTTGACTAGGGACCCATCTAGTGTGATCTATCTCGATCTATGGTTCTATTCGCATGGTGGGCATAGATCAGAGCACACGTCGATATATTACTCCAACACATAAGTAATATAAAGTCCCTTTAATTTTATTGCTAACGATGATATATACATTTGGACATTTAGGATTGAACTACAGGCACTAAGACTAACATGTTTGGCGTTCGTTCTTCTCTTGCTGGCAAAGGTACACCTTGGTACCCGGTTCTCGTTTTCCGTATTCTCCTCCGCTGGGAAAGTCGTCTGAACAACTCTTGATGTTATTCGCCTGTTCCGCGTGAACTGGAAGTAAACCGTTTAGTCCTTCTGGGACGAACGTAGCGAGCACATTCTAATTCAATCTCTGAAGTACGACACACACTTGTGCAACTTTTCGCTCGTTAACCGGGATTTTGAAACAAAATCGCCTTGAAGGTTCGAATCTTATGACCTAAACCTTCTAGCGGAGGTTGAAGAAGCTGGAGATTACTAATCCTGTGGGTTATGGGCTTACCCCTCTTCCGTTGCGCTACTTTGATCTTAACGTTGCTCGGTCATCTTCGGTGACCGGTCAGACCGTTTACTGGTCAAGGCTGTAGCCTTCCACTGCTCAACATTCGCTGTTGATGACATTCGATGAACATCTGCTCTTTCACCCATCGGTTCTGAAAACTCGATCAGTACTCTCGACGAGAGAAAAGAACTTTCAGTACGACAAGGTCTGTTACTCCTCTTTCAAACTCAAACTGACACTAATCGGTACTACCACACCTCTAGTCGGTGTGTTAAGATACGGGTAGGGTTTACCAGTTTTAATTTCGTTCCAACAGAAAATAACCACGAAAACAATACGACCAAGTGTAAAGCTCAAGTGTTAGCAAACACAATCCACAATGTAAATCGTAAACGGGCACTCTAAGCGATCTCAAGATCGGTATCAAGTCCCTCAGCTCGGGGCCCGGCAATCGCGTATGCTCGGCCCTGCTGAATAAGAAGTCCTCCTCTCGGTGGTGGTGGAAGAATCTGTTGCTGCGATAGCATGTCCTCTTATCGGCTCTCGTAGGCCGACCTGCAGGACGGTTTGTGAATACAACATTCCATGGGCAGTTCCGGCCCAGATTTCCAAACTGTTTGCACGAAGGACAAAACTGTGCCACCGGGGCAGGTCCAACCGATGCTGCTTCCCCAACCCGTCGTGTCCCATCGGACTGGGTCCGTGGTTGAAACAATCCTGAGGTCCTCTACCTCTTAGTATTGCGACTCCTTGACGGCCTTAGGAAGCCACTCGGACTCGGCCTGTTCTTCCGCGCTCTGGCGGTCTCCTAAAGATGCTTCTCAACGGCTAGCGCCTGATCCACTAGTACAAAAAATCCTCATTCTGAAGGTAATAACTTGATCCGCGATAGACGGGGTGAGTCCTCTCTCGAACGCCTGTGGCGGCTCTCCTCGGTTTGCACCATCTCTGTGCGAAGCGGTACAGGAACGTGAACCTCGCCTCATACTTAGAGACGGTCATCCCTCTCTGTTGCATATCAAACAACCGCTGGTGTTGGTCCTCTCGAACGGATCGAGGGAAAGATATTGTTCCAGGAACAGTCTATTGAACAACTAAAAGTCACCTCCAACCCTGATCTGCACAACTGCCACCAGTATCATGCTTCTCTCTCAAGCTGAACGGTCGCGAAAATATTCTCAGATGACCAACCGAGTACTCTCGAAGTAACAAAGTTGCGGGTAATCCGCTCCAACCATACTACAGTTGCCTCGGGGTCTGAACCCCCGGGATTGATTGGCGTACTCAATCTACGAAAATTTATGAGAGTCTGGCCGTGTTGCTGTGCATCTGGCCTGGCCTCTCGATATCGACGGCGTCGGCCGTAGGCACAGACTCTGGTGCCGGTACTGTAGTCTCCTGCTGAGCGCTGCTGGTACTGCGCGAACCACCTCCTCCATAGGGGTCGCCTGAGTCGACTCTGCGACTGGAGGAACTCTCGATGGTGACCCTACTGGTCTACCTCAAAACTCTGGTGCCCGTGGAAGCCGCACCCTGGCGCTCGCTGTCCCTGCCAGACCAACGGCTGGTGTTTGGCTCTGCCCCACAGCTGGGCGGCTCCTGGCCCCTCTCGGACTGTAAACACGGGACATCTCGTGTACTCGTTGCATTTAAAACGTAAGTATTCATAATTCAATTTAACTCAAGTGGTTCGATTTATCATAAAGGGACGTTCTCATGCGTCTTAAAGGGATCCTACTTGGATCGGTAGTACGAAGTCTCGTTTAGAACAACCGGTTCGATCAAAACACAAGGACGTTCACGCGCGTCCCACAAAGATCATATAATGAACAACCACACTTGGCTCAGTAGATATATATATATATATATATATATATATATATATATATATATATATATATATATATATATATATATATATATAATACTTTATATATAGGCAGATAAGGCCGCATCTTAGTGCGTCTCACAACAGCAATCATCGGTTCAATCAAATCAATCAACTCCCACAGGAGGAAAAATCTCAATCAATTCACACAAATCGCAAAGCATCATGCATACCCCTCGATTGGGTATCTTCCCAACTCTAGGGTCTAGAATCGTAACACGATAAATTTCACAATTTATGTCCTCAACTCTTTTCCCTAGTCTCAATTCCTTACTTCTCTCTTATAATATTCATGTCGATCTCACGTCGTTACAACCCGATTCAGGCGTCCCCGAATCTCGTTGGAACCACTTGACATCCCTCTATCACGCTCGACTACAGTGGCGCCCCCTGAGTCAGCCCGTGATAGTGCAAACACTTCAATTTCTACCGAGAATTCGACATGACCCGTTTGTATTTTCTTCTAACCATCCGCTTAAGCGAGACATTTATATAATAACCTGTACACAGAGTCCTACCCAATGGTACATATAAAACATCTCAAGTACACAACATCTTGAAAACCATAAGTAACCCACGCGGGTCTTAGCAAATATCTCATTACTACCCGGCAATTTAACTTTTCAGGTTTTACATCAATTAGCGGCCGACCCAAACGACAATTCCTTCAATAATTATTTAACCAACGTGTCATAACCAACCCGAGCATCGCTCGTTCATCCGATCTAAACCCGATCTTAATCTTAATCTCAATTTCTGTCTCGACTTACTTTCCATTTCAAACTCAATTTCAAATTTAAGTTAAGCCTCAGCTTCAAACTCAATGTTAATTTCAAACTCACTATCGATTTCGACTCAATATAAATTTCCCACTCTACGCATCAAATGTTTTCAACTTGCGTCACTGAGTACACGACTTAGACCTCCTAACTCTACCCACCTAATTGACGTCGGTCCGAGGTTTTGAAAACAAGTTCAAAATTTAGACCCGTTTCAAAAGAAACCAGGCTCTGATACCAAATTGTCACGCCCCAAATCCGGTTTTGGCCGGACTCGAGACGTGACTTGAAATAAACGAGATAAAAGTAGCAAAACAGTAATAAACTCCTTTAAAGCTAAAAGCGAGTCCAAAATATTTCCCAATAATTCGATCCAAAATTTCAAATATAGTGTCAAAATTTGACAGGTAACATAAGATGAATAAAGTTCAACAACGTGGACCAACACATCTCTAATACAACCCTCAAGACATCCGGAAGCTCCCGAGCCTCAAATTCCCCAGATCTCAAGTACACCTGTACACACAATAAATAAACAAATAGGGGTGAGCTTACGCTCAGTAGGGAAAATCGTAAACAACTTTAGCCTCCAAGTTTAATAATAAAACTGCTTTAGTTCGATGTCACAAAAGTGCTTAAAACCCTTAGACCAAAATATATAATAAACAAATAAAAAGCAACGAGAACAATAGCGCGTTCCCAAGGATAACGATAACTTCCCAGAGAATAAATAGGGAACATTATAATAAAAATAGAATACCATCACAACTGGGAACGAGTAAATACTATTAATCAATGAAATGCTATGGAATCAGTGTGAATAAAATAATATAGCTTTTTCAAAGATAAAAGTTACTTAAAAGATTCCATAAAAAAAATACTATAAACGAATCGTAACTACTAAAATGGGAGTAAATAATGTCACACCAACCACTTGCTTTCTCAAGCCTCCGATCCACGGATAGGTTCTGGTGTCACATCGGTTCCCATATTCCGATCCACCAGAGTACCCATATCATATCAGATTTTCCCTCGGTCCAGAGGAGGCTGTAAAGCTCGCTTATTTAAAAAGGGGTATTCTTTTGCAATTAGAAACGTCTGGGTATGTTTGTGCAATAGGTGGTTTTTTTTGTTAAAAGAATTTTCAAAACAAAAAAGGAGAGTAGAGGGGCTTTTTAGGCTGATTGGAATAGGGCCAGACCGTGGGCCCAGTTCACTATCCTGCACGCATGCCCACGAGAGGAGAAGCCTCGGGCCCAAGCCCACTCTGTGAAACCCTAAAAACTACGCTACAGTTCACCCAATCCCTCAGTTCTACGCGCACATCCCGAAGCACCTCTCCTCCTCCCTCTCTCTTTCTGAAATCACTCATAACCCTCACAACCTCATCTCTGTTACTCTCGCCACCCCACCCGACTCAATGCGAACAACGCCGGCGCCGATTAACTCAGTCGTCGTCGCCGAGTCGTGTCCGAAGTCAAGCCCGTCGTAAGTCTAGCCACGCGACCAGATCTGGCTCGCCTTCGCTCGTCGGAGACTCGAACTACGTCGCCTCGTCCAGACTCGATTCACGCCCTCGCCGGAGTTGAGGAAGCGTTTCAGGTGAGCAAAAGCCGGCCGTCCCTTTCCCGACCCTCTCTTCCCTCCTTCGATGCTCACCGCCGTCGTCCGCCGCCGTACCAGACGAAACCCCTCGCCGGACAAGCCTACCCAGATTTGCCGTACTCAAACTGGGCCTGTGGGGACGAGAATCCCAGTTGGGCGTAGGTCACCGGAGAGGCTCGCTAGAAACGTGTCGAGAACCACCTTCCGGAGACGCCACGGCTCGTCCGAGCTTGTCACCGTCGCCGGCTGGGGCTTCGCCCGAGAAGACCAGAGTCGAACCCAGACGAGGACTTCACCCTAGAAGACGGTGTTGGCCCGGTTGTCAGCAGCTAGGAGACGCTGCTGTGGTATCGTCTTGAGGTAGGGAAAGTAGCGGATACCGCTTTAATTACGGAAAGTTATTAGTATGCATGCTAGGAAATAATAAAACTGGAAAGATCATACTTTGGCATGTAGGATGCGAACAACTAGTGTAGACGTATAAACTGTGAACAGTTACGATTTTCGTATTGGGAATTGTCGTGTTGGTAGAATTGGGCCATGTCGTGCCCGTAGGGTTGCTTGATGTGTGTATCTGTTGTTTCTTTGTGTTGTTTGAACGGATAACAAATAACGAATATGAAAAAGAGTAGGATTGAACTACTAATGCATGTGATGACCTGTGTGGTTATTTCCTGTTTATTCGATATGTTGAACTGTGGGATGGTTGGGGATTTGATACCGGTTAAGCTGGTGGGGTTACCACGCTGATTGTGGTGTCGGTAAGTGATGGTAAGTACGTGACGGTTATGAGTGTGATTAGGAGTCTAATGAGATTTTACTCGGCGTTGCATGATGTGAATGTGTGGGCAAGTGTGTCATGTTTGATAATGTGAACCTTGATTGTGATATGACCGGGTGAGTGATAGACCGGGTGTATGCTAAGATGGTCCGGCTGGTATACCGAGACCATCAGTGATTGTGCTGTGTGCGAAACACTGTTTTGTGTTTAAGAGACGGCGTAGCCGGATGGATACCCATATCGAGGCCAAGGATGGTGTGATCAGATGACTCATAATCCGGGACGGGATTGATCGAGGTGTGTGTCGGTCTTATACTCACGTTGAGTAGTGCCCTTCATCTGTGTGAGGAGGAAGATATGACCAGTTCGGTACATATGAGAGTAGTGCCCTTCATCTGTGTGAGGAGGAAGACATCGGACTGAAGGATTTCCGGTCAAGGATGTTACCCTTCATCTGTGTGAGGAGGAAGATATCGTGACCGACGATGTGTGTTCCGGTGCGATATAAGCGGCTGTGTGCAATCGGTGGAGTTGGCTTTCGCAGTTTACGACATCTGTGTGTGTCTCGTTCGGGCCCTTTCCTGTTATTTTGATGTGTGCTGTCCTATGGACTCTATGTGTGTTCTATTGTGTGCCTTTGTCTTTGATTTTGTTTGTGTGTATCTCGCTGTGTGCCCTTCCTTGCTGTTTGGCTCTGTGCATTTATTCTAAATATGTTTATGACTTTGTGAGGGTAATCGGTAACCGAGTGTGGGAACCGAGGCTTAGTGTTCCGGTGCGATATAAGAGGACGGGCTGTGATAGCTGGGGACGTTGGAAATGGTTATACTATTTTTAGGGGGGTTTGCTATGTGTGCTGTGCGTGTTGTTGGGCTTTGTGCTTTGTCTGCTGTGTGAGCCGTGCGAGCCGTCTGGCTTTGTGCATTGGGTTAAGTGAGCTTTGGCTTGTGAGAGTGTTTGGTGACTCGAGATGGTTGTGCCTGATTCCTGTGTTGCAGTGCGAGTTCGCACGTGTGGTCGGTTGTGAGATAACCGTAGGCGTTGTTCATTGAGGATTATTAGGTGATGGATGTCAAAAGCTAGTTGTGGAAAGTGGTATGAGTTCGGTTCGTGGTGAGTTTGTGTTACGGGTTGTGCCTTATGGAAGGCTAAGTGTTGTCTTGGAATAATGATCTTAATTTGACTTTTAATCGTTGTGCTTTACTAGTAAGCCCTAATTGGACGGTTACCCTTGGTGATGAACTTTGGTTCAGAACCTTAACTACTTTTCCTACTGAGCGTAAGCTCACCCCCTTACTTTGTTTTGTTTCAGGTGTTGATTGGTATATGTACTAGCATGATTCTCGGAGCTTGGGAGCTAGCGAGGGTTTCGCTAGTGTCTAGCGACGTACCGTTAACTGTTGAACTATTTTACCGTTGTTTTTATCGAGCTGTGACTCGCGGTATTGTTTAAATTTTAAAAATTATGAATTGAGACTTGTTGGCTTTATTTCGATGAAAATTATATTTGTTTTAGTTCACGTCTCGAATTCGGTCAAAACCGGATTTGGGGCGTGACAGAGGCACATACATCGGGGAACCGAAAACCATCCCATAGGGACGCTCATCGTCGGGATTCTCGGAAATGCCTCCAAAGGACCATAGGTCATAGGGAACCAAGGTAGTGCTCCCGCATGACGCATACACTTGGGTGAAACCATAAGTAACCAATTCCCCGCAGGGTAAACCATCCAATTGCCCGCAGGCTCCGTATACCAATGCCCCGCAGGGTCCAATAATCAATGCCCTCAGGCTCCAGTAATCAATGCCCCGTAGGGTCCAATAACCAATGCCCTCAGGCTCCAATAATCAATTCCCGTAGTATCCAATAACCAATCTCCAATAATCCAATCTTATCCCGCAGGATCTGCCAACACCAACGACTATAACACCACCGGATTACCCCCCGGTGTAAGAACCTTAGCGAACAACCAAACATTTTAAGAATAAGAATAAGGGAAACACATGATAACACATCCATCAACCAACACTTATCGAATCACAATTTCACCACAACACACCAAAGACATTCACTTAATCCTCAATCTTAGAAGTACACACGGTCATCAATACACACCACATGGGATTCATACCCACAATTACACTTACCGTCATACTTACCTGTCACGAACCATCGGTCCATCGATCACCCGATCGTATCGTTTGGCACAATAAGTCATACTCGATCATCCGTTCAAGCATTAAATCATTCAACATTCAATCAATCAACCAATCATGTAAACATTCAATCAATCAATCAAACATACGATTTAGCTAGTTTCGTTAGACTCTTAACTTATCCAATTTAAGCAATCAAGCATGTGAGCCTAACACAGCAACTAATCCGAGGGCTCATCACGGCCTCTCTACCAGTAAAACAATTCCCCAGTATTGAAAGCGAGTTACACTAGTTATTCTCATCCTAAGCATTCATTCTAGACACATCCGGTTATTAGTAATTGAAAGACGATTATTCTAGTTATTCGCATCCTATATGCAATTCTAGGACCTTTCCGATTTTATTAACCTAATAGGCATACTAGTAATGAAATACTCGAGTTGTTAGGATTTCCCCTATCTTTTGGTCTTCCTCTAATAATCTTCTCGTAGGTGTCGAAGTCCGAGCTAGCTTCCTCTCCGTCTTTACTCGGTTCCAAGCCCAAGTTCTCGGGCGAACTCCCGTCTAGGTTTGACACATAAAACGTCCAATCAAAACCAGTAATTGTCCAATGGTCCTCTGATTTAACCAAAAATGTCTTTTAATTTCTCACCTTGAATTAATTTAATCAGTTAATTAAATCTGATTTTAAAACATTTTTCTTTGAAATTGGGTTGACCCGGATCTGACCCAGACCCGGCCCGAGTCCAGGTCCGACCCGGATCCAGACCCGGTCCAACCCGAGTCAGGTACCAGGCCTGACCCAGTGTCTGATCCAGCCCTGAGTCTAACATGGGCCCAAGGCCAAGCCCACACCCAGCAATGCCACGACCCAACATCTCTCTGGCCCAAGGCCCGCAGCTCACACAGGATCGAGCTCGGCCTGGCTCGTGGGAAGTCCGGCGACTTTAGTACCACTCCGGCGAGCTCCGAGACCGCTCCGGTGAGCTCCTTGGCCTCGACAGGGCGGCGGAGGAGGCAGGAAGGTCTGGCGTAGAGACGACGGAAGCTAGGAGAGCGAGTCCAAGCTTCCCATCCCAGATCTGGGGATGACGAGGGTTCGCCGGCGTTGCTCTGGCTGACCCGTCCCAGATCCGATCTTGGTCCGACAAGGAACGCGCTCAGAGAGGGAGAGCGGGGCGAGGATGGTCATCGGAGATGGAGCTTCGAAGTCGGCGCGTGTCTCACCGGTGAGTTCCTCGCACGAGGCGTGGTTCTGCTCGACGAAGGAGATCCACACGTGGAGCTCCGGCGGGGTCTCTCGGGCTCGTAGCTGGCGCTGTTCGATTGGCACAAAGGCGAAGCGAGGGCGGTGATGCCGTGGCTGAGAGAAGGAGAGATGAGGAGGAGGGTCTGAAGCGATCGAGAGGAGGCGAAGCTGCTATTCCCTTTTCCTCCTCTTTTTGCGTGTGCGGCCGAAAGTGACGAGGAAGAGATACAGAAAAAGGGATTAGGGTTTTCACGGAACTGGGCCGTTCAGTGTGGGCCGCGTGCGAGAATTGGGCCCTGGTTGGCTCGGCCCAAAGGGCTGGTCTGACCTGGTCCAATTCCAATCTTTTCGTTTTTTTATTTTTCTTTTCGGCTTAACTTGTTGCACTTTCTTGCCCCAAAGTTTCTGAATTCACAATAATACCCCATTAGAAATAAGTGGGGTTTTACAATTAGTACGATTAACCAATACGACACCATAAACAGAGATCAACAAGAATGGCAATGCTTAATAAAACAGTAACTCAAAGTAGATCAAAAGAGAGGCAGTTTATTCTTTAATAAAAACAACTAAAGAAAGCGCTTATAACGTCACGTAAATAACTTAAGCCACAATGCTCCGATCCAGAATTAGTCATTGTATCATATCGAATTGCCCCTCGGTCCAGAGGAGACACATATCGTCGGGGCTGCCGAAAATGTCCCTAAGGGAACGCATATCGTCGGTGCTCTCGGAAATGTCCCCAAAGGACCATAGATCATCGGGGTGAAGCAAGATGTCCTCCCGGAAACGCTCCCGCAGGAACACTTACCCTCAGGGTGAAGCAACAAGTAAACAATACCCTCAGGGTAACAACCTCACGTCATACCGGAATTCCCTTCGGCCTGGACGTCTTCCCGGGATTCACATCGGGGTAAACATGTACCGGAATGCACCGTCGGTCTTCCCGGGATTCACATCGGGGTACGCATACGACACCTCGTGCCAAAACACCAACCGTCGGTCCCTACACCGGCATTCCCCTCGGTGTAGGTACCATGCCGGAACACAACCCCTCTTAGAACACACATCAAGGAAATAGCACGCATCATAAAGTTATAGTACAACCACAGCTTAGCAACCTAACAATCTTATCACAACACGCCAC
Source organism: Erodium maritimum (assembly GCA_963921825.1). NCBI lineage: Eukaryota > Viridiplantae > Streptophyta > Magnoliopsida > Geraniales > Geraniaceae > Erodium > Erodium maritimum. Next base: position 28,298,145 of record OY997589.1, on the reverse strand, counting down.
AAAGAACTCATGTTAACAACCACATTTACCGGCATGACTTACCAACCACGTTCCATCGGTCTATCACTCACCCAATCATACCATTTAGCACAATCAATTCACAGTCAGCAATCACTCAATCAACCATAACACGGATCAACCATTCACATACAATCATCATAATTCATCTAGTTTAGTATGACTCTTATATTAACCTAAAGACGGAGCATGCATCAATACTAAGGACGAAAAATCATCAATAAGTACATTCAACAAGCAATCCTTAGGCTCGACATAGCCATTCCACCAGCACGACAATTTCCCAAAGTATTGAAAGCGGTTAACTAGTGAATCACATCCTATATGCATACTAAGACTCGTTCGATTATTATTGTAATTGAAAAGCAGTTATTCTAGTGAATCACATCCTATATGCAAACTAGGACCTTTCCGGTTATTATTATCCTGTAGGAATACTATTAGCCTTCTTTAAATTAAGAGAGAAGTTTAGTACTTTTCCCTACCTGGAATTCTCCCACGTTCAAATACTCCTAGTTGATGACGTCCTGGCTAGCTTCCTCCTCGTCCTCTCACGGTGTCCCAAAGTCTTCCTCCTTCCTCGAGCTCGGGTCCACGGTCTTGGATCACAAATAAAACTATAATTAAAGACTAACCAAAGGTGGTTTAAGAGGCAAACAACTAAGTTACAGTCCCCAAACAAACGATTCAAGATAAACGTTCGAATTAGGAGAAAACACCCAAAAAGGGAACAAAACAGGTCTGCCACAGATCGGGTCACAGATCCGTTACCTGCGCCATCACGGTTCTCCTCACGGAGCCGTGACTGACGCCGTCACGGTCTCCCTCACGGAGCTATGACGTCTCCCGTCACGGTGCCCGTCATGGATCCGTGACGGGTCTGACGGGTTCCGACCTTCTTCTTCCTCCAGCTCCCTTTTCACGAGATTTCAGTCCAAAAACTCCATTTTTATCAATCCCAAACCTCCAAAACATCTCCAAAACCCTCAATAACTCAATACCCACCATGGGTCTTCAACAAAACTCCACAAATCCAAACTAACACATCATCCAACTTCCTTTTATCTCCAAAAATCAACACCCAACATCAAATTCCAACAATCCAACAATTTCCTAGTTCTTCCTCTTAAACCCATAAATCAAAACTCAAGGAAAACGAAATTAGGTGAAGGATTTACCTTAGTAGAAGAATGGGGATGAAGAAAATGAAGATTTGGAGAGTTTTTGGGAGGAACTCAAGCTCAAGACTCCATTTTTGCACCTTTCTTCTCCTTCAAGCTTCAAAGCTGCTTCTTCTCTTCCTCTCTCTAAATTCGGCTAGCACAAATAATGAGGAGAAAAGTGCTCCAAATTGCTTTAAAAACCTAATTTGATGAAAGTGCACAAATGCCCTTAGGTCCAATCCTTCTAATTTGGCTTTTGTGAGGGTAAATGGGTCATTTGAGACCCACTTCTTCTCCTCCAAGCCACTAAGGACATGTGTCCTAGTGGGGACCACTTAGCTCTTAGGAAAATCCAGAATTTCCAATTTACTTTGTTTTAGTCGATATAAAGTCCCGGTTTGACCAAACGTTGACTTTTCCAATATTACAGTCAAACTAAAGAAAATGGCCCAACTAAGCTAACTATGATGGAGGCTAAGCTTTTTGGGCCCCGGGAAGGTCCCAAACGACTCCCGGAATCATCGGTTGACTTTTCCGGCCGAAAGTTAAACTTCGCCAGAAAGCTACCGGTTCGACCGGGATCGACCGGGGGCGGTTCTTACACAGCACATCTAGGCGTCTGAAAAGATCATTGTGTCGGGCCTCATTCCTACTCGTCTCCAAAGTTGCGTGCTCCATCCACATTATGTCCAACTCCACCTTGTTAGCCTTCACAATTGCTACTGGTCCATAGTTTGGTGCGACCTTGATGTCTTCCCTTTCCTCTTGGCGACCTTTTTTCCCATTTGACATTTTGGGTAGATGAAGGTGTAGGTGGATATTGAGGTGACGGTGAAGAATGAGGTTCAGACGACAAATTACGCCCCGAACCCGAACTAGATCCGTTATGAGGTAAGAAACATGCATCTGGTGAAAATGCATTACCTATGGAAGCGTTCCCAGGTGTGTTCAAAGATCCAACCAAGGATTGTGGTAACCAACTATGAAATGTAGATGATGACCCTTGCAAGGGGTTAAAATTCCGATCAAGCATCCCTAGTCCCGAACGTGATCCTCTCTTCCTTGATGACGTGGTCCCGAACATTGTGTATCTCCATTCCACTTAGGTTGTTTGCAAATCTCTTACAACCAATGCTGCCCCTAAAAGGTAGAAGGCTTCTCATTATTTGAGTTTATAATCTAGGCCTTGTCGTATAACTGGTCATTCCGACCTACTTGAAATAACCATTGAATCGCTTCACCCTTGCATTTTTTACCAACATTCCTTCAATTGTTTTTATGGAACAACCTAAGTGGAATGGAATAATAATTGCGAAATGGAACAACCGAAATGGAACAACCGAGACATTGTTTTTATTCACGTGCAATTTGTTTCCAAAAACCATGGTCATTCTTATTGTTTCCTTAGAATGAGTCGAGAGAGTTATGTAACCAAGCATAAATCTTTGTCGTTAGGCCAACATATCCTCACCGATCGTATTGTGGTGCTGGGTACACCAAGTAATGACAGGATAACCCCCAACCATCTCGGTAGTCAATATTTACACGATTTTGTAGCATCTGATTGCCAATATGTGGAGTAATCGGATGTGGATTCTGTTAATGCTCCGGTTGTTTCAGTTTCACAGCATTTACAACAATTCAGGGTTCCCATTACTAACACTTTAGTTCCCCAACCATCTCGGCAGTTAGTATTTACACAGTCTTGTATTGACATATGCCTCACATAGAAAGACGACATCTAATAATTAGACGTTGAATCATGACCGGATAACATTTCTCTCAACAATTCGAAGATAAGATACGCATTTGCAATATGAATAAAGCGTTGCAACTTCGAATAGGCTTATTGTCGAAAATCGTACTCCAATGGCAATGGAAACCCCAACAGAGCAGATAGCGGGATGTTACGTTTTTGTTAAAAAATATTGTTTGTTAAAAAACATAAAATGGGTCGAGAAAGTGAATGTTTTTGACATTTTGAGCTATAATGATGTATCTATGGGTGACAACAAAAGCTGAAAAGGACCTCGGAGCCATTATTATAATGCTATGTTAAAGATTGGTCAAACCATCTTTTATTTTTTTTAATGTTTGAAATGCGCTCTTAGGTTACAATTTTGTTGTGGTCAAGTAAAAATATATCTTTGTAGTAATTTGTGTTTATTTTGAGTCTAATTATTTTACTAGTGGTTTTAGCCATGTATATCTACCTCCAAAGTAAGGTAGGTATGAATTTCTTAAAGAAAACTATATCTTTGGATAAAAATTCCCATCAAAATGCTTGAAGTTGAACCAGTTTTCGATTAGAAACTCATCATCTACGTAGATGGGAATTACTTTTCCATGGTTTATTAATTTATTCCGCTCATTGAGAGAGTTGAAACTAAAGGAAATTAGTTCGGCAAGCAAAACAAATTTATGAAACAATTGGAGATAATCATTTATATCTGAGGCCCCGGAATAATTAATGGGACATGTTAGAAATAATTATTGCATGATGTTATCGAAATTAAAGAAAAGACGTACGGGCATTAATATGATTGAGAGATAGATGAAGTAGAAAATGAGCAGTTTAGTACAATTTTGGTCATTAAATAGTGTAACCAATATATATGAATGGCCACCAGAATGTGGGTCGTCTAGTATTTGTGATATACCATATTGTAGAGACACGCGACAGGGCACAGATTAATTACTATTCCACAACCATGCTTTATTAACAGAAACAATTAAGATCTTTCAAAAAAGAAAAACAGAAACAATTAAGATAAAAGCCTGAATTAATGAGTATGTTCGTGGAAGCTAGCTAGGTATTGGTCTGGCCCTGACATGCACACATGTCTACACATTGATGATCCCATGTTTTATTTGATGGACATACGAGACAAATGTATTTAGGCGATTTTTCAGGATATTTTTGGCCCTTATGACACGAAAGAAAAATGGGAGGAGATGGTCTTGAGCCCTTCTCCCTTTAGTGTTATTTTCGTCGTGTTTTTCATACTCCTTTTTCTTCTCGAAATTTAGTGTCGATAACGATGGGTATGTCTTTCTTTCTCTTCTCTTTTCACCGGAGTTTTATGGAACACCCTTCTCCTCTTATTTCTTCCTCTTCTCCATCATCCCAACTTTCTTCCGGCTCTACTATGATCTCTCAAAACTCCCCTGTTGCTAAAAAACTCGAAAGCTTCACCGACCTCCCCCTAACGAGGAATCAAACCCTCAACCTCTCTGTCGTTGCTCCCGATTCTCAAAACCCAGCCCATACTTTCACACTCTCTTGCAGTTTAGGACCCCCCAACATTCAAGGGGTTCCTTATTAGGGGAATACCCAGACCTATACCACCGCCGGCTTCAAACTCATTCAACTTGGACATGATCAAAGCAAAACTTACCAAGTCTCCATTGAAAACTACCAGAAAGACGACTTCGACGAAGTCGGCGCGGTCATAAAAGTCCCAACCAACACGGTCCCGGCTATCAACGACTTTTAGTACCGATATGCACTTGTTGGTTGTCCCCCTACCGATAAGCGAGTAAGACCCCGAACTCTTTTCACTGTAATTGCAAATCTTGGAATGTGAGGGATTTGAAGGTCCAACCGTTAACAGATAAAATATTTTCTTTCTACTTTCCTTCCCAAGCCGCGATGGAAGGTATTCGAGTTACGGAGCAATGGTCTTTTTATGGGACGGTGCTGCTCCTTAATCTTTTACCCCCACGCACCCAACCATAAATCTTAAGCTTCCGACATGTTTGCATATTGGTTAGAGCTTACGATATCCCGGTGGAGGTTATGACTTCCCAAATGAGGGCTTTCATAGTCTCTAATCTTGGAAATGAAGTTGAAATTTGTAAGGTGAGCAACTCGAAGAATTCAAGCCATCCATGGGGATAGGACACATTCATATGGATTTGGGTGGAGCTGGATGCTACCCGGCCGCTCCGTCGTCATCTTAAACTCCGTTTTGATGCTAATGCGGACCCTCTTACGATCCAACTAGAGTATGAAAAGCTACCACACTTTTATTACTGGTGTGGTCGGCTCGGACATATAAACCGAGCATGCATGGCAATCTTCCTGGGTGTGGATCATCTAGCAAGAAGATATGAGGAGTCTCAACGATCTCCGCTAGCCGTCTAATCGGAAGGGATCTTCCGCTCAAACTGGAAACCCATGCCACCTCTGGCTCCGCTCACTATGATAGGAACCCTTGCGGATCCAAAATTTTCTCATTGTGTTACAGGTTCTCAAGAGCTATTGGAGTCATGTCAGCCAACCAAAACCATCCGATCGAAAGATGCTACTTCCACTTAGGAATCTATTGAAGTTCAACCCATAGTCCAACTTAAAGTTCAGAGTATCCTCTTAGCCCCATATACCATTCAACCTACAATTTTGCCTAACCTAAAGACATTCGTGTCCCTGAGTATTCATGAGGACAGCTTGTCTAAGGAACGAGGGGGTCGCAGTCACAAGAGAACCCACCTCAAGTTCATATTGAGCCACCCAAATTTCATCTTGTCCAAAAAATTCTCTAGCACAAGATCTTAGAGGGGCTTGATCAGAAAAAGACGCTCGCCTCATTAGTGAGCAAACCAAAGAAGGGGACACAAAAGAAGCAGTCGGTAAAGCGAGACCCACAGAAAGCGAATTCTATGAAGGACCTTTCCTAAGAGAAAAGTAACCAAGCAATTGAAGCGGTGGTAGCTTCAAGAAGGGGACTTTTGATTTGATGGACATCGATCCGATTGGTAAGGATCGCCAACATGTTCCCCACCCAGTTTTTTCATTGAAGGCTGGCAAGCAGCCTCGTCGAGAATTATGATAGGTGCTCGATTGGTTGGGGGGTTTGGTGTACCTCTCAACCCTCCTTTGGCCCTATTATTTTTTTAAGGGGGGGGGGGGGGGGGGTCATGTTCCTTAGGGTGATTCTCTTTATGCCCTTATGATCCAAAAAAACCATCATCTTGGGTATTTAGCTCTTTGATATCGCATCATTGTGCGTATTTCAAATTGCCGAATCTATTCTATCATATTGTGTAGAAATTTTTATTTTCAGCCAAGTGTGCCGGATCACCTGTCTTGTTTCAAATGGGGGATTCCGGCATTTATCTCGGTTTGTATTCGGTTTTATCCCTTTACTTTGATGTTGCTTCTGTTTGGAATATGATTGAATGAAAGCATAAACTTTCCACGCACAAAAAATGAGAGGAGATCAAGCTATCTAGTGGATAGGTTGGGTTTTGAGACAGTTCTAATATGATAATTTAACAAATTAAATACGATTATCATTAAGATGATACGCCAGATTAAATAATTAAAACCATACATTATTTGTTACCTACAAAGTATTGGTTAAAAGTATTTGTTAATAGTGTACTGTATCGTGATATTTTACTAAGATAACGATCTAGTTGATTCGGCGTCATTTGAGATTAGTTCATGTTATCCAATTCTTCAATTTTGTTGAGTAGTTTCTGGCATTGCTTGAGTTTCATGCCTCGTTGCTCGATTTTCACGGCTTGTTGCATGAATTCTCCATCTTTGCTATGAATGTCCTTCATCTGCAGTTGTTGGACATTTTGTTTTTTCCTTTTCTTTTGATTGCCTCCTAGCCTTGTAAATGCACTTCGGGGGATGGGGGTGAAGATCTTTCAATGAGATCCACATGTCATTCTGGTTGTGAACCAGAATCGTGATCCATTGATTTTGATCGTTTGGACGAGATGCATGAACCAGAACCATCTAACTTTATCTTTTTCCTGCCTTGACTATCTTAGTCCTCAGTCCATTTTAAGCTCCATCTAGACCGCTTCCCACCAATGTGTCAAGTGAAGTGTTTGGAATTTTTTTCATCTCGTACATCCTCGAGGCCTTGTCATATAGTTGGTCATCTGACTGATCACTAGTGTATATATTTTGACACGACATAAAATAAATATAGTATGAACCAACGATTCTTCAACTACTTAAAAAAATATTTTGAGGGATACGAGGAGTAGTGTAGTACTCTCGTGTAAAGGTTGTCCAAAATCCATCTACAAGCTTTTTGTTCCCTCTGTAGGAGTCGAGTGAGTGACTAAGCCAATATGAGACTAACCACAAGTATTCTTCCCTGGTCTATCAGAGCATATGTCCACCATTCATGTTGTTGATTGCATCAAAACAGATGACAGTATGTGGGGTAGGAAAGATAGAGGTCGATTGTGATGAGGCATGGTTGGAACTGTTGTGTCGCTAGGAATCAAACACTTAGTTCACTGGATTCCTGGATGTTGGTACAACTTTAATGGATTATTAATATAGAGAGTTGAAATATATAAAACAAAAGCAAGTAAAATATATAAATATTTAAACAAAATGAAAGATTTTCATTACTAGGATAGGAGAACAAAAGGGAAGCATACACAAAAGGAAGCAAACGGGCCTAGAAGAAAGTTATCTTCTTCTAGTTTTAGGCCATTCATGAAAGTTGTGCTACCCTACTCAATTATATCAATAACCCGCTGCAGCCCATTTTGAAATGCTCCCATCTTCCTCATTAGTATCATGTTTGCAACTATCTCGTCAAATGTCATGTCCTCATTGATGAGTTGGTTTGTCTGAGTCATCAGAAGATTGACATTCAGTTGTGTCTCCAGTAACTTCACCTTTAACCTCTGTAATTCATTGATAGCGTCTCATATTTGATGAGACGCCTCTATTATGCGTTCTTGGCCTCCTCCTCCTCCTCCACCACCACATCCTAGAGTGTCAATGGAGCTTCAAGGCTCTTGCGCTTCTTGCTGCTGTAAGGATCCATTGTTTATGCTTGGGAGATATTTTTGGTAGTGCCTTTCGATGAGTTGAGGTTGAGTTTTTTGTGGCTATAGAGGCGTGTATATATATATGGAAAATATAGGGCATCGTGGGTTTGGTGGGTTCTTTAATATTTCATCACGTTTGCTATGCGTGCCACGTTGGCTCACTGGTTGGTCAGAAACCGTTTGACTACTCATGTGATTTTGCAAAATGATAATTGTATATTCTCATAACACAATTGTTGTATCGTGTTTTCGAATGAATGCACTAATACTAACTGGAAACATATCGCTCAAATGTGTGATCCTGGATCACAATAATCTCAAGCTCTTTTGTGAATGCATTAAATTCAAATAAAAGAAAAAAACATGCTTAAACCATAATCCTCGAATCAGAAGATTGTCATTCTACTCTCCAAATACAGCAAGCGCAAACTCAGATAGTCAAAACAGAAGAAGATAATAGTCACATGCACGACAGATTTTTTGTTTGAGGATGTAATCATCATAGTTTGCAAGTAAAGCAAGCTATACTCGCGGAGGACATAGTACAAGTAGAGTTTTATGTTTGAGTATATAAGAATTCTAGTTTGCAGATACGAGACACAAGAATTGAGAGAAAACACAGCAGGCTAAGATAATAGACACAGACAAAGCAGAGAGATGGATGAGGATGCAGTAATCCCATTTTGCAAATTCAAACACATGGTAAGATAACAAGTACGGAACAATTGAGAGTTAGATTGAGAATACAGTCAGCCTCGTTTGCAGATACATAACAATAAGACTGAGAACAGAGATAACAGATACTACTAATCAGTTTGAGAATATAGGCATTCCAATTTACGGAATACTAAACATGATTAGGACGTTTTAGGCGATGCAAAAAATGAAATTCATGGAGATAGTAGAAGCAAATCCTTTTTTGTTGTGAAGATTTGTACTTACATATGGTATATGATATCTCGATTGACGATCTTCGATCTTTGTGAACTAATCCTGTCATTTCTATGAATATCACCGGTAATCTCTATTGCGATCTCCCACGAGATGGTTCTTAGTTGTGATCTCCAACGAACTAGTTCTCAGTTTTTTAATCGAGTTTCAAAGAATCACAGTTGCTTTTAATCTCATCTATGATCTCTATTTCTTGGACAAAATATCCAATTAGGCGGTTTAATTTGACGGCGAAAATACCTGTTTTGCACCTAAGTAGAGGCGCGTGAACCAGATTGGGTTCTAATTCGCGCGCTCAAACGTGAACCGTCAATCATGTGAGATGTACGGATCTGAAGGAGTTTGTAGATTAACATCTTAAAGGTGGTTCGCACTAGATTGTCCCGACAGTTCACGAATCTGGGTCGTTGATTTAGTAGATCCGACAGTTCACGAATTCAAGGGGTGGGGTTGATTATAAAATTAATTACAAAAATATGCATTAATTATTCTGTCATTAATGATTTTGTTTAAATATGAGTCTTCTATTTTCATGGTTCAAGAGTCAAGATTGGTTTTTAGTTTGTACGAAAGATAATGCTTTGTACCTGAAAGTTATCCTATATATATGGGAATTTTTGGGTACAAACCAAAATTTGGGTGCTAAATACAAAACAATCTGGGTCATTAATTTAGTGGATCGGATGACCACCGAAATTCAGGGGGTGGTGTATTACGAAATTAATTACGAATATATTCATTAATGAATTTGTCATTAATGATTTTTATTTAAATATGAGCATTTGATTCCACGATCCAATGACCCATATTGATAGTTTGTATTTTGTACGAAAGATATAAGTTTGTACATATATATATACAGTAAAAACCGCCCTTATCGTGCAAATTGCGGACTCACAGAAAGGCGACACATGAACCCTTTTCGCGTGCACATGGTACTGGTAACGCGCGCACGTGGTACTGAAAGCGCGCGCGTAGTGTTGGTACCACCCACACACGGGTGCTGGTACAATACACACAGGTGCTGCTACAATACACACATGGGTGCTTGTACAATACACACACAAGTGATGATATAATGTTTATTAATTCAGAAAAACTGATTTACAATCAAAGCCTCCTGTGTTTATATAGCAAAACTAAACCCCGACGTCCTAATACATTAAGTAAAGTAATCCCAAAGTCCTAATACGAATAAATGAAATCAGAAAACCCTAAAACAAAAAAGAAATAAACACCCGGAATCTAAAACTACGAATTTGATCCTCTAGATGACCCCAGATGGTCGAAAAATATTGTACATCATAGCGTAACAGTGAGTCCATCTCGGAAGGCCGTTTCAACCCAAAAAATGCTAGGGTTTTGTCAAAATCTGACACTGACTCCTTTAGGTTCTCCAACGGTCGCATGAATATGGATTGTGTCACGTACATAAGTGCTGGTACCTTACATACATGGGTGCTGGTACTCTATATACATGGGTATTGGTACTCTATATACACGGGTATGGTGGTTTCACGTACCAGCACTTCGCATGAGCGAAAAAATACACGCGTCAGTATTGTATGGAAGGTAACAACGTTTTCCATGGGGGGTAGTGCTGGTACATTACATATACAAGTGCTAGTACTTTATATATATGAGTGCTGGTACCAACATGTACTAGCACTTGCACGTTGGTACCAACACTTTGCATGTGCGAAAAAAGACACGTGTCAACATTTGTACGAAAGGGTACCAACGCTTTGTATTGGGAGTACCAGAGCTGTGTGCGCACGGGCGCGCGCAAAAAGGACACGTGTTGCCCTCTTGTGAGTCCGTAGTTTGCACGATAAGGGCGGGTTCGCATTTGATACCAAGTCTCTCTCGCTCTACACACACACACACACACACACACACACACACACACACATAGCGGTACAATCAGGTGTGAACCACCTGCTATAGTGTGAACCCACGAACTGCTTGTGGCCGTTAGATGGGAGATGCGAAACGGATGAGATGATGATGCGTCATTAGTTGAACGCCTGGTAAATAACCCGCGTGTGGTGAGTGTTTTAAGTCAGTTGCAATGCTTCGAGGGTACATACGACATTTCGCTTCATCCCCACGCAACAACGATTCCTTCTGCCCCAATATTTTTTTACTGAATTCGGTTTTGAATCTTATATTTTCAAAATCTAACTGATTCTTCCATTGCTTAATTCTGTCTTGCCTGAAGCTCAAAAAGATCGAAGTGAAACTTACATTTCCGGTATTTGTACTCTCGTTTATGATTGAAGTTCATTCTTTATTGCTAAGGTATGCTTTGATGTCTTTTAGGGTTCTGATGCAATCGGTTTCGATTTTGGAGTTCATTTTTGATGGGTTTAAGTTTAATTATAGTAACTGGTCTAATTATAATTATGATTTAAAAAAATTAAATCATAATTATAAAAAAAATTATTTTGAAAATTCGGTTTTTATTTATAAAAAATAAATTTTATTTTTTAAAATCAAAATTTTATATTAAAAATAATTTTATATTTTAAAAATAAGTTTTTATTTTAAAAATACATTTTATATTTATTTTAAATCATTTTTTTAGAAAATCATTTTTTATTTTAAAAAAATCAGTTTTTATTTCAAATATATACTTTTATTTTAAAAAATCAATTTTATTTTAAAATAAATTTGTATTTTTATAATTGTTTTTTATTAAAAAAGTTATTTTTTTCAAATAAAAACTGAATTTTAAAAATAAGTACTGATTTTTAAAAGATAAAAATGATTTTTGTAAATAAAAATGATTTTTGTAAATAAAAATAATTTTTGTAAAATAAAAAATAAATATTGAATTTTCCATGGGTACTTCTTCGGTGCTAACCCCCTCGGACCTGCTACATGCACTCCTTGTGCTGTGAAGTACGACCTCACGCCCACGAGCACACATCTATGTGATTAGTGAGTGCTTTAATCTCATCCTTCTATCTAATCTAATCTAATTTAATGGCTAAGATCTATGTACATCTTATAACTTAAGCTTCATTGGCAACAAATAGGGCCCTTATATTTATATCCAATGTAAACAAATATATTATATTCAAACTCGACCCACTGTAATTTTAGGGCCATAAGATTAAAATGTTATCAAAATGGTCCTCACATTTGTTTTGTAAGGTCCACACAAATAATGTGTGTGAAGGGTAGTAATATTTTTATTCAAATAGGAAGACTGAAAATAGCAATATGGACGGTGGCGAGCTTCTTTACAAACAAACATGAAAGAGAACCCAAAATAATAGAAACCAGTAACTAATAATTGGTTGGTGATGGGGCTACCAACTCAGTGATCACCTTAAAACATCGGGTAGGGTATCCTGAGAGAATGTTACAAGAATCTGTAGGAGCTGTGTAGGTACCTCATGACCCAAAGACCTTCTTCCTCCACACTGATTGCCTAATGCACATCATTTTCTTGGCTTGCCCTATGATAAGCCTCACAGGCTTACAAAGAAGTTTGAATGCATGCGTAGGGAGAGGTACTAGTGATATGCATCCAATGTACTAGAAGGAGCATAGGTATGGAGACGAGGAGTTCCAAGAGATGCGATATGGGAGACCCTGTTCTTTCATGGTTGGGTCGAGACATCCCAAACTCCACCCGACCCGAAGTTGGAGACCCATTTCTCCTAGCGAGGGGGTTGCAGCCCCTCGCCTTCCACTCGATGTTGTAGTTTTCCGTTGTCCCCTTGATCTGGTCAGGGACTAGATTGGATCGGATTCCAGCCACACCACTCTGACCATCAGCCCGAGTTCAAAAGTTCTTACCTTCGCATCGACCTAGCTGCCATGAGAGAACACAAATCACTCGAACCCCTAACCGCCATGAGGGGAGAAAGAACACTTGAAACTCTAGCCCCCCATAAGAGCAAGTAGAACTCTCAAACCTCTAGCTTTCATGGGAGGATGCTAAATATTGGAACCTCCAGCCAACGAAACTTTAGTCGCCAAGAGAAGAGCCAGAGATTGTGAACCTTAAACTTCGTAAAAGAGAGCAAAAAACAAAGATGTGCAGGAGGCAGAGAGAGCCGCACAAGGTGCAGAGAAAAACCTCATTGAATATATGTGAGTAGAGTTAGTTTCTCATCAATACTAGTTTTTAGCTTCTATTTTTTTGGAGGTGCAATTTCATTAATTTAGATTTCATCGGCAAGTGAGTGCATCAAGAGTAAGTCTTTGACCACGGAAAATAAAAGAGTCATTATACTATATAGATCCCAGAAGGTATCTTTACAAAAAAAAAATCTGAGACAAAATATTTGGTACAACCGGTGTTGGAACTTGGAAGGGTTATAAAGGCGTACTGAAAATAAAACTAAACTATGGAGAAACTAATGATTGCTGCTCAAGGTGTAGCCTTCATGCTCTATTCGTTGTATTAAACCGAATGTGCGATCGTTGATTTCAGGAGGAGGCAGAGCTCTATTCAGGGACCACTCCAAAGTCCAGTCCTTGGAGCATTGAATCCCTTTCATTCCTCCATGCGGGCCTGTTTGCCCGCCCTGTCTTGATTGTCCCAAGGTTCCCCAGTGGACCCTCTCTTTACTCCCCCGGCTATTACTCCAACACCATACCTAGTTCCAGCTCCAAGTCCAGTTCTACCTATGTGCCAAAGCAGGTCTAGGGTGTCGGATTTCCCGCTATTTGAGGGCCGACCGATTACCATGTTTTTCCAACCAGGATCGTCCGAGCAGGTCCCACCGTTAGGTGCAGTAGCCGAGGATACTATCGGGTCCCTACCTCGAGGCAAGGGGGCCTTAGGTGCAGAAATCAAGGATATCGATTTGCGAGATGCCTGATCATCCCAATATGTTGCATATGCCTTGGTTTGACGGTCCTTCTAGAATTCCAGCATCGAGGAGTGGAACCGGGGAGTACCCACCACATCCTAGTCGCACTGGGTCATTGATCGCACATGACATGAACACAAAGCCCCAACGTCGCACCGATCGTTTCTCCTATGGTTTTGGTACGGGCCAAAGGAGGGAGGCCACGAGCATGTACCCATAATTGGATCCTATCCAGGGTGGGGGGGCTCTTTATCCATTGGGTCCAGGTCACCGAGCATAAGTGGTCTACCATCAAAGCACCACACTCGTTATCTCGAACCCATGCTCGGGCTTTCTTCGTCTCAAAGTAAAACCCAAAGATACCCAGTCCGATATTGTAAGAACCGCCTCCGGTCGATCCCGGTCGAACCGGTGAATCCTGGCGAAAGTTGACTTTTTGCCGGAAAAGTCAACCGATGACTCCAGGAGTCATTCAGGACCTTTCCGGGGCCCAAAAAGCTTAGCAGTCGTTACGGTTAGCTTAATTGGGCCGTTTCCTTTCAAATGAATGTAATTGTGGAAAAGTCAACATTCGGTCAAACGAAAGCTTTTTATCGACTAAAGCAAATTAAATTGAGGTGCTGGAATTTAACTAAGGACAAAGTGGTCCCTACATGGACACTTGTCCATGTTAGCTTGGAGGGGAAGAAAAGAGGGCAAAAATACCTTCTAACCCTCATGAGTTGGCCTTGAGTGGATAAGAGCTAAGGGGCTTTTAGGACTTTGCAACTTTTAGGTTTTAAAGTATTTTTGGGAGCAAAAACTCATTCATTTTTTGTGCTAGCCGAATTTTAGAGAGAGAAAGGAGGAGAGTAGAAACCTTGGAGACTTGAAGAAGAAGAAAGGGAGAAAGGACCAAGCTTTTGTCAAAGTTCTTCATCCAATCTTCTCCAAAACCCCAAAATCCTCTTCATCTATCCATTTCCAAGGTAAGTAAACTCTAACTTTCCATTTTCAATTCATTTCAAGTTATGGGTTTTCATAGAAATGCATGAACTAGCTAGGTTTTTGAGTTAATGTTGTTAGTTGTTGTTCTAGAGAAGAAGATGATTGGGTTTTGTTGAAATCACGTGTTTTTGAGTTGGAAATCTCTTGGGTATTTGTTGTTTTGTTGAATCCTACTTTGGGTATTGAAGGATTGAAGTTGTGTGACTGTTTTGGAGGTTTTGGTTGGTTAAAAATGGAGTTTTGGGTGTTGATTTCGTGGAAAGGAGGCTGGATGAAGAAGAAGGACGAAACTGGTCTGGGCTGTCACGGATCCGTGACGGGCACCATGACGGGAGAAGTCACGGCTCCGTGAGGGAGACCGTGACGGCACATGTCACGGGTCCGTGACGTCATCCGTGACGGGGAGCATCACGGCTCCGTGACCCGAACCGTGGCAGACTAGTTTTGAGCCTTTTTAGTCCTTTTTGGGTGTTTTTCATTTATTTCGAAAGGTTATCTTGAACCGTTGTTTGGGGGTTTTAACTTAGATGTTTGCCTCTTAAACCACCCTTGTTTAGTCTTTAATTCTAGCATTAATTTATGTTCCTAGACCGTGTTCTCGAGCTCGGAGGAGGGGACTACACGACGGTTGTGTGATTGAGCTTTGTTTAAGCGTTTGGAGAACTTGAGGTAGGGAAGAGTAGTAAATTTCCTCTTTTAATTATTGAATGTCAATAGTAGGCATATAGGATAATAATAAACGGAAGAGTCTTAGTTTGCCTATAGGATGTGATTCACTAGAATAATCGCTTTCAATTATGGGAATTGTCGTGCTGGTAGAATGGCCATGTCGAGCCTTAGGATTGATTGTTGTTGTGTTTGATTGTGATTGTTAGTCCTCACATGTCGATGCATGTTCCATTCTTTAGTTAATATAAGAGTCTTATCAAACTATATGAATTATGACGAGCATGATATGAATGATTACTCTGTGACATGATTGGTTGAGTGATTGTGTTGAATGATTATATGATTGTGCCTTGTGATATGATCGGGTGAGTGATAGACCGATGGGACGTGTTTGGTAAGTCATTCCGGTAAGCTTGGTTGGTAACATGAGTTTGTTGTATTGTGATTTGTTTGGTATTGTGTGTCGTTGTGGTTTACTTGCCCCGAGGTGTGTTTCCGGGAGGCTATCCGACCGAGGGATGTGCCGGTCCGATATGCTTATCTTGTTGTTCCACCCCGATGCTACGTGTTCCGGGAAGACCTAGGCCGAGGGACATTCCGGTATGGTATATTGTTGTCTTATCCGATGCTACGTGTTCCGGAAAGACTTGTTTCACCCCCGATGCTACGTGTTTCGGGAAGACCTAGGCCGAGGGACATTCCGATATGGTATATTTTTGTCTTAACCCGATGCTATGTGTTCCAGGAAGACGTGTTTCACCCCGATTATGTGAGTTCCGGGAAGATATCTAGGCCGATGTGTGTTCCGGTATGATATGTGTGTTGGTGTGTGGATCGGAGTCTTGTGGTTTAAATATCTATATTTCGGTACGCGTGTGTTTCTTTAGTTGGTTTCTATTGGTGAATAAGTTTTCTTCCGTTGATCCCCTTTTTTGAATTGGTATTTTATTAAGTGTTGAATTTCTTGTTGATCTCTTATTGTGTTGTCTTTTGGTAATTGTACTAACCGAGGATTTTGTTGACGAAGCGGGGGTTTCATTTTTCCTTTACTACTTTTTCCTAATGAGCGTAAGCTCACCCCCTTTGTGTTTACTGTTTTTTACAGGTTTCGTTGATGAGTAGACTTAGCAGTTGTCTCAGGGCTCGGGAGCTCCTTGAGGATCCGGGTTGGGCTTTGTATTAGAGACATACTTTCTCTTTCCATTTCAGACATTGTCTTAATTGTCATCTTTTGAGCTTTTGACTCATGGCTTTGGATTTGAATTATGATTTTACTCGGAGTTTTACTTTATTAAATGTTATTTTTGTCATTATTTATTATTGTTATATTTATTACTTATAGTTCACGTCTCGAGTCCGGCCAAAGCCTGATTTGGGGCGTGACAGATATCCTTGATCACCAGTCCCTCAACTGATTTTCCCCATGCTTTGGTGATGATCCGAAGGACGACCTCCTTCTGGGGCGACTTGGACGTTCACAATTTTCCCATCATGGACAATTGTTGCCTAGCAAGAACAGATGGGCTCACCGGAGAATACGGTACTATCACCTCAATCTTCTCTTCTTCCTCCAAAGAGCAAGCCGAGAGGTCATTCTGAAGGTTGAGCAGTTGGGAGTCTAGAGATCCCGGAGAGGGAGGCGCCACCGAGGTTGAGGCGGCCTCCTTGGGCCTGAAGTTTCTACGGCGGTGAACCATCCCCGGTGCTGGCTTGAGCAGCGCAAGGATCACGGGAACACAAGCTGCGTTGGAAAGCTCGATCCCCCCACAAAGAGCATCCACCTCCTCCCTCCTTGGCTCCGGCCTCCCATGTTCAGACATGGGGGCTTTCCCTTTAAGGGGGTCCAGGACCAGAGGGGGCAATAGGGTGGTGACGGGAACCGTCATAGTCAACGCAACGATCTGAGAAGAGGTGGCGATGAGGGGAGAAAGTTCCACCGGTGGTAGGAGAGTAGGGAAAAATTCAGGAGGCGGTAGGGTCTCACATTGCCGGGAGCGGAAGACGCGACAACCGAGTCGATAGTGGAGGGCAGCAGAGTTGAATTCACCAAAACCCTAGTGTTGCTTGTAGAGGAAGCTAGGGTTTGGTTCTTCAAAGGCCGATCCCGTTGAGATTTACTCGGAGGTTCAGACATACCGGGAGAGAAGGCCACGATTGTCGTGGTCGGGGAAGGAAGGAGAGGCGTCATGGAGGAGAGGGAAGTAGAGACCGGGGCGGTAGAAGACTGCTTAGGGTTTCTTCTATGCCTTGGTTTAATGGTAGGCCTCACGGCCGGCGAGGGGCAGTGTAGAGGCACACGTGGAATGGACTACACCAAGGCTGGCTACGATGGGACAAGACCGACGATAGGGCTAGCGACAGTCAAGTTGACGGTAGGGGTAAGGGATTCCATAGGTGGGGTAGGTTTTCCTCGAGAAGGAGGAGATCTCAACAATCACGAGAGAGAACTTTTCTTCAATACTACCATAACATGTTTTTAGCTTATATTTAACAAACATAATCTTATCAAGAGTTATTTTTAAACACAAATATTATCTTGTATAAAAAATACGTTTTTTTGTGTGATAAAGTTGCAATTTTTTTAATTCATACTTCAACTACAAGGGAAAAGCATTAGGGAAGAACACTGACCACGATAAAAAAGAGAGTCATTACATGGTATCGAGCCCTAGTAGGTCTCTCTACATATAACTCTAAGACAAGTGAATCGACACATGCGATGTTTGAATAGCCATAAAGGTTAACTGAAATAAAAACTAAACTATGACAAAATCAATGATTGATGCTCAAGGTGTAGCCTTCATGCTCCATTCGCTGTATTAAATCGAACATGGGATCATTGATTTCAAGAGGATACAAAGCTCTTTTTTTCTACAAAAATAGAATCAGATAAAATAAAAAAGACTCATTCGATTAACCAGATCCAGAATCGAGAGCGGGGTCGAGGAGGGTGTGGTGGTGGAAGCCAGGGAGAAGGACGTGCCAGCGACGACTTCAGAGACGAGGACGACTGCTTCAGAGGCTGCGACGGATGCGGCTATAAGGACGGCAGCGGAGACTTTAGATAATTGCCGACGATATCAATCGGGGAAGAAGTTGTAGCAGACAAGAACCCCCTAAAGACAATTGGAAAAGGAACATGCGATGTCGGTGGCGGCGTGAAGCTCATAAAATTTATTTAAGAAAAAATAAAGATCCAAGCAGGATCAATCCAGAACACAACCATAACAAGAGAGCTCTCATCTGGAGCTGCGGGAACAAACCCCGACAAAGAACAATTCAAAAAAACAAAATAAACAAGTCGATGAACACTATCATCAGACCAGAGAACACAATGGTTCACAAGATTAACCATCGGTGACCCACTCTTCGCCTTCCGAAGTCAAGGTCGGATCATCAAAAGCTTTAGCTAAATGGCCTAGCTGAGCAGCTTGAGTTTGTAAGAAACTTGAACGATAGTTGTTCGGAGCAGCTTGAGATAAGAGTTGCTTTCTAGTATCCATAGAGTTTACAAATCTCTCCCGGCTCCTAGTGTCAGGCCCCAAATACGGTTTTGCCCGGACTCGAGACGTGATTAAAGATTTACAGTAAAACAAGAATAATAAAATAAAAATAAAGTTTCCAAATGATATAAATCCTTCAAAATGTAAAGAGTCACAGCTCAAACGGTAAAACACAATATCCAACATAAAAGAGTACACGTCTCTAAAACTAGCTAAACCCTCAAGCTCCCAAGCACCGACAGTCCGGCTAATACTGCTCCCGCTCAACACCTGAAATACCACAAAGACAGGAGGGGTGAGCTTACGCTCAGTAGGGAAAATGCATAACCAGGTCACCCTTTTAGTTTAATAAACAGGAGTTCACAAGTTCATTCAAATCTTAATAAAACGAGAAACCAAACCGATGATGAAATACGGAGGCAAACCGAATGTTTAACAATTTCAAAGAGTCAATAATGATCGTAGGAAAATAAGAGAATCAATGTATTTCTTAAATACTCAATAGAAGATCGAACGTTCAAGTAATGTCGTGGGACATGAAGTCGCCACCCTCCGATCCACAACACTCGTTGTGTCATGTCGGATTTTCCCTCGGTCCAGAGGAGACGCATAACGTCGCAAAGACGTATAACGTCGAGAATGCCGGAAACATCCCTATGAGGACGCATATCATCGGGATTCTCAGAAACGTATCCAAAGGGCCACATGTCATCGGGACAAGTAGAATAATGTCGTGGGACATGTAGTCGCCACCCTCCGATTCACAATACTCTCTGTGTCATATCGGATTTTCCCTCGGTCCAGAGGAGACACATAACGTCGCAAAGACGTATAACGTCGAGAATGCCGGAAACATCCCTAGGAGGACGCATATCATCAGGATTCTCGGAAACGTCTCCAAAGGACCATATGTCATAGGGAACCAAGGTAATACTCCTGCAAGACGCATACGCTTGGGTGAAATAACAAGAAATCAATCCCCGCAGGGTAAACCATCCAATTGCCCCGCAGGGTCCAATATCCAACGCCCCACAGGGTCCAGTAATCAATGCCACGCAGGGTCCAGTAGGCGATGCCCCGCAGGGTCCAATAATCAATGCCCCGCAGGGTCCAATCCATTGCCCGCGGGCTCGATAACTAATGCCCCGCAAGGTCCATCACCGTTGCCCGCAGGCTCAATAACCAATGCCCCGCAGGGTCCATATCCATTGCCCGCAGGCTCAATAACCGATGCCCCGTAGGGTCCATAACCGTTATCCCGCAGGATTTGCCAACAATGCCCCGCAGGGTCTACCAATCAATATCCCGCAGAATCTACCAAACAATGCCCCGCAGGGTCTACCAATCAATATCCCGCATAATCTACCAAACAATGACCCGCAGAGTCTACCAATCAATATCCCGCAGGATCACTCAAACAATGCCCCGCAGGGTCCACAATCAATCATAGAACACACACGTTCATCAACACACCACACGGGATTCATACCCATAATTACACTTACCATCACTTACCACTTGCTCTCCACCGGTCAATCGATCACCTGATCGTGCCTCCTTGGCACAACCAGTCATACTCGATCAACCATCCAATCATTTAAGCATTTAATCAATTAACCAATGATTCAAGCATTCAGGTTCAATCATTCAAACATTCAAGCATGCATTCGATCTAGTTTCATTAGACTCTTGATCATCCCTATGACTAGCAAACAAAGCATGTGAAGCTAACACACAACTAATCCGAGGGCTCATCACGGCCTCTCTACCAGTAAATCAGTTCCCAAGTATTGAAAGCGAGCTATACTAATGATTCACGTCCTAAGCATGCTTGCTAGACACGTCTGGTTATTAGTAATTGAAAGACATTTATTCTAGTTATTCGCATCCTATATGCAATTCTAGGACCTTTCCATTTTTATTAACCTAATAGGCATACTAAGCGTTATTTAAACGAGAAGTTAAGACTTTCCCTACCTTGTGGTCTTCCTCTAAATACTCTGCTGAAAAGTTGATTTGCCCCTACTCCGTTCTTCACACGGGTTCCAGATTGGTCTTCGTCTTCTCGGGCGAAGTCCAGTCTGGGTTTAACAGATAAAAGGTCCAATCAATACCGGTATTTGTCCAAAGGTCCTTTGAATTGTACAATATATCTTTTAAATGTCCAAATTAAATTAATTAAATAATTAAGGAATCTGATTTTTTAAAATAATTTTCTTCTGAACCGGGTTGACCCGGATCCAGAACCCAGAACCCGAATTTGACGCGGATCCGGTCCAAACCCGACCCGGACCCGAGCCAGATCAGGCTCCAGCCCGAATCCAACCTGGGCTCAAGGCCCGTCTCCCATCCTAACGCCGAGGCCCAGTCTGTCTCGAAACCAGCCTGGCCCGAGTGTGAACATGGTCCAAGGCCCAACTCTGCCCCGACCTGCACAGAGTGGAGGAGCTCGGGGTTAGGGTTTGGGTCTGCTTTTCGGCGACGGCGACGTAGAGGTCTGGCGAGTTTGAGGGTGTTGGTAGAGACGGAGCTGGGGCTTTTCGATGGATGTGGAGGTGTCAAGGCGCTCGGGATGGCGAGAGGAGGTTGAAGAAGCGAGATCCAGGCCTCACCTGTCCAGATCCGAAGCTGTGATAGCTCGCCGGCGAGCATGGCTCAGATCTGAAGTTGAGATCTCCGGCCGAGCTTCTACGCTCAAAGTCGGTCCATTCGAGCTCGAGCGTTCAGAAATTCCGGGCTAGGGAAGACGGGGAAGTAGTAGAAGAAGAAGGGGAAGAGGCTCACCGTCCTCGATTGGGTCTGTCAACGGCGTGGTGCAACTTGGTGGTACGGCGGCGAGGCGTTGAAACGACGAAGAAGGAGCAGAAAAAGAGGGCGATGATGGTGGATTTTCTGTAACCGGGATGTCGAGGGTGGAAGGGGAAATAGAAGAAGGGAGCCAGCACTTGAGACGGAGCTCCGGCGAGAGCTCTAGCTCGAGCTGACGAGGGCGCGACGAGAGGGTTGAGAGGAAGGAGGAGATGTCCTCGGGATGCGTGCATGAACAGTGAAGCTGAAGCGGCGCGTCCTTCGTTTTGATCGCACTAGGGTTCGCGAACAGATGAGTGTGTGGGCCGGGCTTGAGAAATGGCAAGGTTTGGATTGCTCGGCCCAAGGCGTGGGTTCGTGAGGCCCAAGCCCAGGTCTGGCCTGATCCAGACCAGCCTTTTTTTTTCATTTCTTTTCTTTTCTTTTCTTTTTTTTTCAAAACCACTTGTTACAGATTCATACCCCAACATTTCGATTTTCACAATAAAACTCCATTTGAATAAGTGGGGTTTTACACCTAGAATGGGTTGATTTGGTTTGAATGGTGTAGTATTCCCCTAAAAACTAGGGTGGACGACTCACACGATTTGAAGCTTTGGACGGCTGCTTCGATTGATGACCCTTGTTCAGAGGTTGAAGAAGAGCATCCTTCCATGGATTACTGCATTGGTCCCCGATCGGTTTACTAGTTCCCAACTGTTGAGGCGATTGATCTTGTGAAACTGACCCGTCATCCAATAGATCCAGCCCAACCTGCTTTGGACCTGCCGAATGTAAAGGGTTGGACACAGAAACAGGACCAACCCCAGACAGTGGCCCAGTGGACTCAACCTCATCAGTTGGGTTTTTACTTGGACTAACCACACCATTACTGTTCACGCCTGAATCCAAAACAGCCCCCAATTCCCGCGCAATCATGCTAGACGGGCTCAGTGTGCCAGGCCCAAACCTACACATCGGCCCAAAAACGCACCCAACTTCACCCTCGCGCGAATCGCGTCCCCACGCACGACACGCTTACTAGAAACAGGAAAGAGATCGACTGCAACAGTCAAATCCCTGCAATCAAGCAACGAAATCGATTGTGAGTTCGAATTTGGAAGCTTTGAGTTCAAAAACGCAATCGGAACAACCGGTTGACTCCCATGATCTCCATGATTCTCGGCAGTAATATTTGAAACCGCGAGGAACACGTGATTATGGCCTTCATTCGCGGAAAGACTAGCTTGGGTTGAGGCGCTGCCATCCGGCAACGACGCTGGCGCCGGTGAGGCCTCAACCATGTTGACATCACCAGCTATCGGAAGCACCTCAGTCCGGCCTAAAAACAGGGCCTTATTGGTCCGTAACGAAATGCTTTGTTTCTGAGCATCCAAAACAGAGTCGTCGGAAGTTTGATTCACCGACCGACGACGTGCTACCACAACAAATAGAACGAACCCGTTGATTTTGAAACCATTTAAACCTTCAATGGCTTGAGCAGCTTCACCCTTAGAATCAAACCGGATGAATCCGAAGTATCGGCTATGGCGGTTTGGACGCCGTGGAACAGTCGTAGAGACGATCGTGCCAAATGGACTGAAGATGTTTCGAACCCACTCCTCTGATGATTCGAAAGGGAGGTTGATGACGAAGACTTCGTCCTTCTGCAACATAAATCTCCCTAAGCGACTCTGACGATCAGTCCTCTTCGACAAGGCAAGTCGTGATGTCGACGCTCTTTTCGTTGCTTTGTTAGTCTCCACCATAGCAACCGGCTCGGAAGGAACATATACACTCTTCTGCTTCTCCTCTGCGATGGGTATCACCGGAGTAACCTTGGTCGAGCCCTTTCGGGTTTTGACCTTTGCAACGCAAGCCTTGGATCCAACCTTCCCCTGACCTTGACGCCGAGTCCGGCGAGAAGAAACATCATCACGACCTTTGCTCCGACCACCATGCTTTGGTGATGTTGTCGTATGTAAAAGTTTAACATACTTACCATACAAACACAACAGCTCCGAGCAAAAATCAGGGAAGGAAAGCATGGAAACGTTTCTCACGATCTCTTCATGTCGTTGTTGCTCATCTGGCGGCGTGATCGTGATAATGGGAGTTGGGGGTGAGATTGGGAAAATCGAGGAAGATGGGGAGGATATGGATTGAGTAGTGATGACTCTCGTGGGCAATGGACGAGCAGGAGAGGATGAAGAGGATGGTCGTCATATCGACGGAAAAACAGTATCGGACTCCGACCGAGAGGAGCGATGTCGTCCCTAAGAAGAAGTTGTTGCCTAAACTAGAGGTTCTGAAACCCTAACAGAACACATAGTTTGTATTTTAGTCATGAACTTGCTCGTATAAAAAATATGTTGATCATATTATTTGTGAATAAATATCTTAAAACATGTACGTGGCAGATTGTATTTCTATATGAATCCGATCTTAACATTTAAAGTCGGGTAATTTTTATTATAATTCCAGAAATTTGCAAGTAATTTAGGTCGATTTTGTAGCTAGTATATTATTGAACTTTGGCTAATAGTACTTATATGGGAATGTGGAACCATGAAGCATTTAATCCTCAGCATTTACCTCTGGCACGGCATGCGTGAGGGACACAACTCACCTGTCTGTCACAAACTGTTCGTGAGAAATTGTATGTTTTTATAAAAATTCAGCACCATGTTTAATTGTGAAAGACCCCATTCCACAAAGTGTGATCATTTTGTCCGTCAAGAAATTCTCATTCGTTGTACTTGACAAAAAATGTACACAAGACAATGTAAAAGTAAAAACTATGATGATACATGTTAACACCATGTTAAAAACATTAATCCTTGAAGCATTCACGGGATATCCGGTGAATAAGACGACTGTAGCGAGCAATAAGTAACCTGAAAAGTGGTAGGAGAGTGTATTTGTATTTGTATAATGTAATGTATGTATTCTTGTTACTAGGTAGGTAGTATAAGTAAATGGTGCCCTGAAGTTAAAGACTAGACCTTTTTTTTTCGCTCTGGCCGCACACAAAGCGAAGCTTCTCTTTTCATCATTACTCTGTGTCTTCTTCAACCTCCCTTTGACCCCTTCTCTGTCACACAACCAAGACGGTCTCAAAGCAAGAAGCTGCTATGGAGTTCGATCTCGAGAACCCACTATCCAGCTTTAAGGACCAGCTTCAACAATCCGGAACCATCCCGGATCTCTTCGCTGCTGAATCCGATCACATGCCCTCGCATGGCTTCTTGCTCCGCTTGCAAACCAGTGACTTTCACGCCTCCTTCCGCCGCGAAGCCGTGTCCCTCATTTTACAGGTACACTTGTTTCTGTTTTTGGGTATCTGGGTCTTGTCCTTTGTGCTCTGTTCTGATCTTTCTCGACTGCTCTCAGGCTCAGTTGGCCTCTAACCTTGATCCTCTACTCGCTTATCTCGCTGTGAATTACATGGATCGTTTCATCTCCAGACACGAGATTCAGGTACTGCTTTTCCCCTGTCCTGTTCTGTTTGGTTCTCGGGAAAACATGGGCTTGACTGTTGTTGATGGGTGCAGGAAGAGAAGCCTTGGGTCCTGAGACTTATAGCCATCACGTGCCTTTCTCTGGCGGCCAAGATGAAAACCGCACCCTTTTCACTGGCTTCGTGTAACAAGCAGAGCGCAGAAGGGTTGGTCTTGGATGCTCAATCGGTACACAGAATGGAGATCGTGGTTCTTGATGCTCTGAGTTGGCGCATGAGATCCATAACTCCTTTCTCTTTTGTTCACTTCTTCGCTTCGCTCTTCGAGCTCCAAGACCCGCCTCTGATCCAGGCTCTAAGAGATCGAGCCTCCGATATCATCTTCAAATCTCTTCATGGTAATGCGGATTCAATTCATTATTCCATTTGTAGTGAATGCCAGTACAATTGAACCTCTCGTTTGTGTTGTTTGCAGAAATCAAGTTTCTAGAGTTCAAGCCATCTAGCATTGCTGCGTCGGCGCTACTCTCCGCCTCCTACGAGCTATTCCCCGTGCAATTTCCTTCCTTCAATAGCTCGGTTTTGTCCTGCGGATACATAAACCAGGTAAGCGGGATGATTAATATTAAAATATAATATAATTAAGTCTTCCACTATCTTGAACTTTTAGTTGAGTTTTTCTTCCGTTTGTTTGTAGGAGAGTGTGGTGCAGTGCTTTAATGCAATGCAAGAGATGACGATGATGGAAGGATACGAGTCGGGTCTAGAGACAATGTGGAGCACGAGAACGGGTGGCGACAAGCTAGAGCGCTGCGAGAGCACAACGAGCACGAGGGAGAGCAAGAGGAGGAAAGTGAACGGTTTGTGCATACGGTTGTGAACCAGACTGCTTGAGCTCTGTTCTATTCGTTAAATAATCGGTTTTGATAATTCTGAGATTCAACGGAGGTAGATGAGCGTGAGCATGAGAATGATTATCAGAGACAGACAAGCTGGTCCATGTAGTCGTATTTATGTACCCGCCGAAAATGAAAAGGAGGTGAGGGTGAGGGTGTGGATGTGTTTTGAAGCAGAAACATGAGAGGTAGGCTGAGACAGGGTTGGTTTCACTACCAACTCAATGTACCTCAGTCCCACGATGTTTCTCTCATTCCCTCTTAACGCTATCGATAGATAAAAGTATTAATAAAATAGTTTATGTTATTTCCGTATTTTCGTCTTCTGGGGAGCAGGGAAGACAGAGACAACACTATGAGGGCTGAGTTAATACACTTGTTTCTTTTCTAGGTGTTTTGCCAGGTAATTTCAACGTTTTTTTGTAGTCGGATTACACCAGGTAGTTGAACCGGTGATTAGTATCATGTATTGTTACGGATGGAATTTTAATATTATGTTCAAATATAATCTCTTAATTTTTTTTAATATCATGTATTTTTTTTTTCTGAAACAGGCGACAAGGAACTATATTATTTATGTAAGTCAAACAATATAAGTGGGGTTTGAAACCATGAGAACAGAATATTGTCCGAGTCTTCCGTAGGATATCCGACGTTTATGAATATGTAGAAATAGCCTAATTTTCATTCTAGACAAAGAAATATATCACTACGCCTGACTACCCTATGCTAGAAACTTAAATAATTAAAAACGAAACTATAAAACTATAACCAAACAAAGTACTACAATCCAAAACAGAAACATAAATAGTAAAGATAACTGGTGCTCCTTGGTGTATACTTTCTCTCCCAAGACAAGGTCACCGGACTTGGTTCTGGGTCGTGAGGGGTACATCACCATCCATCTACCCCTCGAGCCCTCACCAGCCTCATGGGGCCTAGGGGGCTATTTTGCAGCTCTCGCAGAATTCAGTCCTTCCTCGGTCTCCTCTTCATCACGAAGCTGATACCGTGCGGTCTGATGGTCCATTGATTTCAGAGCCCTCTTCAGCTGGGAGACCCGACTATAGACCTGACCTGTCTTGGCCCTGCTCTCGGTCTTCAACGTCTTCATTCGCTTTGGCCCAGGCCACCTCCAATTTCCCGAGGCTCTTTCTGCTTTCCAACCCGATCAACTGTTGACACCATCTATTTGGGGCCCTTCAGAGAAGACAACAATGACTGTGTGTGGATCACAACAATTGGGTTGAGCCCCCCATCAACCGTCTCTCGGCCGCTCCCCTTGTATAGGTTAGCCAGGTCACGAGTCTTCGCGATCTCGCTCGTTCCATCTGACGATCCTAGATGCGCCCCTTGAAAAAATAGAGGTGTCCCCTCGGGACCCTCTTTAGCCATATCACCAGTCTTTGGTGTCTCTACCATTCATGGAGTCGGTAGTGTAGGGAACCCCGGCGGGGGAGGAAGCTGCCTTCCCGTGGGACTATCTTGCCTTTCCGACTCCAACGTAAAGGAAGTCAACAAATCCTCCACCTGAGGTCCCGGATGATGATGTGGTGCCCCCACCCCACTATGTTTGGAGCAACATGTCTGTACCCACTCCCATCTTGAACCATATGGAGTCGTCAAAGCGAACCTCCGACCGACCGACCCCCCGCATCTAGGCATTACAATCTTGAATCCGGTGAGTAAGTCGGCCACATCGGGTGAAAAAACCCGGGAGTCGTTCGCATTTCAGCCCTACCGTGGTAGACTACCAATGGACCGGGAAATGTAGTCGAATCCGTCGTCTGAGCGGCCTGTCCACATCCAGGCTGACCCGGAACTAGAGGAAGTCATCCCATGCTTTTGGGACAGGTATGAGTGCCTCGATCACTTCCGTGCCCATTGTATTTTCCAATAAGGACCGGATGAGATTGTTTCGTACATCTCCCGGGATGTTGTATGCTCGATTACTAATCTCCATGAAACGGAACGAAATGGTATCCGGCTGCATGCATGGGACGAAGGGGAGCAAAATCAAGGGATACCCACTACAGGTCCACGGGCCTTTCTACCGATGCGATTGGGAGCCAACTTCGAGGGAAACGAAAGGAGACAACGTCCTTTAAGAGGACCAGCTAATGTTTGAGTTTGACCCACACAAAATTTTGAGGTTACAACTAATCCTGACCACTACTTTTCCCACCAACGATATCGTCCATCGGAAAAGGTTGGAACTTTCCCTATCGAGATCATGACCCCATTATCGTCTTCCTCATCGTCTTCCAGTGAGACCCCCCTAAGCGATTGGATATGGCCTCCAAGGGATTGTTCGAGGAGTAGGTAAGAGTGGTAGGCTAGACCTGGAGGAAGGTGTCAGCCCCGTTGTCGGGGGGCAAAGGGTAGGCCATGCAAGTGTTTGAGATCTTGGCCTTAGTGTTTGGGGGAGCGGGTTGCATGTGGCCTTTGCGGTGGCTCTTGGATCGGTTCCTATCGTGAGGCGAGGAGCCAGTGAGATCCCCTCCCTTACGACACCGTTTGGTGGGATGAGGCCTCAATTTGTAGATTTGGGGTCTTGACTTAGGTAGGTTCGGCCTAGTGCGATAGAGACACTGGTTGCTGGTGCGAGGCGGCGACGAACGTTATGTGGCCGGGCATGGGGGTTGAAGAGGAGAAGGATGATGAGCTTGAGGAGCCCATAAGGCTTCGGAAATGGTAGATGAAGGAGAAAGCAATAGGGATAAAAAAACCCTAAGTCTCGTTTTAATAATATCATGTTAAAGTTTAATCTCTTTAACCTTTATAAGTTAAAAAAATACAAATATTTTAATATACTTGTAAGTAATAGTCAATAAATGAATATTTACCTTGTATTTAACAAAAATTGTTTCTGTTTAGGTTGAGAGCTCTTAGTCTTAACTATCACAAATCACCGTCCTTAGTTTCTTTTCACCTCCGTTCAGGATATCGATACTGGAAAAACCTCCATCACCAAAAGACTTCTTGTGAGTCTCTTCTTTGCAACCTTCGTGTTTTTCTTCTTCTCGCCTCCATATCGCAACGCTGTTGTATCGGAAGGAAGGTGTCTACTCCATGACGATCGGCACCTCCCCGCCGTGGTGGTTATCGCCCTCTTTGTCTTAGCCTCCCACGCGAGGAGCGAACACACCGTCACAACGGGAAGGTGTCTTGTTGGCCCAAACAATCAGACGACTCAAGTGAGGTCTGTTATGCAGGCTCATCGGGTCCAAATTAGGCCACCCGCCCCTGGGCTGCATCGGAAGAAAGTCAGCCCACCTTGTTATGGGGTCTCTCCACCATATCATGTGATCCTTCACCACACCAAGAGCGTCTTCAAACATCTAGAGATCCGGGTTGGCAGATCCACAAGGTTTCAGGCTACGATGGGTGGGCTCAAATCGAGTTGGATATGGATTTATGATTAAGCTAAGACAATAGGTTTGAGTCTTGTCGTCCATGTCTTAATATTTTGTTCTTAGTTTTTGTTTTCTCTAGTCTTCTAAGTGTCAAAACAAGTGTCTAGTCACTTAAAAAACCTGACTATACCTCGGGTTTTTTGAAAGATTAGTTGTGGTCAGTATTCAGATATATTATTCTCTCCCTATTCCTCATTTTGATTGATGGTTTCATATGAATAAAATGCGTTCCTTTCGCTCAAAAAAGAAGTAAATGAACAATTTATGTGACAAATTAAGAACCACGTCCATAAAAAGAATCTCTCTAGCCTAGGGAACAAACCTCAAAACCCTAGTCTTGTTGTCATCCCTCATTTTTTTCTTGCTTAGCTCATCCATTATAGTATTATCATATCTTCTTATGTAGTTCCCTCGATCTGCCTCCCGACTTAGGGCCAGTAAACTCGATTTTTCGCGGCGAACAATGTTTGTGCTGATGAGTATTTCTTCTTTAGCGAGAAATAGTTTCCATAAGTGGTTCTGGGCAGTCATATAGTAGCCTGAATACACTTTTATTTTTAACAACATCGGAAAAACATAGCCTGGATGCGATAAGCATGATTCCTGAAGATCAAAGAAGGCCCCCAAGAAGACGCGAGACGCAAAAGATGAGCTATATCCCACTCCTATCACAATTGGTTGTGACCAATCGCACTCCTCTACTAATTATTGTTATCTCTGGTCAAGTAGCACATTTTCAACAGAACATACATGGTCTTCTTTAGAAAACCAAGGAACAATCATACACTCTTACTTGTATCAGGTCGAACCAGGATTGGTCATTTTGGTCTTCAGGGTTCTATATCTTGGTGTCCAGCTTTAGTTGTCAAAACTGAATTTGTATCGGTTATAGTTCTAGGACCAATATGATGGTTTTTCTGTGGAAAATCCATACTCTTCAACGAGTTCCCCTTGGTTGTGTTTCTTTCTTAATTAATTAAATAGTATCTCTCGCTAGAAAAATAAATGAACACATAGTTTCTCACACGGGAAGCAGCAACTTATTATCAACTATCCGTAGCAAGCCTAACTCATTTATTGGCTGATCACAGCTTCTCAAGGTTTCAGCAATCCTAAACCTTGGAGCATTTCAGACATTTCCAAATAGAATTTGGGAAAATAACTTCACAAACTTTTGCTGTTTGGCTTGTGATAGACTTTGGACTTTGGAGGTCCTTGAGAAATTACCAAGAAAATCCTAAACATCTTAGGGTCTGGCATATAACATAACATCTTGTGGAACTTCTTGATTTTCAATTTATGCCCCCCAGCTTCATAGTCCTTATACTATGTTTACACAAGAGTCGTCAGGGAAATAAGAATATCTTAATTCACCTATCTTTCCATATCAATTCAGACATCTTATTGCTCACTGGTGCAGAGTTCTAATGTGGACCTTAGAATTTAAAATTAGGCACCGTCTAGAGTCTTCGTGACAATGTTTGTCAATGTTGACATGCATACCTCCCTATCTCCTTAGTGAGGAGAGAGCAACATCTGATATCTGCCTTCAAGGATAAACATATTATGAGGAGAAGGCTTTGGCTCAATATCTTCTTGGGCGTCTTGACATCTTGAGTTATTTTCATGCAATGGAGGATTCTTCTGTTAGTATTAGTACCCGTAGTTCAATCCTAAATGTCTAAATGTATATATCATCGTTAGAAATAAAATTAAAGCGGCTTTATATTACTTATGTGTTGGAGTAATATATCGATGTGTGCTCTGATCTATGCCCACAATGCGAATAGAACCATAGATCGAGATAGATCACACTTGATGGGTCCCTAGTCAACAAAGCTTCACTAGAAGCGACTAGTATGAAAGATGGCTCTTTATGGCTTACGTTCTGTTAGTCATTGGAATGGGATTCCGGAGTCTGATCATAGATATCACGTGGGACATGATATTGGATGACCCGCCCTGAATATGTGCCATAGATTAAGTCATGAACATATTCAGTGTTGTAGCTTGTCATGTATCCTTAGACCAAGGAGTCTTTGTGATCGCTATGTAGTCAACAACTGAGCTTGACCTGAGCCTAACGTTGTCCGTAACAGGGCTTCCATAACGGCCAGGATTGGCTTGGGGATGGGCTACATGAGTGACACGAAAGGCGGCTAAGGGATTTATCCCTCATACTGAGGTGTGGGAAAGATATCGGTTCTCGGCCGCTTGATCGAGAGTGACTGAAAGAATAGCATGGCCATGCACATGATACTGGGTATCATATCTTCAGTCATCTCACATATCAAGGAACGGTGATTGAGAATAATAAGGATGACGGCTTTATGCCTTATCTCAATCAGGATATCGGAGATAAAAGGATAATGACAGGGACGACGGAAAGGTTAGAATCGACAGGGTCGATTCGCTATGCAGTGTCAGGCAATACTAAAGTCTCGTTAGTTGCCACTTAAATAGGATCAAGTAAAATGGGATTTTACGTTGATCTATTGACATGCATAAACCTAAGGGTCACACCGGAGGATGAAATTCATTGACACATTTATGGAGAATGGCCAAAAGGGAGTTGTCTCGGGACATGACCAAAACTGGGTTTTGGGTCATGTGCCCGTAAGTGAATAGGACTTTACGGATCGAGACAAGGCTTGGAGTCTTGGGATTGATCGCGTCGGATAATGTTGGACATTTCCGGTATGGAAGGCTTGGAGGCGATGAGCGAATCACGGGACCTCGTTGGAAATGGCCACGGGCCATGTTCCAAGAGGCCCATGAAAGACCCATGCCACCAAGGCCCATGGAACTAATTAATCAAGTCTTGATTAATTAGTACTAAGTAAGCAAGACAAAGATTAAGGTGTTGGTGATTCACCACCTAACCCAATCTTGTCTTGCCATACTTTGTCCTATTTACACCTTACTTGACACCATACTTGTCCCATGCCTTTAGTTGGACAAGTATGGGTTTTGTTATGTTTAAGTCATCTTTTTTCAACATAACAAAAACAAGACAAGAATAGGAAACACAACTTCTCTCCCCCTTCCCTTGCAATTTCGGGTTTGGCAAGCTCCCACCTCCATGTTTGTGTTCTTGAGTCCTCAAAGAGAAGAACTACGTGGCTTTGATTCCCATGTGGATACGTAGGCGTCTTGGAGACTCAAGTCAATCATTCGTTAACCGGTGTTCTTGTTTTGGTAAGAGATAGTGCTGAATTTTTCTCTTGTGAATCCATTCTTTGTTAGTTGTTTCATGGTTTTAATCGTCTCTCGGTTTTCATTGATTTTCCGCTGCGAGTTGGTTCATCTCCAACCCTACCTCGAGACCCAACATCTTCGACATCTTCGTCTGGTCTCATGTAGAAAGACTTCGAGGCTCGTACATTCTTCATGATTGAGCGTGACTATGCTGGATCCTTTGAGACGTTAGCATTCTTGGCCTACTTATTAGATGCATTGGCATCTTTCTTGACATTTGACCCTAAAATAGCTTCATATTCGAAGGACGATGGTAGATGCTTCTTCTACACAGTGTACATGACCATGGCTAGATCTGGAATGATACTTTATGCAAGATCAGAAGGTGTCCAAATAGCCAACCCAATTCTAAGCATAACAGAGTACGTGAGAGTGAGCTATGTGGATGTTATCTCACCTTTTGTTAAGCATTCCTTCTTAGAAGTTCCATATATCTCCTTGGCTACCTCATCAGACATGAACATATAGATACCTAGCATTGTTGTAGGCCTTCTAAATACTGTCATCAATGACCTTGTGGAAAACATGATTCTCAAGTTCATCAAAGGTTGGACCATGATTAACAATAAGTTTTGTTGCTAGTTGAGGGTAGTAGGGACCAATAACTTTGATAGTCTGTATCAATTGAGCATCTCCAAGAAACTTGCTGAATTATTCGAAACCCTTGACATCTTCAGAAATTTCCATTTCTGGACAAATGAATCTCTGAAAGACATAATCTCACTTCTGGGAAACTTCTTCTGGAGTTCTCTTTATTGAGATGAACTTTTTTCCCTTAGACCTTGATGAAGAAACATTTTCTCAGCTACTCCTTCGTCAGAACAAGGTTCATCCATAAGATGTGTGGCTGGCTCGGGAGATTTCCTTGGAGTAGAGGCACTAGAGCCATTTTTGCCGAATGTTTTTCTCTTTAGGCTACTTAACAGAGTAGCTAGATCTTCTTCATCAATTCCTTTTGACTTGAATCTCTTGGACTATCTCTTGAATACGGATGCAAAACTTTTCACACTCCTTTTCTTTACATGCATATATGAACCAGAAGTAGTAGTCGCACAAGTATCATCAATGACAGAACTATTTATCGTACAAGGCTCAGAGGTAGGCTTTTTACTAGCAGTAACTTTAAAAGATTTTTCAATAGGAGTGACAGAAGTAACCTTCTAAAGGCTGAGTAATAGAAAATTATGTTGCATAGGAAGGATTTTCTTCTACAGTAAGCTTGTGCAGATTGATTTTAGATTGAGACTTCAGATGATCTCTTCGACCCTTACACTTTTGAGCAAGCCTCTTATTCTTTATCTTCTTGGAATCCATGATAATTGCGAGTTGAAGAAAGAGAGAGAGAGCAAGATGTTCACTTATTTTTCATAGATTCCCTCATAATCATGTCAGACTTATTCGATTTTGATCTGCAGTAGTCTTCCAACTTGTCATAACATCTTGTTTGCCATTCGACCAAGTACACTGTCCTTAACATACATTTTAGGTGATCATGAGGGTGATCCCTTTCTTCATCGTAAGTTGAGTTAGCCTATCATATTTGGCTTGATGGCTCTATAGATTTGGTGAGACAAGGAAGGATCATTGTACCATTTAGGTTGATCAGCATGGACTTCTCCATAGTGTATTTTCTTTATATGAGTGTTGTCTTGAGTTACACAATGACATCTGTTTCTTGTGAGAATATTGTAAAGACCGTCTCAATGAAAAGAAGTAAAATATTAAATTTATCGACTTGAAACGTCGTGGTTGGAAATAGGGCTGAAAATTGGAACGAGTTCAGAAAAGAAAAGAAAAAAAAAGGAAACATGAACAATTGGGTTGGGCTGGGCTGGTCAGAGGACCAGGCCCAGCTCACCAACGCGGGCCAAGCCCACGTGACGCATGACCCGGCCCACGAGCACGAGGCCCAAGCCCAACCCTACACGCGACTAACCCTCGCTCGCGCCGCTTCATTTCCTCACTCGCACGCACAGTTCCCAATGCTCGTCTTCCTCCTCTCGCCTTCTCTCTCGCGAACCAGAACCAGTCAGCCGCCGCCGTCCCTTCTCCGACCTCTTTTCATCTTCTCCTCCTCCGTCTTCCACCCTCGTTACACCCAGGCCACATCCCTGAACCAGAAAGCCCTCCCTTCCTTCCCTTCTTCCTCGCTGAATAGAACAAAACCCTAGCCGCCCTCTTCGATCCAAGCTCCGTCGCGCCTTTAACCGTAGAAATCAGCCACGGTGAGCTTCGTCCCGAGCTTATTCCCCTTCCCCTCTACCATTCGCCTGAAAATCGTGAGCCTTCGAGCTCATTTTGAGCTGGGTTTGACCGGACAGGAACGCCGGAGCTCTCGAGCTCCAGATCTAGCTTTCCCACGCCGGCGAGCTTCTAACGCCGCCAGATCTGGATGGAGAAGCTCGAGTTTCACACCAGCCACTCTCCCTCGTCCTCTCCTCGCCGCCTGACGCCGTCCACCGCCACGGCAAGACCAAAACCAGCCGTCGTCGCCCTCGACCTCGCCATGCTCGGACCTGACGAACCCTAGCGGACTGGGCCTTGGGCCAGGAATGGTACCGGGCCAGGACAACCTCGAGCCAGTTGGGCCTTGGGCCAGACTGGATCCTGGTTGGGCCTTGGGCCGGGCCAGGCCCAGGTCTGATAGGGCGAGTCCGGACTCGAACCTGGACCGGGTCTGGGTCGGGTCTGGAGCCGGGTCCGGGTCGGTCCTGGGTCTGGGTTCTGGACCGGGTCGGATTCGGGTCTGGTTCTCGGATCCGGGTCGGCAGCTTAAATTATTTAATTAATTTAATTAAAATGAGTTTAAAATGGTAAATTAAAGTACTTAATGGACAAATCAGAGGACTTTGGACTATACCGGGACTGATTGGACGTTTTACTTGTTAACCCAGACTTGGACTTCGCCTGAGAAGACCGGACGTCAGCAGCTAGGAGACGTAGTTGTTGGTTCTTCTTGAGGTAGGGAAAAGTACTAAACTCCTCGAGTAATTTAAGAACTTTAATAGTATGCCTGTAGGATAATAATAACCGGAAAGGTCCTAGTTTTCATATAGGATGTGATTCACTAGAACAACCGTTTTTCAATTATAATAATAACCGGACGAGTCTTAGCATGCATATAGGATGTGATTCACTAGTTAACCGCTTTCAATATCTTGGGAAATTGCTGTGCTGGTAGAATGGCTATGTTGAGCCTTAGGATTGCTTGTTAATCGTATTTACCGAGGTTTGTTCGTTTTAAGGTCGATGCATGCTCCGTCTTTGGGTTAAATTTAAGAGTCATACTAAACTAGATGAATTAAGTTGATTATAATATGAATGATCAATTTGTGTTATGATTGGTTGAATGAATGAAATGAATGCGATGTGATTGGTTGAATGGTTGTTTGAATGTGAATTGGTTGTGCCTAAGGATATGATCGGGTGAGTGATAAACCGATGATATGTGGTTGGTAAGTTATGCCGGTAAGCTTGATTGATAGTATGAGTTGTTGTGTTGTGCCCTGTCGGGAATTGCGTGCTTTTGTTGTTGACTTGCCGAGGGTGTTTCCGAGCTGATATCCGATCGAGGGGGTAAGTCGGTCCGATACGTTTACATTGTTGTTTCACCCCGATGCTACGTGTTCCGGGAAGACCTAGACCGGGGAACATTCCGGTATGGTATATTATTGTCTTATCCGATGCTACGTGTTCCGGAAAGACAGGTTCCACTCCGATACTACGTGTTCCGGAAAGACTAGTTCCACCCCGATGCTACGTGTCCCGGGAAGACCGAGGCCGATGAATGTTCCGGCACGGTGCTTATTTGTCTCATTCCGATGCTACGTGTTCCGGAGAGACTCACATGGTCCTTTGGGGACATTTCAGGGACTTCCGAGAACGTGCGTTCCTTGGGAACTTTTCTAGAAATCCCGATGATAGTGTTTCCTTCGGACCGAGGGGCTTTCTGACATGATGTACCAGTCGGTGTACGGATCAGAGTCGTGGAATTCGACATTAGATATCTCAGTATTTGTGCGCTTCTTTAATTAATTCCCTTGTTAAGTTTGTTCTCTTTCCATTGATATCCTTGAGTGTTATCTTCTCTAAGTGTTACATTCATTATTGTCTGTTGATCTCCTTGAGAGTTACTTTCTTTAAAGCATTGAAATCTTTTACTGATTTATATTTACAGCAATTTTGATTAATAGTTCTAATTATAAACTTTGCATACTTGTACCAATTGGTTTTATGGTTTAACGGGGATTTCTTTTACTTACTTCTTTTTCCTACTGAGCGTAAGCTCACCCCCTCCGTGTTTACTGTTGTTTTACAGGTTTTCTTGCTGAGTATGTTGTAGGACATCTCAGGGCTCGGGAGCTCACCGAGGGTTCGGGTGTTGTTATATTAGAGACGTACCATCTTATTTTTTGTATTAAACCTGTTGTCTTATTTACATTTTGAGTTTTCGACTCGTTGATTGGATTTGGATTTTTACCCTTTCGGAGGTTCTTATTTAAAGTTTATTTTAATTATCGTTATTTATCTTTATTTCAAGTTCACGTCTCGAGTTCGATCAAAATCGGATTTGGGGCGTGACAAATATGAAGCTCATTTCTCTTTGTCTTGGTGAGCACTTTGACTTCTGGACAGACATCAATTATGGTATTCATACCAGTGACACCCTGTTTAACCTTTTTGCTTGAGTTCAACATTTCGTGGTTGTGGAACACATCAGGGTTTGTTAGGTTTCCATTGCTAATATGTTGATGCTTTGATTCAACTTCATCCTTTTTAGGTGTTCACGATTTCCAATCGTGTTATATGAAGCTCCATTATCAAGGTACCACACATGTTCATTAAATTCAACAAGAGTGGTGTATGCAACATTGGCACGGTAATTGTTACTCTTAACTCTCTATTCCTGCTTCAAGTTTACTTGAAAATGTTTACCTTTGACTCTCCATGCCTGTTTTATAGTGGTCTGAGGTTGCATAGACTTTCTCTATTGAACTCGGGACATTCCATGCAGTTGATAGCAGCATGGTCTTATGTGAACTTTCTTACCACAATGATGGAATTTCCTTGTGGCTCTCTTGGCCTTTCCTGTAAAGGAAAATTTACGAAGTATATTAGATCCATGTAGATGATGTTGTCGGTCAAAGTATTTTATAGGATGTATTATAGGACGCCTAATGGAATGTCGTTCAGGATGTCTGCTAAGATGATGGTCATAAGAATGTTGAGTTTTAGACATCTTGAGAATTGATAAAGTAAGATATGCTTTCTTCTTTTTAGTAGTCAGGGGTTGATAAACTTTCTGTTTGTTTGAGAAGTTGAGACTTCATCATTGTATCCCAGTCCATTCATATTCTTGGAAGATCTTCATATAGATAGAATGTTATCCAATGTGTCTGTGCCTGAATTTAACATCCTGACTGACTTTGTAATACAATCAACCTCTCCGTTCAATCGAATCACCTCTTCTTGTAAAGATCCAATTGTTTTAAGAAATTGGATTTTCTCAAGCATCAAAGCTTGTAATTGGACTCTTTGAGTCTCTAGAGTTGATGTGTGTACAAACTCTTTGTTGGGTAAGTGATTACTCTAAATCGTCGAATCATTATCTGAGAGTTGCTCAGAGGTGAATCTTCCATCAATGATCTCTCCTGTATCAACAGAAGCAAAATTAGTTGTAAAAACAAGATGATTTCCGACCTTCTCACTTTGTTCATCGTCTTCTTTTGCAGCTGAGCCCGATTGGTCCTTGGGATTTTGCATAGAGCTTTTTAGTGCCCTTACTTTGTGCTCCTTGTTCATATCTTGAAGAGAACTCAAAAATTGTGAGTGACCCCATGAGCTCATCAAAATTGAGAGAGCTTAAGTCATGCATTTCCTTTATGGAAGTTATCTTCATTTTGAACCTTGAGTTAACTATTCTCAATGTTTTTCTGATAAGCATTTCATCTGACATCGGTTTTCCAAGGGTGAATGATTCGTTAACAATTTCTCTGATTCGT
Source organism: Erodium maritimum (assembly GCA_963921825.1). NCBI lineage: Eukaryota > Viridiplantae > Streptophyta > Magnoliopsida > Geraniales > Geraniaceae > Erodium > Erodium maritimum. The sequence goes on along the minus strand of OY997589.1, from coordinate 28,259,390 downwards.
ACATGGAACTGAGTGATTGACTCATCATATCTCATGGACAAAGGATCGAAGTTTGTAGTGAGATATTGCAACCTTTGATCCCTGACTTTAGTGGTTCCTTCATAGGCAGTAGCAAGTATCTCCCGAGCATCCTTTGTAGTGGTATAGGTGAAGATTAACATGAAAACATTTCGGTCAACACCCTTGAAGATTGCATTGAGGGCACGTTAATTTCCTAGTGCTGCTTCATCTTATTAAGAGCTCTAGTCCTTCTCTTGTTTAGGTACAACTACATTCCCTTCCTTTGCAGCTTCCAGTGGAGGTGTCCATCCATGGATCACAAATTTTGCTGTCTAGAGATTTCAGAAATGCTCTCATTCTGGCTTTCAAGTATCCATAATTTGTTCCATCCAGCAAAGGTTGACGACTGACTGATCCTCCTTCTCAAGAGCTTTCCATTTTTGCACGTTCAGTGTTATTTCCCTTCTATATCACTACTCTTTATATTGGGTGACTACTCTGATACCAATTGAAATATTGATATGATGCAGTAATCAGATGTCAACTAGGATGTTATAATATGTTGTCTGACATCTTACTAGAATCGGAATGAAAGCAATAACAAATAAACAAGCAACCACAAGAACACACAATTGGTTACTCAGTTCAGTGCAACATCACCTACATCTGGGGGCACTCTACCAGTGGAATGGTTTTCACTATATTGTAATAATCAACATACAAGTTTCTCAAATCATCATAGATCAAACCTATGTTATTATTACAGAGAAAAAAACCTATCTCAGGGACTCCCCCTGAGTCCGAGCTCCTCGCTCGATCCCACTCTTCAAGCACTTCGGTCTTGGATTGTTCTTTATCCTTGATAAGGGTTGTGATTCTCAATCACACAAGCTTCACTCCATTATTCATTTCAGTTAAGCGACTAGGAGTGAGGACAACAACATTCTCTTTGCTTCAATACATCCAATCTCTTGATACAGTAGTCCAACACGCTCAAGACCACTGAACTCATGAACACAAGAGAATTTACAAAGACAGACTTCTTAGACACAACTGATCGACATATAATGACAATTTCGATCAATCCTAGTTTGTGAGGTCTCCACAGTATATATAGTGCTGGCTTGCTTCACAACGCCGCGCCTCCTAGGTTTACGTGACTTCAGAGTCACGATTGAAGTGAATCTCTTCTTCCTTTGTTCAGCAATGCTGAATCTCTTCTTTTCTTGCTCAACAAGTCTTTCCAATATTTATCCAATATGATATGCGTGTAAATCTTTTGATCTTGGAAAGTAAATCACAACGTTTCTCAATGCAAGTAAAACTTTAATCAATGAGTATATACAAGAAAAGGAAACATATCTTCACTGGATATGGACGTGTAACAGATGTATTCAAATATTCTCGCGCGTACACTGTCAACTATTGTAATGTTACTAACATTCTGTGTTGACATCTTCTATTAGGCCACGTCCGGTTCCACTATGATGTCTATTGACATTTACGCTATAACATACATGACTTGACTCAAAAGTAGCCAACCACAAATGTAACAACAGTTTAGTTTAACCAAGAACCGATCACTATATATACGATCGAAATTAAGGGCTATTTCCCAAAGTCAATGCTGACATGAAATACCTGGAAAGCAGTAGCACCAATTCGGTTTTAGGACTGGGCTCCATGGTCAATTAATGCCCAGCCGGCCAGCCCTAGTAAACAGGAACTCAGTGTGAGGTGAGTCATCACTCCAAAACTAACACAAATACGCTTAAATGAATAGCAGAAGAAGAAAACCAAGCCTACCTAACAAAAGGAATGCCTATTAGCATATTAGCATTTGGTCTTACCTTTGATAAAAATACAAATCACAGAAGCAGAAACTAAACATGTTTAAGATACATTCCACCCTCTCTGTGTCTGATCCTCTTCCTATTATTACAATAATCCAAATGAAGATGCCAAAGTTACAAGTCCATTATATCAGATGAGACGTCAAGTTTTTGTTGCCGGTCTGACGAGCCACAACCTGAGCCACTGCCTAAATGTTTGTAGTCTCTTGCTTCAAGATCATCCCTGTGGCCGGCCTCCGTTATATCGGATGAGACGTCAAGTTTTTGTTGCCGGTCTGACGAGCCCCAATCCTGAGCCACTGCCTAAATGTTTGAAGTCTCTTGCTTCAAGATCATCCCCATGGCCGGCAAAGCCTGTCCCTCCCTTCTTTAGATTCACCAAATCCCTCTCTTTACATCTCTTGTCGCATACAAGACATACCTTATCAACAGCCATGAACTTATCGGCACACTTCTTGCAGAACACATGCCCACAAGTACTGAGGGCAACCAGTGATAATGTGTTGGTCAGAGTCACCTTACAGCTAGGACAGATAAAAGTCTTATCAAGAGAACTGGGTTTCTGCTCGCTAGTGTCTTCTGTGAAGTGGATAGGGAAGAGGCTCTTCAGCTTAAGTTTTTCGTTGCCTTCAGGACAGATTGTACTTGTGGAGGGGGCATCCACCTTCACAGGGGCTCCAGGTGTTGCTGATGGAAGCCAAAATGCTTTCATGGTTCGGAGTGCTTCTTCCTCGTAGGATGTAACTTTCACACTGTTTGCCCCGTGGAAACCACCATTCTTGTCTCGGCTGTGGTTTCTATCACTGTACTGCGGCACCGCACCGTGGTTTTGCTGATCAAACGCATCCAGCTCTCTGGCCTTTTGTGATGACAACCTCTCCTCCTCTTCTTCCTTCTCTTGCTTCTGTTGTGCAGCATGGGCAGCTAGCTTCCTGCAGGATGAGAAACACATAATTGACAATAGCCTTAGCATGACTATTTATGAAGCTCTGAACAACACTGTAAAACATAGCACGTTGTGATCTTTAAGTGAAGAATCCAGTGAGTAGATTGGAGTGTAGCTCTTTAAAATGTTAGTAGCGCACTGATTCTTTCTATAAAAAAGTCCAGAGGACCACATTAATCTTCAACAGTAAAAAAATAGAACAGAGAACACAACAGGGAAGAGAAAAGATGTGCTTATTTGATCACATCACAAGGATAGAATTAATCAGAAAAAGTCCTAATAAAATACACCCTCTGTCTAAAATAAGAGTTCATTAACTTTTCAGAAAAGATTAAGAATTAGGGGAGTTAATGTTTCCTTTTCAACTACATGTCCTCTTGATCCCCAAGTGCTATCCCACAAAAGCTTTAAAAGTATTGCAAGAGAAATTCTGTACATGGAACATGTGTTAATATTCCGCATTTCTTTCATGACATTGGCACATACAATTACCAGCTTCATTCATGGGTTCTAACTAAATTACATCTTGGTCACAGTACCTATCTTTTTAAGAACAGAACCATCCAACAGCAGAGTCCTTAAGCTTCCACACAACCTCAAAGCACTATACAAATACTCATAGCCCAGTAAGCCATTATATGCTACCCAACCATAATTGATGCTTCAATTAACATGCCATCTGGAATAACCTTGTTTGATTTTCACAGTGAATCTAAATCAATATGAAATATCAGGAAACAACATGCCTATCTCGGAGGTGCCTTAGCAAGCTAACAAGTTATTATTTTGTTCCCATGTTAATCCAATCCACTAAGCACAAACAATCTAGGTTCAATTGACTTTGGTATCTAATGTATGGGTCTGACTTACCAAAACTTAACATAAACTCAATTTTCACATCAACCGACACTATACCCTAGAAATTCATGACTTCAATTGGGATGCAAATCTCAAACCAAGCAAGCAGCCAAAATTCCCAATAAACAGAATCAAACCAAAGAAGGAACCCCGTCAAATTGATTGCTCACTAATCAGCCACAAATAAAACCTGAATCGGGATTCAGATCTGAAACTAATAAATAAAGCAAAACCAGAACTTGCAGGGAGGCATGAAAAGGATAATCAACGAAGAAGAAGAAGAAGAATACCTTTGGATGTCCTTTTTCTGGGAGAGGAGGCACTCGAGAATGCACTCTTTGCAGAAGACATGACCCTTCTGGCAAGAGAGAGGGTCGATGAAGGACTTGAGGCAGAGACAACAGGCGTCGAAGGGCTTGATGGAGTCCTTGCCCAGCCTCTCCTTCTGGGTACCATAACCGAGCTTCCTCTTCTCGTCGTAGGTGAAGTAAGCTAGGTCATTATTGTTCTTCGAGTGTCTCTGCGGCATCGCTTCTCTCTCTCTAAATCTTCTTCCTCTTCTCAACTCTACTAATAAACCACTAATCGTTATTTTTAACGTCTCTTATTTACTGGCATCATTATTTCGTAAATAAGTGACACGTAGTCCATTCAGATTTATCACACGTTTCCACTACAGTCCACGACCCAAAGCTCCACGTGGTACCACCTTAATCCATCTTCAACACAAAAGAACCAATTTTTAAATCCCCAGACCGAGTCCTCTTTCACTCTCAAAAACCCTGAAAGATCAACCCACACACGATCAAGACAAGCTGTTCAGAATCGAAATAGCATATTCTCGAGAACAATTTATCTGCTAAATTCGTCTCTTGGGTGCTCGATCAGACATCTTGCAGCAGTAGCAATGGATTCGCCGAAGAAGAATTCGGAATCGGAGCGGCAGCTCGGGGCGGTGGTGATCCAGCCGTCGTCGCCTCGATTTTCCAGCACCGGAACCCCCACCGCCGGATCCCGGCGCAAGATCGGCATAGCCGTCGATCTCAGCGACGAGAGTGCCTTCGCCGTCAAGTGGGCCGTGCAGAACTACCTCCGCCCCGGCGATGCCGTCGTCCTCATCCATGTCCGACCCACCAGCATCCTCTACGGCGCCGATTGGGGAGCAATCGACCTCTCCGTTCACGAAACCGACGACGAGGAGTCAACCCAGAAGCTGGAGGACGACTTTGACTCGTTCACCAACACCAAGACTAACGATGTGTCCCAACCCTTGGTCCACGCCCAAATCCCCTTCAAGATTCACATCGTCAAGGACCACGACATGAAGGAGCGGCTCTGTCTCGAGGTCGAGCGTCTCGGCCTCAGCACCATGATCATGGGCAGCCGCGGATTCGGCGCCTCCAAGCGTCGGTCCAAGGGCCGCCTCGGAAGCGTCAGCGATTACTGCGTCCATCATTGTGTCTGTCCTGTCATTGTCGTCAGGTTCCCTGAAGAGGACGCCCATTTGGCCTGTCCTACTGTGGCCGAGGAGGATCAAGAGTATCATGATGCCTCTGACAAGCACACAGGTTTGAGCTCCTTTTTGGCATCTTCAACTTGATATGTGAATGTTGTTTTGTTTGTAATTAATCAGTTCTTGGTTTCAATGTAACTAGTGAAAAGCTTACATATTTGCTGCCTAGTTTTTGATGTCCTGTGATCATCTTATGTTTGAACTAAAAACTGGATGCAGTTGATCTTCTATGTATATATATATATGTCTAATGTTATTGGGTTTGTGTTTAAGTTGATGTGGTAACAAGGGTTATACTATGAGCCTCACTTGTGTTGCTGTCGGGCCAAACTTGTCCATACCCTTTTAGTTTAGGGGCAACATAGCGGAATACCCCCTATACTTCACATTGAAATAAACTGTGAATGTGATTATTTAGGTCAATTCAGTATGATATCGTAGTAGCTCAACAAACAAATTTTGCTAGTTTTTGGAATATTGTACTGAGTGGATTTAATTTGGGGTAGTAAGTCAAAATCTTGGTCTGTTCTTTAAATTTCTCCTGACCACGTCCATGTGCATCTTTCAGAGGGTTGTGATATTATTTCATGTTTGTTCATCATGATTAATCTGTTCATGGTTATGGTTTTAACAATTACTCAATGGCCAATTGAGATTAAATGGGTTCTGATTCACTTCAACCAGCATTTTCATGTTATTTAAATTGTATTCTTTTGTCACTCAGATACATCCTTCATAATTTTCTTTACTCAAGGTGACATCAATTTAGTTGAAAACATATGCCCCTATATTGTTGCCAAATCAAACTATATTTGGTGCATGACGTTAAAGACATGCTTTTACTGATATGCTGAACTTATGTATATGGTTGCCCCTTACAGCATGAAACTTGTTTTTTACCTACAAAACCTGTACTCGAAGTCGGAAAAGAAAACGTTGTAAATGCTGGCACACTTAATGCCATATGCTTCATCCACATTTCAACTGTCAAGAAGCTACCTTTATCAATTTGTCTAAAACATCAATTCTTCTGCAATGAGTTTGTACTATATATTTCTATTTTAGAAGTCATACTCCTCATTTACAGTTCAGATTCAAGGGCGTCAAGTTGTCATTCACTGATGCAGTGTTAGATTTTCTTTTGAAACAAATGCTATAACTATTTGTTTCCTAGGAGTGAACATATGGCAAATGTTGAATCTTGGGCAGCTAATTTATTCCTTTTGCAAAATGGATATTTTAGTATATTGTTGGGGATCTCTTGACTCTGGTTAACCTTTTATGGATGTTGATTTCATCAGTCATCTTTGTATTCGTATGTTGTGAATGCTGGAGACTCGACTATAGTAAGGTTTTGTTGTAAATGTTGGAGATTCCCTATGGTAAGGTTATCTGTCTACGCTTATCTGTATGCTGAAGGCCTCTTACATTGCTGACAAGGCACAGTTTAACATCAGACTGCTACCATCATGAATCAAGGCCTACTACTTTATATTAGTATCACAGGGTTCATTTTTATTTCATTCAAACTTTATGTGCAGTGGTTTATCTGTGACAGTGCAATTGAAAATTCGATAACCAATTGGCGGTGGGTGTTGCTACATAAATCCATCTCCAAGATGTTTATGGTAGTTTGATGATATGAGGTAGCTGCAAAGCTATCCCATTTTAGATTTGCCTTAGCTCTATCAGGAATATTATAGATAACCTTGTGGGTTTTTCTTAATCAACCGGCTTTCAGTTTCCAGCTGTAGTATTTTTCTGTGCATGTGGGTGATGAAGTGTTCACCAACGTGTGGTCCTTTGGTCCATAATACACTTACATGTTTGATTCTAAATTGTGTGCTAGGAAAGGGCATTGTGCCTTGTACTTTGTGACACTTAATATTTATGATCTTTGTTGTGTAGTTACCTCTTTTGCATATCTCCTGACCAAAATAGCACCTCTTGCAGACATGGGCAACGCTCCTTGAACCCATAAGAGTTTGGTCGTGACAATATTCTGGTTTCTCCCCTTGTTATAGTTGCTTCATCCGTGTGTGTGAAGTTTGATGTATGTACATTGTTAGTGTCTCCTTTGGTGTTTATGAGTTAGAGGGCCCATTTTGTATAAACCAGAAACATGAAAGCCCTCTTGGCCTTGTAACATGAACATCCTTTTACTTTTCCTTCATTGATTGAATGAGTGTGTATCTTTGTAAGCAGATGTGTTTGTTGCTGCTATTTTGGAACTTGGAATTTTACTACAAATGTGATTTTCTTCCATTAATATTAAAGATGATCAAATCAACAACATTACTAATTTAAGAGCTAACAAAAGCTAGCTTCTATCATGCAATAACCATCTCAAAGGAGAGTCCATGAGGGCAGAGATGAGCCTTTGGTTGAGAGCTCCGGCTCTCTCACCATGCACATGGCCTCAGTGCCTCGCGGTTCATTTCGAAACAGTTTGGAATTTTTCTTGAAGCTAAGGAAGGTGTTCACGCCCTTATCCCTGTCGGACGAGTGGACAACAACTTGAATCCATTGAGTGTTGGGGAAAGAAGGGAGGAGTCTGGTTAAAGGCGACATATTCGAGCTAGGGATGGCAAAAAGCCCCAACTCCGACGGGGACTCGACGTCCCCGCCCTGTGCAGAGCGAATTACGGGGATTTTGATTGGGGCAGGACGAGGATGGGATTATAAGTTCTGAAAAATATATATTACTAAAAATTTATACATCTTCTCCCAACATTACCAAACAGTGACCTCTCTCATCTCATCCTTCAAACCGTATATACATTTTCTTTAAAATTGTGGTTGTGAATTATTTGATTTCAAGAATGTGGATTTCATGCGGGATGAGAACGGGATGAAATCAATATGGGGCAAGAAGGGGAAGCGGGGGATGGGGCACGAGTACCCCGCCCCAAACCGCCCCATTGCTATCTTTAATTCGGATATGGATTTTGTTTTGCGGAATACTGTTTCTTCATCTTTCCTCGAAGCTGCGTGGGAAGGTACCACTACCATTACTTATTTTTTTTCGTGTCAATTACATAATATACGTTTCTTTGGACCCTAATGCAACCTCCCTCCAGCAATACCTATTGGGGATTTCCTTACAATTGTCTGTATACATTGTCCATAAACAAAGAAAAATACGAACTTCAAACTATCTATTTTATTTGAAACCCGTACAAAATTAAATAAACACTAAGTTTTGATCAAAATAACTATTTTACTCATGAAGTAATTAAATAAATCGTAAAAGAGATAATTTATTAACCTATCGGGGTTGTCGCCACTGTAACTAAGGAGCTTTTCTCGAAGGGTTTTAAATGGTGTTTGCAGTTACATTTTCGTTGTAGATGTGGTGGTGTGTTACAAGTGTTATGGCTCTTCGGTCTACAATATTGTGGCTCATCATGTCTGAGATGGTGTGACTCTCTTGGTTGTAGAAGACGATTTTTTTGTGGCCGCGGTAACGACGAATTATAACAACAGCAAAGTGCAAAATTGGGAAAGAAGGGCAAGTTCTAAGACCCAAAGAAGGCGGCAACATCTAGGATTCAATCCTTTGGAGATCGTGCGTCTGAAAAAACGACCTTCCTTCTTTCGTAGTGTGACTTATCAACGCTGCGGTGGTGCGGTCTCTTATGGTCGCGTCGTCGCAGTGGCGCGGTTCCTCGAGCTGCACTGGGGTAGTGTTTCGATACAACAACGGTAAGGTGCTCTGTTAGTGTCAAAGCAACCCTAACACCTTGTTTCTCTCTCTCAACTCTCTCATGATGGCTAGGTTTTACTAGTGTACGATAACATGGATAAAAAAAATGGCGGAAAACAAAAAGAAATAAATTTGTCAGTAGTATTATTTAAACCTAAATTCACATGCATCATGAAAACTAATATGAGCACGTATTTAAAGAGATTACCTCGATGTAGAGCAACGTATGATACTTTGAGTTGGCTAGTTCGAAACTGGGACCTTTGGAAAGACTAGTCGAGGCACCCAAATGTTTGTCCTCTAATGTATCCACACGAGTAAGACGATTCCACGACAAATCTTGCTAGTAGCCTTTTGAACTTTTCGCTCTTGCTCTTCATGTGAGGTGACCAAAAAATGCAGCACTAATGCTTGTAATTTTCAGCCATCACTAATGTTATAGTTATAAGGTTTAGTTTAGCTTAAACCAATTCCAATTAGAATAAGTAAGCCTAGCAAAAAGAAAATCCAAGAAGTGTCTTGTTTCCTCCATCCGAGTTAAACTAGGATTTCCTTTTATGCTTAGACATTCTAGAATTTTAATTTTCCATCTTTTAATTTAATAAAATAAAAACACCAAATATACACTTTTAATTGGATTTGTCAAAATTACTATTCATAACATAAATAGTGAATTTTGGCAAACCCCATATAACTTGTATGTTTTAATACTTGATTTGATTTAAATAAATATCATGCAAGACATTTAAATAAATACAGATAACGACATTATTTCTAGAACAAGTAATTAAATAAATAGGTGTGTTATATCAAACATAAATTTTCCGATTTTATTTAAGTCAAACCTCTAAGGTTCATTTCGTCATGGTCTTTACTCTAGTGTGTGTGACTGTTTAGGATTTGTATGACGTTGGCAGTGAGATAAAATCATCATTTCATCCATAAATTATAAGTAACTCGTAGCATCCTATATCTACCCAAGTCATACGAAGTCTTGATTTTATCTTTGTCAGATCCTATTACCATAAGTGATCTCATCCTTTTTCGTTTGGCGATGTCATGACTGCAAAAAAAGGCATAAAAGCATTTTCAATTCAGTTCATAATTACCTTGATCTCGAGTTCGGATTGTAGATGACAAATCACACACATGATCATGCTTCTTTTACGATCCTCCACTCATCAAGAGGTCGTTGCTGACATCCGAATTGTATAAACACAAGTGATAAGTCCTTATGACCATCACCCATATACCTCATATGTATGTATACATATCTGAGCACAACTCAAGTCGTCATGCCCCAAATCCGGTTTTGACCGGACTCGAGATGTGAACTAAAATAATAAATAAATAAGGCGATTTAAAAGGAAATAATTTCTGAACTAATAATCCGAAAGTAATAAATCTGATAAAGTGAGTCAACAGCGCATAAATCCAACAATAAATGTTTAGTTCAAAATAGAGGGTACGTCTCTAGACCAGACTAGCCTAAGACCCTCGCTAGCTCCCTAGCTCCGAGAATCCCGCTAGACCACATCCCGCTCAAAACCTGTAAAACAATAAGTAAAAGGGTGAGCTTTCGCTCAGTAGGAAAAAGTAGTTAAGGTGATGAGTGTCCGCTCGTCACAACGAGTAACCGTCCAATTGGAGCATACTAGCAAAGCACAACACTAATAACACCCACGGAGAGCACACAACCACAACACACTTACATGACCACTATCACCTTGTAATCACATCACTTATCCGATCATCCAGCATACAATACACAGTAAAACAATCACACGTCACGTAACGCAGTCCCCGAACTCCGTCGGCTGTACACAACCTGACTCTATCATATCGTACCAGAACACACATCATCGGCCTAGATATCTTCCCGGAACCGCATCGGGGCACAGTCACAATACATCACACCGGAACACACAACATCGGCCTAGATGTCTTCCCGGGAATCCGTCGGGGCACAATCACAATACTGATCACGTAACCGTCGGCCTAGATACTCTATATCGGCATACCCCCTCGATGTAGGTATCGTACCGGAACCACACCCCGGGGGACCATGCATACGTGGGACCACACTGTCGGCCTAGATACCACCCTACACCGACGTACCCCCTCGGTGTAGGTACCATACCGGAATACAACTCATCTTGGAACATGCATCAAGAAAGTCTCACGCATCACAATGCCATAGTTCAACCACGGTATACCAACCGAGTCAACTTACCACAACACATCACATCGGTCTATCAATCACCTGGTCATATCACAACCATTGGTTCACGTCATATCAAGCATGACACAATTGCCCAAAACATAACAACACGCTACACCGAGCATATCATAACATGATTCTCAATCTAACAACGGATAAACCACACATCAAGCATCACAATCATAGATCATGCCATTTCAATCAACACACAAACTTAAGGGCTCGACATGGCCCACATGCATTTCTACAGCACGACAATTCCCCAACTTACGGCTCAACATGGCTCGTAAGCTATCCCTCATTTCACTCGTTCCTCACATCCTAACATACAATTCTAGCAATTAAATCAAGTATTCGCAACCTATATGCATACTAGTAACTTTCCGCAATTAAACCGGTATACGCTACTTTCCTTGCCTCGGTCGCTTTCCGAACGCTTAGTCACTTCACAAGGTCCAAAAATTTCCTCCTCCTCCAAGCTCGGGTCCAAAGCCTAAGATCACAAATTTAATACAAGAATCAAGAGTGATTCACTAATTGTTTAAAGAGGAAAAACATTCCCGCTTAACCCCAAAAGGGCTCGGTTATAGGTAATCGCCCCAATACTCGATGTAATAACCACTTCTGGTCAACGTCAGTCAAACCTGCGAAAAACAGGAAAATTTAAAAATTTTAAGACAGACACTTAACTTAACTTAAATTGACCCCGAGGGTCATGCCGGACTTAAGTTGACCCCGTTATCGACTAAAATGAGTTACGGGGGACTCAGGGCAACTTCCTGGTCATTTTGGGAAAGATTGATTTTTCGCTGGAAAAGTCACCCGAGCGACGTTTTGGTCCATTCGAGGACCGTTTTGGACCCGAAAAGCTTAGCCGTCGTCGTAGCGGTCTTAGTTGGGCCGTTTCCTTGAAGCCCGTCCAGTTTAAATTTTTTTTGGGAAAAGTGCCCGTTCGGGGCCCGAAACGTCCGTTTTTCGCGAATCTGATTGGAAAATATCAACTAGATATTTTCCAAAAGGTTGGGACCCACCTTGACACTTGTCAATTATATGGTGGTGTAATTTTTGGAGGGAAAAGGTGTGGTTGGGAAGTGTTGGCCGAACATGGGTAAAAGGGGGGAGTTTTTGGAGTTAGTTGTTAGTTTTAATTAAATTAGAAAGAAGAAGAGAGGTTTTAGAGAGAGAAGAAGAAGGAGAAGAAGAGAGAAGAAAGGAAGTGGAGTTAGGGTTTGATTTTCAACCCTTGGATCGATTCGAAGCAAGGAGCAAATCTCTTCCCCTCGTCTTCCTCTCGAGTAAGCACTAACCCGATTCTCGTTTCGTTTATTTTCTTGAAAGCTAGGGTTTAAGTTTTAAACTAATACTTAGGGTTGTGTAGAGTTTGGGAGGTGTTGGAGACGTTTTAGAGGTGTTTGGGGGTGTAAGGGCACGTTTTCCGATGACCGGAGGCTCGGGAGGAGCTCCGGCCACCGTGGGTGGTGGCCGGCCGGCCATGTGGTGGCTGGCCGGAGGTGGCAGCAGCCACCACTTGGTGGCCGAGCCCCTCCCTCAAACCCTAGGGTCTCGGCCAAGCCTCTTGGGTGGGGCCCACGTGCTCGGTTGCTCGGGTTTTAATGTTCGGGTGGTTTAAAACGTCCCCCGGACCACTTTTTCCTAATCGAATCGAAATTTGGAATTAATTTGGAGAAGTTGTAATTAACGGGTTTCGGGAAACTTTAAACGTTAATTAATTGACTTAGAAGTCGGAATTCAATTCCGTCAAGTGCGTTGGGTTCCTTGAAATATTCTAAGACCGTAGAAACGAAAACGGGGACTTTTGGAGCCCCGGAAGGCAATTAACCAAAACCGGGCAGATTCGCCATGTCGGGCGAATCTGGCCCTTACGGGTCCTTTTTCGGCAATATCGAGTATTTGGGAAGTTTGGGAGTGATCGGCATTGTCGGGGTTACGTTTGGGCGTTAAGTTTATTAATTTTCGGTTTACTCGTACTAGTTTAAAAGTACTTTAAATTTGTGTTCTTTTAGATCGTGCTACGGACCGAGGCAAGGGGAAGCTCGGCGAGTGACTGAGTGTGCTTCGGGTGTTGTTGGAGCGCTTTTGGGATTGTATACGAGGTAGGGAAAAGTAGCCGGATCTCGGCCCTGATTAGGGAAAGTTAATAGTAGAATTGCATGTGACACCGGGGTGTCGTGGGTTGAGTAGATTTATTTAATTATTAGAAAAGCATGATACGGGATTGTAGCGTTTAAGAGAAAGGCATGTGACACTTAGTAGTGTCGTAGGAACAGAGAACTTAGCGATAATTGAATTACTGGAGGCATATGACCATGCCCAGAGGTTGTTTGTGAAACTAGCGATTTTAGGACCGTTGGAGGCATCGAGTATGCCGGAGGTTGTCGTGCGTTTTATTTAATTGTTGAGTTTGGGTGGCCTTGAGAGCCCGTATTTAATTGTTGAGTTTGGGTGGCCTTGAGAGCCCGTATTTAATTGTTGAGTCGGGGTGGCCATGAGAGCCGTGTATTTAATTTGGTGTCTTGAGTGGCAGCGAGTGCCCGTGGGGTTGTTGAACCCGAGTCTTGACTGTTGAGGTGTCTTGAGTGGCCTTGAGTGCCTGTGTGATTGAACTTGCCTGTGATTGTGATTGTGGTTACCTGGGGTGGTGAGTTCTAAAGGTCGACAGCCTGATCCGACTTAGTGTCGATGAATTGCGAGTTCTAAAGGTCGACAGCCTGATCCGACTTAGTGTCGATGAATTGCGAGTTTTAAAGGTCGACAGCCTGATCCGACTTAGTGTCGATGAATTGCGAGTTCTAAAGGTCGACAGCCTGATCCGACTTAGTGTCGATGAATTGCGAGTTTTAAAGGTCGACAGCCTGATCCGACTTAGTGTCGAGGAATTGCGAGTTTGAAAGGTCGACAGCCTGATCCGACTTCGTGTCGAGGAATTGCGATAGGTCGAACCCTGACCTGATTGAGATTGGTTACTGAGCAGCTGGTGTGCGATCCTTTGTGATCTTGTTTGGTGTTGTGTCGTTTCGTTCGAGTCCTTGAGGAGGTCGTCGATAGTTGTGTCGGGTCTACACTGTTTTTATCGAGTGTCGAGTCTGTTGAGGAAGGTGACGGGTTGTGGGTCTGTTGAGTACTTGAGTTGGGGACTGTAGTCCCGGCGTTGGGTTTGGTTTTAGTGTTACTGGCTTTTTCTGCTAATTATGCCATAGTCAGTCTGTTATCCGTGGAGGTGAGCGAACGCTCACCCCTAGCTGCTTTTCCTACAGGTACTGATCACCGGACGGACTAGGTTAGCTCTTGAAGTTCATGGAGCTTGGAGCGGAGTCTGGTCTTTACTTTTGTTGAGTCTAGTGACGGATGTTGTACCTTGTCCACTTGTTGGGACGTTTTTGTATTGTAAATACTATTATTTTGAGAAGTAAATGGAAATGTCAAAGCTTTTATTGAAAACAGGTTTCAAGTGTTCATGTTTTTAAAAGTTCGCGTCCCGAGTTCGGTTCGCTGAAATTGGGGCGTGACACTCGAATTCCACCAAAAATAGCTCAAAAGCATCAATTCTGGTCTGCCACGGTTCGGGTCAGGGACACGTGGTCTGCACCGTCACGGTTCTTTTCACGGAGCCGTGACTGGCGCTGTCACGGTCTCCCTCACGGAGCCGTGACGTCCTCCGTCACGGTCCCCGTCACGGATCCGTGACGGGTCTGGACAAGTTCGTCCTTCTTCTTCCTCCAGCTCCGATTTCACGAAAATAAACCTCAAAGTCTCCATTTTTGACCTTCCCAACCTCCAAATCAGTCCTAAAAACGTCTCTACTTCAAAACCCATGATGGGTCTTCATCAAAACTCCACAAAACTCATTAAAATCCATCATCTAACTCCCATTTTCTCCAAAAAATCATCATTTAAACATCCAAATCAAAATCCCATTGAAACCAACCATGTTCATCCCTTTTTTTTTCCAAACCCACAATCTAAATCTCAATGAAAAAGAAAAAGGATTGATGATTTACTTAGAAATGGAGAATAGAAGAAGAAACTAGTGATTTTGATGAGATTTGAGTAGAGAAATAGCTCAAGACACCCTTTTTCCTCCATTCTTCTTCTTCTTCAAGCTTCCATAGCTTTCTTTCTTCTTTTTCTCTCTCTAAATTTCGGCCACCCTTGAATAAATGGGCTGAAATGCCTTCATTTGGTGCCTAAAACCTGGGTGAGAATAGTCTAGAATGCCCCTTTAAGCTTATTCTCTCTCCAAGGCTCAAGTGGGGGCAAAATGGTCAAATCTCCCTCCTTTATTCTCCCCCAAGCCAACATGGACAAGTGTCCATGTGGGGACCACCTAAACCCAATTTAAATCTCGGCACATTTAATTAATTCTTTAAGGCTTAAGGTTTGACCGATATTGACCCTGGGTTGACTTTTTCACAAAAGAGACCGTTTGAAAGGAAACGACCCAACTAAGCTAACCGTAACGACGGCTAAGCTTTTTTGGGTCCCGGAAAGGTCCCGAATGACTCCCGGAGTCATCGGTTGAATTTTCCGACAAAAAGTCAACTTTCGCCGAAAACTATCGGTTCGACCGGGGGCGGTTCTTACACAAGTAACTATTTTGTCAAGAGTAACTCTTGGTTCTTTCAAGACATGAATAAATACATACCAATAGTATGGTGATGTCATGGTCGTATGACTAAGATCTACTTTGGTAGTAGAGAAATACTCATGTCCCGTGTTCTATGGAGTATTCTCCAGGTAGGTCATCCAATGTTAGACTCTTTGACATTCATGACATTAACTCATATCTCTATATGCATGATCAATAAAACGTGATCTTCTAATCAACGATCACACTAGCTCTAATTATCGATTTAGACTATAGACGAATGAATAGAATCACTCCTTTATTTCTAAGAGTTCTACTACTGGGGAGTTACTCCCTAGTACCTTAGAAAGAGCAGTATATTCAAGTCAGTTAACATTACAACTTAATGATAACAAAACGTTTGTCAACTTTTATTAATCACAAAGACGTTGTAATATGACAATGTGGCTTGTCTTCCAAAAAAATTGACGAGAAGTAAGGACATTTGTCAGGCCCCAAATCCGATTTTGACCGGACTCGAGACGTGACTTGAGTTGATATTTAAATAGTAACAAAATAATACTAAAACCGTTTAAATGCTCAATAAGGTTCCGATCAAGTAACTCAAATAAATCAGTTCCAAGAGTAATAAAGAGTCAAGGCTCTAAAATGAGTACGTGAAACATAAGGTTCATTACAAATGACCAAAGACGTCTCTAAGACACAACACCCAGACTATCCAGAAGCTCCCGAGCCTCGAGTTCACTACTCACCAAGCACGCATGTACAAACAATAGATGAAACAATAGGGAGTGAGCTTACGCTCAGTAGGGAAAATCATAAACAATTTAATCTCTAATTTAGTAATAAAGCTGCTTTAGCACGACGGCACAATTTGCAATCAATACTATTAATTGATAAAATACTATGGAAGAGGTAAAGATAGGAATAATGTTACATTCTTAAGGATAACAGAGAATTAAAGAGATTAAGTGAAAAGCGCTGTAAATATTTGATAACTACTAAAATGGGAGCAAATAACTATCACGCCAAAAACTCAAATCACAATACTCCGATCCACAATTGGTTCTTGTATCATATCGGATCCCATACTCCGATCCACAATAGCCCTTGCATCACATCGGATTTCCCCTCGGTCCAGAGGAGACACATACATAGGGCTACCGGAAACATCCCTGAGGGACACATATCGTCGGGATTCTCGGAAATGCCTCCAAAGGACCATATGTCACCGGGGTGAAACAAGATAACCTCCCGGAATGCTCCCGCAGGACGCATACACTCGGGTGAATCAATAAGTAAACATTCCCCGCAGGGTAAACGATCTCTCGGCT
The DNA here is from genome assembly GCA_963921825.1 of Erodium maritimum. NCBI lineage: Eukaryota > Viridiplantae > Streptophyta > Magnoliopsida > Geraniales > Geraniaceae > Erodium > Erodium maritimum. Next base: position 28,242,353 of record OY997589.1, on the reverse strand, counting down.
ATGATACTACCCCACACCAGAATCCTCCACGGTGTGGGTGCCATACCGTACCACAAATAATCATCTCCGCAGGGTAAACCATCCATCGGCTATGATACTACCCCACACCGGAATCCTCCACGGTGTAGGTACCATACCGGACCACAAATAATCATCCCCGCAGGGTAAACCGTCCATCGGCTATGATACTACCCCACACCGGAATCCTCCACGGTGTAGGTTGTCACGCTCCAATTTCAGTAAAACCGAACCTGGAACGTGAACGTTTTAAAACAATAAAACAATGAAAACTGTTTTGGATAAACACTTCAAAATCTCCATTTAATTAATCAAAATAATAATTACAACTTAAAATATGTCCCAACACGTGGACAAAAGTACAAGGTATCCGTCACTAGACTCAAAAGACAAAAACCCGGACTCCGCTCCTAGCCCCACAAGCTTCGAGAGCTCACCTAGTCCCTCCTGTGATCAGTACCTATAGGAAAAGCAGCTAGGGGTGAGCGATCGCTCACCACCACAGATAACAGACTGACTAGGCATAATTAGCAGACAATGCCGGTAACACCCACAACAAACTCAGCTCCGGGGATCACTGTCCCCGACCCAAGTACTCCGACTGAACACACACCCACAGTTACCTTCCTTGACCAACTCGACACCCTGACACGTAAAGTAGACCCGACACAACGATCACGACCTCTTCCAAGGACTCAAAAGAAAGCTACGCAACACTAAACAAGATCACAAAGGATCGCACACCAAACAAGATCACAAAGGATCGCACACCAGCTACTCAGTAACATCTCTCACTCACACGAACACGGATCAGGCTAGCCAAAGAATGCTTACAACCTGTGATACTCAAACTCGGACCAGGCCAGCCAAAGAATGCTTGCAACCTGTTGGTACTCAAAATCGGATCAGGCTAGCCCAAGAATGCTTACAACCTGTTGATACTCAAACTGTGTCAGGCCAGCCAAAGAATGCTTGCAACTTGTTGATACTCAAAATGTGTCAGGCCAGCCAAAGAATGCTTGCAACCTGTTGATACTCAAAATTGGTCAGGCCAGCCAACGAATGATCGCAACCTACCGGGATCCGCAATCACAATCACAACCACAATCACAAGCAAGTTCAACAACCAGTAAGAACACAGGTTCAACACTCACAGGCACTCATGGCACCAAGACACCAACAGTAAAACTCGGACTCAACAGCCCCACATGCACTCACGGCCTCCCAAGTTACACCAACAGTAACTCACGGGCTCAACAACCCCACGGGCACTCACGCCCTCTCAAAACTACCAACAGTCACTCACGGGCTCAACAACCCCACAGGCACTCACGGCCTCCCAAGACACACAAACAGTAACTCACGGTTTGACAACCCTACAGGCACTCACGGCCTCCCAAGACACACCGCCAATAAAGACACGGGTTCAATAACCCCACGGGCACTCACGGCCTCCCAAAACCCCAAAGGTAAGAACACGGGTTCAACAACCCAACGGCACTCACGGCCACCCAAGACACCAACGGTAAGTACGGGTTCACAACCCCACGGGCACTCATGGCCACCCAAACTCAATAATAATAACACGGGCTCTCATGGCCACCCAAACTCAACAATAATACACGGGCTCTCAAGGCCACCCAAACTCAACAATAATACACGGGCTCTCAAGGCCACCCAAGACATCAACAATAGAACACAAACAACCTCCGGCATAACCAATGCCTCCAACAGTCCTAATATCAACAGTTTCACAAACAACCTCCGGGCATGGTCATATGCCTCCAGTAATTCTAATAACGCTAAGTTCTCTGTTCCTACGACACTACTAAGTGTCACATGCTTTTCTCATAAACGCTACAGTCCCTATCATGCTTTTCTAATATTTAAATAAACCTGCTCAACCCACGACACCCTAGTGTCACATGCATTTCTACTGTTAACTTTCCCTAGTCAGGGCCGAGATCCGGCTACTTTTCCCTACCTCGTGCGTGTTCTCCCAAAAGCCAACCAACGAGCTCCGGTGATGATCTCAGTCACTCACACAGCTTTCCCTTGCCTCGGTTCGTGGCACGATCTAAAAGAACACAAATTAAAGGCACTTAACAACTCGCAGGAATAAACTGAAAATCATTAAGCTTGATGCCCAAACTTAACCCCGACAATGTCGATCACTCCCAAACTCCTCAAATACTCGACAGTGTCGATAAGGGACCCGTAAAGGCCTGATTCGCCCGACATGGCGAATCTGCCCGGGTTTTGTAAATGCCCTTCCGGGGCTCCAAAAATTCCCGTTTTTGTTTCTACGGTCTTAGAATAATTCAAGGGTCCCAATGTACTTGCCCGAATCGAATTCCGACTCCCGAGTCAATTAATTTCCGTTTCAAGTTTCTAAAACCCGTTAATTGTAACTTTTCCAATTTAAATCCAATTTTCTATTCGGTTAGGATAAATGGTCCGGGGGACGTTTTAAACCACCCGTACACAAAACCCGGTCACCCGAGCATGTGGGCCCCACCCGGCCAAGCTAGGCCGTGGGCCCTAGGGTTCATGTGAGGCTCGGCCACCATGGTGGTGGCCGGCCCTAGGTCCGGCCAGCCACCTCCTATGGTGGCCGGCCACCCCCTATAGTGGCCAGCCACCCCCTATGGTGGCCGGAGCTCCTCCCGAGCTCCCGGTCGCCGGAAAACGCTCAAAAAAACCTCCAAACACCTCTAAAACGTCTCCAACACTTCCCCCAACCTCACTACAACCCTAACTCATCAATTATAACCAAACCCTAACATTTGAAAACTAACAAAACGACGATCGGATCGGTTCGGTGCTTACTCATGACTCTGACGGTCTTGTGAAGTCGGTCGGCCGCTGTCGAACCTCGCGGGTCCTGGCCGCATCCCGGATACCTTGCTCCACCGTCGCTGCGTTGTCCACGAGATCTGTATACTATGGCTCATCTTGACCTTTCTACCAGCACGGCAATTTCCCAAGTATTGAAAGCGAGTTAAACTAGTTATTCACATCCTATACATGCATACTAGACGCGTCCGATTATTAGTAATTAAAGGACGATTATTCTTGTTATTCGCATCCTATATGCATCTCTATGACCTTTCCGATTTTATTAACCTAACATGCATACTAAAGCATTAAAATTGTAAGAGGAGTTTAGTATTTTCCCTACCTCAAGGTCTTCCTCTAACAATACTCATAGCTGCTGAAATCTGGGCTAGCTTCCTCTCCGTTCTTCTCACGGGTCCCCAAGTAGTCTTCGTCCCTCGAGCTCGGTTCCAAGGTCTTGGATCACAATTAAATTTTAATTAAAGGCTAACCAAAGTGCAATCATCTAAGTTCAAAAGACTCCACCCGTTGTTACCAAAAACATCATCTTGAAGTAAACGGAAAAAGGTCGAAAAGGATCCAAAAGGACCAAAACTGGTCTGCCACTGATCTGGTCACAGATCCGTGGGCTGCGCCGTCACGGTTCTCCTCACGGAGCCGTGTCTGACGCCGTCACGGTCTTCCTCACGGAGCGGTGACGTCTTCCGTCACGGTCTCTGTCACGGATCGTGACGGGCCTGGATAGTTCCGTCTTCTTCCTCCTTCAGACGCGATTTTCACGAAAATACCTCAAAAATCTCCATTTTCAGTCATCCAAAACTCCCAAAACAGTCCAATAACTCCATTCCTCCTATACCCATGGTAGGAATCATCCAAACAACAAGTACCCAAAGGATTTCCCAATCAAAAACCATCAAAAACTCAAGGATTTCAACAACAATTCATCTACTACTTCATTACAACACCAACCAACACTAATTAAAGTAAAACCTAACAAGTTCTAGTCAAAAGCAAGGAAACCCATGAAATGAAAGTGATTGAAATGAAGAGTCAAGGATATACAAACCTCTAGGAAGATGAGATGATGAAGATGGGAGAAATTTGGAGAAGAAAAGGTAGAGAAATGGATCAAAGTTGCTTGTTTTCCTCTCTTTCTTCTTCCTCAAGCTATGGAGTTCTTCCTCTCTTGTTTCCTTAGCAATTTTAGGCCAACACTATAACAAATGAGCTGAATTTGTTGTGTGTGTTGCTTTAAAAGACCTAAGAGGAGAAATTGTCACGCCCCAAATCCGGTTTTGACCGGACCCGAGACGTGACCGGAGTTAATAATAGAAAAGCGATAAATAATTGACATAAACCTTTAAAATACCAAAATAAACTTCCTCAAATCAACATAAGTGAATAGTTCAAAAATCTCCAATGAGTCACAACTCAACATAAAGTATGAGATATAAAGTGTTTAGTACACAAGACCAACACAACTCTATGACAATCCCCAACACAAACTGAAGCTCCCAAGCCTCGAACTCTCTAGACATCAGGTACGCCTGTAAAACAGTAAGAGAAACAGAAGGGGTGAGCTTACGCTCAGTAGGGAAAAATCGTAAATAAGTTAACCTTCAGTTTAGTAATAAAACTGTCTTAAAGTGACAATGCAATTACAATTTAAACCTTGTCAACAATGAAATGCTAGGAAACAGTGTACATAAGAATAGTGTCGTATTCTCAAAGATAAATGCAATTCGAACAGATTGTAAGGAATATTCCAATAATACGTTACAACTATTTAAAATGGGAATAAGTAATGTCGCGCCAACCACTTGCTTTCTCAAGCCTCCGATCCATGAATAGATTCTGGTGTCACCTCGGTTCCCACATTCCGATCCACCAGAGTATTCATATCACATCAGATTTTCCCTCGGTCCAGAGGCGGCACATACATCGGGGCTATCGGAAACCATCCCTGCGGGACGCTCATCGTCGGGATTCCCGGAAATGCCCCCAAAGGACCATAGGTCATAGGGAACCAAGGTAGTGCTCCCGTAGGACGCATACACTTGGGTGAAACCACAGTAACCATTCCTCACAGAGTAACCCATCCAACTGCCCCGTAGGGTCCAATAACCAATGCCCTCAGGCCCAATAATCAATCCTCATAGTATCCGATAACCAATGCCCCCTCAGGGTCCAATAATCAATTCCCGTAGTATCCAATAACCAATGCCCTCAGGCTCCAATAATCAACCAATATCCTGTAGGATCTGCCAACCACCAACGATCATAACACCACCGGATTACCCCCTCCCCCGGTGTAGTACCGAATCGAACAACCAAACATTTCAATAATAAGAATAAGGGAAACACACTATAATTTATCCATCAATCAACACTTATCAAATCACATTCTCATCACAGCAAAGACACTCATTTGTACTCCACACTTACCGTATACTTACCTGTCACTAACCATCGGCACATCGATCACCTGATTGTACCATTTGGCACAACCAGTCATACTCGATCATCCGTTCAATCAAACAAATAATTCAACACGCAATCACTCACCCAATCAAGTAAACATTCAACCAAGCATTCAATCATTTGATTTTACTAGTTTCATTAGACTCTTAACTTATCCTTAACTAGGCAAACGAGCATGTGATCCTAACACAACAACTAATCTGAGGGCTCATCAGAGCCTCTCTACCAGTAAAGCAAGTCCCAAGTATTAAAAGCGAACTACACTAGTTATTCTCATCCTAATCATGCATACTAGACACATCCATTTATTAGTAATTGAAAGACGATTATTCTAGTTATTCGCATCCTATATGCAGTTCTAGGACCTTTCCGGTTTTATTAACCTGTTAGGCATACTAGCCATTGAAATACTCGAGTAGTTAGACTTTCCCTACCTAGTGGTCTTCCTCTAAAACTCTGTTTTCAAACTCGGTAGTCACAACTCCATTCTTCACACGAGTTCCGGCGTGATCTTCGTTCTTCTAGCTCGGGTCCAAGTTCTTCCTTCCTTCCTTGCTCGGTACCACGGTCTTAGACCACAATAAGACCAAAAATTAGTAACTCAACGATGCTTTTCTCCCCAAAATACAGAACTAAACTCAAGTAATGGAAACAAGGTTTAAGAAATGATCTAGGAATCGAAAGAGATTGAAAGGGAAGGTTTTTGGGTCTGGGAGTCTGGTCCGGAAGGCAGTCCGGTCTGTATCACAGGCCGTGCCGGAATCTGGCACGAACCGTATCACAGACCGGCCCGGTAACCAGCACGGACCGTGCGACAGACCGGCCCAGAGTCTGGTACGGACCGTGTGAGGTACCGTGCCGGACTCCCGTCCGTTCCGTGCCGCGTACCGTGCCGGTACCAGACCCGTTCCGTGCGGCCTACCGTGCCGGTACATGGCCCGGTCCGGGTCACCTGCCGTACCAAACCTGAACAGATCCTTCCCTTTCTTCCCCAACTCGAATTCCACGAAAATCAACTCAAAAACCCCATTTCCAAGTCCTTCAAACTCCAAAATGTTCAGCAAAACTCTCCAATCAACAACACCCTCAATGGGTTCATCAAAACTTCAACCAAAACACAATCAAACAACCTATCTTCACTAACCCAACTCCAACAACCATCAAAATAACAAGTTCTTCAACTCCAAGCCAAAAACCCACAAGACCCATAGATTGAAAGTGGATGAAATGAGATGTTTAGAGCATCCATACCTTGAAGATGTGTAGGAGATGAAGCTAGCAAGCTTGGGAAGGAGAAATGGTGGAAAGATGAGCCAAAAATCTTCTCTTTGCTCTCTTTCTTCTTGCTCAAGCCAAGAGCTTCTCTCTTCTCTCCCTTTAGAAATTCTCAGCTGCAAAATGAGAGGAATGGCTGAATTTGTGTCCAACAAATGCCTTAAATGACCTAAAATGCTAAATGACCAAAAGCCCCTTTCTAGTTTTATCCATTTAGAGTCTTTAGGGAGGGTCAAGAGGTCATTTAAACTCCTTTTCTTCTCATCCAAGCCTCCAATGCCATGTGGCATTGTGGGAGCCACTTTATTTTATTAAAGTTCCAGCAGTCCAATTTTAGTCGGGAAAGTCGATATAAAGTCCAAGTTTGACCAGAAATTGACCGTTACAAAATTACAGTCAAACTGAAGGAAATGACCCAACTAAGCTAACCATGACGACGGCTAAGCTTTTTGGGCCCCGGAAATGTCCCGAATGACTTCCTGAGTCTTCAGTTGACTTTTCCGGCCAAAAGTCAAACTTGGTTAAAAATTGCCGGCTCTACCGGGATCGACCGGGGGCGGTTCTTACAGAAATGACTAAAAGCCCCTTTAATTCTTATCCCTTTGTGGACAACTAAGGAGGATAGAAATGTCAATTGGGCCTCTTTTATTTTCCACCAAGCCATTAGTGACATGTGGCATAGTGGGGACCACTCCCTTTAATTAAAATCCAGCAGTCCAATTTAACCGTATTTAGTCGATAAAAAGTTCGGGTTTGACCAAAGTTGACCTTTTCCAATATTACAGTCAAACAAAAGGAAATGGACCAACTAAGCTAACCGTGATGACGACTAAGCTTTTTGGGCCCCGGAAAGGTCACGAATGACTTTCGGAGTCATCGGTTGACTTTTTCGGCCGAAAGTCAAACTTCGCCGAAATCCACCGGTTCGACCGGGATCGGTCGGGGGCGGTTCTTACAACTTTCACAACAAGGGCATAGGCAAAATTCGTTCCACGACTACAAACCTCCTAGGGAGGCCTTATCATCTCCTTGATCCTCATGTTCCCCATCTTGGAACCGAGCTCTCCCATCCCGCCGTGACCATAAAAAATTGCCCTTACGCCCGAAGGCCCGCCCCGATTGGACGGGCTAGACCCGACTGTTGTAGGAAAACCCGGTGGCCCACTAGCCGGGCCTAGGCTAACTTTGTTCCACACTAGGCCTCTTCGGGTTTGGCCTTGGCCTTCTCGGGCCATGAGGATTGTGTTTGATGATCCTCGGCCCAAGGACATATTCTGGAAGCCCAAATTCGACAACCCAACGGATGGAGCCCTAGCAGGCTCTTTCCCCTCACGCCGTCTCCACTTTGCTCTCTCTTGCTGGTCGTATGATACCGGTTCAATAGGGATTGCCAGAAGCCGTCCCCCATAGGCCTCATGACCTGGATGTCATGGTCCGCAAACCCTAGCTCCTCTGTCATTTCCCAACCCTAGCGAAATTGCCAGGTTCTCCACCGTCACGAGCACTTACCGGAGACGACGGATCCGACAACCCCATCCCCAGCCTCTACTCTAGACGTCGTTGACGTGGTCTCAGACCCCCCACCGGAATGTGTCGCACCAGGCCACTCGGTTGTTCTAGGAAATGGCTATGAGTTCTCCGTCCTCCCTTACCCCTAGAGATCGTCGGAGCTATCACCCCCGTCCTGTTGGCGGAGAAGACATGATGTTGTTCTCCCGACGCCGCTCCTCCCGAGGCCGGAGGAGTTGCTGCAAGAGATCGTGAAGATTCACGTGACAACGAGAGTGGAGAGGCCAACGGGAAGAGACCCACCGTACCTAGCTTAGAGGCCCTGCCGCTCGACGTGTGATGACTGCTGGAGTTGGAGAAGTTTGCCGCCACCATAATCGCTAAAACCCAAATCGCAGAAAGTGAGAGTCGCGTATCTTACTTGTGATGTTTAGAAGTACAAGTTCTAATGAGAAATGGAACATATGACATTTTGCAATAGTAAACTGACGTTTTAAATGAGAAATGGAGCTAACCGGTTTTTCATCATTTTTAGGCATGATTGATAATTTCCCGTTAAATAATAGTGATATTAGTCTAGAGAGCAATGAGTATTAACAAAAACACAATAATAATGGATGGCATAGAATAGAATAGACTATGTGGTGGAAGTTGCTCCCGTCTCATTCCTGCATCTTCTTCAAAAGTTTTTTTATCTTCGATCTTATCCATTTCACCAAAATTCACTGTGAATTTTAAGTTGTCACTTTCTCGGAACTGTTACGGTAATTAAACTCTTTACTTCAGACAAAAGAAGATAATTTCTGAGTGAGTATGTAATCAAATAATAATAATTTTTTCAAATAAAATAAATTATTAGTTTATACTGTAACCACTGGATGCATAAGTCTTTTCAATAATGTTTGCTTGTCTGTTGCTTATAGTTCACTTATATTATAATAGAATAACTTAATAAAAAATATGGGTAAAACCAGAAACTAACTATCGCTGAGTTGTATCGTTCAAGAACTTGATGTTGACTTACTAGTCAATTAGATTAGTACCCTTGACTTATGGTAATTCCACAAACTAATATTTTCCGTTAGAGATGACAGAAAACGTTAAGGAAAACTCCAAAAAATAACAAGTTTACAGTTAGTTTTTGAGTTCAATAGTCATATGACAGTTAGTTCTTGGAGTTTTTTCTAACGTTTTCTGTCATTTCTAACGGAAAATATTAATCTGTGTAATTACCATAGGTCAAGAGTAGTAATCTGATCGACTAATAATTCAACAACAAGTTCATGAGATGTATAAATCTTAAATAATTAATACCCGGAGTTTTTCCAAAAAAATATATTAGAAGTTTCATCTCAATTTCGGATTGACAGGTTGACAAATGTTTCCATCCCCGAATTGATGTTGCCGCAGTTCACCTAATATTCTTGAATCTAAAATGATATTTAAGGGTTAGTTGGACAAAAGATTAAGCAATCTTTGTCAACATGTGCAACAGTGCAAGTATCTATATTCTGTAGACTATATGTTTTTCACTTACAGAAAATAAATATAAAAAGAACAAAAATCCTCAACGCTGCTTGTCTTTTGTTTCGACCGTAATCATCATATGGTTTGGTTTTTCAAAGTATGGTAAGGCTATTCACACCAGGGTCGAAACGATTAAGTCTAATTCTAGTCGAATGAGTGGTAAAAAAAAAGATAAGTCTGATTCGTGAAAAAAAAGTAAGTTGAAATTATTTTTATATTATTTGGGTCACGTGCGGATTGTTATAAAAGAGACGGACTTCGACTCAAATAGACGATTGATAGTTCCTCAGCAATCAGTTGAGTATCGAGTCGACGGAATCATAAATTTAAAGCTTTTTTCTAAAAATAATACCTAATCTGACACTTCTATTTGACATGTAAAAGACTCCATTATGAATAGTCTAACTATGTGCATCACACCGGGACATGCAGAATCTATGCATCAGCTGGTACACGTTTTCCCGCGAAACAAACAACAGCCTCTCTCTTGGCCAGGCCCTACGAATAATAGGTATAAAATAGTAAAAACATTATCCCCACTCTGCCACTTATTTTCTCCACCCATTACCCGCAAAATGTCCTAATGCTTGCTATTCAATTATGGTTGATCCATACCTATTTTTGTCCGCGCCTGGATTTTCCAGATTCTTTCTCAAAGTCTTACGCGTCTGCTACTAACTTCATTGACGAGGGTGTTTCCAATTTTGCTTCGCTTTCTTCTTCGGCTTCTCTGCAGACTGCAGCCAGTGGCTCAGGCAGATCTGGAGTGAAGATGGGGACGTCTACAGTAAATAACCCACCTGTTATTTTTCTGTGTGGAGTGCTCTGCGTCTTGTACCGTGCTCCTCTGTTTTGCCACGCCGCCAGTAACTTCACCACCGGCCAGCAGATACGCGACGGCCAGACGATTGTGAGCCCCAACGGAGACTTCGCCCTCGGTTTCTTCAGCCCCGGTAACTCCACGGCCCGATACGTCGGCGTTTGGTACAACAACATCTCGGGCTATCAGGTTGTGTGGGTGGCCAATCGGGAGACTCCAATCGTCGATAAAAATGGAGTCTTGCAGATTGGGGGTGACGGTAGCCTCGTGGTATTGAACGGAAATGGGACCTCGATCTGGACATCCAACTCTTCAATTTCGTCCAACACCTCCATTGCCACTCTCGACAACAGCGGAAACATTAATCTCCGGAGCGACGCCGGAGCTTCCCGGAAGTCCTATTGGCAAAGCTTCAACAGCCCGACGGACACCTATCTTCCGGGGATGATGGTGGAAGTGAATGCTGCACTGGGAGAGAACCGTCTCTTCCGGTCATGGAAATCGAGCAACGACCCGTCGCCGGGAAGGTATTATTTGGGCGTGGACCCTCGCGGGTCGCCGCAGATAGTGGTCTGGGATGGGACAAAGCGGCGGTGGCGGAGTGGGCACTGGACCGGAATTATATTCCTAGGAGTACCAAACATGACCACGAACCTTTACTATGGGTTTAAGGTGACACCACCTGGTCCTGATGGGAGTGCCTACATTACCTATATCCCCTATGACAATTCCACTTTGATAAGGTTCTGGATTCGTTCAGATGGGATTGAAGAGGAGCTGAGATGGGCTGAAGATTCAAAGGAGTGGAGTGTGTATCAGTCACAGCCTGCAAATGAATGTGAGTTTTACAACAGGTGTGGGAGTTTTGGGATCTGTGATATCTCTCTGTCTCCTATATGCCGCTGTGTGCAAGGGTTTGAGCCTGCTAGTAAGCAGCAATGGAGTAGTGGGAACTGGTCTGGTGGATGTGTGAGGAAGACCCAATTGCAGTGCCGGGCCAATAACGGCACGGGAGGGGGGGATGGGTTTACTGGGGAGAAATGTATGAAGTTGCCTGATTTTGCTGATCATGCTGCTGATGCCTCAGATATAGACCAGTGTGAGACACATTGCTCAGGGAATTGTTCCTGCAATGCATATGCTTATGTCAGTGGGATAGGGTGCTTGACATGGAGCTCTGTGGATTTGGTAGATATTCAGCATTTTGCAGGTTATGGGATGCAAGTGACGCTCAACATCCGGCTTGACGACTCTGATTTAGGTGAGGTTAACCTGTTTCGTTTTTGGTTATTGTATATCGAGTTTCAAATGTTTGCCACTGCTATACAGAGAATTTAGTCTTGGGATGCTTTCTGAAACATATGCCTGTCATAGTGGATGCTTAGTACGTCTGTCATGACAATTAACTGAAATCCTTTAGGTCAACTAATCATGGTCTGATTTTTCTTAGGCTCCATTTACTTGTCTAGATGATAATGTTGAGGAGAAAAGAAGACAATGTTTCAGCTACTTGTTGCTTACTGAATTTTTATGCCTTCAAGCATTGACATTTATGGAATATGTGGCATTGTTTCCCTTCCATGCAGGTGGGAAGATTAAAATATCTAACCTTATGATCATATTAATTACTGTTGGGGGGACACTCTTCCTTGGTGCATTGATTTTCCTGATATGGAAGTTTAGAGCCAAACTGAAAGGTATTATTTTCCAAGTTGGCTTAAGGAAAATATCAACTTACCCGTTGATATTGGCTTCTTACCAATGTTCTGTTTTCCTCTCTAGTTTTGCCCATAGTTTCTACAATTTCCTGGCTGAGGAACAACGAAGCATCTGGTTCGGATTTGAACAATGACAGACCAATTTCTACAGAGAACTCAGGCCCAAATGATATTGGCATAGAAGGGAGTGGATCAGAGTTGCCAATGTTCAGTTTTAGTAGTATAGTAGCTGCTACAAACAACTTTTCTGAACAAAACAAGCTCGGGCAGGGAGGATTTGGTCCTGTTTACAAGGTGAGGTTTATCCAAAGCAATAGGAAGTGTAACTCTAGAATAAGTTGACACGGCAATTTACTGAAGAGGATATATTTTTATTTATTTCATCATCAGGGAAAGCTTCCTGGTGGGCAAGAAGTGGCTGTAAAGAGGCTTTCCAGGAAGTCTGGGCAGGGATTAGAGGAATTCAAAAATGAGATCATTTTGATAGCAAAATTGCAACACAGGAACCTTGTTAGACTATTGGGCTGCTGCATCGAACCGGAAGAAAAGATACTTCTTTACGAGTATATGCCAAACAAAAGCTTGGACTACTTCCTTTTTGGTATGTTCTTTCCACCATAGTTGTTTTATTTTTGATAAACCTCAACACTTGAATATGAATTTTCTTTATGTACCTGTCACGTCACGAGAAACTTGTCAAGTTACTAGTAAGACAATAAGGTTCAATGTTATTGTAGACCCAGCCAAGGGAGCTCTACTAGACTGGAGAGTAAGGTTCAATATTATTGAAGGAATTGCACGAGGAATCCTCTATCTTCATCGAGACTCTAGACTTAGAATAATTCATCGAGACCTAAAAGCGAGCAATGTTTTGTTGGATGAAGACAAGAACCCAAAGATTTCGGACTTTGGTATGGCCAGAATATTTGGGGGCAATCAGAATGAAGCAAACACAAACCGTGTGGTGGGAACATAGTAAGTATCACATCATTAAAAAGTTGATAAAAACACAACTGATTTCATCACCACTGTCTGATATGAAATTTGAATGCAGCGGGTATATGTCTCCAGAGTATGCAATGGAAGGTCTGTTTTCTGTGAAGTCAGATGTCTATAGTTTCGGGGTGTTATTGCTAGAGATTGTCAGTGGGCGGAGGAACACCAGTTTTCGCCTATCTGAGCATGCAAACCTCATTGGATTCGTATGTATCCTTTCCTTTTTCTAGTCTTGACTCACATGCGAAAGTGCATTGACCAAATTGATTTTGTGATGGTTTCAGGCATGGCATCTTTGGAACGAAGGAAAAGTGATGGATCTGGTTGATCCATCCATTTCTGATTCAAGTCCTGAAAAGGAAGTGATCAGATGTGTACAGATCGGGATGTTGTGTGTGCAAGACAATGCAGCTTACAGGCCAACCATGTCAGGAGTGGTCATAATGCTGGAGAGTGACAGCGTGCACATCGACTTGCCTAGGCAACCCACCATGACCTCGATGAGGAGCTCTATAGATACAGACAATTTGTTGGAGAGTCAAGATGTGGCATCCTTAAACGAGATGACAGCTACAATGTTAGTAGGAAGATGAAACATATTATTATTTTTTCCATGTCTATCTTGCATTCTTGATTCTTTCTCCATGTTTATGTATAGAATTACAAGCTGTGTATCGGTGTTGTAGTTGAATGAAACCTTAAAACTATAGGGTATTGTATGATAGTGCAGTTTATGTGAATAGAGTAATACCAGTGGGAATGTTATGGATTCAAAACTGACAAATGAAGGATTGTTTCAGGCATGGCAATTCTGGAGAGTAAAACATGCTGATGAAGCAATTGTTCCTCTTGCTGCGGATAAGCTGAAGCAGAATTGATGACTGAATTGTGAATATGCATGTGGAGATTGAGAGTTAGGTGGGAGTGATATATATTTTTGTTGGTTGACCAACTTCTTCAACAACTGTGTGCCTATATTCTTTATTCAATATGTTTGGAATTCTCAACGATTGGTAGGTCATACTCTTTTCCCCATGATTGGCTCTATCCCGTAAATCATTTTCTCAGGAAACAAACAACAATCTCTCCCCACAAAACCCAGATGGGACTCAATAAAAAATAGAAAACATACACCTGCTCCACATTGCTTCTTATTTTTTTCTACCCATTACCGGAAAAAGTTGACTAAACCCTTGACCCAACACCTTCACAGTCATATCATATGGGTCACACTCAGCTGCGACTCCTCTCCGTGTTTTCATATCTCAGTGGCCGGAGTTGAGATGGGGACGTGTGGTATTTTTGTGGGTTCAGTGCTCTGCCTCTTGTATCATGTTGCTCTGTTCTGCAACGCGGTCAGTAACTTCACCAGCGGGCAGCAGGTGCGCGACGGCGAGACGATTGTGAGTCCCAACGGGGTCTTCGCTCTGGGTTTCTTCAGCCCCGTTAATTCCACGGCCCGATACGTGGGTGTTTGGTACAACAACGTCCCGGGCCGTCAGGTTGTGTGGGTAGCGAACCGGGAGACTCCGATCGTCGATAGAAATGGAGTCCTGCTGATACAGGATGACGGTAGATTGGTGGTCTCCAACGGAGATGGGACCCCCATCTGGAAATCGAGCACTCCAATATTGTCCTACAGTTCCACTGCCACTCTCGACGACACCGGAAACATCAAACTCTGGGCCAGTAAGTCGTATTGGCAGAGCTTCGACTACCCGACGGACACGTTTCTTCCTGGCATGATGGTTAAAGTGAATGCTGAGCTGGAAGAGAACAATCTCTTCCGGTCATGGAAATCCGACAGCGACCCGTCGCCGGGAAGGTATTATATGGGACTCGACCGTCGCGGATCTCCGCAGATAGTGGTCTGGGATGGGCCCTACAGGCGGTGGCGAAGTGGGCACTGGACCGGAATTATGTTCCTCGGAGTACCAAACATGAGCACGAACCTTTACTATGGGTTTAGGGTTACACAACCTGAGCCTGATGGGAATGCCTACATTTCCTATACGCCTCTTAACAGTTCCACTTTAATAAGGTTTTTGATTCGTTCGGATGGGATTGAAGAGGATCTGAGATTGGCTCAAGGTTCAAACAAGTGGAGTGTGTTTCAGTCACAGCCCACTAATGAATGTGAGATTTACAAAAAGTGTGGGGATTTTGGAATCTGTGATATGTCTGGGTCTCCTATATGCCGGTGTATGCGAGGGTTCGTGCCAGCTGATAAGAAACTATGGGATAGTGGGGACTGGTCTGGTGGGTGTGTGAGGAAGACCCAATTGCAGTGCCGAGTGAATAGGGGCGCAGGAGGGGGAGATTGGTTTACTGGGGAGAAATGTATCAAGTTGCCTGATTTTGCTGATCATGTTGCTCATGTCTCGGATGCACATCATTGTTACAAACATTGTTCAGGGAATTGTTCCTGCAATGCATATGCTTTTGTCACTGGGATAGGGTGCTTGATATGGAACTCTGGCACTTTGGTGGATGCTCAGCATTTTGCAGGTTATGGGATGCAAGTGACACTCAACATCCGCCTAGGTGGTTCTGTCTTAGGTATGGTGAATCAGCTTTGTTATTGGTTTGTTTGTGTACTGAGTTATGGTAAGTCTTATGTGATGCTTGCTCAAAGATGAGCATAAGACATGAGCTGGTGAATTTCAGAGATTGCAGTAGGTTTAGGTAGTCCAGTCTTTAATGGAGTTAGATGAATGATATTAACATCATATCTTAAATTTACAATGGCAAATTGACCTGAATCTGATGAGGGCTCATGTTACTGACCTGATTGGGGTCGGGTTGGATAGAGTCATAATTAATCAATACTGAGAGTCTACTACAATTTTATGTTCATGTATAGAGATTAGACTACAATTTGACTAATATGCCTGATTGGGTGATGAACTAGTGTACTGTTTATGACTGTATAAAGTTGGCATGTCCTGACAATATGCTGTAAACCCATATTTTTTGGCTCCATTTACTTGTCTAGATAATGCATTCAGGAGAAAACAAGACACAATGTTTCAGCTAGGAAATGACGTTTTCCCTATGAAATATGACATTGTTTCCCTTCCATGCAGGTGGAAAGATCGTAATATTATTACTTACCGTTGGAGGAGCACTTTTCCTTTGTGCAATGATGTGGAGGTTCAGAGCTAAACTGAAAGGTCTCAGTTTTCAAATTCGCTTAGGGAAAATATAAGATATTAGCTTCTTACAAATCTTTGGTTTCCCCCACAGTTTCAACAACTTCCTGGTTGAGGATCAATGAGCATCGTCCAAAGTTACCAATGTTCAGTTTCAGGAGTATAGTAGACGCTACGGATAACTTCTATGAACAAAACAAGTTGGGGGAGGGTGGATTTGGTCCTGTCTACAAGGTGAGTTTTATCCAAAGAGAAACACTAAAATAAGGTACCATAACAATTTACTGAAGAAGGATATGTCTTTACTTCTTTCATCATCAGGGAAAGCTTCCTGGGGGGCAAGAAGTGGCTGTGAAGAGGCTTTCCAGGAAGTCTGGTCAGGGCTTAGAGGAATTTAAGAATGAGATCAAATTGATTGCAAAATTACAACATAGGAACCTTGTTAGACTATTGGGCAGCTGCATCGAACCTGAAGAAAAGATACTTGTTTATGAGTATATGCCAAACAAAAGCTTGGACTACTTTCTTTTTGGTATGTTCATTTCACTACAATTGTTTCAAATTCTAGTTTATGCCTTGCTAGATGAACTTTTCCTTAACTTCTTACCTCCATCTGTTCATTCATATTTGCTCACATTTTACTGATTTATTATTGCAGACCCAACCAAAGGAGCTCTATTAGATTGGACAGCAAGGTTCAACATTATTGAAGGAACCGCACGAGGAATCCTCTATCTTCACCGAGACTCTAGACTTAGGATAATTCATCGAGATCTGAAAGCAAGTAATGTTTTGTTGGACAAAGACAAGAACCCAAAGATTTCAGACTTTGGTATGGCCAGAATATTTGGGGAGAATCAGGATGAAGCAAACACAAAGCGGGTAGTGGGAACATAGTAAGTATCACATCATTACAAAGTTCATAAAACACAACTCATTTCATCACCATTGACTAATATGAATCATGAATGCAGTGGTTATATGTCTCCCGAGTATGCAATGGAAGGTCTGTTTTCAGTGAAGTCAGATGTCTATAGTTTTGGGGTATTACTGCTAGAGATTGTCAGTGGGCGGAGGAACACTAGTTTCCGCCTATCTGACCACGTGAACCTTATTGAATTTGTAAGTATGTTTTTTCTAGTTTTGACTCACACGTGAAAGTGAGAAACTAATGGTCGATCTGTAAACTGAAACTTGCAATGATTTTGGAATGATTTCAGGCATGGCATCTTTGGAAAGAAGGAAAAGTAATGGATCTGGTTGATCCATCCATTGCAGATTCATGTCCCCAAAATGAAGTGTTGAGATGTGTACAGATTGGGATGCTGTGTGTTGAAGACAATGCAGCTTACAGGCCAACCATGTCAAGAGTGGTCTTAATGCTAGAGAGTGACACTGTGCACATTGATTTGCCTAGGCAACCTACCATGTATGCAGAAAATTTGTTTGAAAATCAACATGTCATATCCTTGAATGAGTTGACAGCTACCACATTAGTAGGGAGATGATTAGTTTTCCCACTTTCTATCTCGCATTCTTGATTCTTTCACCACGACAAGCTGCGTAAGTGTTGGTGGTATTGTATTTTTCCATCTTCAAACCGTATGATATTGTAAATTTGAGTTTGTAATACCAGTAAAAGAAGCTTATGAATTTAAAGCTGACAAACGAAGGAATGTTTCAGTCTTGTCAATTCAGGAGCACAGCCAGAGGGTTACCAATGTTGATGAAGCAATGGCTGATTCACTATCCTTTTCAGGATCATGCTGCGGATAAGCTGACCATGCAATTGCAATGTATTGTTCCCCAAACCCACCTTTGTTTCACTGTTTTAAGACTCAAAATGCCTCCCCTTCTCTGGTTAACCTGGTGTTGAGTCATGAATGTGCTTTATGTCTCTTGAAGCTCACTCAAAATTCATCCAATATAGCTCATCATTGGTCGATGGCTGCTCGAGATGTGTCAAGTCCTAGACCAGTGTGACGCAAAGTGGAATATATGTTTGTTTGAGCAAACTAACAATGGTGTTATGTATAGGAACTTGACCATATAGTTTTAGTATTTTATGTCCAACAAACTCCTCGTGATTGGAACACAAATCCTGACCAATTCCTTATGGAGTTGTTATGGATAGAAATTTATGTCCGTATCTAAATTTGACGAGTCAAGCACACATTTGTCCTACATGTGATATGTCCTATGAAATAAATACATGAAACAAGGCAACAACTCTAATTTTAGCAAGAAAAAAGAAGACAAATAATGTTACATCTAGAAATAGAAATAGAAATCGAAGTTGATGTGTTGGTGTCTGGTTGAGCTGGACAGCGGAAAGACAACTACAACTAAGGTATATTAATGGTGACCAGGACGATTACTAGTGTCGCGGCTATTTTTTCTTCCTATTCTCTTGAGCTAAATATCAAGTCCTAAAGTATATATGAATTCACATGTGTCACTAGGTGATAGTATAATAATGGTTGATAGTACATTTGAGGTTGAAGTAGTTAAGCATTAAATGATGTTGCAACTTGCAACCATCTTTGGAGCCCATTTTGATGAACAAGGAATTGGTTCGTTCATGGTAAGTCATGGCCAAGACCTTACATACCAAGCTCTCCCATTTAGTTATATGCTAATTTGTGCTTTCTTCAATTGTGCCACAGTCCCATAGCTCCTCCTGCTGCTGGATCTTCATCTTTACAAGATAAGAATTTCTCTCTTCCATGTGAGTTCACCGTTCTCCGTGTATATATTTGTTCTTCTTCTCTGCTAATTAGTTGAGAATCAAATTTTTTAGCTTACTCAGTCAGGACCTCTAGCTTGTTAGCATAATCAGATTAAGGTTAGGAATTTTAGAGCCACTGAAAACTTTGTTCTCTGATGCAGATCCAGAGCTTTGTGTCATGAAGAAGCTACCTACCTCATTCTTGTTTTCTTGTTAGGACCATTAGGGGAAGAAATGGATGCAAGAGAGAAAAGTGTTTGTGTTTTCGATTCTTGGATGTTCTTCCTGTTGTGCTTATCTTCTCCAAACCTTTGTGTTACTATAAATAGCATAACTCCTTCATCACCACTGTCACAAGGCCGAAGTCTAGTATCTCCTAACCAGATATATGAACTAGGCTTCTTTACACCTGCTGGTTCTGGTAACCAATATTTGGGGATATGGTACCACAAAGTTTCTCCACAGACAGTTGTGTGGGTAGCCAACAGGGAGAAGCCACTTGCAACAGACCCCTTGGCCGGCCTAAGAATTGGCAGGGATGGAAATCTGAAGCTCATGGACGGAAACAAAACATCAATATGGTCAACAAATGTGTCTGTTAAAATGTCTGGTTTGATTGCATTGCTTCTTGACAGTGGGAACTTAGTCATACAAGATTCAATTTCAGGGCAGAACTTCTGGGAGAGCTTTGATCATCCTTGTGATACTGTCATATCAGGCATGAAGGTAGGCTTGAATAGTGAAACTGGAGAGAAACAATTTATAACTAGTTGGAAAAGTGAGACCGATCCATCGCCTGGAAGCTTTGTCCTTGGGATTACAGCAGATACACCTTCTGAATGCTTCATTTGGAAACGGGGAGCTCCTTACTGGAGAGGTGGGCAATGGGATAAATCAACCTTTATTGGAGGACCAACTCTGAGTCAATCCTATCTAAATGGGTTTGACCTCCAACAAGATGTTCAGCGCGGAACAGCTTACTTGCAAGTTGATATTTACAACAAATCCTCTTTGGGACATTTAGTCCTTACGCCAACGGGATCTATAAGGTTGGTGGTTTTGGACAAAGGCAAAAACCAATGGACAGTCTCGATGGAAACTTCAATGAGCAAATGTGATATGTATGGAGTGTGTGGCCCTTTTGGAGTTTGTAGAAATAATTCATCTCCCATTTGTAAGTGTTTGAAAGGGTTTGTGCCAAAGTCAGAAGAGGAATGGGGAAGAGGGAACTGGACCAGAGGGTGTGTGAGGCGTACCCCATTGCATTGTGAGGAAAGCTCAACCAAGAAGAGAGATGTGTTTCAGAAGATGACTAATACCAAACTGCCTGATTTTTCTCAATATGTGCCTGTTCCAGATGAACAAGCTTGCCAGAGTAGTTGCCTTCAAAACTGTTCCTGCGAAGCTTATACATATGTAACTGCTATAGGCTGTATGCTGTGGACCAGAGACCTCATGGATATGCAGCAGTTTTCTTTCCCAGGAAAAGATCTTTTTCTTCGCCTTTCACACTCACAAATAGGTGACACTAGTCTTGCTATTGAATCTGAATCATCATTGTTGCTACTCTTTCTTGTTCTCACCATTTCTTTATTTATTTGAAAAAAAAAACTCAGATGAAGAGAAGCAACATAAAGCACTCAGTATCAGCCTCGCAACTGTTGCCGCTCTAGTTCTGATATTGGGTACTTTAGCGTGTGGTTTGCGCAGGCTAAGATTTATAAATCAAAGGGGTAAGAGACCAATGGACACAATAAACCGCTTACACAAGTGCACAAAAATTCATTGAACTCCCTTGCATAATTTTAGATCTTTCTATATTCCCTACATCTTCTTACCAAGAAACATATCAAGCTCCTTGAGACATCTTTTGTATTGAAGACACAAACAACAGCTTATGAACATCAACTGTCTATATTCATTCATATTTAGAAATTTGATAACTTATGCAAGTGTGAAGTCTGATCGAGTTGATTTTGCGAATCAGGAAACATGACAGGAGCCAGAAGACACTCATTTTTTAGTGGTAAGATTTTCTCTTCAAGAGGAAGTCGTCACGAGGATTGGAGAAGCCATTTCAGTAAGCAAGATCAGTCTGAGCTCCCAATGTTCGACTTTTGTAGCATACTGCTTGCTACCAATGAATTTAACGTTGGTAACAAACTTGGACAGGGAGGATTTGGCCCGGTATATAAGGTGATCCATTTCTTTCCTTTTAAGAAGTTGTAGAGACAGTCGGAGTATATCTATTGACTATGTGGACTTTGATCAGGGTGAGCTAAAAGATGGGACATATATAGCAGTGAAAAGATTATCTAGTAGCTCCGGGCAAGGCATAGAAGAGTTCAAGAATGAAATCATACTGATATCCAAACTCCAACACAGGAACCTCGTCAGACTCTTGGGTTGCTGCATTGAAGGAGAAGAGAAGTTACTAATATATGAGTACATGCCTAACAAAAGCTTGGATATGCTTCTCTTCGGTTGGTAACACTGAACCCATTCAACTCTTTATTGATGTTTTGACGAACTGCTCCTTGAACCCATGAAATCTATTTTAATTCCTCTTTGTCTTTTTAGGACATAATTTATTGGGATGAGAAACTGAGGTATGCATATGTGTTTTACGTAGATCCTTCAAAAAGACAGCATCTTGATTGGGGTAGGCGCTTCGACATTATTGAAGGTGTAGCAAGAGGACTGCTATATCTGCATCGCGATTCTTGTCTCAAAGTAATTCACAGGGATTTGAAGGTGAGCAATATTCTCTTGGATGAGAAGATGAACCCCAAGATATCAGATTTTGGGCTGGCTAGGATTTTTGAAGGGACACAAGATCTGGCAAACACTCACAGGGTTGTGGGAACACTGTAAGCATTCGTATCCTTGCTTCCCTAGTATGCTGATTAGTAAATGTTTCTAATTAAGACTGAAGTTTAGGGCTTTTGGTTTCGAATGCAGAGGCTACATGTCTCCAGAGTATGCTATTGGAGGGATATTCTCTGATAAATCTGATGTCTTTAGCTTTGGGGTATTGCTGTTAGAGATAGTTAGTGGCAAGAAAAACACTGGCTTCCTTCATCATGGACAACAAATTAATCTTATAGCTTATGTAAAACTCAATTCACATCTTCATATCTATGCATTTTTTGACTCAATCTTGTTACTGACAAATGCAAGGTTGTTTCAGGCATGGGAACTGTGGACCGAAAAGAGAGAGCTAGAGTTGGTCGATGAATCTTTGTCCAAGTCATTTTGCCCATCACAAGTGACAAGATGCATACGAGTAGGACTTCTTTGTGTTCAACACCAACCTGCTGATAGGCCAAATATGTCAGCTGTACTTCCCATGTTATGCTGTGAAATAGAATGTCCCAAACCCAAAGAACCTACTCTCACATTCAAAAAAAGCTGCACCTCTTGGGATTATTATGATCATCTCTTGGAGACCAGTAGCTTGCACACCATTAACAATGTCACTGTAACAATGGTTCAAGGGAGGTAAGTGGATCAACTCTGCAGAAATGAAGTTGCTCCACATTCTAGTCCGCTTTTTTGTCTGCAAATTTATTTAGCCGTGTTGTAGAAAAGTCACAACTTGCAAGCATTGGAACGAAAAAGAGTTCAATACTAGGAAGTCTTCCTATGTTGATCTGCGACATGCTCTTATCACTTGGTCGGGTTTTAACATAAGGAGGTTTTAATTTAAAATTTCAGTTTTGCTGATAAAAAAAAAACATAAGATTCTGATTATATCTTCATTATTGTTCAATGTTTTTGCAATACCGTGGATGGCTAAGGATTAAAATACACAAGGAAAATACTGCCATGTCTTTCGTGTTTCATGGTCAACATTATTTTGTGTTACCTAACACTAATGTTTTAGACTGTTGAGATCATGAATACAAATTCAAACCAAAGAAAATACGTTTATGATCTTATACACTAAACAATCCAAAACGTTTGAATAATGGTAAGTATATATATATATGTTATTTTTGTTCATTAAAATCAACAACCCTGTTTAGTCTTTGAGCACTACTACCTTATTATATAATACCCTATTAGCATGTTAATAATAGAATGAAGAATCTAAGGACCAGAATGATTAAACGCTTGTATTAACAATTGCAGATAGTAGTCAAGAAGAGAAACAAGTATTTAGTAAAGATTTTTCAACAAAGCTTATGTTACAAAGCATACAAAGAAAGACCGTGTTAGGGGTACAAAATAAGCGTTTTGCAACGATTTTGGTTGTAAAATGCTTACCGGCCTTTGAACTTGGATGATGAAGGTCAGTCAACATACATGTAGACAAAATCGAAAGGCCAATCTTCACGACTAACTATACGTAAAGTTAATTACACAATGCATGTAGACAAAATATAAATCCTAATCACCCGGATTAAGCCAAAATCTTTCGTTTTGAGATGATTATGAATTAAACAAACAGAGGAAGAGACAATCAACAATGAAGCAAAGACCAAGATGAGGATGAAAGGCAGGAGTCAAAAGGCTCTGTCTTTCTCTTTCATATCACATCAAGATTCAAAGTGGCACCAAATGTGTGAACACCATGTCAATGGCGAAGCCAAATCTGCAATTTGCTATCCATATACGCTCACCTGAAAACTGAACCCACGAAACTGGAAGCCGCGAAAATGCCCAATTTACACACAAACCTTTGCCTCTTCTTCTTCTTTTTCCTGCTGCTGCTTGCCTTCTTCCCCTCCGTCTCCGTCTCATCGGACACCATAGCCTCCGATGAGCTGCTCTCCGGCAACCAGACCATTGTCTCCACCAACCAAATGTTCGAATTGGGTTTCTTCTCACCCGGTAGATCCGGGAAATGGTACCTCGGGATATGGTACAAGAACATCCCCGACAGAACCGTTGTCTGGGTCGCCAACAGAGACGACCCTCTCCGGGATTCAGCCGGAGCAGCCTTTAAGTTCGGCGGCGCCGGCAACAGCAATATCGTCGTCCTCGACGAACTGGGTAACTCAATCTGGTCCACCAACCAAAATATATCAGCTAAAAATCCGATCTTGCAGCTCATGGGCACTGGAAATCTGGTTCTGCGAGAAGAAAGCAACCAAGACCCACGAAACTACCTCTGGCAGAGCTTTGATCATCCGACGGACACTCTGTTGCCGGACATGAAGTTAGGCTGGGACTTGACCACAGGCCTGGACCGATACCTGACTTCCTGGAAGACCCCCGACGACCCCGGCACCGGAGATTTCAAATTCAAGCTCGATTTCCACGGCTCCCCTGAAATGTTCCTGTACCAGAAACAGGTCCCACTGTACCGGAGCGGTCCCTGGGACGGAGTCGGGTTCAGCGGCGTCCCGGAAATGAAATCCACCGGCGACATCACCTTCAATTTCGTCACCAACAAAAGCGACGCTGTGTACTACTCGTTTTCAATCAAAAACAAGTCGCTGAAATCGAGACTGATCCTGAACGCGTCCGGTTCGCTCCAGAGGTTCACGTTCATCGAGGAGGGACAGCTGTGGAACCTGTTCTGGTACGCGCCCAAGGACCAATGCGACAGCTACAGAGAGTGCGGTCCGTACGGGATATGCGACCCCAACTCGTCCCCTGTTTGCCAATGCGCCGACGGATTCCAGCCGGAGAACCCGACGGCGTGGGAGCTCAGAGACGGCTCCGACGGCTGTGTCCGGAGCACAGATCTGGGCTGCGCCAAGGACGGGTTCCTGCCGCTCAAGGGAATGAAGCTGCCGGAAAGCACGACCGCTTTGGTGAGGAAGGACATTAATAATGCCAAGGAATGTAAAGAAGCTTGCTTGAGGAACTGTTCGTGCACCGGATATGCGAGCTTCGACATAAACAATGGCGGGAGTGGTTGCTTAATGTGGACCGGCGATCTTTTGGACATGAGGCAGTACGCGGAGGGCGAGGGCGGCGAGGTTCTTCTCCTTAGATTGGCCGCTTCCGATTTAGGTACCAAAATTTAAAATTAAAACCCATGTCTTTGGTTACTGTTAAGGTTCATGTTATATCTCATTTGTGTATTGTTGAGATGGAAATGCAGGGTCTGAGGGAGACAAGGAACAAGTTAGAATCATAGCTGTAAGCATCACAGTTGCATTCTGCATTCTGCTATGCGGAGTTGGTTTCTTTTTTCTGTGGAAGAGGAAGAGATTGCAAAATAAAGCAAGGATAGAGCATAGAGGTATGTATATTCAATCTGCTTTGCCACAGGAAGATATGTAACTACAAGTCATTTATCATGATGTTTCTCTAAATTCAGGTCCTCCTAAGAGAGACCATTCAGGCGAAAGACATCAAGATGATTTAGAACTTCCTTTGTTCGATTTCGGTGCTATTGCTATGGCCACAAACAACTTCTCTGATGAAAACTTACTAGGACAAGGTGGATTTGGTTGTGTTTACAAGGTAAGACTTGATACACAATGTTTTGGACTGCACAATCCAAGAGGAATTATAATAACAGAGTTGTGTTATATGTGTTCCGCATTGGCAGGCTAGGTTGGTACAAGGCCAAGAAGTAGCAGTGAAGAGGCTCTCAGAGAACTCTGGGCAAGGTGTTGAGGAGTTCAAGAACGAGATCAGGTTGATTGCAAGGCTTCAGCACAGGAATCTTGTTAGGCTGCTTGGTTGTTGTGTTGAGACCGATGAAAAGATGCTAATTTACGAGTTCATGGAGCACAAAAGCCTTGACTCCATCATATTCAGTATGTACTCTGTCCTTTATGCGTACTGATTTGAGTTATGTTGATGAAGTCTAAAATGAGTTGCATTTTTCCCAGATCCTGCAAAAAGCAATTTGCTGAATTGGGAAAGGCGCTTCAACATCATTTGTGGGATTGCTCGAGGACTCTTATATCTTCATCAAGATTCAAGATTTAGAATAATACACAGGGACCTCAAGGCAAGCAACATCCTCCTTGATGCAGAGATGAACCCCAAGATATCAGACTTTGGCATGGCTAGAATTTTTGGTGGAGACCAAGTTGAAGCTAATACAAGAAGAGTAGTAGGAACATAGTCAGTACCATTTTGATTTTGTGCACAATTTAAGGAAGAAAAAGAATTCAGGTTCCTAGTAAAACTCATATCATCTGTCTGTAACATGCAGTGGGTATATGGCTCCTGAATACGCAATGGATGGGCTCTTCTCAGTAAAATCTGATGTTTTCAGTTTCGGAGTTCTTGTGTTGGAGATTGTGAGTGGCAAGAAGAATAGAGGATTTTACTTCTCTGATCATGAACTCAATCTTCTTGGACATGTAAGTGCACATAACCTCAATTATTATAATTTGTTTCCATGGTGTTTAAATTTGAACTGTTATAGGCGTGGAAGCTATGGAGAGAAGGGCGTGAATTGGAAGTGGTAGATTCATCAATGAGCAATCAGTTTTCGGCTAGCGAGGTCTGTAGGTGTATACAGGTTGGCCTCTTATGCGTCCAAGAGCTTGCGGAAGATAGGCCAACCATGGCAACTGTGTTGTTGATGTTGAGTAGTGAAACTACAACAATGCCACATCCCAAGAGCCCTGGTTTTTGCCTTGATAGAAAGCCTGATGCTGATCCCTCATTGGGTAAGCAACTACAATTTTTCACATTTAACCAACTGACAGTCACAACCCTTGATGCTAGGTAGTGATTATATCACAATTGTACTATATTTTAGTAGTTGGCAGTCATTTGTATAGCACATTTTGAATCATGACCACTGTCAGGATCCTAAAATTCTGAAATACTAAGAGGATATAAAAGCCTTTGATTGAATGGAAATAGATAGCATTGATTTACAAAATTGCTCTAAATTTGTTTCCAGCTTGATTTTCATCTTGCTATAAGGTTCTCTCCACAAATCTCTCGATAGAAACTATAAAACAACCTAAGACAATACATATACGATAACAAAAGACAAATGGTCCCCCTCTTTTACCATTTTCCTCTGTTTTTCCTCAGACCTGCAACCAGACGAACCTCTGTCCTTAGACGAGGTTGTCTTCTCGGGAAAGACATGGGGGTCGTGGTGAAACGACGACGTCCTGACCAACTGTCATTAAAACCTTGTCTGGGTCGGAGCTGATAAACTCAATTACTTCTACTTCAGGTCCAAGAACATTTAAGATCTTGACAATCCTTCTTCAATAGGATTTGACTTCAAATCTAGGTGGGAATTTCGATCGGTACATCGGACATTTCCTAAATGGCGTCTTCTATGTTATAGGGATTCCATTAAACCAGATACTGAACTACACCTTGACTACTCTTCTGAATTGTCTGGAGTTTCAACACCTTGAAGGGTTGGAGGAAGAGAGAGATGGACTGCCACGTTGGAGCTCGTCAAAACAATGTTAAGGAATTCACCATCGATGGAATCACGTGTGAGAGGTCGTGGAGAGGATACTTGTTTATGTTATCGCTGAGGGTTCACGAGGTACTGGCTGTGAGTGAAAATGAAACTCTAGTAAGATGGCATCCATTGTTGACTCGAGTTCATCTAAGACTGATTGAATGACATCAATACGAGAGTTGACGCCTTGGAGGTTTGTCTAGACACTAGTGAACCCTCGAATATGGTGGCTATGCTCCGCTCACTAGGTTCTTTTGGTGTCATCATGGAAGCGCTGGGTCGTCTGCTCTTGTACAAAAGACAAATGGTCCCCCTCTTTTACCCTGTTCCTCTGTTTTTCCTCAGACCTGCAACCAGACGAACCTCTGTCCTTAGACGAGGTTGTCTTCTCGGGAAAGACATGGGGGTCGTGGTGGACGACGTCCTGACCAACTGTCATTAAAACCTTGTCTGGGCCGGAGCCGGTAAACTCAATTACTTCTACTTCAGGTCCAAGAACATTTAAGATCTTGACAATCCTTCTTCAATAGGATTTGACTTCAAATCTAGGTGGGAATTTCGATCGGTACATCGGACATATCCTAAGTGGCGTCTTCTATGTTATAGGGATTCCTTTAAACCAGACACTCAACTACACCTTGACTACTCTTCTGAATTGTCTGGAGTTTCAACACCTTGAAGGGTTGGAGGAAGAGAGAGATGGACTGCCACGTTGGAGCTCGTCAAAACGACGTTAAGGAATTCACCATCG
Organism: Erodium maritimum; assembly: GCA_963921825.1. NCBI lineage: Eukaryota > Viridiplantae > Streptophyta > Magnoliopsida > Geraniales > Geraniaceae > Erodium > Erodium maritimum. The sequence continues at coordinate 28,214,184 of OY997589.1, read as the reverse complement.
ATGGAATCACGTGTGAGAGGTCGTGGAGATGATACTTGTTTATGTTATTGCTGAGGGTTCACGAGGTACTGGCTGTGAGTGAAAATGAAACTCTAGTAAGATGGCATCCATTGTTGACTTGAGTTCATCTAAGACTGATTGAATGACATCAATACGAGAGTTGACGCCTTGGAGGTTTGTCTAGACACTAGTGAACCCTCGAACATGGTGGCTATGCTCCGCTCGCTAGGTTCTTTTGGTGTCATCATGGAAGCGCTGGGTCGTCTGCTCTTGTACCATGTTAGAATCTTAAAATTCTTAAACGCAAATTGGTTAAAAGCATTTGAGTGAATGAAAATAAATAAAATTGATTTGCAGAGTTGTTCCAAACTTTCTTCAAGATTAAACTTCAACTTGCTATTAGATTCTCTCTACAAATCTCTCGATAGAAACAACCTAAGACAATACATATTCGATAACAAAAAATAAATAGTCCCCCTTTGTTGCTCTGTTCCTTTTTTTCTTCTTCAGACCTGCAACTAGGCGCACATATGTTCTTAGACGAGGTCCTCTTCACAAGAAAGACGTGTTGTCGTTGTGAAACGACACATCTTGACCAATTGTCATTAAATCTTTATTTGGATCAGAGCCGACAACCCTGGTTATTTCTTTTTCTAGAGCATGTACAATGGACACACTAAGCACTTAATGTACAATTTAGTGTAGCTATAACATCAAACACTTAACTCAAGATGGACCCATAATATCTTTAGCTAATTAAATACTTGTATTTTTTCTCTCTCCTTAAATGGCCTCATATTTGATTTTGAATTTGAAAGTTCTCTCTCTTAAATTTTCTCGCTTCTCTCTAACTCTTACAACCTTAGATCTGAGATTTTTGGCCGTGAGTGGCTTGTGAGTGCAGCTTTGGCTGCCTCGTAGCCGTCGGTGGTCGGCCGTCCTCTTCACCCTCTCTTCTCCTTGTCTCCATTTTCTTCCCTAGTAGTTATTCCGTCCGATTTCCAGTGGTGGTGGTTGAAGTCTGAGACTACGGCGAGTTGATCGTGTTCTTCCGTGGGAATCGTTTCCAGCGCGAATTCGGTGTGGAACTCGACTTGTCCGGCCCTAGTCTGCACGGATTCGACGACCTTCCGTTCCTCAGGTTCCATTTCTCACTTTTTGGTTAAGCCCTTTCTTCCTCTGTTTTCTTCGTTCTTGGAGATTTGGTCTGCTCCTGCCGGTTGTGTGGTGTTTGTTGTGGCACCGGGGACGAACTATGGGTCGATCCAATTTTTGGTTTATGAACCGGTTGGGGGAGGTGGGAGGTTTGGTCCTGGTGCGGTTTGGCGTCTCATGGTACTTCTCCTCTCTTCCCCCTTTCTCCATCTCTTTCTTCTGCCGAAGGAAGGGGTGAGCTTTGGGAGGTCTTCTCTCCTTCTTGGATCACCAGCGATGTTAGTCGTCGGTGGGCTACTTTTGGGTAGCTGAGATGAGTTCGGGGGTGCGGGAGCTGTGGAGCAGTTCCGGTGGTGTGCGAGAGCTGTGAAGCTTATCCGGTAGCGTGCTATCCTTCCACTTTCACAATAAAGGGGAAGGTCTTGTCGTTTGGTTCATTTTATTCCTCCTCTCTTCTTCTCTATTGAGATTTGGGGCATTGAATTAGTCACTCCCAGTGGTGTTGGCCCCGGATTCAGAGTGATGTACACAAGGCCTTTCCTTTGTGTCCGGCTGGAGTCGTGATTTCTATGAGCAGTAGTGGGCGGCGGGTTCTCAGCGAAATGGTTGGGCGCTGTCGTCATTGCTCATGGTGATGTTCGGGTGATGTGCTCGACAAAGGGTCGTTGGGATCAAGGGAGGATGGGTACAGAGGTAGTTTGTTTTTTTCAGTTGTATTTTAACTTTGTTTATGTTAGCTCGTCTTGTATGGTTTATCAGGGTTTTAGACCCTTTTGTTTCGGTTTGGTCTGTTTGGGTACTGGTTTATTGTAACACCCGTTGTTGGGTAGTAGCCCTTGTTATAGTTGTTCTTAAAGTTAGGAAAATATGGGTTCTAAGACCAGTTGTAAGTTTGTCATCTTCAACCCCTTGTTGGGCTGTTGTTTTGAGGTAGTGCCTTCAACTTGCGCTCCTGATTGTATTGAGGAATTATATCCTTATCCTCCGACTTCAGTTTGAAGCCGTAGGATTTTTATAAAAAAAACTTACTGATAATAAAAATGGACTCATATTGTTGTTGTTAACTTAAATGTTTGGTTCAACAATTTGACTCATCCTATAGAGTGAAATGTTTGGCTCAGCCGGAAATATTTTGTTTGATATTATATTTTCCAATTTATACTCACAAAATGGCTACACTAAGACCACCCACAGTGGGATTAGACCGATTCCATCTAACCCCGATCTAATTAGGTTATTTTAGGGATAATTTAAAAGAGACTAGACCCGATTCGTAGGTCTAATGGTGCTAACATCGTAGTGGGAATAGATCGATTCGGTCTATTCTGAGTCTAATATCGTGGAAAAAAGTCGACATGTTTATTACGAACGGTGTTATCGGAAATAACGTTGTTTAAAAACTAAAGACGACCCAAACCGACGCATATTATTATTTCTCAAAATGTTTGAGTGGAAGTATGACACAATACGAGCTACGTGCCATCTTCGTCAATTTTTCTACTCGTGTCATCACATTATGTCACGCCCCAAATCCAGTTTTGACCGGACTCGAGACGTGAACCAAGAATATAAATAATAAAGCAATTTAAAAGGAAATAAATTCTAAAGTAATACTCCAAATCAATAAATCCGATAAAGCGAGTCAACAACTCACAAATCCAGTAATAAAATGTTTAGTTCAAAATAGAAAGTACGTCTCTAGACCATACTAGCATAAGACCCTCGCTAGCTCCCAAGCTCCGAGAATCCCGCTAGTCCAACTCCCGCTCGAAACCTGTAGAACAGTAAAGTAAAGGAGTGAGCTTTCGCTCAGTAGGAAAAAGTAGTTAAGGGGATGACTATCCGCTCACCACCACGAGCAACCGTCCAATTAGGGCATACTAGCGAGGCACAATCACTAGCGACAACCACGGAAACCACATAATCGCAACCACGCTCACATGACTATAACCACACTTAATCAGTATCCACAACCAGTCACCAAGTAATAACATACAATGAAACAACCACACGTCCCGTATAGCAGTCCCCGAACTCCGCCGGCTGTCCACAGCCCGACTCCACCATATCATACCAGACCACACAACATCGGCCTAGATATCTTCCCGAAACACACATCGGGGTACCAATCACGATACATCATACCGGATCACACAGCCTCGGCCTAGATGTCTTCCTGGAACACACAACATCGGGGTACGTATCACACCATCCTCGGCCTAGATACCCTACACCGGCATACCCCCTCGATGTAGGTATCATACCGGAGTCACTACCCGGGGGACCGCGTATGTGGGACCACACTATCGGCCTAGATACCACCCTACACCGGCATACCCCCTCGGTGTATGTATCATACCGGAACACACCTCATCTTGGAACATACATCAAGAGAGTCTCACGCATCATAATGCCATAATTCAACCACGTCATACCAACCGAGCCAACTTACCACAACACATCACATCGGTCTATCAATCACCCGATCATATCACAAACATTGGTTCACATCATAACAAGCATGTCACACTTGCCAAAACACAACAACATACTACACCGAGTATACCATATCATGATTCTCAATCTAACAACGGATAAACCACACATCAAGCATCACAATCATAGATCATGACATTACAATCAACACACAACCTAAGGGCTCGACATGGACCACATGCATTTCTACAGCACGACAATTCCCAAACTTACGGCTCGGCATGGCTCGTAAGCTATCTCTCATTTCACTCGTTCCTCACATCTTACATGCATACTATCATTATATCAAGTATTCGCAACCTATATGCATACTAGTAACTTTCCGCAATTAAACCGGTATTCGCCGAGCTCGGTTCCAAAGTCTAGGATCACAAATTAATAAGAGAAATAAGCGTATTTCAAGAGTGGTTTACAAAGGAAAACATTCCCAATTAACCCCAAAAGGGCTCGGTTATAGGTAACCGTCCCAATTACTCGAAATCCAACAAAAAGGGCCCAAAAGACTCAATTCTGATCTACCACGGTTCGGGTCACGGAGCCTTGACGGGCTCCGTAGCGGGTCGGGTCACAAACCCGTGGTCTGCACCGTCATGGTCCCCGTCACGGATCCGTGACGGGTCTGGACAACTTCGTCTTTCTTCTTCCTCCAGCTCCGATTTCACAGAAATAAACCTCAAAACCTCCATTTTTGACCTTCCCAAACCTCCAAAACAACTCCATAAATGTCAACACCTCACTACCCATCACGGGTCTTCATCAAAACACCAAAAATCCAATTGATTCTTATCAAAAACACCATCTTAACTCCAAAAATCAATCATTTAAGCTTCTAACTCAAAACCCATTGCAATCCAACCATGTTCATCCCTTTTCTCCCAAACCCATAAACTAAATTTCAATGAAAACGAAAAAGAATTGAAGATTTACCTTAGAAATGGAGAATAGAAGAAGAAACTAGTGTTTTTTTAGAGGATTTGAGAAGAAAAACAAGGCAAGGTTCTTCCTTTCTCTTCTTTCTTCTTCTTCAAGCTTCAAGCCTTACTCTCTCTCTCTATTTCTCTCTAGTTTCGGCCACCAAAAGGAATTGGGCTGAAATTGTGTCCCAAATTACCTTAAAACCTAACCTTGAAAAGTCTCAAATGCCCATTTTAGTTTCTTCCTTCTCCTTAGCTCAAGTGGGGGCAAAATGGTCAAATCTCACTCATTTCTTCCCTTCCAAGCCACCATGCACATGTGTCCATGTGGGGACCATCTCTAAACCAAATAAATCCAGCTCAAATGATTTAATTAGTTTTAGTCCTTAATTAGGCTTAGTTTGACCCGAGTTTGACTTTTTCGTAAAATTAGTCATTTGAAAGGAAACGGCCCAATTAAGCTAACCGTAACGACGACTAAGCTTTTTGGGCCCCAGAAAGGTCCCGAATGACTCCCAGAGTCATCGGTTGACTTTTCAGGCAAAAAGTCAACTTTCGCCAGAATTAACCGGTTCGACCGGGATCGACCGGGGGCGGTTCTTACAATCTACCCCCCTTAAAAGAATTTTGTCCTAGAAATTTAAAACGAATGTACCTCAAGTGTCTAACAGGCTGGGGTACTTCGCACGAACCTCATCCTCGCGCTCCCAAGTCGACTCTGTACCGTGGTGCCGCCACTGCACCCGTACCAGTGGGATAGTCTTGCCACGCAAGACCTGCTCTCGCGTATCCAGAATCCTGACTGGTTGCTCCTCATACGAAAATCCTCAGCCAACTCGATGTCCGTCCACTCAATAACTTGAGAGGGGTCCGCAGTGTACTTCCGCAGCTGGGACACGTGGAAGACGTTATGAACGTTCCCGAGCTACGATGGCAATGCAAGGCTGTAAGAAACGGCTCCAACTCTGCCCAAAACCTCAAAAGGTAAAATAAACCGCGGGGCCAACTTGCCTCCGCCGCGGTTGAACCGCACTAGCCCCTTCTTCGAGGTCACCCTCAGAAACACATGATCACAAACTGTAAACTCGAGAGGTCGTCGCCGTCTATCAGCGTAGCTCTTGTGCCGGCTTTGCGCGGTACTTAACCGATCCCGAATCAGTGCGACCTTCTCGGTCGTCTCCCGGACAAGCTCTAGACCAAGCAAACTCCTGTCTCCCACCTCTGCCCAACACACGGGCGAACGACACAGCCTACCATACAACGCCTCAAACGGTGCCATCTAAATACTGGCCTGGAAGTTGTTATTGTAGGCAAACTCGGCCAATGGTAAGTGGTCCTCCCATGACCCTCGGAAGTCCAACACACATGCTCGCATCATATCCTCTAGTATCTGAATCGTGCGCTCTGACTGACCGCGGTCTGTGGGTGATACGCCGTACTTAGCAAGACCTCGGTCCCCAACGCTCTCTGCAAGCTCTCCCAAAACCTGGAGGTGAATCGAGGATCTCTTTCGGACACAACCGTCATTGGAACCCCGTGAAGACGGATAATCTCCTGAACGTACAGACGGCTTAGAGTGTCAACCGTATCAGTCAACCTCATGGCTAAGAAGTATGCCGACTTGGTCAGTCGGTCGACCACTACCCAAACTGCGTCGTGCCATCTCGGCAGCCTCGGTAAGCCACACACGAAGTCCATCGTGACGTGCTCCCACTTCCACTGCGCAATCGACAATGGCTGTAATAAACCGACGGGACACTGATGCTCAGCCTTCACTTGCTGACAAGTAAGGCATCTCGAGACGAACTCTACAACTGCTCTCCGCATCCCACTCCACCAAAACTGCCGTCTGATATCCCAATACATCTTGGTGCCACCCGGGTGCACAACAAGACGGGAGTGATGAGACTCTCTCAACACATCGTCTCTACAACCGCGCGGCACAAACAACCCTCTTCGGTAACGTATACCCATATCAGTACCCTGCTCCCAACCCTCGGTGTCAACACCGCTGATAATCCTCTCTTGGATCTCTTCCGTCTAGGCATCCTCGGCCTGTGCCTCCAGCACACGAGCAACTAGTGTGGGATGAGCCACCAGCGAACACATGGCCACGCCATCGGTGATCTCATCAAGCTCGAGCCCAAATGTGCTCAACTCCTCCATCATGTCCCACTCTCGGACTGATATCCCGGCAAGGCAGTGAGTCGACTTTCAACTCAGAGCATCGGCGACAACGTTCGCCTTTCCCGAATGGTAGAGTAGCTCGAAGTCATACTCCTCAAGTAGCTCCATCCACCGCCTCTGGCGCATGTTCAAGTCGCACTGGGAGAAGATGTACTTAAGACTCTTGTGATCCGAGAACACCCGGAATCGCTCTCCATACAAGTAGTGTCGCCAGCTCTTTAGCGCAAAGACGACTGCTGCCAACTCTAGATCATGGGTAGGGTAGTTGCGCTCATGTGTCTTCAACTGTCTGGAGCCATAAGCAACTACCTTCCCGGACTGCATCAACACACACCCCAGTCCCTCACCAGACGCATTACAATACACATCATCTCCGATCCCGCGCTTCGACGCTATCAACACCGGAGCGGTAGTCAGACGAGCCTTCAGCTTCGTAAAGGAGTTCTCACACTCATCAGTCCACATAAACTCGGCTCCCTTGCGTTTCAGGGCAGTCATTGGCGCGGCCAGGTGTGAGAAGTCATGAACGAACCGTCGATAGTATCCTGCCAAGCCTAGGAAGCTGCGGATCTCGAAGACACTCTTGGGTCATGCCTACTTCGAGACCGCGTCGATCTTCGCCGGATCGACCAGTATACCCTCTCGGGACACAACATGCCTGAGGAACTTCACCTCGGCGAGCCAAAACTCGCACTTCTCCAGGTTGGCGTACAACTGGTGAGTGCGCAACAATGTCAAAACTGTCCTCAGATGCTCCACGTGCGCCTCCTCACTCGGCGAATAAATCAGAATATCATCTACGAACACCACGACAAACTGGTCCAAGTAGGGTCGGAAGATACCATTCATCAGGTCCAGGAACACTGCAAACGCGTTCGTTAGCCCGAACGGCGTCACCAGGAACTCGTAGTGCCCGTACCGAGTCCAAATTGCGTTATTCGCCACATCCTCCTCCCGAACCCTCAACTGATAATACCCGGATCGCAAATCAATCTTCGAGAAGCACTTCGCTCCTCTCAGTTGATCGAACAAGTCATCGATCCTCGGCATCGGGTAGCGGTTCTTCACCGTTACCCGGTTCAACTTCCGGTAATCGATGCACATCCTCAGTGCTCCACCCCTCTTCTTCACGAAGAGGACAGGTGCTCCCCACGGCGAAGCACTCGGTCGGATAAATCCCTTCTCCCGAAGCTCCTCGAGTTGTCGCTTCAACTCGACCAACTCGGCTGGTGCAAACCGGTACGAGGCCATGGATATCGGCGTAGTTCCCGGTATCAAGTCGATCATGAACTCAACCTCGCGCACATGCGGTTATCCTGACAGCTCCTCCGGAAAGACCTCCGGGAACTCACACACCACTCGTGGCAGCTCTCTACTCTGCACGGTCCCCGCCTCATCTCCCACGAACAATGTTGACAGGAGAACTCTGCTCCTACTGCCCAAGACGCAAGTGACGATCGTATCGCCCGATACTACAGTCACCTGCCGTCGATAGCAATCGATCGACGCCCGGTACCTCGCTAACACGTCCATCCCCAAGAACACGTCAAATGCCGTCATGTCCAACACAAGTAAATCACCAGAAAAAGAGCAATCAGCCACTCTAATCTCACATGCAAGACATACTGGTACTCAGGACTACCTCCCCCGTAACCGGGTTGTCAAGACATAGAGGTCGACTCAGTGACTCTACCCTCAACCCCAACATACCAGCGAAGAAGAAGAGATGAAAGAATGTGATGCCCCAGTATCAAATAGGAAAGACGCTCATGAATTGTAAAGCAAGCACGTACCCTAATTAGCCTCCTGGCCGGAGTGACGTACATCAGCTCGAGAGTCGGCAACCGCGTACACCCTACCCTGCGGTGCCTGAGGTTCGCCTCTCGGGGGTGGTGGAAGTGCCACCTGCTGTGCAGCTCTCTGCCTCGGCGCTGGCGCGCTCTCTGCCTGCCGTTGGACCCTCGGCGCCTGAGCCTGACGCTGATGGAACTGCGTCGTCTGCCCAGTCTGCGACTGCTATGGTCGCGGGGCGGACATCTCCCCAAATCGATCGGGGCACCTAGAAGAGAAGTGTCATGGTTGTCCGCATTGATGGCATAACGTCGGCCCGACACTCTGCCTCCCCTCAGGTCTGCCCACTAGACGATCTGCTGGTCCGCTCCTCGGACAGTCTCGAGCCATGTGGCCCTGCTGCCCGCACCGAAAACACATCCGCTCTGACGGGGCAGGTCCTACGGATGCCACTGATCCGACCTATCGCGTCCCTCTCAATAGTGTCTGGAACTGGAACGATCCCGAGGTCTTCTATCTCCTCGGATCACGGGCCTCAGACGGCATCAAGGAGCCGCTCGGTCTCGGCCTGCTCTCCCGAACTCTGTGTTAGTCTTAGTGCCCGTAGTTCAATCCTAAATGTCCAAATGTATATATCATCGTTAGCAATAAAATTAAAGCGGCTTTATATTACTTATGTGTTGGAGTAATATATCGATGTGTGCTCTGATCTATGCCCACCATGCGAATAGAACCATAGATCGAGATAGATCACACTCGATGGGTCCCTAGTCAACAAAGCTTCACTAGAAGCGACTAGTATGAAAGATGGCTCTTTATGGCTTACGTTCTGTTAGTCATTGGAATGGGATTTCGGAGTCTGATCATAGATATCATGTGGGACATGATATTGGACGACCCGCCCTGAATATGTGCCATAGATTAAGTCATGAACATATTCAGTGTCGTAGCTTGTCATGTATCCTTAGACCAAGGAGTCTTTGTGATCGCTATGTAGTCAACAACTGACTTTGACCTGAGCCTAACGTTGTCCGTAACAGGGCTTCCATAACGGCCAGGATTGGCTTGGGGACGGGCTACATGAGTGACACGAAAGGCGGCTAAGGGATTTATCCCTCATACTGAGGTATGGGAAAGATATCGGTTCTCGGCCGCTTGATCGAGAGTGACTGGAAGAATAGCATGGCCATGCACATGATACTGGGTATCATATCTTCAGTCATCTCACATATCAAGGAACGGTGATTGAGAATAATAAGGATGACGGCTCTATGCCTTATCTCAATCAGGATATCGGAGATAAAAGGATAATGACAGGGACGACGGAAAGGTTAGAATCGACAGGGTCGATTCGTTATGTAGTGTCAGGCAATACTAAAGTCTCGTTAGTTGCCACTTAAATAGGATCAAGTAAAATGGGATTTTACGTTGATCTATTGACATGCATAAACCTAAGGGTCACACCGGAGGATGAAACTCATTGACACATTTATGGAGAATGGCCAAAAGGGAGTTGTCTCGGGACATGACCAAAACTGGGTTTTGGGTCATGTGCCCGTACGTGAATAGGACTTTACGGATCGAGACAAGGCTTGGAGTCTTGGGATTGATCGCGTCGGATAATGTTGGACATTTCCGGTATGGAAGGCTTGGAGGCGATGAGCGAATCACGGGACCTCGTTAGAAATGGCCACGGGCCATGTTCCAAGAGGCCCATGAAAGGCCCATGCAACCAAGGCCCATAGAACTAATTAATCAAGTCTTGATTAATTAGTACTAAGTAAGCAAGACAAGGATTAAGGTGTTGGTGATTCACCACCTAACCCAATCTTGTCTTGCCATACTTTGTCCTATTTACACCTTACTTGACACCATACTTGTCCCATGCCTTTAGTTGGACAAGTATGGGTTTTGTTATGTTTAAGTCATCTTTTTTCAACATAACAAACACAAGACAAGAATAGGAAACACATTTTCTCTCCCTCTTCCATGGCCATTTCGGGTTTGGCTAGTTTCCTCCTCCATTTTTGTGTTCTTGAGTCCTCAAAGAGAAGAACTACGTGGCTTTGATTCCCATGTGGATACGTAGGCGTCTTGGAGACTCAAGCCAATCATTCGTTACCCGGTGTTCTTGTTTTGGTAAGAACTAGTGCTGAATTTTTCTCTTGTGAATCCATTCTTTGTTAGTTGTTTCATGGTTTTAATCGTCTCTTGGTTTTCCTTGATTTTCCGCTGCGAGTTGGTTCATCTCCAACCCTACCTCGAGACCCAAACAGTGGTATCAGAGCCGTGCTACCTTCGGGATTCACAAGACGGTGTTCAAAGTTTCGGTTTTGCTTGAAAGTTTCGTTTTTGGCATGTTATTTTGCTAAATTGTTTGATAACATGTTTTAAATTATTGTTTATGGATTTAATACATGTAAAATGATTTTTTGAAAATTATTTCAAATCTGGAAATTTTGAAAAAAATTTGATTTTTCGGGTCTCGGGAGCGGGACTCTCGGGGAGCCGAAACCGGGACCGAACGGGGCTCCGTTGGACGGAGCTAGGCCAAGCATGACCATTGGATGGTTGATATGCCAAGGCTAAACCGTTTTGTTAGTTATGACGAGTTTGGAACCGTCATGATGAACTCGAAGATCAAATGTTCAAAAGTTTCATTTTTGAACGGTTTCGATAAACCGAGCATCAAAAAAATTTCGAAACTTGGCTATTAATTAAAACCGGAAAATCACATGATGTTTGATAACATGCTTGTTTGATAACACGATGTGTGATGTGATGTTGGCATGGTGTACATAATAGCCCCGAGCTCGTTTTAATTATTTATCGCTTTTCACGGCCTGCGAGCCGTTAGAGTTAGCGTGTAATTATTCTTTCAAGGTGTGGTCGTCGAACCACTTGTTTGTAATATTTATTTATTCCCGACCTGCGAGTCGTGTATTAAATTGTAATTTTTTACTCAAGATGAAGAAAGGGCGAAAAGGTCATTTGGTGGCTTTTCGGGTGTTGGGATCGGCTTGGAGTCGGTGGAGCTCAAGAAGCTAGTGGGAGTTAGTTTAGGGGGCTATTATGTGCACATTTATCGCTTTATGCTTGGTTTAGTTTATGCATGATTAATTCTATGTGTTTTAGAATTGCATGCTTAACTTTATTTACCGAGCATATCACCTCACATGCAAAGATAAAATTGGAATTTTAATCCTTGTGTGTGAACCCTTAGAACCGTCATTGCATTGGATGTAGTTGACGGGTTCAAAGGAAGAATTACATTGGATGTAATTTGAGGCATCATTGCATTTGGAATGTAGTTGATGTGCTCATCGCATCTAGGATGTGCCAAAGTTTTGAACACAACTGGACAAGTAAAAGCGGGTCATGTCCGATACCTCCCAATCATCAACACCTTACTACCTCCCCGTCCTATGGGTGTCGTGCGCATTAGCGGAGCATCCATGGGAAAGCGGGGTAGTAGGTTTGGACGACATATGTGGGTGTCGTGCGCATTAGCGGAGCACCTACATAGTGACGAGCCATAGTTGAAAATTGGTGGACCCGACTACGATTCTCAGCCTGAGGTTGAGCTAGGGTAACAGATAGGGTAAGTCGTGTACATAAGTACATACCCTAGCCAAGAGTCACATTGGATGTGATTGGATGGAGTCCTACCTACATAGCTCGATTAAGTGGTGAGCATTAGTTCAGCTTAATCGAGTGAATCAAGGATCTTGGTTTCAGATTCTAAAGGTTTAGAATTGATTGTTGGTGTTTAAGCTTGATCTTCATAAAATTTATTCAGTTTACTGATTGAATTTTATCTGTTGTAGATCAAATGGCAAATTCAGCGAACATTAATAGTTTGTCATTAAAAACCATTCTTGACAGGGTCAAGCTAAATGGGACAAACTATTTGGACTGGTACAGAATTTTGAGGATAGTCCTCAAGTCTGAACGCAAAGAATATGTCCTTGACAAGGCTGTCTCTAAGACCATATCAGAGTTACATGAAGTGTCATCAGCTGCTGAGAAGAATATCTCAGGGATCTGGGATCCAAGGATATTCTGATGGTCAACAAGGGAATTGGAAGTGGCAAGGGCTGGGCCCATGCGCACTTGGCAGGAAAGATGAGACACCTGAGAATGTCTGCTTCTACTGCCAACAGCCTGGTCATTGGAACCGGGATTACAGGAAGTTCACGGCTGATCTGAAGAAGGGCAGTGGGACTGCGCCTTCATCAAATAGCCTGGATGATCTGAAGAAGGGCAGTAGGACTGCGCCTTCATCAGGAAACCTGGATGATCTAAGGAAGGGCGGTGGGACCGTGCCTTCATTCGGTATTAACTCTATAGAGCTACATCTCTCTACTTCCAAAGATTCATGGGTATTAGATACCATGACTGAATCTCACACATGCACTAATATATGGTGGCTGAAAGTAGGAGAGATTTGGAAAGCACGAAATGGACCTCAGAGTTGTGGCAACTGCTGTAGGATCCATGAGTCTTGCTTTGCCAAGAGGCCTTGTCTTAGTATTGTATAATGTATATTGCATACCTACTTTTAGTAGGAATATTATATCTGTATCCGTGTTTGACAAGGAAGGATATAATGTTAATATTGGAAATGGAGTTTTCAATGTTCTATGCAATGATATGTTTTATACCAGTACTGACATGGTTGGAGGATTGTACATATTAGATATGGGTAACAATGCCTCAAGTTCTATATATTCCGTTAATACCAAGAGGTCTAAATCCAACGATTTAAACCTAACTCTGTTATGGTACTGTCATTTGGGTCGCATAAACAAGAAGCGCCTATCAGCACTTCAGAAGTGCGAGCTTTCAGGTTCATTCGAATTCCATTCGATCGATAGGTGCAAGGTTTGTTTGATGGGCAAAATGACTAAAGTGCCCTTTTATCGATCGCGATGAAAGGGCGGGTGAATTATTGGGGCTGATACACTCGAATGTGTGTAGACCAATAAGTTCACTTGCCAGGAGGGGTTTTAACTACTTTATCACATTTACTGATGATTACAGTAAATATGGTTATGTCTCTTCGGTGAGACATAAGTCTGAAGCTTTTGATAAATTCAAAGAGTTTAAGACTATAGTAGAAAACCAGCTCGACAAAGGTATTAAGGCACTTCGATTGGATCGAGGTGGAAAATACTTGACCACAGAGTTATTAGATCATCTAAAAGAGAATGGGATCCTTTTGGAATGGACTCCTCCTAGGTCACTGTAGTTGAAAGGTGTAGCCAAACGGAGAAATCGGACATTGTTAGACAATGGTCTGTTCCATGATTAGTTGGACTGATCTCCCAATCTCTTTTAGGGGTTTTGCTCTAGAGACGACCGCATTCATAGTGAATCGGGCTTCGACGAATGGTGTGGAAGGGACACCATTTTAAAAATGGTACGGGATGATGCCCGCTTTGTCCTTCCTAAAGATTTGTGGTTGCGAGGCTTATGTGAAACATTTGGTTTCGACTAAGCTCGAACCAAGATCTGAGATATGCACCTTCGTGTGGTATCCCAAAGCAACAAGGGGATACTATTTCTACAATCCCAGTGAGAACATGGTGTTCGTCGCTTGGGGTGGGGTCTTTATGGAAAAGAAGTTTTGTTTCCAAAGACGTCATTGGGAGGACTGTGCATCTCGAAGAAATTCAGGATGGTACAGATCTGTCTAAACCAATTGGAAACCCAGTAGAAAGGAGCCAGAGATTGTCGTAGAGTAAGAACCAATTCCTGTTACAATTCCGGAAGGTCCAAGGCGATTTGAAAGGATCAATCTTCCACCTCCAAGATATGGTATCCGGAGGTGACAATGAAGTCATGGTGGATCACGATGATCCAGCCACCTTTCAGGAAGTCGTGGATGGGCCCAACTCCGAGTTATGGCTGGGAGCCATGAGGGAGGAAATGCAATCCATGTCGGACAACCGAGTCTGGGAACCGGTTGATCCCATCAATGGTGTGAGGACCATAGGATGCAAATGGATCTTCAAGGTGAAGTTTGACATGGACGGCAACCCTCTGACCTACAAAGCTCAACTGGTGGCGAAAGGTTATAGGCAGATCCAATGGATTGACTATGAGGAAACCTTCTCCTTAGTGGCTATGGTCAAAATCGATCCAAATTCTTCTTGACATAACTGCGTATCATAATTACGAGATATGGCAAGTGGATGTCAAAACCGCTTTCCTAAATGGAAATTTGACTGAGTACGTTTGTATGTCTCGGCCCAAAGGTTTTGACGATCCGAAGAATAAAGGAAAGATTTATAAGTTGTTGAAATCCATTTATGGATTGAAACGAACTTCTCGGAGTTGGATCCTTCGTTTTGATGAAGCTGTAATTGGATTTGGCTTAATCAAGAACGAGGATGAATCTTGCGTTTATAAGAAGGCTAGTGGGAGCAATATTACCTTTCTGGTTCTCATTGAAAACGACATCCCAACCTTGCACGAGACTAAAGCTTGGTTGAGGAAGTGTTCTTCAATAAAGGACTTAGGCGATGCTTCTCATATCTTAAGGATTAAGATATGTAGAGATCGCACCAAGAGGGTCTTGGATTTAAGTCAGGGAACCTATGTGAACAAGGCATTGAGTAGGTTCTTAATGCTCGATTCAAAGAAAGGACTCTTACCCACTAGTCATGGCATTCATCTCAGCAAGACTCAGTGTCCTAAGACACCTGATGAGCTGAAAAGGATGATGAGAATCCTATGCGCCTGGGGGCAGGATCGATCATATATGCCATGACATGTATGAGACCAGACGTCTCGTAAGCCTTATGTTGTACCAGTAGACATCATTCTAACCCGGGGGAAAGATGATGCTGAACTAGTCGTCGAAGGATGAGTAGACGCTAGTTTTCCAAGACAAATCCAGATGACTTTAGAAGTCAATCAGGATATGTGTTTACGCTGAATGGCAGAGCTTTAGCTGGGAAAGCGTAAAGCAAGATACCATTGCCGAATCTACGACAGAGGCCAAGTACATGGATGCTGCAGAGGCAGCTAAGGAGGCTATGTGGATTTGGAAATTCATGGCAGGGCTGGGTGTAATTAAAAACCCATCCAGTCCGGTGAATCCATTTTGCGACAACACAAGGGCCATTGCGCAAGCTAAAAGCCTAGATCGCATAACAAATCCAAACATGTACTGCGGTGTATCCACCTCATCAGATAAATACTGAACTGAGGTGAAGTGAAGATAACCGATATTGCAACAGATGATAACATAGCCAACTCGTTGACTAAGGCAGTGTCACTGCCTGAACATGTTAGACATGTAAAGTCGATGGGGACATATAGGAGTTTAGATTGGAACTAGGGCAAGTGGGAGATTGTTAGTCTTAGTGCCCGTAGTTCAATCCTAAATGTCCAAATGTATATATCATCGTTAGCAATAAAATTAAAGCGGCTTTATATTACTTATGTGTTGGAGTAATATATCGATGTGTGCTCTGATCTATGCCCACCATGCGAATAGAACCATAGATCGAGATAGATCACACTCGATGGGTCCCTAGTCAACAAAGCTTCACTAGAAGCGACTAGTATGAAAGATGGCTCTTTATGGCTTACGTTCTGTTAGTCATTGGAATGGGATTTCGGAGTCTGATCATAGATATCATGTGGGACATGATATTGGACGACCCGCCCTGAATATGTGCCATAGATTAAGTCATGAACATATTCAGTGTCGTAGCTTGTCATGTATCCTTAGACCAAGGAGTCTTTGTGATCGCTATGTAGTCAACAACTGAGTTTGACCTGAGCCTAACGTTGTCCGTAACAGGGCTTCCATAACGGCCAGGATTGGCTTGGGGACGGGCTACATGAGTGACACGAAAGGCGGCTAAGGGATTTATCCCTCATACTGAGGTATGGGAAAGATATCGGTTCTCGGCCGCTTGATCGAGAGTGACTGGAAGAATAGCATGGCCATGCACATGATACTGGGTATCATATCTTCAGTCATCTCACATATCAAGGAACGGTGATTGAGAATAATAAGGATGACGGCTCTATGCCTTATCTCAATCAGGATATCGGAGATAAAAGGATAATGACAGGGACGACGGAAAGGTTAGAATCGACAGGGTCGATTCGTTATGTAGTGTCAGGCAATACTAAAGTCTCGTTAGTTGCCACTTAAATAGGATCAAGTAAAATGGGATTTTACGTTGATCTATTGACATGCATAAACCTAAGGGTCACACCGGAGGATGAAACTCATTGACACATTTATGGAGAATGGCCAAAAGGGAGTTGTCTTGGGACATGACCAAAACTGGGTTTTGGGTCATGTGCCCGTACGTGAATAGGACTTTACGGATCGAGACAAGGCTTGGAGTCTTGGGATTGATCGCGTCGGATAATGTTGGACATTTCCGGTATGGAAGGCTTGGAGGCGATGAGCGAATCACGGGACCTCGTTAGAAATGGCCACGGGCCATGTTCCAAGAGGCCCATGAAAGGCCCATGCAACCAAGGCCCATAGAACTAATTAATCAAGTCTTGATTAATTAGTACTAAGTAAGCAAGACAAGGATTAAGGTGTTGGTGATTCACCACCTAACCCAATCTTGTCTTGCCATACTTTGTCCTATTTACACCTTACTTGACACCATACTTGTCCCATGCCTTTAGTTGGACAAGTATGGGTTTTGTTATGTTTAAGTCATCTTTTTTCAACATAACAAACACAAGACAAGAATAGGAAACACATTTTCTCTCCCTCTTCCATGGCCATTTCGGGTTTGGCTAGTTTCCTCCTCCATTTTTGTGTTCTTGAGTCCTCAAAGAGAAGAACTACGTGGCTTTGATTCCCATGTGGATACGTAGGCGTCTTGGAGACTCAAGCCAATCATTCGTTACCCGGTGTTCTTGTTTTGGTAAGAACTAGTGCTGAATTTTTCTCTTGTGAATCCATTCTTTGTTAGTTGTTTCATGGTTTTAATCGTCTCTTGGTTTTCCTTGATTTTCCGCTGCGAGTTGGTTCATCTCCAACCCTACCTCGAGACCCAAACACTCTGGCTGTCTCACGTAAGCGTCGCTCCACTACCAATGCCTGATTCACCAGGTCCGAGTATACCTGGGTCCTCATAACGGCGACCTGATCCGCAATCGCAGGGCGAAGCCCTCCCTCAAACCGCCTGTAGCGGTGAGCCTCAGTCTGCACTATCTCCGGGGCAAATCGGGACAAGGAGGTGAACCTCGCCTCGTACTCGGACACTGTCATCCCCTTTTGACGCAGTTCCAGGAACTGCTGGTGCATGTCATCCAGTACTGACTGCGGGAAGTACTGCTCTAGGAATCGCTGTCCAAACAGCGAAAAGTCATCCCCCACTCGCGCCTGCTCGCACCGCCACCAATGGCATGCATAACCGTGTTTGAATTCCAGTGTGAATTATCCGAGTAACGGTTACTAAGTGAGTAGTTGAGGAGAAGTGTTTGTGTGATGGTTCCGGATCAGGTTCGATTTTAGAAAGGTTCTAGTGCGATATCTATACCGACGGAGGATTCCAGCATAGAATATCTAGACCGATGTTGTGTGTTCCAGTGTGCATTGGTAATAATAGACTGTTGTATTTACTTGGTGATTCTTTGAAAAATTGTAAATTGTTGAGTAAGGCTGATTCCACACGCTAAGTGTGGCGTTTGGGTAAGTAGTGTGATCAAATGAGGTATGGTTAAATGAGTTACGTTTGTTTTAAATTTCGCGGACGGAATTCTTTTAAGGGTGTAGATTGTAAGAACCGCCCACGGTCGATCCGGTCGAACCGGTGAAATTTGGCAAAAGTTGACTTTCCGTCGGAAAAGTCAATCGATGACTCCGGGAGTCATTTGGGACCTTTCCGGGACCCAAAAAGCTTAGCCGTCGTTACGGTTAGCTTAGTTGGTTTGTTTCCTTTCAAATGACTACTTTTGCGAAAAAGTCAAAACCGAGATAAATAGTTCGAATGAAGAGTATTAACGATTTAATTTAATTTGAGCTGAGATATTTTTGGTAGAAGTGGACCCTACATGGACACATGTCCATGTGCCTTGGAGGAGGGAAGAAGAAGAAGAAGGGCCTTGGGCCCATCACTTAAGCCCACAAGAGATTATAGGCCCGTTCAATCACTTGAGCACATATCTCATTTGATACATATTGTTACAATGCTGAACAGTAGGGTTTAAAAGATCCCTTTAGTGCCGGCTGCGTCTTGTACATAGAAGAAAAGAACATTTGTTCTTGGCTTTGAAGGCAACATCTCCATTTTGAGTGGGGACGATGGGTGGCGGCTTCACAGAGAATAGAAAAGGGGATCAGGTCTTCCTTGAGTAGTGTGGCTGGTCCAAATCAAAATGAAATTCATTTTGGTTCATTTTTTTGTTCTACTTTATCAAGGACGTGATAAGACACGGTATCAACAATCTTGAATGGGAGCAGGCCAATCAACCTTATGGGGGGCCCTTACAAAATTATTTCAAAGATCATTTCTTCCAGGTTAAGGAAAGTCATTGATGGACTTGTGGGAGATGAGCAATCTGGTTTTATAGTTGGAAGGCAAATTGCAGATGGAATATTAATAGCTTCAAAAGTGGTCCAAACCCTCAATGCTTCAGAACAAAAGGCTATCATTTTTAAGGCTGATTTTGAAAAAGCCTTTGATAAAGTCAGTTGGAGCTTCATATTGCAGATATTAACAAAAATGGGATTCAGTACCAAATGGAGAATGTGGATAATCTCTTGCCTAAGAGCATCAGTATCAGTGTTGATCAATGGCTCTCCAAGCCCCGACTTTAAGATAAGTAGAGGCCTCAGACAAGGCTGTGCAATTTCCCCACTCTTATTTGTCATTGTAGCAGAAGCTCTTGATCAAATCATGAAAAAAGGAATTCATTAAAGCATGTTCAAAGGAATCCAGTTAGCTGTGGAAGGGCCAATCATCCCTCATCTCCAATTTGCAGATGACACAATTTTTTTCATGAATGCTGAGCAAAGCAATCCCTTGGCTCTCAAGTTTGCTCTCTCTTTATTCCATTTGGCAACAGGATTGGCTGTTAACTATGACAAATCAGTGTTGATTCCCTTGAACCTAACTGATGAGGAGGCTTTGACCTGGTTGCAGGCCCTTGGTTGCTCAGCTGGTTCCCTGCCCTTCAACTACTTGGGTTTTCCATTAGGTGCCAACCCAAAAAGGCTAAGGACTTGGGACCCTTTAGTCAATATGTTTAAAACAGCTCTAGGGCTCTGGCAGGATAAACTATTGTCTCTAGGAGGGAGAATAACATTGATTAATTCCACCCTCAGTGCCCTCCCACTCTATTACTTCACCATACTAAAGGCACCAAAAGGAGTAATAAAGTCTATGGAATCATGGCAGAGAAGGTTTATGTGGAATGGCACTACACAAGCCAGACATTTCAGCAAAGTCAAATGGGACAAGGTGTGCAGACCTAAAAATAAAGGGGGTTTAGGGATCAAAAGGCTGGCCGGGATGAATATGGCTTTGTTGGCAAAATGGTGGTGGAGGTTTGCCTTGGAAAGAGATTCACTCTGAAAAAGAGTGATTTGTTGCAAATTTGGCTGGCACACTGCAGAATGGGATCTCTCAAACCTCTCTGAGATAGGGAGCCCAAGCTTTATGAATCATATCCTAGCTTTAAATGCTGATCCTCTCTTCTCTGATCTTTTTGGGATAAAAGGTCTTAACTGGAAAATTGGTAAGGGTGATAGAGTTTTCTTCTAGGCTGACCTATGGTGGGGAGAAGTTGCATTCAAGCATCTATTTCCCAAGCTATATACTCTCTCCATCAACAAGAAACTATTAGTCTTAGAAGCTTGTGTAGATGGTATCTGGAACCTGGACTTCAGAAGGTCTCCAAGGGGTAGAGCTGAGGGGGATTGGAACTCCCTACTCCAAATTCTCAATGGTGTTACACTCACTTCCTAGCCTGATTCACTGATCTGGAAAGGGGATGCAAAAGGGTTTTCTGTCAAAAGGCTCTACCACTTAATAGATAACCACTCCTCTGCAAATGTGATCATTGCTGGATGGACCAAGGCTGTCTGGATGCCTCAAATTCCACCCAAAATTGCTGCTTTCAGTTGGTTGGCATGCCTAGATGCTTTTCCATTCAAGTGCTTTCTGGATGCTAGGGGTCTCTCTCTCAACCTGAATCAATTAACATGCCCCATTTCCAACTCAGATTTGGAAGATGGCTCACATGTCCTCCTACATTGTCCTAGAGCCTGGTTAGTTTGGGGGATGGTGATGTCTTGGTGGGGGATAGTATGGGTTGTTCCCTCACCAGTTCAAATTCTTTTCACTCATGGCCCCTATATGCTCAATTACTCACTTAAGAAAAGGTTGATCAAAATCTTGCACATTGTATGTTGGCAATTGTGGTTGGCAAGGAATAACAAGGTATTCAATAATGAGGACATCTCTGTGGAAGATCTCTTTCAGAAAATCATTCATCAATCATATAGTTGGGAGTGGGCTTTGTTTAAAGCCTCAGGTCATTTTCTCTCTCTAAATATGTGGATCTCTTCTCCAACTTCCTGTGCTGCTTGGAAAATTCCCTTGGTATCCTAAGCTGGGGTGGTTTTTGGGTGGTGGTTGGGTACTTGTGTCGAGTGTTGTTTTTTTGGTTAGGTTCTTCTTGGGGTGGCCGTTTTGTTTCTTCTCTGTGTGGGGGTTGTTTCCTTCTTTTGTTTTTGGAGTGTGGCTTTTTTTTTTCTGGTGAGGAGTGTTTGAGTCTTTTTTCTTCTGGCCTTCTGGGTTCTCTTTGTTGCAGGCTTGGCATTGTTCCTCAAGTCTGGCTTTGCTGCAGTGTTTTCAAGCTGAGGAAGGCATGTCCATATTTCCTCCGTCCATCTGAGGAGGCCTTGGCTCTTTTTGTTGTCCCATGTTCATCTGGTTCTGTCATTCTTGGCCTGGAGTTTTAGTCAGCTTATCAACAGCTGATCTCCTGGACAATCTTTACTAATTCAGTTCAAGGAAAAGATTTCAACACTTACTAATTCAGATCAAGGAAAAGACTTCAACACAAGGTTCTTCTGCAGAATTCGCACGGTTAGCTTCAATTACAAGACATGAGCTCGGTTCTGAAGTTCCGTGCTCCTCAAGTTTCCTTTGAATTCAAATTTAAATTCAAACTACCGGTTACATGTCGTGCTTCACAAGAAACGATCGGATTCAATAACTTTGCTCCATATCTGTGTTTCAAGGCAGGTTCAATTTGGTCTTTGGAAGGTTATTAGCTGGTTTGAAGGTGTTTCTGGTGGTATTTGCTAGTTTTTGTAACTATTTGTTAGTTGGTTTTTGTTTCTTGTTGTTCAAGTTATCGGGGTGGTGGGGGCTTCCATCGTTGTTAGACTCTCCTTTGGTAGGGTCTTTAGTTGGTTTTTACCCTTTGTAACTCCTTTCTCTCCTCGAGAGAGGTTTTAATTTAAATTCGCTTTGCTGATAAAAAAAAATCAAAAAGGAAAGCGTGGCCATGGATGTAAATATGGTAACATAAGCCTAAATTTGCCACGGTCAAAGAAGATAAAAGGTAATTGTTTTATTTATTTATTATTATTCTTCTTGATACTGTTTCTTGCAATACATGGCAAGAACAAAAAAACAAGATTTTTGTTGGTTAGTTGTCTTGGAGTTAGCTATAATTATCGATAACAAAAGATTGGTATTTTTTTTGTGGATTGCCGATTTGTATTGAGAAATAGGGAGTTTGGATTTGTAATACGTGAGAATTCGGAAATGGTGGTTAGAAACTTTAAATGCGGAGTTAGAACGCTCGGGCATCGGAAATTGATTCCGCCAATTGCGTTGAAACGCGTGAATTTAATTAGAAACGATGGAAACGAAAAGGGAAATTTTCGGAGTCCCGATGGACGTTTTCCTTATTCCGGGCAAAATGGGTCTTCCGGGCCCATTTTGACATGTTGAGCAATTGGGGGTTAGTTTGGGTATTTCTCTCTTTAATCCACACTTGAATTAGCATTAATTCTCGTATTGCTTGTGATCTTAGACTTGGTTCCCGAGCACGGCAGATGAGACTTCTAGGCGGCTCTCGTGACTAAGCGTTTGGATAACATTTGAGGTAGGGAAGAGTAGTAATTACCGCTTTTAATTAAAGAATATTAATATTATGCATATAGGACGTTAGTAACCGGGAAAGTCTTAGCTTGCATATAAGATGTGATTAACTAGTGTACTCGTATTTAAATTATTGGAATTGTCGTGGTGTAATATCACATGTGGCCATGTTGGGCCTTAGGACTGTGTGTGCTGTTTGTGTTTGGTTGTGACTAGTAGTCCTTTAATGATGACGTATAGTATTTTCCTTGGTTAACTTAAGAATCATGTTAGGCTTTTAGGATGTGATAAATGCAATGAATGTGTTATGGATGGTTGTCTCGTGATGTGAATGGGTGAATGAATGTGATGATTGTGATATGAATTGTTGTCTTGGGATATGATCGGGTGAATGATAGACCGATGTGGTGTGCTTGGTAAGTTATGTCGGTAAGCTTTGATGGTATGATGAATCCGGTGTGACATGTTTGGTATGGTATTGTGTGTCGTGACTTATAACCCGTGCGACGGGAAGATACCCGACCGAGGTGTGTGCCAGTCCGGTATGTTTGTTATGAGATTTACCCCGATTGTAAAACCCCACTCTTTCAAATAGAGTAATATTCTGAAATATGAAACGTTTGGGTATGAATTTGCAACGAGTGGAATTTGAAAGAAAAATAAAAAAAAGGGAGAAAAGAAGAAATTTGGACTGGTTTGGAGATTGGGCCGGTTTGGGCCCAATCACGCACTCACGAACCAGCCCAGCCCGCTACCAAAACCCTACTCCTCTCGCTTCAGCTTCCTCAGAAGTGCGCACGCATCCCAAAGGAGCCCCATCTCCTCTCAGATCTGTCTTCTCTCTCTTCTCTCCCTCGACATCTCTCGCCGACAGCACTTCTCCGGCTTTGAAACCCACCCACGCCGACACCACGACGTCGCCGGGACACTGTCGACACAACCCCGAGTCGAGGAACCCCTCCTTTGCCCTCTGCTTTCCCTTATTCCCCCTGATGCAGGTGCATTTTAACACATAAAAGGGCCACATTATATCGAATTTATAGGCTTTTGGTCCCGATTTTCTACCATATATTTAGATTTAGTATAAATAATTGTTTTCCCTGGTGTGTTCGGTGTTTCGATGGGTATTTAGCGCATTTTGAGTGTTTTGTGCATGTGGACCGTTAAGAGGGTCGATTTTGGTCGCTTCGAAATATACTCATGACTGGTCTTGTTTTGTAGGTCTTGGAAAAAGGAATTTTTTGGCGCAAGAACGAGATCGATCGGAGCCCAAACGAAGCCGGAGCGAGCGAAATAGCGGAAAAGGAGCAAAAATGCAGCAAGCCATCAGAGACTGACACGTGGCGCCGACCAGCCCAGCCGCCAGAGCTCCCAGGACGCGCCACGTGGCGCACTGGCGCCGCCTCTCCTCCTGCGCGCGACACATGTCCCAGGTCCAGCCGTCGGCCCCGCCCCTGCACGCGTGGCTCGCTCATGTGCCGCCACATGTCCAGCCCTGGCCCACTCAAGCCGCCAGCCGCCAGCCACCTTCCCCTGCTTGTGACGCGTGTCCAGCACCAGCCTCACCTGCGCCTGACGCGTGGCCCGCCCCAGCCATCTCTTTCCCTGCTCGCGACACCTGTCCTCTCAGTTCCTCCTCTCCCATTTTGACGCGTGTCCACTTGCACAGCCAAACCTACCTCATTTTATTGCTGCGCCGCATCTGAGGAGAGAGAGCATCTTCCTCATTTCATTTTTTTAGCAGACAACAGAAGAAGAACACGAAGGAGGGAGAAGCAATTCTTGTACAACTTTTATTTTTATATTTTTTTATAGAATTAAATTGAGAGTCTATTATTTTGAGTGTTGTTGATTAGGATCAAAACATTTGGGATTAGATGATTATTTTGAGAGCTTAAATTTAATTGTTGGGGTTGGGGATTTTGAGAGGGAAGCTTCAAATCATTTGGAGATTTTTCAAGAGTATCAAGGCTAGAGATTGGAGGAGAAGAAGAGCAAGCTTTGGACAACTAATTCGGTGATTGTATCTCAACTTTTACCTTGATTATGAATTCAATTGTTTGCTCCTTTTCATCTTTGTATTTTCTCACCATGAACAACTAAACCCCCAATTTCTAGGGTTATGGGGGATTAGAGTAGTGATTTCCATGTTTTGAATGCTTCGATTGTGGTGATTGATGATTTGTATTAGTGTCTATGATTGATTTGTGCTTAATGCTTTACCTCCCGTGTAAGCTTGGTAATTGCTTTGAATTAGGGTTCGTCGCTCGAAAGAGGAGGATTCTAATTAAGTCAAAAATCGATCATAGGTTGGATTTAAACCCTAGCTAGAACTAGCAGGGTTAATACAATTGCAATAGCTATAGGCTTGGTTGGTCAAAAGTTAGAAGTTGTCATAGAACTAAACGCTTTGGGTCTTCCTACATCGTGATTCGAAAGAACTCGGTGGTTAGATTCCATTAGGGTCCGAATCGTTTGAAAGAAGTTAGGACTAGAGTCGAGACAACTCGTTGCCTCTAAAATAAATCGACATCGCTACAATCGAACGTGTTCAATTTTATGGAATGAACTCGATGAAGTCATGCCCTTGATCTCTCTTCACTTGATTCAAGATAAGAAAACTGTCTGTTAAATTCTGTATTTGCTTTTTAGTCGTTATAGGTTTATTTTCCAGACATAAAAACTCGATTTTTACCGAAACAGTTTAGCTACAAACTTTAAATAGTAAGTGATTGTCTATTGCTCCTTTGGGCTCGATATTCCGGACTTCAAATCCGATTACTACTTGACGGCCGGTGCACTTTCCGTGCTCAAGTTTGCGATTAAAACCCGCAGGGCGTCAAGTTTTATGTCTGGAAAAATCACCCCCCGAGTCAGAACGCTCCTCACCGCCGCTCGTGTTCGAACCTTACTTCTCCGGCAACAACGTTTCCAACCCAGGTGAGCCTCAATCCGAGCTCGTCTCTCTTCTCCCTTGGTTCTTCTATGGGAAATTGAGTGTGCGAGGGCTCGATTCGACCGAGCTCGGCCGGAGAAGGCATCGCCGGAGTCGTCGAACCCTAACTCTTCGATCCCGTGCCGGTGAAACTTGCTCCCTCGCTAGATTCGAGACGAAGGGCCATGGGTCGCGCACCAGCATCGCTCCTTCACCCTTCCACGTCGGAGCTCTCCTTTGAACCTCCCTCCGAGCACCCCAGGTGCCGCCGCCGGCGACGGACCCCAACCCTAGTCGTGCTCGAGCTTCAGGCCAGTGACAGAAATGGGCCAGAACTGGACGAGCCTGGGCCTTGGGCATGGGCCTGAATGAGGCAGACCTCGGGTCTGGGCCTCGGGCTGGATCTGATCTGGGCTTCGGGCTCGGACCGGGTCTAAGTCCGGGTCTGGGCTCGGGTCAGGTCCGGGTTCGGGTCAGGTCCGGGTTCGGGTCAGGTCCGGGTCAGGGTCTGGATCCGGGTCGGATCCGGGTCAACTAAAAATATTTTAAAAATCAGATTAAATAATTAACTTTATTTAATTAAAGGTGAGAAATTGAAGTATTGATTTAAACATCAGAGGACCTTTGGACATTTATCAGTATTGATTTGGACGTTTTATTTGTCAAACCTAGACGGGACTTCGCCCGAGAACGAAGAACTTGGACCCGAGCTAGAAGAACGAAGATCACGCCGGAACCCGTGTGAAGAACGGAGTAGAAACTACCGAGCTTGACAACAGAGTATTAGAGGAAGACCACAAAGTAGGGAAAGTTCTAACTCCTCGAGTATTTCAATACTAGTATGCCTATTAGGTTAATAAAATCGGAAATGTCCTAGAATTGCATATAGGATGCGAATCACTAGAATAAGTGTCTTTCGATTACCAATAACCGGACGAGTCTAGAAATGTATGATTAGGATGCAAATCACTAGTTAACTCGCTTTCAATACTTGGGAATTGATTTACTGGTAGAGAGGCCGTGATGAGCCCTCGGATTAGTTGTGTGTTAGCTTCACATGCTTGGTTGCTAGTCATTAGGATAATCAAGAGTCTAACGAAACTAGATCGAACGCATGCTTGAATGTTTGAATGTTGAACTTGAACGCTTGAATCATTGGTCGTTTGATTGAATGTTTAATTGATTGAATGGTTGATCGAGTATGACTGGTTGTGCCAAGAAGGCACGATCATGTGATCGATTGACCGGTGGAGAGCAAGTGGTAAGTGACGGTAAGTGTAATTATGGGTATGAATCCCGCGTGGTATGCATTGATGAACGTGTGTGTTTCTATGATTGGTTATGGACCCTGCGGGGCATTGTTGAGTGATCCTGCGGGATATTGATTGTGGACCCTGCGGGGCATTGTTTGGTAGATCCTGCGGGATATTGTGTGGTAGACCCTACGGGGTATCGTTTGGCAGATCATGCGGGATAATGGTTAGGGACCATGCGGGGCATCGGTTATTGATCCTGCGGTATAATGGTTAGGGACCCTGCGGGGCATCGATTATTGATCCTGCGGGATAATGGTTAGGGACCCTGTGGGGCATCGGTTATTGATCCTGCGGGATAATGGTTAGGGACCCTGCGGGATAACGGTTAGGGACCCTGCGGGGCATTGGTTATTGAGCCTGCGGGCAATGGGTATGGACCCTGCGGGGCGTTGGTTATCGAGCCTGCGGGCAATGGTTACGGACTCTGCGGGGCATTGTTTATCGGACCCTGCGGGGCATTGGACACTGGACCCTACGGGGCAATTGGATGGTTTACCCTGCGGGGATTGATTTCTTGATTATTTCACCCGAGCGTATGCATCCTGTGGGAGTATTACTTTGGTTCCCTATGACATATGGTCCTTTGGAGACGTTCCCGAGAATCCCGATGAGATGCGTCCTCCTAGGGATGTTTCCGGCATTCTCGACGTTATACGTCTTTGCGACGTTATGCGTCTCCTCTAGACCGAGGGAAAATCCGATATGACACAGAGAGTGTGTGAATCGGAGGGTGGCGACTACATGTCCCACGACATTCTTCTACTTGTACCGATGACATATGGTCCTTTGGATACGTTTCCGAGAATCCCGATGATATGCGTCCTCGGGATGTTTCCGGCATTCACGACGTTATACGTCTTTGTGACGTTATGCGTCTCCTCTGGACAGAGGGAAAATCCGATATGACACAACGAGTATTGTGGATCGGAGGGTGGCGACTTCATGTCCCACGGCATTACTTGAACGTTTGATCTTCTATTGAGTATTTAAGAAATGCATTGATTCTATTGTTTTCCCTATGATTGTTGCTTGACTCCTTTAAATCGTTGAACACTCGGTTTACTCCCACATTTTGTATTCACATTTCTTCGTATTTGAGATTTGAACTAAAATAGAGAAACCCTACTTGTTAAACTAAAAGCATGCCTATTTATGCATTTTCCCTACTGAGCGTAAGCTCACCCCTCCTGTCTTTGTGTTGTTTCAGGTGTTGAGTGGGAGCAGTATTAGCCGGACTGTCGGAGCTTGGGAGCTTGAGGGTTTAGCTAGTTTTAGAGACGTGTACTCTTTTATGTTGAATATTGTGTTTTACCGTTTGAGCTGTGACTCTTTACATTTTGAAGGATTTATATCATTTGGAAACTTTATTTTTATTTTATTATTCTTGTTTTACTGTAAATCTTTAGTCACGTCTCAAGTCCGGGCAAAACCGGATTTGGGGCGTGACACCGATGCTGCGTTTTCGGGAAGACATCTAGACCGATGGGTATTACGGTATGATGTATGTTGTTTCACCCCGATGTTGCTTTTCCGGGAAGACATTCAGACCGATGGGTATTCCGTTATGATGTGTGTTGTTTCACCCTGATGCTGTGTGTCTGGGAAGACATCTAGACCGATGGGTATTCCGGTATGATGTGTTGTTTCACCCCGATGCTGTGTGTCCGGGAAGACATCTAGACCGATGGGTATTCCGGTATGATCTATTGTTTCACCCCGATGTTGTGTGTCCGGGAAGACATCTAGACCGAGGGAGTATTCCGGTATGATGTATTTGTTTCAGCCCGATGCTGTGTCTCCGGGAAGATATTTAGACCGATGCCGTGTTCCGGTACAATATGTTGAGCTACGTGTGGTGATCGGAGTATCACGGTATACCTGTCTTATGTCCGTACGAAGTCGGGTTTCATTGATGTTCATAGTTGGCGTTGTAGCAGTATAATGTTCTATTGTTTGTATGCTTCTTTAGCTTGATTCTTTTGTCGATAATGTTGTGTTCTTGTTGGTTTATGTTTGTGTGTCAATTGTTAGTAAGTGTTATTAATCGAGTAGTTATGGCGACGGAGCGGAAGTCCATTCTCATTACTACTTTTTCCTACTGAGCGAAAGCTCACCCCCTCTCTTTTTACTGTTTTACAGGTTTCGATCGTGAGTCGGTTTAGAGGACGTCTCAGAGCTCGGGAGCTCATCGAGAGTTTGGGGATTTATCATTTAGTATAGACGTACTTTCTTTTATGTACTAAACAATGTCTTTATTTATTTGAATTTGAGCGTTTGACTCGTGGTAACGAAATTGTTGATTTGGAACTAAATTTCGGAGTTTAATTTCGTTTAATTTACTTTTATTATTTTTTTTAGTTCACGTCTCGAGTCCGGTATGATGTATTTGCTTCACCCTGATGTTGTGTGTCCGGGAAGACATCTAGACCGAGGGTATATTCCGGTATGATGTATTTGTTGAGTTGTGCGTGATGAGCGGATTGTCTTGGGTACTTGTCTTTGTTGTGTGTTATCGAATCTGAGTAACGTTCGTAGTGGTCTTAGCGGTATAATGTCTCGTTGCTCGCTTGTTTATCTAATATGGTGCTATTATCGATATTGTTGTGTTCTTGTCGGTTTCATTTCATTTTCTTGGTTTTAGTAAGAGTTACTAATCGGATATTTCTGGTAACGGAGCGGGTGTTCCTTCACTTTACTACTTTTCCTACTGAGCGAAAGCTCACCCCCTCTGTTTTACTGTTTTACAAGTTTCGATGATGAGTCGGTGTAGAGGACGTCTCAGAGCTCGGGAGCTCCTCGAGAGTCCGGGGTTTATTTATTTATTAGAGACGTACCTTCTTTTATGAACTAAACAATGAATTCTACCTATTTGGATTTATAGCGTTGACTCGTAGTATTTTATTGTCCATTTGGAACTAATTTTCGGAGTTGTAATTCATAATTTTCCTTTTTATTATTAGTATTTTATCCTATTCTAGTTCACGTCTCGAGTCCGGTCAAAACCGGACTTGGGCGTGACAATTTGGTATCAGAGCCCGGTTTTTCAAAACTTCGGACCATACGTCAATTAGGTGGGTAGAGTTAGGTTGTTAAGGTTCTAGTGTTCGGTTACGCAAGTCGGAAATGCCCTACGCGTAAATCCGAGACGACGAGAGTCTCAGATGGCGAAGTGCCTTGTTCGAGTCTTGCCTTATATTGTGTTATGTTGTGTACCTTGGTTGAACTGTTATGCCGATCGGTTGAGATCGAGGTCGGTTTAGCGAGCGATACTCGATGCGGTTTACAACGTGTTTGTTAAGTGATCATTGTTGGGTTGCCGCCTTGGTCGGCCGTTGATTGATTGGTTAAATCGAAATGTTGATTTGGTCGGGTGGTAAGCGTGTAATTACCGAGACTCGAGGTGTATAGCTGCGATGATTCGATGTGTGTTGTGGTTGCGCTGAATGCTTGGTGCAGGTTGTATATTGAATGTCCCTCTTAAGCGGATGGTTAGTAGAATATTCAAACGGGTCATGCCCAAATTTCTGCAAAAACTGAAGTGTTTGCATTATCACTGTCCGACTCTGGGGCGTCACTGTAGTCGAACGTGATAGGGGGATGGCAAGTGGTTACAACGTAATTCGGGCCGCCTGAATAGGGTTGTAACGACACGTTATCGACATGAATGTTGTGTTAGAAAGTGAAAGTTGTTGAGAACCTGTGGAAATGAGTTAATGTGGAGACTCCGTGGAATTGTTGTGTGATGTGAACGGTAAACTGTGTGACTTGTTTGAAATTGTGACTCCTGTGGGAGATGGTTGAATTGTATGATTGATTCTGTGAGACGCACAAGTGTGCGGACTTCTCTGATTATATGAAAGTAACTATAACTATATTAAGACTAAGTGTATCGTGGTCCGAGTATGACCCTTGTGAAACGTGTGTGAACGTTAAGTGTTTTAAGCGCGTCGTTTTTATGCAAACTTTAAGACTGAGCATGTGCGTTTATCCGTGCATCGGATACAAGACTCATGGCTCGTACCTATATCCCGAGAGGCACTAGAGGTCGCCCAACTAGGGACCAGGAGCAGCCACCTACCGTTGAACAGGCAGGGGCAGCGAGTGCCCAGGGTGCTTCCTCTGAGGAGCACGAGGTCCTCCGGTCGCAGAGCCGACCCAGGCGACCACTCTAGAGGAGCTTGTTCATACAGTTCTCGCGGCGATCAACGCCCAGAGGGAGACTGCATCACCGGCACCAGAGACTGTGCCTGCTGCCACTACAGCTGCTGCTGCGAGGCCGAGTCAGATCGATAGCTACACAGCCCAGGCGCTGAGGTACTTCCTCAGGCTGGGTACTCCTGTCTTTTCGGGGAGCCAGATCCCGAGGCAACCGAGAGGTGGCTGGAGCAGATCACCCGCAACTTGGATACGTCGGGGATCGTGGATGGCCACACGAGAGTATCATTTGCAGCTTTCCAGCTGAAGGATGACGCGTACCATTGGTGGCAGCGCGAGCATATCAGGGCTGGAGACGACTTTCAGTTGTTCAGCAGACTGTTCCTGGAACAGTATTTCCAGAGATCAGTCCGAGATGACAGACATCAGCAGTTCCTGGAGCTGCGTCAGAGAGGGATGACTGTATCGGAGTATGAGGCGAGGTTCACATCCTTGACCCGTTTCGCACCGGAGATGGTGCATACCGAGGAGCGCCGTTGTAGGCGATTCGAGAGGGGACTCATCTCGTCGATCGTTGACCGAGTCACCACCTTCAGGACTGAGGTGTATACTGAGCTAGTGGATCAAGCACAGGCAGTGGAGCGACACTTCAGAGAGACCGCCAGAGCAGGACGAGACCGAGTGGCTTTCTGAGGCCGTCTGAGGGCCGCGATCTGAGGAGGCAGAGGACCTCAGGATCTTTCCAGCCACAACACCAGTCTGGTGGGATGCGCCAAGTCGGAGCAGTAGCGTCCGTTGTACCTGCCCCGGTAGCACAGTTGTGCCCCTTGTGCAGGCAGTTGGGCCACCTGGCCCGAGATTGCCCGAGGAGTAGTGGACCTGCAGATCGTCAGATGGATCGTCCGTCGAGGTTCGGGGAGAGACCGCGTGCCGATGAGAGGACATGCTACCAGTGCGGCCGACTGAGACACATCTCTTTTGAGTGTCCTGACCGGGTTGGAGGAGCGCCAGCACCGAGACCTCAGCAGACGCAGCCCCGTCGGGCACCCTCTTTCCGCCCGCATCAGACTCAGGCTCCGAGAGCCCCACGCCAGGCGACGAGCGCACCAGCACAGAGACATCAGCCGGGGGCTCCATAGCAGGTGACTCTTCCACCACCCCCGAGAGGAGAACCCCAGGCACAGTAGGGCCGGGTATATGTTGTCACCGACTCCAAACCAGAGGGACGCCACTCCGGTCATGAGACCACTCAGGGTACGTGCTTGCTTTATAATTCTTGGGCGTCTTTCTTATTTGATACCGGGGCTTCACATTCTTTCATCTCTTTTACTTTTGCTTGTATGTTGGGATTGAGGGTAGAACCCTTGAGTAGACCTTTATGTCTTGATACCCCGGTTACGGGAGATGTGGTCCTAAGTACCGTATGTCGTGCATGTGAGATTCGAGTGGCTGATTGCCCTTTTGTTGGTGATTTACTTGTGTTGGACATGACGACATTTAACGTGATCTTGGGAATGGACTGGCTCGCGAGGTATCGAGCGTCGATCGATTGCTATCGACGGCAGGTGATAGTGGTATCGGGCGACACGATCGTTACTTGTGTCTTGGGCGGTAGGAGCGGAGTTCTCTTGTCAGCGTTGACCGTGGGAGACGAGACGACGACCGTTTAGAGCAGAGAACTGTCGCGGGTAGTATGCGAGTTCCCGGAGGTATTTCAGGGGAGTTGTCAAGATTACCGCCTGTGTGCGAGGTTGAGTTCATGATCGAATTGATACCGGGAACGGCGTCGATATCCATGGCCCCGTACCGGTTTGCACCAGCCGAGTTAGTCGAGCTGAAGCGACAACTCGAGGAGATTCGGGAGAAGGGATTTATCCGCCCAAGCGCTTCACCGTGGGGAGCACCCGCCCTCTTCGTGAAGAAGAAGGGTGGAGCACTGAGGATGTGCATCGATTACCAAAAATTGAACCGGGTCACGGTGAAGAACCGCTACCTGATGCAGAGGATCGATGACTTGTTCAATCAGCTAAGAGGAGCGAAGTGGTTCACGAAGATTGATCTACGATCAGGGTACTACCAGTTGAGAGTTCGGGAGGAGGATGTGGCGAAGACCGCATTTCGGACTCGGTACGCACACTACGAGTTCCTGGTGATGCCGTTCGGGCTGACGAACGCGCCTGCAGCGTTCATGGACCTGATGAACGGTATCTTCCGACCGTACTTGGACCAGTTCTTCGTGGTATTCGTAGACGATATTCTGATTTATTCGCCGAGTGAGGAGGGACATGTGGAGCATTTCACGCCCCAAATCCGATTTTGACCGGACTCGAGACGTGAACTAAAAATAATAAGTAAATAAAGAGATTAAAGAAATAAACTCTGAAATAATAATCCGGAAGTAGTAAAACTGATACAATGAATCAACAACTCATCAACCAACAATAAACGTTCATTTCAAAAGAGGGTACGTCTCTAGACCAGACTAGCCTAAGATCCTCTCTAGCTCCCTAGCTCCGAGAATCCCGCTAGACCACAACCCGCTCAAACCTGTAAAACAATAAAGTAAGGGGTGAGCTTGACGCTCAGTAGGAAAAACCACGAAAAACACCTCTTTACGGATTTATAAAGAACGCAGTTCCAAGGTTTAAAATTAAGGTTTAAAACAAGGGTTGATAAAAATTGATGCAGCACTTTATCCATTTTAAAAAATACTCAGTCTACCCGATCACCCACCAGACCAACAATCTCCAACCTTAACTCAACACTAGTCGCTATACCCAGTCACACACCGAAGGGAACAATCCAAGTAAGACAACCATAACCACAAACACAGTAACACTCAAAAGCACAGATACACTCATTCAAAAGCAAGGCATTCTCAACACAGCAAAATCACACAATCGCACGGTCTCGGGAGCAACCCGCTCCGCCTGGTGTAGCCATACGCAACTTTCCCCAACACAAAGTCGGGAGAGGTGGTCGACCTCATCGCAGTACACGGGCCCAGCCCTTCGCGGAACAACCTCATCGCGGAACACAGGCCCAACCTCTTTGCGAAACAACCTCATCGCGGAACACAGGCCCAGCCTCTTCGCGGAACAACCTCATCGCGGAACACAGGCCCAGCCTCTTCGCGGAACAACCTCATCGCGAAACACAGGCCCAACCTCTTCGCGGAACAACCTCATCGCGGAACACATGCCCAACCTCTTCGCGGAACAACCTCATCGCGGAACACAGGCCCAGTCTCTTCGCGGAACAACCTCATCGCGGAACACATCGGTCTATCACTCACCCGACCATATCACAACCAATGATTCACATCATAATAATCACAACACACTTGTCCACACATAACATCGACAAGTTACACCGAATATAATATGCTTTGACTCTAAATTACACTCACAAATGTTCCACACTTACCATCACTTACCAACACCACACTCAATGTGGTAACCCCACCGGTCTTACCGGTATTCGTTCCCCAACATCCCCAAATCAACAAATCATATAAACAGGAATAAGGTCACTCAATCACCATAAGCATCAACAAGTTCAACTCTACTCGTTTTTCATGTTCGTTATTTATTAGCCGTTCAATTATCAAAGAGCACACAAGTATAAACATTCAGCACACAATTCCTACGGGCGCGACATTGCCCGATTCTACCAGAACGGCAATTCCCAAGACAGTTTTTGTAAATGTTCACAGTTTAATACGTATACGCTAGTTATTCGCATCCTATAGGCATACTAGTTATTTAAACGATTATTAGTTTCCCAATATGCATTCTAGTACATCCGTATTAAAGTGGGTTTCGAGGTAATCCCTACCTCAAGAAGAACCATCGTTGCGTCTCCTAGCTGCTGACGTCCGGGCCGACCTCCAGTCTTCTCCGTGCTCGGGGTAAGGCCTGGCTTTAACACAAAAAGGGACGGTCATCATGTTGGGTCTCGACGTAGGGTTGGAGATGAACCAAATCGCAGCGGAAAATCAATAAAAACCAAGAGACGATTAAAACCATGAAACAACTAACAAAGAATGGATTCACAAGAGAAAAATTCAGCACTATCTCTTACCAAAACAATAACACCGGTTAACGAATGATTGACTTGAGTCTCCAAGACGCCTACGAATCCACATGGGAATCAAAGCCACGTAGTTCTTCTCTTTGAGGACTCAAGAACACAAAAATGGAGGTGGAAACTAGCCAAACCCGAAATGGCCATGGAAGAGGGAGAGAAAATGTGTTTCCTATTCTTGTCTTGTTTTTGTTATGTTGAAAAAAGATGACTTAAACATAACAAAACCCATACTTGTCCAACTAAAGGCATGGGACAAGTATGGTGTCAAGTAAGGTGTAAATAGGACAAAGTATGGCAAGACAAGATTGGGTTAGGTGGTGAATCACCAACACCTTAATCCTTGTCTTGCTTACTTAGTACTAATTAATCAAGACTTGATTAATTAGTTCCATGGGCCTTGGTTGCATGGGCCTTTCATGGGCCTCTTGGAACATGGCTCGTGGCCATTTCCAACGAGGTCCCGTGATTCGCTCATCGCCTCCATGCCTTCCATATCGGAAATGTCCAACATTATCCAACGCGATCAATCCCAAGACTCCAAGCCTTGTCTCGATCTGTAAAGTCCTATTCACTTACGGGCACATGACCCAAAACCCAGTTTTGGTCATGTCCCGAGACAACTCCCTTTTGGCCATTCTCCATAAATGTGTCAATGAGTTTCATCCTCCAGTGTGACCCTTAGGTTTATGCATGTCAATAGATCAACGTAAAATCCCATTTTACTTGATCCTATTTAAGTGGCAACTAACGAGACTTTAGTATTGCCTGACACTACATAACGAATCGACCTTGTCGATTCTAACCTTTCCGTCGTCCCTGTCATTATCCTTTTATCTCCGATATCCTGATTGAGATAAGGCATAGAGCCGTCATCCTTATTATTCTCAATCACCGTTCCTTGATATGTGAGATGACTGAAGATATGATACCCAGTATCATGTGCATGGCCATGCTATTCTTCTAGTCACTCTCGATCAAGCGGCCGAGAACCAATATCTTTCCCATACCTTAGTATGAGGGATAAATCCCTTAGCCGTCTTTCGTGTCACTCATGTAGCCCGTCCCCAAGCCAATCCTGGCCGTTATGGAAGCCCTGTTACGGACAACGTTAGGCTCAGGTCAAAGTCAGTTGTTGACTACATACCGAACACAAAGACTCCTTGGTCTAAGGATACATGACAAGCTACAACACTTAATATGTTCATGACTTAATCTATGGCACATATTCAGGGCGGGTCGTCCAATATCATGTCCCACATGATATCTATGATCAGACTCCGGAATCCCATTCCAATGACTAACATAACGTAAGCCATAAAGAGCCATCTTTCATACTAGTCGCTTCTAGTGAAGCTTTGTTGACTAGGGACCCATCGAGTGTGATCTATCTCGATCTATGGTTCTATTCGCATGGTGGGCATAGATCAGAGTACACGTCGATATATTACTCCAACACATAAGTAATATAAAGCCGCTTTAATTTTATTGCTAACGATGATATGTACATTTGGACATTTAGGATTGAACTACGGGCACTAAGACTAACAATCTCCCACTTGCCCTAGTTCCAATCTAAAATCCAATATGTCCCCATCGACTTTACATGTCTAACATGTTCAGGCAGTGACACTGCCTTAGTCAAAGGGTTGGCTATGTTATCATCTGTTGCAATATCGGTTATCTTCACTTCACCCCAGTTCAGTATTTATCTGATGAGGTGGATACGCCGCAGTACATGTTTGGATTTGTTATACGATCTAGGCTTTTAGCTTGCGCAATGGCCCTTGTGTTGTCGCAAGATGGATTCACCAAGCTGGATGGGTTTTTAATTACACCCAGCCCTGCCATGAATTTCCAAATCCACATAGCCTCCTTAGCTGCCTCTGCAGCATCCATGTACTTGGCCTCTATCGTAGATTCGGCAATAATATCTTGCTTTACGCTCTCCTAGCTAAAGCTCTACCATTCAGCGTAAACACATATCCTGATTGACTTCTATAGTCATCTGGATTTGTCTTGGAAAACTAGCGTCTACTCATCCTTCGACGACTAGTTCAACATCATCTTTCCCCCGGGTTAGAATGATGTCTACTGGTACAACATAAGGCTTACGAGACGTCTGGTCTCATATATGTCATGGAATATATGATCGATCTTACCCCCAGGCGCATAGGATTCTCATCATCCTTTTCAGCTCATCAGGTGTCTTAGGACACTAAGTCTTGCTGAGATGAATGCCATGACTAGTGGGTAAGACTCCTTTCTTTGAATCGAGCATTAAGAACCTACTCAATGCCTTGTTCACATAGGTTCCCTGACTTAAATCCAAGACCCTCTTGGTGCGATCTCTACATATCTTAATCCTTAAGATATAAGAAGCATCGCCTAAGTCCTTTATTGAAAAACACTTCCTCAACCAAGCTTTAGTCTCGTGCAAGGTTGGGATGTCGTTTTCAATGAGAACCAGAAAGGTAATCTTGCTCCCACTAGCCTTCTTATAAACGCAAGATTCATCCTCATTCTTGATTAAGCCAAATCCAATTACAGCTTCATCAAAACGAAGGATCCAACTCCGAGAAGTTCGTTTCAATCCATAAATGGATTTCAACAACTTATAAATCTTTCCTTTATTCTTCGGATCGTCAAAACCTTTGGGCCGAGACATACAAACGTACTCAGTCAAATTTCCATTTAGGAAAGCGGTTTTGACATCCACTTTCCATATCTCGTAATTATAATACGCAGTTATGTCAAGAAGAATTTGGATCGATTTTGACCATAGCCACTAAGGAGAAGGTTTCCTCATAGTCAATCCATGCCTATAACCTTTCGCCACCAGTTGAGCTTTGTAGGTCAGAGGGTTGCCGTCCATGTCCATCTTCACCTTGAAGATCCATTTGCATCCGATGGTCCTCACACCATTGATGGGATCAACCGGTTCCCAGACTCGGTTGTCCGACATGGATTGTATTTCCTCCCTCATGGCTCCCAGCCATAACTCGGAGTTGGGCCCATCCACGACTTCCTGAAAGGTGGTTGGATCATCGTGATCCACCATGACTTCATTGTCACCTCCGGATACCATATCTTGGAGGTGGAAGATTGATCCTTTCAAATCGCCTTGGACCTTCCGGAATTGTAACAGGAATTGGTTCTTACTCTACGACAATCTCTGGCTCCTTTCTACTGGGTTTCCAATTGGTTTAGACAGATCTGTACCATCCTGAATTTCTTCGAGATGCACAGTCCTCCCAATGACGTCTTTGGAAACAAAACTCCTTTTCCATAAAGACCCCACCCCATGCGACGAACACCATGTTCTCACTGGGATTGTAGAAGTAGTATCCCCTTGTTGCTTTGGGATACCACACGAAGGTGCATATCTCAGATGGTTCGAGCTTAGTCGAAACCAAATGTTTCACATAAGCCTCGCAACCACAAATCTTTAGGAAGGACAAAGAGGGCATCAACTCATATCATTTTAAAATGGTGTCCCTTCCACACCCTTCGTCGAAGCCCGATTCACTATGAATGCGGTCGTCTCTAGAGCATAATCCCAGAAAGAGATTGGGAGATCAGTCCAACTAATAATGGAACGGACCATTGTCTAACAATGTCCGATTTCTCCGTTTGGCTACACCTTTCATCTACAGTGTCCCAGGAGGAGTCCATTCCAAAAGGATCCCATTCTCTTTTAGATGATCTAATAACTCTGTGGTCAAGTATTTTCCACCTCGATCCAATCGAAGTGCCTTAATACCTTTGTCGAGCTGGTTTTCTACTTTAGTCTTAAACTCTTTGAATTTATCAAAAGCTTCAGACTTATGTCTAAGCGAATAGACATAACCATATTTACTGTAATCATCAATAAATGTGATAAAGTAGCTAAAACCCCTCCTGGCAAGTGAACTTATTGGTCTACACACATTCGAGTGTATCAGCCCCAATAATTCACCCGCCCTTTCATCGCGATCGATAAAAGGGCACTTTAGTCATTTTTCCCATCAAACAAACCTTGCACCTATCGATCGAATGGAATTCGAATGAACATGAAAGTCCGCACTTCTGAAGTGCTGATAGGTGCTTCTTGTTTATGCGACCTAAATGACAGTGCCATAACGGAGTTAGGTTTAAATCGTTGGATTTAGACCTCTTGGTATTAACAGAATATATAGAACTTGAGGCATTGTTACCCATATCTGATATGTACAATCCTCCAACCAAGTCAGTACTGGTATAAAACATCATTGCATAGAACATTGAAAACTCCATTTCCAATATTAACATTATATCCTTCCTTGTCAAACACGGATACAGATATAATATTCCTACTAAAAGTATGTATGCAATATACGTTATACAGTACTAAGACAAGGCCTCTTGGCAAAGCAAGACTCATGGATCCTACAGTAGTTGCCACAACTCTGAGGTCCACTTCGTGCTTTCCAAACCTCTCCTACTTTCAGCCACCATATATAAGTGCATGTGTGAGATTCAGTCCTGGTATCTAATACCCATGAATCTTTGGAAGTAGAGAGATGTAGCTCTATATAGTTAATACCGGATGAAGGCACGGTCCCACCGCCCTTCCTTAGATCATCCAGGTTTCCTGATGAAGGCGCAGTCCTACTGCCCTTCTTCAGATCATCCACGCTATTTGATGAAGGCGCGGTCCCACTGCCCTTCTTCAGATCAGCCGTGAACTTCCTGTAATCCCGGTTCCAATGACCAGGCTATTGGCAGTAGAAGCAGACATTCTCATGTGTCTCATCTTTCCTGCCAAGTGCGCATGGGCCCCGCCCTTGCCACTTCCAATTCCCTTGTTGACCATCAAAATATCCTTGGATCCCAGATCCCTGATATATTCTTCTCAGCAATTAATGACACTTCATGTAACTCTGATATGGTCTTAGAGACAGCCTTGTCAAGGACATTCTTTGCGTTCAGACTTGAGGACTATCCTCAAAATTCTGTACCAGTCCAAATAGTTTGTCCCATTTAGTTTGACCCTGTCAAGAATGGTTTTTAATGACAAACTGTTAATGTTCGCTAAATTTGCCATTTGATCTACAACAGATAAAATTCAATCAGTAAACTGAATAAATTTTATGAAGATCAAACTTAAACACCAACAATCGATTCTATACCTTTAGAATCTAAAACCAAGATCCTTGATTCACTCGATCAAGCTGAACGAAGGCTCACCACTCAATCGAGCTATGTAGGTAGGACCCCGTCCAATCACATCCAATGTGACTCTTGGCTAGGGTATGTACTTAAGTACACGGCTTACCCTATCTGATACCCTAGCTCAACCCTAGCTGAGAATCGTAGTCGGGTCCACCAATTTTCAACTATGACTCGCCACTATGTAGGTGCTCCGCTAAGGCGCACGACATCCACATATGTCGTCCAAACCTACTACCCCGCTTTCCCATGGATGCTCCGCTAAGGCGCACGACACCCATAGGACGGGGAGGTAGTAAGGTGTTGAGAATTGAGAGGTATCGGACATGACCCGTTTTTACTTGTCCGGTTGTGTTTAAAACTTTGGCACATCCTAGATGCGATGAGCACATCAACTACATTCCAAATGCAATGATGCCTCAAATTACATCCAATGTAATTCTTCCTTTGAACCCGTCAACTACATCCAATGCAATGACGGTTCTAAGGGTTCACACACAAGGATTAAAATTCCAATTTTATCTTTGCATGTGAGGTGATATGCTCGGTAAATAAAGTTAAGCATGCAATTCTAAAACACATAGAATTAGTCATGCATAAACTAAACCAAGCATAAAGCGATAAATGTGCAGATAATAGCCCCCTAAACTAACTCCTACTAGCTTCTTGAGCTCCACCGACTCCAAGCCGATGCCAACACCCGAAAAGCCACCAAAAGACCTTTTCGCCTTTTCTTCGTCTTGAGTAAAAAATTACAATTTAATACACGACTCGCAGGTCGGGAATAAATAAATATTACAAACAAGTGGTTCGACGACCACACCTTGAAATAATAATTACACGCTAACTCTAACGGCTCGTAGGCCGTGAAAAGCGATAAATAATTAAATCGAGCTCGGGGCTATTATGTACACCATGCCAACATCACATCGCACATCGTGTTATCAAACAAGCATGTTATCAAACATCATTTGATTTTCCGGTTTTAATTAATAGCCAAGTTTCAAAAATTTTTGATGCTCGGTTTATCGAAACCGTTCAAAAATGAAACTTTTGAACATTTGATCTTCGAGTTCGTCATGACGGTTCCAAACTCGTCATAACTAACAAAACGGTTTAGCCTTGGCATATCAACCATCCAATGGTCATGCTTGGCCTAGCTCCGTCCAACGGAGCCCCGATCGGTCCCGGTTTCGGCTCCCCGAGAGTCCCGCTCCCGAGACCCGAAAAATCAAAAAAATTTCAAAATTTACAGATTTGAAATAATTTTCAAAAATTCATTTTACATGCATTAAATCCATGAACAAGAATTTAAAACATGTTATCAAACAATTTAGCAAAACAACATGCCAAAAACGAAACTTTCAATCAAAACCGAAACTTTGAACACCGTCTTGTGAATCCCGAAGGTAGCACGGCTCTGATACCACTGTTGGGCCTCGAGGTAGGGTTGGAGATGAACCAACTCGCAGCGGAAAATCAATAAAAACCAAGAGACGATTAAAACCATGAAACAACTAACAAAGAATGGATTCACAAGAGAAAAATTCAGCACTATCTCTTACCAAAACAAGAACACCGGTTAACGAATGATTGGCTTGAGTCTCCAAGACGCCTACGTATCCACATGGGAATCAAAGCCACGTAGTTCTTCTCTTTGAGGACTCAAGAACACAAAAATGGAGGTGGAAACTAGCCAAACCCGAAATGGCCATGGAAGAGGGAGAGAAAATGTGTTTCCTATTCTTGTCTTGTTTTTGTTATGTTGAAAAAAGATGACTTAAACATAACAAAACCCATACTTGTCCAACTAAAGGCATGGGACAAGTATGGTGTCAAGTAAGGTGTAAATAGGACAAAGTATGACAAGACAAGATTGGGTTAGGTGGTGAATCACCAACACCTTAATCCTTGTCTTGCTTACTTAGTACTAATTAATCAAGACTTGATTAATTAGTTCCATGGGCCTTGGTTGCATGGGCCTTTCATGGGCCTCTTGGAACATGGCCCGTGGCCATTTCCAACGAGGTCCCGTGATTCGCTCATCGCCTCCATGCTTTCCATACCGGAAATGTCCAACATTATCCGACGCGATCAATCCCAAGACTCTAAGCCTTGTCTCGATCCGTAAAGTCCTATTCACTTACGGGCACATGACCCAAAACCGAGTTTTGGTCATGTCCCGAGACAACTCCCTTTTGGCCATTCTCCATAATTGTGTCAATGAGTTTCATCCTCCGGTGTGACCCTTAGGTTTATGCATGTCAATAGATCAACGTAAAATCCCATTTTACTTGATCCTATTTAAGTGGCAACTAACGAGACTTTAGTATTGCCTGACACTACATAACGAATCGACCCTGTCGATTCTAACCTTTCCGTCGTCCCTGCCATTATCCTTTTATCTCCGATATCCTGATTGAGATAAGGCATAGAGCCGTCATCCTTATTATTCTCAATCACCGTTCCTTGATATGTGAGATGACTGAAGATATGATACCCAGTATCATGTGCATGGCCATGCTATTCTTCCAGTCACTCTCGATCAAGCGGCCGAGAACCGATATCTTTCCCATACCTTAGTATGAGGGATAAATCCCTTAGCCGTCTTTCGTGTCACTCATGTAGCCCGTCCCCAAGCCAATCCTGGCCGTTATGGAAGCCCTGTTACGGACAACGTTAGGCTCAGGTCAAAGTCAGTTGTTGACTACATACCGAACACAAAGACTCCTTGGTCTAAGGATACATGACAAGCTACAACACTTAATATGTTCATGACTTAATCTATGGCACATATTCAGGGCGGGTCGTCCACTATCATGTCCCACATGATATCTATGATCAGACTCCGGAATCTCATTCCAATGACTAACAGAACGTAAGCCATAAAGAGCCATCTTTCATACTAGTCGCTTCTAGTGAAGCTTTGTTGACTAGGGACCCATCGAGTGTGATCTATCTCGATCTATGGTTCTATTCGCATGGTGGGCATAGATCAGAGCACACGTCGATATATTACTCCAACACATAAGTAATATAAAGCCGCTTTAATTTTATTGCTAACGATGATATGTACATTTGGACATTTAGGATTGAACTACGGGCACTAAGACTAACAATCTCCCACTTGCCCTAGTTCCAATCTAAACTCCAATATGTCCCCATCGACTTTACATGTCTAACATGTTCAGACAGTGACACTGCCTTAGTCAAAGGGTTGGCTATGTTATCATCTGTTGCAATATCGGTTATCTTCACTTCACCTCAGTTCAGTATTTATCTGATGAGGTGGATACGCCGCAGTACATGTTTGGATTTGTTATACGGTCTAGGCTTTTAGCTTGCGCAATGGCCCTTGTGTTGTCGCAAGATGGATTCACCGGGCTGGATGGGTTTTTAATTGCACCCAGCCCTGCCATGAATTTCCAAATCCACATAGTCTCCTTAGCTGCCTCTGCAGCATCCATGTACTTGGCCTCTATCGTAGATTCGGCAATGATATCTTGCTTTACGCTCTCCCAGCTAAAGCTCTACCATTCAGCGTAAACACATATCCTGATTGACTTCTAAAGTCATCTGGATTTGTCTTGGAAAACTAGCGTCTACTCATCCTTCGACGACTAGTTCAATATCATCTTTCCCCCGGGTTAGAATGATGTCTACTGGTACAACATAAGGCTTACGAGACGTCTGGTCTCATACATGTCATGGCATATATGATCGATCCTACCCCCAGGCGCATAGGATTCTCATCATCCTTTTCAGCTCATCAGGTGTCTTAGGACACTAAGTCTTGCTGAGATGAATGCCATGACTAGTGGGTAAGACTCCTTTCTTTGAATCGAGCATTAAGAACCTACTCAATGCCTTGTTCACATAGGTTCCCTGACTTAAATCCAAGACCC
Organism: Erodium maritimum; assembly: GCA_963921825.1. Taxonomy (NCBI): domain Eukaryota; kingdom Viridiplantae; phylum Streptophyta; class Magnoliopsida; order Geraniales; family Geraniaceae; genus Erodium; species Erodium maritimum. Next base: position 28,169,940 of record OY997589.1, on the reverse strand, counting down.
TCTTGGTGCGATCTCTACATATCTTAATCCTTAAGATATAAGAAGCATCGTCTAAGTCCTTTATTGAAAAACACTTCCTCAACCAAGCTTTAGTCTCGTGCAAGGTTGGGATGTCGTTTTCAATGAGAACCAGAAATGTAATCTTGCTCCCACTAGCCTTCTTATAAACGCAAGATTCATCCTCGTTCTTGATTAAGCCAAATCCAATTACAGCTTCATCAAAACGAAGGATCCAACTCCGAGAAGTTCGTTTCAATCCATAAATGGATTTCAACAACTTATAAATCTTTCCTTTATTCTTCGGATCGTCAAAACCTTTGGGCCGAGACATACAAACGTACTCAGTCAAATTTCGTGTGGGTGTGAATCTCTCGGAAAGGAAGGACGGGGAGGAGGAAATTAGGCCAGAGAAAGGCTCACCGTCGAGGTTTTTCCTGTTACAGGGGCGACGAGGCTCTGGGTTACGGCGACGGAGCTCTGTCCGAGTTGAAGGGGAAGAAGAAGAAGAGGGGATGAGGGATTTGTGGCTTCTGGCACGGGGGTGTAGATCTGGTTGGTCGTGGAGGAACTGGGAGGTCAGGCGAGGTTTCAGGTCGCTGGAGAGGTGCGAGACGATGAAGACGAAGAAGAGAGCGAGAGAGCTCGAGTGAGAGGAGAGAGGGACTGTCTCGATTTTCGTGCGCAAAAATGAGAGTCGAAGCGGCGTTGGAGAGGGTTAACGCGATAGGGTTCGCGACACTGGGTTGGTCTTCGTGGGCTGCATGCGAGTTGTGCTCCGTCATGGCTCGGCCCAAGTGGTTGGGCATGGCTGGCCCAATCTCCTTTTTTTTTTCTTTCTTCCCCTTTTTTTTGAAATCGATCCAAAACAAACCCGTGATGATCCAAACAATAAATTAAGCTAAAATATTTCCCGGTCTTTACAGTCTACCCCACTTAAAGGGAATTTCGTCCCCGAAATTTAAAACGAACGCGTTTACTTGACCCTATCTCAGGGAACGTCCGATTAAAACTCCCAGTCCATTGTCACCCAAACCCACGGAATCACATAAAACAGTTAGTCGATACTGGAAATCTATGTCGGTAGAGACGTCGCATCGACAAACGCGGCTTGGTCGAGATATCCTATACCGGAATCGTCTGTCGGTCTAGGTATCAGCCGGAACAATTCCCCCATCGCGCTTAAAGCGGATCCAACACATATACACTTCTCCTCACTATTCATTTCACCTAATTAAGTGTCGCACAACAACAACCAAAAGGGTAAGTCCACGTCCCGTACCACAGTCACCGACTCCGTCGGCTGTTCACTGTCTGTACCCAGAGAAACACCCAACATCGGTCCAAATATCCTCCCGGAAATTCGTCGGGCATAAACATGACATCAGGTGTCAAACACAACCATCGGCATACTCCCTAGATGGAGTCGTCATATTGGAGCAACACACGGGGAACCGTGCATACGTTGGACCACGACCGTTACTCGAGCAATCCACGCCGGACTCCAAACATGGTTAAGCCCCGGTTATCCTCACACGGTAAAACAAGGAACTTAACATACAACTCAACCAGCCTGGCATTGGATCTCACTCTTGTTGCACAGTTCGGAGTGACAATACATCTTTCCACAACTTGTCGGAGGGCACGCGCACCTCGAAAACACCCAACTTGTCTGCCTTACTATGACGACACTCCACAAGCAGTGACACACAGTCATGATCAAACATCGAAGGTTACCCAACCAGTGATTTCATGCTTACCGTTGAAGCTCGGTCACATACTGTTAATCGAATCAAATTACAAGTCATTCCACCCCAAGTACCACAAAAACGGAAGACCCTACGATACCATTTCCTCAGGGCCCGAACAGCCTTGGATACCTTGCACGTGCCTTATCCTTGCGCTTCCGCGTCGACTCTGTGCGGTTCTTAATCGTTCACAATTCACGAGGATCAACCTTTAATTCCACAACTGCGCACCGCTTGGGCAGCTGACCCGACCTACCAGACAATACTTCGTACGGTGCCATAATGTTACTGGCCTGAAAGCGTTGTGGTAGTTGCACTCGGCTAACTATTTCCGGACTCCAGCAAACGGTGGTCTTGCTTCTACTGTGCTCTCGTAGGGGTCGTACTAGTTCCCGCGGAACACTGGCGTTCGGACCTTACTTGTTGACAACTGATATGCATCGATCCAAACTTCGCACCTACTGCTCGTCCATACATGACGGTCGTAATGCCTGATCGTACCTCCATTGGTCGTCGGTCCCAATCGATCGACACCTCGCGTTCTGAGAGTCAGTCCATCCCCAGGATGACATCGAAAGTCGTCAGGTTCAAAATTTAAAAGGTTACTAAAGAAAAGAGCGTTCAAACGAGCCTTCAGCTCGGAAAAGGAGTGCTCAAACTTGACAGTCCGAACTATTTCCGCTCCCTTGCGTGTCAAGATAGTCATTGTAGTCAACACGGATCCAAAACCCCTGGTCAAAACAACAATCACTACCACTTAAGGTATTCCAAAATAGAGTGCCAGCTTCTCATAGCTTGGCTCGCTCAACCTGTACCGAAAACATCACCGGTCTAGGGGTCTTCCCAGGACACACACATCGGCCAAAACTCAAAGCACACATACCGGACCGGCATACACCTCGGTCGGGTATCTTCCCGTCACTCGGGGTATGAGTCATACATACCACACCACACAACTACACCACGGCGAACACGACAACCCAAGGGCGTTTGCCCTTCACCCGGGTGCAAACCGTAATCAACACAACTGTGAATCGGATTTACAGAAATCTTCTCAACTATGCTCTTTGTATCCGTCCCCTAACAATTCTCACTGGACAAGTCCACGGTTATAGTTCAACGCGAAAGGACCACAAAGAACGGTCAACCACTCTAATCTCAGATGTAAGGCTCGTACTTGTGAACAACTTCACTCGTAACCGGGGTGCCAAGACATAAGGGTCGCCCCGAGGCTTTACTCTTAACCCCAACTTCTCAACAAGGGCAGAAGAAAACGGAAGAGCGTGATGCCTGTGGGTTCTGGGCCCACCACGCTACCGCAGCGCCACTCTGATCTCATCGCCAACCAGCCACCTTCCCCGACCGGTCTGTCGGTTTACTGATACCGTTGCGGCCCTCCGTCGCTCGGCACTCGTACCCGATGTTCCGGATGCCGGGAGTGTGAAAGCACTGGCCTCCGTTCGAACGCGACGTAAGTTACTGATGTTCCTTAACCCGTCTGCTTTAAAACGTCAGGCGAGCCTGTGGCCGGGAGAACCATGTGGTTCTTCGTTCCTTCGGTTATCGAGTCTCGTGCAGTTCCATAACACTGCTCGGTCGTTGTCGAGTCTCACGAACTCTCGCGGTCTCTCTGCGACCTCGTTCTACGGTTGTTGTCGTATCCACTATCTCCAGCTACACCCAAGTCATCAGGGTGAGAACTCAGTCCAACCTCTGGGCTCAGCCCTCGCTCGAATCTCTTGCATCGGTTCGCCTCGACTACTACAAAAACTGGTGCAACTGGCCCATGCCGTAACTCTGGTCTCGTACCTCATCTCTGATGTTCTGTCCCTTCGCAGCCCGGGGACCTGCTGGTGTTGCTCCTCCTAACCTTCCTAGTGGAAGTACTCCGGGCACCTGTGCCCCAACGACTTACCTCTCCTGCCTCGAGATGTCACGTTGTGACAATCCTCCGCACGACACATGCACACGCTCAGTTTCTCAACAACTCTTAGAGGCGACTCACTCCAGGCGCTAACGTTCACACACACGCACAGCAACAACTTAAACGGTTCGGCAAAACTTCAGTTTACTCATAACAGCAGTAGTAGCAGTAGTAGGAGTAGTAGGAGTAGTAGGAGTAGTAGGAGTAGCAGTAGTAGCAGTAGTAGTAGCAGCAGCAGCAGCAGTAGCAGCAGCAGCAGCAGCAGTAGCAGTAGCAGTAGCAGTAGCAGTAGCAGTAGCAGTAGCAGTAGCAGTAGCAGTAGCAGTAGCAGTAGCAGTAGCAGTAGTAGTAGTAGTGCATACACTGCACCCTAGTGCATCACACAAAACCTACCACACCATCGCACAGAAGAAACCACAAGTCTCACAGTTCAATCACAGTCAATCCGTACAACACACAGCATAACAGGCTTACACGTAACCAAACGGTCCACAAAATCACAAACAGCACGGAAACTCACAGTCTCAACCGTACTCAATAACACAGGTTGTAAAAACTTATTCTTGTAGCAAAATAATACATGTGGATATCATCTCGTTACAACTCGGTTCAGGCGTCCCCGAACTACGTTGTAACCAACTGGTATCCCCACTATCATGATTTGCTGCAGTCAAATCATAAGAGGACATACATTCCAATTTTCCATAAAATTTCGGCATGTTCCATTTGAAAACTTGGTCAACCAACCGCGCATGCGGGACAAACAGTTCACAATTTAAACAACACACATCGAACACTTTAGTAAGCAGTCCATCACACATTAATCACAACAAAATGGCATACCAAAAGTCAACCAACAACAATTAACACACGACAACCCCTAACGACCCGATCGTGAAACAAACTAACCAACCGCTTAAGCGGGACAATCAAATCACCAACTGCACGTAGCACCCAACCACAAAATTAGCACTCAGCCAAATGTCTCATCTTACACCTCGGGTCTCGGTAATCTCACTATTACCGCCCGGCTAAGTCCATACTTGGGACAACAACTTAACTCATCCAATAACCACAACTCACACAAGTCCACCCAAACATCCACGACACTTAGGCCGAACGTTTCACCAATCAAACAACGGCCAACCAAGGTGGTAACCCACATATCCATTAATCAACCAACGCGTCAAAACCGGCATGAGCATCGCTCGTTAACCAACCTCGATCTCAACCGATCGGCATCATGGATCCACTAAGGTGTACAGCCAATAGAGAAAAAGGTATCAACCGAATACGGTAAAACTTAAACAACACACTTAACAAACGAGGCTCTTGTCGTTTCGACTCTACGCACAGGATATGTCCGACTCGCGTCACTGACCACTACGACATGAACCACCTAACTCTACCCACCAAATTGACGTACGGTCCGAGGTTTGAAAAAAATCATTTCAAATTGCAACCAGGCTTTGATACCAAATTGTCACGCCCCAAATTCGGTTTTGGCCGGACTCTAGACGTGAACTAAAAATAATAAGTAAATAAAGCGAGTAAAGAAAGAAACTCTGAAATAATAATCCGGAAGTACTAAAACTGATACAATGAATCAACAACTCATCAACCAACAATAAACGTTCAGTTCAAAAGAGGGTACGTCTCTAGACCAGACTAGCGTAAGATCCTCTCTAGCTCCCTAGCTCCGAGAATCCCGCTAGACCACAACCCGCTCAAACCTGTAAAACAATAAAGTAAGGGGTGAGCTTGACGCTCAGTAGGAAAAACCACGAAAAACACCTCTTTACGGATTTACAAAGAACGCAGTTCCAAGGTTTATAATTAAGGATTAAAACAAGGGTTGATAGAAATCGATGCGACACTTTATCCATTTTAAAATAATACTCAGTCACCCGATCACCCACCAGACCAACAATCTCCAACCTTAACTCAACACTAGTCGCTATACCCAGTCACACACCGAAGGGAACAATCCAAGTAAGACAACCATAACCACAAACACAGTAACACTCAAAAGCACAGACACACTCATTCAAAAGCAAGGCATTTTCAACACAGCAAATCACACAATCGCACGGTCTCGAGACCAACCCGCTCGACCTGGCGTAGCCATACACAACTTTCCCCAACACAAAGTCGGGAGAGGCGGTCGACCTCATCGCAGTACACGGGCCCAGCCCCTTCGCGGAACACAGGCCCAGCCTCTTCGCGGAACAACCTCGCCGCGAAACACAGGCCCAGCCTCTTCGCGGAACAACCTCATCGCGGAACACAGGCCCAACCTCTTCGCGGAACAACCTCATCGCGGAACACAGGCCCAGCCTCTTCGCGGAACAACCACATCGCGGAACACAGGCCCAGCCTCTTCGCGGAACAACCTCATCGTGGAACACAGGCCCAACCTCTTCGCGGAACAACCTCATCGCGGAACACAAGCCCAATCTCTTCGTGGAACAACCTCATCGTGGAACACAGGCCCAACCTCTTCGCGGAACACAGGCCCAGTCTCTTCGTGGAACAACCTCATCGCGGAACACATCAGTCTATCACTCACCTGACCATATCACAACCAATGATTCACATCATAATAATCACGGCACACTTGCCCACACATAGCATCGACAAGTTACACCGAATATAATATGCTTTGACTCTAAATTACACTCACAACTGTTCCACACTTACCATCGCTTACCAACACCACACTCAACGTGGTAACCCCACCGGTCTAACCGGTATTCGTTCCCCAACATCCCCAAATCAACAGATCATATAAACAGGAATAAGGTCACTCAATCACCATAAGCATCAACAAGTTCAACTCTACTCGTTTTTCATGTTCGTTATTTATTAACCGTTCAATTATTAAAGAGCACACAAGTAGAAACATTCAGCACACAATTCCTACGGGCGCGACATGGCCCGATTCTACCAGCACGGCAATTCCCAAGACAGTAATCGTAAATGTTCACAGTTTAATACGTATACGCTAATTATTCGCATCCTATAGGCATACTAGTTATTTAACCGATTATTAGTTTCCCTATATGCATTCTAGTACATCCGTATTAAAGTGGGTTTCGAGGTAATCCCTACCTCAAGAAGAACCACCACTGCGTCTCCTAGCTGCTGACGTCCGGGCATACCTCCGGTCTTCTCCGTGCTCAGGGTAAAGGCCTGGTTTTAACACAAAAAGAGATGGTCATCAGTCCCGGTCCAACTCGTAACTGTCACACCCCAAATCCGGTTTTGACCGGACTCGAGACGTGAACTAAAAGAATACTTTTAATCGAAAATAAAGCCAACAAGTCTCAATCTCATAATTTTAAAACTTTAAACACTACGCGAGTCACGGCCCGGTAAAAACCAATGGTAAAACAATTCAAAATAAACGGTACGTCTCTAGACTATCTAGCCTAGGATCCTCGTAAGCTCCCAAGCATCGATCATCCAGCTAGTACACTTCCCGCTTAGAACCTGAAAAACAACAAGGTAAGGGGTGAGCTTTCGCTCAGTAGGAAAAGTAGTTAAGGTTATAAGCAAGTGCTCACCACCACGGGTAATCGTCCAATTAGGGCATACTAGTACAGCACACAACTAATTTCGAACGAAACTCGTAACCATAATCCTCAACTCGAGACCGAACCACACTTACAACCACAATCACCCAAACAGCACAAACAACAACCAGCACACCCATTAACAAGTCATCAACATAAAGTAAACTGTAAAAGCTCAAACACGTCCCGTACCGCAGTCCCCTACTCGGTCGGCTGTCCACAGCCCGACACCCTCATATCGTACCGGAACACACAGCGTCGGCCTAGATATCCTCCCGTCAAACAACCGGGGCTCGATCTCAAATAGTCATACCGGAATCTCCATCGGCCTAGACCTCTTTCCCGGAACTCCGTCGGGCAAATGACAGGTGAAACAACTTCCCCGGAACTCCTTCGGGCAAAGTACAGAACAAGTAACTGTCGGCCTAGACGTCCCACATCGGAGTACCCCCTCGATGTAGGCTATCGTACCGGAACCACTACTTGGGGGACCGCGAATACATGAGACCACACCGTCGGCCTAGGTACTACCCTACACCGGCGTACCCCCTCGGTCATAGGTACCATACCGGAAACAACTCCCGGACACACATCAAGATAATATTACAAATGTCATAATTAAGCACGACTTACCAAGCCCAACAATCTTACCACAACCAGTCACGTCGGTCTATCACTCACCCGACCATCACACAACCAAGGGTTCAGATCAACACAACCACGGCACACTCGCCCATACATAACAACAACATGCTCAACGGATATATTAATCTTGTCTATTAAACCTAACGACATCGACTCACACGGCAAGCATCTCAACCAATAACAAGCAATTCCAAAACATCACACAACCTACGGCTCGACACGGCCGATCTACCAGCACAGAAATTCCCAAGACAGAAACGTAAATGTTCGCAGTTCAATCGGCTACGCTAGTTGTTCTCATCCTACATGTTACTATGACTCGTCCGGTTATTATCTGATATAAACGTCTTTCCAGTTTTATTAATCCTAGCATGCATACTAGTAACGTTCCGCAATTAAACCGGTATCCGTTACTTCACTACCTCACGACGAACCGACAGTTACGACTCCTAGATGCTGACGTCCTGGCTCGCTACCTCTAGTCTTCTCTTCGATCAAAGCCGAACTCTACTTTACACAGAAAACTACAATTAAAACCGGTTTCACAATTTACATTAAAAGGTTACGACGATTTCGTTTTAAGTTCAAAAGTTTCCTTTTAGACTCGAGCGGGCTAAAAGCGGAATTACGACGAATCAGGTTCGAGCACTTGAGTACCGAAACCGGTGCACGTTTCCCGAGGCACGGACCAAATGCACATATCTCAAGGCACGAGTTTCGTGGCACGATTCCTGAGGTACATGTTTCGTGGAACGGTTCCCGAGGCACCCGTTTCAACGTTCCACTTTTATCCCGTTCAAGGTCTGATTTAACGTTCAGTTCAGTTGTTCCAGTTACCAAATCCGTTCACAGTCCAAAAACGTCTTAAAACAAAACTGATTTCTTTTATTTCAAAACCTGTTTCCTATTAAAACTGATTTTCCGTTCTAAACACAATTTCTTTTACTTTCTTTTTTTCAATCTGATTTTGATTTAAATTATTTTCCTTTTTATAAAACATTTTCTTTAATTCTCTTGATTTAACAAAAACCGTTCCAAAATTGTTCAGATCCGAGAAAAGAATCGGTTTCAACAGAGCCCAGAACCAAAGAACAAAACTCGGGAAAGAAACTGAAGAGGGGAAAGAACGGAGAGTGGGTCAGATTCCGACAGGCAACGGCGAAGATGTCGCCGGCGACCGAACCCAAAAGGTGAGAATCTCACCGTAGGAAACAGAGGACGGCGGCGGTGGTTACGGGTGTGGGAGCGGTGGTGGCTCGGCTGGGCTCTCTGGTGGCGGGGCGGCGACGGGAACTCGATTCCGCACGGCTTAAGCGTGGTGGTGGTCGGCGTTTGGGAGGAGATCTGAGCGGGAGAGAGATCGGGGACGGACACGCCGACGACGGCTCGACAGAACGGGGAAGAGGAGGAGATGGGCGTGAGGGGTCGTGGGGGAGATGTAGAGGGTCAGAGATGGAGAGGAAGGGCGGCTGCGCTGCGAACTGGACGGAGAGGAGAGAGATAGAGGCGAGGTTGAAGCTGGAGGTCGGGGACGGTTGTGGTCGAGTGGAGCTCGGGATCGCTCGGGAGAGGGAGATGAGTTGGGGAGGACGAAGCTGCGCGAAAAAAAGAAGGGGAAGCTGACTGGAAACCCTAAAAGAAAGGGTTTTATACCCCGGGCTTGGGCCGGGTTAGAAACCTGGGCCGGGTTGGACTTGGCCGGGTCTGTCCAGTCCAGCCCAAACCCCACTTTAAAAAAAAAAAAAAAAAACTGATTCAAAAACCATTTTTTTTAACGAAATAAAATTTAAACAAAAATTCAACCTCGAAGTTCCGATCGAACACTTTTAAATAATTAAAAAAAATTTAAAACCGAGGCGGTCTTCACAGTAACGGTCCTCAAACTTTATTAGATTAAGTCCAAAAGTTCGTTGTCCAAACGTCCTTTAGAAGTCCGATAAATCCTTTGTATTTAACTGATTTTAAATCCGATTTATTTATTAATTAAATTAATATTTAAAAAGCTTTGACCCGGTCCGACCCAGATCCGACCCAGATCCGACCCTAGTATGACCCGGATCCGATTCCAAACCCGGTCCAGGACCCTGACCCGGACCGGACCCTGACCCGGACCCGGACCCGGACCCGGACCCGGACCCGGACCCGGACCCGGACCCGGACCCGGACCCGGACCCGGACCCGGACCCGGACCCGGACTCAAACTCGGTCCGAGCCCGAAGCCCAGACCAGATCCAGCCCGAGGCCTAAGTCTCGATTCTGGCCCAAGACCAAACGGTCCGGTCTTCTCTGAACGCACGAGCTCGGGACGGTGGCGACGAGGGTTTTGCTCTGGAAACCTTCTCGTGGCGGAGGACGGCATCAGAGGGTTTGTTCCACGGCGGCGAGGGGCGCCAAGAGCTCGAAGAGGGGCGAGGAGAGGTGGTTGACGCGAGATCCGAGCCCTCCCCTCCAGATCCGGTGCCGAGGGAGCTTCGCCGGCGTTGGAAGGCGCTAGATATGGAGATTGAGTGCTCCAGTTAATCTCTCCGTCCAAACTTGGCCGCCTCTAGTTCACGTGGGTGTGAATCTTTGGGAAAGGAAGGACGGGGAGGAGGAAATTAGGCCGTAGAAGGGCTCACCGTCGAGTTTTTTGCTGTTACAGGCGCGGCGAGGCTCAGGGTTACGGCGCCGGAGCTCTGTCCGAGTCGAGGGGGAAGAAGAAGAAGAGGGGAGGATGGATTTGTGGCTTCTGGCACGGGGGTGTAGATCTGGTTTGTCGTGGAGGAAGGAAAAGGTCAGGGGAGGTTTCAGGTCGCCGGAGAGGTGCGAGACGATGAAGACGAAGAAGAGAGCGAGAGAGCTCAGGTGAGAGGAGAGAGGGACTGCCTCAATTTTCGTGCGCAAAACTGAGAGGTGAAGCGGCGCTGGAGAGGGTTAACGCGATAGGGTTCGCGACACTGGGCCGGTCTTCGTGGGCCGCGTGCGAGTTGGGCTCAGTCATGGCTCGGCCCAAGTGGTTGGGTCTGGCTGGCCCAATCTCCTCTTTTTTTTATTTCTTTCTTCCCTTTTTTTTTGAAATCGGTCCAAAACAAACTCGTTCTCCAACCCGTGATGATCCAAAAAATAAATTAAGCTAAAAGAATTTCCCGGTCTTTACAGTACCTGAGGACAGTTTTGACATTGTTGCGCACTCACCAGTTGTACGACAACCTGGAGAAGTGCGAGTTTTGGCTCGCAGAAGTGAAGTTCCTCGGGCATGTTGTGTCCTGAGGGGGTATACTGGTCGATCCGGCGAAGATCGGCGCAGCCTCGAAGTGGGCACGGCCCAAGAGTGTCTTTGAGATCCGTAGCTTCTTAGGCTTGGCAGGATACTATCGACGGTTCTCTAGGACTTCTCACGTCTGGTCGCGCCGATGACTGCCCTGACACGCAAGGGAGCCGAGTTTCTGTGGACTGATGAGTGTGAGCACTCCTTTACCGAGCTGAAGGCTCGTTTGACTACCGGTCCCGTGTTGATCGTACCGGAGCGGAGGATCGGATATGATGTGTACTGTGATGCGTACGGTGAGGGACTTTGGTGTGTGTTGATGCAGTCGGGGAAGGTGGTTGCTTATGGCTCCAGACAGTTGAAGTTACATGAGCGCAACTACCCGACCCATGACTTAGAGCTGGCAGCATTTGTCTTCGCGCTGAAGAGCTGGCGACATTACGTGTATGGTGAGAGGTTTCGAGTTTTCTCTGATCACAAGAGCCTCAAGTACATCTTCTCCAAACGCGACCTGAACATGCGCCAGAGGCGGTGGATGGAGCTACTTGAGGAGTACGACTTCGAGCTACTCTACCACCCGGGCAAGGCGAACGTTGTCGCCGATGCCATGAGTAGGAAGTCGGTCCACTGCTTGGCTAGTATATCAGTCCGAGAGTGGGACATGATGGAGGAGTTGAGCTCGTTCAGACTTGATCTAGATGAGATCACCAATGGCGTGGCCATGTGTTCGTTGGTGGCACAGCCCACGCTAGTTGCTCGAGTATTGGAGGCGCAGGCCGAGGATGTTGAGGCAGTAGAGATCCGGGAGAGGATTATCAGCAGTGTTGACACCGAGGGCTGGGAGCAGAGTACCGATCAAGGTCTACGTTACCGAGGAGGACTGTTTGTGCCACGTAGTTGTAGAGTCGATGTTTTGAGAGAGTCTCATCACTCACGTCTTGTTGTGCACCCGGGTGGCACCTAGATGCATCGGGATGTTAGGCGATAGTTCTGGTGGAGTGGGATGTGGAGAGCGATTGCAGAGTTTGTCTCGAGATGCCTTAATTGCCAGCAATTGAAGGCCGAGCATCATCATCTCGCCGGTTTATTACAGCCATTGTCGATAGCGCAGTGGAAGTGGGAGCACGTCACGATAGACTTCGTGTGTGGCTTACCGAGGTCGCCGAGAGGGCACGACGCAGTTTGGGTAGTGGTCGACCGACTGACCAAGTCGGCGCATTTCTTAGCTGTGAGGATGACCGACACGGTTGACACTCTGAGTCGCCTGTACGTTCGAGAGATTATCCGACTTCACGGGGTCCTCGATTCACCTCCAGGTTTTGGGCGAGTTTGCAGAGGGCATTAGGGACCGAGGTCCTGCTTAGTACAGCGTACCACCCGCATACAGATGGTCAGTCAGAGCGCACGATACAGATCTTAGAGGATATGTTGCGGGCATGTGTGTTGGACTTCCGAGGGTCATGGGAGGACCACTTACCATTGGCTGAGTTCGCCTACAAAAACAGCTTCCAGGCCAGTATTGGGATAGCACCGTTCGAGGCGTTGTATGGTAGGTCGTGTCGACCGCCCGTGTGTTGGGTAGAGGTATGAGACAGGAGTTTTCTTGGTCCGGAGCTTGTCCGAGAGACGACCGAGAAGGTTGCGTTGATTCGTGAGCGGCTGAAGATCGCGCAGAGCCGACAGAAGAGTTACGCTGATAGACGACGCTGACGTCTTGAGTTTACAGTTGGTGATCACGTGTTTCTGAGGGTGAGCCCGAAGAAGGGGCTCGTGCGGTTTAACCGCGGCGGAGGCAAGTTGGCCCCGCGGTTTATCGGGACTTTTGAGGTTTTGGGCAGAGTGGGAGACGTTCCTTACCGTCTTGCATTGCCAACGCAGCTTGGGAACGTGCATAACGTCTTCCACGTTTCCCAACTGCAGAAGTACACTACGAACCCTTCCCACGTTATTGAGTGGACGGACATCGAGGTAGCCGAGGATGTCTCGTATGAGTAGCAACCAGACAGAATTCTGGATACGCGAGAGTAGGTCTTGTGTGGCAAGACTATCCCGCTGGTTCGGGTGTAGTGGCGGCACCACGGAGTAGAGTCAACCTAGGAGCGCGAGGATGAGGTTCGCGCGAAGTACCCCAGCCTGTTCGACCCTTGAGGTACGCTCGTTTTAAATTTCGAGGACGAAATTCTTTTAAGGGGGGTAGATTGTAAGAACCACCACCGGTCGATCCCGATCGAACCGGTGATTTTCGGCGAAGTTTGACTTTCGGCCGGAAAAGTCAACTGATGGCTCCGTGAGTCATTCGGGACCTTTCCGGGACCCAAAAATCTTAGTCGTCGTTACGGTTAGCTTAATTGGGTCGTTCTCTTTCATTTGACTAATTTTACGAAAAAGTCAACTTTCGGTCAAACTAGGCCTAATTAGAGGATAAACATCATTTAATTAATTGTGCTGGAAATTGGCAGGGGCAAGGTGGCCCCACATGGACATGTGTCCATAGTGGCTTGGAGGAGAAGAAATGGGCCTTTAATGATCCATTTACCCTCATATAAGCCAAAATGGAAGAAATGGACCTAATGGGCATTGTGGACTTTTACTAGATTAGGTTTTAAAGCAAATTGGGAGCACAATTCAGCCATTATTCTTTGTCTTGGCCGAAATTTGCAAAGGGAAGAGAGAAGGAAGAAGCTTCTTAGCTTGAAGAAGAAGAAAGGGAGGAAAGGAGGAAGTTTTAAGCCATTTCTTCATCAAACCTTCTCAAACATCTCCAAATCTTCATCATCTCATCATTCCAAAGGTAACTAAGCTCTCACAATCTCTTTTCAATCCATTTGAAGTTATGGGTTTCCATGGAAATTGCTTGAACTAGTTAGGTTTTAAGCTTTATGTTGTTAGATGATGGTTTTTGAGAAGAAAGTTATTGATTTAAGTAGAAATCAATTGGTTTGTTGTGGATTTGATGAAACCCATTATGGGTATTGGATTTTTGGAGTTTGTGTTGCTGTTTTTGGGTATTTTAGAGGTTCAAAATGGAGGTTTTGAGGTTTATTTTCGTGAAAAGGGAGCTGGAGGAAGAAGAAGGACGAAACCAGTCAGACCCGTCACGGATCCGTGACGGGCACCGTGACGGAAGCCATGACGGCACACGTCACGGTTTCGTGACGTCATCCGTGACGGGGGTCCTCACGGCTCCGTGACCCGAGCCGTGACAGATCAGAATTTGGGTTTTTTGGACCCTTTTTAGTCGTTTTCGGTTTTTGGAAGTTTATCTAAAACTGAACCTTTTGGAAATTAAACTTGGGTATTTCCTCTTTAAAACCGCCCTTTTTTGTGTATTAATTCTATTATTAATTTTATGTTCCTAGACTTTATTCTCGAGCTCAGAGGAGGAGACTACTAGGCGTTCTTGTGATTAAGCTTTGGAAAGCACTTGAGGTAGGGAAGAGTAGTAATTACCGCTTTTATTTAAAGAATGATAATAGTATGCATATATGATGTTAATAATCGGAAGAGTCTTAGTTTGCATATAGGATGTGATTCACTAGAATAACCGCTTTCAATTATGGGAATTGTCGTGCTGTAGAATCACATGTGGCCATGTCGGGCCTTAGGATTGTGTGTTGGTTGTGTTTGATTGTGGTTAATCGTCCTTAAGTGTCAACGTATGGTATACTCTTGGTTAATCTAAGGCTTATGTTATGTCGGATGAATTACCATGAATGTGATATGGATGTTTGTTTCGTGACATGATTGCTAGAATGAATGTATTGAATGTGATATGATCGGGTGAATGATAGACCGATACGACATTCTTGGTAAGTTGTGATGATAGTCTTCGTTGGTATGGTAATTCGGTGTAGTGCGGTTTGTGTGGTATTGTGTGGCGTGACTTGTACCCCGAGTGACGGGAAGATACCCGACCGAGGTGTGTGCCGGTCTGGTATGTGTGCGATGTTATTCACCCCGATGCTGTGTGTCCGGGAAGACATCTAGACCGAGGGACATTCCGGTATGATGTAATGTTTCACCCCGATGCTGTGTGTACGAGAAGACATCTAGACCGAGGGACATTCAGGTATGATGTAGTGTTTCACCCCGATGATGTGTGTCCGGGAAGACATCTAGACTGATGGGTATTCCGGTATGATGTATTTGCTTCACCCCGATGTTGTGTGTCCGGGAAGACATCTAGATCGAGGGTATATTCCGGTATGATGTATTTGTTGAGTTGTGCGTGGTGAGCGGATTATCTTGGGTACTTGTCTTTGTTGTGTGTTATCAAATCTGAGTAACGTTCGTAGTGGTCTTAGCGGTATAATGTCCCGTTGCTCGCGTGTTTATCTAATATGGTGCTATTATCGATATTGTTGTGTTCCTGTCGGTTTCATTTCACTTTCTCGGTTTTAGTAAGAGTTACTAGTCGGATATTTCTGGTAATGGAGCGGGAGCTCCTTCACTTTACTACTTTTTTTTTACTGAGCGAAAGATCACCCCCTCTGTTTTACTGTTTTACAGGTTTCGATGATGAGTCCGTGTAGAGGACGTCTCAGAGCTCGGAAGCTCCTCGAGAGTCCGGGGTTTATTTATTTATTAGAGACGTACCTTATTTCATGAACTAAACATTGTATCTACCTATTTGGATTTTGATCGTTGACTCGTAGTATTTTATTGTCGATTTGGAACTAATTTTCGGAGTTGTAATTCATAATTTTCCTTTTTATTATTAGTATTTTATCCTGCTTTAGTTCACGTCTCGAGTCCGGTCAAAACCGGACTTGGGGCGTGATGCCCCTCAGCGGGTGCAACTTGGGCACTCGTTGCCCCTACCGACTCAATGGAAGGTGGCTGCCCTCGGCCCCCAACTGGCCGACTCCTGGTGCCTCGTGGTACGTAGGTCGGCGTCATGTCGTATATCCGCTGCACGGATAACGCACATATTCAGTTTCTTAATTTCTCATAATGCGATGCGCTTAAATAACTAGCGTTCACACATATTGGATTCTGAATTTGAAAGTTCTCTCTCTTAAATTCTCTCACTTCTCTCTAACTCTTACAACCTTAGATTTGAGATTTTTGGCCGTGAGTGGCTTGTGAGTGCAGCTCTGGCTGCCTCGTAGCCGTTGGTGGTCGAACGTCCTCTTCTCCTTGTCTCCCTTTTCTTCCTTAGTAGCAGTTCCGTCCGATTTCCAGTGGTGGTGTTTGAAGTCTGAGGCTACGGCGAGTTGATCGTGTTCTTCTATGGGAATCGTTTCCAGCTCGGATTCGGTGTGGAACTCGACTTGTCCGGCCCTCGTCTGCACGGATTTGACGACCTCCCATTCCTCATATTCCGTTTCTCACTTTTTGGTTAAGCCCTTTCTTCCTATGTTTTCTCCGTTCTTGGAGATCTGGTATGGTCCTCCGGGTTGTGTGGTGTTTGTTGTGGCACCGGGGAAGAACTATGGGTCGATCCGATTTTTGGTTTATGAACTGGTTGGGGGAGGTGGGAGGTTGGGTCCTGGTGCAGTTTGGCGTCTCATGGTACTTCTCCTCTCTTCCCCCTTTCTTCATCTCTTTCTTCTGCCGGAGGAAGGGTTGAGCTTTGGGGGGTCTTCTCTCCTTCTTGGATCATCAGCGATGTTAGTCGTCGGTGGGCTACATTTGGGTAGCTGAGATGAGTTCGGGGGTGCGGGAGCTGTGGAGCAGTTCCGGTGGCGTGCGAGAGCTATGGAGCTTATCCGGTAGTGTGTTATCCTTCCACTTTCACTATTAATGGGAAGGTCTTGTCATTTGGTTCATTTTATTCCTCCTCTCTTCTTCTCTGTTGAGATTTGGGGCATTGAATTAGTCACTCCCAGTGGTGTTGGCCCCGGATTCAGAGTGATGTACACAAGGCCTTTCCATTGTGTCCGGTTGGAGTCGTGATTTCTAGGAGCAGTGGTGGGCGGCGGGTTCACAGCAAAATGGTTGGGCGTTGTCGTCATTGTTCATGGTGATGTTTAGGTGCTGTACTCGACAAAGGGTCGTTGGGCTCAAGGGAGGATGGGTACAGAGGTAGTTTTCTTTTTTCAGTTGTATTTTAACTTTGTTTTTGTTAGCTCGTCTTGCTTAGTTTATCAGGGTTTTAAACCCTTTTGTTTCGGTTTGGTCTGTTTGGGTACTGGTTTATTGTAACACTCGTTGTTGGGTAGTGGCCCTTGTTATAGTTGTTCTTAAAGTTAGGAAAATATGGGTTCTAAGACCAGTTGTAAGTTTGTCATCTTCAACCCCTTGTTGGGCTGTTGTTTTGAGGTAGTGCTTTCAACTTGCGCTCCTGGTTGTATTGAGGAATTATATCCTTGTCCTCCGACTTTAGTTTGAAGCCGTTGGATTTTTATAAAAAAACTTAATGATAAAAAAAATGGACTCATATTGTTGTTGCTAACTTAAATGTTTGGTTCAACAATTTGACTCATCCTATAGAGTCAAATGTTTGGCTCAGCCGGAAATATTTTGTTTGATATTATATTTTCCAATTTATACTCACAAAATGGCTACACTAAGACCACCCACGATGGGATTAGACCGATTCGATCTAATCCCGATCCAATTAGGTTATTTTAGGGATAATTTAAAAGAGACTAGACCTGATTCGTAGGTCTAATGCTGCTAACATCGTAGTGGGAATAGATCGATTCGGTCTATTCTGAGTCTAATATCATGGAAAAAAGTCGACCAGTTTATTACGAACGGTGTTATCGGAAATAATGTTGTTTAAAAACTAAAGACGACCCAAACCGACGCATATTATTATTTCTCAAAATGTTTGAGTAGAAGTACGACGCAATACGAGCTACGTGCCATCTTCGTCAAATCCAGTTTTGACCGGACTCGAGACGTGAACCAAGAATATAAGTAATAAAGCAATTTAAAAGGAAATAAATTCTAAAGTAACACTCCAAATCAATAAATCCGATAAAGCGAGTCAACAGCTAACAAATCCAGTAATAAAATGTTTAGTTCAAAATAGAAAGTACGTCTCTAGACCATACTAGCCTTAGACCCTCGCTAGCTCCCAAGCTCCGAGAATCTCGCTAGTCCAACCCCCGCTCGAAACCTGTAGAACAGTAAAGTAAATGGGTGAGTTTTCGCTCAGTAGGAAAAAATAGTTAAGGGGATGAGTATCCGCTCACCACCACGAGTAACCGTCCAATTAGGGCATACTAGCGAGGCACAACCACTAGCGACAATCACGGAAACCACATAATCGCAACCACACTCACATGAGTATAACCATATTTACTCAGTATCCACAACCAGTTACCAAGTAACAGCATACAATGAAACAACCACACGTCCCGTACAGCAGTCCCCGAACTACGACGCCTGTCCACAGCCCGACTCCACCATATCATACCGGACCACACAACATCGGCCTAGATATCTTCCCTGAACACACATCGGGGTACCGATCACGCTACATCATACCAAATCACACAGCCTCGGCCTAGATGACTTCCCGGAACACAAAACATCGGGGTACATATCACACCATCCACGGCCTAGATACCCTACACCGACACACACCCTCGATGTAGGTATCATACCAGAACCATTACCCGGGGGACCGCGTACGTGGGACCACACCGTCGGCCTAGATACCACCCTACACCGGCATACCCCCTCAGTGTAGGTATCATACCGGAATACAAATCATCTTGGAATATACATCAAGAGAGTCTCACACATCACAATGCCATAATTCAACCACGACATACCAACTCAGCCAACTTACCATAACACATCACATCGGTCTATCAATCACCCGATCATATCACAAACATTGGTTCACATCATAACAAGCATGTCACACTTGCCAAAACACAACAACATACTACACCGAGTATACCATATCATGATTCTCAATCTAACAACGGATAAACCACACATCAAGCATCACAATCATAGATCATGGCATTACAATCAACACACAACCTAAGGGCTCGACATAGACCACATGCATTTCTACAGCACGACAATTCCCAAACTTACGGCTCGACATGGCTCGTAAGATATCCCTCATTTCACTCGTTCCTCACATCCTACATGCATACTATCATTATATCAAGTATTCGCAACCTATATGCATACTAGTAACTTTCCGCAATTAAACCGGTATTCGCTACTTTCCCTACCTCGATCGCTTTCCAAACGCTTAGTCACTTCACGATGTCCAAAAGTCTCCTCCGCCGAGCTCGGGTCCAAAGTCTAGGATCACAAATTAATACGAGAAATAAGCGTATTTCAAGAGTGGTTTACAGAGGAAAACATTCCCAATTAACCTCAAAATGGCTCGGTTATAGGTAACCGTCCCAATTACTCGAAATCCACCAAAAAGGGCCCAAAAGGCTCAATTCTGATCTGTCACGGTTCGGGTCACGAAGCCTTGACGGGCTCTGTAGCGGGTCGGGTCACGGACCCGTGGTCTGCACCGTCACGGTTCTCCTCACGGAGCCGTGACTTGCGCCGTCACGGTCTCCATCACGGAGCCGTGACGTCCTCTGTCACGGTCCCCGTCACGGATCCGTGATGGGTCTAGACAGCTTCATCTTTCTTCTTCTTCCAGCTCCGATTTCATGAAAATAAACCTCAAAACCTCCATTTTTGACCTTCCCAAACCTCCAAAACAGCTCCATAAACGTCAATACCTCACTACCCATCATGGGTCTTCATCAAAACACCAAACATCCAATTGATTCTTATCAAAAACACCCTCTTAACTCCAAAAATCAATCATTTAAGCTTCTAATTCAAAACCCATTGCAATCCTACCATGTTCATCCCTTTTCTCCCAAACCCATAAACTAAATTTCAATGAAAACGAAAAAGGATTGAAGATTTACCTTAGAAATGGAGAATAGAAGAAGAAACTAGTGTTTTTGAGAGGATTTGAGAAGAAAAACAAGGCAAGGTTCTTCCTTTCTCTCCTTTCTTCTTCTTCAAGCTTCAAGCCTCACTCTCTCTATCTCTATTTCTCTCTAGTTTCGGCCACCACAAGGAATTGGGCTGAAATTGTGTCCCAAATTGCCTTAAAACCTAACCTTGAAAAGTCTCAAATGCCCCTTTTAGTTTCTTCCTTCTCCTTAGAGCATGAACAACAGAAAGGCCCTTGGTGATGTCTTGGGAGTAAGGCCCTTGTGCTGACTGGACAAAAGTGAAGCCCTGGGGCTGCAGAATAGTGAGTGTTTTGCAATGGAGAGGCCCTCTGAGGTCTTGGGAGTGAGGCCATGTGCTGACTAGATGCTGATTGGATTATTAATTGATATTTTGCTGTTTTATTTAATTCTTTATCAAAAACCGTTTAAATTATATAAAAAAAATGTGAAAAAAATAATTAATGGCAATAAATAAATAATAAATAAATTTAACACGAATAAAAATAAAATTTTTAATAATGGAAAAGAAATCAATAAAATATGTGTATGGAATAATATGGTCAAGTATGTAATATTCATAGTAGTTGCTATAACTAAAAATCTTTGAATCGGACCGGATATAAATACGCACAAAAATGATATTATGGTCAAATATATATTACATAAATATGTTATTTTATTTGAAATATCATCCAACACTAAATTATATGACATATATTCTATTAAAAAGAAGATCTGATTTTAAATTTTAATATGCATTTCACTCCAAAATTAAAAGTATATATGAAGACCTGAGAATTTAAGATCTTTAAGTTTATTGTTGGAACGTCGAGAGTTGGGATCGAGTCTGATTTTGGGATTGATTTCAAAAAAAAAAAGGAAAAGAAATCAAAAGAAAAAAAAAAAGGGGTTATTGAAGGGATCAGGCTTGGGCCTGATCAGACTCGACTTTGGGCCGAGCCAGACCAGGCCCACACACGCGCGCGCCAGAGCTGGCCCAAGACCCACGCCACGCACCCCTACGCGCACGCAAAACCCTACCTCGCCGCTTCAGTTCCTCACTCTCGCGCACGCTTCCCAAACCAGAGCTCCTTCGTCTTCCTCGCGTTTCTCTCTCGTCCTCTCTCTCAAACTAGACGACGAGGGCGACTTCTCCGACCTCACTCCTTCTTCGCCTTCCTCTCCGCTTCTTCATCTTCCACCCTCGAGCGTCCCTCGCACCCAAAAACTCAGAAAATTCCCCTTTCCCTTCTTCTCCTTCCTCGATTCGCAGCGACCCGCGACGTCGTCTTCATCTTGAACCTCGCCGCGCCTTCAAATGGACAAATCCAGCATCGGTGAGCCTTCTCCAGACCCCGTCTCACCTCCCTCATCACTTCTCCTCTGATTTTTGAGTGAGATCGAGCTCGCTTTGTCCGAGCTGTGCCGGAGAGGAGTTCGTCGGAGCCCGAGCTCCAGATCTACTCCTACGGCATCAGATCTGATCGGAGTAGCTCGATTCATGCCCGAGCGACCTCCCCACGACGTCCCAAGCGCCCTGACGCCACCCCCGCCGTCAAAGAACGACATCGAACGTCCCGGCGCCACCGCCGTCGCCGGAGTTGAACCGGAGGACTGCCTGAAACCCTAGCTGCGTCTCTGACGGGCTTTAGGCTTGGGCCTTGGACAAGCCTGGGCCTGGGACAAGGCTTGGGCCAGACCCAAGACTCGGGCTTGGACTTGATCCGGGCCTCGGGCCTGAACCTGATTTGGGCCTCGGGCTTGGATCGGGTCTAGGGTCGGGTTCGGACTCGGGTTAGGTCCGGGTCTGGGTCGGGCTCGGGTCAGGTCCGGGTCTGAGGTTGGACCGGATCTCGGACTCGGGTCGTATCCAGGTCAGCCCAGATTAAATAAATAAATAATTAATAATTTGGACTTAAAATCAGATAAATTCGAGTACTATCGGACTTTTAAAGGACGTTTGGACAAACAAACTATTGGACTTCACTTAATTTGAGGACCGTTACGGATTGGACCGGGACTGATGACCATCCCTTTTGTGTTAAAACCAGGCCTTTACCCCGAGCACGGAGAAGACCGGAGGTAGGCCCGAACGTCAGCAGCTAGGAGACGCAGCTGCGGTTCTTCTTGAGGTAGGGATTACCTCGAAACCCGCTTATTTACGGTTGTTCTAGAAGGCATATAGGGAAACCTAATAATAATCGGATAAAGAACTAGTATGCATGTAGGATGTGAATAACTAGCGTAGACGATTGAACTGTGAACTTTTACTATTTCAGTCGTGGGAATTGCCATGCTAGTAGAATCGGGTCATGTCGCGCCTGTAGGACTGTTTGCTGAGTGTATCTGATTGTGTGCTATGTGCTGCTTGAACGGTTAATAAATAACGAACATGAAAACGAGTAGAGTTGAACTTGGTGATGCATATTAGTGAATGAGTCACCTCCCTGTTTCTCTGATTTGTTGAACTAGGGATGTTGGGGTTGAATATCGGTTAAGCCGGTAGGGGTTACCACGTGGAGTGTGGTGTCGGTAAGTAATGGTAAGTGCGGAACAGCTGTGAGTGTAATTAAGGGTCAAAGCATATTATTTTCGGTGTAACATGTCGTTGCTATGTGTGGGCAAGTGTGTCGTGATTGTTATGATGTAAATCATTGGTTGTGATATGGTCGGGTGAGTGATAGACCGACGTGATCATGATTGTGGTGGTGGTACTGTGGTTACCTGTAGTTGTGATTAAGATTGTGATCCTGTTTGAGAATGTGATTGTGACCCTGGTTGTGAGTGTGATTGTGTTTGTTTGATGCGCGGCCGGTAAAGTGTGAGAGATGTACTTCCGTAAGGTGTATCGTACCTTCCGGCGCGTAATCGGTAAAGTGTTGCATTTATGGTACTTTGGTTACATGAGAAAGGTGGTTTCCCTACCTTCCGACCGTGAGTCGGTAAAACGATGTGTCCCGCGAAAAGGTGGGTTCCCTACCTTCCGACTAGCACTCGGTAAAACGCTGTGTTGTGTGCTGCGAGGTTCCAGGCCACGAAGAGGCGATTTTCCTGCCTTCCGTCGATCGGTAAAACGTTGTGTGCCACGATGGGGTCGACCGCACCTCCTGACCTTGTGTTAGGGGAAAGTTGTGTGCGGCTACGCCGGGCCGAGCGGGTTGCTCCCGAGACCGTGCTTTGGTTACGAGTTGTGTGGTTATTAATGTTTTGGATTGAACTAGTGTTGCTGTGTCTGTGACATTGAGTGTTTTCCATGTTATTTGTTGTCTTATTCCGATGCTACGTGTTCCAGAGAGACTTGTTTCACCCCGATGATATGTGTCCCTTCGGGGATGTTTCCGGGAGGAAATCTTGTTTCACCCCGATGATCTGGGTGATATGTGTCCCATCGCGACCGAGGGGTATTTCGGTACGAAGTATTGGTTTGCGTGTGGTTCGGAGTCTTGTGGCTTGAATCATTTGTATTTCCGTAACTTTGGGTGTCTTACTTGGATTGTTCCCTTCGGTGTGTGCCGTAGTCAAATGGTTGGTGTTGAGTTAAGTTGGTATGGTTGGCCAAGGAGTGTCAGATCAAAGGGAGTTTTGACTCTTAAAGTGGCTTAAGTGTCGTGCCATTATTTCAACCCTTTTTAAATACTTTAAATTATAATAAGGCTTTCTGGTAAATTCGTAATGAGGTGGTTGTGTGGTTGTCCCTACTGAGCGTCAAGCTCACCCCTTTACCGTGTTTTCTACAGGTGATAGTTATGCTTTGGACTAGAGGGTTACGCAGAGCTGGGAGCTAACGGAGGCCCGGGGTTTATTTTTATCATTAGAGACGTACTGTATTTTCAACTTGTACTTGACTGAGCTTAGGAATCAGGAATTTAAACTCGTGTGGCTTTAGTTTCCTCCTTCTTTATCAGATATTCGTTACTTTTAAATTTTTTTTACTAATTTTCACTAAGTCACGTCACGGGTCCGGCCAATACCGGATTTGGGGCGTGACAGTATATCATATAAATTATAATAAAACATAGTAACAAAAACCCATCTAGCTCAATGATAGAACAAAAAGGCTTTAAACCTTGAGGTTGGGGGTTCAAATCCCATAACTGACAAAAAAATTTGTTTAAAAAACAAATCGCGCGTGCGGATGCCAAGTGTCGGCCCGAGAGAGGGCCAGCATGGCCAAGGAGCGATGAGCGAGGTCTGTGAGCCCGGACCGCGATTGAGGAGCGAGGAGCGAGGCCCGATCCCAGGAACGCGTTTTTCAGTGCCGCGGACCGCGTGGAAACCAGCCCACAGTGGGTCGGCCCGAAGGCTGCGGACCGCGCGCGCGCTGACCGAGGGCGAGGGTCGGCCCGTTGTGTATGCTCTTAGCTCAAGTGGGGGCAAAATGGTCAAATCTTACTCATTTCTTCCCTTCCAAGCCACCATGGACATGCGTCCATGTGGGGACCATCTCTAAACCAAATAAATCCAGCTCAAATGATTTAATTAGTTTTAGTCCTTAATTAGGCTTACTTTGATCCGAGTTTGACTTTTTCGTAAAATTAGTCATTTGAAAGGAAACGACCCAATTAAGCTAACCGTAACGACGACTAAGCTTTTTGGGCCCCAGAAAGGTCCTGAATGACTCCCGGAGTCATCAGTTGACTTTTCCGGCAAAAAGTCAACTTTCACCAGAATTTACCGGTTCGACCGGGATCGACCGGGGGCGGTTCTTGCACATTACACCTCCAAAAAGAATTACAAGTTGTTGGCTATCAGAAACATGATGTACGTTTTCGGTCATAATGCCCATGAACACAACCAAGTTCCTGGAGTTAATTACTAACAACGAGAGCCGGGTTATGACCTACAACACACGACGATCTACGTGCCATCTTCTTGGACATTGAGTAATGGGTCAGGGGGTGTAATATGACGACACGACTTCAAATTTAATCCCGGTATTCCATAATCAAACATGGCATGTGACGTGGAAGCGGTAGTGTCATTGCTCCAAGAACATAGAAAGTATAGTCACGTGACGGTGTCGAAGATACGATAACGTGACAGTACTTGCTATGTTCATGTAAGAGTGACACTACCGCTTCTATGACATTTACCATATTTGATTGTGGAAAATTAAGGTACAATTTGAAGTCGTGTCGTTGCATTACACCTTCATAATCCATTACAAGTTGTTGTCTGCATGTTCCTGTATTGCATGGAAGGCTATTTTTTCCAAACCATATTCACATCACTTGTCTTCTTTTATTGTGGTGGTGTCTACGACTCCATTCAGCGAGGATGGCCCCGTACGAGAATCCACTAATGTTGTCATACGAAGTCGTGTCTGTATCTCCCGGCATACACCTCCTCTACAAGGTCCATGAGTTGGGTGTCGGACCAACCGGGTTGGTAAATACCTTTCCGCTCCGACCAGCACACATTGAACGACTTCACCTTCCAGTTGACGACTGTCCAATGATATTTGCATTTGTCGGTGGACCGTTCAATAGTCGGGGTTTAACGGGTCAGGTAGGAGAGCTCCCCCGTATTCTATCCCAAAAGGCATCGCCGGATTGGTCACCTCCTTACTCCTCCATTTTCGGTACATGCATAGCTTCCTTGGCGGGTTGACGTTAAGTCGTGCATACAAGACCATCGATGGAATCTACGTTCCTGGTTCCGGATGCCCGTGATACGGGGATGTTGAGCTCAAGCCCGGTCCCATGGACAAGCCTTCAAAGTAGAAGTTGTCGGCCATTGGTGGAGAAACGGGGGACGAAGGTGCTGCTGGTGGAGTAACGGGTAATGGAAGTGTTGTTGGTGGAGAAACGAGGGACGGAGGTGTTGTTGGTGGAGAAACGGGGGACGCAGGTGCTGTTGGTATAGAAACGGCAGTGGATATACGGTGGTGGGAGACACATGAATCTGTGGGGACTAACGGTGGAGAAACGCTTATGGTCAGAAATCTAGAGGGAGAAACAGTGGTGGTGGAGAAACACCGATTAAACAGTGGTGGAGAAACGAAAAAGCTTACAGATGACGAAGGAGATGAATTAGTGAAGAAGACGAAGCGTTGGGGCCGGAAATTATAACTGAAAGGTTGTCCAAGCGTCATGCCTTGATTCGGTATGCATAGATTCGACTGGACCCGAATACGTCGAATCGACTTGTGGCAGAGTGTAGATTCTTCAATGTCGAATCTGCGCTTTCGCAGATTCAACGTAGAACCGACTCTTCCGCAAGGATTCACACGTTTTTCCTTAGACACGTCAGATTCAACGGCCCATTACACGACATTTCGACCCCACTGTGGGTGGTCTAAGTCATAACACCTCACATTGTATATGCTCTAAGAGCATCTCCAGTCATGGGCTGATAGTTGTGTAAAAGTGCTGACTGATACAAAAAAAAATATATGAGAGGGAAAGCATTAAAAGTAAATAAAATATTTTTGTCAGCCGGCGATGCCTTTCGTTGGCGGTTAGATAACCGCCAGCGCTATCCGCCGACTTACACAAAAAAATGAAGAGAAAAGCTTGTTTTTTTTCCTTTCAGCCCATCCCTTTCAACTTTGTGACTACAAAAAAATTTCAACCAACTGATAGGCTTTCAATCTCCGCCTTTCAGGCAACAACCTTCTTAAGGACTAAAGTTGCTCTAATGCTCAAGAACATTTAACATCCTGACAACCACCAAGTCAAAGATAAAATATATAAACACACAGATTTTAGAGCATGTACAACACGCGACCCATTTATACAACCCATGACTCGCGAGAGTCGTGAGTCGCATCGTTGTAGAAACAATAGCATGCGACTTGCGAGTCGCGACCCACTAAATATCGAGTCGTAAGTCGCGACCAACTAACTAGAACGTGCCACATGTCCTACTAATTTTAATATTTATTAAATTTTAATTGAGTTGTTAATAAATCTAAACCCGATTTTATGCAAACGGTGTCCATAATTTACAAATATATAGTCATTAAGTTCATATTGCTCTAAATAATTTATTTAATGTCTTTTATCACAAAAAAACATTAATTTATATTTCGAATCAGAACATGAGTCCGGTCAAAATATGAGTCTTACCTTCTTTTTTTTGAAACGAGTAACTGGGGAAGTGCATTACTGCAAACAAAAAACCATACAAGGTAGAGCGTAACCGCCCTGGGTTCCAGATATTTGTTCGGGCCGACCGTAGCAAGTCCAACGCTCATGGACCCGTAGAAATAGTCTACTTTTGATCGTAGACACTAACTCACGACATCCCCTTACCAGTGTCTCAAAACAACGAAATATAAATAACATTGTCCAGCAAACGAAACAAATTAAACAATCCAAACTAATACCAGAAAAACCATAAATGACCAGGGATAATGAGCTGTGATTGTGGTTTTCCCGAGACCTCCCAGCATTGGCTATCCCGGGTATGTGGGTATAGGCCAGAGACAGACACTCACACCCCCGCCGAGTCTTCTCATTCCTACAGAGGAGGCTTCAGTTCCTCCACCTGTATAGTCTGCTCCTCCTCTTCCCCCTGATTTGTGCTCCTGATGGATGATGCCTGACAGCTCCAAAGCTTTCTTCATGCTGGTAGACTTAGCGTACAGTTGTCCGCTCCTACTCTTCATCTTTGGCTTCATCACCTTGGATCTAATGGGGCTTGCACCTCCGGAGTGGTACTGAGTTTCCTTCTGTTTCCCCGCTGATAAGCACAGGTCACCTGCATACCCATCTGGGCAAAGACCACTCCCAGCATAAGGGGTATTAGCCAGGTTGTCAGACTTTGTGAGACCCAGCTGTCCCCCTAATGCTCCCGGAGATTCCTCTTGCATTTGTACTAATGCCCCTTTCGGGACATCCTTAGCCATGTTGTCAGACTTCACTCGGAGGTGCTCCCTCTTGTGTAGAGCCTGAGGTCTACTGAACGGTATTATTAAAGTACTATTGCTACCTTCTTGAGAGTCTTCCCTAGTCCTCCGAATCGGGTTCAGAGAGAGGACTATCAGTAGGTTATCTACTGCCAAATCCCCAATAGGTCTCGGGGGCTTCCAAACCGTCTTGAACATGCGATCCACATCTAGTTGTCTTGGCACCCTGTTGGAGGTATCATAACGAATCTCATCCCGGCCAATCCCAGGGAGGTGGGCCGTACATTCTGGTATTCGATGTGTCAGCCTACCATATCGAAGACAGAAATCCGGTAGTCTTTCATATTGTAGCTCAATCAACGAGGGTTGTGTATTACCAGGGAAACGAAGACGAATACGTCTACATAATGGCTGGTTCACATCCAGGATGACCCCCATCCATAGAAAATGATCTTCACATCTTACAAAAGGTATAGGGGCAGAGATTACCTGAGTGCCCATATAGGACGAGAGAAGGTCACGGATACTAGGGTTCCGAGCATCCCCTGGGACATTCATAACTCGAACCCTATTTCCATATGGCTGAAAATGATGTCGCTGGGTTGCATGCAAGGTTGGAGCGGGGTCAACAGCATCGGATACCCTCTGAAACCCCATGGTCAACGGTGACGGACGTTCTCCATAACTGCTTGGGAAGGGAAATGAAAGCCGATAATGTCTACCGATAGATATTCGACCTGAAGGTCGTCCACCTTCCATTGCTACAACATCAAACCAAAAATAGCATTTTGGTTGTGGTTCCTCCCCCCAACGAACCGACCCGTTAACGAAAAGAAGAATATGCCATTTGTTGCCGCCGGGACAACTTCCAACGGAATATCCAATACCTCATCCTCCCAGTCCGTTACCGGTGCAATATGTCTCGCCGGTTTCATGACTTATCGGGTAACAGATCTGGAATACGACGTTGGCCGACCCACCGGATCTGCAACGTACGCGACCGGGAGAGGAGACAACGTACTCTGGTCAACCGGAGGAGCGGCGGGGTTTCTCATGGGCTCATATGGATCTCGATGACGGGACAGATACCAATCAAACGCGGCATGGGGAAGTCGGAGCGCCAACCACGCCGACGCTTTCGCCTTCTCCATAGATCGGGGTTCGTGAGGGACGACTGCACCAGTTGCGTTTGGGGCGAGACGGGCTCCAGGATGGCCGGCGTCAAAGAGCGCTCGGGTTGTTGTGCATGTTGGTCGGGACTCTTTGGCTCAGACGATGTCGGAATTCCATCTGAGACGGGAAACGAGATGCCATGGAGGAAACCCAAGGCGGTCGGGATCTCCTGGAGTGGCTGGGGAGGATGTTGTTGCTCGAAAACCATGGAAATGGTGGATCGGAGATGGTGGAGGCGGCTGAGAAATGAAGATGTCAACCCTTAGGGTTCAGTTTGTAACCCTGAGGGTTCGTGAGTGCGCTTTTGTGAGATAAAATAACTACAAGTTTCTTAATTTTTTAGTCTTACTGACGCCCTGCGGTTTTAGCACAGAAAAGGACACGGCAAGCGTATCGGTCGTCAAGTAGTATTTCGGGATTTTTAGTTCTGAGTTATCGAACCCAAAGGAGCACGAGTCAAACACATTCTATCTCAAAGTCGTTGCCAAGCTATTTCAATTATAGGGTAAACTACAAATGCATACCCTTAAGTATGCACGTTTAACCGATGAATACCCAGAAGTTTAAAGTTAACTGATGCATACCCTGAAGTTACTAGTTGTAACTTAAAACCCCTATGTCAGTTAAAATGACGAAAATACCCTCAACTACACTTCAATAATTATGTTAAAAATATTATTTAAAAATTACTTTTGTTATATATATATATATACTTATTAAATGACTTCATTTTTATTTGAAAAATAACTTCATTTATAGTTTAAGAAAATTATTTAAAAAATCACTGAGGGTATTTTTGTCATTTTAGCTGACAGAAGGGGTTTTGAGTTACAACTCGTAACTTCAGGGCATGCATCAGTTAACTTTAAACTTCAGGGTATTCATCGGTTAAACGTGCATACTTAAGGGTATGCATTTGTAATTTACCCTCAATTATATGATGGTTTTGGTTTTAAAACATGAAAAGTAAACAGTAAGTGAAATGACAGTGAACAAGTACTCAAAAAGCTTAGAAGAGTTTTAATTCAGAGAAAAAACAATTTAAGGTTGTGGGTTCATAGAGACCGTTTCCAATGCATTTAAATGACGATGAACATTGTGAAGTTGTCTGATTTTAGGGGCAACGAATCATCTCTCAAACTAGTCTTAACTCCTCACGTTGTTTCGGACCCTAATGGAATCTAACCACCCAGCTCTCACGAATCATGATGTAGGGAGACCCAAAGCATTACGTTCTTTGATAATTTCTAACTTTTGGTTTGAACCCTATGGTTATCGCAATCGTGTTAACCTAGCTATCACTAGTCTAGATTGAAACCCAATTTGTATAAGATATCTGACCTAATTGCAATCCACCTCTCATGAGTGTCAGATTGCAATTCCCACCTTCTACCAGGCCTATCCGGGAGATAGAGCATTAAGCTTAAATCGAATACAAACCCTAAATCAAATCATCCAACACAATAACCATTCATACATTCAACACATTGGAAAACAAATCTCTACTCCCCATAACTCTAGATTATGTGGTTTTAGTTACTCATGAACAAGGAAGAAGAAGACAATTTATGTCCACGTCACTTACCTTTATAGAACACAATTAAATTAACATATTCGAACTTGTTATCCTACACCGTCAACATATGAGTCTCTAAGATAAGTCTTACCACTATTAATGCTCTTAGTTCTAAAATTAACAGTCAACACCTTGTTCATTAGAAGCTTGGATCAACAAGTGGAAAATACCAGTTTTTAGTCTCTCTTTTTTCTTGCATTAGTGACCCATGAGGGAGATGGGTTTAAGTTTCTTGCGCACTGAAACAAAGTTGGCTGGAAATTTTGACTGAGCAGATATAAATGGATTGGGGTTAGGTATGCATAAGCAAAACCCAAGACTTGCTGCGTAGCTGCTGTTTCTCTCTCACGTCACGAATGGTTTTGACCAATTGTCACGGGGGAAATTATAGTTTAATCAGAAAATACTAAACTAAGACTACTAAAAGTTCAGAATTGAGTACTAAATTGGAAAGAAACAGAAAGATATGCCTGCTATTCTGAGATGTTTCAAATATGAAACCGATTCGAGATTTTCCTACTCCTTCGTTAGCAACAACCCAAAACAAAAGTAGTTTTTGTAATAGAACCTTTGTGTTTCGCTCCACCGGAGTAATGGGTTCTTCTCCGATCATCTTTTTCACCTTGTGTTGCATTCTTAGTTCTTCAATTTCACCAGCCTGCTCTGCAGCACCACATAGCTTAACCCCTAACCAAAGTCTGAGGGACGGCCAGACTTTGGTGTCCTCGAACCAAAGATTCGAACTTGGATTCTTCAGCCCCGGCTCCAGAAATTCCAGTAACAGGTACTTAGGCATCTGGTACAAGAACATTCCTCTCACCATCGTTTGGGTCGCCAACAGAAATCACCCACTTTCTGGGTTTTCAGGATCTCTGACCATGGCCTTTAATGGGTCGCTGTCACTTTCCAACGACACGGCCCAACCAGCGGCGGTCTGGTCTGTGAGTGTCACCGTCACGCCCAGTAGCCCCGCCTTGAGGTTATTGGGAAATGGCAATCTGGTTCTGGTCGACGGAGACGGGGGTGCTTCAGGGGACTTCATGTGGCAGAGTTTTGATTACATGACGGACAATCTGTTGCCGGAGATGAAATTGGGGTGGAATCTGAAGACTGGTTTGATTCGGAATGTGACGTCATGGGCAGCGGACGACGACCCATCTCCCGGAGAGTACACATTTAGCCTACACCCACCGGAGGCGCCTCAGTTGATCCTCACCAAAGGGACCCAGAAGCTGTACCGATGGGGTCCGTGGGACGGCGCCAGGTTCAGCGGCAGCCCCAGTCTGAAACCCAACACCGTATTCACGCCCAGGTTCAACACGAGCCGAGAAGAGATCTACTACTCGTTTTTGGTCACGGACCAATCGGTTTTGTTAAGGTTTGTGGTGACCGGACAAGGCATGATTCAGTACCTGACATGGAGTGGTAGCAGCAATGCTTGGGTCACAATGGTGGCCCTCGAAAGAGACGACTGCAAGTATGGGACCTGTGGACTTTATGGGGTTTGCTACACTGAAGACCCGCATTGCAATTGCTTCAAGGGTTTCACACCCGAGTCACCGGAGAGCTGGAATGTGTTTGATTGGACCGGCGGGTGCACCAGGAAGTGGAGGCTGGACTGTGAGGGTGGAGATGGGTTTGTCAAGTACAAGGACTTGAAGTTGCCCGACAATGCACATTTGATTACAAACATGAACCTGAGCTTGAGCTTTGAAGAGTGCCACGAGAGGTGTTTAATGAATTGTTCATGTATGGCTTTCACTAGGATTGATGTTCATGGAAATGGAGGAGACTGCTTGATGTGGTACGATGATTTGATTGATCTGCGGGACTTTCCTGAAGAAGGAGATGAGATCTATATACGAATGGCACGGGCAGAGATAGGTATGCTTATGCATCATTAATCTGTTCTTTTCATGTCTAGTGTTGCACAAACAGCTCTCTACTTGCAATGTGGTTTATAATGTGAAACTATTTGGTGGACAGAGTCCATTGCTGATGCCAAGATGAAGAAACGACAGAAAACTATTATCACAATTGTCATGCCAATAGTCGTGGGAATGCTTCTCTTTGCAGTCATGGGATGGTATGTTATCTGGAAAAGGAGGCCAAACTGTAGAGGTAAATCCACTTAAGTTCTATACTTGACTCTCATTCTTTCTTCTCAAATATTTATTCTACCAGTTAAACAAACATAACTGATGATTAATTAGCATGCACACAACCTGATAGAGATCCAACTCTTGTAGTTAATTTCTAATACATGAATCTAGTGAAAAATTTATCTCACTGCCCAGGTTTATGGAGAAGGTATACAACTTTTATGAATATATATATATTTTGCTTCGAGCACTTCTATGAAGCATAATGCTAGATTGAACTCCATATAGATGTCACAACAGTAAAAGTAAGGATTTAAGGTGGTGTAAATTTTGTAATATACCAAACTCGGGATTTTGAGGAAGTGTTGATATTGGCTCAAGATGATCTTCTAGATTCCTGGAACTATATTGTGCAAAATAGCTAGTGCCTGTTTGATAGATAAGAGTAATCTTATGTAGCTTTATTGTTCTTAGATAACAACTACCTTACCTTAACTACATTTGAATCTTTCTTTTAATGGCCTCTCTTTTTAGGTACTGTGTTTATATTTGTTTAAAGTTTTGAAGAACTTCTCAGGAATCAGTTGCAGTTAAAATTTGATATGATCTGGTCTTGCAGAATAATTTCAGGAAGATTTTTGTGGCTTCTGATTCATGAAATAATAGCTATATAACTCTGAAAGCAAGGGATTGTAAACAGAAATATTTTATGATAGGCTTATATAATAATGCATCAACTAAGAATTCAAATTGTGATTAATTTGGTATTATCCTTGTCCTGATGAATATTCAATGAACAGCTAGAAGCGTGAAAACTCCACGTGAAAATGGGGAAGAAGAAACAGAGGATCTAGAGTTGCCTCTTCTAAGTCTTGCCACTGTTTCTGCTGCTACAATCAATTTTGCATCAGAAAATAAGATCGGCGAAGGTGGCTTTGGTCCTGTTTATAAGGTTGTTATTTCTAGTTGACTAATAAATTCTATATGGTGCTTAGTAGCAGAAGGGCAAAGTGACAATGTCGTTGATTTGTAGGGTGTATTGACGAATGGACAAGAAATAGCAGTGAAGAGGCTCTCTCAGACTTCAGGACAAGGCATCAGAGAGTTCAAAAATGAAGTTATCTTGATAGCAAAACTTCAACACCGGAACCTAGTTAAGCTCCTGGGCTGCTGCATTGAAAGGGAAGAGAAGATGCTGGTCTATGAATACCTGCCAAACAACAGCCTGGACTGCTTTCTATTTGGTTTGTTCATCACGCACGCACATGTTAATTCAATTCAATTCTGTTTTCTGAACAATTATTTTCCAGATCAAACAAGAAAAAGTAGTCTAACTTGGAAGAAGCACTTTGACATTGTAATGGGGATCGCACGAGGGCTTCTGTATCTTCATCAGGACTCTAGGCTAAGAATCATCCACAGGGATCTAAAAGCAAGCAATGTCTTGTTAGACATTGAAATGAACCCCAAAATTTCAGACTTTGGAATAGCAAGAACTTTTGGTGGAGAGGAGCAGACTGAAGAAAGGACCAAAAGAGTTATTGGAACTTAGTAAGATTCCTAAACTTGCATCAAAACTTTTGTTTCTCCTATAGCAAGTATTGATACCACCATGCCGTTGATACTCAGTGGATACATGTCTCCGGAATATGCAATGAATGGGCACTTCTCCACAAAATCAGACGTGTACAGTTTCGGTGTGATAGTACTGGAGATAGTAAGTGCCCAGAAAAACTGGGGATTTTGTCATCCTGATCATGATCTCAACCTTCTTGGACACGTAAGCCTACCACATTCGCAGTTTTCTCCTTAAAATGCTTACAATGCAGCACAAGCTGAACTGGAATTTTCTCAGGCATGGAAACTGTGGAATGAAGGGAAGGCATTGGAGCTGATTGATCCATCAGTTGAGAAATCATTTGACGATAATGAAGTGATGAGATGTATCCAAGTGGCGCTGCTGTGTGTCCAGCAACGCGCAGAAGATAGGCCAACAATGTCATCTGTAGTATTTATGCTGGGGAACGAGAGTGCAGCTGTGGCACAGCCCAAGGAACCTGGATTTGTTGAAGCTTCGTTCAAGGGGATGGACACGGTTTCAACAGGAAATAACCCTTTTTCTTCTAATGAATTAACATTCACCACACAAGACGGACGGTAGTGATCAACATTGCTGTGAAGTTCTTGTCCTGTAACATTTATGTATGTACAGTTTAGCAGATTCATCAATTGTAACAAGTTTTGGCCATTTAGTTAAGAAAACACCTATTAGTTGTTGAGTTTGTCAGTAACACTAACAGGCACATATACCAGGTGATTCATTTCAGTTATCATATAATGTTGGCATTGGTTTTTATCCCTAGACAAGATTTACAAGTTA
This sequence comes from Erodium maritimum, assembly GCA_963921825.1. Taxonomy (NCBI): domain Eukaryota; kingdom Viridiplantae; phylum Streptophyta; class Magnoliopsida; order Geraniales; family Geraniaceae; genus Erodium; species Erodium maritimum. The sequence goes on along the minus strand of OY997589.1, from coordinate 28,134,833 downwards.
TTTACAGTTAATGCTACTCTTTCCTTAATTTACTGCAGACATTAACCAGACAATTAATCTACCAACCCCCAAAAAATGATGACTCTGAAATCAGTTGCAAGTACGACACAATGAGATTGTGAAACCCATGAACCGAATTAAAACTCATTTATTTATATTCTTTTTGGAAACGGTAATATATATTTTAAAAAGTCAGCTATTATTACACTGCAACTTAAAATCAAATGATTTGACATAGTTAATTAATATTTATTATTTTTGCTCAAAGGCATGAGCAAAGGGGTGGTGGCGCAGTTGGCTAGCGCGTAGGTCTCATTACTAAGAGTGATCCTGAGGTCGAGAGTTCGAGCCTCCCTCACCCCATCTTTTTCCCAAGTTCCATTTTTGAGCTATGGGTTTTAGCGTAACCGTAACGTGTAGGTAGAATGAGGAGAGGACTTTCTTGTACCATTGGCCATTGCAGATATATAGATACTAGAAGCCAAGAAACCCTCAGGGTCTTGTTGCCGGCCTTTCTATAAGGACTCCAGAATCTGAATAAACATATGATTTACTATTATTTTTATTCTCATTGTTATGCATAAGTATAAAATAAGATGATGGCAAAAAAAATTGTGAATGGTTGAAATATAAAAATTGTGATAATAAAATAATTTTTTAGACGTGATTTTTTTTGAGAAGAACATGTAATATTATTACTGAAAAGAGAGATAATGTGACGAGTACATAATTGTACCCATCTTACATGATAGAATCCAACTAAATAACAAAAAGCAATAACAAAAAGTAAAAGTTGCTCGATGCTTAAGGGCGGTTGAAGGGGGATATATGCGGTAGTTTCCAGCGGAACCCTGGAAACCGATGCAGCATGCTTCTACCATATGACACTGGCCGAGCCAGCCGAGTGAGAGGGGAATACTGGTGGACTGCCATCTCCCCCGGTGAGTCAGCGTGCGTCGTCCTCCCTTGACTGATAATGTTAGGGCTCCTGAACGCGGGAATGCTGACACCGGACCGGTAGGGGAGACAGATAACGACTGTCGATGGTACCCTCACCATCTGCTCGCCAGGAAGGGGTCACAGTCGACCACCCCCTTCCTGGACCACCTCAGACTCATTCCTGGAGGCGGGGGTGCTTGTGGCCCCCCGCCGCTGCTACATGTAAGCCTCCATCTTTAATACCCCACACTGTTGTATGGTACCAACCCCCCTCGCCCCGTACCTTCTCCACCGTCCACTGGGCCGAGACCGTCATCGGGGTTACACTCGATGCCCCCGACATCATCGTCCCTGCCGGCGTGGTCGGTGCCCCCTCCTTGGACGCCAATCGTTGCATCGACCTCGTATCCACGCCTGCATCTCGCTCCTGCACCTCCCGCTTCGGCCTGCTCGGCTCCCAGAAGAGCTCAGCATCGAAGCACGCTTCACCTCCTTCACGACCATCCGTAGATGCCATGAGTGCTGCCGCCAGAGGAGATTTTTCACATAACCCTAAACCTAGCTCACCGAGAAAAGGGAAAGGCTGCGACATAATCTCCGTGGGAAGATCCGAAAGTAGCAGAGCCGCCACCTTCGCATCGCCGTGGAGAAATAGTGGACGACCATACCATGGATTGGTATGATGAACACACATCATGAAAGCCATGGCCAATCCCTTGGTTATCACAAAACCGGACGCCGCCTTCCTATTCCGCAGAGCCATGTTGATGAGGAGGCTCGTAACCATGAGACACCCTCCACCGGACAAAAGAGCACATAGGCTCTGTTGCAGTTGGCGGCCACCATAGCTAGGGTTCCCTTTGAGAGAGAACATGGCAGTGGCGCTCTTCCAATAATAGACGTGATTGAAAAATGGAGGTTTGTGTATTATTTTTTTTCTAAAAACAAAGAAACACTTTATTACTACGAAAATGAGCTATTACATGTTTGATCCTATACCAGGTCTAACAATAATTCAACAACAGTAGAACGTCGAAGACGGTCTTGATGAAAGTAAATGACTTAACTGAAAAAGTACTGCAAAGCACTACTCAAGGTGTGGCCGAATCACTACTCATTCCCCTGAAGAGGACCCGTATAGTCTGGTTGAAAACTGAACATGTGTTGTGTAGTAGTGAAGGAAGGACTGACTTTTTGGGTGGTACTTATTTTTCTTGGCGAGACTGCTTCCTAGCCCTTGCCTGATCTTCCCAGGGTTCCCAGCAGAATCCCTCTTTGTTCCAAGCGACATCCTCAAAGGCGCCTCCACTCCACTGATCGGGGGCTGGACCCCTACCAAGTTTTTTCCAACCTGGTAGATCGCCCCCACATACACGCTCGTTAGGTGTAGTGTTGTGGGTTACGATTGGTCCCCTTCCCCGATGTGAAGCAGGATTAGGTACGGTGTTCTGAGTCAGAGGGTCAAAACCCAGCGGTACACTGCCTGGCTTCTTCTAGTCGGTTGCACATACCCATGTCTGCTTCTCCTTTAGATACTCTAGGAGGGACTTGTCAAACCTTTGGATCTCCGCCATCTCTTTGTTACTTGTTGGTGGCGTGTGACCAATCCGTCCACAATTCCCACAAAAAGTAGGTAACTTCGTGTAGGTGAGGGCACAGGTGATCGAATACCGAAACTCTGGAAACTGAAGAAGCAGATTCCGGCAGAGAGGGTGGTCTAAGGAATGCCAAAAATGCACTCGCACTGCCCCACCCTAGCATTGTCCATAGTAATCACACGGGACATCCATCGTGGTCCCTAGAGCACCTCCAATTTTCTCCCCCATTGTCCTAGTTCGAACGCATGACGGGAGTCCATGTGCATGAACTCATAATTGGAGTCGGTACAATGACGGGAGAGCTCGATCCATTGGATCAATCTCCCAAAAAAGCAAAGGGTTCCTGTCAAAGCACCAAGGTTCGTGCTCCCGAACCCACACCCAAGCACCCTCATTGGCAAAGTAGAAACCAAAGACACCGGGCTCGACGTCTTTAATCAACAACCCCACCGCCGAGGTACCACATGCATTGGTGATGATTCGCAATAGGGTTTCCTCGCGATGAGGGTGATCCATCAAAAGTCGCCCGAGCATACCGAATTGCTGTCGAGTCAAAGCTCTCGGGTCGACAGTCGCATCAGTGATAAGGACCTCCACAGGTTGCTCATAACCTAGGGAGCAAACCAATAGACTCTCTTGAAGAGCCTGGATAGGAGAATCGGGATGCACTAGCCCTAGAGCCAGCGTAGGTACTAGAGGCGACGACATGAGCCCGTTCTTGCAAAACAGGAATCCTGAGATGGGGATGAAAGGGATCTGGTCCGCATACGGCAGTAGAGGAGACAGGAATTCCGACACCTTGAGCGTCGCTCGGCCAAGGCAGGCCGACAGTAGACCCGAGTGGTTGTCCCCAACAACCGGTGACTTAGGTACATCGGTACTGGTTTCCAGATTCTCACAGATGATCGACAGAGGAGATACCTGACCTAATCCTTTTAGTACCGAAGGTACCTCCAAGGATTTAGGCGGGCGACCTCGTCGTGCTATCGGCTGTGACTGTTCAGGGGACGTCATGCCTGGCTTAAACGACACCATCGCTAGAGTCGGTGAAGACAGTGGTTGTGATTGAAGCGGAAGAGGGAGCGGCATTGAAGAGGCCGGGGGAGGGGTTTTTCTTTTCTTCTTCCGACGTCCCTTTAAAAGACTGATTAGAAGACGTGAAGGGCACGAAAGAGGGACACCCGTCATCACCATGGATGGTCGTCCAAGCGATGAGGTGACAAGGACATGCGATGATGGGAGGGGTTTAGTAGGTAGGGTTGCGGCGTGTTCAGACGACAACAACTACATTAGAAAAGGAGAAGTGACATCTTTCTCAGAACGAGGACGCGACTAACATACGATGATAGCAGAGATACGGGAACACATGTCTCCTAAGGTTTTGCTCTTAACAATATGTAACTAGTTAGGTTTGTGTATTCTTTTGTAAGTAGTTGAATATGTTTTGGGGGGAATTTAAGATGATGAGAAGTCAAATTATGTTTGTCTAATAAGTTGTGTGGGTCATGCTATAGTTTCTTTCATAATTGTACAAACCTAATTTAAATTACTATGTTACCAAATACCAGCGGTTTTGACCCATTCCTTTTAACTCTATTATTATGTGCACCTAATTAAGAAACTACTATTTTTACTTGGTATTAGGTTGCTTCTTTAACTGATTTCGTGTTCTGTACCCAACAACCCACCATTCATTTGAAAAGAAGAGATAAAATGTATCAAAATGACAATTTCCAACCTTATATATTCAAATGAAATACAACACCACTCCTTTTGTAATGCGACTTGTTCAAAGTTGAAGTATGAAACATGTGTTCTTAAAATACACCATTAAAAGTCCATATCATGACACAGTGATAGTGACATTTCCGTTTAATTTATCATGATTTGGAATCCTTTTGAAGGATATTTAATAATATTGTCATATATTACTGATTACTTAATTGATCAATTGTATAACGGATGCTTTCCATTCATACAGAGGATAGGAAACATTAACCCTACTAACCGGTCTGTTCTAAAATTAACCTAGTAGACTAAGTATTAATGTAATCTAACACCCTACCTCAAACTTAATCTGGTATTGTATCGGAACTGAATTTGAGATCACAAGTTGCAATGTCTCGTTATTTAGCAGCAAAAAATGGTGTCCGCGCCAATTAGTGTCGCGATTGCACGAGAACGTGTTAACGCCAATTTTTGGTCGACTCATCGAAGTCGACGACCTCGAGCTACACTATGTAACGAGCAGTGACGTTATTAAGGGCCAATCTAACCCACCACTGGTCAGGATGAATAATTGACCGGTCAAATTATTGAGCTTATATCCATCTTATAAACATCACATTGATGTGGAGAAATACCAAATAGTAATAACAGATAACGCGGAACAACAATCAAAGTGCAGGAAATATAAACAGAGACAGCGATATACGTGGTTCGGCAATGTGCCTACATCCACGGGACAACGACGAGCACTTTGTATTAACCGAGATACAAACCGAGAATTACAAGGCTAATTCTCTATCCCTCAATACACAACGACAATGCACAAAAGAAATTAACTATCTTTTGTTACCGGTAAAGGATTGACAAATTCACCTTATGTCGTCTTCTTAATTTTTGTTGCACAAAAATACTAAGACCAACATCAAGAGAATACCTTTAGCTGCTACTCGATCTCGAAACAGGCTCGTTCTTTTGTCTTGAAACCCTAGCACACAAAAGTCATATTTGCTGCTTCCAATCAAGAATAAATTATCATTAATGTCTCCTATAGTCATTAATGATCAATCTCCTTCTAAATGCTTGAACGCAGCCACTTCTCAAGAACAATAAAGTATTTTGTTTCCTCTTTCAATGTGTTGCAACAATTAAGAAGAAGAAACCCTCTCAAGAACTTCCTGTTTCAATTTCTGACAACTACAGCTCCATCTACCAAGGAACACTGAAATTCCTCTAGATCCTCTTGCACTGTTCGGCCGCCAACTCTCTTGTCCAACTTGCTCTCAAACCCTACTGTACACTTATGTACCAATAAAAGAAAAAACGGAAATAGGCTTAAGTTCATGTTAAACGGGCCTGAAAAATACCATAGGCTTTGGAGCCCAAACCCAACAATCTCCCCCTTGGCGACAAAGCCATAAAGCTCCACCTGCTCGTCGTTCTCAACCGGGCCTTAATGACCCCACCCCGAAGGGTCCCGCCCCTGTGGGCATCAACATCGAGAAATATCGGTCAAGTTGAGACATCGCTCCAACTTGACAACACGAACCTTCTCTTCCTTGCCAACAACACTATAATCATCGGGCTGCGACATATAATTCTCCCTGTCTAAGTCACCATGGAGAAATGCAGTCTTCACATCCATCTGCTCAATCTCCAAATCAAGACTAGCTGCTAAACCCAGAACAACACGACTAGATGACATTTTAACAACCGGAGTAAGTACTTCATCAAAGTCTCTAGCTTTCCTCTGGCTGAACCCCTTGACCACCAATCCAGCTTTGTATCTTGGGCGTGAGGAATTCTCTTCCTGCTTTACTCTATACAACCACTTGTTCTTCAAAGCTCTCTTACTTTCCGGTAACTCAACCAACTCAAAAGTATGGTTCTCATGCAATGACTCCATCTCATTTTGCATGGCCTCAACCCACTCCTCTTTGCTCTCATCTTCAACGGCTTCTTCATAACTTTGAGGCTCTCCCCCGTTAGTTAGTGACACATACTCATCAACAGAATACCTTGAAGAAGAGTGACGATCTCTAGAAGATCTCATGAGTGGAACAACTGGTGGAAGGTCAGATACTGGCAACTGCTCATGGATTTCATCATCTGTCTCAACCTCTGTTGGAATGTCAGCATTGCATGTATCTTGATAATCATCATGAACTTCGTCTTCAACTTGACTTTGTAAACATGTAGAAGGAACTATATCAAAGTCAATCTAATCATCACTATATGGAGAAAGATCTATCGCTTTCTCCATATCTTTAAAGTTCTGGTCTTCCATAAAAATCACATCGCGGCTTCTAACTAGCTTCTTCTGTACAAGATCATAAAACTTGTAACCAAGCTCATCTAAGCCATAACCAATGAATATGCATTGTCTGGTCTTCACATCAAGCTTAGACCTTTCATCCTTTGGTACGTGCACAAATGTCTTGCACCCAAAAAATCTAAGATTGTCACGCCCCAAATCCGGTTTTGATCGGACTCGAGACGTGAGCTAGGAATAATAATAAAAACAATAATGATAGTAAATTTAAACGAAATAAAACTCCAAATTTAGTTCCAAAATAAACAACTTCGATAAACATGAGTGAACTCTCAATTTCAAACAAGTAAAAACAGAGTTTAGTACGAAAATAGAAGGTACGTCTCTACTACATGTAACCACCCGGACCCTCAATGAGCCCCCGAGCCCTAAGACGACCTTTAAGCCTACTCACCAACGAAACCTGTAAAACAATGAAAACAGAGAGGGTGAGCTTACGCTCAGTAGGAAAAAGTAGTAAAGGGAAAAAGGACTCCCGCTTCGTCACCAAATTTCTCGATTAGCACAATTACTAAAAGACTACACAATTAGAGATCAACAGGAATACAGCTTATTCGTCAATAGAAACAAACTAAAGAAACACACGAGTACCGAGATATAAGATAATTAAACCACAAGAATCCGATCCACACACGAGCTCAACATATCGTACCGGAACACACATCGGCCTAGATATCTTCCCGTAACACACAACATCGGGGTGAAACGAATACATCATACCGGAATACCCCTCAGTCTAGATGTCTTCCCGGAACACACAACATCGGGGTGAAACAAACACAGCATACCGGAATACCCATCGGTCTAGATGTCTTTCCGGAACACGTAGCATCGGGGTGAAACGACATAATAAACATATCGGACCGGCACACCCCTCGGTCAGATATCTTTCCGGAACACGTAGCATCGGGGTGAAACCACAATATAGACATATCGGACCGGCACACCCCTCGGTCGGATATCTTCCCGGAAACACCCTCGGGGCAACAATAATATACCTTATACCGGAAACGCACATCGGCCTAAAGTCTTCCCGGAAACACACATTGGGGCAAGTAAACAAACAATAACACACAATACCAAAACAAAACACGTTACACCGAACTCATCTTACCAACCAAGCTTACCGACACAACTTACCAAACACGTCACATCGGTCTATCATTCACCCGATCATATCACAAGGTACAATCATATCACATTCAACACATTCACTCAACCAATCATGTCAGGGAGCAACCATTCATATCAAAATCATCATAATTTATATGGTTTAATATGATTCTTAGGCTAACCAAAGAACATACTATACACCGACGTTTAAGGACTATTAACCACAATCAACACAACCAACAATCAATCCTAAGGCTCGACATGGCCACATGTGAATCTACAGCACGACAATTCCCATAATTGAAAGCGGTTATTCTAGTTAATCACATCATATATGCAAGCTAAGACTTACCAGTTATTAGCATCCTATAGGCATACTATTAATATTCTTAGATTAAAAGCGGAATTTACTACTCTTCCCTACCTCAAAAGTTCTCCAAACGTTTAACCAACCGAACGCCTAGAAGTCTCCTCCTCCGAGCTCGAGAATGACGTCTAGGATCAAGAATTAATACAAGAATTAATAAACAATTTAAGATGATTCTAGAGAGAAAATACCTAATTTACCCCTAACGACAAAACTTGGGCCAAAGGGTAAATTGGGCACGAGCAAGGCCCAATTCGGGCAGCCCACAAATCCATCACCCGATCCAGACCGCGCCCCTCAGAAGCCTGGAACCAGGCCCGGACCGTGCCCTCAGAGGCTCGGCACTAGGCCCGGACCGTGCCCCTTAGAGGGCCGGCCTGGGACCCGGATCGTGCCGCTGAGAGGGCCGGGCGCGAGCTGGACCGTGCCGTTCTGAGGTCGGTACCAGGCACGGACCGTGCCGCTCAGAGGGCCGGCCAGAGGCCCTTCCCGTGCCAAATCTGGGCAAACTCAACCCCTTCTTCCCTAACTTCGTTTCCACGAAAATCTACTTTAAAAACTCCATTTTTAACATCATCGAACCCCAAAATCAGTCACCAAAAAGGGTTTCCTCCAAACATCAACAATCAATTCATTTCTAACCAAAATCTTCACTAAACTTCAACAGAACAACTTTCTAACAACACAAAAACCAAAACCCATCTAGTTCATGCAAAAACCATGGGAACCCATTACCTTAAATTGATTGAAAGGAGATTGTGAGAGGTTACTTACCTTTAGGATGATGAGATGATGAAGACTAGAAGGTTTTGAAGAAGATTTGATGAAGAAATGGCTCCAAGCTTCCTCATTTTCTCCCTTTCTTCTTCCTCAAGTTATGAAGCTTGTTCTTCTCTTCTGTCCCTTGTAGGTTTCGGCCACTATAGGAAAATAAAAGCTGAATTGTGACAAAATGGGGTCTTAAACCTAAGGTGGAGATGACTAAAATGCCCCTCCTTGCTTCTTCCTTCTAGCTTGTCACTTAGGAGGATAAATGGGTCATTAGAGACCCATTTCTTCTCCTCCAAGCCACCATGGACAAGTGTCCATGTGGGGACCACCTTGTCCTTAAGAAATTCCAGCACCTTTAATTTAATTAGGGTTTAGTCGTTAATTGGCCTAAGTTTGACCCGAGTTTGACTTTTTCGCAAAGACAGTCATTTGAAAGGAAACGACCCAACTAAGCTAACCATAACGACGACTAAGCTTTTTGGGTCCCGGAAAGGTCCCGAATGACTTTCAGAGTCATCGGTTGACTTTTCCGGCCGAAGGTTCACTTTCGCCAAAAATCACCGGTTCGATCGAGATCGACAGGGGGCGGTTCTTACAAAGATGATCATAGGATACATCATTACATGTCCAAACTCTATTTAGAACATCAAACCCAAGAGGAACACTAGGTGTGAGATTTAACACATGTACCACCGTACTCAAAGCTTCACCCCAAGAAGATCTCGATAGTCTTGCTTGTGAAAGCAAACATCTCACCCTCTCAACAAGCGTCATGTTCATCTGCTCGGCTAACCCATCCAACTGAGGTGTCTTCGGAGGTGTCTTTTGGTGTCGAATACCTTGATCCCTACAATACTCATCAAAAGGACCACAATACTCACCTCCATTATCTGTCCTGATGCACTTCAAATTCTTCCCAGTCTGTCTCTCAACTAGGGTATGAAATTGCTTGAAAACTCCATGCACTTGATCTTTCGTTTTCAAGGTGTAAGCCCACACCTTCCTTGAATGATCATCAATAAAAGTCACAAAATAAACTGCACCACCCAATGTCCTTTTCTTCATAGGACCACACACATCAGAATATACTAAATCAAGTATTTCTGGCTTTCTAGAAGGAGGGGATGAATTAAAAGAATCTCTGGTTTGCTTATCGGCCAAGCAATGTTCACACTTCTTCAAAGGTGTGCAACTCATCCCAGGTAGAAGATTCATCTTGCTCAAAATCATCAATCCCTTCTCACTTATGTGACTGAGTCGACTGTGCCACAATTCAGTTGTACCTTCATCTTCAACTACATTAATAATGCCGTCACAAACTCTAGCTCGAGTAATGTACAACGAAGCACACTTGCTCCCTCTAGCCAAAACCATAGAACCTTTGGTGAGCTTCCACTTGCCATCACCAAAGTTATTATGAAAACCTTCATCATCTAGCCTACCCACAGACAGAGGCGGATTTGTAGTGGACCCAGGTGGGGCACGTGCCCCACCTCACTTTTCTTAATCTCTCTAATTAATGTTAATCATATCCTAATTTTTCTATATAAAAAATCAGTTACGGTAGATTTGTGCCCCCCTGAAAAATAGATTTTTTTTATTTCCTAATTCAAAGCAACCGTATGTTCCCTAAACTGTTTTGTAATTTTTTTTAAAATCAAATTTCCTAATTGAAATTATTAATTAGAGAAGATTTAGCCGTGTATTACTTTTAGGAAATATTAAGAGTGTTGTTTTTTATATTCTTTTTATTATGTTACTTAATTGCTTTGTATTTGTTTTTTCAATTCTAATTAGTTTAGGAAAACTTTATTCTTATATAAGGCATTGTCTAGAGTTGGAGAATACATAAATTTAAGTCTTGAGTTTAGTTCTCTACGATATCACTATGCTCATAGAGGATTATTTCAAAAGAAAATCCGAATCCATCAATTCTGACGAGAAGAAGAAGAAATCTGCAAGATTAGATGACAGTCTTTCTGATAAAAGTGAGAAAACGGTGCCAACAAGTTTAGATTTCAATTATGGAAGTCTTGAAACAGATCCGGGAAAAAGACCGTTTATTCTAGATTATCATCCTAATATTAGAGATCAAGTACGAAGAGAATATATACAAAGGGGTCCCTGTCAACCACATCAGCATGATTTTCCATTAACACAACATGGAAATAAAGAAAGGAAGTTCAACCGAGAATGGTTTAAGAAGTACCCGAACTGGCTAGAGTATAGCATATCAAACGACGCTGCTTATTGTTTGTGTTGCTATCTTTTTAGACCATGTGTTGGAAAGCAATCAGGTGGAGAATCATTTGTTGGGAAAGGGTTTTCTAATTGGAAGAGGAGTGAGCTTTTGCAAGGTCATGTTGGAGGTCATGATAGTACTCACAATCAAGCTTTCAGAGATATGGAAGCTTTGAGGAATCAGAAGCAAAATATTGAGAATATAATATTGAGGAGAACAGACCAAGCTCGTGATGAGTATCGTACTCGATTGACTGCTTCAGTAGACTGTATTCGGTTTCTTCTAAGACAAGGTCTTTCGTTTCGTGGTCACGATGAATCAGAAGAATCAAAAAATCGAGGTAATTTTCTTGAACTCTTACAATTCCTTGCTGATCACAACGATGAAATAAGAGGTGTAACATTGCAGAATGCTGATAAAAATCTCAAATTAACATGTCCTAATGTTCAAAAAGATATAGTACATGCAGCGGCTAGTTTAACGATCAATGATGTTGTTAATGATCTTGGAGATTCATTATTTTCAATTCTAGTAGATGAATCTCGCGACGTTTCTGTGAAGGAACAAATGGCAGTTGTTTTTCGTTATGTGGACAAAAGAGGAAAAGTAATCGAACGCTTTATGGGTATTGAGCATGTTAGCAGCACCACTGCCGTTTCACTGAAAGAGGCAATTGACAAGTTATTTTCTAGACACAACTTGAGCATATCAAGGTTGCGAGGGCAAGGATATGATGGAGCTAGCAATATGCAAGGTAAGTTGAGTGGCCTTAAAACTCTTATTCTGAAGGAAAATCCATGTGCTTTTTACGTTCATTTTTTTGCTCATCAACTTCAATTAGCACTTGTACATGTGGCTAAGCATCATAGTAAACTCGCTTCACTTTTTTGGCTGGTTGGAAGTGTGGTGAATATTGTTTGTGCATCACCGAAACGATCTGACATTCTTCAAGATATACAAGTTGCATCAACTAATCGAGTCGTTGAAAGTGGTGAACGTGTAAGTGGACAGGGACTAAATCAACAAACTTCTTTAGTGCGGCCCACTGATACACGTTGGGGGTCATATTATGGTACGCTAATTCGACTAGTTACTATGTTCTCTTCTGTAGTTGGAGCTTTAGAAAAAATTGTGGATGATCCATCATATAGTGAGCAAAAAGGAGAGTCAGGTGTACTGTTGTCGAAGTTGCAATCATTTGAGGTTGTATTTGAACTTCATTTGATGATAGACATATTCGGAGTTACGAATGATCTTTCAAAGGCATTACAACGAAAAGATCAAGACATTGTTAATGCAATGAATTTGGTACGGATATGTAAAGAATGTTTGCAAACGATGAGGGAGCATAACTGGGATACTCTTTTGGAGAAAGTCATGTTATTCTGTGAAAAGCACAACATTGATACTCCTAACATGGATGACATGTTTAGAGAACCAGGTAGATCAAGACGTGGACCCCAAGAAGTTACAAATTTACATCATTACCGTGCAGAGATTTTTTATTCCATTATAGATATGCAACTTCAAGAATAAATGGCCGATTCAACGAGGTTAATACAGATTTACTTCTGTGTGTAGCATGCTTGTGTCCAGATGATTTATTCATGGCTTTTGACAAACAAAGGTTGATTAAACTTGCTAGGTATTATCCTCACGATTTCTCTGCAATGGATCTTATTATTCTTGAGTCACAACTTGACACTTACATTATAGATATGCGTTCGAACGAAGCTTTTAAAAATTTGAAAGGTATTGGATCTCTTGCAGAGAAGATGGTAGAGACAAAAAGAAATGATGTATATCAGTTAGTTTACTTGTTGATTACATTGGCACTGATCTTGCCAGTCGCTACTGCGACCGTGGAGAGAGTATTTTCTGCTATGAATATCATCAAGACTCGATTGAGAAATCGAATGGGAGACCAATGGATGAATGATAGTATGATCGTATACATCGAAAAGGATATTTTCGATTGTATTGACAATGAATGTATTTTACAATATTATCAAAATATGAAACCTCGACGCCAATTATTGTAATAAGTAGTCATTATCGTTTTTATGCAATATTAACATTTTTAATGTTAACTTTTATTACTTTGATATTTATTATTAATATACAAAAAAAATTGGTGCCCCCCCTCACTTAAAAAGCTAAATCCGCCACTGCCCACAGATATCGAGTTCAAGCGAATGTCAGGAACATGCTTAACATTTTTAAGAACCAAGAGTGTACCATTTTCCATTTCCAAGCTCACATGTCCAACGCCAATAGCCTTTGACGTGTCTCTGTTTCCCATTTTAACACTCCCATAGTCACCGGGTGTACAAGATGAAAAGAAATCCCTCCTAGATGTAGCATGTATGCTGGCACCACTATCTGCTATCCAACTGGTCTCTTGAGAATCCAAATTGACAGTTTCTTCATCATCACATAGAATAAGGAACTCTTCTGTAATAACAGTAGCATTATCAGCATCATCACCGCTATTGTGCTCATTTCCCTTTCATTTGTCATTTTTTGTGTCTCTTTCAAATTTCCAGCAGTTATTCTTAGTATGACCCTTTTGACCACAATGATAACACTCAACATTAGCAAACCGATTCTTACTTTTACTTCTGCCTCTGCCTTTCAAATCTTTGCGCTTACTCCTCACTCTTTGTGTAGTAGCCAAGACCTCCGTGTGTGAAGAGGAACCATGTGACTTTCTCCTCGTATCTTCATTTTGAACACACCCCTTAGCCATATCCATGGTAATAACACCATCTGGAGCTGAGTTAGACAATGATGTTCTGAATGTCTCCCAAGAATCCGGCAAAGTACCCAGAAGCCACAAACCTTGAACCTCATCTTCAAACTTGATACTCTGAAAAGCATTCAAATGATCTGTCATAGGACTCCCATCCTCATACTTCAAGCTCATCATCTGCTTAATCAGAAACAACTTGTTGTTCCAAGTCTTTCGAGCATACAACTGCTCAAGCCTGCTCCATAAAATGTGTGCATCTGTCTCTCCACGAACATGGTTTAAAACATTATCATCAACCCATTGCCTGATGTAACCACACACTTGGCGATGAAATAATTTCCAATCACCATCAGTTTTACCCGCAGGCATTTCTTCAATAAATACTGGCAGATAATAATCCTTCACATAAAGAAGATCCTCCATCTTGACCTTCCAAACATGATAATTCAAATCATTCAAATTAATCATTCTACTTGTATTAGCTTCCATCATCACAGAAAACCAATCAAGCGAACCAGACTCTGATACTACTTTGATGTGGAGAAATACCAAATAGTAATAACAGATAACACGGAACAATAATCAAAGTGCAGGAAATATAAACAGAGACAATGATATACGTGGTTCGGCAATGTGCCTACATCCACGGGACAACGAAGAGCACTTTGTATTAATCAAGATACAAACCGAGAATTACAAGGCTAATTCTCTATCCCTCTGTCACGCCCCAAATCCGGTTTTGACCGAACTCGAGACGTGAGCTAAAGATGATAATAAATAAAACAAATTTAAACGAAATAAACTCCAACGATGGTTCAAACCGATCAATCATGATAATAAGAGTCAAATGCTCAAAATTCAAGAAAAGCAGTTTAGTACAAAAAGAAAGTACGTCACTAGACAACCCCAAACCAAGGACTCTCGCCAGGCTCCCCAGCTCTAAGACGTCCTCTAAACCAACTCACGATCGAAACCTGTAAAACACTAGAAGAGGGAGTGAGTTTTCGCTCAGTAGGAAAAAGTAGTTAAGGGGATGAGCTATCCGCTCACCACCACGGGTAACCGTCCAATTAGGGCATACTAGTAAGAACAATTACTACGAATCAATTAAACAAGTAACCCAAGACAGCGCTTGACCCCCACTAGGATGCAACCCGTAAATCAAACTCGACACTGAACCGAACTCATACATTTCTTCTGAACTATGCTCTCAGCACCCGTCACCTAACAATTCTCAATGGACAACGACCACGGTTATCTCACAACCGACCACACTGCGAACTCGCACAACAATACACTGAACTCAGGTATAACTATACTTCAAATCACAGAAGATCACATAACAAGCATAAGTAATCACAACAATCAAAACAACTCAACACACAGAGTAATATCATTAACAACCACTTCCACCTGTGGTATTCCAGAGCAATGTGGCGGCTTCCATGGCCCGGCTCACCATATCGTACCGAACTCGACATCGGCCTAGATATATTCCCGGAATACACAACATCGGGGTACAACTCATAATATAGCGGACCGGAATCCTCGTCGGTCGGGTATAT
The DNA here is from genome assembly GCA_963921825.1 of Erodium maritimum. Taxonomy (NCBI): domain Eukaryota; kingdom Viridiplantae; phylum Streptophyta; class Magnoliopsida; order Geraniales; family Geraniaceae; genus Erodium; species Erodium maritimum. Next base: position 28,119,429 of record OY997589.1, on the reverse strand, counting down.
CTTCCCGTAGCACGGGGCACAAATCACATCACACATACCATACCGAAACACTCATCGGTATAAACATTGCTCTGGAACACCCTCCTCGGCTCTAGATCCCCTGTACCGGAATCACACATGCAGCACATGTATCGCACCGGAACCAATCCTTGGCCTGGATATCCTATACGGGAATCCTCCACGGTATAGATATCATACCGGAAGCCTCGGTCTAGATATCTATATTGGAACCATCCATCGATATAGATATCGGACCGGAACACACCGCCTCAGAACATATCGTGCCGGAACAGCATCAGCCATGATATAGGACCGGAACAACATCCTCAAACATATCATACTGAACATATCACACCGTCATACCATTCAGAACAATCTTACCGAACACACCACATCGGTCTATCAATCACCCGATCATATCACAAGGCAATATTTCACACTAACATTTACCACGTTCTCATAGCATATCATGATCCTTAATTTACCAATGGACATAACACATATCACACGTTACAGGCTACTAATCACAACAAACCCAACCAACACGCAATCCTCTTAGCCCAACCAGGGACCTACATGTGATACTACATCACGGCAATTCTCACACTTACAAGCACGACCTGACCCACAAGTGGTTCCATATTTATATGACTACGCTAGTTATTCACATCCTACATGCGATTCTATATAGTATCGAGAGTTCATAACCTATATGCATACTAGTAACTTTCCGCAATTAAACCGGTATTCGCTACTTTTCCCTACTTTAAGCACTATCCAAACGCGAACGATCACGAGTCGCCTAGTAGCCTCCTCGGCCGTGCTCGGGAACAACGTCTAAGATTACAAGTAATACGAGAATTAATAATAACTCAAGGGTGGTTCAAAAAGAGAAATAACCAAATTAACCCCCAATTACTTAATCTTGTCAAAATGGGCCCGGAAGGCCCATTTTGCCTGGAATATGGAAAACGTCCCTCGGGCCTCCGAAAATTCCCCTTTTTGTTTCTATCATTCCTAATTAAATTTACTTGTTCCAACGCACTTGATGGAATCAATTCCGATGTCCGAGCGTTCTAAAACCGCAATTAAAGTTTCTAAACTACAATTTCCGAATTTCCACGAATCACTTCCATAATTCATTCCGAGTGTGAATTATCGATCCGGAGATCACCCAAGACCACCCGAACAAGACCCACCCGCTCCTCGGCCGAGTGGGCCCCACGGCCACACGTGGACCGTGGGTGGCCGAGCCGGACCGCCACCGTGTGGCCGGTCACGGTTCCGTGCCCTCCCTCCGGCCATGGCGGTTATACCCCCCGGTGATCGGAACTTCGGTGACCGGACGGAGCTCCAGCGAACCTCCAGTCGCCGGAAAAATATCCCCTTTCTCCAAAAAGTTCCTAACAAGCTCTAGATTCTCCAAAACTCCATTGTTAGGTTCAAATTAACCTCAACAACTCCAAAAACCTTAAAATTAACCTCAACAACTCCAAAAACTTCAACCCAAAGTGGGTTTCATCCAAATACTAACAACCCCAATTTATTTCCATCATACTCTTCCACTTTCTCTCCACAGTCATCTATTTAACCATCAAAACCCCAAACCCATAACACCCAAGTCTTGTTCAAGCAATTTCTACCAAAACCCACAACTAGATATTTAACAAAAGGGAAGTTAAGTGCAAGATTACCTTAGGGAATGGGTAGATGATGAAGAAAATGGAAGAAAATGAGGGTTTTGGGGTAGAAATCAAGTGAAAGGAGACACTTTTCTTCTCTTCTTCTCCTTTCTTCTTCTCCAAGCTATGGAGGCTTCACTCTCTCTCTCTCTAAAACCTCGGCCAACAAGGAGAAAATGCTGAATTTGTTGCTCACATGTGTCCTTTAACCTAAAAGGTAAATGTCCATTTCGTCCCTTTTGCCCTTTTTCCCCCTTAAACAAAATGTGAGGTCAAATGAGTCTTTTTACACTCTTTTCTTCTCCTCCAAGACACATGGACATGTGTCCATGTTCGGCCCACCTCTACCCAAAATATCTCAACTCAAATTAAATTAATTCGATAAGACCCCTAATTCGACCTAGTTGGACCCGGGTTTGACTTTTTCGCAAAATTACATATTTGAAAGGAAACGACCCAACTAAGCTAAACATAAACGACGAATAAGATTTTTTGGTCTCGGAAAGGTCTCGAATGACTCCCGGAGTCGTCAGTTGACTTTTCCGGTAGAAAGTCAACTTTTCCCAAACTTCACCGGTTCGACCAGTGTCGACCGGGGGCGGTTCTTACAATCTACCCCCCTTAAAGAAATTTCGTCCGCGAAATTTAAAACGAATGTACCTCAAGGGTCGAATAGGCTGGGGTACTTCGCACGGACCTCATCCTCGCGCTCCCAGGTCGACTCTTCTCCGTGGTGCCGCCACTGTACCCGTACCAGTCGGATAGTCTTGCCACGCAAGACTTGCTCCCGCGTATCCAAAATCCTAACCTGCTGCTCCTCATACGAAACATTCTAAGCTACCTCGATGTCCGTCCACTCAATGACGTGGGAGGGCTCCATAGTGTACTTCCGTAATTGGGAAACGTGGAAGACGTTATGGACATTCCCAAGCTGCGGTGGCAATGAAAGACGGTAAGCAATGGCTCCCACTCTGCCCAAAACCTCAAAAGGTCCGATATACCGCAGGGCCAACTTGCCTCCACCGCGGTTGAACCGCACCAACCCCTTCTTCGGGCTCACCATTAGAAATACATGATCACCAACTGTGAACTCGAGAGGTCGGAGCCGTCTATCAACATAACTCTTCTGTCGACTCTGCGCGGTCCTCAACCACTCCCGAATCAGCGCGACCTTCTCGGTTGTCTCTCGGACAAGGTCCGGACCAAGTAAACTCTTATCCCCTACTTCTGCCCAACCAACAGGCGATCGACACAGCCTACCATACAACGCTTTGAACAGTGCCATCCCGATACTGGTCTGGAAGTTGTTGTTGTAGGCGAACTCGGCCAAAGGTAAGTGGTCCTCCCATGATCCTCGGAAATCTAACACACATGCCCGCAGCATATCCTCTAAGATCTAGATCGTGCGCTCTGACTGGCCGTCTATCTGTGGGTGGTACGCTGTACTGAGTAGGACCTCGGTTCCCAGTGCTCTCTACAAACTCTCCCAAAACATGGAAGTGAATCGAGGATCTCTGTCGGACACGACCGACACTAGGACCCCGTGGAGACGGGTTATCTCACGAATGTACAAACGACTCAGAGTGTCGACGGTATCGGTCATCCTCATGGCTAGGAAGTGAGCCGACTTGGTCAGTCGGTCGACCACTACCCAAACTGCGTCGTATCCTCTCGGCGATCTCGGTAAACCGCACACAAAGTCCATCGTGACGTGCTCCCGCTTCCACTGTGAAATCGACAGTGGCTGTAATAATCTAGCGGGGCGGTGGTGCTCGGCCTTCACTTGCTGACAAGTGAGACACCTCGAGATAAACTGTGCAACCGCTCTCCGCATCCCGCTCCACCAAAATTGTCGCCTGACGTCCCGATACATCTTAGTGCCTCCCGAGTGCACAACAAGACGCGAGTGATGAGACTCTCTCAACAAGTCGTCTTTACAACTACGTGGCACAAACAACCCCCCTCGGTACCGTAAACCCTGATCAGCACCCTGCTCCCAGCCTTCCGCGTCAACACCACTGGCGATCCTCTCTCGGATCTTTACCGCTTCGGCATCCACCACCTGCGCCTCTAACACTCGGGCAACCAGTGTGGGCTGAGCCACCAGCGAGCACATGGCCACGCCATAAGCAATCTCATCTAGCTCAAGCCCAAATATGCTCAACTCTCCCATCATGTCCCATTCTCGGACTGATATACCGGCAAGGCAATGGATCGACTTCCTACTCAGGGCATCGGCGACGACGTTCGCCTTACCCAGATGGTAGAGTAGCTCGAAGTCGTACTCCTCAAGTAACTCCATCCACCGCCTCTGGCGCATGTTCAGGTCTCGCTGGGAGAAGATGTACTTGAGACTCTTGTGATCCGAGAACACCTGAAATCTCTCGCCATACAAGTAATGTCGCCAGCTCTTTTGCGCGAAAATGACCGTTGCCAACTCCAAGTCATGGGTAGGGTAGTTGCGTTCATGTGTATTCAACTGCTTGGAGCCATAGGCAACTACCTTCCCTAACTGCATCAACACACAGTCTAGTACCTCACCGGACGCATCACAGTAAACATCATAACCACTCCCACGCTCCGGCACTATCAACACAGGTGCGGTAGTCAGACGAGCCTTCAACTCGGTGAAGGAGCGCTCACAATCCTCAGTCCACACAAACTCGACTCCCTTGCACGTCAGGACAGTCGTCGGCGCGGCCAGGCGTGAGAAATCCTGGACGAACCGCAGGTAGTAACCTGCCAATCCTAAGAAGTTGCGGATCTTAAAGACACTTGTGGGCCGTGCCCACTTTGAAACCGCGTCGATCTTCGCCGGATCGACCAGTATACCCTCTCAAGACACGACATGTCTAGGAATTTCACCTCGACGAGCCAAAATTCGCACTTATCCAAGTTGTCGTACAACTTATGAGTGCGTAACAAGGTCAGAACTGTCCTCAGATGCTCCCCGTGCGCCTCCTCACTCAGCGATCTACGAACACCACCACGAACTGGTCGAAGTATGGCCGGAAGATACCGTTCATCAGATCCATGAACGCTGCATGCGCGTTCGTCAATGCACAAAAGAAATTAACTATCTTTTGTTACCGATAAAGGGTTGACAAATTCATCTCATTTCGTCTTCTTAATTTTTGTTGCACAAAAATACTAAGACCAACATCAAGAGAATACCTTTAGCTGCTACTCAACTCGAAACATGCTTGTTCTTTTGTCTTGAAACCCTAGCACACAAAAGCCATATTTGTTGCTTCTGATCAAGAATAAATGATCATTAATGTCTACCCATAGTCATTAATGATCAATCTCCTTCTAAATGCTTGAGCGCAACCACTTCTCAATAACAATAAAGTACTTTGTTTCCTCTTTCACTGTGTTGCAGCAATTAAGAAGAAGAAACCCTCTCAAGAACTTCATGTTTCAATTTCTGACAGCTATAGCTCCATCCATCAAGGAACACTGAAATTCCTCCAGATCCTCTTGCACTGTTCGGCCGCCAACTCTCTTGTCCAACTTGCTCTCAAACCCTACTGTACACTTATGTACTAATAAAAGACAAAACGAAAATGGGCTTAAGTTCATGTTAAACGGGCCTGAAAAATACCATGGGATTTGGAGCCCAAACCCAACACACATAATTTTTTTCTCCGTCGTGCCTTCAACCCTCTTCCGAACCTTATTGTGACATTATATTTTCATCGATACCTAGTAGTTGTTTTAGTTTCTTGTCCAAAAAAAATTCTTGGAATGGATCTGAATGAGAACGAACAGATGATGAGCCAGATGCGGGTCGTGTTCCATCAAAAATATATATGAAGCCATGAAGAAGGAAAAGTTGGACAAGGAGAGGGAAAGATTCTTAACGGGACGACGTAGGTACCCGATCCAAGGTCGTGAAGTTAGACAACAAATAACGTCCAATTAATTTGTCCAACGTCCGATCTATGGGTGCGATATGTTTCGACGTGGGTTACGGTTGAGGCACCCCCTTTTTTAACGTGTCAGGACATAATTTATGTCCCAAGATGACAAGTTACTTAAAAAAATGGATTGTCAAGGAGCCATCGATTTCTTTCGGCAAAGAAAATACATGATAACACTACGGATGCTAGCTTATGATTATTTTGTTGAATCGATGGACGAATCCATCCGAATGGGTGAAAACACTATCATGGAATGCCTAAAGAGATTTTGTCGTGTTGTCATCATCGTATTTAGAGAGGAGAATATGAAACGACCAAATTTGATTGACACAACGTGTTTGCTGTGTATTAGTCAGCAAAGTGACTTCCCAGACATGATTGGGAGGCTAAAGTGTGTGCATTGAGAATGGAAAATTGTCCTATGGCATGGAATAGGAAATTCACACGAGGTGATAATGTTCGACCAACTATCATGCTGGAAGCAGTTGCGTCACACGATCTTTGGATATGACATGCCTTCTTCGATACGGTTGGGTCGAACAATGACATAGTTGTGTTGAATTATTCACTGTTGTTCTCTGAAGTGGTATGAGGCAGCCACTATGTGGAGTACACAATCAAGACACGGTCTACAACTAACCTTACTATTTGGTTGGCAGAATTTATCATGAGTGGAGTAGGTTTGTGAAAACCATATCTCGCCCACTGATGACTACAGATAAAATGTTTGTACAAAATCAAGAAGGTGTGACAAAGAATGTGGAACAAACCTTTGGAGTTCTTTCTATCGGGTTTTGTATCCTACGACAATCCATAGTCCATACAATGTCATTTGTGAGTTAATAAAAGTTGGCAAACGTTTTGTTATCACTAAGTTGTAATGTTGACTAAACTGAATATACTATTCTTTCTACAAATCGGGGAACAGCTCCCTGATAGTATAACTCTTAGAAAAAAATGAGTGGGTCTATTCATTCGTCCTTAACCTAAAGTGACAGTTAGAGGTGGCGTGATTATTGATTGAAGATCATGTTTTATTGATCATGCATACATAGATATGAGTCAACGTCACATATGTCAAAGAGTTTGACATTGGATGGCCCTCCTTGAGAATACTCTAAAGAATATGAGACATGAGTATTTCTCAACTACCAAAGTAAATCTTATAACTACGATTATGAAATCACCGTATTATCTATATTTGTTGATTCATGTCTTGACATAATTAAAAGCTACTCCTAACAAGATAGTCATTAGAGTTATGCTCATATGTGGGTACGTACATATGAGGTATATGGGTGATGTTCAAAAGCACTTGTCACTTGTGTTTATACAAGTTAGATGTAATTAAGGCCCCTCTTGATGAGTGGAGAATTTTTAAAGAAGCATGTCCATACGTGTGATATGTCACCTACAATCTGAATTCGAGATCAAGAGAACTTGTTGATTGAATTGGAAAATGGATGATGCTTCGATGCCTTTTGTTCAGTCATGACAATCGTCAAACGACAAGAGGTGAGATCATTTATGCTAACAAGATCTGACATAGACAGAGTCAAGACTTTATATGACCTAGGTAGTTATGGGCTTTGCTAGAAGTTACTCATAACTTGTGGAACTTCGGTGGCCTTTCCATTAAGGAGGTTATGATATTGGTGGTGGAGATTGAAGGAAGGGGGTCTCCTACGACTTCACAATGACGGCTAAGGTCCTTTCTCCTTAGTCGTTCTTCTGGTTCTCCTTGGCGGACATCATGGAAGATGCATGGAAAATCTTGGACCTATAAGGAAGACCGTTAGGCACCAACATGTTGGCGTACTTCTTCTGGTCAGTGGAACAGCGAAACAAGGTGTTGAGAGAGCAATCGTGGGCATTAGGATGCTCGTTGGAAGACATCTTGTTTCTCCATATTTCACTATGGGTCGGGGTGATGGACCTCCCGATTGGTGCCTATAATTGAGGTGTGGATTTCAAGATTGGGAAAACCTTGAGTGGATGCTTGGAGGTGGACAATGATGTCCACGATTATAGTTGAGGGAATTCAAGCGGATACAAGTGTTGCTGGACATTCATCAATCACTCGAGAAACGACTAATGTTCCGAGTTCCGGAACGCAAGGAAGGATCATTACTTTTCTTGTAATATGAACATTCAGCGTATCATTGATTCGAATATGGCATGTTGGGCCACTTGGCCAAAACCTATCCTATACTCCTATTTGAGGCAGACCTTTGGGGGCCTGATGGAGCCTAGGGGTAGAAATTTTCTAAAGAGATATAGGAAGAGCTGACCAGGCTCTAGGAGAGATCTTAGGAAATCCCCTTTGACCCCTTCAGAGACGAGCAAGCGATGGCTTAAAGAACTAAAGAAAGGGTTGCAAGGAAAACGGAGTACACATGATGACCCAACCAGATGGCAGTAGGCAACATATTTGGGTAGTACTAGGGGTAAGGCTAAGACATGTTCTCGGGCCCAAACTTGGATCAATTGGGATAAGACACACACTATCAGAAAAGGGAGCCCCCACCATTCTTCATAAGAAAGAACACACATCGTCATGCAAAAGGAAGAAGTTTCATCAAGAATGTCGTAGGAAATCTCGAGCGAGACGGAACCGGCCAGACTATATGCATCTTCAAGGTTTTGCACCCAAGAGGGACTATCTGGGTGAGTGAAGAAATGGAAGAGCCAAATCATGCTGGTGGGTACTCTAGCAACTAGTTAGGGTGTCACCCTAAGCCTAGGAAAATGACCAGTTGTAGATTTTCTAGGACATAACACTGATGACACTACTGATTATGAGAGAGAAGCGTGTTGGAACTATAGGGAGCAAAGCACAGCGGAAAATAAATTTTTTCCCTAGAATAGCCTCAGGATCCATGTAATTCCGAGTAAACCGGCAAACAAAAATTAAAGGAGAGATTACCTCTTCCAATTTTTCAGCTTGGTTCGAGACAGGGACCAACTTGCAGATCGTATAACTCAGGAACGAACCGTTGGAACGAAAATCCCCCCGGTCAGATTGAAGGCCAATATGTGTAGAACGTTCACCCCAAAAATCAGCAAGATCGGACCTCGGATAAACCTCCGATCGAGCACTTTACAGTGGCTGGTCAGACAGAATCTGGGCAGAAAAATTTGGGCAGATTTCTCTCTTCTTCTTGCAAACCAAGAACACTCGAAACAAATGGTATAAGCACTTTAACAACAAATAAGTCATGCAATACCATGCATAAGCATAAAAGTAAACGTGTCATAGCATATCCCATTACTAAGTTGGTCTTCATAAGCCCATATGAAGACCAAAGGTCAATCCTAGGGGTGAAACAAGAACAAGCCTTCAATAGAACTCTTCATCTTGAACCTCCGTCTTTGAGTTCCACCTCTCACTTTACTTTTTGACCTTCCTTCAAAAATGCTTCTCTTGAAAAACACCGTCTTGGGCTTCTCTTGTTACAAAGAACTTATTACAACAAAAATAACGACGCGCATGCCGTATTTAGATTACAAACCCAAATAAAATTAAAGTAAGCAAATTGGTCGGGATGGGCTATGTTATGCACCATGCATCAAGCAACACACATACAATATAAATATATCATAAGAAACAAATTAACACACCTTCGAGTAAACAATTTACTCAAAGATAATTGTAGCGCCTCTAACGGGGTGAAGGGGTTCGGAGAATTTTTCACTAAGGCATTTGAATTGCCAAGGAAAAATCTCATCGGAATTAATCCAACCATTGGATTTTATGATATTCGAACTTGTTTTAAAACAACTCGAATAACCGCAATTCCATTAACAAATCACAATCATATTGTGAATTAAACCATATGTTCATAACATAGTATTACAAAGTATTAGTGCCCCCAAAAGGATGCTATCATCACTTGAACTAGGATGATACTAGCACTTATGCATGCATGCTACTAGCACTTGCAAAATATGCTACTAGTACTCATGCACGCGTGCTACTAGCACCTTCAACATTCCATAATCACGTTATGAAATCAATTATCCATTCACAATATATTATTTTTGTCACGCCCCAAATCCGGTTTTGACCGGACTCGAGACGTGACCTGAGTTGAAATAAATAGAAATCATAAACGATAGATAAAAGTTCCAAAATCTCATACAAACTCCGTCAAAATCGACACATATGTAAATAGTTTAAAAACATCGTGAGTCACAACTTGACAAAGATGGTCAAATAAAGGATGTTCAATACATGAGACCAACATAACTCTAGTAAAAACCAAAAGAAGTCCAAAAGCTCCCGAGCCTCGACTTCCCTAGACATCCGGTACTCCTGTAAAACAGTTAGAAACCAAAGGGGGTGAGCTTACGCTCAGTAGGAAAAACCTTAATAACTCAACCCTTAAGTCAAAGATAAACTGCTTACAAATGTAACCTGAACAACAAATCAATACGATAAATAATGAAGTAATAAAGAATCAATAAAAGTAAACTGGGAAATATCAGTATCTTGCCAACCAATAACGTAATAGTATTACAATAACGTAATAGTATCCAAGTAACAGTGACATAAATAAGTTTATAATAAATATTTTAAAGGACCAATAAAAGTAAACTGGGAAATATCAGTATCTTGCCAATCACTTGCTTTCTCAAGCCTCCGATCCATGGATAGATTCTGGGATCACCTCGGTTTCCATAATCCGATCCACCAGAGTATTCACATCACATCAGATTTCCCTCGGTCCAGAGGAGGTACATGCATCGGGGCACCGAAACCAATTCGGAAATGCCACCTAAGGACCATATGTCATAGGGAACCAAGTAGTGCTCCACTGGGACGTAGTTCCTTGGGGTGAAACCATAAGTAATCCTTTCCTCGCAGGGTAAACCGTCCAATTGCCCGCAAGCCCAATAACCAATGCCCCGCAGGGTCCAATAACCAATTGCCCGCAGGCCCAATAACCAATTGCCCGCAGGCCCAATAACCAATTGCACGCAGGCCCAATAATCAATAAATATCCCGCAGGATCTGCCAATAATTAATTCTCGTAATATCCAGTAATCAATGCCCTCAGGCTCCAATACTCAGTCAATATCTCACTGTATCTGTCCAACTCCAACCACCACAACAGCACCGGATTACCCCCCCCCCCCCCCGGTGTAGTATCGAACCAAGCAACAAACAGACAAACAATAAGCAAGCAAGCATACATTTCAAGAATAAGAATAAGGGAAACATACAATAACACGTACATCAACCAACACTCATCGAATCACACTTTCACCACAATACACCAAAGGCATTCACTTAATCCTCAATCTTAGAAGTACACACGTTCATCAATACATACCACACGGGATTCATACCCACAATTACCCTTACCGTCATACTTCCCTGTCACGAACCATCGGTACATCGATCACCTGATTGTACCCCTTGGCACAACCAGTCATACTCGATCATCCGTTCAATCAACAATTATATCAACACAATCATTCAACCAAGTACGCATTCAACCAATCAATCAACGAGTGAACGATCAATTAGGTATTCAATCATACAAGCTAATCTAGTTTCATTAGACCCTTAAGTTAACCTAGTAATTAGCAACCAAGCAAGTGAACCTAGCACACAACTAATCCGAGAGCTCTTCACAGCCTCTCTACCAGTAAAACAATTTCTCAAGTATTGAAAGCACACTTCACTAATTGTCATCGTCCTAAGTATGCACACTAGACTCATCCATTTATTAGTAATTGAAATACGATTATTCTAGTTATTCGCATCCTATAGGCAATTCTAGGACCTTTCCGATTTTATTATCCTAATCATGCATACTAAGCGTTAATTAAGAAATTAAGACTTTCCCTACCTCGCGGTCTTCCTCTCATCACTCTGATGTCACAAACGATAGTCACCACACCGTTCTTCACACGGGTATCGGCAAGGTCTTCGTTCTTCAAGCTCTTCGTTCTTCAAGGTCTTGTGGTCTTTGAACACAAAACAACCATAATTAGGTCCTACTTAACAGTAACAAAAGGTCCCCAAAACCCTTTCAAAAGTTCAGCTCCAAAATAAGATCAAAACGGTGGAGAAACCCTTCAAAAACTTCCCAGACTGGTCGGTCACGGACACTGTCACGGAGCCGTGACACCGACCCTCACGGAAGCCGTCACGGAGCCGTGACGTGTACCGTCACGGTCTCCCTCACGGAGCCGTGACGTCGCCCGTCACGGAATCCGTCACGGATCCGTGACGCTCCAGGGCAGTTACGCCCTTCTTCAACCTCCAGCTCCTTTTCTCCAAAAAAACCACAACCAAACTCCATTTTAACCATTCCCAGCTCCCAAAACCATCAAATACCTCCAAAGCTCCTCTACCCATGGTAGGAATCAACAAATAAACAAGTTTCCAAGGATTCTCCAAAACACAATCACATAAAAAAAACTCTCAAAAGTTCATCTAAAGTCATCCAACAACAACACCCTCAAATGGGTTCATCAAAGCTTCAATAAGACCACAATCCAAACCTCCTACTTCACTACTTCTTCTCCAGATAACCAATACAAAGCTAGTAGATCAACTTCAAGCCAAAACCCACAAAAACCCAAGAGATGAGAGTAGATGAAATGAAGAGTTGAGAGTATCCATACCTCTAGGAGAATGAGTTGAAGAAGATGAAGGTATTTGGAGAGGATTTAGGTGGAGATTGGTACAAAAGGTCTCTCTTTTCTCTTGCTTTCTCTTCAAGCCACCATGGAAGCTCCAAACTCTCCTTCCTCTCTCAATTTTCGGCCAACACTAGGGAAAATGAAATGAATTTGTGTCATCTAATGCCTTAAAAGACCTAGAGGTGAAAAAGACCAAAAACCCTTTAGTTCTTATCCCTTTTATGGACAACTAGTGAGGGTAGAGATGACATTTGAGCCTCTTTCCTTTTCTCCAAGCTATTAGTGACACTTGGCATAGTGGGGACCACTCTCTTCCATTTAAAATCCAACAGTCCAAAATTAATTGTATTGACTCGATAAAAAGCTCGGTTTTGACCAATTTTGACTTCCTTCAATATTATACTTAAATGAATGGAAACGGCCCAATTAAGCCAACCGTGATGACGGCTAAGCTTTTTGGGTCCCGGAAAAGCCCCGAGTGACCTCCTGAGTCCTCAGTTGACTTTTCCGGTAGAAAGTCAAACATGTCTTAAGAGTCACCGGTTCGACCGGGATCGACTGGGAGCGGTTCTTACAATTTTCACGGTTCATAACCGTGCACCCCATTAGAAAACTAATTTTCATAATCATAGTTCATAACTATAACACATGTTGTATAATCCCATTATCCAACATGCCTAAATCATGCAAATTCGGCATACAATCAAACATGCATCAACATGCAACAACAAAAACCTCTTAAACACGAAAGCTCATACAACAACCAAGCATGCATGGTCGGTTTAAACGAATTACAAGAGGCTCTGATACCACTGTTGGAATTCTAGGGAGCAAAGCACAGCGGAAAATAAAAAATTTCCCTAGAATAGCCTCAGGATCCATGTAATTCCGAGTAAACCGACAAACAAAAATTAAAGGAGAGATTGCCTCTTCCAATTTTTCAGCTTGGTTCGAGACAGGGACCAACTTGCAGATCGTATAACTCAGCAACGAACCGCTGGAATGAAAATCCCTCCGGTCAGATCGAAGGCCAATATGTGTAGAACGTTCACCCCAAAATTAGCAAGATCGGACATCGGATGAACCTCCGATCGAGCACTTTACAGTGGCTGGTCGGACAGAATCTGGGCAGATTTTTCTCTTCTTCTTGCAAACCAAGAACACTCGAAACAAATGGGTTTGGTGGATTAAGTGTGAGTTGAGACGTTTCCAAAAGGATCCGTCCTCTACCGGTATCCACACCAACAAGATATCCCAAATCGCTTGTGTGCTAGCACAAAGGAAGAACATTTCTTCCTCTCTTTCTCTCTAACTCGTTTCTCTCTCTACCCTTTGAGAACTATTCTCAACATGATGAAAAATCTGATTTTTCTTCTCTCTCTTGCATGCATATATAACCCAACATGACCACACTTATTTTATTTGGAAAAACCCAACACTTGGACTTCCAACTTGGACAAGTGTCTCACTTAGGCTTTGCATGCTTCACCATGTCATTTCTAGCAAGTCAAACTCTTGGACTTTCTTTTATGACAAGTGTCTTATTTTAGGAGTAGTGCTCATGCAAAAATACCCTATTTTAATTTCGAAAATTCAAGAGCCAATTTTGCTATTTAATTGTCCAACATAATCTTTATTATACTGGTAATTCGAAAAACGAGTTAAATGAATAAATAAATATTATATCGAATATAATATATTATTTTATTCACTTGAGGGACTTCATAAGTCCAATTCGATTTTGGGCTCGTTGTTGTGTGCGACCCTGTAGGCTCATAACACGTGTTGGTAGTGGGCCCGAAATCCTCGTTTCGTCCACATGTCATAGTTGGCCTCTAGCAAGGCATTATGATTACCCAAACGTTTATGATGATCGTTAATCCGACTTAACCTTTACCCGTTAATATTCTAACCCTTCTGTCAACGATATCTCGATCGAATAAGGCATAGGGCCATCATCCTTATTTTATTCGATCGTTGTTTCTTGATCTTAAGTAGACTGCTAGTGGTAACTCTTTATCAATTCGCATGGCCATGCTTTTCATGCAGTCCTACTCATCAAGGGGCCCAAACGATATCTCTCATATTTATATGAGTGACAGATCCCTTATCAGTCAACTTTATCTCTCACATAGACACTTATGCACCCAATCACAGCCTTTATAATTTCCCGGTTAAAGACAACGTTTAACTGTGTCAAAGCACACATCCACCTATGTAGAAATCATGATGACTATAAGGTCAGAGGACTTAAGTCATATTACGGTACTGAGAAATACTCATGACAGTTCCTATGTAGTATTCTCATAGTGGGTCATCCAATGTCATTTCCCTAAATGACATCTATGATTTGACTTCATATCCAATATGTATGATCAGTAAAACGTGATCATCAGCCAACATCATACTAGTCTTAGTATATCAGTAAGACCAGGGATCAAGTGAATAATACTCTATTACTTCTAAGAGTTTTACTGTCAGGTCCTCAACCCGACGATCTTTAGAAAGAGTATCATTCACACTATTAACATTTCACAAATGATAATAGTAGTGCCATTTATGATAATGTCATACAAGATCAAGATTGGCCTAGGGCACAAAAACCAACACTCCCACTTGCATTAGGTCCAATCTACATTACGAGTAATGCCCATAGATCTAACATGACCCTCATGTTTAGGCTGTGTGAGCGCCTTGGTTAGAGGATCAGCCACATTATCATCCGTGGGTACTTTGCATATCTTCACGTCCCCTCTCTCAGCGATTTCTCAAATGAGATGGTAACGCCTCAGGATGTGTTTGGATTTCTGGTGCGATCTTGGCTCCTTGGCCTGTGCTATCACGCCATTGTTATCACAATACAAGTTCATCGGGTCTGATATACTAGGAATGACTCCTAAGCCAGTTACAAATTTCTTTATCCAAACCGCTTCTTTATCTGCATCCAATGCAGCTATGTACTCAGCTTCTGTTGTAGAATCAGCAACGGTATTCTGCTTCGAGCTTCTCCAGCTGAACGCACCTCCATTCAAACAAAACACATAACCAGACTGTGATCTAAAATCATCTATGTCGGTTTGGAAGCTAGCATCTGTGTAACCATTTACAACTAGTTCACCTTCCTGACTGCCATACAGTAAAAACACATCCTTAGTCCTTCTCAAGTACTTAAGGATGTTTTTAACTGTTGTCCAGTGATCTTCACCTGGATCCGCCTGGTATCTGCTCGTTGCACTCAATGCATACGAGACATCGGGTCTGGTACACAACATTGCATACATGATAGATCCAATAGCATATCCATATGGGATCTTACTCATGCGGTCTTGCTCATCCTGTGTCTTAGGACACTGAGTCTTGCTGAGACTAATGCCATGGGGCATTGGCAAAAGCCCTCTCTTAGAGTTCTGCATACCAAACCTTGACAACACTTTGTCAATGTAAGTGCTCTGACTTAGGCCCAGAAGCTTTCTTGATCTATCTCTATAGATCTTGATACCTAATATATAGGCAGATTTGCCTAAGTCTTTCATTGAAAAACATTTCCCTAACCATGCCTTAACATCCTGCAAAGTGGGAATGTCATTTCCAATGAGCAGTATGTCATCTACATACAGTACTAAAGATACGATCGCACTCCCACTAATCTTCTTGTACACACAAGGCTCGTCTTCGTTCTTGATGAAGCCAAACTCTTTGATCGATTCATCAAAACGAAGATTCCAGCTCCGAGAAGACTGCTTTAGTCCGTAAATGGATCTTTGCATCTTGCATACCCTTCCAGGGTTCTCCGGATCGACAAAACCTTCAGGTTGTATCATATACACGTCCTCAAGTAAGTTCCCATTAAGGAAAGCGGTCTTGACATCCATTTGCTATATCGCATAGTCATAATATGCAGCTATGGCAAGGAGAATCCGAATGGATTTAATCATCGCTACTGGTGAGAAAGTTTCATTATAGTCAACACCTTGAGTTTGTCTGAAACTTTTCGCAACCAATCTAGCTTTGTAGGTATGTACATTTCCATCCATGCCTGTCTTCTTCTTGAAGACCCATTTGCATCCAATGGTTTTCAAA
Organism: Erodium maritimum; assembly: GCA_963921825.1. Classification (NCBI taxonomy): domain Eukaryota; kingdom Viridiplantae; phylum Streptophyta; class Magnoliopsida; order Geraniales; family Geraniaceae; genus Erodium; species Erodium maritimum. The sequence continues at coordinate 28,103,087 of OY997589.1, read as the reverse complement.
CCATCAGTTGATTCGATCAAGTTCCAAACTTGATTATCATGCATGGATTGTATCTCAGATTTCATGGCTTTAAGCCATTTCTCAGAGTCCGGGCTATTAATAGCCTCTTGATAGGATGTGGGTTCATCTTGATCCACAACTATCACGTCATCATTCTCCGAAGTGAGAAACCCATATCTGATAGGGGCTTGACGTGTCCTATCAGACCTTTTTGGCACTTGTGTTACTATTTCAGGTATTACATCTTCTTGTTGTACATGAGCATCCATTTCAGGCAAAACGCTACTTTGTGGGTCTCTCTCTTCTTGAAGCTCAACAGTTCTCCCACTGTTTCCTTTGGAAATAAAGTCCCTTTCCAAAAAGACCCCATACCGAGCAACAAACACTTTGTTCTCTATAGCATTGTAGAAGTAATATCCTTTGGTTTCTTTAGGATATCCTATAAAAAGGCACTTCTCTAATTTGGGTGCTAACTTATCTGATGTATGACTCTTCACATAAGTTACACAACCCCATATCTTTAGGAAAGAAAAATCAGGAACCTTTCATGTCCATATCTCATATGGTGTCTTATCTACTGCCTTTGATGGTACATTGTTTAAGATTAATGCAGCACTTTCTAGAGCAAATCCCCAAAATGAGATTGGGAGATCAGTGTTACTCATCATAGATCGAACCATATCCAATAGGGTTCGATTCCTCCGTTCAGACACGTCATTCCACTGTGGTGTTCCTGGAGGAGTTAGTTGAGAAATGATCCCACAATCTTTCAGATGATCTATAAAATCTTGGGTCAAATATTCTCCACCTCGATCAGATCGTAGTGCTTTAATATTCTGCCCAAGCTGATTTTGTACTTCATTCTTGAAGTTTTTGAACTTTTCAAAAGATTCAGATTTATGTTTCATCAGATAGACATAGCCATATCTGCTAAAGTCATCTGTGAATGTGATGAAGTACCGAAATCCTCCTCTAGCAGTTGCACTTAGTGGGCCACATACATCCGAATGTATTAGCCCCAATAAGCCACTAGCTCTCTCACCAATCCCAGAGAAAGGTGTCCTTGTCATCTTGCCCATTAAACAAGATTCATATGTTTCAAATGATTCACAATCAAAAGAATCCAAAAGTCCATGGTGTTGGAGTTTTGATATGCGTTTCTCATTTATATGGCCCAAGCGGCAGTGCCAGAGGTATGTAGGGTTCGTCTCATTAGACTTAAACCTCTTTGTGTTCATGTTATAGAGGGTCTTCTCATTAGAGTCTTTTACGTTCAAAACATAAAGACCTCCAACTCGAGATGCAGTAGCATAGAAAGTTTTATCATGATAAAGACTAAACTTACTATTCACAATAGTGAAGTTATACCCTTCATTGTCCAGACACGAAATGGAGATAATATTCCTACGAAACGTAGGTACATGATAACAGTTTTTCAACATCAAAATAAGGCCACTAGGCAAGGCCAACTCGTAGGTCCCTACAGATAGGGAAATAACTTCATGGTCATCCCCAACTCGTAGGTCCACCTCGCCTTCCTTCAACGCCCTCCTACTTTTGAGTCCCTGCACATTAGTACAAATGTGGGATTCGGATCCAGTATCCAATATCCAAGAACCAAAAGTAGATGCATTGATTTCTATAACATGAATACCTGAAGAGCTGGGTACACTACCCTGGTTCTTCTTCAGATCATCTTTATACTTCTTGCAATTCCTCTTCCAATGACCAACTTCTTTGCAATAATGGCAAACCGAGTTCTTTGGGGTTGAGAATCGAGGTCCAAGCATCGTTCCATATGCAGTCCTTGGTATGTACTTGGGCCCTGGCTTTGACATGGGCCTTAAACCCACAGGAGCCATTGGACCCTTTCCTTTTCTCATAGGAGCCATAGGACCCTTTCCCTTGCATGCCCCTTTCTTCTTGAACTCAGTTGTTTTCTTGACCATCAGGACATCTCTAGCATTACTCTTAATGCTCTTCTCAGCAGTTTGAAGCATCCCATGCAACTCTGAGATGGTCTTTACCATGTTATGCATATAGAAGTTCATGATAAAAGGATGAAATTCATATGGAAGTGACTGGAGGAGAATATCTGTAGCCAACTCCGGTTCAATCTTGAAACCGAGCCTTTTAAGATGCTCAATGAAACCCTTCATCTTAAGCACATGAGGGCTAACAGTCTTCCCAGCGGGCATCCTGCATGACATGAGGTTCTTGACAGTATTGAACCTTTCAATCCTGGCCTTCTCTTGGAACATTTCCTTGAGTTGAACCATCATGTCATACGCATCCTCCTCCATCATTTGCTTCTGGAGATCAGCCTCCATGGAACCAAGCATTATACAAGTGACATCAATAGAGTCATTAAAATGTTTGGTCCAACCATCTCTAATGGATTTTGAAGCATTTAAGGCTGGTTCCTTAGGAACTGGCTCATCCAGGATATACTCTTTCCTTTCCTGCCTGAGAACAATTCTCAGGTTCTTGGCCCAATCCTGAAAATTTGTCCCATTCAATTTATCCTTCTCAAGGATCGATCGTATCGATAAATTATGTGTATTGTTCGAAGTCATGATCTACAACACAATATATGCAAAGTAATTAACACGGGTATAAAATTTTAAATAAATCAACCCTTAATTGTATCTTAAAGATACATTTGAAAACCAAGATTCATATTGAATTCCACTTAGAGTAAGCTTTGGCTTAATCGCCCCAAGTAGAATTAATTAGGTAGGTAACTCTTTACCAATTGCATCACTATGCAACTCTTGGATAGAATAAACACATCATATGTGTTGGCACAAATTCTATCTGATGCCCTAGGTCCAAAACCATTTTGATAACCTAGAAAAGTACAACCATATCCGGATATGCAACCTCGACTACTATGTGCACCACACTTTGGCGTAACCTACACATAGCAACCAAGAGTTCACTCCATGCTATCAAACTTAAACGACTATGTGCACCACGCTTTGGCGTAACCTACACATAACAATTTAAGGTTTGATCCATCTAACTTTAGACAATTGTGTGTACCACGCTTTGGCATAACCTACACACAACGTTCTAAGGTTGGATAAGTGCTTAATCCATCCCATCTAGCTTAGAGAACTATGTGCACCACGCTTTGGCGTAACCTACACATAGGTCTAAGGTTCGATAGGTGGACCAATATGGAAGGCATCTCACCGACTTAATATTTAGTTTTAGGGTTGATTTCACCTTATTGTATCATATACAAAAAGGTCTGTTGTATCACATGCAAACGGTATAAGCACTTTAACAACAAATAAGTCATGCAATACCATGCATAAACATAAAAGTAAACGTGTAATAGCATAGCCCATTACTAAGTTGGTCTTCATAAGCCCATATGAAGACCAAAGGTCAATCCTAGGGGTGAAACAAGAACAAGCCTTCAAGAGAACTCTTCATCTTGAACCTCCGTCTTTGAGTTCCACCTCCCACTTTCCTTTTTGACCTTCCTTCAAAAATGCTTCTCTTGAAAAACACCGTCTTGGGCTTCTCTTGTTACAAAGAACTTATTACAACAAAAATAACGACGTGCATGCCGTATTTAGATTACAAACCCAAATACAATTAAAGTAAGCAAATTGGTCGGGATGGGCTATGTTATGCACCATGCATCAAGCAACACACATACAATATAAATATATCATAAGAAACAAATTAACACACCTTCGAGTAAACAATTTACTCAAAGATAATTGTAGCGCCTCTAACGGGGTGAAGGGGTTCGGAGAATTTTTCACTAAGGCATTTGAATTGCCAAGGAAAAATCTCATCGGAATTAATCCAACCATTGGATTTTATGATATTCGAACTTGTTTTAAAACAACTCGAATAACCGCAATTCCATTAACAAATCACAATCATATTGTGAATTAAACCATATGTTCATAACATAGTATTACAAAGTATTAGTGCCCCCAAAAGGATGCTATCATCACTTGAACTAGGATGATACTAGCACTTGCAAAATATGCTACTAGTACTCATGCATGCGTGCTACTAGCACCTTCAACATTCCATAATCACAATATGAAATCAATTATCCATTCACAATAGATTATTTTCACGGTTCATAACCGTGCACCCCATTAGAAAACTATTTTCCATAATCATAGTTCATAACTATAACACATGTTGTATAATCTCATTATCCAACATGTCTAAATCATGCAAATTCGGCATACAATCAAACATGCATCAACATGCAACAACAAAAACCTCTTAAACACGAAAGCTCATACAACAACCAAGCATGCATGGTCGGTTTAAACGAATTACAAGAGGCTCTGATACCACTGTTGGAATTCTAGGGAGCAAAGCACAGCGGAAAATAAATTTTTTCCCTAGAATAGCCTTAGGATCCATGTAATTCCGAGTAAATCGACAAACAAAAATTAAAGGAGAGATTACCTCTTCTAATTTTTCAGCTTGGTTCGAGATAGGGACCAACTTGCAGATCGTATAACTCAGCAACGAACCGTTGGAATGAAAATCCCTCCGGTCAGATTGAAGGCCAATATGTGTAGAACGTTCACCCCAAAATTAGCAAGATCGGACATCGGATGAACCTCCGATGGAGCACTTTACAGTGGCTGGTCGGACAGAATCTGGGCAGATTTTTCTCTTCTTCTTGCAAGCCAAGAACACTCGAAACAAATGGGTTTGGTGGATTAAGTGTGAGTTGAGACGTTTCCAAAAGGATCCGTCCTCTACCGGTATCCACACCAACAAGATATCCCAAATCGCTTGTGTGCTAGCACAAAGAAAGAACACTTCTTCCTCTCTTTCTCTCTAACTCGTTTCTCTCTCTACCCTTTGAAAACCATTCTCAACATAATGAAAAATCTGATTTTTCTTCTCTCTCTTGCATGCATATATAACCCAACATGACCACACTTATTTATTTGGAAAAACTCAACACTTGGACTTCCAACTTGGATAAGTGTCTCATTTAGGCTTTGCATGCTTCACCATGTCATTTCTAGCAAGTCCAACTCTTGGACTTTCTTTTATGACAAGTTTCTTATTTTAGGAGTAGTGCTCATGCAAAAATACCCTCTTTGAATTTCGAAAATTCAAGAGCCAATTTTGTTATTTAATTGTCCAACATAATCTTTATTATATTGGTAATTCGAAAAACGAGTTAAATGAATAAATAAATATTATATCGAATATAATATATTATTTTATTCACTTGAGGGACTTCATAAGTCCAATTCGATTTTGGGCTCGTTGTTGTGTGCGACCCTGTAGGCTCATAACACGTGTTGGCAGTGGGCCCGAAATCCTCGTTTCGTCCACATGTCATAGTTGGCCTCTAGCAAGGCAGTATGACTACCCAAACGTTCATGATGATCGTTAATCCGACTTAACCTTTACCCGTTAATATGCTAACCCTTCTGTCAACGATATCTCGATCGAATAAGGCATAGGGCCGTCATCCTTATTTTATTCGATCGTTGTTTCTTGATCTTAAGTAGACTGCCAGTGATAACTCTTTATCAATTCGCATGGCCATGCTTTTCCTGTAGTCCTACTCATCAAGGGGCCCAAACGATATCTCTCATATTTATATGAGTGACAGATCCCTTATCAGTCAACCTTATCTCTCACATAGACACTTATGCACCCAATCACAACCTTTATAATTTCCCGGTTAAAGACAACGTTTAACTGTGTCAAAGCACACATCCACCTATGTAGAAATCATGATGACTATAAGGTCAGAGGACTTAAGTCATATTACGGTACTGAGAAATACTCATGACAGTTCCTATGTAGTATTCTCATAGTGGGTCATCCAATGTCATTTCCCTAAATGACATCTATGATTTGACTTCATATCCAATATGTATGATCAGTAAAACGTGATCATCAGCCAACATCATACTAGTCTTAGTATATCAGTAAGACCAGGGATCAAGTGAATAATACTCTATTACTTCTAAGAGTTTTACTGTCAGGTCCTCAACCCGACGATCTTTAGAAAGAGTATCATTCACACTATTAACATTTCACAAATGATAATAGTAGTGCCATTTATGATAATGTCATAGAAGATCAAGATTGGCCTAGGGCACAAAAACCAACAAAGCGGTCCCACCGATGTGGGATGGTAAGCACCCTTGCCTCTCCCAATAAGTCTACAAGGATTCGTTGGGGGGTCTAAAGATATTAACCGCACATCGACTTTAGAATGCCACCGATTCCACCAAGTATCGTCACATTAGACTTTTACCAATCAAGACCCAACATTTTATGAGAAGCCCTTAAAATATCAGAGAGGGATATAAGCTTTAGGTTTGTGGGAATTTGGCAGTTCTAATGAGCATAACAAGGTTGTTTCTAAAGGTTGGATAAGCCTTACTTCTTGTTTTTCTGTAGTCGACTTTATGACCAGGGGCCGTTGTTACAACTAAAAGTAGAAGAGCTAATTATCAAATGAGTTAACATATCTCTTTTATTGCTTATGTTTTATGAGGCTTGACACTGTTTTTTTTGTCCCATAATGTTAAAGTTTTCAAGTTGGTTGTAATGCACCTTCTTAATATGAATTTTGTAAATAATTCAGTGGAATAACTCGAGTTGTTTTCCTCCTACTATTTGTATATTTATTTTGAGCGAAATTTGCAACTTTATTGATCGAAAAAGCAATTACATTACTATGCGTCGAGGAACTAGATCCCCGAAAAGGCTAGATTGGGTGAACAATGGTTCTCTGATCCTTGTAGTACTATAATCTTCAGATACGATATTTTGAAGCCCCATGGGCTGAGATAGAATGCGAAGGGGGGAAGGGGCTACCGGAAATCCTAAGGGATCTCAATAGTGGTGATGGTGGGAGGAAAAGCATCGTCATGGGACCCCTCCCATGGCCAGTCCCCGGTGCTCATCCGGCCTCTCATTCCTCCTGGCGGGACTGCTTCCCCGCCCTGACTTGATCCTCCCGAGGTTCTCCAGTTACCGACCTCTGGAGTGCTCCAGTACCATCTCCAGACCCTCCAGTGGGCACTGGAACTTTAACATCCTTCACTCCCGGGCCCTGGCGTCCTCCATCTCCAACTTCAACAGAGGCCGCCGTTGGAACCACCGCAGTCGAGTGAGCAGAGAGCTGTCCGGTTACGAGCTGGATAGTACCCTGAGTCCCCATACTAGTAGACATGGAGCCTTTGGAAACCTGGGGGGCTCTTTCCAGAGACCAGGGGCCTGAGGGCAGGCTTGGGCCGTGAGGAGGAGGAAAACCTAGACACGCCATCAATGGCTTCAAAGACGGCGGCTGCGGTTGCAGAGGCGGCATCAGAGAAGGCCCATCAGTAGTGGGCTGACGAGACCCCCTATTAGTGGGTCGGGAGGGCCCACCATTAATGGGATGCAGATGCCCATCATTCTTGGGCAGTAAAATCCAACAGAAAACCCTAGATGGGGTTTCCTTGGTGCGCACATCACCAGGGAGGCCGTCGCGCGAGGCTTAGACGGTAGTGGCGACGGTCTTTGTAGTGGTCGGTGCGGTGACGGAAGAAGACCTGGCCCTGAGTCCCAACTGTGCTGCCCATGAGGTGTCTGTATCGCCTGAATCGTAGGATTTGGGGGAGCCTGAATCAAGGGGATTGGTGGGAGGGCTCGATGGGTTTTGGTATCTCCTGAGGGCGGCGATGAGGGAGTAGGCCGGTGGGGGTTCGCCATTGGGGTTTGCACGGGGAGACAAGAGATCGCCGGGGACGCCGGAGAAACAGGGCGAGCCTGGGCACTCCTTTGAGATTGGATTTCCTCCAGCCCAACACGAGATGTGGGAGATGGGGCAGAGATGGGAGGAGAACGCCATGCCGACGAAGAGTTGTGACTAGAATTGAGTCGGGAGGAGAAAACAAAGTTGTACCGTGGCTGAAAACAAAGTTGCACCGTGGATGAAAACGGTACGACGGGTGCAGAACACTAAGAGAGTATTCCATTGACAAAGAGTACTAGTTGATCGTTAGAAAAGGGAAATTTCAGAATATATGCTTCCTAACATGTTATATTGTTTTACTATGCTTCTATAAATCATAATTTGGTTTATATGCTTATCATAATTATTAGGACAATTATACCCTTAGAATTTAAATGGACAATTAACCTTTTCTTTATCTCTTTCTATTTCTCGCTTTATCTCAGTTATTACGAACTTTCCCAATCTTCTTTCCTTAATTCGGCACCGGAGCGCAAATCTGGCTCCTCCATACCTCTCACTTCTCTGACTAATATCGAAGTTGTGTCATCACTTCCATTTGATTTATATTTGCCTTCTTTTAGAACTCCTCACAGATCTAGGAGATTTAACTCCTCCCACACCTTTTCCATAGATTTGAAGTCAAATTCTTGGTTGAGAAAAAAAACAAATTATGTTTTGGTTTTCGGGGCGCAAGATGAAGATTTGGCGAGCGGCTCTTAAAGAAGGTGTTAAGGGTAATCTTCATCTCTTGCGACATGTTTTTTTAACTTCCTGAATTTTTTTCATGTGTGGTGTATTTTTCTCATATAGATAAGATACGGATTGGTGATTATGTTTCGTTTGTTTGAATCACCAATCCGTATATGTTTGATTGTCTTCCCTCTTGAGACCTTTAACCTGTGTTGATTTGTGCAATGGTTCTCATTTCTAATTGTTCCTTTTCGAGCTAATTGAGGATATGCTTGTGTTTGTTTTATAAATCTTCTCGATAATTTGATTTAGTTTATTTGGAATATAAGCAGCTGATGAATGTGCAAGAGGAAATTAAAAAAAAAACTATAACTAACATCTGGTGATTTGAAAATTTATCTAATAATCTTTGTAGCTTTTGGTTTTTATTTTTCGTAAGCTTGATGATGATTTACTAAGAGCAATCTTGTGTTGACAAGGTAGGGGAAAATTTTGCAGAGATAAATGAATGAAGGTGGCTTTTATAGTAATGTAAAAATTATGGAGGTGGTGGCCTTATCTGGTCTGCATATATTGGGTTTTAATTTAGTAGGTTAGACTTTTCTTTTATTTTAGTGGTTCAGAAGTTGGAAAGTTTGTCTCAGTACCAAGTTCGGTTAAGGGGAAGGTTTTTGGTGTTTTTCTGATTTATTTAAATACTTAGTACCATTCTTACTTGAGTTGTCTATTTAGTCCTAAATTTTGCATTGTATTTTTCTTAAGAATTGTGGAGAATCATAGTGGGTAGTATTACGTGTATTTTGGAGGTTGTGAACCCGAGAATAGATTCCAAGGCAACATATTTTGTGCTGAAGTAAGAATTGATTCAACTAACTTAGCTTTATCTTGATCTAGCATAGTATTTCATTAGTTTGTTGATTGTTTTATATTTAATAATTACAAAACACATGAAGAGTGGGTCTGCAAGTAAATATTCCGTCGACAACCACTCCTTACTGTCCCTCCTCCTTATCCCATCGTTTTGGCCACGGTTCTCGCTATCATTTCCTGACGCGTCAAGAATGATTGATAACTTCATATATGTATCAAGGAAATGCTAACTTCATTATTAATTAGTCTTTGTCATGCTCATTAATGCAACTAACATCTGTACGTGTTACTGAATTTTTGTAGGGTTGGTGTGTTCCTATTGGTGCTCTCATTTATTGGATCGTTTCACAGTGCATTAAGAACATCTCGGCGCGTTTACTCAAAAAAAGAAAGAACATCTCGGCGCTTCCTCTTTTGTGGACTCGGTTTAATTTTGGAGTTTTTGTACATACAATTGTAACTGCAGTTGATAATCTATCTAGTTACTTCTTTTTATATAGTTGTCTCGTTATTTCTTACTGTAATTTATTTGTGCTAGTAATGTAAAAATACCTGCAACTCTTAAAGAGTCTGTCAATAATTGTAAAAGTCTTATCTGAAGACTAATGTAACAAACTTTCTCTAACTAATGAGCAATAAAAAGGAAGTTGTTTAAACCTCTGAATCATGAAATATATAAATCTTCATTTTGTCTCTACCGTAAAAGTATAAAGAAATGCTCATACAAATGTCACTTTTAGCATTTAAAATACAAACATGAGAAATAAAAAACATCAAATGCGAGCTTTACAGGTTGACCTATTATGACCTCGACCTCCGCAAGTGCTGCATTTTCGTTTTACAACCAAAATTTCACCTTGTGAAGGATGACGTTTCTTTTTTGTTCTCCCTAATTTCTTCTTTGGACGCCCAACGGGATTTCTATGAACAGGTGTACCTACTTGCATGAATTTGATGTGATTAGGAATTTCCCACTCTTCCTCATTACCACAAGGGTAAATGGTTTCTTCATACGACTTCTTCCAGCATGGTATCTTGTAATAATCTGAACATAGAGAATATAAGCTAACACCTCTCTGTTTTACTGCAGATAAGGCATGAACGCATGGAATGCCAATCAGTTGAAATACACCACAACTGCAAGTTTTATTCAATAAGTTCACCTGACCATTATACTCGCCATCTACCACGTGAAACTCAAATTGTCCAATGCCATAAGGTATAACGAACCTAGCCTTTTCAACCATAGCTGATACGTCAACCTCAAAGCTTGGTGATAAGGTAGTTGTAATCTTCTCAATTTCACTTCGATGTTTGCAAAACCAACCTTGAAGTGTGTAACGAATGGATTCAACAAGTGCAGTGATCGGATAACTTCGAGCTTCCCTTATTGTGTTATTAAAGCTTTCTGCATAATTACTTGTCATAATATTATACCTGTAAGGAAAAGGAAAACACTAAGAAAAATTAAAACCAAAATAAAATGAATTAGAATACAAGAAAAGGTTAATTGTATCAATCATAACAGATTACCTATTCCCAGGAAAGAACGGTCGAGCCCACTTTTCAAACCCAATTCCACTAAGATAATTCGCTATAGCAAGGTCTTTAACTTTTATTTTGTCAAAATATTTTTGGAACTCATGGTTTCTGAAAGAGTACGCTGCAGCCCACATCTCTACGTGACAATGGTCGGTCTTGAACTTGGCTATCACATTCATACTAATGTGATGGTAACATGCACCATGATATGCATCTGGGAAGATCGTATCTAACGCATGCACAATACTAGCATGCCTGTCAGAGATAAATGCTAGGTTCTCTACTTCCCCAATCGATTCTTTCAGTTTTGACATGAAATACGTCCATGAGTCATGATTTTCACTATCAACGATCCCAAACGCAATAGGATAGATATGGTTATTTGCATCCAATGCAGTAGCACATAATAGTTGCCCGCCATATTTTGTTTTCAAGAAAGTCCCATCTACACATATTACAGGACGACATGAAGAAAAACCCCTTCTACAAACTCCGAGGGACATAAAACAATATTTGAATCGTTCATCTTCGAGCACAAAATCAGTCAAAGTTCCTGGATTTCTATGTTGTAGCGTGAATAAGTATGATGGTAGTTTCTGGTATGATTCTTCAAGTGTCCCTCTAACATACATAAGAGCTTTTTCTCGGCATCTCCAAGCTTTTCCATATGTCATCTCAATGCCATAATTATTTTTTATATCTTCTCTTATGTTGTTTGACAAGTAATCACTAGCCCCCGTCTGATATTTTTTCTTAATACAATGTCCAATTACCCAAGGTGCAGCTTGACGATGGTCTTTGTGACGAAGATCAAGTGAACAAGTATGTTTATCAGTGAAGCGTGTAATCTCGAACATCTCAGATTTCGCTAGTTTTCTTGCCCTTAATCTCCAACCACATTCTTCGTCCTTGCACGTAATATACCAAACATCCGTACCAGATTTTTTAACGACAAACTCAAAATTCATCTTCATGGCATATAGGTGGACCTTCGTCTTCAATTCCAACTTATTTTCAAACACTTTCCCAACCTGAACTATTTCGTGTGAAATTCCCAATGAAGTAGGGATAGTATACGAGAGACATGAAATATCATCTGAAGTATATACTGAGGACGTCATATATGCACCGCTGAACGTAGAACATATGTTTATAAATCATGAACCAGAAACAAATTTCAATAGCAGTAATTAATAACAATAAGAACAGATAATGGCTACAAAACCGAGATAAAATTTTGGTCTATAAATGTTCTAAGTTTTATGCGCATTATTACAAGTTGAAGTCATATCCTCAAGTGCCGTTTAGTTTGGAGTATATTAAATTTAATAAATATACCGTTTCTACCTTCACCATTCAAAACCAGAGTGATCATCGTATAATTTTGAATGATTGAATTCTACTGAATCTAATTGATATTCAATAAATTAAGTATTATGAAAATAAATATCTAGTCTAACATGCTGAAGATAGGAAACTGAATAAATTCAAGCGATTGTACTTGATTAAACACTAAGTAAATATTAAACATCATTCAAAGTTAGCTTTATAGAGCCATTACAAATTACTAATAACTTGCATAATACTATTTTTCTCTAATTTGAACACTAATCACTAATATATATGCTGCGAGAGTGAAAGACTTCCAATAGGCTGAAAAATCTAACCAACTAGTTTTTTATAGGATAAAACCAAGACATACAGGTTGTTCGAAATCAAACCAACATATTATAACTTGACAAGATTTCAACCCATCATGTTCCCTGTTCTAGGATGGATTGTTTGTAAACTGTAGAATTATTGATTTATTGTTATTAGTGAAAGTGGTTAGACCTTGTCCCTTTGACAATCACAGTACAATTTTTACAACTATAAATTTGATCTAATCTTTTTTACCAATTAAATCATACTCCAAAACTATTTCATCAGCATAAGGATCAAAAGGGCTTCAAAACCAGAACAATAGTACAGAAGGGTCGAAAATCCTCAAAGAAAATATAATTGCAGAGATATATAGAGAATGATGAAGAAGATCGAATGATGAAGAAGATCGAATGATGAAGAAGATCGAGACTTACAGTTGAGAAAGAAAACGTGAACCTTGAACAGAGAGAAACACCTAACTTGAAGAGAAGAACGTGAAGTAAAAAGAGGGTTAATAGGTTTAATTTAAGTTTACATTCTAATAAGGGTATAATTGTCCTAATAATGATGAGAAGCATAAAAATCAAATTATAAATTATGGAAGCATATTAAAACAATATGACATGTTATGAAGCATATATCGTGAAATTTCCCTTAGAAAATTGAATTACTGTAACCAATTCATAATCTACTATGTGTATATTATAATAGATATATCCCTAACATATTTAAAAATATATATAGTTTCTTACAAACATACGATGTACTTATACTAATACGAAGAATGGTCTTCCTACGTACAAAAACGTAATGAAATTGTTGTAAAGAAGGAGGGTAAAATGGTAGTTTAGTGTTTGGTACAAGGTTCATCGGTTTCACTTGTGTCCGAAGGAGAGGAGAGGAGAAGTGAGGAGTTGTGGAAAACCTCATAAGCCCTCGAATCGTAAAGAGCGAGAGCGAGGTGAAGATGACGAGTCAGTACCCGGACGATTTCAGGTGCCCGATTTCCCTCGAGATAATGTCCGACCCCGTCATCCTCTCCTCCGGCCACACCTTTGATCGGGCGTCTATTCAGCGGTGGCTTGACTCCGGCCACCGCACCTGTCCAGTCACCAAGCTATCCCTCCCGGAGCACCCTTCCCTCATCCCCAACCACGTCCTCCGGAGCTTGATCTCCAATTACACGCTCCTCTCTCTCCCCAAGCCGCACCCCCAACCGGAACCCCAAACCCTAATCTCCACCCTCACCGCCCCGTCCTCCTCCCCTGACGCCAAGCTCGACTCGCTCACCCACCTCACCCGCCTCGTCAAGCGCGACTCCTCCTTCCGCCGCAAGCTCACTGAGTCCGGTGCTGTTTCGGTGCTTCTCAAGTGCGTCAACTCCACCGCCCCGTCCTTGCAGGAGAAAACGCTCAACTTGATATTGAATCTCAGCCTCGACGACGACTACAAGGTCGGCTTGGTGGCGGAGGGTGCAATCGGGCGCATCGTCGCAGCCCTGCGCGGCGGCGGCTCCTCCAATTGCCGAGCGGTGGCTGCCACCATTCTCACGAGCCTGGCCGTGGTGGAGGTCAACAAGGCCACGATTGGGGCCTACCCTTATGCAATTCGAGCCCTGGTTTCACTTCTCCGGGACGGAAAGGGGAGGGAGAAGAAGGAGGCGGCTACGGCGCTTTATGCAATCTGCTCCTTCCCTGATAATCGGCGGCGAGCTGTTGAATGTGGGGCTGTGCCTATACTGATCAGAATTGCCGATTCAGGGCTGGAGAGGGCTGTAGAGGTTCTGGGTTTATTGGCCAAGTGCAGCGAAGGCCGGGAGGAGATGGGGAGGTTCAGTGGCTGCATTCAGATTTTGATCAGGGTGTTGAGGAATGGGAGCTCCAGGGGAGTTCAGTATGGGCTGTTGACTTTGAATTCACTGTGTTCCTTCAATGAAGAAATGTGCACTGAAGCACGGAGAGATGGGGTTTTGGAAATTTGCTCAGGGTTTTTGGAAGATGAGAATGAAAAGATTAGGAGAAATGCTTCGAGCTTGATCGATGTTCTTCAGGGGAGGCACTCGGCGTCGGCGGGGTGAGATGGAAAGGAGGTAGCTTGGGAACATTTTGATGGTGGAAATAATAGGTCTTTTGCGTAAGGTGCGTTTGGTGTTTGTTTATTGCTCATCCTTTGTTGGATAGGTCCTGTAGAAATGGAAAGATTAGATTTTGCTGGAAATATGTCTCTCTTTCTTCTGTATGTTGTATATCTCAATAAACATGATAATATAAGATTAGCTCAGTGTTTCTATCTGTTTCAATGGAAATGTTCACAATTGAAATTTCCTTGCCTGGATGGCTTTATTTGAAAGGTTTTCCCCATTACTCATTGATTTTATCCCATATAAAATGATTCCATGTTCCTTAGCAAATTACTGATTGCTCATAACACATTAACCATTGGCTCTTAGAATTGAATTTCACTAATTTATGATGTGTCTAGCCTGTACAGTGTTGGTTATCTATTGGACTGATGGTGTAACACCGATAAGTGGGTGATTAGATTAAGACCATAGCTTCCTGTTGGATGGTTGTGATGGATCAACATGTCGCTTTTTATTGCCGACTGATCTTAATTTCAGTATTGATCAAGGTAATTTTGACCACCTTTAAGCCACCTCTTTTGCTACATGACATGATTTGCTTGATTCTCAATTCGTCATACTGATGTTTCTCGGTGGTTTATGACTATGATGGAAACAGAATGCCTAACTTGTAATAGAATTCTTGATGTATTTCATACTTGTGTCGGTATCAATGATGATCAAAAGCATCATATGAGTCCTAGTTTCTTGTGAATAATAATTGTACTTCAAGTCCTTGGGTGTTTTATGTGTACTGGAATTTTCTTGACATACTAAAGATTCACAGATAGTGGGATACAATTAAAGTTTTCTTTTATAATCTTGTATCTTATATGACGAACGACCTTGGGAAAAACTTTAGAGTTGGTTTGTGGTTTTGTTGGAGTGCCTGACTTATTATGTTACTTGAGCGGTTGAAGAGTAGATCATTTTGTATTTCTGTGTGTATTTGAAGAATATGCTCAAGTTTTAATGCTTGACCGGATGTTCTCTGTCTGTAATTTATCTCAGTCAATTAGGCACTCATTTGTTGTGAGTATTTGAATTAGAGCTGGGGCATGGATGAAGATATAGGGTATGCTTTCTCCATTGGTTCAGATGTGTATGGTAGATGAACACATTTGCTGGTAGGGTTGCTCTGGATTGGAGGCTATTAGTTTGGTTTATCTGACATGAAAGTCTTTGTCTAGCCACTTTTAGGGTAATTACCATCTACATTGGCTTGTTCCTCTATCAATACTGTACAACAATTAAGCTTAATCTAATTAGATGCTCCAACTTTGTCAAATTATTTTCAGTTTCATGTGTTTGGGATCCATTATGAGAAAGGACCATCTTGTTATTTTACCTGGTTTCTGCAAATGGGAGGCAACTGTTTATTTTTCGTACTTTTACCCTCTTGTTATTGTTGCTTGTTGCTGTAGTTTGTGTGTGGTTTCAACTAGCTGCCTCTTTCTGTCTCTGTAAAAGTACGGTTAATAGGGGATATTTTTGGAAGCTAAGAGCATCCACAACCATCTCGCCGGCTGCCGGCGAGATGGCGCCGGCGAGATGGTTTAAAATATATTGTTTTAATCATCTCACCAGCTTCTAGCCAGCGAGCTTTGCAGTGGGTGACGAGGAGCCGCCGGCGAGATGAGGAAAAAACAAGTATAAAACAAAAAAAAATTGCAACTCATCTGATCTCGCCGGCGTGAACTGCCAGCGAGAAGCACATCGCCAGCGGTCCTCGATAGCGCTGATCTCGCCTGCTCTTCGCCAGCTCCCCGCCGCCTCCTCGCCGGCGATGACAACTCGCCAGCTCCTCGCCCACCACTGTGGGTGCTCTAAATTAACAGTGCAACTATGTTGGAGGCTTGAAGCAAGTTTGTACACTGCTGTTGATATACCTGACACAATCAGACAATTTTCTGCTTTTCACAGGGTTGTTGCTCGTTGGAAAGGTGTTGTAATACTTTAGTTGTATTGTGAATCTCGTCCCAATAAGGAGTTATAAGATGTGTTGTGGAATCAATATCAAGAAAGTCACAAGAGCCCAACATGCTGAATTTTTTAGGTTGATGACCAAGCATGGAAGAACCTATGGGATTTAGAAGTTGGAGTCTTAGAAAGAATGAGAGAACAAAGATATGTACAGAATGAGCATTAATATTTCATTTGTTTCATTTCATCCATGATAATACAAAGGATCAGTCCATGTATCTATAGACACCAACAACACATAAAACTTTGCTATATATCTGTGCATGTAAGAAATGGTGGCATACATATTGTGGTAGCCACACATGGCATACACATGTCATTTCAGAACGTTCTTCTTCGAACATCATAGTTGTGTTCCAAATTGTCTTGTTAAAAACCTCTACAGAAAACGTGAGAAAAAACTGAAGAAGGAAAAAAGAGTACAAAAATAATTATTGTTTCCTCTAATAATTAGTAAGGCGTGATATGGCTGCGTAGAGCGTATAACGCATTTACTCACTTTTTAGTGTCTTAGACGCATTGTCGCTATTTTGAACGACCCCTTATTTCAGGGATGCAAGATCAATTGGAAATGGGTAAGAGATCCAAAACACCTAATGATTCGATTGTTGGGACCCCTGCTTTTGAAACTATGGTAATCTTGGGTTCTCTATTTAATTTTTCTTACGCTTTAAATATTGTTCCATATTTATCCGCATTGTGTATTTTTCAATTATCGATTGGGTCCTAGGAATTGTGATTTAGGATTATTAGGTTATCAGTGTTCGTTGTGGATTGAATCACCTCGATTATTTTCCACGAACCTGATTGATTTTCCGGGTGAATCTTGTTATTCGGTATTCAGGTTATAGATTTACTACAAACATTTCTTACGTAGTCCAACAAATTTGTCTTCATACATATGATCCTCGCATCAATCACATGAACGCTTTGAAGTGCATTGATACATTAATGGGACTTTGTGTTATGGTCTTTACTTGTACTCCTCTTCTACTAAGTCTCTTGTCTCATATATTGATGTTGATTGGGCTGGTTGCCCAAACAGCAGGTGATTTACCTCTAGCACATGCATCTTTCTAGGTGGCAACTTGGTCTCTTGATCATCCAAACGCCAACCGACTCTATCTCGTTTTTGTACAACAACAGAATATTGTAAAGTTGCTAATATTGTCTCGGAGTCTTGTTGGTTAAGCAATCTCATGCTTGAACTTCATTGCCTTATCTCTCGAGCAACATTGGTCTACTGTGACAATATCAATGCCCTTTATTTTTCATGTAACCTGGTTCAACATCAACAGACTAAGCACATTGAGTTGGATATTCATTCCGCCTGTGGAAAGGTCGTGAAGGGAAAAGTTCGTGTTCTTCATGTTCCTACTCGATTTCAGATTGCGGATATATTTACTAAAGGTCTTCCTCGAATTCTCTTTCTTAAATTTCAAGTAAGTCTTAACATGCGTGAACCTCTCGTTCAAAATGAGGAGGCACGATAGTATATATTATTCAAAATATAATTCATTAAAATGTATAACAAATGAATTCTAAGTATAGCTTGTATATTTAGAATAAATAGGTTGTTATGCTAACGATTATATTTATACTGAAACTCTTATAAATACAAATCAACAAAACCTCAAAAGCCTTCAATCTTATGTAACCCGAACAGTATGCTCTTGTACATGCATTATCAACTGAATACAAAATCAGTCCATGGACTATTATTACTATACGAGGTTGGAGGTGGAAAAGTGTGTATAAAGCAAACCAAGGGAATGAAGCCAAACATTGAAGGTTAAAAGACAAAAATGAAGGAAAGAGTGATGGTCATGCCTCATGCTAGTGCTACAGCTACCATCTGTTTGGTGTGTGAAATGGGCTTGGCCAGGATTGATGAGCAAGTCAGGCATGTTCATAAAATCATTGGCCCAGCAGTAGCATGAGTGGTTCCTTCCCTTTGACTTGGTTTGAAAACATATGCGTGTCGGTGTTGGGCCTAGATAATGATTACAAAACAAGGTAATGCTTGAAAATGGACACTTTTGGTAGTGGATGCAAGTTAATTAGCGGATCAAGCACGGATAGCTCATGCTTGCTTCACCTTAAGAGCATCCGTGTTAGTGGGGAGCTGTTGTCGGTGAGTAATCAACGACGGAGAGTTGGTGGGAGCTGGTCTTTCAACGCTCGCCGTGAAGAGAGACGTTGAGCTCACCACCTCTTATCAACGTCGACGGTGAGCAAAAGTGCGAAGAAAAAGACACGTATCATCAGCGCTTTACCACCTAATATTATAGGATACTGACTAGTCAAAAATATATTTTTTATCCTCTGTGCCAACTTTTCCACTTTAGCATAGTGGATACTCTAACTTAGGAAAAGGAGCTATACTAATACTGCACTTGTACTTGTGGATCACATCCATTACCCATTACCCATACGATACAACTTTCTATCTGTCAACATGATATATCATCTTTTCAAAATTAAGTGCAGAATCAGTGCCGAGAATGGCTGTATCATTTAAAAGGAATTGGACTCTAGTCTGTACATGGAGGATTAAGGTGTAAGCTAAGATATGATCATGGTTGATCATAATTACCTCTAAACAATATTTATATAACTTAACTCATTTGCTATAATCTATACATACTGAGATATGCATGAAAGAAAGAGAAAAGAGAAGGAGAAGACATTGATGATGATGATGATGATGATGATGGTCATAGCATTAGCATTACATGGTATATAGTTATTAGTTAGTTTGGTGTCGAGAAGAGAAGCACGCTTGGAGACAAAGGGAATTGATGGATGCATTGCATCATCATGATACATTCATATAAATAAGTAACAAGAAATAGTCAAAGTTGATGAGTTTGTGGGTCAATGCAAAACAAAGTGTATTATAGCAGATATGTCATATGAGGTAATGAGTGTAACGTTCTATTCTAGGCAGTTGCTTCTTCTAGAATCACATTCTTCAATCTTGTTGGCTGCTTGACTTTTTCTCTCTTTGTTTTGCTATTTCCCACTATCTCTATCTCACCAAATGACAGGTACATCAAAAAGTCAATGATCTGAACCTGGTAACCACCATGGAGATAACCTCGACTTTTCATGTAAGCCTCGTTTGTCAATAAATAATACAGCAAAATTTCAATTAGCTACCCTAAAATACTTTTTATTTGTAACTTATTATCTTAGTCCTTTTTTTATATTTTAAACATACGGATTTTATTAATAATACGAAAGCCAGTACAAATAAAAAATATTCAAATGATTCATAACACATAACTCTAAGACAATATAACTATAACCGTCATAAACAGTGTTAAAATCACCACATAAACAGGTAGAAATAGGGTGGGGGTTGGAAAACAAAACTGAGAGTATTGCTCAAAGTATTGTCTAAACGTTGCATGATTCCATGTGAAGAGCGATCGAACCTGAACTCGACAATTGGATTGGGAGGATACACGTGAATCAATGTTCTCACCCAGAAAAAGTCTCTGATTCTCTGTTCACTAGTCATTGACCTTACAAAGAAGAAATCCGATAAAATAAAAACGACCCAATCGATTAGCCTGATCCAAAACCGAGAGAGGGGTCGAGGAGGGTGCCACGGTGGAGGCAAAGGAGATGGATGCGTCGGTGGCAGCTTCAGAGATGGCGGGGGTTGCTCAGGAAGATGATCTGATACAGTTTGTTCCAGTGCAAGCTCAATCTACAGTAGGTATAGAAAACGGGGGTGCAACGAATCTATACGCTTTTCGCATGCATCCGTGGGGGGCAAGGAGGTGGGGACATCGATGGTTGCTTCAATGGTGACTATAGAGGTAGCGGGGGCAGCTTGGAGATTGGGACCGGTTGTGGGTTTAGCGATGGGGAGGAGTGGGGCAGCAACGATGGTGGCTTATTTGACGACGACAAGGCGTGAAGAAAGGGAGGAACATGTGAGGCAACCACTGGGAGAAGGGTTATTTTCGGGGGCGGAGCTAGGTCAGAACGACGCCATTGAGACGGAGGAGAGCGGCCGGACTGGGCCGGGAGGAACGATGACGATCATGAGGAAGGTCAGCCACATGCACTAGAGGCGCATGAGAAACCCTAGTAGAGCTAGGGAGGGCGGCATTACCATTATAGCCTTTTCTTGGTAACTATTATAGCGAAACATTTTTTTTCAATTTAACTTAAAGCGTTAATTTTTCATATTTTTTTTTACCTCGCTATCCTAAAATCCTTTTATATGTAAATCAGTACTCTACCTGTTTTTTCTTCTCGTTTTCCTAATGATACATTTTTTCAAGTTATTCTTTTCCAGTTATTCTTGGAAACTAATCATGTTTCAAAAAAAAATGATCAAAATACCCTCACCCGAGAAATGTGATTATTAGTATATATATATATATATATATATAAACTTAAACTATCACATATGAAGCACATGACCATTTTCCATAGGTTGGTACTTCACATATGATAGTGAAGTTCTTAAATATTATTTTTTATTTTAATCTTAATTTTTTTCTCGATTTTAATGATGATGGTGTTGAATCTACAAGAAGAAATGAGGACACTTCTGAGTTCTTAGGTTTCAATTTCGTGGACTAAATAAATAAATAAAACTGTTTTGTTACGATCACGAGAAAAAACATGCTAAGATAGTGATTTCTAAATAAAATAATTTTAGGGTAGCGACCTGAAATGTTCCCTAAACATAATATAAGGATAATTACAAAATCTTTAGACTGTTCAGCGGATCTGGTGCTTATGAGCAATTTTTTTCCAGTAGGTGGTTGTTGATGGTTTTCCTTTCCATGGTTGGAGCATCGAGAATCTTTTATCCATTGGAAAGCTTTTCGGATCAGTCCTTTCGATTCAGGGAGATGAACTTGGCGCTTCTTCTGGTCGAGCCTTTGTCTTGGTTCACAGTGATAAGGTTTTGAGGGGCGAGGTGGTAGAGTTGATCCTTGATGAAACTGTTTTTTGTGTCTTTGTTCTACTCATTGATGAGAGTAGAGTCTCTAGTACTCTAAGCTCGGGAGATTTGGCCGGTGATCTTGTTCACTATGACGTTATTTCAGAGTCTGATTCATAAGAAGATGTTGCAGGATCGGCCTCCTTTACAGAAGCATGGTCTAGGGAAGGTGATGATCGTTCAAAATCATCACTGTCTACTCCCGAGGTTGTGGATTACGTCGACCCTGACAAGTTATTTTTCCCTCCGATAGTTCATCAGTGTGTGACAGCACCATGTGTAGAGGTTTATGACCCTTGCCCCTCCCCTTTTACTAGAATCATGTTTTTTGAGAATGATTTCACTATTGAGGGTCGGGATCGGAAGAAGAAGAGGAGGCCTAGAGGTCAAGGGAAGAAGAAGGTCTCAACAAAGGTTTTTTATCAGATTCAGCCCAAGTCTAGCAGCAAGGATAGAAGCGCATTGTTTCGATCGTCTCGGACGGTAAGGTGGTCCATCGTGCCTTGGACTCTTTCTTGGCCATAGGGTTTTATCCCATGTACAAGTCCTTGAGTTATGAGGTTGGGGTTCAAGATGAGACCAGATTACTTTGTGACGGTCCAGCTTTGGTATGATTGGTTCGGTTGGGATCGTTCTCTATTTTTTGCTCCCTGTAGCGGTCAGGATTTGTTTACCTTTGGTTTCGTAGTTGTGCTTTTGTTGAGTTGTTTTTAGTGTGTTCTTGTTTTGTTTTGTTTTGCTTGTTTCCTCCATGTGGGAGGTGGTTGCTTTTGTAAGAGTTGTTATCTCTTTTGAGCTTTATTTTGGCCCTGACGATGAGGCCTTTTTTCGGCTGCCTCTCTTTGCCTTGTCTTTCCATCTCAGGAGGACATGAGCTTAATTAAATTCCGCCTATCAATTTTTTTTGGACAAAATATAAGGTATTAAATCAGATAAAAGCAAATTTTAGACAAATACCAGAATTATTAGAATGTGGTAGTTAATTGACAACTAATTAAAGTTTCACTATAATATAACACTATTACATCGGTAGACTAATATAATGAACAACTGATTATTAAAAAAGGTGTGAAGGTAAATGCAAAACCCTAGAAGCTTCCTAGTCGCATGCTCTCCTCGTCGTCGTTGAATTCGCCGTCACACATATCTATGCCACCAAACACGATCTTCGTGTGTTTCATGGTCTGATTCCTAAAAGAAGTCATGCTTTTCTTACTTGCGCTTACAAGTCTCAATGATGTTGTGCTCGGAGGACATGGCATCTCTAGAGGCGATCTATGACTACTTGTTGCAGTGGTTCTCTCCCTCATGCCTCCGAGTCTCAACGCCACTGTGTTTGAAGTATGAGGCATATCTAAAGGTGATATGCGACTACCTGTTGTGGTGGTTCTCTCCCCCACGGCTCCGAGTCTGAACGTTGCTGTGTTTGAGGTTCAGTATTAAGTTCCTTTTTTGGCCCGTACAATAGTAATACTGAAAGAAACCCAAAAGAAAAGGGTGAGACTGAAGTCATGACCCGTAGGTGCCAGACGCTAACCTTATAACTAGATACCTGACTATTCCAGGGATAATTTAATGGTGGATAAACTCCACACTGGTGTCCACTCAATTGTAGCACAAAAATATCATTATCTGACTCGACCTAAAAAAAGCCTGTTGTGAATGATCTAATGCGTTCGAGGGGATAGCGGGCATCCAGTGAGAATCCCAAATAATGGGGGAACCAGGATGTCGGATTTGCACCGACCTTTCCAGGGCGAGGTGTGCGTCCCCACACACACCTCAGGGGTATTAGAATCTCGATCCAGTGGGTGGGGTTGGAGCTCCGAGTTTCCACTAATTGTTGTCGGCAGGAGCAAGTACCGATTCTATTTTCCGTAAGTCCAAGCGGGGGTGCAGGGTCCCGATCCAGCGGATGGGGATGGAGCACCTCTGCATGGATTCTCCGAATGATCGGGTGCATCATCTCATTCGATTCATAACAGAGGGGCAGTAAGTAAACATAATGTGGAGGCGGCGCAAGAGGCACACAAGGCGGCTCTATTGATAGAGGAGGCGATAATTGTGGCGGTTCTGGTGACAGAAGAGACAAAGAAGGTGACGGATCTAATGGTAGAGAAGAGGGTGGCGATGGCTTTGTTGGCAGAGGTGGCGGCGACTGTGGGGTGTTGTTAAGTCATGATTGATGATGGGGGAGGGCGACGACGCTAGTGGTGGCGTTGGGAACGACATCGGAGAGGAGACACGCCGATATGGACGGAGAGGCGAGACGAAGCTCGGGAGACAAGACCGGACACCATCGATGATAGGTTGCATGACGATGAGAGCGGATTGTGGCACTATTGCTGGTGCATGAGGACCGAGTAGAACTTATAGAACAAGAACGATCGGTGCTCGAACTCATATGATCACACTAGGGCCGACTATCGTAGGAGAGAAAAAAAATTCTTAACAGTTTTTATGTTTATTTACTAGTTTGCAATCAATAAAAATATTTCTTTCGCTAAAAAAATCAACAACTAATTTTTAAACTACAAACTTTGATAGGCAGCGACCTGATACACATGCTGTTGTACACCATCAGCAGCCGCTGTTAAAAACTTATATGATGATGGACATGACATCAACAATGTCAAATAAGCCATCGTTGACAATTTCAATTTCAATTTCAGTTTCAATTTAAACTGCAGCCCTTTGTGAGTTTCTTTTCTTTTTTCCATTTGTAATTAATTACTGTAGCCAATAAGGCACTATAAATCAAGGGTCCGCTCTGTCCCCTTTTCGACTCAACCCATCATCAGCGCCTTCTTCATTTATCAAACAAATTACAGAGAGACATTGAGAGAGTCTCCATCAATGGCCACTAAAGTCTATGTCGTGTAAGCATCGCTCTGTCCCTTCCTCTCTTTCTTACTGTTTTCCTTATGGGTTTTTATTTTTTTTGAACCGCTTCATCAAATTTCGTTTTACTGTATGATGGGTTCGTCTAGAATGAGAAAAAAATTGCGTCTTTGGTTAAGATGCTTACTCTTGATGTGATGGTGAAGTGGATAGCTTCGGGAAAATGGTTGAATTTGCAATTACTACTTTTTTTATGTGAAAATTGTGCTGTGAAGTGGATTTGTATCGTTAATGAGTTATGTTTCTCTTTGTTGCTGAAAGTAATTCCCAGAAATATTGGTGAGTTTGGGGTATGTTCTGATAATACCCAACTCATTTTCTTCATGTAAATTGGGAAGCCTGACTTTTACTGACTCCTTATTCAGTTTTGAGCTCTTTATAAATGGCATTATGTCCTCCCTCTTGCCCTAATGGTCTTATACTTAGAAGATTGAAGGAAATAATTAATTATGCTTATCAGGGAGCTGCAGCTAGTGTAATTAATTAAGCCTACAGCCTAGTTATATGCATGTTTGATTTCATATGCATTTTTCAACATCTTTTAACCTTCTGAGCCATGAAGTTAGATAATTGTATAATCAATGGAAGCCATTTCAGAATCAAAGTTTATCTGTGAACACTTTTGTGTTTCTGCTAGTGTTTATTTATGCCACTTCTTAATGCTTGGTATCTGGAAAAGCAAGTTAATGTAACAAAATTGTATAGTAAAAGGTTTTGGGAGAACAAACCCTCAAGGAGGACGATCAAGCAAAAAGAAATCATGATTTACATATTTCGCAACACTCTTCATCTAAAAATTACCTTAGTATGTCACGGATCATGTATATCAATATTCATATTTATTCACAAAAGTTTACATGTGGTAGTTAGTTGTAGACCAGCCAAGAAAAAGTGATTGTGAAACTTGACCCACATTTGGAAATCATAATTTGGAGACAGTCTAGCCATTGGGTCCCAACATCCATCATTATTTAGTATTTTTCTAATGCTACTCTGTAGTCCTTACCCATTTTACAAAACTCAATTACAAAACTCAATTATTATTAACTCTTCCCTTTTTAATCATTTCTTATCTGAATGGAAATATGAATATTTAGTTGGTCTTTCTTAGTCATTCACCAAAAGAAGTGCCACTCTGTCCTGATTAGTGAGTGGTTAGTACCAGCCTGCACCAACCTATACTGATTATTAGTGGTCAGGCCATATTAGTGGTTAGGCCACTTTACGTGTTATCTATTGTTATTTTTTACCATTAAGTTGTAGCGTTCATGATCGGGCTTTATATCATTTGCTGAATATACCATGAAGTTGCAACCAGTACCAAAATCTTGTTCTCTGTATCATTGATACTGACTGAAACTTTACTAATGCCTTTTGTAGCTACTATTCTATGTATGGCCATGTTGAGAAGCTGGCGGAGGAGATCAAGAAAGGAGCCGAATCTGTAGAAGGTGTGGAAGTGAAAATGTGGCAGGTTAGTTTTGCATTCATCATGTTAAGGCAGAGGGAAAAAAAACAGAGTTTTAGAAGGTTATGATATGAGAAATTGTGAGTTGGGCAGGTACCTGAAACTTTGCCAGAAGAGGTTCTTGGAAAGATGAGTGCTCCAGCAAAGAGTGACGTGCCTATCATCACGCCCAACGAGCTTGCAGAAGCTGATGGACTTATCTTTGGGTTCCCCACCAGATTCGGCATGATGTGTGCCCAATTTAAATCTTTCTTGGATGCAACTGGAGGTCTATGGAGAACACAACAGCTTGCCGGGAAACCTGCTGGAATCTTCTACAGCACTGGATCCCAAGGAGGCGGACAAGAGACTACTGCGTGAGTTTCCCTTTCTCGCAGTCCTTTATTTGCTTCCTTGGAAACTAAACAGTGAGAGCTGAAATGTTTCATCAATCTTAACATTGTAGCTTGACGGCCATCACTCAACTTGTTCACCATGGAATGATTTTTGTACCCATTGGATACACGTTCGGGGCTGGCATGTTTGAAATGGACAAGATCAAGGGTGGAAGTCCGTATGGTGCTGGAACTTTTGCAGGGGACGGGTCGAGGCAGCCTTCCCAGCTGGAGCTGGAGCAAGCTTTCCACCAGGGCAACTACATTGCCGCCATTGCCAAGAAACTCAAAGGATCTTCTGCTTAATGTTGATGCTCACCTTTTGTATACTTGCAATCTCCATTTCTATACTTCATTATTATTCTCTATTTATTTCTCCATTCCGTTTTTTTTCCTGTCAAACCTACATGTTTGCGTGGGCAATAAAGTGTGTTCTATCATTGCAATTTTATTAATATTTAAGTATACTTGTTCAAATAAATACATATTAAAGTTTCATGGTCAGATTTCCTTTACCCAGATGGGCTAGACTGGAATTGGATCTGATACAGAACATGCTCCCAACATGTCCCGTTTTCATCTTTTCTATGGTCAGTTGGTTCCGTTTCAAAAAAAAAAAAGTTTAGTTTTATCTAGAAGAAATGAAACAAATAATTTGTAACATTTGTAATACCAAACAGCGCCTGTAGCTCAGTGGATAGAGCGTCTGTTTCCTAAGCAGAAAGTCGTAGGTTCGACCCCTACCTGGCGCGTTCTTTTTTGTTACTATGTTCGACCCATTATTAAGCTTTGTATTTGTATTTGAGGTTCAAGCCCACTCCAGTGGGCCCAGTACAACAATTCAATTCCAAAACATTGAATGGACTCACTGGAGTCCATATGTTTAAATATTAATAAGTTAATTGAATTACAACAATTCAATTCCAAAACTTGAATTTGTATTACGCTTAATTAAGTTAATTAAGCGTAATAAAATTGTTTTGATTATTTTATTATTATTTAAAATTTTATTATATATACTATTAAATTTTATATTATAATATATAAAAAATATTAATAATATCAAACATTAAATATATATTAAAAACATAAACATTATGTTATACTGAAAGTATCATGAAATATGAGAAAAAACATAAACCCTATCACACAATGTGCTATGTTAGAGTTTCCGAACTTCTAGTCCAGACGACAGCTTTTTTCCAGGGCCGCTGTTGTTTTCTCGGCCTCCGTCCGACATTTCTTCTCCGTTGATATGGCGTCCATCCACTTCATCCTCTCCTGCTCGTTTGTTGTCCATGAGAATCATCACTACTCAAGGTTCTAAAAGTCGTTAGGTGCTAGTCGGGCGGCTATAGCCTTCGGAGATTAATCGGGGACTAAACGGGGACTAATCCAATTTGTGTTTCTCTATTTTTTTTTTAATTTTTAATAGGTATATTACTACATAAAAAAACAAAATATGAACCTCCTTATATTAAAAATATTTAAAGTACCTAAAAAAAATAACACAAAACAACTTAGAAGCACAACCCCTAATATCTCCAACACCGGACAACACTGGACAAGCATCTAATTATTGTAATTTACTCACTATAATATGCAAAATTGTTCTAGCGCCAAGTCGGGTCGGCTAGGCATAAAATGGGGCCTAGGTGGGCGCCTAGGCGGCGCCCAGTCGGGATTTTTAGAACATTGTCACTACCCAATCCTCGATTTCCCCGATCTCACCCCCAACTCCATCACCACGATCACGATGTCGTTGACATCACCTGTTCCTTCCACAACTGTTTTTTGAGGGTTCTCGCCTACTACTGCCTCTTCCTCGATTGATCTCGGTGCAATTCTCTGAAACCTCTGCCGCCGTCTCAACAGTCGCATCCGTCGCCGCCGCTGGCACGCCCCTCTCCCTGGCCTCCACCACCGCACCCTCCTCGACCATTTTCTCGATTCTGGCACTGGTTAATCGATTGGGTCGTTTTTATTTTTTCTGATTTCGTCTTTGCAAGGTCAATGACGAAAGGAATTCAGTGCTCCAAGGACTGTCCCTGAGAAGGGTCCTTGAAAAGAGATATGCGTCCATTTGAAATCAATGATCGCAGGTTCGGTTTAATACAACGAATGAAGCATGAAGGCTACACCTTGAGCATCAATAATTGGTTTCGTCATAGTTTAGTTTTTATTTCAGTTAGCTTTTATGGATCTTCAAACACCGCATGTGTCGGTTCACTTGTCTCAGAGTTATGTGCAGAGACCTACTAGGGGCTCGATACCATGTAAGGACTTTTTTTTTCTATTTCGTGGTCAGGGACTTCTTCCTGATGCACTTTTTTATAGCTGATATTTAAATTTAATGAGATTGCAACTTTCTTGCAAAAAAAAAAAGCACCACACAAGTATACGTCATTTGTAAATAACATACTAAGTTACGACTTTTTCATCTAGCATACCTATGTATCACAAAAATATGCAAACATCATATCTATGTATCACAAAATTATGCAAATAGCACACTAAGTTACGACTTTTTCATCTGGCTGACCTATGTATCACAAAATTATCATCGTCAGAATTTCTAATACTTTTTCTGTTATTTTTTTTTTGAAATTCCAAAAACGCCCTAAACCCTAATTTCATAATTGTCTTTTTTTATTAATTTTTTTGAAATTCCGAAAACGCCCTCTCTCCCCTCGCCTGAGCTCCGGCCGAACAGTAGCGACGCACCCTGTCCTCCCTCACTGCCCGAGCTTCGGACGAAAAACGGCGGCACCAAGGGGGCAATGGTCTCGTTAGGGTTTCTGGGGAGAGAAATGATTGAATTTGATTTTAGGGAAGGATTTGCATGTGATTTATTTAATTGTTTTTCTAATTTTTAGAAATAAAATCCGATTTATTGATTTTGTTTTTATTTATTAATGGTATTGTTGTAGTTTGTTTGAATAGTGAGGGGCATTTGCGTCTTTTAACAAAAAAAGTATTAGAAATTCATACGACGATAATGTTGTGATACATAGGTGTGGCATATGAAAAAATCGTAACTTAGTGTGTTAATTAAAAGTTACGTATACATATGCGGTGCTTTGTGATATTAACCCTCAACTCAATTAGAATTAGTTTATGCATTTTTTTTATGTTTTGAAAATACTAAAAAATAATAATTAGTAGCATGAATCAAATTTAGGATGTAATACTTGAACAAAGTGTGTTCTACCAACTCAACTAACATAAGTTTATGGTCTCACTTAGTTTGTAAAATATAAGAAACTGTTTTTTAATTACGAATCTGACCCGACGGCAGACCAACCCGACCAAATTAATCGGCCGATCGGTGATTAATCGATCATATTCTGCCCAAACTGCCTAAAACGACATAGGAGAATAAATTGGGTCGCTAGAGCCCATTTCAACATCTTGACCCCTTTAGGCGATGATTTTTACAAGTTAGATATTTAGACACATAGAGCTTGAAGCTAAAAACTAATGTTATATTTGTAAAATTAATTGTATGTTACGTAATAATAAACTTGTGTTAGGTCATCTCTCATATTATTTCCGAGGTAATCTAGTTTTAGTGTCCTGTCTCTATTAGTATAGACAAAACGGATAGATTTTCTAGGATAAAATTATAATTTTTATGAGATTATCTACTTTCTATACCTGAAGTCACACAAGACGAATAGAATTATAGCGTTCAATCTAGATATTAGCAAGACATACGATATGGTTGAATGATCATTTTTATGGGTCTGACTGAACTACTGCTGAATTTCACTTGGACAACGGATTAAATGGATCCGTTGTTCAAGTTTTACCACTTGATTGACGGATGCGATATCCGTGGCTCAAGTACTGATTCGTGAGCCACGGATACGATATTTGTTGGTCAAGAGACGCCTTTACCCACGTATATAGGATCGTGGCCCAAGTGAACTAGATATGTGGCTAAGGAGATGGTACTTTAGCCACAGATACAATATCCGTGGGTAAAGTGTTCACTTGACCAATGGATGAGGCATCTGTAGTTCAAGTTTTTTACATACGTGGCTAAAGTATGTTTACTTTACCCATGGATTGGACATACGTGACTAAAGTAATACTTGACCAACGGATATTATATAATATCCGTCGACCAAGTGAGACAGTTTAGTAAACTTTTCCGACACATTTAGACTAATCCCGCTATTAGATATATATAGAAAAACGTAAATCCATTTCATTATTCCCATCAACATACGTACACAAACGATAAACTTGGATAAATTAGCTAATATATAAGTTTTGAATACCATTATGTGTACACAATGATTCAAATGATAGTCGGAACATTACACACAAAAGAGCATAATATAATTAAACAACACGCATGCTTGCAATCATATGCTCTTCCATTGCTTTGTTTCTCCCTAGCCAAGGTTATACCATCAAAGGTTGGAGGACGGTCAGCAACTCTGTCACGTATTAGGCTCTCGATATAGTCGAACCGTTGTTTGGCTTCTTCAAGAAGTTGGTCGTACTACTTCACCTAGTCCGTGTTTTCTGCAGGCTCCGGTTGTTCGCAAGGCTCTGCATGGTTGGCTCTTTGAGGGAATAAGATTCGAGCATTTTCACGTCGCCGCCAGCTACACTCGAGCCGAGGATTATGGCTTGATTCCATCCTGTCACAAACATATGCATATATTTACATAACGGAAACAGCAAACACATATAATATAATCTATCACAAACTAACTTTTTACATACATAAGTAGCTAGCATTCAAAAAAGTATAACACTTAATGAAGTAAAAAAATATTCAAACATCCGTTAAATTATTCAAACCAAGTCATAAAAAGTAGAGTACAAAATATTCAAACATAATTAAGTCATCATTAACACATCCGTTAAATACTAAGTATTAATCTAGAGCATTTACTCTTCGAACTCGCGTTTGGAGTTGTCTTTCAGCCACTACACGTAGACCTTTGCGTGAGGCTTTGGTCCGCGCATGGAGGTGGCTTGTAAGAACCGCCCCCGGTCGACCTCGGTCAAACCAGTGAAGTTTGGCGAAAGTTGACTTTCCGACAGAAAAGTCAACCGATGATTCCGGGAGTCATTCAGGACCTTTCCGGGACCCAAAAAACTTAGTCGTCATTACGGTTAGCTTAGTTGGGTCGTTTCCTTTCTAATGACTACTTTTGTGAAAGAGTCAACCGCGGGTCAAACGGGGTCAAATTAGGGACTAAACCGAATTAATTTAAATGTGCTGAGATATTTTGGGTAGAGGTGGTCCCCACATGGACACATGTCCATGATGGCTTGGAAGGGAAGAAAAGGGTGAGAATTGACTAAACTACCCTCATTTGGACCAAAAGAGAAGAGAGGGAACAAGATGGGTGTTTCTAGTTTAGGTTAAAGCCCCCCAATTGAGAGCATTTCAGCTCATTTTCCTCTTGTTGGCCGAAAATCACACAAGGAGAGAGAGAAAAGAGGAGTTCTTAGCTTGAAGAAGAAGAAGAAAGTGGAGAAAGGAAGCTCTTTTGGTGGATTTCCTTCTCAAATCTCCTCCAAAACTAGTTCATCTCATCCCCTCTTCATTCCTAAGGTGAGTAATCCTTGAAAACCCACTTTTAATGGAGGTTGGGGTTATGGGTTTGTTAGAAAAAGGCATGGACTAGGTGGGTTTCAATGGTTATTGAGTTTTTGATGTTTAAGTAGATGATTTTTGGATAAAAGTAAAGATGGATGATGAAATTTCAATGGGTTTGTGTTGTTTTGATGAAACCCACCTGGGGATTGAAGTATTGAGGTTTGTGGGACTGATTTGGAGGTTTTGTTTTGTTTTGATAAAACCCACTTGGGAAGAAGCTAGAGGAAGAAGAAGGGCGAGTCTGTTCGGATCCGTCACGGATCCGTGACGGGGACCGTGACGGAGTACGTCACGGCTCCGTGACGGAGGCCGTGACGTCACCCGTGACGGTAAGCATCACGGTTCCGTGACCCGAACCGTCACGGAGTCCGTCAAGGCTCCGTGACCCGAACCGTGGTGGATCAGAATTGGGCCTTTTGGGCCCATTTTAGTCGTTTTCGGGTAATTAGGAAGGTCATCTATTACCGAGCCTATCGGGGATTAAATTGGGATGTTTCCTCTTTGAACCGTCCTTGAATTACTATTAATTCCCGTATTACTTGTGATCTTAGACGTTGTTTCCGAGCACGACAGAGGAGGCTACTAGACGACTCGCGTTGACTTGCGTTTGGATAGCGATTGAGGTAGGGAAAGTAGCGAATACCGGTTTAATTGCGGAAAGTTACTAGTATGCATATAGGTTATGAACAAATGATATAGTTGTAGAATTGCATGTAGGATGTGAGGAACGAGTGTAGCCGTGTAAAATGTGGGATAACTTGCGGGCCATGTCGTGCCCGTAAGTTTGGGAATTGTTGTGCTGTAGAATTGCATGTGTGTCCCTGGTTGGGCCCGTAGGATTGTGTAATGATTGCTCTTGGTTGTGATTGGTAGATGTGGCATATCCGTTATTGAATTGAGGATCATGATATGAAATGTGTGGTATGATATGTGTGGTATGATGTGAACTACTACCTTGTGATATGATCGGGTGATTGATAGACCGATGTGATGTGTTTTGGTAAGCTTGTTTGGTAATGATATAGCATGTGTTTCGGTGGGATGTCTATACCGACGGAGGATTCCGGTATAGGATATCTAGACCGATGATGTGTTCTGGTATGATACCTATACCGACGGAGGATTCCGGTATAGGATATCTAGACCGATGATGCGTTCAGTATGAGATGTTTGATGATGTTATTCCGGTCCGATATCGTGGCAGATGTTGTGCCAGTTCTGTCACGATATGTTCCGCGGCGGTGTGTTCCGGTCCGATATCTATATCGATGGTGGTTCCGATATAGATATCTAGACCGAGGCTTCCGGTATGATATCTATGTCGTGGAGGACTCCAGTATAGGATATCTAGGCCGAGGATTTGGTTCCGGTGCGATACCTGTGTTGCATGTGCGATTACGGTACAGGGGATCTAGAGTCGAGGAGGGTATTTCAGAGCAATGTTTATACCGTACCCCGGGATGGTACATGTGATGTGATTTGTGCCCCATGCTACGGGAAGATATACCCGACCGACGGAGGATTCCGGTCCACTATATTATGAGTTACCCCGAGGAGCCTTGTTCTAGGAAGATGCCCAGGCCGATGTGAGTTCGGACGACGTGATAAGTCACGTTGTTGATGAGCCGACGCATTGCTCTGGAATACCATAGGTGGCAGTGATTGTTAATGATATTACTCTGTGTGTTGACCTGTGTTGACTGCTGTGATTGTCTATGCATGCTATGTGATCTTCTGTGAAATTGAAATACAGTTCTACCCGAGTTGTGTGTATTGTCGTGCGAGTTCGCACGTGTGGTCGGTTGTGAGATAACCGTGAGCATTGTGCACTGAGAACTGTTAAGTGATGGGTGCTAAGAGCATGGTTGAGAAGAAATGTATGGGTTCGGTTCGGTGTCGAGGTTGATTTACGGGTCGCACCCGAGTGGGGGCCAAGCGTTGTCTTGGGTTACTTGTTTAACTGCTTCATAGTCATTGTGCTTACTAGTATGCCCTAATTGGACGGTTACCCGTGGTGGTGAGCGAATAGCTCATCCCCTTAACTACTTTTTCCTACTGAGCGAAAGCTCACCCCCCTTCATTACTGTTTTACAGGTTTCGATCGTGAGTCGGTTTAGAGGACGTCTCAGAGCTGGGGAGCCTGGCGAGAGTCCTTGTTTGTGGGTTGATTAGTGACGTACCTTTTGTGTATTAAACTCCGTTTTATTGTGATACTCGAGCATTTGACTATTTTTATCAGGATTTATCAGTTGAACTATTATTGGAGATCTATATTTGTTTAAAATTGCATTTGCTATCTTTATTTTCAGTTCACGTCTCGAATCCGGTCAAAACCGGATTTGGGGTATGACATGGCTCCATCGGATGTACGAGTTCCTCTTATTTGAGCATCAAGTCTGGCTCTTTCACCAGCAAGCCTTGCAGCAACAAGCCTAGCATGTCTAGCTCTTTCAGCAGCAATCCTTTGGCCCTCTCTGTTAATGAGGCACAATATTCTCATTTTAGCTGCTGATTCTCCTCTCGTACGTGTGTCCTTTGGCAATTTGTCATACATTTTCAGCATCTCCCCATATAAATCAAACTCCTTTTTTTTATAATTGGTCCACCATATTCACCATCTGATATGTTTTCCCCGACACTACTAGTTGTGTCCTCTATTAACTATATGAAAGCAATCCTCAATTTCAAACCCTAATTAAATCAAAACAAGTAAAGCTGAAACCTAAATGAAACCATAATTTAAATCAAACCCTTCAATACAACATCAACAAATGGGTTGTATGATGATTTCTGAAACCCAAAAACGTACTTAAATTTATTAAACATCTAAATTCTGGAACCCTACATTAAATAATGCAAACCTACATTTCTGATTTTGTAATCTAATATATAAACATAATTATAATTATAATTTCTGAAACCCTAAATTTTTCCTACAATTCTGATTTCAGGCTTAAATTTCAAAATTTGTGAAACCCTAAATTTGATACTCCAAACCTATATGTCTAAATTTGTTGAACCTTAACAATAAATTTATGCAACCCAAATGAAAACAAAGAATAACAACAAATTAAATAAAATTTATCAACAAATGGGTTGCATGTTTATTTCTGTAACAAGTAAAAAGAACATGGATATGGGTATTTGAGTTCATACCTGATGTTGTGCTCGAGAATCGACGTACGAAGAAAATGAAGAACGTGGTCGGCGTTGGAGGAATGTCGGAGAACACCGGAGGGTCACATCGGGAATATTGGTCGATAAAGACGCACTGGAACGAAGAGGAGGCACTAGTCGATGGGTATGAGGGGTAGGGTTTCACATGTATATATATATATATATATATATATATATATATATATATATATATATATATAATTACTGGCCGACGGATATGGTATATATCATCCAACAATTATATATCAGAAGCGACAACGTTTCGTTTAAGTGAAATTGTCGGCACAGTTGGCCAACGGATGCATATCCGTTGGCTAGCTGTGTGTGCTAGTTAAGAGGTTCCCCTCCTCTAGCTGGTCAACGAAAAAGTCCAGAAGGGTCGTCTGTAGTCTAGGCTCGGGAAGATGATTAAGATCCCAACAGTGAGGGACAATTTGTATGTTAGTGGTTCCTGCAACACGAGGTCTAACGGTTTATCAGAAGAATTGGACGAGTTAAGGGCTCGCATCGCCCAAATGGAGGGGAGAGAGGAAGCTCTGAAGAGGGACATGGAGGCACAAATAGCTGCCCAAGTACAAGCTGTCATACAAGCCAATGCCGTTGAAATGATGAAGGCTTTCTTCGAAAAAATGATGTAGTCCCAATCAAATGCTTCCCCGTCATCAATTGTCCCGTCTTCCAACCCCCCCTCCCCGTCGTAATGCCTTTGAACTTTTATATTTTATGATCATAAACAACTGTTAATTGTGTTACTGTGGTTGTGATGAACTATTTATTTATGTCTATTGTGTATGTGATGAACAACTATTTGTGTATGTGATGAACTACTAGTGTCTATATTTTCTGGACTGTGTGTAAACCTAAATTTACAAGGCATGGTGAATATGCAGGTGCAATACACGTTTGGGTGTAGGATTTCCAGTATTTGTTTTTGAAACCACCACTAAACTTGGCCAATGGATTGAATCTGTGGCCCAGGTGTAAAACCAAGGCAACGGACCGTAACCGTGGCCCAGGTGGAAATGTTGGCCAAATGATCACATTCGTGGCCTAAAGGTAAAAACAAGGCAACAGATCCCATTCGTGGCCCGTTGTAAACCAATGCAACGAATCCAATATGTGGCCCAGGTCGAAATATTGGCCAATGGATCACATATGTGGCCCATGTTTAAAACCAGGGAAATGGATCACATACGTGGCCCATGCGCAAATGTTGGGAAATAGATCAAATACATGGCCCATGTATAAATGTTGGGTAATGTATCCAATCTGTGGCCTAGGTGTAAACGTAAGCCAACTGTGGCCCAAGTTTTCATTTGTCCGACAGATACATGTATCCGTTGGCCAAGAAATTGGGCTACGACACGTGGCTGACGGATCTTGGCAGACACATACATCTGTTGGCCAAGAACTTGGCCAACAGATAGCTAATCCTGGATAACGGATGCAATCCGTTACCCAAGACCGATCCAGTAATAGTGTAGATATTTTGGATCCGTATATCCAATCATGTTAATGTTCTCCCTAGACCTTAAATAGAATAAATACAAAATTTAGTTCCACTCAGATAATGAAATACATGTTTGATTACGTTCCAATGTTGTCTACATAGTTTCGAGTTAAGCTTAGTGAGCACATTGACTGTAAATGATATATCAGGTCTTTTGCACTTTCTCAAGTAAGTTCCCCATTGCATTTAGATATGGTATTTGAGGACCAAATATGTTTTCATCTACTTCTTTGAGAAAGATAAGTCTCTTTTGGGTCCAAAGATTAGACGAACATTAGGATACTGGGTGAAAAAGAATTATTCATACTGAAATGCTTAAAGAGTTTCTTAATATATTCATATTGATGGATTAGAATACCATAAACATATGTTCGATCCATAGGATGAGACAATGTCTTGTTTTCATTAAATCTTTCATTTCAAATTCTTTCATAAGATATTCTACAGTTTTAAGGATATCTTCTAAAGTCCCTATCAGATTTAAATCATCGATGTACATTGCTACAATAACAAACTCATAGTTTCTTTTCTTAATGAATACTCATGGATTATGATATTTTATTTGCAACCTTATTTGGTGAGGTACTCGTTAGGATAATTGTACACATTCTCTCATAGTGTTTTAGTCCACACAACGACTTTTGTAGTTTTATTGAACACATATTCCTTGGGTTAATTTTCATTGCATCAGTCATTTTATATCCTTCGGTGAGTTTCATATAAATGTCAGTATCCAAAGTTCAATATAAGTAAACATTAAATACGTCCATCATTTAGTAAACGTTACAAACAATAAACAAAAGTTAATTCCAGTAAATTAATAAGACTCGTAGAAAATAATCAATGTTTTTTATAAGCAAAACAATAAAAGAAAAGAATCATTATGATTCAATCCACGACGAACACTGATAACATGATAATCCAAACATAAATCACGAAGACCTAGTTGATAACTACAAATTCTAATACGTGAATAAATATCAAACACTAAATAAAATGACAGAAAATAAGAAGAGAACACCAATTTTATGTGGTTCAACAATGTGCCTACTTCAACAAGACAACAACATCTTTCTATGACCACTCAACCTTAAGAACCACGACAAAACCACACCTTGCAACTAGAAAGTCAAGAACGCTCATTATGAGTATATTTAAGTATAAACATACATAATATCATATAATTCGACATTTATAAGTATTACTATAATGTGTATAATCTATCCAAATAGTTAAATGTAACGTCTTGTATGACATCAATCGTAAAAAAGAAAAATTCCTCAAACATGTATAACGTCATATTGCACATTAGATAATCAAAATCGTTTATGTGATACACAACGTTGGCTATATTATCTATATGTAAAATAGTATCCATTTGACATAAGTGGGTACTTGGATAAGGTGGTCAACCATTCGGTAAAATTTTGCTAGCCAATGATGAATTAGAATCGCCGATCAAGTAATCGGTAGATGATTTCGTGTTTCGTTACACACGTGACATGCTTGCGCGACAAGAGAATAATTCCTCAAGCAAGTAAGTTGACTTGTCCACGTCTTTTTTTCTTAGACAAGTGACCTACTTGGCCGGCCAAAGAAATATTCATCAGGCAAGGGAGCCATTTGGTCATCGATGAGGATTTTCGTTGGTCAAGTGGCATTCTAGTGTGGTGGGGTCCACCATGTTTTTTCTCGTATAGAAAATAATATTTTTTATTAAAAAATTTATATTTTAGTTCAGAAAATATTTTAAAAACAAGATTTATTTTATTTTATAAAAATCAGTTTTTATTTAATAAAAATCATTTTTATTTTAAAAATATGTAAAAATCAGAATTTAATTTTTAAATATATATACAGATCATATTTGTATACAAAAAAGCATATATCTTTTCTTTTAATTTATAAAAATCAGTTGTATTTCAAAAAAAAAATGTTTTTGAATCAGATATTATTTGTATATATTTTTAAAATATAAATTATGTTTTATATTTTTTAAATAAAATTTATAAAAATTGATTTTTAAAATATGTTTTATAGTAAAATTTGAAGATAATTGAAGATCAATTTTGACAATTTATTATTTTTATGGTTTGAGGAACCAATTATATGATTTTGAAAATTCGATTGTTAGTGGGGTATTTTGGAGTATTTACTTTTTTGGGATAAAAATTAACTGAAAATTAACGGTAGGTATTAAATTAAAAATAAAATTTTTCTATAGTAATGGAATAAAAATAGAAAATAAATTTAAGATAATATATAGAAAATAAATTTTTTAGTGTATTGAAACAAAATTTTCTCATGAGAAAATACTCTTTCATTTACCTGACGCAAACAACAAAATATCAGATTCCCACTTACATATAAATCATTTTACTGTCTGAAGAGTGAAGAGACATTAACTGTATGCATGTGTGTGAATGGGTTACAACATTATGATCGAAGACATCGAGAAAAGGATATAAAGAAAGAAGCCTTTTGAGTTGATGGAGCAAACAAATAAAAAAAAAACTTGAAGCACAAGACAAAATATCCATGGATTAGCCAAAACAAGAAAAAGCAAAAGTCTCCATCTCTCTGCATTCTCCAACTAAAGCATAATGATTGAAAGAAACTCCTTGCTTTATTTACATCACAATTGATGCCTTTGTGCTTTTCCTTTTTAAAGTTGTTCTATTTTTATTCATTATAATAATTGACTTTCAAATAAATAAATTCCTTGGTTCAGGTTGTACTGGAAGACCAAGCTAGAGGTACT
Organism: Erodium maritimum; assembly: GCA_963921825.1. Classification (NCBI taxonomy): domain Eukaryota; kingdom Viridiplantae; phylum Streptophyta; class Magnoliopsida; order Geraniales; family Geraniaceae; genus Erodium; species Erodium maritimum. The sequence continues at coordinate 28,063,697 of OY997589.1, read as the reverse complement.
GATCCCTATGCTCGAAGGTATGGTATAATAATACCCATCAACCAATCAATCTAAAAGTCACCTATAAAGAGAGTAAATAAATTAAAGCAGCCTTCAAGAAATACCCATCAATCATATTTTCAATTGTTAAAGTTGTTTCTTTTTCATGATCAGTCACTTGTCACTTGGATTCTTCATTATTAAGCTTCTTTTGTTTTTGCATCTTCGCTTGCCCCTCCTTTTGTTTTTCTATTTTTCAGCATATTTTACAACTGTCATTTTAGTTGGTTAATGTCATTATCTACCTTAATTTAAAATTTGAGATTTATAAATTAAGCATAATGATTATCATAATATATATCTGGCTATTCTGTTTAGGCATGGATGCAAACATGGTGAATAGAGACATACCAATCGATGTGTGACCGTGATAATTAAGCATGTTTGACAACACAAAAGAGGAGCCTCAACACATTTGATGATTAATTAACAGAGATGTGATTTATTAAGCAAGGTGCTTTAGCAGTCATCAAAAGACTAGCTCCCCACTCATTCCTTTACGACCCTCCCTCCTGTAGACGCGAATCATTTGGATCTTTTTTTTGTGAGGAAGAGATTCGCTCTTCTATCTTCTCGTACGACGGAAAGAAAGCTTCGTGTCCGGACGGGTTCAATCTCCTCTTCTTTAGGATTGCTTGGCATATTATTCAGGATGATTTTATGAGATTTGTGCACTACTTTTTCACCAGGGTTTGCTCGGAAAAGGGCTGAATTCGAGCTTCATTGTCCTCATCCCTAAAGTTGCTTGCCCTAGGGAGTTCTCTGAGTTTTGGCCCATTAGCCTTACCACGGCCACTTATAAGGTCATAACCAAAACTCTTTCCCTCTGTCTACGCTCTGGCATTGGTAGTCTTATCAGCGATACGCAATCGTCCTGCATTGAAGGTCGCCAGCTTGTTGATAGTGTGATGGTGGCCAATGAGGTTTTCGATGATATTCACTGTAAGAAGAGGCGCGTGACTTTGGTCAAGCTTGATTTCGAGAAAGCGTTTGACAAGGTCGATTTGTTGTATCTTAAGCGGGTGATGCTTGCCATGAGTTTTGGGTCTCGTTGGATTATGTGGATTTTTTCTTGCCTTGAGGGCCACCCCTCAGTCCTTATTAATGGTTCCCCGTCTACCCAGTTTCCCGTTCTCTAAGGCGTCCGTCAGGGGTGCCCTATCTCCCCCTTCTTATTCCTCATAGTCGCTGAAGGCCTCCATCAACTCTTTGAGCACGGTATTAGATTGAGCTTATTCAGTGGAATTCGGGTAGGAGCTGACACTTACGTCTCCCACCTTCAGTTTTCGGATGACACACTTTTATTTTTGGAGGATGACACCCAACAGCTTTACCACGTTCGTTTGTTGCTTCATTGTTTTGAGCTGGTTTCGGGGTTGCATACCAATTTTGACAAGTCCACTCTTCTGACCTTTGGTTTTGATCTGTCCTCTAGCTTTGATCTCTCCTCGGCCTTGGGTTGCGATTTGGGTCACCTTCCCATCACTTATCTGGGTTTTCAGCTGGGAGCTAACCCAAGACTTGTCTCTTTTTGGAGCCCAGTTATAGGCAAATTCCGGGCGACACTTGGGGTGTGGAAAGCTCGTCTTCTCTCTTTCGCGGTATAGCCTCACGTTACTTCGGTCCACTCTAGCTAGTCTCCCGATCTTTTACATGTCAGTTTTTCGAGCCCAAAAAGGTTTTGCTTCTTATGGAGAGGATCCAACGACGGCTCCTTTGGGCTTCCTCTTCGACTGGGGGTTGTTTGTCCAAAGTCGGTTGGGACAGAGTGTGTCGTTCTAGTTTAGCAGGATGTCTTAGTATCCGCAACCTTGAGGCCGTCAACAAGAGCTTGCTCCTGAAGTGGTGGTGGCGGTTTTCCACAGAGCGGACTTCCTTATGGAGACGGGTATTATGTGCTCGACATGGCTGGGTCGAGTCCGAGTGGAATCTCTCTTGTCTTCCGCTCACTCATCGCACCTCTTCTTTGATTCTTCATCATATTGCTCATCTAGCTCAAGATCCTCGCTTTCCTGAGATCTTTGGCCCAGGAAAGGTTTGATGGGTGTTAGGTTCTGGTTGTTTCATCCGGTTCTGGGAGGATGCTTGGGTCACAGAAGTTCCTTTTTCGACTCTGTTCCTTTCCTTTACCTCTCGTTGGTTGAGAAAGGTCAAACGGTTATTCACTTCAAAGTGAACGATGGGTGGAATTTCACTTTCCGTATCCGTCTCTTAGATAGAGAGCTCCTTGCCCTAGAGGACATTCACACCTTTCTCTTAGGCGTTCGCCTCGACTTCTCAGGTCCTGACAGGTTGTCCTGGTCCTTAGATCCCCACGGTGTTTCTACATCGACAGCTTTTAATTCCTTTTCCAACGTCGACGGGGCGGACCCTGTTTTCTAGGCTTCCGCAGTTTGGAAGAGTGCTGTTCCACCTAAGTTCAAATCTTTTGCTTGGCTTGTCGCTCTAGATGCCATCCCTACTCGATCTTTCTTGGTGGCAAGGGTTTCTCGATCCATGTGTTGTGCCTTATGTGTGGCAGACACATCGAGGACACATCTCACCTTCTTATTACTTGCAGATGGGCTTGGCAAGTGTGGTCCTTGGTTCTTCAGTGGTGGGGGGTCTCCTCAGCTCTTCCTTCTTCTCCTGCTTTGTTCATCTCGTCGTAGACTTCGATTTGTGGGGTGCGCCGCCTGCGTAAATCTTGGTCTCATCTTAGCCTTTTGGGATTATGGTTCTTTTGGCTAGCTCGGAACGCCGCAGTTTTCCAATGAGCTCCGATCCTGGATCCGTCTATCATTCTTCGGAGAATTCAGTTCGGGGAACTTACGTTGCTTCAAGCGAATCGTCGAGCCCCGTCTCCTACCTCCTGGATGGTGTTGCCGACTCTTGCCCTCTCTCAGCCTACTTCAGTTCCTTTTTCCATCTCTTTCGGCCTCTTGGGTTATGTAAACTTTTTTGGATATTTTTGTTGGTTTGGTAGTTTGTGGTTTCTTTCCCGGAACCCACATCACTTATTAATGCATTATTTATTTTCTGATAAAATAAAGACTAGGTAATGGTAATAGCTTTGTTGATAATTAATAAAAAGATGGGATGATATTTTGTTTCACACTATATTTTAAGATTACTTTCTTTCAACTAGTATATGTAATCATATAAAACCAGGGGTTAATTACCTTTAGTACCCCTTATGTATTGGTAACACACATTTAGTACCCCTTATGTATTGGTAACACACTGGATAAAATTTTGGTCAAGTTTAGGCCATTTTGACGACCTGCAACCAATTCATAAGGCGTGTAATTGTCCCGTTACCAATACATAAGGGGTATTAAATGATGTGTGATCAATTCATAAGGGGTACTAAATGTGTATTACCAAAACGTAGGGAGTGTTTTTGAACGTTACCAAACGAAAGGGTGCTAAAGGTATGTTACCAATAGAAAAGGGGTACAAAAGGTAATTAACCCTAAAACCAGAGAGGGAGTTGAATGATTTAAGGATGCCGATATTATATATAAGGGTTTACTCTATGTCCTAACCTCGTACTACACTCAATTGTCAAATCCGCACCCAAGCTTTGGAAAATTGTCAAATAGTAACGAATTTCAAAACTGAATTATTAAAAATAAAAAAGTACTGTTTAAATTGACTTTTTCCGTGAACAGTGAATCACGTGCTGCCCACGTGACTCATTTTATAATGGAGCTTGCGCGAGCTGAGGTCACGAAGAGATGAAATTCGAAGCTTGGACACAAAGAGATGAAGTTCGAAGAGCTGAGATGAAGAGATTAGGTCACAAAGAGATGAAGTCAGGCCAAGTTAGCATCCGTAGGAAGAACATATTTGAGGGTAAACTCGACTTTTCACTTGTCCAAGTTAACATCCGTTTAAAATTAGAAACAATTGGCAATTTCAGTTAATTGACCGTTACTACATGGCAATTTCAATTGTACAGGGTTTGGATTTAACAATTTCTGAAAGTTGGGCGTTAGGACATGGAGTAACCCCTATATATAATTATAATTCATTCCAAGGCTGAAAAACTGTTAGGAATGAACTATACACTAAGTGCTATAAGAAAAGATACAATAAGCAAAAACATATATTATAAAGAACTTACTCTTTGAAGTAAAAAGTCTGAATGAAAATTACTACCCGATAATGGAGGTTTAGCTACAGGCCAGTGAATGAATCGAGCGTTGACATGACAGTTCAGCTTTATGACAATCCCAACATAAGGAGAAACCTGATACATGAAAGAGTATTCCTATACAAAGAACCTCGGCAACCCAACATGGGAGCAAAATACACAATGACGACCTAAATAACCAGATATTACAACCACAAAGCGCAAAAAAAGTGAAAGTAGAAGGTCTAGCACCTTAAATTTACAACCATGAAGCGCTCAAAAGAAAATGTCAATAACCCTGATTTTTCAACCATTAAGCACAAGCGATACTAACATCAAACCAACTGACAACCTAAAAAAGTAGAGTACCCTATCTCATTAGGACAGTCATCCTGTCACACAGACTAGAAGACGAACACTAATACATCAGGGGCCAACACCGCAAGCGACAAAGATAGTTCCGTTGAGTAATACCTACCCGAACACAATAACCCCCCAAAACGAATATGAAAGTAAACAGGTGAAAGAGGCAATGGCCAAACCACTCACCGACGTCCAATACCATAACTTGGCGAGTCTTGGCCACCTAAGTGGTAGGAAGCAGATGTATAACGAATAATTAATGATTAAGAGGCAATGTTGGGACACAGTACTTAAGCTGAAGAGAGGGTGATACCAGAATCAGTTCCACGATGAACCGCTAGATCCACGACAATCAATACCTTGGTGGATGGAGAAACGCATCCCACGACCAGATCTCCAACGATACACTCGACAACCAAGCGAATCACCAGAAGAAGCTAACCAGTTCCATAACGATCCACAACCCGGGGATGAAGATGCGCGTCCCACGGTTAGAACTGAATCAAGACACCTTCGATGACACATTGTAGGCAGCACCGACACCTCTACGGGTAACAAATCTACACCAAAGATGGGAAAACCAAAGGAAAATATCAACCGGACCGAATTCCTTGAGATTGCGTCCACCACAATCTCCACTTCCTACTAACAGGAAGCAAAGACCCGAACTACAGCCACAAAGGTAGGGCCATTAGATGACAAGGCTGAAAACGGGGAAAATAACAAGAGAAGACCGAACTCCGACAACCCCCACACATACCAGCACCACCGCGCTCCGACGAATCCAAATACCGATAAAGGAAAAGGAGTGCTGAGGGCCAACACCCTAGATTTTAGCATACCACAAATACTTCCCACCACAACGTTGCTATAGTAGTAATGACAGGACAACGAAGGCAGATTCGAGACCTAAACTAAAAAGCTTCACCCCACAACAAGATAACACGCTAGAGACCCGGCAAGAGCAATGTACAACACTCATACCTGACCAAACGAGGAAGATCTATCCACCTCAAAGGACGAAAAGCGAACTATCTACCGGAGGATGAGAAGGCCTTGAACGTCGATCAACGAAGCACCAGATATCCGACCACAAAGGCCGAATCTGGAGGACAAGGGACGAGCTATCCTCAGGCTAGACAAAGGAGCACCGTCGTGCCACCAAGGCGATCTTCCACGGATAAGAGAGTAGTCCCCGAGCACAGTCTTCGAGTAGAGTGAAGAGCGCGGATAGAAGGTGGACTGAAGATGAGACACCAACTACGAGTCTGACCTTCAGGACAAGGCGTAGGAGAAGAGGAGCAGTAGTAGACTATGGCGAGACAGAGTAGTCGGTGGTAGGGAACTCCTTGAGCTCTACAAGAAAATGAAATGACATATCTTAGATCTGTACCCAACATCAGCTAACAGAAGTCCACGACATCTCCAATAGGATCCGTTCACCTGAACTCGAGCAAAACCAAGAACGCCAAAGCCGGAGGGAGAGGATGAAGACGAGAGGATGAAGTCGAGTAGCAAAGGGAAAAGAGGGAAAGGGAAAAAGGGGAACGGGGAGTAGGGTGAACTGTAGAGGCTTCCGTCGATAACAACCACAGCCATGGTCGTGGCTGTCACCGAAGAAGGCGAGAAAAGTGGCGGCGGTGGATGAAACTCGGCTAGGGTTATGGCTTAGCTGTAGAGAGTTTAGTGGAGGGTGGTTTGATGCATTGTGGTGGTTATAGGTTGGTATCGAAAAAACTTCATGATGATCCTCATAGCTTGCAATATGCATCACATTCCGTTCCAGTTACTGTGTTATAAAACGTAATACAAGTATGCAAGATATTTGAGACGATTGCTCTATCCTAAAATTGTTTGAACGACTAAAAACTTTGAAACGATGTCGTAGAATTCAAAATGCTCGTTTGACATCCTATGCTAATAACTTGTGATTTTTGCTTCGAGGAAGAGAGATTTTCTAACAAATACAACCAGTTTAATGTCAATAATTGTAAATGCATGCTTGCCATGCCTTACATTCAAGTGTATATAACCTTACATATCGGTAATTACAAACATAGTTACAAAAGGAAAGAGACACAACATGAGTCATAGAATAAGATAATTATATGTGACACACGCAAAGTAAAAATATCATCACGCTTTCTAAATTAGAGGACAAATCTAATAGAAATCCTTCTTATCCTAAAAATCGTGTGAACCGATCCTAAGAACATGTACAATGGAAAGGCCCTTGGTGAGTCCATAATTATGAGTCCCTTGTGCTGACTGGACAAAATCGAGGGACTAGGGACTCAAAATAGTGGGTGTTTTGCAATGAGGCTCACAGTGAGTCCCTGAGGCTGAGTCCCTTGTGCTGACTGGATGATGAGTTGTTAATTAATTGATAGTTTGCTGTTTTATTTAATTCTTTATCAGAAACAGTTTAAATTATATAAAATATAAACAAATGTGAAAAAAATAATTAATGACAATAAAAAAAAATAATAAACAAATTTAACACGAATAAAAATGAACTTAAACTTTTTTTCATCCCCTTTTAATACAACTCAAAAACCAGCTCCAAGAGCACAAACGACTACTCGTCGTCACGGAAACCAACTCCATATAGACCCCATAAGTGCTCCATAAGATCATTTTGTAGTTGTCTGTGGGTCTGATGATTTGTGACACTATGTTGACAATCCACTTGTTGCTGGTATGCCAATGACCCTCCTCGGTGCCATCGTTCTGGTGGTGTCCAATTCGGCATTTCTGGAGGTTGCTCGTACAACAACTCCTCATCCCCATACTCGTACCGGTCGCGCTCATCCTCTACAATCATGTTGTGTAGAATGATGCAAGTGTGCATGGTATTAGCCAAAGTGTGTTTGCTTCAAGTACGAGCGGGACGGGAAATGATGTGTCACCTTGCTTGAAGTACTCCAAAAGCCCTTTCAGTATCTTTCCGAGCACCTTATTGGCATTTAGCAAATAACTTCTCTTTGGGCTCGTAGGGATGCCGAATAGTCTTCATGAACCGTGCCTATGTTGGGTAAATGCCGTCCACCAAGTAATAAGGTCGGTCGTACCGATGCCCATTGATATAGTACTCCATTGTAATAACCACTCCCGGTCAACGCCAGTCAAATCTGCGAAAAACAGGAAAATTTAAAAATTTTAAGCAGACACTTAATTAAACCTAAGATTGACCCCAAGGGTCATACCGGACTTAAGTTGACCCCGTTATCGACAAAAGTGAGTTTCGGGGGACTCAGGACAACTTTCTGACCAATTTGGGAAATGTTGACTTTTCGCCAGAAAAGTCAACCGAGCGAGGTGTGTTCGGAGTTGGTAAGCACGATAACGGTAGAGGAGCGAGGTCTTAGAGATACCGTGAGGCTCTGTGAGGTTCGGCAGCAACTGAGCTGATGCGTGTGTCCGCGGGAAGGATACTTACGGAATGACAACCTTTAACGTAATCTTGGTAATGGATTGGCTGGCGAAGTGCTGAGCCAATACCGACTGTTACTGGCGACGAGCGATTTCAGGTGTTCTCGGATTCATAAGAGCTTTAAGTACATCTCTTCCCAACGAGACCTGAATACGCGCTAGCGGCGATGAATGGGACTACTCGAGGAGTACGACTTTGAGCTACAATACCATCTGAGTAAGGTGAACGTGGTTGCCGACGTCCTGAGTAGGAAGTCGGTCCCGAGTCTTACTAGCATATCAGTCCGAGAGTGGGACATTATATGGGAACTGGGCACGCTCGGGTTGGAGCTAGAAGAGGTTACTGGCGGCGTGTCCATGTACTTCTTGGTGACTCAGCCCACCCAGCTTGGCCGGGGGATAGAGGCAGCAGTCGGTGGATGTCGAGACGACAGAGATCCAGGAGAGAGTTGCCGGCGGTGTTGAACTGAGGGCTGGGTTCGTCGTGCTAATTGGGAGTTACGGTATCGTGGAGGTTTGTAGTGGAACGAGATGCGGAGAGCGGTTGCGGAGTTAGCATCGCGGTGCCTCACGTGTCAAAAGGTGAGAGCCGAACAACAACGTCCCGCTGGATTATTGCAGCCACTGCCGGTTGCACAGTGGAAATGGGGGCACGTCACGATGGGTGTCGTGAGCGGTTAGCCGAGTTCGCCTACAACAACAGCTTTCAGGCCTGTATCATGATGGCACCGTTCGAAGCGTTGTATGGTAGGCCGGGTCGATCGCCCGTGTGCTGGGCAGAAGTGAGGAATAAGAGTTTACTGGGTCTAGAACTGGACCGAGAGACAGTTGAGTCGGTCGTACCGAAGCATGAGCGATTGAAGACCGCGCAGAGTCAGCAAGAGCTATGCTGACAGACGGCGCCGACCTCTCGAGTCAGCAGTCGGTGGTCATGTATCCCTAGAGATGAGTCCGAAGGGTGGACTGGTGCGTTTCAACCGCGGCGGAGGCGGGTTAGCCCCGCGGTGTATCGAGCCCTTCGAGGTCTTGAGTACGTCTTTGTGTGGGCAGATGTCGAGGTAACGGGTGATGTCTCGTTTAAGGAGAAACCGGTTTGGGAAATGGATCCACGGGAGCAGGTCCTGCGCGGAAAGGCTATCCGCTTAGAATGGGTGCAGTGGCGGCACCACGAGGCCGAGTCGACTTGGGAACGCGAGGACGAGATTCGCGCGAAGTACCCCGATCTGTTCGACTCCGAAGGTGCGTTGTTCCAGATTTCGCGGACGAAATTCCTTTAAGGAGGGTAGATTGTAATAACCACTCCCGGTCAACGCCAGTCAAATCTGCGAAAAACAGGAAAATTTAAAATTTTTAAGCAGACACTTAATTAAACCTAAGATTGACCCCGAGGGTCATACCGGACTTAGGTTGACCCCGTTATCGACAAAAGTAAGTTCCGGGGAACTCAGGACAACTTTCTGATCAATTTGGGAAATGTTGACTTTTCGCTGGAAAAGTCAACCGAGCGACGTTTTGGTCCATTCGAGGACCGTTTTGGATCCAAAAAGCTTATCCGTCATCGCAGCGGCCTTAGTTGAGCCGTTTCCTTGTAGACCGTGAAGTTTTGTAATTTCTTGGAAAAAGTGCCCGTTCAGGGCCCGAAACGTCTGAATTTCCCGAATCTGACTGAAAAATATCTAAAAGGTATTTTAGCAAAAAGGTGTGGGACCCACTTGCCATATGTCACTAATGTGGTGGTGTTAGGTAACATTGAACAAAACAAAGGATGACTTGATGGTAGTTTTGTATTTAGAAGTTAGTTTTGATTTTTTTTAAAAACAAAATAAAGATGAAGGTTGGAAGTGTGTTCGGCAATTGTTCAAAAAAAAGGAGAAATGGAGAGAGAAAGAAGACAGAGAAAGGGAAGGAGAGAAAAGGAAAGAAAATGGGAGATTTTGGTGATTTCCCGACGATCCGACCGACCGATCGTTTCAACGATAGAAGATTCAAGCTCACACCGTCATTCTCTACGGTGAGCACCTAACCGATTTTCGTTTTGTTAAGTTCAAATTTTAGGGTTTGAGTTTAAACGATTCAAATATGGTTGAGTTTTGGTTAGAATTGGTTTAAAGATGAATGGTTGAGGTTTGGGGTTCGTTAGGAACGTTTTGGGGCAAAAAGGGAATTTTGCCAAGCTTGGCCGGGTGGGGCCCACGTGCTCGGGTGATCGGGTTTTGTGTTCGGGTGGTTTAGAACGTTCCCCGGATCATTTATCCACAACCGAATTGAAATTTGGAATTAAATTGGAGAAGTTGTAATTATCGGGTTTAGAAAATTTAAACGTTAATTAATTGACTCGAAAGTCGGAATTCGATTCCGTCGAGTGCCTAGGAACCTTTGAATTATTCTAAGACCGTAGAAACGAAAACGGGAATTTTCGGAGCCCCGGAAGGGCATTTTCAAAACCCGGGCAGATTCGCCATGTCAGGCGAATCGGGCCTTTCCGGATCCAATATCGACAATGTCGAGTAATTGGGGAGTTTGGGAGTGATCGACATTGTCGGGGTTACTTTTGGGCGTCAGGTTTATTAAAATTCAGCATTATACCTGCAAGCTTAAAAGCGTTTAAAATTGTGTTCTTTTAGATCGTGCTGCGGACCGAGGCAAAGGAAAGTTAGGCGAGTGACTGAGATCACGCCGGGGCTTATTTGGGCACTTTTGGAGAACACGCACGAGGTAGGGAAAAGTAGCCGGATCTCGGCCCTGATTAGGGAAAGTTAACAGTAGAATTGCATGTGACACCGGGGTGTCGTGGGTTGAGTAGGTTTATTTAAATATTAGAAAAGCATGATACGGGAGTGTAGCGTTTATGAGAAAAGCATGCGACACTTAGTAGTGTCGTAGGAACAGAGAACTTAGCGATATTAGAATTACTGGAGGCATATGACCATTCCCTGAGGTTGATTGCGAACTTATCGAGATTAGGAGTTTTGGAGGCATATGACCATGCCCGGAGGTTGATTGTGAAACTGTTGATATTAGGACTGTTGGAGGCATTGGTTATGCCGGAGGTTAATTGTGTATTTTGTGTCTTGGGTGGCCAGGAGAACCCGTGTTTTACTGTTTTGTCTTGGGTGGCCATGAGAGCCTGTGTTTTACTGTTGTGTCTTGGGTGGCCATGAGAGCCCGTGTTTTACTGTTGGTGTCTTGGGAGGTCATGAGTGCCTGTGGGGTTGTTGAACCCGTGTCTTTACTGTTGGTGTCTTGGGAGGCCATGAGTGCCCGTGGGGTTGTTGAACCCGTGTCTTTACTGTTGGTGTGTCTTGGGAGGCCGTGAGTGCCCGTGGGGTTGTTGAGCCCGTGAGTTACTGTTGGTGGTTTTGAGTGGCCGTGAGTGCCCATGGGGTTGTTGAGCCCGTGAGTTACTGTTGGTGGTTTTGAGTGGTCGTGAGTGCCCGTGGGGTTGTTGAGCATGTGAGTTACTGTTGGTGTATCTTGGGAGGCCGTGAGTGCCTGTGGGGTTGTTGAGTCCATGTTTTACGGTTGGTGTCTTGGGTGGCCATGAGTGCATGTGGAGTGCTGAACTTGTGTTGTTGCTGTTTGTTGAACTTTGTTTGTGATTGTGATTGTGGTTACCTGAGGTTGTGGGCCCGCTTCATGAAACGGGGGTCCTCGATCACACGCGTCTGCATGTTCAGACGGGGTAGGAGGCTCGCCCGACAACAAAGGGGTCCTGGCCGCGCGTGTGTGGTTCGGGGTTGTGAGTGTGATAGGTGTACAGCCTGATCTGACTTTGTGTCGATGAATTGCGATAGGTCGACAGCCTGATCCGACTTTGTGTCGATGAATTGCGATAGGTCGACAGCCTGATCCGACTTTGTGTCGATGAATTGCGACAGGTCGACCGCCTGACCTGATGAGATCGGTAAAGGGCGTGAGGGAGGTTACTGGGCAGCTGGTATGCGATCCTTTGTGATCTTGTTTGTTATGCGATCCTTTGTGATCTTGGGTGTTGTGTGGTGGTCTTTGAGTCCTTGGAAGAGGTCGTGATCGTTGTGTCGGGTCTACCTTACGTGTCCAAGTGTCGAGTCGGTTGAGGAAGGTCACCGTATGGGCGTGTTAGTCGGAGTACTTGAGTTGGGGATAGTGATTCCCGGTGTTGGGTTTGATTTTGGTGTTACCGGCATTGTCTGCTAATTATGCCGTAGTCAGTCTGTTATCCGTGGTGGTGAGCGAACGCTCACCCCTAGCTGCTTTTCCTACAGGTGCCGGTCGCAGGTTGGACTAGGTGAGCTTTCGGAGCTTGAAGAGCTAAGAGCGGGTTTCTGGGTTTATTTTTGAGTCTAGCGACGGATACCATACTTTTGTTCACTTGTTGTGACGTATTTCAAATTGTAAATATTATTTTGTTGAACAAACGGTGTTTTTAAAGTGTGTTAATGTAAAAGGTTTCAAAATGTTTTATTGTTTTAAAGGTTCACGTCCTGAGTTCGGTTTACTGAAATTGGGGCGTGACGACACCGATACACCGATAAGAGTAAAAGCGCTTTAGGGGATTCAGTTGTTTTTTGGAGGGGAATACTGCGGTAGCATCAGACGACACCGATACAGCGAATCCATTAATACTATTAATCAAAAATAAAAATACACAAACATTTTATTTTTATTTTCAAATTCAGGTATCATAATTAAAAAATAGTCAGCTAATTTAATCAATTTCATCTTATTCTATACTTGTTAATTCAATGTTAGAAGATAAAAGTATAATTTCAAAATAATACCACAAAATTTAACAAAACAAAATCAGGCCAATAGACACACAAATTTAAAAATAAAAATATTAATTTGGAAGAGAAGAAATCAAATAGAAAATTGTCATTTTGTATAAATTGACACAAGTGTATCAAAATAAAATTTTTAAAAAAAACAATATACAAATAAACTTACCGATCTAAACGAAATAGTACATAGTATTATTTTGTCAGTATTCCCTTTAGAGCACGCACAACGCTGCGGTTTGTGTTACGATCCGCAAACCGAACGTATGTTTGCGGATCGCGTTGTGGGGTGTCATTTTTGCGGCCCGTGAATCGTAAAATGCGGTTTGTTCAGCGGCCCCCGACTCACGCCGCACAAACACAGGCCGCGGGTCGCAGCGCTAGCCAATCCTGACTTTACAAGCGACATGTCAAAAAAAAATTCTGACCGCCTAGCAACAGTCGGAAATCAATGATTTTTTTTAATTCATATTACACCTAAATTCTAACCCTATAAATACCCACAACCCCATTCTCAAACCACCAACACTTCTACAACTTCTCTGCACTTATTTGTTCCAAATTTCTCTCCTCAATCTCGCTACAAAATGTCTGAGGATGACGGTCCATCATATTAGGAGTTGGCAACGGAAATGAGTTTAGTTGAAGAACGAGTCAGGCGAAGGGTTGAGAGAGGCATACAGAGACTAATACCAACGATCAATGATGTGAAGGAGAGGAACGAACATGTGGAACCTTCCTGACGAATGATTCCCTTAGGTCGTCTCGAAGCCCACGACCATCTAATAAAGGAATATTTTGCCGATCAGCCCCTGTATGGGCCCGCTATGTGTAGGGGGCGGTTCCGTATGTGCTGACCACTTTTTGAGCGAGTGATGGACAAGGTAGCAGATGTCACGACCCAAATCCGGTTTTGACCGGACTCGAGATGTGAGGTAAAAACAATAATAAATAAAGCAAGTTTAAACGAAATGAAACTCCAATAAGTTGATTAAAGTCAGCAACACCAAGTCAACACTCGAAAACCCAATAATAAAGAGTTTAATACAAAAGGGAAAGTACGTCTCTATAGGTTCCCAAAACTAGGACTCTCGCCAAGCTTCCCAGCTCTGAGACGTCCTCTAAACCAACTCACGATCGAAACCTGTAAAAAAGTTAATGAAGGGGGTGAGCTTTCGCTCAGTAGGAAAAAGTAGTTAAGGGGATGAGCTATCCGCTCACCACCACGGGTAACCGTCCAATTAGGGCATACTAGTAAGCACAATAACTACGAATCATTAAACAAGTAACCCAAGACAAAGCTTGACCCTCACCCGGTTCAACCCGTAAATCAACCTCGATACTGAACCGAACTCATACATTTCTTCTCTACTATGCTCTTAGCACCCGTTACCTAACAATTCTCAATGGAAAACGACCACGGTTATCTCACAACCGACCACACGTGCGAACTCGCACGACAATACACTGAACTAGGGTATAATTGTATTTCAAATTACAGAAGATCACATAACAAGCATAAGTAATCAAAACAATCAAAATAGCTCAACACACAAAGTAATATCATTAGCAACCACTACCACCTGTGGTATTCCGGAGCAATGCGTCGGCTTCCATGGCCCGAGTCACCATATCGTACCAAACTCGACATCGGCCTAGATATCTTCCCGGAACACACAGCATCGGGGTACAACTCATAATATAGCGGACCGGAATCCTCCGTCGGTCGGGTATATCTTCCCGTAGCACGGGGCACAAATCACATCACACATACCATACCGGAACACTCATCGGTATAAACATTGCTCTGGAACACCCTCCTCGGCTCTAGATCCCCTGTACCGGAATCACACATGCAGCACAGGTATCGCACCAGAACCAATCCTCGGCCTGGATATCCTATACCGGAATCCTCCACGGTATAGATATCATACCGGAAGCCTCGGTCTAGATACCATACCGAAAGCCTCGGTCTAGATATCTATATCGGAACCATCCATCGATATAGATATCATACCGGAACACACCGCCGCGGAACATATCGTGCCGGAACAGCATCAACCACGATATCGGACCGGAACATGTCCTCAAACATATCATACCGAACATATCACACCGTCGTACCATTCCGAACAATCTTACCGAACACACCACATCGGTGTATCAATCACCCGATCATATCATAAGGCAATAATTCACACTAACATGTAACACGTTCTCATAGCATATCATGATCCTTAATTTAACAACGGAACATACCACATATCGAAGAGTACAAGCTACTAACCAAAAACAAGTGCAACCAACACACAATCCTACGGGCCCAACCAGGGACCCACATGTGATACTACATCATAACAATTCCACACTTACGAGCACGACCTGGCCCGCAAGTGGTTCCATGTTTATATGACTACGCTAGTTTGTCACATCCTACATACGATTCTATATTATATCGAGAGTTCATAACCTATATACATACTAGTAACTTTCTGCAATTAAACCGGTATTCGCTACTTTTCCCTACCTCAACCGCTATCTAAACGCGAACGATCACGAGTCGCCTAGTAGCCTCCTCCGCCGTGCTCGGGAACAACGTCTAAGATTAAAAGTAATACGAGAATTAATACTAACTCAAGGTGGTTCAAAGAGAGAAATAACCAAACTAACCCCCAATTACTCAACTTGTCAAAATGGGCCCGGAATGGCCCATTTTGCCCGGAATCGGGAAAACGTCCCTCGGGACTCCGAAAATCTCCATTTTCATTTCTATCATTCCTAATTAAATTTACGTGTTCCAACGCACTTGACAGAATAAAATTCCGATGTCCGAGCGTTCTAAATCCGCAATTAAAGTTTCTAACTACAATTTCCAATCAGGGGATCACCCAAGACCACCTGAACACGACACGCCTGTTCCCCGGCCAAGTGGGCCCCACGGCCACACGTGGGCCGTGGGTGGCCGGACCGGACCTCCACCGTGTGGCCGGTCCCGGTTCCGTGCCCTCCCTCCGGCCATGGCCGGTTATACCCCCCGGTGACCGGAACTTCGGTAACCGGCAGGAGCTCCGACGAACCTCCGGTCGTCGGAAAAATATTTCCTTTCTCCCAAAAGTTCTTAACAAGCTCTAGGTTCTTCAAAACTCCATTATTAAGTCCCAAAACCTCAAAATTAACCTCAACAACTCCAAAATTTCAAGACCCATGGTGGGTTTCATCAAACTCACAAAAACCCTATGAAATTTCATCATTAATCTCAGCTTTTCTCCACAACTCATCTATTTAAACATGAAGAACCTCAAATCCCTAAGACCCAAGCCTAGTTCATGCAATTTCTATCAAACCCACAACCCCAAAGTTCATTAAAAGTGGGTTTTTAAAGGTTACTCACCTTAGGAATGAGGAGGGGATGAAAATAGAGTAAATTTGGAGAAGATTGGTGTTGAAAATCAACCAAAGGAGCCCATTTTCTTCACCTTCTTCTTCTTCAAGCAATGGAGGCTTCAAACTCTCATTCTCTCTCTATGTAATTCGGCCAAGGGTGTGAAATGAGCTGAAAATTGCCCAAAAATGGTCCTTATCCTAAAAGTAGAAAAATCTCCTTCGTCCTTTAGCTCATCTCTCTCTCTCTCTCTCTCTCTCTTTTGTCCACAAGTGGGGACCAAAGGGTCTTTTTTCCCTCTTTTCTTCTCCTCCAAGACACATGGACATGTGTCCATATGGGGTCCACCTCTACCCACAATATCTCAGCTCAAAATAAATTAATTCGATAAGACCTCTAATTCGACCCCGTTTGACCCGAATTTATCTTTTTCGCAAAAGTAGTCATTTGAAAGGAAACGACCCAACTAAGCTAACTGTAACGACGAGTAAGCTTTTTGGGTCCCAGAAAGGCCCCGAATGACTCCCGGAGTCATCGGTTGACTTTTCTGGCGGAAAGTCAACTTTTCCCAAATTTCACTGGTTCGACCGATGTCGACCGGGGGCGGTTCTTACAGTAGAGCATGCCAGTTTCTTCGTTCAGAAGCCGGACGATGTGGGGTGGATGGGGTTATCAACGCACCAGAAGTGTACCGCCGTGATACAGATGCTTGCGTACTGGTGCTAGCCCGATTCATTGGACGAAACTTTACGAATTGGGGTAAGTACAATACTAATGTTTATTTAGATTTTGCAAGGCCATCATTGAGGTATTTAGGGCTGAGTACAAGCGTACACCCACACAAGAGGACTTGGCTTATTACTCAAAGAAGGGTACAACTGAGGGTTCCCCGACATAATTAATAGTCTTGACTACATGCATTGGGAGTGGAAGAATTTTCCAACCGCATCGCAAGGAGCTAATGGTCGGGGAGATCACCACAGGGTAAGTACCATTATGCTTGAAGCTGAAGCGTCCCGTGATTCATAGATTTGACATGCTTTTTTCAGGATGGCTGGGTCGAACGACATCAACGTCCTCAACAACAACCATTTGTTCCACGATGCTTTCTTAGGACGTGAGCTTGTCGTGGAGTACGAGATCCACAACCATCGGTACGACCGACCTTATTATTTGGTGGACGACATTTACCCATCATGGAGTCGGTTCGTGAAGTCTATTCGGCATCCCTGTACTAACAAACAGAGATTGTTTGCTAAGGTCCAAGAAGATGCTCGGAAAGATATTGAACGACCATTTGGAGTTCTTCAAGCACGATGGCACATCATTTCCCGTCCTGCTCGTGTTTGGAGCAAGTTCGTTGTGGCTGATATCATGCACACTTGTATCATTCTACACAACATGATTGTAGAGGATGCACGCGACCGGTACAAATATGGAGATGACGAATTGTTGTTCGACCCCCCTTCAGAAATGCCATAATGGACACCACCAGAACGATGGCACCGAGGCCCTTGCAATACCAAGCACGCTTGGACGCATATGGTGTCGAATTGGAGCGCATTTCAATCCCAACGATTAGTGAAGAAATTTTTGTATATGCAACATTGTGTACTTGATGTTATTATTCGGGGATTAATAAAATTTATTTTAAGTCATGTTGTTATATTAATAATATTTACCAAATTTATTTCAATGTTATAAAACTTTTACCGTTTTAATAAAGCATTTAATTAAATTAGTAAAATATCAATTCAGCATCCAGTCAGCACCACTCATAATCCGGGCCCCTATCCTGTTTCTACCAGCGTGAAGCATAGTTTATTAGGGCTTGGAAACCATAATTTTATACAATTAACATACAGTTTGATCCATCGTAGATACTTTTATTAATTTAGTTTTTAGAATATGAAAAATGAGTGACGAAGTATAACCCTAAAAGCAGAGAAACAGTGGGCTGTCGTCTTCCAGATTTGCCATTAGTATTACCACACCACAAAGTCCATATATTTCTTACATTATTATCAAACATGTATCTGATTAGCTGGTATTACTTATATACTAGGAGAATGATTATGAATAAAACACATTACGAGAATAATATAACGTTGGATAGAGGAAAATTTAAAGCAGGAACAAAAGGTTTATCATCCTATTGAATATGCTAAATTTAGCTTCCATATTGATCCACATACACCTAACATATGATAATAGTGTACAAAACAAAACTATAATAGCACAACTTGGATCAGTTCCGCAATAAATTTAGCACATGTTCCCGCTGATAATCCTTTAATCAGTTTCTTACTTGAACTTCCATTAATAGTCAGTAGCAGCTTTTGTTTCTTTAGGTCAGCTTCTTCCTCTTCTCAGCTGCCTGCCTCAAATCAATACTATTGATCCAGAACTTCTGTGGCCGCCTCCTGATCGCTTCCATATAGTTACGGTTGAATTTATTAATTAGCAATTAACAAGCCCCGAGGTTATTTTCCGACGATTAGCGCCTCTGCTGTCCGACTAGCGCTTAACATTTTTTTACAACCTTGATTACAGGTCTACCTGAAAGTAGCTCCGAATGTTGGAGTCCAGAAATCTGCAGTGGTCTCGTTGGCTACTGGGAATGTGCTTGAAATTGGGACAAGACAGAGCCCTCGGCTCCTTAGATCTTCTCCTGCTGATGATAATTCCCTCTCTTTTCTTTTTACGTTGTATTGATGATGATCTGAACAAGCCTGCGTGCATGTAATTAACAAATTATATATCTTGTCACTTAACATATATATGGCACTGGCAGAAAGCTCAAATCTCAAGTACCTGTGGCTGTTGGTCTTGATTTTGAAGAGGAACTCCATTTTTCATATAAGGACTACTCAAAACCTGAAATTATAAGTTCAATATATATATACAATATTAGGGTTTCCTTCAAATTTCATGATCATTATCACTATATATATAATGCAAATATAATAGGAAAGAAAAAGGAAAACATACATTTACTTGATCATGGAGGAACTTGATGTACTCAATAGCTTCATGGAGAACCGATGCTGTATCAGTCTGAAACAATGAAAAAAGTTACAATAATTTTCTTCCTTTTTTTACAATTCTACCACAGATTTTTCGAAATAAAAGTAGAGATTTAAATTTGATATAAGAAAAAAGTAAGGGTAAATGAATAGCAATAGGTGGGTGGAGGTGGAGGAAATATAATAAATACAAAAACTCACCTTTCCGAAAGGCGAAACCAATTGCTGGAGCGCAGTGATTCGGTCCCCCAGCTTTTCCTTGCGGACCTGCCCAATCCCATTATATTTTATTCATCATTCCCTTCAGGAGGATATATAATGTTATGAACAACTTATTATCTTTAGCTAATTGTTTAAACTATACCTTAAAAGTGGGTAAGGTCGATGGTGTTTCGATTCTTGGCCTTTTGAATGCCTGTTGTTGATCACTATTGCCTCTCTTCACCACTGATGATGAGTCTCGAACTTGTTCCATGTTTGTCTGATCGGATTTTAATTCATTAATTATATATAGATCAGTACAAATGAAACCCTAAAATCCTATATATACATAAAGAGATATAATCTGTTGTAAATGGATCTTTATGTTATGAAATGTAAAAAAGAACATCAAGAACGAAAAGAAACTGGCTTGATTATAAGTAACATACCTTTGAAGCTAATAATCCGGAGTAGTTTGGTTTCTCTTCAAAGGATGGAGTGACAAATTGTGATTTAGGAGAAAAGAAACTGGCTCGGATGTTGTTGTCTGTTAGGTCAGGCGCAGCCGAGGCACTCCAGAAGGGTGTATTGAAGCTGCTATCATGAGCAGCTGCTTGTTGCTGCTGCAGAAATGGTGATGGCGCGTTCAAGCTTGTTGTCGTTGTTGTTGTCGTCCCCATGTTGCCGAAAAGAGATGGTTGTGGTTGATGATGATGATCGTCCTCGAACAACGTTTGCAACAAGGTTGAACCAGAATAATTATTTGTACTAACAAATGAATTATTATGATCTGCAGCTGATGCGTTGAGGAAAGTGTTGGTGAGTTCTTTATTGGAAGGAGAATGATCGTCTTCCTCGCTCGAAAAGCTCTTCGGAGGACTTCTCCAATCCATGTCTTGTAGTAAGACGGAGTTGTAATTGGTTTCACCTTCTCCTCCACTGCTGCGCCTGAAACATTATCAAAAACAGATGAGTCTTTTGTTGATGGATTAGCATCTTGATTGGCCCAAAATCACAATAGTATATTTGACTAAACCGTTGAAAAAAGGGGTCGTCTTTTGATTCACGTAGTGGAAAGTGTTGGACCATATATGTGTGTATGTGTGGGGTTTCAACCTTAAAAACTTCAACTTTACTTTCTTAATGGAGACTTACAGTAAATGATTAGATTGGCACCACTGATCAGAAGATGATGAGAGCCCAAAGCCCATCATCTGCAGGGTGGAATCCAGAAGAAGCTCGTTATTAGGTTTCTCAACATCTCCGAGCTCTGCATCACCTGTGGCGGTGGCTTCTTCTTCATCACATGAGGATCGTGTGTCGGCTGTGGAAGTGGGCCACGCGAAGCCACCCAGCGCCGTGGAACAAGGAGACGCTGACGACGCCGTGTTGTTCCACCAGTAGTAGCTCCCGCCGCCGCACAAGCCGGCCTGCTGGAACTCCTCCGCCATCCCCAAAACCCCTTGATACGCCGTCGTATTAGTTCTCTCTTTTCTTTCCTGGATGTGTGCGTTGTGTCTCTCTCTCTCTGCAGCTAATTCTAGGTTCTTGGATTGGTGTGGAGTATACAATTTATATACGAAACGGTTGGAGAGAGGGTACGGACGCTGAGGATATTTAACTCTGGACACGAATCAAGTTGACATTTTTATCTAACTCTTTTAACGATCGCTGATTGGACAAATCAAGCTCTCACCATTTCCTACTAATACTATCGAATTTCGTTCTCTATTATTCTCCTACTTTCCCTTTCTCTTGTTTAATCAAATAAATTCGAGGCCTGTTTGATTAGAGTGCCATGTCATGCTCGTGGAATCATGTTGCTTTTTTCTCTACTAAATCCAACGGTTGTTAGCTCCCTTTTGTTTTTCTTCACGGAAGTCAGATTTCGGATAAACCTGAGATTTAATTACTACCCATGTTTTCTTTTAAAACAGGCCATGAGAAAAGCGTATTAATCATGTCAAGCCAATAATTATAGAGGTAGATTTTGAGTTACAGACTATGTCTAAGATTTAATTAGATGATTTGGATTTATAAAACTAATCTCATTTGTATCTTAGACAAATAATTATAATTCCAATTATATACCCTTAATATAATGAAAATCCAAAACAGAATTGTCTAGGACCGACAGAAAAACCCGATCCAGAATCATGAGAGATAGGCCACCAACTTTCTACCCCTAATCATGGCAAACTCATGGCTCTTGGCAAGATTGATTTGTGTTCCTTGCTGGATTGATGTAATACTCCTTTTCATCCACAAGCTGACGGGTTAAGTTAGGGACTCCTAAGACTTGCTTTAGCTGGCATGTATGGATAAGAGACTGCCTGCCCTTCTGCACCCCTTTGTCTTTAGGACCTTGGATCGCTTGGGGCCTAAACCACCCACCTGCTCCCGAGGTTCTTTCTATTTTTCTCATTCCAAAGGGGGTCTCAGTGTCCACTTGTGCGTCTCCCGAAAAAGGTGTCAGTGATTGTGTCAGGCTCCCATTGATGTAACCGAGTTCTCCCGTCTGTGCCTCCCAGTCTCATTAGCCAAATCACAAGTCTTTACAATCTCGCGTATCCCATCCGATGATCTTGGATGCACCTATTGACCACCTGGAGGTATTCGCACGGGATCCTCCTTAGTCAAATAACAAGTCTTCACAACAAACTTTCCCATCCCATATAGTGTTGGGAAACTCGAAGTTAAGGGGTGGGGGCTAGGAGATCCCTTCCTTATTTCGACTTGTTCCACTCGGGTTCTAGGGTGAGAGATGTGAGCAGCTCTTCCACCAAAATCACCTGTCTTTCCCAGGTCGCTCCCCATTCTGTCTTAAGAAACCGTTTTGTACGTATCAAAACCCATCTGGACCCGAAGGGCGCGATCAAACTGAACATCCTCCCTGCCACTCCCGTTATGCGAGCTTAGCATAACTAGATACGATGGTTGATTCACTTGCATCTTACACAGCCGATATCGGCCACATTTCGTTCGAGTAATAAAAGTTGATACTATCCATCGATAACGACCGAGACTACCAAGAAAACATCTTTGTACATGTCATACTCAAGGGAGAAGACCCCCATTTGCTCCTGAATAGCCTCCACCGTTACGAGGCCGAGGGAAGGAGCGAGAGCGACTATCCCATCTTGAAAGTAGCCGTTTTTGCAATGGAGATCGGTAAGGCAAGGCTAGTGGATTTCGTTCTTGGAAACATGACAGGCTAAGGTCAGCGGAGGGTTGGTGGCCCTGTTGCGATAGAGGTGGCGGGCCCGATCGATTTACGGTGGAGAGATTCATCGAGACGGAATGTGTCTATCTTGTCGCAACGTTGAGGGATATGCGAGGAGGTTTGTGAGTCCTAGGGTTGATGTCTATAGTGAGAGGAGGTTGTGGAAGAGTTTCTTCAAGTGACTATAATAGCTTTGGAAGCGGAGGAAGAATAAGCAGTTGTAGTGGTTGTGACAAAGACGAGAATGAAAGGAGTGAGAGGAAAAGGGAAAAAACCTAGTAAAACAGTCTCTTAAGACTCCTTTAACATGGTTAGCTAAAAATTTCAGTATGTACCCTTGTTTATTTCGAATAGTTGTCTATTGTAAAACTTATTTTTTTAATACATATGATAATGTGAAACTAATAGGAATTATATCCATTTCATGTAAATTAATCTCGACACTTTCCCCCGCTGTTATGGTTTTTAAATCTCTAAAGATTCTTGATTCTCTCTATTTTCTTATGGTCCCGCCATTGCCTATTAGCCTTCAACTCGCCTTTCTGCCCACCAAGTACATGGTTGTCTTTCCCGCGCTTTGTCCTCAGTCCTCTTTGCATCGAATAACAACAACATACCCGAGTTTCCTTGGGAGATGCAAACAGACTCGCTTTGATCGCTCTCCGCCGCTCCCTACTGGCGTCTAGACCATTTTCACGTACAAAGCAGCATCATCCCGCTCTATAGTTGTAAGAACCGCCCTCGGTCGACCCCGGTCGAACCGGTGAAATTTGGAGAAAGTTGACTTTCTATCGGAAAAGTCAACTGATGACTCCGAGAGTCATTCGGGACCTTTCGGGACCCAAAAAGCTTAGCCGTCGTTACGATTAGCTTAGTTGGGTTGTTTCCTTTCAAATGACTATTTTTACGAAAAAGTCAACCCGGGGTCAAACTTGGGTTTCAATGGGTTTTGAGTTTTTGTTGTTTAGATGATTGATTTATGGAGATTAGAGGGAGATTTTGATAGAAATCAATTAGGTTTTTGATGTTTTGATGAAACCCAACATGGGTTTTGAAGTATTCAGGTTTATGGGACTATTTTGGAGGTTTGGGGGGGGGGGATAAAAATGGAGTTTTGAGGTGTTGATTTCGTGGGGAAGAAGCTGGAGGAAGAAGGACAGAACTGTCAGACCCGTCACGGATCCGTGACGGGGACCGTGACAGAGTGTGTCACGGCTCCATGACGGAGGCCGTGATGGCACACGTCACAGTTCCGTGACGTTACCCGTGACGGTGAACATCACGGTTCCGTGACCTGAACCGTCACGGAGTCCGTCAAGGCTCCGTGACCCGAACCGTGATGGATCAGAATTGGGCCTTTTGGGCCCATTTTAGTCATTTTCGGGTAATTAGGAAGACTATATATAATCGAGCCTATTGGGGGTTAAATTGGGATGCTTCCTCTTTAAACCGTCCTTGAATTACTATTAATTCTCGTATTACTTGTGATCTTAGACGTTGTTCCCGTGCACGGCAGAGGAGACTACTAGGCGACTCGCTTTGGCTTGCGTTTGGATAGCGATTGAGGTAGGGAAAAGTAGCGAATACCGGTTTAATTGCGGAAAGTTACTAGTATTCATATAGGTTATGAACAACTGATATAATTGCAGAATAACATGTAGGATGTGAGGAACGAGTGTAGCCGTGTAAAATGTGAGATAACTTGCGGGCCATGTCGTGCCTGTAGGTTTGGGAATTGTCGTGCTGTAGAATTGCATGTGGGCCATGTCGTGCCCATTGAATTGCGTGTTGGTTGTGTTGTTTTGATTGATGACTTGTAGTACTTGATGTGTGGTATATCCGTCGTTGAATCGAGGATCATGATATGACATGCTCAGGATGATATGTTGGTATGATATGTCCTGGTATGATATGTTTGGTATGACGTGAATTACTGCCTTGTGATATGATCGGGTGAATGATAGACCGATGTCTTGTGTTTGGTAAGATTGTTCAATATGGTATGTTGTGAGTTTGAACTATGGCCTTGTGACATGTATGAGACATTTGTGGGTGTGATCCGTTACGATATGTTTCGAGATGAGATATTCCGGTACGATATCTATACCTTTGAGGATTCCGGTGTAGGATATCTAGGCCGAGGATGGTGTCCCACGTACGCGGTCCCCCGGGGCTAAGGGTTCCGGCATGATGTCTATACCGACGGAGGATTCCGGTACAGGATATCTAGGCCGAGGATAGTGAGATTTGTACCCCGATGCTGTGTGGTCCGGGAAGATATCCGACCGAGGTGTGTGCCGGTCCGATATGTTTATTATGAGTTGTACCCCGATGCTGTGTGATCCGGGAAGATATCTAGGCCGAGGCTGTGTGTTCCGGTACGATATGGTAGAGCCGTGCTATGGAAGCCGGTAACGGAGGGGACTGCTGTACAGGACTTGTGGTCGCTTTACTGTGCATTGTTTGCTTTTTTATTGGATAAGTGATGTGATTAAGCGTGGTTATGGTCCTGTGAGGATGGTTTGTGATTATGTGATTCTTGTGGGTGTCTTTAGTTGTTGTGCTTTTCTAGTATGCCCTAATTGGACGGTTACCCGTGGTGGTGAGCGGACGGCTCATCGCCTTAACTACTTTTTCCTACAGAGCGAAAACTCACTCCTCTTCTTTACTGTTCTACAGGTTTTGAGCGGGATTTGATCTAGAGGACGTCTCGGAGCTTGGGGCTTGCGAGACTCTTAGTTTGTATGGTCTAGAGACGTACTTTTCTCTTGTTATTAAACATCTTTATTATTTGGTTTCCGAGCTGTTGACTCGTATTGTCATAACTTTTAGTTTGAATTATCATTTGGAGTCTATTTCGTTTAAAATTGCTTTTACTTTTATTATTCGTAGTTCACGTCTCGAGTCTGGTCAAAACCGGATTTGGGGCGTGACAATAGCTCTCTTGGGTCACCACTAACTACCCATTAGGATTACTCTACCGATAGTCCTCTCTCGGATTGAGGTCCTTCTCACCCTCTAAGAAAGATTTGATGTCGTCACCATGGATGCAGAGGAAGACTTGGTGTTCATGGTCCCACGGGATCTGTTGACCAACTGGTGCGAGCCTTAAACGCCGTGGGTCTAGCAAGCCGCCTCTTCACCTCTTGGAGATATGATTGGCCAACACTAGAGGGCCTCATAGTGAAAGTCTGGAATCACGAGCGTCTGGTCATCAATGATATGGGCTGGGGGATCTTCGACTTCTATTTTACCACGCAGACCGAAAATGATCGGCTACAACATAACGAGCCGTGGTCATTCAAACGCGCACCCCTCATCTTGGAAGACTTCCACTCGCATGTTAACCCGACAACCCTTCCTTTCTCACGTTGTAGATGGGGTTGAGGATCTTCGACCTCCCTTTAAATGACCTCGCCGCCGCCACATATTTCCAAGTTGGGGGAATCCCTTATAGGATTTGTGGACGTCCATACATATGACTCGTGCATGGCCTAGAGAGGTATCCTCCGGGTGACGGTTTTGGAAAGATTGGGATACCCCGCTACACCGGACCATCTGCTTCCAACAATCGAGACATGTGTCCTCGACTCGGTCTTGGTTATAGTACGAGTGCCTCATATGCTTCTTCTTCATCTACGGATGTACACAGCACCTTGATATGGCCTTCCCCTAGAAACGAGGATGGAGATCTCTTCGGCCCTCGGTTTGATATGTTTTTGATGGTTGTAGAGGTCCCAAGCCTTAGCAGAGGAGTCTTCCGGGAATGGTCGGACCTTATTCGGCCCTAGGGTCTCCTCCCTATCCGAATTGACTGGAATGATTGTCGGGTTTTGCCCCGCAACATACCATTCACCAGACAAGAAACGAAACTCGGTGCAAAACCGACCCCATGCTTCTACCATTTTCTAGGGTTAGTCCCTGAGTGCATGCTACCCCCTCAACCGCCCCAAATATCTTGCTACGGAGAATTTCAGGTCGAGATAAGAAGTGCAAATAATCAACAAGTTACCGTTTAACCGTCCTACCGAGGCACTAACCTCGCCACTTCTACCCCTGATATAACATGACAATTTGTTATAGAATTAGCGTTGATGTTTATAGACTAAAATTTAACCTTACTCTTTCATTTTCTACGTATTTTCTTTGTATGATCATTGTGTTTGTAGTCTTTTTTTACTATATTGTTTTTATAATAAAGCCTTCTTATATGCTTAATAGAAACTTAAATTTAATATTAAAAATATTTTATAAATTATTGGTTTACATTTTAAAATTTTAATGAAAAATACTCCCTTCTTTTAAGAATTTCCAGTCTAGTTAGTTTAGTTGCAGAAACTAGACAAAAGAGTTGACTTTGACAAATGTTGAAGAAGCTAAGACTTGCGGGCAGATCCATTAAACTTCGAAAAATTAGCTTTGACAAATTACCGTTATTATTGAAATGAAATTGTCGACTCTGATAAGTTGTCCAAAAAAATTGGATACAGTCACTTAACCACGTCGTTGCTGGGAGGCCGATAAGTTAAAAAATTTGGTGTTGCGGCTCTAGGGCACCGTCCAATGTTGTTTGGCTCTTCGGCACCAAAATTCGGCTTTCTATTCGAACGCACGATAAAAAAATCGTTTCTACAGTCAATCAACGAATTTTTCTTGAACGATCCCATTTCCTGGTGGTAAATAGGATATCCCTCTCATAAGCTCGGATCCTTCGGATGAGTTCGTTGTACACATCCCGACCGTAGTCACCAAGAGTTATACACACTTCTGTTGAATTATGCAAGATCAATCGGTCTCCAGGCAGATTGGACTAGATGTCCACATCTGCGATCCTATGCCCAGACATTCTTAGAGTGTAAGTGTTTCTCGGCTCGACACACCACTTGAGGCTTCGTATCCAGTAGAATAGGTAAGTGGTTTGACGTGAAAAATCCCACATTCTAGAGGTAGGCGTCATGATAGACCTCCCAGTGTGCCTTATAGTGAAAGCCCTGACAAGCTGGACCTTCATCCGTGTAGTCGGCTCGTTGCCACTCTACCACATGTACTCATGCATTGGTAAATCATGTAACCCTAGTTCCCTGACTACATCTCGGAAATCCGTAATCAGGCCGGTTGTGTAGGCATCACCCCCCGTTTCTCCCTTTGATGCAAGGTACTGTTAAAATTTCCCATAAGAACCCACTTGTCTCTATCCACCTCTCGAGACTCTACAAAAGATCGGAGCAGATCCTAGGTTTTCCACCTATTCTCCCTCTGGGCTTCGCCATAGACCCCCGTCAGCGAAAAATCCTCCACCTTGTCCGCCATAATCTTGGTGCCAATGTGACAGTTCCTTGTCCCAAGACCCGTGACCTCGACCTCCTTCATCCAAAGTATCATTAGTCTTCACTTGTGGCTTTGCGACGCTACTACACACCCTTCCTGGTAGCCGAGTTGGACTTTCAGACTACCCAACCGGTCTATAAGAGCGAACGTCTCACATAAGAACACCACTTGCGGAGGACGCCGTCTCACAACCCTTTTGAGGTATTTGGTTATCGCTGACTTCCATAAGACACCTAGTGCGTTGATCTCAGTACCTTCGTCACCGCTACCAGAAACATTGTAGCTCTTACACCCGCGCCTCCTGGACCCGAACGTATACCCAAGTTAGCCCGACCTTGTCGACCGAACATATGATTAATCAAGTCCGTCGTGATTCCCCAAACTCTAGACAAACATACACAGCAACCACAACCAAAGTTTCCTCCTTCCAGCCTGGACCTTCCCCTCGTTTCCGTGATTACCCCACCGACGTCGAAGTCCACAAGCCACAAAGCCCTGCGAGCCGCAACAGCCTACGACTTGGCTTAGTCGTGAACCCAAAATCGCATCATCTTAAAACTCAAATTTATTATACGATAGATATAATTGATAGTACAATTAAAAAATAAAAATCAAAGACTCAATCCATCTTAAAAATAGTTTATGGAAACTCCAAAATTTGAAATATGTTTCTCAATATTTTCTTTTAGATATGATCATTATTTGCTTGCACGAATAAATACGCTACACTTGCCAACAGAAAAGTACTTCCCTGGTCCTTCACATCCAACCCTCGATTTCCATCGTCCACCCTCGTCCACATCCACTCATGAATCATGACATCACCACGATTTTTATCTCGATCGGATCAACGGTCAGTATCTATCCGCTCCTTTTACATTTTAGTTAATATGGAGGTTTACTTGTAATAAAAAAATTTATTTACTGTGTTATTTAATCACTCTCTCGGTTGTTTAAAGAAAAATTAATATCCTGTAAAAATATATTTTCTTATCTAAATAATATCTATAGGTTTTTTTTAGCGAAAGGAGCCGTTTCATTTAATAATCATGATTATATAAATATGCACTGAGGAACAAGCTCCTCGACTACTGAGATAGGGTCAGAATGAATGAACAAAAGTTTTCTGACCCTTTTAGTACCATAACCATCACCGACGGTGTTTTGATGTCTCACAGTCAAGGATAAAAGACGAATGAGGAGACTAGAAGACCGGAGATTTTTGATGGACCTCAACAGTAAAGTGAAGGGGGGAGGCAGCGCATCATACAGGGACCCCTCCCAGGGCCAGTCCCTGATGCTCTCCTCCCTAGGGAATTCTCGATTTCCTGTTCAGTAGGCATGTCGGCGGCGGCTGCATGGACGTCGACGGCTTCAGGTGGCTCGACGGTTGGTTGACGTCCTCGGTTGCTTCTTCTTCAAGTAACTCCCTCCTCGCCCTCCTTCCTCCAAACCCTAGTTGGCATCTGAGACGACGTCGACATCAGAAGCGGCGAGACGGCGACTACTTCAAGGGTGGCGGCGACAGCATCAGGGCAGCGGAATCAGGCGTGCGTCGGGGGCGGCGACAACGACTGTAGAGGCGGCAACGGCGTCAGGCGTCTTGAAGGTTGGTTGACGCTGAGGTGAACCAGACGACACCCATCAGTATTGTAGAGGGGGGACCGAACATGATCGGTAGACGCGTCGGTGGTGGTGGGGGAGATTCCACTGCGCGGTGGCTAGCGGCGGCCCGAGAAGAACCCTAGTATAGAAAACTCGCGCTGGCCCGAGAGAAACCCTAGCAGAGAAAACTCGTGCATGACTCAAATGGGATGTGCTGAGGAGATGATGGATAGAGAAGAGAAGAAGAACCATGATATAAGCTATGACAATTGCCATAGCCATAGCCATGGTGGTGCAAACAACACGAAATCTTACAGAATTAATATAATATAAATTAATATTATACACAATCGAGGTATAGCTCTTTCATGATGAAAAAAAAAACAGAGTACAATACGTAACATGTTTGTTTTAATAATATCTATAGGTTTAATATGAATAACTTGTTGTACGAGTATTTTTTAATAAGTTAATTTTTTTACAGGTAAAAGATTTGATATTATAAATATTTTTCTTATCTAAATAATATATATAGGTTTAATATGAATAACTTGTGTACGAGTATTTTTTAATAAGTTAATTATTGTTTTTTACAGGTAAACGATTTGATATTATAAATACAAGCAGATGAATGACAAAAGTATTGAAAGTAAAGGACTAACAGTAATAAATCAAAACAAAAGGAAAACTAGTTCTTTAAACCAAACCGCTTCGTTGATACGTTTAGAAGGGGGTGTTGTGGTAGCATCGAGAGACACCGATACAACAAATCTGAACTGGAAGCTATGGTAAATAGGACCCATTTCTAGAGGGGTATTGTGGACTAGATACTCCCCAGGATGCCAACTTGCGTCATCCTCCTTGTAATGATAAAAGTAGGGCTTCAAAACGCGGGATTGTTGACCTCCGAGAAGGTAGAGAAGTACCATACCAGAACTTGGTGGAACCTCTGTCACCTTACGTTCAGTGGGGCGATGATATTGACCGACCTCCATTGGACCCCTTCGAACTCATTTTACGAGGCGAGGGTGCTTGTAGCCCCCCGTCGCTGCATGTGAAAAGTCCCCTGAGCATAAAGAAACATCCCATTACGGATCCCTCCTCCTAATTGGATCTTCTTGATGTTGCTCTAGGGTTTGACCCATAAAGTCTTTTTGTGCCTAGACAGACCCATGAAACAATCCAGACTCATTCTCATCCGCCGCCTCCATTTGGTATCCGACCTCGATACCGGTTGCATGGACTTGGGCTCCCCAACATCGTCCTCCACCGATGGTTGATCCTTTCCCTACCCAAGTGTCCCACCTCGACTGATCTTCAACCTGCAGCTGGTTGCTTGCATCCTATTCGTCAAATCTGTTGGTTTCTCCAGGAGAATACCTTGAATTCGCCTGCCTCCCCACGACCGAGATTGTGTGGGAAGATCTTGTTCCATCGCTAGAGTGTGCGAGAAACACAAGGCCTCGCCCCATCACCTCTATAATTCCTCCGGTCATCGGGGACTTCGAGCGGTGAATGGAGGATTTTGCCCGTAAAGGTGGGAGTTGTTGCACCAAACGGATTTCTCACATCGTGCGTGGCCCTTATCCCTCCATTGCGGTCTCATGGTCAGTGGGGAGAGAAGCTACGCCTCCCTCGCCACCATAGATTCACAGAAACCCTAAATAAGAAGGATTTTGTGTTCTGAAAGCTATAGATAGAAATGGGCTCTACACCATCAGCTAAATGGTTCTGATTCTGAAAACATACTCGTAAAATGTATTTCTTCTGCAAAAGAAAGGAGATGAGCCATTGCAACAACAGCTATGGCCATGGCCAAGGCCAAAAACTTCATCCTTAAAATGTCGGCTCTAGAGTTCTTCGTAAAGAACAAAAGTACATATGTTTTTTAATCTACACTCACCAAACAAA
This sequence comes from Erodium maritimum, assembly GCA_963921825.1. Classification (NCBI taxonomy): domain Eukaryota; kingdom Viridiplantae; phylum Streptophyta; class Magnoliopsida; order Geraniales; family Geraniaceae; genus Erodium; species Erodium maritimum. The sequence goes on along the minus strand of OY997589.1, from coordinate 28,032,313 downwards.
GAATATAGAAAATATAAGTTAATTATAAATGAAACACAACCAATGTCTTAAAAAGATAAGTTGACTCGATAAGAAGAGTACGTCCATTGTTAAATACTTCTCTCATTTTCACAAAATATAAAAATAACATATTGTATAAAGATGAAAAAAACATTATATTTTGATAGTATATACGCATATTTAAGTAGTTGTTAATGATACGTATGTTCTGTTGACCTCTCACTTACTAAAAGAGAGGAAATAAAATAGTCACTTTCTGTAAGAATTTGAGGTCACATCCATCAACCCCTTGCTGTATTTTCCCCTTGCCTTCTCATGCCTCAGTAATGTTCCTTTTCTCTACCTTTGTAAAATAAGAAATAGACTCCGATCTTTCGAATGCACACAGCTATATGCATGTATTGCGACCGACCAGTTATGCCTATGGCCCTATAAAACAACTATTCCAATATAAATCATAATAAACTAGCTAAATAAATCAAAAGTTAATTTTGTTCAACGTGTAAATGTCTTGTTTGATAATTAACATATCAATCAGTTTTTTTTAATTCTCTTAAGCCGATTAATAAAAAGTTGAATAACAATTTTAATGTCATCTTCAGGCAATGCTGACATATGCAAGAGAAGTCAATTCAGCTGTGCTGAATAAGCTGAACACGTGTCGGAGGACCTAGACGCTCGTGATGGAAGTTTGATGTAGTGGAACGGTATAGTTCTTGTGGCGTTGATGAGTCCAAATTGAGATAGGGATTGGGGTCCTCTTCTTCTTTTTTTCATAGAGATAATCATTGTGAGTCTGTAACCAAACACCCCGGACAACATGCTTTGTCTTCTAGGTTTTGGTCAACCCCTTCACTCAAATAATAAATAGAACAAAAGAGCCGCCCATTAATCCTTCGTTTTCTTTTCTGACTTTTCTTATATTATTTTATCTATCCTCTATATTTAAAACACAAAAAAGAAGAAAAAAAATCGTAACGACAAAAAACGTGTGTCAAAGCAACCACTTGGAAGATACACATTTTTTGCCACTAAAATATTATTATATTACAGGTGACATAGCGAGTCAACATAAGTAGAAAAACAGAAGTCTTCATTAAACACAATCCACATATTAAATATCACTATATTACAGGTGACATAGCGAGTCAACATAAGTAGAAAAACAAAAATCTTTTTTTGAACGAATTGTGCAATTTTATTACACAAAAATTGATTATATGTGATGCCTCTTAGGCAAAGGGAGAAGACGGTGAGGAGGAGCGGGATACCGAAATCGTGGGAGGCCTCAATAGTAATGGTGATGGTGGGAGGCAAAGAATCGCCTAAGGACCCCTCCCAAGGCCAGTCCCTTAAGCACTGGATTCCTGTCGTCATTGACTGTCACGCCCCAAATCCGGTTTTAACCGGACTCAAGACGTGAACTAAAATAATGATAAATTGTAATAGGTAAATAAACCTTGATAAAGTAATTTTCAGAGTAAAATATGACCCAAGTCAATACAATGAGTCAAAAGTTCAAATATAACCAAGTGCGACAGGTTTAAAGCAGAAAAGAAAGGTACGTCTCTAATACAAAAATCTCCCGAAACCTCAAGGAGCTCCCGAACCCTGAGACCACCTCTAAGTCTACTCACCAAGGTAACCTGTACAAACAGTAAACAAGAAGGGGGTGAGCTTACGCTCAGAAGGAAAAAGTAGTAAAGTAAAAGAATCCCCCGCTTTGACAACAAGAAATCCCGATTAATACAATTATCCAAAAGACACCAATAACATAGATCGACAAGAAATGCAATGCTTGATAAGACAGTAGCTCTAGAGAGATTAACGGGAAATGGTTTAATCATCAAGAGAACCAACTAAGGAAACACATGGTACCAAAATATAGATAATTCGAACCATTAGCCTACAATTCACACACAGACCAACACATCGTACCGGAATGCCCCTCGATCACGATGGGACGCATATCATCGGGACTCCTGGAAACATTCCCACAAGGAACACATATCATCGGGACTCCCAGAAACGTCTCCAAAGGAACACGGATCATCGGGGTTAAACAAGACATCCTCCCGGAAACACCCCCGAAGGGACACATATCATCGGGGCGAAACAAGTCTCTCCGGAACACGTAGCATCGGAGTGAACAAATAACACAAATATCGTAATACAAATAATGGAATTCACACCGGTCTTCCCAGAATTCGCATCGGGGTACAAATAATATAAATACCAGAATTCACATCGGTCTTCCCGGAATTCGCATCGGGGTACAAATAATATAAATACCGAAATTCGCATCGGTCTTCCCGGAATTCGCATCGGGGTACAAACACAACCCGTCGGCCTAGGTACTACCCTACACCGGCATTCCCCTCGGTGTAGGTACCATACCGGAACACAACTCCTCATGGAACATACATCAAGAGAACAACACCGACATAAAGTCATAATTCAACCACGGTTTAACAAACACGACAATCTTATCACAACACGCTACATAGAACTCATACTGTCACGCCCCAAATCCGGTTATCGCCCGGACTCGAGGCATGACGAGTAATAGAAGACAATAAAATAATAAAACAACATTTAAATCCTGAAAACCTCCAATAGAAACGCTCCAATCCACATAATCTAGTTTAAACAAGAACAACCCTCCAGCGGTGTAATAATATAATTCCACAAAATCTTGTTCGACCGAAACAAAGATAAAACGAAGTCTCTAGGGACACCCACACCGAGAAGCTCCCGAGCCTCTACTCCTCTATCAAGCCTGTAAACACAACAATAAACTCGTAGGGGTGAGCTTGCGCTCAGTAGGGAAAATACATAACAAGCTGGAACTTCAACTCAATAAGATCAACAATAAAGTCAACCAAAAACATCTTAGCAACACAGGTAATAGATAAATCAACCAATGTCGTGGCACATGAAGTCTCCACCCTCTGATCCACATAATGTGTCCTCTCGGATTTTCCCTCAAATCCAGATGAGACGCATAACATTGAGGTGACCGGAAACAACCCTTCGGGGCGCTTATCATCGGGATTCTCATAAACGTCTCCAAGGGATTTTATGTCCTCGGGAACCAAGGTATTACTCCCATAGGGAGCATACACTTGGACAATTCAATAATAAGCAGTTAATAATAGAATAACGCACTCAACCGAAACACGAAATAATCCAATCTCAACAACCACCAATTCATTTACAAACATAGCTCACACATCACCAATTCACCACAACACACAGTACACGAATCACATAATCATAGCACACCAATCACACAAACCCAACTTACCGTTCACTTACCCGTTTCGAACCACCGGGGCATCGATCACCTGATTGCACCGCTCGGTACAACCAGTCATACTCGATGCTCCAAACATCCATTCAAGTAAATCAAGTAATCATTTGAATACAGTCAACCAGCAAGCACGAGGATAATCAACTAATTATAAAAACCTTCAAAAGAGCATTCACACATGCAATTCCACTAGTTTCATTAGACTCTTTAGTCTATCCACTAAGCAATCAACAACCAGCATGTGATCCTAACACGCAGCTAATCCGAGGGCTTTGCCAAGGCTCCTCTACCAGACAATCAATTCCCAAGTATTGAAAGCGAGTTACACTAGTGATTGGCATCCTAATCGGTCACCACTAGACACTTCCGATTATTAGTAATTGAAAGACGATTACGCTAGTTATTCGCATCCTATAGGCATTTCTAGGACCTTTCCAATTTTATTAACCTAGCATGCATACTAAGCATCGTAAACGAGAGGTTAAGGCTTTCCCTACCTCGAGGTCTTCCTCTCAACACTTTGATGACAAGCTCGGTGGTCACCTCTCCGTTCTTCACTCGGGTCCCGGCGTGATAAAAGCTCCTCTAACTCGTGTCCACGTTCTTCCTCCTTTCCTAGCTTGGTTCCAAGGTTTTGAACCACCAAAAGAACACAAATTAGATTCCTCAACCAAGTGTTCTTCTCCTCAAAACACACCACAATGTTCAGAAATGGATCAAGGTTTGAAAAGGAAAAGTGGGAATCAAATCGAGCTAAAAGGAAGGGTTTTAGGCTCTGGGGATTTGATCCGGAATGCCAAACGGACCCTGTCACAGGCCGGCCCGGAATCCAGAACGGAACACGACACAGACCGGCCCGGTGAGCGACACGGACCGTATCAAGTCCCGTGCCGGACTCCCGCCCGTTCCGTGTCGGGTGCCGTGCCGGTACCAGGCCCGTTCCGTGCCGGGTGCCGTGCCGGTACCAGGCACGTTCCGTGCGGCCTACCGTGCCGGTACCTGGCCCGGTCCGGGTCAGATTCCGTATCAGACCTGACCAGCTCCTTCCCCTTTCTTCCCCAACTCGAATTTCATGAAAATCCCAACACAAACTCCATTTCTAAACTCTCCTAGCTCCAAAATAATTCACCAAAGATACCCAGCAACTACACCCTCAAAGGGTTCATCAAACTTCAACCAAAACTCAATCCAACAACCTACTTCACTACTTCTTCTCCAAACAATCAATCAAAGAGCAAGTTCTTCAACTTTTAAGTCAAAACCCACAAAACCCATAGATTGGAAGTGGAAGAATGGAGGTTTGAGAGCATCCTTACCTCTAGATAGTTGAGATGGAGAAGATGGAGTGAAAATGAAGGCAAAGGGACCAAGAATAAGCTTCAAAATCCAAGCTTTCCTCTCTATCTTCTTCCTCAAGCAAGTGAGCTCCTCCTCTCCTCTCTCTTGTGATTTTCGGCTGAAACAACAACAAATGGGCTGAATTGTTGCTCTCTTTCCTTTAAATGACCTAAAATGTCAATTTACTCAAAAGCCCTTAGGGTCTTATCCCTTTAAAGGTAACTTAGGAGGGTATGAGGGTCATTTGGAGCCCCAAAACTCATCCTCCAAGACAAGCATGACAAGTGTCATGTAAGGTCCCTCCTATTTAATAATTTTCCAGCTTTCCAAGATATATCGACAATTAACCGATATTAAGCCCGAGTTTGACCGACAATTGACTTTAACAATATTACAGTCAAACTGAAGGAAACGACCCAACTAAGCTAACCGTGCTAATGGCTAAGCTTCTTGGGCCCCGGAAAGGTCCCGACTGACTTTCCGAGTCATCGGTTGACTTTTCCGGCCGACAGTCAAACTTAGCTAGGATTCACCGGTTTTACCGGGATCGACCGGGGGCGGGTCTTACACATACCATCAATCACGCTTACCGGCATAACTTACCAACCACGTTCCATCGGTCTATCACTGACCCGATCATACCCCGAGGCACAACCAAATCGCATTCAAACATTCATTCAATCAATCATAACACGGATCAACCATTCACATTATAAACATCACAATCCATCTAGTTAATTATGACTCTTATGTTAACCTAAAGACGAAGCATGCATCGATACTAAGGATGAACAATCATCAATAATTACATCCAACAAGCAATCCTAAGGCTCGACATGACCATTCTACCAGCACGACAATTTCCCAAAGTATTGAAAGCGATTAAACTAGTGAATCACATCCTAGATGCACACTAGACTCTTCCGGTTATTAATGTAATTGAATCACGGAGTCGTGAGACTCCCCGTCACGGATAATGTCACGGACCCGTGACGAGTGCTGTCACGGTCTCCCTCACGGAGGCGTGACGTCTCCCTCACGGAGCCGTGACGTCTCCCGTCACAGATCCATGACGGCCCAGACCAGTTCAGTCCTTCTTCTTCCTCCAGCCTCCTTTTCCACAAAAAACAGTTCAAAAACTCCATTTTCAGTCAACCCAAACCTCCAAAACAGTCATCTAACTTCAATCCATCACTACCCATGATAGGATTCATCAAACCAACAAAAGCCCAAGAGAAATTAACTTCAAAAACAACCAAAAACCAATGATTTCAACACCAATCAACCATCTACTTCACTAAAATCACAACTAACACCATAGAACTCAAAAACTAGCTAGTTTAAGCAAAACCCACAAAATCCCATGACTATAAATGAATTGAAAGGAGATTGAGATAGGGTATTTACCTTTAGAATGATGAGATGATGAAGAAAACAAGGTTTTGGTGAAGAAAAGATGAAGAACTAAGATCAAAATGGCTCCTTTCTTCCTTTCTTCTTCCTCAACTCTCCTTTGTTCTTCTTCTCCTTCTATTCTCTCTCCAAAAATCGGCTAGCCCTTGTTATGTGCTGAAATTGTTGCTCCAATTGCTTTAAATGACCTAAATTGATGGAAGACCAAAAAGCCATTTAGCTTTTATCCACTTAAGGGCACTTGTGAGGGGTAAAAGAGTACTTTTAGCCCATTTTCTTCCCCTCCAAGCTAGCATGGACAAGTTTCCAAGTAGGGGCCACTTGTCCTTAGCTAAAAACTTCAGCACCTTAATTTAATTAGGATTTGCCGATATAAAGTCCCGGTTTGACCAAAAATTGACTTTTCCAATATTACAATCAAACGAAAGGAAATGGCCCAACTAAGCTAACCGTGATGACGACTAAGCTTTTTGGGCCCTGGAAAGGTCCTGAACGACTCCCGGAGTCATCGATTGACTTTTCCGGCCGAAAGTCAAACTTTGCCAGAAATCACCGGTTCGACCGGGATCGACCCTACAAAGACGAAGTCAGAGAAAACAACAAAGACCCACCCGATTAGCCAGATCCATAATCGAGGGAGGGGTTAAGGGAGAAGCGGTAATGGAGGCCAGGGAGGAGGCGGTTTCAGGGACGACAATGAAGCCTTTAGAGGCGGCTACGACGACAGAGGCCAGGGAGAAGGATGCGCTGGTGGCTGCATCGGTAACGGGGGCTGATCGGGAGAGATAACCCAATACCTTGGAGGCCCAGACGAAGGTGTAAACCTAGGCAACACGCCTCCCGAAACAGGAACCAGAGCAAGTTGTGGTAATCCCGACAATACGGCGATCTAGGGTTCAGAAGAAGAGGGCCAAGGTTGTTGCTTGGGTTGGAAATAACCCAGGTCCGGGAACCCCATGACATCGGAGATGAGAGACCGAACCTACACTGGGAAAGGTTGAGGCAGCGCCGGGGTGAGACGCGATAAGAAGGGGCTAAAACCCTAGGTTTGTCCTCCATTGGAGGCGCAAACCCCCTCGTGGGGATCAGAGGAACATGAGAGGGTGAAGAAGATGAACGCCATAACGACGGAACAACAGTACCGGATTGAGGCCGGGAGAAGCGACGACGGCCTTGGAGACAAGGCGCCGCCTGGGCTAGAGGCTCTAAAACCCTAGCAGAGCTCATATTGTTTGTTACCACATATGTTGACAAAAGTTACAAAAATCAGTTTTAGATGAAAGATACAATTTTATTGCAAAGATGAGACGTAGATTCCTATCTCCTCCATTTTTGTCTTGGTCTTCAGCATTATTGCACGGACAAGACTTGATGTTTACCTCCCCATCTAGAACCTGTCTAGCTATTAGCTAAAATAGTTAGGTTCCCCCTCTGGGGCCTTGAGTTTGCTGGCTGACTGCTTCTATGAGTGAGTCCCAGTAATCTCCAAGAGTCGGCTCAGGTTCTACTTCTTGGGATTCCCCTGCAAGAATCTGAAAAGAATTTGGATTCATTGAACCTTGGGAAGACGTCTCCATTGCGTCTCCGGTTGTATTTGTTGGCTGTTCTGGGAAGACTGTCATGAACTGTTGTTTCATGAAATCTAAGGCCCTGACTGTTATTTGTCCTTCAGATTCTGTCGGATATTTCCGTTGTAGATATTCTCTTAGCTTAGCCAACTCCATGTGTTTATGGGCTGGTTGCTGATGCATAGTAGCCTTGTCATTATTAATGACTTTCTTGATTTTTTCTTTAAGGACTTCAATATCTTCCCTGGGCATTCTGCCCCACCATTTGAAGAAGAAATTTCTTCTCAGACTTGGAATTTGGAGCTTGTCTTCCGTGATTGAAAAAGACCATCGCCATATCTATGGAATCTGGAATTTAGTAATGAATAGAAATGGGCATTGCCCAAACATTCGCAAGTTTCCAGTTAGGGGGCTATAATCATACCAGGTCTTATATAGGTCATTGACCTCCTGAGGGAGCATTTCCAAGGATGGTCCAAATTTTGACCACCATTCGAAGAACCAGTTTGGGATTGGTTTTTCCAGAATTTCTGGATTAACAGAAAAGAACCAAGAATGTTTGTTCTTAGGATTTTGGTAGTAGAATGCCTTGGAGAAAGCTTCTACATAATCCCAATAGTTAAAATAAATGTATTTCCCTTCAGCCACCCTAATGGCCTTTTCCCCATTGGGGTTCAACCCCCATTCTCTGGGAAGGAGGATTTTATTTAAATGGCATTTGCTGAAGTTAATGAAACTATCAGGATTATTATTCTGATAGTGATGGGTGACCGTTATTGATCCGGTAATAGTCAAAAGGACCTCAAGATTAAGTCTGGCCTTTCCATGGAGGCCTGGATAACCTCGTGATTCCAGGTATCTAGTGGCTAGAGACCACCCGTCTTTGGGTGTTACCTTGACATCATCATGCTCAAGGTAGAGGACATGCTCCGATATGGGATTCTCGAAATATTCGAGTTCTGGCGGCGTTTCTTTTACTGCTGCATCCTTATATGATGCTGAAGAGGAGGATGGTCCTTGAGAAGGAATTTCCTTCGTCGTTTGAGAACTGTGATGCGGGGGCATCTGCCTATTAGGCTGTTTGTTGAGAGTTGACAAGTCCCCTAGTAGAGGAACCGTCTGTTCTGGGCGGAGAAGTGCATTGCCTCTTCCTGATCCGCGACCGCGGCTATTATTGCGGCCTCCCCTATAAGGGGTCATCATAATCCCTGCAAAAATTCACGAGTTAAATAATCGGCTAGAGAGTTATTCTCTCCTTTAATATATTCGATATCAAATTCAAAGGCTGATAGTTGGGCTTGCCATCCTGCAAAGATCTGTTTTGCTACAAGATTTTTAATATCTTTTTCAATTATCGATTTGGCAGAGCTGCAATCAATTCGTAGCAAGAATTTTTGGTTGAGAAGATCACTTTGAAATTTAGTGACACATTTAATGATGGAAAGCATTTCTTTCTTAATAGTCGAGTATCTAGATTGAGTCGGGTTCCATTTACCCGAAGTGTATCTAAATAAAACCTCTTTTGAAGTGTTAGGGATTATTTGCTTAAGAATCCCTCCATAACCTATGTTAGAAGCATCCGTTTCTACAATTTTGAAAAACTTTGGGTTAGCCAAAGAGAGACAAGGTAAGCTTTTGACCTTATCTTTAATTTTTCTAACAGCGTTAGAATGTGCCTCTGACCAAGGCTCAGGGTTCTTTTTTAATCTTGAATACAGTATGGCCGTATCCTGAGCAAGATTATCATAATAATCCGCAATATAATTTAAGCTACCAAGAAACCTCTGAAGTTGCTTGGTGTCTGTTATACGATCAGGAAATTTTGAAGCAAATTCTATGCTCCTATCAATGGGGATTATTGTCCCCTGGCTGATATTATGACCCAGAAACCGAATTTCAGTCTGGAAAAGTTTCATTTTTGGGGCGGATAAAACAAGCCCGTTATGTTTTACAGCATTTTTAAAGATTTTCAAATGCTTCTCATGTTGTTCTATGGATTTAGAAAAAACTGAAACATCATCGATGTAGACTATGATATACTCAGAATAAGGATTGAAAATTTCATTCATAATATTTTGAAAGTCGGAAGGGGCATTTTTTAGCCCAAAAGGAACCAAGTTCCATTCATAATGACCAAAAGGGACAGTAAAGGCTGTCTTATATCGGTCTGATTCATTAATCTGGATCTGCCAATAGCCAGATTTCATGTCAAATTTAGAGAAGATTAAGGCATCATTTAACCTGTCTAATAAAGCTTTTTTATTAGGAATTGGGTATCTTACCCATTTTAAGACCTTATTCAGAGGTTTATAATTGATAACAAGTCTAGGAACCCCTCGTTCTTTTTCAGCAGCTTTATTGACATAGAATGCCGTGCAACTCCAAGGAGATTTTGATTTCCTAATTAATCCTTTTTCTTCTAAAGAAATAATTTCTTTTTTACAAAGCTCCATTTGTTCATGATTCATTTGAGCTGGCCTAGCCTTAGTCGGGATTTGACTTTCATTGAAATTATCTATGTATGGGAGTGAAACCGAATGAGTTTTTCTATTCTAAAAGGCTGTGGGAAGATCATTACATACTTCTTCCCTGAATTGTCTGTCAATTTTTTCTATTTTCTTCTGAATATTTTCCTGCTTTAATTGGGAATTTATGTTCATAATTTGAATTTCCTCTTTCAAGAAGCATATTTGCTTTTCTTTTCCAAGTAGAATATCTTTAACTTCATTGAGCATTCTTGCCTGAGGGTCATAAATGAAATGGAACTTAACCTCTTTTCCACCGATATTTGTGGAAAATCCAGTTTTATCTACCCTGAGAATTGGCATAATATCATGCAGAAAAGGATTTCCTAAAATAATCCTATGGGTAAGATTTTCAACCAAGATAAAAGCTGCGGGTAAACAGGTACCCTGATTGCAGATATGAGCATCTGAAAGCTTATATCTGACTTTTAGCTCTTTTCCTCCGGCTTGCGTTAGGGATTGAGTTGTCTTTTCAAAGTATTTAGTGGGGATGATTCCCTCTTGGATGCAATTATAATCAGCTCCACTGTCTACAAGGACAATTTCGTTATCAAGTATGAATTCATTTTTTATAACGAGAGATACTTGAACAAGCCACTTCTGTGAAGTAACTTGGCTTATTAGATTAAGATAATCTGGGGTGGTATTACTATCATTATTAATGATATTATCATTAAAATGATTGTCTTCTAAAATGCTTATTCTTTGGGAAAGCTCAGTATTATTCTGCTTTATTTGAATTATTTCAGATTTTAATTGGTTAACCTCTCTTTTAAGGTCACTTAGAGAAGTTGGGGTTTCTTTAACCCTTGCTTGTCGGAACCGTTGGAGTACTTCACTTAATTGGTAGGGTTCTTCCCGGGTAGGCGATTGGTTGCTCATATTGTTCTGTTTTATAAGGGTCTCAAGAATATTTTTCTTAAGGTTGGGATCACCGATATCATCAAGCATGGTGACAATTTTATCTTGATCTGCTGTGAGAACGTTGAGACCATTCATCTCAACAATAGACTTCCAGTAATTTATAGCGTTGCATTGGCAACTGTTTCTGTCACCATCGTCCGAATTTTCAGACGAGGATGAGTCGTTTATGACATCAAGGTCATCCTCAGAAGAAGAGTCATCATCATCAGAGGGATAAGGAATAATTTTCTTTAAATGTGATTTTAATTGGTCATCTTCTATTTCATTAATGGCTTTTTTAGTCCAACATTGGTTGGCGTAGTGACCAATTTTCCCACATTTGTGACATTTTATGTCGAGTTTTTTAGCTTTTCTTTTTCCCGGGTTGGGAAGGAATGGTTTTTCTTTATTATATGATTTTTTTAGATAATTTTTTCTTTTATAATTATTTTTATGGTAGATGGGTTTATCGGCCCACTTGGGCCTTTTTCGATAAGGTTTAACACCCTTTTCTTTACAATTTGGGGTTTTTATCTTTTTTCCTTGATCAAAAGCAAATTGCTCACAGAATTCCCCAATTTGGTGTTTCTCAGTAACCCTTTGCCTTTTCAGTTGATTTTTCAATTTTAAATCATTGCATAGAGTTAAACCTTCGTTTATGCAACTCGTAGTGAGTTGACCATAAGTAAGATTTTGATAATCGATGTTTATTCCATCGTTTTGAGTTCGTAGAGATTGACGAACTCTCTCTGCAAAGAGATGTGGTAAGCCATCAATAAACTTGGCTTTCCAATGACTTGAATCAGGGTTATTAAGTTGAAAAACCCTGGACAGGAAAGTATCCTTATACCATCTAAAATGGGTTAAGGAGGGACATCGGAGATTTTGCAGGAGAGTTTGAATTTTCTCTGCTATAGGAGCAGTAGATCCTGCAAAATGGTGCAAGATAGACAGGCACAAGGTGTATACTGCATCCTCTTCTCCCGTGGTAACTCTCTCATCATTGGAGGGTCCAATTTCCATTTTAACTATCTTTTTGTGGCTAATGATTTCTTTGCGTTGGGTGTCAGTGAGGTAATGGTCCCACCATCCCCGAAGTTGTCCTACGAAACCGGTAGTAATGAACGAGGCAATTGTACTATCTGAGTTGCCGTGTTGCTTACAAACGGTCGAATACATAATTATTCTATGTATGGTGTCAAATATTTGTTTATCGGTTTGGCCATCAATATTCCATTCATAGATGGCCTTTCCAGAATACGAATTTTGGAAGGGATCTGATTCTTCAAACAGAAGATCTTGAGGAGAGGGTCTCTTGTAATAGTGTTTTTCTACGGGTCTTGGACTATAAATATTATTTATAGCGCACTGCTCAGCAAACATTTCAGATATCTTATTTATATCCTGATCTTGACTAGAACTTTCAGATTCGTTTTCCGAATCTCCATTAGTCTCTTGATAAGAAAGGACCCCAATCTTCATGGCCTTAAGTTTTTGTTCGAGAATCTGAACAAAATCAGTGTTGGTCTCCATTTTGAAACCTTGGATTGGAGTGGGAGGTTGTATCAAAGGAAGGTCTTCCTTTTTAGGGACTTCGAGCCTGATTTCTTTTTCCTTAATAATTTTCTCAATCATAAGTTGGTGTTGATCAAGTTGATCTTTAATCATTTGACTTAAGGAAAACAGGTTCTCTTCTATAGAAAGAATTTGTTTGCCTAGACAATTAAGGAAGGTATTGGTATAATTTTGGGATCGGATTAAAGTGTTTATTTCCTTGATTGTTACCTGGGTATAATCAGTTTTCTGGAGGCTCAAGTAGGCGCTTGCCTCGATATTATTAGCTAGGACAATGTCTTGTTCCGGAGGGAAGGGAGAACTAATAGATTCTCCTAAGGCTTTAGTCTTCCAAGATCGTTGAAGGACAAGAACCTCATTTTCGGTTTGGTCTAAAAATTGTTTTATAAACCATTTTACAAAGGTCTTAATTTCCCCAGTGTTTTCCATGTGAGAATAATATTTATTCTTGTAATTCATTAACTCATCATTCGAGAATTTTTTGAAATACCAGTCACGAAAACTAGTATGTCTGGGGTGATAAAACTCTTTATTAAGGAGTTTTCTAGTTCCAGGACTAATATTAATCATTAATATGGAAACTCATTTCTGATTGAGTAGGAGATTGCCTACTTGATAAGTTTGGTTTTATGTAAATTCCATGGGGAATTTGGTTATCGCTAATTCTAATATTTTCCACTAGATCCTCTTCTCTAATTTGAGAAGTAGAGGCTCTGGATTCTTGAGGAGTCGAGACTCTATAAACAGTCTCTCCAGGATACCTCGAAGAGCTAGATCTAGGAAGAGTAACAGATCTTTGAGGGTTGAATTTTATTTCAATATCTCCCTCAGTTGTTTGGATTATTTGGTCAATATCTCTATTTATTATAGGTTCAGGCTCTATTTCCTGAGGTAAAGACCATTTTAAAGGAAAGTTGATTTCATCCCATCTTATAAGCCTATTGGTGGCTATATTAGAAGTTAAAAGGTTGGTCTGGACTAAAGTAGTAGTTCCAGGGGCTGAAATTTGCCTGATTTTAGGGGTTAGCGTTTGCAGAACCTTATAGTATATTCTATAAGATATAGCAATCACCTCACTTCCTTGTTTGAAATTGTAACCATGGGTTTGAATGGTTGGTTGCATAGCATCTAAGATATTTCTATCCGTTATGGACAAACTAAGATTTGGGGAAATATTAAAATAAACCGGTCCATGACAGAGACTGGTCTCAATTGCAGCAGCTAAAGATGGCTTAAAGTCGTTGCATCTACCATCTCTAACATAAGTCATAAGGCTAGCATCCATACCTAATAAGGTCAAGGGTTTAAAAGCAATTTGAATTAATCCGATATGGATAAACTTATAGTTTATAAAATTTTGTAAATCCCTTTTACTTAGAAGTCTTATAGTTTGAGATTGTTTAGACATTCTAACTGTCTGTTCCATGGTTTTGATAGCCATGCGAGACTTTAAATCGAACATGCCAATAGAGTAAATTTTACTTTTATCTTCTTTAGGAATAGACCATCTATTAAGTTGGTCCATTTTCTTTGGAAATTCTTCCAATTCAGCATTCTTTACTAATTCTTCTTGGTGACGATCATTATCGTCCATATTTTCTTCAAACAAAGACATGCTAATTATAGCACAAAAGTGTTGAGGTTGGTAGGTTACTTAAAGTATTAATCAGACAAGCATAATTCTCATGAAAAACTTAGTAGGTCATCTTTGCAAACGATGAATCGTTTAAATATCTACCCGAAGGGATATAAGGGAGAACCCTAAATCAAAGATGCTAAAATTGTCTTAGCCAAACAATCCCCAAAAATTCTCTCAAACATACTTGCACCATGGCGGGTAAACAGAGAATACAAGGATGACACCAAGACAATTTTATTTTCATACAAAGTTTTTCAAGATAAAAATTCTTGCATGATTAACACCAAAGTTTCCTACCACCCTCAACAGAAAATTAGCTAGTCATGAAGGTAGAAGGTTACCTCTGGCAACAGGCTCTGATACCACTTCTTTGCTGGATCTTGTTGATGGTGGATGGTAGTAGATGATAATATGAAGATGAAGAAGATGAAGAAGAAGAACAATGGATGCAAAAAACACACAAGCTTTATTTATTTAGTTTTGCAAATCTTGCAAGCGTACATTACAAGGGAGAACTAACTCCTTCTTATAGGAAAATTCCTAATCATGACAAGCACTTAATTTTTACCACTACACAAACCAATAAAAGTGGTGGAGTCCCTCCACCTTACATTGTCAATATTATTGGCACACTAAAGCACTTTAACAAGATAGTGGATTCCTTGCACCATGGCGGGTAAACAAAGAATACAAGGATGACACCAAGACAATTTTATATATATATATATATATATATATATATATATATATATATATATATATAGGGAGCCCCTCTTAAAATGCGAACATGCGAACTCAACAACAACATGACACGTGTCGCGCTTAGAAATGCTCATCTTTTTTTTCCCCGCCAAGTTTATTAACTTAATTTTTCCCACTTCGTTTCAACTCCGATTTAATTTTTTTTTGCACCAATATTCTTATTTTTTCATGAGCTTTCTAACAAGTAGTGGATTGCATATATTTTGATGTGTTCTTGAATACGTGTGTGGATGTGTGAATATGAGTGCGAAAAAGTGTGATGTGTTTTGCAAATTTAGTGTATATGGTTTGCGGATTTAGTGTATATGGTTTGCAAATTTAGTATATATGGTTTGCGGATTTAGTGTATATGGTTTGCGAATTTAGTGTATATGGTTTGCAAATTTAGTATACATGGTTTGCGGATTTAGTGTATATGGTTTGCGAATTTAGTGTGTTTTGCAAATTTAGTGTATATGGTTTGCGGATTTAGTGTATATGGTTTGCGGATTTAGTGTATATGGTTTGCGAATTTAGTGTATATGGTTTGCGAATTTATTTAGTGATGTTCAAGGCATGGAAGTTCTTTACTGGTATGTTGGGAGCATTTTTCAAACAAATCAAATGCACTGAACATCAAGAAGATGAAGATATTACAAATCAGTATAATATAGTATATATATATATATATATATATGGTATTAGACAATTAATATGATGAATTAATATGATGATTTAAGTAACTGACTTGGTGTTACATGGGTTGCCAACTACAAGCACTTTGACATTTGGAGATGCAACAGCATTGAGAGCACTGAATCAATAAAGATACAATTTTGAGCAACACACATATAACATATATATATATATATGGACACACTATAAATAACACTAAATTCACAAACCATATACACTAAATTCGCAAACCATATACACTAAATCCGCAAACCATATACACTAAATCCGCAAACCATATACACTAAATTTGCAAAACACACTAAATTCGCAAACATATACACTAAATCCGCAAACCATATACACTAAATCCGCAAACCATATACACCAAATCCGCAAACCATATACACTAAATCCGCAAAACACAACACACTTTTTCGCACTCATATTCACACATCCACACACTTATTCAAAAACACATCAAAATATATGCAATCCACTACTTGTTAGAAAGCTCTTGAAAAAATAAGAATATTGGCGCAAGAAAAAATGAAATCGGAGTTGAAACGAAACGGGAAAAATCGAATTAATAAACTTGATTATAAAAAAAAGGGGGCATTTTTTTAGCGCGACACATGGCGCAATCTGGTTGAGTTCGCATGTTCGCACCGTAACTCATGGTTCGCACCTGATTGCTCTTATATATATATATATTATAATGTAGGGTAAACTACAAATACCTACCCCAAACTTGTCACGATTAACTGATACCTACCCTCATGTTTTTTTGTAACCGATACATACT
Source organism: Erodium maritimum (assembly GCA_963921825.1). NCBI lineage: Eukaryota > Viridiplantae > Streptophyta > Magnoliopsida > Geraniales > Geraniaceae > Erodium > Erodium maritimum. The sequence goes on along the minus strand of OY997589.1, from coordinate 28,015,818 downwards.
CAAATGTTTAGTTTTTTAACAGATAGCCCAAGCAGACAGGTAAAATAACGAAAATGCCCTTAACTATATTTCAGTAATTACTTTAAAAAAAATAAAAAAAATCACTTTTCTTAGGTATATATATGTACTTATTAAATCACTTCAGTTTTATTTAAAAAATCACTTCAATTTTATTTTCAAAAAATTATTTAAAAAGTCACTTCAGGGGATTTTCATCATTTGACCTGTCTGCAGGGGCTTTGCGTTAATTTTCGGAACATTTGAGTATGTATCGGTTACAAAAAAACCATGAGGGCAGGTATCAGTTAATCGTGACAAGTTTGGGGTATGTATTTGTAGTTTACCCTATAATGTATAAGGCCCCAATAAGTAAATTTACAAAAAAAAAACTCTAAGAAAAAATATTTGATACAATCGGTGTTGGAAGTTCCATAAAGACGTACAGAAAATAAAACTAAATTATAACGAAACCAATGATTGTTGCTCAAGGTGTAGCCTTCATGCTATATTCGGTGTACTAAACTGAAGTTGCGATCATTGATTTCAAGAGTATGCATAGCTCTGTTCAGGGACCCCTCCTAAGGCCAGTCCCTAGAGCATTGAATCTCTTTCATTCCTCCATGCGGGCCAATTTGCCCGCTCTGTCCTGATTGTCCCAGGGTTCCCCAATGGACCCTCTCTTATCTCCCCCGGTTCCTACTACAACACCAGACTCAGTTCCAACTCCAACTCCAGTTCTATTTATGTGCCCAAGTAGGGCCGGGGGGGGGGGGGGGGGGGGCAGCTTTCCCATTATCCGAGGGTCGATCGATTATCAAGTTTTTCCAACCTGGATCGGTCGAGCAGGTCGCACCGTTAGGTGTAATAGCCGAGGATACTATCGGGCCTCTAGCTCGAGACAAAAGGGCCTTAGGTGCAGAAGTCGAGGATATCGATGTACGAGGCGCCTAATCGTCCCAATCTGTGGCATATACACTGGGTTGACGGTCGTTCTGGAATTCCAGCGTCGAGGAGTCAAACCGGGGAGTACCCACCACCTACTGGTCGCACTCGGCCACCATGTGACCTATTATCCCATAATTATAACAAAACACATGTAAGTTTGTATAAGTAAGAGTGACACGAATCGGGTCGGGAAATTCCTGAAAGCGAAGTAGGAGATTTTTGTGATGGAGGCGCTCTACCAGATGCCAAAAGAGAACCTTTATTGATCCTCCCCAGCATGTACCCCATTGATTGCACGGGACATGGACACAAAGCCCCAGCGTTGCACTGGTCGTTTATCCAGTGGTTTAGGTACAGACCAAAGGAGGGAGGCCACGGCATGCACCCAAAGTTGGATCATATCCAAGGTCTGGGGGGGGCTCTCTAGCCATCGGGTTCAGGTCACCCAGAAGTAGTGGTCTCCCATCGAAGCACCACGATTCGTTATCTCGAACCCACGCCTAGGCTCTCTCCACCTCGAAGTAAAACCCGAATACATCCGGTCCGATGTATTTGATCACAAACCCCTTAGCTGATTTACCCTATGCCTTGGTGATGATCCGAAGGAGTACCTCTTTCCGAGGCGACTTGGACGACCACAACTTACCCTTCATGACAAATTTTTGCCTAGCCAGTATGGAAGGACTCACTGAAGTATATGATACTACCACCTCAATCTCCTCCTCTTCCTCCAAGGAGCAAGCCAAGAGGACATCCTGAAGGTTGAGTAGTTAAAAGTCCAGAAAGGCCGGAGATGGAGGCGCCACCAAGTCGATCCGACTTCCTTGGGTCTGAAAGTTCTACGACGGTGGGTCATACCCGATGGTGATGTGAGCACCACCAGGATCACGGGGACACAAGCGATATTGGGAGCCCCGACCCCCTCATAGAGAGTTATCACCTCCGACCTTCTTGGCTCCAAGCTTCCCATGTTCAGGCATGTGGATTTTCCTTTTAAGAGGGTCCTAGACCAGTGGGGGCAATGGGACTATTGGGGGTACTGTCACAAGTAGCGCAGAAAGGGGGGAAGTAGAGGTGGCAACGATCGGAGCAGAAGTAACGATGGGGTGGGGGGTTCCATCGGTGGTTGGAGAGCAGGTAAAGTCGCAGGAACCAGTAAAGCATGTACGTTGCCGGGATAAAATCTCGATAACGTGGAGAGGAGGGAACCTGGACCGGTTCTGTGTTCTTCGAGGCCGCTGTCGTAGGAGCAGATACAACCAGGGGAGCAAAACCAAGTGGAACCTCAGGGGCCGGAGACCTAATCCGAATCTGCCCCATAGCCGCCACGACCACCGGATCACCAGCAGGCTGAAGGAACGGCGTCCTAGGCTTACTTGCAGAAGACGCAAGAGCGACTTCAAATAGAGCCTCAAGGACTGGAGCCCTAGCCGATTCTTCCCCTGGTGGAGAGAAGTGTGCCTTAGCCGCTGCGGCCACCAGATCAGTTGGAGGGTGGATAAGCGGAGCCCTAGTCTTGCTTGCAAAAGATGCAAGCCCTAGGGTTTTATTTGGCCGACCCCTACGGGGCTTGATAATCGGGTTTTCTTGGCCAAGGGAGAAGGAACCCTTCGCCATGACCAAAGAGGATAGAAGAGGGATGAGAGGGAGAGCAGAAGACACCTTGTTCGATTAGAGTTGCTTGTGACGTCTCTTTATCGGGCGGGGAGGGGGGACCACGTGGGAGGAGGGACGAGGCGGCGATACAAGTACCGAGGGCTGCACCTGAACAAGCGGTGATGGGACAGGTACCTCATAGGCAGACCTGTCGGCGACGGCAGTAGCTAAAGTATCGAGACCATAGGGTTAGGGTTTCTCGAACAGAGGATTTCGAGACGAGTAAGATTTTACATGTAGCATATAAACTTCTTATCTATTTACTTCACATCAGTATAAAAATTGATATTTTATTATTATTTTTTCACGGAAACAATGCACTATGATATAGTCCTCCTTACAGTTAGAAGCATGTTACTATCTATACAAAGCTCTCTGCTACGGTTTTGAGAGTCCTCCACCGTCTACACCTCCATGGCTATGGCTATGACAATTGCCATAACTTATGCCATGGTTCTTCTTCTCTCTTCTTCCCAATCTCCCATGCGCCCTCTCCCCTTGGAGCCTGCACAGTTTTTCTCTGCTAGGGCTTCTTTCAAACCATCCCTAGCTACCTCGACGTTGGCCGCCTCCCTCCACCAATGGAGCATCTCCCGATCGGTTTTTGTCTCTCCTCTGCCCTAGGGGTTACCGTCTCTTCAGCTGTCGTCCCTGATGCTGTCGTTGCCGTCCTTGAAGCCGCCGCCACCCCTGTTGCTGTCACCGCCTCGGATGCAGCCATTGTCTCTTATGCCGATGTCGTCCCTAGAGGTGTCCCTAAAGTTGCAGCAGCCGGCTCGTCCTCCTTCCTAGCCTCCACCTCCGCAATCGCCTCGTCCCCTTTCACGATTAAGGCTCTGGCTAATCGAAAGGATTTTGCTTATTTTTTTGAGATTGTCTTTGCATAATCAATGCCTATCGATCAAAGACTTAAGGACTTCTCCTGGGAGGGGAGCATCGGAGCCTGGCTTGACCAAGACGATGTTTTGGCTCCCCCCATCACTTTTACTGTTGAGGTCCATCGAAATCTCCGGTGTCACGCCCCGAATTCGGCAGGACCAAACCCGGAACGCGAACGGTGAAACAATAAAATAATTTTCAAACATTTTAATAAACCGCTTAAAATCACCACTTTGAGTTAATCAAAACAATGTTTTACAACTGAAAATAAGTATAAAAAAAAGCGGACAAAAACCAAAGCGTACGTCGCTAAACTCCCAAAAACCTAGACTCACGCTCCCAGCTCTTCAAGCTTCGAGAGTTCCCCTAGTCCGCCTCGCGACCAGTACCTGTAGGAAAAGCAGCTAAGGGTGAGCGTTCGCTCACCACCACGAATATCAGACTGACTACGACATACTAGCAGAATTGCCGGAAACACCAACAACAAACAAAACACCGGGGACTACTATCCCCAAACTCAAGTAACCCGATTGTCACACGAAAACTGTTACTTTCCCCAACCAACTCAAAACCCGGACGCGTAATGTAGACCCGACACAGCGATTACGACCTCAACCCAAGACGTAAATAATAACCACGCAACACCCAAGATCACGCACACAACAATCAAGATCACAAAGGATCGCACTCCAGCTACGTAGTGCCGGTTGCTAACCGGCTGGGATTGAGCCTGCCCCACGCAACTTTCCCGACACGCAGTCGAGCCAGGCGGTCGACCTGTTCGCGACATATACAGCAATACTTTTCCGATAGCTAGTTGGAAGGGGAGCCGCCCTTCATCGCAGAAGAATGCACAACTTTACCGATGGTTAGTCGGAAGGCTAGCCAACCCCCACGCGCGCGAACCAGGACCCATTTTCTGTCAAGCGGGCCCCAACCTCCATGCAATCACAGTCATCACCTAAGGTTCAACAAAAGCGACAACACAGGTTTAACACCCCACAGGCACACATGGCCACCCACGACACACAAAACAGTAACATACAGGTTCAATACCCCAAAGGCACACCTGACCACCCACGACACACAAACAGTAACATACGGGTTCAACATCCCAAAGGCACACCTGACCACCCACGACACACAAACAGTAACATACGGGTTCAACACCCCAAAGGCACACCTGACCACCCACGACACACAAACAGTAACATACGGGTTCAACACCCCAAAGGCACACCTGACCACCCACGACACACAAACAGTAACATACGGGTTCAACACCCCAAAGGCACACATGACCACCCTCATAAACACAGCAAGTTACTTAACCTACGGGCACAACCAAAAGCCACCAGTATTTCTATTGTTCGATATGTTCACTTATCCTACGACACTACTAAGTGTCACATGCAGTTCTATTGTTCAATACGTTCACGTATCCTACGACACCACTAAGTGTCGCCTGTATTTCTATTGTTCGATAAATTTACTTATCTTACGACACCACTAAGTGTCACATGCATTTCTACTGTTAACTTTCCCTAGTCAAGGCCGAGATCCGGCTACTTTTCCCTACCTCGTAACGCTTTCCCAAAAGTCCATGCCCAAGCTCCGGCGTGCTCGCGATCACTCACCTAGCCTCCCCTTTCCGCGGTCGGCGACACGATCTAACAAGAATACAATTAAAACACTTTTTAAGTTCGCATGCAAAGATGAATTTTAATACACTTGACGCCCAAAAGCAACCCCGGTAATGTCGATCACTCCCAAACTTCCCAATTACTCGACATTGTCAATAATGGGACCGGAAAGGCTCAATTCGCCCGGCTCGGCGAATCTGCCCGGGATTGGAAAACGCCCTTACGGGGCTCCGAAAATTCCCGTTTTCGTTTCTACGATCTTAGAATAATTCAAGGGTTCCAATGCAATCGACAGAATCAATTTCCGACTTCCGAGCGATTTAATTCACGTTTAAAGTTTCTAAACCCAAAATTTCTAACTTTCACAATTTAATTCCATAATTCGTTCCGGGTGCGAATTAACGACTTGAGGATCGCCCAAAACCACCCGAACACGAAAAACCCGAGACCCGACACGTGGGCCCCACCCGGCCATCACTAGCCGTGGGTGGCTGGACCGGTTTTGGACCGGTTCACCACGGTGGTGGCCGGTCATAGCTCCGCCAGCCACCACCCACAGTGGCCGGAGCTCCCCCGAGCCTCCGGTCACCGGATTCCGGTCATTTTCGCCCCAAAATGTCCCCAACAAACCCCACACCTCAACTCATCCATATTTAACTCGTTTCAACACAAACCCTAACTTTCAAACGTACCAAAACGAGAATCAAATAGGTTCTCACCGTAGGGAATGACGACGGGAGCTCGATTCTACAACCGTTGAGACGATCCGTTGGTTGGATCGTCGGGAAATCGACAAACCCTAACCCTTTTCCTTCTCTTTTTCCTTTTCCTCTTCTCCTTCTTCTCTCTTCTTTCTCTCTCCCTTTCTCTCTTTTTTCTCTTTTTTTTCTATTATGGCCGAATCCCCCATGTGGTCTTCCTTTTGTTTTGTTCAAAAATACCTACCACCACCACTTGGGTGACAAGTGGCAAGTGGGTCCCACCTCTTTCAAAAATATCTTTATAGATATTTTTTGTCAGATTCGCGAAATTCGGCCGTCTCGGGCCCTGAACGGGCCCATTTTCCAAGAAATTACAAAACTTCACGGGGTACAAGGAAATGGCCCAACTAAGACCGTTGTAACGACGACTAAGCTTTTTGGATCCAAAACGGATCTCGAGCGGACCAAAACGTCGCTCAGTTGACTTTTTCGGCAAAAAGTCAACATTTCCCAAATTGGTCAAAAAGTTGCCCCGAGTCCCCCAGAACTCACTTTGGTCGATATCGGGGTCAACTGAAGTCCGATATGACCCTCGAGGTCAAATTTAGGTTCATTTAAGTGTCTGTCCCAAAATTTTAAATTTTTCTGCTTTTCCGCCGATTTGACTGGCGTTGACCGGGAGCGGTTCTTACATCCGGTCTTCTAGTCTCTCCATTCGTCTTCTATCACTGTCCGTGAGACATCAAAACACTGTCGGTGACGATTATGATACTAAAAGGGTCAGAGAACCAGTGTTCATTATTTCTGACCCTCTCTCAGTAGTCGAAGAGCTTATGCTTCGATGTACTTTTATACAATCATGTTTACTAAATGAAACGGCTCATTTCGCTCAAAAAATGATATATTCCTCCTCGTGTTTTATCCAGATAAAACTTCTAATATTTTGAAAGATAGGATAGAAGGTAGATAATGATGGGTGGGTAGGTTGGATTATATTTTAATGGAATTAGTTTGGATAAGCAAACGCTTTAAGGGCAACTAATTAGAAGTAGCAAATATATTAATTTTGTATTTGAGGTGTGGATATGGCAACCTCATGCTCATTCTCAATCAAAAGATTGCTTTAATTGTTTCGGCCGTCCTATCTTGCTTCTATTTTACTAAACATATTGTTCTCACATTATACTTGTGTATCCAATAATTTTACAAATGTTAGGTTGCCAATTCTATTTAATTTCAAAGAGAGACGAGACAATAGTCATCGAATAAAGCACTCCTTTTGTTGACTTGGAGGGGTTGACATGTATATTTACATGAATCAATACTTTTTTGATCGACAGAGAGGCCCTCACCTCTCTCTAAAAACACTTGTTCTTCCTTCTTTATAGTCGGTCTTCGTCGTCCTGTTCTCACTGTAGGCGATCTCCTTCCATGAAGGTCGCTGGCAGTTCCCACCCTTAGCTTTCCCTTTTCCCATCCCTTTCCTTTCACATGTTCCCTTCTCTTCCTCTCTTCTGGTTCCTCGGTCGATCTCAGATCCGCCGTCTAACCCTTTCCTTCCTCCTTCGAGTTTCTCCAGATCAGGTGTGGGAGCCCTTTCCTCGAGGATTGGTGCGGATCCGGCTTCTCTCTCGCCCCACTTCCTCCTCTCTTATCTCCATTCTAGCCCCCTCTATCCAGGAGTCCTTTCCTTCGTCAGCGGCTTCTTTCTCCTCAGATCTGCATGTGGAAGGTCCTTCTCATCCGTCTATGGTGGGGATCGATACGAATCTTGGTCGGATTCCTCTGTTTGTGGTGAGCTACCGCTGGTTCTAGCTTTGGGAGGGCATGTAAATCCGACTTTGGCTGCCTTGTGCTTAGTAGAGATGCTGGTCTTCCCCTTCAGGGCCTTTTCTCGATCCTGGACGAAAAAGAGTTACCGCTTCGGGTAATGGAGGACCGAGTACGAGCAACTGAAGGTTGGGTTGCTCCTTTCCCCACCTTAGTCTTGGGGCGAGATGGATCTGGTCGCGGATCTACCTCGTTCTATTGGTTGTGGTGGGTTTCCTTCGGAGTAGTTGCGATGGAGTTTTGCTACTCTGTTTCGGGCTTCGTCTACTAGTACCAGCAGTGGGACTCGTTTCCTTGTAGAGGATCGTTGCGGTGCTGTCTGATTCTGTCCCTGTGGAGTTCGGTTTCTTCCTCGCATCTGCTCCGGCCTCAGATCTTCAGATCGTTGGCTCCCGTGGTATGATTCCCTTCTCCTTCCCTTGTCATTCTGGGTTTCTCTCTTTCCCTCCATCTCTTCAACTTTCACAATGGATTTCCTTTCTTCCTGGCCAAGTGGTGGTTCGGGCTCGTCGGGAATCGGGGTTGGTCACCGGCGAGTTCTTAGGCCAGTCGTCCCTCGGAAGCCATTGTGTTAATTTATTGAGTTTATAGGGTACAGTCTTCCTGGATTTGCTCCGCCGTCCGCGGTCCTGACCGAGGACATCTGAAAGTACACACTCCTCTTGTTGGGAGTGCGTTTCTTTTGAGCATGGGGATGGGTTTTTCTCATTTTGTTTGGGTTTGATTGGGGTTTTTCGGGTATTGGGTGGCTTCCTCTAGCTTTCATTGGTAGTGCTTAATGATGGTAAAATCTGGGTTCTCAGACCTGTTTTTTTTTCTTGTTCTTAATTGTGGTTAAATTTAGTAGTGAGACCTTCCTGTTTTGAGTTTTTTCCCTTAGGTTGTGTAGTCTTGTAGTTTGCTGTTACTTCTTCATCTTGTGTTCAGTTGTTCTTGTTTTAGTTGTAGCCTTTCTTTGTTGTGTTCATCCCCAGAATGTGGGGCGTTGTTTTCTTGAGGTTCCTTTATCGAATGCTCCGAGTCTGTTTCATTTCCACCCTCTTTCTTTACTCCAAAGACTGAGTTTTAATATATGCTTTGCTGATCAAACAAAATATTTTTTTTATCAGCAAATTTTATTGATAACCCCATCTTTGAAAAAGGTAAGGCCAAGGGTAAATCCTCAAGGAGCTACAAACAAAGGCATTCTCAATCGAGAATCCTAGAAAACCCTAGCTCAGAACAAGTCCCATCAAAGGGAACAAACCTGCCATCAGTATCTTAGAAGCAAGAAATACAAACCAGTACAACCAGAACAGACAGGGCAACAACGTAACAAAACCAATGTAAACAGGAAAAACAATGAAAATAAGTCGAAGTACTCGATTTTACAGACATGAAGCACATTTAAAAACTGAGTTTTGATACTCGAATATCACCACCAAGAAGATCAGGAAGAAGAAAAGCACTGCTACTAACCAAAGCCGTCCAGTCTCTAACACCGACCAGTGAAAACAGCACCATCACCACACTCCTCTAACCCATTCTGAACCTACAAATCCAAGCTGTTGTCTCCCCCAAAAAGAGGAAGCCAACCGGTTGGTGGTCAACACCACAATCAACCATAGACCAGTGTTGGCAAGGCCACCACCAGAAAATGCCAATCCACAGACATCGTGACCTAAGCTTTCATCGGAGACCCGAGGGTCTACCATCGTCTCTGGCCAGCACCAAGAAAATGATGATGTCCTAGACCCAAAATGGGTTTAAGACCAGTGAAAAGCAGTCACAAATGGTAGGGATTAATGGAAGAGTAGGAAACAAAGAGGGAAAGATGAGAGACACTCACCTGAGAAATGGTAGACGATACTCGTAGAGCTGCTCCAACAAGGGCCTTCGACCCGAAAAATTCCGCAACGGCGGAGCCCGAAACCACGAGAACGTAGATCCGGTACCAAGAGAGAAGCAGTGCTGTGGAACGAGTAAAACAAGTGATAACCGCGCTGGATCTGGGGAAGGGAAGAGAGACACACGCCGTCAAAGTAGAGCCAGAAGCAGAACTCGGATAGATCTACGCCATCAATGGTGTTGAAGAGCGTCCCACACCAAATCTGACCAAGACACCCCCACACCAAAGATGACCACACGACGCACAGAGGAGAAGCAGGAACCTATCGGCGACTGAAATCCGAGCCAATCTGTAGCCATCTTCTCGGAGGAAGAGAGGAAAAGCTTCCCACTTACAAAATCAATCCCTGATTCCGACAGCCGACACAAGAGAAACAGTGAGGAAAGGGGAAAAAGACGAAGGGGAAAAGTAGGGAAAAGGAAGGGTTGAGAAGGGAGAGCAGGAAAGAAGGAGGGGAAGGTGGAACCGTCGTTCACTAGTCGGTTACAAGGGCCACCGAATCGACGACGGTCGAAAGAAAAACAGATCTAGGCTTGTCTTTTAAAGAGAAGCAAGAGAAAGCTTTAGAGAGGTAGTGTGTGAACACCCTTCTATTCACTTTGGTTCTTACATGAATCAATATTGACTCGTGTTCATTCATTTACTTAAACATTCCCCTACTTTGGTCCCACTTATTTCCCCGATCCTAGACTTATTAGGACATTGACATGAAATTAAACTTATATTCAAGTTGAGTCATTGCTTGTCGTCTCATTCTCTTCCCCTTGACACAGTAAATTTTAATTTCATCATGTTCTCAGATACTAAGTTAAACTCAATATACCTAACATTTAAGCTTATATATATATAGTTCTACAACTAGAAAAAACACCTACAATTTCTTGTGAAAATTTGACTGTATCAAATGAAATGTATCCAACGATTTCAGTCAAACATTCAATCGTCCAAGTTATATGTGATGCTATGGACAATATTGTCTTTGATAATTATCGCATGACACTTGACCTAAAATCAAAATTTGTTTTGGTATCAAATTAAAATTGAAATTATCTGAATTTGAAATTATCAAATATTATATTACCAATTTGCAATTTAAATGAGTAGAGGGTGAAAATTTGGAGAGAAAAAATTAAAATAACCAGGCACGATGGATATACTCAAAAGAAAAACGTTTATTCTATTGGATTAAGAAGCGGGGAGCATATTTTGCTTTATGAAGACAAGATGATGATTTAATGGTAGTACTAATTGGACAACATTCCTTATTGAAATACCTGACACGTTCATATGTAAATAGTACAAAAAGAGAGAGCCGTGAAGCTCACGTGTGATTGCTTGGCATTGATTTACCATTATTTTACAAGAATGCATCATTGGTGGGCGGTTTGGGCCAACACAAAGTAATCTTACTGTTGTATTATATTTATAGTTTATAATATGGTGTATTCTTTTAGGTAGCTTGATGGTCAGGTGGTGGATCAGGAATTAGAAAAACATCCGTTTTTTTATCAACAAAATGAATATTATAAAATCAACTTTTTCCAGATTTTCAAAAATAAGAAAGCAAGTTATTAGAATAAAGCATCTCATATGATAAGTTGTACAATTTTTTTTTTGAAAAGTTAATAATTAAAGTAAAATGCAACCACCATAGTTGGAGAGATCATTATTAGTAGTACGTAGCACTTGGTGGCAAGATTTGGTGAAGTTAAGATGATTAAGTAACTTGCCAAGTGTGATAATAGAAACAAAAGCTTTAGGTACTGTAACAAGTGTACCGTGTACGTGTGGAGAGAGACAATTAATAGGGAGACAAGATTCGATAATGTTGTCTGCATTTCGATAATATTGTATCTGTTGAAGTTTTTAAGGTCAAACATTATGCGACACAACCACTTCATCTTGTAACCATATATTACATCTGAGTCAAATCTGTTTCCCTCCAAGAACTACATTCCAACGGCACCCATGCCATCATCAGTCAGACTCTAAACCGCTCTCCCGAATTCAGTAGCAAAAATCCACCTAATTACACAACCTCAACAAAAATGGGAGAACCATAGGCCCTAATTCCCTTTGGGGTTTGTAGTGGCGACTTAAACTGGGTTTGGCTTTTTTGCACTTCCCAATTGTGACATTTCCATTTTTTGCACAGACTAACATTTTTCGTCTATTTTAATGATTCCGTTAGATTTTTGGACATGTGTTGGTCAAGTGCATAGTAGCATTTGTTCTAACATAATCGTCAAAATAGACGGAATCATAACTACATTTGAATTTCTTCAACATTTTAACACCGTATAATATATTCAGACCGTCCTCGAGAATTTCCAAGAGTTGTTTCTTATGATCAGAATATTATTATTGCTATACATGCGACAGAAGGTGACCACACACAAACACAAATGTACAAGGTTTGGTTTGTTTAACTTGTATCCTAGTGTTTACTTCTTCCGTATTTTCTGCGCACCCTCTCTTGTATAAACAAAAGTTCTGTTGAACCACTGGTTTAGTATAATAATTACCCTCCAATAATTAAGTTTATACTTAATACATGATCTTGTGAAAGAACGTACTTAATATATATATATTACTCTCTTGATTAGTTCATACCTTTATGGATTAAGCTAAACTAACGTTTGACGCGCCTGTTTTAATTGTTTTTGTTTGATCTTGTTGAACTAGAGGTGGTGGTTTATGCGACGCACCTAACCTTGTAAGTACGCGAGCCTATATTATTTAGTAGCAATTTGTCAATGCTGAAGCCACTAGAGTACTTGCACAAATCGACAACATTCTTTTACGCAGTTGGATACGACTCTGTGATGAAGACAAAGCGATGGCTGATATGATGAATTTGCAGCGAGTAATAATTAGGTTTATTTCAAAAATAACCTACATTTAGATTGTTCTTGTAAAGACAACCTTCTTTTCTTTCTAAAATGTGAATTTATGTTTCACCCTTGATGAAATCCTCATCGAACTAGCTTTTTATTCACTCAGGTCAAACCTTTCCCCGTCGAGATTTCATACAATCCTTTTATAAAAAGACTATTTTGTAAACATTTTTAACTTTGAAATTATTTAATAAAAAGTTTATTAGTTTAAAGTTATTTTACAAATTGTCTCATAACAGTTTCATAGAAAAAAAGATAGAACAATTCATATCAGGAAGAGATCCAAATTATGAAGAGTATTTTTTGCTCTCCCCTCTCTCTAAAACCGAGACCTTCTCTCTCTACCTCGCTCTCTCGTCTGAAATCCTAGTGGCCGCCGACGCCTTTCCCGGCCTTCCCGGCCGCGTGGGAAGGCACTGGTGGTCCTCCGGCATTCGCCTCTTCTCGCTGAGCTCAGATCTATCCTATTTAGCCTGGTTTACCCCTCCTCCTCTCGCCGCCTTCTTTTCCTCCGCGCGTCGATGGCGACCATATCCGTGGCCGTGGTCACTGACGGCGTCCTCCCCCCGTTTCCTGCGCTTCCTTCTCTCCCCCCGCTTCTCCGTTTAGATCTGTCGTGGGAGACCTCTCCTCCTCCGTTTCGGAGAGGATTGGTCCAGATCTAGCGGTTCCTCCGCCTCTACCTTCCTCTGTTCCCTTCGCCCTCTACCCTAGCCCTCCTCTCCACTATTCTCCTGGTGCTCGGTCACGAAAACCATCCAGATCTGACCGTGGGACGAGTTTCCCCACCGTCGCTGGTGATGATTCTCGCAGATATGGCTAGTTCGCGTGGCCGTTGGGCTTGCTCGAGGGTTGCAGTGGCTCGTGGCTCGATGGTTCGTCTCAGTCTCCGTCAGAACTGGCTTCTCCGACCGGTGTGGGACGATCTTCCGTTTGGATCTTCGCGGATCTGGTAAAGGCCCTCCTCTGCTCGCTGGTTCGTGCGAGTCCCCAACGCTGCTGCAAGGCTCCTGGCTCCCTGGCTTGCTCACTCTCCTGGACGCGCGTGTGGCGTATTCTCGGACTGGTATGGTTTCGTAAGCCTTCTTCATAGTTCGATTTTTTTCCTCCCTCTCTGTCTTTTTTTTTCTTCTATTGGTTGTCTGTGCCATCAACCACCTTCGTGGTCGGAATCATCGGACGGTGTTGGCCTCCGATGATGGTATGGGGTTTTGAACCCTAGGCAATTAATAGATAATCTAGATACTAGGTTAGTGTCCCTGTCGTTGTGGTGTTGACCCCGGCAATTGCATTTCCCCAACTCCATTGCCGGAATTGGAGACTTGTGGACAGGGAGTTGATCAACCGTCTATTTGAAGTTGGTTGGGATCTTTGGGTTCGAGGTGTATGCTGTTGTTCAGTACTTTTGCTGTTTTTTCTTAATCAATGCTTAATGGTAGGAAAATCTTGGTACTAGACCCCTTTTTTGTTTGATCTTAATGGGTGTTAAATATGGATTCTGAGATCCCAAATCTGTGCAAGTAGGAAGAGTCCTTTCATTCCTGGTTGGTTTCTGTGTTATCCTTGTAGTTCTGGTTTGCTGTACTCCTTATAATTCTGGTGCTTGTGTTTGAGGTTCCTTTGGAATGCTCCCTGCTTGTAGTTTGCTTCTTCACTTGTTCTCTATTTCGGAGAGCACTTAATTTAAATTTGTTTTGCCGATCAAAAAAAAATGAAGAGTATTTTAATACATATGAATGAATAATTTCATCCACTTATTCAAGTCATATTAGGGAGGAAAAAATGCTCTGATGTCCCCATCCTGTGCGGGACGGGTTACCATACGATCAACAAGAATTTTGATCGGGGGCGGGTACACGGCAAGCAATCCCCGCCCCACTCTGCGTCTCACACTATTAGTTCTAAATAAATATATATATATATATATATATTACTAATAATTTATACATATCCTTTAAACTTTACCAAACCCTAACCTTTCCCATCTCATCCTCCAAACCTCATATGCATTTTGTTTGCAATTATTTTTTCAATCAGCTCGAGTATTTTTTATGATAAACTGCTCGAATATATTTTAAGAGACGTTTTCTTTCAAAGAGAATAGAACGAAACCCAAGTTCAAAAAAGACCAGGGCCTAAACAACGATTACGAAAGAGCTCTCACAAAAGTTAAAGGACGAAAACTCGAAAACAAAGAAAAGGACTACAAGCCCAAAGCAAACGTCTAGGAACGAAATAGGATCAATCCTCGTCGGTGGCCAATTCGTCACTTTCCGATGTCAAATTCGGATCATCGAAAGCTTTTGTTTGAGCAGACTGAACATCCTAAGCTTTTCGTGCTTGCACAACCTGGTTTACAAACGTCAACAGGGTTAACTCCTCTTTAACGACTCTGATAAATACTTAGGAGGCCGACCCTTACGTTTCAAGAGTTTGAAGAGGGTGTCCTTCCATTGACTACCCACTTGATCCTAACCCGTCACAAGGAAAACCTTGGTCTTCATAGTTTCAACACCCTTCGCCGAAACCACAACCATCGGATCATGAACAGGAAGAGGAGCAGTTGAAACGACCGATAGAAGATGTGAATAGGCTACCAATTGGGCCTGATCCTCTTGGACAACATCATGAGGCCCAAGCCCCGACTTCACAAGATCACCCCGAGGGCTCGTTGCGAAAAGTTCATGTCCAACCTTACGACCATCTGTAACCAAATCCTCTTTCCCTTTAGCTATAACCTCGAAAAAAATCATCTCCCGAAGTCAACAACGTATGGACTGTCCCCAAGTTTGAGCTCAGGTTCCGATGTACAGGAGATGCTTCTAACTGTGTACTGCTCTCAAGTAAACCCACCTATGTCGAAGAACCAGCAAATACTGCCAGATCCGTTGCTAATGCATGAGCTCCGCATCCAAGTTCGGACAAGACAAAGTAGCAGCTAGACTTGGACACACTCTCCTAGTCCTTCGTCAAAGCCCAGACAGGGTCTACACAATGGTTATGATTCGGGACAGTCAATTTAGACGAGGAACCTTGACCAGGTACAAATCTGATCGAGAAAACAGAATGCAATTTGGGATCCACACCTTGAGATCTCTCCAACGCAACTCTAATTCTTGAAAATCTGCTGGAAATCTCCGAAAAAAATTCAAAAACCAAATCCCCGGTATCGCTATGCACTGTTCGTGTTTCAAGGACAACTTTCCGACACACCTTACTGAACGGATGTGGCTGTTTGTTAACTGTGAATGTATACAAACTTATGTATTTAATTCATTAACCGAAGTATATATATATATATATAGGATTGGTATCAGATACAAACCCCCCCTTATTGTGCAAACTACGAACTCACCAGCTGCTGACACGTGTGCGCGCGCGCTGCTGGTACGCGCGCACAGTGCTGACACGTGGCGTGCACGGTGCTAATAGTTTGGGCGCACAGTGCTAATAGTTTGGCACTGTGCTAAACTATTAGCACTGTGCGCGCCAAACTATTAGCACCGTGCGCGCGCGTGGTCAACACGCTCACGCGCGCGGGCAGAGGCGCGCGCGCATCTGCCACGTGTCAGCATCGTGAGCGCTCTGCTGACGTCACTTTGACCGCATCCTGTGGCTTAGATTGGTTCGTAGTTTGCACAATAAGGAGGGTTTTTACTGGATAGCTACCCTATATATAGGGTAGTTATCCAGTAAAAACCCTCCTTATTGTGCAAACTACGAACCAATCTAAGCCACAGGATGCGGTCAAAGTGACGTCAGTAGAGCACGCGCGATGCTGACACGTGGCAGATGCGCGCGCGCCTCTACCCGCGCGCGTGAGCGTGTTGACCACGCGCGCGCACGGTGCTAATAGTTTGGCGCGCACAGTGCTAATAGGTCAACCTATTAGCACTGTGCGCCCAAACTATTAGCACCGTGCGCGCCACGTGTCAGCACTGTGCGCGCTCATCAGCAGCGCGCGCGCCCACGTGTCAGCACCTGGTGAGTTCGTAGTTTGCACAATAAGGGGTGGTTTTTACCTGATACCAATCCTATATATATATATATATATATATATATATGAGAGCAATCAGGTGCGAACCATGAATTACGGTGTGAACATGCGAACTCAACCAGATTGCGCCATGTGTCGCGCTCAGAAAATGCCCCTTTTTTGTTATAATCAAGTTTATTAATTCGATTTTTCCCGTTTCGTTTCAACTCCGATTTCATTTTTTCTTGCGCCAATATTCTTATTTTTTCAAGAGCTTTCTAACAAGTAGTGGATTGCATATATTTTGATGTGTTTTTGAATACGTGTGTGGATGTGTGAATATGAGTGCGAAAAGTGTGATGTGTTTTGCAAATTTAGTATATATGGTTTGCGGATTTAGTTTAAATGGTTTGCGAATTTAGTGTATATGGTTTGCAGATTTAGTGTATATGGTTTGCGAATTTAGTGTGTTTTGCAAATTTAGTGTGTTTTGCAAATTTAGTGTATATGGTTTGCGGATTTAGTGTATATGGTTTGCGGATATAGTGTATATGGTTTGCGGATTTAGTGTATATGGTTTGCGAATTTAGTGTAATTTTCACACTTTTGTATGCAATAACCTAACTTGAATTGATTGCTAGATACCATGTTACAGCTTGGATATTGTTGATATTGTTGATTTCAGCTTTAATTCATGTTTTTATGATGGTAGCTTGATACCATGTTACAAATTCATCTCTTGGAACTAAACCCAGTTTTAGTTTCTTCCTAAAGTAGCTTCTTTTGGAGTCTTGGATTTGCTTTATGTTTGTGTTTTGAAGACTAGAGTCTTTTGGTACTGATTCAATTCACAAATATGACTATGTAGATTTTGGTATAACATGATGGAGGAATCTGTGGGGTTGCTGAAAGTAGTTGTTGTCCAAGGAAAAAGGCTTGCTATTAGAGATTTCAAGAGCGGTGATTGTAACACCCCGCCGTGCCAGACCCGGGCCCCACGCGCGGCGATGTTAGGTCTGCAGCCCAATACACCCCAACCCCTCTGGTGTACTGTCCACAGACAAATACCAACCTAGGTTGTTGGTGAGACTTGAACCCAAGACCTCACCCTTTATAGCATTTCCTTGAGTAATGCTATCACTAATTGAGCTGCCAAAACTGTCACGCCCCAATTTCTGTAAACCGAACTCGGGACGCGAACATTTAAAATAATAAAACATTTTGAAACCTTTTTCATAGATTACTTTAAAATCACCATTTGTTCAAAAAAATAATATTTACAACTCAAAACCAGTCCAAACAAGTGGACAAAAACATGGTATACGTCGCTAGACTCAAAATAAACCCGGACTCCCGCTTCTAGCTCTTCAAGCTTCAGAAGCTCACCTAGTCCAGCCTGCGAACGGTACCTGTAGGAAAAGCAGCTAGGGGTGAGCGTTCGCTCACCACCACGGATAACAGACTGACTACGACATAATTAGAAGACAATGCCGGTAACACCAACACAAACTCAACACCGGGGAACACCATCCCCAACCCAAGTACTCCGACTGAACACACACCCACAGTTACCTTCCTTGACCAACTCAACATCCTGACACGTAAAGTAGACCCGACACCACGATCACGACCTCTCCCAAGGACTCAAAAGACCACCACGCAACACCCAAGATCACAAAGGATCGCACACCAAACAAGATCACAAAGAATCGCATACCAGCTGCTCAGTAACCTCCCTCAATCACGCGAACACGGATCAGGCTAGCCAAAGGATCGCACACCACGCAACACCCAAGATCACAAAGGATCGCACACCAAACAAGATCACAAAGGATCGCATACCAGCTGCTCAGTAACCTCCCTCAATCACGCGAACACGGATCAGGCTAGCCAAAGAATGCTCACAACCTGCCGAGACTCGAACACGGATCAGGCCAGCCAAAGAATGCTCGTAACCTGCCGAGCCCCGGTCACGGATCAGGCTAGCCAAAGAATGCTCATAACCTTTCGAGATCTGGACACGGAACAGGCTAGCCAAAGAATACTCATAACCTGTCGAGACTCGAATTTGGTCAGGCCAGCCAAAGAATGCTCGTAACCTGCCAAAATCCACACCACTCCCCGACACGAAGTCAGGTTACTAACCCCGGGCAAACACAATCACAATCACAAGCAAAGTTCAACAAACAGCAACAGCACAGGTTCAACACTCCACAGGCACTTATGGCCACCCAAGACACCAACAGTAAAACACGGACTCAACAACCCACAAGCACTCACAGCCTCTCAAGACACACCAACCATAACTCACGAGCTCAACAACCCCACGGGCACTCACGGCCTCCCAAGACAGACCAACCATAACTCACGGGCTCAACAACCCCACGGGCACTCACGACCTCCCAAGACACACCAACCATAACTCACGGGCTCAACAACCCCACGGGCACTCACGGCCTCCCAAGACACACCAACCATAACTCACGAGCTCAACAACCCTACAGGCACTCACGGCCTCCCAAGACACGCCGCCAATCAAGACACGGGTTCAACAACCCCACGGGTACTCACGCCCCCCCCTAAACACCAAGGGTAAAGACACGGGTTCAACAACCCCACGGGCACTCATGGCCACCCAAAACACCAAAGGTAAAGACACGGGTTCAACAATCCCACGGGCACTCATGGCCACCCAAAACACCAAAAGTAAAGACATGGGTTCAACAACCCCACGGGCACTCACGCCCACCAAAACTCAACAATAATAGCACGGGCTCTCAAGGTCACCCAAGACTCAACAATAATAGCACGGGTTCTCAAGGCCACCAAAGACATCAACAATACACAATCAACCTCCGGCATAACCAATGCCTCCAACAGTCCTAAAATCAACAGTTTCACAAACAACCTTCGGGCATGGCCATATGCCTCCAGTAATTCTAACATCGATAAGTTCTCTGTTCCTACGACACTACTAAGTGTCACATGCTTTTCTAATAATCGCTACGTTCCCGTATCATGCCTTTCTAATATTCAATAACCTACTCAACCCACGACACCCCGGTGTCACATGCAATTCTACTGTTAACTTTCCCTAGTCAGGGCCGAGATCCGGCTACTTTTCCCTACCTCGTGCGTGTTCTCCCAAAAGCCAACCAACGAGCTCCGGTGATGATCTCAGTCACTCACCCAGCCTTCCCTTGCCTCGGTCTGTGGCACGATCTAAAAGAACACAATTTAAAGGCACTTAATAACTCGCAGGAATAAACTGAAAATCATTAAACTTGATGCCCAAACTTAACCCCGACAATGTCGATCACTCCCAAACTCCCCAAATACTCGACATTGTCGATAAGGGACCCGTAAAGGCCCGATTCGCCCGACATGGCGAATCTGCCCGGGTTTTGTAAATGCCCTTCCGGGGCTCCAAAAATTCCCGTTTTCGTTTCTACGGTCTTAGAATAATTCAAGGGTCCCAATGTACTTGACATAATCGAATTCCGACTTCCGAGTCAATTAATTTCCGTTTCAAGTTTCCCAAAACCCGTTAATTATAACCTTTCCAATTTAATTCCAATTTTCGATTCGGTTATGGATAAATGGTCCGGGGAACGTTCTAGAACACCCGAACACGAAACCCGATCACCCGAGCACGTGGGCCCCACCCGGCCCACCTTGGCCATGGGCCTTAGGTTTCATTGTGGGGCCCGGCCACCATGGTGGTGGCTGGTCCTAGCTCCGGCCAGCCACCCCATGGCCGGCCGGCCACCACCTACGGTGGCCGGAGCTCCTCCCGAGTTTCGGTCACCGAAAAACGTCATACTTTGATTCCAAACACCTCCAAAACGTCTCCAACTATTCCCCCAACCTCAAAACACCCTAAACTAATAGTTCTACACAAACCCTAACTTCCAAAATTTATCAAAACGAGAATCGGTTCGGTGTATACCGTAGAGGAGAACGAGGGGAGTGCACTTCCTCCTAGCCTTGAGACGATCCAATGGATGGATGACGTGAATAATGGAACCACAAAACCCTAGCTCTCTTCTTCTTCTTCTCCTTCTCTCCCTTTCTTCTCTCTTCTTTCTCTTTCTAAAACTACTAACTCATTTCTCTTTTTTTTTCTTTTAAAAAATGTGGCCGGCCACCCATATAGCTTCCTCTTCATTTCCCCCCCAAAACTAACACCACCACTTGTTGGTCAAGTGGCAAGGTGGGTCCCACACCTTTTGAAAATATCTACTAGATATTTTCCAATCAGATTCGCGAAAAACAGACGTTTCAGGCCCCGAACGGGCACTTTTTCCCAAAAATTACGAAACTTCACGGGCTACAAGGAAACGGCTCAACTAAGACTGCTGCGATGACGGCTAAGCTTTTTGGGCCCAAAACGGTTCTCGAATGGACCAAAACGTCGCTCGGTTGACTTTTCCATCGAAAAGTCAACATTTCCCAAATTGATCATAAAGTTTCCCTGAGTCCCCTGGAACTCACTTTGGTTAATATCAGGGTCAACTTAAGTCCGGTATGACCCTCGGGGTCCAATTCCGGTTCAATTCAGTGTCTGCTCAAATTTTTTAAATTTTCCTGTTTTTCCCAGGTTTGACTGGCATTGACCGGAAGTGGTTATTACAGTGATCCTTATTATTAGCAGTTATATTATAGTTATTTAAATTTATAATTGTAGTTATGATGTAGTTATGTTGAAGCATTGTATAACTGCTAATATATATAAATATACATCCTCTGTGTCATTATATGACAAGGTATTACACTACATTATATCATCTAACACTTCTGTATTATTGATTTAGACTTCATATCCCATTTTTGCCCATTATTGCTCAATCTATAATGTTGGATACATTCGGGTGGCCAAGACCAAGGTTATTGCATACAAAAGTGTGAAAATTACACTAAATTCGCAAACCATATACACTAAATCCGCAAACCATATACACTAAATTTTCAAAACACACTAAATTCGCAAACCATATACACTAAATCCGCAAAACATATACACTAAATCCGCAAACCATATACACTAAATTTGCAAAAACACATCACACTTTTCGCACTCATATTCACACATCCACACACGTATTCAAAAACACATAAAATATATGCAATCCACTACTTGTTAGAAAGCTCTTGAAAAAAATAAGAATATTGGCGCAAAAAAAAATTAAATCGGAGTTGAAACGAAGCGGGAAAAATTAAATTAATGAACTTGGTGGGGAAAAAAAAAGATGAGCATTTCTAAGCGCGACACGTGTCATGTTGTTGTTGAGTTCGCAGGTTCGCATTTTAAGAGGGGTTCGCACCTGAAAGCCTCCCTATATATATATAGGGTTGGTATCAGGTAAAAACAACCCCTTTTTGTGCAAACTACGAACTCACCAGGTGCTGACACGTGGGCGCGCGCACTGCTGGTGCGCGCGCACAGTGCTGACACGTGGCGCGCATAGTGCTAATAGTTTGGGCGCACAGTGCTAATAGGTTGGCACTGTGCTAAACTATTAGCACTGTGCGCGCCAAACTATTAGCACCGTGCGCGCGCGTGGTCAACACGCTCACGCGCGCGGGCAGAGGCGTGCGTGCATCTGCCACGTGTCAGCATGGCGCGCGCTCTGCTGACGTCACTTTGACCGCATCCTGTGGCTTAGATTGGTTCGTAGTTTGCACAATAAGGATGATTTTTACTGGATAGCCACCCTATATATATATATATAGGAGAGCAATCAGGTGCGAACCTGCGCACTGCATGATGGCCGTTCTATCCGGATCTCGCGATGGCGCTGATTTGAACGCGTCATCAGTGGCACGCGTCGTAAATAAGTCGCACGTGGGATTCTTTTTAACTGATTTGCTATGGTTCGAGGGTATAAACGTAATTTTATCTACCCATTCGCGCAGAAACATTTCGCGCAGAAACATTTCGTGCTCTCCAAAACACTTGCAGAATCGAGTTTTTAGCGAAACGAACATTTCAGAATCTGATCTTTGAGCTTCCATTGCCTTGATTTTCGTCTCCTGTGTGATTTCGAAGTGAATTTCATTAGTTCATTGTTGAACTCTGGGTTTAATTGGTGAGTTATAATCTTTGGTGTTTAGGGTTTTGATTCAATCTTTTTCGTTTGGTTATTTAGCTTTTTGATTATAGTAATCCGTCTGTAGAGAATGAAGAAGAAGGTTGCTGAATCTACAACATTCTGCAATAGGGACACCGAATCAGGTAATTTGAAAACATAGTGTTTGTAGTTTGCGGATTTATTACAGTTGCTATGTTTTCAAAGTGTTTGTGTTACGCTTTTAGAGTACAACATTTCAATTCATATATGAAATTATTCAATTATGGGATGTTCTTGCTCTACTTTTGAGGAAAACCAAGTTGTTGGTTGAGGTTATGGGTTTTCTGTTTTGCGAATATATAATATCTAGTTTGCGGGTACTATTTTTCTGTTATGCGAATAGTCAATCCTTGGTTTGAGAAACTGGTTTTTCATTGTTTTAGAATATGCAATATGTTGGTTGAGGTTAAGGATTATATGTTTTGCGGATATACGCACCCAGGTTTGAGAAATAACTTTTCCATGTTTGAGATATGCAATATCTGGGTGTGAGGTTATTGATTCATTGTTTGCGAATATGATGTATGTAGTTTGCGGGTAATGAATATCTGTTTTGCGTATATACGTACCCTGGTTTGAGGAACAGTTTTCCCTGTTTGAGAATTCTGAATATCATCTTTGATTTTTTTGTATATTGTCTGTTTTGCTGATATGCAAACCCTTGTTTGCGAATTATAGATAAAACTCCGGATACAATGCGTCATCTTCTTTTAATGGATAGGCCATCCACAGAGGCTGATGTTGGTGAAGGAAATACGACTCTTGCTAATATGTTGAAGAAGCAGAAGTCTATTATGAATAAAGATAAAAGAAGAGTTTCAAATAAAAAGAAGAAGATAGCTGAGGTTCGTGAATCTCTTGATGGAGGAAGTTCTGATGTAGCTGTCCCACCTACTAAAACCGGAAAGAAGAGAGGTGGAGAATTATCTTTTGATAAGAAAAATGTTAAGCGCACCAAGTGTTATAAATCTGATAGAGTTGTTCCGATATCTGATAAGTTTGGCGTGGTTGATGGTTTGAAGACTAGTTCATCTCCAAAGAGATTGGTTGAGTTGATGGAGAGTTTGAACAAACACCAACAAGAAGCAGTGCGGGAAATTGGGTTTGGGCACATTCTTCATTTTGCTGTGAAGATCATTCCAAGCAGGATTGGATACTACCTGGTGTTTAAGTATAACCACCTTAGCTCATCATTGGTTTTGCCAGATGCGAAATTGCGTATCACAGAAAAGGAAGTGCATGAAATTTTGGGCATTCCAAATGGTGTGCAAGACGTAATAGTCGATAAGTGGGGTGCCCTGTCCACTGATGAACTTAAATTGTGGCAGCGACAGTTCAATACAAAAGACAAAGGCGAGATCAAGCGTCTAATCACCATTAAGCACTTGGTTGATCAAATGAAGACGCAAATTGAAGGGGGAGATGATTTCAAAAGAAACTTCATGATGTTGTTTGTCACTTGCATGATCAATTCCGGGAATGATGGTTATGTGAATCAGTCATGCTTCCGATCTATTGTTGATGTATCTCACATACAAGATTTTAATTGGTGCAAGTTTTTAGTCAAGAGACTTGTGGATACAAAACAAGCCTGGTTAAATCAACCCGACGGTTCAAGGAATTTTGCAGGACCAATCACTTTCTTGTTGGTAAGTTTATTTTTCATTTTATCGTGTTGCATTTTTATATTTATTAAATTGTTATGTAGTATTCATGTGACATGTCTTTTTCTTGGAATGATGCAGTTGTTTTATCTTGATCAGGTTGAAGTCAGCACTTGTGAGGTTCCCAGGGTGTGACCCTCTTTGATTGGATGGAACACCGCATTGGTGAATAGAAGAGTGGACGATGAATTGCAGTGTGATGCATTTGGAATGGGTCACATACGGATGGAGGGTCCTCCTCGTGTTAGGGAGGAAGAAAATGTTGCTCAGCATCCATCCCCTAATGTAAATAGAGATAATGAAAGGGATGATAGAAATGGAGGAGATCCATCGGCCCCGATTACCCCCCGTTTCATAGTGAAAGGGGTTATGCAGAGGTATTCTATTATTTAATTTAGTTTTTTGAGGGGAATTATGTTTTTCAAATATACAGTGAGGTTATTGATTGACTTGTTTGCTAATATCCTTAACCTAGTTTGCGGATAGTGAATATATGTTTTGCGAGTATCTTTACCTAGTTTCCGGATAATGAATGTATGTTTTGCGAGTATGTTTTACCTAAATTGCGGATAGTGAATGTATGTTTTGCGAGAGTGCGCACTCTGGTTTGAGAAATAGTTTTGAGTATATCATGCATGTGATATGTGCGTAGGTTTATTGTATGCAAATATGCACATTTTGGTTTGCAGATGTGTTTTGTAGTTGATGCATACCCTGTTATTGATTGACTTGTTTGCTAATATGCTTTACCTAGTTTGCGGATAGTGAATATATGTTTTGCGAATATTCTTTACCTAGTTTGCGGATAGTGAATGTATGTTTTGCGAATATGCTTTACCTAGTTTGCGGATAGTGAATCTATGTTTTGCGAGTATGCGCACTCTGGTTTGAGAAACAGTTTTGAGTATATCCTGCATGTGATATGTGCGTAGGCTTATTGTATGCAAATATGCACATTTTGGTTTGCAGATGTGTTTTGTAGTTGATGCATACCCTGTGTTTTATTTGTTTGCATTTAATCACATTAACATGCTTCTTTTTATCGTATTCAGAGGATTGCAGAAAGATTTCGATTAGCGGGGACTAAGGTTGCAGAAGGTTGTATGGAATGACATCAGTTGTTGGTTGAAGGGCATATCGCCGATCCCAATGCTGAATGTTTTAAGGTAATGTCAACCCTGTTTGATGGTTTGACTGGGAATAAAAAACCCGAAGATGTCATTCCAGAGACACAAGGTGTGTTGCTGTCACAAGACTCATGGTTTAATCTACCCGGGGTTATCGAGACCATTGAGAAATTGATTGGAACAGCAACACGCGTTGGGGAAGGGTACAAAGGAGCAGAGAAGCCACCTGCTCGTGCCGTTACTCCACAACCGTTCAGACTTCTTTCAAATCCGAAAAATCGTCTGGGAATGTTCTTTCACCATGCCCTGCTGGATCCGCTACATTGTGAATCCCTGAATGCGATAATGTGGTTCGGAAATTGTTCGCATGTAATGATGCAGCCCCTGTGGATAATATGGTTGTAGAACAAAAACTGAGCCAGAAAGGAATAACTGAGTTGGCAATGAGTTTGACGCTATTTCTGTTGCTTCTGGTATTGGGAAGGAAGCTTATGACATGGTTGATGATCATCCAATCGCGGAACGTGAAGCTTCTGATGTTAACAAATATGATTGTTGGGATCTTACAGTGCAATCAGATCCACTTATTATAGAAGGCAGTCAAGGAAATGTCGACGGGTCTGCGTTTGTCAATGACTTTTGTCAGACAATTCAAGTGCAACCCGAGCCACTCAATATAATTATCGTCGAACAAAATGTCAACAATGATCCACCTGTTAATCAAGCATGCAAGACTCAACCCCCGCCACTTGTTACTGGACGGGTTGAGCGAAATATCAATCGTGCTATTGGTGGGACAGAGGTCCCTGAGGCAGTTGACGAGCATCCTGAACTTGCAATGGCAAGATTTTGTGAATCCATACTACAACGCCCTACTGTCATATCTCTTCCTACTAAAAAAACGCCCGGTGCATCCTCCTAAGAAGTCAACCGATGATGTTGGTCATGTGGAGTCTGGCTCAGTTATTATTCCACCAAAGAAGAGAGCTCCCACTCGTGCACCCGGTAAGAAAGGCCCTGCTGCTGTCCCCGAGAAGAAATTACCCCTACTGCTGCAACAAAAAAAGTTCAAGGTGCTGTTAAGAAAAATCCCCCTGTTTAAGAAACGTGCTGCAACTAGCAAGGGTTTTACGACAATTGGGTGCAGCGAGGCTTCTTTATTAATGGAAACCCCAGCCAAACAACCGTCTGCATTTCTGTGTTCTCCGTACGCTGATCGTCAAACAGATTATTGGTCCGATCTTCTAGAAGTTGAGGATTGTGTTGTTGATTGGATGCTGAATATAAGCAAAAACGATGATTGGTAAGTAACATATGTTTTCCCCCTTATTTTGTTTTTATATTTTATTTTTGCAAATACTGTGAATAAGCTTTTCTCTCTATGAATGTAGGGATTTTATGTTTCGGTGCTCTGAAAATTATATTACTAAGGGGGGCTTTAATTCTTTCAAAACTGATGCATGGATTGAATTAGAAACTATTAATGGGTGGTGTCACTATCTGAATCATCTGGAAACGATCAAGAGTGATTCATCACCTAACCGGTTCTTCTTTGCAGCTTCTCTTAGTCTAAGCATAGTTTGCACATTTTTTTGGTTGATTACGTTTATTTTGAATTATTTTAATATTTTTTTGTTATTTATATGTTTATTTTGTAGGCTACGCTTTCAAGAAACATAAAAGAGATGTAGATTTTGACGATGTTTTCAAGATTGAAACAAAGGAGTTCCCTTCTTTTTCATGGAAGAAGTTGGACTTTGTAAGTATAATACATGGTTGGTTTTAGAATATGCAATATGTTGGTTGCGGTTAAGGTTTGTTTTGCGGATATACGCACCCTTGTTTGAGAAATAACGTTTACCTGTTTGAGATACGCAATATCTGGGTTGAGGTTTTGGATTGTCTTGTTTGCGAATATGCTCTATCAAGTTTGCGGATAATGAATACATGTTTTGCGGATAAGCGCACCCTGGTTTGAGAAACAGTTTTCCCTGGGTTGCTTATAATGAATATCTAGTTTGCGGATAATGAATATCTGTTTTGCTGATATTGTAGTGAATGCTTGTATTATATAAACCAATTTATACATTATATTAATATGCTGATGTATTTTATATATTTTTTTACAGGTTTTCATGGTTGGTTTTAAGAGCACTCACTACACACTTTTATGCATCGACATGAAGAAGGGAAATTCAGAAATTATTGACAATGTCAATGTAAGAACCACTCCCGGTCAACGCCAGTCAAACCTGCGAAAAACAGGAAAATTTAAAATTTTTAAGACAGACACTTAATTGAACCTAAAATTGACCCCGAGGGTCATACCGGACTTAAGTTGACCCCGTTATCGACCAAAGTGTGTTCCGGGGGACTCAGGGCAACTTTCTGACCAATTTGGAAAATGTTGACTTTTCGTTGGAAAAGTCAACCGAGCGACGTTTTGGTCCATTCGAGATCCGTTTTGGATCCAAAAAGCTTAGCCGTCGTCGCAGCGGTCTTAGTTGAGCCGTTTCCTTGTAGCCCGTGAAGTTTCGTAATTTCTTGGGAAAAGTGCCCGTTCGGGGCCCGAAACAGCCGAATTTCGCGAATCTGACTGAAAAGTATCTAGAAGATATTATTCAAAAAGGTGTGGGACCCATTTTGCCACTTGTCAAACAAGTGGTGGTGTTAGGTTTTTGGGGCAAACCAAGAAGACTACAAGGGGGGTTTCGGCCAAGGCTTGATGAAAGAGAAAAAAAAATAGAAAAAGGAGTTAGTTTTTAGAGAGAGAAGGAGAAGGAGAAAAGGAGAGAAAAGAGAAGGGTTGGCTAGGGTTTGCTACTATTCCCGATCATCAAACCATTGGATCGTCTCAAAGCTAAAGGAATCGAGTTCACATCGACTTTCTCTACGGTGAGCACCTAATCGATTTTCGATTTGCTTAAGTTTGAAAGTTAGGGTTTGAGTAAAACTAGTAGTTTATGGTGGTATTGAGGGGTGGGGATCGTTGGAGACGTGTTGGAGACGTTTTGGAGCAAAGATTGAACGTTTTCCGGTGACCGGGAGCTTAGGGGGAGCTTCGGCCACCGTGTGTGGTGGCTGGCCGGCCATGGGGTGGCTGGCCGGAGCTAGGGCCGGCCACCACCATGGTGAGCCGGGCCCAAAATGCCCTAGCCACCCACGACCAAGGTTGGTCGGGTGGGGCCTACGTTCTCGGGTGTACGGGTTTCGTGTTCGGGTGGTTTAGGACGTTCCCCGAGTCATTAATCTACACCCGGATCAAAATTTGGAATTAAATTGTGAAAGTTGTAATTGACGGGTTTAGAAACTTTAAACGCAAATTAAATTACTCGGAAGTCGGAAATCGATTCCGTCGAGTACATGGGAACCCTTGAATTATTCTAAGACCGTAGAAACGAAAACGGGAATTTTCGGAGCCCCGGAAGGGCGTTTCCAAAACTCGGGCAGATTCGCCATGTCGGGCGAATCGGGCTTTTCCGGGTCCATTATCGACAATGTCGAGTAATTGGGAAGTTTGGGAGTGATCGACATTGTCGGGGTTACTTTTGGGCGTTAATTTTATTAAATTCCAGTTTATGTCTACGAACTTAAAAGTATTTAAATTGTGTTCTTATTAGATCGTGCCGCAGACAGAGGAAATGGAAAGCTATGCGAGTGATCGAGATCACGTCGGAGCTTGTTAGTGCGCTTTTGGAGAAAGCATACGAGGTAGGGAAAAGTAGCCGGATCTCGGCCCTGACTAGGGAAAGTTAACAGTAGAAATGCATGTGACACTTGGGTGTCGTGGGCTAAGTAAGTTTATCGAATATTAGAAAGGCAGGCGACACCGGGTGGTGTCGTATGATACGGGAACGTATCGAACAATAGAAATGCATGTGACACTTAGTAGTGTCGTAGGAGCAGTGAACTTTCGATATTAGAATTACTGGAGGCATTTGGTTATGCCCGGAGGTTGATTGTTTAATTTGTGTCTTGGGTGGCCATGAGAGCCCGTACTTTAATGTTTATGTCTTGGGTGGCCATGAGAGCCCGTATTTTACTGCTGTGTCTTGGGTGGCCATGAGAGCCCGTATTTTACTGCTGTGTCTTGGGTGGCCATGAGAGCCCGTGTCTTTACTGTTGGTGTCTTGGGTGGCCATGAGTGCCCGTGGGATTGTTGAACCCGTGTCTTTACTTTTGGTGTCTTGGGTGGCCATGAGTGCTCGTGGGGTTGTTGAACCCGTGTTCTACCGTTGGTGTTTTGGGTGGCCTTGAGTGCCCGTGGGGTTGTTGAACCCGTGTTCTACCGTTGGTGTCAATGCACAGCTGTTCGCCTACATCCATGCCCAAAATTTTAAGCTCAAGCTCGATCTTAGAAAGCATATGCTTGATTGCCTTGAAGTTCATCACAAACTCCTCGTGCTTGATGAGACACTTTTGTTTTTTGTCCTTCTCGTTCTGCTCCTTCAGCTTCCTTTCGCGTTCGTCAAGTTCATCTTCATAGCTTTTACGCTTCCTACTGCTTGATGACGCCATTTTTTCATAGTAAAATTGGGTATTCGAAGAGTTGAGGGATGAGTATAGAAGGATACAGTATTGGGTATATATAGGGGAACCTGTAGGGCATCGTGGGTTAGTGGAGCAATTAATTCTCCCCCACTTTTCCACGCTGTCAATATTTGATTGGTCTACCACAAACCGTTTCACTTCCCTTTTTTACGCAAAACGAAAGTAGTATATTCTCAAATCATTATATATTATTTAGTAAACAAAATTTGAAATATTCGCAAACAATGTATTATATTAAATTCGTATAAATGAAAACATATGCAGAAATGAAATTTTTTAATTCAGAAAACCCAAACAACTGTATACTCAAACCGTCTATATTTATTCGCAAAAATCATTGTCTATAGTCGCAAACAGAAACAACTAAATCCGCAGTTAAAAATCTAAATCATTCTACTTCTTCTTCTTCCTATTCTTATTCATGGGGCAGGTCCTACTGTCATGATTTTGCATTGTGTTGAACAATGTATTATATTAAATTCATATAAATAAAAACATATGCAGAAATGAAAATTTTTAATTCAGAAAACCCAAACAACAGTATACTCAAACCGTCTATATTTATTCGCAAAACTCATTGTCTATATTCGCAAACAGAAACAACTAAATCCGCAGTTAAAAATCTAAATCATTCTACTTCTTCTTCCTATTCTTATTCATGGGGCAGGTCTTGCTGTCATGATTTTGCATTGTGTTGAACAATGTATTATATTAAATTCATATAAATAAAAACATATGCAGAAATGAAATTTATTAATTCAGAAAACCCAAACAACTGTATCCTCAAACCGTCTATATTTATTCGCAAAACTTATTGTCTATATTCGCAAACAGAAACAACTAAATTCGCAATCGATAATCTACATCAGTCTACTTCTTCTTCTTCCTATTCTTATTCAGGGGGCAGGTCCTTTTGTCATGGTCTTGCATTGTGTTGCATGTCCTGCATAGCCGTTTTCGCTTGTTACTAGCATTGATTGTCTTTTCTTTATTACTGATCATTCTACTCCAAGATCGGAAGCGAGAGCCCTTGGCGTTTGTGATATTTGGTGGCTGGACAATGACTATTTCTGGCAATTTGATCCCTGTCACCGATGATATGAAACTTGTTCTATTGAGTCTATTCTCATTCACTATGTCATCCACCGTCTTCACTATGTATCGATTTAGAGTGTCCAACAATCCTCAAATACTTGAAATTGCTGCATCTTCTGTCCCAATCAATTCAGTAAACCTGGTTTCCACTGCATCCATAACTTCATCATCCTTCAGACTAGGACCTTCAAGTGGAACACCATTAGCAGACAATGTAGCTGTCAAGTTTGTGTCTTTACACCATCTCTGGTTTACCAGTGTCCTAGAAATCTTCCTCAACGTTGTGTTTTGCAGCGCAAAGAATATGTGAGAACATAAATAGCTCATTGTTAGAAGCTTGTTGCAATTGCACTCAAAGTCGTTTGTACTCATCGTCCAAGTCACCCTGAATTCCTTACCATCTTTAATAATCAGCGAATCCCTGACTTTATAGACAATGGTGTCATCTACGGTGTCATCCATGCCTGCGAAGCTGCAGCTGTTGAGAGCGTAAACTATATGCTTTTGTATGTCAGCAAACACAGTATGTGTGTACACAGTCCAAGCATCTGCTTCAAAACACGTGTTTGTCTTCAACACCGGATATGAGTTGTAGTTGTCCATCATAAGACTTAAATGCTCATTCATTTGGTTCTCTATCACCACGCCACACCGCCAGATCAAGTGAACAAGTTTTAGGGACTGATCTGTGAGTTGTTGATAAGCCCGATTGGTTGATTCATACCTTGATGTTGTCCTCATAAACAACCCCATCGGGAAATCCCTTTGGTATGTTGGGATCCAACTGTGACGCAGCTCGAATAAGCCATTGACATAAGTGTTGTCCTGCAAATTGAAGTCTTCAATGATGCTAGCCCACTCTTCATCAAACTCATCAGGGCCTATAAGGTTGTTGTATACTATGGAATCCATCCTTTTCTCAAAGTCTGTATCATGTGTTATACTTCCAGGCACCTGTAACAGTTTTTGTAAGATTTGTAAACCGGAACAAATAAATAATACTAATTGACAATACTGTGGCATATGGATATTTTGTGTTCATAGATTGAGAAAACAGACAGACCAGTTTGAGAATAGATATAAACCCATCCCATACTTGTTAACTATCAGAACCATATTAAGAATAAAACGTTTTGAGTAAACAAGCATTACAAGATGAGAATACAGAGTATATGATTTTCTTATAGAGACTGACCTTAAGACGAATTTTATTCATAATGTGCCACATGCAGAGTTTGTGCTTAGTCTCTGTCATGACTTTAGGTATTGCAACTTTCATTGCTGGGTCTTGATCTATCACCAGATACATTGGTTGCTTTGTTGGGTCTCGAGGTAGGGTTGGAGATGAACCAACTCGCAGCGGAAAATCAATGAAAACCAAGAGACGATTAAACCATGAAACAACTAACAAAGAATGGATTCACAAGAGAAAAATTCAGCAATATCTCTTACCAAAACAAGAACACCGGTTAACGAATGATTGGCTTGAGTCTCTAAGACGCCTACGTATCCACATGGGAATCAAAGCCACGTAGTTCTTCTCTTTGAGGACTCAAGAACACAAAAAAGGAGGTGGAAACTAGCCAAACCCGAAATGGCCATGGAAGCGGGAGAGAAAATGTGTTTCCTATTCTTGTCTTGTGTTTGTTATGTTGAAAAAAGATGACTTAAACATAACAAAACCCATACTTGTCCAACTAAAGGCATGGGACAAGTATGGTGTCAAGTAAGGTGTAAATAGGACAAAGTATGGCAAGACAAGATTGGGTTAGGTGGTGAATCACCAACACCTTAATCCTTGTCTTGCTTACTTAGTACTAATTAATCAAGACTTGATTAATTAGTTCCATGGGCCTTGGTTGCATGGGCCTTTCATGGGCCTCTTGGAACATGGCCCGTAGCCATTCTCCATAAATGTGTCAATGAGTTTCATCCTCCGGTGTGACCCTTAGGTTTATGCATGTCAATAGATCAACGTAAAATACCATTTTACTTGATCCTATTTAAGTGGCAACTAACGAGACTTTAGTATTGCCTGACACTGCATAGCGAATCGACCCTATCGATTCTAACCTTTCCGTCGTCCCTGTCATTATCCTTTTATCTCCGATATCCTGATTGAGATAAGGCATAGAGCCGTCATCCTTATTATTCTCAATTACTGTTCCTTGATATGTGAGATGACTGAAGATATGATACCCAGTATCATGTGCATGGCCATGCTATTCTTTCAGTCACTCTCGATCAAGTGGCCGAGAACCGATATCTTTCCCATACCTCAGTATAAGGGATAAATCCCTTAGCCGTCTTTCGTGTCACTCATGTAGCCCGTCCCCAAGCCAATCCTGGCCGTTATGGAAGCCCTGTTACGGACAACGTTAGGCTCAGGTCAAACTCAGTTGTTGACTACATAGCGATCACAAAGACTCCTTGGTCTAAGGATACATGACAAGCTACGACACTGAATATGTTCATGACTTAATCTATGGCACATATTCAGGGCGGGTCGTCCAATATCATGTCCCACATGATACCTATGATCAGACTCCGGAATCTCATTCCAATGACTAACAGAACGTAAGCCATAAAGAGCCATCTTTCATACTAGTCGCTTCTAGAGAAGCTTTGTTGACTAGGGACCCATCGAGTGTGATCTATATCGATCTATGGTTCTATTCGCATGGTGGGCATAGATCAGAGCACACATCGATATATTACTCCAACACATAAGTAATATAAAGCCGCTTTAATTTTATTGCTAACGATGATATATACATTTGGACATTTAGGATTGAACTACAGGCGCTAAGACTAACAATCTCCCACTTTCCCTAGTTCCAATCTAAACTCCAATATGTCCGCATCGACTTTACATGTCTAACATGTTCAGGCAGCGACACTGCCTTAGTCAAAGGGTTGGCTATGTTATCATCTGTTGCAATATAGGTTATCTTCACTTCACCTCAGTTCAGTATTTCTCTGATGAGGTGGATACGCTGCAGTACATGTTTGGATTTGTTATACGATCTAGGCTTTTAGCTTGCGCAATGGCCCTTGTGTTGTCGCAAGATGAATTCACCGGGCTGGATGGGTTTTAATTACACCCAGTCCTGCCATGAATTTCCAAATCCACATAGCCTCCTTAGCTGCCTCTGCAGCATCCATGTACTTGGCCTCTGTCGTAGATTTGGCAATGGTATCTTGCTTTACGCTCTCCCAGCTAAAGCTCTGCCATTCAGCGTAAACACATATCCTCATTGACTTCTAAAGTCATCTGGATTTGTCTTGGAAAACTAGCGTCTTCTCATCCTTCGACGACTAGTTCAGCATCATCTTTCCCCCGGGTTAGAATGATGTCTACTGGTACAACATAAGACTTACGAGACGTCTGGTCTCATACATGTCATGGCATATATGATCGATCCTGCCCCCAGGCGCATAGGATTCTCATCATCCTTTTTCAGCTCATCAGGTGTCTTAGGACACTGAGTCTTGCTGAGATGAATGCCATGACTAGTGGGTAAGAGTCCTTTCTTTGAATCGAGCATTAAGAACCTACTCAATGCCTTGTTCACATAGGTTCCCTGACTTAAATCCAAGACCCTCTTGGTGCGATCTCTACATATCTTAATCCTTAAGATATAAGAAGCATCGCCTAAGTCCTTTATTGAAAATCACTTCCTCAACCAAGCTTTAGTCTCGTGCAAGGTTGGGATGTCGTTTTCAATGAGAACCAGAAAGGTAATCTTGCTCCCACTAGCCTTATAAACGCAAGATTCATCCTCGTTCTTGATTAAACCAAATCCAATTACAGCTTCATCAAAACGAAGGATCCAACTCCGAGAAGTTCGTTTCAATCCATATATGGATTTCAACAACTTATAAATCTTTCCTTTATTCTTCGAATCGTCAAAACCTTTGGGCCGAGACATACAAACGTACTCAGTCAAATTTTCATTTAGGAAAGCGGTTTTGACATCCACTTGCCATATCTCGTAATTATGATACACAGTTATGTCAAGAAGAATTTGGATCGATTTTGACCATAGCCACTAAGGAGAAGGTTTCCTCATAGTCAATCCATTGGATCTGCCTATAACCTTTTGCCACCAGTTGAGCTTTGTAGGTCAGAGGGTTGCCGTCTTTCACACATGATATCTATGATAAGACTCCGGAATCCCATTCCAATGACTAACAGAACGTAAGCCATAAAGAGCCATCTTTCATACTAGTCGCTTCTAGTGAAGCTTTGTTGACTAGGGACCCATCGAGTGTGATCTATCTCGATCTATGGTTCTATTCGCATGGTGGGCATAGATCAGAGCACACGTCGATATATTACTCCAACACATAAGTAATATAAAGTCGCTTTAATTTTATTGCTAACGATGATATGTACATTTGGACATTTAGGATTGAACTACGGGCACTAAGACTAACAATTATGATACGCAGTTATGTCAAGAAGAATTTGGATCGATTTTGACCATAGCCACTAAGGAGAAGGTTTCCTCATAGTCAATCCATTGGATCTGCCTATAACCTTTCGCCACCAGTTGAGCTTTGTAGGTCAGAGGGTTGCCGTCCATGTCCATCTTCACCTTGAAGATCCATTTGCATCCGATGGTCCTCACACCATTGATGGGATCAACCGGTTCCCAGACTCGGTTCTCCGACATGGATTGCATTTCCTCCCTCATGGCTCCTAGCCATAACTCGGAGTCGGGCCCATCCACGACTTCTTGAAAGGTGGTTGGATCATCGTGATCCACCATGACTTCATTGTCACCTCCGGATACCATATCTTGGAGGTGGAAGATTGATCATTTCAAATCGCCTTGGACCTTTCGGAATTGTAACAGGAATTGGTTCTTACTCTACGACAATCTCTGGCTCCTTTCGACTGGGTTGTCAATTGGTTTAGACAGATCTGTATCATCCGGAATTTCTTCGAGATGCACAGTCCTCCCAATGACGTCTTTGGAAACAAAACTCCTTTTCCATAAAGACCCTACCCCAAGCGACGAACACCATGTTCTCACTGGGATTGTAGAAGTAGTATCCCCTTGTTTCTTTGGGATACCACACGAAGGTGCATATCTCAGATCTTGGTTCGAGCTTAGTCAAAACCAAATGTTTCACATAAGCCTCGCAACCACAAATCTTTAGGAAGGACATAGCGGGCATTGATGCGGGTGCATTTTAACACTTAAAAGTGCCACATTTTATCGAGCTATTTAGGCTTTTGGTCCCGATTTTCTATCATATATTTAGATTTAGTATAAATAATTGTTTTTCTCGGTGTGTTCGGTGTTTGATTGAAAACCGATGCATTTTGAGTGTTTTCGTGCTTGTGGACCGTCAAATGGTCGATTTTGTTCGTTCCGAAATATATTCATGATTGGTCTTGTTTTGTAGGTATTGAAAAGAGGATTTTTTTGGCGCAAGAACGAGATCAATCGGAGCTCAAACGAAGCCGGAGCGAGCAAAAGAGCGAAATAGGAGCAAAATTGGAGATTGCGCCAGAGCCTGACACCTGTCCAGCCGCCACCTCGCCTCCGCCTGACACGTGTCACACCGCAGCCGCCATGTTCCCTCAGCCCGACGCGTGGCGCTTCGTGAGTCCGCCACGTAGCCTATCAGCCGCCAGACCGTCCCCGAGCGACACCTGTCCCGGTCCCGCAGCAGCTCCCCCTGCTCCGCACGCGACACGTGGCATCTCCAGCCACCACCTCGCCCTCAGCCCGACACCTGTCCCTCTCCAGCCGCCACCTCCCCAGCTCGCGCCACCTGTCCACCCAACAGCTACCCTTCAGCTCCTCCTCTCCTTTTGTGCCGCGTGTCCCATTGAAACCCTACTGCCTTTACCTGAGCAGCGCGACATCAAAAGAGGGGATCTGCTTCTTCATCAGAGGCATTTTTTTACACAGGGAGCTCAACACAGACAGAAGACGAACGAGGGCATCTTTTTGTATAGTTTTTATTTTCTTTTTTTTATAGAATTAAATAGGAAGCTTTTGTCTTAGATTATTTGTTGAGAATCAATTTGGTGGAAAGATAACTATTTGAGAATTATTTGGGTGTTGATTTTTGGAGACAAGATTCAATTGCTAGCTACACAAGGGATTTTCTTTGGTGGATTTACAAGAGCATCAAGGAGAGAGATCGAAGAAGAGGAAGAGCAACCTTAGACACTAATTCGGTGATTGTATCTCTACTTTCATCTTGATTATGAGTTTAATTGTTTGTCTCTTTTCATTCTTGCATTTTCTCACCATGAACAACTAAACCCCCAATTTTAAGGGCTATGGGGGATTAGAGTAGGGATTTCCATATTTTGAATGATTTGATTGCGGTGCTTGTTGATTTGTATTAGTGTCTATGATTGATTTGTGCTTAATGCTTTACCTCCCGTGTAGGCTTGTTAATTGTTTTGAATTAGCATTCGTCGCTCGAAAGAGGAGGATTCTAATTAAGTCAAAAATTGATCATAGGTTGGATTTAAATCCTAGCTAGAACTAGCGGGGTTAATACAATTGCAATAGCTATAGACTTGTTTGGTCGAAAGTTAGAAGTTGTCGTAGAGTTTAACGTTTTGGGTCTTCCTACATCGTGATTCGAAAGAACTCGGTGGTTAGATTCCATTAGGGTCCGAATCGTTCGAAAGAAGTTAGGACTAGAGTCGAGACAACTCGTTGCGTCTAAAATAAATCGACATCGCAACAATCGAAAGTGTTCAATCTTATGGAATGAACTCGATGAACCCATGCCCTTGATCTCTCTTCACTTAATTCCAGATAAGAAAGCTCTCTGTTAAATTCTGTATTTCTTTTTAGTCGTTATAGGTTTATTTTCCAAACTTAAAAACTCGATTTTTACCGAAACAGTTTAGCTATAAACTTTGAATAGCGAGTGATTGTCTATTGCTCCTTTGGGCTCGATATTCCGGACTTCAAATCCGATTACTACTTGACGGCCGGTGCACTTGCCGTGCTCAAGTTTGCGATTAAAACCCGCAGGGCGTCAAGTTTTATGGCGCCGTTGACCGCATCATCCCGTACCATTTTAAAATGGTGTCCCTTCCACACCCTTCGTCGAAGCCTGATTCACTATGAATGCGGTCGTCTCTAGAGCATAACCCCTGAAAGAGTTTGGGAGATCAATCCAACTAATCGTGGAACGGACCATTGTCTAACAATGTCCGATTTCTCCGTTTGGCTACACCTTTCAACTACAGTGTCCCAGGAGGAGTCCATTCCAAAAGGATCCCATTCTCTCTAGATGATCTAATAACTCTGTGGTCAAGTATTTTCCACCTCGATCCAATCGAAGTGCCTTAATACCTTTGTCGAGCTGGTTTTCTACTTTAGTCGTAAACTCTTTGAATTTATCAAAAGCTTCAGACTTATGTCTCACTGAATAGACATAACCATATTTACTGTAATCATCAGTAAATGTGATAAAGTAGCTAAAACCCCTCATGGAAAGTGAACTTATTGGTCTACACACATTCGAGTGTATCAGCCCCAATAATTCACCCGCCCTTTCATCGTGATCGATAAAGGGCAGTTTAGTCATTTTGCCCATCAAACAAACCTTGCACCTATCGATCGAATGGAATTCGAATGAACCTGAAAGCCCGCACTTCTGAAGTGTTGATAGGCGCTTCTTGTTTATGCGGCCCAAATGACAGTGCCATAACAGAGTTAGGTTTAAATCGTTGGATTTAGACCTCTTGGTATTAACGTAATATATAGAACTTGAGGCATTGTTACCCATATCTAATATGTACAATCCTCCAACCAAGTCAGTACTGGTATAAAACATATCATTGCATAGAACATTGAAAACTCCATTTCCAATATTAACATTATATCCTTCCTTGTCAAACACGAATACAGATATAATATTCCTACTAAAAGTAGGTATGCAATATACATTATACAATACTAAGACAAGGCCACTTGGCATAGCAAGACTCATGGATCCTACAGCAGTTGCCACAACTCTGAGGTCCACTTCATGCTTTCCAAACATCTCCTACTTTCAGCCACCATATATTAGTGCATGTGTGAGATTCAGTCCTGGTATCTAATACCCATGAATCTTTGGAAGTAGAGAGATGTAGCTCTATAGAGTTAATATCGGATGAAGGCACGGTCCCACCGCCCTTCCTTAGATCATCCAAGTTTCCTGATGAAGGCGCAGTTCAACGCATTCAAAATTTGGATCTCTTCGGATTCTACATCCCTCGAATCAAGGGATCAACGCCAGAATACGAAGAAATTGAAGCTGGAAATTTGAAGTTGCCGGCGTCCTGAGGAAGCGACGGTTCGTTTACCGCCGACGAGGCTCTGGGGCTGGACTCACGAAGCTCCTGCCCCACACCCAACGACTTACGAAGCTCCTGCCCCTCACCCAACGCCTGTAGAAAGTCCCCAGTAAGTGTTTCCGGATCACCACGTAAAATAGAGCATGTGCTTTGTTTTACGGGCTCGACTGAATCAGTCGCCGGAGACCGCACAAATCGCCGGGAAAAAGCCACGAATAAGACATGACCGTTCAGTTTAAAGCCATTTAACGTTTCGATAGCCTGAGAAGCAGCAGAATGCGACGTAAATCTCACGAAACCAAAAAAATATCCCTTCTTGTTCGGTCTCTTCAGCAAAGACAGAGACTCGATCTCGCCGAAAGGTAAGAACATACCTTTGAACGAGTCTTAGGATAGAGGATAAGGCAAATTCCGTACATAAATCTCCTCGTCGCTCAATAAAAGAAGACTTCGGGTCCGGCGCCAGCGATCTGCGACTGTGTCCACTGCACTAGTCTCCTTCGGAGCCCCCTCATCAATCGGGACTGAGATAACTGCATCTACAACCTCCTCCACTGCATGGTGCTGGTTGAAAGCGTCTGTACGAGGACGTTTCCCACCTCGGACAGATCGGACCTCCTTGTCTCCATAGCTCCCCTGTTTTGCAATGGCCGACCGTCGCTCCTTGACCGGACTGCCCTCCTTTCTGACAGTAAGGATGGACAAATAGTCGCTGTAGAGAGACAATATGGTCGAACAGAACGTGGTGAAAGGCAAGGGATCACTCTCAAGCTTGTCGGAAAAAAAAAATTCCGGTCAAAATACCGAGAGCGTTGCTACTTGATCCCCATCTCTGTGAAAACTCCAAAGGGGTCCAACGGTCTTTTTTTTTGGACCAATTTCTAAAAAGGCCTTATGGGAATATTTTATTTGCAAAAAACCCTCCCCATAATGTATTTTGAAAAAAGGCCTTCAAGACCCTCAAGTCAACAAAACTTGTATAATCCCTATACTACCATTTTCTATTTTGTCAAAAAACCCTAAAATGAGCCCCCAATTTCCCCATCGCCTCGTCCCCGCCATTTTCAGACCCAAGCTCCACCTCTGAAAACCAGCACCACCGTCCCGAGCGCCGTCCACCACCGTCCACCGGACCGACCTTGTCGTCAACCTCTTCGTGTCTGCCATGGAAGCACGGTCCAAGTAAGTTCAATTCATCCCCATCCTCTTCCAATTTTGTACATTTGAGTTATAGGTTTGAGTTGAACTTCGAATTGAGGATGTGGGAAAATGATTTTGAGTGGTATAAAATAAGTGAATGGATTGTAATGGGGTGCAGAACCTGTAATTGGGGGGTGGTCAGAAATGGTGAACCAGTAGGGCCTGTACAGCCAGCTTAGGTTGAAGACATAACTCGTACGGTTGGATGTAGCCGTGTGGCACCCAGGCAGTTGGCAAATGACATACCCGTGCGGTTGGCAGATGACATACACGGGCAGTTGACCGCAAGGCCGGATGGAGCCGTGCGACAACGCTGGTCACTACCCGTGCGGTAGGTTCAACAGCCATGCGGCCAGTTGCATATTCAACACAATTAGTAATTGTTGTTATTGTTACAGGAATGTGTGAGGTTTGTAATTGTTGTTATTGTTATAGGAATGGGTGGACTTGTAATACATGTTACTTACGGTGGGGAATATAAGCTAGAGGGTGGCAAGTATAACTGGATATCAACAAACGAGGATCTGTTTAGTCTTCCTGTTGATGATAGTACAACACTGAACACATTGAAGGACCGCCTGTATTCTAGGATCGGGGTGAAGGAAAGTGAGACAAAATTAAAACCTAGTTACCTAGCTAGGGGCTTTGAAGGATTTATGCCGCCAGAGAAGATCATAGAGGATGTTAATGTTCGGTGTTTTGTAATAGATAACAGAAATATAGAATCCGGGGCCGCCTTACGTGTAGAGCTGATCAAGAAAGGTATCATTGGCGTCGAAGCTGAAACGGTGGAAGTTGAACAGGGGGTGCACTGTGTTGCAGTTGAGAATGCTAAACATGAAAATGGTGGGCGTGATAATTTTTTTGACGTTGATATTTGTAGTGGTGCGGATGTTAATGAAAACCTAGTTATTCGGCGGCGTCGACGTAGAGAATGTGATTCGGATACAGAAGCATCATCTCCTACACCACCACCAGTAAGCTTGGATAATATTGAAGAGAACGGTCAAATGGTGGAGTATGTTGCTCGGAACCAGCAGTTTCGGTTAGATACGGTCGATCCAGAACAAACCACGATCGGATTTAGGGATGAGTCAGATTTAGTAGTTGGTAAAGAGTTTCGGGACAAGCAAGCAGTGATGATGTATCTGACAGAGCTTCAGTAGAAGAAGAAGTTTTGGATACGCCGTGATAGATCAAACAAGGAATTATACGTTGCAAAATGTCGTAGTGATAATTTTGGATGGAGAGTGCGTGCAGCAAAAGATCGGGGATCGAATACTTTCTCCATCAGAACCTATGAGTCTTTGCATACTTGTTAGACAAGTGATCGGAACTCCCTAAAAGGCCATCTGACAACAGAACAAATTGCTTGTAAGTTGGCTAAACAATATGCTAGAATGAAAAAGATTCCCAGACCTTTGCAAATTCAAGACAGTTTGAAGGGAGATGATTTAGGCTTTTACAATTACTGGAAATGCTGTAAGGCAAGAACACTGGCCATGATTAAACTTGTAGGGATCCTGAATTAAGTTATGGATTACTCCCTCTATATTTGGAACATGTTCGAAAGCATAATGAAGGCGCAGTAACTCATTTGGAGTTGGATGAAC
This sequence comes from Erodium maritimum, assembly GCA_963921825.1. NCBI lineage: Eukaryota > Viridiplantae > Streptophyta > Magnoliopsida > Geraniales > Geraniaceae > Erodium > Erodium maritimum. Next base: position 27,973,690 of record OY997589.1, on the reverse strand, counting down.
ACGGTAGATTTAAATATGTTTTCATAGCATATCGGCCATGCATTACTGGATATAACATTGCTTTAAGAAAGGTGCTCGCAGTAGATGGTACGTGGTTGAGAACAAAGTATAAAGGGGTTATGATAGTTGCAACTGGTCAAGATGTTAATCATCACCAATATCAAGTTTCTTGGGCTGTAGTTGACTCGGAGAACAACGAATCATGGAGATGGTTCTTCTAAAAGTTGAGGCCGGAGATCCCGGACGAGGAGGACTTGGTTATAATTTCTAATTGGCATAAAAGTATCATCAATGCAGTGTCGGCCCTCAACCCAACTGCTAAACATGGCCATTGTAGGTGGCATCTGACCCAAAATGTCAGAGATTATCATGGGGATCAGCCGAAAGATAAATTGTCGAAGTTATTCGAAAAAATTGTTGATGCTTACACAATGGAGAGGTTCCCTGCCAAATACGAAAAGCTGAAAGAAGTGTACCCCAAGGCAGCGCAATATCTGGAGACAACGAACATAGAACGTTCTCAGTAGGCGAGATCTTACTTCGAAGCCGCTCGGTACAATCTCATGACCACGAACGGTGCTGAGTGTATCAACAATGCAATACTAGAAGAGAGACAGTGGCCTATTGTAGAGTTGTTAAACGCCATGCAGAAACTGGTTAGTCATTGGTTCAGGCTTCGTTTAGATGTGTGGGCCAAAATACCTCCTTCCCAAGTTGTAACTCCAAAGGTAGAGAGTATCATGTCAAGTAGGAATGATCTAGTGAATGAGATGCGAATAATACCAATGAACCTACACGGGCAGTATCGGGTTAGTGGTGAACACAATGACGTCTTTGTTGATTTGGGGATGAATTGGTGTAGTTGCCGGGTATTTGATCTCGATAGAATTCCTTGTGAACATGCCTTAGCGTGTTGTGAGCATGTCGGGGTAGATATATATTCCTTGTGCTCGAAATATTAGACGGTAGAAGCATGGGCTCTGGTATATACTGGAACCCTATACCCGGTGTTGCGAGAATCAGAGTGGAATATTGATGATGTTTCGCCTGAAGGTCGTATAGAGGTTCTTGAAGACGGGGTTTTTGCATACCGTTTTTAACTTTCTTCTGTACACGGTCGTTCAAGAAATAAATAATAACGGTAAGAAACCGGTCGAACACAAGGGAGCAATCGGGCCAAGGATGACTAAATCTATGAAAATTGGTAAAAAGGAGAAAAATGTATATACATCACTAAATACATTCTTCTAAAAATAAGCTAATGGTTCAAGCAGTGAGAACGGAAAAGTAAATGATCATAAGCAGTTGTGAGATATAGAGAAGGACAAAACTGGAAATAAAAATGGAAACTTTGTATGGAAGAAAACAACCATGGGTGTCGTGCTCATACATAAAGTCAATCAATGCACAAGGTAACCAATGTGATGATGATGATGAAAAAAGTGCTCCCCTCATGGCTCCAAAACCAATCATCGGAGTAAATGTGCAAGTATGAATTTCTATGGTTCGAGTAAAACCAATCATCGAACCTTCTTACATCTATTTTGCATTCTCTTAAGTTGCTTCTTTAATTGATAATCTATCTCATCGATAAATAATGAAAACGAGTCAACTTACATAGGGTAGGCAATGCTAACCTTAGTAACACACAAATGCTAAAATAAACAAGCACAAATAAAGAATTGTGTCTAGCTACTCTTAGTTCACTTCTCGAATACTGAACACCAATAACCAAGTTGAACTAAATGAACATCTAACTAGTAATACTCAAGCATAGAACACAATCTCTACGAAAAATGAATTATCTAGCTACGCATAAATCAACTTCTCTAACCCGACCATTCCAAATTAAATGTGAACGTCTTGGTTAGTGTATGATCTACATAAGTCAACTAATGAGCGACTTGGTATCACCCAAACTAGATAAATCATCAAGAAAAGTAATGATGCAATGTAATGTCTCAAATAGTCTCAAAGTGCACAAATGAATCATACACCGATCCTATATAGCTACAACTAACAATTCACGGGGCAATCCACACCCAAAGCAATAAATCACTCAAGGACAATTCACGCCCGAAATCATCAATTTAGCTTAAAACACACAAGACATAAACAACAATCATCGGAAAATAATCAACCTCATATAGAATGCAATAACTACGTCAAACATCCAAAATAAGAATTAAACATATTAAGTAACTAATGCTACGAAAATATGAATTTAGCACTTGATATTCGCTCACAAGATCAAAAATTCTCCTAATCAAGTTCGTACCCAAAATCTCTAATTTAGCACGCAATTAATACACCCAAATTAGTTTTCCCGATTTAATTAACCTAGGATTAGATCTACATACATAAATCGACTGTCACGCCCCAACTCCGGTATTGACCGGACTCGAGACGTGAACCGGAATTTATGGAGAAAACAATTCAAAATGCATAATTAAAGCCCAAATTGTAGATAAATATAATAATGGTCAAAATCTGAAAATATGAGTTCTACGCTCGGTCAAATACCAGGTTCAAAATACACAATACGTCTCTAAGAAATAAAATAAAACCACGACTCTCGCTAGCTCCATGCTCCACAATGTCCTCTAATCCAAATCACAGCTAACACCTGTAGAAAACATAGTAAGGGGTGAGCTTGACGCTCAGTAGGAAAATACAGCAACACTTGCCCCAATAAAGTAGTATTAGCACGCTTCCGAACTAAAATCATAACAATGTCAAGGAGAACGACAACAACGGGGCAATTAACCCTACGATAACCAAACCTCACTTTATTCCACTACAACCTATCCCGGAAGGCCCCGCCCAAAACACTTTCATGACTAACTCACAGATAAACCAAAGACAAAATGAGACCACACACATGAAAACCATCAGCAGACAAACACAATCCAAACGTTCACAATAATCCACAACTCGTACAATGGCACGGTATCGGTAGCAACCCGCTCGGCCCGGTGTAGCCGTACGCAACTTCCCCCCGACTCACAGTCGGGAGATGCGGTCGACCTCATCGCGGAACACAGCGTTTTACCGATACTCGGAAGGCATGGAAATCGCCTCTTCGCGGCACGGTACATCGCGGAACACAACATAGCGTTTTACCGAGGGCTATTCGGAAGGTAGGGAAACCACCTCTTCGCGGGACACAGCGTTTTACCGACCCTAGGTCGGAAGGTAAGGAACCACCTTTCTCATGTAACCAAAGCACCCACAATCACAATCACACTCACAATCACGATCACATTCTCAACATACTCACATAACCATCACGCACTTACCATCACTTACCGACACCACGCTCAACGTGGTAATCCCACCGGCTTAACCGGCGTCCATTCCCCAACATCCACACTCACATATTACACAGATAGCATCAAATCGACCAAAATCAATCAAAACAGGTAACGAAAACACATGGGTAACGAACTCAATATCCCAAAAATCATCATCTAACACCACTGTAATAACCACTCCCGGTCAACGCCAGTCAAATCTGCGAAAAATAGGAAAATTTAAAAAATTTAAGCAGACACTTAAATGAACCTAAATTTGACCCCGAAGGTCATACCGGACTTAATTTGACCCCAAAATCGACCAAAGTGAGTTCCGGGGGACTCAGGGCAACTTTCTGACCAATTTCGGAAATGTTGACTTTTCGTTGGAAAAGTCAACCGAGCGACGTTTTGGTCCATTTGAGGACCGTTTTGGATCCAAAAAGCTTAGCCGTCGTCGCAGCGGTCTTAGTTGAGCCGTTTCCTTGTAGCCCGTGAAGTTTCGTAATCTCTTGGAAAAAGTGCCCGTTCGGGGCCCGAAACGTCCGAATTTCACGAATCTGATTGGAAAATATCTAGGAGATATTTTCAAAAAAAGGTGTGGGACCCACTTGCCACTTGTCAAACAAGTGGTGGTGTTAGGTTTTGGACAAGACAAGGAAGACACACCTATAGGTGTGTTTGGCCACACCATTCAAGAAAAAGGAAAAAAAATAGAAAAAGAAAAGAGTTTAGAGAGAGAAGGAGAAGGGAGAAAAGAGAAGAGGTCTTGGGAGTTTTGCTACTATTCCCGATCATCCAACTATTGGATCGTCTCAAAGCTAAAGGAATCGAGCTCACATCGACTTTCTCTACGATGAGCACCTAATCGATTCTCGGTTTGCTCAATTTTGAAAGTTAGGGTTTGTGTAAAACTAGTAGCTTTTGGTGGTATTGAGGTGTGGGGATCATTGGAGACGTTTTGGATCAAGAGTTGAACGTTTTCCGGTGACCGGGAGCTCGGGGGGAGCTCCGGCCACCGGGTGTGGTGGCCGGCCGGCCATGGGGCGGCTGCCCGGAGCTAGGGCCGGCCACCACCATGGTGAGCCGGGCCCAAACCAACCCTAGCCACCCACGGCCAAGGGTGGCCGGGCGGGGACCACGTGCTTGGGTGTACGAGTTTCGTGTTCGGGTGGTTTAGGACGTTCCCCGAGTCATTAATCTACACCCAGATCGAAATTTGGAATTAAATTGTGAAAGTTGTAATTGACGGGTTTAGAAACTTGAAATGCTAATTAAATTACTCGGAAGTCGGAATTGGATTCCGTCGAGTGCATAGGAACCCTTGAATTATTCTACGACCGTAGAAACGAAAACGGGAATTTTCGGAGCCCCGGAAGGGCGTTACCAAAACCCGGGCAGATTCGTCATGTCGGGCGAATCGGGCTTTTCCGAGTCCATTATCGACAATGTCGAGTAATTGGGAAGTTTGGGAGTGATCGACATTGTCGGTGTTACTTTTGGGCGTCAAGTTTATTAAATTCCAGTTTATGTCTGCGAACTTAAAAGTATTTAAATTGTGTCTTATTAGATCGTGCCGCAGACAGAGGAAAGGGAAAGCTAGGCGAGTGATCGAGATCACGCCAGAGCTTGTTAGTGCGCTTTTGGAGAAAGCATACGAGGTAGGGAAAAGTAGTCGGATCTCGGTCCTGATTAGGGAAAGTTAACAGTAGAATTGCATGTGACACCGGGGTGTCGTGGGTTAAGTAAGTTTATCGAATATTAGAAAGGCAGGCGACATCGGGTAGTGTCGTGTGATACGGGAATGTATCGAACATTAGAAATGCATGTGACACTTAGTAGTGTCGTAGGAGCAGTGAACTTATCGATATTAGAATTACTGGAGGCATATGACCATGCCCGGAGGTTGATTGTTTAGTTCGTGTCTTGGGTGGCCATGAGAGCCCGTACTTTACTGTTTGTGTCTTGGGTGGCCATGAGAGCCCGTACTTTACTGTTTGTGTCTTGGGTGGCCATGAGAGCCCGTACTTTACTGTTGTGTCTTGGGTGGCCATGAGAGCCCGTACTTTACTGTTTGTGTCTTGGGTGGCCATGAGAGCCCGTATTTTACCGTTGGTGTCTTGGGTGGCCGTGAGTGCCCGTGGGGTTGTTGAACCCGTGCTTTTACCGTTGCTGTCTTGGGTGGCCATGAGGGCCCGTAGGGTTGTTGAACCCATGTTTTACTGTTGGTGTCTTGAGTGGCCATGAGTGCATGTGGAGTGTCGAACTTGTGTTGTTGCTAGTTGTTGAACTTTGTTTGTGATTGTGATTGCCTGAGGTTGGTGGGTGTGGCTAGCCTCCCGACAGAGATCGGGGGAAGTGGCGAGGTTGTGGGCTAGCCTCCCGACAGAGATCGGGAGAAGGTGCGCGGGTGTGGCTAGCCTCCCGACAGAGATCGGGGGAAGTGGCGTGGTTGTGGGCTAGCCTCCCGACAGAGATTGGGAGAAGTTGTGCGACAGGTCGACCACCTGGCCTGACAGGGATCGGTAAAGGGAGTGGGGGTTACTGAGCAGTTGGAGTGCGATCCTTTGTGATCTTGTTTGGTGTGCGATCCTTAGTGATCTTGGGTGTTGCGTGGTTATATGTCGTGTCTTTGGAGGAAGTCGTCAATCGTTGTGTCGAGTCTACATTACGGGTCCGAGTGTTGAGTCGGTTGGGGAAAGTAACTGTTTGTGTGTGTTAGTCGGGTGGTTGTTGGTGTTACCGGCATTGTCTGCTAAGTATGTCGTAGTCAGTCTGTTATCCGTGGTGGTGAGCGAACGCTCACCCCTAGCTGCTTTTCCTACATGTACTGGTCGCGGAATGTACTAGGTGAGCTTCCGAAGCTTGAAGAGCTAGGAGCGGGAGTCCGGGTTTACTTTTGAGTCTAGCGACGTACACTTGTTTTTGTCCACTTGTTGGGACGAACTTTTGAGTTGTAAATAATTATTTTGATGAACAAATGGTGATTTTAAAGTGATTTATTTAAAGGGTTTCAAATTGTTTTATTGTTTTAAACGTTCGCGTTCCGAGTTCGGTTTTACTGAAATTGGGGCGTGACAACCACAAATGAATAACCTCATGCAGAAATTAAACTAAATTGTATTTACAACGACATTCATGGCTCGGAGTTATTACTCTCAAGCCATGGAGCTAAAATCAACGATATCAAAGTGAGAAATCGACATCAAGCTAAGAAAAAGAATAGTATAAGTTAAACCCGTACTAGGAATTTCGATTCCTTGCTCAAATCCTCAAATCCTAGCTCAAATCGACTTAAAACACCCCCTAATAGCTTGAAAAACGAAATGAGAACCAGCCACTTTGGAGCTTCGATTTCCGACTCTTTAAGCCCCAAAAGACAAATCCAATCGGAGAAATGTGTAGAGTGAAGTCTCATCTTCGCGCCGGTGGTCGGATTGTCACCGGAGGTTGCCGGAATGGGAAGATATGTCCCGTTGAAGCTCGTCCGTACACCTCCGTGTTTCTGTCGCGTCTCTCTCTGTATATCGTCTGCTGCGTTTTTTCTTTTCATAAAAACAGAAAATATTCTGCTCTTATCCCCCATTCATTTAAAGCCCATGATGTCAAATTAAAATGGGCCTGGTCCATGTATAAACCAGCCCACAAGGATTCACGCGCCCAAATTGAAACAGAAATTTCGCGTGCAAAGGGACACACGCGCATCAGCCAATGGGGCTGGGCAGTTGACCAAGTCAACGCGCCATGTGGCGTAACCTGGGTGGCTGCTTCCCTTTCCTGATTATTCTTCACTATTTTGTAATTTTCCACTTCGATTTAGCTCGATTGGGCCGTTCTTGCGCCAATAATTTTCTCTTCTCAAGGCCTAAAAATAAGACCAATATTGAAAATATTATGAAGCAACGAAAAATATCGACTAAGAACGAGGTTTTGCGCAGTTATTAGTAAACGCTAAAAATATAAAAACGAGACACAAACAAGATAAAAATGTAGGGAAAATGGTCTAATTAACAAGGACAAATTTACGCTCGTCAGTTCTCCCTCCAGATTATGAAGTGAGACGCGGTAGACTAACTGAAAGAAGAATCCCTTCAGCAGGTGAGGTGCCAAGAGCGGCTCAAGCGGCTCCGAAGCGTCCCCGAAAATGTGGAAAGTGTTCGATTGTTGGTCACAACAAACGCATATGCCCTCGGCTTTCTTCTGCATCTACTGTGTAAGGATTTGTATTTCATTATGCTACTATTTGGTGAGTGAGGATAATCATATTATGGACGGATATGTATTTCATTATGCTACTATTTGGTGATTGAGGATGCTATATGTATTTCATTATGTTACTATTTAGGTTTGATGTGAATGTTTGCATTCTAAAGTTCTGATGTACTGTGTTGAAAGTCACCATTTCCATTTTAGGGTGCAATGCATTTCGCCATGCGGTCATCATTGGTCACCGTGCAGTCGAACAGAAAGCATTACTACTGTACACAATCTGGCCGCACGGGTGTCTATAGTGTCGCATGGGTGAAGGAATGCTACTGGTCACCCATGCGACACTAAACACACCCGTACGACACTAAAGATGACTGCACAGTGTTTATACGCTATTGTTTTACCTAAAACATGACAACATTCAATCAATAAACAACCATGTAAAGATCAGAATAAAACAACTTCAACGTTAAAAATCAACCCTACTTATTACAACAAAGACTCGCACGTATTGCAAAATTAGTGGTCTTTGTTTCCGATACAAAATCGGGCACGTATTACCTAAACCCTAAACGGATTACCAACGCGCTGGACCCAAGTCTTGGTATGTGAATAACAAGATCTAGTGTTCAAGATTGTCAAGCTCTTCCACGACTTTGTTAGCATTCTGCTTGTCTTACTCTGACCATTCTGTTGAATCACCCACCCGGACCTCCTCCCGAAGTTGCACCGCCTTTGGAAGGATCCGTAGGAGAGCCGTCTTGATTTTCTCGAACCTCAACATCATCTCACCATTGTGTGTGGTTATTGTTGAATATCTGATTATCTCTTGAATAAATGAAGTGAGAGAAGTGATGGAAGTGGGTGAAGACTCACACACTTTTATAGGCGAGGTGGTTAGTGTTTTCCAGTTAATATGGGGTGGTTAGTGGGTTCCATTAAATGTGGGGTGGTGGTTAAAGGGTTCCATTAAATGTGGGGTGGTTAGAGTTCAGAATTTATGGTTTATGGGGAATTGAGTGTAGGGTTAGGGGTCAGTTGTAATATGACCGCACAACTGGATGTCATAGCCGCACAACTCGATGTCATAGTCGCACGATTGATTCAGCTGACCGCATGGCAGTCTAAGCAATGTGACTGCACGGTGTGTAATTGAAGCCGCACGGACCATTGGAACTAGATATTGGAAGACCACTCCCACAAGAAACCTATTAACTACCAATTGAACTATAACTCCCAACCCACCACCAACCCCATATTAATGGAACCTACCACCCAACTTACATTTATGGAACTCACCACGCCTATAAAACCCACTCTCCACTCCACTATTCACTCATCACTACATTACTCTTTACTCATTCTTCACTCTTCACTTCATCAACTATGTTTGCACAGAGTGATAAACTTAGTGTTGACCTTGAACTCAAGGAGATAAGTTGAAGATAATTATGCTGAGGGTGAAAGAGAAGGCAGATGAACTGAATCAGGAGGTGAAGGAGGCCTTGGAGCAGGTCGAAGAAGTTAAACAATTCGTAATGTCCATGACTAACCAAGCTGCGACCACTTCCCGTTGGTAATATGGTAATATGGGTTTGTAATAAGTAGGGTTGTAATGTAAATCATGTTTCCCATTGAAGTTGAATCAATTTTAATGTGAATCGTGATATTTGCTTGACGTTTAGGGTTTGTAACTTCCTTTTAGCCCTCTTTCATTGGAATAGAACCTAACTGCACGACTCTGTAATAGAACTGCACGAGGGAAATACGTGACCTCACGGATGGTAATTAAAGCCGCACGGTTATGTAATAAACCCGCACGAGAGTTTTTAGTGCCGTATGAGCTCAATAATAGGGTTAGGATGCATACCTTCTTATAGCCGCACAAGTGTATTTAGCCCGCACGACTCTGATGATATTACCGTACGGGTAGGTGTTTGACCGCACGGGCGAACAGAGACAGAATCAAAGTTGAAACCCATTATTATTGAAGTTGATGACATTACATTAAATGGCAGAGAGTTGGTTAATAATACTCTCATCATTGTCTTTCACATGATGCATCCACTCAAGCCAACGCTGGAACCAAGCAGGCTCCTCGATCGAATCAAAGTCATCCCAAATCCTGTATGTCCAACCAGGCCTTTCAAACGGGGGTCCAGGACATGGAACGTCTTTCTCCGCATAAGTCGCTCAATGTGTTTCAACCGATCACATGCTTCATCGACTACTCGGTCGAACTCAACCAACCGCGCTGGTTGAGGTGGTGGGCCCCTCTACGGTGAGGGTACTCATACTATGGTTCCGGCAGCTTCACGTCGCCTCCATCTACGCTCCAGACGAAGATCGTGGTTTGGTTCCATGCTGTCACAAACATATATAATATGCTTACACCACTTTAAAAACACAAACATATATAGTAAAGGATAACTCATGAACATAAGTCGAATACCCGAGAAGAAGAAGAGGTCGATGTCGTGTGGATGGAACCAAGTTAATGAAGAGGGAAGCTTTGAAGTGAAGATAATGGGTCTCATGAACCTCATTTATAGAAAATGGGTTAGGGTTTAGGCATTAATGTGGCATGGGGAGTTGTTGCTAAGACATTAATTGGGTTGGGAGTTAGGGTTTAAGCATTAATTTGGCATGGGGAGTTGTTGCTAAGACATTAATGGGCTGGGAGTAACGGTTTAGATAGTAATATGCATGGGGAGTTGTTGCTGCGGCAGAAAATTATAACTGCACTGCAGCCGCATGGGACCGATATTAAGGTTTCTCACCCGTGCAGTTGGTTATTAATTTTCTGCCGCACGGAGCAGGCACCAACCCTAAATTTGTTCCTTATATGCTTGTATTGATGACGACATTATTTTTTTCCTACCTACTACCCACCCACCCAACCAATATCTATGGGTTAGTGTTTAGGGTTTAGGGTTTGATGTTTATTGCATAGAGTTTATGGTTTAGAGAGTAGGGTTATAATGTATTGTGTAGGGTTTAAGGTTTAGGGTTTAGGGTTTAGTCTGTAGGGTTTAGGGAATATATTCCTTTCATAAAGTTGGTTACATCAAATCGATATGAAAAGGAATATATTCTTTCTCATCTTCTATAAGTGTCAAGCCCCAAATCCGGTTTTGACCGAACTCGAGACGTGAACGAAAAGTAATAATAATAAATGCAAATTTAAACGAAATAAACTCCAAAATTTAAGTTCAAACCAATAATTCCGACAACCAGAGTCAAATGCTCGAAATCCAAGTAAAGAAGTTTAGTGCATAAAGGAAAGTACGTCTCTACACCATCAAAACTACAACTCTCGCTAAGCTTCCAAACTCCGAGACATCCTCTAAACCAAATCGCGATCAAAACCTGTAAAATAGTAGAAAAAAGGGTGAGCTTTCGCTCAGTAGGAAAAAATAGTAAAGGGAGTGAGAAATATCTCACCACCACGGATACCCGTCCGATTATGGCATACTAGTAAGGCAATAACACGAATCATTTAAACAAGTAACCCAAAGACAACGCTTGACCCCACTCGGGAGCAACTCGTGAATCCAAATCGATATTGAACCGACACTCATACATTTCTTCTCAACTATGCTCTCAGCACCTGTCACCTAAACAATTCTCAATGGACAACAGCCACGGTTACCTCAAAACTGACCACGCGTGCGAACTCGCACAACAATACAATGAACTCAGATATAAATGTATTCAAACTCACGGAAGATCACATAACAGGCATAAGTAAGCACAACGAACCAAACAGATCAACACACAGAGTAATATCATTAGCAACCACTTCCACACTAAGTGTCCCAGAGCAATGTGTCGGCTTCTATAGCCCGGCTCACCATATCGTACCGAACTCGACATCGGCCTAGATATCTTCCCGGAACACACAGCATCAGGGTGCAACTCATAACATACCGGACCGGAATCCTCCATCGGTCGGGTATCTTCCCGTAGCACGGGGTACAAATCACATCACACATACCATACCGGAACACTCAGCATCGGCCTAGGTATCCTATACCGGAATCCTCTACGGTATAGACATTACTCTGGACCACCATCCTCGGTTCTAGATATCTTGTACCGAAATCCTCTACAACACAGATATCGCACCGGAACACATTTTCGGCGTAGATATCCTATACCGGAATCCTCTACGGTATAGATATCGTACTGGAACTCCATCCTCAGCCTAGATATCATATACCAGAATCCTCCACGGTATAGATATCGGACCGATACACCATCCTTAAACATATCATACCAGCCTACCATACCGAACAAATCTTACCGAACACACCACATCAGTCTATCATACACCCGATCATATCACAAGACAATAACTCACCCTAACATTCACCATGTTCTCATAGCATATCACGACCATTAATTTAACAACGGAACATACCACATATCAAACATTACAAACTACTAATCACAAACAAGCGCAACCAACACACAATCCTACGGGCACGACCTAGCCCACATGTGATTATACAGCACAGCAAGTCCCACACTTACGGGCACGACCTAGCCCGCAAGTGGTTCCATATATTAAACGACTACCCTAGTTATTCACATCCTACATGTGATTCTACAATTATTCCGGTTGTTTAGATCCTATATGCATTCTAGTAACTTTTCGTAATTGAACTGGTATTCGCTACTTTTCCCTACCTCAACCGCTATCTAACACGAGCAACCACGAGTCGCCTAGTAGCCTCCTCCGCCGTGATCGGGAACAACGTCTTAGATCACAAAGTAATACGAGACTTAATAATAACTCAAGGATGATTAAAGAGAAAACACCCAAACAAATCCCCAATTACTCAACTTGTCAAAATGGGCCCAGAATGGCCCATTTCGCCCGATTTGGCGAATATGCCCGGGATCGGGAAAACGTCCATCCGGGTCCCAAAAATTTCCATTTTCGTTTCTATCAATCCTAATTAAATTCACGTGTTCCAACACACTAGGCAGAATCAATTTCCGATGTCCGAGCGTTCTAATTCCGCAATTAAAGTTTCTAATCACATTTTCCGAAATTTGACGAATCACTTCCATAATTCGTTCCGGGTGTCAATTATCGATCCAGGGTTCACCCAAGACCACCCGAACACGACAACTTGCACCCCGGCCAAGTGGGCCCCACAGCCACACGTGGACCGTGAATGGCCAGACCGGACCGCCACCGTGTGGCCGGTCACGGTTTCGTGGCCCTTCCTCCGGCATGGCCGGTCACATTGCTCGGTGGCCGGAACTCCGGTGACCAGCCGGAGCTCCGGCGGACCTCCGATCGTCGGAAAAATATTTCATTTTTCCCAAAAGTTCCTAACAAGTTCTAGATTCTCCAAAACTTCATTGTTAAGCTCCAAAACCTCAAAAATAGCCTCGACAACCCCAAAATTTCAACACCCAAGGTTGGGTTTCATCAAACTAACAAAATCCAACTCATTTCCATCAAAATCTTCCACTTTCTCTCCTTAAATTATCCATTTAACCATCAAAACCTCAAACCCATAAAACCCAAGCCTAGTTCATGCAATTTCTACCAAACCCACAACCCAAAGTTCATCAAAATGGGATTTTATTAAGAGTTTACCTTGGGAAATGAAGAAAGGATGAGAAATATGGAAGAATAAGGGACTTTGGTGAAGAAATCAAGCAAAAGGAGCTTCCTTTTCTTCTCTTCTTCTCCTTCTCCTTCAATGGAGTTTTCTCTCTCTCTCTCTCTAGCTAGCTAATTTCGGCCAAGGAGGTAAGAATGGCTGAATTTGTTACCCACATGTGTCCTTTAACCTAAAGTAGAAATGCCTTTTTTGTCCTTTTCCCCCTTAAGCCTAAAAGGTGAGGTCAAATGAGTCTTCTTCCACCCTTTTCTTCTCCTCCAAGACACATGGACATGTGTTCATGTGGGGTCCACCTCTACCCATAATTATTTCAGCCCATTTAAATTAATCCGATAAAGCCTCTAATTTGACCATGTTTGACCCGGATTTGACTTTTTCGCAAAAGTAGTCATTTGAAAGGAAATGACCCAACTAAGCTAACCTTAACGACGGCTAAGCTTTTTGGGTCCCGATAAGGTCCCGAATGACTCCCGGAGTCATCGGTTGACTTTTCTGGCGGAAAGTCAACTTTCCCAAATTCCACTGGTTCGACCGGTGTCGACCGGAGGCGGTTCTTACAATAAGTAACAACAATGTAACTACAGAATACTCACACACTCATAATCTACTACATCATCACTTCATCTAATGTCGTGGAATGATTACTCACCTTCCTTCGACTCCTCATCGGATGGAATGGATACTTGGTTTAGATATGGATGTGGTCGTAATCCGACGACACCAAAGTCTCCACCACAAGAAGAATATTTATCTCTATCCCAAGAAGACCCAGAAGATGAAGAGCAAGGAAAGGAAGAGCCGCCATAAGAAGTTGAAAGCGGTGATGAGGCAACATCGGCCTTCAATGCCCTAGAAAAGGAAGCCCCTAAGAAGAAAATTTAACATTTGCGAGGGTTTGTACTTGTAACTTCCTTTTAGACCTAAAATTGGAAGAGAACCTCACCGCACGGCTCTGAAAAAGTACCGCAGTAAGGATTAATGTGACCGCATGGTTGATTACCAAAGCCGCACGGGTATGTAAGTCGACCGCACGGGTGAATAATGTGTCGTATGAACTCAATAATAGGGTTTGGGTCGCATACATTCTTCTAGCCGCACGGGTGTATTTAGGACCGTGCGAGCGAACAGTGAGAGCATGTGAAAACTAAAGATCAGATCAAGTAAATTTAAAATTATATTTGTGAAGTCGAAAACCAAATACATTAAGCAGCTAGAAGACTGTTAATAAGACTAAGCTCGATTTCTTTGTTCTGAGCCATCCACTCTACGTAACCCTGGAACCAAGCAGGCTCCTCGAAAGAATCAAGGAGGTCATCCTCCTTTATTTAAGGATGTACATGAAATGGGTTTGCACCATTAGGGAGTGGGGGTCATGGTAGATTTTTCTTGCGCATGAGTCATTCAATTTGGTCTAAGCGCTCATTTTCTTCTTTGAGTATGCGTTAGTACTCGACCAACCATGTTGGTTCTGGTGCTTGATAGAGCCGTTCGGGAACTCGTACTATTCTGCCTTCTACAATTCCAACTATGGTTCCGTCATTTTCATGTCGCCTTGATGGGATGAAGCGGTTCGGTTGATCGCGGTTCGGTTCCATCCTGTCACAAACATATACATGCTTACACAACTAAAACAACTAACACATATACCAAATGGTAATGCAAGAACATAAGTCGAATACCCGAGAAGAATAAGAGGTTGATGCCGTGTGGATGGGATGAAGTTAGTGTAGAGGGAAGCTTTGATGAGGGCATTGAAGATAATGAGTCTGCTTAACCCCATTTATAGACGTAGTCACATTAATAGGCATGCGAAGTTGTTGTTGGGACATTAATAGACATTCAGAGTTGTTGTTGGGATATTAATAGGCATTTAGAGTTGTTGGGACATTAATAGGCATTCGAAGTTGTTGTTGGGACATTAATTGTGCCAACAACACTCAGATATTTGAATTCAAAATTCAAATTTTTGAATTTCTGTGGACAAATTCAACGACTACGTCGGGGTTGACAGCAAACCGTGCGGCCAGCCTCTGGCCCGCACGAGTGACCAGAAACTACATCGTGGTTGACAGCAAACCGTGCGACCAGACTCTGGCCCGCACGTGTGAACACAAAAAACGTTGGGGTTGATAGAAAACCATGCGGCCAGCCTCCGGCTCACACAGGTGACCAGAAACTACGTCGGGGTTGACAACAAACCGTGCGACCAGACTCTGGCCCGCATGGGTGAACACAAACAACGTCGGGGTTGACAGCAAACCGTGCGGCCAGACTCCGACCCACACGGGTGAACACAAAAAACGTCGGGGTTGACAGCAAACTGTGCGTCCAGACTCCGGGCCGCATGGTGAACAGAGAGTATTCCACTTGCCATAGCTCGGGCCGCACGGGTGTGTTTATTGCCGCACGGGTGACCAGTAGCATTCCCATTGAAAGTGTGCACAACATAGTTCTAAGTGTGCGACCGCACGACTTAAAATAATGACCGCATGGAGAACTGCATTAAAACATTACATGGTGTAAGAACCACTCCCGGTCAACGCCAGTCAAATCGACGAAAAACAGGAAAATTTAAAAAATTTAGACAGACACTTAAATGAACCTAAATTTGACCCTGAGGGTCATACCGGACTTAAGTTGACCCCGATATCGACCAAAGAGAGTTCTGGGGGACTCAGGGAAACTTTCTGACCAATTTGGGAAATGTTGACTTTTCGCTGGAAAAGTCAACCGAGCGACGTTTTGGTCCGTTCGAGGCCCGTTTTGGATCCAAAAAGCTTAGCCGTCGTCGCAGCGGTCTTAGTTGAGCCGTTTCATTGTAGCCCGTAAAGTTTCGTAATTTCTTGGAAAAAGTGCCCGTTCGGGGCCCGAAACGGCCGAATTTCGCGAATCTGATTGGAAAATATCTTCTAGATATTTTCCAAAAAAGGTGAGACCCACTTGCCACATGTCAAATATGTGGTGGTGTTAGGTATTTTTGAAAAGAGACAAAGATGAGAGGATGGGGATGGTTCGGCCATAACTCAAAAAAAAAGAAAAAAAGAAGAGAAAAGAATATAGTTTTTAGAGAGAGAAGGAGAAGGAGAAAAGGAGAGAAAAAGAGAAGGGTGCTAGGGTTTTTCCACTATTCCCGATCATCAAACCTTTGGATCGTCTCAAAGATAGAAGAATCGAACTCCCATCGAAATTCTCTACGGTGAGCATCTAACCGATTTTCGTTTTGTTAAGTTTGAAAGTTAGGGTTTGGGTTAAAACTATTAGTTTTGGTTGAGTTGAGGTGTGGGGTTCGTTGGAGGTGTTTTGGTGGGAAAGGATGATCGTTTTCCGGTGACCGGAGGCTCGGGGGGAGCTCCGGCCACCGTGCACGGTGGCTGGCCGGAGCTTGGGCCGACCACCACCATGGTGAACCGGTCCCAAATGGCCCTAGCCACCCACGGCCAAGGTTGTCCGGGTGGGGCCCACACGCTCGGGTCACGGGTTTCGTGTTCGGGTGGTTTAGGACGTTCCCCAAGTAGTTAATCCACACCTAGATCGAAATTTGGAATTAAATTGTGAAAGTTGTAATTGACGGGTTTATAAACTTTAAACGCAAATTAAACTACTCGGAAGTCGGAAATTGATTCCGTCGAGTGCATAGGAACCCTTGAATTATTCTAAGACCATAGAAACAAAAATGGGAATTTTCGGAGCCCCGGAAGGACGTTTTCCAATCCCAGGCAGATTCGCCGGGTCGGGCGAAACGGGCCTTTCCGGGTCCATTATCGACAATGTCGAGTAATTGGGAAGTTTGGGAGTGATCGACATTGTGGGGGTTACTTTTGGGCGTCAAGTTTATTAAAATTCAGTTTATGCCTGCGAACTTAAAAGTATTCAAAATTGTGTTCTTATTAGATCGTGCCGCCGACAGAGGAAAGGGAAAGCTAGGCGAGTGATCGAGATCACGCCGGAGCTTTATTGTGAGCTTTTGGGGAAATCATATGAGGTAGGGAAAAGTAGCCGGATCTCGGCCCTGACTAGGGAAAGTTAACAGTAGAAATGCATGTGACACTTGGGTGTCGTGGGTTAAGTAAGTTTATCGAACAATAGAAAGGCTGGCGACACCGGGTGGTGTCGTATGATACGAGAACGTATCGAACAATAGAAATGCATGTGACACTTAGTAGTGTCGTAGGAGCAGTGAACTTTCGATATTAGAATTACTGGAGGCATCTGGTTATGCCCGGAGGTTGAATGTTTAGTTTGTGTCTTGGGTGGCCATGAGAGCCCGTACTTTACTGTTTGTGTCTTGGGTGGCCATGCGAGCCCGTACTTTACTGTTTGTGTCTTGGGTGGCCATGAGAGCCCGTACTTTACTGTTTGTGTCTTGGGTGGCCATGAGAGCCCGTACTTTAATGTCTGTGTCTTGGGTGGCCATGAGTGCCCGTGGGGTTGTTGAACCCGTGTTTTAACGTCGGTGTCTTGGGTGGCCATGAGTGCCCGTGGGGTTGTTGAACCCGTGTTTTACTGTTGGTGTCTTGGGTGGCCATGAGTGCCTGTGGAGTGTTAAACCGGTGTTGTTGCTGCTGTTGAACTTTGCTTGTGATTGTGATTGTGGTTACCTGGGGTTGTGGAGTGTGATAGGTCGACAGCCTGATCCGACTTTGTGTCGGGAAAAGTGCGACAGGTCGACCGCCTGATCCAACCGTCGTGTTGGGAAAAGTGCAACAGGTCGACAGCCTATCCGATTGGGGTCGGGAAAAGTGCGACAGGTTGACAGACTGATCCAACCGTCGCGTTGGGAAAAGTGCGACGGGTCGGCCGCCTGATCCAACCATCGCGTTGGGAAAAGGGCAGGGGGTTACTAAGCAGCTGGAGTGCGATCCTTTGCGATCTTGTTTGGTTTGCGATCCTTTGTGATCTTGGGTGTTGGGTGGTTATCTTTCGTGTCTTTGGTGAAGGTCGTAATCGTTGTGATAGGTCTACATTACGTGTCAGAGTGTTGAGTCGGTTGAGGAAAGTAACAGTTTGTGTGTCAGCCGGGTTACTTGAGTTTGGGGATAGTAGTCCCCGGTGTTGGGTTTGTTGTTGGTGTTACCGGCAGTGTCTGCTAAGTATGCCATAGTCAGTTTGTTATTCGTGGTGGTGAGCGAACGCTCACCCCTAGCTGCTTTTCTTACAGGTACTGGTCGCGGGACGTACTAGGTGAGCTCTCGAAGCTTGAAGAGCTAGGAGCGGGAGTCCGGGTTTCCTTTTTGAGTCTAGCGACGTACGCCTTGTATTTTGTCCGCTTGTTGGGACGTACTTTTGAGTTGTAAATTTATTATTTTGATTAACTAAATGGTGGTTTTAAAGTGTTTTATTTAAAAGGTTTGAAAATGTTTTATTGTCTTAAACGTTCGCGTTTCGGGTTCGGTTGTACTTAATTTGGGGCGTGACACATGGAACTCTTGACATTCAACACAACACATAAGAACATTGCAATGCAAACATTCACCAAACCTACATAGTAGCAGAATGAAACATAGTACCAAATAGTAGCACAAATAAATACATATCCTCAATGTCCAAAACATACAAAAGTAGTTTCCAGTTCGACATGACCTCAATGGCGTACCTTCTCCGATACTGCTTCATCAGGGTGTCTCTCAAGAAATCGCCGAATTCCATTCCCGCCAACTTCAGCTCGAGCATCTTAAGTGTGCAGATCCCATTGTCGCCTCGACTACCAAAATATAAACTGGTAATGTTAAACATTAAATAAACTATGTACCTATGCAAATTAAAATGAGGAAATTTCATTCTTACTGTTTCGTTTGCGGTACATCCGGGACCCTCAAGTAGGTGAAAGGCTCCTCGTACAACTTCTTCTTGTCCTCGGCCAAGTAACCTGAATGTAGCAGCATCATCAGGATCATAACGACATACGGCCTCATCAAAAGCTCTAGGTCAGTACTCGTTATGCAGGAACTCTTGCTATCGTAGACATCAATGTGCCTTCCCTCTAAGTTCACCTCTACCAAGATCCAGGACCAGATGTTGTCCGTCTTCTTGTGCTGTACTGGAAAGTATACTTTATGTAGTGCGTTCCAATTTTTTCGAAACTCGTTGGGACATTCACCTAGAGCATACTCCATCAAAGCACTGTGTGGTGCACCCTCGACACCTGACTCGAAATCCACTCGACATAGCTCGTGGAACCAGCAATCCAGTACAACATCGGATTGTTCCATGAAAACATTCCGATATAAACGTTGATGTTTCCGCATTCGTACAACTGATCCTCCATTTGCTGTATATAATGGAAATCAGTAACCAATGACAGATTAGTATACAAACGCATATTTTTGCCCCTTGTGCCATACGGAGTCTCGATATCAACGAACCCAACAAAATCTTTCAATATGACGACATGTTTCTGCGCACGACTACTTAACATGACTGCAGGAGCCCACTTTGTATGCGACAGCATTTCGACGTGGGAAACCTCGCGTACTCTCTACCTCTTTCTGGAACATGGACCCTCTAT
Organism: Erodium maritimum; assembly: GCA_963921825.1. Lineage (NCBI taxonomy): Eukaryota > Viridiplantae > Streptophyta > Magnoliopsida > Geraniales > Geraniaceae > Erodium > Erodium maritimum. Next base: position 27,954,038 of record OY997589.1, on the reverse strand, counting down.
AAACGATGGCACGCGGACCATTATGTGGAGAGGAGAGTTTCCGTGAGCTGCGACAGGCCGAGTAGGAGTTTGTTGAACTTAGACGTCCTTCATACAAGATTCATCTGACTCTTCCCCAACTGGTGCATCTGCTGGACCTAAGGAGTAGCCACTGGCCAAGAATCCGGTGTGGTCATCTCCGGCTCTGCCGCCTCTGTTGACTCTTCCACTGTAGGTGGCTGAGATATGGTACCAAAGCTTGAGGATGAGACACTGCCCCCTCTTCCGGTCCTACCTGTTGTAGCAGATCCTTTAGCACAGACTGTACCACCTCGTCTTATGGTAGTCGAGCAAGGGCAACCTCACCTGCTCCTCTAGATGAGGGGGGGGGGGGGGGGGGGGGGGGGACAGTAGCAGCACCACTACCACTACTTCTCTTGAACCGCCTACAACTGGACCAGGAGGACTTGACTATGCATCATCATCTGCTCTTTGGTCGGGGCGTGGTGACTGTTGAGATCCGGTTTCTGATGGTTCGGCATGGTCACGGCAGCGGAGTTGGTGCGAAGTACCCTAAGGACCTCAGCAATTTAAGCCCCTAACTCTGTAAATTGTCCCTGAGCCCATGTCCGCAACTCTCCCATTTCACCTCTAACAACTCGGATTTCTTCCAAGACAACCGACTGATCCACCGGTGCGGGCTCTCTAACATCTTCCTGTATGGGGTCTACCCATACTTCTTCTCTTCCAGATGTCTCGTCAACCGGCGGTCAAGAGCCCTCACCCAATTCTACTCCTCTAGTTGGCTCTTCATGAACAAGATGAGCTGTAGGTACCGGCTGCACTTCCTCATCATCCCAATGAATGGATCCTCCACTCTCCAAAAATGCATCCATACGATCATTATCGGAATTCTGATGTTCTTCTGGTATGACTACGAAATTCTGCATCCACTGGAGTTCCATCTCCTCTTCCGTCGGGACAAGGACACTTTTGGTCACCTGTACGTGCATGGACATAACAATTACACTACATTGTTGTGGCTGAGCTACTTCAAACTTAACTAAATAAGAATACCAAAATAACATTTTTTTTATTTCAACTTTTGCAAGTGCTTTGGTGACATCATCTGGAGGCGACGACTTGGACCACTTCGTGCATCATTTGAAGAATTGTGGCTGCTCCGTCGTGTACTCTTCATCCAAGAACCCCCACAATTTTGATACTTCAGGCATACACTCCAACACCAATATATGTGTAACATACATAGTCATTAAATTATATATTCATGTACGGATAATAATATTATCATTACTATTATACGTACCGTTAACACGGGGAGAAAACCGCAAAATGGTCCAAGTTGCACCCCCTTTTGATGTGGCTAACGAATCATACTTGGCCTTCAAGTCTTGGATGCAATCCTTCCTCAGCCATTCGAAGGCGACATACCCCCATGGGTAGTTGTTGAACATCTCAAGGTCATCCGCTAACCCCATCCAATTATCCCAGACAAGTTTATCTCTTTTTGCACTCGGTAGCAATGCATCTGAGACGAACAGAAGTTGAGCAAGTTTGCAGATGTCTTGATCTGGGGCCGACTTATTTCGTTGACCAACCCGATTTGTCACAAGTTCGTCCAACTTGGCCTCAAACATCTCAGTCGTCACTCCACGCTTGATGTCTTTCCAATGTTTGTCCTTCAACACTGTGGACTTCATTTGTTTTTGGAGCGCTTCATCTACCTGGTTGGGTTGACTGCAATTCAACCCAGTGATGAGCGCAAATTCCTTAAGGGACAACCTGACCGGACTCCATTTGAACACAAACCACATCTCAAATAATCTTGCTATCGTCATGCTCCTAAGGATGGGGGACCACGCAAGGTTGTTGGCGTGCATAAACTTTTTCTGGAACTTAGTGAACATCCTGAATGGACCATCTTTCAGCAGTTGAGTTGTGGCCCTGTCACCTTTCAAGGATTTCACATTTGATTCCAGCAATCTGTAGTTGCACCTCTGACTGATCCGACAGTCGAACAACTGAGCTTATGTTAGTTCGGTTTCCAATCGTGTAAACACGTGACGTGGTTCCGAGGGAGTTGCACTTGGAACCGAACGAGAATTACTAGTTGTCATTGTCTGTACAAGTAATACTACAATTAATTATTAAATGCAAATTATACAACACAAATGCAAATCTCAACATAACTAAACAGTGTTGCTCGTCGTGCGGCAATGATACCTAGCCGTACGGGTGAACAGAGCCGCCCTACCTCGACCATAAGGCCCTGTGCGGGAGGTCAACCTCGCTGCGCGTGCCACCCGCGCGAGTGAGCCGCGTGTTCTCGAGATCCAAAAACGCCGTCGTTTCTTTAGCCTCGCGTGGGAGGTAACCGTGCAGGTGAGCCGCGTGTTCTTGAGAGCCCAAAACACCGTCGTTTCTGAGGCCCCGTGCGGGAGGTAAATGTCCTCGTGCGGGCCACACAGCAGCTCCCCCCCCCCCCCCCGTGCGGGTGAGCCTCGTGTTCTTGAGAGCCCAAAACGTCGTCGTTTCTGATGCCCCGTGCGGGAGGTAAACCTCGCCGCGCGGCTACCACATCTCCACCCCCCCACGGGTTTGCCAAAGACCATAAACGTCGTCGTTTCCACCACGCGGCCCGTTGTGCGGGAGTCCCAAATCACCGCGCGGGCATCTGGTCCACATCAAAACCTTTACCTTCTCCTTCAAGGGTCAACACCCGTCGTGCAGACCTATTTCTACTCCGTGCGGGGGACTATGATCCTTCCCTAGCAAAGCCCCCAAAACCACAGCGTTTGCCTCATCAAACGTCGTCGATTGGGCAACTGAGCACCGACGATTTCTACTCTAGGGTTTGCATTTACTAAATCTTACTTACAGTGCTATTAAATCATACCTGGTGGGAAGTCGTTGCCGTGGAACCTAGTCGCAACGGAGAAAGAGCCGGCGTTGCTGACGGTTGCTCGGATTTGCAGAGAGAGAGATAGCGCGAGGGAGGAGAGAATTTGATTGTGTTTGGTTTGAATGACGTGAACGAGAGGGGGAGGAGTGGAGGGAATTGAAGTGTCAGACCCGAGGGGTATTGTAGTACTTTCCGCGTTTTTTAGGTCAAACGCGGTCAAACGAAGGGAAAGTCAAAAATGACAAAAGACGGCGGCTACCCTTCAAAATACATATTGGTAGAAGGTCTTTCCAATAATTCTCGCTATCTATTTAGATACATAGACTTAATATAAGCAGCATGCAAAGAAAATACGAATAGAGCTAGAAAATCAATACATCTACTGTCATATACTAAAAAAATATATATGTGATGTTACCCATGGCTCTGCTATATGATCGGGTATGGGTTTTAGGTTTTGAAAGCATGCAGGTGGGGGTAATTCAAATATTTGTGCAGCTGTCAAACCCTATGTGCAGCCCCATCACTAGGGCTTTGCGACAGACGGCGGCGGTGGAATTTTTCTCCACCTCCAGTATGTGAGAGATGGAGAGAGCGGCATTGAGAGGGCGGAGGCCGACCGTGTGGTTCCCCGCATCCCATCGTTGTCTGACGTGGAGGTTCTCGCCGGATCTCTCGGAGGAGGAGTCGCGGGTCTCGTCTCAGAGTTCCTGATGACATAGAGGATCGGGAGGAAAGGCCCACCGGTGATGCTGGCGACGTCTATGGTGGTTGCGGAGTCGGATTCCGTGATGTTTGAGCTCAGCGGACGACATGAGAAGGCGGTGGCGCTGCAGGGGAAAGAGGAACGAGAGGCTAGGGTTCCAAGCATTCTGTGTAGTGTCGTGACGGAGTCCGGCGGCCGGTAGGAGAGGATGGCGACGCTAGTGAAGACGCCAGTGTTGGTTGGGGTTCCGGGAGAAGGGTTGACGGCGCTGTAGGCAAGGAACCTAGGGCTCGGTGGTCTTGGGCCGTGATGGGCTCTGGTTACGGGACAGTCCAGGCTGGCTGGGCCGGGTCAGACCTAGTCTGGGCTGAGGAGGAAACCGACTGGGGTGGCCTGGGTCGGGTTGGGTTGGACCGGGTCGGGTCTGGAGGTCCGGATGGTCTGGGTTCTGGCCGGGGCAGCTCTCTAGGGGTCAGTCTATCGGCGGATTTTAAAGCGGAGAGGGATAGGGAACCTGATGAGGAAGAGGGGTCGTCGGCTTCTGATGGGGCGTCACAAGTAGCGGCGGGGGCTTTAAGCACCCCCGCCTCCAAGAATGAGTGCCTGTGGGTCCAGGGAGGGGTTGGTCGACTGTACCTTCTCCCTGGCAGATTGGTGGCAATGGTTCTGCCAAGAGTCGACAAGATGCTTCCCTACCACTTCGGGGTCAGCAATCCCGCGTTCAGGAGCCCTACAACTATCACTTAAGGGAGGACGACGCACGCTGACTTAACGGGGGAGTTATCGGTCCACCACTATAAATTTTTCACATGGTCTGCTCGACCAGCAACTTATGGTTGGAGCATGTTATATCGGTGTCCTTGGATGCTACCGCAGTTTCACCCCTCCGACCGCCTTTATGTAGGACTGTCCAAAATGAACCCGAAACCCGGCCTTACCGATCAAACCGGCCCACCCCGGCCCCAATGGGTTACGGGGACGGTTGTGGATTGGAATTAGAGGCCCCGGTGACAACTGGGTCAGGGCATGGATTGAGAAAATAATCCACGGTGGCCCGGCCCCAACCGGGAGGGTGTGATATTTAAATGGGTTTACTCCATGTCATAACCTCGTACTACACTTAATTGTCAAATCTGCACCCAAGCTTTAGAAAATTGTCAAATAGTAACGAATTTCAAAACTGAATTATTAAAAATCAAAAAGTACTGTTTAAATTGACTTTTTCCGTGAACAATGAATCACGTGCTGCCCACGTGACTCATTTTATAATGGAGCTTGCGCGAGCTGAGGTCACAAAGAGATGAAATTCGAAGCTTGGACACAAAGAGATGAAGTTCGAAGAGCTGAGATGAAGAGATTAGGTCACAAAGAGATGAAGTTAGGCCAAGTTAACATCCGTAGGAAGAACATATTTGAGGGTAAACTCGACTTTTCACTTGTCCAAGTTAACGTCCGTTTAAAATTAGAAACAATTGGCAATTTCAGTTAATTGACTGTTACTACATGGCAATTTCAATTGTACAGGGTTTGGATTTAACAATTTCTGAAAGTTGGGCGTTGGGACATGGAGTAACCCCTATTTAAATATATGATGAAATTTCAATAGGGTAGGACATTTTTTTATCGTTAAGAAGTGACCAAATTCAGAGTTTTTAAGCAATTTTTGATCACTTCTTAATGGTTTATTGGCCAATGAAAAAAGATCCAAAAATTGTGTGTTAGTCGGATGAATGATGTAAATTTGAAGTTCTTAAATGTAGGCTTGAAATCTATTCCGGTTAGGCCGGTACAAACCGGTGACCCGCCCCATAATTTGAATGGGTGGGTTCTATATGGCCTAATGGGCCTGGGGCTGGGGATGAGTTCTAATTTGAACAATCCAGTCATTCCGGTTTGGGTTAAAAACACGTCAACAGGGTCGGGCCCCGGCCCATGGACAGCTCTACCTTTATGCCCATGAGCAACATTTACTACTTATCATTTGTCTTTCAGCTTTATGTTCTGTTTTATGCTAGTTTCTTGGTTTGTATGGTGTTTGTTGTTCGGCGACCACCATATTGCTTTAATTAATAATATTACCATTCCGTTCATATATATATATATATCAAATAATGAAATTACTTTTCATGTTTGATTGAAAACATAACCCATTTTGAGAACCTTAGTTTTTAGTGAGGGATCCATGTATTTTTTTTAAACGATGAGGGAGTTTAATTTAAAAAAAAGTCTAAATCCTTAAATAAACCAACTTTACGAATTGTAATAGACCCTAATTGATTAGACTAAAATTAGTAAGAGCCTTTTTAGAAGAAAAAAAAGGATGAAACTCACTATAAACTGTCATATTTTTGAGTTTTGTTTGGACCAATTAAGTCAATTTCAAATTTAATTAGTGTATAATAGCTTGGCACAATTAAGTAACTTATGTGTAAGGATTATTTTTTTATAAAACAGATGGCTTATATATACAAAATATAAATGATATAGTGGGGCCTACTTGAGTTTGGGGCATTAAGCAACCGCTTAAGTCGCTTGAAGGTAAGGTCGGCCCTAAATCTCTCCAACTATCAACAACATGATTATTCAAGGTGTGGACTGAGTCTTATTCGTAACATTCCTCTGCAACTTGATCGGTCAGCGAAAGAGATTCAACTTGGTGAGGAGGTTGTCAAACCAGGAACGAAGAAGCGGCTTTGTGATAACATCCACAAGCTGATCGTTTGTGGAGACATACGAGACCCTGAAGGTGTTCCTTTGCACTTTCTCATGGACAAAGTGGTAAGCAAGAGCAATATGTTTCATTCTTGAGTGAAACACTGGATTGGAGCTTAGACTTGTAGCTCCGAGGTTATCGCAGTAGATCACCGGCTTCTCATGAAGTTGATAGCCCAATTAAGTGAAGAGAGACTTAATCCAAATCAGGTCAGCAGCCGTATCAGCTAGTGCCTTATACTCAACCTCAGTGGAGGATGTAGCAATATATCGTTGCTTCCTGGAACTCCATGAAATGGGTGAGGCACCAAGGTAGATTAGATAACCAGTCGTTGAGACATAATCATCTTTGTCGCCATCACAGTCGGCATCCGAGAAGGCATGTAGGTTGAGAGGCGTCGAGACGGAAATATGGATACCCCGATCAATAGAGCCATTAAGGTAGCGAAGAACACGTTTCAACGCTTGTTAGTGCTCACTCGTGGGAGTTTGCATGAATTGCGACTGCTTGTTGACAGTAAACGCAATGTCAGGACGTGTCAGACTGAGGTACTGAAGGCTACCCACCAACATGCGATAGTCAGATGGCGATGGAAGAATAGAGCCACTATCTCGTAATATGCAACCTGTAGCAGACATTGGTGTGGAGGCCGGTTTTGAGTCTATCATGCCAGCTTTGAGAAGAAGATCTGAAACATATTTTCTCTGGCTCAAGAACAGTCCATCCGAGGTAGGAAGCACTTCAACTCCGAGGAAGTAACTGAGGTTACCAAGGTCTTTAAGAGAAAACTTGTCTGCAAGTTGACTTATGAGGCGAGTAACTGCAGTTGGTGTGTTTCCTATGACAATTATATCATCGACATAGACTAGCAGAAATATGGTAGTTATATCATGACGATAAATAAAGAGAGAGGCATATGCCACTGTATTGACGAATCCCAAAGATAACAGGAAGCAGCGCTGCTCATAATACCATGCCATGAGTCCTTGTTTGAGCCCATAAATCGCCATTCTGAGTTTCCAAACATGGTGCAGATATGTAGTGTTGACGAACCCCGGAGGTTGAGCCATATATACTTCGTTAGAGATATTTCCCTGTAAAAAAGCATTATTGATGTCCAATTGCCTTAAAGGCCACCCATGATGAACAACAAGGGTCAAGACAAGGCGAACCGTTACTGGTTTGACAACAGACATGAAGGTCTCAGTATAGTCACAACCAGGAATTTGATGAAATCCCGTGGCCACATCAAGCAACTCAAACAAAATCTTCGCTCCACCACAAAAGGGTCTTTATCAGTCGTTGATTACATGCACTCTCTCAAGGCTACATCTGATCTCCTCGCATTTGTTGGCTCTCCCATTCATCCTGAAGATCTGACTGATTATGTCGTGCAGGGTCTCGATGAATCATATCGATCAATCATCGATGGTGTCAATGTTAGAGACACACAAATTTCATTTGATGAACTACATGAAAAACTCATTAACCGAGAATTTTGTATCAGGTTGGATCAATCATCAATTTCAGGTCCCATGAATGCACTATGATACCATATGAATGTATAGAAACTTATGTATTTAATTCATTAACAGAAGTAGATATATATATATATATATATATATATATATATTATATATGTATATATATATATATATGGTAGCTATCCAGTAAAAATCATCCTTAATGTGCAAACTACGAACCAATCTAAGCCACAGGATGCGGTCAAAGTGACGTTAGCAGAGCGCGCGCGATGCTGACACGTGGCAGATTCGCGTGCACCTCTGCCCGCGCGCGTGAGCGTGTTGATCACGCGCGCGCACGGTGCTAATAGTTTGGCGCGCACAGTGCTAATAGTTTAGCACAATGCCAAACTATTAGCACTGTGCGCCCAAACTATTAGCACTATGCGCGCCACGTGTCAGCACTGTGCGTGCGCACCAGCAGCGCGCGCCCACGTGTCAGCACCTGGTGAGTTCGTAGTTTGCACAATAAGGGGTGGTTTGTATTTGATACCAACCCTATATATATACAAGTGTTTGTAGTCGTGCTTGAGAGATAGTGGCTGAACACTCCTAAAATATCTAAAGCACTCTCACACTCTCTACTGCAAATTATAGTTCCTATAATCTCTCCAACTATCAACAACATGATTATTCAAGGTGTGGACTGAGTCTTATTCGTAACATTCCCCCCGCAAGTTGATCGGTCGGCGAGAGAGATTCAACTTGGTGAGGAGGTTGTCAAACCGGGAACGATGAAACGGCTTTGTGAGAACATCCGCAAGCTGATCGTGTGTGGAGACAAACGAGACCCTGAAGGTGTTCCTTTGCACTTGCTCACTGAAAAAGTGGTAAGCAAGAGTAATATGTTTCATTCTTGAGTGAAACACTGGATTGGAGCTTAGACTTGTAGCTCCGAGATTATCACAGTAGATCACCGGCTTCTCAATTAAGTGAAAAGAGACTTAATCCACATCATCTCAGCAGCCGTATCAGCTAGTGACTTATACTCAACCTCAGTGGAGGATGTAGCAATGTACCGTTGCTTCCTAGAACTCCATGAAACGGGTGAGGCACCAAGGTAGATTAGATAACCAGCCTTTGAGACATAATCGTCTTTGTCGCCATCCCAGTCGGCATTCGAGAAGGCGTGTAGGTTGAGAGGCGTTGAGACAGAAATATGGATACCCCGATCAATAGAGCCATTAATGTAGCGAAGAACACGTTTCAGCGCCTGCTAGTGCTCACTCGTGGGATTTTGCATGAATTGCGACATCTTGTTGACAGTAAACACAATGTCAGGACGTGTCAAACTAAGGTACTGGAGGCTACCCACCAATATGCGATAGTCAGATGGCGATTGAAGAATAGAGCCACGATCTCGTAATAGGAAACCTGCAGCAGACATTGGTGTGGAGGCCGGTTTTGAGTCTATCATGCCAACTTTGAGAAGAAGATCTAAAACATATTTTCTATGGCTCAAGAGTAGTCCATCCGAGGTGGGAAGCACTTCAACTCCAAGGAAGTAACTGAGGTTACCAAGGTCTTTAAGAGAAAACTTGTCTGCAAAATGACTGATGAGGCGAGTAACTGTAGTTGGTGTGTTTCCTATGACAATTATATCATCGACTTAGACTAGTAGAAATATGGTAGTTATATCATGACGATAAATAAAGAGAGAGGCATCTGCCACTGAATTGACGAATCCCAAAGATAACAGGAAGCAGCGCAGCTCATAATACCATGCTATGGGTGCTTGTTTGAGCCCATAAATCGCCGTTCTGAGTTTACAAACATGGGGCGGATATGTAGTGTTGACGAACCCCGGAGGTTTGGCCATATATACTTCCTTAGAGAGATTGCCCTGTAAAAAAAGCATTATTGATGTCCAACTGCCTTAAAGGCCACCCATGATGAACATCAAGAGTCAAGACAAGGCTACATCTGATCTCCTCGCATATGTTGGCTCTCCCGTTCATCCTGAAGATCTGACAGATTATGTCTTGCAGGGTCTCGATGAATCATATCAATCAATCATCGATGGTGTCAATGCTAGATACACACCAATTTCATTTGATGAATTACATGAAAAACTCATTAACCAAGAACTTTGTATCAAGTTGGAACAATCCTCAATTTCAGGTCCCATGAACGCACTCTGATACCATGTGAATGTATAGAAACTTATGTATTTAATTCATTAACACAAGTAGATATATAAATATATATATATATATATATACAAGTATTTGTAGTCGTGCTTGAGAGATAGTGGCAGAACACTCCTAAAATATCTCAAGTACTCTCACACTCTCTAATGCTAATTATAGTTCTTATAATCTCTCCAACTATCAACAACATGATTATTCAAGGTGTGGACTGAGTCTTATTCGTAACATTAACCTCCCGCATATGTATAGGAATCCGATCCACAATTGCAGGAAAATATTTCTCAACCACCACACGTAGCATATAACTTGAGTTTGAAAACTCTTTCTTCCGACTCACCTCTAGGTCGATGGTAGACGAAGCATATTTTTTTTGCCGACGACTCGAGCTCCGGGCTTCTGGAGCAGCGCCAATCCAACGAACCTTAGTTGATCGCTTTGTTCTTTGGCCACGTCCTTTTCCGGTCAAGCGAACGCCACCAGTAATAAAAAAATAGCTTCGAAGATGTCTCTGTAACCATTGAAATATAACCAGCACCGTGAGTTGAGCGAGAAACTACAACAAACCCATACTTCTCTGTCGGCTCGGACTATTGATAGAACGACATATCTTTGCAACTAAGTGATCGGACCTGCAAAGGATAATGCACAAACACCCATCCCTTTAACGTTAGACACGTGCAACTCATGAATTGTCGGCAATGGACCGCCAGCGTTGATGCAATAAAGGTTATAAAACTGGGAGCAATCTGGATTAAATACATTTTGTTTAAAATTATGGAATGTGAATTGTGTGATTTCAAGAATGTACAATTTATTCAGGATGAAAATAGGGCGGGGTTAACGCGTTGCGGGGCGGGGCGAGAACACATGCCACGCTCTGAACCGCCTCATTGACGTCCCTAAGTCACATCTATGACCAAGAATAAACCGCTTAAGAAAATATAAACACAAATAAAGAGATAATTATCAAAATACTTACAAATTATCAAGTAGAATCTCATTCCCTCTTAACTACGATGGTGCAAAAACTTGATCTCCTAGAGTAATTCTATCTAAAGCTTGCTCATCTTCTCTGACATCGTCGGTGGCGAGCACCATCTTCGCCACGACGATCCACAAGATCTCTGGAGCAAATGCGGTTTCATAGTCGGATTTTTTTTATTCCCATTCGTTGATTGATTGATACTCCAAATATGACTATGTTAGGGTTAGCTCGATAGAGATCTTGTTTCAAATCATGGAAGAAAGGTATGTTATTTTGTAGAACTTCATAATGGAGATTTTGTTTTTGATTGACAAAGAAAATTGAGATTGAACTTTTTTTGAGGTGAAAGAGGAGTTAGAAGATTCAGCTACAGATGACAAAAGACCCCAAGAAAGACGCAACTACCATAAAGGGGAAAAACAGAACAAGAAGGATAAAAAAGGACCAAACAACAAAGACACATACCCCCAAATAGACAAAAAAATACACTACTACAACCATGCACATACCCACTCTAGTCTTGAAGGAATTAAGACTTGAAGAAGAAACGGAATCAACAACAACAAAAGGATCCCACAATAAAGAAAGAACGCAACAACATTAAAACCATAGTGACTGCTACTGAGACCTTTCCACATAAAACCAACAAGGACAAGAACTCGATCAACCATTTCCACACAATAGTGGAGCTTATGTAGCAAGAAACACCAAAAACAAAATACCAAAAGAGCACAAAAACATCAAGAAAGAAAAAACAACATAACAACCAAGAATGGGAGCTCATGATAGAAATGATCTTGAAGTAAAAGAAAACCCCCATAAATAAGATCATTTCAATCTACAGCAAGACTGAGGAGCTGTTTTCCAGATTTGAAAGGAGAAGAAGAAACCAGAGCTTTGAAATTTAGCCACATCCTTCTAATTGTCTCCAAAGATCTAATTCATAATAGAGATTGGTGTAGGTGGGTGAATAGGAAAGAAACAATTTATACAACAAAATTACTCAAAGAGATTGTGTCATTTAGATGTGTTTGATTAAGCTATAGGCACGTAAAAGAGAGGTATTAGAGGCTGCCAACGAACTTGCAGTATGATATAATATACATGGCCTCTCCATCATGCTTGGATCAAGGTCCAACATCCATGGGCCTTTAAGCTGCTCGGTACGTGTCTTGTGGTGAGCCGTTTTGATGAGTGGGCTGGTGCTTATAACGTACCAAGTATCTACCGGAACGTGACGCTAAACGGGTCGATCGGGACTACAACGAGGGTCAACAACCGCCCGAGTTAATGGGTTTTTGGTGGAGAGGAGATGAGAGCATGTGGGTTTTTGGTGGATAGGAGATGAGAGTTTGTGGGTTAGAGATGTAAAGAAAGAGGGTCGTTTTGGGATTGATGTGGAAGTGTAAGGAAAGAGGGCCCTTTGTTTGTGAGGATGGGGTCGCGGAGGAAAGAGGATGAAGAGAAATAAGATGGGGTTTAGGTTTTTACATATTTCGAAAGGAGTAGAGGGGGATCGACCTGTTAAGAAGACCGAGGCGGGCCTTAAACCGACCCCTTTTGGTGCGTTGGGCGGTCATGTCTATGGCCTATTGCGCTTCACAAGCGTCCTCTTATACGACCCTTCATATATACCGTGTCGAGCCATCATACGGCCCGTATTCAATCCCGTGAAGGTCCTCCAAACGTTCTCTTGCCCTCTTAGTGGCTTGTCCCATTCTTCTCCATGCGCATGAACAGTGCGCTTTCAGCTCAACTAACACCCTCGACTTTTTTTAATGCAACTCCTTGGGACCTGCAATTAAACACATCATTTATCACGATTTTTAAACATTAAATTAATTGTACAAACCTCGAGTTGCCTCCCAAAAAGCGCTTTTTTTAATGTCTTTGGCTCGACTCAAAGGCGGCATAAGCTGCCTCTACACCTCCATTTCAGGCTCTTGTAGGAAAAATATTTCCTCATTCCCAATCATATCATCGTAGTAGTTCTTTACTCTATGGTCATTCACTAAAAATGAGTCCTGTTTATCGTTGGTGATCTCGACGGCTCCTTTAGAGAGAACCCCCATCACCCGATAGGGCCCAGTCCACTTTGAAACGAGCTTACCAGCTATGAGCTTGAGCTTAGATTTATAAAGGAAAACCCTATCTCCTTTAAATTCTCTTGGGTTGATGTTCTTGTCATGTCATGCCTTTGTTCTTTCTTTGTATAGCGCATCGTTGTGATAGGCTTGAGATCAGAATTCCTCCAGTTCATTTATCTGTACCACTTTGTTTAAGCTACAATCTTGGGGATCAAAGTTAATAAATTTAATTGTCCAAAAAGTTTTATGTTCTAATTCAACAAGTAAGTGACAGGATTTCCCATACACAAGTCTATAAGGAGAACAACCAATATGAGTTTTAAATACGGTTCTGTAATGCCCAGAGAGCATCATCAAGTTTGGTAGACCAATCTTTCCTAGATTCATTGACGTTCTTTTCAAATATGCTCTTTACTTCCCTATTGGTCACCTCTACTTGACTACTAGTTTTGGGGTGATAAGGTATGGCAAGTCGATGGTGGACTCCATAGCTACCTAAAAGTTTCCAAAAATATTTGTTACAAAAGTTTTTTCCACCATCACTAATTACTACCCTAGGTACACCAAACCGGGAGAAAATATTTTTCTCTAAAAAGGCCAATAGCGGTTTATGGTCATTAGTGGGAAAATCCACGGCTTCTGCCTATTTGGATACATAATCCATACCTACCAGAATGTATTCATTATTATTCGAGCGTGGAAAGGGTCCCATAAAATCAATCCCCCCATAGGTCAAATAATTCTACCTCAACAGAGACGTTTATTGGCACCTCCCGCCTCTTAAAGATATTACCTGTTCGTTGGCAACGATCATATCATTTGACATACACATAAGTTCCATGAAAAAGTGTGGGCCAATAGCTACCTGACTAAAGCACCTTACGAGTTGTTATGAATGGACCAAAATGGCCTCTCACTTCTCCCCTATGACAGTGAAAGAGGATCTCTTGCATTTCATAGTCAAGTACACACCTCCTGATCATTTGATCTGCACAAAATTTAAATAACAAAAGATCATCCCATATATAATCTTTTGCATCATGTAAAACAAATTTCTGGTGGGATGTTAGAGTCCAGGGTAATACCCCGGAAGTCCAGTAATTTTCAAAATGTGCAAACCATGTGGCTTTTTGGTCATATACTTTAGAGAGGTGTTCATCAGAAAACTCCTCATTTATAGGCATTTTGGTATCCTCATAAGGATTTTCAATCCTAAAGAGGTGGTCAACAACTATATTATGTACCCCTTTTTATCCTTAATTTCGAGATCAAATTCATTTAACAAAAGAATCCATCTCAATAATCTAGGTTTAGCATCTTTTTTACTTAACAAATATTTCAGGGCCGAATGGTCAGTGTATACCGTTACTTAAGACAAGACTAAAGAGGAAGTCGAAACCTTCCATACCTTCATCATTGGCGACGACTTCTTCTCTGGTACTGTTGCAACCCTCTCAAGCGATTGTACCGTTTGTCAGGGAAGCCTCGTCCACGGCACCCTCAAGACAGGTACCAAGACGTGGCCGACCGCCCAAAACACTAGTGCCATCTTCTACAAGCAACAAGCCGATGTCGCTCACTTCCATTGGTGTTGTATCTAGTCCATTGGTAGGTCTCGCGAGTGCACTGGGGAAGTTGTTAGGGCACGATCACGTTCGTTTGCAGATATTCCTCTTACCGGCAAGACTACTACCAAACGCGAATCGCATCCCGATCATCCCCTCCCTTCCTTGTATCCTGACGTTCTTGTTGCGCTAGGAGGGCACTAATCCAACACCTTTAGAGTTCGTCCTTGCGCCATCAGTCCCAGTTCCGCCTAGCATGAAGTCCTCCCCGATGGCGAGTCTTTAGGAGAGCCTGCCCTTCTACTCAATATGAGAGTATGAGGAGATGGAAATTGTAGTTCCTGAGGCGACAGTGGATCCAAGGATGTTGGCTCACCAGCAATTTAGGATGTTAGACAAGCTCATGATCTAGCGACCTCCCAGGAAGGAAACTTTGTTGTGGATCATCACCAACACGTGGGGATGCTCAGCCCAAGGCTTGGTGATCAAGGACGTCGAACCCGGAGTCTTCGTGTTCTACTTTTAAATAGCGGATGTCGCTTGTGGGTTCGGGGAAAAAACCATGGTGCTTCGGGGGTAATCGTCTTCTGCTTGGGGACCTCGACTCACTAGCCCGAGACCTCCCCATTCTGAACATGTTGCAGTTGTGGGTTTATATGTTGGGTCTCAAGGTAAGGTTGGAGATGAACCAACTCGCAGCGGAAAATCAATGAAAACCAAGAGACAGTTAAAACCATGAAACAACTAACAAAGAATGGATTCACAAGAGAAAAATTCAGCATTATTTCTTACCAAAACAAGAACACCGGGTAACGAATGATTGTCATTCTTCAGATCATTCAGGCTATTTGATGAAGGCGCAGTCCCACTGCCCTTCTTCAGATCAGCCGTGAACTTCCTGTAATCCCGGTTCTAATGACCAGGTTGTTGGCAGTAGAAGCAGACATTCTCAGGTGTCTCATCTTCCTGCCAAGTGCGCATGGGCCCCGCCATTGCCACTTCCAATTCCCTTGTTGACCATCAGAATATCCTTGGATCCCAGATCCCTGATATATTCTTCTCAGCAGTTAATGACACTTCATGTAACTCTGATATGGTCTTAGAGACAGCTTTGTCAAGGACATATTCTTTGCGTTCAGACTTGAGGACTATCCTCAAAATTCTGTACCAGTCCAAATAGTTTGTCTCATTTAGATTGACCCTGTCAAGAATGGTTTTTAATGACAAACTATTAATGTTCGCTGAATTTGCCATTTGATCTACAACAGATAAAATTCAATCAGTAAACTGAATCAATTTTATGAAGATCAAGCTTAAACACCAACAATCAATTATAAACCTTTAGAATCTGAAACCAAGATCCTTGATTCACTCGATTAAGCTGAACGAAGGCTCACTATTCAATCGAGCTATGTAGGTAGGACCCCGTCCAATCACATCCAATGTGACTTTTGGCTAGGGTATGTACTTAAGTACACGGCTTACCCTATCTGAGACCCTAGCTCAACCCTGGCTGAGAATCGTAGTCGGGTCCACCAATTTTCAACTATGACCCGCCACTATGTAGGTGCTCCGCTAAGGCGCACGACACCCACATATGTCGTCCAAACCTACTACCCCGCTTTCTCATGGATGCTCCGCTAAGGCGCACGACACCCATATGACGGGGAGGTAGTAAGGTGTTGATAATTGGGAGGTATCGGACATGACCCGTTTTTACTTGTTCGGTTGTGTTTAAAACTTTGACACATCCTAGATGCGATGAGCACATCAACTACATTCCAAATGCAATGATGCCTCAAATTACATCCAATGTAATTCTTCCTTCGAACCCGTCAACTACATCCAATGTAATGGCGATTCTAAGGGCTCACACACAAGGATTAAAATTCCAATTTTATCTTTGCATGTGAGGTGATATGCTCGGTAAATAAAGTTAAGCATGCAATTCTAATCCAACGCATATAATTAATCATGCATAAACTAAACCAAGCATAAAGCGATAAATGTGCACATAATAGCCCCCTAAACTAACTCCCACTAGCTTCTTGAGCTCCACCGACTCCAAGTCGATGCCAACACCCGAAAAGCCACCAAATGACCTTTTCGCCCTTTCTTCGTCTTGAGCAAAATATTACAATTTAATACACGACTCGCAGGTCGGGAATAAATAAATATTACAAACAAGTGGTTCGACGACCACACCTTGAAAGAATAATTACACGCTAACTCTAACGGCTCGCAGGCCGTGAAAAGCGATAAATAATTAAATCGAGCTCGGGGCTATTATGTACACCATGTCAACATCACATCACACATCGTGTTATCAAACATCATGTGATTTTCCGGTTTTAATTAATAGCCAAGTTTCGAAATTTTTTGATGCTCGGTTTATCGAAACCGTTCAAAAATGAAACTTTTAACATTTGATCTTGGAGTTCGTCATGACGGTTCCAAACTCGTAATAACTAACAAAACAGCTTAGCCTTGGCATATCAACCATCCAATGGTCATGCTTGGCCTAGCTCCGTCCAACGGAGCCCCGTTCGGTCCCGGTTTCGGCTCCCCGAGAGTCCCGTTCCCGAGACCCGAAAAATCAAAAAAAAAATTCAAAATTTCCAGATTTGAAATAATTTTCAAAAATTCATTTTACATGTATTAAATCCATAAACAAGAATTTAAAACATGTTATCAAATAATTTAGCAAAACAACATGCCAAAAACGAAACTTTCAAGCAAAACCGGAACTTTGAACACCGTCTTGTGAATCCCGAAGGTAGCACGGCTCTGATACCACTGTTGGGTCTCGAGGTAGGGTTGGAGATGATCCAACTTGCAGCGGAAAATCAAGTAAAACCAAGAGACGATTAAAACCATAAAACAACTAACAAAGAATGGATTCACAAGAGAAAAATTCAGCACTATTTCTTACCAAAACAAGAACACCGGTTAACGAATGATTGGCTTGAGTCTCCAAGACGCCTACGTATCCACATGGGAATCAAAGCCACGTTTTCTTCTCTTTGAGGACTCAAGAACACAAAAATGGAGGTTGGAGCTTGCCTTGGCTGAAATTGCCATGGAGAGGAGGGAGAAGTTGTGTTTCCTATTCTTGTCTTGTGTTTGTTATGTTGAAAAAAGATGACTTAAACATAACAAACCCCTTCAAATTGTCAAACTAAAAGCATGGGACAAGTATGGTGTAAATAGGACAAGTATGGTGCAAAGTAAGGCTAGACAAGATGGGGTTAGGTGGTGAATCACCAACACCTTAATCCTTGTCTTGCTTACTTAGTACTAATTAATCAAGACTTGATTAATTAGTTCCATGGGCCTTGGTTGCATGGGCCTCTCATAGGCCTCTTGGAACATGGCCCGTGGCCATTCCCAACGAGGTCCCGTGATGCGCTCATCGCCTCCAAGCCTTCCATACCGGAAATGTCCAACATTATCCGACGTGATTAATCCCAATACTCCAAGCCTTGTCTCGATCCGTAATGTCCTATTCACTTACGAGCAAATGACCCAAAACCTATTTTTGGTCATGTCCCGAGACAACTCCCTTTTGGCCATTCTCCATAAATGTGTCAATGAGTTTCATCCTGTGGTGTGACCCATAGGTTTATGCGTGTTAATAGATCAACGTAAAATCACATTTTACTTTATCCTATATAAGTGGCAACTAACGAGACTTTAGTATTGCTTGACACTGCATAACGAATCGACCATGTCGATTCTAACCTTTCTGTCGTCCCTGTCATTATCCTTTTATCACCGATATCCTGATTGAGATAAGGCATAGATCTGTCATCCTTATTATTCTCAATCACAGTTCCTTGATATGTGAGATGAGTTAATATATGATACCCAGTATCATGTGCATGGCCATGCTATTCTTTCAGCCACTCTCGATCAAGCGGCCGAGAACCGATATTTTTCCCATACCGTAGTATGAGGGATAAATTCCTTAGCCGTCTTTCGTGCCACTCATGCAGTCCGTCCCCAAGCCAATCCTGGCCGTTATGGAAGCCATGTTACGAACAACGTTAGGCTGAGGTCAAACTTTGTTGTTTACTGCATAGCGATCACAAAGACTCCTTGGTCTAAGGATACATGACAAGCTACGACAATGAATATGTTCATGACTTGATCTATGGCACATATTCATGTCGGGTCGTCCAATATCATGTCCCACATGATATCTATGATCAGACTCCGGAATCTCATTCCAATGACTAACAGAACGTAAGCCATAAAGAGCCATCTTTCATACTAGTCGCTTTTAGTGAAGCTTTGTTGACTACGACCCATCGAGTGTGATCTATCTCGATCTATGGTTCTATTCGCATGGTGGGCATAGATCAGAACACACATCGATATATTACTCCAACACATAAGTAATATAAAGCCCCTTTAATTTTATTGCTAATGATGATATATACATTTGGACATTTATGATTGAACTACGAGCACTAAGACTAACATTACACCCACGGCATTCCACCGCTGGTGTGGACAATGACAACAGGGGAGACGACTGGAGCAGCCCTTTGGACTTACGTTGACATAGTCTGCGATAGAGATGGCCAATGCTGGGGAGGGGCGATCAAAGTGCGCTTTTGGCACTTAGTGGATCATCCCCTACGTCGGAACCTCCTACTATGTTTCAATGAATTCCGGGATCCGGTCCAATGCACTCTCACATATACCAAGCTTCCATCTTTCTGTGGGAACTGTGGGCACATTGGTCACGGTCCGCAGGCCTGTGATTGGGAGGTAACTTGGACTTCTCGTTTTGACAGGTCATTGCTAGAGTACCACCGTGATCCGAAGACCAGGTTGTATGCGATAGAGTGGGGGAAACCAGCACAACATCCCCCAGGATTTAGCCAGCTGACCTCGGCTATCCCACCTAAGACCCCGCCATCTTGAGGGAAGGGGTTGATTGTAACCTCGCATATCCCACCTAATCCACATGATGTAGGAGGATGTCGGGGACAACCTAGGGTGTCGACTGCACCTCCTGGCTTTGATCCAGCGGGGAGGACGGGTTAGAAGATGGACACTACAGGCTAGCCCAGGGAGAATTAGGTAAGGGCGGGGAAGCAGCCCTGCCATGAGGAATGAAAAGAATTTAGTGTTCTAGGGACTAGCCTCGAGAGGGGTCTCTGGGAAGAGATCTGCCTCCCTTTGAAACTGATGAATGCAGGTTCGGTGACACTTTACAGAGTATGCAGCGTTTAGGCAAAACTTTGAACAGTATTCGTCGGTTTCGTCGTTGTTTAAATTTAATTTGCCTATATGACGTTTTCAATACTATTTATAACGATTCATTTGTCTAAAAGTTTTTTTTGTAAAGAAACTTTTTAAAGCTTTATACAGTATAACAACTATTTTTATTTGAATGAAATACGGGCCGTTTTTAGTCAAAAAGTACTGATATAAACAACTTATGCGGCTATCTAGGAATAGGATTAATAAAGAATCTTTTTGTTGAAACCCTTGAACCTTAAGAAAGAGCAAGTATATTTTTGGTTCATGGAAATCTTGCCACTGCCAGCCCATCATTTGGACAGTTCTGTCTGGCCCCCACTTCTCATCATAACCCCTCCTCCCATGAAAATAACCTTAAAACCCCACAATTCTCCATTCCTGTCTGAATCTGACTGTCAGTTCCTTGATTCACTCTTCTCCTCACACACAACAACACAATACACACCTTCTCATGGCAATTTCTCAGGCACCCATGCTCTTGTTACCTCTGTTTCTGCTGCTCCTTCAACCTCTCACCACCACCTCCTCCATACAAGACCTCCTGCAGAGCCAAGGCCTCCCTGGTGGTCTGTTCCCAAACAATGTCAGGTCATACAATCTGGACCAATCTGGGAGGCTAGAGGTGTACCTGGACAGCCCTTGCCTGGCCAAGTATGAGACAAGAGTCTTCTTCAAGAGTGTGGTCAGGGCCAACCTCAGCTATGGTGGCCTCACTGGCTTGGATGGCCTCTCTCAGGAAGAGCTCTTCTTGTGGCTCCCTGTCAAGGACATAATGGTCAATGATCCTTCTTCTGGCCTCATCTTGTTTGACATTGGTCTTGCTCACAAGCAGCTCTCTCTTTCCCTTTTTGAAGACCCTCCTCACTGCAAACCTCAAGGTGAATCTAATTCACCTCTAGATCTGGGTTTCTCATGATTTTGCTTAATTTTGTACAAAGTTCATTTCTTTACTTCAACCCATTTTGTGTCTGACCTTCACTTTTACTGTCTAATGCTTATGCAGGCATGTTGCCAAAGAGGGGTACTGTTGGAAGGAAAAAGATGGGGTCCTTTGAACCCAGAGATGCTAAGTCTACTCAGCCCTGGAAGTTTCTTGGAGCCTTCCTGTAATTTTTTGTTCATGTCGAGAGAGTGAGAATTATATTTGGAGTGATGATGGTTGCTCATATATACAGGGTGCTAATTCAGTACTGTAATTAAAGGAACTGGTGATATAAACATTTTGAGTAATATTTGCCAAATTTTGCACTACTCCAAAGATTCATAAATGGCAAAGAGTTTTTTCAGATCAAGAGAATGGATGTATTTGTAACTTACTGGATAATTCCACTGTTTTCAAGGGGAAGTTCATTGTTTTTTTTTACCAGAAAAGGTAAGAACAATTTGGAATTATGATACAACTCTGAATACTAATCCAAGATATGCAATTGTGCTGCTGCTTTTACTGTTTGCCACACTTTTGATTTCAAATTGGATACTACTGGATTCCACTAAGTATATAATATTTGATATACATGTATGAATTCAAAAGAAGCATATTCTGAACAGTCTGGAAATATGCATTTCTGCTTAATTCAAGACAGTGATGTTGGAGAAAATTGAAATTCTTGGCGGCAAATGTTAGGTTCAAGTACAACCTTGTTATTTGGATTCATTTGCTTGTATGGTTTCTGAAAAGACAATGACTCTAACTTACATTAGCTTCCTGGTTTTGTTCTTGGAGTTATGCAAACGGCTTCAGCTACCTTGCGTTGTTATGTTCAGATTTTGTTATTGTGTCGTCTTGCTCGAAGCTGCCTTCCACACTGCTGATAAGCAAGCATTTGACATCTATAATGGATACTGATTTGGATGATTATAGCAGAGTTCCATATGAAACTTGTAGAGAGGCTCTTGAATTCATTGCCAAATAGACCACAGCAAGTGAGAATGACAGGTTACACTCATTGAAATAGAGTAGCAAAAAGAACAGTAACTGATCGGTAGTAGAGCTCATCTGGTTTTGTTCATCTTAGCCATTAATCAAGCTTTACATGCAAATGTATCATTTTTATTCTGGTTCCGATCTAAGTTTCAAGTTTCTGATTAGCCCTAGTCTTACAAATAAGTTTTGTTCTGGCAGACATGATTAAGTAAAGTAACAATATTTTTTGTTGTTGAATAGTCCTTTAAACTTCATCTGCAGAAACATCTTTAGATGCCTTTAATGATCTCTAGCAGCAACTCCCTTGTATGCTCAACCCCAAAATCTCCCTGAAATCATCAAAGCATTTACATCAAGCCCCAGAGCAATTCAAAAAGGTCTGATATAAAGAATCCAATGCAGTACCATTTCTGTAATTTGATTCAACAGTTGTAATTAAGAGGTTGATCCAGGGTTACATTGTTACCTCCAAACAGGATGAAACAAGAATTGCGCCTTTGGACGAGGTAAGGCTGGTATCAGTGAGCTCAAAACCAAGGCTGGACAAGGACTCCATCAACCTGGTGAAGCTTCCCCTCTTCTTCTCAAAGATGATTTTAATCCACACCTTGTTCCCACCAATACTAGTCACCTTAACATCTGCCTGTCAAAGAAATCACAGCACTATTAGAAGTAATCATGTATTGTTACCATGGCAATTGATTTTAATTACCTCAATGCCCCATTTCTTCATCTCCTTTGCAGCATCATGAGTATCTTCCTTCTTCGCGATCTCAGCAGCCTCTTCGGAAAACTCAGCCTCCATGTCAAGAAGCTGGTTGCTCAGCACCTCCACCTCATGCTTGAGCTTGTCAATGTAAGTAATAGCATCCTCAACTATTGTGCCTTTGTTCATCTGAAATCATTTAACCAACCAAGTAAGAACACTAGTCACTTGAAACAGAGAACAAGACTGAAATCAAGATATTAGTAGCTTCTAATTAAACATATACATTGGTGATGATAGGGACTAGAGATCGAAGGGCGAGGAGGCGGTCACTGAGCTTCTGCCTCCTCCTCCTCTCAGCTTCGAGGTTCTTGGACTTGAAGCAGGGTTCTTCTCCATTGTTGACCATGGGCCTCCTCCTACCTCCTATCCTTGACTTGTTCCCAACTTCTTCTTCTTCAAGTATGGACAATTCATTCAAGCCACACCCCACAAATTCCATTTCTTTCTCTCACTTGTGTTAGAAAGTAGCATAGTAGCAATTGCAGGTTATAACTGTTGGTCACAATTGTAACATTTCATGAGAGAGAGAGAATGTGGGTTGTGGAAGGAATCAATTGTACAACTCTCATAATAAGCACAATGTACATTGTTTGTTGAGAGAGAGGACCTTATTGGTTATGAGGAGACTAATTAGTTAGGTGGTTATCTTCTCTTTCAAATCAGAAATGTAGCATGCCATCTCAATTATCACGTTTCATTTCATTTTGTTTTATTATGGATTCACCAACAAAAAACCAGTGGTTTTCTGATGGGTTTTTTATCAGTCATTTGTATGAACTTTTTGTGATAAAACTCTGTATTTGTTTTGGGTAATAAATGGGTTTGTTTTCTTTTTCTTTGAAATATTAAGGTGAAAACTTATTTATCATCAAAATTAGGCTTAAAGCCTATATAAAGGGGATAATAGTAGTCACCAACTGCAACTCTGCTTCAAAAGAATAGCTTCAAGGAACAGTACTAAAAACAAGTACTACAATAGCACCACAAAAGTGAAAACAGTTGTATTGCCTTTCATCCAAATAATATGAGGGAAACGCCAAATGGCCAAAATAATATAATTTATTGTGTCATTTAAGAAAGTTCTCATATTTTACTCACAACACCTGATTCTGACTCTGGTAAAGAACAATCAAGAGTGATCAACAGCTGCAAAGAAGAAGAAACTCCAACTGAAAGTGCAAAGAGGACATACCTGAACATCTTTACTGACAACAATCTCACATACAAAATAAAGAAACTCACGAATAACAGATGATGCTATCTGCTAAATAACCACACAGGTACACAACCAACATTAGTTTCCAGTCCAGATTTTTTTTCAAAAAAAAACAGTAGTTTAAAGTGTAATGTACTACTCTCTTCTGATCATCCAAGCAATTTTGGGATATAGTATGTTCAATGATCTATTTGAATCCATACTAGCAAGTTTCAATGTCAGCTCGAGTCTTTATTTTCATACCAACTCGTTTAGCTTCTTTTCAAGTTGTTTGGCTCTCCTAAGAGCATCCAATGCCTCAGCTTGCTTTCCAGAACGCTTCAAGTTTAAAGCCTTTACCTTCTCTGCCTTTATCCGCTTTTCCAACTGAACTCTCTCTTCATTAGAAGTTTCACCCTTGGCAACACTGACTGTTGCAGGCTCGGGTCTTTCTGAAACAGCATGAGCATCTCCCATTCCAATAGCCTTGAGAGCAGATAAAAGCTCGGGATCAAGAAGATCCTCCACAACTACATCATCTACTGGCCCACTAGACTTTGTGGAATCTTGAGACTGCTCCAACTGATTCTCAAGAGCCTTAGCCAATTCAAACTCAGCTTCTGCTTCTTCCATTCGACCTTCCCTACGCAACTTCATAGCCTGACGTTTGTGACTAAGGGATTCCTGCTGCAACTTGAACCGTTCTCGGCTAGATAACGGTTTTGGTGCTGAATTTGGAGATACTTGTTCCTTCTGGCCAATAGAAGTTACAGCGGGTGTAGAAACAAACACATGGTTAGGACTGCTCACAGATGTTGATTTGTCTTCATCCAGACTCTTCTCTAACAACTTTGCCTGTCTTAGCTCCTCTCTAGCTTCTGCCAGTTTCCCTTCCCTCTTCAAAGCAACTGCTTTTCTTTTACGGGTCAAAACTTCTAGCCGGAGGGGACTTTGATTGTTAGGAGAAGACATCCCTTGAACTGAACTCACTTCATTGATTTGTGGTTTCTCATCTGCTTGAACCTTTTCGTCCATCTTCTTAACAGAGACCTTGTCTCCCTTCAATGATACCAACCGTATAGGAGTACTGGTAAGAGAACTGTCAGATACAATATTTTGCTTATCTTGAAGGCTATCAGCTGATGGTACAGCACTTCTCCAAACTTCCCCAGTCAGCAAATCTGTAATGGGCATGGACCCACTGGGCAGATGGCTGGAAGCAGTACTTCCTAATGCTCTCATATCGTCTGGATGATCTATTACTGGATTGCCCTTCTCAATAACCTGAGAAGTTAGAGGCATTAAATCATCACTTTTCAGTAACTGAGGATCAGACATTCCACTATCAACTACATCTTTCAGGATACCATGCTTTTCAACACTAATCGATGATCCAAAACTCCCAGGTTTATCATTACTAGAATAATCATGCAACATCACTTTTGGCGCCTCCATTTCTTCTATTTGGGCTTCTAGTGCCTGGGACATCCTTAACAACTCTTCTGCCTCTTCAGTTTCCCCTTTCCGCCTAAGTGCAAGTGCCTTCCTTTTTAGACCTAAAAGTTCCCTCTGGATCTCACCTTTACTCCTTCGCGCTTCGACAGGCACAGCAGGGGGTGGGTTAATCGAACTTAAAGAACCATAAGAAATCCGTTCAGAAGGCTCACTTTGAATAGTTAGGGATTTATGCTCCTCATCCTTCCACCCCAAATTGTTCAGCACAGAGAGTAGTGCAGGGTCATGCATGTCTTCTTCAGTTACATCTACTTTATCTTCTTCCTCAAGAGCAGTTTTAACGGGAGATTTAGAATAAACTTGGACTTCTATCTTTGGTGCTTCCATCTCTTCAATCTGGGCCTCTATTGCTTTTGCCTTGATCAGCACTTCCTCAGCCTCCTCAGACTTTCCTTGGCGTCTCAGAGCTAGGGCAGTCCTTTTCAAGCTTAATAATTCCCTCTGCATTTCAGATTTACTTCTTCTGGATGGTCGAGCTTCGTTATTTTGCTTAGAAGGTTGGGGTGGAAGGTTTACATGGTCACCATCATCTTCCTTCCAACCTAAGTTACTTAAAAGAGATAGATATGTTGGATCCTGCATATCCTGATCAGTCACTTCATCCTCTCCATCACCAAGTGGCAAATTGGTAGAGATATTAGGATGCTTGAATGACAAATCTGGGTCCCTAGCATTGACTTTCACTGGCTTGGCATTCACCTTTGACGCATTATCAATCTCTTCAAGTTGAAGCTCAAGAACCTTGCCTTTCTTCAATTCTTCTTCAGCCTCATCTAATTTTCCTTCCCTTCTCAATGCAAGAGCCTTCTTTTTAAGGCCTAGAAGCTCTTTCTGGATCACTAATCTACTTTTAGATGCAACTTTGGAACTCACATTCTTTGCCACATTAACATTCTCATCATCAACTTTGACAGACTTCAATGCTGTCTCAGGTGCCAAAGAAGCTTTATTTTCTTGAGAATCAAAGCTCTCAAGATCCCTTTCAAGTAGCTTTGCCTTCTTTAAATGTTCCATTGCATCCGCAACATTACCGGCCCGTTTATTTTTTAGAGCCTCTTTCTTCAAGGAGAGAATTTCACTTACTATGTCCTCCCTGTCAACAGCAGCGGGTTCAGAATCATGCTCCAGGTGATAATTATCGTCATCCCAACCTAATGATTCCAAAGCAGCAGCCATTTCTGGATCTTCCATATCCTTATCAGTCACTTCAAAATTATTATCAATACCAAGATCATCACCAACACCCAAAAGGTGATCAAAATCATATTGCTTTTTCTGTCCATACCCAACTGACAAATCATCTTGTTTATCACTGTCCATACTGCGGATTAACGCGGATAGCTCATCATCAGAATCTTCATCCTCACCCAAGAGTGCTTGTTCTTCAATTTGCTTTTCTAAGAGTTTAGCTTTCTTCAGTTCTTCCTTAGCTTCAGCAAGCTTCCCTTCGCGCTTCAACATGAGAGCCTTTTTCTTAAGAGCAACAACCTGGGTCGTGTCAATGCTGCCCTTATTTTTGCTTGTATTTTGAGAGACTTCTCCAAGAAGAGAAAAGAGTTCACCTTCCAAACTCATACTTGCAGGTTTTTTGTCATCTTCACGGAGATCCATATCTGACCATCCCAGTTCTCTGAGTTCAGAAGCAAGATCATTCTTCTCGACTTTATTTTTCCCGATAGATTCTTTTACATTATCTTTGTTCTGAACGACAGACAATTTACCTGGAGGTGAAGCTTTTTTACGGTTTTTTCTTAATTGTAATTCCAAAGCATCAGCCTGTCTCTCAAGCTCCTTCCCTCTCTTGAAGGCTTTTAGGGCTTCCTCAGACTTCCCTTGTCCCTTCAGAATTTTGTACTTCTTTTTCTCATCCGAAGCTCGGTGACGCAATTCCTCGGGACTAGAAAATTCACCAGCAGAAGGATTCCCCAGAACTTCTGCCTCGTCCTGACTTGCTACTTCCTGGGAATTTGAACATGAAGCACTAGTTGACCTTTGCATACTGGATACAGTGTCACTGTAGGATAACCCTGATGAAAACGACTCCCTTTCATTACCAAGAATTTTGCTCAAAATCTCATCCTCTTGCGTTGGCATCGCTCTTAAACTTCCTGAAAGAAAGAGCCGTCAAAGCTGAGAAGGAAGGTACAGTTCAATATGAAGAGTAAATCCGTGCATGTTATAAAGCCAGATAAAAACAAACAGGCATAACTGAGACAATTATACACAAGCACACTGTGCCGAGTGGTCAAAGATTCTTACAAATCCTCCTCCAGTTAGATCCACGACAAGACAACTCATTTACCTATTATATAGGTTGCCATGTTGACATACATGCAAAAATAGTCAGTAAAGCAGTTTCAATGATCAAATTCAGTTGTCCGCCTCAGAAATCCACTTAGAAAGTTCCAGATATCATCGTGTACAAATAAAATTCAAAACTACAGATGAATTTTAGATAGCCTGCTTTAAGTTATGATGAAAGATAGCCTTTTGGGTCATGCTGGTGGGAATTAAATACAGTCAATAATCAGTATTCAGTAGTAAGCACTCACACATGCAAAAACCTAATTTTTATGGCCATTCCTAGCTGTCTTTTAGTTCATATTGTCATCGAGTATTCATTTGCAGGTTATAATGCTAAAAAGAAAAGAATGCGAAAAGAAAAAGGAGCGGCAATCAGAAATTGCAAGTATGACAGAGAGATAAACCGGAGTGAACTTCAGCAATCAAACTCTTATATTCTAATTAGTAGATGCAAGCCAGATATAAGGCAGCATTAGAAAGTAAATATGCTTCAGAAAACAACCAAAAAAGACAAATCAGAATGTACTTGGGCAATAATACTCCTATATTATAATTGAAAGAAGGAAATGAGAAAATAAGACAGCACTAGAGAGAGAGAGCTTCAAGAAATTAAGGCAGAATCATGAAACAACCAACGAGTAAATGTGCATGTTATAACAATGGCAAAGTGAACAGAACTTGAGATTGTACCTCTTCCAGCTCTAGTCTTGTGTCCATGTCGTAACTCAAAGCGTGCTGCCTCTTCTAATTTTTTACAAGGCTCACATATTCGAACGGGTGAATCCCCTTGTCCGCGCAAAACCATTCTTTGCTGAGTGCAACTGTTGCAAAAAATGCCCCCACATCTTCGGCAGTGATGCTGAAAAATTCCAAAGTGACAAATCATAATATATCAATGGTGGTAAGCAGAAATAGTGTGCTAAAAGATATGCATCACGTGTCAAAAAAAGCTTTGGGGATGGTGAAGGCAATAGCGTTTTTTTACACTCACTTAAGTTATTAATTACCTATAGTCTCCAGATGAATTTGGTACATGTCAAATGGACTTTTTATCATCCACACTTCACTTTTATGCACATCAAAAATAAGCAAAACAAAATCTGAACAGAGGTAAACAAAAAGAAGTATATAGGAGCAGAAAAACCATACTCTTTCATGTCATTTGCCAACTAACACTTCAATTTTTAATTAAAATAAACAAAAGGAACTTTCCCATACATATTATCTGGCATTTCAGCTCAAAACCAAGTAAAAGTATCTAACTTGTAACCTATCTGATAAACAAGGCCTTTGTATAGAAAGTTCTGCCCAACTTCATTGACATCCAGCCTCAATCCGGCCACAAACCCAAAATCATTTACTAAATTCTTTGATTCAAAGGATTAACCAGTTAAACTATCTCAGGTGATACAGAATACATATATTGATCATCAACTAAGAAAATCAATATCATCAAACCCACCAGCACAGATTGAAACTAGTCCCCGAGTCCACAACAAGCACAGGGTGAATTTCTAGAACAAAGATCGAGGAAAGAGTCGAGTGTAGCACGATGCTTATCTTGTTGTGAATGTATTGCTAAACCTAATGAAGAGCTTGATGAAGCGAGTTAAGTAGGTGAAGGGGTAGGGAGGAAAGTCAAACCTTGCGATAGATGAAGGTGAACTGAGAGGAACAACCCTGGCAATGGGAAGCGTCGATTACCCAATTACTGCCTCGAAGTGATGGCTTTGCCGGCAACCCAATCTTCTCCAGCATCGTCGCGTTTATTTATTTTCCCAGAAAATTAGAATGAACAGGAGAGGAACAAGAAGATCGGAGAATATGCCGGAGCGGTGTACGAGTTGTCGGTGATTGATTGAAGGAGTGGTGTGTTCTGTAATCACGGCTCCTCCGATCGAAGTTGAACAAGGTTGGGTCAAAAGGGCAAAGCAACCTAAAGCCGCGACGTCGAGACCAGAAATTCGCTACTCTACCATTTACACGTTATGAGATTTAATGGCTTTCTTACCTCTTAATGATTGTTTTGTTTTATTTTTCAGAATTTATGTAGGTTTTTTTGTTGACGAATTGAAGTGGATTGGTATTTGATATGTTTTTTGGGGTTAAATGTTGAAACTTACCCTTATGTAATGGTCACGAACACTATGCTACCCTCCTTTTCAAAATCACATTTGTGGTACCTTATCTATTGGTCACGCGATTCCGTTAGGAAAAATGGACGGTAAAATGCCGTTTTTTCCATTCCGTTAGTCATATGACTTCAAGTGTCATATAATGGATGGTAAAATGACGTTTTTCCCCTAAAGTATTTGACCTCTATATATTTTATAAGGAACAACAACGAAAGTGCAATGGTAATGTTCCTTATAAAATGTATAAAAGTTAAATAACTAAGGAAAAAATGGCATTTTACCATCCATTATATGACACTTGAGGTCATATGACTTAACATAATGGAAAAAATGGCATTTTACCGTCCATTTTTCCTAACGGAATCACGTGACCAATAGATAAGATACCACAAATGTGATTTTGAAAAGGAGAGTTGCATAGTGTTCGTGACCAATACATAAAGGTAAGTTTCAACATTTAACCCTTTTTTTTTCTTCTGGAAATTGAATTATTGACTGAAGTATATAAAAGATTTATCAATAAAAAATGGTTTTTTTTAAACGGGAAAGAGGTAGTTGTATTACGATTTCAATTCATGCTTACAAGGAGGGACATAATAGTCCCAGATACCAGCTTTTTGTTCCAACCGGCCGTAGCCCGTCGGCCGCACATGGTTCCATACATATAGTTTGCTTTGTCTCGCATATCCGAACTCAAGAGTTCCCCGATCCAACATTACAAAAAAATAATAAACCAAAGTCCTAAACTTATTGAACCAAAAGATTATTCGATCTAAAACAGTGAAGCCTACTAGAGAATTAGTCTTTAGTGTAGATTCCCCGAGACCTCCCTACTGCGAAAGCTTGTTCGGGGTTGAGAGTCCCGAATTCGGGTGTCGGTGAAATAGGCCCCAGCCTACTGTCCCTCCTCCCAGATCCCAGATTCAACGAGGGAGCGGACCCATGCCAGCGAGGGGTGACCTTGGGGCGGGAGGCCGCTGCAGATGGAGCAGTAGGGGGGCCACGGTGGCTACTAGCTTAAGGGCGGGACCGGTCCGGCGACGCAGGATCGGTAGCGCGAGGCGAGGGAGAGGCCGTGGCACGGATTGAACGACAGGCGGCGACCTGCGGAGGTAGTTCGTCTGCAAAAAAAGACAAGAAAAAATAAAACCGACTCCGATCAAATGAACGGCGACGGTAGATCTGAAACCCGAAAGTTGGAAGAGAGCAGGGGCTTCAATGGTGGAAGCAGGGGGCTTCATTGGTGGAAAAAGGGGCTTGAATGATGGCTGCAATAGAGGAGAAGGGAGGGGGTGGGGGGAGGGGCTGCGCGCATGTCTTCATATATAAAAAATGGTTTAACCATTCACCAATAAAATTAGTTTATGTATAAAAAATATTAGGGAAAATTTCAGTATAATACCCTACCAAACATTTAATTTCAATATAATACCCTGGCATAAAATTTTTGCACTTTCAAACCTAAACTAAACATTTATTTTCACTTTAGTACCCAATCGTTAACTTTCTGTTAGTTTGGATGGAAAAAGTTAAAAAGACCATAATACCCTAACTATTACTCAAATTTTCAAACTCATGTCATTGGTTCAGAATTTGAAAATAAGTGAAATGACAATAATACCCTCCATTGTTAGGATATTAAAATGAAAATTTATAAAAAAACACAAAACAGATTTTTATATATTTATAAAAATTAGATTTTATTTCAAAAAATATTTAAAAAAATCAGTTTTTGTATATTTTAAAAATCATATTTTTATATAATTAAAAAATCAGTTTTGTTTTAGAAAATCATATATATATATTTTTTATTCTTTTTCATTATTTATAATTTAATAAATAATCTTTAAAAAAAATATATTTAACCTTCTCTCTCCTCATCTTCGTCTCTCTCTCCTCTCATCTTTGTCTCTCTCTCCTCACCTTCATCTCTCTCTCATCCGCCATAGCAACTTCGCAATCTCTTTAAATCATACGGACTTCCTCAGTCCGTGCTCCTTGGTCCACCTTCAACCTCGTGCTCATGTTCAGACCAGATCTGAACATGGAGTTGGGTAGATCTGACCATGGAGTTTGAGCAATTTTCGAAGTTGCGTAGATCTAACCATGGAGTTTGACCAGATCTGGACATGGAGTTGGTTCGATTCATCTGGTTGACGTTTATGCAGCTTCATCAATGGCGGGTTGATTCTCGACGAGGCTGATGAACTTCTTTTGCCCTTTTTAATTTATCTGGTTCAATTTTTTTTTGTTTTTTTAAATAATATATACCATTTTAATTTTCTGAGATTGTTTCCTGTTCGTGGATGTGTGCTGAGAATGCAAAAGGGAAGGAATAATTTTTTGGTTGTATACTGTGTGTGTAAAGATGTATCAATAAAGATATGTAAAGTGAAATGAAGAAGATGGATGAAGAACGAGTGTAGATCTGGGAATTTGGAGAGAGAAAATGAAAAAAAACTAAATTGGTGGGTGTTGAAATGAAAAAAAAATAAAAATATGAATTAAACTAAAAAAAGTTAAAAAAACAATAATTTTTTTTAAAAAAATATATATATATATATATATAATTTATGTATTTTTATAAAAAAAACTGATTTTTATGTATTTTTAAATTAGTATATGAAATTTCGAAAATAATAATAATTTTTATAAATAAAAACTGATTTTATAAAAAAAATTAATTTTATTTTTAAAATAGTGAAATTTTCATTTTAATACCCTAACAATAAAGGGTATAATTGTCATTTCACTTATTTTCAAATTCTGAACCAATGGCATGAGTTTGAAATTTTGAGTAATAGTTAGGGGTATTATGGTCTTTTTAACTTTTTCCATCCAAACTAACAGAAAGTTAACGGTTGGGTACTAAAGTGAAAATAAATGTTTAGTTTAGGTATGAAAGTGCAAAAAAATTATGCCAGGGTATTATACTGAAATTAAATGTTTGGCAGGGTATTATACTGAAATTAAATGTTTGGCAGGGTATTATACTGAAATTAAATGTTTGGCAGGGTATTATACTGAAATTTTCCCAAAATATTATTTATTATTAGATTAGTGCACCGCGCGTTGCGAGGTATTTGTTGTAACACTTCACTCTTGAAATAATATAATTGAATCAAATACAACACTTTACTCTTGAAATAATATAATTGAATCATTTTTCTTTCTCTATATTGTAATACGCGCCTTCACAGAAGTGAATTAATATTAAAGATGAGATAAGCCCATCGAGAAGAAAGATATAAGGGTTGGTCCATTTTGGACATATTTGATAAATATAGAAGAAGTAGAATTTTTGTAGAGAGTGGGGTTTGAACCTGCGTCCGTGAGGTGTCAAGCTCTGATACCATATTAGAACCAACTCAACTAAAAGCTCAAGCTGATAGTTGTTCATTATTTATGAATTATAAACGACTAACTATGCATATTTTTGTGGTAGGGCGTGTCCAATAAAGATACATTAGGTCTGGCAAGTTTTGGAGCAAAAGGTCTTAAGTCTGTTTTTGATCATGTGATATAATTTCGTTGGATGGTATAACCGTATAATGACTTGTACACCAAAATTATCATGAGACAACTGACATGTAATACCTTCTCTGCTATTTAATGCTTTCAAACTTTGAGTAGTTTGCTATTCATGATCAATACATTAGGGTAGGGGTGGGCGTCGGCCGGGGCCCGTCAATATTTTCATTATCCGTAACCCAACCCGGGAGGACCGGTTACTTGAAATTCATAACCATCACCGCACCGGGTTTCAACGGGAAACCTAAAAACCAACCGTCACGGAGCCGGCCGGTTACGGTTTTTAACCGACCTATTGGGCTTTCTTTTGGGCCTTCAATTAAAGCCCAAAATAGAAAGAAAAAAACATCAATTTCTTAAACAACTAGAACGATAAAACCAATTTACAACAAAAACACAATTAGTTATTACTATTAATTTGCTATTAAGCTATTACATCAAGAAAAATATTTATAAAAAGTCTTTAGTGGTCTCTAAAAATAAAAACGTTCACGTTAAATACATGCCACAAACAATAAATAAATGATTAAAATGTATGTTTATTCAAGTAAAAGGATTTAAATTCAAGTTCACTACAATCAAATAAACTTTGAACTTTAAAATCAAATAAATTTATTAATACTAATGTCAATGTTTAATTTATTTTAACTTGAACAACCAATTTACTACATGAATGTTTACAGGTAAATTTATTATTAAAAGTAAACTAATCTCTTACATTGTACCTTTGTTACACTGTTAATCTAATACTAGTGTCAACATTTAATTTAAACCTCTTGTAATACTATAACCATAAAAAAAGTAAAACAAAACATAAACATTTTTATATACACACCTAAAGCCGGTTGGTCGGTTTTTTACCGGTTTGGAAAATAAAAAACCGTACCCACCCAAAATGTTGTCGGGTTGGTATTTTTTTAACCGTAACCGTCACCGGTGACACCGGTTCGGGTAATTCCGGTGATGGGGACGGCCGGTGACGGTCGGTTTTCGGTGATGGCCGGATATTTGCCCAGCCCTACATTAGGGGTAGGTTTTTACATTTAATCGTTAATTCTATCAAAGGATAACTACAATAACTAACTATTAACTATAGGTATTTTGCAAAGTTTTTTTTTGTTACAAATAGAATTCTCATTTTTTTTTATCTACAAGATTTCTAACACCATTAATTTGCATAAGAAATGAAATGATGATTAAGTCTTGAGTCGAAAATTGTACCAACAAATTCTAAAAGTAGTTGAGTATTGTTTGAGATCTACGACACAACGTCTTTTCTATTAGGCCAAAACCTCCATCGTCATCATCATCACTATTAGAGCTCTTCACGTGCGAGATTCTGACCCGGCCCACACATGTTTCAATCAGACCACATACAGTAGAAACTCTATAAATGAATAGTCATGGGACCATTAAAATTTATTAATTAAAAGAATTATTAATTTAGCACCATTTCACCCATTCGGGACCATACAAAAATATTATCTTAAAAAGTTTATTATATAATCGAGTATTAATTTATCGAGTTTCTATTGTAAATGCGGATCAAATAAATTCAAATCAGAATCCACATGTCAGATCGTTATTTTAGGCTCGGATATGTCTACTTAGGTTTCGGCTGGATCGGGTTTGAACCAAAAATTCACATCTAAATCTTTTGATTTTGAAACCTTTAATTTCATTTGTTCCTCCTTTCTCCTCAACAATCTATTTGTTCTTTATGAAGAGTACTTTAGGTGAAGAGGACTTGGTCGTAACGTGAAGATAAATCTGGAAGCGGAATGTGTAAAGAAGATAAAGTGATGTTGAGGTACATTGTAGACGAAACTGGAGGGAATAAGGATGAACCAAGAGAGCGGTAAAAAGAGGGATAGTGTATAGATAAAAGGTATGACGGCTTGAAAAAAGGCGGGGTGAAGAGTTGTACGACGACGAAATATGGCATGATATTGAGGACTTTTTCTGATTTCCCTTGTTCATGAGAGAGAGGTGCAAATGGAAGATAAAAATGAGTTTGTCTGGGTTTGAAATTTAAAAAAGATAAGGATACTTTTTAGTGAAAGAGGGCAAATAGACCAAATAAGATTGGGTGGAGAGAAAGAAGGATTACGTGAGCATAGGATAAGGGAAGCATGTGTAGTTACGTTTTTTTAGTGTGTATTCTTTTAATTTAATAAGATTGGGGTTTTAGATATTTTAGAAGCTCAATCTACCAGTGTTTATACGGCGGATCGGATGATCTACGAATCACCTTATGCCGATTTGATATATTCCCAACAACTTACGAATATGGGTATTATTTATATGTGATTTTTAATCTGCTGGTATGTCTTATATGAGTCTCGGGACGGGTGGATTTGCCGACGAGACACATATAATTTGAACACCCCTAGTCGTCATTATTACCGACATCATCTTTGTCTTCACATTGTTCTTCGCTGGCTCCATCTCGATTCCCTTTGTCCTCGTTGGACCATTAACTATGGTGGTCCTTAACTTATTTCTTTTAATAATTACAAAAAAAATACCTTGAGTTATTCACTTTTTACAAGTTGTTGCTTTTTTTATAACCACAAACAAATATCATGAACTTGTCTTTTCTTTTGTACTTTGAGTAATTTGTTTCGCAAAGGAAATTAATTCTTTAAAAATAAAATTTCAAAATTTTCATCCTCCTTATGTCCAAAAGACGAAGAAAACTAAGAGAGGAATAGGCGTTCAGATGAGCTCTCCCTTATAGGCGTTACTCTCTTTCCTTGTTTTATGTACCACGTTGTTGTCCTTGTATCGTGATTATTGCAAAGTTACAACGATTGCAGACAACAAAGAACGGAAAGTACGCTATGGAAAACGAGCAGCTTGAAACTTCAAGGGATATCCAACTCAGAAGGTTTCCGTTCCGATCAAGAAAGATAAGGACTCTACTCCGGTCAGGAAGCCAAAGACGGTTCCGATCAGACAGAAGGTTTCGAAGGCATAGGCTAAGTCCATACCTCTAGTTGATGGAGGGCCTACAAGGGAGGGGAGTGCGGGGAAGAAACTGGAGTTTTGTACGGTGTCGCTTCCGACCGGTGATTTGCAAACTTCGTCCTCTATTTCTGAGCAGGTGACATCGAACTCGGAGGTTTTTGTCTACAACTTACCTTTTGATATCTTAAAAGATTGGGTGTGATGCTTTTTTAATTATTGTGGAGTAATCACCAAGTGCTCTATTCTACAGCGTCCGAATAGGGGAGGTCGCTTTTTCGGTTTCGTGACCTTCTCGTCGAAGATTGAAGCGGCTAAAGTTGTGGAAACTTACAATGAGCATCGGATAAATGGATATTACTTGTTTATGTCCATGGAAAGGTCGAGAACCAATCATGTTTTCAAGAGTTTCCAAAAACATAGCATGGGTTTGGCCGGTACGGAAGTGCCAGTAAAGGGCGGTGGGTCGATCGGTGGAGTTGTAATTGGTAATAGATACACTATAGATCTCCGGCCACGAGTTTCTTCGACCATAATCGGCTATGAACTCGAAGTTTTAGTCGGTGACGATATATTCAAATTCAAATTATTAGAGAAACGTCCGGGATCGTTATTTAAGGATTCTTCTTTGAATTGCCCGGTGCCAACTTCTCAAGTGGAAATTCGTCCTGATCCTGATCATGGCGTTTGCGTTTTTGCGGCGACGTTCTCGGAATCCATGGACATCCCTGAGCCACCTGAAGAAGAAGGGTTGTGCTCTTCTGATTTTGTTTTTGGGCCTCCCAAGTCAAGCCCATAAGTATTGGCTAGCCTGTTCTAGGTTGTCACACAGCTATACTGTACGAAGGAGTATTCCTTTAGTTTGGTTGGTGGGCCTATTCCAGTTGAGGTCCATTTTAGGCCTATTCAGGCCCTTGTTGGTCCTGCACAGGTTGGGCTCATTGTAGTTAAACCCATTTTAGCTATTGTTGGACCGTTTGTGGAGATTGCTGACGTTCATCCTGAGCCGAGTTCATTTTATAAGGTTGGGGTTTCAAAGGTTTCGTCTATTCCTAACGGGGTATAGGGTAGCCCTTGGAAGGATGTCCTAAAAAAACCGACAGATAGAGGTCGTTTCACTAAGAAACATACTTCCTCAGGTACTACGGTTCACACTACCAGGCCTTCAACTCGTTCTATGAGCCGAGAACGAGCTGCCAAAGCTGCTCCTTCAACCGCGGATGTATGGAACTAGACAGCTTTCAAGGTTATGAAGTTGGTTTTTTTATGTGTTATTTTCGTTATTTCAAAAAGGTTATGCCTTTTAGCTTCTTGAGGGAGTTTTTCTGTAATCGTGTTCTGGTCTTTTGATCCTTAGACGCTTTCCATCCCAGATAATAGTCTCATTTTTAATTAAAACCTGAGCTGATAAAAAACTGACGTAAAACTTGTTGATTTTTAAATTTTTACTTATCATTTTCAAAATTTGAAATTTCAAGAGTAAAATCGTTATTTTGAAACAAGTTTATGTAAGTTTTTTTTTAAAACGGAAAAGAGGTAGTTGTATTATGATCTCATATCATGCTTACAAGGAGGGACATAACAGTCCCGGATACCAGCTTTTTGTCCCAACCGGCCGTAGCCCGTCGGGCGCACATGGTTCCATACATATAGTTTGCTTTGATTCGCAGATCCGAACTCAAGTGTTCCTCGATTCAACGTTACAATAAAATAATAAACCAAAGTCCTAAGCTTATTGATCCAAAAGGTTATTCGACCCAAAACAATGAAACATACTAGAGAATTAGCCTTTGGTGCACATTCCCCGAGACCTCCATGTTGCAAAAGCTTGTTCGGGGTTGAGAGTCCCGACTTCTGGTGCCGGTGAAATAGGCCCCAGCCTACCGTCCCTCCTCCCGGATCCCAGATCTAACGAGGGAGCGAACCCATGCCGGCGAGGGGTGACCTTGGGGCGGGAGGCCACTGTAAATGGAAGACGACGCGTGGATCCCGTATTCCGGAAAACGTCAGGGGGGCCACGGTGGCTACTGGCTCGAGGGCGGGACCGGTCCGGCGACGCAAGATCGGTAGCGCAAGGCGAGGAAGAGGTCGTGGCACGGATTGAACGATATGCGGCGGCCTGCGGAGGTAGTCCGTCTGCAAAAAAAGACAAGGTAAAATAAAACCGAAACCGATCAAAAGAACGGCGACGGTAGATCGGACCCTGAAGGGTAGTGGAGAGATTTGGAAGGAGGAGCTTCGATGATGAAAGCACGGGGCTTCAATGGTGGCTGCCATGGAAGAGGGTTGGGGG
Organism: Erodium maritimum; assembly: GCA_963921825.1. NCBI lineage: Eukaryota > Viridiplantae > Streptophyta > Magnoliopsida > Geraniales > Geraniaceae > Erodium > Erodium maritimum. Next base: position 27,915,500 of record OY997589.1, on the reverse strand, counting down.
AGGGGGGGCTGCGCGCAGAGAGAATTAGGTTTCTCTCTGCGCTAAGCCTATTTTATGTAAGTTTTAAGTTATTAAAAGGATTAAATACATTTTGGTACCCTTAGGTTCGGTCCACAGACGGTTTGAGCATATTCCGTTAGAAAATTAATGGAATATTACATTCTGTTAGTCATGTGACACCATGTGCTGGTTAATAGAGAGTAAAATGATGATTTATCCTTACACATTTACACCCCATAAATTCTGTATGGGAAATTACCCTTTTACCCTTATTGGATAATAAATAAAATTTTAAATATATATCATTTTTTAATAAAAAAATATATTATTAAAAATTAAAACTAAACATTTAAATCGAACTTAAACTAATCTAATCTAAGCTAAACCACTATAATCTAACCCTCATCTAATCATTCTAATATAACCCTCGTCTAACCACTCGTAAATTTATAACCTCGTCTAAACATTTACATATCTAACAATCATCATATCCCTCTCATATATATCTCTTTCTCTCCAACAATCAACAAAACGCAGCATATCTCTCTCTTGTTTGTTCTTGTTCCTGATCATCCTAAACTCTCCTCTCGTCTAAAATTACGAAGTCTGAGCGATGTCTGATGTTGTTTTCTCCGACGATTCTCTACTCAAATCTGTTCTCCAGCGAGGGTTCCCTGAACCAAATCTTGCTTGAAGCTTATGAGCTTCTTCTCCAACCCAGGGGAAGGCACGACGATGCATTTCTTGAAATTGTGCAGATTTTTCCTTGGCCCTTCATCTGCACATCCACGACGAGGAAGGCACGACGGCTTCACAAGCGGCGACAACTATGCGTCTTCTCCGGTCGCAAGCTCATCCTTTTCGTCCTAGTTGAATGCACTAACCGTGCATCTTCTCCAACGAGGGTTCTCTAGCGGCGGCCAGATTTGAACCTCTTTATCCATGCCTCTTCATCTTTACACCGAGCTTCGTCTTGTTTTACCACGAGATGCTCCTCTACCCCTACAATCGGATCTATGTAACCTCGAGCAAGTGTTCGCTGGATTTGTATAGATTTTTCGTGTTTTTTGATATTAAATATGAGATTATTTTTATCAGATATATACTTAGTTCATCGAAACAAGATGGTCAAAGAAGAAGACGATGAATTTTTTTTCAACTATTATTAATTTTGTAAAATAACTTATAAAAATAAAATTAATGATATTATTACTGAATTAAATAAAATATTAAAAATAATTAAATAAAATATCAAGATATTTTGAAAGAAATAAAAAGAAAATAAATAAAGAATTAAAAAAAGTTTGAGAAAATATATAAATTAATATTTTTTAAATTTAATTTTAAATGCATAAATAAATAAAATAATATTATTATTAATAAATAAAAAAATATTAATGAAAGTAAACCTAAAATTGAGGATATAATGGTCTTTTTACTCTTAAGTCTTAAGTCAACCAAAATAACTAAGGGTAAACGGTCATTTAACATTAATCTATTAGTTTTTTAACCCCAAATGCTCAAAACGTTCGTGGACCGAACATAAGGGTACCAAAATGTATTAAACAAACATAAGAGTACTAAAAAGTCCATGGACCAAACATAAGGGTACCAAAATGTATTTAACCCTTATTAATAACTTTAAAATGGAAGGTCCATTAACTGAAAAGAAAATTAATTTACAAAACAGAAATTCAAATGAATTTTTGATAAACATATAATACGATTTAAAAATATCTTCATATATATTCCAAATGTACTCGATAAGGTCTTCTTTGAGGGCACTATAAGTCTTCCGATTATGAATCTTGTAGTGTTTTCCATTATAACATTAAAATCTTGAGGCGGCTCTCTATAGATTGTTGGTCCAAGTTTCCCTTATCCTCTATCTACTCAATAGCACTTTTGTATGTACTATCATAATGTGAGTTATAACGCATGCACTAATGATTAGGAGAGTGATGATCTATCCTATATTCGGTTTGGGAGGGGAAGAACATGAAAACAAACTTGTTAAACCCCAAATGCATGTCCGATATCTTTTTTCACCGCCTCTTGACGTGAAACAAATATCTTGTGCTTAAGGAGTTGGAGAGTGATATTGTTTTTGCAATTACATCTCAAGGTGGATTAATACCATCGGTAAGTAATAAGGAATAGTGTACTTGTTATCGTTCATTGTATAGCGCACTAGTGCTTTAAATCCTTATACAACTTACATGAATAACTTGATAGATTAAGTACATTGATATCAATTTTTTATCCGCGACACCAAAATACATATGTCATATCCACAAGTCTTGGATTGCAACGACTTTTGACATGATTGTCGAGACATTATCATGATCTCCCTGTGAGAATTGTTCTTTCTGTGTCAGCAAACAGTTCTTCCACTTCCAATGCATGTAATCAAGTATCTCTAACATCTCGGGGAAGCCACGTGTTTCATTGACTTCTTATATGTGGCGTACAATTGGAACATTCGACCTTCATAGTTGAGTTCTGTCAAATACATCATTGACGCCCTCTCAAAAATACAGAGACGTTGTTTCACCCATGCATAAGTATTCGCCAATGGAATAGCTATAATGCAGTTTTAGGATGTACACTGGTGAGGTGGAGAATTAGTCAGTCTTAAGGTTTTCATATCCTTCGTCATGCCATCTCTTCCTAAGTTCAGTTATGATGCCTTGAAATCGAACTTTGGTCTTGCCCTTCATAGACTCTTTAGTACAGTTTGACCAATACGGGCGAGGGATTCATGATACTCTGTTCCAAAGACTGACAAGGTTGGTTTCGCATTGCGGACTGATTGAGAAATTATTGCAACTCTTCTAATAGTTTATCCCTATATACAGTGAGGGAATCACATACGGGGATCATGATGTGCGAATCATATGGTGACTGGATTGAATTGTGATGCACGCCCTAGAATTGAGTTGAGTTCCACAATGAGGGGATCACATATGGTTTGCATGGGTGCTGAGTGGATCCTGACTGGATAACTAATTATTCTTTTGCTGAATTTATCAACTTTATATTTAAAACAGTAATTACTAAATAAAATTGATAAAATTAATCAATAAAAAATTAATTAACTAAAATTCAAAATAAACTTTAACTTGTAATTTAAAAAATATATTACATTAACTAAATACAACATTTTATTTGAGATTGTCAATATGACTCTGGATCTTCTCACATTGTGTGTACAACAAAAACATCATTTTGCGTGCAACACCAGCTGCTCCTCGTCAAATTCTATTGTGTCCTTTCTCGGAAATTCTTTGTATTCGTTGTAGTATTTCTTGAATTTTTTGTCTAGTGTGAGAATGATGTTGGCCTTCTCGGTCTTCGTTTAGTCCATTCGGGTGATGGAGTCTACTTGGCTTTGCACACCCTTCCTCTTCCTCTTAGCAGTCTTTTGGCCCATCGGGCGCTCTTCTACATTATGCGGGGCTTCTACATTCCGAGGGGCACTTGGGGTACTACCTTCCTCGATCGAATCAGAAGATACCCCACCAGCTTAAGACTCACCACCGAGAGTTGTAACATGTTCATCATTAGTGGGAAGTGAAGTGGGTGGGGTTGAGTTGTAATTACCGGCCTCGTCCAATCGTCGTCGTACAACCTCGATCGTGCCTTCCTCCGCCCATAACTTTTCTTCAAATTCCAACGGATCGATCCAATGGTCGAGGTTGAAATGCTTTGGCTTGTTAGGTTTCGCCATGTTTTGGTAAATGTTTATGACGTATGATTGTACCTTTCATCGTCCCATGATGTGCTCTACCTCCTTCTCGCTCCGCAAGATGGTGATGTACCTCTGCACTCTAGGCGTATGTCTGTTTTAATCACTCTTGATGGCTTTCCATGTAAAATCTCTAGGGTCGAATTTCCCCTCTTTCCAGAATTGTTTGGCATTTGTACCCTAGAATGTTCTTCCATCTTGGGAGTTGTCTTTAATGGGGTCTTTGGTTGCGCGTAGCCAGATACGGATAAGGAGCGTGTCCATCTCAGGGAGCCATTTGGTTCGTCTGTCTGATGTCGGCATCTTTCATTGTGTCGGGCCGACAAAGGATGACGTAGACGGCATCCGGGTGCCGCTACTGCTACCGACGTGTTGTTGATGGTATTACCTAGTCACGGGGTAGTCTTAGTAGTTGATAGATGAGTTGTAAGGCGGGGGATTGAAAGGTCGTGGTCGGAATGTACCGAAGTTGGACGGTTGTTGGAATGTACTCGGGTTGGACTGTGGTTGGAATGCATTTAACATCATAAATAATAATAAATAAACAAAACTTGATGGAAAGCATTTGACAACATAATGTGATAATATAAAAAATAAATAATGAAATTAAAAGAAATGTTGTTGGAATGTACCTGGGTTCTAATGTTGTTGTATGAATGCGATGAAAACGGTAGGGTCCCAAGCACCGACAATTGGTTTGAAAGACGGAGGGTTTCTCGGTATGGTCAACATCTCTTGAAAGCCGCCTACTAGAGATGTGTTGACTTGATCATCTGGTTGGTCCAGCATGTAGTCTTGGTGCTCCGGTGAGGACGGCGGTTGAGACGAATTGTCAAACATGTTTTATCGGGTTTCTTAGAGAGGGAGTGGATAATTTGATAGTGAAAGTTGAGAGAAATATTGTGGGTTTGATGAATGGGGGAAGGGGTATTTATATGTGGAGAAAAAAAAAATGGTTTTTGTATTAATTTTGTATTTAATTTAATTATTAAAAAATAACTGTTGCCAACGGTCTGAATTTTTTTGCCTTCCCTACGCCACATGTCACCCGTTCATTGGTTGCCCTGCGAACCACGAATCGCAAACAAGCGACTCGCATCTCACATATGTGAGTCGCAATTCGCATCACCACTCGCGAATCGCATTTTAGTAGTTCGCACATCACGCACGTCACAGCGTGCGAACCGCGAACCACTAAAACGCGACTAGCGAATCATGGTTCACACGATGGTTCGTTTGTTGTGGTTTCTCTTAAAGGAGGGGAGGGAAATTTTCAAATGGTGGTACAAAAAAGATTGGGGATTGTGAGTTGAAAAATGGTTGGGAAAGATAGGGGTGTCCAAAGTTGGCCCGTAACCCAGTCCACCCAGTCAACCCGGCCCACCCGGCCTCAGTGGGTTTGTCCCCGTGAGTTACGGGGGCAGGCCCGTGTTCAGAAATACCAAACTCAGAATGAGCGGTCCGGGTGACGGATCCGTCACATGCTTTCCTACATAACCCGGACCACCCGGATATGGTACAAGTCCAATGCCTAAGACTACATTCTTACAATTTTAATTACTTTTACATAAGAAGATGAAGATTGATGGTTTGAGATTTTGAAGATGATTACCAATTTTGTAATAGAACATGTCATAGTTTTGTGTTGAGTTGAACTCATCTTTTGTAATCGTAATCTGTTTTTGGTTAATTTGAACTCCCTGTTTGACGTTTATAATCCTTGAACCTTTGATAAAAATTTAATAGGGTAGGTAGTTTTTTCATAATTAAGAAGTGATCAAATTGAGAGCTTTTAAGCACTCTTTGATTACTTTTGAAGGAATTTTGGATAATGAAAAATAATATTTGAAAGTATATGCGCTGTTCCTTATGGTTAATATGATCAATTGTTAACAAATTCGAAAGAATTGCTCCAACCAGATGAACCTGTTTCGGACAAACGAATACAAATGTCTCTTTTTGAATCTAGGACCGGGAGTGGGTTTAATTTTTTGAACCCATCACTCCGGATCGGTTCAAAAATTTAGCCACGGAACCGTAATCCGGCCCGTGAACACCCCTAGAAACAAGAGGACTGTATAGGATGAATTTAGGATTGGGACATAATATTTTCAGCCTCGAAATAAGGTGGGGCAGCTGCAGGGAGGATAGGTGAAAAATCAATGGTCAAAAATTGTTGGTTCCCTGTCACTTCGGTGATTTCCTACAACAAAGATATATGCACCAAGGAACAATCATCAAGTGGATAGATGAAAAATCAATGGTAAAAAATTGTTGGTTCCCTGATGCTTCGGCGATTGTCCATCATTGTAGTTGCTCTCTAGTGTGTGTAAATAGTAGTAGTGACTAGTGAGTGACTGGTAACTTTTCCTGACCATTGTTTACCACTGTTGGTTTCATGAGTCTTAGGTTTTAGTTCATTATTGTAGTGAAGCGGACTTGGAATTTGCTGTTTCAATCGTTCCCAAACAATGAATTTGGAAATGATAGCCAGAGAAGATAAAATTAGCCGAATAGACTTTAATTGTCATCCAGTAATTCTACCATAAAAAAGAAGAGAAAAGTGTGTGTTGCACCACACCACCACATCCAAGTGCTTGGGGTACTTACCCTCTATGGACTAGACCTGATACTTAGTAACCAAATAAAACAACCACTTTTTTTTACCAGAGAAGTAGAAAGAATCAGTAACCATTAATCTGAGGCCGAGGGGTTGGGCCGGTGAGCCTTGAAAACGGCATTTGGGAGCGACCAGGGTGGGGGGACCTTTGGCCTTGACTTGGGGATATCTTGGAATCCGAAACTGACCTAGAGAATGCTTGAGCCAGCTCCAATGCTGAAGCTGCTTTCCCATGACGCACACTGCCACCACCATCAGGGGAGGCCGGTTTTTCCTCAAAAGGCTTGCGCCATGTCTCTGGTGAAGGCTGCCTCTCCTGTTGCTGCTGATGTGAATGTGCAATCTCCTTGCTGTTGTTCCTCCAGTTCTCACTCCGCCAGTTCTTCTTCTGCACATCAACTCTCTCACTATCTGCTCGCTGTTCCTTCCTCTCAGGTTTCTTTTCCATCCTTTGATCATGAGGACTATCACTATGCCGTGTTCTAACTGTATGCATGGGAACCCTTTCAGTGCTGGGAGAATTAGGTTTCACCGACCTACACAAAAAGTAGCATTTCATGAGCAACAATTTTATAAAACTCGTACGGTCAGTCAACAAAGAGTTAAGAACATTCTGGCTGTCAACACAACCACACAGGAAAACTGCAGCATACCTATCAGAATCTTGCCCCAGTTCATTATTGATGATAACAACATCATCGATTCCTCGCTCCCTCAGAACCTAAGAACAATAGTCAAAATACAGGATAATTTTATTAATAGTAGTTTACATACAGAAAAAGACCTAAACCATACTGTATCACAAATTTGTTCTCAACACCCAAATCACAACTAACCATTTCCCGGGGTCGAGCACCACCAAACAATGCATTCCTGTACAAATTACAAGAGGCTGTCAAGAGTTATTCACATAAAGGTAGGAGTAATTACAATACACAAAGTAATGCAACAGAATCCATTTCAATAATAGTGCCATCTTTCTTGGCAGAGCTGTACTTGGTTTACATACTCTACACAAATATCAACACAGGAAAAAATAATTTCCACCTGAAACATGCAGTCTACGCAAACATCAAAAAGCTCAAGCACTACCAGATAAGAAAAGGATTGACATAAATAGAATAATTTTTACTCACTCTCACAATATCATTGCGCAGAAGACCATTAGCTATAACTAACTACAAGCATGCCACTCAGTGATGCATCAGTAATTGACATTCTCAGAAAGTTATGGAATAAGGCTGGTTTGTACAAGGATTTGGGAATGAGAATGGGAGTCACCTATTGTGTAATTTAACTTCATTTTGAAACCTAATCGTATTGCCAACCAATCTCAAAATTATATGATGACACCTAATTATAAAATGGGAATTTGAAAAGGGTGATGTGATGGAATGAGAATGGACACAGAAATCACAAAAAACTTTGCATCTCCCTTTATCTACACACGAAGCATGAGATGATCCCCATTTCCAATCTGAATGTATTATAACTCACCTTATCCATTTTATTTTATTTTTTAAAACAACAATATAACATGGGAGTGTCAAGTTACGTGCATTTTTGTGTCCACACTTTCTAGTTACCAAGAATTAGTCTACGGTTTATAATTCTCACTGACATGACATCTACGTATTCCCTAGTGCCCAAAATGATACAGTTGAAGGCGAGTAGAGATAGCCAACTCCTATCAATATTATTATATGGTAGATGAACACACTTGAAGAAGTAACCCTAACTCAAATCACCATGTTATGCATAAAATGGCTTCCACTAGTCCATGCAACTGATTCAGGGTGTTAATTTCATGAATAAGTCCGTCCTTTTTGCCATCAGCCGCCTCAAACATACACCTCATTTATGTTTGGTTTAACAATTATGCCCTATTGGCTATCATCTTGATGAAAATGTATTTAAAAACTTGGTTCTTGCAGAAAGAATATGGGGTCATACTACCAACCTGCCTCTTTCAACCTTTTCTTGATGTGTTTCAACTGGCTGCGACCGAGGCTTTAAATTGAGCTTAGGGCGCGCTAACACTTGAGTACTACTATCAGTGCCAGCTAAAGCAGGTTTTGCAATGTTCATATTTCTATTTGACTCGTTCTCAGCTTCAGCATGTCTGGAGTCAGGGCGTTGATATACCTAATTCAATCCAAGAACATTAAGTGTGATTAATGCAACTTGACTTCAAAAACTATTTAAAGGGGGAAATATCATCACTCATCAACTAAACTAATACCTGATGATGATCTACCATAGGTTGTTCTGGACTCTGCAATGGTTTTTTTCTTGGAAGTAATTTCAACTTAGGCCGCTCTGATGGCTCCGCAGGCACCACTGCCTGCAACTCAGAGACACCAACTCTGTGATCACTATGCAGAACTGGTTGCATCACATCACTATTAATCATATGAGTCCGGGCCCTTTCAGTATCTCGTGATTCCTTCCTATCAACCTGAATCTCATTTTCAATATTAAGACTCCTTTCAGCATGACTTGCCAACCTTGCATCATGATATTCCCTCAGACCTGCTGCCCCTTCCACTCTGTTATATAAACAGTTCTCTATCTCTGGTTCAGAATGCCTTAGAACCTCAACATCAGTTTGGTAATGAACAGATTGCTTAGTCTGCCATCTACCAGAGGAGACCTTTTCAAGTGCACTTGCATGAGCCAGCTTGGAAACAGCACTTTCCTGAGACCAGGCAGGCTGCACTGGCTCAGCAACACCCACCACCAGCACCTCCTTCCTCGCCGCCCAAGCATTTGGATACGGCCTAGAAATTGCATGCCCACTGTTTGGCCCTGAATTGGATGAACTTATACCCACATGAGCCCCCTCAGCTACTCTTCCCGAGTAGGAACCTGCAGTTCCACTTGGCAATGGTGATGCAACTGGAGCCAATCCCTGCCAGCCCGATAGCCTCCCCACAGCAGAGACAGACTCGGACTTCACCTCCACGCGGCTGGGAGGAGCTTGAATAACCTCATCACTGACCATTCTGCGGGGTGCGGACACCCCATCAAGCGGCTTGCGCTCATCCTCGTCAAAGTTGCGGCCAATGTGTGGAGAGTGAGCAAGGAACGGAGTCTTGTCATCAAAATGCCTGGTGGATTGGGACGAGTTGGGGCGAGAGCGGTGGTCCGGCCGACCACCTATAGAATTTCCCCAGGACGACGAACGGTCGTAACCAGGGCGATCAGAAGGCTTCACAATTCTGTAAACGAAAATGAAATTAGGGTTTCTCACTCGCAGATCTAGACTAGGCCATCAAATTACACAAAGCAGACAAATAAATTGAAAATATACAAATATGAAATGGAAAGGCCCAGATCCAAATTCCATGTCATTGAATGGGAAAAAAGGGATCGGACAAAACATAACTAATAAAACTGTATTGAAGAACAATAAGCAACGTAGTAAGAGAATTAGAATTCAATCAAGGAGATGGAGATGAGAGCTGAAAGGGTGTTAAGAAAACCGTACACGCCAGGGGCAGAAGGAAGAGGGAGATCAGAGGGGATAGAGCCGCCATGAAAATCCTTAAGTGTCATCGTATTGCCAGTGAAAGCCTTCTTCTTCGACATATTGCTCAGCTAATACTCTCCCTCTTGTATGAATCTTAAATTCGAGAGCGATAATGAGAGTAGATGAGAAGATGGGGTTTTGCAGGAAGAGAAAAAAAAATGGAGGAGCAGAGCAACCCCTGATTCTCCTCACCCTCACTCACCAAAACCAAATAGAATACATGATAAATAAATACAAATTTTGGAGTAATTGAAATTTAATTTTATAGAGAGAAACAAACATGACAACTAGTTGTGGCGGGTCCCATTTCGGTTCTAACTCAAATATAGTCGGACTTTACTTTCGTGGGCCGTGCAGTTTTTCTTCGTCCACTCCCCACCGGCCTTCTCATCTCCTAATTTTCACTTTGGCCCACAACGGAGTCATAACTAAACTCATCATCCTACATTTTTTAAGGGTAACTCGATACTCGTAGCCTTATCTTTCGGTTACTATTAAATTCTAACTCAAGCAAATGTTCGTTCTGATGTAGTAACATTGACCGCAACGTTTGTTATTTTTCGTCCTCAAGTTTAGCGGTCGTTAAGTGAGTAGCGAAAAAAATTGATAGGTCAGCGTTATAATGTGAGAATAAACGAAAGGTTTACGTTATGACACCAAGTTTTCTCATGCCATTTCAAGAATGTTTTAGAAGCACGTGACAAGCATGTGACTGGTACGTCACGGAGTCAGTCACACTTAACATATTTTGATGATTAATTTGTCAAACTTGTTACTACGTATGGGTTATGATTTGAAAATTGACCAAAGTACAATTAGGTGACATAGAGTTTTTCCTATTTTTTATTCTGTTATTCCTCATCTGCTCTTGCTTTTTAGCAATTGTTTTCTGCCTAGAAATCAAGGATAATGGAAATAAAAAAGACGATTTGTAGTTGAAGCATTTGTATTTTTTGGTAATGATATGTAAATTTATCTTGTGCTCCGTCGTCGTCATTTCACGCCGCCATCGTGTGCACGGAGAAGAAGTTGTTGAAGCTCGCATGGAGGAGTTGCTCGTTGCTGAAGCTCCAGACGTGAGATGTCCTTGCTCTCGAAGAGCTTTAATTCGAGGTTGCGCGCCTCGTCGGACGGAGCTCCCCCGCCGAACACGAGCTTAGGTGGTCGTGCTAAAACTACGCCTCTCCTCTCCGGTGAGTTCGAGTTGCAGGTCTGATTTTTGGATTAGGGTTGTCGGAGAAGAGTGTGTCGCTCCATTGTGGATCTCGAGTCATGGCTGCTCCCGTAGCTCAAGAAGAGGAAGCTCGTCCCTCTCAGATCTATCCAATAATGACTAGCGCACCGCTGTGACTTGCTCATCCTCTCCTGTGTTATTCCTCTTACGCACCACGGCTCTAGTGAGACTGGCCCCACTTCATCGATCTCTGCCGCCTCTCAAGTGAGGAAAAAGCATAGAGGGACCGAGTTGGTTCCACTTTACCATCGTAAGGGCTGTGTTTATTTTTTCTCTAATTTTGTTTTTATTTTTTTGTAATTTTTATGCACTTTTCTGTAATTTTGTTGTATTTTTGTTTTAAATTTTCTGTAATTTTATTGTATTATTCAGTAATTCTTATGTATTTTCTGTAATTTTGATATATGTGATGATGTTTATATTCCTTGTATTTTTTCATATTCAGTAACAAAAATTAGAATTAAAAAAATTGTAATATAGGATTCAAAATTATGTACCCATTATTCTATAATTTCTATAATATTGACTTTTATTTTGAAGATCGATTCAAAGTCTGGAATTTTAATATAAATTTTCTATAACATTTTACATGAATTTCTGTATTATTGAACATAATATTTTGTAACATGAATTACGAAATATGGAAAAACAATTGAAATTAAATATTTAAAAAAAATCATATTCATATAGTAAAAAAAAATCATGCAGAATTTTTTTTAAGAAAAATGGAATTATTAAATTATCCTTCTATTTATTTTATAGATAATTCAAAGTGAAAATTTACCGCCATTAAATTTTAAAATTAGATGGTTTAGATTTAGTTAACAGGTAACATTTTAAGTGTGAGTAACATATGATAGTGCCCATAGTATCAGTAAGCATCTTTAATTCTAGTATAACATTAGAGAAAAAGAGGTTAAAACCCGACTAGCTACTATGGGGAGCCTCTAATGGTTAGTTTCTAATGTTTGTCAAGTAATTAATTTTGTGTTTATTTAATTAATTAAAGGTGACTTATATATAGAAAATAATTAATAATCTGAGAAACCTAACTTTCGGTCTCTAGGGTTTCCATATTTTCTCTACAAAGCTCTTGTGTGTCGCCCTCCTCTGCTCTGGTGACCACCATCTTCGATGTTCACACTTTGCCTTCACTTGCATCAATGACCCCCACAACCCCTACACATCTCGAGAAGGATGTTAATCCACCCACACATGAGAAGGCTGTCAATTCACCCATGTCCCATGTGCTTCCCAGCGTCGACATCGAGGTTGTCCCCCACGTGAAACTGTCACCTCGGGTTATGCCCCCAACAACAAGTTTGGCGATGATAAAACTTGTGTGATACCAGAAGAAGGGGAGACTGACACCTTTCCCTCTCCGTCTACTCTATGTCATGCCACCAAACACCACCCACGATCTCTGGTCGGGACGAGTCCCTACCCACGCACTAGGTCTGAGACCGACCCTTAGGGCGCTGCTTCTCTCTACGGGGCTCACCGTTCCACCAACAATGGTCCGCCTATGAGTCACGTTGACGGCCTTGCTCTCACCTTTCCCAAGCAACATATCGACGTCACTGGCCTATTTTGAGGCCATCATACTCCATGTCTCGGTGGACCTACTATCGGACGAAGTCACAACAACCGGCTGTGGTGGTCCCCTTTTAATGGTACCCAAACGTGGCTAGAACGAACCGACGTACGGAGAGGGTCCAAGACCCGCCTTGTGGCAGATCCCATTCTAGTCGTCCCTCTAGACAAAGATAGCGGCACCGAGATGCAGCGACCTCCGATGGAGGCTCTTCGACCACTCTATGAGGGTTTTGACGCACTGAAGATGGAAAAGTAGGGGGCCAAATCATTCGTGTCCCAAGGAACTCGGTGGTAGATTGTACTTGGAGATGTACGGCTTTCGGCTAGGCGGGCAGGATTTTTACCACCCGGCAATATAACTGAGACTCAACGGAGAGAGTCATGGCCAAGGTGTGGCACCACGATGGTCTTGTCATAAAGGACCTAGGATGAGGCATCATGGGATTTCACTTCACGTCCCATGCGGAAAAAGAGAGAATCATATTAATCTCAAGTTTTTTAAACACATTCAAGATTTTAGCATATTGATCATCATGTTTATATTTCTTGGCAACATAAGGGAAAGAGAGAGGTGAAGTCTGGGTTTCTGAATCGACCACGGACTCCCTTACCTTCTTAACTATGGCGTGCTCTCTTCCTCTTACTTCTGATATGCCCTCTTCCTCTTCCTCTTGAATATGCTCAATAGAAATTTTCTCTGGAGGTTCTTCATCAAATCCCTCATATGTCACTTCTACACCATTTTCACTCCTAATTGTTACTGCATTTACATTTTCTCTAGGATTTACTTCTGTGTCATTAGGTAATGATCCTGGAGCTCTCGAGTGTAGAGCGGTGGCCATCTGCCCCATATGGGCTTGCATTGTCCTCATAGCAGAATCTGACTCTTCTTGCCTCTTAGCCATCTGATCTTACTTTTGCATCATCAGCCTATTGTTCTCCTCTTGCTTTCTTGCCTCTGCATCTTGTCTTTGCATCAGTCTCAATATGAGATCCATAGGTAAAGGTTCTTGAGGTTGTTGGCTCTGCTGAGGTTGAGGATCTCTTTGCTGCTGCCCTTGGTTCTGGGGCCTTTCATGGAATCCAGGAGGTGCTAAATTTTAATTCCTTTGACCTTGATCTCCTCCCCATCTAAAAGATGATCTTTCCAACCAGGGTTGTAGGTGCTAAAGTAAGGATCATGTCTTCTTCCTTGATTGTTGTTGCTCACATAATGAGCACTTTCATGAGCTGGATGCTGCATCTCCTCAATGCAGTCCAAAGGGTCAGGTTGTTGGGAGTGAACCTGTAACCCCTCTATCTTTGCACTTATCACCCTCATCATCTCCATAACTTGATTCATGTCTGCTAAGGATGAGACTGAATTGACTGCACCAGTAGGTCCTCTCTCAGAGTGCCAATCATTATTGGACATAATCATTTCTAAAATCTCTAGGCACTCTTCTGGGGTGTGGTTTTTGAATGAACCACCTGATGATGCGTTTAACTCTGATTGACTTGCCGGTCTCAGACCCATATAAAAGATCTGCATCTGCAACCACAACTCTAACCCACAGTGAGGGCACCTCCTTATCATCCCTTGAAATCGCTCCCAAGCTTCAGCTAATGACTCCATATTTGCTTGTCTGAAGTTTTGAATCTGGGACCTCAACTCTTGAGTCTTCCTTGGTGAGAAGAATCTAGTTAGAAATTTTTGAGCCAAATCCTCCCAAGTTCTTATCGCATGGTAAGGCAAATTGCGAAACCATTCATAAGCTTCACCTGATAAGGAGAATGTGAATAATCTTAATCTGACAGCATCATCAGACACACCATTGTACCTGAATGTGGAACATATTTCAAGAAATTTGGTCAAGTGCAATGACGGGTCTGGACATGTAGAGGTGTTCCCGCTAAATGAAGATTGCTGAAGCAGTGAGATCACTGAAGTCTTAATCTCAAACTGGTGAGCTGTGATCTCTGGTACCTGAATGCTCGAATGTAATCTGTTGGTTTGCGGTGCACCGAACTCACACAAAAGTCTTCGTGGTCTTTCTTGCTGATTAGCATGTTGACCTACATTTGCAATCCGCCCATCTTCACCAAATCCCAGTGGGTCTTCCATATTATGCAATTCTTTAGCTTCCTTAGCAGCTTTCCTCGATGCTTTGAATCTAAACTCAGCTTCTCTTAACTCTTTGTCACTGAGCAGTTCACTTGGAGAAGATTTGGATCTTGTGAGCATAAAACCTTCAAATCCAAACACAAGATGAGATTAGAACCGAGAACACAAATTTAAAAGACAAATAAGTAAATGAAATAGTCGAAACACAAACTATATAGCAAGGGTTGCCTAATTGCTCCCCGGCAACAACGCCATTAAACTTGACGCCCTGTGGGTTTAAGCGCAAACTTGAGCACGACAAGTGCACCGGTCGTCAAGTAGTAATCGGATTTGAAGTCCGGAATATCGAGCCCAAAGGAGCAATAAACAAACACTCACTATTTAAAGCTTGTAGTTAAGATAATTCTATAAAAAGTTGGTTTTTTTATGCTTCAAAAATAAACTAACTAGTAATGCAAATTGAGTAGAGCACTCGTAGCACAAAACCGAGAAATTGTAACTTCTTGAATCAAATGATGAAAATTCTAGTATATCGAGTTCATAGAGTTCATTCCATAAAGTCAAATATACTCGATTGTTGTGATGAAGACTTGACTTAGAGGCGACGAGTCATCTCAACTCTAGTCCTAACTTCTTTCGAACGATTCGGACCCTAATGGAATCTAACCACCGAATTCTTTCGAATCACGATGTAGGAAGACCCAAAGCGTTTAGCTCTATGACAACTTCTAACTTTCGACCAA
The DNA here is from genome assembly GCA_963921825.1 of Erodium maritimum. Lineage (NCBI taxonomy): Eukaryota > Viridiplantae > Streptophyta > Magnoliopsida > Geraniales > Geraniaceae > Erodium > Erodium maritimum. Next base: position 27,899,923 of record OY997589.1, on the reverse strand, counting down.
CCAAGTCTATAGCTATTGCAATTGTATTAACCCCGCTAGTTCTAGCTAGGGTTTAAATCCAATTTACGATCGACTTTAGACCAATTAAAATTCTCCTTTTTCAAGCGTTAAATTATAATTCAAAGCAATTATCAAGCCTACATGGGAGATAAAGCATTAAGCACAAATCAATCGTAAACAGTAAAACAACTCAATAATCACAACAATTTAAAGCATTCAAAACATGGAAATCCCTACTTTAATCACCCAAAACCCTAGAAATTGGGGGTTTAGTTGTTCATGATAATTAATGACATAGAGATGGACCAACAAGTAAATGATTTCATAATGAGATTTAGAGAGAAAGTTTAGATACAATCACCACAATGAATTGACAAAAATGGTTGCTCTTCCCCTTCTTCCAAACCCTAGCCTTGATCAAAGAGTAGAAGCACAAAGAAGCTCTCCTAAAGATGAATTTTCTCCAAGAATAATGACACCCTTGGCTCAAATCCCTCTCCAATCCAATGAAGCTCCACCTTGTGTTCCCAACAAATAAATCTCTCCAATAAATTTCAGAAAATAAACAATCCTTTGTAAAAATCTCCTTTGAAATTAATTATCAAGAGTGTATATATCTTTATTTGTGTATAGAAAGAAAAAGGAAAAAAATCAAGCTCAAGAGCCTCTCCACCTTCTCTGGTTCGGCTATGTGTATCTGCTCTGTCTAAAACCCAAAAATAAAGCTCCCCCCAATTCTGAGTTGCGGTTGTGCAATTGAATGAAGAGAGCAAGTTGTTGCCCTAGCACGCGTGTCAGTAGAGGAGTGAAAGAGGGCTGAACAGGTGTCGGGGAAAGAGAGGGGAGCCGAGTGAGACACGTGTCAAAAGCAGGAGTTGCGGCGGACATGTGGCGGGCTGAGGGCGTGTGGCGGCTGGCGTTGGGACCCGCATAGGACATGTGTCGGATAGGGAAGGGGCTGCGGCTAAAGGCACCTAAGTGTCATATGTGTGACGCGCCAGGTGTCGGGCGCCGGAGAGAAGGCGGCTGGCGGCGCCAGTTGTCGCGCGTGGAGAGTGGGCTATCGGCGCCACGTGTCACCCTGTGACTTGCTACTCCACTTTTACTCGTTTTCGCTATTTTGCTCGCTCCGGCTTCGTTTGGGCTCCGACTGATCTCGTTCTTGCGCCAAAAAAAATCCTCTTTTCAAGACCTACAAAACAAGACCAGTCATGAATATATTTCGAAGCGACCAAAATAGACCCTCTCAACGATCCACCTACACGAAACACCCAAAAACACGTCGGTTTCTAATCGACCTACTGAACATATCAAGAAACTCAATTATTCATACTAAATCCAATTATATGATAAGAAACGAGACTAAAAGCCTATATAACTAGATATAATGTGGCCCTTTTATGTGTTAAAATGCACCCGCATCAATTGAGCCCTGTTCATTCAAGTGAGCACCGTTGGTTTTGGAGGACCTCTGACCTAGCATTAATCCATCAACCATTCCATTCTCGAGGATCCAAATGTGGGGCAGTAGTCTCCGATCTCCCATGGGATGGACTCACAATGAAAACAGGCTTCTAGGTGGGAGAAGCACTAGGAGCTTTGGGGATTTCCATACCAACGGGGATGGAATGGCATGGGAATGTACTATGAGCATCCGATTATAGAAGGACCTCACCACACCCCTCCGATGGACGTCCCGGATAATGGTCGAGGGACACTACACACCAACTCGTGTACGACTCTAGTACGTATGACTCTCGGACTTTTGCTTCCACTATGGGTGTATAGGCCACCAAGGGCCAGAGTGTGGATGGAGGGACCCTAACAATCCCCAAGTACTACAACACTTTGATCTATCCCTCATAGCGTATGAGCAACCCAATATCAAGCCGGGAACTCGACGGGACTGGTCGGAACCTTGTTCGGCCACACAGACGCACTGACAAGGGTCCCTAGCAAGGACTGAGGCCTTCACCCTCGACCCCACGGTCCCGAGACTTTCCATCCCACCAGGATTCGCCTCATATGACCTCTCAACACCAAGTTCGGTATATAACTTTATTCCTAAAGAACCAACACAAACATGGAGTCGACAACTTGTTCCACTCTTTCCAACTCGTCCTCCCCTAGAGCTCGAGTCACATGACCAAAGGAAGTGGCCGCGATACATAACTTCTTGCCCAACTAGAGGCCACTTCTGGTTGGTACGAGGAATTTGGATGCCTCGATGGACACACCCACAGTGCGACGAATTGTCAACCTCGAAAAAGGACCGCCAAATTATACCTCCAAGACGCGAGAGTGACCCCCCCTCCCCATCCATCCTAGAAGAAGAAGAGTCTAGACACCCTAATCCCGACCAAGGAGACAACTGCTCCGGAATTCAGTGAGGCGAGGTCTGCCAAGTAGTCTCACTAAAGTCAATGAGCGGTCCCACTAGCAATGAGGTATGTGTGGGGACGCACACCTCGCCTTACCAAGGTCGGTGCAAGTCCGGCTCCATGATTCTCCTATTTCCTAGTGTTCTCCTTGGATGCCTGTTATCCTCTCAAGTGCTCCTAATATTTTACCACGGGCATTTTCAAGTCAAGTTAAAAAATGATCATCATCGATGAGTTCTCGTCCACAACCACAAGCAAGAAGACCGCCTCCCAACTACTTTCTCTGGTATAGCCGGGAATTTTACAATAAGGTTAGAACTCGATACCTATGAGTTTGGAATATGTCTCTGTAAAGACCGGGAAAATTTATTATTTAATTATTAAAGATTAACGTCGAGGTTAGAGAACGGTTTGATGTCGAGGGCAGATGTCGAGGTAACGGGTGATGTCCCGTATAAGGAGAAACCGATGTGGGGAAGGGATCCAGGAGAGCAGGTCCTGCGCGGAAAGGTTATCCGCTTAGAACTGGTGTTCTGACAACGCCACGAGGTCGAGTCGACTTGGGAACGCGAGGACGAGGTTCGCGCGAAGTACCACGATCCGTCCGACTCCGGAAGTGCGTTGTTTTGAATTTCGAGGACGAAATTCTCTTAAGGAGGGTAGACTGTAAAGACCGGGAAAATTTATTATTTAATTATTAAAGATTAACGTCGAGGTTAGAGAACGGTTTGAAAACTAAAGCAAATTTTGGATCTAGTTAAAAAAAATAGAGAGAGAAATTTCAAAAAAAAAAGAAAAAGAAAAGGCCAGACCAGGCCTGAGAAGGCCCGACCAGGTCCTCCCTCTCGTTTGGGCCGTGCGGCCCATGCCACACTTGGCCCGTTTAGCTCGGCCCGCCTATACATGGCAAGTTTAGGGTTCGGAAACCCTAAACTCCCTCTCCTTCCTCGACACAGACGCGCCTCTCTCTCTCTCTGCGTCTCCCTCCCTTCGCCATGGCCGCCGCCCATCTCCTCCTCGTCTCAGACCGCCATCGCCGTCCACATCTCCGACCAGCACCTCCCACCCTCGTCTCCACGCCGTCCCCGACCACCCTCTCCCTCTCCTCCTCTCCGTCCAAGACCTAACCACCGCACGCGGCCGAGCGAGCCAGCGCCGCCGGCTGTCGTCCCCCATCTCCTCTTCCTCGTTCAGTCGTCCATTCACCGAGCTTTGGCCCGAGTTTCCCGTCGTCGCCGTGAAAGCTCTGCAGAGGCGAGCTCGCCGGCGAACTCATCTGGTCTGGGACGGGACTCCAAGCTCGTCCGGATCTAAGACGCGCGAAAACCTCTCCGTGCTCCACCGTGCCACCTCCACCGCACCGAGCCTCTCTTCCTCTCCCTCGATCGTCCACGCCGGTGCTGCCCCGCCACCGGAAAGACCTGCAGAACCGGGAGCGTCGTAGCTCCGTCGAGACCCCACCGTGCGGTCCAGTTCTGAGACGGGAGATTCGCCGTCATCCGCCACGCCCTCGTCCGACGTGCACCGCCGTGCACCGCCCAGCCGCCCTTCCCTCCACGTGAGGTTCGTGCCTGGGTGTTTAGTCGCTGGCGGCCGGTTTAGTTTACGTATCGTTCGTCTCCCTTTATTTGGTTTCGATGTTTTGTCCCGAGCGTGGATCTCAGTTTTGTCTGAAAACGACGAGAAGTATTGTAAATTTCAGTGAAGAAAATAAAACGAGTTTTGGAATAAAAGTTCGACCTTTGTATTTCGGACGTAAAATCGTAATTGATCTGTACTGATTTAAAACAGAAAATCTTTGGATCGGATTGTGGTTGGATCAAAATCAAGGGTTTTAAATTGAAAAGAAAGAGGTATTAAAATGAAAAGTCAGCCTTAAGAAAAAGAAAAGAAAGGGGTTTTAAATTGGAAAAGAAAAGGGCTTTAAAATGGAGAGAGTTTAAAATCAATTTGGGTTTAAAAATGGTTTTGAACGGTTGAACGTTCGGGTTTGAACTCGTAACCGGACTTAGAACGGAGTGAAAGCGAAACGTTGAATCGGTCCCTCGGGAACCGTACCTCGGAAACATGCACCGGTTTCGTTGCATGGGTGCTCAAACCCGATTCGCCGTGACCCCGCTTTTATCGCGCTCGAGTTTAAAGGACAACTGTCGGTTTTAAACTGGAATACTCGTGACCTTTAAATTAACCTGGGAACCGCCTCTAATTTTATGGCTTTCGTGTTATCTTTAGCGTCCGGCTTCGACCGAAGTGAAGCCCGAAGGTAGCGAGCCAGAACGTCAGCAGCTAGGAAGCGTAGCGGGTGTTCTTCGGTTGAGGTAGGGAAAAGTAGCCGGATCTCGGCCCTGACTAGGGAAAGTTAACAGTAGAATTGCATGTGACACCGGGGTGTCGTGGGTTATCTAGGTTATCGAATATTAGAAATGCATGTTACGGGAACTTAGTAATTACTGGAAATGCATGTGACACTTAGTAGTGTCGTAGGAGTAGGGAACTTAGCGATAATTGTTTTACTGGAGGCATATGACCATGCCCGGAGGTTGTTTGTGAAACTAGCGATCATAGGACTGTTGGAGGCATCGATTATGCCGGAAGTTGTTGTGTGTTAATTATTGTTGAGTTTGGGTGGCCTTGAGAGCCCGTGTTTTGTTATTCGTGTTTGGGTGGCCATGAGAGCCCGTACTTTACTATTGGTGTTTTAGCTGGCTTACGAGTTAGAGTCTCGGTAAGTTGCAAGCGTGTTTTATTGTTGAGTTTTGGGTGGCCATGAGTGCCCGTGGGGTTGTTGAACCCGTGTCTTTACCTTAGGTGTTTTGGGAGGCCGTGAGTGCCTGTGGGGCGTTTGAGTCCGTGTTTTACTGTCAGTGTGTCTTGGGAGGCCGTGAGTGCCTGTGGGGCTGTTGAGTCCGAGTTTACTGTTGGTGTCTTGTCTGGCCATGAGTGCCTGTGGAGTGTTGAACCTGTGTTGTTGCTGTCTGTTGAATTTGCTGGTGATCGTGATTGTGGTTACCTGAGTGAGAGAGGTTAGTGAGACAGGTCGACCGCCTGGCCTGAGTGGTTCGGCAAAGCGCGTGAGTGAGAGAGGTTAGTGAGACAGGTCGACCACCTGGCCTTAGTGGTTCGGCAAAGCGCGTGAGTGAGACAGGTCGACCGCCTGGCCTGAGTGGTTCGGCAAAGCGCGTGAGTGAGATAGGTCGACCGCCTGGCCTAAGTGGTTCGACAAAGCGCGTGAGTAAGAGAGGTTACTAAGACAGGTCGACCGCCTGGCCTGAGTGGTTCGGCAAAGCGCGTGAGTGAGGGAGGTTACTGAGCAGCTGGTTTGCGATCCTTTGTGATCTTGTTTGGTGTGTGATCCTTTGTGATCTTGTTTGGTGTTGCGTAGCTTTCTGTCGTGTCCTTGGAAGAGGTCGTGGTCGTTGTGATGGGTCTACATTACGAGTCTGAGTGTTGAGTCGTTCGAGGAAGGTCACCGTGGGTGTTTGTCAGTCAGAGTACTTGGGTTGGGGACAGTGATCCCCGGAGTTGAGTTGTTGTTGGTGTTACCGGCATTGTCTGCTAATTATGCCGTAGTTAGTCTGTTATCCGTGGTGGTGAGCGAACGCTCACCCATAGCTGCTTTTCCTACAGGTACTGATCACAGGACGGACTAGGTGAGCTCTCGAAGCTTGTGGAGCTAGGAGCGGAGTCCGGGTTGTTTTTTAGTCTAGTGACGGATACCTACTTTTGTCCACTTGTTGGGACGTGTTTTAAATTGTAAATATTATTTTGATTTATTTAAATGGAGATTTAAAGTGATTTAATGAAATCAGCTTTCAAGTATTGTATCGTTTTAAATGTTCGCGTCCCGAGTTCGGTTCGCTGAAATTGAGGCGTGACAGCTTGGTATCAGAGCTCGAGGTTTCACACCTCGGACTGTACGTCAATTAGGTGGGGAGAGTCGAGTCGGTAGAGTCCCGTCGTACGTTGGGTACGCAGGTCGGGAACCGTGTCTAGACCCGTGGTATTGTGAGTCCTGTTTATGTTTGTGTGTACATGCAGTGTTTTCTTGCTGGCTTGCTGATTGTTGTTGCTGCGTGAAACGTTTTAAGCTGTCGCGGGTCGACTCAGGAGCGCTCCTGTAGTCGAACGTGACAGTGCTGATATCAAGTCGGCACAGCGTAGTTTGGGGACGCCTGGACCGGGTTGTAACCACCTGATGTCAAGAAATGAGGTTTTTAATGAAGTGGAGAAAGCTTTTAAAATTTGAGGGTCTTGATGTTGTTTGACGACGTGAGCGTTTGTGTTTGACTTTGATTGGCCGGTGGGCGTCTTGATTTTGTGTGACGCCGTGGGCGTTTGTGTTTGACTTCGATTAGTCCTGTGGGCGTATTGTGATTGTTGTTGGTTGGCCCGGTAGGCGTGTTGTGGAGTTTTGGTTGGCCCGGTGGGCGCTATTTGACTTTGGTTGTCCCGGTGGGCGGGTGTCGTCGTTGTTGTTGTTATGGGTGTTTGGCCGGGTTGGCTTGTTCGTGTTTTAGTCAGGCTTTGTGGTACGTGTTTGGTCGTTTTAATGGTCGAGTGTCTGCAACGCACAAGCGTGCGGGTCGCTAGGAGAAGAGTAAGATGCGAGTGTCCTAGGATCGACATAACGGGGTGTTAGGGGCGAAGCTGTCTCAGCTACGGGACGGACCACGGGCCGACCTGGTACGAGACCAGGACGGGCTCGCTGTTCCGATCCGGCAGCCAGCACGGACCGGCTGGCGTGCCGGCCTGACAACCAGCACGGCACGGCTTGTGTGCCGGCCCGGCAGCAAGCCCGACACGGATGGTGTTCCGGCCCGGCAGCCAGACCGGCACGGACGGCGTGCCGGCCCGGATTGCCATATGGTCCGGCCCACCTGCCGGACCGGTCCAGCCGGTCATCTTCAAAAAAAAAATCTTCGTTGTGCGTTTAGGTCTGCGGTTGTGTGACTCGGTTCTTGTTCGTGCGGTTGAGCGTTGGTTTTATGGGTTTGTATTTCGCAGTTGTGGGTTGTAGAGGCCGTAGGTCTGGTGTACGGTTGGGTTGTTGTTGTTGAGTTTTTCGCTTACGTACTATTATAAATGAAGTACTAATAGTGTGAGCAATGGTGTATGCTCAGCTAAGAGCGTGTTTTTCCGTCTTGAGGTTTCCCTACGTGATCGGGTATTTGGGTGTTTGAGGTTGTGAACCTTAGTGTTTACTGAATTGAGGAAGTGCTTCCCGTGTCGAGGTTTATCTTACGTAAGCGAGTACTTGAGGTGTTGTTGGCGTGAGCGGTGTGACGTTTGGCATCCGGTTTTGAGGTAGTGGTTTGCCCTGGATAGATCGGTAAGTCTTTAGTGCGTTACTAGTATGCCATAATCGAACGGGTGTCCGTGGAGGTGAGCATAACGCTCATTCCCTTTACTACTTTTCCCGCAAGGGACGAGTAGCGAACACTAGTTTGGTTGCGGAAAGTTACAAGTAAATGCCGAGAGGACCGTGTGAGGGTTACACTAGACCTTACTAAGGTGACTAATGGAGTGGGTGTTCGTCTTCCGATTTTGGGCGTCAGTTTCATTGGATGCTGGGATATCACACTCGTTCGTTCGTCGAGTTGTGCTGAGAGGTTGGGACTGAGTTTAGAGCCGTTAAGTCCACCCCTGCGTCGGGACACGCCGGTTGGGACTGATTTTAGGGCTGTCGCGCCTGCGAAGTTAGAGAATCGAGCTGATACTGGAGGTTCGAGAGAGGGCTCAGGAGCCCTGATGCTGGATCGAGTCCTCACCCCGCGGATTCGGGTACGTTCAGAGTGATAAACATGATAACTGTGGAGGAGCGAGGTCTTAGAGAGACCGCAAGGTTCCGTGAAGTTCGACAGCGACTAAGCTGGTAAGTGTGTCCGTGGGAAGGACACTTACGAAATGACAATCTTTAACGTAGTCTTGGGAATGGATTGGCTGGCGAAGTGCCGAGCCAATACCGACTGTTACTGGCGACGAGCTGCGAGAGTCGCAGTATTCACGCCTGACAGTGCACGTGGGTAGCACTAAGAGGAGCGCGACATCAGGTGGCATGTCTAGTGGAGCGAGATGCGGAGAGCGGTCGCGGAGTTAGTATCGCGATGCCTCACTCGTCGGCAGGTGAGAGCCGAACAACAGCATCCCGCTGGATTATTGCAGCCACTGCGGGTTGCACAATGGAAATGGGGGCACGTCACGATGGATTTCGTGAGTGATTGGCCGAGTTCGCCTACAACAACAGCTTTCAGGCCAGTATCATGATGGCGCCGTTCGAAGCATTGTGTGATAGGCCGTGGCGATCGCCCGTGTGCTGGGCAGAAGTGCGAGATAAGAGGTTCCTGGGTCTAGAACTGGACCGAGAGACAGCTGAGTCGGCCGTGCCAAAGCGTGAGCGGTTGAAGACCGCGCAGAGTCAGCAGGAGTTATGCTGACTGACGACGCCGACCTCTCGAGTCAGAAATCAGTGGTCCTATATCCCTGGAGGTGAGTCCGAAAGATGGACTAATGCGTTTCGACCGCGGCGGAGGCGGCTTAGCCCCGCGGTGTATCGGGCCTTTCGAGGTCTTAAGTACGTCTTTGAGTGGGCAGATGTCGAGGTAACGGGTGATGTCCCGTATAAGGAGAAACCGATGTGGGGAAGGGATCCAGGAGAGCAGGTCCTGCGCGGAAAGGTTATCCGCTTAGAACTGGTGTTGTGACAACGCCACGAGGTCGAGTCGACTTGGGAACGCGAGGACGAGGTTCGAGCGAAGTACCACGATCCGTCCGACTCCGGAAGTGCGTTGTTTTGAATTTCGAGGACGAAATTCTTTTAAGAAGGGTAGACTGTAAAGACCGGGAAAATTTATTATTTAATTATTAAAGATTAACGTCGAGGTTAGAGAACAGTTTGAAAATTAAAGCTAATTTTGGATCTAGTTCAAAAAAAATAGAGAGAGAAATTTCAAAAAAAAAGAAAAAGAAAAGGCCAGACCAGGCCTGAGAAGGCCCGACCAGGTCCTCCCTCTCGTTTGGGCCGTGCGGCCCATGCCACACTCGGCCCGTTTAGCTCGGCCCGCCTATACATGGCAATTTTAGGGTTCGGAAACCCTAAACTCCCTCTCCTTCCTCGACACAGACGCGCCTCTCTCTCTCTCTGCGTCTCCCTCCCTTCGCCATGGCCGCCGCCCATCTCCTCCTCGTCTCAGACCGCCATCGCCGGCCACATCTCCGACCAGCACCTCCCACCCTCGTCTCCACGCCGTCCCCGACCACCCTCTCCCTCTCCTCCTCTCCGTCCAAGACCTAACCACCGCACGCGGCAGAGCGAGCCAGCGCCGCCGGCTGTCGTCCCCCATCTCCTCTTCCTCGTTCAGTCGTCCATTCACCGAGCTCTGGCCCGAGTTTCCCGTCGTCGCCGTGAAAGCTCTACAGAGGCGAGCTCGCCGGCGAACTCATCTGGTCCGGGACGGGACTCCAAGCTCGTCCGGATCTGAGACGCGCGAAACCCTCTCCGTGCTCCACCGTGCCACCTCCACCGCACCGAGCCTCTCTTCCTCTCCCTCGATCGTCCACGCCGGTGCTGCCCCGCCACCGGAAAGACCTGCAGAACCGGGAGCGTCGTAGCTCCGTCGAGACCCCACCGTGCGGTCCAGTTCTGAGACGGGAGAGTCGCTGTCATCCGCCACGCCCTCGTCCGCCGTGCACCGCCGCCGTGCACCACCGTGCACCGCCCAGCCGCCCTTCCCTCCCCGTGAGGTTCGTGCCTGGGTGTTTAGTCGCCGGCGGCCGGTTTAGTTTACGTATCGTTCGTCTCCCTTTATTTGGTTTCGATGTTTTGTCCCGAGCGTGGATCTCAGTTTTGTCTGAAAACGACGAGAAGTATTGTAAATTTCAGTGAAGAAAATAAAACGAGTTTTGGAATAAAAGTTCGACCTTTGTATTTCGGACGTAAAATCGTAATTGATCTGTACTGATTTGAAACAGAAAATCTTTGGATCGGATTGTGGTTGGATCAAAATCAAGGGTTTTAAATTGAAAAGAAAGAGGTATTAAAATGAAAAGTCAGCCTTAAGAAAAAGAAAAGAAAGGGGTTTAAAATTGGAAAAGAAAAGGGCTTTAAAATGGAGAGAGTTTAAAATCAATTTGGGTTTAAAAATGGTTTTGAACGGTTGAACGTTCGGGTTTGAACTGGTAACCGGACTTAGAACGGAGTGAAAGCGAAACGTTGAATCGGTCCCTCGGGAACCGTGCCTCGGAAACATGCACCGGTTTTGTTGCACGGGTACTCAAACCCGATCCGGCAGCCATCAAGGACCGGCTGGCGTGCCGGCCTGACAGCCAGCACGGCACGGCTGGTGTGCCGGCTCGGCAGCAAGCCCGGCACGGATGGTGTTCAGGCCCGGCAGCCAGACCGGCACGGACGGCGTGCCGGCCCGGATTTCCATATGGTCCGGCCCACCTGCCGGACCGGTCCAGCCGGTCATCTTCAAAAAAAAAATCTTTGTTGTGCGTTTAGGCCTGCGGTTGTGTGACTCGGTTCTTGTTCGTGCGGTTGAGCGTTGTTTTTATGGGTTTGTATTTCGGAGTTGTGGGTTGTAGAGGCCGTAGGTCTGGTGTACGGTTGGGTTGTTGTTGAGTTTTTCGCTTACGTACTATTATAATTGAAGTACTAATAGTGTGAGCAATGGTGTATGCTCAGCTGAGAGTGTGTTTTTCCGTCTTGAGGTTTCCCTACGTGATCGGGTATTTGGGTATTTGGGTTTCTGTATTGCGAGTATCTTGTTTGCGGGCATTGTTTTTCTATTTTGCGAATAGTGAATTTATGTTTTGCGAGTATTCTTTACCTAATTTGCGGATAAAGAATTTATGTTTTGCGAGTGTGCGCACTCTGGTTTGAGAAACAGTTTTGAATAATCTTGCATTTTATATGTTCGTAGGTTTATTGTATGCAAATATGCACATTTTAGTTTGCAGATGTGTTTCGTAGTTGATGCATACCATGTTATTGATTGACTTGTTTTGATAATATGCTTTACCTTGTTTGCGGATATTGAATATATGTTTTGTGAATTAGATTTATCTAGTTGTGGATAGTGAATTTATGTTTTGCGAATATATAGTATCTTGTTTGCGGGCACTGTTTTTCTTTCTTGCGAATACTCAATATTTTTGTATATTGTCTGTTTTGCTGAAATGCTAACCCTTGTTTGCGAATTATAGATAAAACTCTGGATACAGTGCTACCTCTTCTTTTAATGGATAGGCCATCCACAGAGGCTGATGTTGGTGAAGGAAATACAACTCTTGCTAATATGTTGAAGGAGCAGAAGTCTATTATCAATAAAGATAAACGAAGACTTTCAATTAAAAAGAAAAAGGTAGCTGAGGTTCGTGAATCTCTCGATGTAGTTGTCCGACCTGCTAAAGCCGGAAAGAAGAGAGGTGGAGAATTAGCTGTTGAGAAGAAGAATGTTAAGCGCACCAAGGGTTGTGAGTCTGATAGAGTTGTTCCGTTATCTGATAAGGTTGGCGTGGATGATGTTTTGAAGACAAGGTCATCTCCAAAGAGATTGGTTGAGTTGGTGGAGAGTTTGAATAAACACCAACAAGAAGCAGTGCGGGAAATTGGGTTTGGGCACATTCTTCATTTGCCTGTGAAGATCATTCCAAGCAAGATTGGATGCTACCTGGTGTCTAAGTATAACCACCTTAGCTCATCATTGGGTTTGCCAGATGCAAAATTGCGTATCACAGAGAAGGAAGTGCATGAAACTTTGGGCATTCCAAATGGTGTGCGCGACGTCATAGTCGATAAGTGGGGCACCCTGTGCACTGATGAACTTAAATTGTGGCAGCGGCAGTTTGATACAAAAGACAAAGGCGAGATCAAGCGTCCTATCACCAGTAAGCAGTTGGTTGATCAGATGAAGACGCAAATTCAAGGGGGAGATGATTTCAAAAGAAACTTCATGATGTTGTTTGTGACTTGCATGATCGATTCGAGGAATGAGGGTTATGTGAATCAGTCATGCTTCCATTCTATTGTTGATGTATCTCACATACAAGATTTTAATTGGTGCAAGTTTTTAGTCAAGAAACTTGTGGATACAAAAAAAAACCTGGTTAAATCAACCCGAAGGTTCAAATAATTTTTCTGGATCAATAACTTTCTTGTTGGTAAGTTTATTTTTCATTTTAATGTGTTGCATTTTATATTTAATAAAATCTTATGTTATATTCATATGACATGTCTTTTTCTTTGAATGATGCAGTTGTTTTATCTTGATCGTGTTGAAGTCAGCACGTGTGGTTCCTAGGGCGTGGCCCTCTCTGATTGGATGGAATACTGCATTGGTGAACAGAAGAGTCGGTGATGAATTACAGTGTGATGGATTTGGAATGGGTCACATACGGAGGGAGAGTCCTTTATGTGTTAGGGAGGAAGAGAATGTTGCTCAGCATCCACCCCTTAACGTAAATAAGGATAATGAAAGGGGGGATAGAAATGGTGGAGATCCACCGACCCCGAATACCCCCCCCCCCCCCCCCCGTTTCATAGTGAAAGGGGTTCTGCAGAGGTATTCTATTATGTAATTAATTTTTTGTAGGGGAATTATCTTTTTCAAATATACAGTGAGGTTTAATTATTGACTTGTTTTTTTGCGGATAGTGAATATATGTTCTGCGAATAGTGAATATATGTTCTGCGAATAGTGAACATATGTTCTGCGAATAGTGAATTTTTTTTTTGCGGATAGTGAATATATGTTCTGTGAATATGCTTTACCTAGTTTGCGGATAGTGAATTTATGTTTCGCGGGTATGTTTTAACTAGTTTGCGGATAGTGATTCTATGTTTTGCGAGAGTGTGTACTCTGGTAGAAACAATTTTGAGTATATCCTGCATGTGATATGTGCGTAGGTTTATTGTATGAAAATATGCACATTTTGGTCTGCAGATGTGTGTTTTAGTTGATGCATACCCTGTTATTGATTGACCTTTTTGCTAATATGCTTTACCTAGACTGCGGATAGTGAATATATGTTTTGCGAATATACTTTACCTTGTTTGCGGATAGTGGATTTATGTTTTGCGAGTATGCTTTACCTAGTTTGAGGATAATGATTCTATGTTTTGCGAGTATGCGCACTCTGGTTTGCGAAACAGTTTTGAGTATATCATGCATGTGATATGTGCATAGGTTTATTGTGTGCAAATATGCACATTTTGGTTTGCAGATGTGTTTTGTAGTTGATGCATACCCTGTGTTTTATTTGTTTGCATTTAATCACATTAACATGCTTCTTTTTATCGTATTCAGAGGATTGCAGAAAGGTTTCAATTAGCGGGGAATAAGGTTGCAGAAGGTTTTTTGGAATGACATCAGTTGTTGCTTGAAGGGCATATCGCCGATCCCAATACCGAGTGTTTCAAGACAATGTCAACCCTGTTTGATGGTTTGACTGGGAAAAAAAATCCCGAAGATGCCATGCCTGACACACAAAGTGTGTTGCTGTCACAAGACTCATGGTTTAATCTAACCGGGGTTATTAAGACCATTGAGAAATTGATTGAAGCAGCAACACGCGTTGGGGAAGGGTACAAAGGAGCAGAGAAACCACCTTCTTGTGCCTCCACCAACGTTCAGACTTCTTTCACCATCCCAAAAATCGTCTGCCAATGTTCTTTCACCATGCCCGACTGGATCCACTACATTGTCAAGCCCTGAATGCGATATGTGGTTCGGAAATTGTTCGCAAGTAATGATGCAGCCCCTGTGGATAATATTGTTGCAGAAAAAACTGAGCCAGAAAAGAATAACTGCGTTGGCGATGAGTTTGACGCTATTTCTGTTGCTTCTGGTATTGGGAAGGAAGCTTGTGAGATGGTTGTTGTTCATCCAATCGTGGAACGTGAAGCTTCCGATGTTGTTAACAAATATGATTGTTGGGTTGTTGCAGTGCAATCAGACCCACTTACTATAGAAGGCAGTCAAGGAAATGTCAACGGGTCTACGTCTGTCAATGACTTTTGTCAGACACTTAAAGAGCAACCCGAGCCAGTCAATATAATTGTTGTCGAACAAAATGTCAACAATGAACCACCTGTTAATCAAGCTTGCAAGACTCAACCCCCGCCACTTGTTACTGTACGGGTTGACCAAAATATCAATCGTACTATTGGTGGGAAAGAGGTCTCTGAGACAGTTGACGCGCATCCTGAACTTGCAATGGCAAGATTTTGTGAATCCATAGTCCAACGCCCTGCTGTCATAGCTCTTCCTGCTAAAAAAGGCCTCGTGCATCCTCCTACGAAGTCGACCGATGGTGTTGGTCATGTGGAGTCTGGCTCAATTATTGATCCACCGAAGAAGAGAGGTCCCGCTCGTGCACCCGGTAAGAAAGGCCCCGCTGCTGTCCCCGAGAAGAAATTACCCCGTACTGTTGCAGCAAAAAAAGATCAAGGTGGTGTTAAGAAAAATCCCCATGTTGTTAAGAAACGTGCTGCAAGTGGCAATAGTTTTACGTCAATTGGGTGTAGCAAGGCATCTTTATTATTGGAAACCCCAGTCAAACAACCTCCACCTCGTTTGATTGCACCGTCTAAATTTTTGTGTTCTCCGTATGTTGATCGTCAAACAGATTATTGGTCCGATCTTCTGGAGGTTGAGGATTGTGTTGCTGATTGGGAGCTGAATATAAGCAAAAAGGAGGATTGGTAAGTAAAATATGTTTCCCCCCTCATCCTGTGTGTTATAGTTGTTTTGCAAAGACAATGAATAAGCTTTTCTCTCTATGAATGCAGTGATTTTATGTTTGAGTGCTCTGATAATTATATTACTAAGGGGGGCTTTAATTCTTTCAATACCGATGCATGGATTGAAGTGGAAACCATTAATGGGTGGTGTCACTATCTGAATCATCTGTAAACTATCAAGAGTGATTCATCACCTAACCGGTTCTTCTTTTAAGCTTCTCTTAGTGTAAGCATAGTTTGCGCATTTTTTTGGTTGATTACGCTTATAGTTTGAATTATTTTAATATGTTTTTGTTATTAATATGTTTATTTTGTATGTTACGCTTTCGAAACATAAAAAAGATGTAGATTTTGACGATATTTTCAAGATTGAAACTAAGGAGTTCCCTTCTTTTTCATGGAAGAAGTTGGACTTTGTAAGTATAATACATGGTTGGTTTTAGAATATGCAATATGTTGGTTGCGGTTAAGGTTTGTATGTTTCGCGGCTATACGCCCCGTTATTTGAGAAATAACGTTTACCTGTTTGGGAATATGCAATATCTGGGTTGAGGTTATGGATTGTCTTGTTTGCAAATATGCTCTATCAAGTTTGCGGATAATGAATACATGTTTTGCGGATATGCGCACCCTGGTTTGAGAAACAGTTTCCCTGGGTTGCTGATAATGTAGTGAATGCTTGTATTATATAAACCAATTTATACATTATATTAATATGCTGATGTATTTTATATATTTTTTTTTACAGGTTTTCATAGTTGTTTTTAAGAGCAATCACTACACACTCTTATGCATCGACATGAAGAACGGAAATTCAGATATTATGACAATGTGAAAGGAACGGTTGATGACGATATTCGTTATGGAAAAATTCACTATACATTGGTACATATTCTTCTCTCATTGACTATGTGTTTGATTACTGTCTATCTATTCATTTCTGTTTTTATTTATTTTGTTTTGGTGTTTTTGTGTTGCGTAGAGGTCTAAAATTTGCAAGGTCATATCAAAAATTGATAAAGCTCTAGCTCAGAAAATTTTCAAAGGTAAGATTGAACGGTTCCATGTACCATGGGAATTTCAGTTTAATGAATTTCAGTTTAATCCTGCGAGTTTAAAAGTGCCTTAAAATTGTGTTCTTGTAGATCGTGCCGCGGACCGAGGCAAGGGAAAGCTAGGCGAGTGACTGAGATCACGCCGGAGCTTGTTGGTTAGCTTTTGGAGAACACGCACGAGGTAGGGAAAATTAGCCGGATCTCGGCCCTGACTAGGGAAAGTTAACAGTAGAAATGCATGTGACACTTGGGTGTCGTGGGTTAAGTAGGTTTATCGAATATTAGAAAGGCATGATACGGGAACGTAGCGACTATGAGAAAAGCATGTGACACTTAGTAGTTTCGTAGGAACAGAGAACTTAGCGATATTAGAATTACTGGAGGCATATGACCATGCCCGGAGGTTGACTGTTTTATTGTTGGTGTCTTGGGTGGCCATGAGAGCCCGTGTTTTATTGTTGGCGTCTTGGGTGGCCATGAGAGCCCGTGTTTTATTGTTGATGTCTTGGGTGGCCATGAGAGCCCGTGTTGTATTGTTGGTGTCTTGGGTGGCCATGAGAGCCCGTGTTTTACTGTTGGGATGTCTTGGTAGGCTATGAGTGCCCGTGGGGTTGTTGAGCCCGTGAGTTACTGCTAGTATGTCTTAGGAGGCCGTGAGTGCCCGTGGGGTTGTTGAGCCCGTGAGTTACTGTTTGAATGTCTTGGGAGGCCGTGAGTGCCCGTGGGGTTGTTGAGCCCGTGAGTTACTATTGGTATGTCTTGGGAGGCCGTGAGTGCCCGTGGGGTTGTTGTGCCCGTGAGTTATGGTTGGTGTGTCTTGGGAGGCCGTGAGTGCCCGTGGGGTTGTTGAGCCCGTGAGTTATGGTTGGTGTGTCTTGGGAGGCCGTGAGTGCCCGTGGGGTTGTTGAGCCCGTGAGTTATGGTTGGTGTGTCTTGGGAGGCCGTGAGTGCCCGTAGGGTTGTTGAGTCCGTGTTTTACTGTTGGTGTCTTGGGTGGCCATGAGTGCCTGTGAAGTGTTAAACCTGTGTTGTTGCTGTTTGTTGAACTTTGCTTGTGATTGTGATTGTGTTTGCCCGAGGTTAGTGACTCGACTGTGTGTCGGGAAGTGGTATGGAATTTGGCTGGCCTGACCGAGTTCGAGTCTCGGGAGGTTGCGAGCATCCTTTGGCTGGCCTGACCGAGTTCGAGTCTCGGGAGATTGCGAGCGTTCTTTGGCTAGCCTGACCGAGTTCGAGTCTCGGAAGGTTGTGAGCATTTGTAGGCGATGAGAGGGCAGCTCCCCTTCCGACTAGCTATCGGAAAAGCAGCGCTGTATTTCGCCAACAGGTTGACCGCCTGGAGCCTGACAGGGATCGGCAAAGCGCGTGGGGCAGGCTCGAGCCCAGCCGGTTAGCAACCGGCACTGATCAGCTGATAGGAGTGCGATCCTTTGTGATCTTGGGTGTTGCGTGGTGGTCTATCGTGTCTTTGGAGGAGGTCGTCAATCGTTGTGTCGGGTCTACTTTACGTGTCCGAGTGTTGAGTCGGTTGAGGAAAGTATCAGTGTGTGGGTGTCAGTCGGGTTACTTGAGTTTGGGGATAGTGATCCCCGGTGTTGAGTTGGTTGTTGGTGTTACCGGCTTTGTCTGCTGATTATGCCATAGTCAGTCTGTTATCCGTGGTGGTGAGCGAACGCTCACCCCTAGCTGCTTTTCCTACAAGTACTGATCACAGGAAGGACTAGGTGGGCTCTCGAAGCTTGAGGAGCTAGGAGCGGAGTCCGGGTTTTATCTCTTGAGTCTAGTGACATATACCTTGTACTTTGGCCATTTGTTGGGACGTTTTTGAAGTTGTAAATGATCCTTTTTGATTTATTAAATGGCGATTTTAAAGTGTTGATTCAAAACATGTTTCAAGTATTGTATCTTTTTAAATGTTCGCGTCCCGAGTTCGCTTTACTGAAATTGGGGCGTGACAGTATCGATTTAGAGTGTCCAACAATCCTCGAATACTTGAAATTGCTGCATCTTCTGTCCCAATCATTTCAGTAAGCCTGGTTTTCACTGCATCCATAACTTCATCGTCCTTCAGACTAGGACCTTCAGGTGCAACACCATTAGAAGACAATGTAGCTATCAAGTTTGTGTCTTTACACCATCTCGGGTTTACCAGCGTCCTAAGAATCTTTCTCAACATTATGTTTTGCAGCGCAAAGAATATGTGAGAACATATATAGCCCGTTGTTAGAAGCTTGTTGCAATTGCACTCAAAGTTGTTTGTACTCATCGTCCAAGTCACCCTTAATTCCTTACCATCTTTAATAATCGACGAATCCCTGACTTTATAGACAATGGTGTCATCTACGGTGTCATCCATGCCTGGCAAGCTGCAGCTGAATCCTTCCTCCTCCTCCTCCTCCTCCTCTGATGATGATGACCCTCTCATCAATGAGTACGACATTCCTTAACCGGGGGATCCTGATTATGAATCACCGCCGGATGAAGATGAAGATGAAGAGGACAATGAGAAATAAGATGAAGAAGAAGAGGAGAATGAGGAAGAAGATGAAGAGGATGAAGAGGAGAATGAGGAGGAAGGAGATGCTGAGTTTGAACCAGAAAAAGAAGAACCTCCAACCGCACCTGCTCCCGCATAGGGTGATGAAGAAGAAAGTTGTTATGTTGATGAAGATTGGCTGGATGATGATGAAGAAGATTTTCATGCAGAGGATGATGAAGAAGAGCAAGAGGGAGAAGAGGATGAAGAAGACAACATAGACCCATATGGGGAGGATCTTGAGGAAAGAGTTGTTAAAAATGAAGAAAATTTCTGGGATGATGATGATGATGATGCTTAATTACTGTAGTTTTTTAATTTTCTTTTTTGTGGAAAGTAAATATTTCAACATATAAAATCAATCATGTTTTACCTTATTTTTGGTTTGTGGATACAGTTGTTTTCGTTTACAAATACAAGAACCCTAGTTTGCTTATATAATCATTTCAGTTTGCAAAAAATATATATCAAAATGAAAATCTTTTGCGGATATCGACATAATAGTTTGCGCATGAAGAATAAATCGTTTGTAGAAAAGCTAAATAGAGCAAATGACATTTATCGGAAATCTTTTCATTCATAACACAGGTTGAACAAAAGAGCACCATACAAAAAAGAGTAGAAGAAAGTCATCTTCTTCTAGGTCGTTCATTGACCCTTTGATACCCAACTATAACATACATATAGCACGATCTAGTGCCCTGTTAACTTCTGTTACTCTGGACAAGAGGTCTTTGGCTATAGTTATGCAGTCACATGACATGTCGTTATCGGCGATTTTGGTGGTCTCAACCACAAGAAGATCGATATCAAGTTTTGCCTCCAGTATCATCACCTTTAAGTTCTTGTGCTTCATTGTGACCTTCTCAACATTGAGAAGAACGTTGTATTTTGCGAATATGGCATCTCCCCTCTTCAGCAGCTCTTCCTTTGTTAGAAGATCGATGTTCGTGCTCTTACCCTTCTCGGTGTTGCAAGCATCCATGATTTATAATTGGGAGAGAGTTGAGGTTTGCTAAGAGTTGATGTTGAGTTTATGTTTTGTTTGCGCAATTTTTCTGCATATATAGGCAAAATGTAGGGTTTAGTTGGATTGGTGGGTCCCTAAACATGTTTAATCTTTAGATGTTTCATCTGTATCTCATATGAGGATACAGTTTTTCTCTTTTGCGGATAGCGATAAAATTTTCTGCGGATGACTAACAAATCGTTAGCGGATAAGCTAAAGAGGACAAATCCGTTTTTGATATTTAGTTTGCAGAATTGTTTTATGAGGATACAGTTAATGTCGTTTGCGTATAGAGGAATCCCAGTTTGCGAAAGTTGACAGAATACCAAGAAAAACATTTTCCTTCGTAAAATAGGTTGAACAAAAGATGAGCGTACATAGGATGTTTTTTGAGGTTTTATTTTTTATTGTTTGAGAATATAATGGAATCTAGACCAACTAAACCAAAATGTAGGGTTTAGTTGGATTGGTGGGTCCCTAAACATGTTTCATCTTTAATTGTTTCATCTGTATCTCATATGAGGATACAGTTATTCTCGTTTGCGTATAACGATATAATCTTCTGCGGATGACTAACAAATCGCTTGCGGATAAGCTAAAGAGGACAAATCCGTTTTTGATATTTAGTTTGCATAAATGTTTTATGAGGATACAGTTAATGTCGTTTGCGAATAGAGGAATCCCAGTTTGCGAAAGTTGACAAATACCAAGAAAAACATTTTCCTTTGTAACATAGGTTGAACAAAAGAGGAGCATACATAGGGTGTC
This sequence comes from Erodium maritimum, assembly GCA_963921825.1. Taxonomy (NCBI): domain Eukaryota; kingdom Viridiplantae; phylum Streptophyta; class Magnoliopsida; order Geraniales; family Geraniaceae; genus Erodium; species Erodium maritimum. Next base: position 27,879,432 of record OY997589.1, on the reverse strand, counting down.
GTTTGAGGTTTTATTTTTTATTGTTCGAGAATATAATGGAATCTAGACCAACTAAACCAAAATGAAATATGTTTGCTGATATTGATATATCCGTTTGTGGATAAAGAACGAATTGTTTGCAGTTACACTAAAGATGTCAAATGATAGGCAAGCAAAGCAGATAGAATTTTTTTATTACACTGCTATTATTTTTTGCATATATAGAAGAATTTGTTTGAGGATCTTAATTTTTTAATTTTTTTCCAGTTTAAAACGACAAGCATTGTGTTTATCAGTTTTTATTTACGACAATTTGGTCTAAATTAAAATCTCAGAAGAACAGGTTTAGATTGTGGATATTATTATTCTGTTTTGCGAGAGAATCCGGGCCGCGCGCGTAATTAAAAATGTTAAATTCCATTTTTGCCCCTGAGAAGAGGCGCGTGGCCCAGAATTGGCTCCAATTCGCGCGCTTTCGCGCGCTTAGCTCTGAGCCGTAGATCGCGCACGCTGTTAATAGATAGACGGTCCTGATGCAGTTTGCAGGTTCGCATATTACAGGGGGTTCGCACCTGATAGCGTCCCTATATATATAGGGTGACTATCGAGTACAAACCTTGTTTCGGGTCAGAACGTACAACCAATCTGGGCCATTGATTATCCAAATCGGATGGCCACCGAAATTCAGGGGGGTGGGGGTGATTGATTACGAAATCAATTACAAGATATGCATTTCTGAGCCTTTAATTATATGATTCAAAGGCCCATATAAAGTTTGTACCTGATAGTGATCCTATATATATATATATATATATATATAGGCTTTCAGGTACAACACAAACCTTACATCCAAAATAAGACACAATCTTAACCATTGATTAAAACAAATCCAAGGGCTGCAATTTTCGCACATGGCAGATTTTTTTTTTCACCAAGTTTCTTATTTTGATCTTTCCCGCTTCGTTTCAACTCCGATTTAATTTTTTCTTGCGCCAAAAAATTTTCTTTTTTCAAGATTTATCTATCAAGTAGCATATTGAATATGTTTTGAAGCAAAAAAAACATGTACAAGCAAAAACACAAATCGTTACCCGTGAACTAATGTATGTTCTTGCAACTTCATTTGTATGAATAAGCTAATCTTAATGTATGTTTAAGCTAATCTTAATTTATTAGCTTACACATACAAAACATACATACACATACAAATGAAAATAGTAAGAACATACATTAAGTTTAGCGTATACATACAACTGAACCAACATGCATTAAGGTTGGCTTAGACATACAAATGAAAATGCCAAGAACATACATTTAAAATTGTATAAACATACATTAACTTCAACGTACATATATAACTGAAAATTAAAAAAACATGCAGTTGTAAAAACATACATACAAAACATACATTAAGATTAGCCTATTCATACAAATGAAGTTGCAATAACATACATTAGTGCACAGTTAACGATTTGTGTTTTTGCTTGTACATGTTCTTTTTTGCTTCAAAACATATTCAATATGCAACTTGATAGATAGATCTTGAAAAAAGAAAGTTTTTGGCGCAAGAAAAAATTAAATCGGAATTGAAACGAAGCGGGAAAGATCAAAATAAGAAACTTGGTGAAAAAAAAAATAGGCCATGCGATTTGCGATTCCAAAGGCTGGGATTGAGTCGTATTTCGTACAAAATTGGCCAAGTCTTACCTGAATGTTATCATATATATATATATATATATATATATATATATAAGTGTACCTCTATAGTCATTCTAAACATCATATCAAAAAAAACATACATGGAAAATCATCTCATTCTCTCCTATTTACGATTCCATTCTCTTTCAGTCTTGGTGATTTCTCTACACGGTATTGTGTTCGCTTACATTAGTCGTTATATCCTAAGAAACCGTTGCTCATATGAGGCAATCAAGTGTCTTAAGGAAACCTGATTATCGAGACTCGACTAAGCATCAAATTTCCTTAATCCATAATCAGTATAAGCTAGCTGATTCGGTAAAGGTTATTTTTTATTTCAATTTGTTATTTCGTTTATTTGAATTTGTTTAGGGTAAATTACATCGGACTACCCAAACTATACGACTTTAACGATATACTACCCCAATATTTATTCGTAACATTTATCTACCCCGAACTAACCAATAATTATGACGTTACCCCTTTCCATCCATGACAGTTAATTTTTTTTTTATAAAATGACGAAAATATCCTCAATTGTTATCCAGATTTAAAATGTCATACCATTCAAATCCTAAAATAATTAAAAATAAAAATAAAAACCTAAATATACTAGTTCATAAATTAAAAAAAATGTATTTTTTAATCTAACTAAATATGCTACTTCATAAATTATATATATATATAACTAATCTTATCTACCTACACGCACAACCACCTAATCTCTCAAATCTATTTGCTCTTCCCAGATCTGACTATCCTTCTCCCTATCCATTCCTTAATCATCCTTTGAATCATCCAAATCCAAGAGGTACACATGGGTTCAGGGATTGGTCATCGTCATCCAAACCCCACTAAGACCCACGCCGGAAGTTTGATTTTGATGTTGTGGCCGGAGTTCCCAGAGACGGTCGAACAACTTGACTGAATCCGTCATGGGCATGCGCAAGGTTGTGGGTTGTGTTCATTTTTGTCGTCCTCCTCTCTCTCTCTCTCTCTCTCTCTCTCTCTCTCTCTCTCTACGCATATCAATTTGGGGGTTTTAGGTGCCGATCTGCTAGGATAGCGGAGGGGCACGAATTACTTAGTTCCTTTGGGACCAGAGGATACACCCTGTCTACCCTGAGGCACCGTTCATCGGTTCGGGTGGGACGCCTGGTTTCTGGTCTTTTGAGTCACTGTTCATCGGCCTATTTTTCTATGTTCAGGTTTATTTTTTCCTGTTTTATTTGGTTTGCTCTTTTCACGGGGTTTGTTCCTGCAGCTCCAGCTGAGAGCTCCTCTGTTATGGTTGTGTTCTAGATCGATCCTCCTTGGATCCTTCTTTATTTTAATAAAATTTTATGAGCTTATCCAAAAAAGAATTGGGGGTTTTGATCGACGAGCAAAGACGGCAACCAGATCTTCCCTTCAATCTCTATCAAGTAATTTGGGTTTAGGTTTCCTAAATTAATTTGGATTTGGGTTTGAAATCATCCCTAGATTATTGATTTGTTTTCTGAAATCGGGAATCGATAGTCGGCGTGGGGTGGTATGTGGTGGCTGGGTGAGCACCTTCTCCGTCGAGCACAAACCAGAAACATTTTTCTGTTTTTTAAATTTTAAATATTTATTAAGAACTCAGAAAACATAATCGAAATCGATGAAGATGATTGTGGTCGTAGATCTGCAAACCGGATCAAGGATGAAGATGATTGACTTTGGGATAAAAAAAACAAGGATGAACATGTTTGTAATCAATTCATGACTCGTGAGTGAGATAGAGAAGATGGATGGAAAGTTTACTAAAAAGGTAATTTATTAAACGAATTATGAGAAAATAAATAAAATAATATAAGTATTGATTTATAAGAAAAAAGAAACAGATTTTAGAATTAAATGAACAGTGAACAGTAAGGGTGTTTTTGAAATTCTAGAAAAAATGAATAGTGAACAGATGGAAAATGGATGAGAGGGGTAACGTCGTAATTATTGGTTAGCTCGGGGTAGGTAAATGTTACGAATAAACATTGGGGTACAATATTGTTAAAGTCGTATAGTTCGGGGTAGTCCGATGTAATTCACCCATTTGTTTATTCGTTAATATGCCAGCCCTATTTCCTACAATATTAAAACACTTGAGTGTCCCGTACGGGCAACGGTCTCCCAAGATACAACGACTAACATAAGCGAATGCATCGCATGTCAAGAGCGCGATCAGCCAGCCAGTCCGATTCGAATCTCAGATCAAACACGGGTCACCCAACCCGGTTGGACAGACTTTAAAAAAAGGAAATTTCTTTTAAATAAAATCAACGACTTTTTCAAGATTTATTTTCAGAAAGAAATAATAAATTCTTGTACAGAATTTAAATTCTTACGGAATTCAATATCAAGGAAACAACCTTGGAATTACTTTGGATATATTGATAAACGGTTTCCCTAAATTTTCAAGATGAAAACAAATTGGAAGTAATTTTCCTAAACGGTTTTCTATTTTTGAAAAAAAAATGTATTCTTTCACAATAAGTCGTGGAAATAAAATAAAAAACGGAAATTTCCTTTTAAGGAAAATTAAAGTTTGTTTCAAGATTAATTTCCAAGAAAATTATATATTCTTTAACAAATTTAGAATTCATACGGAATTAAAAAACGACATAAACAAACTTGGAATAAAATTCCTAAACGGTTTTCTCTAAATTGAAGAAGGAAACAAAGTGGAATATTTTCTGAACGGTTTCTTATTTTCTCACAATTATAAGAAGAAAATAAATTGGAATGATTTTCGAAACGATTTTTACGTCTGAAGAACGTGTTTTTCACAACGGATCGTGAAAATCAAAAGGAAAGGTTCATGTGATCGATCTTGTTTCTTGGAAAACACGTCAAGATCGATCTTGCTTTTAATGATTCCTTGTGCATCAAGATTATTTAGCAAATGAGTCACCTATGTGAGAGTGAAGTGGGGTCGCTTCAAGGATGACTAATGGGGCTAGTAATCTTAAACTCTTGCAGAATCAGGCAGTGTTCATGATCATAACGAACACAACCATGAGAACCAAATTGTGTTGGTTGGCATCTGTGTGGAGTATATCATCATTTGCACAAACGACAAAATAGTTCAAGGACATCGTATGTACAAATTAGTCAGTAGAGTAAATATACATCCACAAGGGAAGGTACACGGATGAACATCTACCTATCCTATACAGATATTGATTTTGAGAAGTCACCGCTTCCTTTTTTTTATACCCATCACATTTTGTGAGAGATGGTTGGATAATTAGTAATTAAGAAAATGTGTGTTGTATTATTTTTCTCTAATTAAATCTGCTTTGTTTTTATAACCTTGGCTAAAGGTGGGGTGGTTAGCCATGACCAAAATATATATGTAGCAGACTTCTGTACCGAGACAGTTGAGAAAAGATTCCAGTTTTTATTGGTGATGATCACAGGACAAGCAAGCCATATAATTATAGGTAAATGGCATATCTGGATTCGACCGAAACAGCATGAAACACGAACCCATGGACACATTTCACTTAGACAGCAGCCCTTTAGCCTTGAAGTGCTCTACAGTTTGGTCGTAAATATCTTCTATGCCATGCTTGAAACTGAACCCCTCTTTGATCAGCTTTTCCGATGACATAATTAGTTTTGCCTTGGATGGCACATCTCCGAATCTGCGCTCAAAAACGACACACGGTTATAATAAAAGCTACAATTTTTCTTATTTGTTCTAAATACGAACGAACTTACTCAGTTGGAACTTTGTATTGGGGGTATCTGTTGTTGAGGAACTTGGCAAGCCCCGGAACACTGGAATTTGCAGCACAGCATATGTAGCGACCGGAAGCCGAGTCATTCTCGGCCACGAATATGTGGGCACGAGCAACATCCTCGACATGGGTCACAGACACCGACCCCGACAGCATTTGCATGCCTTTGAGACCGTTGATGAAGAACTCATTTCCTGCAACTAGTCCCAATTAGAATGTTGTGACTCAACCAAAAGCTTAAGGTGATAGTTGAAAACTCAATTATAATTATATTATGACAGTTTTGCACCTGTGATGAGGGACATGGCGAGAAAGAGACTCGAAGGCACGTCAGCGGTGAGGGGAGGACCAGCAATGAGTGTGGGGATGACTGTGACGAGATCGATCTTGTTCTCTTGTGCAAACTTCCAAGCTGCCCTCTCAGCTAGTGTCTTGGACACGAGATACCCCTACACAAATCATTTAAACCAAACAACCTTTGATACTATGTAATGATCAAGGTAGAGTTGAAATTAATGACAAATAGATTACCCATGTGGGAGGTTTCTGAGAAACCAAGAACTCCACATCGGACCAGTTGGTCTCATCCATGACCAGACCTGTCCCTTGAAGAGTGTTGACGGAAACAGCAGCTGCCGACGATGTCAGGACCACCCTTTTAACTGTTTTTGCTTTCAGGCATGCTCTCAACACATTGTGCACCCCCTCGATCCCCGGCTTGATCATATCATTCTACACACCACCAGAGGCGGATCCAAAAATATAATTTACTATATAAATATGTCATCTCAAGTTATGTGTTTGCTTGTTACCTCGGGATCTTGGGATGCAAAGTTAACCGGAGTTGCAACATGGAAGACTATGTCGCAACCAGCCACGGGCGCGTCGAAGCTGCTTTCGTCCGTAAGGTCGGCTCGGAATACGGTAAGGTCTCCCAATTCTCGCAGGGATGTTAGGTGAGCAGTCTTTTTCTCGTTCTCTAGCAAACAAAATGAGTGTTAACTCTTTCTTAATCAGTGAGAATTAGGAGTAAATTAAACGTATATACCTGGGTCCCGGACGGTGGTACGGACGGTGTAACCTTTTTGAAGCAACAGTTTAATGATCATAGAGGCTAGAAAGCCAGAACCGCCCACGACGCATGCCTTCTTTCCGGTCGACATTGGTCTCCACTCCCTCACTCACTCACTTGTTGATTAATGTAATGTTCTGTGGCTGTGTGTTGTGGAGTTGATGAACAATCGCTAGCCTTAAATAGACCAAACCAAGATTTTCAGTGTCACCTATACTCTTTCATGGAAGAAGAAGGTGGGCACGTGAACCACCTACGACTCAAATATGTACCTCTTTACACGTCTCAATTTCAATTCTATGCTGTAGATAGTACTCGCCCTATTTAATTAACGATATTTGAAACAAGTATACTAGTGAATGTTTCAAAACTCCTTCAAGAAAATTAAGTTTCAAAAGTATACACTATATTCTCGTTTTAGCTTACAAATAATGTTTTGTTTTTGTCTAATTTTCAAGTTGATCATTTTGTTTAAATTTTCTTTTCATTCTACAATTTCTATTATTATTATTATTTTAAAATGTTTTTATTCATTAATCATTTTCAAGCAAACTGAAATACATAATAAGAAATTCTCTTAAAGTCGAGAGAGTATTCTAGAACCCCATATATTATACGTGTCCCGATAACCTAGGCTTCTAAACAAACTTCTACTAAATTAAATAGAAACCATATGAAATTGTAAGATAAGCTCAAATAAACAAGAACAAGGATTTAAATACTTATCAGGGTAGTTATCTTGACTTGTAGAGCGATGAAGTGTATTATCCCAAGGAACACGACCCGACTAGATGGGGCCAAAAATCAGTGAAGAGGATTGATTCAGATTCCCCCAACCCTTAAACTGCCTATCATGGTACTCGATGAGACTGTTTTGCACCCTTCATCGATATCTTGAATGAAGCTGGATGGTAGCCTTTTTTAGCGTTCGGGTCCACGTTCATGAGCTCGAAAACTCTCTTTTTGGTTCTATCCTTGGCAGTCACGGCTCGTTATGGTTTTTCTCTAGCTAGTTCCTTCACATTTTTAGCCCTTAGTGGGCCTCTTTTGATCGGCTTATGCTCTTGATCTTCTTTCTTGTTCTTCAATCCCATGGCGAGATGCCCCTCTTTATAGTACTATCCCTTGTTACCAAGAAACATGGGGAGTGGGAATCTATAGACCCAGAGGGGTTGGTTCAGTAAGCTATGCACCATCACTTGCTAGCTTGGGGTTTGTCCTTGGTGTGTTTGAAATCTCCAACCGACCAGGTTAGGCAAAACTGTAGGTTGGGAAAGTATCGGAGACGGGTTTAATACTAACGATCCTTTCCCAACACCTTCTTGTCCTCCCAATTCCAATGGTGGTGCAAGCAGCACACCTACTAGCTAATTCTTTAGGCAAAAGTGTAGCTTGGAGTTCCTTATCCTCCAGCTCGGTGAATCCGAGTCTCGAATGATTACAACATCCAATTGGTGGTATATCTTATTCTGACTCGCTACTGGTGGTCGCAGCGAAGGGTCTTGTGGACAACCTGACGGTGGAGAATGTACTGCTTCTCAATCTCACTAGAAGTACCTATCGGCCCGACAGCTAGGCGGAGCTTGGATGGAGTCCAATTTTTTTATAGCAAACATGTCAAAACACGGTAGGATTTCCATGCAATCCTGATTGATATGACCCAACAGGACACATCGATAACAAAAATCTGGTAATTTATCATATTGTAGTCAGACCGTGATGGGCTGCGTGAACCCCTCGAATCGCAGCCGGATGGGTCGCCGAAGAGGATGGGTGGATTCCAACTCCACACTTAGCCAAAGGAAGGTATGTCATCCCCTACATTGTGTCAGACCGTAAATTTCCACCTACCTCCCTCGCATAAAGACAATAAGCTCTCACATCTGGGAGGTCTGCGCCTCCACCAGAATATCAAAAGCCCTCATGAACATGCGAACATGTCGAAAGACCAATGTTTCCGGTTGAATATGAGGTGGTAGTGGCGTAAGGAGAAAAATTGTTCTCTGGAACGACCACGACTCGCTTTCCTTGATACCGTTCAACAAGGCTTGAGAGGGAAACAAAAAAGATGTAACTCTAACTGTAAGAGGCTGAATCACAAGGCCTCAGATATTCCATGTTTTGTTATTAAGCCACACAAGTTTTCTCCCTTACCCATTTCTCGACCAGAAGGCGGCTGACAAGTGTGTAGCGGTGTCGAGCATCATCCATGGTTGAATAAGTGTTGGCTAGGACGTCGACCACGATGTCATCATCATTAAAAAAAAACTCATCCAGCTCCCCATCAATGGGGGTGCCCGTGAGTTTGACTTGTATTGTCACGCCCCAAATCCGGTTTTGACTGGACTCGAGACGTGAACCGAAAATAATAATAATAATAAATGCAATTTTAAACAAATAAAACTCCAAAAATAGTTTAAAACTAGTAATTCCGATAACAAGAGGTAATGCTCAAAATCCAAAATAAAAAGAAGTTTGGTACAAAAGGGAATACGTCTCTAGACCTAGGACTCTCGCTAAGCTCCGAGACGTCCTTTAAACCAACTCACGATCAAAACCTGTAGAAACAGTAGTGAAGGGGATGAACGTTTCGCTCAGTAGGAAAATGTAGTAAAGGGGATGAGCAAGTCACTCACTACCACGGATACCCGTCCAAATATGGCATACTAGTAAAGCAATAACTACTAACGAAATCAACATGAGAACATGTAATCACAATCATAATCATACCAACCTCACATAACCACAACATCATTTGATCACACCCCTTACCCAATCACCACACTTAACGTGTGAATTCAACCCTGCTCAACAATTATCGATTGCTCAATATTCACACCCCAACCATATCTCAAAGGAATCGCCGAGTAAATACACACAGTAAAACAATAGCAGCCACGCAGTAAATCATTAGCAATACACACACAGTATGTCTCCCATAATATGTCGGATCGCATCGCGCTATAGGGGTCACACAGCTATAAGGAGCACATAACTATAGCACATTTTACCGACACCTAGTCGGAAGGCAGGCGCACCTTATCACGGAATCATAGCACATTTTACCGACACCTAGTCGGAAGGCAGGCGCACCTTATCACGGAACCATAGCACATTTTGCCGACACCTAGTCGGAACGCAGGCGCACCTTATCACGGGAAATAACACATTTTACCGACACCTAGTCGGAAAGCAGGCGCACATAATCACATAACAATAGCACATTTTACCGACACCTAGTCGGAAGGCTAGCGCACCTAATCACGGAACAATAGCACATTTTACCCACACCTAGTCGGAAGGCAGGCGCACCTTGAACATACAACAAATCAGACATTACCATAACAACACTCAATAAGAGGTAACATACAGTCATGACTGATCATCAAAATATCGTTCAACCAATAATACCGCACTTACCGCCAATACTTACTCTTGTACCACCAATCGCATCAATTCATAAGTCACTTAATCAATGTCCCCACATTAATTCAACACTCAATCAATTATATTCATCAAATCCTAAATTACTCAATAACTAGCACAATCAATGCCTCAAGCATGGCAACAAACGATCATTCCAATCAAAGCACTCGTCAAGAGGCAATGCTCAACATATCGTACCGGAACACACAGCATCGGCCTATATATCGTCCCGGAGCACACACATACAACACCTCAAACATGTCACAAGGCAATAGTTCAGCAAATACATACGCACAGGTAAAACACAATCATCACACAATCCTACGGGCACGACATGCCCCACATGCAATTCTACAATACGGAAAGTCCCAAACCTACGGGCACAACATGTCCCGCAAGTGATTCCACATTTTAAACGACTAGGCTAGTTATTCGAATCCTACATGCAATTCTACAACTATTCCGGTTACTCATATCCTATATGCAATTCTAGTAACTTTCCGCATTTTAACCGGTATTCGCTACTTTTCCCTACCTCAACCGCGATCCAACTCCACCAAGCACGAACCATCAACGGCCTCCTTCTCCACTATCAAGCCCACGGTCTAGGATAACAAGTAACACAATACTTAATACAAGTCCAACGTCGATTAAAACGGACAACACCCAAATTAACCCCTGACAAGACGCCTAATTAATTAAAACGGTTATGGGACGATGATTTGGAAGAAATAGAAAATTAACCGGGAGATACGTACAACGGGACCCGGCCAAGTGGGCCCCACTTGGCCGTGGGTGTGCCGGACCGGACCCACCAAGGGCTGGTCTCGGTACGGATCCCGAGGTACAGACCACTCACCACCGTGGCCGGTCCTCCGGCGACCGGCCGGAGCTTCGGTCGCCGGAAAATTTCCAACTTCCTCCCAAAACGTCCTAAACGAGTTCTAGATCCTCAATCCATCAAGTTCTAACCAAAAACATCACCAATTTCACAATTCCTCCAATTCCAAAAGTTAGGGTTTCACCAAATTCTTCTACTTTCACCCATTTTCTTCCATTACTACTTGATTCTACAAAGGTTTGATCATTTCCAACAAGAACCAATCCAATTTCATCTAAATCCAACAAGAGCCACAATCTTAAGTTCTTCAAAAGTGAAAAGAAATGGGTTCTTACCGTAGGAAATGAAGAGATGAAGAGGAATATGGAAAATTTGAGGAGTTTTGATGGTGCAATCAAAGGGAAATGATCTTATTCTTCTTTTTCTTCTCTTTCTTCTTCAACAATGGAGGCTCACTCTCTTTTCTCTCTATAAAATGCAGCTAAGGGAAGAAGAATGCTGAATTTTGGTGTCACATGTGGCCTTTAACCTAAAGAGGAAAGGTCCAAAAGCCTCTTTCTCCTTATCTCACCATTTTGGGAAAAAGTAAGGTCAAGGGTGTCTTTTTCACTCTTCTTTTCTCTCCTCCACTTAGTTAATGCCAAGTGTCTATGAGGGTCCATCTCTACTCCCAAATATCCCATCCCAATTTAATTAATTCGATAAATCCAATTTTGACCCTGTTTGACCTGAAATTGACTTTTTCGCAAAAACACTTATTTGAAAGGAAATGAACCAACTAAGATAACCGTAACGACGGCTAAGCATTTTGGGTCTTGGATAGGTCCTGAATGACTCCCAGAGTTGTCGATTGACCTTTTTCGGCGAAAAGTCAACTCTTCCCGAATCCTGTCGGTTCGACCGGTGTTGACCGGGGGCGATTCTTACATGTACCCCATCGTGAAACCTTGGAGAGTCGTCCTTATACCCTAGCAGCGAGGTGGTGGGGCTCAGAACTTGGGGTCGGGAGATAGGTCTTGTTCCTATGAGAGACCCTGCTACATGTTGACCTGGAGTATGCATGATTGTGCCGCTAGGCACAGGGAGCGAGCTGAATATTGAAGAAGCAAGATAAATATGGATGGAAGAAGAGGAGGTAACTGACAGGGAGTGATGAACTATAAGGAAGACGTCATTGAAAAGGGCGAAGGTTATGGGAAATCTTGAGAGGGTGATGACAGGAGAGACAGTATGTAGTAGCTGATGAAGGAGAAGACATGGATAAAGAGGATAAAGGCTTGGTTGAGCTCTGATAAGAAGGTCATGTGAAAAAGGAAGAGACAATTGTCATCTTCACAGTTCTCAAACGATGAGAAAGAGAAGACGAAGAGATTGGGACACAAAAGAAAGGAACTCAAGACTAGATTTCTATAATTACTATTGAATTTGATGTTTTTCATTTACAAAGTCTTAACTATGTTCCTATTTAGTTATGATGAAGAGTAACTACAAATACATTTAGGGCTCTAATATCACGTGGGGGATAAATTTGGAGGCATGCTTTAAACTATCATAATGAATCATCATAAATTAAAATTAGGATAAATTACAAACACCTACCCTAAACTTGTAACGTTTAACTGATACTTATCTTAAACTTTTTTTTAACTGATACCTACTCAGATGTTTAGTTATGTAACAAATAGCCCAAGTCGTCAGCTAAAATGACAAAAATGCCCTCAGTGATTTTTTAAATAATTTTTAAAAAAAAAATTGAAGTGATTTTTTAAATAAAACTGAAGTGGTTTAATAAGTAAATATATATATATAACAAAAGTGATTTTTAATATATTTTTTAAAAATAATTATTGAAATGTAGTTGAGGGTATTTTCGTCATTTTAGTTGACAGCTTTGGCTATTTGTTATATAACTAAACATCTGAGTAGGTATCAGTTAAAAAAAACTTTAAGGTATGTACTAGTTAAACACTACAAGTTCATAGGTATTTGTAATTTACTCTTAAAGTTAATCCGTGAAAAAATATGTGTTTCAAACTACCATTTGTTTGAAACACTATACATTTATGCAAAAAGTCAAACTGATAAATTTCCCTTGAAATTAAAAAAAAATAACAGTTTTTATTAATACAAAATGACAACTTTTCTGGGAATAAAAAAATATATTTATTAATTTTTTAAAATATTTCTTTAAAGAAATTTTGTAAAAAAATTACTATTTTAAATACTAAACACAAATTATTATTTTTCAAAATATCAACAGTGAATATAATCATTTTGTTTTAAAACTAACAACAATCCAACTTGGGTATAATATTATATTGAGGACGAGGAGGAGGTTGAGGTGGTCGTGTCATTCTCTCCGGTCATCTCCACGGCTATTGCCAGGCAACAGTGAGGTATGGTGGGGAAGTTATGGTCGCCGACATCCTCCCGTAAGAGGATTATGCTTCGCATCATCACTACCGCGTGGGGAAGAGCTACGGAGGGTCTGGTTGTCAAAGAGTTGGGTCCGGCCCTTTTTGGCTTCTATTTCTGTTCATCAGAAGCACGTGCATGGGTTCAGAGCAATGAACTAATGGTGTTGCGATGGGCGGCCCCTACTCCTTGGGGATCTGGATCCTTTCGTCCATGTTTGGGGTCTGCCACCTCTGGTCCGGACGTAGGAGACGGGAATGTCCATAGGGGACGCGTTGGGGATTTGCGTGGAGGTCCCGAGTGACCAGTAGACGATGTGCTGGGGAGGCACGGTTAGGGTCCGCTTCTGGCACCTCATTGAGCGGCCCCTCCGGCGAGGGATGGTCCTGCGGTTCAAGGAGTTCCCGGACCCAATGAAGATCGAGCTAACTTACACCAAGCTCCCGAGCTTCTGCTATAACTGTGGGAGGCTCGGCCACATCGTCAAAGATTGTGAGTGGGAAGTCCGAGGCACCCCAAGGTATGACTCAACTCTCCTGGAGTATCAGAAGAGCAAGCAGGTGAAGCCATATGCCACAAACTAGAGTGTGTCTGCTCGGCCGTCTGCTCTACCAGGCTCTGGGGATTTTTCCTCGAGCACTGTACCTAAAGGCTCCATACCTGTGAGTGGGAGTCCTCGTGTTTCCCCAAACATTGTACCTAACCGTATTGCGGCTCGGGTTAGCACCCGATAATGACCGGCCAACTACCGGAGGGGTCGGTCCCTGATGTTACAGCGCCCGCTTCTAGGGAACCTGATGTTGTGGGAGTTGCTGGAACGGGAATGCTCAAGAGGTCTGTCATTGGAGAGCCTCGAGAGGATCATGCAAGGGCTGAGAAACAGCCCCGCCAGGAGGGCTGTTAGCCCACCTGAGCAACAGGGACTGGTCCGAGGAGGGGTCCCTGGTCGATGTTTGGCCAGTTCTTGGAGCAGGAATTCCAATACCTCCTTCTCTTCCTTTGTATTCTATCATTGCCTATACGGCGTTCAAATACCTTATGTGACGGTTCTAGTGAAAAAAGAATCAGTGAGTCATTGCTCTTTCCGTCTGACCTGAAAGCATCCACAATGGTATGTCATGACTAGTAGTATGGAGCCATGGTAAGAGGTGTTTTTTGAATTTCTCTCTCCTCCATACTAATACCTCATACCATGACATCTCCAATGGTATACTATGACTAGTAGTAGGGGGTCATGGTATGAACTTTACATATTTCTAAAATCACCCCATATAAATAATATTATTATTTAAAGCCACAAACACAACATACATATTAACCTAATTAACCTACGATAATTAAACATATGATAATTTAGTACACGATAATTAAAAATATGATAATTAAAAATACGATAATTAACCTAATTTCTAACGACTTTAATGTGTAGACGCCACTTCCCTTCGTCTTTGAGCATCTCCCACACAGCACATTTTGTCCATAGTCGTGTTGGCTATCATAATCACTCATGGTCGCAGCATAGATTATCTCCTCGGTTGCGCTTTTCCTAGGGTCGTTGAGACGCCCCCGATAAATCTTATCAAAAGTCTTGCACTTTTTGCTCATCTTTTGGAAATGATCCTTAACTTGCTTCTCTGTCCGCTTTGGTCACGCTTCATCTCTGGTTTGAACGAAAGCGAGGTACAATTCATGCCAGTACTTGCCCCCAATCTCGACATAGGTGAGCCAATTCAACACCAAATGCATCTCCTCTTCCGGGGACCGTAGAGGACCGGTTGCCCAAGAAGACGACGCACCCGACATTGCTAATATTAAGAATGAATTGAGAGAGTTTGAGAGAGAGAGATATGGAGAAAGGTGTGAGATTTTGAGAGAGAATTGAGTGGTATTTATAGGAAGGGAGGGAGAGGGGGTCAGGGTGGCAGCCATGACCCACGGTTACTATTCTCAAATAGTAACCATGCACGAAGATCGAGGCACCGAGAATCCGATAAAAAACAACTTTTTTAAAAAAAATTATGAACTACATGAAAACCAAACTACAAGTGCAACTAGATTAATTCTTTTATTACATAGATTAAGAACCAAACTAAAGCAACTCCAAATAGTTCCCTAGGCTTTCAATGAGAGCGCGACGAGTCTTCTTATCCTCCTCGGACATGTTGGTGATGTCTTGGCTAACCGCTCGGTCCAACATCTCCATGACTCGCTCCTGCATATTAAATCTGGTATCTTTGAGATTCGGTTTGTTAGCAACAACTCTCGCTTCCCGCTCAGCATACTATGTCAGAAATTGTATTTGCTCGGGTGGTACCATTGTTGGCTGGGGCGGGTGTCCATTTGTTTGCCTTTGCCTCGAGCCTTGGCCTTGGTTATTTTTCTGGCCGATCGGTCGCTCCTCCCTTGCTAGCGATTTCAACTCGTGGTCGCATTCGTCGCCCGATGTGTAGTTGCGAGACTCGTCCAACCTTGTACGCTTGCTTGCTGTACTTTTTGCGTCGATATTAATGTCAATGTCACATTGTGGGACCTTGTGATGGTGCCACTTCGGTTGCGTCCTCACGATCCTCCAAACATGCTTCCAAGAAAACTCGTGGTTTTCCTCCTCCTTGTACGCCTTTTCAACCGCTACAATGACGTCAGTCTCGCTCCTCCCGCTTGTAAGATCACTCTCAAAGTTGGTATACTTCTCCTGGAATTTTGTGACTCTTCTGTTGATCTGATGCCAATAGTCCTTGCAAGGACCCTAGTCCCAAGGTGGGTCGCCTTCCTTTCTCGTCGACTGGAACTCGGCGTGTACCTTTTTCTAGTGCATGTCATTCCTCTGGTTCTTCCCTGTGATGGTGTCCAGAGAATTGTTGAGCCACGAACTTGCCAATATTTCCTCCTCCTGGATGGACCACTTCAGCCGCGGAGGTGGTTTAGTCGATGTAGATGCAGCCTTCTTCCCCTTCTGCTTCCTCCTCGATTGCTTGGCCGGAATGGATTGGGTAGGTTTTGAAGGTTGCACGTTGGGGAATTGCGACTCTGGCCATTGGGAGTATTCGAGAGGGTTGTATGGGGGAAGCGGCGATGATTGGCTCTAGTTGAGGAGGTGGGTGTATGACTCGATATTCGCCATGACGTCATCTTTGGTGTGTTGAGAGTCGGTGTCGTCATCATTCAACGAGTCGGATGCGAATTAGAGGCGACGACTCTCGTCCATTGTGAATCGAAGGAAAAAAAGTTCGAGAGAATTTGAGAAGAATATAAGGAGAAAGGGAGCTTGTGTATACAAGTGAAGGAGTGATTTTTTTGATTGGGGTTAATCTGTATACATAGAAAATTTTAGGTTTTTTTAATTCGACACCGACACGTGTCGGCTTGTCACTAGCCCACCGACTAGCCGTTGGCGCTGCAACGACCCGTCGCGTCGTTGTAGGATCCTGCAACGACACCTAACCACGACCCCTCTATAACGACACCCTGCAACGATGAGCCGTTGCAACGAGTCGTGGCAGGGCCTACAACGGCACGCCTGCCACGACCGTTGCAGGTGCTGTTAGTGGCCCAGGAGCATGTTCCCTATCGCACATCGATGTTCTGATATAAACATTTATAAAATTTCCAATTTCGCTCAAAAAGGGTAAATTACAAATCTTTTCCCCAAACTTGTAGCGTTTAACTGATACCTACCTTCAAGTTATTTTAACTGATATGTACGCAGAACTTTAGTTATATAACAAATAGCCTAAGCTGTCAGCTAAAATGACGAAAATGTCCTAAATGATTTTTTAAATAATTTTTTTAAAAATAAAACTTAAGTGTTTTTTTAAATAAAATTGAAGTGATTTAATAAGTAAATATATATATATATATAACAAAATTGATTTTTCAAATAATTTTTTAAAAATAATTATTGAACTGTAATTGATGGTATTTTCGTTATTTTAGCTAACGGATTGAGCTATTTGTTATATAACTAAACATCCGTATACGTATTAGTTAAAAAAAATAGAGTAGATGTAAAGCTCGTACCAGTTTAAAAGAAGTAAATTGTTATTTTTTTGTCGACTTAAAGCGTCGTGCTTGGAAAACGGATCGAAAAGTTACATTGAGAGCGTTTTAAAAGAAAAGATAAAAAAGGGGGACTGGACCGGGTTGGACCAGACCCGACCCGCAGACCCGGCCAGGCCAGGCCCTCCCCGACCCAGCTGAAATCCTCGTTTTGGGCCGTGCGGCCCGGCACTCGTCAGAGCCCGATTTTGGGCCCAAGCCCAGTCTGAGCTCCGGGTATAAAAGGAAAAATTAGGGTTTCGAACCCCATTTTGCGTTCTCTCCCTTTGCACCGTCTCCCTCTCTCTCTCTCTCTCCCGAGCCTCGCCACCTCTCCCTCGTCTTCTCCATCCGCCCAAACTCGCTGCCCTCTCGTCTCTCTCTATCCCTTTGTCGCGCCACCGTCTCCTCTCCCTTTGCCTTCCCTTCTCTCCGTTTCGCCGCCATCGCCATCGTCCTCAGATCTCCCGAGCCACCATCGTCAACGACCTATTCCTCTCTCTTTCTCTCCTCCGTTCAACCGAGCCGTCATCGGCGTTCTCGTCTCCATCCTCTCAGATCTGCTCAAGTTTGCCGGCCACCAGAGAAGCCACCTCCTCGCGTCGTCTTTCCCCCTTTTACGGTGAGACCTCGGTCGGCGACGTCTTCGCCGTCGGTCAAATTCTGACTGAACCCTTCCTCTTCTCTTTCGTTTTTTTCGAGCTTCTGTTGGATCTGGGCAGTGTTGAAAAGAATTCTAGTTTGGATCTGGTCGTTTGGAGATGAAATTGAAACAGAAAATTTAAGAAATTAATTTGTTAAAAGGAAAATAAATAAAAACAGGAAAAATCAGTTTTAACTAAAAAGACTTGTTTTTAAAATCTGGAACGAAACTGGAACGTCGAACGTTTAAACTGGACGATAGATCGGACTTGGAATGGAAATAAAGCGGGATCGTTGAATCGGACACCTCGTTGTTCGCACCTCCAAACCGGTTCTCGGGAATCGTGTCTCAAAAACGGTGCATTGGGAATCGTGCCTCGAAATTGTGCCTTGGGATTCGTGCATCGAAACTCGTGCCTCAGGATCCGTGCACCGGGTTCTATGTCGGAACTCGAGTGCTCGAACCCGATTCGTCGTATAATCCCCCTTTTAGCCCGCTCGAGTTTAAAAGACAACTGTTGAACTTAAATCGAACCCGTCGTAACTTTTAATTCAACTGTGGAACCGTTTTTGATTATCGCTTTCCGTGTTATTTAGAGTCCGGCTTCGATCGAAGAGAAGACCGGAGGTAGCAAGTCAGGACGTCAGCAGCTAGGAGTCGTAGCTATTGTTCTTCGGTTGAGGTAGGGAAAGTAACGGATATCGTTTTAATTGCGGAAAGTTACTAGTATGCATGCTAGGAAATAATAAAACTGGAACGGTCGTTTATATTAAATAATAACCGGACGAGTCTTGGTAACATGTAGGATATGATTCACTAGTTTAGCCGCTTTCAATACTTGGGAAATTGTCGTGCTGGTAGATTGGCCATGCCGAGCCGTAGGTTGTGTGCTGTTTGAATTGCCTGTTATTTGTTTGATATGCATGATGTGTGACTTAGTGTCGGTAAGTCTAATAGACAAGAATTAGTGTATCCGCTGAGTATGTTGTGGCTATGTGTGGGCGAGTGTGTCGTGTTTGTTATGATGTGAACCCTTGGATGTGATATGGTCGGGTGAGTGATAAATCGATGTGGCGTGTTGTGGTACGATTGTTGGGCTTGGTAAGCCGTGTTTAATTATGGCATTGCGATGTGTGATATTATCTTGATGTGTGTTCCGAGGAGTTGTTTCTGGTATGGTACCTACGACCGAGGGGGTACACCGGTGTAGGGTAGTACCTAGGCCGACGTTGTGGTCCCACGTATGCGCGGTCCCCCGGGTAGTGGTTCCGGTACGATACCTACATCGAGGGGGTAGTCCGATGTGGGATATCTAGGCCGACGGTTATGTGATCAGTGCTTTACCCGAAGGAGTGCCGGGAAAGTTGTCTAGGCCGATGAAGATTCCGGTACGACGTATTGAGATTGTGCCCCGTGTGTTTGCCGGGAAGATATCTAGGCCGATGTTGTGTGTTCCGGTGTGATATGATAGAGTCGGGCTGTGGAAAGCCGGCGGAGTAGGGGACTGCGGTACGGGACGTGTATGCGCTTTCACTGGTTACTTTGTGCTTGATGACCTGTTAAGTGATGTGGCTGTTGTTTGTGCTGTTTGGTTGATTATGTTTGTGAGTGTGGTTTGGTCTTGAGTTGAGGACTGTGGTTACGAGTTCCGTTGGAAATTAGTTGTGTGCTGTACTAGTATGCCCTAATTGGACGGTTACCCGTGGTGGTGAGCGCTTGCTTATATCCTTAACTACTTTTCCTACTGAGCGAAAGCTCACCCCCTTACCTTGTTGTTTTTCAGGTCCTGAGCGGGTTGTGTACTAGCTGGATGCTCGATGCTTGGGAGCTTGCGAGGGTCCTAGGCTGGTAGTCTAGAGACGTACTATTTCTCTTTTATTAAACTATTTTACCGTTGTTTTTTACCGAGATGTCGACTCGTGGTTTTGTTAAAAGCTTTAAATTGATGACTTGAGACTTGTTGGCTTTATTTTTGTTCAAAATTATTATTGTTTTAATTCACGTCTCGAGTCCGGTCAAAACCAGATTTGGGGCGTGATAGTTTTTTTTTTATCAGCTAATGTTTTATTAAAAGAACAGGTTTTCAAACCGAAAACAAGTTCAAGGGACAAATCCCTCATACAACCAAAGAGCATGTCCATCAGACACCTCGAACCATAACACACAACCCAAACAAAGCTCTAACAACAACCAGAGTAGCTAACAAGAAGAACAACAATACCCACGCAGGGGCTAGGACTCTTACCCAAGTAAAATAGAACCATTAAGCAAACTAAAAAAGGCAGCAAGGAAACACAAACAGAACAAAAGAGAAAGAACCAAGAACACCTACCAGAACTATCAACCCCAAAACCCCGACCTAAACGAAACAGGGGGGATTCAATCCAATCAACCCCCGTTACCATTAGGTAACTCACCCCCAAACCAACACAGGGAGGTGAACCAAAGGAGGGGGATCGGCATCCAAGGAAACCGATTAGAACGAAAACCCTAAAAATTCCAAAACTCTGAAAACCCCCGAATCGGACCTTATGGTCGCCGGCCAGCACCAGGACGACCGGTCCGACTACTCTACAGAGAGAGGAGGGTTACAAGGAAAAGGAATCACCTGAAACGAAAGCCACGAAGGAGGGGCCGCAACCCAAAGTCACACCAGCAGATCCGGAAAAGCTTCTCGCGTCCATGGGGGCTCCTCCACCGCAAGTAAGAACAAAACCACAGCCGAACCGGCCAAACCCCTCGCCGGAAGACTCTTCTCCGACGAGACCCGGAGTCCCAACAGCCGAGAAAACAAGGAGAATAGGTGGATCTGGAACTAGAGAGCGCACGGAGGTCAAAAAACTTCACCTAATGGCAGATCTGAAGCATGTTCCCCAGATATGTGAGGATCCCAAGCCAGAAACTATGGGGAAACCCCTCCCACACACAGATCTGGTGAAAAAAGAGTCGTCGGAGTCGAAGAAACAGGCGGCGGAAAACGGAGGGAGAACGGAAAAGAAGAGGGGGAAAACGGGGGGGAGGAGAGGGGTGTTCACCGGCGTCATCACTGGCTCAAAAGGAGCACAGATTCGACGCCGGTGACCAAAGTTGCAGCGGCGAGGTTGAGGTGTTTTAGAGAGAAGGGAGAGCAAAAAGTTTTAGAAAGAGAAGGTTCGTTTTTCCATGTCCTTTTCTTGAGGGGGCGTGAGTGTGACAGTAGATATCAGTTGACACTACAAATTTGAGGTAGACATTCGTAATTTACCCCCCAAAAAAAAGATAGTTTATACTTTTCTGTTCATGAGGGTAGTTTTAAAAAATTCCCACCCAAAAAGTAAACTTTTTTCTATAATTAGGCGAAGTGTTGATATCTTGACAAATAATTGTACGAGGTGGTAGGATTGACTTGAAGGGACAGACTGGTAGTTTAATATCAAGTGATTGTATTTGTTGTCAAAGATTAGGTGGCTTTCTCACGTGCCCCAACAATAACATCACCAAGTTCGACTTCAGTAACACACGGTCAACAACCCAGCTCTGCAGTGTGCATCACATTGATGCACAGCCGAGACCCGAAGCAGCTTTAGGAAGAACCGAACCGAAAGACCTAAACAGTACCAGGATACCCATAATCTGACCCAAACAACAAACATAGTAAATCATCTCTTATAGAAAATGCAGCAACTTAAAAGATGAAATATAGACCAGCTGCTTCTCCGTACATTATACATCACAAGCACACTTACATACAGAAAGCTTAATCGAGTCTATCAGTCTTACCAGTCACGGAAATATATATGATAAGAACAGTGTTACTAGAAAGCATCATTTTAGAAAATGAAGTACGAAGAACCAAGGACAGATGCATGGTTCCGACCCAAGTTGCGTCCCCTCAGACACTCAAGGCCCATCACTTGAGAGTGATCCACAAAGAGGTTCACCTGAACCACACAGACCAAATAAGAGGATGTTCTTAATATACCCAACTTGCCTCATTAATGAAAGAATAGATGAGACATTCTTACCCTCGGACCATAACGATTCACAAACCACTCAGACATTTGTGCATTTGACGCTTCGAACATGGTCTTTTCAACACCTAGCTGCCCAATAACCTTGGCAATTATGTCTGCTCGTACAGAATCAGCTTGTCTGCAGACATCATCAGCATCGATCATTATCATGTCTGCCCCAGCTTCCAAACATCTCTGAGCCCTCCTGATCAGCAGATCCACGTCTTCTACCAAATCTGAGTGGAAAAGCAAAGAGATGACCTATTATTACTTCCCTAATAAAAGGCAACTTGTGAGTTCTCTACTTTTAGATGGCATTAATTACAATCACACTTGCTAAAACACGTAGCACTAAATTCCATACCGCCAATATGGATGTGATTGACAAAACACAAGCAGCACCATGAATCACATGAAAAAGCATTTTGAGGAAAACCTATAATGTTTGCACAGGGGTCGATGCTACAAGAATAGACTATAGTTAGCAATTTACAAACAGGGAAGCATTATTGTTCAAACCAGCAGTTTAAGATGTAATTAGTCCTGCTGTCCGCTAAGTTCCATCTTACACGCCTAAATTCTACTTGAGTTTGTTCACCTGGTTTTCACTAGATGAGTTGCACAAATACGCCTTTTCCTAAACCTGTTCTGCAAGTCCAGATGTCACTAATGCAAATCTATAAACCTAAACACTTACTGTACTAATCCAAACATGGCAGTAACATGTTTGTCAGGTGCGCGCGCGCACACACACACATATATTGCAGAGTTAACATGTCATCACACTACATACTTCTGCTAACCCATATGAACATGTGGGATTGTTCATATTCTCTGAACATTATATGTTCCAATATGACAGTATTTTGAAGATATATTTCCAGCAAGTAGCTCAAACGAAAGGATAAGCTTTCCTTACCAGAAGATCGTGGAGTTGGGACTGTATAGGCACCATAAGCCCTATCAGCACCTGTTGGCATGTCAGACTTGTTAAACTTCACTGCAAATAGAGGCTTGGCTCTCATACCACTACTCTTGATCATGCGTATATATCTCAAAAGAGTGTCTTCTGGAACTCCAAGTGAATCCACATTTAGCTCAACTGTGTCAAACCCTAGATTCTTGCACTCCTGAAGAACAATATCACAAAACATACTGAGCTATTTCTTGAAAGGCGAATAAAGAAATTGAACTATTATCCCCTTAGAGAGTTTCCATCGGCTTCTTACCTCAACGTAGTCTTTGAAAGCTGACGGACCTTTGCGAATCAAATGTTCAGCCCAAT
The DNA here is from genome assembly GCA_963921825.1 of Erodium maritimum. Lineage (NCBI taxonomy): Eukaryota > Viridiplantae > Streptophyta > Magnoliopsida > Geraniales > Geraniaceae > Erodium > Erodium maritimum. The sequence goes on along the minus strand of OY997589.1, from coordinate 27,856,288 downwards.
CTCCTGTGCTGACATAGACATCGTTTTCATGGGCCAACTTAACCACTTCTTTTATGAATGGCTTTGGCATCAAACTGTGAGAGCCTCCAGAGAACTTCAATCCATCAACAAACTGTCCCATTGTCTCGAAAACATCCTGTGAAAGACAACCATATCCAACCATAAGTAGAAAAATGAAGACTCAGGTTGTCCAATGTCACCTTGCACAACTTTACATAGACCAAAAATCAGCCTCTCGCTAACCAAAACCGTTACCGAAGCATAAACTTATAGTCAACACATGAAATTCGAGAAACATTGTCAATCAAAGAGTATAAAGTAAGAGCTAGCACAAACGACAACTCAAATGAAAAGGAAAGAAGGCAAGATCAAATAATTACATATAATTCACCAAAGCTACACAACTGAACTCTTCTTGAAGGTCAAATTGGCAACTCAAATATGTGGGATTACACAAACCCTGTACAGCATACAGTACACAGTTCTCTGCCCATTTAAACTCTGACTTAATTTTAGCTTATATTTTTCACAAAAGGGTACTTCAAACAGCCATGGTTTTATCTCACAAATTTCAAAATATCAAAAAACTCACAAACTCAAATTGTTATGTCATTGCAAAAGCCTTTGAATAAGAGGAATTGAGAAAACACTGCAAGTAACGTGTTCGTAAACACTAAAATCGATCAATTAATCATGTGAATCAAAACAAAAATACAAGCAGAGCTACTTTACTTGACATTCATATAATCAGGCGCGAGGAAGAGAAGTAGAAGATGATACCTGAAGGAGGTTTTGGGAGAAAGTGTAATGGGGTCCCCGGAGTTCGGTGACACCATACCTGCGAGGCTTCTCGGGACGATCTTCGTCCTCCGCGAAGGTCTTCCATCTGTACGCCGCCATCACCCAAAGCTTCAGAAACGACTCGCAAATGACCTGCGAAATGAAATTGCAGAGCGAGAGAGAGACTGATTTGGGATGGTAACAGAAGAGCCGAGCTGTTTCTAGAAATTGGACCTCTTCATCTATCAGGGAAGACAAGTGTGTGCGTGTCACTTCTAATTTTACCCATTTCCGGACAGCAGGATCCGTTTTCATCAAATGGATAACCCGCCCCGAATGCTTAACCATTAATCTAATTTTAATGGATATCGTGATAGTAAGTTAAAAAGTCCAAACAACATAGATAATCAAAATCATGATTCACTAAGACCATGTCAAGTCCTCTCCTTCCTTGCTCCTTGATCCACCATGGATCCTTTTGATGGCGCTCCACACATCCATTTATGGGTACACTCTACCTATTTATGGGTTTTACCTTTGTGTTTTTGTCTTTTTTTGCAGCCGGTCTACCCTCACAGGTCGCCGTCCAATGTTCAAGTCGTGCCACGGCCTCTCCCTCGTCTCGCGCTACCGTTCCAGCATCGCCGGACCGGTCCCGCCTCCGAACCAGTAGCCACCGTGGCCCCCCTGCCGTTCTCTGGAAGACGGGCTCCACGCGCCGCCCTCCATCTGCAGCGACCTTCCGCCTCGGGGTCACTCCTCGCCGCCGGGGGCCTGCTGCTCCCTAGATGGATCTGGGATCCGGGAGGAAGGACGATAGATCGGGGTCTGACTCCACGGCACCCGAAGTCGGGACCTTCGATCTCGGACAAACCGTGGCAGATCGACTCGTTGCTCTCGCCTCCCGCACTACTTCGAAAGTTTCGGGCGACTCAAGACGAAGATTGGCCGATACCAGATCGCTCCAATGGCACGGGGACTAGAAGATCTGATCTCGCCGACTTGGTAGTTTGTTCTTTCGATCGTGTGCTAATTTTCTATTCTGTTTTAGGTCGGATAATGTGTTGTTTAGACACTTTGTTGTTTAGGATCTCTCATTTCAAGTCTCGTTGTTTTGAGACGATAGTTGTTTTAGGTCGAATAATTTGGACGGTTGTAAGGAGTTGGCTTAGTTTTGTGACCATGATACAAAGTGGTCTACTTTTATGGGTCCATGAGCGTCGGGCTTGCTACGGTCGGCCTGGACATACATCTGGAACCCGGGGCGGTTACGCCTCACCCTACATGATTACCTTTTGGTACTACTTGATTACCTTTTGGTATTAATGAAAATCTTCGTTACCCGTTTCAAAAAAAAGACCATATCAAGTCTAGATTTAAATAAAAAATCTTTATTCGATTTTGAATGGCCTTTCATCCTTAGCCACAAATCATGTTCCTATTTTTTCCACGTACATGGCTTTGGTCCTCCAAAACCTGTTAGAGCTCTCTTCAACATGCTCATGACTAGATCGATCAACTTCGGGTCAAATAGGAACAATTAATAGATTTTCAAATCTGAAATGTGCTTAAACCTAAAGGCTTAATTGTTCTCTCAAAGGTGCACTGTTAGAGCACTCGTAGCGAGCAAACTATGTTCCGAACTATGAATCGTGAATCGTAATTTAGTGATTTATCATTCGTACGTTGTAGTGTGCGTGAATCGCGACTTGCGAACCACTAAATCATAGTTTGCGATTCGCACGTCGAATCATGACTCACAATTATGAGTCGCTGGTTCGCAAATCGTGGTGTGTGGCCGGGCCAATCGGTGTATGACACGTGGCATGGGGAAGAAAAAACTCGGACCGTTGGCAACGATCCAATTCCAACTGTTATTTTTTAAAAATCAAATTAAATCCAAAAAAAAAACTATTTTCCCCATGTAAATACCCCTTACCCCCATTCATCTAACCACCAATATTTCTCACTACTTTTCCTCTCAAATTTCTCACATATATTTCGATCCAAAATGTCCGACGACGAGTCTCAAACAAAGGAGAAGTTGGAAGCCGAACTTCATGCAATGGAGCAACGAATCCGACAAATGATTGATAGAATGATCAAAAGACTAATGCCAAAGATCAACGCATGGAGGCAAAGGATCGAACGTGGTGAACCTTCTTGATGACAGATTGACAGAGGTCGTGTCGAAACCCACAACCGACAGATGTAGGATTATTTCATCGAGCACCCAACCTATGGGCCCGATATGTTCATGCGTTGATTCTGTATGTCTCGACCACTCTTTCTACGGGTGATGGAAAAGGTAGTAGAGCATGACGATTACTTAGTTCAGAAGTCAGACGGTGCAGGACGCATAGGTTATCAATGCACCAGAAATGCACGGCCGCGATACGAATGCTTGCGTATGGGTATTCGGCCGATTCATTGGATGAATCCCTGCATATTGGGATAAGTACCATAATCGAATGTGTAAAAAGTTTTTGTAAGGCTGTTATTGATGTTTTCATGGCGGAATACGAGTGTAAACCAACAACGGAGGACTTGACCCGATTACTCGAATCGGGGTACAACCGAGGATTCCCCGGTATGATTGGGAGTGTTGACCGCATGCATTAGGAGTGGAAGAATTGTCCAGTCGCATTGCAAGGAGCCTACATTCGAGGAGATCACCACGGGGATCCAACCGTTATTCTGGAGGCTGTAGCGTCCTGTGATTTATGGATTTGACATTCGTTTTTTGGGATGGCAGGCTCGAACAATGACATCAATGTCCTCCACGCCGACCAATTATTCAAGGACGCTATTTATTGTCGTGACTTCGCCGTGGAGTACAAGATTAACGGTCATCGCTACGACCGACCTTATTATTTGGTTGACGGTATTTATCCATGATGGAGTCGGTTCGTGAAGTCGATTCGTCATCCCCATACTCACAAACACAAATTGTTTGCTAAAGTCCAAAAAGGTGCTCAGAAAGATATTAAACGGGTTTTTGCAGTCCTTCAAATACAGTGACACATAATTTCCCGGCCCCCTCATCTTTTAGAGTGAGTGCACTATTATAGGAAATTTGAAGAAAAAAATGTTCCATAATAGTACGAATTTGTTCCTCTAATACAAAAAAAGGAAGAAAATTGAGACTACATATTTTTCACATTTTTGGGGCAAAAACACCCTCATTTTAACTTCAACAAAATTCTTAATCTCACATTTTCTCTATTTATCATTTTCTTCGCCAATATTTTAAAAATGCATTTATATTTCATTAATTTATTAAAAATATTTTATTTGATTTTATTAATAATTAAAATAAAATTTTAATTTATTTTAAAATTTCATATTATTTTGATAAATATTTTTAAAAAGATAATTCAAATTTATAACTGTAATTTTTTTAATAAGATCAGCATGCTCGCTAGAGCTGTCCTAGTGAAATGAGTGTGTGGCGTTCCCCAACCAAATAAATCGGGTCTGCCATATCATAATTTGGTCTCTATATCTTTCAATCACTAGGCCTAGAAAGAAGTGAGTCTAAGGCTTCCCCCATCAAGAAACCTAAGGTAAGTGAAAGAGAGATGTCTAAATAAACATTATAGGGCCTTCGTAAGAGCACTACTCTTCGTTACATCCACAGCAAAAGCGACTAAGAACGACTTAACAAAATTGATCTGTAAACCAAACGTACACCAACCCGAAAGTATGCAATCACCTATAGCTATTCCACGTCGGCCTCGAGAAACAAAAAAATATCGTCCCCTAACTGAAGGTGAGAAACCCGAATACCAGTGTACAACCCTTGTCTTATCTCTAGCTCAAAGACCTTATGAAACTTTTTTGTTGCAATCAAGAATAAGTAGGGTGACATCGGACATTAGGGATATTCAAAATACTCATTAACCGAGATCCGACCGATAATACGACCGACCAGTGATCCGTATATTCATCACCTGCGGATTACGAATTGGATTTACTACCCAAAATATCTTATCCGCCAAAGACACGGATGAATGGAAAATTTTAGATTGTGATCCGCGGATTGATTGCTCGTATATAGATAAGAATGGGCTTCAAATTCAAAAATAACAACCCCAATCAATTTTCTCAATCCAGAACTCATTACAACCATGACCAACCTTATCTAAAACATATCTCAACTCTCCATCTTGTGAACACCACAACTAATCTATTCCTCGTTTTAAACTTCTTCCATATATTCGTTGGTGTCGTCATATCCTTGCCTCGGTTATTCTCTTTCGGCTCCGTCTCTAATCTCGACCTCGCCTTGACAGTTTAACACTGGTTTCCAAACTCACACCTTTGTTCATCGTTTGTCTCTCCTTTTCATTGTATATTTTTTCAAGAAGTTGGTTTTGATTTTAAGAGATTCATGGTTTTGACTTTTGAGGTCTTGGAAACATAGGTTAAGGGAAACTAAAAGAGAACAAAAAAATAGGTGTTTTTGGTAGTGGTTTGGATGTGTCGGAGCAAGGGTTACGAGAATAGAAGAGGTTGGAGATTAAGAGAGGAAAATGTGATTTTGGTATTGAGTGAGTGATTAGGAGGTGGGAAATAAGGAGAAGATAAGAAATGTGTGGCTGAGAGGTAGCAGGATCCGATCAAAGGACAACCATTACAAATGAGCTCTCAAGAGGAACAAAACTCGAAAAAAAACAATCGAAACCAAAAACTTCAAAAAGCGAGCACTTAACCCTCATCAGTAACCTACTCTTCACCTTCCGAAGTCAAATTCGGATCACCAAAAGCCTTTGTTTGAGCATGCTGAGCTAGTTGAGCAGATCGAGCTTGTAAAATCTACTTCCCACACAGAGGGTTTACAATTTTCTCACGGCTCAAAGAACGAGCAGTCTTAATTTCAGTAGTAAAGTAGTCCCCTAAAAACTTGGGAGGCCGACTCTATTGAATCGAAACTCTAGAAGGCTGCTTCGACTAACGAACCTTGTTCAAAGGTTTAAATTTTGGAAGTTGGAAAAGAACCTCTTTCCACAGCATACTTTGTTGCTCCCTTGTATGATCACTCAAAGCAACTTGGTGTGACGACTAACATAATGAAAGATAATCTCCTCGGACAAGGTCCGTACCAGCCCTCGCCATAACCATATCAGATCCTTTTTCCACTGGTGGATCTCGAGTTTCAACACTCGAAACCTTTGAAACCGATCCTAGCAAATTATCTGGATCTGGCAGCGAATTGGGCTCAAGTCCATAGCCCAACCCTAGGCACGGGCCCTACCATATCAAGACCAGGCCCATACCTCAACAGCACCGTGTCTACGTCGTCTTCCCCACAAAACGCGCGCGCAACTGTCACGCCCCAAATCCGGTTTTGACCGGACTCGAGACGTGAACTAAAAAAGTAATAATTTTAAATGAAAGTAAGCCGAGACAAGTCTTTAATAACAATTTAAAACCCTGAAAATCACCACGAGTCAACAGCTCGGTAAAAACAACGGTAAAACAGTTCAAAAGATAACTGTACGTCTCTAGACTACTAGCCTAGGACCCTCGCAAGCTCCCAAGCGTCGAGCATCCAGCTAGTACACAACCCGCTCAGGACCTGAAAAACAACAAGATAAGGGGGTGAGCTTTCGCTCAGTAGGAAAAGTAGTTAAGGTTATAAGCAAGCGCTCACCACCACGGGTAACCGTCCAATTAGGGCATACTAGTACAGCACACAACTAATTTCCAACGGAACTCGTAACCACAATCCTCAACACAAGACCAAACCATACTCACAAACATACTCAAACGAACAAGCACAAACTGCAACCACATCACTTAACAGGTCATCAAGCACAAAGTAAACCGTAAAATCACATACACGTCCTGTACCGCAGTCCCCTACTCCGCCGGCTGTCCACAGCCCGACTCCATCATATCACACCGGAACACACAGCATCGGCCTAGATATCTTCCCGGAAAACACTCGGGGCACAATCACAATACGTCACACCGGAATCTCCATCGGCCTAGACATCTTCCCGTAACTCCTTCGGGGCACGACTCCTAGAGCCAAAACAGGACATCAAGTGTCAACACAAACTGTCGGCCTAGATATCCCACATCGGAATACCCCCTCGATGTAGGTATCGTACCGGAACCACTACCCGGGGGACCGCGCATACGTGGGACCACACCGTCGGCCTAGGTACTACCCTACACCGGCGTACCCCCTCGGTCGTAGGTACTATACCGGAATACAACTCCCCTTGGAACAAACATCAAGATTATAACTCGCATTGTAATGCCATAATTCAAACACGGCTTACCAAGCCCAACAATCTTACCACAACCAGTCATGTCAGTTTATCAACCACCCGACCATTTCTCAAGCAATGATTCACGTCATAACACGCATGGCACACTTGCCCAAGAATAACCACAACACACTACAACGATTAATACTACAACATGCTTCTTGATCTAACATACCTAAATCACTCAGCGTTTATTTCAATCAAATCAAGGCAATTCAAACAACACACAACCTAAGGGCTCGACATGGCCCGCATGCATTTCTACCAGCACAACAATCCCAAACTTACGGCTCGACATGGCACGTAAGCTATCCCTCAATTCACTCGTTTCTCACTTCCTAATCATGCAGTTCTAACAGTATAAATTACTTAAAAACGACCTATAGGCATACTAGTAACTTTCCACAATCGAACTGGTATCCGCTACGTTCCCTACCTCAAGACGAACACAACAGCTATGTCTTCTAGCTGCTGACGTCCTGACTTTCTACATCCGGTCTTCTCTACGATCGAAGCCGGACTCTAAATTAACACAGAAAGCCATAATTAATAGTGGTTCCAAAGTTAATTTAAAAGTTACGAACGGTCCAAAAGAATGAATTATACGACGAATCGAGTTCGAGTACCCGAGCCCCGAGTACAGAACCCGGTGCACGTTTCCCGAGGCACAGTTCCCAATGCACGGATCCTGAGGCATGGGTTTTGAGACACGGTTCCCCGAGGTGTCCAATTCGGCGTTCCCGTCCTAAGTCTGATTTATCCGTCAAGTGATTCTGTCATCCAAACGTTCCGGGTTCGATCAATAGTCCAAAATCCGATTTAAATTAAATCTGATTTTAAACCCTTTTTAATTTAAAACCTTTTTATTTAAAAACTGATTTTCGTTTTAATTTCTTTTCTTTTAATTTCTTTAATTAATTTTTCTTTTCAGTTTCGTTCGATCAGATCCAGAAGGTTCGAGAAGAAGAAAAACCAGAGGAAAAGGTTCGGTCCGATTTTCGACCGATCACCGGCAGTGACGTTACCGGCCGAAGCCTCACGGTGGTAGTGGTTCTCACCGTATGGGGAAAGACGGCGGCGGGCGGTGGTTGCGACCGGGAAGAGCACGGTGAACCTTCTCGTCTCAGATCTGGAAACGACGGCGAGTTCACCCGCTCGGCTTGCTCTTCCCGATGGAGAAGCGACGGCGACTCGAAGATTCCGGAGCGGCACGAGGAAGGTGCAGCGTCTCGCTGGTCCGAGCACCGTCTTCCGTCGCGGTCCGGCTTGATATGGTCGGAGGGGATTTGTGGTGGTCGGAATCGAGCGCGGGAGGCGACGGGGAGCTCGGGCTACGCTCAGGGAAGAAGAAACGAAGGAGAAGAAGGAGAAGGGTGAGGGAGAGGGAGCTCGGAGATGAGGACGACGACGGCGGCGAGAAGAAGGAGAGAGAGGTTCGGGAGAGGGTATCGGTGAAGAGAGAGAGAGAGAGGGAGGTGGAGGGTCGGCTGCGCTAAGGAGGGAGAGAAGAGGGAAATAGGGTGCAGAACCCTAATTTCTGGCTTTATAAGCGCGGGCCAGCTGAAACTGGGCCTCAACGGGCCTTTGCTCACACGGCCCAAAGAGAAAGAGGTTGGGTCGGGGCGGGCCTGGCTCGGGTCGGGTCTGTAGGTCGGGTCTGGTCCGCCCGGTCCAGCCCTTTACCTTTTTTTTTAAACAAACCAAAAAATTAAACCGATTTTCAACCCCGACACTCCAAACGAACAAACTTTAAAACTTAACCCGTTTTAAACCGGAGCGGTCTTTACAGCAACTGCGGATCCCGCCAAAGATAAGGGTTTTGGTTTGATTTTGTTATTGGGTGGCTAGGAATCAGATTATGTATGTTTAATCTGATGCAACAAGATTTTGCTCTGGCGGATTACAACCTAAGAATCAGATCGGGCATGAGAAAGTAAAATTTATAGATTCGATCGGTACACGGGCGGATTCAAATAGGCACGAGTCGGGTCGGTTACCCGCTCGTACAAACCCATATCGGACACCTCTTTCTGACTCTCTCTAAGACCCGAAATCGTTCAGACGGAGAGTCATTGAGCAGGACTGAAGAGAAACCTCGTAAACACGAAGAGACTCATATAATCTGCTTGTAACCAAGTCATATACTTCATAGCACCTTAATCAAGTAAAAGTGTAAGACCATTCGATCTTGTCGGAAATCTTCTCGAAGTCTACTTTCATTATTATCGTTTGGTTGACGAGAATAACGCACAAAATCCAAGACCACCATAGTAATTAGAACACTGTCCAACAACTATCTTCCTTGGATACATGTTGGTCGCCAATCATCTTGTTAAGACGCTCCGAGAAGATCTTCTTATACGTGTAATCTAGGATCAATCACTTGTCAAAATTGACTGTATGAAAAGAGTTTTATTTCAAACCTGTGTGGATGTTGTATGAAAATGTGTTCAGATTGCACATGAAAATACATGGATTTGCTATAAAGGGGCATCTTCATTCCAAAAGAAAATAGGAAGGTTGTGGAAGAGAACAGTAATGGAATTTTGAGGACGAGGCTACTTATTATCATTGATTAATGAGTAAAGTAATTGAACACATACATGCGAGCAATTTTTGTAGTTTTGGTCATCTATCTAGGGTGCAACAATCATTTAGTCACCTTAGTGATGGTTTTATTTATTGTTTTAGTCCATCTAAATATTTATACGGTATAAGCAACCCAACTAGTTGATTGAGGTCATGATTCTACTTGAATTACATATAGATGTTACATACTTCGGAACTTGTTATGTTGAGGTCAGTGATGCGGTGTCCATATCATCTGCTCCAATGACATTACCTTAGCGGCGATTTTCTGCTTTCCTTGCTGTTGATGCAAAGCATCAGAATTTGTAATGGGGAGAAGAAAAGAAAGAATAAAGAAAACTGTTGAGAGACAAAAGACGCTTTTTCCCTCCTGACTTATATCAAAAGTAATCGATCTCTCTCCAAGGCATGCACATACTTAATCACACATCACATGCACATATTTAATGGCACACCACGCCATTAATCGCTGGTTCTGCTTTATTCTTATTCTCCTCTCCATCCACAATTCCCTTACAAAAGAGAAGATCAGCTTCTCCGAAAATATTAAGCTGGAGAGCTCAGGTTGTGCTGCTCGTAATGTCGAAAAACACAGCTGCTGTTGTGTGTCTGCTGATAATAGTCATGGACGTGGTGGCTGGGATCCTTGGCATTGAAGCCGAGGTAGCTGAGAACAAGGTATATATGACCGTTACATTACTTGTTTGTTTCGGTTAATCTTTGTGGTAAATTAAGGTTTGGATTGTATTTTTGCTGTTGGGACAGGTGAAACAGTTGAGGGTGTGGATTTTTGAATGCAAAGACCCAAGTTACCAAGCTTTCAAGCTGGGACTTGCTGCTTCTGTGCTTTTGGCTCTGGCCCATGTTATTGCTAACCTGTTTGGTGGTTGCGTCTGCATTTGGTCTAGAGAGGATTGGGACAAAGCAACCGCTAACAAACAGTTGGCTGTAGTCTCCTTCGTTTTCTCTTGGTATCATATTTAAACCTCTAATCTCTTATCAACTATGATACCTCTTAGTTTTTGATAATATACATGATGTTACAGTAACAGTTTGCCCAATATTCAGGATTATACTAGCCATTGCATTCGCAATGTTGATGGTGGGAACTATGTCAAACTCAAGTTCAAGAAAAAACTGTGGAATAGCTCACCATCGCCTTCTGTCCATCGGAGGGATCCTATGCTTTATCCATGGACTGTTCATAATTGCCTATTATGTTTCTGCAACAGCCATAACCAGACAAGGAAGTGGACAACATGTTTAAGCGATTCCCTGTCAACTGTTCTTTTTCCTTACAGTAATTTACTACAAATGTAATCAACATTCATAATATGAAACTAATAAGAAGCAGATTGTGTCAAAATGTCCCGTTCATTTCTTCAATTAAAAAGGACAATTTGATACATAGATTTGAATACAGAAAACGAAACATTATCAGTATTGGTGTCAAATGTATTGAATCTGAAGAGACTAGTTGTCATCGTCAGCCGAGGTGGCCTTAGATCCAGAACCGACTTTCTTGGGCAGCAACATGTTGTGGATATTGGGCATCACTCCGCCATTGGCGATGGTGACAGAACCGAGTAACTTGCTCAGCTCCTCGTCGTTCCTCACAGCCAACTGGATGTGCCTCGGAACCACCCTTGTCTTCTTGTTGTCCCGAGCTGCGTTTCCAGCCAATTCCAGAACCTGAACCGACAAATCACAACACGTTAAGACGCAAACTCCAGAATTGTTTCTGAAAAAGAGGTTCGTAAAATTAATTTGGGGCTTCATGGGAAAAAAGCACAACTAACCTCGGCGGCTAGGTACTCAAGGACGGCGGCGAGGTAGACGGGAGCTCCGGCACCGACGCGCTCGGCGTACTTACCGGCTTTGAGGAACCGGGCGATACGCCCGACAGGGAACTGCAGGCCGGCCTTGCTGCTGCGAGATGTGGCCTTCTTGGCGACGCCGGAGCCCAGGGATTTTCCTCTGCCAGCCATTCAAGTTTGGAGATGGTGGTGAGAGATTTGATGACTTGGAGATAGACTGCGTCTGAAGTTGAGAGATAGATGATGGTGTAGTGGTGGCGGGACATTTATATACGATTCGGATATCGGAGAGAACGATGCCAGCCACTGGAGAGGAGTCACGCGGATCGAGATCTCTAACCGTTGATTTGAATAACTTTAGACCGTTAGATTCGGGGTACGACAAGGATTGCTATTCTCAACGGTAGATTCTTTTGATGAGTGGACCGTCAGATGAATGGACGGTAGATCAGTGTATATTTTTAGAATGGAATATCTGTTTGTGCAAGAGGGATTGGAAGCAAATTTATTTACACAAGTATAAGAATATATATTTTTTTGTATGTGTTCATCAGGAGGATTAATCCAATAAATATGAGTAAGCCTCTCTAGCGTCGAATCATATGGTGTGAAGAATTTAGTTGTCGAATGTGTATTATAGAGTCTGTTTCTCGTTGAATCTTCGATACCCCCGTATCATTTCGAGAAAGTTGTAGACTCAGAAGGTCGTCTAATCGACAGATTTGGAACCAATAAAATTGGGCCTAACGAATCTACGGACGATGCGTGACAACGTTTCAGAACATTGAATTCAATTTTTGGTCTTTATTATCCAACGCCCGAAGCGTCTTCCTCACAAATCCTCTTCAAGTCCATCAGTGTCGGCGTTTCTCCGACCGTTTAGCTTCCCCAGCCAACGATTCAGTCATCTTTTTTCCTACCCCCCGATGTTCTTTCGATCTCATTTGTCTGCCCCATTTCTCCACCCTGCTCCGTCCTTTGTTTCTTCGAGCTGATTATGTGCTCCCGTTTCTCTTAGTTGCTTTGTCGTCCCGTTTATTCCCACTGCCTAGTCATAGTTGTCATGCCCCAAATCCGATTTTGACCGGACTCGAGACGTGAACTAGGAATAATAAATAAAGATAAATTTAATAATGCAATCTTCGAGTAAAACATAACTCAAATCCAAAGTTAAGAGTCAAATGCTCGATCTGACAGAATAACCGAAAATATAGTTTGATACAAAAGGGCAGTACGTCTCTAATACATAAAATCACCTGAATCCTCAAGGAGCTCCCGAGCCCTGAGACCACCTCTAGGTCTACTTATCACTGAAACCTGTAAAAACAGTAAACACGAAGGGGGTGAGCTTACGCTCAGTAGGAAAAAGTAGTATAGTAAAAAGAACCCCCGCTTTAACAACAAAAACCCAATTAGTACAATTATCCCAAAGATACCATAAATGGATATCAACAAGAATTGCAACACTTAATAAAATAGTAACTCAAGGGAGATCAACGGGGAGACAGCTTATTCTCCAATAGAAACAACTAAAGAACACATGAGTACCGAAACATAGATAATTTAAGCCACAAGGCTCCGATCCAAAAACCAACACATCATACCGAAGTGCCCCTCGGTCCAGAGGAGACACATATCATCAGGGCTCCCAGAAATGTCCCTAAGGGAACATATATCATCGGGGCTCTCGGGAATGTCCCCAAAGGACCATAGATCATCGGGGTGAAGCAAGATGTCCTCCCGGAAATGTTCCCAAGGAACACATACCCTCGGGGTGAAGCAAGTAGTAAACAACCACCTCGGGGTAAACAACCTCACGTCAGACCGGAATGCACCTCGACCTAGACGTCTTCCCGGAAACACACGTCGAGGTAAACAACGTAATACAATATACCGGAATGCACCGTCGGTCTTCCTAGAAATCCCTCGGGGCATAAACATGACACCTAGTGCCAAAACTCAACCGTCGGCCTAGGTACTACCCTACACCGGCATACCCCCTCGGTGTAGATACCATACCGGAATACAACTCCTCTTGGAACACACATCAAGAGAATAACATGCATCATAAAGTCATAGTTCAACCATGGCTTACAAAACCCAACAATCTTACAACAACACGCCACATAAAACTCATATTATCAATCACGCTTACCGGCATGACTTACCAACCACGTCCCATCGGTCTATCACTCACCCGATCATATCATTAGGCACAATCAATTCACATTCAAACATTCACTCAATCAATCATGACACGGATCAACCATTCACATTACAATCATCATAATTCATCTAGTTTAGTGTGACTCGGCTACTAACCTAAGGACGAAACACGCATCGCTATTAAGGACGAACAATCATCATTAAGTACATCCAACACACAATCTTAAGGCTCGACATGACCATTCTACCAGCACGACAATTTCCCTAAGTATTGAAAGCGGTTAACTAGTGAATCACATCCTATATGCATACTAAGACTCTTCCGGTTATTATTGCAATTGAAAGCGGTTATCCTAGTGAATCACATCCTATATGCAAACTAAGACCTTTCCGGATACTATTATCCTATACGCATACTATTAGCATTCTTTAAATTAAGAATGGAGTTTAGTACTCTTCCCTACCTTGAATTCTCCAATGCTTAATTACTCATAGCAGCTGACGACCTGGCTAGCTTCCTCCTCGTCCTCTCACGCGGTCCCAAAGGCCTCTCCTCCGTCGAGCTGGGGTCCAAGGTCTTGGATCACAATTGAAACTATAATTAAAGACTAACCGAAGGTGGTTTAAGAGACAGACATCTAAGTTACAGTCCTCAAACAAACGGTTCCAGATAAACGTTCGAATTAGAAGAAAACACCCAAAAAAGGGCTCAAAACAGGTCTGCCACGGATCGGGTCACGGAGCCTTGACGGGCTCCGTAACGGATCTGGTCATGGATCTGTTACCTACGCCGTCACGGTTCTCCTCACGAAGCCATGATTAACGCCGTCACGGTCTCCCTCACGGTGCCCGTCACGGAGTCGTGATGGGTCTGACGGGTTCCGACCTTCTTTTTCCTCCAGCTTCCTTTTCACAAATTTACAGTCCAAAAACTCCATTTTTATCAATCTCAAACCTCCAAAACACTTCCAAAACCCTTAATAATCCCATACCCATGATGGGTCTTCAACAAAACACCAACAACAATTGATTTCCAACACAAAAGCAAGCTATTTACTCCAAAATTGAATCATCTAAGCTTCAAACCTCAAAATACAATGAAACCCACTCATTTTCATGTTCTTCCTTCTAAACCCATGATTCAATTCTCAAGGAAAACGAAAATGGATGAAGGATTTACCTTAAGAGTTGAATGGGGGTGATGAAGATGATGATTTGGAGAGTTTTTGGGAAGAAAACAAGCTCAAGACTCCATTTTTGCTCCTTTCTTCTCCTTCAAGCTTCAAAGCTTCTCCTCCTCATCTTCTTCTTCTCTCTCTCTAATTTCGGCTATACCTCTCAAATTCGCTGAAAAGTGACCCCAAATGACTTAAAGACCTAGTTTAATGAAAGTCCAATAAGGCCCTTAGGTCCACTTATACTATTTTGGATTATGTGAGGGTAAATGAGTCATTGAAGACCCATTTCTTCTCCTCCAAGCCACTAAGGACAAGTGTCCTATCGGGGACCACTTAGCCCTTAGAAAAAATCAAGCAACTCTAATTTAATGTGTTTAAGTCGATAAAAAGTCTATGTTTGACCGAATGTTGACTTTTCCACAATTACAGTCATTTGAAAGGAAACTGCCCAATTAAGATAACTGTAATGACGGCTAAGCTTTTTTGGGCCCCAGAAAGGTCCTGAATGACTCCTGGAGTCTTCGGTTGGCTTTTCTGGTAAAAAGTCAACTTTCGCCAGGATTCACCAGTTCGACCGGGATCGACCAGAGGCAATTCTTACAATCTACCCCCCTTAAAAGAATTTCGTCATCGAAATTTAAAACAAGAGTACCTCAAGGGTCGAACAGGCTGGGGTACTTCACACGAACTTCATCCTCGCGCTCCCAGGTCGACTCAGCTCCGTGGTACCTCCACTGTACCCGTACCAGTCGGATAGTCTTTCCACGCAAAATCTTCTCCCGCGTATCCAAAATCCTGAAAAGCTGCTCCTCATACGAAACATCATCAGCTACCTCGATGTCCGTCCACTCGATACCGTGGGAGGGGTCCGTGGTGTACTTCCGCAGTTGGGAGACATGGAAGACGTTGTGAACGTTCCCAAGCTGCGGTGGCAAAGCAAGGCGATAGGATACGGCTTCAACTCTGCCCAAAACCTCAAAAGGTCCGATAAACTGCGGGGCCAACTTGCCTCCGCCGCGGTTGAACCGAAAGAGTCCCTTCTTCGAGCTCACCCTCAGAAACACGTGATCACCAACTGTAAACTCAAGAGGTCCACGTCGTCTATCCGCATAACTCTTCTGTCGGCTCTGCGTGGTCTTTAACCGCTCCCGAATCAATGCGACCTTCTCGTTCTTCTCCTAGACAAGCTCCGGGCCAAGTAGACTCCGGTCTCCTACCTCTGCCCAACACACGGGCGATCTGCACGGCCTCCCATACAACGCCTCAAATGGTGTCATCCCAATACTGGGCTGAAAATTGTTGTTGTAGGCGAACTCGGCTAATGGTAAGTGATCTTCCCATGATCCTCGGAAGTCCAACACACATGCTCGCAACATATCCTCTAAGATCTTTATAGTGCGCTCTGACTGACCGTCGGTATGCGGGTGATAAGCCGTACTGGGCAAGACCTCGGTTCCCAATGCTTTCTGCAAGCTCTCCCAAAATCTGGAGGTGAATCGAGGATCCTTATCGAACACCACGGTCACCGGAACTCCGTGAAAACGGATGATCTCTCGAACGTACAACCGACTAAGGGTGTCAACCGTGTCAGTCATCCTCATGGATAATAAGTGCGCCGACTTGGCCAATCGGCTGACCACTACCCAAACAGCGTCGTGCCCTCTCGGCGACCTCGGTAAGCCACTCACGAAGTCCATCGTGACGTGCTCTCACTTCCACTCTACGATCGGCAATGGTTGCAATAAACCGGCGGGACGCTGATGCTCGGCCTTTACCTGCTGACAAGTGAGGCATCTCGAGACGAACTCTACGACTGCTCTCCGCATCCCGCTCCACCAAAACTGTCGTCTGATGTCCCGATACATCTTGGTGCCACATGGGTGCACAGCAAGACGGGAGTGATGACACTCTCTCAACACAATATCTCTACAACCTCGCGGCACAAACAACCCTCCTTGGTAACGTAGACCCTGATCGACACCCTGCTCCCAGCCTTCGGTGTCAACACCGCTGATCATCTTCTCCCAGATCTCTGCCGTCTCGACATCCTCGGTATGTGCCTCCAGCACACGAGTAACTAGTGTGGGTTGATCCACTAATGAACACATAGCCACGCCATCCGTGATCTCATCTAGCTCTAGTCTGAACGAGCTCAACTCCTCCAACATGTCCCACTCTCGGACTGATATACTAGCAATGTAGTGAGTTGACTTCCTACTCAGTGCATCAGCGATGACGTTCGCTTTGCCCGGATGATAGAGTAGCTCGAAGTCGTACTCCTCAAGTAGCTCCATCTACCGCATCTGGCGCATGTTCAAGTCGCGCTGGGAGAAAATGTACTTGAGGCTCTTGTGATCCGAGAATACCCGGAATCGCTCTCCATACAAGTAGTGTCGCCAGCTCTCCAGCACAAAGACAACTGCTGCCAACTCTAGATCATGGGTAGGGTAGTTGCGCTCATGTATCTTCAACTGTCTGGATCCATATGCAATTACCTTCCCGGACTGCATCAAAACACATCGCAGTCCCTCACCGGGCGCATCACAATGTACATCATATCCGATCCCCCGCTCCGGCACAATCAACACGGGAGCGGTAGTCAAACGAGCCTTCAGCTCGGTAAAGGAGTGCTCACACTCATCGGTCCACAGAAACTCTACTCCCTTGCGTGTCAGTGCGGTCATCGACGCGTCCAAACGTGAGAAGTCCTGTTCGAACCGTCGATAGTATCCTGCCAATCCCAGGAAGCTGCGGATCTCAAATACACTCTTGGGCCGTGCCCATTTCGAAACTGCGTCGATCTTCGCCGGGTCGACTAGGATACCCTCTCGGGACACAACATGCCCGAGGAAAAGGATAAGGATACCTCCAACATGGTTATGTGGGTGGAGATATAAGTGGACGTAAGATCATATGAACATGATTGTATGTGGAAGCTAAAAGGAAAAGGAGGAAGACAATATGGAATCTCCTACAACACTTGACAAAAGCAGCTACGTAGTGTTGGCTTGGGATTGGAGACTTTAATGGTACTCTTAACAAAGATGACAAGAGAGTTAGGATACCTTATGCTCAAGGACATATTGATGGTTTCATGGGAGTGGTCATGGATTTAAACTTACGAGACTTGGTGTTGTACAACTATGAGTTTATTTGGATTAATATGAGGAAATGTGAGGAGTTAGTGGAGATTCAACTCGATAAATAAATGATTACTCGAGGTTGGATATACTATTTCCTAATGCGAAATTCACAAATCTTGGAGCACAAGAAGATTCCGTTTTGAAAATTTATGGTTTGATGATCCAGAGCGGGTAACATGTAAGAACCGACCTCGGTCGAACCAGTGAAATTTGGGAAAAATTGATTTTCCGTTGGAAAAGTCAACCGATGACTCCGGGAGTCATTCAGAACCTTTCCGGGACCCAAAAAGCGTAGCCGTCATTACAGTTAGGTTAGTTGGGTCGTTTCCTTTCAAATGACTACTTTTGCGAAAAAGTCAAATCCGGGTCAAACGGGGTCGAATTAGAGGTCTTATCGATTTAATTTAATTTGAGCTGAGATATTTTGGGTAGAGGTGGACCCCACATGAACACATGTCCATGTGTCTTGGAGGAGAAGAAAAGAGGGGAAAAAGACCCTTTGGTCCCACTTGTGGACAAAAAAGAGAGAGAGTGGCTAAAAGACGAAAGGGACATTTATACTCTTAGGATAAGGACCACTTTTGGGCAAATTTTCAGCATTTCTACACCCTTGGCCGAACCACATAGAGAGAGAAAGAGTGTTTGAAGCCTCCATTGCTTGAAGAAGAAGAAGGTGAAGAAAAGGAGCTCCTTTGGTGGATTTTCAACACCAATCTTCTCCAAATTTACTTCATTCTCATCTACTCTTCAAACCGAAAGTGAGTAACCTTTAAAAACCCACTTTTAATGAACTTTGGGGTTGTGGGTTTGGTAGAACTTGCATGAACTAAGTTTGGGTTCATGGGTTTGAGGCTTGTCTTGTTTAAGAAGTTGATTTTGTTGAGAAAAGTGGAGTTTGATGATAGAAATAATTTGGGTTTTTGTTGTTTTGATGAAACCCACTATGGGTCTTGGAGTATTGAGGTTTTGGGACTGATTTAAAGGTTTTGGAGGTTAAAAATGGAGTTTTGAGGAGTTAAAATTATGGAGAAGAAGTTGGAGGAAGAAGAAGGAAAAAATTGTCCAGACCCGTCACGGATCCGTGACGGGGACCGTGACGGAGTGCGTCACGGCTCCGTGACGGAGACCGTGACGGCACACGTCACGGTTCCGTGACGTCACCCGTGACGGTGAACATCACGGTTCCGTGACGGAGCCCGTCAAGGCTTCGTGACCCGAACCGTGATGGATCAGAAATGGATCTTGTGGGGTCCATTTTGGTCGTTTTAGAGTAATTAGGAAGGTTATTTATAACCGAGCCTATTGGAGGTTAGTTTGGTATGTTTTCTTCCTTAAAATACGGCGTCAACGATGTCGGTGCCATCTCCGGCATCCGTCGATTCCGAACTTGACCTCCGGTCAATTCCTTAGACATGATTTCAGGGAATTCGCACCATCCTCGCGGTCGCTCTCGGCTCCGCACGGTCGGTACTTTCTCTTCTGCGACCAACGTTGGTCAGCAACCGTCGTTGTAAAGACCGGCAATTTAAATTGGGACTTCCTCTTGCAAATCGAAACGTCAGGGTAGGTTTTTGCAAAGAGTGGAATTTGACGGGGAAATTTCAAAAAAAAAAAAAGAGGAGATTTTTGGGCTGAGTGGGATTTTGGACCAGGCAGGATCGACTTGGGCCGGACCAGCACAGGCCCAAACCCGTCCACTCCACTCCCGAACCCTAGCCCTTTTATACCCCAGACGCCCATCTCTTTCTCGCGTCTCCTCCTTCTTCTCTCGCGAACCAGAGCAATCCGGTGACGTTCTCGTTCTCCGACCACTCCCCTCTCTTCTCCTTCTGCTACCTCAACCTCACCCTCGTCTCCATCCTCTCGGTCGCGCACACCTGAAGCCTCATCTCCGTTCGCAAGCCGAGCTCGTGCGCGGACGGAAAGCTTCGCCGGCGACCTTTCCCCTTCGGGTTCGCCCTTCCGGGCCTAAATCGAGCTCTCCCTCGCCTGGGTTCTTCTCCCCCGACCTCGTAGCGACCAGATCTGCAACCTTTCGAGCTCAATACGAACTGTTGCTGACGGAATCACCGCCGGCGAGGTTTCGAGCCCTAGATCTGGGCGAAGCTCGATTCCTAACGCCCTAGTCCTCGTCTAGCCACAGCCGAACCCGCCGTCCTTTTTCCTTAGCTCCGCCGGCTCGTCTCGCGAGCTCTGGGTTTTGTCACCGCCGGAGACGGTGGCCGGAACACGCAAAGCTCGCCGGAGCTGAACGAGCTCGGGGTTGAGGCTGGTGGGCCTTGGGCTTGGAAGAGACATTGGGCCGAGTGACTCGGGCCGGATGAGAAAGAAGACGGGCTTGGGCCCAGTACGCCTCGCGGGCCAGGCCAGGCTCAACAGTGGGTCTGGATCCGGGCCGGGTCGGGTCTGGACCGGGTCAGGGCCTGGATCCGGGTCAACCCAAGTCAATTAAAACATTTTTAAAAAATCAGATTAAATAATCAACTTTATTTAATTAAAGGTGAGAATTTGAAGGTTTGATTTAAGCTTCAGAGAACCTTTGGACTGTTATCAATTTTTGATTTGGACGTTTTATTTGTCAAACCTAGACGGGACTTCGCCCGAGATCAAGGGCTTGGACCCGAGCTAGAAGATCGAAGATCACGCCGGAACCCGTGTGAAGAACGGAGTTGTGATCACTCGAGCTTTTCATCAGAGTTTTATTAGAGGAAGACCACAAGGTAGGGAAAGTATTAATTTCTTAATTAACGCTTAGTATGCATGATTAGGATAATAAAATCGGAAAGGTCCTAGAATTGCCTATAGGATGCGACTAACTAGAATAATCGTATTTCAATTACTAATAAATGGATGAGTCTAGTATGCATGCTTAGAATGATGACAGTTAGTGAAGTGTGCTTTCAATACTTGGGAAATTGATTTACTGGTAGAGAGGCTGTGAAGAGCTCTCGAATTAGTTGTGTGCTAGGTTCACATGCTTGGTTGTTAGTTATTAGGTTAACTTAAGAGTCTAATGGAACTAAATTAACGTCTATTATTGAATGACCATTTGTTCGTTCACATGATGATTGATTGGTTGAATGCATACTTGGTTGATTGAGTGTTTATGTTGATATAATTGTTGGTTGAACGGATGATCGAGTATGACTGGTTGTGCCAAAGGGGTACAACCAGGTGATCGATGTACCGATGGTTGGTGACAGGTAAGTGTACGGTAAGTATGAAATGGTGTTGGTTGTCTGGGTTGTGATGAAAGTGTGTTCCGACTTGTGTTGCTTGATGGATGAATGAAATGCTTGTTCCTTTATTCTTATTCTTGAATGTATGCTCGTTTATTGGTTCGTCTGTTTGTTTGCTTGGGTTGGTACTACACCGGGGGGGAAATCCGGTGCCGTTGTGGTGGTTGGAGTTGGACAGATACAGTGAGATATGGACTGAGTAATGGAGCCTGAGGGCATTGGTTATTGGATATTACGAGAGTTGATTATTGGCAGATCCTGCGGGATATATAGATTGATTATGAGCAGATCATGCGGGATATTATTGATTATTGGCAGATCCTGCGGGATATATAGATTGATTATGAGCAGATCCTGCAGGATATTATTTGGATTACTTCTTGAGAGATGGTTACTAAGGTTTCACCCAAGGATGTGCGTCCCAGTGGAGCACTACCTTGGTTCCCTATGACATATGGTCCTTAGGAGGCATTTCTGGGAATCCCGACGATAAGCGCCCATTTGGGATTGTTTCCGATGCCCCGACGCATGTGCTTCCTCTGGACCGAGGGAGAATCTGATATGATATGGATACTCTGGTGGATCGGAATGTGGGAACCGAGGTGATCCCAGAATCTATCCATGGATCGGAGGCTTGAGAAAGCGAGTGGTTGGCAAGATATTGATTATTCCCATTTTTACTATCATTAATCCATTAAAGTATTTAGTTTGAACTTCTTTTAAGTTACTGTCAACTTTGAAGAAGCAATGTTATTTCATCACAACAGATTCCATAACATTTCTTTGCTTAATAGTATTTACTTGTTCCCAGTGTGATGGGTTTCTATTTTATTAATGTTCTCCATTTATTCTCTGGGAAGTTATCGTTATCCTTGAGAATGCACTATGGATATTGTTACTTCTTATTTGTTTATTACATCCTTTGGTTTAAGGGTTTTAAATACTTTTGTGACATCTAATTAAAACAGTCTTAATATTAAACTTGGAGACTAAGGTCATTTACGATTTTCCCTACTGAGCGTAAGCTCACCCCTATTTGTTTATTTATTGTGTGTACAGGTATGCTTGAGATTTGGGGGAATTTGAGGCTCGGGAGCTTCCGGATGTCTTGAGGATTGTATTAGAGATGTGTTGGTCCATATTGTTGAACTATATTTACCTTTTGTCACTTATCAAGTTTTGACACTATACTTGAAGTTTAGATTGAATTATTGCGGAATACTTCGGACTCGTTTTCAGCTTTAAAAGAATTTACTTCAAGGGTACTACTTTTACCTCGTTTGTTCTAGTCACGTCTCGAGCCTGGCCAAAACCGGATTTGGGGCGTGACAATTTGGTATCAGAGCCTGGTTTCATTTGAAACAGGTTGTAGTTTTCGAACTTGTTTTCAAAACCTCGGACCAACGTCTTTTAGGTGGATAGAGTTAGGAAGTCTAAGTCGAGTACTCAGTGATGCGGAGTTAAACACGTTGATGCATAGAGTGTGAACGACTCGAGTCTTACTGATTTCAATGGTTGTTTAAATTTGACTCTTTTTATTATGATGGTTACATCGCTTGAATGACATCATTACCCTATGGACTGTAAGGTACAGTGATCGGTGAAACCGAACGGTTGAGATCGGTATTGGGCTAGCGAGCAATGATGGAACCATTATGTACATTGTTGAGTAAATTAGCTGTTAAGTATGTTACCACCGTGTTGGTCGTTTCATGTTTGTCAAGGTTGAATGATTAACTTGGTGAGGTGTTAATGAGGTTGGAGATTGAATTCATTGGAGTGTTACTTGTCGGAGTGGTGTTTGACCGAAGAGTGGACTTATGGAAGGATCGGACGGTTAATATTTTGAAATTGTTGAGGATTTGACTCGGTTACGATGTTGAGAATTGTTTAAAGAATCAAAGTTGAAAAGATGATCCAAGTGGGATGAGATTTGAGAAAAGAATAGAACTCGTGTATTCTTGCGCTCTTTTTAAGTGTATTGTGTCTATTCCGAGGCTCCGTGATCCGGAAAGACTCGTCCCATCCTATGCTTCGTGATACGGGACTGGTTACACCCCTATGCTTCGTGATACGGGAAGACTGAGCCGATGATGCTCCGACACCATACTTTGTTGTACTATTCAAACGCTGCGGGTTCTAGAGTGATGAAATGTTAGTTGTGAAACTGCTGATTTGTTTAAGTGATAACCGTCATTTAAGAATTAAAGTTGAAACTAATAATGAGTTTGAAATTAAGATCGGGTTTAGATCGGACGAACGAGCGGTGCTCGGGTTGGTCATGACACGTTGGTTAAATAATTGTTGAAGGATTCGCCGTTTGGGTCGGCCGCTAATTGATGTAAAAACCTGAAATGCTAAATTGACCGGGTAGTATTGGAATATTTGCTAAGACCCGCATGGGTTACGTTGGTGTTCATGATGTTGTGTAATTGAGATGTTTTGTGTGTACCTTATGGGTAGGACTCTATGTACAGGTTATTATAAAATGTCCTGCTTAAGCGGATGGTTAAAGGAAAATACAATCGGGTCATGCCGGATTTTCGGTAGAAACTGAAGTGTTTGCACTATCACGGGTTGACTCAGGGGCGCCACTGTAGTCGAGCGTGATAGAGGGATGTCAAGTGGTTACAACGAAATTCGGGGACGCCTGAATCGGGTTGTAACGACGTGAGATCGACGTGAACGTTATAAGGAAAAAGTAAGGGTTGGAAATTATGGAAAAGAGTTGAGGACTCAAATTGTGAGCGTTATCGTGTTGCGATTTTAGACCCTAGTGTTGGGAAGATACCCAATCGAGGGGTATGCTTGTGCTTTGTGAATCGTGTGAATTGATTGAGATTGTTCCTCCTATGGGAGTTGATTGATTTGTTTGAACACCGTTGTTTGCCGTTGTGAGACGCACTAAGTTGCGGTCTTTTCTGCTTTATATAAAGTGCTTTATATTTATATCTTATGAGCCAGTGCGGTTGGTCTTTATTTGATCTTTGTGGGACGCGCGTGAACGTCTGTGTGTTTTGGTCGAACCGGTGGTTCTAAACGAGACTTCGTACTAGCGATCCAAGTGGAATCCCTTTAAGACGCATGAGAACGTCCCTTGTGGATATTTCGAACCACTTAAGTTATCTGGGTTTGAGTACTTACGTTTTAAGGCAGCGAGTACACGAACTGTCCCGTGTTTACAGTCCGAGAGGGACAAGGAGTCGCCCACTATGAGGCAGAGCCAGGCACCAACCATTGGTCTAGCAGGGGCAGCGAGCGCCAGGGTGCGGTTTTCACAGGGCACCAGAGTTTTGAAGTAGAGCGGTAGGGTCACCATCGAGCGTTCCTCCAGTCGCAGAGTCGACTCAAGCGACCCCTATGGATAAGGTGGTTCGCATAGTACCAACATCGCTCAACGCTCAGCAGGAGAATGCAGTACCGGCACCAGAGTCTGTGCCTACGGCCAACGCCGTCACTATCGAGAAGCCAGGCCAGGTGCACAACAACACGGCCAGACTCTCAGAAACTTTCGTAGATTGAGTACGTCAATCAATCCCGGGGGGTTCAGACCCCGAGGCATCAGTAGTATGGTTGAGGTGGTTTACCCGCAACTTTGTTACTTCAAGAGTGTTCGGTTGGTCATTTGAGAATGTTTTCGCGACCGTTCAGTTTGAGAGAGAAGTTTGATACTGGTGATAGTTATGTAGATCAGGGTTGGAGGTGACTTTTAGCTGTTCAATAGATTGTTCATAGAACAATATCTTTCCCTGGATCCGTTCGAGAGGACCAACACCAGCAATTTTTGGATATGCAACATAGAGGGACGACCGTCTCTGAGTATGAGGCGAAGTTCACGTTCTTGTACCGCTTCGCGCCGAGATGGTGCAAACCGAGGAGAGCTGCCACGGTGTTCGAGAGAGGACTCACCCCGTCCGTCGCGGATCAAGTTATTACCTTCAGATTGAGGACTTTCTGTACTAGTGGATCAGGCGCTAGTAGTTGAAAAGTATCTTCAGGGGATCGCCAGAGAGCGGAAGAACAGGCCAAGGTCGAGTGGCTTCTTAAGGCCGTCAAGGAGTCGCAATATTAAGAGACAGAGGACCTCAAGAGCATTTCAACCGCGGACCCAGTCCGGTGGGGCCCGACAGGTGGGGAAGCAGTGTCGGTTGGACCTGTCCCGGTGGCACAGTTTTGTCCTCCGTGCAAACAGTTGGGACATCTGGGCCGGGACTGCCCATGGAACATTGGATTCAAAAACCGTCCTGCAGGTCGGCCTACGAGAGCCGATGAGAGGACATGCTATTACAGCAGCAGATCCCTTCACCACCGAGAGGAGGACTCCTGTTTCAGCGGGGCCGAGCATACGCGATTGCCGGGCCCCGGGCTGAGGGACTTGTTACTGATCTGGAGATCGCTTAGAGTACCTGTTTACGATTTACATTTTGGATTTCTTGGTTTCTGACACTTAATTCTTACACTTGGTTGTGTCGTGTCGTGATTACCTTGGTGGATCGAGTTTCAAACTGGTAAGCCCACCCGTATCTTAAACACACCGACCAGATGTGTGATAGTACCAACGAACGCCATTTTGGGTGTGAAAGAGGAGCAACATACCTAGTATTACAGGAAATTCTTTCCCTTCGTCGATGGTGAGAATCGAGTTTTAAGAACCGATTGGTGAAACATCAGACGTTCGTCGAAAACTTTCGGCAGCAAATGACCGAGCAGTGAAGGGTTGCGGCCTTGACCAGTAAACGGTCCGAGCGGTCACAAGAGATGACCGAGCAACGATAAGATCAGAGTAGCGCAGCGGAAGCGTGGTGGGCCCTTAACCCACAGGAGTAGTAATCTCCAGTTCTTTTACCTCCGCTAGAAGGTTTAGGTCATAAGATTCAACCTTTAAGGCGATTTTACTTCAAGTCCCGTTTAGCGAGCGGAAAGTTGCACAAGTGTGTGCCGCACTTCAGAGTTTAGATTAGAATGTACTCCCTACGTTCGTCCCGCGAGGACTAAGCATAACCATAAGGTTACACCTTAGTAGTAAGAACACCTCACGTTGGAATCCGACAGCGGATAGCCGAGGGCGACTACCACAAGCTTCCAGGCCAGTAAAAAGATGGCACCGACCGAAGCGTTGTGTGGTAGGTCGGATTTTGTGCCATGCATGGACACGGGGAAAGTTAAGGGTTAGTCGTTGTTGGTTTTAAATTGTTCGAGGAACGATGGAAGGAACCACGCTAGTTTCTGAACTATTCAATTTATTGAGATCCCAGTGCGTGACGATTACTTAGTATGATGACTTGAGTGGACTTGACTATAAGTTGTTTTGATCGACAACCCGTGAAGAGTGTCAACGGTATGAGAATTACCATTGTTCGGAATGAACTTTATGGATAAATCTTGGTTTGTATTTCGCTATCGAGTGTGATCATGGTACGTTTACTTTGACGTCTTGAAGGACGCCTACTTTCGGCTAAATGCCAGTACGAGGTTCTACCGTTCTCGTTGTCGTACGTCGTTCGTTCGACTAGGTGTTGGTAGAGATCGTGTTGTACGGAATAGTGCACCAAGTTTGAGAACCGTGGTATCGCAGATACAATGACTTATACGAAACGCCTTGTAAGATGGGTTGTCAAAAGTGTAAATTGGTATCGACAGTCGGAGGTTTATAGCAAGTTGGTTAACTCTCGTGATCGACCGTAGTTGAGAATGGTGATTTTCTCCTTTTTGGGATCGTAATCCTTGTGAGTGGTTGAATATTTATCAGATTGAGAATCTTGAACGGTATTATCAGGTGTGACCTGTCGTTAGAATTGGACAAGTATGCCATACATCGGAAAAAGTGAGCTTCTAATGGTAGTACGTTTTGAGGCGTGCCGACGTCGGACTAGAGGTCGGTGCTTTGTTTTATTTCACTCGTTTGAGGTACACCTACCTTTCCACGAGATGTGATGAAACGAACGTTTGTTCCAGATCTTTCGGTGTTAGTGAGGTATTTTGTTTGTTGTTTGGAGTACGTATCACTCCCTTAGAAGTTGTTTGTAGTCGGTCATGACCTGTTAGTACTTGAGTTACGTTTTGTGTGGTTTCGACTTGGTTTGACTGTAAAGGTTTCCAGCAAGATACCTTTGATGACGGAATTTCGGTTGTTATCGACTCGTTTTGTTACTCGGTGTTCTTAAGTTGGTGAAACGTTGCATGGGTTTTCGTGAAGTTGGGTGAGACGGTTTTGTACCAACAAGTATGGCATTTGAGGAAATATCGTAATCTAGTGAGGCGCGATTTAGTGGATTGTGCGTCAAATCGGAAACGGTTAAAGACCGTGCAGAGCAAGCAAAAGAGTTGTGCAGATAGAAGGCACATACCTTTGGAGCTTACAATCGATGAGCGTGTGTTTCTGAAAGTGATCCTAAGGACTTTTAGCGGTTCGACCGCGTCGGAGGCATGTTGGACCCACAGCCTATCGAACACTTTTGTGAGCTTCAAGCAAGACTAGCGCCATTGCCTAGAAGCTTCCGCGTGTTCCCAAACTGTGGGAGTACACCGAAGATCCCTTGATTGTGAGTCGTCAGCAGGACGTTCCTTGAGATTGGATCAAGAGGAGCACGTGCGTTTTAAATTTCGAGGACGAAATTCTTTTAAGGGGGGAAGACTGTAAAGACCGGCAATTTAAATTGGGACTTCCTCTTGCAAATCGAAACGTCAGGGTAGGTTTTTGCAAAGAGTGGAATTTGATGGGGAAATTTCAAAAAAAAAAGAGGAGATTTTTGGGCTGAGTGGGATTTTGGACCAGGCAGGATCGACTTGGGCCGGACCAGCACAAGCCCAAACCCGTCCACTCCACTCCCGAACCCTAGCCCTTTTATACCCCAAAACTCATCGTTTTAGCGTTTGGCTAGCACGCAAAACGAGGCGAGACGCCCATCTCTCTCTCGCGTCTCCTCATTCTTCTCTCGCGAACCAGAGCAATCCGGTGACGTTCTCGTTCTCCGACCACTCCCCTCTCTTCTCCTTCTGCTACCTCAACCTCACCCTCGTCTCCATCCTCTCGGTCGCGCACACCTGAAGCCTCATCTCCGTTCGCAAGCCGAGCTCGTGCGCGGACGGAAAGCTTCGCCGGCGACCTTTCCCCTTCGGGTTCGCCCTTCCGGGCCTAAATCGAGCTCTCCCTCGCCTGGGTTCTTCTCCCCCGACCTCGTAGCGACCAGATCTGCAACCTTTCGAGCTCAATACGAACTGTTGCTGACGGAATCACCGCCGGCGAGGTTTCGAGCCCTAGATCTGGGCGAAGCTCGATTCCTAACGCCCTAGTCCTCGTCTAGCCACAGCCGAACCCGCCGTCCTTTTTCCTTAGCTCCGCCGGCTCGTCTCGCGAGCTCTGGGTTTTGTCACCGCCGGAGACGGTGGCCGGAACACGCAAAGCTCGCCGGAGCTGAACGAGCTCGGGGTTGAGGCTGGTGGGCCTTGGGCTTGGAAGAGACATTGGGCCGAGTGACTCGGGCCGGATGAGAAAGAAGACGGGCTTGGGCCCAGTACGCCTCGCGGGCCAGGCCAGGCTCAACAGTGGGTCTGGATCCGGGCCGGGTCGGGTCTGGACCGGGTCAGGGCCTGGATCCGGGTCAACCCAAGTCAATTAAAACATTTTTAAAAAATCAGATTAAATAATCAACTTTATTTAATTAAAGGTGAGAATTTGAAGGTTTGATTTAAGCTTCAGAGAACCTTTGGACTGTTATCAATTTTTGATTTGGACGTTTTATTTGTCAAACCTAGACGGGACTTCGCCCGAGATCAAGGGCTTGGACCCGAGCTAGAAGATCGAAGATCACGCCGGAACCCGTGTGAAGAACGGAGTTGTGATCACTCGAGCTTTTCATCAGAGTTTTATTAGAGGAAGACCACAAGGTAGGGAAAGTATTAATTTCTTAATTAACGCTTAGTATGCATGATTAGGATAATAAAATCGGAAAGGTCCTAGAATTGCCTATAGGATGCGACTAACTAGAATAATCGTATTTCAATTACTAATAAATGGATGAGTCTAGTATGCATGCTTAGAATGATGACAGTTAGTGAAGTGTGCTTTCAATACTTGGGAAATTGATTTACTGGTAGAGAGGCTGTGAAGAGCTCTCGAATTAGTTGTGTGCTAGGTTCACATGCTTGGTTGTTAGTTATTAGGTTAACTTAAGAGTCTAATGGAACTAAATTAACGTCTATTATTGAATGACCATTTGTTCGTTCACATGATGATTGATTGGTTGAATGCATACTTGGTTGATTGAGTGTTTATGTTGATATAATTGTTGGTTGAACGGATGATCGAGTATGACTGGTTGTGCCAAAGGGGTACAACCAGGTGATCGATGTACCGATGGTTGGTGACAGGTAAGTGTACGGTAAGTATGAAATGGTGTTGGTTGTCTGGGTTGTGATGAAAGTGTGTTCCGACTTGTGTTGCTTGATGGATGAATGAAATGCTTGTTCCTTTATTCTTATTCTTGAATGTATGCTCGTTTATTGGTTCGTCTGTTTGTTTGCTTGGGTTGGTACTACAATCGAGGGATGAAGTCCTCCCTCACTATCCCGCTTTGCACCGGAGATGGTGCAGACTGAAGCGCACCGATGCAGGCGGTTTGAGGGAGGACTCCATTCCTCGATTGTGGACCGAGTCACAGCCCTAAGGATTAGGAAGGTTATCTATAACCGAGCCCATTGGAGGTTAGTTTGGGATGTTTTCCTCCTTAAACCATCCTTGAATTATTATTAATTATCGTATTACTTGTGATTTTAGACGTTGTTCCCGAGCACGGCGGAGGAGGCTACTAGGCGACTCGTGTTGGTTCGTGATTGGATAGCGGTTGAGGGAGGGAAAAGTAGCGAATACCAGTTTAAATGCGGAAAGTTACTAGAATTGCATATATGGTTTAAGTGGCCGTAATATTGTAGAATCACATGTAGGATATGAATAACTAGGATAATCGTTGATAACATGGGACCACCTACAGGCCAGGTCGTGCCCGTAGGTGTGGGAATTGGTGTGTAGTAGAATTGCATGTGGGTCCCTGGTTGGGCCCGTAGGATTGTGTGATGATTGCTCTTGGTTTTGATTCGTAGATTTGGTATGATTAATCAGTGGTATGTTCCGTTGTTAATTAATGATCATGGTATGAAATGTTGGTATGATATGTTCGGTATGACGTGAACTACTGCCTTGTGATATGATCGGGTGAATGATAGACCGATGTGGTGTGTTCCATAAGATATGTTGTGGGGAATATTGATGTGCATTATTGCTTGTGATGTGTTTAAGACCATGTATGTGTGTACCCCGTTGGGATGTCTAGGCTGATGATGGTGTGTCGATCCGATATCGTAGCTGATGCTGTGTGTTCCGACACAATATGCTCCGAGGCGGCGTGTTCCGGTACGATACCTATATCGAAGGAGGATTCCTATATATGATATTTAGACCGAGGCTTCTGGTATGATATCTATACCGAAGGAGGATTCCGGTATAGGATATCTAGACTAAGGCTAGGTGTTCCGGTATGATATCTATACCGAAGGAGGATTCTATTATAGGATATCTAGGCCGAGGGTGGTGTGACGGGACGATATCTAGGCCGATGTTGTGTGCTGGATAGATATGTTCTGAGGCTAGGTGTTCCAGTATGATTTCCCGACAAATACTGTGTGTTCTGATATACGTATATCTTGACCGATACTGTGTTCCGGTGCGATACCTATATCGAAGGAAGATTCCGATATAGGATATCTAGACCAAGGCTAGGTGTTCCGGTATGATACCTATACCGAAGGAGGATTCCAGTATAGGATATCATGACCGAGGCTATGTATTCTGATATACGTATGTCAATATTGTGTGTTCTGGTGTGATACCTATACCAAATGAGGATTCTGGTATATGATATCTAGACCGATGTTGTGTTTTCCGATGTTATTGGTAATGATTTACTGTGTGTATTTACTCGATGACTCTCTGAGATATGGTTTTGGTGTGATGATTGAGTAATTATTAATTGTTGAGCAGAGTTGATCTCATACGCCAAGTGTGGCGATTGGGTAAATGATGTGATCACACGAGGTAGGGTTAAGTAAGGTTGATTATGATTGTGGTCGTGATTACCGTTCGCCTCGTTAGTTATTGTGCTTTACTAGTATGCCATATTTGGACGGTTACCCGTGGTGTTGAGAGGATAGCTCATCCCCTTAACTATTTTTTCCTACTGAGCAAAAGCTCACCCCCTTCATCACTGTTTTACAGGTTTCGATCGTGAGTTTGTCTAGAGAATGTCTCAGAGCCTGGGATCTTAGCGAAGTCCTAGCTTGTGGGTCATCTAGAGACGTAATTCCATTATACTAAACCTTTTCTAATTGGATTTTGAGCATTTGACTCTTGGTACCAGAATTATCGGTTTTAAATTGTTTATTGGAGATTTATTTCGTTTAAACTTGCATTTATTGTATTTACTTTTAGTTCACGTCTCGAGTCCGGTCAAAACCGGATTTGGGGCGTCACATAACATGTTTCAATCGCTTCAGGATGGATCTGGTAATGAGGCGTCATGGGGGTCAGGCCTTGAGTATACTATTTGATCGTATTTTAATACCATGTTTTAAAAGATGACTGGAGAGTCGTAGCTCGACGGTATGTATATCCCGAGATTGATTTTGGAATCGTAGAATAAAAGGTTGTTATGTACGGTTCAGTTAGATGAAGTGAGAGACATGATGTTCTCTATGGAGCCTGAGATGTTGTTGGGACCAGATGGGTTGAATCCACATTTTTACCAACAATATTGGGCCACCGTGGAGGAAGAGGTAGTAGGGTGTGCACGACAGGTAATGGAGGGTCGGGAGTTACCCCAAAACTAAATGACCCAATCATCGTTCTTATCCTGAAAAAGTAGAACATGATAGGTATGTCAGACCTTAGACTGATTACTATATGTATTATTTTATTATTTTTTTTATTATTTTGAAGGTGTCGGTAAACTGACTGAAGTCATTACTAGACAACTTGATACCATCGACTTAGGTGGCTTATGTTCCTAAGCAATCTATTCATGATAATGTCCTCATTTCCTTCAAGATTATTCGCTTTTTGAGACGTAAAACCCAGGAGAAGCAATGGATAGTGGCGTTAAAGCTTGATATGAACAAAGTACACAACCGAATAGAATGGTACTTTTTGTTTCAGATGCTTATGGCTTTTGGTTTTCATGACTGATGGTTGAGATTTATGGCGGGGTGTATTTCTATGGTTAAATACGAGTTTCAGTCATTCAGGAACAAGATAGGAATGATCATTCCCTCACGAGGAATTCGTCAAGGGGACCCGTTGTCCCCAAATCTATTTATGTTCTGTATGAGAAGGGATATCTTGACTGATTGATTATCAGGAGAGGCGAGTAAAGGTCCATGGTTGCAAGGTGGCTAGGTATTTCCCGACTATATCACATTTTTTTTATGATTGCTATGTGTTTTTTAGAGCGAACAAAGAAGAGGCGGACACCTCAAAACAAATTCTTGGGGTCTTTGAACGAATATATGGGTATACTGTCAACCCTAGCAAATCACAATATTCTACAGTGTTAATACTTTGTAGGAGGATATGAACATGTGTAGTCGTATATTGGGAATAAGGGAGACCTCTTCCGGGACGACCTATCTAGGAGTGTTGAATGTTGTGGGACGGAGCAAAAAGCAAAGCCTTGGATTCGTGCGAGATAAAGTAATGGAGTGTATTTTGAGCTAGGATGGTTCTTATCCAAAGCAGACACGGAGGTCCTAATACACTTCAGGCCATTCCGACGTATATAATGGGAATGTTCAGGTTGCCAAATAGTATTACCGATAAGATTCACAAGGCATTGCCGAGTTATTGGCGATATGGGAATGATACAACTACAATGCCAATTTTTTGGAAGGCTTGAGGTATATTGAGTAAACTGAAGTGTATGGGGGACTGGAATTCCGAAATCTGAGGGTTTTCAATTCAACTCTACCCGGTAAACAAGGAAGACGGATGATAACTTTTGAAAATAACCTGGTGAGCAGAGTATTAAAAGGTAGATACTATCCAAAGTCAAGCTTTTTAGAGGCATAATTGGGAACCAATTCTATTTATACATGGCGTAGCTTGATGTCAGTGTAGGGGTTGACTCGGGACAATACGAGACGACTTATTGGATCCGAGCGGGATACCCCAATAGTTGGCAGCCCATGTTTATTAGGTTGAGACCCTTTTAATCAGTCAAAGAGTCCAGGTCTAGAGGGCCATAAGGTTTTCAACGTGATGGCTATAGGAAAGCAATGACGGGATGGGTAGGTTCTGTAGGATCTCTTCATAAATAGGGATGTTCGGCTATTGCATAGGTGCACCTAGAATTTACTCAGGATATGGACACTTGGTGCTGGAGATGGGAGGATGAGGGCTAGTATTCAGTCAAATCAACATATCAGTCACTATGTAGTCATGGATATCAACCGAGCTTGATAGAGCAGCAAACCTAATTGAACGCTTTATATGCATTGGAGGTCTCACCTCAAATTAATTCGTTGTTGTGGAGGTGCTCAACATGGTGTTTACCGGTGATGGTGAACTTGAGAGAGAAGAAGGTGGATTTTCTGGTTGATTGCCCGACTTATGAAGGGGGACCCGAGGATGAGTTGCGTATCTTGGCTCACTATCCGTTTGCACATGATTGTTAGGGACCGATTGGGCTGTTAGTTCAACCAGTCGGGGTCACTTCGTTTAGAACCTGGTGGGGGAGGTAATATCGAAGCTAAAAAACCAGGACCAAGGGCATGCGACGATATGGATGTGGGAGATGTGGCAGGGTCAAAACGAATTAGTGTGGATAGGGATACAACCATCAATAGTAAATGTAAAGTGTCGGGATAAGGAAGTTGAGCGGCATGAGCAATGGGTGCAGAAGAACCGCCGAAGTAACCCCGGTAGGCCTATAGGAGGTTAGTGCAGAGCTTCAATCCAACAACAACATCCTCTATAGACATGGCTAGCGTTTGGACTTGGATGACACTATATTCGCTGAGTCCGGGAAGGAGGGGTAGATATGGTGTGTTATGAGCATACATGTGACCTTTGGGAAGTACACATCAGGGTTTTCCAGAATATTACAAACCCGACTCCAGTGAGGGATTGGGTATCCGGGAGGCTCTAATTTGGGTGCAGACGAATTCCATGACTCGGGTCCATATTCGCTCAAACTACAAGGTGACAATCAACCTTACTCATAAAGGCTTCCGTTTTAATTTACCTATGGGACTTATTATTAATGATTGCTTGTATGTTTTTCTACCCTCGAACTTGTCAGAGTAGAGTTTATTAGGTGTTCAATGAATATGACAACCTATTGGTTAGTCAAAAGACATGTTTTTTGTTTGGAAGCAACAAATCAGACTCTACTATTTCAATCGCTATGTGGTATATTCTAGCTTCAGATATGATATAAATTTCAAAATACATTATATAAAAAAAAATGTTTTTGCATGACACAAGTAGAAGTAAGTCAAATAACATTGATGACATGACATAGGTTATAAGACCATCTATAGTGGCGTCGAATCGTGGCCTGTTCTCTCCGCCGAATTGTATAATTTGCAGGTTTTCGGCGTTGAATCTTCGACGCAGAGTTGGGTCGAATCTTCGGTACCGTGTATTCAATGTCGAGGATTCTGTAGACCCTGACCACGGTCCATTCGACAGATTAGACCTAACCGAATCTGTGCCCAATGCATCGTGGACTGACGCGTGTTGAGAGTATAATCTTTTAATTTCGACACCAACTCTTCTTCTTCTTCTTCTTCTTCTTCTTCTTCTTCTTCTTCTTCTTCTTCTTCTTCTTCTTCTTCTTCTTCTTCTTCTTCTTCTTCTTCTTCAGTTATTAATATCATCGATGTTTCTTCCACCCAGTTGATTGTAACGACCGTTTCTCTTATCTTACCACCGTCGTTGACATTTCTCCGATACGACCACATTCTCACCACCATCATTTCTTCCACCCAACCACATTCTCACCATCCCGTTTCTCCACCGAGCCATATTCTCACTAACGTCGTTTCTCCACCAGCCACATTCTTACTATTGGATTTGCCTCCACCCAACCACATTCTTACCAAAAGCGTTCTCCGACACGAACACGTTCTCACCACCCCTATTTCTTACATCAATGGCCAACAACTACAACTCTCAATTTGAGGAATCGACCCCGACCCCGAGATCAAGCTTAACGCTGGCCTATCACGACCTGTCCGTAACGAGAACACAAAGTCCATCGTTGGTGTTATATGTCTGACTTAAGCCACCCCGCCAAAAATAATACGTATTATCGGAAGTGGAATCGTCCCGAGGAAATTACAATGATGTGTGCATGGCTCAAACTGGCGGAGGACGACGCCGACCAAACCGGCTAAGACTTTTGGGAAAGCATTCGTGCGGAGCTCGCTTACATGACCCGCCAGACTCCAACTACGAAGCGGTCAGCTGAAAACTACATATACCATTGGACCGTCACCAATCGGAAGGTGAAGAAATTTTAGTTATGTTGGTGAACTTTGAAGCACATTTACCAATCCGGTTGTTTTGACGCCCATGTCATGACCGATGTAAAGAAGGAATAGGCCGAGAAATACGAACTCTACTTCGTATAGAAGCACTGGTGGATTCTCGTGTGAGACAAGCCCTACTGGATGCAGTCATAATGAGTAATGAGTTGTGGGGGAGGGGGGGTGCAATTGAAACTCGAAGGTGTAACAATTAGTAATGATGTACACCTATTATGAGAAAACGACTTCAAATTATGTCTTTTAGAAAACATTTTCAATTTTAATTGGTAGTAGTGTTCTCGTTAATTGACAAAACTTCATATACATCACAACTTATGAGTACCAGAGACGTTGAAGAAAAAAACTGATGAAAAGAGGTACAAATACACTCAAATAAAATGATTCGTATTCGTCTTTGAATAAAGAAATCATATTTAAAAAAATATAATTCCCAATCATATTAGACCCATTAAAACAACAACCGTGGCATGCAATTTTTACTTTAGTTTAATTTTGATATTGGGCTTGCGGGTACCCAATATTAAAAATCCAGCCCAAATCGGAAATCAACGGTTCTCTACTATTTCAGAGAATCAGGAGGTACTTTCCAAACTTGGTACCGCCAGATCCAATTTCAAATTCAAATCGAAGCTCCCCTTCCCTTGCCCCAACAACACCAGGAGCGTCCCCTTTTCGTCCCTCTGCACAACCCTAACTCAAACCATCAATTTCACCCCCAAAAGCTTTGAATCAAGTCCGCCTCTCGGCGCCACCGTCCATTCACCTGTCAATTTCAACATCTCCGATCCAATCCCGCTTCCTCTGCTGTTGCAATCCACCGATCTACGATCAGTACTCCGGTGAAACTCTCTGTCTGAGTTGAACTGATTTCTACTGGCTTCACTTATGGCATCTCGCAACCAGAACCGGCCTCCCCGCAGTCCCTTTGGCGTAAGCTTAACATCCCCCTCATGTCTGAGAGTTGTTTGGTCGCCGAGAAAATGACAGGAGAATCTATCGTTGGTGGAATGTTTGTGTCGAGTATTAACCTGTGCTATTTAATTGTGGTTGCAGAAAAAAGATGGTGCTGATGATGCTCCTTTAGACAAGCGAAGGAGGATCGGAACAGGGAGAATGGCAGGGCCTGTGAATACTGGCCGTGTCCGGCGTGCCCTTACAGTAGTGAACAAACAGGAAGCTGTAGCTAATAGTGAAGTGGCAAATGCTGGAGGATCCGAGTGCAGCATCATTGAGTTTACCAAAGAAGAGGTGGAGGCATTGCTGAATGAGAAGCTCAAGGGGAAGAAGTTTGATGTCAAGGTTCCATTGGTTACATTATTTTTGAAATTTCCACTAAGTGTTAATTGTTTTCGGATTGTTTGTTCTTAATGCATACCTTTTAGGTTCATACTATTTATTTGTTTGTGTGATTTAATGCAGGGTAACATGGAAAGGATGAATGAACAGATTAAGAGGCTTAAACTTTGCATCAAATGGCTTCAGCAGGTTGATGAAAGCCACAAGCTTGAGCAGGAGAAGCTTAAAAATGAACTGGAACTTGCGGAGAAAAGCTGCACAGATACAGGTAGACCTCGTGCTACTTTAGACTTCCATGCTCAGGCTATTTGAATACACCTTTTCTATGCCATTTCCTAGTGCAGTGTGCATTACTCTAAGAACAAACAATTTCACTGGCATCCAGATATTTGGAGGATTGTCCAGATGAATATTACTCTTACCATTTTGAAACTCCTTTACAAGAACATTGAAATGCTAAATGATAGATCTTCATTACTGAGAGTAAAAGCTGGCAACTTATGTGGATTGTGATGGTCCATGACATGGAGATTAGAGAAGAACTAAGCATAATTGTGGAGTGTGGATTTGTTCATGTACAGTCTATGAGATTTTTTTTTGTGCTACTTGTTTACTCTTATTTCATTTTGATCTTGTCATTTATATTTTGACAATCTTGCTTAAAAGAAAATGCAGTGCTCTAATGTATATCATCTGCATGCTTTTAGAGACGAAGATGAAAATGAAGGAGGAAGAACTTAATGCACTCATTGCAGACTTGAGAAAACGTAATGATTGCTTACAAGAGAAAGTTGCAAAGGAAGAATCAGAGAAGCTAGTAAGCTTGTTTATCCTATAATAGTGGATTCCCTCATGCTTATTCCCCACTTTTATAGTAGTACTAAATATGTGCTACTTTGCATTTTAATCTGGTTTCTTCCTCAATGAGTTTGGTGGTGGTCTTGCAACCAGGATGCAATGGATTGCCATAGGCGAGAACAAGAAGGCAGGATTGCAGCTGAAAAGTTGCAAGCTTCCTTATCAGAAGAACTCGCTAAAACCCAAGAGGAGAAAAAGGCTGCCAATCTGAAGGTATCTGAGTTCATTTGTCCTGTATCTTCCTTTCGAATCTGTCTCTGGTCATACAATACTTCATATACTTCAACACTGAACTTTGTAGGTCATTTCACTCAGTGATACATACAAGAACTTGCAAGAGTATAACACCAGTTTACACCAGTATAACAGCAAACTTCAAACAGATCTGGCTTCTGTTAATGATTCACTGAAACGACTCGAAAAGGAGAAATTAGCAATTGTTGAGAATTTGAGCGCCTTGAGGGGTCACTGCAGTTCCTTGCAAGAACAATTAACTTCTTCTAGGGTAATTGTTCAGATATTTTGTATGCTTTTCCTTATTACAATTTCCCCCCATAATATTTCCCTCATTTTATTTTTTCATGGTGGTAGGTGTCACAAGATGAGGCTATAAAGCAGAAAGACTCACTTGTAAATGAAATCAAATGCCTTCGAGGGGAAATCCAACAACTAAGAGATGACCGTGATCATCATGTAAAACAAGTGCATGCATTAACAGCTGATGTAATGAAGTATAAAGAAGCTACTGGTCAATCCTTTGCTGAGTTGGATAGTTTGACAATAAAATCGAATGCCTTGGAGGTTTGATTCCATGATCTTTTATTGACTACTATACTTTTGGGGTATAATATTCTCATATACCTATTGGTTGGTTTCACAGGAAACATGCTCTTCTCAGATGAAGCAAATAAGTATACTGAATCATCAACTCGTCGCTGCCAATGAGAAATTGAAGGTAACTTAACATTGTTTGATTTTATTGGAATATTTATTTCTAGAATTTATATGATTTTCTATTGCAAATATTGTGGCACACTGATGACATTTTATTTATTTATTTAGATGGCTGACTTATCCTCTGTGGAGATGAGAACAGAATTTGAAGAGCAAAAGAAATGTATTAGTGAATTGAAAAATCACTTAATAGATTTAGAGCGTCAACTTGCTGAAGGAGAGATACTAAGAAAAAAACTTCATAATACTATATTGGTAACTATTATATGCCTTGCTGATTGCTGTACCCAAATCTTTAAAAAGTACTAAATTGTTTTCTATTTTAGGAATTGAAAGGAAACATACGCGTTTTCTGTCGAGTCCGTCCTTTCTTACCAGATGAGAGTACTGGAGTAGAATCGTCAGTCATTTCTTATCCTACTTCAACTGAAGGTCTTGGTCGGGGTATTGATGTGATACAAAATGGTAATATATCTACTTTTTTCCACAACCAAGTACAATAATTTCAATTATCACACCAAGACTGTTAGAAATTAAGAGAATTTTAGTATTTGCGCAATGTACTATTCATGTTAATTTGGAGTTCACTATATGGTTTTCTTACTCGTCATCATGGTTGCAGTAAACTTATACACAAATTTTCTTTCAAAACTTGTTTTGTTAACAGGAGCAAAACTTGCTTTCACATTTGATAAAGTTTTTGCCCATGAAGCTTCTCAACAAGATGTTTTTGTAGAAGTATCTCAACTGGTGCAAAGCGCTCTTGATGGATACAAGGTAACTTAGTTTTGCGCAATCAATCCCTGAGATTTCTCAGAATGTTGAGATATTAAGATATGGCCTAATATGCTTTTGATTTGGTTGGGGAACTAAATGGTAATACTACTTTATTACCTGAGTCTATAAGTGGAAGTGCTAAATGTTTATGTGCTTGTGCTTAAGTTTCACTCATCAGTTGGTTAGTTGCATTTCATCTAATGTTTTTGTTGTAAAAGTCTCCTATTTAAGCAGGCAAAGTTTATGACAGATAACACATATAGGGGGTTCTAGTGTCAATGCGGAGTATGACTTATTTGTAACGAATATGTATTCATTCTTTTAATGCTTTGATTCTTTGTGGCCGTTGTTTATTGCAGGTTTGCATATTTGCTTATGGTCAGACAGGTTCTGGTAAAACCTATACCATGATGGGTAGGCCCGAAGCCCCAGATCAAAAAGGGCTCATTCCTCGTTCACTAGAACAGATATTTGAAACTAGTCAGTTTCTTACCTCCCAGGGATGGCGATATACAATGCAGGTGAACTATATAAGTTTTTTGTATATATTTAATTGTTGTAATTATATTCTTGTAATACTTACATTCTTTATAAAATTTCAGGCCTCAATGTTGGAAATATACAACGAGACTATCCGAGACTTACTAGCGAATCGTTCAAGTAGTTTTGACTTGATTCCGACAGAAAATGGTGTTGCCGCAAAACAATGTGAAATCAAGCACGACGCAAACAGGAATCCATATGTTCCTGGCCTTACCGTTGTTGATGTTTGCAGTATAAAGGAGATCTCCTCCCTTTTGCAACAGGCTGCTAAAAGCAGGTACCTGACTATATTATTCTATAAAATGAGATTTCCTAGAGATGAAGATTAATAGTTTTGA
Organism: Erodium maritimum; assembly: GCA_963921825.1. Taxonomy (NCBI): domain Eukaryota; kingdom Viridiplantae; phylum Streptophyta; class Magnoliopsida; order Geraniales; family Geraniaceae; genus Erodium; species Erodium maritimum. The sequence continues at coordinate 27,815,731 of OY997589.1, read as the reverse complement.
CATACATCTTGTTTGTTGGTGTCTGGTGCTTGGGCAATTTTTTTTGTAGCTCTAAGTAATTTGGAGAGAGGCATTGCCGCCTTTTAAGTTACGCGTTAGAGGATGGAGTTGTTTGGCATATACCTTTTCCTTTAGGCTTTAGCTGTTACATGAGCTTACTAACATTGTCATTTTTATGTTAAAACTAAGTATTTATCCAAAGGTAATGTTTTGTGTTTTTATAGGTCTGTCGGCAAGACTCAAATGAACGAGCAGTCATCGAGAAGCCATTTTGTCTTTACATTGCGGATATCTGGGATAAATGAGGTATGTATTTGTAAGGTTCTGCATTCTTTGTATGTTAATAAGAATTTGGTTTCCTTGAAGATTTGCTTACATACTCTGTTGATTTGCCAGAGCACTGATCAAAGAGTACATGGTGTTTTAAATCTCATTGATCTTGCTGGTAGTGAGAGACTTTCTAAAAGTGGTGCAACAGGCGACCGACAGAAAGAAACCGTGGTATCATTTTTATCATTATAATTTATTTGCTCTGTACATTTATTCGTTTTTGGATTTGGTTTTGTTAACTACTATTATATGGACAACTAGGCCATCAACAGTAGTTTGTCAGCTTTGGGTGATGTCATATTTTCTCTCTCGAAGAAGGAGGGACATGTCCCATTTAGAAACTCAAAGCTAACACACCTCCTTCAGGTAATGTAACTTCTAAATCTGTTTTTACTTCTGTTTCCCACTGCAGTGCTGTTATAAAGAATTTGAAATCAATCCTTTACCTCGAAGTGTTTCAAATGGTGACCAACCTGGTTTTATTAATGATGAAGGTTTTATTACATAAATTAGCCCAACAGTGCACCTTTAATCTTTATTACACAGGTTTGACTTGCGTACTGCTTTACTTCTGAGTTCATAAATAGTCTTTAGATGTTGAATTGGACTATAACCTGCAAACAACACCTTGTTGCTTTATTTAATGAATGTTGTAGATTAGACGATGGGCTGTTTACCATGCACACATAATCTAATCTATCAGTAGGTAATAGTTGAATTTTAACTTGTAGAAGATGGTGTGATGACAATGTTGTATTTGATTTCTTGGTGCTAAATTATATTGATCTTAAGATAAGTAAAAGAGTGAGGCACATAGAAAGAACACGGTTGTCACTCCCTCTGGCTTTAGGTTAGATACTCTTATTTCATTGAAAATAGGTTACAGAGTGAGGTACTTTAGAGCTATTGACTGCATTATACCAATTCTCTTGCAAATCTGTACGATTCAATCGTATTTTTATCAGAATACTTAAATGCTCTACATTTACTTAGTCCACTAATACTAATTCTCAATATGATCAGCCGTATTTGGGTGGAGATTCCAAGGCCTTGATGGTTGTCAATGTATCTCCTGATCCCTCTTCAGTTGGCGAGTCACTTTGCTCTCTTCGTTTTGCTGCGAGAGTTAATGCTTGTGAGGTTGGGATTCCTCGCCGCCAAACATCCATGCAGCTTTCAGATAATCGCTGAGTTACGGTTAAAGTTGCTGTTGACTTTGTTTCTCCTCATAATGTTATTTGAGAGAACCTGCTGCTTGCAGAAGAGCCCCACGCTGAATTGGAGTGTGTTTGGTTTGTATCAATATCATTCTGTTTGTATTAGTATTGAGCTGCTAACTTTAGGGTTTAAGTTAGCCACTTCTGTCTGCGAAATACTGTTCTTGTAACTTGAAAATCTAGTTGATATGTGCAATATTACCGGTTGACTTCCATTATTCAAATTGTAATTACATTTTGAACTTAGCAGAGATGTGAAAAAGGTATGCGAGACTAGTTCCTCTGTTTTCTTCGCTTGTTAAATACACTCAATCACAGTTTGGTCATCAAGAGAGGTCTACTGGGTTCTAAATTCTTTATATTATTTTAGGGAAATTACACAGCCGTATACACGTTGTACGGATATAGATGTATAAGTATATTTTTTTGGGAAAACTACTCATACCTATCCAAAATCATGTCCATTTAATTGATGTTTATCTTAAAGTTTAAAGTTAACTGATACATTACGACTTATAACTAAAAACCCTTTCTGTCAGGTAAAATGAAGTGATTTTTTAAATAAAAATGAAGTCATTTAATAAGTATAAATATATATATATATATAGGGGTTATTCACTGAAAACTAATGTTTTACTATAAATTGAAAACTAAATCTAACCATTCATTGGAACTCATCTAGTGGCTGATATTTTTACCAACTAAATGAAATTAACTAATTATTAAATGAATAAAAGGGCAAAGTTGGAATGAAACTATATTCTTTTCAGCAAAAAAAAAAACTAATTCCACTACCTCCACATTTCATGCGGAACTGCCAGATCAGCCAAAAATAACTAATTCCATTCTAAATTGTATGTGAACTGTCAGGTGGTTTTTAATTCAAAATCCGGTTGAAGTTGAACTCCTAAAATCCTGAAGGAATCATAATTTAGCTATGTATTTGTCATTCATGTGAATTAATTATAAGAAAATATTATTGTTAATATAACACACTAAATTTATGAATAAATTTGGACTTATGATTGATAGCTAATCCAGAATACTATATTTGATATTAAAATTTATACATGAAGGTTGCATAATCTAGCAAATCATATTTCAAAAAAAAAAAAGTAAATCTGCCAAATCTGAAATCTCCAAACAAAAAGGTTCATAATGTTTCATCATATGTTTCATTTTACATGATGCCTCTTCATCCGAGTTCTTTGACGTTGATACATGTATAGAGATGTTTTTTATCCTATTCCGGTACAAAAATGGGAATTGAGGCTCCAAATCAGAATCCTTATACAGCCGAATAAGACCGCCATTTTTAGCTGCATATAAAAATAATGTCAGATAGAACAAGAATGCTTAGTACACTAACTATAAAACATTTGGTTATTAATTATGAAACATATAATACAATGATTAAAATGGAAGAGCTTAAATTTCCCCTCAAAATTATGCAACTTTGGAACATATCATTAATTAAAATTGTTTATGTAGAATGAAACATCTACAATTAAAATTTGTTCAAATTCAATACCAATGCTTTAAATGTAGAATACACATTCAATTTGTAATTAGCTATTGAGAAAAACATAAATGACTATACGATCTATTCGTGTGTAGATAATGAAACATTAGTATTATGTTTTCTGTGGAAGCTCTGAATCACCTTGCAACAATTTTGTATTTGGATTGAAACATTTGTAAAATAAAGTTTGTTCAAATTCAAGACTAATGTTTTACTAAAAGTAGAGAGAACTAGTGTTACCTGCAGAATTAACTGCATGTGTGTTACTAATGAAACATTATTATACTACTGTGTTTTCTATGTAAGCACCTGATCATCTTGAAACAATTATATATGCAAAATGAAACATTTGCAGAATCAAATTAATTCAAAATCAAGTCCAGTGCTTTGGGAAAGGGAAAGATTAGAAACCCTATTATGAAATTTTTGGATTGATCTAAGTTCAATTTTAAACAAATTCAGAATTTCTTCAGTAAGTTAAGCACCATTATCAATGAGCTCAGTTTTTCATCAATATCCCAGCCTGTGTAGTTTTAAACCAGTGGCTAAACCACATAACCAAATTCAGCTAAGAAAAGTCATGCAACGATCACTAACTAATCACCTCATAAACAAGTTTCAAAATTTTAATTTGGGGATCACATCTTCAGAGTCCAAAACCTACGTATCAAATGCTACTGAAATGTCACATGCGACGACGACATCCGGTGATGACGAGAACCCCTCTGGCGGCGCACAACGTGAGAGCAAGCCTACTTCTCGCCGGCAAATCGTCATCGACGATTTGTGAAACACGACGGCCGGAACTTGTGGAGCCTGTTTGCTCCGGAGAGAGAGAGAATAGAGAGAGGATGGAGAAGATGAGTGTGAACGTGTGATAGAGATTGGGTAGGTTTAGGTGGGATTTTAGTAAGTAGACTAAATTACCCTTCAGACGTTAAAATGAATAAAATAATTATCATTATAAAAGCAAATCAATTAGTATTTGCTGATATTGCCACTCAAATCTCAGCAATCTATATATGTAATCTGATGGCTGAAATTGATTTCTAAATTATAGTGAAACATATAGTTTGTAATGGATAACAAGCCTATATATATATAACAAAAGTAATTTTTAAATAATTTTTTAAACATAATTATTGAAGTGTAGTTGAGGGTATTTTCGTCATTTTGGCTGCCGGAAGGGTTTTGAGTTACATTTTCAAACTTAAGGATATGCATCAGTTAACTTTAAACTTCATGGTAAACATCTGTTAAATGAGCATGATTTTGGGTAGGTATTGGTAGTTTTCCCTTTTTTTTAACGAAAGCTGCAATGTTCATTAATCATTGTATGACACAGAAGAAAGAGAATAAAATTAAGTTTTAGTATTGAGAAGGTAATATATCATTGATTGATTGGTATGGGAAAGGTCAATTGTAATTAATACATTATTTTTAATACATTAGATAGATTATGATACATTTTTAATACATTAGGTAGATTATGATAGAATTTTTATTTATTTATTTATTTTTAAATTATTTTAACAATTATTTAATTTAAAAAATAAAATTGATTTTAATTAACTTGAATTATTTAATTATTTTTATTATACAAATTTTATATTTATTTGAATTTTTATTTATTATTGAATAAGGGTAAAAGGTAATTTGAGTATCTAAGGGTATTTTAGAAAAAATTAACATAATATGGATGGAAAAGTGGACGAAAGAGTTTTTTGGTTAGGAGTTGTAATTTTGGGGTATATATCAGTTAACTTTAAACTTTAGGATAAACATCAGTTAAACATGTCAACTTAAAGGTAGTCATTTGTAGTTTTCTCTATTATTATTATAAGAACACACCACAACACAATCATAGGGTTTAGGGTTCTTCATTTTATATTTGCCCCTTTACTTATAATTTCCAATGCCAGTCGGTAAACAATTTATATACGTTTATAATTTGTTTATTTAATTTTCTTTGTCTAAAATCCCAAAGAAGATATGATCCTCATAAGAATGACGTGCTCTTGTACGTTTACTTGCACCTCAAACCTTTTTTTTGATGAAATACGAAAAATATTATAACTTTAAAATGTTTACACCTGGCAAACACAATAATAAAGAAATTGAAAGTACTATCAGAACATAAAATGAAAGTGCTCTTGTAGAATCTGTTGTTATTCGGAGGGTAGTACTGCGACAACGTCCAAAGATCATCGATACAGTGGCTCCAAACGGGGTTTCAACAGCCGAGCAGACCCATTGTAGCTTTTCCCAGTGGTGGACTTGGTATCCCCCATGATATCAGCGTGCGCCGTCCTCCCTTAAATGATAGGGCTCTTAAGCGCGGGATTGTTGACCCCTGAGCTGGTAGGGGAATACCATGCCGGTTCTTGGTGATACCGCTGCCACCTTATGTCCAGAGGGGATGTGTAGCCGACCGACCCCCCTCTGTACCATCCAGGCCTCATTCCGTGAAGCGGGGGTGCTTATTGCCGCGCCGCCGCGTATGACGCTCCATTTGAATGAGTGGAACCGACCTAGTTGTGTAGCCCAAGTAGCCCACCCTCTTGACCCGATCCGACCCAGCTCCCCCAACGACCTGATCTGCCAACCACATGGGCCCGAGCCCCGTCCACCGCAGGGCCCCATCATGAAGAAAAGTGAGACAGGAACCCTAGTCGTACCCTTGCATGGCCGCCTCTTCCAGTCTCCCGTCGTCCTCTACACGTCCGACCAGTTCAACGTCGGCGCCGTCAAACCGTCATCCGATTTTCTAGCTGAGAACATATGATGTTCAAGCTCCTCCCCCGTCCCTCCCAAAGCTGGAACCGACGCTACTAAAGCATGAAACAAATCCCGAGACTGGGAGAGGTGAGACACCGACCGGGAGAGCCCCGCCGCCGTCGTGCCCGTCCTTCTCCCACAGGGCAGTTGGTGATTGTCAGCCTCGTGAAAAGGATGCCGCAACCGCCATGATCACAAAAGGATTCAGAGTTTCAGAGATAAACCTGATCCTTGCGGTTATTAAGGACCAAATTAATGCTTTGATCCTCAAAAAATCAACCAAATCCCACGGTGGCGCCGCCGTGACTTCAAAACCAGAGGGAGTCTGTCCTCGCCTCGCCCCACGCCCCTGCTATGCGCCATAGCTGCCACGCCTCCATGCATGCATCGCCAACCTTAGCTCTATACCACGCTGTTGACTCACCAATCCATCAGTCGTGATCTGTGCATTCCCCATCAAAAGTACTATTATCAAATACCAACGCAGGGACCCTTTACCAAATAATCTCAATAGAAGATATGTATCAGCCATATTGATCAAAGATCAATAAATCTCCTATGGCGGCGGCGAAAAGATGAACCCTAGCCGCCGCTCCTAGAGCTCCCTAGCCGACCACCTTATGACTTTGTTAAAACGATATTGTTTTTTGGGTAAACTACAAATACCTACTCCAAACTTGTAGCGTTTAACTGATACCTACCCTAAAGTTTTTTTTAACTGATACCTACTCAGATGTTTAGTTATATAACAAATAGCCCAGGTTGTCAGCTAAAATGACGAAAATACCCTAAATTACACTTCAGTAATTATTTTAAAAAATATTTTAAAAATCACTTTTGTTAGGTATATATATGTACTTATTAAATTGCTTCAGTTTTATTTAAAAAATCACTTCAGTTTTATTTTTTAAAAATTATTTAAAAAATCATTGAGGGTATTTTCGTCATTTTAGCTGATAACTTAAGTTATTTGTTATATAACTAAACATCTGAGTGAGTATCGGTTAAATAAAACTTTAAGATAAGTATTAATTTCCCTTGTTTTTTCCAAAAAGATAGTCACGCACCTTAAACCTCTGTATTGCTTTAGTAACATGCCAAACTATACATTCTCTCTTGGGATTCCTTAACATATAATTTGACTAATTTTTTTTTATCATCCCATGCTGTGTACTTTACACATGTGAATATATCAACAACAAATTATTAATTATTAATTATTTTCATGATATTTGATTTTCAATTTCAAATTTCTCGTCAGCAATCACAGAAAGAAAAGATGACATTTTTGTTATATGCCAGCATAAGAGAGAACTTTTGAAACTTATGTGGATGAGTTTGACCATTTTATAGGTTAGGTCAAAACACCTTGAAGCACTACACTATCTCCTCAAAATTGACCAATAATAGAAAGAAAATTCTTCTTCTTTTTTTCGGGTCAAGGGATTGGAGAAAAAACACAGTAATGGAGACAAGATGTGAAAGAAGTTTGAGGAAAGGCATGCTGGGTCTAAAATGAGGGCTTTGTTTAAAGTTGGGATATAAATCTACATACATCAATGCTCTAAACTGATAAATAATATAGAATAATCTTAAGGGGTAAGCGCAGCCGGGTGCTTCTCTCTGAAACCCTAGAGAACCAGACGGTTTTGCGAAAGTTTGATCAGGACACATGGCGATATCGGTCGGGCGACTATCAAGCAGTGAACGGGGTCTCGATGTCGAGCTACTACGGGAGCCGACAGAGCCCTTAGTGGAGGAGGAGCAGGAGTACATTGGATGACCGGTGGCGCCCAACTGTCTGTCTCGTATTCTATCCCGATCTGGATCGCCAAGGGCGTCGGAGAAGGAGAAAGGGGAGCCGATGGAGGAGGAGAGCCTCGGTTTTCCGATGGTGTCATCTCCCCGGTACGTAACCTTCCCCGATCTGGATCGCCGAGGGCGACGGAGGAGGAGAAAGAGGAACCATCGATGGAGAGCAGCCAGATGCGCTTCCTTGTTGTTCGGGAGGTGTGTGGGCGGACGAAGATGTTGTGAGTCTCGGCGCGACGTCCTATCGAGCATCTCGTGGCGTCTAGAAGGGAACTGTAGAGGCAGACGCCGACGATAGGCCCGCGACCCCGTCAGGACGGGGGCGGTACCAGAGAGGCTAGACTCACCGTCGAAAGGTTTCCGGTGGGGGGACAATCATGACACGACATTTAGAGGCGGCGACTGAGGGGGAGGAAATCTTCACTTCGAGTCTCCGATCCCAGTTCCCGTGATGTAGGTACCGTCTCAGCACCCATTCCGGCAAGAGTCGCCGGAGACGGGGCCGACCACTTGGGGACGACAACCTGGTAAAGAGCCCGCTAGGGCTCCTGAGGCAAACATGCCATCTAGGCCGGTGGCGCCAGGCCTATTAGAGGATGCAAGGCGAGATTGGAATTGTCCAAGGGCCGGCCCATGAGGATGGGAGGAGTTTGGACACCGGACTGGGTCGATGGATCAAAGGAAAAAGGGTACGGGCTCAAGTCATAGGGCCGGACGTCACGGGCAGAGAAGGCCTACTAATGGCACGGATTCTTCGGGCTTGGCGGGGGGACGACTTGGGGTATCGGGTCGACCTGGCACCCGGGTCCGGCCAGGAGCTCATCCAGACCCGGATCAGACAGGGATCGAATCGGGCTGGTTTTCAAACCCATCTCGGTCTATCCTACATCCAGTTAGTCAAGGTAAGGGCACTACTTCGGGTATGGGAGATATTGGAAATCAGATGTGGTCACTTCGGATTAAGGAGGCGATAGTGTCACCGGAAGAAATAGAAGAGGACATACCGAATTTTGCCTTTACTTTAGCGGCAAGGGTACTCATTACATGTCCCTTCTACTGGAGAACAATGGCGGATCACATGGAAGATCTGCGGGGGATGCGGAACGTGGAGGCAAGACCTCTGGAAGATGGGGTGGTGGCTTTCTTCTTTAACACAACCAAGGAACGAATGAGAGTGCTAGCGGGAGAACCTTGGGCCTTATAGGATTCCTTAGTCATTTTCGCGGATCTTAGAGCGTACATGCGGCCAGGGGACATTCATTTTAACCACTTCTCTGTCTGGTCAAGGGTATCCAATTTTCCAGTGGGGGCATGGACCAGAAAGGTGGCATTCCGGATTAGGAATACTTTGGGTGTTTTTCAAGCGATGGACACCGATAAGTACGGCATGTGCTGGGGGGACTTCATGCGAATTCGTATCAGGGTCGAGGTGTGGGTTCCCCTGCAACAGGAAGTATGGTTCCGCCTTTCGGAAGATGAGGTATATACACTATTGCATGTGTCTGATGAGTTTTTTCCAGATCACTGTCATGGATGCAACTGTGCCGGCCACATCTTTCCGGCATGCCCAGAAAACGGGGGAAAGAAGGGCCCATCTCTGAGGTCCCCGGCTGATCCGCGATCTGCATTGTTGAAAGCTAAGCATGAGAACCTATCCCAGGGACAAACTGGGCCTACTTGGGGGTGCGTCGGGGGCACCAACTCGAATTTTTTCCCCGGTGGCCCCTCAAAAGGAGATCAGTCAGGGAAGACGGGTAGGTGGAGCCCGACCTCGGATGACTTGACCGGTCATACATCGATATGGGCCTCAGGAAGGCCGAGCGAAGCAACGAGGGGAGCCTCTGTTAGTGTCGGCACGAAGACTCAGAAGGGTCTCGATCATATGGAGCTTCTTATATAGCGGCGATAGGCAATAAGCACCCTCGCCTCAAGGAATGAGTGCGAGATGGTCCAGAGGGAGGGTAGTCGGTTATATCGTCCCCTTGGATGTAGGATGGCAGTGGTACCATCAATAACCGACTCAAGGTTCCCCTACCAGCTCAGGGGTCAACAATCTCACGCTTTGGAGCTCTACCTCTATCAATCAAGGGAGGACGGCGCACGTTGAAAACCTGAGGGGATACTCAATCCGCCACTATGAGAAGTTACAATGGGTCTGCTTGGTCATTGAAAACCCGTTTGGAGCCGCTGCATCGGTGATCTTTAGACGCTGTCCCAGTACTACCCTCCGAACACCAACTGATTCTACAAGAGCACTTTTATTTTATGTTCAGTTTTATGTTCTATTAGTACCTTCAATTTATGTACTGATATTTTGTCAGATGTAAACATTTCACAATGATAATATTCCTCGTATTTACTCCAAAAAATAACCTTAAGGGTTTTGGTTACCTTTTATTATCGGTTAGTGGCTAAAAGGGATTGATTTGGTGTAATTATAGATGATTATCATAACGAGCTATATGGGTGTAATTAGACAACATTATTGGATAGTATTACGGATCCATGCTCAATTTGTGGAATCTTATGTTTGTGATTTCTCCTTTTTCGAGTTTGGTTTTGTGTTCTTTAATGACCAAAACCCTAACTAAAACTTCAACCATGGATTTAAAGGATCAAATAAACTTTTCTATGATTTCAAGCAGATACTCTCAATGAAATAATATCCCATTTGTCTAGCTAATTTTTTTATTCATAATCATTAATGCAAGTTGTCCATATTTTTTTTGATCAACGAGGTTTTATAAATCTACAGTTTTCAAAGAAAGGAAAAAGGGAAGCTGTAAAATTGCAGACGAAATACAGAATCAGGTCTAAAGATGAAGAGCATGAAACCAAGGAAAACAAAATACAATGGAAGTGCAGCTACCAAGAAACTGCACAGAGATACAAAGAGCCCTTAACAAAATACCAACTGAAAAACAAACGAGACAACAACACCAAAAAAGATGCAACAAGATAGAGACTACTGGAAAAACACTGAAGATCAGCAAGGCCACCAGTCACCAGGAGGATGAAAACCGAGCAACATGCGCCTCAAGAATTAGGGTCACCTTGATCGGACTCTTCACCCATATCCTCAACGAAATCATGCCAGTTTTCCTTGACCTCCCTTAGAGAATTCAAGTGTTCTCTCAACAGATCATCTTTTCCTTTAGTATTGAACCCCATTTCCTTAACAGATTTGATAGCCATAGCAAATGCATCACTACCATAAGATAGTCGGGCTATCAAATCATTCGAGGCAGAATTATTTTCAATCTGAGAAAACTGAGATTTTTTCAAAAATTTCTTCCCTCCTTTTTTCTTCTTTTTTGGGAATCTAGGGTTGTCAGATATTGTTTTTTCAGAATCCGCAACATGACTTCCATTTCCTGATACATGCACCTCAAAAACTTGCTCAAAAGAAGTTTTTTTTTCTCCCGTCACAACTAGCTCCTCAGAGTTTCTAGGAGACACAGATTTATCCCCAGGAGTCTCTTCGGAATCAGTGGCAATAACATGGGAAGAGTAGTGAGATGTCTCAGCCTTAAGACTACCTACATGGCCAGAGTGATCAACAGATTAAGCAGGCAGAGAGGCAGACAAGTTCTCCTTTGAGCCTAAAATTGGCGGGACTAACACATAGTCCAATTTAGAGATGGAAAGTCTAAAAGAATCATCATCCAAATTAAAAGTGATATCCTACATGATTGTTCTTGCAGGACTACAGTGGATCAAAACAAGACCCCTGTGGAAGGACAAACCTGAACTGGTTTCAGGATGCATAAGGAGGGAACTTCCAAATCTGCCTGCAATTTATTCGAAGTTGTCTACACTCCAACCTTGGATTGACATACCTTGGATGCAAAGCCACTTATATACTCCACCTTTTAGCAGAAGATTTTCCTTACCATGGACCATGGTGATCCAAGAAGAAAGCCAAGCCCAATCATCTTCGATCATTTTAGCATTAAAAACATCATTTGCACAACTGATCATCATCACCCTGTTTCTTAAATCTCTTATTTGAATATCCAGAACACCTTGAGCACAAACTTCTTGCTATAATAAGGCTGCACTTCTAATGCAATTACTGACACCCATCCAAGCATTAGAGGCCAAATCCCGGAGAGATTTAACTTGTCTTCTTTGACAGAGATTTTACAAACACCCAACTGCCTTTTCCTGATTAACAATGACCTCAGATTTCACCTTTCAAAGAGTAGTTTTGAACGAGGTTTAGTTTGGACTTGGAAGTGATATTTTCTCTGGCTTGAGCCGCAAATAGAACCAAACCTCCAAGCTTCGAGCCATTGAATATCTCAATTGCTCTATCTAAAACCACTGAATCTTTTTTTTGATAAATAAGGATTTATTGATAGACCTTGTAATAAAGAGGATTACAAAGCCTGGGGTAAAAACCCAATAACCTCCAAAAGACAGAAAAAAAAGGAAAATTAATTCATGCGAGAAGGTAAAATACAGTAATAAGGAGAAATCAACCAAGTAGAGAAGGAAACATCCTCCTGAAGATATCCTACCATTCTGCAGACACTGAAAGAATGAAGCTGCAATTTGGAGAAAACAGAATCCAAACAAGCCACTGAATTCTGAAACACCACTGCATTACGGTGGATCCAAATATGCTAGAAACAAAGATAACCAACCTTCACCCAACGGTCCAAAGGGGCTACACAATCTCCAGGGATCACCCAATAAACAGACCATCAAAGGAAGACTCTTGCCCACAACGACCAAGCAAAATTACAGTGAAGAAACAAATGAGAAGAATCCTCAAATACACTGGAACAAAAGCAACATAACATGTCATCTAGAGAGATATGTAGTCCTCTTTCCTCCAAAAAAGACTTGGTTGGAATGGCATTGTGAGTCATTAACCAAATCAGAGAACTATATTTTGGAGGAAGATTCTTGGTCCAAAGAAAACAAGCCCAAGGCTCCAATACAGAATAAGTGGAATCCTGCAAAAGGAGATAAACAGAAGAAGAGGAGAAAGCCCGCTCCCTTTGAGACCAAGAAATTCTGTCAGGTGATCCAGGCCTGACAAGCACAATGGCTAGAAGAGCCATGATATCCTCTGATTCCTCATTTTCTTGCACACACAAGAAAGGACGGCGATATTTGATATTCCACAAACCACCAAGCCAAATCTCTGAAACTAGAGCCCATTTGGTTTTACAAATAGTGTAAAGTCGAGGAAATCGAAAACAAAGAGCTGAATTGTCAATCCAAACATCCTGACATAAGTGAATCCGATCTCCTTCGCTAAGACACCAATGAATACTCTGATCCCCAAAGATGGCTCTAAAACTCGGATCATCAGCCAAAGACAAAACATGTCTGAAGAAAAAAGAGGATCCAGGTCTATCAAGTGTCGTGAGGTCCCATTCAGAGAGGCGCCAACCATATTTAGCACATAAAACACGCTTCCACAAAGAGTCATTATCAGAGGCAAAACGCCAAAACCACTTGGCTAAGAGGCTCCTATTTACATTATCCAAGCCTCGAATACCCAAACCACCTTCACATTTGGGTTTGCACACAATAGACCAACGGACCTTGCATAAAACTCGAGAGTGAGCCCTATTATGCCATAAAAAATGCCTCCTCCAAGCCTCAAGTTCGGCCAAAACCCCCTTAGGTGCCATGAAAAGAGTCATAAAGAAGACAGACAAAGCAAATAAGGTCGATTTAATCAGCACCAATCTACCAGGAAAATAAATGTCCTTAGCCTTCCAAAGGGCTAAAGAAGCTTTGAAATTCTGAATTACAGGTTGCCAAAAAGAAACTCGATGGGGATTAGCATACTGAATCTTGAAAAGTCACAAAACAGAAATACTTGTCGGTCTTTTTTGGAAACAGGGGGATATGAATATCTTCAACCGAACCGGCATAATTGAAGATGGAGATGAGTCCCTTCCTCTCAGACGACTCAAGAATGTTGAGGACGAACATCTTTCTGGGGTTCAGGTAAGTGTCCTTTAGCTCTTCCCCACCAGAGTTGAATGAAGGTTCATGGGAGCAGGCCATCGAACAAGACAGAGAAGCTGAATCTGACTCGTCTTCCTCACGAAACTGAGTAACGAAGAACAGAACTTACCCGAAAAGCGACGCCGAAACTGGCGAGGACTAGCAACCACACATGCACACAAGTTACGGCTGGAAGGACGTCTTTTCCTCTCCCTGCATCCAACCAAGCAGAACCGCAGAAGAGCCATTCTTTGGAAGATACACGCGGAGGGTCAGAAGCTGCATCTGCTGTAGAGGAAGCCGACCTCCATCGACAACGGATTGAGCAGAAACCGCAGAAGTGACATCCTTGACTGATGCCCAAAACGCGAGGAGAGGATTGACCGAGTCACACCAACAAAACCCCCTTCCCCCCATAGAAATTGTTCAGAAATTGGCCGAGAGATGAGCCGAAAAAGGGACTGCGTGCAGAAACCCTAACTCGGGAATGGGGCGCGTGAAAGGCGCGTTCTATTATTCCAAGAAGCGTTTTTTTGAAGGTATGCAAGTTGTCCATATGCTCAACTAGTATTTGTGTTTGTAATCAATAATGTCATGAACAAAATTTAAGAACCAATAATGAATTAAGCCACAATAAGGAATGATGAACAATATTTTACTTCCTTGAATTTTTTTTAATTTTAGAGTAAAAGAAAAAGTTATGTTCATTCTTTTTTTAGGACGTGTGAAATTATTCTCGTTTACTATAGACGTAATTAGTGAAACTTTATAATTTCGAGATGCATTTTTCATTATACTAATGTACATCGAATTAGCTACAACTCATAGTAGCCAGCTCTTTTTCCATCCAAAACTGGACGAAGAAGAATTTGGAAAAAAATAGCATGTTCAGTTGGGACAGTGGTATTGGTGCACCCATCCTCGATCTCGATCTCTAATCAGGATTTTGAGGGGACCTTTATTTTGATTCATGTTGTGTCTGGGAACAGTTTAGAACAAAGCTTATAAGTGGTAACAGAAGAGGAGCCGTGCTTTATTCACATTTCTGAGATCAGTCACTTACATGTTCCAATGGTTAATCCGGTTGTAGAGAGAAACTCTGAAGATAAGGGGAGCCCAGAGAGTGCCGAAAGGTTCAAATCAGTCGAGTCTGAGAAGTTAGCAGGTGGGAACTTTTCCGGATCCTACTCTGAATCAGAAGGTGAGGAATTGTCACCAGCCACATCCCTATATTCTACGGTTGTGGAAGAGTAGATAGAGAGCCAAGGACAATGTATAATGCCTCAGACTCAGACGGAGAGTTTAGACTCAGAGAATATTGTTTCAGACAAGTTGGTTTCATAGAAGAAGAAGAGGAAATAAGCTTTGAAAGCGAAAGATAAAACTGTTAGTCAAGTTTCGTTGAGTGATCGCACCATAACTGAAGACACGTATGGGCTTGGTCCTAAACCTTGGGCCCCTAGAAAATTGCGGGCATCTGAAAAGGCTTGAGCCTACTGTAGTTCTATGGGTTTTAAGTCCAAGACCTGTGAAGAAATTTTCAATCGTGAATTGGAAGACCTAAATGCTGGATTGGACGCAATCCGTGATCGCAAGGGAGATTCAGATTATGACTCTGACCAAGGGCTTTAGCCTTTTTGGTGGGGTCTTAGATGGTCTTTCTTTTTAGCGAGTTGGGTTTAGTTGGTTGGTCTTTTTGGTTCAGGTTGTTCTCCTCGGTATCTTTTGTGGTTTGGTGTTGGTACCTCTAATGCACCGAAAGAGTTTCTTCTGCCCAAGTATTTAGAGCTCGTCCATCGCCTATGACTTCCCTAGTTTTGTTGTGTTTTTTTTTCTCGATTCTGTTTTGTTTTTTTTTTGTTCTGTCAGGCGTAGTGCCTATTATGTAATTATGTCTTAGCCTATTTTTTAAGGCTGCCTCCCATCCTTTGGGATGGATCTATAAAAATTCTCTGATAAAAAAAAGGTAGCCAACTCCTTTTCTCTCTAAAAACCCTAGAGACAAAACCGAGTTTTGCGAGTTCGAATGACGGCGATGAAGCCTCCAGCTTCGGTCAATCACCTGTCAAGCGATGGCGAGGGGGATAACATGGAGATGCTGATGGAACATGTCCGTTGTATGATATCCTTGCAGAAGCTTCATATAAACCTTCTCATTCAAGTCTCCATGAAGAAACACATTATGAACATCCATCTGATGTATATTCTAATTCATGGCTGATGCGACCTTAAGAAAAATGCGAACGGTGGTCATTTTAATAACCGGTGCAAAAGTCTCGTCATAATATGTTCCCGCCTCTTGGTGATTCCCAAGGACAACCAAACAGGCTTTGTAACGTTCCAGTGTGCCATCAGAGCGTAGCTTGACCTTGAAAATCCATTTGTTTCCGATGGAATGTTTGCCTGGTGGTAAGTCCACAACATCCCAAGTTCAGTCTGTTCAAGAGCAACAACTTCTTCCTTTGTTGAAAACTTCCAATGATCATGTTTCACTGCTTCTTGAAACGATGTTGGTTCTTCATATGCAGACATTGTTGCCAAGTACACTTGTTGTGGAACAGAAAACCGGTCGTTAGAAACAAAATTTGCTAGAGCATAAGGACACTTACTTGAAGACATTTGAAGGGAGCTGGAAGAGGGTGAGACATGAGAGGGTTTATCATTCGCTTTGGTCCCATAAGTGACGTAGTCTTTGTGTTAGACAAGTGGTTTGGTTACCCGATGACCACGACCACGAGTTTCAGGAGCAATAGGAGACGTTGGGATGTTGAGGCGTGTCTACACAAAAGGTTTGATGAGTAATTCTATTATCAGCAAAGTATGACTTCATACAGGTAAACTCCTTGCCATTGTACATTTTGATGGTTTGTACTTTCCTGCCAAATTGCCTATCAATCCATGAAAAAAAAAATATTCTTGAGAATGATGGGAACCGCAGATTTCACGGCAAACAAATGTGTCCAGAGAGCCCGAGAGAAATCATCATCAATGGTGAGAAAATAAGCAGAACCAGACGTTGACTTTGTGCGGCAAGGACCCCAAACATCGCAATGAATCAATGAAAACAAATCCTCAGCTTTATTGAAATTATCAGAAAACGGTACACGAGTTTGCTTGGCCCGAAAGCAGACATCACAACATGTATCCAAAAAAGAATAACTCCGGGAAAAGCGCCCAATATCATAAAGCAAAATTAAAACCTTAGCAGACGGATGGCTCATTCTACGATGCCATTGGTCTCGGTTATCAACTCTAGAGGCACGGTTGGGTTGAGGACCAACTGAACCAGCGAGATGATAAACCCCGTCACGCTCCAATCAAAGTCTTCGAAGCTTGGTCCTGTATCACACAAAATCGTTTAGTAAAGACAACATAACTCGCAACATCACGCAATAGTTGAGCAACGAAAATCAACGTAATGGATAAATCAAGTGGGTAAAAAACATGACGCAAGATCAGTTTTCCTCCAAGAGAGAGAGTGCCATGTTGAGTTGCCCAAGCTACCCCATTATTGGGAAGTTTAATCGGGAAATGAGCTATCTTGGTGAGGTTAGTAATAAGAGTAATATTTCCATTCATATGATGAGATTCCCTTGAATCGATGATCAAATCATAGCAACTATTAGTGCCATATAATACGAGTTTGTCATTGTTACCCGTAAGTTTATCCGAAGACGATTAGCGAGAGTCAATGAAATCAACGAGATGAGACCATTGCGATGCCGTGAGTGAAGGTATGCCAGACGAGGATTCTGCAGCCCGTGGTTGAGAACTATCACGTCCCCGGTTGCCACGTCCTCGGTTGGAATTCCTCGATGAGATGGATCCCGGAATATGTTCAAACCACTCTAGATATCCAATAATCTGGAAACAAACACTCTTTCATGGCCCGCATGTTTGAAATGAGTACATGTCAGGGATTGCTTCGAAACGAATGACTTTGTGGAAGCTGTTAGTGCAATTGGAGATGACTTCTCTTGTGTAGCGTTCTGATGTCTCTCTTCCTGAATAATATGAGAGTAAACAATATCCAAAGTCTCATCTTTGAGACGAGTAAGAAGGTTAGAACGAGTCGTACCGAATTTTGAACCCGAAAGACCCATTAGGAAATGATGAATCTACATCTGCTCGTTCTTCTTGTTGTATTTCGTCATGACTGTACAAGTGGAATCCCCGCAACAACACACAAATACCTTGTCTCCGTCTTCAATTGCTTCCCAAATCAACTTGAGACGAGAGAACTACGCTTCAACGGTATCTTCCTATTGTCGACACTTCGTGAGATCAGCATGAAGCTGATGCTCCTTCGTTCCATCTTTCACGCCATATCGGCGTTTAATGCTCAACCACATAGCCGAGGCTTTATCAACCAAGGAGATTGACGAGCGGAGTTTCTCCTCGACACTCGCGAACATCCATCCGATGATCATGGAATTGCCCATGTCCCATCGTTCTTCATCATCGGATCTATCAGTGGGTTGCTGAAGAGATCCATAAAAAAACCCCCAATTTTCGTTTGGATTTCATGGCGTTGTTAAATAGCTTCGACCATCGTTCATAATTAACGCCATTCAAAAGAGCTGGCGTCTGCACATGCCCCATACTATCGGTGGGATGAAGGTAGTATGGTGAGGCAAGAGTGGGTGATTAAGTAGTTGCGGCGGCGGATTGTGATTTAGTGACAGCCCATTACTGAAACCGGCCCATTCTAACTAACAAAACCCCTAAAAATACCTTTCTCTCCCACCTACCACGCCGCCCTAATCTCGTCTCCCACCCTGACCTCTTGCTCTCTCATTATGGCGATGGCGAAGGGGAAGGCGAAGGAAGCTTATCCGGCTCTCACAGGGGGAGGCGGAGGACGCGGCAGCCAGCCATCTGGCCCTTGGAGGAAAAAAAAAACCACTGTCCGCGACTTGAATCGCTACAGCTCTGTCTCCAAGTATCGCCACGCCGATGGTCGACACAAATTCTACGGAGGGGCGACGGTCACTCGTCAGTTCGAACTCGCCGAACAGCCTCATCAAAGCCGACGTGGAGTCGTTATGGGTCCTACTTCGGAGGTGCACTTGCCGGCGTTCGACTAGGACCTGGCTACCCATCGGTTGAAAGTAGAATCCTATGACGACACTATCGTCTCTGCGTTGAGGAGTTGTACCCCCTTCAATACGATTCTCTTCCTATCCATGAATATGAGAACTTTACTCAGGTTCTGAGGTTCTTGTTTTTATAATTTCATATGTTTACTGCTCTCGTTTTCTTAATCTCAGCTTACCTAAATATCAATATCTATTTCCAGGGACCTGATGGAGGCCTTTATTGTTTTCAAGCTCAAACTCGGGGAGTAATAAGGTGGAGAGGATGTCTGGCGAGTTGATCTTACAAAAAAATGTTGTGAGTGAAGACGAGGAAGGAGACGCCATGCTGGCTGTATTCCTCAAGACTAGTCACACCGTCTTCCCCCACCATCTCATGTCCTAGGATTATGCGCATGCGAAACTTGATGTGTTTGTAGGTAGGGTATTGAAACTCAGACCAAAAATCATCGCGTTAAGTCGATCCAGCCAGGTAAGAGATTGGAAAAGAGGGATACAATCCATTGCAGAGATGAGACGCCTATCTGAGCTTGAGCTTTTCGGGAGGAGGCTTGCTTGCAAATAAGCTCAAAATCCGGGGGCAACATTCGGCTATTTCACCTGATATTTCTGAATCCATAGTTGTTGCTCAGAAGAGGAAGATTAAATTATTTCTTGTGAACAGTCTCATGGGTCACGGTCACGACGAAAATTACCAGGATTTGGCTACCCTCCTACGCAACCATCTGGGGGGAAGGACTTCCCATTGAATTTGAAGCTTTCCTTGCCATGCTGAGTGTATGTGGTGCTGTCGGAGTCCCAACAAAAATCGAATATGGTTTGAGGCATTCACCGGTTCTCCTCTCAGCCATTGACATGCCTCAGACCATATTCGATTTTTGTGAGAATCCGACAACACCACAACACTCAGTCTGGCAAGGAAAGCTTCAAGCTCAATGGGAAGTCCTTCCCCAGATGGTTGTGTAGGAGGGTAGCCAAATCCTGGTAATCGTCGTCGTGACCGTGGCCCATGATACCGTTCACAAGAAATAATTTAATCTTTCTCTGAGCAACAAATATGGATTCATGAATATCAGGTGAAATAGCCGAATGTTGCCCCCCGGAGTTTGAGCTTACCTGCAAGCAAGCCTCCTCCCGAAAAGCTCGAGCTCAGATAGGCGTCTCATCTCTGCAATCGATTATATCCCTCCTTTCCAATCTCTTACCTGGCTGGATCGACTTAACATCGATGACTTTTGGGCTGAGTTTCAAGACCCTATCTACAAACACATCAAGTTTCGCATGCGCATAATCCTAAGACATGAGATGGTGGGGGAAGACGGTGTGAGTAGTCTTGAGGAATACAGCCAGCATGACGTTTCCTTTCTCGTCTTCACTCGCAACATTTTTTGTAAGATCAACTCGCCAGACATCCTCCCCCCTTTATCACTCCCCCAAATGAGAGATACCCCTTATCACCTGCGACAAATCATACTTGTAGGTTCTTGTTCTAATTGTTTTAGATTTTTGTAACATTTATTTATTAACTATTTGAAACATTTCAGCATCAAGTGGATGCTGCCTCCCTTGAGACAGTACTGACCAAACTATGGCCCAACTTTTTTCCACCTCTTCACAAACTAGTTACGAGTCTAATCGATCGTGTCATATTCTGAGGTACATGGATTTCTTTCTCTCTTCTATTTTAGTTATGTTTATCTTATAATGAGTTGAAAGTGTATATGGTTTTTACTCTGTTATGTAGGGTTAGATGTAAAAAAAATACATTAAAAGTGTGGCAATTTGATTGAAATGTATCGTTTTGTTTGCGTTCAATCATATCATGTTAGGTTTCAGGTTGTAAACTTTGAGCATTCCCATGTACTCTCTAAATAAATAGTTGTATTTGAATATTGAGGCCGAAGGAAAATGCAAGTGCTTGGGAATCATGACTTGATGCTTAAAATTTTCAATGTGATTCTTATAACATAAACATGAGACAGTGAAGCCCAATACCCTTTAATCATTTTCACTTGGTTGTGTATGCTATATAGCTCTTGTCCCTTTCTCTTTGAAGAAATCTTATAATTGAGTTTTTCAGGGTTGGTTCACCTTCATTTTATGTGCAAGTACTGCAATAACTTGACTTTTGAAGATGGTGGAGATTGGTATGATGACTTTTAATTAAAATCCTTCCCTACTTTCAACAGGTTAAAAAGTAGTCTTTGGCACTATTTTGGAAGTCACCAGGAGGACTCGCTGGCTCATGCCGTTGGGAAAGGTCTTTTGTAATGAGCTCCGTTGACTGTTTTGGTGGAAGTTGTTGATAAGTGTGTCGAATCGTTTTGTTAGTTGTAGTATACCATACCAATGTGGATCAGAATGGAACCTCATACTTGGATTTATTTTGCATGTGATGACCTTGCGGAGACTCAGATATATTTTGTGGTGGAACTTGAGAAATGTTCATTACCGGCATTGTCATCTTTTGTTCTGCTTAGCTGCTTGATTCTGTAATTCCTGGGTTAAATTTCTTTTGGTGCCTTTTTGTTGTCCATAACACTTAAGGTCCCATATGTGCTGGAATGTCCAAATGAGGTATCTAATTGATTGCCTATGAACCTCTTTACGAATAGGTTAAAAATCGATTTAAATTATATGAAATGATTGTTTTATTCGAGAGTAATACCCCTCTCCATCACAGGTTCTTTTAAAATTCATCAACATTTTATTCAATTATTATTAATTTTAAACTTTTTTTTATTAGATTTTGATTTTATTTTCGTTGGTTTTAATAACCAACAAAAACTAGATCTGAAATTAAAATCCAAACCTAACATCTCCATCGTCGTTGCATGCCAGATAAGAGACAAGGTCTGAAATCGCATGCGAGTGGTGGCTAAGGGGTCTCCGGGTCTCGCTGCCGTGAGCACCATATCCTATCATACGCCGGAGCAACCACGTAGTCTCGGAGCTCGTGTCGTGGCTAGACATATGTGAGCTCAAGTCGCAATAGATCCCGTGAAGAATCAATAGATCTGCAAAGCTACAATGACCAAGCCCTAGCAACTGTGTGTCGTACCTTGCGCCTGTCGGATCTCCACCCCTCCATCTCGCCTTTGTTCTCACCGTGAAGCAGTCGTCCTCCTCGTCGAATAAGACACCTCACATCGTGGTTTAGATGAAACTGCATATGCAAATTTAGATGTAGATATAAATAAAATTGTATGTTTAGATGATAGATAGGTTTAAATTATATGATAACTATTTTTAAATGTTTTTAATTTTCAATTAACTTCTGAATTTCATTATTTTATATTTTATTATTGTTATCATATTATAGAAGGACAAAATGATAATTTCCCTCTTAAAATTTATAAGGATCGAATAAAATGGGTAAAAGTAGAATTCCACTCTCCACTAATTGACGCATGGTGTCACATAACTAACTGAATGGAATATTTCGTTAACTTTTTAAATCTCATTTATATAAAAAAGGTTAAATGCCGAAACTTACCCTTAAGTATTGGTCACAAACTTCTCTTTCTTCTTGAGAGGTCCTCTCTTTTGGACACCTTTATACCTTTGTTTGAACCTAT
Organism: Erodium maritimum; assembly: GCA_963921825.1. Classification (NCBI taxonomy): domain Eukaryota; kingdom Viridiplantae; phylum Streptophyta; class Magnoliopsida; order Geraniales; family Geraniaceae; genus Erodium; species Erodium maritimum. The sequence goes on along the minus strand of OY997589.1, from coordinate 27,793,425 downwards.
TGGCTCGCGAGGATCTACCGATTTACACCATATTGGCTTTTGTCACAAGAGGGGCAAGACGGTCCAGCTTGTCTTTTAGTCAGTTCGCTTCCTCAGACTGCATATGAGTAATAAGTTCTTGAAAAATTAGGTCTTTTTTTTTTATGTTTTAGTTGATTACGATAATCATCCAAGGATGGGGGGAAACTTTTCAAGCAAGAAGTTTGCAAAGAAGATCTCGCAGATCTTCATGTCTTCATTGACCACAGAAGTTGAAAGGTTCTCACATTCGTGCATTTGTTTTATGATTAACTTGTTTTTTTTATCATATGAAAGGCAAGCCACTTGCCAACCATATACTTCTTCTTTTTTCCAGCGGTTTCCAAATAACGTTGGCGGACTTGTGCACAAAGTGCAAATAAAAAAAAAGATGTTGTTAATTGAGCTAAGCATGTGAAACCTCGCCGTCTTATTATCCTTTTCAAATTTCAGAATTGAAGCTTCATTCGTCTTAAACGCTGAAGCAGTCATATGGGTAGATTGAGGAGTAACTTCAGTAAGGGGCAAAACTTTTAAGGTAGGAGGATCATTCACCAAAACATAGTTGTTTTCAAGTTGTTCAAAGCACAAAAAATTTCGTATTCCATGTACGATAATTCGTTCCGTGCAAAGGTTCAGTCTTGTTATCATACATCAAAACTCTGCTAACACCATTCATGTTATTCAAGGGGAGCTCTAATATCAAACTTGGTGTATGGTACTGTAGATAGTGGTATATGTGATAGTTTTGTTTTGTTTTGTTTTTTTTATCAGCGAAAGCATATGATAAATTACCCTCTTCTGAGGAAGAAAAAGGTTACAAAAAAAAAAAACAATCTGTCTACAAATTGAAAGCGGAAGTCCTGAAATCAAAAGAAAAGCAGTAAATAGGGAAGGATACGCAGACCCAGTAGTGAAAGGGTACACAGACCCTGAGTGAATGTGTACGCAGACCTTGAAGTGAATGGGTACACAGACCCTGAATGAATGTGAATGGGCACGCTGACCCTGAGTGAATGTGAATGTGTACGCCGACCCTGAGTGAATGGGTACACAGACCCTGAGAGAATCGGTATGAAGACCCTGAGTGGATGAGTACGCAGACTCTGAGAGCATAAGAATGGGTACGCAGACCCTGAGAGGATGGGTACGCAGACCCTGAGAGAATGGGGGTACGCAGACCCAGAAGTGAATGGGTACGCAGACCCAGAAGTGAACGGGTACGCAGACCCAAAAGTGCAAGGGTATGCAGACCCAGAAGTGCAAGGGTACGCAGACCCTGAAGTGCAAGGGTACGTAGACCCTGAAGTGCAAGGGTACGCAGACCCAAAAGAAAACGAACAAAAAAGACGGCCGAAAAGGGGACTCAAACCCGAATAAAGCCACCAAGAAGCACTAAAAAGGTCTAAAAACCCAGATAAGTCAACCAAAAAGCACGAGAAAGCTAGACGTCTTCCAAAGTAAACACCAAAGACTTAACCTGAACTAGAGGAGAAATTGTATCTCATCGGTATCCCAACTCAGCGAGTTAAGAGATACCGACACGCCGCCGACAAACATCGAAAACCGGCAGAGATAAATCAGTGTAAAAACACTGAAACTCAATACCCAAAGAAAGAAGGACAAATCGATTTCCCAGGCCTAAAGACCCAATACAACCCGTCAAAGGCCAACACCTAAAGAATGACGGACCCCACAAACAAGGCAGGGGTACAAAGGAAATCGGAAGCACATAAATTCTAAGGTTGAGCATAAATCCTGCAAGCTACAGATAAGGCCAAAGGAGAGACAAAACCATACCAACCGCGACGATGAGTGATGATGCCAGAAGCACAACGAATCCAATCTCGGAAACGCTTCCCATGATGAAACTGGACGAAGTCACCCGAGAGTCACTGCGATCTGATCCGGAAGATAGCTAAGCAAATGAACTGAACAAGTCGCCGGAAGCAAGGAAAACTCTGACAGCCCAAGAACACGAGAAGAGCTAACCGGCTTATGCCGAGAGTCGATCGACCAAATCCGGTACAAACTAGAACCGCAAAAATATGCACGAGAAAACTGTCCCACGTCAGATCTAAAGCAGCAGGATCTCACAACCGAACTCGACCCGAGCTTCCAGCAGACCAAAAGCAGTCCAAGCCCAGACACAAGCCCAAAACAGACCCAGACCCAGACCCAGGCCCAAATCAGACCCAGATCCAGACCCAGATCCGGACCCATAGATCCGACCTGGTCCAACACCAACCAGCCCGACCCACTGACCCAACCCGGACCAAACCCTACCCGGTTGAGACCCGAGTAGAGGATCCGGACCAACAAGCCTGACCCCAACCCATAACCCACCCAGGCACACGCCACCAAGCCAGCGCAGATCTGGCCACAAACGCACAAATCCCGGCCACGACCACCCGGCGATGAACCTGCCGCTCCCGACAACGAACCTGCAGCTCCCGACGAGCAGAAGACCCCGACGAGCAGAGGAGGAAATCCTTTGAGGTCACTGGAATCAAAAACATCGATAACCACAAGGTCGGAGCAAAAGGCCGGAGAAACTAGCGGGCGACCACCTGAACAGAACACCGGGACTCTGGAGCCAACGCCGGCGAAGCAAACAAAGCCTGATAGACGGAGAGCAGGCGCACATCAAAGGAAGGAGGTGGAAAGAGGAGGAGAAGGGGCTTTTGGATTCACGGGAGGGAAGGAGAGACGGAAAGCCAAGAGATCCTTGCCGGCAACAGCCAGGCCGTGGTGGCCGTGGCCGTCACCGGCGAGGGAGAGGGGAGGCGGCGGACGGCTGGGACGGAAGTAGGGTTAGAGGAGGGGGACACGGTTCCCAAGTCAGAGCTTGAAGACGTATTCCGTTAATAGTTGTATTCATGCTTTGACTCACCGTTCTTAACATTAATGATTCAATTGCATTACACATATTCTAAATGAAGTTTCTCATGGATCGTTCCTAACTTTGATTACAAAAGCTGATGATCCCAAATGTTTCTCTGATTTTAGGCCGTTCAGCCTTATAACGAGACTCTAAAAAAATCAAGAAATCAAAAAGGGTGATGCGAAATTCATGGGTGGTCATCCGGTCTATGAAGAAGTTAGGTTCAAACACATCAGTCACTAAACTGATGCATAAGCAGAAGAAAAATTATGATGTAGAGGAGAGCATTTGACAAACGAAACTTTTTTTGATATAGAATATGCATAATACAGTTGAATCATTAATGTAATATGAATAGAACGGATAGATGAGGAAGAAACCCCTGTAAATGTAATACACTCACAAACAATAAAGTCTTAATAAAACATACATGACATTCAGATAAAAAGTTTTATAGATACACCACTTACAAAATAAATACTGAGATATTTAGTTCTGACGGACGAGATTAATTGTTAATTGACATGCAAATAACAAGCAACAAAACAACTTCTTCACTCACTTACAAATGAGTATTTTAGAGCACCCACAAAGTCTTCTCAGGGAAGTCCTCCACCTCTGGGACGAAAGGGAGAAATCCCCTTGGGTCAGGGCATACGTTCTAGACCTTTGGGACTGGGACATGGTCATGGACAGATACCGTTGGGTAAGATTTTCTCAACACCTTTAGCCTCCTCTGCCTCTCCTTAGACGCCAACCTCTGCTCCGACTTTACGTAGTTGTCAATTCCTTTGGGAATAGATATAGGCACATATCCACCCGAATCTGGAATGTCAATCCCTGGAGGTCGCCACAGAATATCCCACTGGCAACCGTCTATCTTGGGAAAGGCTTGACAATCTGCGAAACTTATTGACCCGTCAGACCCCCTACAATCAAAACCGTTGTCAATTGCAAATAATATTTTGCTTAAGAAATGTATGCCACCAGAACCAACCCCATCCACCACCCATCTGGGTACTTGAGAGTTGTTTGCTCCCCATTTTGCCCCTGTAGTATAATCGGTCATAGTCACCCAAGAAAAACAGTAATGCATCAATATCATGCAAATGCCAATGTGCACCAACCTCCAAGCACACCAAATGATGACCCGCCCTACCACAAGATGCTGAAATAGAAGATCGGGTACATCTTTCGGGGAAACATAGGCATACCTGTCAGGGCAAGAAAAACTTATTAACACACACAGTGAAATAAAAATACAAACAATCCCGGGATCTTACTAATGACCGTCGATTTCATTCTTTCCATCTCGAGCGGAGATGATGATGTTTCCAGCAAACTCTGGCATCCCGATGTCGGAGCATGGTATTGGAAACAATTTCTCTTCGAGTCCACTAAGTGAAACCACCTCGTTGAGATTTTCTAGAACGAGTTGGCCACAGACGCCACTCCTCGGGTCGTGTGTGCGATGGGCGCACACGAATACATAAGAACCCTTTTTTAGTGGCTTCATTGGGCTTCCGGACCAGATTTGGTTATTCACGATCACTTCCTCAATAAAGGAATCAACGCCAGAGGGCTTTAGCCTATTTTGAACATCAAATGAAAACTAACAAAGCATCATCTACAGAAAATAATAGCCCTAAACAAACAATAAACAGAAGCCTGAAATGAAAGAAAATAAACAAACTTGCAGTTGATGTGATGAAATTGAACTAGCAAACCCATGAGAAAATACCCAAGCTCAACACCAGTACATTACAAGAGACTAAGCATTAAAGTCAAGCCCTCTAATCATAGAACTAGAACATTTAAAGACCATACTCAACAAAAGATTAATTACATGTACTTGATCATATCAGGGAAAATCAGTACATCTCCCGCCTTCAACTCACAAACATCTTCGCTTGGCTCGCAAATAGTCAGTAGTCTGTCAGAAAATAAAATAAACCCATCATGAAATTGAAAACGAATCCATATTTCTTTGCAAGGAAACAAATAACCCACCTTTCTATTGATTTCATCCTCGCGGGACTTCAAAGCACAGGTAAGTCTCGCGGGGAGCGAATCGGGGTCACCGAGCACGAAATCGCCTGGCCAAGACCGGCAGCTCCCGTAGTAGAGGAATATGTGCCGTTCGTGAAAGACAAACCCTCGTTGCACGTCCTTGTCAAACTCCTGAATTCGCCCATAGCCGAACAACTTGTGCTCGTCCGTCGTCGTCATCGATCAGTTGTCTAGGGTGTAACGATGTGGATGGGTAATGCAAACAGAAATGAACCTTAGACCAGGAATCGAAACGATTTGGTATTGATTTTTAGGGAAAGCTTACCATTTCTCTTAGAAAACGAAGAACAGAGCAAAAGGAAAGCTAACCTTAAAAATACAAAATGATAATACCAAATTCTAGACAAGAAAGTTCAGAGCGTCCTTCCCTTGCTATATGACACCCTGATCCTGCTACACCCACGATCGTAGCTGTCACAGTCTTCGGGACCACAGTCGCGTGGTATCACGCGACACCAGAATGAGGAAGATGCACAGTAGCCACACGCCCAACACGCGGTTCACTAAATCAAAACGACGTCGCTCGGACTTAACGGTAAAAACAGAAAATTGAAATTGGTTTTGGCGCGAGCAGAAGTGATCTCGTGACAAATACCCTCTCCTCAGAACTGGCTTGTCCTCAAGCCAGCATCTTGGTGACCCACTCTAGAAACTGAGCACTAATTGTTGATGCATCTTCCCACACAGCATCCTCAGGTGAAGAGTGATCCCATTGGATTAGGTACTGAACCACAGCAGAGTTGTTTCCGTTGATCAATCTCTTCTGCAACAATGCCAAAGGTTGCAACTTCAAATGACCTTCCTCAGTCACTGGAGGCAAGTGTGGGGCAAGTCTGTTCTTGTGACCCAGTTGCTTCTTTAGGAGGGAGACATGAAATACAGGGTGTATTTTAGACCCAACTGGCAGCTTCAGTTTATAAGCCACATAACCAATCTTCTCCAGAATATGAAATGGGCCAAAAAACCTCTGAGATAGCTTCAAATTTAGCCTCAAGTTGACGGAAGTCTGTCGATAAGGTTGTAACCTCGGGTACACCCAGTCTCCAACAACAAACTCTTTCTCAGTTCTTCCCTTATCTGCATAAAGCTTCATTCTGTTCTGTGCCTGTGTCAAATTCTCCTTCAGGACCCTTGATAATTCTTCTCTGGACCGGAGAAAGCCTTCCACAACTTCAATAGAAGACTGAACTGGTCCCAAACTCAATGTGGGAGGAGGGAATCCATAGAGTGCTTCAAATGGAGACATTTGCGAGGAGGAATGGTGGCATGTATTTTATCAGAACTCAGCAAAGGTAAGCCACTTGGTTCATCTCTTGGGAAACTGGTGAGTCATAGTTCTGAGATAGTGTTCCAGGCATTGGTTCACTCTCTCACATTGGCCATCAGATTGAGGATGATATGCAGTGGTCATGTTCAACCGGACCTCCAACTTCTTGAATAACTCTTTCCAAAAATTGCTAAGGAAAATCTTATCCCTATCTGACACCACAATAGTTGGTAACCCATGGAGTTTGAAAATGTGATCAAAGAAAACTTCAACAACCTGGGAAGCAGTAAAAGGGTGGCTCAGGACCAAGAAATGAGCATATTTGGTGTACCTGTCAACCACCACTAAGATGCAATTCTTGGAGTGGGAAGAAGGAAGGTCTTCTATAAAATCAATGGCAATATCACTCCAAGGTTGAGAGGGAATGGGAAGAGGTTGTGACATGCCATCATAAGGAGTATGTCCTGCCTTGCACTTCTGGCAAGTGTCACATTCAGTAACAAATTTGTGTATATCCCTGTGCATGTTTGGCCAGAAGAAGTGTTTCTTTACTCTCCTTGTTGTAACAATAATGCCAGAGTGCCCTCCCACATGGGCCTCATGTAGACTAGCCAACACCTTGGCCTTTATCTCAAAAGAGCAACCCAAGTAAATCTTTCCCTTGAAAAGAATTAACCCTTGCTTCATAGAATACCCCTCTACAGCATCTGGGAAATAGACAACTAAAATAGCAATTTTTGGGCTTCCTAATCATCATCATAACTGGATACAACCTCATTCATCCAAGCAGGCACCAATGTGGATATCTTATTTAAGGTTGCTTCTGGTATCCTAGATAAGGAATCAGCAACAATATTGTCCTTTCCTTTTTTAAATTCAATTTTGTAGTCCAACCTCATGAGTTTTTCAAGCCACTTGTGTTGGAATGATGTGGTCAGCTTTTGTTCCAGTAGAAACTTAAGACTGGTAATCAGTCCTCAATATGACACTCCCAGAGGAGAAATAGTGCCTCCACTTTTGGATGCAAGTGATCACAGCCAACAGTTCCCTCTCATAAGTTGACATGGCAAGTGATTTTGGAACCAGAGCCTTGCTCATAAATGCTATTGGCATGCCCTCTTGCATTAAGACACCCCCTAAGCCTCTGTCACAAGCATCTGCTTCTATGACAAATGGAAGAGAAAAATCAGGCAGCCTGAGCACAAGAGTAGTGGTCATAGCCAGCTTGAGCTTCTCAAAGCTCAATTGTGCTTCAGGACTCCAAGCAAAGCTGTATTTCTTCGACAAATTAGTCAGTGGCCTTGCAATTGTTCCATAGTCTTTGACAAACCTTCTATAATATCCAGTCAGTCCCAAGATTCCCTTCAAAGTCTTCAAGGTGGTAGGGACTGTCCAAGACTACATAGCCTCTACCTTTGTAGGGTATGTAGCTACTCCCTCAGCTGATATCACATCCCCCAAGTATTTAATGGTCTGGCTTCCAAATTCACATTTAGACTTTTTAGCAAAAAGCTTCTGGTCCTGAAGTCTCTGCAACACCATTTCAACATGCCACAAGTGCTCTTCCCATGATTTGCTATAAATCAAAATGTCATAAAAAAAGACTAAAACAAACTTCCTTAAGAAGTCCTTCAACACATGATTCATTAAAGCTTGGAATGTAGAGGGGGCACTAGACAATCCAAAAGGCATTAATCTAAATTCGTAGTGCCCTTCATGTGTTCTGAAGGCTGTTTTCATTTCTTCACCCTCAACTAACCTCACCTGATGATACCCTGACCTTAAGTCAATTTTGGAAAAAAATTTGCACCCTGATAGTTCATCTAGGAGTTTCTCAATTTTAGGTATAGGAAACTTGTCCTTCACTGTTTGGTTGTTCAACTGCCTGAAGTCAATGCACATTCTTGAAGTACCATCATTCTTCTTGACTAGCAAGACAGGAAATGAGTAGGGACTGCTATTGTGTTGTACTACCCCAGATTGCAGCATATCATTCACTAATGTTTCGAGGATATTCTTTTGATCATAGGAGTGTTTATAGGGCCTAATTGATGGAGGGGTACTGCCAGGCAACAAGGGAATCCTATGATCACAAAATCTTCTTGGACGTAATGAGGTTGGGGGTTCAAAAACAGATGGAAAGAGGTCCAACACCTCTTGCATAGCAGGATGGGTAATCTGGGGTTCTTGATCACCTTCAGAAATTAAATAAAATTTCCCCCAAAACAATGGCTCTTATGCCAACACTTCATTCCTTAAAACATCAAATGTTGCTAAGGATCATCTGTTGGAAGGAGCTTCTTCCAATAAAAAAAAATTCTCATGACCCACAGAGATTGTTACAGACCTTCTCATATAGTCTAATTAAATAGGGCTCACATTCTGGAGCCAATCAACACCCAATACCATGTGAAAACCACCCAATGACATGACCATAAATTCCCAAGTGAGAGTGATGTTCTGAATTTTCCAAGATATCCTAGTTACAGTGCTGCAAAACTGTTGATTTCCATTCCCCATTTTTACTATAGTGGTTGGTCCAGAATATAAGGCCAGGCTTAATTTACCAGCAGTTGATTCGTCTAGGAAAGATTTAGTAGCACCAATATCAACCAAAATAGATATGGGTGTAGATTTTACCTGACCAGTGATCCTAATGGACTTAGCTTTGTTGTTATGCACCATATGACCAAAAGCCTCATGAGACAGTACATATAAGTCAGCCTGAAGTATCTCCTCAATAGTATTTTCCTCACCAGAATGATCTCCTACTTCCCCCTACATAAAATCAGAAGTAATTTGGAACATCTTATGATTGTTGGGGAAAACATGATCTTTAGTGTATTTTGCAGGGCAAGTGTAACAGAGACCCTTTCTCCTCTGATCATCAAAGTTTGTAGGGTGCACCTTAGTGAAAGGCACAATGGACTGATGATGCCTCTGAATTAACTAAGGAGCTTGTTGAGGTCTTGGCCTGTACATATGTGGTGCTGGGGCAGATTGAACATGATGGGAGGCTTTTACTTTGGCTCTATGCTCCTCCCTCTTGGACAAATGCATAGCTTGAGATAGAGTTTGTGGTTCATACATGAGGACCTCTACCTCCAATTTTGGGTCCAATCCAGCAATGTAGTTGGAGACAAAGTAAGCTTTAGTAGAATGAGGTGCCCTATTCAATACCAGAAACCCGAGTTCCTCAAACTTATCATCATAATCGGCCAAGGAACCCTCTTGTTTGAGTTTTTTGAATTCACTTTGAACATAAGAAGGCCCAACATCTTCAAACTTCCTTAACAAATCCTCACAAAACCTGTCCCAAGTAATCATTCCTCTCCCAAAAGAATACTCAGCATATTAGTATTCTGAAGAACCAGCAAGATGGAATAAAGCTACTCTCACCTTATGCTCCTCAGGTATAGCACAATACTGGAAATAAACATTGCATTTCCTGATCCAATTTCGGACTCCTTTGCCATCAAAAACAGGAAAGACCAAATTTGGTGTTTTGAAAGTAAACTCAGGCAATGTGTTTGGTGGATACACTTGCTGAAGCACTGGTTGTTGTGGTATGGGTATAGGGTTGATCATTTGTGGCATAAAAGGGTATGGTTGTTTTCAATATTATGACTACATATGTTTGGATATATGAGTTTGGACATTTAATTTGAGTTTAATTTGTATTCTATGTGGTTTATTGGTGATGATTTCAAGTATTCCATCTCAATTTCTTCTATATCAAAAACATGATTTGCTTGGCATGAAATTAGACCATTGATTGTTGTAATTTTGTAATTAATAGCCTGATTTCGTAATTAATGAAATGAATTGATGATTTGTGAAGCCAATTTCTAGATTGAATTGGTTGTTCAATGAACTTACCTAGATGGTTGAATTCATTAGCCAATTGTATAATCAAATGAATTTCCATAAGGGTAATCCTAGTGAGTAGTAGGTACATGGTCTCTTAGGTTGACTTTGGGAGGTAAATATTTAGATTAGTCGACCAAAGTTGACCCCAGACATAGTCATGACGCTATTAATGCGATAGAACCGACTTGTCATCTGCAATTGTGTTTGATGGTTTATAGCCTCCCCAAAGTAGTCATTGTAGGAAGGCGAGGTGTAGTCTAGGGTGACGCCACAAACCAAGATACATCGCAGCATAAGAGTGCGGTTGTCTCGTGCTGAGGAGATAGCTTGTTTCCTTTACCAATGGGTAGGCAATTATCGGAGTTCTATGGCTGACACCGATAAATTAGGAAAAGAATATTGGATTGATTTGTCTCGTATTCTTATCCCTAGCTAAGCATTGGAATGCATTGCACCAGACTTTAGTCTCTATAGCCTCGCTTATGGACAAATACTCTACTTTCGATTTCATGGTAATCTAAGGTAGCATATCACTCGTCAGGTAGAGAATTGTTAGGGCCATAGAGTGACCTTGAGTGTCAGAGTTTTCTCCAGGGTTTTCTCTATAACACTCTTGTTTATCCACGTGTTGAATTGCATGTTTATCCTTGGTAGTGGTTTTTTTTTATCTCTTACCTTCCTTCATAGGTCATAACAGCTCTAGAAATAGTGGATGCTCCAACCGCCTTTTCACTTACCGAACATCTTATGAGAGCGTAAAGTGTAAATAAAAGCTAAACTAAAGTAGTGACTAGTTTAGTTTACACTATCTTGAGAGTGAGATATCAACCGCTTCCCTGTGGGATCAACCTTTACTTGTATCATAAAATATGTAATGCTCGTTGAATTGTCGTTATAGTGATGAAAGAGTTAGGTAAAAAGAAGAAGTTAATCCATAGAGGAGACTTGTATGTCGTGGCCATTCAGGACAACACACCGACAATGGAGTGTTCAAGTTGAACACTCCATCCCATCACACCTCGACCGTGTGTAACAATATGATTCAATCCAGTGTGGGTAAGGTCCTTAATTGCACTTGCTCTCAAAGACCCCTACGACCTCGACAATATGACTAGTCTGGGTAGTTGGTACATCATCTGGACACTTAGCAATATGGCACAATTGCTAGGGATTGACCTTCTGGTTAATTCCCGCTGACTAGTCATCTGAACATGATTTTACTGTTGAGAATGCACTTTGACAATGACCTCAACACCCTTGTAAATTGAGCAAGAAATGATTCCACATTGCTTACTAGCTCTATCTGATTTATGTTGCACTATCCCCAACATACTCTCTATTGTTATACACAATATAACTCCCATACATAAACTGAAACAACCTAATGTTTTCTAGCTTACGATTATGTGAAAAATACGATAAATGATTTCAGTTCAGTAGAAAGTATGAAACATACCATATAACAAAATATTGAATTCGGTTTAGTTCACATCATGCAAGATACTGAATCCATTTTACATCTTCCATCTAAGCCATAATTTTTCATCTACCCAAATTCTAATTTCTTAGTTATCAAAACCCTAATTTCTCATCTACAATAAACCCTATTTCTCATCTACCAGAAGTCATACTTTCTACTACCAAAGCTTTCATTTCAGCTTACCAACATCAAAATTTATAACTATAAATTTCATTTAAAGCTCAGTTCAAAGCACTATTTTTTCCAATTCAAAAATCTTACTTCAGACCCTAGGTTACCAACAATCATGACATTTAGGTTGGGGGTTCAACTTCCATCGCTATATACATTTTCAACATTAAGGTTTGAGACTTACAAATCGTGGAGTGAATGGAATCGAACACAGATCCTCGTTGTCAAAGAATGACCACATCTTCGTTGGATCGAGCTTCACCGTTAGAATGCTAGACCCGTCACTTATAGTATTGGTTGCACTCACCGTTGACAAACTCTTAGGGCTTCTCAATATGGACTCGTATGTGTAGCTCAAAGGATGATATGAAGCTTTGGGACGAAGCCTAAGTTAATGATATTTAAATACAGACATTTTGGTCAATGCATCTGTGTCTGTCATAACATTTTTAAGTAATGAAAAGTTAAATGTAGTCCTCTTTAATATTCATATATATGTAAATCTATCCGTAAACCATGTATACTTGTATCATTGTATGTGAATTTTTTTGTGATCTCCCTTATTATCTATCTTTCGTTAGGATATGAAACTATTTGTGGAAGAGAAATTTGATAAAAAAAATGCTTCGAAGTGTATGATATTTTTTTAAATGTCATCGTAATTTAAAATTTGAAACCTATGCATTTCAAATATTTCAGGTGATGAGAAAAATTCATGTTGTGAGTGATATGGAAAAACTCTCTCAAGCTGGCCGAAGGTCCATTCCTGGCAAACTTGACGAGTTTGTAGCTTTCTGTTCCGGTTTACTTTCCCTGTACAAAGAGTTCCATTTAATTGTTGCACCGGTAAAGAGATGATCCAAGGCCGGCCCGGTCAGTGGAGGTGGGACACAGACACAGGATCGTTGCCGGGGCAAGCGATCTCGTACAGGTGCTGCAACGAGGACGTGAAGGCACAACTCGGATTCAGGTGAGGTTGCTCCTGGATCGATTGCCATGCCTTTGAACGATAGATTAAAGGAATGGGAGATGGCCGGTGTTCGCACGGATGCTGTTCGACGACGACGATCTCCAGTTCATTACGAAGTGAGTGACACTGAGTTATATGTTCGGAACTTACCTTATCCGGTGTCGGAAGATTGGTTTCGTGGTCAGTTAACAAAGTTCGGCGACATAGCTTCATTCTCTTTGTTGAAGAGAGCAAACAGGACATGTCTTTTCTTCGGTTTTGTTCGATTCACGACGCCTTTGGCCGCGTCTCAGGAGTTGGAGACCTTAAATGGAGCACAGGAGAACGGGCACGTGTTGTTTGTGGAATTTTCTCGGCGACGTTCGACTTCCACGGCGTCTGAACCAGTCGGGAACGAGAAACAGAGCATACGCTCTATTTTGCATGACGATCTGGTTTGCAGTTCCGGTGATCGGTTTCGAACGGAGGACGAAGGGCTGGAGTGTCCTGGAGGGGTAGTCAAGCCTCAACGGGTCACTCCTTCTCCGGTGACAGTCCCGGCGACATCCGTGCAGGAATCCGACGAACGTAATCGACGCGTTTCAGGTTTTGCTCCCTTGTTTCCAGGGATCTCGTCTGATCTCGTTTCGATTTTGAATCAAGGGATTGGTAACGCGACTGATTCCGCCTTGATCACGCTGCAATCCGTGGAAGCGACTTCGTCTTCGTGTGCGTTGAATGGTGGCGACAGCTCTGGGCAGCTGGTTGGGCCTCAGGAGAATTTGGGTCAATTGTCTGGTCAGGTTGGGCTTGGCTCAACCCTAGCTGTTTCTGAATGGGTTGGGCCGAACCTGACTTGTCCTGGGCCTGTTTCAGTTGGGTCAATAGAAAAGGCCCATCGGTCAGCCCAAGAGGATCCAAAATTGGATACTATTTTTAAGTGATTGGAGACGGACTTGGACCCCTCAATGTTGGGTTTGGGTCAAGTCAATCTGGTTCGGGGCGTTGAACCGACTGCGGAGATTGGTATTCAAGGAAGTCCGTGGAAAGAAGCCTTGCAAAAACCGATCTCGGGGGTTGAACCAAAACGACGTGGTCGCCCTAAGAAGGGCCAGGCGAAGGTGATTGCACAACCAGTGGTAGTGTATCAGACTAGAGCCAGGACTTCTGTTGATAAAGGGGATACATCATGACGTTTTCTGGTGACTGTAGCCAAAAAAGATAGCACATGCGACTGGAGTTACAGCTCGAAGGTTGGTAGAAAAGCTGTTGATTTCTGTTCCTTAGCTCTCGATCAGGATTCCGAGGGAAGAGAACCGACTTCCGCTCAAGTCCTAACCCCTGTTCCGGTATCTAACCGGTTTACTTGTTTGAACCCGATTAGAAAATAGGCAAGGTGTTTTGTTTACGTCTTATTTTTTTCTGGGCCTGTTTCTGCTCTTTGGAGCTGTATTGGTTGAAGGAAAATGTCTGTTTGAAGCTTTTCTTGCTTTGTTCTATTCCTTTATAGAACATTTGCTTAATAAAATTCTTTAGTTTATCAAAAAATATATTTCAAAAGAAAAATATATTTATTATATTTAGTTTAAACCTCTAAAAGTAAAATGTATTTAGGAGGGTTCTAACCATGATTTTCCAAGACAACATACATTAACTTAACTATTTGCGTTAAATTACTTATATGTATTATATTCATTTATATTTATTAATCGGTTCAATTTATTATATTTAATTGTGCATAATCAAACATCCGAAAGACTAGAAATACATTCCTAAGATATCATCTAATTTTTGAAACCATGCAATCAATCAATATATGGGTAAATCAATATATGGGTAAATCATCGACAATTCCGTCTCCTCACACCTTTCCTTCCGCTAACGAACCTTCCTACTGTGACATAGGATTCATAGTAGAGAAGGATTCATCCTTGAAACTTAAACTCATTCAAGTTCAGCTAACCCACGTACTACACCAAAGTTTGAAGTTTTTTTTTTAAAAATATATTGTAAAAGTGAATTGCTCTTATTCTTTGTGTTTGGTTGAAAACTAAAGATAAATAACTGTTGCCACCGTCTTATTTATGTGCATGGATAAATTGAATGATGGGATGGTTGATAACATAGTTTTAAAATTTTGATTATGCGTCGTGAAATTGATTGATGACGTGGTTTTGGAAATGTTATGATAAGCTAGAAATAGGTTTTTACTTCGGGAGTTTGAATTTTGATGGTGCATCAATATGATCAAGTGGACTAATAAATAATAAAGAGCTATAATCATGGTTGTACAAAGCGCTAGGCGTTAGTCGTGTGAAGACCGCTCCAGTTTTAAACGATTTAAGTTTTAAGTTTTTGTTCGACCAGAACGTCGGGGGTGATTTTTGGGTTTAATGTCTTTTTCGTTCAAAAAAAAAAATGAATGTTGAATCACTTTTAATTAAATAAACAAAAAGGGTTTAAAAAAAAAAGGAAAGAAGTTGGACCGGTCAGACCCGACCAGACCCGCAGGCCCAGCCAGGCCAGGCCGACCCTGTCCCCTTGCGTAGGCCTTGAGGCCCGTCCCTTGTGTGAGGCCCAAGTCGAGTCAGGCCTGAGTACTTATACCCCTTTTAGGGTTTCTGAACCTCATTCCCTCTCTTCACTCACGCCTCCATCCTCTTTCTCTCCCTCGTCTCTGAAACCGAACCCCTCCCTCTCTCATCTGAGCTCGCCGCTGCACACCCCATCCCCGACCACGTTTTATCACTCACTCCACTATCCCTTTCCATCCGTGCCTCATCCTCCTCGCCGTCCTCCCGGCAGTCCCCGTCCCGAGTTGTCTAGCTCACGCTCGAGCCGCCGCCCTCTACCTTGCCGGACCTCGCCAGATCTGGTGAGTGTCCCGTCTGGCTATGAGGCGGTTCTTCGCCGTGCTCCGCCTCCTTCCACGACTGCAACCTCGAGCCCACCACCGTCCTTTTCCATACGGTGAGGCCCCGGCCGACGCCGCCCTCGCCGACGGCCGGTCGATTCGAAAACCGAACCTTTATTTCTTCTTCTTTCCTTTTTCCGAACTTCTTTGGATCTGGTCTTTATTGGAACAATCTTGTTGATCTGGACTCGAATCTTCGAGATGTAAAAGGAAATTGAAAAGAAAGTTGTTTTGAAACAGTTAGGGTTTTGAGATCTGAATCTGGCGGTGTTGTTCGAATCAGAAGAAAACTAAAATAAAAGAAATTAATTTATAAGAGTTTAAAAGAAAATGGGTTTAAAACGAGATTCAGCTTTGAAAATAAAATGGTTTTAAATCAAAAGGAAAACGAAACCAGAGTCGAGCAAAAAGGGTTTTTTGGGACTGTTGGATCGAAACTGGAATGAGTTTGGGAACCTGGACGTTTAATTGAACGGTTATTTCGGACTAGAACGGGACAAAAACGGAACGAAGAATCGGACCCCGGGAATCGTGCCACGAAACGCGCACCTCGGGAACCGTGCACCAAAAACCGTACCTCAGGATTAGTGCATCGGGATCCGTGCCTCGGAAAACGTGCACCGGATTTTGAGTTCGGTGCGCTGGTGCCCGAACCCGATTCGTCGTAATCCCGCTTTTAGCCCGCTCGAGTCTAAAAGACAACTTTTGAACTTAAATCGAGACCGTCGTAACCTTTTAAATTAAATTGTGAAACCGGTTTTAATTGTGGCTTTCGTTTTAAATTAGAGTCCGGCTTCGATCGAAGAGAAGACCAAAATTAAACCTCGACGCGGACTTCGCCCTAGAAGACGGTGTTGGCCCGGTCGTCAGCAGCTAGGAGACGCTGCTGTGGTATCGTCTTGAGGTAGGGAAGTAGCGGATACCGGTTTAATTGCGGAAAGTTACTAGTATGCATGCTAGGAATTAATAAAACTGGAAAGAACGTTTATATCAGATAATAACCGGATGAGTCGTAGTAACATGTAGGTTGTGAGTCGTCAGTTAACTGCTTTCAATACTTGGGAAATTGCCGTGCTGGTAGATCGAACATGTCGAGCCGTAGGTTGTGTGTTGTTTTGGATTGCCTGTTGTTGTTTGAGGTGCTTGTCGTGTGAGTCGGTGTCGTTAGGGTTAATAGACAAGGTTAGTTTATCTGTTGAGCATGTTGTTGTTATGTGTGGGCGAGTGTGCCGTGCTTGTGTTGACGTGAACTCTTGGATGTGTGATGGTCGGGTGAGTGATAGAACGACGTGACTGGTTGTGGTAAGATTGTTGGGCTTGGTAAGCCGTGTTTAATTATGACAATTGTAATATTATCTTGATGTGTGTCCGAGGAGTTTTTTCCGGTATGGTACCTATGACCGAGGGGGTACGCCGGTGTAGGGTAATACCTAGGCCGACGGTGTGGTCCCATGTATGCGCGGTCCCTAGGGTAGTGGTTCCGGTATGATAGCCTGCATCGAAGGGGTAGTCTGATGTAGGACGTCTAGGCCGACGGTTACGTGTTCTGTGCTTTGCCCGAAGGAGTTCCAGGAAAGTTGTTTTACCTATCCTTTGCCCGAAGGAGTTCCGGGAAAGAGGTCTAGGCCGATGGAGATTCCGGTATGACTATTTGAGATTGTCCCCCGGTTGTTTGACGGGAAGATATCTAGGCCGATGATGTTCCGGTACGATATGATGGTGTCGGGCTGTGGACAGCCGACCGAGTAGGGGACTGCTGTACAAGACGTATTTGTGTTTTTGCAGTTTACTTTGCATGCGATGACTTGTTAATTGGTGTGCTGGTTGCTGTTTTGGCTGTTTGTTTGTTTGTTTGTGGTCGTAAGTGTGGTTCGGTCTTGAGTTGAGGATTGTGGTTACGAGTTCCGTTGGAAATTAGTTGTGTGCTGTACTAGTATGCCCTAATTGGACGGTTACCCGTGGTGGTGAGCATGTGCTTATAACCTTAACTACTTTTCCTACTGAGTGAAAGCTCACCCCTTACTTTGTTGTTTTTCAGGTTTCAAGCGGGAAGTGTACTAGCTGGATGCTCGATGCTTGGGGGCTTACGAGAGTCCTAGGCTAGATAGTCTAGAGACGTACAACGTTTTGAAATATCTATTGTCTTTATCGTTTTACTTTGGACTGTTTTACCGTTGGTTTTTACCGAGCTGTGACTCGCGTGGTGTTTAAAGTTTTAAAATTATAAGATTGAGACTTGTTGGCTTTATTTTCGCTTAAAATTGTTACTGTTTTAGTTCACGTCTCGAGTCCGGTCAAAACCGGATTTGGGGCGTGACAAGTCGGACAATGAGGACCCTTAAGCATTAGGCATCGACTGGTCAGGGCTTAGGCGGATTTAGTTTTTTTATTAATATTTTTGATTATTATTAAATATATATTACACAAATATAATAAAATTCAAAATATATATTATATTTGTATAATATAAAAAAATATCAAGTATCAGAATACAAAAAAACTAAATCAAATAATGCTCTCATTTTGATTTTACATTAAATTTTAATAAAAAATATATTATAATGATAAACAACCAAGAGGGACACGCCCCATAATTTTTTTATCAAGAAGCTCAAGACTATTACAAACATATTGTGTCTCTCACATTTTCATTTCCGTTTTAAAGGTCTAACTTCACAAATCAGAGTCCCAAGTTTCCGACTAATCTGGTGGGACGACGAGTCAGATGATTTTCAGATTTTGGGGCCTATGTAAGATGGCGACTCAGACGTTTTTATAGATTTTGGGGCCTAGGCGGGAGCATAAGCGGACTAGGCGAGGACTTTTACAACAATGACTATAACATATATAAATAATTTAGCACAACTAGTTATATAAATGTGTTTTGTCTTGGACAACCATGATTTGAATCCCTTAGAAAACAAATTATTTTTTGGGATTTAAACTAAATGTATAAGGGTATTTTTGTCCTATGATATTTGAAAATCATGCATTTTAAATTTTAAATTATAATAGCATATAAATCAAATATCATAAACTTTCAAAAATGTTTTATTAAATTTTCCATATGAAATTAATATGTCAATTTTTTTTTCTTTTGGTTTGGTTTGAAAGAATTCACATTGATAATCTTATAATATATAATAGCAAAGTTAACAGTTGACATGACAGCTGGGTTCTGCAGCCCAGACGTTGGTGTGGCATTGGATTAGCGTGGGATTAACATCTCACGGTTGTGGATGCTCTAAGTTTTTTCGGACTCGGCTCCCTCTTCCTTTTTCAGTTTGGCGTTCGTCTGTTACGAGTCTTAAACTCTTCCTGTTGTTATCCTTCTATCAATGTGCAATTAAACCGTCCTCAATGGTACTAATCCCTCTAAGCCCTCTTAATTAGGTCCTAGGTTTCAATTACTTTCAATGCTCGGCCGTTTCGTTTTTCCCTTCTCTCAATTCATATCTGATGCGTTTCTGGTATATTAGGGCCGATTCTGATTGCGATTGTCATAAGTAGAAGTCAATAGAAACGAGTTCAACTCTGATAAAGAGTTTCACCCGAGTACTGTTCGTGGATCGATGGATTGGATCAGAGATGTTGAAATTGACATGGGAATGGACGAGCTACGAAGACGGATGAAGAAGAGGAAGAGTTTCGGGTCATCCGGTTCTATATAAGAGTTCGGCTCCGATCATCTCTGATTTCCTCTCCGTAAGTTCTTACCTAACTTCTAGATTTCTATGATTTTGATTTTGGAATGGTATGTGGTGCGTGATTTGTGAGTCTGCGATGCTATGCATATGTGTTTTTTTGTTCAAGTCTCTGGTCCTTCCGTTGCACACGCCATTGATTGGGTAATTTAGATTCATGTTCTGACGGTTTTGAGCCAAATTTAGGTGTCCAAGCATTGATAGGTTTTGATGTTTTCTACTTATATTGGGAGTTGGACTACGTACTTAGAGAATGGGAAGAACATGAGACTTGAATTCTGCATACAGTTTGCATTCAGGTGTTCAACCAGATTGCACCAGTTTTGTGATTTTAATTCTGCATTTGCATTCATCTACTGCTTTTTATTTATTTATTATACTTGTCCTTTTTATACAAACTTGTATTAATTGCGATTTTAATTTTTACCTTTGTTAACAATTTCTGTTAATTGATTAATAGTATAACTAAAAATGGTAGTGGTTGTTCAATATTTTGATGCAAGATTTCTCTCAGTGAGTCAAAGAAGGACAAAACTATAGAGGCTATCCCTTTTTTTTTGTGTGAAGATTGGTGACCCGAAGCTTGCATAACTAACACTTCACAATTGAGTTGACTGAAATGCAAGCCTATTCTACGGTAACCAAATTGAATTGAAGAGCTTTGTTACAAAATGGCGAGCCTTCTTGCATATGCAGATGATCGATGCTTTAAGTGTATGCCACTTGTATGCATGAGTGTTAGCAATGCTTGCTATTCATCTCCGATTGAACTAAAACCGAGTTTTTTTTCACACTATCTTGCAATTTGTATTAGTTAATGATTAGATTGTGATTATGCTTCTCGATTTTTGCAATTTGTAGTACTTATTGATTAGACTATAGTTATGCTTACTAACAAATAATAATCTTTGTTGATTGTTAAGAACTAGATGGTTTACATATTTGTTTTGAAACATAATGAAATATCAATACTTTTATTTCAAGTGTTTAATGTGGATAAAATGTGGGCGGTTTTTTACATCAGTGTTAAAATAAGTTGTCTCATGAGTCATGACAGAAGAGCAATAGTAAATTATGTCGCTACAGTCAGTATAGTTGTATGGTTACTACAAACTTGAGGGTGCCTTAAGTTTTATGAGTTTATCCAATAGTGTCGACAACAACTTAAAGTAGTACTATTGTAATATGATTGTTGAATGTACATTCAGTTATCGATTTTATCTTTACCGTCAATAAATATGGCCCAAAATAACTAATTGGCATGTTGTGATTGTTAGACCATGGTACAAAAAATTAAAATGTACTACATTTTAAACTCTCCGATATTTTATTTCACTTACTTTCATGTATTGTTTTTTACGTTCGATTTTGCTCAATTATTTGAGTCTGGATTGACCTATAGAAAAACATATAATTTATCTAATAATATACCGCGCATCGCGCGGTGCTCACACCTAGTAACCCTCAATTCGTGTCATGATATAGTTTTTCTCTCCAACATTCAAATCGGTGATAATCTTAAATTTGTTTTTTATAGTTTCTCTCTCCTAAAAATTTGGAGCTATTAGTCCAGGTGTCATAATGGTGAATAGCCCATGCTGAGATTGTTCGCACATAATTTGTAGAAATTACAGAAAAAACCTCTTCTAAAGCTAATCTATTTTTGAAATTATTGCTATGTTTATTACATTTACGATATTATGACAAAATCAACTAAACAATAAAATCTCCTCGATGGAACGGCATCATTTTGCGTCATCTTTCACTATCCTCCACCATAAGAGATTGGAAAATGGTACTCCACATATCTGTTTGTATTGGGCTTTGACCGCTTTGAGAACTTGGGCATCATTTTGATTAACAACTTGATTTTAGAGTAGGGAGCGATAAATGGCATTGAAATTCTTCATCTTTTTGCTTGTCTTTTGCCAATGATATTAAGTTGTCTGCTTATTATTGCAAGTTCGTGTCATCACCTCAATTTGATTACAAGGAAACTAAGGCCATAATGAAAATTCTGATTTATTTTATTGGAATTGACATACATAGGAGGAACATGGTCACAACACAATAAATTTGAAAAAGTTGGACATAATACAAGTTGAGGGTCACAATCTGCTATAATTTTTTTTAAAAAAGACACCGATATGCAAAATGTCAATAGGACATGATATTTTTTTCTTTGTACAAAAAACCCATGTTATGTATGCACATGTATATGTATATACAAAAACTCGCAAATGAAACACACTATCGAGCAGACAATTCAGTGATTGGATCCTCATTGATAGAGGCTTCAACCAATTGAACACGCTCTGACTCGTCCGAATCAACAGTGTTGTCCACAAAAAATGCAGGTTGTGCAGGAGCCGGAATGGTGATGGTTGAGTCGCTATTCAGCATCAAATCAACCGATGCCATGGTTGGCCTGCTCACTGCGTTTTCTTGGACACAAAGCAACCCGATTTGAATGCATTTCATCATTTCACTTACAGAACCGCAATCTCTCATCATTGGATCCACCACATTTATAGCCGTTTCTTCTCTCCAATTTTTCCACGCCTACCAAAAATATAATATCAATACATGAAATATAGTTGCCAAGTTACCAATACCGAGCCATTTTACTACTTACATAGGTTCTAAGATCCTCAATGTTGTGTCCTTCGCTGAGGCGACTATTTTTTTGTCCTGCTACAATCTCCAGAACTAAAACCCCGAAACTGAAGACGTCCGATTTTACTGAGAAGTGTCCATGGTAAGCATACTCTGGCGCCATATAGCCACTGTATAAAACAAAATTTCAGTTTCATTCTGATATCGAAACTAAAATAAAGTGTATCAATTACTCACTAGGTTCCAGCAATTCTCTTAGTTGCCCCATGTGTTTGATCCAATTCAAACAATTTGGCCATCCCAAAATCTGAAATTTTAGGATTCATCTCAGCATCCAACAAAATGTTACCGGCCTTAAGATCGCGATGGATAATTCGTAGTCGAGAGTCTTCGTGAAGATAAACAAGTCCTCGAACGATGCCTCTGATGATGCTGTATCGCCTTTCCCAATTCAAATGTACACGTTTGATTCTATCTGCAGATTAATGTGCGGATAATTGTGAGGGCCTGAAAGTTGTACCATTTTTAAACTAAAAAGTATATGTTTGTATGGAAATGTACCAAATATGTAATGGTCAAGACTTGCATTATGCACAAACTCATAGACCAGAAGCCTTTCAGATTTCTCCAAGCAGAAACCGAGGAGCCTAACTAAGTTCTTGTGTTGGAGTTTGGCAACCAACCGGACCTCGTTCTTGAATTCTTCATCTCCCTGTCCCGAGCCCGTAGACAACCTTTTCGCAGCTATTTCTCGTCCATCTGGAAGCTTACCCTGCAAATGTAACATGTAAGAATACTTAAAGAGCATGTCTATGTGACAGGTTGATAGTTGATACTCCATTGATCAGCTGACCTTGTAAACAGCACCGAATCCACCTTCCCCGAGCTTATTTGATTCAGAAAAGTCATTTGTAGCCTCTTTGATTCTGGCAAAGTCTATTTGCAAAGACTCCACATCCATAATATCATCCGGATCTACAAACAAGTCCGATATTGATTAGGTCGGAGTGATTGTGAAAAGTGAACATGGAAAGTTTAAATCTCAAACTTACTTTTGACATTCTTGTGTGAATTTCTTCGCCTGCAAGTGATGCAGATGCAAGCAACGAGTATCAGGAAGGCTAGTGCAGGAACAAGAGCGATGATGACGATACGAGATGCATTAGTCTTCCTGTTACCTGCAACATATTTGAAAGTAAGCAATATTTAGAGAAAAGTGAATGCAATATATTAATGGGGTAACGTCGATTCCTAACCCATCAGAAATGTTGACCTTTTGTGACAGATCCTAACACAAAAGTACTACATGTTTGCAAAAAATACCAATCACGTGTAAAATAAGCATGAAAAAAGTGGGGTTCCTTGTAAAAAATACCATCTTTATACTACTTTTATAACAAACTACCACCTTTATGTTTGTTCATGTACATTGTGCGTCATTTTAAGTCAGAGAATACCTCGATAGGTCGACCTCAGTTAAGAAGTGATTACTAAAGGTCACATAAAGTTAGGAAATAACGTTTTCCCTATCAATCGAGCATACCTTTAGAATCCGGAGGGCTAAGTGTAGGAGCTAGTAGCGGGGGTACAATGACAGAGATGTTGCTGTAGAACTCGTAGGTCTCATACCTTAGATAGCAGTTGGGTGAACAAATTCTTGATCCTTTCTTACCATAACACCATTTTTGAATGTATCTGGCAATTGAACCTATGCAATTGAAGCACTCTGTTTCAGACAAGTCTGGTGTGCACTGAGTAATTGCATTCAATGTTATGAACAACGGAGCTACGGATACGTTCCCCACCGCAACCTTGCGCCTAGAATCACCCAAGCTGACTTGCTTTTGCAAGGATGTGAGCAGAGGATATAGGTGGTAATCGGTAAATATGGTAGCGTTTGTAGTCTCAGCGTTGGTCCAGTGACCCTGAACGCTCCTAGTCTCAAGGACACCATAAGTGGGCGTGTCCGAGTATCTTACCATACACAAATCGAACCACGCAAAAGCCTTTTTCTTGTTGGGGCAATACACCAAGAGCTTGCTGCTGGAGTTGTTGATGCAGGCGGCGCAGGCGTCTGGAGTGAGGTCTCCTCTGCACATTGCAACGGCATAGACTCTGTTGGGTTCTTCGCCCGCTGAGGTGTTGTAGAAGCCGTCTTTGAATTCGGTGCGGGACGAGAGGGAGGAGATGAGGGTCGCCAGGTTGGCCGCGTAGGTGCTGTTGGTGGTGTAGTTGTCGACGCCACCCAAACATGTGTCCATAACTACCTCTGCACAGACATGGTTGATGATGAGGATGGCAGAGATGAACAACAGTATTGGATTTGGTCCTGCTGAAAGAGAAGAGATCATCGTGCTCGTTGATTTGATATAGCTTCCGTCCCCTTTTCTATTGCTATGTTATGAAGATACCGTAGGACATATAGCGTAAGAAACTAGCTAGCAGCTTCTCAAGTCAGCTGTATAACTTTGACTGGTTTGAGTGTTACGCGTTTGAAGCCTAATTGATCATATGGGTCTTGTGGGCTCACTTTCTCTTAGGGTTCCCTAGTTGTTCTCTTATGTGTGTCTATATAAGGCATCGTTGTGGCCGTGTACTGAGTAGGTTAGCAAATTGTGTAGCACGAAATAGAGAACAGAGAGGTACAGGGTGCGTGAGAGGCAGAAAAAGAGAGGGAAGTTCGAGTGTGTAAACTATATTTTATTGGAGATTAGAGTGGGTTGAATTTATAGACGATAATTGGACGTAGCTTCTATTCTGAAGGTGAACCAGTATAAATTCTGGTGTTATTTTTTTTTATCATTATTTTATTTTCATCATTTTTCGGATACAAGAATTTGGTTTAATTCCTTTCAACTGTTATTAGAGCATGGTTTGTGTTTGCAATTGGGAAGACGATGGTTGGCGACGATGGTTCTTCTCATGGGATCGGGAGATTCGATGGTATTGATTTTGCGTTCAGGAAAATGAAAATGGTAGATTACCTATACGGAAGAAAGCTACATGTGCCTCTAACGGGAAAGCTGGAAAAGATGGATGATTCTGATTGGACTCTTCTTGAGCGACAAGTTTTGGGGGTTGTGCGATTAATCCTGTCAAAGAATGTCGCACACAACGTGGTGAAAGAGACAACCGTCGCATGATGAAAGTCCTGTCCGACATGTACGAGAAACCTTATGCAAATAACAAGGTATATCTTATAAAAAACTTTTTGTATTTGAGAATGGAAGAAAGTGGATTTGTGGCTGCACATATGAATGAATTCAATACGATTGTTAATCAGTTGTCATATGTGGAAATTGATTTTGATGACGAAGTTCGTACCCTAATTTTGTTCGCGTCTCTACCCCCGAGTTAGGAGCTGATGAGGGAAACGGTAAGTAACTCCGTTGGTAATGCGAAATAAAAATTCACAGATGTCAGAGATCTTGTTCTGGCTGAGGAAGTCAGAAGAACCGATGCAGTCGAGAGCTCCACTAGTTCTTCCTTGAACGTGTAACACATGGTAGTGGAACAGGGAGAAGGTTTAACAAGAACGGGAATTTGGAAGAAGTTCATCCAGATTTGGAAGAACAATGGAGTGCTAGAACCGTGGAATGACTGGTCACGTGAAGAAGAATTGCAGGGTTACCAAGAGAGAAAATTTGGGAAATGCAGTTAATGCGAACACTAATGAGATTAGTGACACATTGATCACATGGGCATATTGCCCAAAAGGCTCTGTCATGGAGAAATGCAGCGATGAAGAAATCGTTTCTACGGCAGTTGGAAACTCCAAGGATGCGTTGTTATTGTCCATCGATAGTCCGATCTACAATTGTGTACTCGACTCAGGAGCGTCTTTCCATGCCGCTCTGAGTCAAGAAGCAATGGAGAATTATATTGTTGGGGACCTTGGAAAGGTATATTTAGCCGATGACTTGCCTCTACCCATTGTCGGTCATTGAGACATTACCTTGAAGATGCTGAACGGACGTACGTGGAAGATAAATAAGGTGAGACATGTGCCGAAGCTGTAACAGAATCTGATTTTCGTTGGTCAACTTGATGATGAAGGGCACACAATTACCTTTGGCCAAGGTCAGTGGAAAGTTTCAAAGGGTGCAATGGTGGTTGATCGTGGTTAGAAAACCGGCACTCTTTACATAACGACAAGTTTCCCCGACTCAATACAGTTGTTGTTGATTATACCCAGAAGACCGAGTTGTGGTATCAACAACTTGGGCATATGAGCGAGAAAGGTATGAAGATTCTCTTCAAGGAGGGAAATATTTCAGAGATGAAATCGGTGAATCACTATTTGTGTGAAAGTTGTGTGCTTAGGAAACAGAAGAAAGTGAGTTCTCAAGTGGAGGAAAGGAGCTGAAGACAGAGAAATTTGCACTGATTCACACCGGTGTATGGGGACCACCGCGGTAGCTTCCCTTGGAGGGTCACACTATTATGCGACGTTCATAGACGACTCAACCAGAAAGGTTTATGTGTACTTTATGAAACACAAGTCTGATGTGTTCAATGTTTTCAAGACTTGGAAAGCTTTGGTGGAGAATACATCGACAATCCCTTCAAGAAATATTGTGCTCAAAACGAGATCAAGATGGTGAAAACCATTCCAAAAAATTCTCAGCAAAATGGAGTAGTAGAAAGGATGAATCAGACGCTAAAAAAAGCGTGCAAAAAGCATGAGACTACACTTCGGGCTACCGAAGACGTTTTAGGCTGATGCAGCTAACACCGCGACATATCTGATCAATCGAGGATCGTCCACTTCCTTTGAATTTCAGAATTCCAAAAGAGGTATGGAAAGGAAAAGAGATGGAGTTATTTTTTATGAAAGTATTTGGTTGTTTGTCTTATGTTTATATTGATGTCACTTCTAGAAGTAAACTTGATGCAAAATCTAAGAAGTGTTACTTTATTGGCTATGGTGATTTCGAGTTTGGTTATCGTTTATGGGACGATCAAAACCGGAAGATAATTAGGAGTAGGGATGTCATCTTTAATGAACTAGTGCTCTACAAAGACAAGCTACAACAGACTCTGGAGAATCTAGAATCCGAGAATGAAAAATCTGCAATGGTTGACTTGAGAGAGATTCCTACACGCGAACCAGAGCGGGAAATGTTGGAAGAAGATGAAACTGATGTTCAAGAAGAGATTCAACAAGATAGCGACCCAAAAGTCGAAGAACAAACGCCAACCTCCGTCGTACGCCAATCTTCTCGGATAAGAAAGTAGATGCAGAGGTTCTCACCGTCGTTGGACTTCATCTTACTTACTGACAGAGGAGAGCCTGAATGCTATGATGAAGAAAAATATATTTGAGGAATCGAGCCAGTGGGAGCTGGAAATGAAGGATGAGATGGAATCACTGTTGTCAAACCGAACATGAGAGCTAGATGAGCTTCGCGCCGAACAGAGGTTCTCACCATATTAAAGAAGAGCATGATGGAAGCAAGCGCTATAAAGTGAGGTTGGTAGTCAAGGGTTTTCGACAGAAGGAAGTCATTGAATACACCGAGATTTTCTCCCCAGTTGTTAAGCCGGTGACTATTCGATCAGTTCTTGGGCTAATGGAAAAAGAAGATCTACACCTTCAACAGATGGGTGTGAAGACTTGTTTCCTTCAATGTGAGTTAGAAGAAAAGATCTACATTAGGAAACTAGAGGGTTTCGAGGTCAAAGGAAAGGAGAAGTTGGTGTGCAAGCTCCAAAAGAGTTTTTATGGTTCAAAGCAAGCTCCAAGGTAGTGGTACAAGAAGTTTGACAACTTCATGAAGAAAGTCGAGTTCGTGAGGTGCGAGGCAGATCACTGCTACTACTTCAAGAGACTTGGGAATTCGTACTTGATACTTTTGTTGTATGTTGACGACATGTTAATAGCAAGAACAGATCTTACAAAGATTGATAAGTTGAAGAAAAGGCTTTCAAAGGAGTTCGAGATGAAGGATCTTGGGGCTGTTAAGCAAATCCTCGAGATGAGTAAAGATTGGCTGAAACAATCACAAGAATATTATGTGTAGAAGGTCGTGAAAAGGTTCAACATGGACGATGCCAAGTCTGTTGGAACTCCTTTAGGCAATCACTTTCGGTTGTCTAAAGGAGACTCACATGTGACAGAAGAGGATAGGGCATACATGGACAAGATTCCCTATGCTTAGGACATCGGGAGTCTTATGTATGCGATGGTATGCACAAGACCGGACATTGTACATGCAGTGGGAGTTGTGAGCCGATTTATGGGTGATCCGAAGAAACAACATTGGGAAGTCGTGAAATGGATTTTCAGGTACCTTAAAAGGAAACTCAAGTACGACATTGTGCTGTAGGAAGTCCGATTTGGGACTTGAATGGTTCGTTGATGCAAACTACGGTGGCGACATTGATAGTAGAATACGTCTGGTTATGTCTACACATTCGAAGGTACTGCAATCAGTTGTGTTTCAAGGTAGCATAAGATTGTTGCTCTTTCTAACTGAGTACGTGGGCGTGACGAAGTCTACGAAGGAGATGATTTAGCTTCAGTATTTTCTACAAGTGTTGGGGAATAATCAAGATGGTAGTGTTCTTGTGAGAACCGCCCCCGGTCGAACTGGTGATTTCTAGCCAAGTTTGACTTTCGGTTGGAAAAGTCAACCGATGACTCAGGAAGTCATTCGAGACCTTTCCGGGGCCCAAAAAGCTTAGCCGTCATCACGGTTAGCTTAGTCGGGTCATTTCCTTCAGTTTGACTGTAATATGGTAACGGTCAACTTTTGATCAAACTCTGACTTTTTATCGACTTTTTCCGATCAAAATTGGACTGCTGGAATTTTATTAAAGGAAAGTGGCTCCCACAATGACACATGGAATTAGAGGCTTGGATGAGAAGAAAATGAGTTGAAATGACCCTTTAACCCTCCTTAAGGCCTTTAAGTGGATATAATTTGAAAGGGGCTTTTGGTCATTTAGCTTTTTAGGTCATAGGGTAACCCCATTTCGGTACAGTGGACAAAGATCGTTTTTCAAGTAGGTACCGTCGAGCTTTCACGATATTATGTCACTAAAGAAAGTCACTTTCCATTTTCAAAAAAAGACAAAAACTGTCAAACTTAACGATTTTTTTGGATGGAAAATACATGTGATGCTCACATGTCCAATTTTTTTGGAAATACCAAGTATACCCTTCCACTCTTATAGAAACTCTCAAACCCTCATCTAAACCATGTCCTTTCTCTCTTCTTCCCCGTGAGCTCACCAGAGTTCTCCACATCGGGTGAGGACGTATGGAGCGGCAAATCTGCCCTTCCCCGGAGCTGCTCCTCTTTGCTCCCTTCTCGTTCCCTCCACCGCCACATTGGGTGAGGACGTATGAATCGCTGAGGTTGATTGATAATTAAAAAAGACGAAGAAAATGTTCACTGTATTTTGGTTTTATTTATTTGTTAAGATGTTTTAACATAAATAAAGATACTGAAAAGAAAAGGTTTAAAATGGAATGAGATTGGGATTAAAAATAAAAATGTTTTTTGTAAAAATGATTTTTAAAAATAAAATGAAATTAATTTTTTATAAATAAAAACTAATTTTTATAAATAAAGTTGATTTAAATAAATAAAACTGATTTGTTTTTAAAAAAAATCTGATTTTTTTAAAATTAAGATTAATAAAGAATTAGAAAAGAAATTAATATTTTCAAATAATTAAGGATAATTAAAAAATAATATGATTTTTTTCATATTCATGTATCCAAAAAATAAAAAAGGTCAAATTATTGGTAGGACGTGCAAGAATAGTTAGGGGTAATTTATACTTTTCCAATACTATCGTTAGCTCTGTTACATATTTTGTCCTTATTTGATAATATTGAAAATGTGGATTGTCAGGACATGAAAACAAAGGTGAGGACAATCTTTACGTGCGAAAAAATGTCAAATTATCGGACTGATGCGAGGTTTCCCCTTAGGTCATTTAAGGCAATTGTTGGAGACAATTCAGCCATTTGCTCATTGTTGCAGCTGAGTTTTGATAGAAGGAGAGGAAGGGAGAACACCTTGGCTTGAGCAAGAAGAAAGAGAGAAAAGAGAGGGTTTTTGGCTCATCCCTTCACCATTCCTCCTCCTAAATCTTGCTAGCTTCATCTCCTACACATCCTAAAGGTACGGACGCTCTTAACTTCTCATTCCATCCACTTTCTATTTTGGGTTTTGTGGGTTTTGGCTTGAACTTGAAGAACTAGTTCTATTGGTTGTTGTTTGGAGAAGAATTAGTGAAGTTAGGTTGTTTTGATTGTGTTGGTTGAAGTTTTGATGAAACCCATTGAGGGTGTTGAAGATTGGAGGTTTTTGATGTTCATTTTGGAGTTGTTTGGAGTTGGAAATGGATATTTTGGGTTGATTTTCGTGGAATCCGAGTTGGGGAAGAAAGGGGAATGTTCTGGTCTGGTTCGGCCCGGAACGGGACCCGGAACGGGCCATGTGCCGGCACGGTAGGCGGCACGGAACGGGCCAGGTACCGGCACAGTACGCGGCGCGGAACGGGCTTGAATCCGGCACGGTACCTCGCACAGTCCGTGTCTGATTCCGGGCTGGTACATCGCGCGGTCCGTGCCTGGTTCCGGCACGGCCTGTGACGCGTTCCATATGGGATTCCGGGCCGGAAGGTGATACGGGACGGGCCATATTCCGAGCCTGAGCTCCAGAACCCAAAACCCTTCCTTTTTGAATCCAATTCGATTCCAAAATCATTCCTTGGGCTTTATTTCTGTTCTGAGGACTGTTCTGAGGACTGTTCTGCCTTTTAGTTGGTAAACACTCCGTTGGGTTACTAATTTTGGTATTGTTGTGGTCCAAGACCGTGAGACCGAGCTCGAAGGGAGAAGAGGACTTGGACCCGTGAGAGGACGAAGAGTTCA
Organism: Erodium maritimum; assembly: GCA_963921825.1. Lineage (NCBI taxonomy): Eukaryota > Viridiplantae > Streptophyta > Magnoliopsida > Geraniales > Geraniaceae > Erodium > Erodium maritimum. Next base: position 27,762,589 of record OY997589.1, on the reverse strand, counting down.
CTAGCCCGGACGTCAGCAGCGAGAAGTTTTATTAGAGGAAGACCACAAGGTAGGGAAAGTACTAACTCCTCGTGCATTTCAATACTTAGTATGCCTATTAGGTTAATAAAATATAAAAGGTCCTAGAAATGCATATAGGATGCGAATAACTAGAATAATCGTCTTTCAATTACTAATAACCGGATGAGTCTAGTATGCATGTTTAAGATGTGAATAACTAGTGTAACTCGCTTTCAATACTTGGGAATTGCTTTACTGGTAGAAAGGTCGTGATGAGCCCTAGGATTGTTTGTGTTTGCCTCACATGCCTTGGTTGCCTAGTTTTGGATAAGATAAGAGTCTAATGCAACTAGATGTTTTGAATGTGGAACTTGAATGCTTGAATGACTACTTGATCGAATGCTTGGATGAACGAATGTATGAACCTTGAGTGTAATTGATTGTGTTAAATGGTGTATGATCGAGTGAATGATAGACCATTGTAAGTGTAAAGGTAAGTGTAAAGGTAAGTGTAAAGGTATATGGATCCCTTTTGTGTGTTGTGATGGAATTGCGATTTGCTAAGCTTCGGTTGTATGATGTGTTGGCGTGTTAGTCTCTTGTGTGCATTTTGAGAATATTGGTTGATCCTGCGGATATTGGTTATGGACCCTTCGGGGCATTGGTTGGTTGATCCTGCGGGATATTGGTTATGGACCCTGCGGGGCATTGGTTGGTTGATCCTGCGGGATATTGGTTATGGACCCTGCGGGGCATTGGTTGGTTGATCCTGCGGGACATTGATTATTGGACCCTGCGGGGCATTGATTATTGGACCCTGTGGGCCATTGATTATTGGACCCTGCGGGGCATTGGTTATTGGACCCTGCGGGGCAATTGGATGGTTTACCCTGCGGGGAATGATTGCTTGTTGATTCACCCAAGTGTATGCGTCCTACGGGAGCATTACCCTGATTCCCGATGACATATGGTCCTTTGGGGGCATTTCCGAGACTCCCGACGATATGTGTCCCTTTAAGGATATTACCGGTAGTCCGATGTATGTGCCTCCTCTGGATCGAGGGAAAATTATTCTACTTTGTCCCGATGACATATGGTCTTTTGGTGCCATTTCCGGAGATTCCGACGTTATGTACCCTTCGAGGGATACTCCCGGTAATCCGATGTATGTGTCTCCTCTGGGACGAGGGAAAATCCGATATGACACAAAGAGTATTGTGGATCGGAGGGTGGTGACTTCATGTCCCACGGCATTACTTAAACGCTCTATCTTCTATTGATTGTTAATAAATGCATTGTTTGCTTTATTTGCTATGATTGTTACCGACTTTTGAAAGCGTTAAATACCCGTTTTATTCCCGTATTTCAACATCTTCTTAGTTCTCCGTATCATTGAGACTCAAACGAAATTGTGAATTTCTAGTTGTTAAACTTAAACACCGACCTTGTTATCTATTTTCCCTACTGAGTGTAAGCTCACCCCTATTTGTTTATTTACTGTTTTTACTGGCTTGCGTGATGAGTAGTGGACTCGAGGCTCGGGAGCTTCTGTGGGTCCGGGTGCACTTAGTCTTAGAGACGTATTCGGTCTTACTTTTGAGTTATAAACCGTATGTGTAAGGATTTACGTTGGAGTTTTTACTTGAGATATTTGATTAAACTAAACTTGAAGAGTTTTTATTGGATTTGAGACACTTTTATTGTGAACTTTAAATTATCCTTAAGTCACGTCTCGAGTCCGGTCAATACCGGATTTGGGGCGTGACAGTTCTTCACTACGAAAGCCAGAGCGTCATTCACTTGGAAAAGAACCCGACATACCATGCTCGACCGAAGCATATACAACTTCGTTACCACTTCATTAGAGAGGCTTTGGAGAACGAGATGCTAGTCCTCAAGAAGATCACAAGAAATGAGAATCGTGCGGATATGTTTAGGAAGGCCATGTCAAATGAAAAGTTGAAGTTGTGTGCAACTTTAGTAGGCTTAGCCGAGTGAAGAGCCGTGTACTAAGTAGTGCAATAAATTGTGTAGCACACAATAGAGAACAAAGAGATGCATGGTGCGTGAAAGGCAAAAGAGATAAGAGAGCTTGAGTGTGTAAACGATACTCTATTGGAGATTATAGTGGATCGTATTTACAGGAGGCAGCTGGACGTAGCTCCCATTCTGGGGTGTACCAGTATAAATTCTAGCGTTATTTCTTTCATTGTTATTTTATTTTCACCGTTCTTTGAAGACATGATTTTGGTTTAATTCCTTTCAACATTGTGACGCTTTGGAGAGGTTCCTCTACGGGAATTCAACCGTTGCATCCCCAACAGCTCGGACAGGGCCTTAAAATTTTCCCCTCGTCTGGGCCAAGCCTCGGCGCGGATCATCCTGATTGCGCGGGCCTGGCTCGACCCGTCCAGAAGAAAGCAAGGAAACCCGAAGAAGGTCGAGTACCTTGCGCCATCCACGGCCAAGATTTGGCCCACCTCGCTAGGACCGATACCACATGAAAGAAAAACCCGCGCCGCGCGCCTCACCACCCTCCTCAGCCCATGAACAATGACCTAGGGCTAGTTACGCACTTTGGCACGCATGCTAGAGGACTAGATCCCTCCTTTGGACGACTCTCTTGTTTCTCCTTCTTGAAGAATTCCGTAGCCTACGGATGATGTAGCCAATGACCACTTCCCTAGCTTCTACATTCCTGGGGAAGTCATCATTGGCTATATCGTTCGTAGGCTGCGGAATTCGTTAAGTAAGCGAAGCCCCGATGTCAACCAGGCTCTGATACCAAAAGTCACGGCATGGGAGGCCTTTAGACCGTGCAACGTGCAGGAGTGCCTAGCACAAGCCTTCGCAGTACCAGGGTGAGTATCATGATATATATAGTTTAGTAGAAGGTAGTTTTATTATAGAATAACCCTATGATCTACAAGGATACAAGAATGCTTGTAACCTGACCCCTCTCCTAATATAATGCTAAGAATCGAATGCCAATAGAATGAATTAGAGGATAATTTTATAGGAGCGGTGGCTGACCGTGCCTTCTTGGAGAGAAAGGCTTTCCTTAAATTGTCTGGCCGGATTATGCAAACTTCCTTTATTCAATTTACGGAAGGACTAAGAAGGGGAAACAAGAGAGTCAGTCAAAGAAGGGATCTGGTCCCCTTGCTTGCGTGCCAAGGTGCGTAACCAGACCTAGGTCGTTGCTTTGCAGGCTGAGGAGGGTGCTGAGGCGCGCGAGTCTTTCTTCCGTGCGGTAACGGTTCTGGAAAGGAGTGTCGAATCCTGTCATGGCTGGCACGAGGGGCTCGGTCTTCTTCGGGCTTCCTTACTTGCTTTCGGACGGGTCGAGCCAGGCATGTGCTGTAAGACCCGCCCCCGGTCGATCCCGGTAGAACCGGTGAATCCTAGCTGAGTTTGACTTTCGGCTGGAAAAGTCAACCGATGACTCGGAAAGTCATTCGGGACCTTTCCGGGGCCCAAAAAAAAGCTTAGCCAACTTCACGGTTAGCTTAGTTGGGTCGTTTCCTTCAGTTTGACTGTATTTTTGTTAAAGTCAACCGTCGGTCAAATCTGGACTTTTTATCGGTTGTTTTCCGATAAAATATTGGAAAGCTGGAAATTGTTTAAGTGGGAGTGACCTCACATGACACTTGTCATGCTTGGCTTGGAGGATGAAAATGAGGCTTCAAATGACCCTCATACCCTCCTAAGTTACTTTTAAAGGGATAAGACCTTAAGGGCTTTTGAGTAAATTGACATTTTAGGTCATTTAAAGGAAAGGGAGCAACAATTTAGCTCATTCCTTGTTGGTGCAGCCGAAATTCACTAGGAGAGAGGAGGAGGAGAGCTCATTTCTTGAGGAAGAAGATAGAGAAGAAAGCTTGGATTTTGGAGCTTGTTCTTGGTCCTTTTGGCTCCATTTTCACTTCATCTTCTTCATCTCATCCCCCTAGAGGTAAAGATACTCCTAACTCTCTATTTCATCCACTTCCAATCTATGGGTTTTGTGGGTTTTGGCTTAAAAGTTGAAGAACTTGCTTTGTGAGTGTTGCTTGGAGAAGAAGTAGTGAAGTAGGATGTTTGGATTGTATTTTGGTTGAAGTTTTGATGAACCCTTTGAGGGTGTTAATGTTGGGTAACTTTGGATGAACATTTTGGAGTTAAGAGGACTTGGAAATGGGGTTTTTATGGCGATGTTCGTGAAACTCGAGTTGGGGAAGAAAGGGGAAGAAACTGGTCAGGTTTGATACGGAACGTGGTATGGAGAGTGTCACATTCTGGCCCTCTGAGTGGAACGGAACGTGCCACATTCCGGCCCTCTGAGTGGCACGGAACGTGCAACATTCCGGCCCTCCGAGTGGCACGGAACGTGCCACATTCCGGCCCTCTGAGTGGCATGGAATGGGTCACATTCCGTATCAGACCCCTAGAGCCCAAAACCCTTCCTTTTAGCTCAATTTGATTCCCACATCACCTCTTCAAACCTTGGTCCATTTCTGAGCATTGTTGTGTTTTTTTGAAGAGAAGAACACTTTGTTGGGGGAACTAATTTGGTAGTCTTTTGTGGTCCAAGACCGTGGAACCAAGCTAGGAAAGAAGGGAGAACATGGACGCGAGTTGAGGAACGAAGACCTTGAAGACCGTAGACCTTGCCGGTACCCGTGTGAAGAACGGTGCGGTGACTATCGTTTGTGACATCAGAGTGTTGAGAGGAAGACCTTGAGGTAGGGAAAGTCTTAACTCCTCGTTTATGATGCTTAGTATGCATGTTAGACTAATAAAATTGGAAAGGTCCTAGAAATGCCTATAGGATGCGAATAACTAGAATAATTGTCTTTCAATTACTAATAACCGGAGGTATCTAGTGGTGAATGATTAGGATGCCAATCACTAGTGTAACTCGCTTTCAATACTTGGGAATTGTTTTACTGGTAGAGCGGCCTTGGCAAAGCCCTCGGATTAGTTGCGTGTTAGGATCACATGCTTGGTTGTTTGGTTGCTTAGTGGATAGGCTAAATAGTCTAATGGAACTAGTTGAATTGCTTATTTGAATGCTTGTTTGAAGGTTTTCATATTTGGTTGATTGAACTCGTATTTGACTGTTGGCTGTATTTGGATGATTGCTTGATTTCCTTAAATGGTTGTTTGGAGCATCGAGTATGACTAGTTGTACCGAGCGGTGCAGTCAGGTGATCGATGCCCCGATGGGTCGTAACTGGTAAGTGGATGGTAAGTTGTGATTGTGTTATTCGTGTGCGGTGTGTTGTGGTGAAACGGTGATGCGTGAGCTATGTGTGATAGTGAATTGGTGTTGGTTGGGATTGGATTGCTTCGTGGTTCGGTTTGAGTGTGTTACTCAACTATATTTTGATTATTATTGAATTGCCCAAGTGTATGCTTCCTATGGGAGTAATACCTTGGTTCCCGAGGACATAAAATCCCTTGGAGACGTTTCTGAGAATCCCGATGATAAGCGCCCTCAGGGGGTTGTTTCCGGTCGCCTCAATGATATGCGTCTCCTCTGGATTTGAGGGAAAATCCGAGAGGACACATCATATGTGGATCGGAGGGTGCTGACTTCATGTGCCACGGCATTGATTGGATTACCTATTGCCCGTGATTGTTAAGACTTATCTTGCTGACTTTGCTGATGAATTTATTGAGTTTAAAGTCCACCTTGTTATGTATTTTCCCTACTGAGCGCAAGCTCACCCCTATGAGTTTATTGTTGTGTTTACAGGCTTGATTGAGGAGTAGAGGCTCGGGAGCTTCTTGGTGTGGGTGTCTTGTAGAGACTTCGTTTTTATCTCTTTCTGTTTTGAACAAACCTTGTGGAGGATTATTATTACACCCCTGGAGGGTTATTTATGTTTTAAATTGAGTTTTGTGGATTTGAGTTTCATATTGGAGATTTTCAGGAACTTATTGTTGAGTTATTGCCTTTTTAATCATTTATTACTAGTCATGCCTCGAGTCCGGGCAAGAACCGGATTTGGGGCGTGACAATTTGGTATCAGAGCTTGGTTTCATTTGAAACAGGTGTCTTGTGAACTGATTTTCAAACCTCGGACCGAAGTCAATTAGGTGGGTAGAGTTAGGAAATCGGAGTCGTGATACTCAATGACGCGATTTGGAAACATTGACGCGAAGAGTTGGAACGACATGAGTCATGAGTTGCCTTAATGTTGTCCTAAATGAAATCTTTACACTACAATGTTTGCATTACTTGATTGGTATCCTCTCCCTAGTGATCGGTGAAGTCGAATGGTTGAGATCGAAATTGGATTAACGGGCGATGATCGACCCGCTAAGCATTCATTGTAGAGTAAGATAACGGTTGGTTGTGTTGCCATTTTGGTGGATCTTTTCGAAAATTTTCAAGTTGTAGTTTGGTCTTGTTCAAGTGTTGACTTGTGGTTGACCGCTTTTCTGGAGCATGAGTACTCCATGTGTGCTTGTATTGAGTTTTGGGTAGGGCGCGAGAACCCCTTATCCCGTGGTATGAGAACTATGAGTGGGGTCGTCGAACCCGTGTCTTGACCTTTGGTGTTTTGGGAGGCCATGTGTGCCCGTGGGGTTGAGAGCCCGTGTTATTATTTGTGTTTGGGTGGCCATGAGAGCCCGTGTACTAAGGTTGGTGTCTTTGGCTGGCCTGACCGAGTTAGAGTCTCGGGGGAGGTTGCGAGCATTCTTTGGCTGGCTTACGAGTTAGAGTCTCGGTAAGTTGCGAGCGTGTATTATTGTCGAGATTTGGGGCACGAGAACCCCGTGTGCCCGTGTGTGGCGAGATTTTGGGCACGAGAACCCCGTGTGCCCGTGTGTGGCGAGATTTGGGGCATGAGAACCCCGTGTGCCCGTGTGTGGCGAGTTTGGGGCACGAGCACCCCGTAGTATTTGGGAGCACGAGAACTACGTTTATTGATTGTGTTGTGTACTTTGGGGAGCACGAGAACTCCGGTTATTGACTTTGTCTTGTAACTTGAAGAGCATGAGCACTCTTTGTATTGACCGTGTGGTGTCTATGGCCGAGCATGAGAACTCGGCGTACTTCTGTTTTGTGAAATTGTGTTGGCGAGTGTCCCGCTTAAGCGGAGGGTTAAGGGAAATTACGAATGGGTCATGCCGAATTTTCGGTAGAACTATAATAATTGTACTATCACGGGTTGACTCAGGGGCGCCTCTGTAGTCGAGCGTGATGGTTTGATGTCAAGTTGTTACAATGAGGTTCGGGGACGCCTGAATCGGGTTGTAACAACATGAGATCGACATGAAAAGTTTTGGGTAGAAGTTAAGAAGTGGGAATCTATGGAAGGGAAGGAAAGGTTAAGGGTGATTAATGAATTGGATTGTGTTAAGTACTACACCCTCATTGTGAAAGGATACCCGAGCAAGGGGTATGCCTGTTGATTTGTGCTTTGTGTGGTATGCTTGAGTTGGAACCCTCCTGTGGGAGTTGGTGGTTGATTGCTTAAATCGCTGGTTGTTGTTGTGAGACGCATAGAGATGCGAACTTGTGTGCTATTATATATGAGTATATATATACCTACTAAGCTTAAGAGCTGTAAAACCTTGGGTGACTTGTGAGACGCGTGTGAACGTCCTTGTACTTGATCGAACCTTTGTTTTCTGTGTGAGACGCACGAGGTGCGGGTCTCTTGTCTACGTAAGTGTTACTTTTGACTTTACGGCTTACTTTTGATCCAAGCGGGATCCGGTGGAGACGCACGAGAACGTCATGTTTTGGTGAATCGAACCGATTGGGTTAAACCGAGATTTGAACCTACAGCTACTAAGGGCAATGAGCTGGCAAGATGTCACGTGTTTATATCCTGGAGAGTACCAATAGCCGTCCAGTAGTGGGGCATAGCCAGACACCAGCTGTTGTTCTGGCAGGGGCAGTGAGCGCCCAGGGAGCTACTTCCACGGAGCACCAGAGTTTTGGGGATAGACCGGTAGGGTCATCACCTAGAGTTCCTCCAGTCGCTGAGCCGACTCAAGCGGTCCGATTGATGAGGTGGTTCGCGCAGTGTTAGATGCGCTCAGCATGAGAGTACAACACCGGCACAAGAGTCTGTGCCTACTGCCGACGCAGTCACTACCGAGATGCCAGGCCAGGTGGACGGTTACACGGCCCAGGCACTCAGGAGTTTTCATGAGTTGAGTACACCAGTTTAATCCGGGAATTCAGACCCCGAGGCAGTTGTATTATGGTTGGAGTGGATTACCCACAACCTTAATACGTTTAGGTATTCGGATATTCGTTGGAGAATGTGTTCCACGACCCCCCCAGCTGAGGGAGAAGCACGATACTGGAAGCAACGTGTGCAAACCAGATCTGGAAATGACTTCCAACCGTTCAGCGGACTGTCCTTGGGACAGTGTTTCCTTTGATCTATTCGAGATGTCAGAGGCCAGCAGTTTTGATCTGCGATAGAAAGGGGTGACCGTCTATGGGTATTAGGCAAGGTTCATGTCCCCGTATCGCTTCGCACCCGGGATGGTGCCGACCGAGAAGAGCCGTTGTAGGCATTTGAGAAGGGACTCAATTCTCTTGGCACAGATTGAGTCATTGCTTTAGAACCGTGGACGAGAGGCAGGGGACCTCAGGATTCTTCCATTCACAGACCCAGTGCGGTGAGGCACGATGGGTTGGAGAAGTAGCGTCCGTTGGACCTGCCTCGGTGGCATGGTTTGCCCCTACGCAAGCAGTTGGAACGTCTAGGCCGAGAATGCCAGTTGAGCGATGGATCTACGAACCATTCCACAGGTCGACCTACGAGAACCGACAAGAGAACATGCTGCCATAGTAGTAAATTCTTTCATCCCATCGAGAGGAGGACCTCCGATGCGGTAGGGCCGAGCATACATGATTACCGGGGCCGAGTGAGGACTTGATACCGATCTTGAGATCGCGTAGAGTACTTGTTACCTATTACATTTTGGATTTCGTGTCAGCTGACACTTGAGCTTTACACTGGTGTATTGGTTCGTGGTGACGTATTGATCGAGCGAGTTTAACGCTGTTAAGCCCACCGGTACTTTAACCACATCGACTAGAGCTATGGTAGTACCGACTAGCATCAGTGGGAGTTGGGAAGTGGAGTAACAAACTTAGTCAGATTTAAGGTTCTTTTCTTCTCCGATAGTGCGGATCGAATCTTAAGAACCGAATGCTGAAACAGCAAGTGTTCATCGAGCACCATCAGCGATGAATGCCGAGCAGTGAAAGGCCGCAACCTTGACCAGTAAACGGTCCGACCGGTCACCGGAGATGACCGAGCAACGATAAGATCAGAGTAGCGCAGCGGAAGCGTGGTGGGCCCATATCCACAGTAGTCGTAATCTCCAGTTCTTCTAACCCCGCTACAAGATTTAAGTTATAAGATTCGAACCGTCGAGACGATGTTGTTTCACATCCTTGTTAGCAAGCGAAGGTTGCACGAGTGTGTGCCGTACGTGAGGAACTAAATGAAGGTGTGTTTCTTACGTTATCCCCATAAGGACTAAGCTTAACCATGGGGTTATGTCCTAGGAGCGAGAGCACCTCGCGTTGAAATACCAGCTACAGATAGTTGAGGGCGACTACCACAAGCTTTCAGGCCAGTAACAAGATGGCATCGAACGAGGAATTGTATGATAGGTCGGATTTTGTGCCACGTGTGAGCACAGGAAAGATTAAGAGCTAACCGTTGTGAGTTTTAATTTGTCAAGTAGCGAATGACGGAACCGCGCGGGTTTCTCAACTTTTCAAGATTTTCGAGATCTCAGTGCGTGTTGATTACTCCTTAAGAGGTGACTTGGGTGGACCTGACTTTAAGTTTTGTTTGATTGGTAACTCGTGAGCGGGTGTCAACGGTATAAGGAATACCGTCGGTTGGGATAACCTTGGGCAATCGACCTTGGGTCGTGGTTCGCTGTCGAGTGTAATTTCGTGCGTTTAATTTTGGTGTCTTGAAGGACGCCTACTTTTGACCAAGTGCTAGTGAGGGGTTCTATCGGTCCGTGTTGTTGTACGTCGTTCGTCCAATTAAATGTTGGTAGAGTTCATGGTGGTACTGAACCATGCACCGGTTTTGAGAACCATTGTCTCATGTTATGTTGATTCAGGTGAGATGACTTGTGAAGTGGTTGATTAGATGTTGAGAACTAGTTTTGATGTCAAGAGAAATATCGCGAGTTGGATAACCTTTTCGATTGATCACAGTGAGATGTGGTTGGCTTACCGCGAGTTGTGTTGTGGTACGTGATGTGTAACTGACCCGTACCAGGTTGAGGACCGTGTTAAGGTTTAACCGTTGTGACAGATGTGCGTGATGTTGGCTGGGTGCGAGACACGTTTGTGTTTTGTCGTTTACCCTGGGTGTGTGATGACCTGTTAATTGATGTGGTTGCAGTTGGTGTGGGTTCGTTCGACCATGCCTTGTGAGTGTGGTGGGGTCCTGAGTTGAGGAGTGTGGTTACGAGTTCCGTGGGGGTTAGTTGTGTGACGCACCCGTATGCCGGACTTAGCATGACGGGAGGTGTTGAGTAAGTCATGTTTGAGGCATGCCGCTTTTCGACTATATGACGGTACGCGGTACCCGTTGCTTGGCGGAGGTATACCTACCTTTTTCTTGAGATGTGATGAAACGAGCGATTGTTCCAAACCCCGCAGTGGTTATGAGGACCTATGTTTGGATGATCACGTTCGTGTGTTTCTTGCTCGTCTTGAGTGTGTTAGGGCGTGACAATAATGTGAACTATTCGGGAGACGGTTACTAAAGAGAAATTGAGGATTCACACCTTCGGATGGCTCCGTCCTTGTCCGATTTTTGGAGCTTTCCGATAAGACACCCATACAGAAGGAAGATCCCGGTATGGCATGTCAGAACCGAAGTCGTTCTATCCGATGTGATACCGGTACAGTTGAGGATCATGATAAGAGGTATCTACGTCGAAGTTATTGATGACGGTCCGTCGTCTACACAAAAATTGGAGTCTGTTAGAGGTTGCCAAGATCGTCTCTGCATTCCTCAGTATCGGAGGTGGGTACGATTTACCCTTTGAGTTGCGCGTTATTGGTCCATCGGATGTGGTAAACCGGATGGTTGTTCCGGACCGTGCGATGATCATGAGATCCTTTGTCTTGAGGTAGTGGTTGTTACGTTTTACTGATCGGGTAATCGTTGTGGTTGGTCTTAGCATGGCGAATATTGGATTTCTAGGTAAGTTGTCCCTGTAAAAGTTACTAATAAGGAAACTGAGTGGTTATGTCTACGTGCAAGTTCCTACTTCAGTTCGCATTGCGAGGTGTTTCGACACGATATCTATGACCGACGGGAGATTCCGGTATAGAATATCCAGACCGTCATAGAGTTTTTCAGTACGACGTCTATACCGAGGTAGGATTCCGGTATAGGATGTTTTATACCGTCCTCCGGTATTCCTTAACGATTTGAGTGTTCTTTGACGTGTTGGGTACCTCTGTGGTTCCTGAGTTATGGTTGCATGTCAAAACTGCGAACTGTGGAGAAAGGCTGTTGATCACCGCCAAGTATGGCTTTTTGAGTAACTAGCGTGAACTAGTGAAGCACGAGTTGGTAAAGGTCGAGTAATTGCGGAAAATGGTTAAAGACCGAGTAGAGCCTACAGAAGAGTTACACAGACGAAAGGCGCGGGCCTACTGAGTTTCATCGCGGGATCAGATATCTCTGAGAGTGAGCCTAAGAGGGGCCTTAGCGGATCGACAACGACGGAGGCAAGTTGGCCCCGCAGTTTATCGAACATTTGAGATCTTGGATCGGATTGGAGCCGTAGCTTATCGGTTAGCGTTGCCACCGCAGCTCGGGAACGTGCATAACGTTTTACACATGTCCCAATTGCGGAAGTGCACGACAGATCCTTCCCACATTATTAAGTGGTCAGACATCGAGGTAGCAGATGATGTCACATATGAGGAGCAACCAGTGGAGATCTTGGGTACAAAGGAGAAGGTCTTGCGGAACAAGACGATTCCGTTGGTATTAGTACCGTGGAGACACCGAGGAGCAGGGTCCACTTGGGAGTGCAGGGATGAGATCCGCGCGAAGTATCCCCACCTGTTCGACCATTGAGTTACTTGTTTTTAATTTCGAGGACGAAATTCTTTTAAGGGAGGTAGATTGTAAGACCCGCCCCCGGTCGATCCCGGTAGAACCGGTGAATCCTAGCTGAGTTTGACTTTCGGCTGGAAAAGTCAACCGATGACTCGGAAAGTCATTCGGGACCTTTCCGGGGCCCAAAAAAAAGCTTAGCCAACTTCACGGTTAGCTTAGTTGGGTCGTTTCCTTCAGTTTGACTGTATTTTTGTTAAAGTCAACCGTCGGTCAAATCTGGACTTTTTATCGGTTGTTTTCCGATAAAATATTGGAAAGCTGGAAATTGTTTAAGTGGGAGTGACCTCACATGACACTTGTCATGCTTGGCTTGGAGGATGAAAATGAGGCTTCAAATGACCCTCATACCCTCCTAAGTTACTTTTAAAGGGATAAGACCTTAAGGGCTTTTGAGTAAATTGACATTTTAGGTCATTTAAAGGAAAGGGAGCAACAATTCAGCTCATTCCTTGTTGGTGCAGCCGAAATTCACTAGGAGAGAGGAGGAGGAGAGCTCATTTCTTGAGGAAGAAGATAGAGAAGAAAGCTTGGATTTTGGAGCTTGTTCTTGGTCCTTTTGGCTCCATTTTCACTTCATCTTCTTCATCTCATCCCCCTAGAGGTAAAGATACTCCTAACTCTCTATTTCATCCACTTCCAATCTATGGGTTTTGTGGGTTTTGGCTTAAAAGTTGAAGAACTTGCTTTGTGAGTGTTGCTTGGAGAAGAAGTAGTGAAGTAGGATGTTTGGATTGTATTTTGGTTGAAGTTTTGATGAACCCTTTGAGGGTGTTAATGTTGGGTAACTTTGGATGAACATTTTGGAGTTAAGAGGACTTGGAAATGGGGTTTTTATGGCGATGTTCGTGAAACTCGAGTTGGGGAAGAAAGGGGAAGAAACTGGTCAGGTTTGATACGGAACGTGGTATGGAGAGTGTCACATTCTGGCCCTCTGAGTGGAACGGAACGTGCCACATTCCGGCCCTCTGAGTGGCACGGAACGTGCAACATTCCGGCCCTCCGAGTGGCACGGAACGTGCCACATTCCGGCCCTCTGAGTGGCATGGAATGGGTCACATTCCGTATCAGACCCCTAGAGCCCAAAACCCTTCCTTTTAGCTCAATTTGATTCCCACATCACCTCTTCAAACCTTGGTCCATTTCTGAGCATTGTTGTGTTTTTTTGAAGAGAAGAACACTTTGTTGGGGGAACTAATTTGGTAGTCTTTTGTGGTCCAAGACCGTGGAACCAAGCTAGGAAAGAAGGGAGAACATGGACGCGAGTTGAGGAACGAAGACCTTGAAGACCGTAGACCTTGCCGGTACCCGTGTGAAGAACGGTGCGGTGACTATCGTTTGTGACATCAGAGTGTTGAGAGGAAGACCTTGAGGTAGGGAAAGTCTTAACTCCTCGTTTATGATGCTTAGTATGCATGTTAGACTAATAAAATTGGAAAGGTCCTAGAAATGCCTATAGGATGCGAATAACTAGAATAATTGTCTTTCAATTACTAATAACCGGAGGTATCTAGTGGTGAATGATTAGGATGCCAATCACTAGTGTAACTCGCTTTCAATACTTGGGAATTGTTTTACTGGTAGAGCGGCCTTGGCAAAGCCCTCGGATTAGTTGCGTGTTAGGATCACATGCTTGGTTGTTTGGTTGCTTAGTGGATAGGCTAAATAGTCTAATGGAACTAGTTGAATTGCTTATTTGAATGCTTGTTTGAAGGTTTTCATATTTGGTTGATTGAACTCGTATTTGACTGTTGGCTGTATTTGGATGATTGCTTGATTTCCTTAAATGGTTGTTTGGAGCATCGAGTATGACTAGTTGTACCGAGCGGTGCAGTCAGGTGATCGATGCCCCGATGGGTCGTAACTGGTAAGTGGATGGTAAGTTGTGATTGTGTTATTCGTGTGCGGTGTGTTGTGGTGAAACGGTGATGCGTGAGCTATGTGTGATAGTGAATTGGTGTTGGTTGGGATTGGATTGCTTCGTGGTTCGGTTTGAGTGTGTTACTCAACTATATTTTGATTATTATTGAATTGCCCAAGTGTATGCTTCCTATGGGAGTAATACCTTGGTTCCCGAGGACATAAAATCCCTTGGAGACGTTTCTGAGAATCCCGATGATAAGCGCCCTCAGGGGGTTGTTTCCGGTCGCCTCAATGATATGCGTCTCCTCTGGATTTGAGGGAAAATCCGAGAGGACACATCATATGTGGATCGGAGGGTGCTGACTTCATGTGCCACGGCATTGATTGGATTACCTATTGCCCGTGATTGTTAAGACTTATCTTGCTGACTTTGCTGATGAATTTATTGAGTTTAAAGTCCACCTTGTTATGTATTTTCCCTACTGAGCGCAAGCTCACCCCTATGAGTTTATTGTTGTGTTTACAAGCTTGATTGAGGAGTAGAGGCTCGGGAGCTTCTTGGTGTGGGTGTCTTGTAGAGACTTCGTTTTTATCTCTTTCTGTTTTGAACAAACCTTGTGGAGGATTATTATTACACCCCTGGAGGGTTATTTATGTTTTAAATTGAGTTTTGTGGATTTGAGTTTCATATTGGAGATTTTCAGGAACTTATTGTTGAGTTATTGCCTTTTTAATCATTTATTACTAGTCATGCCTCGAGTCCGGGCAAGAACCGGATTTGGGGCGTGACATGTGCGGTCAAGATGATCTAAGCCGAGGCTTGGCCTGGACGAGTGGATAGGTTTAAAGCCCTGTCTGGCCCGGTGAAGACGCCGCAGTTGAATTCCCGTAGAGGAACATCTCCGAGGCGTCATAATCCCCTCCACCTATTATGCAAGCATCCCCGATGCGGAGGGCGCCATGTCTGTTGATGACGGTTTTTCTGTCATTAGGGAGGCGGTCGTCCCGGTACTTCCGGGTGACTCGTCTTGCCCATGCCGGAGGTCTTCCTAACTTATTCCAGTTTTCGTCTTCGGCTCTGGCGTGATGAATTTGTCCCATGAGTCTTCAGTCATGGGTTGATGCTGAGGTACTGAGAGATGCTCGGGGATGGTTGGTGACAATAATGACGCCAATATCGGGATGCAATAGATCCCTTCGGTCTTGATGAATTTTTGGCCTATGACTAGATTAACTCCGTCTATCAGGGCTATGTAGAAACATACATAACCAATCCAGCCGTCTATCTCTATCACATCGGACATTATTCCTTATGTCTGCGCACAACGGGAGTTGACCATCATATAGGTGGCGTCATCTGGCATGACTTGGATTCCCAAGCGATCGACCTCTTCTTTCCTCATGAAGTTGTTGATCGTTTTGCTACCGATCAAGAACTCCTCGTCCTTTCTGTCAAGGTCCCCATATACGTAGACTTTTGTGGGGAGTAAGTGTTGATATTGCATACCTTGGCTCTCCTCATCGCTAATGACGACGGGGTTTTCTTTTCTTTTGAGCTGATTGTGGAGGGGCGCTACACATGCAGGCGATATGGCATGTGAGGTGCGTTTTCAAGTGCCTCTAAATAGTTCTACATGCGTTTTGAAAGAGGTCTCCACGTCGGTTAGTCGTCGTTTTACCCTCTCTTCAAGTGAGCTCATGTGGCTCTCAAGTTGGTCTATGTCTGTGACAAGTTCGGCCAGGCTCTGATACCAAAAGTCACGGCCTGGGAGGGCTTCAGACCGTGCGTCGTGTAAGAGTGCCTTGCACAAGCTTTCGTAATACAACAATGAGTATCATGATAGATATAGTTTAGTAGAAGGTGTTTTTTATTATATAATAACCCTACGATGTACAAGGATACAAGATTTCTTATAACTTGATCCCACTCCTAGTACAATGATAAAAATCGAATTCCTATCCAATGAACTAGATGTAATATTTATAGGAGGGGTGGCTGGTCATGCATTCTTTGAGAGCAAGACTTTCCTTAAAGTGCATGGCCGGATTATGGAAATTTCCCTTGTTCAATTTAGGGAAGGACCAAGAAGGAGAAAAAAGAGAGTTGTCCAAAGGAGGGATCCGGTCGCCTTGCGTGCGTGCCAAGGTGCGTAGCCGACCCTAGGTTGTTGCTTTGCGGGCCGAGGAGGGTGCTGAGGCACGCGGGTCTTTCTTCCGTGCGGTACCGCATCTGACGAGGTGGGCCAAAGCCTTGCCATGGCTGGCGCGAGGGGCTCGGTTTTCTTCGAGCTTCCTTGATTGCTTCCGGACGGGCCGAGCCATGCCCATGCGGTCAGGATGATCCGCATTGAGGCTTGGCCAGGACGAGTGAATAGGTTTAAGTAACTGTCCGACCCGATAGGGAAGCCGTAGTTGAATTCTTGTAGAGGAACCTCTCCGAGTCGTAACCGTTCAAATGTCAAGGGCTGGGAGGGCTTCAAACCGTGCGACGTACAGGAGTGACTTGCACAATCCTTCGTAGTATGAGAGTGAGTATCAGGATAATATTTAGTAGAGCGTAGATGTTATTATTGAGAATAAACCTACGAGCTACAAGGATACGATGAGTTGAGCAACGTTTTTAAACACCACTCACAACGTTAATCTATACGATGGGGCTTAATCGCACCTCGAATCCTAGAACGCCAAAAGTGTGGACTAAAGATTTATAAGCGGGTCTAATGAGACATGGAATGAAGGTTTGGAAATGGACCATTTCCATTAGAGCATGTATCGTGGTGAGATTGAAGGTTTGGGGTTTACATGCTGACTATGCAGAATAAGGAGTCTGAAACCTCTTAATTTGAACTTTGTTCTACAGTGGTGAGACTTATTAAGGGGCTCATGGTTTTGAGTAGATACTGACTCTGAATTGATATTTTACTGAATTTATTAAATTCTGATTTAAAACAGTAAATACTAAATAAAATAAAATTAATCTAACAAAATTAATTAATAATAAAATAAATCAACTAAATGGAAATAAACTTCAACTTTTGTTCATCCCCGAAATAATACAACCCCAAAATATACAAGCTGAAGCATACAATTCAACCAACACATCAATCATTTGAGAGCTTGTTCATATGAGCCTTGATCAGACCACATGCTTCCCACAACTCAGACAACATTAATGCGTGTCTGTCCATTTCCTCGTTGGTGAACCTTGACACCTCTTGTCGCTGTATTTGTTTGTATTTTTTGAGGAGTTCATGCCATTTGTTAGTTAGCATCATGATTTTTTCTGCCTTCTCAAACCACGCTCGGTCCTTCTCGACCGTTTACCGCTCATTCTTTTCCTTTGCTCATTCCATGTTAGCCACTATATTGACTTGATCTTGGAGACCCTTCCCCTTTCTCTTAGTGGACTTCTTGCCTAACAGTCGCTCTTCAGGTGGAGGGCCACTTTGGTGAGCTTATCTCTCGCTTGGATCGGTGGATACTCAATCCGATTGGGACTCACCACCGTGAGGATTAATATCTTCATCATCAGTGGGAGGAAAAGTGGGTGGGGTTGAGCGGTAAGCCCCAGCTTCATCTAACCATTTTCGTCGTATAGAACCGGTCGTGCCTTCCTCCTCCGTAAACTTATCCTCGTACTTCAAAATGTCATACCAATGTTCGAGGTCGAAATTCTTCGGTTCGTTTCCCTTCGCTGTGTCATGGTACATCTGCTTGGCCTCGTTGATGTACATTTGATTGTTGTAACCACTTCGATTTTCGTCCTTCATCTTCTTCAAAATGTTGTGGTACCTCCCAACCCGAGGTAAATGTGTGTTCCAGTGGTTCTTTATTGCTTTCCATCTAAATTCCGGATAATTCCCCCATCGTTATATTGTCTGGAAATTATGCCAACAGAAGGTACTACCATCTTATTGGTTGCCTTTCGATACATCTCTGGACGTGTGTAGCCAGACATGTATGAGGTGCCGAGCCGCTTCAAGGGTCCATTTTCTTCTATAAGCAGTTGGCGCCCTTCGTTGGGAAGGGATGACAGAGGAAGATTGAGACGGCATCCGAGTGCCACTATCGTCGGCGTGTTGTTGTGATCCGCCAGCCTCGGGATAGCCGTAATAATTGCGACCGACATTGAAAGGTGAGGGGTTGAAAATAAGAGGTTGAATTGACCTGGGTTAAAATTAATTTAACAACATTTATAATAACAAAAATTGATACTTTACATAAAAAAATAGTAAATGAAATGAAAGATGAGGGGTTAAACGTACCTGGGTTGGAACCGGGTTGCATGTAAAAGTTGAAAGCACATGGGTTAAAACCGGGTTGCATGAAAGAGTTGTTGGGAGTGTTGAGGGTCAACATCCGTTGAAAGCCACCGGGTTGATCTTCATTGATCTAGACTTCATCTGACATGTAATCCTCTTGCTTCGGTGAAGGCGACGCCTGAGTATCGTCGGCGGACATTTTTGATCGGATTTTTTGAGAGAGAAAAATTGAGAATTTGAGAGAGAAAGTTGGAACAAAATTGAGAAATTTGGTGGTTTAATGAATGGGACGAGATTATTTATAGATTGAGAAAAGTTGACTTTTTAGGTTATAATCAGATTTAATTTCATTTTAAAAAGTTACCGTTTCACACAATTGCTCCAACGGTTAGTGTCTCATTAGCTAATGTCCGACCCATGAGTTGCAACCCACGACCCACACTTGTGAACCATGAGTCACGCTCGTGGTTCCGACTCACTAAACGTGGGTCGCATGCATGGGTCATATTGCTGTAGATGGTCTCATAGATGCGATTCTACAAAAGAGATTTTGACCACCCGAGCAGAATTTGCCATCTGTACCCGAATCTATTTTAATAGTATTAAATAATAAATTTTAGATCCGAATTTTAGTCTTTTCTTGCATTATGGATACTCATAGAATGTACTAGTTTTTTGCACTCCACAATTTCTTATTCACTCCTCTTTCAACAATTATTCTTTCACACCTTGTATACCAGTATTTAGATGGATCCATTCAATTTTGATTCGCAAAAGGAACAAAAGGTGTTTGGATCTTTAAGAGATACTACGAGGAAGCTGAGGAGAGGAGGTTGAACTCAATGCCAGTGAAGAAAACGCGGAGTAATATTGCCTGAAATCGTGTCCAAGCCCATACACGTCTTATGTCCGACTATTTCGATGTCTCATCGATGTATAGGGATCGTATATTTCGTTGGAAGTTCTATGTGACAAATCAATTTATATTCAAATTTTAAAAGGTTTGATCAAGCAGGACGACTGCTTTCAACAATTACCCGATTGTAGCGGTGTTTTCGGTTTCACTCCCACCAAAAATATACTATTGTTATCCGCCAGCTATATTACAATCCTCAGATGATAGTTTAAACGAGCACTGTGTAAAGAGGATTTACTTAGATCTCATTCGAAAGAAGAACGCGAATGATACTACGTACTTAGTATATTTGGAATCAGAAAACCAACCCGGTTTAGTATCGAGCCTAACCACATGGCAAGTGGTGGGAAGCATCCACTGGGACCACAAAAGCTGATTCATGCAGAAGCCGTACGGTTCTGTTTGGTGAAAGAAGACATTTCTAATTTAACGGAAGTCGTTCCTTATTTTCCGTGTTGTTTCTTGCACTTGAGCAACGAAAATTCAACAGCCAAAAGGCTACCATTATCATACCTCTAGGTTGGAGAGACATGCTAATTTATGCAGCAGCCTTAGGGTCAAAGGGAACACCCGTGTTGTTTTGGCAAAACTTTTTCTTTTTAATTAGTTTTGGCAAACATTTTTTTTGGGAAGGAAAGATTCATTAAAATTAATAAACCTTACACATAAGACAACACAAGCGGTGCATCCACCGATCGATCTCGGAAATTCAATAAGCGATCAGAGTGATGATAACTCTCACTAAGGGCGACGCAGCGCCTAGACAAACAAGTACCATGTCGTTCTTTCTTTTCGACGATCCGAAAAAATCCATCGAAAGAGAGAGCCAACCGGTAACGCCACCAATGGTGACCACACACCTCTCGGAGACCTGTCGGTCAAAGACGGGTCTTTGATGGCGGGAATCCGGAGCGGGGACTTAGGGAAACACAGAACGAAAAACCCAACGACAAGAGCAAAGCGGAAACACTCGGAGCCGGTCTCTGAAGGTCGGGGTTGAGATCGAAACGAAGGGGGAGATGGATGGTGCCAAGGATACAAATCTGGTCCCGCTTGGGGAAAGGGCACAAGACGGGCCGGGTGAGCTCAGTAAAACAGGAGTATGTCGACTGCAGGGCTCCGACAACAGGTGGGAACAGATCTGTTCGTCAGGCCGGGTGCGAATCGTGGCTAAGAGACAAGTCCAGGTGATTTCAGATTGTCGTTGTCGCGACAAGAAACTTGACCGGGAACCTACATACAAACAAAAACAAAAAAAAAACAAACCAAACCAAACCAGGTTAAACCACCGCCATCTCCTAGCTGAAGAGATGTCGACGCAGATCTGACCAGGAACCACCGGAACTGCCAGCCAACCAGAACTCGTCGGGTCTATTGGACGATGACAGTGGAGCTTGGGGCCACTGAAGCGAATCTGAATGACGCGGGAGAGGGGAGGGTCGCGGCCGAGGAGAGCCAAAGTAACCTCCACGGTGGCCGGAGTACGTCGGCCGGTAGACCTCAACAACGGAGTCCGACCGACAGATCTCAACGACGGGGGGCGCCGATCTGTGGCCGGAGATGCCAAACCCTTCGTTCGCCTCCGAGAGTTCAGATCTGGAGGGGGGACAGATCGAAGACGCCATACGAGGGAGCGAGGAGTTGCCGGCGTAGGGAGGCCTGACCAGCAACCGGCGGAGCAGGATGAGCCTCGGCGAGGGGGACGCGGGTAGGTGGCCTGAGAAACCATTTCCTCCCTCGTTCACCTCTGGGGCACCAAATCTGGAAGGGGTACAGATCGAGGACGCCGAAAGAGGAAGACGAAGTCCCCGGAGCAGGGGGGCTCGCTTGAAGCCGGTGGAGCAGGGACGGCTCCGGCTGTGCGATGACAGCTCTGTGGGGAGGAAGAAGATGGTTGTGGAAGGCAAATGGCGACATCATGATGTAGATCTGAGTCCCACCGACAACTCTCGGGGCCGAAGCCACAGTCACCGTCGGTGACGGCACCGAAAAAGAATGAGGCATGAAGAGGCTAAGGTTTTGTCGTATAGAGAGAAACTAGCATGTGAACGTCTACAGAAGAGAGTAGTTTTGGCAAACTTGCTTGATAAAAGAACATTATATTTTAATAAAAATTCATCATTAGATTTCTTATTGATACCATGTAAAAGTCTTGTCACGTTCAAGTTGATTAATATAAGTCACAAAATGCTTATTCATTGATGAAACAACTCCTATCTAAAAGACGTGTAGTGCAAGACAAAGTCCAATTCTTATATGACTTTCGTGATAAATAATAAGTCATACCAAGAAAAGTCAAAATAATGCATCTGCTAGATGTGTTTCATGTGAGCAATATTGTGCTAATAAGTTCGAAAATGTATTATTAATTCAAATTCCAATTAACTTTATCATTAGGTTACGGTGTTTATGTAATCGTGAGCATCACAATCAATTATAGAATAAATATATGGATATGGTTTTAGGAATACCTCTATTCATGGTTGTAGATGCACTTGTAGATGATATTGGTTGGACATAAGGGACTTGTATCCGGAACGTACTCGGATTGCCTACGTACTCTCAACATTACATGAGAGATCAAAGTCAACGTAGTTCGTCTTATGAACTTCGGTTTCTCTCCCCTTCCTATACACTCTTTTAGGTGTTTGTGTATTGTGTAATACTTATGACAGAATAAGTTACATGTATTTATAGGTGGAGAGAGGAACAAGATTCCTTATTAGGGTTTCATTAAGATTCAATACATACCGTCCATCAGAGTAGAGATTGAATTAGAAAAAGACTTTTTTACCAATCAATTGGTAATTACCATTAATTGGAATAACACGTTTCCTAATAATAGGGAATATAATAATTATATTTAATATCTCAATTAAATATATTCTAACATTTTATTTATGTTATGGTGTTTATTTAGTTTCTGAATTGATAATATGGGTAAGTTTTGAGTTTCCAAGCGGTTAGCATGTACAAGTCGAAGTTGAATACTAGGATTTTTTTTTTACGTGTGAAATTTTGTAGATGCTCCCCATTAAAAAAAGTTCACAGAATAGCTTGTCAAAACAAGCTCAAAATAAAAACTAGATACACCACAATTAACCTAAATAAGTCCAACCCCTGGCACCTAACGAACAAACCCAATAAAAACGTTAGGAACTTACTAACAAATTACAAGCATGTATGGATCTAAAAGAGAAACACTAATTTATCAGGTTAATTGACACTTTATAATTTCGTTTATAATCTATATAGACAATTCAAGTGATTCTTGTTAGAGCAGGATCTTAACAGAGTTGTATAGTAAGGCGTTGATATCGACATTTCGAGATACAATACTGTTATACTATAAGCCTTTTCTACGTACATGAGAGATCTCATATGCCATAGTCACGTTGATTTCTATAAGTTGATGGCAGGAAGTAAAAATTAAGTCCAAATAGTAAGATGTGAAAATGAAAGCCAAAAAAAGTTATTTTCTAGAGTTATCCCTACTATTAATTATACAAGACCCATAACAAATTCACCAATACTTTATTATTTGGTACATACTTTTTTTTAGAAAGGAGTATGTATTCGATTAATCATGACAAGTCAAAACATACATCAGAGTACAACAAAATTAAGTTCGGGGATAAACCCCGATTATGAGCCAATGTAATGGCTGGTATCCCCGTCAAAAGACAGGTGCTCCCATGCAGTGGACTAACAAACAATCTTCTATAACAGATTCTAGAAGTGAAATGACAACAAAAAATTTGCTCAAAATTATAGGTCTTAAGAACTAAATACCTCAAAAGATGCGTCCTAGCTGGATGACGGGTCCCAAGCCACGCCCTAGAGACTGAAAGGACGCGTTTACTCATGGATCCAACGGGTATCCATTCCACATTGGGTCCCAGTCTCAAAGGGTCCGGGTCGGGGTCCTCGGCGATACTAAGGGGCTATCATCGATGGGGAGGGATCCAATGCGTCTGGAGGTACGGAAATGAGAAGCGATCTGAGGGCACTACAGAGGCTTCTAGAGCGGGAAGGACGAGTTTTCCATGACAATGGCGCTGGCGATAATAGGCAAGATTTCTTAGCAAGAAGCTAGGTTGAGGAAGCTTTTTGGAGAGGGGTTGTGTGCAGTGGCTTCCAGCGACCAAAGGAAACACAGATTCAATCACCAGAAAAGCAACAACAATCGTTGTCGGGGGTAAGAGGTCTTGGTAGCTACAAAAACTGGCGGTGCTTTCCGGTCAAGCCCGATGGGGGCGGCCAAAATCCGACCATACGAGGAGAGAGCACACATATCTGGCAAAGAGAAATATGAGGATGGGTATGTAAATTGGATGAAGGGGCTGAGGGAGGTAAGATGAGGAGCAAAAGGCAGCGACGAGCAGAGGGCAAAGGCGGTGGGACTCCTTGCAAAATTTCCGGTAGGCGTAGAGGCGTAGGGAGAGGTGGAGTCTAAATGTCTCTCCGTTCCATCGCTGGTTGTCACGCCCCAAATCCGGTTTTGACCGGACTCGAGACGTGACCGAAAACAATCGAGGTAAAAGTAGTAAAACTGTAATAAATTCCTTTAAAACTGAAACCGAGTCCAAAAAATTTCTCAATAATTCAATCCAAAATTCAAATAAGGTGTCAAAACTTGACAGGTAACATAAGGTAAATAAATTCAACAATATGGACCAATACACCTCGAATACAACCCTCAAAACATCCGGAAGCTCCCGAGCCTCGAATTTCCCAGATCTCAAGTACACCTGTACACACAACAAATAAACAAATAGGGGTGAGCTTACGCTCAGTAGGGAAAATCGTAAACAAATTTAGCCTCCAAGTTTAATAATAAAATTACTTAGTTCGTTGTCACAAAGTGCTTAAAACTCTTAGACCAAAAACTATAATAAACAGATAAAAAGCAACGAGAACAATAGCGCATAACGATAACTTCCCAACGAACAAATAGAGAAAATTATAATAAAATGGAAAACCATCACAACTTTACACGAGTAAACACTAGTAATCAATGAAAGACTATAGAATCAGTAAAATGAAATAGTATCGCTTTTTCGACGATACCAGTAGCTTAAAAGATTCCATGAAAACACTAAAACGTAACGTAACGATTAAAATAAGAGTAATTGATATCACGCCAACCACTTGCTTTCTCAACCCTCTGATCCATGGATAGATTCTGGGATCACCTTGGTTCCCATATACCGATATACTAGAATATCCATATCATATCAGATTTTCCCTCGGTCCGGAGGAGGCACATACATCGGGGCACCGGAAACAATCCCATAGGGACGCTCATCGTCGGGATTCTCGGAAATGCCTCCAAGGGACCATATGTCGTAGGGAACCAAGGTAGTGCTCCACTGGGACACACGCCCTTGGGTGAAACCTCAGTAACCATCTCTCATGAAATAATCCACTAAATATCCCGCAGGATCTGCCGAGCCATAGGCTCCGCACATCACTCAATATGTCGCAAGATCTGCCGAGCTCTCAGGCTCCAATAATCAATCAATGTCCCGTAGGATCTGCCGAGCCATAGGCTCCTCACATCACTCAATATCCCGCAGGATCTGCGGATCCCCTAGGCTCCTCACATCACTCAATATCCCGCAGGATCTGTCGAGCCCTTAGGCTCCTCACATCACTCAGTATCCCACTGTCTCTGTCAAACTCCAACCACCACAACGGCACCGGATTACCCCCCCCCCCCCCCCCCCCCCCCCCCCCCGGTGTAGTACCGAACCAAACAAACAAACAAACATTTCAAGAATAAGAATAAAGAACATACATTATAACACATCCGACAACCAACACTTATCGAATCCCAATTTCACCACAACACACCAAAGACAGTCACTAAATCCTCAATCTTAGAAGTACACACGTTCATCAATACACACCACATGGGCTTCATACCCACAATTACACTTACCGTCATACTTACCTGTCACGAACCATCGGTACATCGATCACCTGATTGTACCCCTTGGCACAACCAGTCATACTCGATCATCCGTTCAATCAACAATTATATCAACACAATCATTCAACCAATCAAGTAAACATTCAACTAATCAACAGTAAAGTAAACTAGTTCCATTAGACTCTTGATTATCCTAATATCTATCAACCAAGCATGTGAACCTAGCACACAACTAATCCGAGAGCTCTTCACAGCCTCTCTACCAGTAAATCAGTTCCCAAGTATTGAAAGTGAGTTAAACTAGTCATCTTCATCCTAAGCATGCATTCTAGACATTCCGGTTATTAATAATTGAAAGACAATTATTCTAGTTATTCGCATCCTATAGGCAATTCTAGGACCTTTCCGATTTTATTATCCTAACATGTATTCTACGCGTTTAATTAAGAAGTTAAGACTTTCCCTACCTTGTGGTCTTCCTCTAATAATACTCTGATGAAAAGCTCGAGTGGTCACAACTCCGTTCTTCACACGGGTTCCGGCGTGATCTTCGTTCTTCTAGCTCGGGTCCAGGCCCTTGTGCTCGGGCGAAGTCCCGTCTAGGTTTGACAAATAAAACGTCTAATCAAAACCGGTAGTTGTCCAAAATTGTCCTTTAATTGTCCAAATTAAATTAATTAAACTGATTTGAAAATAATTTTTCTTTAAAACCGGTTCGACCCGGATCCGACCCGGACCCGTGAACCAGACCCGGACCTGAGCCAAACCCGGCCCGAACCCGAGTCCAGACCCGGACCTGGGATCTGGGCCTGGCCCAAGGCCCGTCAGTACCCGGCCCGTGTCACTTGTCCTGGCCCAGTAGGCTCCGGCCCAACACTCAACCTAGCCCAAGACCTGCTCGGGCTCGTGATTGTACCAGCGATGTCCTCCGACGAGCCAGAGTAGCTCCTACCGCCGTCCACGACGTCAGGGGCTCTGGAAAGTGAAGAAGCGAGGGCGGCGAAGGCCGTGGAGCCTCTGTCGACCCCGTGGCCGTGCCGTGGGTGCCCGGAAACGTGACCCCAAGACTTCCCCGAAGCAGATCTGTCGAAGACGAACTCGTCGGCGACGTCCCGGCCGGAATAGCTCGAAACGAGCTCGGGGACTCGCGATTTCAGTCGCGTCGAGGTCGGGAGAAGAGGACGAGGGTGAAAGGGGGCTCGAGTCGTGCGTCTACGTTGATGACGAGCTCGATTTTGGTTCGGAGAGCACCACCGAGGGAAGATCGTCTCCGGCGAGCTCCATTGTTTCCGGTCGCAAGGTTTCTGAATGAGCTCGCCGAAAAGGTGAGGGCGATGGTGGGGGTCGGTTGTGCGAGTGAGAGAGAGGGAGGAGGTCGAGAGTTGAGAGAGAGCGAAATGTGAGGTTTTCAGATCTGATGCAGAGAGTGTGAGCGGCACAATGAAGAAGGAGCGTGAACAGGCACCCTTAGGGTTGGGCTTCTCCTCTCTTGGGACGGGCGTGCAAGGTAGTGAACTGGGCCCAAGGTTTGGCCCACTTCCAGTCAGCCCAAAAAAAAGACCCCTCTTACTCTCTTTTTTTGTTGAAAATTTCTCTTCAAATAAAACTTGTTGCAAAGTTCTACCCCCACGTTTCTGATTTCACAAAAATTACCCTTTTGTAAATAAGTGGGGTTTTACACTGGTAGTCCTAGAAAGTTTCGGTGCCGGGGTCCGGGGCACAGGGGTTGATGGAAAGGGGCTATAGGGCCACATGGGTGAGGTAATAGACCTGCTAGATCTGGTTCTCACATGCCTTGCAGATCTTGTTCCAGGAGGCCGACAGTCATGGATCGGTTGGGAGAGGGAGGTCGACGCCGGAAAAGAGAACACAGTGGTTTTGGGGCGGCGAGGGGAGTCGATGAAGGTTGGTTGGGATTGCGAAGGCGATGTTAGGAGGATTGGGTCGAGTAGGCCACCAGTTACACGAAACAGAGAGTGTAATCGGAGAAGAGGGGGAGAACATGTGGAGAAGAAGGAAGGACGGTTGGGAAAAAGAGAGAACAACTAGAAGGGAAGAAAGAGAAGCCGGAGAAAACGGTCGACACAGGGTCGTGACCACGCCACAGAAGGCAAGACAAGTCCACCAAGGGTTAAGACGTTGTTTGTTGTTAATCCTCGTTTTGGTACAAAACTTTTGTTCCGTACTTTATCAACGCAGTACATACCACATTTACACTAATTAAAATTTTCAACAATTCTCATCGTATCAATCAAAACAAATAAGATCCCGCTTAAATACACAATATGTTACATACAGTGGCTACCGAAAGCGCTGATCGGCGAGGCCTTCTTAGGCCATACATAGTTAATGGTCCTCGTTGTACCAATATGCTAACCATCTCACAGCATAACACACTCCTCGTCCAAACAAACATGCGACTATCGAGGGTGAACTTCAGTAATGGAAGCTTCGTCTACAGATATTACAATTGATCTGCTTGTGGATTTGTCTGATACCACTGCCACATCTTTTGTGGTGGAATTGAAATCCGATCCTCTGAAATGCAAAGATGTAGGTTGATGAGGTAACGCTAGAGTGGCAGAGTAACTATTGAGCATCAGAATGATAGATGCCAAAGCCGGTCTCTCTGCTGGGTCTTCCTGAACACATAACAAGGCGATATGGATGCATCTGATCACTTCATTTCTTGAGTAGGAATCCCTCAGAACAGGATCCAGCAAGGACAGTGGAGTCTCGTCCCTCCAAAGCTTCCAAGCCTGCAATGATTTCATCAAGTAAAGACGTTCAGGGTTGGGCATTTGGAATTGGTGAAACTGGGATAATGAAATTAGCAGATAACAATACTCACATAGCTTATCAGGTCCTCAGCACCTTCTTGATAAAAGTTACTGTTCTTTTTGCCACTTATGATCTCCAGAATGAGGACACCAAAACTATACACATCAGATTTCACAGAAAATTGCCCTTGCATTGCATATTCTGGAGACATGTAGCCACTGCAAAACCAAACGCCAGCCGTAGCATCTTAATAAGCCAGAAAGGGATATTTTGATTGTCTATCTAATTATCTTTTCAAACCATATATAAATGAATTATATATCTATACTAGTTCTGTTTTGGATGCTGACAGAGTTTGAAAACATACAATGTCCCAACAATCCTGCTTGTGTTTCCTTGAGTTTGATCAACTCCAAAAATCCTTGCCATCCCAAAATCTGAAATTTTTGCATTCATGTCTCCATCCAACAATATGTTGCTGGCTTTGAGATCACGGTGTATGATTCTAAGCCGAGAATCCTCGTGCAGATAGAGAATTCCTCTAGCAATGCCTCCAATTATCTTGTAACGTCTAGACCAGTCTAATAGTCCTTGTTTTTCAGGGTCTACCATACAAATATCAGTTATGTTCATGAGATTCATTCATCAATTTACACGATGAAAAAAAAAATACAAGTCTTAAGAGGGCATACCGAATAGAAGGTAGTCTAGGCTTTTGTTGGGCACAAATTCATAAACAAGTATCTTCTCTTGACCTTCCAAGCAGAAACCCAGTAGCCTCACCAGATTTCTGTGCTGCAGCTTGGCTACCAAGACAACTTCATTTTTAAATTCCAGGCCACCTTGTCCTGAACTTCTTGATAATCTCTTCACAGCTATCTCTTGTCCATTAGGCAGTGTACCCTGACAGCACAATTCAACCAGTTACTCCTTAAACCATCCACTGTTTTGACTCGTAGATTTCATTTCTCACCTTGTAAACCGTCCCAAATCCTCCTTCCCCTAGCTTATTCTCATCAGCGAAATTGTTAGTGGCGGCTCCAATTGTACTCAGATCGAATTGCAAGGACTCTACATTTGTAATTTCATCATCTATCATAAATGGCAAACAAATTAGCACCAAACAACAAAGACTAAAAATATGGAAGCTCTTCGTGATTCAGCTTACCATTATCTTCTTCAACGGCAGCACTGTACTGTCTCTTTGCTCTCCTAGTAAGGATACAGTAGCCAATAATGAACAGCACCACAGAGACGGCAATGGGCACAACAATGGCCACAATAGTAACAGTTGAGATTTTCCCTTTCCCTTTTCCCAAACACACAACAAAAGCGTCAGTTCCATCAATTGATGATTGAATTTGAACAAGGGCAAGGAATTGAAGATTCTATTTATTTACCTTTTGCCTCCGATTCAGGAGTTTGAGTTGGCGGAGGGGATAGCACAGACGGCGGCGGTGGAGGTGGCGGCAAGGCGGTGCTGTTGTAAAAGGGGTAGAGCTCATACCTAACACTACAACTCGGAAAGAGGACTCGCCCACCCGGCCTACCGTTGCAGCAGCTCGGAAGATTCCCCATCGCCATCTGGAGGCAGCGGGTGCAGTCGCTCGCGGACAGATCGGCCGTGCACTGGGCGAGCGTGTAGAGCCGCTGAAAGCTCGTGTAATTGGCCTCGGCCGTCGAGAATTTCTTCCCGGACTGGTCGGCCGCGGCCCTCCCGCTCGCGTCGTTGATGGTGGTCCCCAGCAGTTCCATGAATTTATCAGGATTGGAGACGTTGCCGGTGTTGAGAAGCTGCAGCGAGGGGTCGAACGCCACGGTGGAGAAGAAGGAACGGTTGGAGTAGCGAACCATGCACTCGTCGTACCAAGCGAGGGAGGTTCTCTGTTTGGGGCACTTTTCGATCAAATCGGCGGAAGCGGCGTCGACGCAGTCCTTGCAGACGTCGGTGGAGACGTCGCCGCGGCAGAGGAAGAGGCCGTAGGCGACGTCGGGGGAGTCCCGGCCGACGGAGGTGGTGTAGAATCCGGTGGGGCGAGTGGCGTTGGAGCTGAGGGAGGAGAGGAGGGAGTTGAGATTGCGCTGGTAAGTAGAATTGGGTGTGAAGAGGGTGGTGTTGGGGCATTGGTGATCCAAGTATGTTGCTGCAGATGCAAGGCCGAGCAACAAGAAGAACAGCATAGCAGTGGTGGCGGGTTTGGAGGAACCCATAGTTGTGTGTGAAGACTCGGGTTGGAGCAGCTGAGTTTTTACAGAGTGAGGATGATGGAGAAGCTCGAATGGGGTCAACCGTCAATGGAAGGACTTGGAATTTTTTGGGTCAATGGAGAGAGAAGATAGTGATGGATGTTGTATGGTAGGTTGACTTTGGAGGAAAGGAAGATGAGAAATTAATTAACGCTGATTAGGACACAAGTGAAGGATGTTCACATGGTTGTGCCACGTTACGCTTAGTTATTGGCTGGTTTACTTAGGATACTGAAGTCAAATGCGACGGCGACAGTCTTGCAAACGGTAAATTATTATTCAATACAAAGATGTGGAACTACAGACAGATAAGGATAATTGTAAGATACAATGGTGTACCTTTCAAAAAAAAGAAAAAGATACAAGGGTGTGGTTTACATTTTTTTTTAAGGGCGGACGATGGATTGTATTACCGGTGCATGTGAAGCTTTACAAGTAAAACTAAAAAGTCCTGAAAATAGAATAAGTTCGAGTTTGGTAGAACACTCAGCGTTCTTGAATCCGTAAAAATAGTCTAGTTTGCATCCTAGACAACGATAACTATCCCTACGATCTACCCGATCAAGAAAATTGAAATAAGTAAACATAATAAACCATAATCCAAAGCAGTACTAAAAAGAACTAACAGAATAACAGCAGAAAAAGTAAACTGGATTCTCTGATGTAGTCTTGTGCTCTCAAGCAAATTTTGTCACTCTCGGGGTCTAAACAACCTTATGGAGCCTGGCGGGGTTGTATGGCAACTCTCGCCAATTCTGAGTCCAATCGGCCCACGAGAGAAACTCGGAACCGACCATCAGACATGGTTGGAACTATGCCACGAGGAACCACGACGATTTCATCTTCATCCTTGTCGTCCTCTAAAGACACCCCTCATAAGTGGTCCGAGATAGCATCTAGGGTGTTCCTCGCCGGAGGAGTATGAGCAGGCAGTACTTCAAGGCGCACCGGGACTGTTGGAACCGTGGTCTGGGAACAGAGCGATGACAATGCATGTGGGTGTGGTTCACAGATCTGGTCTGACTCCCGACGTTTCGGCGAAAAGCGACCGTAGGAGGATTGCTGCTTTTCGTGTAGTGGTCTCCTTTGCGAGCCGAGGAGGACAGAGGCTCCCTTTGTCGACAACGGCACCGGTGTCTTCGATTCCCCCACTTGACAACAACTAAGGTTAGTGCTTTTAGGGACAGCAAGACATTAACCGTGGTCGATTTTACAACAACCATAAAAAGGCTGGGCGTAGGATTTCGAAAGGGTGATGATAAGGAGTTGTAGGAAGGGGCCATAGTGGGGAGGAAAGTTATAAATGGATTAAGAATGGTAGCTGCGAGAGAAATAAAGAGAAGGAAACCATATGGTCTCTCAAACTAAAATGCAAACCTATTAGGTTAAAAATGGTTTCCGTCTGTCGGTGTCGTTCACATTTAGTTCTTATTTCAAAATAAGTTATAAGTTTGTTTTTAGTATTGTGCGGTAATTATTTACACCTATTTATATCTAATGAAAAAAAAATGGCTTTCCATGTTTTTTTTTTTGCCTTCATAAGAAATCTATCGATTTTCGGTCTGATTTTTTTGAACGAAAAGTTGAAGATATTATTAATATTAAAAAACCATTACATTGTTGTGCATCAGGGAACAAGCTCCCTAATCAGTTAAGAAGGACAGTACGGAACTAAAGTTCACCAATCCTTTTTTCTACTAGAACCGCCATTGGCGGTGTTTTAGTGCCACAAAGGTCATAACCGAAAGCGGGAAATGCGAAAATGTTATTGGAAATCCTGCTCCGAAAACTGTCGCAACAGCAATGGACAAGGATTTCAACAGCAGTGGTGGGAGGCAAAGCATCGTACTGTGACCCATCCCTAGGCCATTCCTTGATGCCTGGATGATCTAACATTCCTATTGGAGAGGCTGCTTCCCCGCCCTCTCCTGATCATCCCGAGGTGCTCCAGCTGCCGACCTGTTAAGTGACCCATACCATGTCTCAACAACACCCACAACCCCACGAGTAATGGGCGCTGGAATTTCAGTGGTAAGTATGCTAGGGGACGGACCGATCACCATCTCGGTATTACCTCGAGGCCTCTGTTGGGTAGGTGCAGTGTTCGGGGAAAACCGGGGGCTCCTTCCCAAGTATAAGGAGACCTTTAGTATAGTGCTCGGGGGAATCAATCCAAAGCTGTGTGGATGGGTCGGCTCAGGGTTCGCCTCCGAATCTGTGGCATAGGTCTTTACCTGCTTATCCTTATGATAATCCAGAAGGGACGAATCATACCTAAGGGTGCTGCGGATTTCCCATGAGCACTCCTTGAGAACATGACCCAGACGCCCACAACTATAGAAGAAGTGAGAGAGCTTGGTATAGGTCAGGTCCACCTTCATCAGGTCTAGACAGTCCTTGAAGCGAAGTGTCATGCCTCGCCAGAGCGGACGGTCAATGAGGTTCCAGAACCGAACCTATCACGCCCCAAATCCGGCTTTAACCGAACTAGAGACGTGAACTTAAATAGTAATTGAACAATAAAAAAAAGGAATTTTGAAGGAAATAAACCTCATAATTTTAGTATACAAATGAACAATTCCGAAATAACATGAGTCGACGCTCAAATCTAACAAGTGAACACATAGTTTAGTACGGAAATAGACAACACGTCTCTAATACATAAAACCACTCCCGGACTCTCAATGAGCTCCCGAGCCCTGAGACGTCCTCTAAGCCTACTCGTCAACGAAACCTGTAAAACATTAAAACAGAAGGGGGGTGAGCTTACGCTCAGTAGAGAACAGTAGTAAAGGGGAAAAAGACTCCCGCTCCGTCACCAAATTTCTGGATTAATAACAATTAACAAAAAGACAACACAAAGAGATACCAACAGGGACACACTAAAGAAACACAAGGATGTCGAAATATAAGACAATAAACTGAAGAGACACACGAACAATGGAACAAGCTGATACTAAGACCGCTACAAACGTTACTCGGATCCAATAGCACACAAACATAAAGCAAGTATTCAAGACAATTCAAACACCACACACAACTCAATAAATATATCGTACCAGAATACCCCCTCGGTCTAGATATCTTCCCGTAAATGCACATCGGGGTAAAGCAAGTAGTATATCATACCGAAAACGCACATCGGCCTAGATATCTTCCCGGAAACACACCTCGGGGTAAACAATCATACGTTATACCGGAAACGCACATCGGCCTAGACGTCTTCCCGTAAATGCACATCGGCCTAGATGTCTTCCCGGAAACACACCTCGGGGTACACGACCATATACCATACCGGAAACACACATCAGCCTAGGTATCTTCCCGGAAACACACCTCGGGGTACACACACAAAACCACACAATAGCATACCAAACACAATACAACGAATTCACATACCAACAAGCTTACCGACATAACTTACCGAGCATATCACATCGGTCTATCATTCACCTGATCATGTCACCAGACAATAGTTCATTTCACAATCATCACGTTCATTCGATCAATCACATCAAGAATAAACATTCGTATCACATTCATATAGCATGTTATGACTCTTAAAGTACTCCAAGAAGCTAATATGCATCAACATTCAAGGACTAATGACTATACTCATACACAACCAACACGCAATCCTAAGGCTCGACATGGCCATTCTACAACACAGCAATTCCCATCCCATAATTGAAAGCGGTTATACTAGTGAATCACATCCTATATGCAAACTAAGACTCTTCCGGTTATTATCATCCTACATGCATACTATTAGCATTCCTTAATTAAAAGCATAAATTTACTAATCTTCCTTACCTCAAGTTCTCCAAACGCTTAACCAACCGAGCGCTTAGAAGCCTCCTCCTTCGAGCTCGAGAATAAGGTCTAGGAACATAAAATTAATACTCGAGTTAAACATACAAAAAAGTCGACTTTAAAGTTAACTACTTAAATTAACCCTAATTACAAACACTAGGGGTCACAAAGGTAAATTGGGCCCGAACTAGGCCCAATTTGGACAGCCCACGGATCTGGAAACCGGCCCGGACCGTGCCCCTCAGAGGCTCGGAACCAGACCCGGACTGTGCCCCTCAGAGGCCCGGCACCAGGGCCGGACTGTGCCCCTCAGAGGGCCGGTCTGGAACCCGGACTGTGCCACTCAAAGGGCCGATACCGAGCCTGGACCGTGCCGCTCAGAGGGCCGACACCAGGCACGGACCGTGTCGCTCATAGGGCCGGCACCAGGCACGGACCGTGTCGCTCATAGGGCCGGCACCGAGCTCGTTCCGTGCCGCTCAGAGGGCTGGAACCAAGCCCTTTCCGTGCCAAAACTGGTCATGTTCAAGCTCCTTCTTCCCCAACTTCGTTTCTATGAAAATCTACTTCAAAAAATCCATTTTTAACATCATCAAACATCAAAATCAGTCATCAAAAACCTCAAACTTCAATACCCGTAATGGGTTTCCTCCAAACATCAACAAACAACTCATTTCTAACCAAAACCTTCACCAATACTTCACCAAACAATCATATAATCACATTGGAATCAAAACCTATCTAGTTCAAGCAAAAACAAAGGAAACCCACTACCCCAACTTGATTGAAAGTAGGATTTTAGAGAGTACTTACCTTGGAAATGGAAAGGGGATGAAGATGAGCTAATTTGGAGATGATTTGGTGAAGAATAACCCTCCAAGTTGCCTCCTTTCTCCACTATCTTCTTCTCCAAGCAATGGTGTTCTTCCTCCTCTCTCTTCCTTGTAATTTTTGGCCAACACTAGGATTTATGAGCTGAAATGAAACCAAGTGCTGCCTTTAACCTATAGTTAAGTTACCCACTTTGCCCCTTGCTCCTTTCATTCCAAAATGGAAAACTAAGAGGATAAATGGGTCTTTAGAGACCCATTTCTTCTCCTCCAAGCCACTATGGACAAGTGTCCTAGTGGGGCCACCTTGCCCTTAATAAAATCCAGCACCATTAATTTAAATAGAGTTAAGTCGATAAATGGCCTAAGTTTGACCCGAGTTTGACCTTTTGGTAAAGACAGTCAATCGAATGGAAACGACCCAACTAAGCTAACCGTAACGACAACTTTGGGTCCTGGAAATGTCTCGAATGACTCCCGGAGTCATCGGTTGACTTTTTCGGCCGAAAGTCAAACTTCGCCAAAAGTCACCGGTTCAACCGAGATCGATCGGGGGCGGTTCTTATAGAACCCGCACCATTCCTCCCCTAGACATGCCCCATTTTTCGCTGGGTACGTCGATCGAGCTCCCCAGGGCATCCCCGATCGTCATTCCCATTCCCTTCGTACAAAGTGGGGTGGCAGGCCTCGGACGTGCACCCATAGTTGCACAAGATTCAACTCCGTCAAATCCCGAGCACAAGGATCCAAGTCCCCTAACAGTAATGCCCGACCATCAAAACACCAGGGTTCTTGGTCCCAAACCCACACCTGAGCATCCGTCGAGTGGAAATAGATACCAAACAGCCCCGGGCCCAACTTCTTGACGACCAACCCCGCTGCCGTCTGTCCCCACGCCGTGGTGATGACCCTAAGGAGAGTCTCCTTCCGAGATGGTGCTAGCGACCAAAGCTTTCCGACCATGCCCCACTGCTGCCTAGTAATGGTTGTGGAGATGGCTAGAGAGAAGGGTACCAGGACCTCAACCTCGTTTTCATCCTCAATCGAGCACGAGGATAGTCCGTCCTAGAGAGCAGCGAGAGAGACCCGGATATTAGTGTCCCCCACCTGCGGGGGAAACGGTGACTTATCTAAACATAGGACTCCCGATTGACCCTGACACATGCCAGACGTCGTCGTCAGGCACACAAGTATGAGTGGGTTCCTCCCCCTAATAGGAAGACACCGTCCCATCCCTATTGCTTCCACCATAGTCCTCAAAAGCTCCTCCATCGGAGCCTTCCCTTTAGCCGGATCACGAATCAGGGGCGGTGGTGACGCAACAGCCGAAGGCGGGACCACAACCCTAGGAGATAGCTCCCCTCCGATAAGAGGGGATGCAGTAGGAGGAGACGGAGTGGTCGCCCTAAGAGGCAGACCACCACCGAAAGATGGTGGTCCAGTAGGATCCGGAACAGTCTGAACCCTAGGAGTCAGGGCCCCAACTGGTTTCTATGGAGGAGTAGGTGAGGGAAGAGCCAAGGATGGCGCTAGTGGCGGTGGATGATGATTGCTTGGAGAGGAAGCAATGCGCCTAGAAGCCCTTCCCTTTCGCGGCTTTGGAGTCGTCGGCATAGGAGACTAAGAGCCCATGAAGAAAGGGACCAAAGCCATTAAGATTCTAGTAGAGGGGATCAGTTTCACAAGGACAGTGGTTGAGTAAGCAGAATGGTGTAGGGGCTTCAATCTCCTCCTCCTTCGGGTTTTATCCCCCTCACCTGGCGCGATATGTGAAGGAGGAGACTGGATGAGACATGTGAACAAGGGGGCGGCAGGGCTGATCGTGTCAGCGGCAGGATCACCAGGTGGCAGAACGACACACGGGAGAGCGGAGGCAGGTGCATGAGGGAGGTCCATAGCGGTAGACGAATAGGGCTAGAGAGGGAGTTAAAATCACTACTATTTGTAAATTTCTACTTCGGTCTGATTGTAAACTTGAAAATAACATATATTTAATTTTTAAATATTTAATTAATATTAATTTTATGAGATATACTTTGACTTTATTTTATTTTCTTAATTAATTTATTAATATTACAGTATTAAATTTCTAAATTAGTTATAATATAATACAATAGAAACTCGATAAATTAGTATTCGATTATTTAATAACCATTTAAGATAATATTTTTGTCTAATCCCGACTCAATCATATAATACTAAATTAATAATATAAATTAATAATTTTTTAATTAAAACGATACCCATGACTATAATGAGTCTGCCCTAATATGGCGATTTTGCGGAGAACCTCGCGGCGGCTCTAAGGGGTGGGGACCCTCCTTTTTCGTATGCAATCGGCTGCAACCAGGTTTGTCCCAACTTTGAGTTGTTTTCTTTTGGGATGTTTCCATGTCCGACCAAGGTCTCGTGGTTGGATCAGGTTTGGTGTAGTACCTAAGATCTGGTAGCCCTATCTATGGATTGGGAGCTGATCTCCGAGGTGGTTGTGCTTTGTTGTCTGAGCGGTAGGCCAAAGGTGGGAGGGTCGGGTGCAATGAAGCGTCACTTACGACGCTTTGACCCGTCGTGTCCGTGTTTAATAATCCCGAAGTTTTGGTTTGGGAATCTTTGGTGAGTAGAAGAGATTTTTAGGGGGCTCCGTGCGATTGACAGAGTTTAGTGTCCCGGAGTTGATTCCTGATTACAGGTGTCTTTCCATTCCGGATATTAGAGCCTCGAGTTGTTCAAATCTAACGTGTTATTAGGACCGGACTGTGCTATCGGTGAAAGAACGTTCATCTATGAAATTTCTATCGTGGAACTGCAGAGGCCTAGGAAAATTGGCGTCGGTGTAATATCTTAAAGGGGTTATACGACGTCGGAAGCCTCACATGATCTTTCTATGTGAGACAATAACTAAAGAGGGTCGGGAGGAGACGCTTAAGATGGAACTGGGTCTGACGGGTGGGTGTGAAGTACCGACAAACGGACATCAGGGGGGCTAATGCTCTGGAAATATGAGGTACAAGTATCAAATAGGGACGTGGGTCTTAGATTTATCGATGCAAATATCAAGAGCGTGGAAGGGGATGTACTCCGTTTCACTCGGATCTATGAGGAAGCCAATCATGAACTCAGGTGGAAAACTTGGGACCTTTTATGGGCGCTGGGGGACACTTGTCACGCCCCAAATCCGGTTTTGACCGAAATCGCTATGTGAACTAGAATAATAAAATCGATAAAAAAATGAATTTAAACAAAATTGAACTCCAAATTTTAGTTCCAAAATAATAACTCCAATAAATATAACATGAGTCAACCGCTCAAATCCGAACAATTTAAAACATAGTTTAGTAAGGAAAACGGGGTAGGTCTCTCTACTACATAAAACCACCCGGATCCTCAAGGTGCTCCCGAGCCCTGAGACAACCTCTAAGTCTACTCATCAACGAAACCTGTAAAAACAGTAAACACAAAGATGGTGAGCGGGGGGGGGGGGGGGAGCTTACGCTCAGTTGGAAAAAGTAGTAAAGGACAAGGACTCCCGCTTCGTTTCCAAAATTCTCAATTAGTACAATTACCAAAAAAACAACACAATTAGGGATCAACAGGAAAGTCAACACTTAATAGAATAACAACACAAAAGGAGAACAATGGGGAGACAACTTATTCCCCAGTAGAAGCCAACTAAAGAAATACATGAATCCCGAAATATAGATAATTAACCCACAAGACTCTGATTCACACAGCAACACACATATCGTCCTAGATGTCTTCCCGGAACTCACATCAGCGGGGTGAAACAAGCAATACAATATGCCAGAATGCACCATCGGTCTTCCCGGAACACACGTCGGGGTAAATCACACAAACAACATACCGGACCGGCACACCTCGGTCTAGTATCTTCCCATAGCACGGGGTACAAGCCACATCGTAACACTCAAATCATACATACAGGTAAAGCAATAACAACCACGCAGTAAATCATTAGCAATACACACACAATAAGTCTCCCTTAATACGCCGGATCTCACGACTATAGCACAATTTACCGACACCAGTCGGAAGGCAGGCGACCCTTATCACGGTTCATAGCTAATTTTACTGACACTTAGTCGGAAGGAAGGTGCGCCTCATCACGGGCAATAACACATTTTACCGACACCTAGTCGGAAGGTAGGTACACCTTAACACTGAATCACAACTCATTTTACAGACTCCTAGTCGGAAGGCAGGTGCACCTTATCACGTAACCCGATCATCGGGTACGCGTCATACCACATATCAACCCAACATATCATTTCAAACATACCATGCCAACAAATCTCACCGAACACACTACAGCGAGCTCAAGTTATCAACCAAGCTTACCGACACGACTTACCAACCACGTCCCATCAGTCTATCATTCACCCGATCACATCACAAGGTATAACCATATCACATTCAACACATTCACTCAATCAATCGTATCGCATTCAACACATTCACTCAATCAATCGTATCACATTCAACACATTCACTCAATCAATCATACCATGGAGCAACCATTCGTATCACATTCATCATAATTCATATATTTTAATATGACTCTTATATTAATCAAAGAATGGAACATGCATCTATATCTGAGACTATTGATCACAATCCAACATAAACACAATCAATCCTAAGGCTCGTCATGGCCATTCTACCAGCACGACAATTTCCCAATAATTGAAAGCGGTTAATCTAGTGAATCACATCCTATATGCATACTAAGACTCTTTCGGTTATTATCGTAATTGAAAGCGGTTATTCTAGTGAATCACATCCCTACCTCGAAACTAGGACCTTTCCGATTATTATTATCCTATGGGCATACTATTAGCATTCTTTAAATTAAGAGTGGAGTTTACTACTCTTCCCTACCTCGAAAGCAATCCAATCCTAGCAGCTGATGACATGGCTAGCTTCCTCCTCGTCCTCTCACGCAGTCCAAAGGCCTCCTCCTCCGTCAAGCTCGGGTCCAAGGTCTTGGATCACAATTAAATACTAGAATTAAGAGTAATTCTAAATTGGTTTAAAGAGGAAAACATTCCCGATTAACCTTAGAAGAGCACGTTTATAGATAACCGTCCCGAATACTCGGAATCCAACGAAATGGGCCCAAAAAGGCCCAACTCTGGTCTGTCACGGTTCGGGTCACGGAGCCTTGACGGACACTGTGACGGTTTGGGTCACAGAACCGTGAGGTTATCCGTCACGGGTGACATCACGGTTCCCGTCACGGATCCGTGACGGGTCTGACGGGTTCTGACCTTCTTCTTCCTCCATCTCCCTTTTCACGAATTTACAGTCCGAAAACTCCATTTTTATCAAACCCAAACCTCCAAAACAGCTTAAAAACCCTCAATAACTCAATACCCATTATGTCTTCATCAAAACTCCACAAATCCAAATTAAAACCATCATCTAACTTCCTTTTATCTCCAAAAATCATCATCCAACGTCAACTTCCAAAAACCCAACCATTTTCATGTTCTTCCCTCTAAACCCATAAATCAATTCTCAAGGAAAACGAAAATAGATAAAGGATTTACCTTAAGAGTGGAATGAGGATGTAGAAGATTATGATTTGGAGAGTTTTTGGGAAGAAATCAAGGTCAAGACTCAACTTTTGCTCATTTCTTCTTCTTTAAACTTCAAAGCTTCTTCTCCTCTTCCTCTCTCTCTATAATTTCGGCCAACACAAAAATGATTGAATTTTTTCTCCAAAAATGCTTTAAAACCTAGATGTTGTAAAGTCCAAAGTGCCCCTTTGTTCTCATCCTCTCAAGACCGAGTATGGAAGGTCAAAAGGGTCATTTTAGTCATTTTTCTTCCCTTCCAAGCTAAAATGGACAAGTGTCCATGTAGGGACCACTTTGTCCTTAATTAATTCTAGCATCTCAATTTTAATTAAGCTTAGTCGATAAATAGCTTCCGTTTGACCAAAAATCAACTGTTTTCACAATTACAACCATTTGAAAGGAAACGACCCAATCAAGCCAACCGTAACAACGACTAAGCTTTTGGGCCCCGGAAAGGTCCCGAATGACTCCCGGAGTCATCGGTTGACTTTTTCGACAAAAATTCAACTTTTGCCGAAAACCTCCGGTTCGACCGAGATCGACCGGGGGCAGTTCTTACAATCTACCCCCCTTAAAAGAATTTAGTCCTCGAAATTTATAACAGACGTAACTCACTTAACCGTACTTCACTTGATCACACTACTTATTCGAACACCATACTTTGCGTGTGGAAACAGCCCTGCTCGACAATTCACAATTTCACAATGTACCAGCTCATACCATAACCCAAAGAATCACCTTGTCGATACGCTCAGTCGGTTATTACCAAAACTCGCTGGAACACAAAATATCGATCTAGATATCCTATACCGGAATCCTCTGTCGGTATAGGTATCATACAAGAACATTTATCAAGTCGAACCCAATCCGAAACCGTCGTACATACATTTCTCCTCAACTATACACTTTACAGCTGTGACTCGAATAGTTCAAACTGGAACTCAAACACGGTTGCGTCACGACCAAACCACACACACTAATACAAGGAAGTAACACACAAATTCATTCATCAAGACAATGGATCTCATAATCATTGCATGGTTTGGAACAACCGCACATTTTACCACATCTAGTGGAAAGGTAGGCGGGCGCACCTCAATAAGGAACAATAGCACATTTTACCGACATCTAGTCGGAATGCGGGCGCACCTCAAAATACACTACAAGTCAGACGTTACCATGACCACACCCAACAAGAGGTAACACACAACAAAAATTGATCATCAAAAGGTTACCCAACCCGCGATATCGCACTTCCGACAACCCTTGCTCACACAACACCGATCGATCCATTCATAAACCATTTCATCCATATCCCACATTACGAAGACCTTACATTCACTGTCTATTCAAGGATTGAACGATTTTGGGTACTTTACGTGCATCGCATCCTCGTGCTTCCCCGACTCTGTGCGGTCCCTTCAATGGTCTTTCGAATAACTCAAGACCAACAAGGGTCAACTCTTAACTTTCACTTGTGCTCCGTATGGGCGATTGACTCGGCTTACCATACAATGCTTCGTTCGGTGCCTTCTTGTTACTGGCCTGGAAGCCTTGCGGTAGTCGCACTCGGCTAACTGTTTCCGGACTCCAACGTGAGGTACTCTCACTTTTATGGTGTAATCGCAGTGGTTGTACTTTTCCCCGCGGTGCTCTGGCGTTCTTCCTTCACTTGTTGAAAATGATACATCTCGATACGAACTCTGCTCTCGCTCTTCGCATCGTGCTCCGCCGGGAATGTCGCCTGATATCGTTGTACCTCTCGGTGCTATCCGTCGGTACCATAAAAACGCGAATAATGTGACTCTCGCAATACGTCGTCTCTACTGCTACGCGGCACGAACGCCCTCCTCGCTCCGCAACATGCTCACGACCTTCGGCGTTTCTATATCCGACAATTTTCTTCTAAAGCTCTGTCACATCGGCATTGAATATCGGTTCTTCATCTTGACCCGGTCCAGCTTCCGGTGGTCTTTACACCTCTTCAACGTTCCACTTTGCTTCTTCACAGAGAGCGCTACGTCCTCCATGGCGATGTGATCGGACCGATAACTCCTCCTCTCGGACTCTTCGAAATGACGCTCCAGTTCAGTCAACTCTACTGGCGCAAATCTAAACGGCCACGGATGGTCAACTATTCTAATCTCACACGTACACCACACACTCGTAGCCGGGTGTAGAGACAAAAAGGTCGTCTCAAAGGCTCTACTCTAAAGCCTA
This sequence comes from Erodium maritimum, assembly GCA_963921825.1. Lineage (NCBI taxonomy): Eukaryota > Viridiplantae > Streptophyta > Magnoliopsida > Geraniales > Geraniaceae > Erodium > Erodium maritimum. The sequence continues at coordinate 27,719,994 of OY997589.1, read as the reverse complement.
AATTCTCAGCAAGGGTAGAAGAAAACGGAAGATTGCGACGCCTGTGGGTTATGGGCCCACCACGCTTCTGCTGCGCCACCATGATCTCATCGCCACTCGGCCACCTCCTTTGACTGGTCTTACTGCGTACTGGTAAAGCTGCAGCCCTTCGCTGCTCGGCCACTCGTCCCTGATAATAATCGATGAACGCTTGATACCTCACAATTCGGTTCTCCTAACTCTCTCAACACGCTCGAAGAAGGGAAGGAAAAAAATTCTAGTACGGAAAGGTCTTTAAAGAAAAGACGGTCTGCTATCCTACTTCCAAACTAACGACTGGTACGAATCGGCACTACAACACCCCCAGCCGTCGTGCTAAGCCACGGGGTGGGCTTAAAGGTTCAAATTTTCCATCCCAACAAAGAGCAACCACGAAGAAATAAACAAGAGGGGTACTCGAGTAACAAGCAAAACGATACTCAAAATTTAAATGGTAAGCACGTACCCTGAGTGATCTCATGATCGGGATCATGTCCCTCAACTCGGGGCCCGGCAATCGCGTACACTCGGCCCTGCGGTGCCTGGGGTCCTCCCCTCGGGGGTGGTGGAAGATTCATCTGCTGTGGAGTCCTCTACTGATGTCTTGGCACTGGCGCACTCGCTGTTTGTTGTGGGACTCTCGACGCTGACATATCTCTACCTAAGACGGGGCGTTGTCTTGCTAAGTGCCCAACCTGGCCGCACGTATGGCATCGGCGCGTGCCATCCCTCGGACAATCTTAGCTCCGATGGCCAAACTGGTGACAAAAATAACATACTGGCGGCCGCTCCGACGTGGCAGGTCCGGCCGACGCCACCGACCCGTCTTGTCTCGCCCAATAGACTGAGTCTGAGGCTGGAAGAACCCTGAGGTCCTCTACCTCCTCAGATTGCGGCCCTCAGACGGCCTCAAGAAGCAGCTCGGTCTCGGCCTGCTCTCCCGAGCCCTGGCTGTCTCTCAGAAATGTCGCTCCATTGCTAGTGCTTGGTCCACTAACTCAGTGTACACCTCAGTCCTGAAGGAAATGACTCCGTCCACAATCGACGGGATGATTCCCCTCTCGAATCGCCGACAACGGCGCTCCTCGGTCTGCACCAACTCTGGTGCAAAGCGGGACAAGGATTTGAACCTCGCCTCTTACTCTGAGACAGTCATCCCTCTCTGGCGCAACTCCAGGAACTACTGGTGCTTGTCATGTCGGACTGATCTCGGGAAATACTTCTCCAGGAACAGCCTGCCGAACAACTGGAAATCGTCTCCAACCCTGCGCTGCTCGCGCTGCCACCAATGGTAAGCGTCATCCTTCAGCTGAAAAGCTGCAAAGGATACTCTCATGTGGCCATCCACGATCCCCGACGTGTCCAAGTTGCGGGTGATCTGCTCCAGCCACCTCTCGGCTGCCTCGGGGTCTGGCTCCCCAGAAAAGACAGGAGTACCAACCCCGAGGAAGTCCCTCAGCGCCTGGGCTGTGAAGCTATCAGCTTGACTCGTCCTGGCAGCAGGCACGGTCTCAGGTGCCGGTGCTATAGTCTCCCTCTGGGCGCTGACCGTCGTGAGAACTGTGCGAATCACCTTCTCCAGAGGGGACATCGGGGTCGGCTCTGCGAGCGGAGGACCTTTGGGCGGTGGCCCTGATGGTCCAGTATCAACTTTCTCGTGCTCCGCAGAGGTAGCACCCTGGGCACTCGCTGCCCCTACCTGCTCAATGGCAGGTGGCTGCCCCTGACCCCTAGCTGGGCGAACTCTAGTGCCTCTCAGAATATCGGTACGAGCCATGTCGCTTGTATCCGCTGCACGGATAAACGCACATACTCAGCGTCTCAATTTCGAATAAAGCGGCTCACTTAAAACAGTAATGTTAACACACGTTTCACAAGGGTCATACTCGGACCAACAACATACTCAGTCTTAGTATAGTCATAGATAGTTTCATATAATCAGAGAAGTCCGCATACTAGTGCGTCTCACAACATCGATCACACAATTCAACCATCTACCACAAGAGGCACAATTTCAAACATGTCACACGGTAAACCGTTCACATCACACAACAATTCCATAGAGTCTCCGCACTAACTTATTTCCACAGGTTCTCAACACCTTTATCTTTCTATCACAACATTCATGTCGATATCGCGTCGTTACAACCCGATTCAGGCGTCCCCGAATCTCGTTGTAACCACTTGACATCCTCCTATCACGTTCGACTATAGTGGCGCCCCTGAGTCAACCCGTGATAGTACAAACACTTCAGTTTTGCAGAAATTTGGGCATGACCCGTTCAAAAATTCCACTAACCATCCGCTTAAGCGGGACATTCAATAAACATTCTGCACAAGCATTCAGCACATCATAGTACATAGCGAAACGTCGTAGTTACACACCTCGGGTCTCGGTAATTACTCGATTACCACCCGGCCAAGTCAACGTTTCGATCCAACCAATCACTCAACGGCCGACCAAGGCGGCAACCCACATAACGATCACTCAACAAACACGTCATAAACAGCATCGAGAACCGCTCGTTAACTCAACCTCGACCTCAACCGATCGGCATAACAGTTCAACCAAGGCACAGCGCATAACATAATACAAGGCAAAACATAATAAGGCAATTCATTAATAAACACTTCATTATATAAGACTCTCGCCGTCTCGAACCTACACGTAGGACATATCCGACTTGCGTAACCGACACTAGAACCTTAACAACCTATCTCTACCCACCTAACTGACGTACGGTCTGAGGTTTTGAAAAACAAATTCAATGAAAACCAGGCTCTAATACCAAATTGTTATGCCCCAAATCCGGTTTTGACCGGACTCGAGACGTGAACTAGGAATAATAATAAACGATAATAAAAAAATGAATATAAATGAAATTGAACTCCAAATTTTAATTCCAAAACAATAACTCCGATAAATATAACATGAGTCAACCGCTCAAATCCGAACAATTTAAAACATAGTTTAGTAAGGAAAACGGGGTACGTCTCTCTACTACATAAAACCACCCGGATTCTCAAGGTGCTCCCGAGCCCTGAGACAACCTCTAAGTCTACTCATCAACGAAACTTGTAAAAATAGTAAACACAAAGATGGTGAGCTTATGCTCAGTAGGAAAAAGTAGTAAAGGACAAGGACTCCCGCTTCGTTTCCAAAATTCTCAATTAGTACAATTACCAAAAAAAACAACACAATTAGGGATCAACAGGAAAGTCAACATTTAATAGAATAACAACTCAAAAGGAGAACAACGGGGAGACAACTTATTCCCTAGTAGAAGCCAACTAAAGAAATACACGAATCCCGAAATATAGATAATTATTATCCCACAAGACTCCGATTCACACACCAACACTCATATCGTACCGGAACACGCATCGGCCTAGATGTCTTCTTGGAACTCACATCAGCGGGGTGAAACAAGCAATACAATATACCAGAATGCACCATCGGTCTTCCTGGAACACACGTCGGGGTAAATCACACAAACAACATACCGGACCGGCACACACATCGGTCGGGTATCTTCCCATAGCACGGGGTACAAGTCACATCGTAACACTCAAATCATACATACAGGTAAAGAAAATACAACCACGCAGTAAATCATTAGCAATACACACACAATAAGTCTCCCTTAATACGCCGGATCTCACGACTATAGCACAATTTACCGACACCAGTCGGAAGGCACGCACACCTTATCACGGTTCATAGCTCATTTTAACGACGCTTAGTCGGAAGGCAGGTGCGCCTCATCGTGGGCAATAGCACATTTTGCCGATGCCTAGTCGGAAGGTAGGTACACCTTAACACTGAATCACAGCTCATTTTACCTACTCCTAGTCGGAAGGCAGGTGCACCTTATCACGTAACCCGATCATCGGGTACGCGTCATACCACATATCAACCCAACATATCATGTCAAACATACCATGTCAACCAATCTCACCGAACACATTACAACGAGCTCAAGTTATCAACCAAGCTTACCGACACTGTAAAGACCGGGAAATTTGATAGTTTAAATGACTTGTTGGAACATCGAGGTTGGAGAACGATTAAATTTTGGATCGAATTCAAAAATAAAAATAAAAAGAAAATGAGAGAGGAAATAAAAAAAAAGGGATAAGAGAGTGAAACAGGCCTGGGCTGACCTGGTCTACGCACTGGGCCGAGCCAAACCAGGCCGGAACGGACGAACCAGGCCCAACCAGCCCAACGCGTCAGCCCAGACCCACTTTGACGTTGCCAACCCTAACGCGTTGCTCCTTCCCTCAGATCTACGCACGTAAACCGAGGAATCGAACCGTCTCTCTCTCTCTTTCGCACCTCTTCCTCTTCTCCGACCTCTCGCTCGCCGTCCTCTTCCTTTCGAAGGCTTACCGGAGTTGCAACTTCTCCTTCCTATTCTTCTCCTGCTCCCTGCTTCGCCGACCCTTACCTCTCCTCACAACCCAGAAATCCCCCTTCCCTTCTTCTCCTTCCTCGATTCGCAACGACCAACGCCATCATCTTCATCCGAACCTCGTCACGCCTTCACGGACAAAACCAGCGTCGGTGAGCTCTTTCCCGACCCCGTCTCACCTTCCTTATCTAGTTTTTGAGCGGGTTTGAACTCGTTTTGTCTGAGTTTTTCCGGAGAGGAGTTTGCCGGAGTAGCGCGCTTCTCCACTCCGGCGAGTTCTCACGGTGCCAGATCTGGCCGGAGAGGCTCCAACCTCGCACCTCCATCTTCCCTCTCCCCTCTCTGTGCCCTGACGCCATCCACCACCGTCGAAGAACCTCCCTCGAGCTATGCCGTCGTCGCCGCCGTCACCGGAGTGAAGCCGGACGAAGACCAAAACCCTAGCCCTTCTCTGACGGGCCTTGGGCCAGGCTTGGGTCTTGGGCTCCAGTCAGATTGGGCTCGGGACAAAACGGACAAAGGACAGGCCCTGGAACTGGGCTTGGACTAATCTGGGCCTCGGGCCTGGACGTGGATCGAGCTTGGGTCCGGGTCCCGTACCGGATCTGGACCCAGGTCTGGACCGGGTCTGGCTTAGGCTCGGGTCAGGTCCGGGTATGATTCTGGACGGGTCGGACTTGGGTCAGATTCGGGTCCGGGTTTCGGATCCAGGTCAGACCAGTAAATAAATTTAATTAATTAAATATTGGGTTTAAAATCAGATAAATACCTGGACTTTCAGACAATTTAAAGGACGTTTGGACAAACAAACTACTGGAGTTAATTAATAATTAGAGGACCGTTACGGACTGGACCGGGACTGATGACCGTCCCTTTTAGTGTTAAAACAAGGCCTTTACCCCGAGCACGGAGAAGACCGGAGGTGGGCCCGGACGTCAGTAGCTAGGAGACGCAGCTGTGGTTATTCTTGAGGTAGGGATTACCTCGAAACCCACTTTATTACGGATGTACTAGAATGCATATAGGGAAACCTAATAACCGGATAAATAACTAGTATGCATGTAGGATGTGAATAACTAGCGTAGACGTATAAACTGTGAACATTTACGATTACTGTCTTGGGAATTGTCGTGCTGGTAGAATTGGGTCATGTCGCGCCTGTCGTGCTGAATGTATCTGCTTATGTACTTTGTGTTGCTTGAGCGGTTAATAAATAGCGAACATGAAAATGAATAGAATTGAACTTGGTGATGCACTTTAGTGATTGAGTGGTTTTTTCCCGTTTATCTGATATGTTGAACTGGGGATATTGGGGATTGAATACCGGTTAAGCCGGTGGGGTTACCACGTTGAGTGGGGTGATGGTAAGTGATGGTAAGTGCGTGTTGGTTGTGTGAGTTGTTGAGAATGTGATTGTGATCCTGTTTGTGAGTATGATCGTGATTGTGGTTGTGGTACTGTGGTTACCAGTGATTATGGTTGTGAGTGTGATTGTGTTTGTTTTGATGATACTTGGTTGAGTTGTGCCCGAGAGGATGTTGTACCTTCCGATGCGCGACCGGTAAAGTGTGAGAGATGTACTTCCGTCAGGTGTATCGTACCTTCCAGCGCGAAATCGGTGAAGGGTGATATTGTGTTGTGTTGTGGTTACATGAGAAATGTGGTTTCCCTACCTTCCGACCGTGAGTCGGTAAAACGCTGTGTCCCGCGAAGAGGTGGTTTCCCTACCTTCCGACTAGCACTCGGTAAAACGCTGTGTTGTGCCGCGATGAGGTTGTCCCGCGATGGCGCGAGAGTCCAGGCTGCGAAGAGGCGATTTCCCTGCCTTCCGTCGATCGGTAAAACGCTGTGTTCCGCGATGAGGTCGACCGCCTATCCCAACTTTGTGTGGGGGAAGTTGCGTGCGGCTGCGTCGGGCCGAGCGGGTTGCTCCCGAGACCGTGCGATGATTACGAGTTGTGTGTTTTATTAATGTTTTGGATTGAATGAGTATTGTTGTGTTGTGGCTATAAGTGTTCCTTGTTATGAGTTGTGTGTGACCATGAATGATTTGATTTTGATTGCTTGATACTGAGTTTTTGTGTGTGGTTTCCCTGTAAGTTAAAGCGTCGTCTTTGTGGTTTTCCGTGAGTCGGTCATGAAGGGGTTCTGGACGAGGATTTTCGGGATAGTTGTGGTCGATTAGAGTGAAGGTTGTTTAATTTGGGTTACTGTTCCTCGTTGTCGCCTTCTCCCTTTAATAGTTAAAGTTTAGTTCGGAATTGTACTTGGGTGTTTTACTTGGATTGTTACCTGCGGTGTGTGCCTTGGTTTAGTGGTTGGTTTTGAGTTAACGCTGGAACGGTTGGATTTATGTATGTCAGATTAAAAAGGGGTTTTTGTCTTTAATTACATTAAGTGTCGTGTCGTTGTTTCAACCTTTTTAATTGACTTAAATTTGTGGAATAGCTTTCTGGTAAATCTGTTGAGGTTGCTTCCTTGGTTTTCCCTACTGAGCGTCAAGCTCACCCCTTACCGTGTTTTCTACATGTATTAGCCTTGTTTTGGAGTAGAGGACATCGCGGAGCATGGGGCTAGCGAGGGTCCGGGATTATCTTTAATTATGTTTCGTTGAGACGTACCGTTATGCTTTTTGACTTATGTATTTGACTGAGCGTAGGACTCAGGGTTTCAAACTTCTGTATTTATATATTATCTCGTCCTTATCAGATATCTTTTATCCTCTTTTAATTATTATTATTTAAAATTCACTAAGTCACGTCTCGGGTCCGGTCAATACCAGATTTGGGGCGTGACAGAAACGACTTACCAACCACGTCCCATTGGTCTATCATTCACCCGATCACAGCACAAGGTATAATCATATACAATACAACACATTCACTCAATCAATCGTATCACATTCAACACATTCACTCAATCAATCATACCATGGAGCAACCATTCGTATCACATTCATCATAATTCATATATTTTAATATGACTCTTATATTAATCAAAGAATGGAACATGCATCGATATCTGAGACTATTGATCACAATCCAACATAAACACAATCAATCCTAAGGCTCGTCATGGCCATTCTACCAGCACGACAATTTCCCAATAATTGAAAGCGATTAATCTAGTGAATCACATCCTATATGCATACTAAGACTCTTTCGGTTATTATCGTAATTGAAAGCGGTTATTCTAGTGAATCACATCCCTACCTCGAAACTAGGACCTTTCCGATTATTATTATCCTATGGGCATACTATTAGCATTCTTTAAATTAAGAGTGGAGTTTACTACTCTTCCCTACCTCGAAAGCAATTCAATCCTAGCAGCTGACGACCTGGCTAGCTTCCTCCTCGTCCTCTCACGCAGTCCAAAGGCCTCCTCCTCCGTCAAGCTCGGGTCCAAGGTCTTGGATCACAATTAAATACTAGAATTAAGAGTAATTCTAAATTGGTTTAAAGAGGAAAACATTCCCGATTAACCTTAGAAGAGCACGTTTATAGATAACCGTCCCGAATACTCGGAATCCAACGAAATGGGCCCAAAAGGCCCAACTGTGGTCTGTCACGGTTTGGGTCACGGAGCCTTGACGGACTCCGTGACGGTTCGGGTCATGGAACCGTGAGGTTCCCCGTCACGGGTGACGTCACGGTCTCCCTCACGAAGCCGTGACGGCTCCCGTCACGGTGCCCGTCACGGATCCGTGACGGGTCTGACGACTTCCGACCTTCTTCTTCCTCCAGCTCCCCTTTCACGAATTTACAGTAAAAAAAAACTCCATTTTTATCAAACCCAAACCTCCAAAACAGCTCAAAAACCCTTAATAACTCAATACCCATCATGGGTCTTCATCAAAACTCCACAAGTCCAAATTAAAACCATCGTCTAACTTCCTTTTATCTCGAAAAATCATCATCCAACATCAATTTCCAAAAACCCAACCATTTTCATGTTCTTCCTTCCAAACCCATAAATCAATTCTCAAGGAAAACGAAAATCGATAAAGGATTTACCTTGAGAGTGGAATGGGGATGAAGAAGAGTTTTGGGGAAGAAATCAAGGCCAAGACTCAACTTTTGCTCCTTTCTTCTTCTTCAAGCTTCAAAGCTTCTTCTCCTCTTTCTCTCTCTCTATAATTTCGGCCATCACAAAAATGATTGAATTTTTGCTCCCAAAATGCTTTAAAACCTAGAAGTTGTAAAGTCCAAAGTGCCCCTTTCTTCTCATCCTCTCAAGACCAAGTATGGAGGGTCAAAAGGGTCCTTTTAGCCATTTTTCTTCCCTTCCAAGCTAAAATGGACAAGTGTCCATGTAGGGACCACTTTGTCCTTAATTAATTCCATCATCTCAATTTTAATTAAGCTTAGTCGATAAATATCTTCTGTTTGACCGAAAATTGACTTTTTCACAATTACAACCATTTGAAAGGAAACGACTCAATTAAGCCAACTGTAATGAAGGCTAAGATTTTTGGGCCCCGGAAAGGTCCCGAATGACTCCCGGAGTCATTTGTTGACTTTTCCGTAAAAAAGTCAACTTTCGCCGAAAACCTCCTGTTCGACCGGGATTGACCGGGGCGGTTCTTACAACACTCCTCCCATAGAAGTGAAATGGTTATTAATGGGAGATTTTAACGACATCCTCAATCAGAAGGACAAGAAAGGAGGCCTTCCTTATCCGGAAAATCTTGTCTCTTCGTTTCGGGAGGTGTTACAAGAGCTCAATCTAGTTGATGTACCACTACAAGGGTACTAGTATACCTGATATAGTGGAAGCGAGCCATCAACTAGGATGGAGGTGCAATTAGACATGGCAATTGTTTCACCTGCTCTATAGGTATTGTGGTCATATTGTCATCTAGATTGTAAGAACCGCCCCTAGTCGATCCCGGTCGAACCGGTGATTTTTAGCCAAGTTTGACTTTCGGCCGGAAAAGTCAATTGGTGACTCAGGAAGTCATTCGGGACCTTTCCGGGGCCCAAAAATTTTATCCGTCATCACGATTAGCTTAGTTGGGTCATTACCTTTCGTTTGACTGTAATATTGGTTAGGTCAACTTGTAGTCAAACTTGAACTTTTATCGGCTTTTCCCAATAAAACCTTGGACGGCTGGAAATTTATTTAGGTGAAAGTGGACCCACCATGACACTTGTCATTTGTCACGCCCCAAATCCGGTTCTTGCCCGGACCCGAGGCATGACTAGTATAAAACGAGTAAAAAGGCAATAACTCAACAATAAGTTCCTGTAAATCTCTAATATGAAACTCGAATCCACATAACTCAGTTTAAAACATAAATAACCCTCCAGGGGTGTAATAATAATCCTCCACAAGGTTCGTTCAAAACAGAAATGAAATAAAGACGAAGTCTCTACAAGACACCCACACCAAGAAGCTCCCGAGCCTCTACTCCTCAATCAAGCCTGTAATCACAACAATAAACTCATAGGGGTGAGCTTGCGCTCAGTAGGGAAAAATACCTAACAGGGTGGACGTTAAACTCAATAATTTTATCAGCAAAGTCAACAAGATAGTTCTTAACAATCACGGGCAATAGGTAATCCACTTAATGTCGTGTCATATGAAGTCACCACCCTCCGATCCACATATGATGTGTCCTCTCGGATTTTCCCTCAAATCCAGAGGAGACGCATATAATTGAGGCGACCGGAAACAACCCTTCGGGGCGCTTATCATCGGGATTCTCAAAAACGTCTCCAAAGGATTTTATGTCCTCGGGAACCAAGGTATTACTCCCATCGGAAGCATACACTTGGGCAATTCAATAATAATCAGATAATAATTGAGTAACACACTCAAACCGAAACACGAAGCAATCAAATCCCAACAACCACCAATTCACTGTCACACATAGCTCACACATCACCGTTTCACCACAACACACCGCACACGAATCACATAATCACAACACACGAATCACACAATCACAACTTACCGTTCACTTACCAGTCTCGACCCATCGGGGCATCGATCACCTGATTGCACCGCTCGGTACAACCAGTCATACTCGATGCTCCAAACCATCATATAAGGAAATCAAGCAATCATTCAAGTACAACCAACAGTCAAATACGAGTTCAATCAACCAATCCTGAAAACCTTCGTACGAGCATTCAAATATGCAAATAAACTAGTTCCATTAGACTCTTTAGCCTATCCACTAAGCAACCAAACAACCAAGCATGTGATCCTAACACACAACTAATCCGAGGGCTTTGCCAAGGCCGCTCTACCAGTAAGACAATTCCCAAGTATTGAAAGCGAGTTACACTAGTGATTGGCATCCTAATCATTCACCACTAGACACTTCCGGTTATTAGTAATTGAAAGACAATTATTCTAGTTGTTCGCATCCTATAGGCATTTCTAGGACCTTTCCGATTTTATTAGCCTAACATGCATACTAAGCATTTAAACGAGAGGTTAAGACCTTCCCTACCTCAGGGTCTTCCTCTCAACACTCTGATGATAAGCCCGGTGGTCACCACTCCGTTCTTCACTCGGGTCCCGGTGTGATCCTTGCTCTTCTAGCTCGGGTCCAAGCCCTTGACCTCGGGCGAAGTCCCGTCTAGATTTGACAAAGAGAAGTCCAATAAAAAAATAAAAGTCCAAGGGTCCTCTGATTTAGCCAAGAATTACCCGTTCAAATCATACGCATCGGGCTCGGAACTGAGCCTCGTCTCCGGTCTAGGGTTCGTGAGTCGCCGGCGATGGTTCCGACCTCAAATCGTACGCATCGGGCTCGGAACGGCTCGGATCTGAGAGAAGCGAGGCCGGAGAAGAAGAAGAGGGAGAAGGGGTGGCTCGATTCGATCCCGAGAAGGGCGAACCAGCTTCAAAACTCCGGCGAGGCTTCGGTCTCGCGTGTTTCTGAGGACGGACGGCGAAGGAGGGGAAGGCGAGGGTTTTCTCTGGTTTGGGCTTTGTCGAGATGAAAGCAGAAGGAGAAGAGGAAGGTGGTGAAGGGTTTGACGGAGGTAAACGGCCGGAGGAGAAGAAGCTCGACGGCGAGGCTCGAGAGATTTCTGGCGAGAGGAAGACGAAGGGGCGAAGGGCTGAGGTGAACAGTACTCGGTTTAGGGTTTCGGCCCCTTTTTATAGTGGAGCAGCGCGAGTCTGGGTTGGGCTTACAGGCTGGGCTGCACACTTGATGTGAATGGGCCGGAGCTGGCCCAAACTCGAGCTCGGCCCAAACTGCTGCTTCTTTTTTTTTTTGATTTTTCTCTTTCAAAATACAGCTTGTTGCAAACTTCTACCCTCACGTTTCAGCTCGCACTTTACTACACTTTTAAACGAAGTGGGTTTTACAATCTACCCCCCTTAAAGAAATTTCATCCTCGAAATTTAACATGAACGTGCTCCTCTTGTCCAAATCTTAGGGAACGTTCGATTACGACTCACCTGTCAGGGAGCCGCGGTGTACTTCCGTAGTTCAGAAACACGTGGGAGTTGCCAGGCAACGGTTCTGGCTCTGTCTGAAGACCTCAAATGTACAATAACTTGCGGGGCCAACTTGCCTATGTCGTTGTCGATCCGCTAAGGCTTCTTTTTAGGCTCACTCTCAGAAAAAGAAAATTTGACCCCGTAATGAAACTCAATAGGCCTACGCCTTTCACTGTGTAACTCTTATGTCGGATCTACTTGGTCGTTAACCATTTCCGCATTTACATGACCTTTACCTATTCGTGCTTCACTAGATCACGCTAGTTACTCAAAAAGCCATACTTGGCGGTGAACAACATCCTTCTCCACAGTTCGCAGTTTCAACATGCGACCATAACTCAAGAACCACTGATGTACCCAACATGTCAAGAACACTTAAACGCTAAAGACCACCAGATGCCGATATAAAACATCCTATACCAGAATCCTGCCTCGGTACATCGCACTGAAGGATTCCATATCGGTCCAGGTATTCTATACCGGAGTCTCCCGTCGGTCATAGGTATCGTGCCGGAACTCCTCGCAAGGTGAGCTGAAGTAGGACTTTACACGTAAACGGAACCACTTAGTTTCTTTCTTAGTGACCGTTACAGGGACAACTTACCCAGAAACCCGAGGTTCGCCAAGTCAAGATCAACCACAAACGATCACACGATCAAGTAATACACAACAACCATTTCCTCAGACAAGGGATCTCATGATCATTGCACGGTTCGGAACAATCATCCGGTTTACCACACCTGGTGTACCAATAGGCGCACCTCAAAAGGGTAATCGTACTCACCTCAGATCCTGAGGAATGCCAGAAACGATCTTGGCAACCCCTAACAGACTCCAATTTTAGTGTAGACGGCGGACCGTTATCAACAACTTCGATGTAGATACTTCTTATCATGATCCTCAACTGTACCGGTATCACACCGGAATCTTCCTTCGGTATGGGTGTCTTATCGTAAAACTCCGAAAATCGGACAAGGACGGAGCCATTCGAAGGTGTAACTCATCAATTCTCTTTAGTAACCGTCTCCCGAATAGTTCACACTGGACCGCTAAACAGGTCTTGTCACGACCTAACACACTCAAGACGAGCAAGTAACACACAAACGTGATCAACCAAACGGAGGTCCTCATAACCACCGCGGGGTTTGGAACAACCGCTCGATTCATCACAACTCACAGAAAGGTAGACGTACCTCAAACAAGGAAATGGTACCACGTACCGGTAGTCGAAAAGCAGCATGCCTCAAAACATGACTTACTCACACCCTCTGTCATACTAAGCCGGACATACAGGTGCATCACGCAACTAATTTCCAACGGAACTCGCAACCACACACCTCGACTCAGGACCCCACCACACTTACAAAGCAAACCCGAACGAATCCACACCAACTGTAACCACATCACTTAACAGGTCATCAAACACAGGGTAAACAGTAAAGCACGTACGCGTCCCGTACCAAGCCAACGGCAAGCACATCTGTCACAACGGTTAAACCTTATTCCGATGCTCAACCTGTTACGGGTCAGTCACACAACAAGTATCACAAACTTAACTCGCTGAAAGCCATCCACATCTCACTATGATCAACCGAGAAGGTTATCCAACTCGCGATAGTTCTCTTGACATCGATACCAGTTCTCAGCACTAATCAAACCGCCTCATAAGGCATCTTACCCAAATCATCAAAACACGAGACAATGGTTCTCAAAACCGGTGCATGGTTTAGTACTACCATGAACTCTACCGACACCTAGTCGGACGAACGACGTACAACACACGGACCAATGGAACCCCTTACTGGTACTTGGTCGAAAGTAGGCGTCCTTCAAGACACCAAAATTAGACGCACGAAATTACACTCGACTGCGAACCACGACCCAAGGTCGATTGCCCAAGGTTATCCCAACCGACGGTATTCCTTATACCGATGACACCCGGTCACGAGTTACCAATCAAACAAAACTTAAAGTCAGGCCCACCCAAGTCACCTCTTAAGGAGTAATCAACACGTACTAAGATCTCGATAAATTGAACGGTTCGGAAATCCGTGCGGTTCCTTTATTAGCTTCTTGACAGACCAAAACCAACAACGGTTGGCTCTTAACCTTTCCTGTGCCCACGCATCGCACAAAATTCCGATCTACCATACAATTCCTCGCTTGGCGCCATCTTGTTACTGGCCTGAAAGTATGTGGTAGTCGCCCTCAACTATCTATAGCTGGCATTTCAACGTGAGGTGCTCTCGCTTCTAGGACGTAACCCCATAGTTAAGCTTAGTCCTTCTGGGGATAACGTAAGAAACACACCTTAATTTTAGTTTCTCACGTACGGCACGTACTCGTGCAACCTTCGCTTGCCAACAAGGATTTTGAACCAATAGCGTCTCAACGGTTCGAATCTTATAACTTAGGTCTTGCAGCGGGGTTAGAAGAATCTGTAGATTACAACTCTGGTGGGTATGGGCCCACCATGCTTTCGCTGCGCTACTCTGATCTTATCGCAACTCGGTCATCTCTTGCGACCGGCCGGACCAGTTTCTGGTCAAGGCTGTAGCCTTTCTCTGCTCGGCATTCCCTGCTGATGGTACTTGATGAATGCTTGCTGTTTCAGCCATCGGTTCTTAAAATTCGATCCACACTATCGGAGAAGAAAAGAACCTTCAATCTGACTAAGTTTGTTACTCCACTTCCCAATTCCCACTGAAGTTAGTCGGTACTACCATACCTTTAGTCGATGTGTTGAAAGTACCGGTGGGCTTAACAGTGTTAAACTCGCTCGGTCAAAACGTCACCACGAACCAATACACCCAGTGTAATGCTCAAGTGTCAGCTGACACGAAATCCAAAATGCAGATGGTAACAAGTACTCTACTCAATCTCAAGATCGATATCAAGTCCTCACTCGGGGCTCGGTAAGTAGGTACGCTCGGCCCCGTCACATCGGAGGTCCTCCTCTCGATGGAATGAAAGAATTCACTGCTATGGCACCATATTCTATTGTCGACTCTCGTAGATCGACCTGTGGGACAGTTCGTAGATCTGTCACTCAACTGGCCTTCTCGGCCTAGACGTTCTAACTGTTCGCTCGAGGGCAAACTGTGCCACCGGGGCAGGTCCAACGGACATTACTTCTCCAACCCATCGTGCCTCACCGGACTGGGTCTGTGAATGGAAGAATCCTGAGGTCCCCTGCCTCCACGGATTGCGACTCTCTGATGGCCTCAAGAAGCCTCTCGGCCTCGGCCTGGTCTTCCGCGCCTCGGCGGTTTCCCAACATGTCTCCCTAACGCTAGTGTTTGCTCCACTAGTGCTGAATCGTCCACGGTTCTGAAGCAATGACTCGATCTGTGCCAAGAGAACTGAGTCCCTTCTCAAATGCCTACGACGGATCTTCTCGGTCGGCACCATCCCGGGTGCGAAGCGATACGGAGACATGAACCTCGCCTAATATTCATAGACGGTCCCTCTTTCCACTGCAGATCCACAACTGCTGGTGTCGGTCATCTCGAATAGATCGAAGGGAACACTGTCCCAGGGACAGTCCGCTAAACGGGTGGAAGTCATTTCCAAATCTGGTCTGCGCACGTTGCTTCACGTATCGTGCTTCTCCCTCGGCTGGGGGGGGGGGGTCGTGGAACATATTCTCCAACGAATATCCGAATACTCTAACCGTATCAAGGTTGTGGGTAATCCACTCCAACCATAATAAAACTGCCTCGGGGTCTGAATTCCCGGATTAAAATGGTGTACTCAACTTATGAAAACTCCTGAGTGTGCCTGGGCTGTGTAACTATCCACTTGTCCTGGCATCTCGGTAGTGACTGCGTCGGCAGTAGGCACAGACTCTTGTGCCGATGTTGTACTCTCATACTGAGCGCATCTAACACTGCGCGAACCACCTCATCAATCGGTCCACTTAAGTCGGCTCGGTGACTGGAGAAACTCTAGGTGATGACCCCACCGGTCTATCCCCAAAACTCTGGTGCTCTGTGGAAGTAGCTCCCTGGGCGTTCACTGCCCCTGCCAGAACAACAGCTGGTGTCTGGCTCTGCCCCACAACTGGACGGCTGTTGGTACTCTTCAGGATATAAACACGTGACATCTCGCCAGCTCACTGCCCTTAGTAACTGTATGTTCAAATCTCGGGTTAACCCAATCGATTCGATTTACCAAAATATGACGTTCTCGTGCGTCTCCACCGGATCCCACTTGGATCAAAAGTAAGTCGTAACGTCATAAGTAACACTTATGTAGACAATAGACCCGCACCTCGTGCGTCTCACACAGAAAACAACGGTTCGATCAAGTACAAGGACGTTCACGCGCATCTCACAAGTCACCCAAAGTTTTACAGCTCTTAGGCTTAATAGGTATATATATACTTATATATAATCACACAAGTTCGCATCTCTATGCGTCTCACAGCAACAATCAGCGATTCAATCAAACACACAACCAACTCCCACAGGAGGGTTCAATCAAGTCAAAGAAATCCACTCCCACTGGAGGATTCAATCTCAAGCACACCACACAGGGCACAACGCAACAGGCATACCCCTTGCTCGGGTATCCTTTCACAAAGAGGGGTTTAGTACTTAACACAATTCAATTCAATAATCACCTTTAACCTTTCCTTCCCTTCCATGGATTCCCATTTCTTAACTTTCACCCAAACCTTTTCATGTCGATCTCATGTTGTCACAACCCGATTCAGGCGTCCCCGAACCTCATTGTAATAACTTGACATCAAACCATCACGCTCGACTACAGTGGCGCCCCTGAGTCAACCCGTGATAGTACAATTATTAGAGTCCTACCGAAAATTCGACATGACCCATTCGTAATTCCCTTTAACCCTCCGCTTAAGCGGGACACTCACCAACACAAGTTCACAAGTCAAAAGTACGCAGAGTTCTCATGCTCGGCCAAAGACACCACACAGTCAATAAACGAAGTTCTCGTGCTCCTAAAGTACACAACGCAATCAATAAACGGAGTTCTCGTGCTCCCAAATACTACGGGGTGCTCGTGCCCCAGACTCGCCACACACGGGCACACGGGGTTCTCGTGCCCCAATCTCACCACACACGGGCATACGGGGTTCTCGTGCCCCAATCTCAACAGTAACACACGCTCGCAACTTACCGAGACTCTAACTCGTAAGCCAGCCAAAGAATGCTCGCAACCTCCCCGAGGCCAGCCAAAGACACCAACCTTAGTACACAGGCTCTCATGGCCACCCAAGACTCAGCAGTCAAACACGGGCTCTCATGGCCACCCCAAACACTCAAACCAAGCACACATGGAGTACTCATGCTCCAGAAAAAGCGGTCAACCACAAGTCAACACTTGAACAAGACCAAACTACAACTTGAAAATTTTCGAAGTAATCCACCACAATGGCAACACCACCAACCGTTGGCTCACTCTACAATGAATGCTTAGCGGGTTGATCATTGCCCGTTAATCCAATTCCGATCTCAACTATTCGGCTTCACCGATCACTAGGGAGAGGATATCAATCAAGTAATGCAAACATTGTAGTATAAAGATTTCATTTAGGACAAACATTAAGGCAACTCATGACTCATGTCGTTCCAACTCTCCGCGTCAATGTTTCCAAATCGCGTAACTGAGTATCACGACTCAGATTCCCTAACTCTACCCACCTAATTAACTTCGGTCCGAGGTTTGAAAATCAGTTCACAAGACACCTGTTTCAAATGAAACCTGGCTCTGATACCAAATTGTCACGCCCCAAATCCGGTTCTTGCCCGGACCCGAGGCATGACTAGTATAAAACGAGTAAAAATGCAATAACTCATCAATAAGTTCCTGTAAATCTCTAATATGAAACTCGAATCCACATAACTCAGTTTAAAACATAAATAACCCTCCAGGGGTGTAATAATAATCCTCCACAAGGTTCGTTCAAAACAGAAATGAAATAAAAACGAAGTCACTACAAGACACCCACACCAAGAAGCTCCCGAGCCTCTACTCCTCAATCAAGCCTGTAACCACAACAATAAACTCATAGGGGTGAGCTTGCGCTCAGTAGGGAAAAATACCTAACAGGGTGGACGTTAAACTCAATAATTTTATCAGCAAAGTCAACAAGATAGTTCTTAACAATCACGGGCAATAGGTAATCCATTCAATGCCGTGGCACATGAAGTCACCACCCTCCGATCCACATATGATGTGTCCTCTCGGATTTTCCCTCAAATCCAGAGGAGACGCATATCATTGAGGCGACCGGAAACAACCCTTCGGGGCGCTTATCATCGGGATTCTCAGAAACGTCTCCAAAGGATTTTATGTCCTCGGGAACCAAGTTATTACTCCCATCGGAAGCATACACTTGGGCAATTCAATAATAATCAGATAATAATTGAGTAACACACTCAAACCGAAACACGAAGCAATCCAATCCCAACAACCACCAATTCACTGTCACACATAGCTCACACATCACCGTTTCACCACAACACACTGCACACGAATCACACAATCACAACTTACCGTTCACTTACCAGTCTCGACCCATCGGGGCATCGATCACCTGATTGCACCGCTCGGTACAACCAGTCATACTCGATGCTCCAAACCATCATATAAGGAAATCAAGCAATCATTCAAGTACAACCAACAGTCAAATACGAGTTCAATCAACCAATCCTGAAAACCTTCGTACGAGCATTCAAATATGCAAATAAACTAGTTCCATTAGACTCTTTAGCCTATCCACTAAGCAACCAAACAACCAAGCATGTGATCCTAACACACAACTAATCCGAGGGCTTTGCCAAGGCCGCTCTACCAGTAAGACAATTCCCAAGTATTGAAAGCGAGTTACACTAGTGATTGGCATCCTAATCATTCACCACTAGACAATTCCGGTTATTAGTAATTGAAAGACAATTATTCTAGTTGTTCGCATCCTATAGGCATTTCTAGGACCTTTCCGATTTTATTAGCCTAACATGCATACTAAGCATTTAAACGAGAGGTTAAGACCTTCCCTACCTCGGGGTCTTCCTCTCAACACTCTGATGATAAGCCCGGTGGTCACCACTCCGTTCTTCACTCGGGTCCCGGTGTGATCCTTGCTCTTCTAGCTCGGGTCCAAGCCCTTGACCTCGGGCGAAGTCCCGTCTAGATTTGACAAAGAGAAGTCCAATAAAAAAAATAAAAGTCCAAGGGTCCTCTGATTTAGCCAAGAATTACCCGTTCAAAATCTCACCTTGAGTTCGTTAAACCGGTTAATTAAATCTGATTTTAAAACGGTTTCCTTAACAGTCCGACAGACCCGGATCCGAACTCAAACCCGGTCCAGATCCGGTCCTGAAGTCCAACTGGGCCCAAGGCCCGAGTCCACAATGGGCCAAGGCCCGTCTTCTGCTCTGTCTGACCCGAGAACCAGCTGAACCGGGCCTGGCCCCAAGGCCCAAAGCCACTGGCCCAAATCCAAACCATGGCCCGAGGCCCGTCAGACCCCAAATCCCGAGTTCGCTCAGCTCCGGCAAGGTTCGAGCGTTGCCGGCCACCGTCTCCAGCAGCGGCCGCGCCCAGAACTCATGGGAAGAGCCGGCGGAGCTAGGGAAAGGGTCGGCGGAGCTCGGCCGTGGCTGGACGGGGCGAGGATGTCCGGTACGGCTTCCTGAACTGAGCCTCGTCTCCGGTCTAGGGTTCGTGAGTCGCCGGCGATGGTTCCGACCTCAAATCGTACGCATCGGGCTCGGAACGGCTCGGATCTGAGAGAAGCGAGGCCGGAGAAGAAGAAGAGGGAGAAGGGGTGGCTCGATTCGATCCCGAGAAGGGCGAACCAGCTTCAAAACTCTGGAGAGGCTTCGGTCTCGCGCGTTTCGGAGGACGGACGGCGAAGGAGGGGAGGGCGAGGGTTTTCTCTGGTTTGGGCTTTGTCGAGACGAAAGCAGAAGGAGAAGAGGAAGGTGGTGAAGGGTTTGACGGAGGTAAACGGCCGGAGGAGAAGAAGCTCGACGGCGAGGCTCGAGAGATTTCTGGCGAGAGGAAGACGAAAGGGCGAAGGGCTGAGGTGAACAGTACCCGGTTTAGGGTTTCGGCCCCTTTTTATAGTGGAGCTGCGCGAGTCTGGGTTGGGCTTGCTGGCTGGGCTGCACACTTGATGTGAATGGGCCGGAGCTGGCCCAAACTCGAGCTCGGCCCAAACTGCTGCTTTTTTTTTATTTTTCTCTTTCAAAATACAGCTTGTTGCAAACTTCTACCCTCACGTTTCAGCTCGCACTTTACTACACTTTTAAACGAAGTGGGTTTTACATCATTTGTGGCTTGGAGGATGAGTTTGGGGTCTCCATTGACCCTTATACCCTCCCAACTTACCTTTAAAGGGATAAGACCTTAAGGGGCGTGACAATTTGGTATCAGAGCCTGGTTCCAATTTTGAACTTGTTTTCAAAACCTCAGACCGAACGTCAATAGGTGGGTAGAGTTAGGTGGTCTAAGTTGTAGACTCAGTGACGCAAGTCGAAAGCATCCGATGCGTAGAGTCGGAACGACACAAGTCTTGATTGTTCAATGGTTGTTTAAGTTTGAATCTTTCATATTAAAACGGTTGCATTGCTTGACTGGTATCCTTGCCCTATTGAATGTATGCTACAGTGATCAGTGATGCCGAACGGTTGAGATTGGGATCGGATTAACGAGTAATGATCAATCGTTCTGAATTGGTTGTTGAGAAATCCTTTTGTTGAAGTGTTGATTTGTGGGAGTGTTGAATCATTTGAATGTTGGCCGTTGTTTAAGGAGTAAGACTGAAGGGTTGATTCCGATTGGATGTCAATTGAGTAAGGAGTGGAAACTCGATTAGTACTGACGGTATTTGATGGGGGTGTATTTTTGATGATTATGAGAACCTTTTGCGCTGATTGCCTGTGAAATTGGTTATAATTTGTCCCGCTTAAGCGGATGGTTAGTGGAAATTACGAATAGGTCATGCCGAAATTTCTGTAAAACTGAAGTGTTTGAACTATCACGGGCTGACTCAAGGGCGCCGCTGTAGTCGAACGTGATAGGGAGATGTCAAGTGGTTACAACGAAATTCGGGGACGCCTGAATCGGGTTGTAACGACGTGAGATCGACATGAATGTTATAAGTTAAAGTATTGAGAACTTGTGAAAAAGGGGAAGTAATGCTAAAGTTATGGACTTGATCGTGTTGTGATCTTAGACCCCCAGCGATGGGAAGATATCCGATTGAAGGGTATGCCTGTTCGGTTTGTGCATTGTGTGAATTACTCGAAACTAGCTCCTGTGGGAGTTGATTGTTTTGCTTGATTGTTGTGGTGAGACGCACAAGTACGCGGCCTTCTTTGTTATATAAAGTATTATATATATATGAGTTTACTGGGACTAAGTATTGTTGGTCCTTTATTGACCTTTGTGAAACGCGTGTCAGCGTCTTTGTGTTTTGATCGAGCCACTTGTTCTGAAACTGTGCGTTGTCCGTGCAGCGTCCTACGAGATGCCTCGTGCTTACATTCATAGGGGTACCAGGAGCCACCCAGCTGGGGGCCCGAGTCAGACACCTATTTCTGGGGAGGCAGGGGAAGCGAGTGCCTGGGGTGCTGCTTTCGCAGAGCACCAGAGCTTTGAGGATGGACCGTCGGATTCGCCACCCAAGACCCCTCCAGTCACTGAGCCGACTCAGGCGGCCCCTCTAGAGGAGGTGGTTCGCGCAGTGTTAGCAGCGATCAGCGCTCAGTAGGGGGCCGCAACGTCGACACCAGAGCCTGTGTCTACCCCCACCACAGCCACTACCAAGAGGCCAGGCCAGTTGGACAGTCACACAACCCAGGCCCTCAAGGACTTCCGTAGACTAGGTACGCCTGTCTACTCCGGGGGAGCCGACCCCTAGGCAACCGCAAGATGGCTAGAGCGGGTTACCCGCAACCTAGACACCTCTGGGGTATCTGAGGGTCGTCTGAGAGTTTCCTTCGCGACCTTCCATCTTAAGGGAGAGGCGTATTTCTGGTGGCAGTCAGTGCAGACCACAGTTGGGGACGACTTTCAGTTATTCAGTAGACTGTTCCTGGAACAATATTTCCCTCGATCCATTCGGGACGACAAACGGACCCAGTTCTTGGAACTGGGTCAGAGAGGGCTTACCGTCTCTGAGTATGCTGTGAGATTTATATCTCTGTCTCGCTTCGCATCGGAGATGGTGCATACTGAGGATAGTCGTTGCAGGCGTTTCGAGAGCGGGCTCATTCCTTCGATTGCAGATAGGGTCATCGCTTTCAGGACCGAGGTGTACTCAACGCTGGTGGATCAGGCGTTAGCCATAGAGAGGCACTTTAGGGAGACCGCCAGAGCGCGGGAGATCAGGCCGAGGTCGAGTGGCTTCCTACGACCATCCGAGAGCCGCGACCAGCGGAGGCAGAGTATCACCGGAGCCTTTCAACCCTAGTTTCAGTAGGTGGCGTGCGCCGGGTAGGAGCAGTAGCATCCGTTGGACCTGCCCCGATGACACAGCTGTGTCCTCTGTGCAGGCAGCAGGGGCACCTAGCCCGAGACTGCCCGAGGAGCAGCGGACTTACAGAGCGGCAAAGTGATCGTCCCTAGAGATTCGGAGATAGACAGCGGGCCGGTGAGAGGGTTTGTTACCAGTGCGGCCTACAGGGGCACATCTCCGTCACTTGTCCCGATCGAGTTGGAAGAGCTCCTGCACCAAGGCCTCAGCAG
Organism: Erodium maritimum; assembly: GCA_963921825.1. Lineage (NCBI taxonomy): Eukaryota > Viridiplantae > Streptophyta > Magnoliopsida > Geraniales > Geraniaceae > Erodium > Erodium maritimum. Next base: position 27,697,369 of record OY997589.1, on the reverse strand, counting down.
GCTCAGGCTCGCCAGGCACCTCCTGGCCGACCACGTCATGCACAGTCTTCGAGAGCTCTGCGTCAGGCGGCGGGAGCATCGGCTCAGAGGCACCAGCCGAGGGCTGCACAGTAGGTGGAACTTCCACCCCTACCGAGAGGAGGACCTCCGGCACAGCAGGGCTGAGTTTTTGCAGTCACTGCTTCCAGAGCTGAGAGACCGTACGCCGGCCATGAGGCTACTCAGTGTACGTGTTTACTGTTTAATTCGTGGGCGTCTTTTCTTTTTGATACGGGGGCTTCCCACTCCTTCATCTCTTCAACTCTTGCTATTTCTTTGGGTTTGCGGGTGGAGACGTTGAGTCGGCCCCTTTGTTTGGATACCTCGGTTACGGGGGAGGTGATGTTGAGGACCGTTTGTCGAGATTGCGCGATTAGAGTGGCGGACTGTCCCTTTGTTGGTGACTTACTCGTCTTGGATATGACTGCTTTTGATGTAATTTTGGGAATGGACTGGCTTGCGAGATACAGGGCATCAATTGATTGCTACCGCCGAAAGGTGACAGTGAGGTCGGGCGATCGAGTCATTACTTGTGTTTTGGGTAGCAGAAGCGGAGCCCTTCTGTCCGCCTTGGCTACGGGAGATGAGACGGAGATAGTGCGAGATAGCAGCGAGCTACCGAGAGTTGTACGTGATTTCTCGGAGGTTTATCCAGAGGAGCTGTCTGGGTTACAGCCAACATTCGAGGTGGAGTTTAGGATCGACCTGATCCCAGGTACGGCGCCGGTCTCCATGGCCCCATACCGTTTTGCACCAACCGAGTTGTTCGAGCTAAAGAGACAACTCGAGGAACTCCAGAAGAAGGGTTTGATCCGTCCGAGCGTGTCCCCTTGGGGAGCACCCGCCCTTTTTGTGAAGAAGAAAGGTGGAGCTTTGAGGATGTCTATCGATTACCGGAAGTTGAACCGGGTGACGGTGAAGAACCGATATCCGATGCCGAGGATCGATGATCTGTTCGACCAGTTGCGAGGAGAAAAGTACTTCTCGAAAATTGATCTTCAATCACGTTACTACCAGTTGAGGGTTCGAGAGGAGGACGTGGAGAAGACCGCGTTCCGAACCCGGTACTGACGCTTTGAGTTCCTAGTGATTCCATTCGGTTTGACGAACGCGCCAGCAACCTTTATGGATTTGATGAATGGCATCTTCAGACCGTACCTGGACCAGTTTGTCGTAGTCTTTGTTGATGACATCTTGATTTACTCGCCTAGTGAGGAGGCGCATGAGGAGCATTTGAGGACCGTCTTGACATTGTTACGCACTCACCGGTTGTACGGAAACCTGGAGAAGTGCGAGTTCTGGCTCACAGAGGTGAAGTTCCTTGGGCACGTGGTGTCCCGAGAAGGCATCTTAGTCGACCCGGTGAAGGTCGATGCAGTTTCGAAGTGGGCACGTCCCAAGAACGTATTTGAGATCCGTATCTTCTTGGGTTTGGTGGGGGTATTATCGACGTTTCGTCCAGGACTTCTCACGTTTAGCCGCACCTGTGACAGCACTGACTCGCAAGGGAGCGGATTTTCTATGGACTGATGAGTGCGAGCACTCCTTTTTTGAGCTGAAGGCTCGCTTGACTACCGCGCCCGTGTTTATTGTACCGGAGCGGAGAGTGGGTTATGACGTCTACTGTGACACTTCAGGAGAGGGATTAGGATGCGTATTGATGCAGTCCGGGAAGGTAGTTTCCTATGGCTCGAGACAGTTGAAGATACACGAGCGCAACTACCCGACCCATGATCTCGAGCTGGCAGCAGTAGTTTTTGCCTTGAAGAGCTGGAGGCATTATCTGTATGGTGAGCGATTCCGAGTATTCTCTGATCACAAGAGCCTCAAGTACATTTTCTCTCAGCGTGATCTGAACATGCGGCAGAGATGATGGATGGAACTGTTGGAAGAGTATGACTTCGAGTTACTCTATCATCCGGGCAAGGCGAACGTCGTCGTCGACGCCTTGAGTAGGAAGTCCACCCACTGCATTGCTAGTATATTGGTCAGGGAGTGGGATATGATGGAGGAGCTAAGCTCGTTCAGGTTGGAGTTAGAGAAGATCACGGAGGGTTTGACCTTATGTGCATTTGTGGCTCAGCCCACCTTAGTTGCCCGAGTACTGGAGGCACAGGCCGAGGATGCCGAGACGGCGGTGACACGAGAGCAGTTGACCAGAGGTGATGGGATTGAGGGTTGGGAGCAGAGCGCCGATTAGGGTTTGTTCTACCGAGGGCGATTGTTCGTACCACTGAGTTGCTGAGATGTGGTGTTGAGAGAGTGTCATCATTCCTGCCTTTCAGTGCATCCTGGTGGCACCAAGATGTATCGGGACATCCGACGGCAGTTCTGGTGGAGCGGGATGCGTAGAGCAGTTGCAGATTTTGTGTCGAGATGCCTCACCTGTCAGCAGGTAAAGGCCGAGCATCAGCGTCCCGCCGGGTTATTACAACCCTTGCCTATCGCAGAGTGGAGTTTTCAGTGGGTGATCACGTGTTTCTGAAGGTGAGCCCTAAGAAGGGTTTATTGCGGTCCACCGCAGCGGAGGCAAGTTGGCCCCGCGATTTATTGGAGCTTTTGAGATTCTGGATAGAGTTGGAGTTGTTGCTTATCGCCTTGCACTGCCACCGCAGCTTGGGAACGTGCATAACGTGTTTCACGTATCCCAGTTGCGGAAGTACACCGCAGATCCCTCCCACATTATTGAGTGGTCTGACATCGAGGTAGTTGATGATGTCTCCTACGAGGAACAACCAGTCAGGATTTTGGGTACGAAAGAGAAGGTTCTACGGAACAAGACTATTCCACTTGTACTAGTGCAGTGGGGACATCAAGGAGCAGGGTCAACGTGGGAGCGCGAGGATGAGGTTCGCGTTAAGTATCCTCACCTGTTCGACCTGTGATGTACTTCTGTTTTTAATTTCGAGGACGAAATTATTTTAAGGGGGGTAGATTGTAAGAACCGCCCCCGGTCGATCCTGGTCGAACCGGTGATTTTTAGCCAAGTTTGACTTTCGGCCGGAAAAGTCAACCGGTGACTCAGGAAGTCATTCAGGACCTTTCCGGGGCCAAAAAGCTTAGCCGTCATCACGGTTAGTTTAGTTGGGTTATTACCTTTCGTTTGACTGTAATATTGGTTAGGTCAACTTGCGGTCAAACTTGAACTTTTATCGGCTTTTCACAATAAAACCTTGGACGGCTGGAAATTTATTTAGGTGAAAGTGGCCCCACCATGACACTTGTCATTTGTGGCTTGGAGGATGAGTTTGGGGTCTCCATTGACCCTTATACCCTCCCAACTTACCTTTAAAGGGATAAGACCTTAAGGGGCGTAATGTTCTTAACTTCTTATTTCATCCACTTTCAAGTTTTGGGTTTTGTGGGTTTTGGCTTGAATTTGAAGAACTAGCTCCATGGATTGTTGTTTGAAGAAGAATAGTGAAGTTAGGTTGTTTTGATTGTGTTGGTTGAAGTTTTGATGAAACCCATTGAGGGTATTGAGGTTTGGAGGGTTTTGTTGGTTATTTTGGAGTTGTTTGGAGCTGAAAATGGAGTTTTTGAGTTTATTTTCGTGAAAACCGAGTTGGGGAAGAAGGGGAAGGCTTTGGTCTGGTTCGGCACGGAACGGGACCTGGAACGGGCATGGTGCCGACACGGCGTGCAGCACGGAACGGGTGCAGTACCGGCACGGTACGCGGCGCGGTTGGGTCCAGACTCCAGCACAGGACCTCGCACGGTCCGTGTCTGATTCCGGGCCGGTGCGTCGTGCGGTCCGTGTCTGGTACCCGACCGGTCTGTGGCACGGTCCGTGTCTGGTACCGGCACGGTCGGTGATACGTTCTGTATCGAATTCCGGGCCTGAACTCATGAACCAAAACCCTTTCTTTTTTAGTCCAATTCGATTCATGATCATTCCTTTGGCTCTATTTCTGTTCATTGAGGACTGTTCTGTAATTTAATTTGAAGACTACTCCGTTGAGTTACTAATTTTGGTATTATTGTGGTCCAAAACCGTGGGACAAAGCTAGGAGGAAGGCAAGGTTTTGGAACCGTGAGCAGACGAGGAGGAGAATAGATCAGCTTCTACAGCCAAGAGTTTTTAGAGGAAGACCACAAGGTAGGGAAAGTACTAAAACTCCTTGAGCAATTTAATTCTTAGTATGCCTATTAGGTTAATAAAATCGGAAAGGTCTTAGATATGCATATAGGATGCTAATAACTAGATTAATCGTCTTTCAATTGCTAATAACTGGAAAGGTTTAGTATGAATGTTTAGGACGTGAATAACTAGTTTAAATCGCTTTAAATACTTGGGATTTGCCTTGCTGGTAGAAGGCCGAGATGGGCCATATATTTGGTTGTGGTTTCTTCACATGCTTCGCTTGTTTAGTCTTTAGGATAAATTAAGAGTCTAACGAAACTAGATAATTGGCATGCTTGTATGATCGAATGATGAATGAATGATTGAGTGTAATTGATTGTGCTAAATGGAACGATCGGGTGAGTGGTAGACCGATGGATCGTGATTGGTAAGTATACCGGTAAGTGTAATTGTTAGTATGAATTCCTTGTGGTTTGTGTTGATGAACTTGTTGATTTCTAAGCTGGTTGTACGTCGTGTTGGCTTGTTATTCGCTTGTGTGTGTTATCATGATTATTGGTGATCCGGTATGATACCAACACCGGGGGGGGGGGGGGGGGGGGGTGTAATCCGGTGTGAGGTAGCATCATAGTCGAAAGATTGGACCCTGCGGGGCATTGGTTATTGGACCTTGCGGGGCATTGGCTATTGGTCTCTACGGAGCATTAGTTGGTTGTGGACCCTGCGGGGTATTGGTTATTGGACCCTGCGGGGCATTGGTTATTGGACCCTGAGGGGCATTGATGGTGGACCCTGCGGGGCAGGTGGATGGTTTACCCTGCGAGGATTGGTTACGCGTTGTTTCACCCCGGGTGTATGCGTCCTGCGGTAGCATACCCGGAAGTTACCCTGTTTTTCCCCGATGATCTATGCCCCAATGACATATGATCCTTTGAGGACGTTTCCGGGGGTACCGACGATATGTGTTCCCTTGAGGACGCTTCCGGTAACCCGATGATATGTATCTTCTCTGGATCGAGGGGAAATCCGACATGATACAAGATTATTGTAGATCGGAGTGTCGAGGCTTAACTTTCCATTGTGATATTTAATTGTTCTCCCCTTACTTCTCTGTAGTAATTGTTATTATCTTAAAGCGTTAAATATTCGTTCGTCCCTTTATTGAGTATTCTTATTTATTAAAGATGTTAACCGCTGTTTTGCTATTTTCCCTACTGAGCGTAAGCTCACCCCTTTTGTTCATTTACTGTTTATACAGGCCTGCTTGATGATTAGTGGATTCGAGGCTCGGGAGCTTCGGGCTGTTTTGAGGGTTGTTTTAGAGGCGTGGTGGTCTATCATGTTGAACCTTATTTATCTCATACTTCATGTTGAGCTTTGACTCATTATTCGAAATTTTGGAACATTTTATTTGAGTAATCGATTGGAACTTATTTGAGTTTTAAAGATTTTTATTATGATATGTTGTCAACTCAAGTCACGTCTCGAGTCCGCCAAAACCGGATTTGGGGCGTGACATAGATAATGTAGGGAAATCTACCTCGAACCATCTCCCCATATTGTTGGACTTGGTTCTTAGAGTTGAACCCATTAGTTCCAGGTATTTTTGATTTGAAAATATTTGGGTGGAAGACCTGGAATGTGGTCATATCATTCAAATCTGGTGGCGAGATCCAGATGATCACCCTATCCTGAATAAGAAAAAGGATACGGGGAAGCACTAGAGAAGTGGGGAAAGGAAGTTTACAATGCTCTCTCTCGGAAGATCTCTCGATGTGAAAAGGACATTCTTTTGTTGAATGGTAGGGGCGATCGATCCAGTATTCGGAAACATAGGGCCCTACAAATTCAGTATGAAGCTGGATTGGATAGGAAATGGACCTTTTGGAGGCAGAGGGCGAAACAACATTGGCTATCAGAGGGAGACCGAAATACCAAGTTTTTTATGGCCTCTGTCTCCCAATGTCAGAACATCAACAAAGTGACGGAACTTAAAGACAAGAATGGTACGGTGCTCACCTGGGATACGGGTTTGGGGGACCATATTCCCTCAATCTATAAAACTCTCTCGACAAGGTCGGACCAGTCGAGTGCTTCTTGGCTTCCTCACTTTCCGCAGCAAGTCACTGATATACAAAATGCCTCTTTGATGGCTCTTATTACCTCAGAATAGGTTAGAGATGCAACCTTTTCAATGAGCCCCAACAAGTCTCCAGGATCGGATGGGCTCAATCGTTTCTTCTACCAAAAGTACTGGGCAACAGTAGGGGAAGACGTTACCTCATGTGTCCGTAGGATTTTTCAAGGGGGGGGGGGGGGGGGGGGGAGGTACCTCCCTCTCTTAATGACACTACCCTGACACTCATCCCGAAGATGGAGGCCATAATGAGCCTCAAGGATCTTCGTCTCATAGCCTTATGCAATGTGTTGTTAAAAATAGTCTCGAAGGTGGCAACAAACTGGCTCAAGAGTACTTTGGAAGGGATTATATCACCTACGCAAGGGACGTTTGTCTCGGGGCGATCTATTCAAGACAATGAGGATGAGGGTTCTTCAAATGAACCTACTCTAGCTGAAACTATTGAAGATCAAGCTGCTCATGGTGAACATATTCTGCCTCAGGCTTCATATTTATTGAGCGAATAGAGAAAACAAAAAATGAGAGAAAGACCTAGAGCAGACGGTGATAGCCTAATTATACAAAGAGTTTGAACATGAATTGTTCCAATTTTATGTGGAGCGTGATTCAAGATTCTCAAAGAATAAATGAACGATGTCCGATTTTCTTTATTTATTTAAGCACATTCTCAACTTGGCGGTTGATCCAATTTTTTGTAGCTTGTTTGGTAATCAGGGAGTCAGATGGAATTTGGGCAAAGGTGATCGAGTGTCTTTTTGGGAGGATGTGTGGGTAGGAGAAGCTCCCCTACGGGAACGCTTCCCAGCGGTGTTCTCCCTGGCCGTGAACAGGCAGGGTAGGGTGGCTGATTTTTGGAATGGTTCGGGGTGGTCGGTGGAGTTGAGGTGGTCTGGTTGGGATTGGGACAGGTCCGAGATCGAGGCTTTTGAGGAGACCATATCCCACCATCCTATTTTTCCTGATTTGGATGATGTCTTGTTCTGGAAGAAGCACAGACTAGAGTTCTCGGTCTCTGTTGATTATTCTATTCTCATGGATGAGGGGAATTCTTCCCCTCAACCATGGGCTTCGGCCTTGTGGGTTAAAGGCATTCCGCCTAAACATTGTGTTTTGGTTTGGTTGGCAGCTCAGCAGGCACTTCCCACTACGATTTTCTTGGAAGCTAGGGGTCTCCCTGTGACCATCAGTCAGATGTTTTGTTCCCTATGCAAAACAGGTATGGAGACATCTGATCACTTATTGTTGCATTGTTCGGTTTCTTGGTGGATTTGGGGCCTTGTGCAGGAGTGGTGGGGAGTGGTGTGGGTCATGCCCAGGACGGTAGGAGGGGCTCTATGTGCTTGGAAAAGTCTTGGTTCGAATCACTGGTGCAAATCCTGGGTTCGAGTTTGCTATATTGTTATTTGGCATATCTGGCTCTTGAGGAATGGTTTGGTTTTTAATGGGGTGATGGAGTGCAGTGCGGTTGTTTTTGGGAAGATCCATAATCATTCTTTTTGTGTACTTTGGCAGACAGGCTCCCTGAGATCTTCAGTGTCTTTTCAGGATTGGCAGCGTCGTCCTGGGTGGTGCATCCGGCCTAGGAAGCGGGGGAGGCGGCTGCTAGTTGATGTGTGATGTAGTCCTGCTATGGACGAGTGGGTCCGATGAGTGCCTGTTCAGGAGTCAGTCCAGGTTTCGCCTGTTCCCATCAGGGTCCGGTGAATACTATCCGGGGAGACTTTAGGGGCCGATCTGCTAGGATAGCGGAGGGGCACGAATTACTTAGTTCCTTTGGGACCAGAGGATTCACCCTGTCTACCCTGAGGTACCGTTCATCGGTTCGGGTGGGACGCTTGGTTTCTGGTCTCTTGAGTCACTGTTCATCGACCTGGTTTTTATTTTCAGGTTTATTTTTCCTGTTTATTGGTTTGCTCTATTTCGGGGTTTGTTCCCGCAACTCCAGCTGAGAGCTCCTCTGTTATGGTTTTGTTCTAGAACGATCCTCCTTGGATCTTTCTTTATTTTTAATAAAATTTGTGAGCTTATCCAAAAAAAGAATGTTATTTCTTTATGTAGTTGTTATCTTGAGTTTTACTTGAATCAGTCGTAGTTGTGACTTACTATGACTATTATGACTTTATATTGTTTTTAATATGTTTTATAAGCACTATTATGACTTTTTTTAATAGATTTTAATATGTTTGATACGCACCGTTAAAGGTCTGTTGCTATTTTAGATCTATTGGAATGATTGGTCGATCGGGATTAAGAATTGGTTGTCGAAAAATGTGTCACGATGGACCAAGGATGGTCCAACACAGACGCCCAAATCTAAAGATGCATGCTAAAAGCGAAACAAAAAACTACCAAACCAACGCAAATCAAATAACAAAGCTAATACAATCAACAAAAGAACAGAAACATGCAACCCAAAAATCCAAAGTCCACGACCTTATCAACTCGCCACAATATTATCTCGATGTCCCAAATACTGGAATCAATAGCTGTCAAACACCAAAATCAATAGTTGACCAACACCCTACTGATTGTCCATTTTACCGACTAATGTCGTCTTCTTTTACTCTTATTCCAGTGACATTTGCATGTGGTGGAAGGCTATCTCCTCCAACTACATGTTGCGGAGGAGGTACATCAGCATGAATGGGGATACCCGCAAAGGTCCACGGCTCTCGTCCCAATACTCGATGCGTCTCGATCGCCAATTGGAAGAAGAAGGCCATATCTTCCTCCCATATGTATTGGGTAACTAAGCTTTCGTTCTTCTTGGCATTTGACAGAATCTTGTAGAAGAGGGTCGGGTTGTACGTTTTCGTTAGATAATTCGTCCCTCAAGAGAAAATCGATAGCAACGTGCCGTCGCGCCATGGCTTTGATGCGTTCAGGGACTTCGTGGACAATTTCCCCATCCTCCACTTGAAGGGACACACTTCCAAGGAGCTTCGTCAGTTCTGTTGTTGTCTGAGCCGATGGCCGAGATGGAGGGAAGGCACCAACAATAAGGGACGGTCAGAATAAAATGCATGTTTTGCGAGGGAGGGGATCAGCGGGGTCGACTGGGATTGTGGGGATTGCGTGGCCGAGGAGGTCACAAAAAGCGGACGAAGGGATCGTCGTCAACCATATAGAAAATGTGAAAAAAAGATTCCAAAAGAAATGAACCCTAGCTTTGTTGAGAGAGAGTACGGAGAAAGTGGATCAAATAAAAATATAATTTTTCAATTGATTGATTTTCAGGTATACGATGTGTTACATGATATAAATTTAAAATGGCACTAATCACGTTAATTCCTTTTCCAAAATAATGGTAATTACACGACATTTCCGCTAAAATCATTCCTATTGCATCCAAGGGGACATGTTTCTATTTCTGCCAATTCTAGCATAAATTGTAAAATCCTTGTAGACCCAATATAAAAAGGGCATCATAAAAAAATCCAAATACTTATATTACAGGTGCTATCTTTTACTATCACTCTCTAGGATATAGTTCAGTAATGGTAAGATTATTAACAGAGCAAAGCGCATAACCGTCTGTAGAGTGAGTTGATTGTGTTTGCAGGTTCCAATCTGTTTTGCTGCAAAGAAGGAATGCAGGTCGCTGAGGAGATGGCAAAGCAAAGTACCTATTAAGCATGAGAAGCACCGATGACATTACAGGTCGATCAGTTGCGTTCTCCTGAACGCATAATAGGCCGACATGTATGCATCTAATCACCTCTTTCTCTGAACAAGTATTTCCCAAGGACGGATCCATCAGTTCGAAGGGTGTGCCCTCACTCCAGTGCTTCCAAACCTGAAACAATGCATCAACAATTGTTTACAAACTACGCACTAGAACAAAACTAAGCACTTGCTTGCTGTGCTTGATGGACAAACAAGTGAAGCGACTGTTTTGCCAGTGTTGTAAATTCTGTTTCAGAATGTTGGGTTCAAGGTTACCCACATAGCTTAGAAGGTTTTCAGCACCATCTGTTTCAAAGATGCTATTGATCTTCTTGCCGGTGATGATCTCCAGTAGTATGACACCAAAACTGAACACATCCGACTTCACAGAGAACTGTCCACACATCCTGTACTCTGGAGCCATGTACCCACTGAAAGCCAGTATCAAATATAACATTGTGAAAACATGTAGGAGGTCTATCTTGAGGGAATAATAGCTTAATAACAATTCTAGTAATGCATCAGACTGATAAATACCTTTAGAACATAACATAAAAAGAAAATGAGACCAGGGTTTGGACATTTGACAAGTCTTACCATGTGCCTACGATGTTTCTTGTTCTTTCATGAGTTTCAGTGCTACTGAAAATTCTAGCTATGCCAAAATCTGCTATCTTTACATTCAAGTTCTCATCCAACAAGATATTGCTAGTTTTCAGATCACAATGGATGATTGTAAGCCGAGAATCTTCATGAAGATATAGAACCCCTCTGGCAATATCTAGAGCAATCTTCCTCCGTGTAGGCCAATCAAGTTGCTCCTTTTTAACCGGATCTGTGAAATGCAAGTTCAAAGCAGAACCGATCAAGGAGCTAGTTTGAAACACGACAGAGATAAGATCAGAAATATTCAAAATGCACATCTGAACACACAAGTTTCAGAAGAGAACAGACCGTATAAGAAACAATCAAGGCTTTTGTTGCAGACATATTCATAGACTAACAACTTTTCTTTTCTTTCCAAGCAAAACCCCAGCAGCCTCACTAGATTTCGATGCTGTAGTTTAGCTAGCACCATAACCTCATTCCTAAATTCTTTTGCACCTTGTCCAGAGTTGTTGGAGAGCTTCTTCACAGCTATTTCTTGCCCATCTGGAAGCGTACCCTGAGAATACATACACAACAATGTGGTTTCTGAGAGGTAAGTCATAAGCAAATATTTGTTCTTCAACACTACATCACAAGTAACTGTTTTACCTTATAAACTGGACCAAAGCCCCCTTGTCCCAACTTGTTGTCATCAGAGAAGTTGTTTGTGGCGGCTTCTATTGTGCTCAATTTGAATTGCAAGGATCTAATGTTTGTGATGTGGCCAACTAAACAATCAATCATTACACACTTGAGATTTTGATTCAAACATACATATATATGTGTATATACAATGTACAAACCTTCTTTACTAAGATCTTCTGGTGCATGCCTCTGTTTCCTCAATCTAATAAGCAGGAGAAAGTATCCCAAAACGCAAAGCACAGCACAGGTAGCGATGGAAGCAACAGTGATGAGAACTATCTGTGTTGAGATCTTTTTCCCTGAAGACATGTCAAAATTATTTTCCTCAACCAAAACAAGTAACAATTTGCATTAAAATACTGTAATCCTTTGTATCTTTGTCATGGATACAGCGAATTGATTAAATTAATGATCAATTTTACTTACTATACCTGTATGGGTAATGGAAGTTGAATTGTTCCAACATCCAACAGACAGACACAGACCCAAAAGGCAAGACAAATAATATAATCCCTAATTCGTAATTCCCTACCCTACCAGAACCCAAATCAATACAATCAGTACAGAGTCATTTATCATTCTCAGTTCAGTGTAGGATTACCAGTTGGGCCTCGGAAAGGGTTTGGTGGCGGCGAAGGAGAAGGAGAAATTGGGAGCGGCGGCGGCGGCGGCGGGGGTGCGGTGGCTGTCTGGTAGAAAGGGCGCAATTCGTAATTAAGCGAACAGCTCGGTAACATAACCCTCACCCCTTGGTTTCCATAATACCGTTCCGGAAATACCGCGGCGGCGTCTCTCAAGCACCTATTGCAATCGTCCGCGCTCAGATCCGGCGTGCACTGAGCCAGGCTGTACAGCGTCTGTAGGCTGGCTACTCTCGCTTCTTTGGTCGCGAATTTCTCCTCCTCCGCCGCCGCTCGCGCCACCAGATCACCTACCGTGTTCCCCAAAATCTCCATAAAGCTCTCTGGATTCGTCACGTTCGTATCATAGTAAAAGTAGACCCAAGGAGATAGCTGCAGGGAAGAAAAGATGGACTGATTGGAATAGCGCAGCATGCACTTGGCGGTCCACATGATGGCCGCCTCCTGATTGGGGCAGCGGTTGACGATCTCTCGGCAGGCGTAATTCACGCACTCGGCACAGGCGTCGCCGGAGACGTCGCCACGGCAGAGGTAGAGGCCGTAGACGGCGTCGGAGGAGTTCCGGCCGACGGTGAGGTTGCGGAATCCGAAGGAGGTGGCGTTGGAGCTGAGGGAGGAGAGGAGGAGGTCGAGATGGCGGCGGTAAGTGCTGTTAGGAGCGTAAGTGGAGCTGTTTGTGCAGATGTGGTGATCAAAGTCCGAATCGTCTTGGGCTTCACTGGGAACGACGGTCAAGATAAAGAAGAAGATAATCCAGAGATTGATGCAAGACATTCTCCAAAGGAAGTGGCGTTATGCTAATCAAACGGCGATTTGTATACTTGGGAGGAAGGGGATGGTAGTCCAAGACAGGCTGTGCTGCATGAAAAGTCTTCTGACTTCGAGTTTTTGGTCAACGCTAACACGGTATAAATCGAGGCGGTGGGGAGAGGGCTCATTAAAATCGTCAAAACCAACAATTCTCCGTGCAAAAAGAACAGGGGTTTTCTTTTCGCCTTTCGCAGTGGTTGAAAATGAGAGTTAAACGTGAGAACACTGTTTTGTACCAGAGTGTTCAAAAGTCAGTGGATCATCTATTCAGAGTAATTGTGGGTGAATCAATGGTCGCTTTAGGTAAAATCACAGTTTGTACATTTCTATCACGTAGATCTTGAGAAATTACTTCCTTTTCTTGTCTTTGGTGGTCCTATATGATCATGGGTAACATATTTGACGAAAACTATGTATGCGAATACTAATTTGTTAAGAATGAATCGGATTGAAGACACATAGTCATCGTTTGCTGGGATTGAAAGATCTACGAGATTGGGGTCACAATCTGTATCGATTAAACCAATTGTTGGAATTCCCAAAGTAATGCATTCTCGAAGTGCCTTAGCGGCACCAAATCTTTCTATGGATTGCTTTTTTCACCTTTTTCGCCGTCAAAGTGTGTTCTTAAAAAGAAGCAGTTTGAGAAGGTTCAATTGTCCGAAATGAATTTCTAGATCCGAAGAGCTGTCAACATTGATATTTATTGTTATTTGAACTCTAAACAATCTAAATTATTGATTGTCCAATTCACAACCCTAGCACGTAGGGGATAGTCTCTTTCTCTCTTATTTGGTCAGTCCTTTCTACTATCATCGGTATTGTTGGCAGATTCTATGGTCTCCATCCATGGATGAAGTCGACCACATTATCTCTCTTCTTTCGCTCTCCCTCTTTCTCATGTCTTAGTCTTTGCTTCACTTTCCCTCGTCGTTTTTTTTCATCATTTTCCTCTCGTTTTTAGCGATGTGACACCTTACTCGCCATCTCTCCGCATCGCCCCCCTCCACTCTCCTCCTTTCGGTGTTCCACAATATCCCCCCTCCTTCTCCGGTGGCATCTCCCTTGGTGTGATGTTTACGCCTTCCCTTCCTCTTTCGGACCAGGCAATGCCGACTCCTCCTCCAGGCCTAAGTCGTCTCTTACGCAACTGAAAGGTCTGGTTATCCGTGGTCATATTTGTGCCTCTCGTGCTCCCGAAAGAGCTTTAAGCAAGTTCGATAAATCGAAGGGCAATCTTTCGCATTCCGCTAGGGAAGAAATTAGCAAAACGATAAACCCTATAGGTTGCCGCCAAAAATTCCACCCCCAAAAACCATATTTTGACTGCACTTCAACTATATCAACTGTACTTAAACTGTTAGAAAATCATAGTCGGCAAGACCATCACTGTTCCCACCGCTACCCTGGACCTCCTGTTTTAGTTTATAGGATGATCTATGTCCTCTCAAGTGGGTTTTCTGTTTCATTGTCATTCTCGCAGTGTTGGTCGTCAATACCCTAAAAGTCCCTTCACCTTTTGGCAGTGTTGGGATTTCTGCATGTGATTATGCACCATCTAACTATCTTTCTAAATTTTCTTAAGTTTTTCATCTCCTATACTATTTTTTTTATCATTTTCTTTTACTATATCTAGCCATTTTTGAATGTTTTTTTTTTGAAACGGGAAAGAGGTAGTTGTATTACGATTTCATATCATGCTTACAAGGAGGGACATAACAGTCTCGGATACCAGTTTTTTGTCCCAATTGGCTGTAGCCCGTCGGGCGCACATGGTTCCATACAAATAGTCTGCTTTGATTCGCAGATCCGAACTCAAGAGTTCCTCGATCCAACGTTACAAAAAAAATAATAAACCAAAGTCCTAAACTTATTGAGCCAAACGATTATTCGATCTAAAACAGTGAAACCTACTAGAAAATTAGCCTTTAGTGCAGATTCCTCGAGACCTCCCTGATGCAAAAGCTTGTTCGGGGTTGAGAGTCCCGAATTCGGGTGCCGGTGAAATAGGCCCCAACCTACCGTCCCTCCTCCCGGATCCCAGATCCATCGAGGGAGCGGAGCCATGCCGGCGAGGGGTGACCCTGGGGCGGGAGGCCGCTGCAGATGGAAGACGGTGCATGGAGCCCGTATTCCGGAGAACGGCAGGGGGGCCACGGTGGCTACTGGCTCGAGGGCGGGACCGGTCCGGCGACGCACGGTAGCGCGTGGCGAGGGAGAGGCCGTGGCACAGATTGAATGATAGGCGGCTACCTGCGGAGGTAGTCTGTCTGCAAAAAAGACACGAAAAAATAAAACCGACTCCGATCAAATGAACGACGATGGTAGATTTGAAACCCGAAGGTTGGAAGAGAGCTTGGAAGCAGGGGCTTCGATTGTGAAAGCAGGGGGCTTCAATGGTGGAGAAAGGACTTCAATGGTGACTGCAATGGAGGAGGAGGGGGGAGGGGCTGCGCGTAGAGAGAATTAGGTTTCTCTCTGCCGCCTAATTTGCGGTTCTCCTTGTTACATTCTAACTATGACTTGGCCTTCAACCAATGGAGGATTTACATATGCACCAGGGGGAACGTGCCGCCTTCAATTTTTTTAATTCCTCTTTTGTTATGTATTTTTTTCTAATTTTTCATTATTCCCTCTAAACTTATTTTAGTTTTATTGTTCCCCCTGAATTTTGTAAGAATATTCTTTTATTAACTTTTTATTCTAATTTCCTAAACTATTTCCTTTCACATTTTCTATTTCCTTATTATTTTGTTTTCCTTATAATTTTAACTTCCTAATCTAGTTAATTTACATAAACATATTTCGGTTGATTTGAGACAATGAATTTTAATTTCTTAATTTTTATGGAATCACGACACCACACTTTATAATAATTAACTATTTATTCTTTTTTTTTTTATCTTATATTCATGTTTAAAAGTTATTTTTATATTATTTTAACTTTATGTATTAGCGTACATAAAATCTGATGCTTTGTTACTGAAAAAACTAGCTCCGTTACTACCTACAACTTTCAGTATAAGCTTTTAACTAAGTTGATTCACTAATATAGTATCAGAACTTGATATCCCATATGGAGCTTAATTAACCAATAATATCATTGGGTTCTCTCTCTAAAAGTCTCGCTCCCATCTCTCTAAGCCTAGTTTTCTCTCCGCCGCCCCTCTTCGGCCCACCATCGGCGACGGCAGTGGCCTTCGGCCACCGCGTGCTCGTCGGTGGTGGCTTCCCCTCCACCTTCCTTCAACCTCCTCCTCCTTTTTTTCGCTCGGGTTCTTTTCCTTTTCCTCGCCGGAAAACCTTTCCTCAACCCTTCACTTCTAACCCTCTCTTTGGTGTCGTCTTCGTGCAGAACCAGTAGTGGGACGTTGCTTCTCCAACCATCCAGGTTGAGATCTTCGTGGTTTTGCGGCGGCTTCGCCCCCCCCCCCCCCCCTCCCTTTCAGCCTTTCAGATCTGGTATGAGGTCTCAGATCAGGCTTCACATGGCCGGTCTTTGTAGCCTTAGGGTCAGTTCTTGCTTTCTCTTTTTCCTTTTCCTCGCCTCTCTCTGCTCTCCCTCAGATCTGAGTTTTGTACCCTCCCCCTTCACGTCTAAGCCTTCTCCCTGTGGAGGCTTGTGCTCTAAGGCGGTCGTTCTCCGATGGTGGCTCTGCCACGCTTTGATTCCTTCCCCTCCTCTTTTCTCGGTCGGTAGAGATTTGAGAGACAAGAATCGAACTCTCCATTTTTTGGAACGACTTGGGTGTAGGCTCATGCGTGTTTTCTGCAGATTACCGAGCAGTGTGTGGTTGAGTCCGACCGATTTTTCGTAGCTGATGAGCTCCATTTTTCTGTTGCTTCGCGTCGTTTTCTTCTGTACCCGAATCTCCTGATCGGTTGCGTTGTACCGGGAACAAGATTGGGCACGGGTGGTTCTGCTTCATCCTGGTGTTGGGTCTCGAGGTAAGGTTGGAGATGAACCAACTCGCAGCGGAAAATCAATGAAAACCAAGAGACGATTAAAACCATGAAAGAACTAACAAAGAATGGATTCACAAGAGAAAATTTCAGCACTAGTTCTTACCAAAACAAGAACACCAGGTAACGAATGATTGGCTTGAGTCTCCAAGACGCCTACGTATCCACATGGGAATCAAAGCCACGTAGTTCTTCTCTTTGAGGACTCAAGAACACAAAAATGGAGGAGGAAACTAGCCAAACCCGAAATGGCCATGGAAGAGGGAGAGAAAATGTGTTTCCTATTCTTGTCTAGTGTTTGTTATGTTGAAAAAAGATGACTTCAACATAACAAAACCCATACTTGTCCAACTAAAGGCATGGGACAAGTATGGTGTCAAGTAAGGTGTAAATAGGACAAAGTATGGCAAGACAAGATTGGGTTAGGTGGTGAATCACCAACACCTTAATCCTTGTCTTGCTTGCTTAGTACTAATTAATCAAGACTTGATTAATTAGTTCCATGGGCCTTGGTTGCATGGGCCTTTCATGGGCCTCTTGGAACATGGCCCGTGGCCATTTCCAACGAGGTCCCGTGATTCGCTCATCGCCTCCAAGCCTTCCATACCGGAAATGTCCAACATTATCCGACGCAATCAATCCCAAGACTCCAAGCCTTGTCTCGATCCGTAAAGTCCTATTCACTTACGGGCACATGACCCAAAACCCAGTTTTGGTCATGTCCCGAGACAACTCCCTTTTGGCCATTCTCCATAAATGTGTCAATGAGTTTCATCCTCCGGTGTGACCCTTAGGTTTATGCATGTCAATAGATCAACGTAAAATCCCATTTTACTTGATCCTATTTAAGTGGCAACTAACGAGACTTTAGTATTGCCTGACACTACATAACGAATCGACCCTGTCAATTCTAACCTTTCCGTCGTCCCTGTCATTATCCTTTTATCTCCGATATCCTGATTGAGATAAGGCATAGAGCCGTCATCCTTATTATTCTCAATCACCGTTCCTTGATATGTGAGATGACTGAAGATATGATACCCAGTATCATGTGCATGGCCATGCTATTCTTCCAGTCACTCTCGATCAAGCGGCCGAGAACCGATATCTTTCCCATACCTTAGTATGAGGGATAAATCCCTTAGCCGTCTTTCGTGTCACTCATGTAGCCCGTCCCCAAGCCAATCCTGGCCGTTATGGAAGCCCTGTTACGGACAACGTTAGGCTCAGGTCAAACTCAGTTGTTCACTACATAGCGATCACAAAGACTCCTTGGTCTAAGGATACATGACAAGCTACAACACTGAATATGTTCATGACTTAATCTATGGCACATATTCAGGGCGGGTCGTCCAATATCATGTCCCACATGATATCTATGATCAGACTCCGGAATCCCATTCCAATGACTAACAGAACGTAAGCCATAAAGAGCCATCTTTCATACTAGTCGCTTCTAGTGAAGCTTTGTTGACTAGGGACCCATCGAGTGTGATCTATCTCGATCTATGGTTCTATTCGCATGGTGGGCATAGATCAGAGCACACGTCGATATATTACTCCAACACATAAGTAATATAAAGTCGCTTTAATTTTATTGCTAACGATGATATGTACATTTGGACATTTAGGATTGAACTACGGGCACTAAGACTAACAATCTCCCACTTGCCCTAGTTCCAATCTAAACTCCAATATGTCCCCATCGACTTTACATGTCTAACATGTTCAGGCAGTGACACTGCCTTAGTCAAAGGGTTGGCTATGTTATCATCTGTTGCAATATCGGTTATCTTCACTTCACCTTAGTTCAGTATTTATCTGATGAGGTGGATACGCCGCAGTACATGTTTGGATTTGTTATACGATCTAGGCTTTTAGCTTGCGCAATGGCCCTTGTGTTGTCGCAAGATGGATTCACCGGGCTGGATGGGTTTTTAATTACACCCAGCCCTGCCATGAATTTCCAAATCCACATAGCCTCCTTAGCTGCCTCTGCAGCATCCATGTACTTGGCCTCTGTCGTAGATTCGGCAATGGTATCTTGCTTTACGCTTTCCCAGCTAAAGCTCTTCCATTCAGCGTAAACACATATCCTGATTGACTTCTAAAGTCATCTGGATTTGTCTTGGAAAACTAGCGTCTACTCATCCTTTGACGACTAGTTCAACATCATCTTTCCCCCGGGTTAGAATGATGTCTACTGGTACAACATAAGGCTTACGAGACGTCTGGTCTCATACATGTCATGGCATATATGATCGATCCTGCCCCCAGGCGCATAGGATTCTCATCATCCTTTTCAGCTCATCAGGTGTCTTAGGACACTGAGTCTTGCTGAGATGAATGCCATGACTAGTGGGTAAGAGTCCTTTCTTTGAATCGAGCATTAAGAACCTACTCAATGCCTTGTTCACATAGGTTCCCTGACTTAAATCCAAGACCCTCTTGTTGCGATCTCTACATATCTTAATCCTTAAGATATGAGAAGCATCGCCTAAGTCCTTTATTGAAAAACACTTCCTCAACCAAGCTTTAGTCTCGTGCAAGGTTGGGATGTCGTTTTCAATGAGAACCAGAAAGGTAATATTGCTCCCACTAGCCTTCTTATAAACGCAAGATTCATCCTCGTTCTTGATTAAGCCAAATCCAATTACAGCTTCATCAAAACGAAGGATCCAACTCCGAGAAGTTCGTTTCAATCCATAAATGGATTTCAACAACTTATAAATCTTTCCTTTATTCTTCGGATCGTCAAAACCTTTGGGCCGAGACATACAAACGAACTCAGTCAAATTTCCATTTAGGAAGGCGGTTTTGACATCCACTTGCCATATCTCGTAATTATGATACACAGTTATGTCAAGAAGAATTTGGATCGATTTTGACCATAGCCACTAAGGAGAAGGTTTCCTCATAGTCAATCCATTGGATCTGCCTATAACCTTTCGCCACCAGTTGAGCTTTGTAGGTCAGAGGGTTGCCGTCTATGTCCATCTTCACCTTGAAGATCCATTTGCATCCTATGGTCCTCACACCATTGATGGGATCAACCGGTTCCCAGACTCGGTTGTCCGACATGGATTGCATTTCCTCCCTCATGGCTCCCAGCCATAACTCGGAGTTGGGACCATCCACGACTTCCTGAAAGGTGGCTGGATCATCGTGATCCACCATGACTTCATTGTCACCTCCGGATACCATATCTTGGAGGTGGAAGATTGATCCTTTCAAATCGCCTTGGACCTTCCGGAATTGTAACAGGAATTGGTTCTTACTCTACGACAATCTCTGGCTCCTTTCTACTGGGTTGCCAATTGGTTTAGACAGATCTGTACCATCCTGAATTTCTTCGAGATGCACAGTCCTCCCAATGACGTCTTTGGAAACAAAACTTCTTTTCCATAAAGACCCCACCCCAAGCGACGAACACCATGTTCTCACTGGGATTGTAGAAATAGTATCCCCTTGTTACCACGCAAGGAGGTGTCCTCAGGGCATGCTCTTTATTGTATGATGGCTTGTCCCTTGAACTTGTTTTCGGTTTGAAAACATGTTCCTTTAATAAAACCTTTGCTGATAAAAAAAAGAACTTGGTATCTCATGGACATGAGTTCAATCCTCACTCTATAAAAAGTCATTTTTATTTTTATTTTTTAAAATTTACCCCAAATGAACGATCTCTTGTCTCTTTTTTCAATAAAGTCATCATCTCTTTTAGATAATTCACCTCTAAATCAATAGACGGATTTGTCTGTAAAAATACGTATTTTAATATAATTATAATTAAACATTCAATTATTAACTTATATTTTTAGTAAGTAATCATAACTCTGAAAAACCCTCTGCCTCGTCTCTGACGCCGCCCGCAAAGTTATGGCCATGGCCATGGTCCATGTCATGGCCTGTGCCATGGTCCTCTTCTTCACTATGATCACAACACTAATGGTGTGGGGGGATGTCGTTTCCAACCTCGAAGTTACCACGCAAGGCGGTGGTGATGAACTCATGAAAAGTACCGCTCTCCTTGAACCCTTTAGTGTTTCTCCTCGAACCCCTCAGGGGTTGAATTCTCGTCGTCACTGATCACACCCCTCCCCCCCCCCCGGTCGACGTGTGCCACCGTGCTCTTGTCTCAGGTTTCGCATCAATCCCAACTGTCAACTACCCTCCCCTCGCGCCGCACCCTCCCTGGAATGAACAGAGTCCACACCGTCGCTATCGGTCTCCTCGCTCTCCACGACGTCGCCATCGGCAACAGGGTGCAACCACCGATCGGTCCGCCTAGGCACCGGCCCTACGTAGCTCCAAGACAGGCTCAATCAAACCTGAAAATCAACGCGGCCGTGACCGGAGCGATCTTGGAGGATTTCTGGATTTTGGACCCGGGAGGAGGGATGTTAGGTTGAGAGCGGTACCCTCGACAACCAATGCCGGTCACCTCGGGACTAGACGACTCATTTTGGGTCAACCCGATGATGATCAATCTGCTTCTGAAGTCACATCAGGAGCACCGAGCGTACGCTCCGTCCTCCGTACCACAACTCCACATTCCAACGATTCAAGCCGGAGTGCTAGCAATACTAGGAGGCCTCGCTACGATAGTTATGGGATCTCAGACGAATTGGCATTGCAGGCTATTTAGATTATTATGGTCGTTGTTATGTTGTTCTTGGTCAGTGATTCAAAATCGATCGAATAATATGGGTCAAGTGTGCCAGATACCCTACGGGGGTTTTGGACAAATACTCGAACCCAAGGTCAGGGGCCTAGGTTAGTTTATGTTTATGATTTAATTCATGATTAATAAAATTTCACTACTTTCGTTTAAAAAAAACTTACGTTTTTAGTTGAGTTGATCCTCAAATACTTCTAATTAAATATTTGAGTCATTTTTGAAAGACAACCCTGTAGTGCTTTTCTAATAAACTAGTTAACTGTGAACAACCCCACCAAAGATTTTCCTGGTGGGCCTGGTCTTAAACATAACATAGTCAGTAGGCACAATCAATTGATATTCGACAATGGAAAGGAATTGAGGGTTCTATTTTAATCATGAACGTTAGCGTTTACCTCCGATTCAGGAGCTTGGGTAGGCGGAGGGGATAGCACTGACGACGACGATGTGTTGAAAGTTGATCCAAATTCAAGCTATTTTGTGGCTTGGTTACCAAGCAACTAATTTAGGGAATGTTTCCCAAATTGGGTCTTAATTGTAGAGATTTTTTTATTTCCCTATTGTGTAGGAAGTATCTTTACACCACCCCTATAAATACCACTTGTAAGCTGCCATGAGGGATAAGTTGAATCAGTGTAAATCCCCGGTGTTGTGTAAAAATTCTCCATATAGTGAAGTTTTGCTGGTTGGCGCCCGTTGTTTTTTCCTCTCCGTTGTTTGGGGGGGGGGGGGGGGGTTTCCACGTTATATTGTTGTGTTCTCCGCGTTTTGTTTTTTGATCTATTTCGTTTTATTGCCTATCGTTTTATAACAAGTGGTATCAGAGCCTGGTTGTTCAATCTAGGTTTTCTGACGATATGGAAACATTGAAATTCGATCTACCGTTGCTGGACTACACTACACGATTTTCTCTGTGGCAAGTAAAGATGCGGGTCGTTCTAGCTCATCTTGACCTTGATGATGCACTGGATGGATTCAACAAGAAGGATCCGAAGACGTGGAACGATGAGGAGAAGCGTAAGGTCGTAAGGTTCTATCTCTGATTCATCTTCATCTATCAAATAATATTTTGTAGGAAGTACTGCTGGAGAAAACTACAGCAGTGCTTTGGCTCAAGCTGGAATCGATCTACATGTCCAAGGATCTGACCAGTAAGTTGCACATGAAGATGAAGTTGTTCACACACAAGCTGCAAGATGGTGGTTCTATACTCGATCACCTAGCGGTCTTTAAGGAGATCTTTTCTGATTTGCAGTCCATGGAGGTAAAGTATGATGATGAAGATCCAGGTCTACTACTCTTATGTTCATTTCCTAGTTCTTTTGTAAATTTCTGAGATACCATATTATTAAGCCGCGATGAACTAACTCTCGCGGAAGTATATGAGGCCCTTCAACAAAGGGAAAAGATGAAACTTATGGTACAAGGAGAAGGATCATCATCCTCTAAGGGAGAAGCTTTACAGGTACGTGGGAGGACCGAGCAGAGGAACAACAACTATGGAAACAAAAATAAGAGCAAGAACAGGAGAGGTCGTTCTAAGTGCAAAGGAGGCGACAAGTTGTGAAAGCATTGTAAGAAAACAAATCACACCATTGAAGATTGTTATAAGCTTCAGAATAAGGAGAAAAGAAATGGTTCGTACAAACCGAAAAACAACTCTGATGGTGATGGTAAGGCCTCAGTTGTTTCCAATTATAATTCTAATAGTGATTGCTTAGTTGTGTTTGTTGGCTGTGTTTCTGCTTATGATGAATGAATTCTTGATACTGCATGTTCATTTCATATATGTTGTAACAAATATTGGTTCAGTTCTTATAAGTCTATGCAGAGTGGAGATGTGGTGTGTATGGGAGATGACAACCCACGTGAGATTGTGGGCATAGGCTCCGTTGATATCAAGATGCATGACGGCATGATACGCACATTGAAAGATGTGAAACACGTACCAACCATGGCGAGAAACCTCATCTCCCTCAGCACTCTTGACGATGAAGGGTACAAGCACTCCGATTCACAGAAAGTTCTAAAGGTATCAAAAGGCTCTCTCATTCAGATGATATGTGATATGAATTCTGCAAGGTTATATGTTCTTAGAGGTAGCACTTTAAATGGTTCTGCTACTGCTGCTGTTATTTCTGATGAACTTAGTAAAGCTAATTTGTGGCACAAGCCCTTGGACATATGAGTGAACATGTCATGACAGAGTTGATCAAGAGAGATTTACTTGATGGCTGCAACATGAGTAAGTTGGAGTTTTGTGAGCACTGCCTCTTTGGTAAGAACAAGAGAGTTAAATTCAATCTTCCGTTCATACCACTAAAGGAATATTAGATTATGTGCATGCTAATGTTTGGGGACCTTCCCGTAAAATTTCTCTTGGTAGTGCAAATTACATGCTTACTATTATTGATGATTACTCTAGAAAAGTTGGCCTTATTTTCTAAAACATAAATCTGATGTGTTTGATGCTTTTAAGAAGTGGAGAGTTATGGTGGAGAAGCAAACCGAGAAGAAGGTAAAAGTGCTTCGTACTGACAATGGCATGGAGTTTTGTTTAAATGATTTTGACAACTATTGTAGCAACGAAGGCATTGCAAGGCACCACACCATCCCGTTCACGCCTCAACAGAATGGTGTGGCTGAGCGCATGAACCGAACCATCATCTCTAAGGCTCGGTGCATGCTTTCTAATGCTCGTATGAGCAGACGTTTTTGGGTTGAAGCAGCCTCCACCGCTTGCTACTTAATAAATAGGTCACCAAGCATTCCACTTGATAAGAAAACTCCCATTGAGGTATGATCTGGTTCACCTGCTGATTATTCATTGTTGAGAGTTTTTGGTTGCATTGCTTATGCACACACTGATAATGGAAAGTTAGACCCTAGAGTTGTCAAGTGTGTGTTTCTTGATTATGGTTTAGGAGTAAAAGCATATAAGCTATGGAATCCTGAAACTAAAAGAATTTTGCTGAGCCGAAATTTTGTTTTTAATGAGGCTGTCATGTTCAATGATAGTTCCTCTGTAGATGCCTCTAATGTTTTTGATTTTTCTGATGATGAGCAACATAGGATAAGCGTGCAAGTGGAGCACCTGAACGACAAAGTAAATGAGGTTGTTGAAAATAATGAAAATGATGAAATTGGTGTTCAACTTACACCACCCGTTTTACAGCAAACAAATAATTCCATTGCTGCTGATAGAGCGAGGAGAAACAAAGGTCCTCACCCTCGTTTAATTGAACAATGTAACATTGTTCATTATGCTTTGAGTTGTGTTGAACAAGTGGAACATGATTATGATAAACCTGGTGATATGATGACAAAGCCAGTTCATGTTGCTAAGTTTGAGTTTTGCTCAAGCTTAGTTGGTATAACTGTTTATCCTTAGTGGTTGTTTGGCGCCGAAAGTATTTTCTTTGTTTGTTCAGGGAGATGTCTACCGTTTCATGCTACAAGGAGGAATTTGTCTCAAGGTGGAGTTTGTTGAAGTTGACCCAAACTCAAGTTAGTTTGTGGCTTGGTTACCAAGCAACCAAATTTAGGGAATTGTCTTGGCCTGATTAGCAAGTAATCAATTTAGGAAGTTTATGCCTTGTTTCCCAAATATGGTCTTAATTGTAGAGATTTTTTTATTTCTCTATTGTGTAGGAAGTATCTCTATATCACCCCTATAAATACCACCTGTAAGTTGCCATGAGGGATATGTTGAATCAGTGTAAATCCCCGGCATTGTGTAAACATTCTCCATATAGTGAAGTTTTGCTGGTTGGCGCCAGTGGTTTTTTCCTCTCCGTAGTTTGGAGGGTTTTCCACGTTATATCGTTTTGTTCTCCGCGTTTTGGTTTTTGATTTATTTCGTTTTATTGCCTATCGTTTTATAACAGATTTCCCTGTTGGGCCTGGTCTGAAACATAACATAATCAGAAGGCACAATCAATTGATATTCGACAATGGCAAGGAGTTAAGGGTTCTATTTTAATCATGAACGTTACCGTTTGCCTCTGGTTCAAGAGCTTGGGTAGGCGGAGGGGATAGCACAGGCGGCGGCGGTGAAGGTTGCGGCAAGGTTGTGTTGTTGTAAAAGGGGTACAACTCATACCAAACACTACAACTCGGAAAGAGGACTCTCCCACCCAGCCTTCCTCTGCAGCAGCTCGGAAGATACCACATCGCCATGTCGAGGCAGCGGGTGCAGTCGCTTGTGAACAGATCGGCCGTGCACTGGGAGAGCGAGTAGTGCCGCTGAAAGCTGGTGTAATTGGCCTCGGCCGTCGAGAATTTCTTCCCGAACTGGTCGGCCGCGGCTCTCCCGCTAGCGTCGTTGATGGTGGCCCCTAGCAGTTCCATGAGTTTATCAGGATTGGAGACGTTGTCAGTGTTGAAAAACTGCAGCGATGGGTCGGACGCCACGGTGGAGAAGAAGGAACTGTTGGAGTAGCGAACCATGCACTCGGCGTACCAAACAAGGGAGGTTCTCTATTTGGGGCACAATTCGACCAGATCGGCCGAAGCGGCGTCTACGCAGCCCTTATAGACGTCAGGGGAGACGTCGTCGCGGCAGAGGAAGAGGCCGTAGGCGATATCGGGGGAGTCCCGGCCGACGAAGGTGTTGTAGAATCCGGTGGGGCGAGTGGCATTAGAGGAGAGGGAGGAGAGGAGGGAGTTGAGATTGCGCTGGTGGTCTATATCCTGGGTGATGCCGAACAATCTTACCGAACACACCACATCGGTCTATCAATCACCTGATCATATCACAAGGCGATAATTCACACTAATATTCACCACGTTCTCATAACATATCATAATCCTTAATTTAACAACGGAACATACCACATACTGAACATTACAAATTACTAATCACAACAAGGGCAACCAACACACAATCCTATGGGCACGACCTGACCCACATGCGATACTAAAACACATCAATCCCACAACTACGGGCACGACCTGGCCCGCAAGTGGTTCCATATTTATATGGCTACGCTATTTATTCACATCCTACATGTGATTCTATATTATATCGAGAATTCGTAACGTATAAGCATACTAGTAACTTTCCACAATTAAACCGGTATTCACTACTTTTCCCTACCTCAACCGCTATCCAACACGAGCAACCACGAGTCGCCTAGTAGCCTCCTCCGCCGTGATCGGGAACAACATCTAAGATCACAAGTAATACGAGAATTAATAATAATTCAAGGTCGTGTTAAAGAGAAAACACACAAATTCCCCCGATAAGGAAGCACGGACCGTATAGGGAACTGGGCCGGAACAAGGCCCGTTCCGGGCGGTCCAGAGGGCCTTCCAGAGGTATGTTCCATGCCACTCAGAGGGCCTTTCAGAGGCATGTTCCATGCCACTCAGAGGGCCTTTCAGAGACATGTTCCGTGCCACTCAGAGGGCCTTTCAGAGACATGTTCCGTGCCACTCAGAGGGCCTTTCAGAGACATGTGTCGTGCCACTCAGAGGGCCTTTCAGAGACATGTTTCGGGTCGCTTGGAGAACCGGTCAGAGGCCCTCTCCGTGCCCCTTAGAGGGCCTTCTTCTTCTTCTTCCCTCAACTTCATCCCCACGAATCCGAACCTCCAAAACCTCCAAATTCAGTCCCCAAAACTTCAAACCCAAAGTTGGGTTTCATCCAACTAACAAAACCCAATTAAATTTCATCATAAACCTCCACTTTTTCTCCACAAATAAACCATTTAAACATGACAAACTTCAAACTCACAAACCCAAGCATAGTTCATGCAATTTCTACCAAACCCACAACCCAAAGTTCATCAAAATGAGATTTGATTGAGAGTTTACCTTGGGAAATGAAGAAAGGATGAGAAATCTAGAAGAATTGAAGCCTTTTGGTGGAGAAATCAATCAAAGCTCTCTCTTTTCTTCCCTTTCTTCCTCTTCAAGCAATGAAGCTCCACTCTCTCTCCCCCCCTTGTATATTTCGGCCAAGCTAGAAAAATGGGCTGAAGTTTGGCTCAAAAGTTGCCTTTAACCTAAACTAGAAAAGACCAATCTGCCCCTCTAGCTCCCTTTCTTCTCATTTGGCCCAATATGAGGACAATTGGGTCTTTCTCCGCCCTTTTCTTCTCCTCCAAGACACATGGACATATGTCCATGTGGGGTCCACCTCTACCCATAACTCTTTCAGCTCATTTAATTAAATTCGATAAAGCCCCTAATTTGACCCCGTTTGACCCGGATTTGACTTTTTCGCAAAAGTAGTCATTTGAAAGGAAATGACCCAACTAAGCTAACAGTAACGACGACTAAGTTTTTTGGGTCCCGGAAAGGTCATCGGTTGACTTTTCTGGCGGAAAGTCAACTTTTCCCAAATTTCACCTGTTCGACCGGGGGCGGTTCTTACACTTATGAACTCCGAAACCCAAAGCTCTATCAAAACAAAACCCCCACCGTCTGTCGCGAATCAGACTCAGATGTCATCGACACCAAAAAACCAAAGCCTCGGCCGAGAATAAAGTTTCGAAACCGACTCTCTAACCCGACCAAACCAGTGACACAATCAAACACAAAAATCACCGGAGAAACGAATCTGATCGCCGGAGATACGAAGCTGATCGGCGAAGAAGCATCGCGCGTGGGAGGTGCGTTCTAGGGCCGACGGCAGAATTTAATTTTTAGAGAGATAAATAAACATTACTAATTTTAAAAAATATCATTTGTGTGAAAATTGTTTCTCTCTCCCAATTTGAGAGTAAATCCTAGCCCTAGCCGTCGTACCCCTACGATTATGGTGCTTTCTAGCCCTGTCTGTGATGCCAACGATCTCGTTGACGTTGCTGCTGCTATCCCTGTCGGCTTTGTCATGGCGTCTCCGGTGCATATTTTTCCGCCATGGCGTTCTCCTTCCACCTCTGCCCCCTCTCAGCCTTCTCAAAAGAACGCATATGCTCGACCTGCTTCTCCGGTGTTCCTGGGGATCTTTTACCTCCCCGTGCGAACCACATTGGCAGACCCCCACCGGCATACTACCTCGTCGCCGCCCTCCGGGTATACCCGAACCCATCGATCCTTCCCACCAATCCCCTTGATTCAAGCTCCTCCAAATCCTAAGATTCAGGACGGGTCGCGTAGGTGAGATCTAGGGCCAGGTCTCCTTCTTCCACCAGATCAACCACTGCAAACATCGTCGCCACTACCATCTAAGCATCGCACGGAGGTCTCTCTGGTGACGTGTGTACAAAGGAAACCGCATCTAAAGTTTTCTGTTGGGCCTCTACAGCCCAAGACTGATGGGCATCTGCAGACCAAGACTGATGGGCATCTACAACCCACTATTACTGGGCCCTCCCGACCCACTAATGGTGTTCTCGTCAACCCACTATTGGTGGGCCCTCTCTGATGCCGCTTCTGCAACCACCGCCGTCGTCTTTGAAGCCGCTGTTGGCGTGTCTAGGATTGCCTCATCCTCCCGGCCAGTTTGGAGATGGAGGACGCGAGGGCCCGGGTGTGAAGGTTGTTAAAGTTCAAGTGCCCACTGGAGGGTCTGGAGCACTCAAGAGGTTGGCAGTTGGAGAACCTCGGGTGGATCAAGTTAGGGCGGGGACGCAATCCCGCCAGGAGGAATGAGAGGCCGGATGAGCATCAGGGATTGGCCCTGGGAGGGGTTCCCAGACGATGCTTTGCCTCCCACCATCACCACTATTGAGCTCTTAGAGTTCCGGTACCCCGTTCCCCACCCCCACCCTCGTATTCTGTCTTTGCCCGTGGGGCATCAAAATACCGTATGTGACGGTTCTGGTATTAAAAGGTTCAGTGAACCATTGTTCATTCATACTGACCTTTTGTGATCGAGGAGCATATTCCTTTAAAAAAATTATAATATTGTACCTTTCGCTAAAAAAAACATTCCTAGTTTTAATGTACCGTACTTTTCGAGACGGAAGAGATTGGCAAAACAAGCGTTGTATCCCATATACTCACTTTACTGCAAGATCCAAGGTTTTACAATTTATTTGGGGAAAGGGGCTTCTCTTGGCCGCTAGGAAGAGGTAACATAATTTTCTTTTGGGAAGACATCTGGTGGGGTGACATTCCTCTCAAAGTTTTATTCCTAAGAATTTATTCACTTGTACAATCAAAAACCAGAGTCATTGTTGATCTTTGGGATGGTGCTGATTGGGATTTCTTACTCAGAAGATAGCCCAAAGGTTGGGAAGAGCAAGAATGGGATCTCTTCTGCATAATTACTGATTCAATTCATTTGAGAAACTATGATGATGTCCTGATTTGGAAGGAAGATGCAAAAGGCTTCTCTGTTAACAAAATTTACTCATTACTTGCACATCAAGTAACCTCAGATCTAGAGTGGCCTGTCTTAGTTTGGAAGCCTGGAATACCTCCAAAGCTATCTTCCTTCTCTTGGTTAGCATGTTTGGATGTTATACCCTCTAGATGCTTCCTGGAAGGGAGAGGGATGCCTTTTAATCTGCAGCAACTTATCTGTCCCCAATGTAATTGGGACTTTGAAGATGGTCCCCAAATCCTCTTACATTGTAGCAAAGCTTGAACAACTTGGACCCTAATTCTACAGTGGTGGGGTATTATTTGGGTCTGCCCAGCTACTGTCAAACAATTATTCTGCTCTTGGTCTTAGATGATGCCCCCAAAACTCAAAAGAAGTTGGTTATCTATTCTTCATATCACCATTTGGCAATTATGGCTTGCAAGGAACAATCTCACATTCAACTCTATCACAAAATCACCTTATGTCACTTCTATCGGAATTATTAACAAAGCCTTTACCTGGGAATGGGCCTCCTTCTCTCAAGACTACCATTTCTCCCTGCAAGATTATATTGATAATCCGGTGTTGACGCGACTCGAGACGTGACTTAAAGATAATACAAAATATAACAACCAAAAGTGTCTCAAATCCGATATAACGTTCCAATTTTAGTTCAATCAAAATACCTCAAGTAAAAGGATCCATAATAAATTCTTTACACAAAAGGTTCGTAACCAAAAAGACCATAAACGTCTTTAAAGATAAGGCACCCGGACCCACAGAAGATCCCGAGCCTCGAGTCCTCTACTCATCAAGCAAGCCTGTAACAACAGTAAAAAAACAAATAGGGGTGAGCTTACCCTCAGTAGGGAAAATAAATAACAAGGGCAACCTTTAAGTTTAACAATTGGAAATTCACAATTTCGTTCGAGTCTCAATAATACGAAGAACCAAGAAGATATTGAAGTACGAAAATAAACGGGTATTTAACGCCTTTAAGAACATAGTAAATAATTATAGAAAGTAAGGTAAATAATACACTTCTTAACAATCAATAGAAGATAGAACATTTAGGTGCCACCGTGGCACATGAAGTCACCACACTCCGATCCACAATATTCCCTGTGTCATTTCGGATTTTCCCTCGGCCCAGAGGAGACGCATGACATCACAAAGACGTATAATGTCTAGAATATCGGAAACATCCATATGAGGATTCATTCGTCGGGACCCTCGGGAACGTCTCCAAAAGACCATAGATCATCGGGAACCGAGGTAATGCTCCCGCAGGACGCATATACTCGGGTGAATCAACAAGTAACCATTCCTCCTCTCGGACCCTCAGCTGGTAGTACCCAGATCGAAGATCGATCTTCGAGAACTACTTCGCTCCTCTCAGCTGGTCGAACAGATCATCGATCCTCGGCATCGGATAGCTGTTCTTCACCGTCACCCGGTTCAACTTCCGGTAATCGATATACATCCTCAAAGCTCCACCCTTCTTCTTCACAAAAAGGGCGGGTGCTCCCCACGGGGATACGCTTGGGCAGATGAAACCCTTCTGCTGGAGTTCCTCGAGTTGTCGCTTTAGTTCGACCAACTCGGCTGGAGCAAACCGGTACGGGGCCATGGAGATCGGCGTCGTACCCGGGATCAGATCGATCCTAAACTCCACCTCACGCGCTGGCGGTAAGCCTGACAGCTCCTCCGGGAAGACTTCCGGGAACTCACGTACTAGTCTCGGTAGATCTCTGCTACTCTGCACGATCTATGTCTCAACTCCCGTAGTCAAGGCGGACCGAAAGACTCCGCTCTTGCTACCCAAGACACAAGTAATGACTCGGTCGCCCGACCTTAGTGTCACCTGACGTCGATAGCAATCGATCGTCGCTCGATATCTCGCGAGCCAATCCATACCCAAAATGACGTCAAAAGCAGTCATATCCAAAACGAGTAGGTCTCCAACAAAGGGGCAGTCTTCCACCCTAATCGTGCAATCCCGGCAAACAAAGGGATCGACTCAACGTCTCCACCCGTAAACCCAAAGAAGCACCAAAAGAATAAGAGATGAAGGAATGGGAAGCCCCCGTGTCAAACAGAACAGAGGCCCACGAATTATAAAGTAAACACGTACCCTGAGTGGCCTCATGGCCGGCGTACGGTCTCTCAACTCTGGGATCAGTAACTGCATAGACTCGGCCCTGCTATGTCGGGGGTCCTCCTCTCGGTGGTGGTGGAAGTGCCACCTGTTGTACAGCCCTCGGCTAGTGTCTCAGAACTGCTGCTCCCGCCGCCTGACGCGGAGCTCTCTGAGGTTGTGCCTGACGTGGTCGGCCAGGAGGTGCCTCGCGAGTCTGAGCCTGCTGAGGTCTCGGCGCGGGCGCTCCTCCGACTCGATCAGGACAAGCATAGGCAAGGTGACCATGTCGGCCACACTAGTAGCATGCTCTCTCATCAACCCGCTGTCTATCTCCAACCCTCTGGGGACGATCAACATGTCGCTCTGCAGGTCCGCTGCCCCTCGGGCAGTCTCGTGTTAGGTGGCCCTGCTGCCTACACAGAGGACACAGCTGTGCCACCGGGGCGGGTCCAACTGATGCTACAGCCCCTGCCCGGCGCATGCCACCAGACTGAAACTGAGGCTGAAAGGATCCAGAAACTCTCTACCTGCGCTGGTCGCGACTCACGGACTGTCGCAGGAAGCCACTCGGCCTCGGCCTGATATCCCGTGCTCTGGCGGTCTCCCTGAAATGCCTCTCTATGGCTAAAGCCTTATCCACGAGTGTAGAGTACACCTCGGTCCTGAAAGTGATGACCCTGTCAGCAATCGACGGGATGAGCCCGCTCTCGAATCGCCTGCAGCGACTGTCCTCAATCTGCACCAGCTCCGGTGCGAAGCGGGCCAAGGAAATAAATCTCACTGCATACTCAGAGATGGTCAGTCCTCTCTGACGCAGTTCCAGGAACTATTGGCGTTTGTCATCTCGAATGGATCGAGGAAAATACTGCTCCAGGAACAGCCTACTGAATAGCTGATAGTCATCCCCAACACTGGTCTGCACAGACTGCCACCAAAAGTATGCCTCTCCCTCGAGCTGAAAGGTAGCGAAGGATACTCTCAAATGTCCCTCAGATAATCCAGAGGTATCGAGGTTGCGGGTAACCCGCTCTAACCATCCTACGGCTGCCTCGGGGTCTGCTCCCCCGGAGTAGACCGGCGTGCCGAGTCTACGAAAATCCTTGAGTGCCCGGGCCGTGAAGCGGTCAAGCTAGCCTGGCCTCTCACTAATGATTGATGCAGTAGTAGGCACGGGATCTGGTGTCGGTGCTGCAGTCCCTTGATGCGCGCTGATCGCTGCCAGTACTGCACGAACCACCTCCTCTACAGGGGCCGCCTGAGTCGGCTCAGCGACTGGAGAAGTCCTGGGTGGTAACTCTGACGGTCCACCCTCAAAGCTCTGGTGCTCTGTAAAAGCAGCACCCTGGGCGCTAGATGCTCCTGCCTGCTCAGAAACAGGTGTCTGACTCGGGCCCCCAACTGGGCGGCTCCTGGTACCCCTCGGAACGCAACTACGAGGCATGTCGTATACCCGCTGCACGGATAACGCACAGGTTGAGTTTCTCAGTTTAGAACAAAAAGTTCGATCAAAACACTAGGACGTTCACGCGCGTCCATAAGGATCATAACAATGACCAACAACACTTAGGCTCAGAAGATATATATAATACTTTATATATATGCAGACAAGACCACATCTTAATGCGTCTCACAACAGGAATCAGCAGTTCAATCAAATCAATCAACTCCCACAGGAGGAACAGTCTCAAGCAATTCACACAAATCACAAGGCAACAGACATACCCCTCGATCATGTATCTTCCCAATACGTGGGGTCTAGAGTCGTAACACGATCAATTTCATAACACTTAGCATTTCTTTCCTGTCCATATGTTCTCGACCCTTTAACTTTTATCCAAACCTTCATGTCGATCTCACGTCGTTACAACCCGATTCAGGCGTCCCCGAATCTCGTTGTAACCACTTCACATCCAACCATCACGTTCGACTACAGTGGCGCCCCTGAGTCAATCCGAGATAGTGCAAACATTTCAGTTCTACAGAAATTTCGGCATGACCTATTCGTATTTTCCACTACCCATCCGCTTAAGCGGGACATCTTAACAATCCAAGTAAGTTAAAAGCCAGCAAACAAGGTATACAATCATCACAAAGTGCACATCACTGTAGGATACCGCAGTATCGTTCGGTTCTCCCCTTTATTTAATTAAACTCCCATTTCGGGTCAACTTTTAACTTTAATTCTCAAATAACGGTCATCACTTAAACAAGTCAACAATTGAACAATTCAATACTTCAAATTGAGGAATCATGAAACGGCCAACCAAGGTGGCAACACAATTAACAAATGGCTTACTCAACAACCAATTCACAACAATTCAATCATCGCTCGTTGGACCAACCTTGATCTCAACCATCGGCATCCCAGATAACTGAGGCATAACAATAGAGCGTACGACACAAGTAAAGAGAATCACATAATATCGAAAAGTTCCAAACTTTATCAAGGTGCTCAAATCATAAAGACTTTTATCGTTCCGACTCTACGTATTGAATAATTCCGACTACGTCACTGAGTACCAAACTTAGACTTCCTAACTCTACCCACCTAATTGACATGCGGTCCGAGGTTTTGAAAACAAGTTCAAAATGAAACCAGGCTCTGATACCAAATTGTCACGCCCCAAATCCGATGTCAACCGGACTCGAGACGTGACTTAAAGATAATACAAAATATAACAACAAAAAGTGTCTCAAATCCGATATAACGTTCCAATTTTAGTTCAATCAAAATATCTCAAGTAAAAGGATCCATAATAAATTCTTTACACAAAAGGTTCGTAACCAAAAAGACCATAAACGTCTTTAAAGATAAGGCACCCGGACCCACAGAAGATCCCGAGCCTCGAGTCCTCTACTCATCAAGCAAGCCTGTAACAACAGTAAATAAACAAATAGGGGTGAGCTTACCCTCAGTAGGGAAAATAAATAACAAGGGCAACCTTTAAGTTTAACAATTGGAAATTCACAATTTCGTTCTAGTCTCAATAATACGAAGAACCAAGAAGATATTGAAGTACGAAAATAAACGGGTATTTAACGCCTTTAAGAACATAGTAAATAATTATAGAAAGTAAGGGAAACAATACACTTCTTAACAATCAATAGAAGATAGAACATTTAGGTGCCACCGTGGCACATGAAGTCACCACACTCCGATCCACAATACTCCTTGTGTCATGTCGGATTTTCCCTCGTCCCAAAGGAGACGCATGACATCACAAAAACGTATAACGTCGAGAATACCGGAAACATCCATATGAGGATGCATTCGTCGGGACCCTCGGAAACGTCTCCAAAAGACCATAGATCATCGGGAACCGAGGTAATGCTCCCGCAAGACGCATATACTCGGGTGAATCAACAAGTAACCATTCCCCGCAGGGTAAACCATCAAATTGCCCTGCAGGGTCCAATAACCAATGCCCCGCAAGGTCCAGTAATTAATGCCACGCAGGGTCCAATAATCAATGCCCCGCAGGGTCCAATCCACCGGCTAAGATACTTCCCCACACCGGTATTCCCTTCGGTGTAGGTACCATACCGGATCACAAGTCATCGGCTTAGGTACTACCCCACACCAGTATTCCCCTTGGTGTAGGTACCTTACAGGCACTACCCCGCACCGCAGCGTGGGTGCCATACCGATATAGAACCCAACTTAAAGACTCGCAAGAGAATAACATACTAGACAATCATGGAGCAACCATAGCTTAGAAAATCACAATTCCATCAAGCACACCACAAGAAACAATATAACTTTACACTTACCGATATACTTACCAACCGTACTCCATCGGTCTATCACTCACCCGATCATGTACTATTTAGCACAATCAATTACACTCAATGTTCATACAATCACTCATCATAGCATTCGATCAAATAACCATTCAAGCATTCAAAGTTCAACATTCAAATCATCTATTTGTATTAGACTCTTATCTTATCCAAAACTAGGCAACCAAAGCATGTGAGGAAAACACATTCAATCCTAGGGCTCATCTCGGCCTTTCTACCAGTAAAGCAATTCCCAAGTATTGAAAGCGAGTTAAACTAGTTATTCACATCCTACGCATGCATACTAGACACGCCCGGTTATTAGTAATTGAAAGACAACTATTCTAGTTATTCGCATCCTATATACAATTCTAGGACCTTTCCGATTTTATTAACCTAATAGGCATACTAAGAATTGAATTGCACGAGGAGTTAGTACTTTCCCTACCTTGCGGTCTTCCTCTAATAAAACTTCTCGCTGCTGACGTCCGGGCTAGTGTACTCTTCGTCCTCTCACGGGTCCAAGTCCTCTTCTCCCTTCGAGCTCGATCTCACGGTCTTGGACCACAACAATACCAAAATTAGTAACTCAACGGAGTGTTCCCCAACTTAAAATACAGAACAGTTGTCCATGAATAGAAATAAAGTCAAAGGAATGATTTTAGAATCGAAATGGACTCAAAAAGGAAGGGTTTCAGTTCTGGAAAACTGATCCGGAATCTGGCCCGTCCCGTGTCACCGTCCGGCCCGGAATACGATACGGAACGTATCACGGTCCGGTCTGGAACCAGACACGGACCGCATCACAGGCCGGCCCAGTACCAGACACGGACCGCGCGACGCACCGGCCCAGAATCAGACACGGACCGTGCGAGGTCCCGTGCCGGAGTCTGGACCATTCCGCGCCGCGTACCGTGCCGGTACCCATCCCGTTTCGTGTTGCACGCCATGCCAGCACCAGGCCCGTTCCGGGTCCCATTCCGTGCCGAACCAGACCAGAACCTTCCCCTTTCTTCCCCAACTCGGATTCCACGAAAAACAACTCAAAAACTCCATTTCCAGCTCCAAACAACTCCAAACTAACCATCAAAAACTTCCAATCCTCAACACCCTCAATGGGTTTCATCAAAACTTCAACCAACACAATCAAAACAACCTAACTTCACTAATTCTTCTCCAAACAACAACCAATAGAGCTAGTTCTTCAAGTTCAAGCCAAAACCCACAAAAACCCAAACTAGAAAGTGGATGAAATGAGGAGTTAAGAGCATCCATACCTTTAGAATGTGTAGGAGATGAAGCTAGCAAGCTTTAGGAGGAGGAATGGTGAATGGATGAGCCAAAAACCTTCTCTTTTCTCTCTTTCTTCTTGCTCAAGCCAAGTTTCTTCTCCCTTTCTCTCCTTCTATCAAAACTCAGCTGCAACAATGAGCAAATGGCTGAATTGTCTCCAACAATTGCCTTAAATGACCTAAAATGCTAAATGACCAAAAGCCTCTTTCAAGTTCTATCCATTTAAAGTCTTTAAGGAGGGGTAAAAGGTCATTTAAGCTTATTCTCTTCTCATCCAATCCTCTAATGCCATGTGGCATTGTGGGAGCCACTTTCCTTTCATAAAATTCCAGTAGTCCAATTTTAATCGGAAAAAGTCGATAAAAAGTCCGAGTTTGACCAAAAGTTGACCGTTACAATATTATAGTCAAACTGAAGGACATGACCCAACTAAGCTAACCGTGATGACGGCTAAGCTTTTTGGGCTCCGGAAAGGTCCCGAATGACTTCCTGAGTCATCGGTTGACTTTTCCGGCCAAAAGTCAAACTTGGCTAAAAATCACCGGTTCTACCGGGATCGACCGGGGGCGGTTCTTACAACCATCATCCTCATTTTTGCTTGATTCTTACACTAGGTTGATCATACAAGATCTGTTGCACTTGCACTTCAGACATTCACAAGCACATATCTCTTCATGATCTGGCACCATTCACTTCAACATTCAGCAACAACATCACTTGTTCGTGCACTTCATCATTGGCACAACTTGCAGACTATACCTGTTTCATCACACTGATGCACCCCATTCCTCTGTTCCTATCTCAACTCATAGTTGCATCTCACTCACTTGTTTCTTTCTTGGTTGATCTTTTCTTCTTCCTTTCTTTTGCAATCTGTAGCTAGCCCCTTTTGTAACTCTTTTCCCCCCCAAAAAAGGTTATTTAATATATGCTTTCGCTGATAAAAAAAACAAAAGCTTGGAATTAAAATAATAATAAATACTGTATCAAGAGTTCAAGACAAATACTTAAGAGTATTGATATCTCAAAAACATACTATTTTATTGAGTTATAATATAACTGATAAAACAAGATCAAACACTTTTTTTTTTTGTTTGAGAAATGAATCTGACAACAGCAAGTTCAATAAAACATGAGCAGGTGGTGCTCTTTAAACCACAAAACCATCCTTAATTATAACTGCGGTGAGAAACCACTTATTTAACTAACGCGGTGGGATATATATAAGTTCGATTCTCAAAACCATTATATACTGGTTGAGTTGGTAAATCTGTTCAGGGTGCATGTAGTGACTATCGAGGGTGGACTTGAGTAATGCAAGAGTCGTCTACAGATATCCCAATGGACTTGCTTGTGGAATTGTCTGATGTCGCCTCCCTTGTGGTGGAACTAAACTCCGATCCTCTGAAATGGAAAAATGTAGGCTGCTGAGGCAATGCTAGAGTCATAGAGTGGCCACTCAGCATTAGACTGATAGATGCCAAGGGCGGTTGCTCCGCCGGATCTTCCTGAACACATAAGAAGGCGATATGGATGCATCTGATCACTTCATTTCTCGAATAAGAACCCATCAGAACAGGATCCAACAAGGACAGTGGACTCTCCTCCCTCCAAAGCTTCCAAGCCTGCAATGGTAATTAGTCAAGTAATGGGATGAGAATACCATACTTGGAAAAATTTCAATTATTCATACGAAGGCTTACGTAGCTTATCAGGTCATCGACCCCTTCCTGATAGAATGAACTGTTCTTCTTGCCGCTTATGATCTCTAGAATGAGAACACCAAAACTGTAGACATCGGACTTCACGGAGAATTGCCCTTGCATTGCATATTCTGGGGACATGTAACCACTGCAAAACTATTCCCAATTTATGCCTAATTTCGTTTTATAAGGGAATTGTCTAAATTTTGAAAACTTACTATGTCCCAACAATTCTGCTTGTGTTTCCTTGAGTTTGATCGACTCCAAAAATCCTTGCCATCCCAAAATCAGAAACTTTGGGGTTCATATTTCCATCTAGGAGTATGTTGCTGGCTTTGAGATCACGGTGTATAATTCTAGGACGAGAATCCTCGTGAAGATAAAGAACACCTCTAGCAATACCGCCAATTATCATGTATCGACTTGACCAGTCCAATAGTCCTCGTTTATCAGGGTCTTATTACATGACAACATCAGGTATTCAATCAAGTATAAAAACAGTAAAATCGATAATATGAATGTAAAATAGTTCCTATTGCTATAAACATAACGATGCATATATACCAAATAGAAAGTAGTCGAGACTTCTGTTGGGCACAAATTCATAAACAAGTATCTTCTCTCGTCTTTCCAAGCAGAAACCAAGTAGTCTCACTAAGTTTCTGTGCTGAAGCTTGGCTACCAAGACAACTTCGTTTTTAAATTCTAGGCCACCTTGTCCTGAACTTTTTGACAATCTCTTTACGGCTATCTCTTGTCCATTAGGTAGTGTACCCTGAGAATAAAACAATCCCAACAAGTAGTCACTAATAAAACCATCCCTTATATTCAAAACATCAAGGCCATGTGTTGTGTATGTATGATTTCTCACCTTGTAAACCTCACCAAACCCACCTTCACCCAATTTATTCTTAGTAGAGAAACCGTCTGTGGCAACTTCAATTGTACTCAAGTCGAATCGCAGGGACTCTGCATTTGTAATATCATCCTCATCTGTACAACAAATGAACACGATTAAGACACAGGCTAAGATGAGCAAAAATGGAAGCTGTTGATAAATCAAAGGGTAACCATGGGTCTTAACCCCCCTTGAGGTTTGTTTTGGCGATGCTAACTGGGCTTGACCTTTCCTTGCACTTCCCAACTGTGACATTTCTATTTTTTTGCGTAAACTAACATTTTCCGTCTATTTTAATGATTCTGTTAAAAAAAATGTTACTGTGCACGTGACCAACACGGGTCAAAAACCTAACGGAATCCGTTAAAATAGACGGAAATTGTTAGTTTTCGCAAAAAAGGTCTAGTGTAGTTGGGAACTGTAAGGAAAGGTCAGACCAGCTAGAATCGCCAAAACAAACCTCAAAGTGGGGCTAGGACCCATGGTTTCTCCGTCATTTGGTTACCGTTATCCTCTTCATTGTATCCTTTCTTTGCTCTCCTAGTCCTAGTGAAAATATAGTATCCAATACTGAAGAGCACTAGAGAGACAAGAATGGAAACAACAATGGCCACAATAGTTGTGGCAGAGATTTTCCCTTTTCCTGCATAAAAGTGTCCAGTAGAATGTATAGTACAGATAGTTGATAAATAAATGTCAAGGGATAGATAGGATGAAGTATATATATTACCGTTGGGGGTATTGTAAAATGGGGTGGT
Organism: Erodium maritimum; assembly: GCA_963921825.1. NCBI lineage: Eukaryota > Viridiplantae > Streptophyta > Magnoliopsida > Geraniales > Geraniaceae > Erodium > Erodium maritimum. The sequence goes on along the minus strand of OY997589.1, from coordinate 27,657,223 downwards.
CTCAAACCTAACAAAACAACTAGGAAATAAGACTCGTCCACCGCTCTTCCACTTTTGAAGTTTGTCACTAGCCTCGTCGAGGCACTTGTCGCATTCGCCTGAGGGTAGATCTGGCGTGCATTGGGCCATCGTGAATAGCCGCTGAGAGGTTGTGAAATGTGCCTCCCTGACGGAGAATTTTTTCCCGGTCTTGACGGAGGCGCTCGTTATCGATTCAAAGATGGTGGTCCCCAGAAGGACCTTGAACCGGTCGGGATCGGACATGCTGGTTGTGTTAAACCGTTGCAGCGACGGCTCCTTGGCCCATTCGGAGAAGAAGGAAGTAGTGGAGTAGCGAAGCATGCATTGGTCGTACCAAATGATGGATGTTCTCTGTGTGGGGCACTTGTCCAACAGAGAGGCGGAAGCGTTGACGACGCAGTCCTTGCAGATGTGGATGGACAAGTCGCCGCGGCAGAGGAAGAGGCCGTACGCGACGTCGGGAGAGTCCCGGCCGACGGAGAGTTTGTAGAAGCCGGTGGCGTTATTGGCGTTGGAGGAGAGGGAGGAGAGGAGGGAATTGAGGTTGCGCTGGTAAGTAGAGTTGGGTGTGAAGAGGGTGGTGTTATTGCAGTGGTGGCCTAAGTAGGTGTTTGTTGTAGATGCAGAGGCGCTGTTGAGGAGGAGGAGGAAGAAGAGGAGAGCAGAAATGGAGTGACCCATTCCGTGATCACAATCACTCATGATCACTATCTTCTTCGAATGCTTCAAGCACGGCTGAGGTTTTAAAGGAAATAACAAGGACAACGGAAGGACTTTGACTTTTCTGGGTGATCGATCACCAAATGGGCATAGAGATGAACACAAACCAATTGGATAGCTCCTCTCCTCTTGTCTCTTGATCCATCTTCCTACCCCACGATAACCCACTTGTTCCTCTCAATAGTCATGCAAAAATCTGATAATTTTTTTTATCAGCTCACTTTTTGATTAGAATTACATCCTTCAAAAAGAACGTGTCCAAGAAAAACCTGGACAAAACAACAAGCAAAATTCTGATGGTAAATACCATTTTGAGCTTACACTAATCTCACATTACAAAATAAATACCATGTGTTTCTGAAAGGCTTCGAAGAGAAGACCAATTGAAACGTCTGTTTTAGGGCATGTACCCAATTTCTCTAACAACTTGTCTCCACTACTCAGATAATTGCACCCACTGTGTTTATTTATGGTTCATTACTGTTGCACCCAATTACTCCTAATATTAACCACGCATTCAGTCGCCAGGTAAGAGATTAAAATGTCAGTCTCAACCCAACATTGAAGACTGCTCCAGGTTATTGTCTAATTCATGAATGAAAACGACATTTTTAATGAACAATACACACTGACACAGATACGTTAAAAACATGAGGACTTGGTCTTCGACTATTCAACTAATTGGACCCCCTTGCCCTGCAATTTTAATGTTCCTTACTATTTCACCCAATAACGCCTAATAATAAATCACCCGTTCAGGAGTTAGGTTTTAGATTTAAATGTGACTCACTGATTATGGTGCACTAATGTGAGTCTCTCAGCACACCATTGCGGACTTCTCACTTTATTGTCCGATTCCTTGTTTTTCCAAGGGAAATCGTCGGATCCGTCTTTAATTTTTACCTTTTATCGCTCATTCGGAATGCGAGCTGTCACGTCCCAATTCCGGTTTTGACCGGATTCAAGACGTGACCTGAGTTAATGATAGAAAATAATAAACAATCGCTAGATAATTTAAAAGTGCAAATAAACTCCATCAAATCCTCATAATAAAATAATCCAAAAACTTCAAATATGAGTCAAAGCTCAACATAAATGTGAGATAAATAGCGTTAGCACAAAAGACCAACACATCTCTAGAACAACCCTCAAAACGTCCAGAAGCTCCCGAGCCTCGAACTCCCTAAACATCAGGTACGCCTGTAAAAACAGTAAGAAAAAACCGTAGGGGTGAGCTTGCGCTCAGTAGGGAAAATCGTAAATAAATTAACCTTCAAGTTACTAATAAGACTGCCTTAGCAGGGCAACGCAAATTACAATTAAACACTATCAAACAATGAAATATTAGGAATCAGTATAAATAAGAACAATATCGCATTCTCAAAGATAACTGTAACTTTAAAGATTACGTGAAAAGTACTAAAAGTATTTCATAACTACGAAAAATGGGAGCAAGTAATATCAGACCATCCACTTGCTTTCTCAAGCCTCCGATCCATGAATAGATTCTGGTGTCACATCGGTTCCCATACTCCGATCCACCAGAGTATTCATGTCATATCAGATTTTCCCTCGGTCCAGAGGAGGCACATGCGTCGGGCACCGGAATCAATCCCAAAGGGACGCTTATCATCAGAATTCTCGGAAATGCCTCCAAAAGAACCATATGTCATAGGGAACCAAGGTAGTGGTCCCGCAGGACGCATACACTCGGGTGAAACCACAGTAAACATTCCCCGCAGGGTAAACCATCCAATTGCCCCGTAGGGTTCACCTCCAATGCCCTCAGGCTCCGATAATCAATGTCCCTCAGGGTTCAATAACCAATGCCTGCAGGCTCCAATAATCAATGCCCCTCAGGGTCCAATAACCAATGCCCGCAGGCTCCAATAATCAATGCCCCTCAGGGTCCAACGACTACAACACCACCGGATTACCCCCCCCCCCCCCCCCCCCCGGTGTAAGTACCATACCGAACAAACGAACATCTCAAGATCATGAATAAGAGAATCACACTATAACATATCAACCAACCAACACTTATCGAATCACACTTTCATCACGACACACCAAAGACATCCATTTAGTCCTCTACACTTACCGTTATACTTACCTGTCACGATCCATCAGTCCATCGATCACCTGATCGTACCGTTTGGCACGATTAGTCATACTCGATCATCCGTTTAACCAAATCAATTACTCAACATTCAATCAATCAACCAATCATGTAAACCTTCAATAAAGCATTCAAGCATACAATTTAACTATTTTCATTAGACTCTTAACTTAACTTGAACTAAGCAAACGTGTAAAACCCCACTTATTTAAAAAGGGTATGTCTTTCTAAAAAGCGAAACGTGAGGGTAGAAATTTGCAACGAGTGTTGTTAAAAAAAAAGTTTGGGCTGGACCGGTTGGGCCAGGCCCGATCCA